>OX438809.1:3311200-5834826 GCA_949316475.1 Hypomecis punctinalis
TTTTTTTTTGGTAGGACATGCTTCAAATGCTTCTAATTTAAATATCCCATTTAAATGTTATATAAATCGACTTAGTCGTTTTATACATTTTGGGGTGAGTTTAAAGGATATGGAAAAGATGCGGTTTTTGAAATCTTGCAGAAACAAAATATATACCAATAGAAAGCTTATATAATTATCTTTTCAAACACATATTTTTTAAGAATTTTTTTCATCGCCATTTAATTTTCAAATGGGTTCTAAAAACATTAGAAAAATGAACTATGTGCTACACCAAATAACTGCATTAAGTCTAAATTGAAAAAAAAACCTGACAGTGACATTATGAAACAGCAAAAGGAAATGACATTGTCAATATTGAACAACCAATAGAGGGCTGGTCGCCATGTTTTAAAAAAATAAATAAATGTCAAACTGTAAAATACCAGCCCGCTATTGGTTGTTTGAAGATTCCTGTCTGATACGTAGACTACGTAGACCTCCTCTTAGTATTACCAGTTCAGTCTAAATATTTTCTACTTAGTGAAATAAACCGCTGCCCGTTTTCAAGGACCGCCTCCCATATAAAAAGTTTACCAACTCCTTTGCCTGGGCATGCGTGGTTTATATCCCATTTAAATGTTATATAAATCGACTTAGTCGTTTTATACATTTTGGGGTGAGTTTAAATTTGCCTGGGCATGCGTGGTTTAAGTTTTTCAACCTTTTAACCAGTGAGTTACATGTTAGGTTCAATTTTGACTTGACGTTCATCTAACTAAGATGTTCTTTTGTAAAGTGCAGGGATGTGTTATGTATTTATGTACTTATGTTTATGGACAACTTTTACTAAGAGACTAACCCCGAAATCGCGATGAAAACGGATGTTCAATACAAAAAATCTATCTCAACAAAATGTATCGAAAACCTAATGCTATCCCGTTCGCACTAACAAAGATTTTCATCGCTCGCTCCTTCTCTCACTCGGTCTCGTGACTATTTACGCATACGTCCTAGCGCACTATCGGTTCAAAATTAAACCCTCTGGGTTTCAGTTACATATCTGAATTTGGTATGTAAATTCAATAAACATTTTACGAAAGATTCCTTGTTTAATATTGGCATTGAAAAATGTTATGACTGTTCGTTCAGCCACAAGTGACACAAGGTCCGCAATACAGTCAAAAGAATGAAACAATACTGAAGTGTTTGACATTCATGATTAATTAAACTAGTTTTTAACCGACCTCCAAAAAAAGAGGAGATTCTAGGTATGTTTGTCTGTATGATTTTATTGAAGTAAAACTTCTAATGCAACTTCCAACAAGGTTGCGTTAAACGTTTAACGCTAAAAAAATGGCAAAACCGTGTAGGTACAAAATACGAATAGTTCGGTCGAATCGATGTGTAGAATTTTCAAAAACGGTTCAGCCAATTTCGATAAAATCTAAATGAACAACTTCGAATGAATATCCTTTTTGAAAAAAGTTTTTTTTTAAATAGGCTCACATATCGATGAACATACACGAAAAAACACATTCAAACGAAAATAGTAACCACTTCTTTCTGGAAGTCGGTTAAAAATACTAATAACATTCGCCTCAAACTCAAATGAGCCAAAATTTGTAACTAAATAGAGAATTTCGATAGCCGATTAATGTGTAATTACGGCAAAATTGCGGTTAACCTAGCTCAATCATAACTGCAAATTGATTTATGCAGTTAACTAGTTAAATTTAATTCAGCGTTTAGACTTGGAAGAAAAGTTTTGGAAGGAGAAAGTTTATTGTTTTCTTGTTACATTACATTTTTTCATGACGGCAATTTATATTTTTCTTATTTCAATTTCAGTTTGTCTTAACATTTTCTTGATAACATTGTCAAATCCTGCCGAAATATGTTATGTTTGCACACTACTACTTAGCATTTGAATAAGCTGGAAAGTTGCCTGTCATTATACTTGCTGCGAATAACTTGTAGTAGCGATCTTTTAAATATAAGTTATTTTTTAAATCTACTACTTCTTTCTCTCCTTGTATTCTTCTTCTTATATTATATACCACCATACTATCATCCTTGTATAGACTATGTCATTATCTCCCTTCTCTAACATAATGATAATTAAATTGTTACCCTAAATTCTCAACTAATGATAAATTAACGAACGATAAAAGAAGTTTTCAGTTGTATTTTATTTAATAATCTAATTCGTAGTCTTTAATATTGAATTCTGTACGAAATATTTTCTGTAAATAAACAAACTGAAATTCAAAAGGCTTTGACGCTTGCTGATAAATTTCTCACTAGCACGAACTCGGTATTAGAAAACCATTGAGATATAAATGTACTCACTAATATTATAAATCCAAAAGCTTGTTGATTTGTTGGCTTGTTCGTTTTTCACGCAGCAAGCAGATTGACTTCATTTTAGGGTTCCGTACCCAAAAGAGAAAAACGGGATCCTATTATAAAGACTGCACTGTCTGTCCGTCTTTCTGTCTGCCTGTCTATCTGTCACCGGGCTGTATCTCATAAAACGTTATCTAGAAAGTTGAAATTTTCACAGATGATGTAATTCTGGTGCCGCTTTAACGAGAAATACTAAAAATGAAATAAATATTTAAGGGCTACCATACAACAAACATGATTGTTTTACTCGATATTAATGAAGGCATTAGGTAGACGCTTGAAATGTACACGGAATATTTATTTATTTATTAACTTCAAAAATAAATTATTAAATTATAATACAGAAATATTAAGGGGTACGTACGTACGTACATTTCGGTACGGAACCCTTCGTTCGCGAGCACGACTTCCACTTGGTCGATTATTGGTATAGGTATAAATTGAACGATGATAATTATTTTTTGCAAAAAATAGCATGACCGACTTCACCCGTGTACAGAATTCGCGAATATTTCGCACGAATCGATGTAACATTTTTCACATTATTGTTGATTTATCAAAAATGACTAATCCGATTTTAATAAAATTTAAATAGGATCAATTTCGAAGTATACTCTACCAATAAAAAAATAATTATTGCAATCGGACCACTACGAAAAAAGTTATGCGTAAAAAATGATTTAGGTGGTTCGTCGGTCGAAAAGTGACCAGAGGCTGCCCCCGAAAAATAAAATGCACCCAGAGGATAGTACATAAATTAAAATACCACGCGGACGAAGCCGCGGGCAAAACCTAGTACTTTATAAATCCTCGAAGAATGCCCACAAAATTAGTGAAGATAGCTGTCATACCTAGAAAATTCAATTAACATTTCACATTTGTCCAAACACTTTGAAAATTGGAATCTTATAAGTTCTTTACCCCAACTAAGCAAGCAAAGTAAAACCTCTTTGCTCTGAACGTGATCTAGTTTGAACTAGAATATATTTCTTGGAAGATCTTATTACTAATCAGATTTTAGCTATCTCATAGTACACTGGGTTCTAATTTAGTTTTAAGATGAGAGTTTAAAGAAAACGTTTAGTTTAAGTAAACAAAAACTAGTTTTGCTGTCCGTTTTCAAGTGATGATTATTATTTATTAGAATTAAAAATCTCGGTGAACAATTTTTTGTAGTGATACAAAGATTTTTAGGAATGATTTGTTAGTTAATGATAGATAACTCGTCAGTCTATCAGTCAATCCATAAAGGCCGATTCACACAAATTAGTAAAGCTACAGTTCCGGCAAAGTAGCAGCACAGTACAGTGAAACATTTTCTTTCATACATATATTCTCTACTAGATTTTGCCCGTAGCTTCGCCCGCATGAAATTTTGACTTTTGTCCTGTCTAGCTTGCGTCTAATAAGTAGCCTATGTTACTTTCCGACCTTTGAACTACATCAATGAGAAAAATCAAGTCAATCTGTTGCTCCGTTGCTGCGTGAATGAGGAACAAACTAACAAACCAGTAAACCAACAAACACACTTTCGGATTTATTAAATTACTAGCTTTTGCTTGCGTGGTATTTTGACTTTTGTACTATCCCTTAGGAACCTTATATTTTTTCGGGATAAAAAGTAGCCTTTGTTACTTTTCGGGCTTTGAACTATATCCATGCAAAAAATCTAGTCAATCCGTTGTTCCGTCGCTGCGTGAAAGAGGAACAAACTAACAAACTTTTCGGATTTATAATATTAGTATGATTAAGCCACTCACTAATTGTCAGTGTCGGTACCGACACGGAGAGCACTGTGTCGTCACTGACACTGAATAGTGGGGAAGCGTTCATAGAGAATTTATGAAAGAATATGCATTGTGCCAGTACAGTGCCGGTACTGTGTCGGAACTGTGGCGACACTGATATGTGTGAATGGACCTTTAGTCCGTCAGTATGTTAGACAAGCCGTTAGTCCCGTAGTGTGTCGTCGGTCAATTCGTCAGTCCGTCAATTTTTGAAGTGAAAATTTCTTTAGCGGCGTTGTGCCCTTTTTGGGATGGGTAAAAAATGTTAAACTCGCGTCAAGACACGCCTACCTGATTGAAAATTCGTAAGACGGCGCAGGGCGCTTGCGCGAGTGTGTGATATTGATGTTCAAGTTTTCACTTCTGCCGGCACTCCCGGAGTACAACCCGTGGTTTTATTTATTCAAGGTCAATGTTTTCGTAAATTATAATAAGTTTTAAGCTCGAAACATACTATCGGACGCGGCTGACGGACGCGACTGACAGCCGGGACTTAGCAATGTGCACAGTCTTAAAACATCCGGTGTGCCAGATCGCTCTCGAACGTCCGAACGCTCAAGGTCGTCCGAAGGTGACGTCCGCGACTTATGTCCGATAGTGTGCACGGCTCAGTGTACTTTCATAGTCTAGGTCACGGCTGTCAGTCGCGTCCGTAAGCCGCGTCCGATAGTATGTTTCGAGCTTTAAACAGAACGGCTTTTTATGATCTGGTAGAGTCTGGGTCTTGTACAAATACTGAAACTACTAGAAAACTACTAAATATTACTCCGAAGTTTTCCTACCCAGTGTAGTTTCCAGTAATAAAATTAAAACTGGATCAGCGACATTTAAAGTTTGAATTTTATTAATATAATTTCCTTAAAATGTGAAACCTCGACATTGCTGTGGGCTGTGTAAATAAATGAAGACCTTGAAAGAAAAATTAGTATTTCAAATGAAGATAGGGCAAACTTTCTATTTTTATGTTAATTTTTGTAAAGATATGTCAGAAAAATTTTCTGTCACGTTTTTAGGATTGAAGTAAGTATGTACTTATTTTATGTTACATTTTATTTACTAAGAGTTTGTTTTATTTACGCTCGTATAGCCTGATCAATAAATTATTCATCGATAAGAATTATTCTGAATAATTCTGTTTTGTTTGTTTCTACTTATATTTTACTTATATTGTAACTGAAAACGCAAGATTTTCATCAAATTAATTGTATTATCAAAGTCCTTGGATTCCTGTTTTTGACCGACGAACCACCGGAGGAGGTATAACCACGCATAACTTTTTTCAAAGTAGACCGATTTCAATAATACTTTTTTATTGAAAAGAGTATACTTCAAAATTGCTCCCATTTAAATTTTATCGAAATAGGATGAGCCATCTTTGATAAATCAACAATAATGCGAAAAATGCTACATCGATCCGTGCGAAAAATTCGCGAATTCTATACACGGGTGAAGTCGGTCATGTTATTTTTTGCAAAAAATAATTATAATATTTAGCTTTAACTAACTTATAATAAATTTTGAAAAATACAAAAATACTATGGCTTATTATGTGTGTATGAAGGTATTAACTGTCGTATTAACGCGATGTATTTTCCTGACTAATTTATTCATCATCATCACCCTGCCCTTATCCCACAAGGTGCGGTCGGCACAGCACGTTTCCTAACTTATTTATGAAGAATTTATATAAAACGCCTTAAATGTCCGCTGTTTTACGTGTAAATAAAGATAATAATAAACTTAAAAATCCGCCAAAAAAATTTCATTTTGATTAAAAACTTAAAACTTTATGACTTTGGTATTGTTTTATCAGCATGAAATAAATAAACACAATAGAAAATTAAATCAAACAGAAATACTCACATGACTAATTAAACTAAACAAACTAAAAACTATCACAACCAAAATTAAAAACTAAATTAAAATTAAACTACAGTGATGTCGGGGCGACTGTCGAGCGGTTACTGATGGAATCGCGTTCATCTTACAATACCTATAGCCTACCAATACCTACTCGGTTATCTCGTTACGTCAGCAGTGATTATGCGCACGAGTCTGTCAAGTGGTAAGTAGTTTGCTTAATTATTTTCGTAAGTACATAATAAATAATTATTTTTTTTTCGCAAAAATATCCTCGATTGATTCCAATCGTGGACGAAATTCGATTAGATCGCTTGAATCGACGTATGGAATTTTCACATTATTGTTGATTATTCAAAAACGGTTAAGCCGATTTCGATAAAATTTAAATAGGACCACCTCGGGAGTATACCCTAACGAACTAAAAGAAATCAAATCGGTTAAGAATTGGCGATTGTAAAACATACATAAAATATGTACATACCGACGAACATAGAGCCTCCTCCTTTTCGGAAATCGGTTAAAGTAAGTAATTTCATATAGGGCGGGGGGCTAGCCCTGGTGTCAGAGTTTTCAAGCCGCCTTAGGGCCTCTGACTTGGCTAGAAGATTAATACTACAGGGGCCTACGTGTCAGGGGAACGTGTCATCACGTGTAAACGGATCCGAGCCTAGTGTATTTTTTATTTATTTATTCCGTATAGGTTTGCGTTTGACTACATACTGTCTGATGTGCGGTTTAGGGTGTAGTACGCTTACCTAGAAGATATCTATTTACTCGGGATTTGAAGACACCCACGTTGTACTTTAGCGGGAAGACAGACTCAGGCAAAGCGTTCCACATTCTGGCTGTTCGTATTGTAGTAGGAATGAGGATTCGAAACGCTTAATTCTAACGCGCCGAATGTCCACCAGAAAATGGTGGCTCTTTGGTTGCGTCCGCCTAATAAAAAATCCCTACGATAGATGAAGGGGGCAGGTGGGACCAGATTGTGCAACTCCTGGGCGCACTCTCCGAAGTGTATCCGATAAAAGCTACCTTACGTCGATGCTCGAGACTTTGCAGTTGCGACTTAGTCAAGGTGTCGTTGTCAATCAGTCTCCAGGCCTGCCTCTGAATCGACTCTAGAGCCTCCAGTTGATATTTGGCAGAGCCATCCCAAAGATAAGAGCAGTATTCCATGCAAGCCCTGACTTACGCTTTATAAATACTAAGCAGTTGCTCAGGCGTCAAATACCGTCTCACCTTAGAGAGAACACCAAGTTTTTTGGAAGTTAATTGGGCTTTGAAGAGTGTGGGCCTAAAGGATATTACGTTGTAAAAAGGAAGAAAGTTTGAATAGGCCTGGTGGCTAGCCCTAATTTGAAGTAGGGGCGATAAGTCCTGCACTGACGTCCCGCATGGGGTGTTTTGTGCATTTCCCCCTCCAGCGTCTACCCCAGCCAGCCCAGCTCCTTAAAGTAACGGAGCTTGGCTCTGGGCCGCTGGCATAACTGCTCCAGTAGCTTAGATGGTGAAGATGGTGGCTAGCCCTGCAGTCAGAATTTTTCTTGCCACCTAAAGGCCTCTGACATGGCAAATGATAATTAATTATACTATGCCAAAAGTGGCATAATTGTAAACAGAATTCGAATAGTTCGTATGGATCAATGTATCATCTCAACGAGCTATGGAGAGGGCTATGCTCGGAGTCTTTCTGCGGGATCGAATCAGGAATGAGGAGATCCGTAGATGAACCAAAGTTACCGACATAGCCCAACGGAATAGCAAGTTGAAATGGCAATGGGCAGGGCACATAGCGCGAAGGACTGATGACCGGTGGAGTCGAAAAGTTCTCGAGTGGAGACCACGTACCGGCAAGCGCAGCCACAAGGTGGACGGATGACCTCATTAAGACCGCAGGATCGCGCTGGATGCAAGCCGCTTCCAACCGGTCTTATTGGAGATCCATAAGGGAGGCCTATGTCCAGCAGTGGACGTCCTTTAGCTGATGGATGATGATGAAATGTATCATCGACGTGGTCATTTTCAGAATATGGTTGATTTTTCAAAAACGACTCAGCTGATTTCGATAACAGTTATATGGGTCCACTTCTAAAGTATTATTTACCAAACAAAACAATAATCATCTAAATCGGTTCATCATTAGCGGAGTAATCGCGTAAAAAGGCCTCTGACATGGCTAAACGGATAAAACTGTCATCCAAGGCAGCGCTCAGTTATAATTTAAACACTTGATATAAAGATAACTTATGTTTGTCATCATCTAGAATAAAAATGTTAAATGAAAGCCCATATTATATGGCAGTCAAAATATATAATAAACTACCAATCACCATACGAAATAAAGAAAAAATTACATCTTATAATTCTAAATTAAAACAATTTTTAGTATTACATTGCTTTTATTCGTTAGATGAATACTTTGAAGTCACCACCTACAAAAGTAATAAATAAGCTTATTGCCAAGTAGGTATTTATATTATTAGATTATTTGTATGACGATCTCTTAATCCCAACTATAGGTTAAGGTAGTTTTAAGTATTATTTTTATGTATTTTGACTTATGGATTTTTATCTGAAATAAAATGATTGAATTGAATTGAATTGAATTAATAGTTCTATAATTGCTTGCTACTAAACATCTATGTAACTATTCTTAAACTTAGATCAAAAGAATAAAATGTAATTATTTGATAAAGATATTTAGAGAGTGCCCTAGCAAGTTATAATTTTGCAATGCCTGACAAGGGCGACTAAGTTGTAAGCACATAGTATCTTAATTAAGACCTCAAATGGCATTAAATAAATATGAATATAAACGCAACGCGCGGTCACCCATCCGAAGACTGCCCATGCCTAGCGTAGCTTAACTCCGGTGATAGCTAAAAACAATTAGCCAAACTACGCTATGAAGAAGAAGAAGATGAAGGCTACTTCATCAAACCTAGAAAAACAGGTAACCAAATAATACTCGTATTATGGGATTTCTTCAGTGGACTTACGGGCTGTTACGAGCCGTCCAGCCCCGATTTAGTGGGCCTCGTTAGGTAGTCATTATTTAGAAAGAAATTGAAAGGCAAAGGAAAATTGATTCACGTAGTAGGATTTCCCGAAGTAACATTATTTATCAGGTAGTTCAATTCTACGGGTTCCTGAGGAAAATCTCTTGAGGAAAATAGATAAATGGAAAACGTAATGATAGGGATAGTCTTGTTGCAAATGTGTATTTTTATGGCATTATAATATTATGAATGAACTACGTAAAAGTAAAATAAATATACATAACTTAAAGAAAACTAAAAAACACGCTTTCATAGCATATCAAACTAAAAAGTGTAAAATAATTTTCAATATAGGCAGAAAATACTAATGAACCAAAAATATTAATTGTAAAAAAATTGTGGGGCGCTTTGTGCCATAATTTTTAGTAAATCAAGCACATACTTATTTTATTTGAGTTTGAGCCTCACAATTGGATTACTTGAAGATTTTTTTAACCTACTTCCAAAAACCTCCCCCTTTTCTATGTTCGTCTGTATTTATTTTTATTGTGTATGTTCATCGATATTTTCGACATATTTTTTTTTCAAAACTCTAGTTCTGCTCTATACCTCCCTAGGTGTCCCATTTAAATTTAATCCAAATTAGCTGGGGCGTTTTTGAAAAATAAACAATAATGTAAAGATTGTGTTACATAGATTCGAGCGAACTACCTATTCGAATTTTGTTCACAATTGAAGTTAGTTGTGCCATTTTTTGGGAAATAGAATTAACTACATTTGTCATAATTAGCTATAATTGTCATAATTAGTTATGTCATAATTAGCTATATATGCATAATTATCTACTCGTATGTCATATTAGCTGTCATAATTAGCTATATTTGTCATAATTTTTATTTTAAAATATAATTATAATTCGAAAAGTTCGCACCACATTATTATTACATACTACGGGACTAATCACGCACTAAAATTACGAGATAAATAAATACCTCCTCATCCCGAGTTCGCACGGATCGATGTAGTACATTTCACATTATTGTTGATTTAATAAAAATGGCTAAGCCGATATCGATACAATTTAAATGGGTCCTTTGAAGCATGACCTACCAAACAAAAAAAAAATATTAAAATTGGGCTACCTTGAAAAATGTTAAGAATGCGTGGTCAAACTAAGTATATATTTTATATCTATATTTTAAGTTAAAAAAAAAATTAGGTACAGGGTCATAGGTATTAACCGCAAAACCTTTTAAGGGCGGGTCTAGTACATCTAGACAATCAACTTTTGTTCTAGGACTTTTGGAAAATCACGAAGAAAAAAACAGCTTTTACATACGAAAAGTTCGTCAACGCGGCAAAATGTATGGAGAAGCAAATTTTTTTATGCGTATTTTCAAAAATCGTATTAGAAAAGTTGTTTGTTTATATGTACTAGACCCGCCCTTAAAAAGTTTTGCATATAATACCTTTGACCCTGTATACAGGGTTATTTCTAATCAATTAGCATTATTTTAGGGGCTTATTATGTACATAAAAACTATCAACTTTTGTTCTACGGCTTTGTCAAAACTAAAAAGAAAAATCAGCTGTTCCATACATTTTGTCGCGGGTGATCAATATTTTTCTATGGAACAACAATTTTTTTTTGAGTTTTGACAAAAGTCGTAGAACAAACGTTAGTTTTTATGCACAGAATAAGCCCCTAAAAGGATACTAATTGATTAGAAAAAACCCTGTATACGCGACGACTTGTAAACCTCCTTCGTTTCGTCGGTTAAAAACTAATTGTTTTCCTCCAATAAGTCCAGTATTGCCTGTAGTCATTGGAAAATAAAGTAAAAATAAAGTAAAACAGTTGTGTCACGTTCCCGCTCCGTATTCCGCGCCGGTTCGTAATTACTGCACCTAATTGTAGATGGCGCCACTGGGAATATTAATATGACCAGCTCAATAGGTACGGCAACATAGTGAAGTATATAACTAGACAAGGCGCTAAATAATAATAATTACAAAAGTAAGAGAAGGCGACATGTGCAAGTATAAAGAGTGAACAGGACGAAAGTAATATTTCGTCTCTATTTGCGTATATTTTTGTCTGACTATTACGTACTGCCTAGACGTAAAAGTCATGCTAATTTTTCGCGCCAAAAACTACTGTTGAATTTTTGATGAGATGCTTAAGTAAATCAACATATTTATGAACTATACCTATTTTCTATCATTTCTATTAGTATTATGCAAAGTTTTTACTATTATCTAGAGTCTAAATATGATAAAATCATAACAACGTGTTTATAGCTATCAAGTATGTTTAGCACATATTTTTTCTCACACCCTATACGCAGTTGACGATTCTAGTCATACTTTAACAAAGATGATTTATTATAGCAATTCTAAATCGATGTTTAAAATAACACGCATTACATATTTTTAATAAGTATACACACCATTCAAACGGCAACCATGGCAGAATTTCTAAAACGTGCTTCTCAAATTAATTATTTTCTAGATCATTAGAAATGTATCATTAAAAATTAGGTACACCAATTATTAATCCTGAAATGTACTACATTTTAAAAATACTTGCAATTTAATCTTGTATTGATATCATATAAAACCACGTTAGTTAATCTCGTATAAATTGTTTTCACGGAATGAAACGTCTTAAGCTAAGTTTAGCAGTTTTAGCTCGGTCAGTCTGCGGATGGGTGACCGCGGGTGGCATTTACAACTGAG
The DNA here is from genome assembly GCA_949316475.1 of Hypomecis punctinalis. NCBI lineage: Eukaryota > Metazoa > Arthropoda > Insecta > Lepidoptera > Geometridae > Hypomecis > Hypomecis punctinalis. The sequence goes on from OX438809.1 coordinate 3,322,980, forward strand.
CGATGCCGTGGCTCGGATGACACGCTAAATTGTAAATCCCAGTAGTTTTAACCGTTTGCCAAACGAAAATTGGCCATATGGCCAGCAAAGTAAACCTTTCGTGCGCTGAAAATGTAAGCTGCAAGTAAAACTGGGCATTTTGTTGTAAATGTTTACTTAAAAGTTTGTCTTGTTTAGTAGCCGACTTGGTTAGTACGGACAAATTGAAAAACAAAGTAGTTGGCTCGTGCTGATGTCGGGGTGGACCAAGTTAGACGCGGAGCGACTCGCTCATCTGATGTTGGGGTGGACCATAGTTAGACGCGGAGCGACTCGCTCATCTGATGTCGGGGTGGACCATAGACGCGGAGCGACTCGCTCATCTGATGTTGGGGTGGACCATAGTTAGACGCGGAGCGACTCGCTCATCTGATGTCGGGGTGAACCATAGTTAGACGCGGAGCGACTCGCTCATCTGATGTCGGGGTAGACTATAGTTAGACGCGGAGCGACTCGCTCATCTGATGTCGGGGTGGACCATAGACGCGGAGCGACTCGCTCATCTGATGTTGGGGTGGACCATAGTTAGACGCGGAGCGACTCGCTCATCTGATGTCGGGGTGGACCATAGTTAGACACGGAGCGACTCGCTCATCTGATGTCGGGGTAGACTATAGTTAGACGCGGAGCGACTCGCTCATCTGATGTCGGGGTGGACCATAGACGCGGAGCGACTCGCTCATCTGATGTTGGGGTGGACCATAGTTAGACGCGGAGCGACTCGCTCATCTGATGTCGGGGTGGACCATAGACGCGGAGCGACTCGCTCATCTGATGTTGGGGTGGACCATAGTTAGACGCGGAGCGACTCGCTCATCTGATGTCGGGGTGAACCATAGTTAGACGCGGAGCGACTCGCTCATCTGATATCGGGGTGGACCATAGTTAGACGCGGAGCGACTCGCTCATCCAAGCCAAGGTTTCTCAAAATATCCCCTGCTGCCTATTTACCGTTTTTCGCACAGATATATACACAGAGACATAGCCCGGTCATTTTAGACATTCGAAGCTACATAAATTCACAACAAGATGAACATTGGTGAAATCGTTCAAAATCACTATCACTACATAGTATAAAACAAATTCGCTTCCCTGTCTGTCTGTCCCTATGTACAAGTATGCTCATATCTTTAAAACTACGCAACGAATTTTGATGCGTTTTTTTAATAGATAGGGAAATTCAAGAGGAAGGTTTGTATGTATGATACACCTGCAAAGCCGGGGCGGGTCGCTAGTATAATTATAAATAAAATTTGAAAGTTCCCCATCTTTCCCCTGTATTACATTATGTATTAGTATTCTACATTTTCTATAGATAATTTTACTATCTACAATTTCGTCTCCGGTATTTTTATGATAAAACTTACCATTTTACTATAATCGCTGTAACTCATTTTTTGACCTTTGACAGGGTCTCTCAGGTAGGTATTATTGCAAAGTTTTATCTCAATCCGTTCAGTAGTTTTTGCGTGAAAGTGTAACAAACATCCATCCATCCATCCTCACAAATTTTCGCGTTTATAATATTAGTAGGATATATTTCGGTTGCCGCTACTACTAAATACTAAAAACAGAATAAAATAAATCTTTAAAGGGGGCTCCCATACAACAAACCTGATTTTTTGCCGACGAACTTCCATAAGGTACGGATTACGGAACCCTTCATGCGCGCATCCAACTCGAACTTGGCCGATTTTGACTAAATATATTCGCCATCGCAAAGTTCTGGAAAGGAGATCTCAGACCACTTCCAGCAAGCACAGCGTAGATTGCCTATTCAAGAGATAGACAGAAGTCCTGATAGGGCCGCAGGATCGTGCTGTAGGCTGCTCATGATCGGTATTACAGGAGATCTTTAAGAAAGGCCTATGTCTAGCAGTGGACGGTCTAAGACGATGATGATTCTTCTTCGTTGTGTCGATGGTTCTAATAGTTTCCAATAGTGCTAACTATACAAGTAATAATAATAAATAAAAAAATAGGGAATAGGGGAAATAGGGGAAAATGGGAAATGGGACTGGGCAGGTCACGTGATTCGGATGCACCCCGAGAGATGGGCGAAGATCGTCACTCAATGGGAGCCTACAGATGGCCGGCGGCCTCCGGGTCGACCCCGAATAAGGTGGCGTGACGAACTTCGCTTTTTTCAGTCCGACTGGACCAATTTGGCGGAGGACGATGTGCAAAGCAGGAGGTGTGCAAAGTTTAAAGAAAATCTGCAGGCCAATCGCACTAAAAATTACAGGTGGACTACAACTGAACTTTAACCGAACCTCGACTTTTTGTCTATATTCATATCGCGCTAATGATTCTGACAAAGTTGAAATGCAACTCGATCAGAGTTGGAACGTAACCGCTGTCAAACGAATGTTTGGTGTATGAAGTTTAGCGCAATACTGAATTCCTTGAAGCTGAATCGAAACTTGCAACCGAACTTTAACAGAATTACAGACGGAACGCAGCTGTTTAAAATTAACGCGATTGGCCTGCTGATCACTCAAAGTAGGTCAAAATCGAACTCAAAGGGGTTGGTTACAAGCAAGCAAGCAAATAAGCAAGCAAACAGACAGGTGAAACTAATAAAAGCGTGTTAAAAATACACCTGAAAACGTGCAATTTCACCAAAACACTACCTTTTATAGTCGCACAAATATTTTACACAAATTGGAGCTAGGAAATGTAAAGTTGACAAAATTGCGCTCCAAAAGTAGGTCAGCTGGGACCTAGGCAGCGGACCTTAATATAATAAAAACATTGTAGACAGATGGAAATGCCTAACTTTCTAGTTGTGCTTTGAAGAGGCAGAATAAGACTCTAAACAGATTAAAAATACTTGTTAACATTGTTGTCACTTGAAGCAATTAATTACCTATCTAAGTACATACCACCTCAGAAGAATTACAAGTAATAGAAGTATTGCTAAATTTTATTCCAATAAGAACTACGGCACAGCTGTTTATTCATATCTGGTTATACAGCATACGCGAGAGTGAGTGGAACAAAATAAAACGCAATGTCTGTCGCATACGTCAAAATCACAAGTTGGAATGTCAAATTGGTTAAAAGTTAGGTTAAACTTGGCCTGTTGTCTTTTTAGGAAATTTAAACCCTCACGTTCGATTACGAAAGTCGTAGAACAAAAATTGTTAGTTTTGATGCACAGAATAAGCCCCTAGAAGGGTGCTAATTGATTAGAAATAACCCTGTATTACAAGTAGAGAAACAGCGCTGTTGTCGCGCGTTATTACACATCCCCGTGCATTTCAGCCAAGTACCGCTCCGGCTTTTGTAGTTGAGATTTGCAATTTAAACTCCAGAGCGATATGGCCGAGTTGCTAACTGGGTATTGTAGTAACATTAATCTAATTTTATCACTACAATTCCCTGCTAAGTTCGAAAGAGGACGGTTTTAAAGATTAAAGGGATTTGCATCAAATCGAAGTTAATTACTTGAAAAATCATCTATACTCAATTACTTACACTTGACATGAGTGTTAAAAGTCTAAATAGTTTTTTAAGATTCAGTAAAATAGACCTAGAGTTATGTTTGAAATTTATTACGGCAGAAAGGCGATTCACTTCTGGCACTTCGCCGGCCGCTGCCGCGGCATTTATTCAGTGTTGCACTTTGCTTCTGATGAACGTAACTAACCAGTGGTTGTAATTCTTTATATCGATTAAAATAGATGAAAATGGAGGGACGTAGGCTGAAACGCTCTGGGTATTAAAGCGATATGAGGGCCACAATACCCTGCTTAATTCGATTACCTGTTCGGGGATTTGTAGTGGCAAGTTGCACGGTTTATCTACTTAAAAACCCTGTAGGGTTCGGCTCACGACATAGACGTATTGCTCTGGGGTTTAAAGTGGAAATGTCAACTACAAAAGCCCGAGCGGCATTGGGCTGAAATCAACGGGGAATTGTATTAACCCCTGTTGTCGCTTAAGGTAATTAACTCTCTCACCACAAAAACGTATGGAAAATCTTGCCCAGAACGGTCAAAACTGTCAAAATAATATGAATTTGAATTTGACACTACTGAGAGGAAAACTCGGCAACTAGCTGCTGAATCGAGATTTTTTTCATATATCTTTCTAACTCATGCCGTATTCAATCTCTGCATCTCTTTCTTTCTTTTCTCGATCGATCAAATTATTTTTCTGGTATCTCTGTGAAAAAATGCGACAATAGATAGAGTCTGACTAACGAAAGTTGATACTGGAATTTTTGCTACTACCATCGCGGATTTATCTTTAAATTTGTATATTTTACCTTGTATTAAAAACATTTTTCAAACCTACGTCATTTACTAAACTGAACAAAATGATTCATTATACATATCGTAATGAAGTAGATAGGTACGCGTTAAAATAATTTGGATTATTTGGAGAGTAATGCAGAGCCTCAGTTAACGTTATTAATAATAACGTCAAAAACCAGAAAATAATTAACGTAATAATGAATATAAAACTCCTACACGATAAGTTAACGCTTGAAAAAAAGTTTTTTTTTGCGATTCCCCCAAGGATTTGGAAGAATCAAAATCGCGGTATGGTAACAATGCTACATAGTGTGAGTGAGAGAAAATGTTTCCCTCTCAGTTTAGGGCTACCATGCTGATATTTTTTAAATTTGCCGCGCTTTGTCAGTATCAACTTTCGTTAGCCAGACTCTAGTAACAATGAGATAATTTTCAGGTTTCTTTCAAACTCGTGCCATAATAAATCAATGCATCTCTTTCAGATGATTTTCTCCAATGACCACATTATCCCTATGGGATCTCTGTGTATTTGAAAAAATCAATATTAATTTATTGACAATGAAGAAAAAGAATCAGTAAAGTCTCTCTGCGAGATCTATTCTGGATTGAGGAGATCCTTGGAAGAACCTAGGCTATTGACATAGCCCAGCGGATTGTCAAGTTGTAATGGTAGTGGGCAGGGCATAAAGCGCGGAGAATTGTTTACCGATGGGACCACGTACCGGCAAGAGCAGCGTAGGATATCCACCGACTAGGTGGGCAGACGACTTGGCTGAGACCTTAGAAACCCGACGAAAGCCTCCATAAATGCGCTGGAAACAGTCCTATGTCCAGCAGTGAATGTCCTATGATAATAATTATTGTAACGTTACACCAACTCGAAACTAAATTAAAAAATATTAGGCGCCTCTAGTGTCCGATTCTGACACTAAAATGCCGACGGTAAGTAACACAATGGCTACTTCAGTTTACGGTTATAGCCGCACCGGTTGGCGCTAGTGGCAGCATTTGTGTCCATTCTCCTCGTAATTTTATGCCCAACTTGTAACTCATTTTTATACGTAGTTTTTTACTGCACTGTGATAATGTCGTGTCAATTTTGTAGTTTTTACTTGTATTGGTTAAATACGTGGATTTTCCGTAGCTTATTTTGTCATCCTAGTAGCGCCACGCGACTTTTTGCGGACATAAGCGGAACTAAAGAATTGCAATGAAAATAATATTAAGTTACAATCATGACTAATATCATTTCACTTGATAATTATTTTATTTTTCGCAAAAATTAGCAAAACCGACTTCCATCGAGTACAAAATTAGAACAGTTCGCTAGAATTCATGTAGACAATTTTTACATTATGTTGATTTTTAAAATGGCCCAGCCGATTTCAATAAAATTTAAATGGGACTCCCTCTGGAGTAAGTATACCCTTTCGAACTAATAAATATTTTTTGATTCGGTTCACAATTGGAGAAAATATCTACCTACACAAAAAATACATTTACAGACGAACATAGAACTTTCTACTCTTTGGAAGTCGGTTAAAAAGAGGTTATTTACGCATAAAACAATTTTTTCATAACTAAACATTAAATGATGAAAAAAATCAATGCATTTTAGTTTGGTAAATTATTTTATGTATACTCTGTTAAAAATAGCTTGATAAGCGATACATTGACATTGACATACGCGTAATGACACACGCACATCAAGTACCATAATTTTTATAGTCAAAATATTCGGTACACAATGTTGTACTTCATGGTCGAGATTCACGAGCATGAAGTACAACATTGTGTACCGAACATTTCAATTTGACTATTATTTTGAAATATGATTATGACCATACATTATTATGATACTTGATGTGCGTGCGTCATTATTCATATATCAATTTCAATGTTTCGCGTATCAAGCTATTTTTAACAAGTTATAGTTAAGTATACAAAACAGCTATTATTTTGCGCGATATCAAAGTTGGTCTCATAGTAAGATCTGTCTATAATGATGGATAGAATTAACTTATAAATACTTACTGGCGACAATTCTGGACAATGGACAATATGGACATTAAGTTAGTACCATAATAAAAGCTGTTAATAATAATTATGACTATACAGGGTTATTTCTGATCATCAAACAAAACAAACTTCCGTAACAAAATTTTTTTACGGGTAGTCTACCCGTGACCACGGTCGATGCAACTCGGCCGAAACGTCGGGATGATGAGGTATTTATTTATCTCGTAATTTTAGTGCGCGATTAGTCCCGTAGTATATAATAATAATGTGTTCAAATCGCGATAGTTTAAAAACAACATTTATTTATAATCAATTAGCATCATTTTGTGTACTTGTTCTGTACATCAAAACTAACAAGTTTTGTTCTACCACTATTGTCAAAACTCAAAAAAAAAAACAGCTATTCCATACATTTTGTCGCGGGTGAACGATATTTTTCTATGGAACAACAATTTTTTTTTCAGTTTTGACAAAAGTCATAGAACAAAAGTTGTTAGTTTTGATGTACAGAAGAAGCCCCTGAAAGGATGCTAATTGATTAAAAGTAACCCTGTATTTAACTACGTACTTTCAGTTTAGTACAGAACTTGCTTATAACGAGTAAGTAGGTAGGTACTATTGTAAAAGTTGTTCATACTAACGAGTCCTATACTAAAAGGTTTCCATTACAAAGAGTTGAATCCACATCAGCTAGTCCAGCATGCGACCACGAAAAGAACTCTTTTCGAAGTGTGAAAACGTGACAGATATCTACTTTACCATAACGCTGTCTCGTTTTGACACGTCGAAAGAAATATTTCGTGATGCGCATACTACTTATATTAATTTAAAAAAAAGTTGTTCCATAGAAAAATATCGTTCACCCTCGACAAAATGTATGGAAGAGCTGATTTTTAGGGTTCCGTACCTCAAATGGAAAATAAGGATCACTTTGTTGTCCGTTTGTCCGTCTGTGTGTATGTCAAGACTCTTTATCTCGGGAACACGTAAAGGTATCGAGTTGAAATTTAAACTGTATTCGTATATCTATCGGTCTCTTGCAGTTGTGTAAACGAAAAACTTCTCAGTTATCATTTAAAAAAGTTAGAGCCGTTTATGTCGTAAATTTCGACACTCACAAAAATCAAAACCTACAGGGCACTTCCCGTTGACATAGAACTATGAAATTTGGCAAGAAGCATTGTCTCAGAGTATACATATAGGAATACATCTGAAAACTGTACATTTTTATTTAAATCATAAAAAAATTGGGACTACATTCATAAAATATGGGTTGAAAATTCAAATTGAGTAAATCGTATCACGTAAGGTATCATGTAATAGAGCTTCATAAGCACATGATAAAACAGCTAATTATTTTAACAATATGTAATGTTTAATGTATGACGAGAAATGTGAAAATAAAAACTTTTTTGTCGATGATATAGTATAGAGATTTTAACAACTTACTTCCCAATTTTGTAAATTTTTCTGGATTTGTACGGAACCCCTTGGTGTGCGAGCCTGACTCGCACTTGTCCGGTTTTTTTTGTTAGTTTTGACAAAAGTCGCAGTACAAAAGTTATCAGTTTTGATGTACAGAATAAGCCCCTAAAAGGATGCTAATTGATTAGAAATAACCCTGTATACTATAGGTTAGATGACTAATAAATATATATAATTACGATTAGTAATATTATTAATAATTAATTATTTAACAAGAGCCTTGATATCACTTATTTATATTTATTTATTAGGCCCAATTTTAGAAACGCTATCGTAATTATAATAGTAATTTTGAGTAGCCATGTTTCTTTATCACTATAAGTATATGCATTTGATACGGAGAACACTATTTTACGTTGCTAAAAAAATATTCATTATATAATTATCCCACTGAAAAAGATAGGATTATTGCAGAAATACGAATTTATAAGTAAATATAGGAATAAAATTCATCGCTCTTACATTTAGTGTAGGTTTACCAACTTTGTTCCCGGCGAACCCATCGAAACTTATAAAAACAATCACCATTTTCACCGACAATTGGTTACCGTTCGCTTACATTGCTTTTCACTTTCTGGAGACAGGGACGTAACAAGGCCCATTATAGGAGGGCATCTTTGATTTCTTTGTGCCTGATTTATTACAACTGCAGAATGTAATCAAATGCATACATACAGTGCTGTATTATCCCTAAGGCAGATTAGGCAATTGCTTAGGGCCCCTAAGCACAGGTACGGGGCCCCCGAGAACGTTATAAGATGGTCCCGAGAATGGCAGTGCATAGGGGACCTGATAGGGTTAACCCGGCACTGCATACATATTATACAGGAGTTGTCTGCTTGTCCTGTACCTACTAAGAAGAAAGTAGGTGATTTAGACTATCATTATGAAGAACTTTTACTGTGGAGCTAATCTGGAATTCGAGTAAAAAAATAGTTTTTCAAAGCAACTTTTGTCATGAGGGTCAATCCGGAACTCGAGAGAAAACATCTGTTTCATACATTTTTTCGATTTTGGGTTGCAATTTGTATGGAACAACAGAAAAAAAATGGTTTGAATCACCTCCTTTAGTACTGGATATATATTTAATATATATTACCTTGTTAGGTAGGATAACCTTGTTTTAAAATAACAAAATACATTGTATTGTGCACGCAGATCTGTCAGCAAACGTAGCAAACAAAGTTTTGGAATGAAGACCACCTACCAGCAAGTAACAATAAGACATCTACAATGTCGTTAAGAGACGGCGAGTTTAATTTTTGAAATATTAGAAAGACTTTCTAGTCGCACTATTCCATGCTCGCTCCTGGTAGGTATTACTAGGCCTCGGGACCATTTTATGCATAGGTATGTCCTAACGCGTTACTGTTCCGAAACAAATAATAGTAGTAGGTATAGAACTACGAGTATCATTCCGAGACAACATTAAGTATTATACATTTAGCGACACTTGCAGCGCCGCAATAAAGTACAATTCGTTTGCAAAGGCGCCTACTGCTACCGAAAAACTTACATACAATACGTAATAATATTTTTATTAATAACACCATTGTTACATATCAAATCAATTAATTAAATCAAATATACAGTTCATCAATTGATACACTCCGTAAAATAGGATTCAATTGGTACAATTACCTACATTACTTACGGTTAAACAAACTTAATCTAATGAATGTAAGAAGAAGGCGTATTGTGTGTTTACTACACACAATACGCCCGATTATAGAGGCGCCAGCGCAAAAAGTAAAAAATAGCAACGTAAAAACTGAGTGTCAAGTGGGAGATTTGCAAAGAAAATCGAATTACTTTTACGTCGCGTTGACCGAACGCGCCGTGCACACACGCGAGCACATTGACACACACGCTTGAATTAGCCAATCACAGACGTTGCCGCGCTCGTGTTCGATCGGTTTGGCGCTCGTTCCATTGCCGTAAAAAATACTCACACTTTTTTGTACACGTTTTCTATACGTGACACAAGATGGCGCTGTGCCATTTCCATAGAAATCACATCAAACGTTAACGCGATCGAGCTCGAGCAGCAATCTCGCACTTAGCCCTCTGTTCTCTCTATCGAATGCCTAAAGTGAAAAAGAAACAGAACTATGCTATTTAGCTATTTTAATTACGGTGGCGCCTCTGTAATCGGACTTACTATCTATGCAATATAAATAACAAACATAATAAACAGTTGACAATAAATTAATTTGACAACAACAATATATTCTGGTGGCTTAAGGATTTGATCTTTAACTCTGCCATAAGAGACCCCCTCGTGAACATCGCCTTACTCCGCCCCTGTACTAGAAATGTCAATCTTCCTAAAAAGCTCAGAAAAAGCGGGCGATTCCGTACAAAAGTTTGATTGCCTCACTGGAACGTTAAAGTACTCAAAGGTGTCTTTTCGATTGAATTTGCCCATTCCTTTTAGCATATTGAACGGTTACCTACAGTTTGAACGGTTACAAGAAACTGAAGTTACTTGGGCAGAAAATGTGTGTTTTCGTTGTATTTTCCATTGATTTCAAATAAGGTATCAATTCGACTGAATAGGTATGTCACGATATTATTTCGCCAATTATGAACCAATATTGATTATTATTTTTTGATTTTGATCTTAATTTAGAGGTGGATTCAGTTACGTTCGAACGAAATCGGTTAAAAAGAATTTTTTGAAAAAACAATATACCCTTAAAATAGTATACTGCGGTTCCAGTGAAGAATTCCAATTTTGGTCTTAAATACTTAATTGTAATGGATGAAGTCAGTGGAGCCATTTTTGGCAAAAAAAAATATACAGACAAGTATAACACATGTATACATGTGTTTGTCTATCGGTGTCGGAGCCTTTAGCGGTGACATCTATGGCAAATTTTGAATAACTTTTACTGTGGGGTTAACTCTGAAAAAAACAGCTATTCCATACCATTTGTTGAAAGTTTTATAAAAAATCGTATGGAACAGCAGTTTTTTTTTACGTTTTCACAGTTGGTCCCACAGTAAAAGTTGTTCAAAATTTGCCATAGATGTCACCGCTTAAGGCTCCGACACCGGTAGACAAACACATTACAGAGGCGCAAGCGTAATTAAATAGCAGCGCAAAAAGAATTCTCTCTATCGAATGCCTAAAGTGAAAAAGAAACAGAACTATGCTATTAAGCTAATATAGTTACGCTGGCGCCTCTGTAATCGGGCGTATTGTATTCATATAATATAGCAATAAGTAAATGATTTGAGTTTGAGTAGGTAGGTAGGCGTTGAGATTTTTCCATCGTATACAAAATTCAAATATTTTGCTCCAATTGTTTACATTATTGTTGATTTTTCATAAACGGCTCAACCGATTTCTGTAAAATTTATTTGGGTCCACCTCGGGAGTAAATGAACCCTTTCGAACTAAAAAGATTTTTTCGATTTAGTTCACAATTGGCGAATTTATCGATGAACATACACAAAAACATAGAACCTCCTCCTTTTTGGAAGTCAGTTAAAATCAAGTCAATCTGTTGATCTGTTGCTGCGTGAAAGAATAACAAACACCCTTTTAGATTGGTAATATCTTACAGTAAGGAAAGAATACTTTTAAATTATTCGTTTAAAGATAATTAATTTGTGTCATGTTGTGCAATTTTGTGTCGTGTGGTTGTGAAAGAATAATTTATCACCACTTGAGGAACTTTTCAGGCACTTCATGGTTCAAAAGGTTTCAGTTTTATGAATTTATTTCAGGAACCTTTTGGCAAATTGCTTTGGTAAGTTGACACCTAGTGACTGTGTTCTCGTAGTTCGGCACTTTTCGAAGAGATGGCGCTAAACCCAATTATTCAATTCAAGTTTTCATACTGGGTTTACTTTGAAATGGCTTTGATTTTCTAAGTAAAAATGCTACCTACCTATTTTAATGTTCCAAATAAAACAAAATATTGTTCCCTGAGTAGGAACTAGTTTCCTAAACACGGGTTCCCTACACCCAGTCTGGCAGATAGAGCCGCATCGAAAACTTGAAATACTTTTTGAATTTTGAATTTGATTTTAATTATCGTACATTTTTAGGATTCCTTACCCAAAGGGTAGAAACGGGACCCTATTGCTAAGACTCTGATGTCCGTTTGTCTGTATCATGAACCGTGATTGCTAGAACGTTAAAATTTTCACAGATGATGTAGTTATTTCTGTTGCCGTTATAACAACAAATTTTTAGTATTTGTTGTATAGAAAAAAAAAATATTTAAGGGGGGCTAAAAAAGGGCTATGTTTTTCGCTCGATATTAATAACGGGGATAGGTAGATGCTTGAAATATTCACAGAATATTAAATTAAATATGCACTTTAAAAATATCTAATCAAAATAAAATAAATATTTAAGGGATCCCATACAAGTAACGTGATTTTTTTGCTCGATATTAATAATGACAACAGGAAGATGCTTGAAATATTCACAGAATATTAAGTTGTATGTTCCTTCAAAAATATAATTACAAGAAAATAAAATATATTAAGGGGGGCTTCCATTCCAGTTGTGCATGTAATTGAGTTTTGGTTAGTAATGATAGATAGTTATGAAGCTGCAACACCAAACTATGTTGATAACAAAATCACCCGATTTTGTTATTATTCGATTTTTTGAATTGCCTCCCTAATGGAAGCAATTTTAAAGACGTATCCACGTCAAAATAATTAAATTAAAACAAAATATATTAAGGGAGGCTTGCATACGGTACGGAACTCTTCGTGCGCGAGTTCAACTCGCACTTGACTTATGAAACTTATGAAATATATATCTGTAAGCATCTGTATATATAAGTACTAGATTTATAATTGTAGCGAGCTTGGATGAAATCAATGTCAATAATGGCTAAAGCCTAGCACAGTACAAGTTGGACAGATGATTTCTCGGCTTTGAGATCGATCGGGGCTTGTCATGGGAGAGCCATATAAATAAACTTTGCGGCAGATTGGGAAGCGCCTGTTTCGCCCTGAGTCGTGTAGCAAAGGTTGTTTCGGGTGAGGCAGTACGATCATGCTACTTTGCTACTGTCCACTCTGCCCTACTATATGGCGTAGATTTGTACGGTAGAGCTGCTGACTGGTGCAGAGTTTTCAGACTGCAAAAACGCGCAGTACGTGCGATGGTGGGGATACCGCATGACTCTACCGTACGTCCCCATTTCAAGAGGCTTGGGATCATGACATTGCCAGCGCTGATTATATTTCAGGTTGCGGTTTATGTCCGATTAAACCAAGCCTCCTACGAAAAACGTGTAAGCGCCCGCTATAAAGATAAGTTAGCGGAGGTACCCCGCGCGTTAGAAAAGTCGGCCAGGTCGACGCATGTGATGGGTCCGACTGTGTATAACAAGCTGCCTACTCATATCACCACAGCGCCTACAATAGGCAGTTTTAAGTCACGGCTCAGGCGCTGGCTTGTCGAGCACGTTTTTTACAGTTATGAAGAATTTATTAATTCTTAAACCGTAATCATTGAGTAATGAGTGTAAATTATCGATCTTTTGGTGACATTGTTTAGTTATTATACGTTAGCATTGTCCCTAGTATTTTTGTGGGCAATAATTAACATTCTTGACGTTGTTTTTAGTATTTTGTAAGCAATAGTTAATATTTATGTATTGTAGACATCATATTGTGTTTAATTAGTTATAGAATTTATCATATTACGTAATTGTAATTAATTGAATGTCTAATCAAATGATAAAAATGTCTTTTTACATAGTAAAAAGTACGAATTATATTTGTAAAATATTCAAGACGCGATGTTTATATCTGAATTATATGACTTGTAACATAATGTTATGAATAAAATGATTATGATTATGATTATGATTATCAGCAAGACCACATGATCACGTTGGATGGAAGCCGCTTCCAACCGGTCTTATTGGAGATATAGGGGAGGCCTAAGTCTAACAGTGGACGTCATAGGGTGAAACAGCCAGTTCACGACCACTTAGTGGACTAGTAATCTTTGAAGTGATATTATTCACTATAATGAAAATGTTCTAATTCAAATAATACTCAGAAGTTTAGAAAAATCCTTAAATAATTGAAAAAACATAAGTTTTTTTGTATTTTATGTTAGTAAGTATAAAATAATTAATGATTTATCAAAATGTGCAATTTTTTAGTTTCCGACCACACGTGGTCAGTTTGCGTCCGACATATTTTTTGACGTCCACGTCAACTAATGAAAATGTCGGACTTTGAGTGGACTCAAAAGCCATTGAACTTTTTTCAATTCAATTATCGAACGTTCTTAGGGTCGTAAATAATAACAGCATCAAATAATCATGTTTGAATGACATTTAATTTTAGTTATCTAATCTTATTTATTCAATTATTTTAATAACATTTATTTATCATCTATTTACACTCATTTAGTAATTTAAATAATAGTTATTGAGTCGTTTTTGTACAGCATAAGATACGTGGTCGTAAGCTGACCGATTGCCGACCAACGAAATAATGCTTTATATTTTAATGGCAATCAAGACATTTTGCTGGTCGCATTCTGAAGTGAACATAAACCACGCCCTAAAGATCAAACTGACAAAGGCTAAAATGCCGTACCATGAAATATCAGTTAGAACATTTATGAACAAGATCGATGGGAAATAGTCATTTGCCGACCATGTGGTCGTGAAATGATGCATACATCATTTTAGTAGGTTAGTTTGCCGAACACCTATTATTTTAATTAAAAGCGCATATTTTACATTAAAATGACCCTTTAGGGGTAAAAACGTGTTTTTCTAAACATTCCAAGCTACATTTGGATGCGTGAATCTCGACAAAAACTTGTTTTACTTGCGGTTGAAAAAGTGTCCTCTCACTATTTTTTTCGTAAATTTGTGCAACCAATTCCGACACGTCCTCTATGGGTCTGGTTCACAGGCTCATTGAAGTGCATCACGTATCAGAAGACAAATCACAGTGTCGCGGAGGGGAAGCGATAGACTAAAGTATCGTTCAAAAACCAAAACAAACTTTGGCGCGCTTTTATTTAACTATTTATAGTGGTTTTATGAAAAAGTGGTCGTGAACCGGTGGTGGTCGGCAAACTGGCCATTTCACCCTATGGCTGATGGATGTGTGACTGGAATGGCCAGAGCGTCGTAGCTAATTTCAACTTATATCATAATAATCACATCAGTCTTATCATGTCAACTGCTAAACATAGGTTTCACCTATCTAATATTATATTATTCTAATATTATAAATCCGAAAAGTTTGTTGGTTTATTCCTCTTTCACGCTGCAACGGAACAACGGATTGACTTAATTTTTGGCATGGATATACCTAGTTCAACCCCTTACCGCATGGATTTTTAGATTTCAATAACTTTAATTTATGATGTTCCTGTGCCTCAGGGGTATCCATAAAAAATAATAAAAAAAATAAAAAATACATAGTTATCTAAAAATTAACAAAAAATAAAAAGTTCCAATTTTGGCACAACATGCACTCTAGTTTATAAAAACATGTGTTCCGAATTCGTCACAATATGCAGCAGTACTTAGTAGTCGTATAAAAAACACAATTTTTTTATAAGCTTAAGTTTTTATTTCGAAATTCGTCGTCTGTGTTATTCTCATCTTCACTGATGTCTGGTATAATTGCAGTACATCGATTTCGAGGGGAAATTGCATCTAAAACAAACAAAAAAATAATCAATAATAGGTATCTTCTTGTACAGCAATTTATCTAAAGTTTATATTTCATAAATAACAATGCCGTCCATCATCTAATGATCTCAAACTTAGGAAGCTTGTTGTTTTATCACAGAGATGCCGTGGCCACCTTTCATCGCCATCATCAGATGTATATAGGTATAATATGTACATTAATCAGAAAGAGGGTCTAATTTTGTTTGCAAGGTTAGTTAGCCAAACATACATACATAATATTATTATATAGATAATTGTAAAATAAAACATGTACTTTATCATAGGCTACTTGTACCACACTGCATAGTGTGCCAAATTTGTTTTGTCCTTCTACTGCATGATGTTCCAAATTTGACGGGTAAATTGAAACTTGACTGCATGATGTTCCGAATTTAGCACAAAGTTTAAATAACAAATTAATCACAATTTAAAAGTTGAAACTTACGTTTTTTGCCATAAAACCGTCGTGGGTCCATTGTTCTTCACTCCTAGACACTTTTTTTAATGATATTTAGCCCAAAACAATTAAAAATATCTCATCGAAAACTCTCAACCTCATGCTCGACCAAAATGGCGGAACACACTGCTTTACCGACGAAATTTCGTACTCACATGACTAGTTATAAACGCGATCTGTATTTTTCTGGGTTCATACGTGCATTGGCTTGGCAAATAATGCGAAACTAGATACATAGATGACATACATAGTTTGTTATTAGCGATTTTTGAAAATGTTCCAAATTTGTCCCGGTATGCGGTAAGGGGTTAAAAGACGGAAAGTGACATAGAATACTTTTTACCGAAAATTGCATGATTCCCGTAGGATAGGAGAAAAGGTATCGATAGCGAAACTGTCACCTATCACAACGACTCTAATAGGCCCAATTATGAAGGCACCATCGTAATTATAATAGCTAATTAGACTGTTTCTGTTATTAACATATTTTAGTAAATTGGTAGGTAGGTATCAATATAAACATAAGTGAAAATTAAATTATAATGCGGGCGAAGCCGCGGGTAAAAGCTAGTTATTCAATAAACCAGGCTTATTGAATAATAGGTGAAACCACCATAATTCGTCTATGGTGAAACCTATGGAAGCGGCTAGGTAGCCATGTCTAGCTTTCTGAATGCTTCAATCAAAATTTTACGTACGAACTTCAGATAAGTAAAAATAATTATCAAATGATTGATTAATTTCAGATTGCATACATAATTAAGTGATTAAACCTAATCATGCATCTAGCTATCGTAACGCAGTGCTGACGGAGTAGGTAGGTAGATATTTTAGTTTTTATTTAGACTGTGACCAATTTTGGAGGCGCCATCAAAATGAATGAATCCCTAATTTAATAGCAATTTAAAATGTTCAAGTATCATTCTCAGTATATTATGCTCTTAAACGAGAGAACAATATTTTAATTTGTTACGCGCCTTTAAAATTGGGCCTAACAGATAGGCATCACTTGAAAAAGCAGTTAAAAATTCTATTTTGTATTTAAAGGTCTTAAAATTGTTTAGTAGTTGTACCTAAAATAAGTTTGACTAAATTAATTTGTCTAAAGGACATGTCCACAAAATGTATGGAGGCTGGTATAATAATAACCAAAAATTCTAACCACAACACTCGTTACATTTCGCGAAAGTTCATATTTTTCTGAGTATATTACACCAGTTAAAACAAAAAGGAGCCCTCCGTCTTTTTTAAATAAATTTTGAATCTATTAGGATAAATAAATATATTTGGCTCAATAGGTACCTTTTTTTAACCAGGCGGGTGGTTATGTGGGAGTCCCCGCCTATTTCTGGACGGTATAACCACCAAAACCTCTGGGTGTTCCACCACTGCGCCTGGTGTCGGGGCTACGGGCACGCTTTCGCACTCCTCCGCGGCACCCGACAGCGATGGCCCAAACCGGGCCCCACCTCGGAGCGTAGGCTCCCTCCAGAATGACGATGTGCCGAACACCAGGCACATCGCCATCCCCACCTGGGACCAACCAGCACTGGGCGTCAGACAGTACCCGTGTCCGACAGCCCTGGTCCCGATGCAACGGGTCAAATAGGTACCTTTTTTTTTTTTGTTTCTTTTTTTTTACCAGGGGAAATCTTTTAAAGATACCACCGCATCTCGGGACAGGCAGGTGGTTATGTGGGAGTCTCCGCCCATTGCTGGACGGCATACCCACCAAAACCCCTGGGTGTTCCGCCACTGCGCTTAGTGTCGGGGCTACGGGCACGCTTTCGCACTCCTCCGCGGCACCCGACAGCGCTGGCCCAAACCGGGCCCAACCTTGGAGCTTGCGCTCCCTTCAGAATGACGACGTGCCGAACACCAGGCACATCGTCATCCCCCACCTGGGACCAACCAGCACTGGGCGTCGGACAGTACCCGTGTCCGAGAGCCCTGGTCCCGATGCAACGGGTCAATTAAAGTGGCCCCGCGCCTGCCACTACGGCTACAGAGAATAGGGAGAGCGGCCGACGACATACCGACACTCCTCTTCCCCTGCAGCCCCACCGCGTCCGCCATCAAAACGGTGGCGACCCCGTCGAGGCCGCGGAAGGTGGCAACGACACACCAGCAGTCCTCTCCCGCCGCGGCCTCCAATCCTCAGCTGCAGTGCCTCCCATACGACACAGCAGCCCCCCTCAGTTGCGGTGCCCCCCATAAAGCACGCAACCTACTTTGGCCAGCCTCCGCACGGGCACCACGGGTTCCTCTTAGCTTCACCGTAGCCACCCCACAGGCTACGGCTACTAAGCCCCCCCGCCACGACAAGGCGGGAACCCACTCGGGTAGGGGTCAATTAGGTACCTAGTTTATCTCTAGCAACCCTGATTAAGTAACCTCCAAATTGTTAAATAGAGGCATAAATACCAATTCGACACAGTTTTTTAGTGTTTTTTTGTCACATTGTACCTACTTACTGGTCACGCTGGTAGGTTATAATTGTTAATTTTAATAAATTAAGATGATTGATGGCAAGTCACCACCCGCCTAAACATTGTGAAATGAGGCATCGAGTGCCGCACCTCATCTTATAGCCCATCTTTGTAAGTCATCTAT
Organism: Hypomecis punctinalis; assembly: GCA_949316475.1. Taxonomy (NCBI): domain Eukaryota; kingdom Metazoa; phylum Arthropoda; class Insecta; order Lepidoptera; family Geometridae; genus Hypomecis; species Hypomecis punctinalis. Next base: position 3,341,543 of record OX438809.1, read on the forward strand.
CACCACATCACAATAACCCGAAATACTGTAAATCATATCTAGCAATAGTTATTATCATCTTACTCTATGCACTTAACAGATAAGTTTTATAACATTTTATGTAAAAGGGCCTCTCAGTGTTGGCTGCGGCTCCACTGATGCCTGCCAAAGGACCAAGCTATACTTGTGATTTTTACTTAAACAAATAAAAACTTATATTTACATTCTTTTCATTCATTTTCTTGTCGCTGAACACTAACATTACAAAGACTTCCAAATTCAAAAAGTGCGCGACAAAGATCTTTCCGTCGCACTTATTTGTTCCAAATTCAAAAAGTGCGCGGCAAAGATAATTCCGGCGTATTTATAAAGTTCCTTATTTCTATAAGGAACTTTATAAGTGCGCCGGCCTTTAACACCACCTTTGGGCGCACTTAAAGGCGAACCAAGTAGTCCTTTTCGAATAGATGTGATGAAAAAAAATATTTTGCGTTTAATACCTATGGCCCTGGATAGTGTATAAGTTTAATAACAGAAATTGCCTGAAAATCACTGCAGCATTGCTGCAACCTTACTGCAATGCTCATATTTCGTAGTTATCTATCAGCGCATTAAAGCATCCAACTACTTAGTGCATCTTCGTTCCGAAATATTACCTAGACTGCTACATAAAAGTCTAGGAATCTAGGTCGCGTATATTTCTCACTGACACGGGGTCGTCCATTGGATGTTTTATTAGCAATTTTTTTTATCGGATAAGTCCGAGCTTGACCACCAACTCGCCTGATGGTAAGCGACGTTGTGGTCGAAGCTGAGGCACGCAGACTTAGAAGATACCTATTCACTCTGATCAAGAAAAGCTTTAGATTGTATCTCTTAGAAAATAGGAAAGCAGAAAGACTGTTCCATTCCCTGGCGGTACGAATCAGAAATGTTGAGTCAAACCGCTTCGTACGTATCAAAGGAAAAACGACAGGATAGGCGTGGTAATGTGGCGTCTAATATTATCTAACTTTCGTCACTTTCCCTAAAGCACCGGCAAGCGCAGCGTAGGACATCCGCCTAGGATGCAAGGAACGCGCTGGATGCAAGCTGCTTCCAACCTTTAACTGTTCTAAATAAAAAGTTAATCGACATACGTCAAAATGAATGAAGCAGCTAATTTTGATTCCAGTTGGTCCATATTTATTTAACAGTTTATTGCACACTATTTGTACAAAAGGAAGGCTTATAGTAAGCATTATTTTTTGCCAGGCAACCCTACGAAAAAGACAAATTGATGTAGGCGTTATGCAGGGTTATTTTGTAATCAATTAGCATCCTTTAAGAAGCTTATTCTGTACATCAAAACTAGCAACTTTTGTTCTACGAATTTTATTAATTCCCAAAAATTGCTGTTCCATTGAAAAACATCGTTCACGCTCGACAAAATGTATAGAACAGCTGTTTTTTTTGAGTTTTGACAAAAGTTGTAGAACAAAAGTTGTTAGTTTTGATGTACAGAACAAGCTCTTTATAGGATGCTTATTAATTACGAATAATGTATATCATCATTCATCATTTTTAGCCTGTAATCGCCCACTGCTGAGCATAGGCCTCTCTTCTTGTACGCCATTCACCTTGATATTGTGCTAATAGCTTTGTTCCGGCTTTATACCGGAGCTTGTTTTAATTATTGTAATGCATTGTATTTTGTTGAAATACTTCAAAGAGTTATTGGGATTGTAAAATAAAAGAATAAAACAAACTTCCTTTTTACAGTGATTTCGAAGATCGCCAGGTGACAGACTACTCTGACGTCTTTATTGTCCAAATTACATTTTTAAAAACCACAGATGTGTACATATACCACAGATAATAAAACTATTTAATTTTACTTTATGGTTTAGTTACACTACTTTAACACTCATCCAGGTTGGATCCGCGACTTTAACAATGTCGTTGACCCAACGTGATGGCGTCGAACGTCCCATGCTTCGTTTGCCGTTACGGTCACCGTTTAGTTAAGGTTTTTGTCCAGCTGCATCGCTCTTACTAGCAATGTGTCCTGCCCAACTCCATTTTAGTTTTGTGATTGTCCGACCAACGTCGCGCACCTTAGTACGGCGACGATTCTCGACATTTTTTACACGGTCTTGTGGTGTGATGCCGAGCATGGCGTGTTCCATAGCCCTCTGTGCTACCTACTTGTATCTTGTGCACGGCCTTATCAGTTAGTACCCATGTCTCGGCACCATAAGTCATGGTGGGCAGGACCGTACCGTACCAGCCTTTTTTATAGTCCACTGCAGGACGTAGGCCTACCCATGAAGGGTAATTGGGCCATATCCACCACGCTGCCCCAGTGCTGGTGGCCCAGTGGTTAGTGGATTCACACACACCATCGAATTTATTTTACGGACGTATGCAGGTTGCCTCACGATGTTTTCCTTTACCGAAAAGCCAGTGGTGTGGAATTCCGTACATAAGTTCCAAGGAAACTCATAGGTACGGGACCAGGATTTGAACCTACGACCTCAAGAATGACAGGCCAGCGTTACAACCACTAGACCACCACGGCACGGTGGGCAGGACACATATAGGCATATAGACTCGTATAGGCGAGTCTTTAGGCACTATGTATGTACAAATAACAATATATACCTATTTCGTAGCTTTTTATGAGCGTCACGTGTTTAATGGATGACCCCTATTGCAGGATGTGCCTCAGAGCTCTCTGCTCTACATGAAGATGTATTTTCCTTCAATATAGTTGCATTACCTTCCTCGATTCCCTGGAGTATCAATAGGGATGGGCAGGTGATGGTGATCGATAGATTTTTATTTATATTCTATTTTTAGGGTTCCGTAGTGAAACTAGGAACCCTTATAACTTTGTTGTGTAGTCGGTCCGTCCGTCCTTATGTCACAAAGTCTTATAACATAAATGAACCAAATAGTATGAAAGTTAACGTTATAATAGTTTTAGTATAAAGATCTTAATTTTAAATACTTACTTTATATTATTTTGTGTCTGTAAGTACTTATGTAAGGGGTAGCTCATATATCTACATGTAAAGTGAGGATGAAATAGAAGATTATAGAAAACTGCGTAACCAATTTGTAGTTGAATCATAACATTTCTCACCGAAGAACCACCGGAGGAGGTATACACTAGGGCATGCAACCCGGTTAACCGAAAACCGAAAAAACCGGGTAACCGACCGCATTCGAAACTCGGTTTTTTCTAGTTATAAACCCGGTTTTTTCGGGTTTTTCGGTTTTTCTACGATTTTTTAAAATTCACATATTAACTCCTTCGTAATACATTATTCGTATTACATTATTGTCATCTAGTTGCTCTAACACTTTTTTCTATGTATAAAATTACGCCTAATGTACCATTGACCAATGACTATTATATAACTACGTGCTAAGGATGAAATTCAAGTGCGAAAGTCCTCATTCTCTCTTTCTCTCGCTTTACATAGTGAATTAGTGAGTATCGTCATATAGGCAGAGCGCTGTAGCGTTATAAGCGTAATGGGACGCGTTTTGTCTCGTCTTGACCGAAATGCTATCAACCGCCGCCTTTTTGTATTGTTACATTAGTCTGACAGTCTCTGCTACGCTAAGTAGTAAAACTAAGCGTGATATATTTTGCACGTTTGTCTAATATTTGTAAATTATATATAAAGGAAAGCTCGATTGTTTTAAATTAACAAACAAAAGAAATATCATCCATCCATCCATCCATCAGCCATAAGAAGTCCACTGCTGGACATAGGCCTCCCCTATGAATCTCCAATAAGACCGGTTGGATGCGGCTTGTATCCAGCGCGATCCTGCGGTCTTAATAAGATCATCCGTCCACCTTATGGGTGGACGTCCTACGCTGCGCTTGCCGGTACGTGGTCTCCACTCGAGAACTTTTCGACCCCATCGGTCATCAGTCCTCCGCGCTATGTGCCCAGCTCATTACCATTTCAACTTGCCAATCCGTTGGGCTATGTCGGTAACTTTGGTTCTTCTACGGATCTCCTCATTTCTAATTCAATCTCGCAGAGAGACTCCGAACATAGCCCTCTCCATAGCTCGTTGGGTTGCTTGGAGCTTACTAATAAGGCCCATAGTGAGAGACCACGTTTATGTGCCATAAGTCATCACGTGCAACATACACTGGTCTAAAACTTTCGACTTGAGGCACTGAGGTATGTCGGATGAGAAGAGGCTACGCAATTTTCCGAACGCTGCCCAGCCGAGTTGGATCCGGCGATTGACCTCTTTCTTGAAGTCTGACCTACCTAACTGGACTACTTGTCCTAAGTAGACGTACGAGTCAACGACTTCAAGAACCGAGTTCCCAATATAAATCGAAGAGGGTACAACATGGGAATCACATTTTGACTTTCGACTTGACCATGTTAATCTTAAGACTGTTGAGAAACCCGATTGAGGTCTTCCAGAATCGTGCTGAGCTCTTCTATCGATTTTGCCATGACTACTATATCGTCGGCAAACCGAATGTGAGTGAGGTATTCGCCATTGACATTGATGCAATCCTTTCCATTCTAGGATCTTGAACGCTTCTCAAAAGTAGCCGTAAACAGTTTCGAAGAAATTACGACTTATGCCTCTTTTTAAAGGGATCGCCTTGGAGCTTTCTTCCTGTACTCAGACCGACATAGTGGCGTTATTATACAAGACTGCAACACTTTGATGTACCGATAGTCAATACGGCATCGTTGGAGAGACTCGAGCACAGCCCATGCCTCGACCGAATCAAAGGCTTTCTCATAGTCCGCAAACGCTAAGCAAAGTGGCAAATTATACTCTTCAGCCTTCTGTATAACCTGCCGCAGCGTATGAATGCGGCTTGTTCGGAAGGCTCATAAAGCCTACGCTCGAGACGGTTCGTAATGACCCTTGAAAACAGCTTATAAACATGGCTCAGAAGTGAGATGGGTCTATAGTTCTTCAATAAGGTGTTGTCACCTTTCTTGAAAAACAACACCACCACGCTTCTGCTTCATGCTTCTGGCGTGATGCGCTCGAGGACGACGGTGTTGAAAAGCTTAGGGAGACTTTTAGTACCGGTGTTCCACCCGCTCTCAGCAGCTCTGATGTGATACCGTCATCACCCGGCGCCTTGTTATTCTTAAACTGATTCAGGGCCATTCTAATCTCGTACAGGCTGATGTCCGGGATATCTTTGGTGAACTGTCAGGTAAGCTGGGTCTTGGATCTCTGGCCGCGCTATTGATTATATAGGTTATTGGTTTGGTTATACATAACATATTTATACATATACGCGTCGAGTTGAGTACCTCCTCTGTTTCTTCGGTTGAACGTTAATTTTCTCCGCCTCATCTATTCTCAAAGTACCGCTGCAACAAAATTACAATCTTCTGGCCCAGCATTTGCAATAGAGAAATATATTAAACAGGGAGACCCACTGTCCCCGAAAATATTCACGGGCGTCCTCGAAGAAGTTTTCGGAAAGCTGGGATAGAAGTGGTGTTGATATCGGTAAGAAAAAGGTTGACTAATCTTCATTTTGTAGACGATATCGTTATCTTCTCTTCCTCAGCCAGAGAGCTGCAATCAATGCCACAAAATCCAACCACTGCAAGCCTCTAGGTTGGATTGCGGATGAACATGTTAAAGACCAAAGTGATGACCAATGGCATCAAACGTCGGGTAACTGTCGATGACGAAGACATATACGTTCACGATTACATTTATCTTGGGCAAATAGTCACCTTCCAGACGAGACAAGACCTAGAAGAAAAGAGAAAGTTTGGAAGAGCTATTGGGCCATGAAAAAGCATATGAAGAGACACCTTCCGATCACACTAAAGCGCAAGATGTATGTAATCTTTCCATTTTGACTTATGGTGTACAAACATTGTTTTTGACAAACAGGTGTCTTTAACTAAAGTCTAAAAGTCCAAACTCAAGGTTTTCCAAAGAGCGATGGAGCGCAGTATTCTCGGTGACCGGCTAATAGACCGAGTACAAAACACCGAACTGCGTTCCAGAACTCAAATCAAAGATTTGGCTTTTACTGCCGCTAAACTGAAGTCGCAGTGGGCCGAGTAAGTCAGTCGCATGCCAGAAGATCTCTGGGATAAAATCACCTCCGAATGGGGTCCCAACTCGGTGCGGCCTCGTAGAGGCCTATCTAATAGAGAGTCTGCACTCTCTATTAGATAGCGCGAATACATTTAATCCAAATTGGCAGGCATCAGAACAAGACCGACGCAACTGGAAATCTCGAGGGGAGGCCTTTGCCCAACAATGGGACAGTACAGGGTCATAAACAAACAAACAAACAAACCATTATTTTTAGTATTTTCATATACTTACCAAAAAAAACCCGAAAAACTCGAAAAACCCGATTTACCCGGTTTTTTAAATTAAAAACCGAAAAACCCGGTTTTTCAAAACCACCCGGTTTTTGCATGCCCTAGTATACACTACAATTCGACGCGTCTATATATATATTTATATATAACCACGCATAACTTTTTTCATAGTAGTCCGATTTCAATAATTCTTTTTTTATTGGAAAAAATATACTTCGAAATGGGTCCCATTAAAATTTAATTGAAATTGGCTAAGCCATTTTTGATAAATCAACAATAATGTGAAAAATGTTACATCGATCCGTGCATAATATTTGCGTTCAGGGCCCCGGCTTCGGACAGGTGTATTATACATGTAAACATTTCTCTTGAAGTACTCTATCTATTAAATTGCAGCAAAATTCGTTGCGTAGTTTTAAAGATATAAGCATACATGGGGACAGACAGCGGAAAGCGACTTTGTTTTATACTATGTAATGATTCTGTACACGGGTGAAGTCGGTCATGCTAGTTTTTGCAAAAAATAATTATCAGCCGTCACTTTTAATAATTTTTCAACTCGATTTTTTCTCCTCATTAAACTTTTAATCAACCATTTATGTAGGCTATGTGGCCGCTTCGAAATTTTGGTTTTTGAACCGTCTATTTAAGCTGAGCAAACACGGTCATTTGAGCAGATCAGTTAAAGCCCTCATACACATACCGATTTAGTTAGAGCCAACCGCCAAATCGGTACGTGTGTAACGTGGTCGGTCCAACATCATTATTTATGCTGGTTGCCGGCGATTGGGTCCAACGAGCCATCTTTCCATCGGCACATTGTCGGGACGTTTTTAGCAGTGTTGGATGTCGCTCCAATTTAGTTTGGGTCAACATAAAAAAACTTATCGATAGGTATTGTAACACCTTACTACGGGACATAATAATAAGGTGTTGTAATATCTGTCTAAGAAGTTCGCATAGACTGGGCGGCCGAGTGGCTAGCCTTGGTGTCAGATAATTTGACGTGTCATCTGAGGCACGGTGGCGCTCAGTTTTAAATATCACCCATCCGAAGACATTCATCAGACTTGCTGAACATTGCTTAGCTTCGATGATCGCTAACGAATATCTAGAGTCTAGACAAACTACCTACGCTATGAGCGCTACAGCTGTCTAGTTATTAACAGCTATACTAAATTTAAAACGATAAAACTATCGATACGAGCAGTTCCCTTCCCTTAATCCCCTATCAAGCCTCCTTTATCAGCCTCTTACTTGATTAACTCGATGTCGCTTCAGTAAGTATCGATAATCTGCACATCACTAGCCCATTAGGGCTGCGCTAATAACGTCGTTTATCGTCACATTGTTAGTTTGCAGAATGTTGTGTTGAGTTTCATATCTCAACTTTACCTACCTGAAGAGTCAACTTATCTCTGACACCAGGGCAGGGCCCGGCCGGCCTATACGTACTTACTTAGTGGAGCCTGTGCTCGACAAATCGCCAAAGTTGCCCCGCTGTATAATTATATGTTTTACACATGAAAATAACATTGTAAAAAAAAATGTACATTTGAAGGTAAAAAACTGTGAAAATTGCAGATCTTACAGTAAAAACTGTGAATTAAATAGGCCCAATTTTAATAGCAACGTAAAATAGTGTTCTCTCTATCATATTCATAAAGTGAAAAAGAAACAGGGATACTCTAAATTACTATTGTAAATGGGCCTAATATGCGGGTAAAAACAAATGTTACTCTTTCGTCACCATTGACGACTTGGCATTTTTACTTGACAAATTGATGTTCGTCACCTACAGTTTTCACTGTTCAAATATAGATGGCGTTATATGGTCTTGACACGCGCAAACGTATTAGAGTCTTTCAGATTGAGTGCACAGATAGACATTCCTGTTAAAATAATGTACTTCATGGAGAAACACATATTTCAAACACAAAAAAAAACAAAAAAAATATCCATTAGGTCACCATGAATGTGGATGATGATGATCATCTGTTAGATAGGGAAAATATTCATTATTTGAATCTTCGAAGTTCGAATTACAAGTTAAAATAATAATTTATTATCATGATAATATAATTATAACATAAAACAATCGCAAGGGCGGTTTGTAGCGAGCCACCCTGCGCCTGTGAGTGCCACACCGCGAACTTTGATTTCCTGGGGCTAAATGAGACTTCTGACTCCTCTCTTGTCTTAGCTGGCCTGGCCGGCTTGGACTGGAAATCGCAAAAGCCAAAAACCTAAGCTCCAGGGTGGAAGTGTTAAACAGCACACCTCCCCGGTGCAAGCTTACGATAGCCTTTATGGGGGGGCCATTTAGTGGATGGCAAGTCACTACCGTAAATATTTTGAAATGAGGCATTACGTGGTAGGTGCCGCAGCTTCCCCCCCGAGTGGGTTCTCCCCCCCGAGTGGGTTCTCGCCTTGTCGTGGCGGGGGGGCTTAGTAGCCAGGTCTCGCCAGCCTGGTGAAGCTAAGAGGAACCCGTGGTGGGGCCGCCTCTCCGGGTCTTGGGCCTCGACAAGCCCGTGCGGAGGCTGGCCAAAGTAGGTTGCATGCCTTATGGGGGGCACCGCAACTGAGGGGGGCTGCTGTGTCGTTTGGGAGGCACTGCTGCTGAGAATTGGAGGCCGCGGCGGGAGAGGACTGCTGGTGTTTCGTTGCCACTATCCCTGCCTTCCGCGGCCTCGACGGGGTCGCCACCGTTTTGATGTCGGACACGGTGGGGCTGCAGGGGAAGAGGAGTGTCGGTATGTCGTCGGCCGCTCTCCCTATCCTCTGCAGCCGTAGTGGCAGGCGCGGGGCCACTTAAATTGACCCGTCGCATCGGGACCAGGGCTGTCGGACACGGGTACTGTCTGACGCCCAGTGCTGGTTGGTCCCAGGTGGGGGATGACGATGTGTCTGGTGTTCGGCACATCGTCATTCTGGAGGGAGCTTACGCTCTCAGGTGGGGCCCGGTTTGGGCCAGCGCTGTCGGGTGCCGCGGAGGAGTGCGCAAGCGTGCGCGTAGCCCCGACGCCAAGCGCAGTGGCGGAACACCCAGGGGTTTTGGTGGGTATGCCGTCCAGCAATGGACGGAGACTCCCACATAACCACCCGCCTGTCCCGAGGTGCGGTGGTATCTTTAAAAGATTTCCCCTGGATAAAAAAAAAGGTGCCGCTCCTCAGTATCGTAAAATTATTTAAATACCACAATATTGTATGTCATTGTCATTATATTGTTAATCCATTACATTCAATAGTTTACCTTGCACAATCACCCCTACCACATGGTTAAATAATGTACAATGATTACTTTTTGCAAAAAATAGCATGACCGACTTCACCCGGGTACAGAATCATTACATAGTATAAAACAAAGTCGCTTCCCGCTGTCTGTCCCCATGTATGCTTATATCTTTATAACTTCGCGACGGATTTTGATGCAGTTTATTTTAATAGATAGAGTAATTCAAGAGAAATGTTTGTATGTATAATACACCTGTGCGAAGCCGGGGCGCATCGCTAGAACGCAAACATTATGCACGGATCGATGTAACATTTTTCACATTGTTGTTGATTTATCAAACATGGCTCAGCCAATTTCGATAAAAATTTTATGGGACCCAGTTCGAAGTATATTCTTTCCAATAAAAAAAAGTACGACGCGTATATATATATATTTTTTATGTATAACCACGCATTACTTGTTTCATAGTAGTCTGATTTCGATAATTCATTTTTTATTGGAAATAGTATATTTCAAAGTTGGTCCGAATTAAATTTTATCGAAATCGGTTGAGCCATTTTTGATAAATCAACAATAATGTGAAAAATGTTACATCGATCCGTGCGAAATATTCGGGAATTCTGTACACGGTTGAAGATGGCCATGCCATTTTTTGCAAAAAAAAATATTTCAAAAAAGCTTTTAGTTTCCGAATACTTTTCAGCATGAAAATATGACATTTTAGAGGCTTACTAACTTTAAGGTCATTTAAATAACTGTAAAAACTTAAACGTATAAATAAGCTTAGCGATTGAAGTGCTGATTACATGAAAAAAAAAACCACAAATTTTGGACAATATTTAGAGGCAGGCTTATTGTTTTATGTATGGATAAGTTGGCCCTCACAATCGTCTTAAGGCTATGAAAAGCAATAAGAACTTAGGATTAATACGGCGAGACACAAATCACTGGGAGACCATTACCCGGCCTCTAAACCGACTAAGATATCATAATTTAAGCAAATAGCCTTAACTTTGAATATGAAATCGCGGAGAACGAGTAAAAGTGCCCATTTGTAATATTGGGGGATATTTGGCTCGAGACGAAACTCTACTTACTTGCCATGAATATTACTGCCATCATCATCATCACTATCAACATCACCATCAGACGTAGTAGGTATTGTTGTACACAGTGGCGTAACTATACCATCTGAGGCCCGCGGCAAATTCTTTAGATGGGGCCCCCTCCCAGCAAAAATTGTGGAGTTGTAATTTTTATAAACCACTTAAGTATTTAATTAAAATTACCCAATACGATTAATAGTATTATGTGTGTTTTAATTTAATATCTAACAAATTTTATTTTCTAAAGCAGCAAACGAAAGACGAAATACAACTTTTAGAATTAGTTGCTAAATTTAGCCATATGAAAACCAACGGAAAAAATACATTTTTACTTAAGTGTGAGCGCCACGAGTGTGATGTTTTTGTGATAAAGATTAGAAACTCTTAATCAAGTTTCAGCGTGAACGCAGAAAGCGCGAATTTTATTGGACTTTTCACTAAAGGGAAAATTGGAAGTTGAGATGAGATGCGAGCAACGGAAAAATGTTTCGCTATATGAAGCGCGAGCGCAGCGAGCGCGAAAATCTTTCATGTTTTTTTTTTCATAATCTTCTATATATATAAAAGAAAGTCGTGTTAGTTACTCCACTTATAACTCAAGAACGGCTGAACTGATTTAGCTGAAAATTGGCAGGGAGGTAGTTTAGAGCCAGGAGAAGGACATAGGATACTTTTTATCCCGTTCCGTTATTTTTATTTTTTTAATAGTTATTCATATTATATTTTTCATATCATCTATTCCCTTAAAAAATCGTTAGCGAAACTGTCACCTATCACAACGACGCTAATAGGCCCAATTTCAAGGCACCATCGTAATTATAACAGTTAATTAGAATATTTCTGTTTCTTTTTCACTTTAGGCATTCGATAGTGAGAACACATTTTATATTCAAATTAAATTTAAGATGGCGCGTTCATAATTGGGCCTGATATGGATTGACGAAACGTAATAAGATGACAGGTGACATACATTGACTGAAGACTTTTTATGAATGTCACGCTTAATGCACGCTTAGCATAGCAAAGAGACAAATTGTCTTTTCACCATTATATGTCCTCGAAGAGGAAATATAGTATGGATTGACAATGACAACTGACATTAAAATTGGAGGAAATGTTTTTTCCTATGCCATGCTAGATATTACAATGACGTTTAATACTGGGCCGTCATTTTGTCTGACATTAAAAATATTTTTAAATATACCACCGTTAGAGGTTAAACATGTTTCTTTATTCTACCTTTATGGTACAGAATCCATACTAATATACGAAGAAACGGATCGACTTGATTTTTAGGAGTAGTATGGCATGAGCATAAGTATCTTGACTCTAAGGTTATTAACCTTGACTGTGAACTGTGACCTTGATACGAACATACATTTCTGATGGTTTGGTTAGGATTGAACAGTGATAAAAGTGCAGCCCGCCTCAGTTGCGGTACTCCTCATGAGGCACGCAACTTACCGGCCAGCCTCTCAGCTACTTGAGTTAAAAAGCCCTGAAAAGCGGCCCAACCACGTGTGCAAACTTCTAAGCTGCCAAGAGAGAAAAGACCCAAAAAATCGGGAGACATCGAGCGCCGCCTTCTCAGCAGTCTCAGAAGAAACCCAGAGAAGCGGCTTTATTTGGGATTCTCGCGCCGCCCATAAGCCTCGGCTACTAAGTTCCCCCGCCACGACAAGGCGGGAACTTAACTTAACCTTATCTTAATCAACAGGACAGTGGCAATGTGCAAGGGTCCTTGACTTTTTTTTATAGAGCAATAGTGGTATTACAGGACTTATAATGTAAAACTTCATAAACTACTACATAACAAGCAATTGGATCATCCACAGACCCTTGAAGGTATAATGATAATCCAAATACTCAAGCCCACTGCCAGTTAGCAGCGTGCTCAGCATGCTGGCAGCATTGGCACGCTGATTGGCAATGCTTTTACGTTAGCCAAATAAACACCAGCATTTTGGTCACATGTCGGGTACACCAGACGCTCAGAAAGACTTTTGACAACAAGACCGGTCACCACGGCCACAATGACTCAATTACAAACGGCTCAAATATGTAACCATTGTCGAGGTTAGCATATTTGCGCCGTTTGTGCTGCTCCGAATCAGCCAACGCTCCAGCCATTCTCTGAGTCTCAGAAAGATGTGACGACACCAAACTATCGACGCAAGTCGCGTCTCATACTATGGGCCGTCTACACTTCCATGGACCAGCTTCATACCCTCAGGCCTTTTGCCATCACCAAGCGCAAACCCATTCGGTTCGAGTACGGCTGCTATATTGGCGGTCGCAAAAGCCCTGCGTATGACATCGTTCACACTGGCGTGGCAACCAATTCGACCAGCGCTTCTTGAGCAAGAAAGACGGTGGTGACCGAGCTGGTCAACTAGGGTACTTGAATAGGTGAGACCGCTCAGCTATGTGCGGCGCGGCAGCAAGGTAGGTCGACTATCTCGACGATATCATCAATACCGCCGGTCGAGCCTGGTCACGACCGGCAAAGAGCTGATGCAGATGGCACTGCAAGAGAGAGGCCTATGCCCAACAGTGGGACAAAGAAAGCTGCGGATGATAACGATGACGAAACAAATTAGTTGAACTTGGCTGTTTTAGGGTTTGAAATGATTGTTTGCTACAATATTTGTGTACCGTTTCACATTGAATTGGGGCTAATATTTTGTGGTGCACTTACTATTACTTACTTCGTATCTACCGATTTTAGACCATAAAGCCGGAAACATATTATGGGACGCGGCTAACGGACGCGACTGACAGCCGCAACTTAGCAACAGTCATAATACATCCGGTGTGCCAGATCGCTCTCGGACGTCCGAAAGCTCAAGGTCGTCCAAAGGTGATGTCCGCGACTGATGTCCGATAGTGTGCACGGCTCAGTGTACTTTCATAGTCTAGGTCGCGGCTGTCAGTCGTGTCCGTAAGCCGCGTCCGATAGTATGTTTCGAGCTTTACTGTCTTTACAAAAGTGAGATAGCTCAACCAGATCTACATTTTGGATGACAGCCATTAAACTTAAAATATCTTAAGGCGGTACGAAGTTCGCCGGGTCCGCTAGTTTTATATAATGAGTTCGCGGCCTCTTAGGCTGGGGCCCACTCAGGTCGGGGGCCCGTGGCATTTTGCCAGCCCTGCCACCCTATAGTTACGCCACTGGTTGTACACCGCCACTGTAAGGCAATACCAAAAATTCTCCGTTTAGAATATATTTCCATATTTTTGTCACTCGCCTCTTCCATTAAGGGACAAATCACAAATTGCCAAAAACAAATCAACGGGTTGCACTCCGGGAATCATCCATCCATCAGCCAAAGTACGTCCACAGGTGGACATAGGCCTCGCCTATGGATCTACAATAAGACCGGTTGGAAGCGGCTTGCATCCAGCGCGATCATGCGGTCTTAATGAGGTCATCCGTCCACCTTGTGGGTGGACGTCCTACGCTGCGCTTGCCGGTACGTGGTCTCCACTCGAGAACTTTTCGACTCCACCGGTCATCAGTCCTCCGCGCTATGTGCCCTGCCCATTGCCATTTTAACTTGCTAATCCGTTGGGCTATGTCAGTAACCTTGGTTCTTCTACGGATCTCCTCATTCCTGACTCCGGGAATGCCGGAAGTGAAAACTTGTTCCCTCCGTCTTACGAATTTTCGATCAGGTTACGTCATGTCCTGACGCGAGTTAACATTTTTTACCCATCCTACAAGCACAACGCCGCTAAAGATGTTTTCACTTTACGCATTAAAATCGGGCCAGTCTATACAGGGTTATTTCTAATCAATTAGCATCCTCTTAGGGGCTTATTCTGTACATTAAAAACTAACAACTTTTGTTCTACGACTTTTGTCAAAACTAAAAAAAAAATTTCTGTTCGATAGAAAAATATCGCTCACCCGCAACAAAATGTATGGAACAGCTGTTTTTTTTTAGTTTTGATAAACGTCGCAGAACTAAAGTTGTTTCAAAGAGTTATCTTTGTGATAAGCATTTAAAAAATCTGAAGCGAACGCAGGATTTGAACCTGCCCCTTCGGATCACTAGCCCGACGCTCTAACCAACTGAGCCAGCCCGCCTCCTACGCAAGCGTCAAATTCTTGAAGTGCTTACATTACACCAACTTATAGCGTTGGTAGCACCACCTGTGATACCCGTATTAGACAGGTTATCACTCAACTAGAAGTTATTAGAACTTCTAAAGATTGACGAGAGATGGCGCCACCAACGCTATAAGTTGGTGTAATGTAAGCACTTCAAGAATTTGAAGCTTGCGTAGGAGGCGGGCTGGCTCAGTTGGTTAGAGCGTCGGGCTAGTGATCCGAAGAGGCAGGGTCAAATCCTGCGTTTGCTTCAGATTTTTGAAATGCTTATCACAAAGATAACTCTTTGAGATAAAATCTAGTGTGGAAAGCACTCAAAATAAAAATCATAATACTAAAGTTGTTAGTTTTTATGTACAGAATCCTAAAAGGATCCTAATTGATTAGAAATAACCCTGTATAATGTAAAATTTAAATATTAGGTATATTTAAATTATGCTACAGGCGAATACATACATATAACGACAAACTTATAACTGAGTTATAACACCCTTCCTTTCCCGTCGGAGGTTAATGGTAGCTTCGAAAATGAATATCATTTGAAAAATATGTAAACTACTACAAGTATGTACTTATCCAATATCCTATGGCTAATACTAAAATATTTAACGATTTTAAAACCTTTTTAGAATATTTTACACAGAAAATATTTCATAGCACTTCAATTTCTCGTACGTTCCAAACATATTTTAACCAACGCTGTACTGCGGCGTCACTCGTATTTTTCCTAAAATTTCTAATCAATATTTTCATCTTTTAGATGTTTTCATCTTATCATTGGTGCACTTTTGTAGATACCATAAGCCCGATTACAGAGGCGCCATCGTAATTATATTAGCTAAATAGCATAGTTCTGTTTCTTTTCCACTTTAGGCATTCGATAGAGAGAACATTTTTTACCTTGCTATAAAATTTACGCTGGCGCCTCTATAATTGGGCTTATTGACTAGTTGTATTTACTTAGTTATTGTAAATATTTTTGTGAACCACTGTGTGACCTACTTTACACATTTTTACAATTTACCAACCTCTAAAAGCTCTCAAACACGATCCGACTTGGTTGAAGCCTACCAAATCGCGTTCGACATCCAACATTGCTACAGATGAGCTAGACGTTCCGACAATGTGTCGATATTTGGTTGGCTGGTTGAAGGTTGTCGTCGCAAATTATTTTTAAGTATTAGTATTAATAATGTTGGACCGACCACTTTACATACGACGTTATTACTCGATGATCCCAACAGAATCGGAACGTGTACGAAGCATTTAAATAATAAAAACGTAAGAAAAAAATGGAGTGCCAGCTTAAACAAACCTTAATTTTAAACTGATAGATAAAACGTAAAAAAACCCATTTATTTAGAACAAAAAGACATTCAACGTAAAAAAAAATATACTTATAACTTCGAGATATTTTAATGACTTTTAACACGTGTAAGTCAGTTAATAAATTCTTTAAAACTATTGTCATAGGAGCTAGTTAAAGTTAGTAAGCAGTTATCTAGAAGTCCAAGTAGTTGTAGTATACATACTGAGTAGTAGTAGTTTGCATTGCAAGCATGAGAAAATCGTGTAAAATGTTATTTTTTCTATTTGTATCATTATTCCATTTTACGCGCGGCACTTACGTCATATCAGTTTACGGAGATGTATACCAAGGTAACATAATACGTTATAATATAGCAGTAGGTATGCACCTAGAGAACCAAGTTATGTCTTGTGTCAAAGGCGATATATTGGACTCTGAGTGTAGCGAGGGAATCTAGAGTTAACTCTAGATTTAACCTAACTCTGTTATTTTGCTCTTGGGAGCTATTTAAAGTCCTGTGTCAAGCGAGGGATTCAAATCGCCCAAGTCAAAGACAGGCTTTGTTCTAGTGTTGCATACTATAATTTTCAAACCTCCAGTGAAAATAAAACCTAATAGTATTAATAAATAATAAAATAATAATCATCTAATATGCTATATACCTAACCTAATAATTAATTATACAATAAGTGATACCAAAATACCGATATTTGATATATACTTTCTTATACATGCTTGGATATGTGAACATTATTTTGACAACCTTCTTCATCAAAATTGCAGTAGTGGCCAAATATATGCGGCAAAATGCAGCGGGCGGCAAAAGTTGTATGAAAATTCATATCTGTCTTGTTTTGTGGCCAGATAAATTACTATGTAAACTCATATATATCAAGCGTTTTGAATCCTTATTCCCCATACGAACAGCCGGAATGTGGAATGCTTTGCCTGGGTCTGTCTTCCCGTTAAAGTACAACGTGAGTGTCTTCAAATCCCGAGTAAATAGGTATCTTCTAGGTAAGCGTGCTACACCCTAGACCGCACATCTGCTTAACATCAGGCAGTGTGTAGTCAAACGCAAACCTATTCGAAATAAAAAAAAAATAAAAAAAATATACATATATCTGTCGTGTAATTTAAAAATAGACGTACGTGTGAATGTGGGCTGAGGCGAAGCCGAGGCACACAAACTTAAGTACATCAATACCTCTGTGCTACGAGTAGTGTACTATATCGGGCAAAACGAAACGTCGAAATAATGCGGTATTCATTTATCTCGTAATAATAATTGTCATTGCGCGATTAGTCCCGTAGTACGAGTATATAAATAAAGTGCTCAAACCGTGAGAGTTTCAATTAAAATACTTTTCAGATAAACAGTTCTTCACAAGCACCTTCCCATGGATAATAGACAACATAGGCGGGGAGATAATGGTGGATTTCTACCTCGTTGGCAGTGGGCGGTACACCGTGCCTCAGATGTGCGCCTTGACCCAGATGAGGTCTAACACCTTCCTGCAAGCGCAGTATTTGAAGTGCGAAGCCGAAGAAGGTAACATAAACTAGTAGTTCTCCGAAAAGTAGACCTCGCGCGTGACACTTCTTTAACTGAGTCTTCATGAGCTTATTAATAATACAGCATGACTTTTTAATCAGTGCACAAATTTTTATTGCGCAATAGATATCATTAATAGAACATATTTCGCTCATAAAAAGATCGATTTTTTTCCATCAAATTTTTGTTACACTATTCCAAAGTAAATAATATTGTATGCACCCTACATTCCAGACAATAACTACCTACCAAAACGTCTTGGGCGTAGGTCCACCAAGTAGATACTCAGACGTAGGGAGACATTGATTACTCCGTTTATCTGTATACTTTCTCTTGAAGTAATTTTCAATATTTTTGTACTAAAGTGAGTAAAACCAATGTAGGGGTTTAATTGTTTGTTTATTATACTTACCTTATGCAAAGTTTGTGCATAAAAAAAAACCAACCTGTGACTAGCTCTAGACTGATTTGGTTCATACTCACAAAACTTGTTAAGATTTACATACATAACGATTATGCCAAATATTATTGAAATCGGTTATAAATAGCGCGGCAGCAATTTTACCATCTTTTATAGAGCAATACTGGAGGAGTATTTCCCGTGGGGCGATTTTCGTTTGAAGGATACCTATTTAGAAGACCTCAGAAGAATTACGAGTAATATAAGTATTACTAAATTTTACTCAAATAATAACTACGGTACAGCTATATTATTTTCATCTGGTTATACAGAATACGCGAGAGTGAGTGGAACAAAAAAAATGACTGTCGCATACTTCAAAATCACCAGTTTAAAAATTCAGATAAACTTAGTCTTTTGTCTTTTTCGGAAATTTGAAACCTCTAATTAAAATTTCAAATCTCTGATCATTTGACCTTCCTACTTTTTACCTTTTTGAGTTTGGACAGCCGAGATACAGTCCGGCAAGCATAACTTGGCGCGGTTGTGCGCCACTGTGTTCAATGTCAGTGTACTTTTGTAACTGCTTCTCTTGTACCACTTTTTGTCCCTTTATTTGATGATAGCATAGTAGTTAACAAAATATTCGCAACGATGTTTACTATGAACTCAGAAGTGTCAAACTGAATTTTCAAGATAGCCGTTTTAGTTCCTCAAATCGCCACCGCCAACTTATACTTGTGTAACTGTAGCTCAAAAAAATCGATTTTCAGACAATGTTGTAATGAAATCGAATGAGTAGTTGAAGGAGAGAAATTGGATTTTATTTACTTACTATTATTTAAGATGTATGTACGTAGTTGAGACTTTGGGTCCGTGGGGGCCGGGAGCTCATCTCGTTTTCAAAAGTCTTTCTGAGCGTCTGGTGGACGCGACGCGTGACCAAAATGCTGGTGTTTATTTGGCTCAACGTAGAAGCATTGCCATTCAGCGTGGCAATGCTGCCAGCATGCTGGGCACGCTACCAACTGGCAGTGGGCTTGAGCACTTGGATTATCTTAAGACCTTCAAGGGTCTGTGGATGATCCAATTGCTTTCTATGTAGTAGTAGTGTAGTATTGTCATTTAAATAAAAAAAAGTATGTACACATGTAAATAATGTTATGATATTAATTAAATACTCATAATAATGTAACGGTAGTATTTATCGACGTTTTTCAATATTATCGATGCCAATGTAAGATATAATTGGGTTTAATTTAATTACACATGTAAAAAATGTCATGATATTAAAATATACTATTAGTATATATTGTACCTATGTAGATCAAAGTCGATTGTGCAAGTATTGGTAAGAAATATTTATTTTCAACAAAGTAATAAGGTCATCTGCGTTGTGGACTGAAATTTAGTGTATTTCCAGAGTATCCAAGCGAGTACTGCCTGTGCGAGACGGGTATAGACCCCCACAAGTTCAAGCAGTGTGTTGCCAACGAGGGATCCTTAGCTGCTGACGCCGCAGCCAAGTTCTCGCAAGTGCGCGTCGACGTAACCCCTTTGATTGAACTCGGACCGAAGAGCACTGTTTTCATGGTAAACCAACAAAGAAACTTTCGGATTCGCGTCAGCCCACTATAACGTACCTTACCATGACCATCTCAGATAAAAAAAGTTTGTATTGGAAAGTCATGAAAAGTATGAGACTGTGTCCACTAGAACGTTCGAGCATCGACCAGCGTGCTATTGGCGTGTGTGAACCGAATTTTATAATCATTTTTGTTGAAGTACCTACGTTGACGGTTCGTTGTAGTGGGCATAGTAGGCAGTGTTTCCACTGAAATGATTTTTATCGTGCTTCACACGCTTAGTGTATAGAAACTTTCTTTTAGTGATAAACATTTCAAAAATTGACGCGTTCGCAGGATTTGAACCTGCATCTCTCTGGGATTCCGGCCCAGATGCTTTGTCCAATTAAGCTAGAAACGCTGTCTGCGAAGGCGTCGAATTAACAAAATAATTTTAAAGCAGGTTAAAAGCATCAAGTCAAGTCTTACGATTTAGGGATTTATAGGGTAAAATGTCATAGCTTTGCGCTGGGGACCTCCTAGACTGTGGAGAAATCCTAGAAAGGGCCCTAGGATTTCTTATTAGGTTTTTTGAGGAAAAATAATTTTAGTTTTTCTAAACATTTTTTTTTTATAATTTCGAACAGTAAAATCATGAGTGGAAACAGTAGAGCGTATCGTGTTGGTTTTCGTGAAATATACGTTCCTAGCACGGCCTTGGTATGGCGCATTATAGTGGGCAGACCTTTAAGCAGTAAGGATAAATAAAACAGTTGCTGATGTCAATAACGTTCCGGTTTTCACAGGTAGAAGACACGTGGTTCTTAAAGAAGATTTGCACTATATTTGGAGACAACTTGCCTCGAGGATGCGTCAAGCCGTTTGCGTGCAACGGAACGGAAGGTTTCAGCTCAAAGAGGGCTTTGGCACAGTTTGACAGACCCTGTCTGAGAGGGGAGACGAAGGCAGACTGTACAACCGCTACCACACCTATGCCTGAATTATATATGTCTTATACGGATTACAAAATATAATATGCTTGCTGACTTACTACGTAATCGGTAGGTATGTTGTTTTGCATTGTGGCTCACTACATATTTAATAAAGCATTTTTTGTGTATCCGTATATGTTTCCTCTTAAATCTTCTTAACTAGACAACTGATTGTAAAGCTGTTTGTTATTTAGGTAGGTACATATTTTAGAATATTTGTTCCGGAAAGTTTGTACCTAGCTATAATCAATTTTCAACAGATATACTCAAAAACGGTATAGGTACTAGTAAGTAGAGTCTAGAGGTAGTGTCACCCGCCTTACAATCGTGAGGTCGTGGGTTCAAATCCCAACCAATAAGTTCATCGGAATATACGTACGGAATTTAACACCACTGGCTTTTCTGTGAAGGAAAACATCGTGAGACAACCTGCTTACGTCCATAGAAGAAATTCGTTGGCGTATGTGAATCCACCAAGCCGCACTGGGTCAGTGTGGTGGATATGGCTCTATCACCCTTGGTGGGTATTATAAAAGGCTAATACAGTATAGTACAGGTACTAAGTAAGCCGAAAAGGATTAAGAACAACTTTTCTTATGAGGCTGATCCGGATGTCGAGAAAAAAAACTGGTGTTACATCAATTTTAGTCAGTCGCGTTTTTGTGCGGGACCGCTGATTTTTTGTCGTATATTATCTTGAGTATATTTCATCTTCGCCATACCCCATATGTGCTCCTTATATGTCTGGCGTGGATCCGTTTTGATGGAGAAGTACTCCTAGCAAATCATCAGATAGTGAGGGGGGTATGCAAGAGTGCGGAGCGGTGCGGTTAGTGAGGTTACCGCTCTGTTGGGTGATTAACACATTTCCATACCAACTGGATATCTATAGAGCTACTGGTAATATTACCCATCCATCCATCAGCCATAAGACGTCCACAGCTGAACATAAGCCTCTCTTATGGATCTCCAATAAGACCGGTTGGAAGCGACTTGCTGCGTGATTTTGCAGTCTTAATGAGAGCGTCATATAGGAACGTAGTCTTCACTTGAGAACTTTACGACCCCATCGATTATTAGTCCTCCGTGCTAGGTGCACTACTCATTGCCTTTCCAACTTGCTAATCCTCTGAGCTAAAATTCGGTTACTTTTGTTCTTCTACGGATCTTTAGGTTCCTAATTCGATTTTCGATTTAGATCTCGATAGCTCGTTGAGCTACTTGGAGGAGGATGTTGGACTATTAGGATTGGAGCTTATTAATAAGCTATTAGGATTCGAGCTTATTAATAATCTATTAGGATTGGAGCTTATTAATAAGCTATTCGAAAATCGAATCAGGAACATAAAGATCCGTAGAAGAACAAGAGGAACAGAATTTTAGCTCAGCCGATTATTTATTTATTGAGATATAAACGAATTAAACCATTTACATACATCTCACAAAATACAAATCGAAAACAGAATTAACTTATACTTATAGAATACAAATTATTATTATTACTATTACAATATAATGTTACAATAATGTCAAGATTAAAAATATCAGTACAAAATGTCATGCAATTTCTAAAATTTCAATTGTGCCGTCTATTCGACGGCACCTGTCCCATTGGTCGGTCAATTTCGGCGGATTAGCAAGTTGGAATGGCAATAGGCACTTAGCACGGAGGACTAATGATCGACGGGGTCGAAAAGTTCTCAATTTAGCCGTTACTTGCTGCAATTCATGAGCTAGTGAGGACCTCACAGGGTTACCGTTCAGCTGCGCGATTGCTGCACTAACACTATTCCATACTAATTGGACCTCTAAGGAGCTACTCGTTATACTACAGGCCGAATCAAACCTAATGGCGTCTGTGAAGTCAAGCACAAGTTGCGAAAATCCCCACATCCCACCGCCTGACATTATAAATTTGCAACTGCGTTACTCTACGACTCGCTTCGTATTCATAAACGCCATTAAGTTTGATTTGGCCTATACCTATCAGCCATAAGACGTCCACTGCTGAGCATCGGCCTCCCTTATGGATCTCAAAAAAGATCGAATGGAAGCGGTTTGTATCCAGCGTGATCTTCAGGTCTTAATCAGCCATTCCACCTTGTGCGTCCACCTACGCTGCGCATTCCAGGACGTAATCTCAAGAGAAAATTTCCGACCTATGTCCAATATTTACTCACATGTGCTCACATTAAGTACTAGCCGCGCACACGGCCATATACATGCACACACACACACACCCCCACACACGAAACGCGCATGTTCAATTGATTGTTCAAAAATGGTTTCTTCGTACTAACTTTTTATTTATGTTTTATGTATATACATATATATATATACCTGTTTTGTACAATTCTTTGCTGGAGGTGGGAATTGCTATCTGCGACACAGTCTTCCTGACTACTGCGGGTAGCATCGTTTCTTTGTTATATGTTACCTTACGTTTTTTGTACGAAATAAAGAATTTTAAATTTTGAATATGATCTCTGCTATTGATCTCCAATATGACCGGTTGGAAGCGGCTTGCATCCACCGCGATCCTAAAGTAATCTGTCCACCTTCTAGGTCAATGCCATAACGCTTGTCGATTACTGGTCTCCATTCGAAAACTTTTCGACCTCATCAGCCATTAATCCTCCGTGTTATATGCCCTATCCACAGCCACTTCAACATGCCAATCCACCGAGCTATGTCGGTAAATTGTGTTGTAACAGCTCTATAAAATTCCGTACATTATGCAGAGCTGACATGTTCAGTTAGGCCCGCACTGCCGACCGCACATTTACACACAAACATACATACACACATACGCGATACCTCACTTGCTCTAGCTACAATAAGATCAGAAAATGAAACAAGAGTCCAATTTTTTCAGTGGGCTTGACCATTTGGATCATATTATCATTAGACCTTCAAGGATCTGTGGATGATCCAACTGCTTTTTATGTAGGTGGTAGTAGTTTATGTAGTTTTCGTTTGTTGCCCGCGGTCCTACCAGATGTACTACTAGTAGGACCACGGGCAAGATTTTTTTCCAGTGGTCCTACCAAGCACTCTAGTAGGACTACGGACAAAAATTTTGTGCCCGTGGTCCTACTAGTAGTACATCTGGTAGGACCACAGGCAACAAACGGTAGTTTTAGCCTCTGTAAGCAGTAGTGTTATATTTTGTTGTATATAGTTAATATGGCACTTACCCTAAAACACATTTTTTAAAGGTTAAGTGAATGAAAATGTTATTTTTAAACTTTCGCGATTTGAGCACTAAGTAATTGAAATGTTTTGTCAAAAACATCAATATGGAATGAAAGAAAAAATGCCAGGTCGATGGTCTTTTCCAACTTTTTTCCATCGAAAATATCGGCGGGCAAATTTTGCTAGGCAACCAGGTAAATCTACGAGTATATTCTCCTATTCAATACATTTTATCAAAAACAAATAATGGATATATCATACTAATATTATAAATCCAAAAAGTTTGTTGGTTTGTTTGTTTGTTCCTCTTTCACGCAGTAACGGAGCAACCGATTGACTTGATTTTTGGCATGGATAGAGTTCAAAGGCCAGAAAGTGACAGAGGTTACTTTTTATCCCGAAAAGATAAAAGGTTTCTGTGGGATAACACAAAAGTCAAAATACCACGTGGAGCCGCGGGAAAAAGCTAGTATTCCTATAAATTTATTAAACATTATTGAGTTTTAAATACTTTCGGCCACATTTCGCAAGGCAACCCTGTTTAAATAAATTCTCCTATTCATATAATTACGGAAACAATTGGTTAGAACCGAGTACGCTATGAGCAGGATGTTCTTGCTGTGGGATCTTGGGCTATTAGACATTCAATTATTATTTATACTTATTGACATAGTTACAATTACACCAAAATTATGCAAAATTATACTATACGTTTTATTGACCATTTAGTACTAGTACTGTACTGTACTGTATCAGCCTTTTTTAATAGTCCACTGTAAGACGTAGGCCTACCCATGAAGGGTGATTGGGCCATATCCACAACGCTGGGCCGGTGCGGGTTGGCGGATTCAGATACGCCATCGAACTTCTTCGAATTTTAAGCTGTGGTGGCTTAGAGGTAGTGACACCCGCCTTACAATCGTGAGGTCATGGGTTCAAATCCCGGTCCCGTACCAATGAGTTCTTTGGAATTTATGTACGGAATTTCACACCACTGGCTTTTCGGTGAAGGAAAACATCGTGAGGCAACCTGCATATGTCCGTAGTACTAGTGTGCGAGCTAAATAAATGCCAAAATTTCCACAAAACTAATTCTTATCTACCTAACCCTAAAGCCCCATTTGATAATTGAGTAGAAATAATCAAAAGCTCTCCTTCAAACAAAGCCGAGGAGTGTTATAGGCACTGATCATTAATTTGATGGATGGCCTCCGAAGTGGCTCTCTTTTCTCACAAAGGAGCGTTGGTTTGGTCCAGTCGCACCCTGGACACTTTCAACAAATAAATACTATCCTACATAGTAAAGTACCACCAGCTCGTACTAAGCGATTCGCTTCTTCCTTCATAATGCGGACCGCCAGGGATTGGAATGCTCTGCCTCCGTCATTGTTTCCTGACAATTACAACTTGGATATCTTCAAGTCATGAGTGAATAGTGATCTTCTAGGTCTACATGCTCCATCTTCGGCTACTACTTCGCTTTCCATCAGGCGAGGTAGTTGGTGGCCAAATGTAGACCTATTCTACTTAAAATAAATAAATAAAAAACATGTGGAACGCTTTGTCTGCGGCTGCTTTCCGGCTAAAGTATAACGTGAGTGTCTTGAAATCCCAAGTAAATAAGTATATTCTAGGTAAGCGTGCTACACCCTAGACCGCGCATATCTGCTTAACACCATGCAGTATGTAGTCAAACGCAAACGGAATACGGAATAAAAAAAAAAATATTTCTTGAATCCACCAACCTGTACTGGGCCAGCGCGGTGGATATCGCCCGTAGCGGGTAGGCCTGATACAGTAGTTCTTAAATAAATAGGCCAAAAATGGCACATCCGACTTCAATCGTGTTCAGAATTCGAATAGTTAGAGTAATCGATGCATGCCAATTTTACATTATTGTTGATTTTTACCGCCTTCCAAAAAGAGGAGGTACTATGTTCGTCTGTATGTTTTTTATGTATGTTCATCAAAAGATTATACTTCTGAGGTAGTCTCATTTAAATTTTATCGAAATCGGCTGACCCATTTTTGATAAATCAACAAAAATGTACTTACTTAGATATCCACATCGATTCGTGCAAATTATTCGAATTCTGTACACGGCAGAAGTTGGTGTTGCAATTTATTGCGCAAATTCTTTTTTAAATATCTACCATACATACACTTCAACAAATTTAAACGAGTCCATCTGTGAAGTTGATCCATTCAACAAAAAAAAAACGAATCATCGAAATCGGTTCACATAACAAATACATTCGAATTGAGAACAACTTTTTTCGAAGTCGGTTAAAAACTAAACAGCATCCTTTAATTATTGTATTGACATTGATTGACATCGGTCCTTGATTAGTCTACAAAGTTTAAATTAAACCTAACAGTTTAGAGTGGAAGAAAATCGAGTTCAAAGGAGTCGGTTACAAAACAACATACCGGTGAAACTAATAAAATCGTTACATACTAATAACGTCGGGAGAAAAAGAAAATGAGGTGTTTAATTAATATATCTCATGTTTTATTGCGCGATAAGTCCCATATTAATATAGTAGTATACCTTTTTTATGGAAATCTGTGAGTAGTATAATAAAATCGTGTTAAAAAGCTGGAGATTTACAGGGGCCTATGTCCAACCGTAGACGTCCAATAGCTGAAACGACGATGACGACGAAAATGCTGTTCCTGTAATGGAGACCACGGATCAGCAAGCGCAGCGCAGGATGTCCACACAGAGAGTAGGTGGGAGACCTTACCAGTACAGCAAGATTGTGCTGGATGCTGCTTTTCATCGATCTTATTGGCGATAAATAAGGCCTACATCCAGCAGAAGAATTCCAGCTAGTAGAATTTAGTAGCCGTGGTGGCTTAGAAGTAGTGACACCCGCCTTAACAATCGTGGGGTCGTGGGTTCCAATCCCGGTCCCGTACCAATGAGTTCTTTGATAATTATGTACGGAATTTCACACCACTGGCTTTTAGGTGAAGGAAAATATCGTGAGGCAACCTGCATATGTCCGAAGAAGATATTCGATGGCGTATGTGAATCCACCAACCCGCACCGGGCCAGCGTGATGTATATGGCCCAATCACCCTTCGTGGATAGGCCTACGTCCTACAGTGGACTATTAAAAAAAATAAAAAGGTTGATATATATCCAACATACAGACAGTATATCCAGCAGTGGGTGTCTTACATCTGAAATTATTTTAATAAAAACACTGTTATTGGATGTCCTATCAAGTTACTATCTTAAAGTAAACACCCCACAGTATCAAATCAAGACTTGAGATTTGTAGAAAGGCCATTCGGAAACATTTCTCTGAATTTAAAACTGCTTGCTGTTTTCCATCAAGAAATATTGCTAAAAATATTCATTGATCATAATCAGAGAGCTGCCTTCTGGGTAAAGATCCTGTACACATTTTAATCGTCGTCGTACTTTGAGTTATATGACGTCTACTGTTAGACAGTTTGAAATATTAAGTGGTATACGTACCTTTCAAAGATAATTAATAAAATAAAATATATTAAGGGGGGGCTTCCATACGGTGCGGAAACCTTCGTGCGTGAGCCCGGCTCACCCAAATGGCCCAATCACCCTTCGTGGGTAGGCCTAAGTCCTGCAGTGGACTATTAAATAAAAGGCTGATACAGTACAGTACAGTATATATATATATATATATTTTTTTTGTATAACCACGCATAACTTTTTTCATAGTAGTCCGATTTCAATAATTATTATTTTTTATTGGAAAGAGTATACTTCGAAATTGGTCCCATTTTAATTTTATCGAAATTGGCTGAGCCATTTTTGATAAATCAACAATAATGTGAGTAATGTTACATCGATCCGTGCATAATATTTGCGTTCTAGCGATGCGCCCCGGCTTCGCACAGGTGTATTATACATATAAACATTTATCTTGAATTACTCTATCTATTAAAACAAACTGCATCAAAATCCGTTGCGTAGTTTTAAAGATATAAGCATACATGGGGACAGACAGCAAAAAGCGACTTTGTTTTATACTATGTAATGATTCTGTACACGGGTGAAGTCGGTCATGCTATTTTTTGCAAAAAAATAATTATAATAATGTTATGAGTGTGAGTTTTGATAAGAATAAATTATACGGAATCATTTTCGCACCATATGAAGGAAACTTTTAGTACCATATGACGTAAACAAAGCTATCAATTAACAAACGTTATCCATTACAAATGGGGATTCCCCATTAACGCTAAGTATAAAGTTAAGGGTGCTCCGATCTATTTTTACCCCTTCCACGTTTTTGTTATGATTTATATCTCGCATTAAATTTGGCAGTGCACCTTACAGAGTGTCTTTAGTAAGGATGTGGTAAGTTCATAAAGGATGTTGCTTTTGTTTGACCGGATGTTGATTCTCCTCCACAGGTCGCATTTTCAACTTAACTTGACGAGACTTGGTGGACAGGTGCTATTCTAATGGTTGTTGAATAGATAATAGACAATGTTTTTTTGACGAAAACAAAACACAGAAAATACAGCAACAAAGATTGTAACTACTAGTGTTTTATTTTCGTCACCAGCCGGTCCCATCTCAGCATGATGCCGGTTATATTATACAACCGGCGCTGGTCTTCCGTCGAGACCGGCAAGTGTCGTCGCGTACAATTTGCGGCTTCCTTCTAACAAACACTGAAAATAACTAACATTATATCAAAGTGTGTAAATACCACAGGCAAAAAAACATTTAAAAAAAACAACAACTTAAAAACATTCAAAAGTAAACTAAAATTAAACGGTAAGTAGAATACTTTTTTTTACCTTTAACAGCTCTATGTTCTATATAATACTTTTGTCGTTCTTTACAAGTTCCTCGCTTCTGCAATGTGCAGTTGTGTATATTCATGGTTTCTTGGCGTTGATATTTCCCTAATAATCGGCCAAGTGCGAGCCGGATTCACGCACGAAGGGTTCCGCACAGTATGGAAGCCCCTCTTTATATTTTATTTTAGTTATTTATTTTTGTAGGGAATATTAACTTAATTTTCTGTGCATATTTCAAGCATCTTCCTTTTGTCGTAATTAATATCAAGCAAAAAAAAAAAAATGTTTCTTGTTAATGTATCCCATAAATATTTATTTTATTTTAATTAAATTATTTATTTTTGAAGTAATTATTTAATTAAATATTATGTAAATATTTGAAGCAAAATTCAGGTTTGTTGTATAGGAGCCCCACTTAAATATCTATTTATTTCTGTTTTTAGTATTTGTTGTTATAGCGGCATCAGAAAAATGCATTTGTGAAAATTTTAATGTTCTAGCTATAACCGTTCATGAGATACAGCCTGGAGACTGACAGATAGACAGAAGACAGGCGGACAGACGGACTACAACGCCACGCGATGCCGAAGTGCTCGGTTACAAGTACTAATTAGGTGACATTACGTCGAGATTCGAAAAAATGGTGTAAATATTTAAGCCGGTATGTATGACGGCGCTCAGACATTTTTTAATACTTGGCTCTGTAGATATTTGCTCGAAGAGAATGATATCCTACAAATCCTACAATACCGCTGGATTGCGCTGGATGCAAGCCGCTACCGACCGGTCTTATTTCAGATCTTCAGGGAAGGCCTATGTCCAGCAGTGGACAACCTATGGCTGAAAGTGCTGAAACGAAAGATCGATCCTACAATAATTCGATAGTTAAATTTTCTAGCTAGAGATACACCGTGTAGAAAGGTATCGAACGCGAAACAAATTTCAAGTTACTCTAAAAACAGCTTCTCATCTTCAAAAACTTTATCTTTGAGCCCAAAGAGTTAAAAGTCCCGATTGATGAATTAAGTATTCTCAATGAGTTCTTCAAAATCTGCGAAACAAAAGTTGCTAACTAATCAAAAGTCTATTTACACTTCAATCTTTGTCGCTAACTTTTGTATACCTAATGCGAGAAGTTTAGTAGTAATTAGACTCATGAAACCACGAACTGATTCTGAACTTGATGCTACTTAACTAATTATAGTAGTATAGGACTGCCTCGGTGGCTCAGTGGTTAGTGAACCTGACTTCTGGATCAAAGAGGCGTGGGTTGGATCCCCACCCAGGGTAAGCATTTTATAAGGTGAACATAGGTGTTTTATCTGATTCTGGGTGTATTTAGGTACTATCTGTGTAATTATGTATTTAAAATATGTATAAGTAGTATATCAGTCTCTGGCAGCGATATCACAAGCTTTGCTTAGTTTAGGGTCAGAAACCGTGTGTAAGATGTCCCCCTATATTTATTTATTTACAGACAGTAGACCTCACGGCCATCTTTTTGACTCAATCTTCATAATTAAATCCCTTAATTAAATAGAACCTATGAATGTACCACGTCTTGTGGAGATTGGTTGGCAAATGCAATCTGTAAACAAAAATCAACATCCTGATAGACGCCACAGGTTTAGTTTCGGCCCAAAACTCACCCACAGACTGACCGTGCCGAATTTTACTTAACTTGGGAGATAGGTAAGAAATGCCCAGTAAAACTACGCTACGAGCGCTACTGTGTACATTGTTATAAGGTAGAAGCTCTACCAACTAAGCCCTAGTCGTAAGATATTAAATATTATTTTATTGACACCAGTATTATCTACAAAAAGAAACCGTGGTGGTCTTAGTGGTAGTGATTCCCGCCTCACAATTGTGAGGTCGTGGGTTCAAATCCCAGTGCCATACCATTGAGTTCTTTGGAATTTGTGAACGGAATTTAACATCACTCTGGCTTTTCGGTGAAGGAAAACATCGTGCGGCAATCTGCATACATCCTTCGAAGAAATTCGATGGCGTTTGTGAATCCACTACTGCACTGGGCCAGCTTGGCGGACATGGCCCAATTACTCTATGCGCGTGGGTAGGCCTACGACATGCAGTGGACTATTAAGAGACTAATACAGTACAGTTTACACACAGTTTTACAAAATACATGTAAAATATATCGAAAGTTACAAAATATTAGACGTAATTGTGCCTTCTTAGGAGCTCCGGGATCTCCAAAGGAACGCACCGGTACTCCCAGCACTTTATACGACTACTCGTCTTGTGATAAAACTGTCCTTGTGCTGACCTTTACGATAGTGTTGCTACAAACGCTGTCGTCTTCCCTGGGCCCGTTTCAGTGCATGGCCAGAGCCCCATCTCTGACCACCCACGAGCCCAGGAGTCCCCTTTTAGTAGGCTCTTACTACAGGCAGGGGATACCGATGCCGTATTCTAGTGCCCCGGCATCAGGGCAATGGTGCCTGTACCTACTAGTAATTAAACTTTATCGTGTGAAAACCCTTCGATGTTGATGGATATTATATTTAGAAAAAATCCTAAACCACCTCCGTTCCCAAGTAGGCCGCAACCGAGATAATCTGGCAAAGTATCTGACAATCTGACGTAAGAACGCAGACTATGCCACATCTGACCAACTGTGCAGAATGCCATAAGCCTTGGACCACTCAGGACCTAATTGAGGCAACAGATAACGCCACTGAGGTGGCCAATCTTTGGTCAAAAGCCGGAATATAACATTTTTAGCTCGCAAAATCGACGCGAAAAGAAGAAGAAGTAATTTAACTTTTCTGCTGGCACCAGCGCCCTTCGTGTACAAGACTGCTTAATATAAATATACATTAAGCCCGATTACAGAGGCGCCAGCGTAACTATATTATAGCTAAATAGCATAGTTCTGTTTCTTTTTCACTTTAGGCATTCGATAGAGAGAACGCTTTTTACGCTGTTATTTAAGAGTGCGCCTAATGCCATGAAAAAAACAGATTTCACTCGCGCTTCTTGCATCGCCCGCTATCATCTATGCTACTTTGTTTAGAGTCTAAAATCGCATGACACAGTCCACGATGATATTGGCTTCGAGCGCCAGCTTGCATTTTTATTTATACAAAATTTAAGCATATATTAAAAAAAACTAATCGATTACTCTACTAGAACATTAGTCTGGCTACGTAATTTGTCAAAAATAATGTGGTGTTGTCACTGATAATTTCGAGCATTTGAAAAAAAAAGTGTTTTTTTTTGATGCGAAGTATTAATTTTTTACTAAGGTAACCATATTATTTTCTAAATTTCTACGCGATTACTCTGCTACTATAGGTTCTTTCCTTTCTTGTAGTATTTTTTTAATATGGATATTTATGTTCGTTACACTTACACCACGTCTTTAAAATGTCGATTTTGGCATTAGGCGCCCCCTTAATTTACGCTGGCGCCTCTGTAATCGGGCTTATTGTATGTAGAAAGTATACTGTTTCGCGATGTAAGTTACGAGTTTGCTCTTTGAATCATTAATGTAATTTAGGAGCACTTCCGCCTTTCTTTGATGCATGGCGGAATGGGGGAAATATCGCATAGTTTAGTCGCTTTATGTGTTTACTAAGGGTTTGTAATCCCTCTTATTATCTTCCTTATTGACCGAAGCGAACGAAGTGAGAGCGTTTTCTGTTTTAAGTGGACAATTTTGCTTTCGACTGTCCGGATGTTGATTTTCCCTTACAGGTTGCATTTTTAAACGAATATCAATGAAACTTGGTACACAGGTTTATATGTGGATATACATTTTGTCGTCGGCGATTTTTGGTTAGGAGGTATTTCCCTCAAAAAGAGATAGTCCGAGATCCCACCGCAAAGACATCCCGCTCATAGCGTATACGGTTTAAACCAATGTTTTATGTAATTATATGAATAGGAGAATATAGCTTCTTAATGTATCTAAAAACAAGTAAATTAAATGTTTTGTTAAAAAATAAACAAACTTTTTTCTATTAAAAATACTGGCGGCCAAATTTCGCAAAGCAACCTGGTTTATATGTATTCTCCTATTCAATACATTTATATATAAAAAAAAAACAAATGAAATATATCGTACCTATTGCTGTGACAATGGGCTGTTAGGGTAGTGAGGCTAAAGTTTTAATTGGAGAAATTGGGCGCAGGCTAAACATTTTGGGCTTTTTTGCGCCGGGTACGGTCGGAGATGGGTTATGTGTTTAGATTTTAAGGTTGACTATGTTCTGTAATAATAGCAATTAAATTTACAAAATGAAATATATGTCTTCCTATAAATTATTTAAATATTATTAAATTTCAAATACTTGCGGCCAAATTTCGCAAGGCAACCCTGTTTAAAAATATTATCCTATTTATGACGCGTGTACGCTATGAGCGAGATGTTCTTGCGGTGGGATCTTGGACTAGGAGGTGCTGTTGCTCTATTTATCAGCCGATTTCGATAATATTTGACAAGATTAGTATCTAAATCCTAACAAGATGTATGCGAGTATGAACCAAATCGGTCAAGAGCGAGTCGAGATATAAACTTGGGAAGATTCGGTTAAAGACATTTGTTGCGAGGTCTACTGCTCAGAGAACTACTAGTGTTCATACTGACTTATCAACGTAGCTGACCCGTCAAACTTATTACCATTTAAAAAATTTGGAGAAGGCTATCACCTATTTTTACTTATCTTCTTGACCAATATAAAACCGAACAGGGGTGATTGAGATCATTAATATGAACAACATTTACTAAGGGCTCAACCCAAAATTAAAGAAAAAAATTGACTGTTCCATACATAGCAACTTAAAATCAAAATAAATCATTATAAAAATATAACTTTTTAAAGACAAGCTTTTGAGATCCTGGATATCATATAGCAGCAGAGTGCCAGCCAAGACAAGTAAAACGAGCCCAAACACGACGGGTCTATCTTGTTTAGTACAAGAGTTCCTATGGCCACCTTCCGACTCCATCATCAGATCAGCTCCAGGTTACCATAAAATTGCATTATCACGCAATATACACATGCGTGCAAAATTTCAGCTTAATCGAAAACCGGGAAGTTGTTCAAGTTTAATTTGCAAGATTCCACCCGAACTTACATACTTACATACATACATCGCAAATTAAATAAAAGGTTGTAAAATAATTAAACATTTACGAAATCCGGGCTAGCCCCATAGAAAAAGTTGTTCCTGAATCACGTCAAATGTTGTTTAGAAGATCACTCTTAGCGATAAAATTGCTTATTGTGCATTTCCTCTGTTTTGATATCTTCTGTTAATTTTGTTACTTTTGTGGTTCCATTAAAGCAATGTATTGTATTTGAAAGAAGGTCATTAGTTCAGTGCCCATCAAACCCTCGCCTGCACAACTAAATCGTCAAAAACACATTTACTTTTACGCCAAATCGAAAGGAGGAACACCAATATCGGCTCAGTGGATATTTTCGAACACATACAAACCACAGACGAAGAAATAGACGGCGCAAATACAATAGGGTAGTTGACTGGCATTTTATTAATTTTATTAAATGTGTTAGGATAGTGAATTCTGCAGTTAATTATGATTCATAAACTGAAAAAATAGCTAATCAAGTTCAAAGATATAAGCTTGTAAAGATTTTGGTAGGGATAAAGAGGGGATGCCTTCTCCCTTTCCCACAAAGCATTACATAGTATGGCGAATGTATGACGCTTACGGGCAGGTCATAGCCTGCCATAGTGCGCTCTTTGTCTAGCAAGAAAATAAATATGCTTGTAACTTTTATTTTCTGAATTGATTTTATTTTTGTTTCGTTAATCGGTTCTGTTTATAGTTAGCTGTTATAAAAGGACATCAAAAAAATATTGTAAACTAGCCCATTATAATACTAATATAACTTGCATCTGTCTGTAAAAGACAGACTAATGCGTATGTTAACCTAAGTATACCTACTTTTTTAACAGTCCACTGTTGAATATACATAGGTCTACTCATGAAGGGGTGACGTGGACGATGTATATATGTAAAATATTGTATAATATAACACTGAAATGTTTTTAAAATACAATTATGATATTAGAAAGCAATTTTCCTGTTATGTTTGGTTATGGTAAAGCAGGAAGGTAACAGAAATGTGCAGAAATATTTTTAAATCATATTATACATGTTTTCCTAAAAAAATAGCATCACCGACTTTAACTGTGTACCTACAGAATGCTAATAGTTCGCACAGATCGATGTAGGTATACTAAGCGCCACATAAATTGGCGGATGGGAAGTTATGCGTAGAACGCTGCGCAAAAGCCTATCATAAATCACGTGACATACATTAAAAAAACCGGAGAAGTGCGAGTCAGGCTCGCACATCGAGGGTTCCGTACAAACACGTTGATAAAATAATTAAAAACCTGTTTTAGCATGTGCTAAAGAAGTTCTTACATATGATACCTTACATGATACGATTTACTCAATTTGAATTTTGAACACATATTTTGTGAATTTCGAGGCCCTATTTTTTGTGATTTAAATTAAAATGTACAGTTTTTAGATTTATTCCTATATGTGTACTCTAGGACAATGCTTCTCGCCAAATTTCATTGTTCTATGTCAACGGGAAGTACCCTGAAGGTTTTGGTTTTTGTGAGTGCAAAATATGCAGTTTTTTACGACATAAACGGCTCTAACTTTTTTAAACGATAACTGAGTAGTTTTGATTTTAAACAACTGCTAGAGACCATAGATGTACGTATACAGTTTAAATTTCAACTCGATATCTTTACGAGTTCCCGAGATAAAGTATTTTTATGTATGTTACGCGATTACTCCGAGAACAAGAGCCTCCTATTTGAAGTTGGTTAAAAACAATTATCTTGTTAGGTTTGGCTATGGTTGAGCAGTAAGCAGCAGTGACAAAAATGTGCGTTGAATATATTTACTTTGTATTAAAAATATCCATGCCAATCAAGTAAATCCATTGCTCTGCTGCATGATTGAGTAACAAACCAACAAACACACTTTTGGATTTATAATATTAGTAAGAATTTGTAAAACTAGTCATTGACTTTGTTTCCGCCATGTCAGCACAATTTTTTTCGGCCTCTTAATACTAAGCTGCTGTCTAGCGTGTCTTATTTGTTAGGGATCCAAGCCCTATTGACTCATATGATATCACATCATCTATCCTTAACACCAGTGGCATCAACAACGGAAGTGTCGAGATTGAAATAAAATCATATCGTTATAGAGAAACGATTTCTGTATTGGTTTACGTTCGTGGCAAGGGGCCAGGGCCAGGTTTCGCCGGTCGCAGCCAGTCCTGGACAAAGACTAGGGTAAATTGATACCTAGTTCTCATCTATCCATCCATCGGCCATAATATTGATGTCCACTACAGGACATAGGCCTCTCCTATGGATCTCCGATAAGACCTGGATGTGAATTAATAGGCAGCATACCATGTGTGAATTAATAGGCAGCAAGCCTCGATTACTCATACTGTCATACTCATTTTTACCGAGCGAGAAAGCGTCTCAGTTTCGAGTTTCGCAAACTTTTCTTTCATTTGTTCGGATGTTGGTTCTCCTCTAGAGGTCGCGTGTCTCAATGAATCAAAGACAAAATTTGGTACCTACACAGATTCTATATATTTGTGGATTTTTGAGTTTCTGAGTGACTTACTATCCTTACTATAAATCCAAAAGTGTATTTGTTGATTTATTGGTTTGTTTTTCTTTCGCGCCGCAACTGTCACTGTTACAGTCTTTTTAATAGTCCACTGCAGGACGTAGGCCTAGCCACGAAGGGCGATTGAGCCATATCCACCACGCTGGCCCAGTGCAGGATGGTGGATTCACATTGAATTTCTTCTACGGACGTATGTAACCTCACGATGATTTCCTTCACCAAAAAGCCCGTGGTGTAAAATTCCGTACGTAAATTCCAAGGAATTCATTGGTACAGGACTGGGATTTCAACCCACGACCCCACGATTTTAAGGCGGGTGTGTCATTAAAACTAGACCACCACGGCTTCACGCCGCAACGGAGCAACGGATTGACTTGGATTACGTATGGACATAGTTTGAAAGACGGAAAGTTACATAGCGTCGGTGATACTTCAATACCGCTTATAAGCACTTTGTATATACCGCGTATCTAAATTTTGAAAATTTTACAGGAGGAAAAAAAATGTATATTAAAATTGTCTGAATGTTTTTTGACTGAACTCTTTTGTGACATCTCTGTGCACTACTTTACAGAGATGTCACACAAGAGTTCAGCCAAAAATTTAATTGAGAAACTAATGAAATCAAAAGTTTTATTTTCCTCTGGCAAAAATTTGAAAATGTAGATACGCGGTATTTACAAAGTGCCCATAAGCGGTATTGAAGTATCACCGACGATAGGCTACTTTTTATCCCGAAAAAAAATAAAAGTTTATTAGGGGATAGCACAAAAATCAAAAAATCATCAATCTAAAATTAGTTATAAATGTACTAGTTGTAGAAAATAATTTAATCTGTGACTCTAGGGAAAAAGTAACCTCATCTATCCTTAACA
Source organism: Hypomecis punctinalis (assembly GCA_949316475.1). Lineage (NCBI taxonomy): Eukaryota > Metazoa > Arthropoda > Insecta > Lepidoptera > Geometridae > Hypomecis > Hypomecis punctinalis. The sequence continues at coordinate 3,378,699 of OX438809.1, forward strand.
TCAGTGGCATCACCAACGGAAGTGTTGCGATTGAAATAAAATCACATTGTTATAGAGAAACGATTTCTGTATTGGTTTACGTTCGTCGCAATGGGGGCCAGGGCCAGGTTACGCTGGTCGCAGCCAGTTCTGGACAGAGACCAGGGTAAGCTGACACCTGGATTCTGGGACTACCATGTGTGATGGCCAACGTTATGATATTCGCGAAATTGAGGGACAAACCATGAATGGAAAATAGAGACTATAATTCAGGTAATTATTTTTCGCAAAAAATGGAACCACCGCCTTCTACCGTGAACAGAATACAACAAACACAATTAGCGAAAACATCGACGAACAAACACAAATAAATACATATAGACGAACATAGTACCTCCTCCTTTTTGGAAGTGGGTAAATAAGTAAACTAATGGAACCTGCTAGTTTTGCATAGATTTTGTATGATCACCATAAAAATTCTTTTCGACGTGTGAAAAAGTGACAGATAATATAACAGAAAAAATAATTATTTCGTGGTGAGTATTCTAGCCCGGCTGGTATTATATTTTTATCTACGAGACTACGTAAGCTACGTAATGTTCACTTGACTGGACAGTCTACCCTTGACCACGATGCCATCGATTTACGTATAGCTCGAAGAACGGATGGCCGATGGGCTGGAAGAGTTTTCGAGTGGAGACTACGTACCGGCAAGCGCAGCGTAAGACTTCCACCCACGAGGTGGACAGATGACCTTATCAAGACCGCAGGATCGCGTTGGATGCAAACCTTTTCCAACCGGCCTTATTAGGGGAGGTCTATGTCTCTCAGTGGACGTTCTATGGCTGATGGATGGAGGAAGCTTAACTACGTTTGTACACAGACATAAAGATACTCGAAATCTACCGAATGAAGACCCCAATTTTTGAAATCTTAGAATAAATTTAACGTTCGCAGAAGATAGCACGCTATGATTTCACAGTTTACTGTTTCTTATCTCAGAGCATATAAAAAAATAAAGAGATAATGTTGTGAACAAACAAGTGAAGCCAACCAAAACTACGCCTCGCCGTGTACCGACAACTACACACACATCCACGTACAACGAAACTACGCCTTGGCTTGTCAGTTGAACTATGGCGGCGCAACACCGACGCACTTACACATGTATAAAAAACCAGCCTCACTTGACTGTTCAACGACGTTCTTTCTTGATTTTTTTATTTGCTCTGAGTTTCTTATAAAATAAATATAAAAAATAAAATATAAAGTGCTGCGTGAAATGGATAAGAAAAGTAAGAAATTTCGTAAAAAAAGTAGTCCATAAAGTTAGGTGTGCGTCCGAATCGTTTGAAGTTTAAAAATAGAGCCCCTGCTTTTACTCAATCACGTATCCATTCACGCATACGCTCAGCCGTTCTAATGATTCAGTTATAGAACCCCAGGTATCAAGCGCAACATTTTAAACGAGCATTTGAATATTTATATTGTTTATACAGCTGTCACCAAAAGCGGCCGATATCGAAAACTCGAAACAGGCTCTGTCATCGTACCAACAGTATCGATTGCGTAATTATCGCGCCGTGTCGAGGTTTGATGAATTGCGACCCGATACACCCTGTGTGGGGGACTGCCGCACCCTGTATTATGCCACGGTATATAAAATCCGTATGGACTGCATACAAATAGAATTGAATCACAAATTGAACAGTGGGATATCTTCTTATAGCCCGAGATCCCACCGCAAGAACATCCCGCTCATCATAGCGGACACGGTTCAAACCAATTTTTTTTTGCAATTGTATGAATAGGAGAATATATTTAAATAGGGTTGCCTTGCGAAATTTGGCCGCAAGTATTAGAAATTAAATAATGTTCAATTGATTTATAGGAAAGCATATACTTCATCTGTTTTTCATATAAATGTATTGAATAGGAGAATACATATAAACCAAGTTGCCTTGCGAAATTTGGCCGCCAGTATTTTTATTGAAAGAAGCTTGATTATTTTTTGACAAAACTTATTATTCACTTGTTTTTTAGATACATTACGAAGCTTAGAATATAAATATACAAGGTTGCCTAACAAAATGTGGAAATTAAAATGTTAGGAAATGACTAAAATTAAGGTTACAATTCACTAGGCAACCTTATATGAGCGGGATGTTCTTGTGGTGGGATCTCGGACTATTATTCTTATTCGATGTGGGGACGATAAGTTTTTGTTATATGCATTTCCCCCTCCAGAGTCTACCCGAGCCAGCCCAGCTCTTTAAAGTAGCGGAGCGTGGCTCTGGGCCGCTGGCATAACTGCTCCAGTGGCTTAGATGGTGAATAAGATGATAGCGTGTATGTGGATGACAAAGCTGATGACAAAGCCAATGTAGAAGCGTCATGCAATTCGTTGCTTATTCTAGTATCTTCTGTGGCTTTGCAATGCCATAGAACATGCTCTACAGTTTCGTTTTCTTGCAAACTAACAGCCTCGACAAAGTGGGCTGTCAGTGGCTTCCAGTTTGGCAGTGACCAGTTATGAGCCCTACCATAAGTTGGAGATCTTGTCGCTGCAACTTCAATATGTCGTTCGTGATGTTTTTGTTCAGAGTTGGGAAATCAGCCTTAGAATGCTTGCAATCTTCCTTTTTGTTCCACATAATCTGTTGTTCATTTACGGGATGATGACACACCAACTCGATATTTATTAGGGTGGCCTTGGTTCAAGAGTAAACAGCAGGAATTACGATAAAGTGAGTTCAGAAAGCCTCAGGGCGTCTCCAAAATTATCTTCAGGAAAGTGCATCCTTGGTCCCAGCGCAGAGGCCTACCAGTGTAGGCCTCTGCGCCTGAGATTATTACCTACACTTATGAGATTATTTATATGTAGTTTCTTTCCTTATAGGTGGTGCACTTGCTCCCCCTTGCAGCCCCTCTCCTGGCACCCATGGAAAGCTCTGGTTTGGTTTGGCAGGTCCTGATAGTTTCAACCGTTTAGTCATGATAGAGGCCTTCTTAACATAGTGCTCTGGAACACTAAGGTGACCTGTGTAGGGATCCAGGTTCTTCCCAGAACATGGAGGTAATACCTAGGTAATGCTACACTTTTTATTACAAGTTTTTCTATAAATGATATGTTAAGTAAATAAAAGAAATTAAAATTTAAAAAATCAAATCCGGTACCGGAACTAATATGTCCATACTGTCGTCATAGTGTCCCATTGTGCATGTGACAGGAGATGGCAAATTTTGACGAGAATAAATTGGGGCAAGGCGGCTCTAATCTCTCCTTGTTATGGCTAAACGTACCTTGTGAAGAGAACCCGAAAATACATCGCTCGTCAGAAATGTTGAACGCGCATCAAAATGTGTCCATCAATTTTAAAGTTGTTTTAACCGTTTAGCCATGTCAGAGGCCTTCAGGCGGCCTAAAAACTCTGACACCAGGGCTAGCCACCCGACCTATACGAACTTACTTACTTACTTAATTTTAAAGTCTTGGTCAAATATGATGTCAGGGGTCACTAACCACTGAGCCACCGAAGCAGTCGAGTCAGCAATAAGTTTGACGTCTGTCTGTTTCTAAGTATGATTGTTTTTGCACCCAAATATATTATTGAATATATTAAGGCAAGGCGGCACTAATATCTTATTGTTATTGCAAAACGTACCTCGTGCCCGACCCGAGCCATGTACATTATAACCCGAATATAATGTACATGGCTCGTCAGAAATGTTGAACGCGCATCAAAATGTGTCCTTCAATTTAGACGAGAATAAATAGGAATAAAGCGGCACTAGTCTGTCCTTGTTATGACAAGGCGTACCTTGTGAAGAGAGCCCGTAAATACATCGCTCATCAGAAATGTAGAACACGCAGCAAAATGTGTTCAACAATTTTACAGACTCATACAAATACTTTTTTGTCATGAAGTTTCCTGGAAGAGGTCGTTTTTAATGATATTGCAGCTTGTTGTACTTTCAACAAGTTTCTTAAATGCACTCTAGGAAGTAAAATGTTTTAGAAGTGAAGTTATCTTGAAAATAGAATTAGTAATTAGCATTCTAGCGTTCTAATAGCCAAATGTTAAAGTAGTACGCCAGATGTTAAAGAATTACTTCTTTGTAATAATCCTACTAATATTATAAACGCGAAAGTTTGTGAGGATGGATGTATGGATGTTTGTTACTCTTTCACGCATAAACTACTGAACGTATTGAGATGAAACTTTGCAATAATATAGCTTATATATCAGAATAACACATAGGCCATAAATTATAATGATATTGCGTCAAAAATCAAAATATCATGCGGGCGAAGCCGCGGGTAAAAACTAGTTCTTTATAAAAATGTAAATAATCAATATTGTTATATCACATTGATAGTCGATCACTCGCTTTACAGAAAAATATTGCTCTTGAAAACTAATTCCAGAAATACTAAACGGTAACGAGTGCTGTGCTACACATTTTGATGTGCAGTTAATGTCCTTTTCAATACATTTTGTTGTTGGCTCCGGTTAATTTGACCGTTTTTTTCCGTTTAACCATGTCAGAGGCCTTCAGGCGGCTTAAAACTCTGTTACTTACTTTAATACATTTTTGTAAAGGAAATATTTTTTTTTGATGAGCGATTAAATGCCCTTTTTAAAAGTAGGTTAAGCTACTTATAAAAGAACATGAGAATTTAGAACTTTAAAAGAACACGGAAATTTCATCAAGTTTTAATAATGCAAATGCTTTTGCGTCTTTCTTATCTCTTATTTATGTTTATGAGTCTCAATGAAGCGGATTTTGAATCTTATTACGTGTACCTACTTGTCGTACACCTTATTTTATTTCAAATAGGTTTGCGTTTGACTACACACTGCCTGATGTTAAGCAGACATGCGCACTAAGCCATCTGTGTTCGAAATATTTAGCTAAATTGTAGAAATCTATTCCCAACTTTTTGTCGAAACTGAAGAACAATAATTTATATATTTTTATATTGTAAAATAAATAATTACTTTTTGCAAAAAATAGCACGACCGACTTCACCCGTGTACAGTATTCGCGAATATTTCGCAAGGATCAATGTAGCATTTTTCACATTATTGTTGATTTATCAAAAATGGCTCAGCCGATTTCGATAAAATTTAAATGGGACCAATTTCGAAGTTTCCACCCTTTCCAATAATTTTTTTTTATTGAAATCGGACTACTATGAAAAAAGTTATGCGTTTGTTGACCGTCTGTCCGTAAGTCAAGACTCTTTTTCTCGGGAACGTATATCTATGGTTTCTTGCAGTTGTGTAAAAGAAAAATTTCTCAGTTATCGTATAAAAAAGTTGTCGTAAAAAACCGCATATTTCGACACTCACAAAAATCAAAACCTACAGGGTACTTCTCGTTGACAAAGAACTATAAAATTTGGCGAGAAGCATTGTCTCAGAGTACACATATAGGAATAAATCTGATAACTGTACATTTTTATTAAAATCACAAAAAATAGGGCCTCAAAATTCACAAAATATGAGTTCAAATTCAAAGTGAGTAAATCGTATCATGTAAGGTATCATATAAAAGAACTTCATTAGCACATGCTAAAAAGATTTTTAATTATTTTAACAATGTGTAATTTTCGATGGAGGGCGAGAAAAGTAATATTTTTTTTGTCGTTGATTAAAAGTCTGATTAATTTGTCGAGATTTTAACAACTTACTTCTCAATTTTGTGAATTTTTCTGGATTTGTACGGAACCCTCGGTGTGCCAGCCTGACTCGCACTTGTCTGGTTTCTTAATATTATTAAGCCAATACAACGTTTGGCGGGTCAGCTAGTAGACTCTGTAATATAAAGTATGTCTGTCATGCAAGTTAAGTACAACCTTTGCTTATATGGTTAGCTACTTGCCCTGTACTTACTAAGCCGAAATGAGGTGATTAAGACCGTTATGAACAACTTTTATCATAAGGCCTTTCGGAATTCGAGAAAAAATAATCAGCTGTTCAATTAAAAAGAAGTACTTAATGTACTTAAACTGTGCGAAAAAGATAGCAATGCGGATTATGAGGTCTTAAGGCGACGCATTGATAAACTATGGTTTCAAAAATCCAGTACCGCGCCCCTTCACTCGGACAAATTTTACGTGGTCGCGCTCGACAGGATTGCGCCAGAGCGGCGCCGGGCGGCAGTGAGTTTTTAATTAATCCTATCCTACTAATATTATAAACGCGAAAGTTTGTGAGGATGGATGGATGGATGGATGTATGGATGTTTGTTACTCATTCACGCAAAAACTACTGAACGGATTGAGATGAAACTTTGCAATAATATAGCTTATATATCAAAATAACACATAGGCTATAAATTATAATGATATATTGCGTATGCGGGCGAAGCCGATGGTAAAAACTAGTTACTCATATATGTACCTACACATTAAAAAAAATTCTTGGGTCTGTAAAATAGAAAAGTGACCAGCACATTTTTTTCGTAAAAAATAATGGGGTGATGTCGGTGATGATTCTTAGCATTCGAATTATTAAACTTTTTTTTGGTGTGAATTTTTTTTAATAAAGACGGTTACTTTTCAAAATTTGTCCAGTTCATAAAATTTTTCAAGATTTTTCCTTATCTATGATATTTTTTAAATTTGAATCTATATCATTCTTCCTCTCACGTCGCGCATTCAAAAGTACTCGTTTTCGTGTTTCTCGGCCCGATGCCTCATCTTAAGGGCAGATTACACCCTTGTGTGACAACCCTATTCATTGCAATGTAAACCGAAAACCGCAAAGGGTTCCAAAACGCTCCCGTTGTAAAAACCATTTGTTAGAAAATAACCCCTATTTACAAAGTCCCAAAATCTCTTGAAAAGATTCTATTTGTAAAACGTCTTATTCACAAAAAAGGTTCTGTACGGAATAAACGGTATAGGGTTTCATATTCATCGTTCGACTCAGGGTTGTCAAAGATAGCTCATTAAAACACGGCCCTTAAAGACAAATTATTGTTATTATAGCTTACATTTTTAGTTTCGTTACTAGATACTTACCTTGTCGTATTTTCGTTAATAAAATGTTAAAATTTACAAGCATTATTATATTACCTTAACTACATAACACTTATAATAATGCTCACTTAAATTGGCTTAGGCCCGTGATCTTCATTACACCGAAATACATATTATCTTAAATATTTCGAGAATCACAAAACTTACTAAATAATAATAATAAATATTAGGGGACATCTTTCTTACACACGGTTTCTGACCCCAAACTACGCAAAGCTTGTGATATGGCTGCCAGAGACTGATATACTACATATCACTACATCACTTCACTACTACATAGTATAAAACAAAATCGCATCCCGCTATCTGTCCCAATGTATGCTTATATCTTTAAAACTACCCAACGGATTTAGATGCAGTTTTTTTTAATAGATACTTTTAATACTTGTCTTATATAGATAGTAACTAAATAACACCCAGACACAGAGCAAACACCTATGTTCATCACATAAATGATTGCCCTGGGTGGGGATCGAACCCACACCGTTTTGATTCAGAAGTCAGGGTCACTAAACCACTGAGTCACTGAGGCAGTCAATTGATTTTACAATATTATTTATTAATATTTAATAGGTAGTGGATTAACCCACTCCCGAATTTCAACAAGTTGTTTGGTTGACAAAAGAAAAAACACGTTTCCAATATTTTTTGATCATCTATCAAACATACTAATTTATTATAATAATGAATTTTAACCATTCATTATGCCTAATACTTGAATTCTTACTTTGGTATTTTCTATCCCGAATGCATCTGAAGCATTGACTTCAATTTTCGGTCTTCGAGACACGACTGAGTCATCTCACATTGATTCAATGGTTTTGACTTAGATTTGTAGGTATGTGGTGCAGCTTTTGTTTAAAAATAAACAGACAATCCAACAAACACACACCTATAGACCGTCTCAACCAACTCTCGAGGCTCTCGACAAACCGCGTCTGTCGCGGCCCCTTTGACCCCCGCATCCCCCCTTAGCCCCCTTTAACCCCTCTTTGCCCCTTTGATCTTATAACTTGTCTTTGTTCATGTTTCTTTTACAATACACCGAGTGTTGAAAGAAACTAGTGCTGTATAAGTCTGCTGAGATTTTCAATTCGTTTGCATAAAGGCCGATTCACACATATCAGTCAAGCCACCGTCACGTCACAGTTCCTTCACAGTCACGGCACCATACCGTCACAGTTTCAGCACGGTACGGAACGCACCGTCATGCGTCATAGTGAAAAATAATCTTTCATGCAATACATTATCTATACATAAAAGATAGCTCGATCTCTGCGACAGTGACATTGACATAGAAAATTGACATTTTGAGAGTTGGGATAGTGGTGAAAAAAATCGATTATCAAACAATGTTGTAATGAAATCGAATGAGTAGTTGTAGGTGAGAAATTAGATTTTATTTACTTACTATTATTTAAGATCAAGTATCTATACATGTAAATAATGTTATGATATTAAAATATACAATAAAATTAATGATAAATTAAGTTTTATTTAAATATCCTTGGTATAAACTATCGATTTTTTAAATAAAACTCTATCTAAAACTCTGTGGTCACGATCATTCGTCGCCCATCACTAATCGACATGCCCATAAAGGTTGACAGGTACTGTCTGTGCTATTAAGAAATTCAAGAGTTCATAGGCGTGATTTTTCTGACAGCTGTGGCAGAGATCAAGCTATATTTTATAGAATATAATATGAACGTAACCCCACGTCATGTCAGTGACCGTGATTGCCCGTGGCGGCAATGACACGGTCACTGACATGGTACAGTGCCATGACTGTGACGGGACTGTGACGTTGTTTTCCAGTAAAACGTTCTACATAAAACAACCTGATGACTGTAGCTTACAGCTTTCAAGTATAAACGAATTGATTTACGGCGTGTAATATTACATCTAGTAGACAAAGGCGGTGTTGCAGCCAGCGCTAACTATCGTAAGTTTGGCCGTAAATAAACAACAACTTTGCACGACAAATTTAACTTTGCTGACCTCCTTTGAAAGAGTTTCAAGTTGCTTTTGAATAGTTCCGTATTTTATTAGTTTATTTATAACCTAACTACGTATTGTTCAGTCCTTGTCAACTGACTTCAAAATGGAGGTTAGTTCGTATAGGCCGGGTGTCTAGCCCTGGTGTCAGAGGCTGTATTTTCTAGTGGCTAAGTATTACATTTATTTACTTTCATACAAGTCACGCTTTTTTAAGCTTTTATCGGGGTTGTCTACTCCTCCAGCCATACACAGATCCATCATCATACCGTACCATAATATCATGCTTTTCTGCCATGCTTTTTTGCATCAATTACACTATTTTATCTTATTTTGACCAAAAAATGTCAATAAATATGTATTTGAAAAAATACATATTTTGACTAGTCGTAAGACGACTTTTTCTCGTAATTCTGTTATCGTCTAAAAATCGGAACACGTACTAAATGGTATCCAGAGACCGATTAACCGCTACCCGGTTTAGTTTGTCGATATTTATTGAACACGATTTGTACCAGTATTCTCCACTTTGTGTAACGTATTTCTTTGCTGTTTTGTATCCTTCTTTTCATAAACGACGAGAACAACAAAATGTACCTGGTCTAATAAAAATAATAATAATAATCATAATCATAATCAATTTATTGATAACATTTTGTTACAAGTCATTGTCCATAGCATTAATAATAATATTTGGATTAATAATAACAGTATAGAAATACATTAGTGTTCTTTTACAATCGTAACAATACAATCAGTTAAAATTAAAATTCATTATTTAAAATTCAAAAAATACAAATAGATTAAATTATTATCATTGCACAATCATTTAAAAATAAACATGTCAACAATGTATAATTAATAATCACTAAAACAATTGAAATACTAATTAATAATAAAATAATAATTGAAATAATCAAAAATAAATAATCAATAACTCACAATGTCAATCTACAATAATAAATTAAAATTACAATTTTAAATTAATGAATTCGTCGTAAGTATAGAAGGCGTGCTCGATAAGCCAGCGTTTGAGCCGTGACTTGAAGCTGCCTATCGTTGGCGCAGTGGTAATAATAAGATGGCAGTTTGTTGTACACCGCCGGACCCATCACGTGCGTCGACCTGGCCGATTTTTCTAACGCGCGGGGCACCTCCGCTAGCTTATCTCTATAGCGGGCGCTGACACGCGTTTCATATGAGGCTTGGTTTAATCGGACATACACCGCTACCTGAAATATGATTAGAGCTGGCAACGTCATGATCCCAAGCCTCTTGAAATGCGGACGCACAGAGGAATCCTGCGGTATCCCGACAATCGCACGTACTGCACGCTTTTGCAGTTTGAAAACTCTGCACCAGTCCGCCGCTCTACCGTACAAATCTACACCATACAGTATAATGGAGTGGACCGTTGCAAAATAGCATGATCGTACTGTTTCACTCGAAACTACTTTGGCTACGCGCCTCAAGGCAAAACAAGCGCTTCCTAATCTGCCACAAAGTTTATTAATATGGCTTTCCCATGACAAGCCTCTATCAATCTCGAATCCAAGAAAAGTAGTAGAAGGTACTTGTTCAATGGTTTTTCCATCAATCCTGACAACCTAAGACTTTGTCTGGTGACCCGAGAGACAAAAATGTATGAAATGGGTTTTGGAGAGATTGAGCGCTAGCACATTCACTCCAAACCATGCCGCTAGCTGATTGCCCGTCTCATTCAATCGCTGCTCCAATAGATTCACCGTGGGTGCTGCAACTATAGCGGCTACGTCATCAGCATACATATATATGTCTGCTGATGTTACAGCGTCCGGCAGGTCGTTAAGGAGCAGAGAGAACTCTATATTAGAGACGGAAGAGCCTTGTGCAACTCCCATCACAGAGCTCAACGGTTCGGATTTCTCCATTCCGCCGCATGCGACTACTGTCTGGGATCTATTTTTCATAAGATCTGTCAATACAGCCAACGTCGCGCCTCTCACGCCATAATGCTGAAGTTTTATAGCAAGGACTGCGTGATCAGCGACATCGAAAGCCTTCGACAGATCACAGCAAAGGAGAGCCACATGCTTCTTACTCTCCCGAGCTTGCAACACTCTATTAACTACCTCCCGGGTCAGTGACGTAGTTGACCGTCCCTGTCGGTACGCATATTGTCGGTCTGAGAGAGCATCCGTTGATGTCAGAAAATCGACCAATCGGCTACTCAATCCATTCTCGAATATCTTTGCGACAGCGGGAATTATCGAAACTGGCCTGTAGCAATCAATACTTTCCCGCTTGCCTTTACCTTTGTAGAGCGGAGATATTTTACTGATTTTCAACGCGGCAGGATATGTTCCCTCTCTTACACACCTATTAAAACACTCAGCTAACATTGGGGCGAGCAAGTGTATTGAGTCTCTTATAATTTTCATGGAAACACCATATATATCTTTGGACTTTTTAGCAGGTATACGAGTAACTACTATTCGAGTAACTTCGTCAGCGCTAAACAGTCGCATCCGCATAGAACAGTTGGCAGGCGGGCGCGCCGCTTGCAGTATTTCGCTCACGCGAGTGACGTCTGCGCGAGGCGCTTTGCACGCCGCCGCTGCGTTAAGAAAACGAGAGTTCATTGCGTTCATTGCGTCTTATACAACGTCTAATACAACAATCTATTCCGTCAATGGACTAATATTTTATACCCATAATATAAATAATGCTTTTTAGGTGTATAATCGGTGCGAACAATAAAAAAGGTAAATATCTCCCAATCTTACTTATCTAAGAAAAAAAAAATTTACAATTATATAAAAAGACAATTTCACCGATAAATAGCCGATTCCTTCTCGTAATTCCGTTATCGTCCAAAAATCGGAACACGTACTAAATGGTCTCTAGGGACCGATTAACCGCTACCCGGTTTTGTTTGTCGATATTTATTGGACACGATATGTGCCGGTATCTGTCTTTTAGACCAAATTATACCTACCACACATTTTGTTTACGTAATTGCTGTTTCGTGTTTGATTTTGAGATAACTTTATTTCTGATGTCAATTTAATAAACTATTCTAAATGTTTATACCGCTATTGGTGTCTTGAACTAATAAGAATAAAAGTATGAGGTAGCAAGAATTATTAGTACTGTCAAACTAACAAACACTGTTGTGATAGGTACTCGTACTGTAATCTGGACGGCCTTTATAATGGTCCACTACTGAACATAGGCCTAGAGCTTGCCCAGCGGATCGGCACGTTGAAATTGCAGTGGGTAGGGCACATAGCATGGTGCTCTGATGACAAATGGGGTTAAAAAGTTCTCAAGTAGAGACTACTTATCGGTAACCGCAGCGTAGGACGGCCACGCTGATAGGGACGCTGAATGTACCTACTCGATTATTTCACAGCTGACTGCCTTGATGGCCCAGTGTATAATGACCCTGACTGGGTCAAAAAAGCGTGGGTTCGTTTCCCATCCAGGGCAAGCATTTATGAGATGAACGTAGTGTTTGCTCTGAGTCCGGATATTATTAGTTGTTATCTATATAATCAATCAATCATACCATACCATACCATAATCATATCATTTGACACATGATAAGTATGTATTTAAAAAATATGTATTAGTGTGGTATTATAATCCTACCGCTTAACCTTTAAGTATGGACGTCATTTTTTCTTAACACTACTGTGGACGTGTAGCCTCACAGGCTCCTGTATGCACCACAAACATTTTTTTGGAGAATTTGATATAAAATCGCGTTATAACTGATAGAATATTAAAGTTAGGAAATTTATCTATAAAATAACGTGCTTTGCTTGCCTTTTATTACAAAATGATATAAATTCTAAAAATATAAAATTATGACACTTTTCAGTCTAAATCTACTTAGGTTACATTTTCAGGTATTAAATACAGCCTAACTGATTTCTAAAACCAAATTAGTCTTTATTCTCAAAATATAATATATAAGAAACCAAAAACTTGAAACGCCTTCTTCATGTAACAAACCTAAAAAAAAATGACAACAGTTTAACAACGTTAACATATTCTATTACTACCCGATTCTTCTCCTACTCGTAGGTCCTGCGGGACAATTCAACAGAATTAACAAACCGAACTCTTTAGTGAAGTGATACGTTCTTGAACCTCTCTCGTTTTTCTGACAGGTCTAACAGCTCAAAACTGTCAGAAAAAACGAGAAACGAGAGAGGTTCAAGAACGTGTCACCTGAGTGACTAGTTCGGGTAACAGAATAACCCCGCTGATCTTCATCATGTCACCTTAAAATTTTTGTATAAGTTTGGACTTCAATGTAAAAAAAAAACTTCGATATTATTTTCTTTGTCAGACTGGTCCAAAGCTAACAACAACTCACTCGCTTCTTGTTCGAAAGATCTGTTGCTCAAAAAGTTTTAGAACTACCGGCTTTATTGATTTTTTATATATTGTACAACCAAATCTGAAACTGAAATTGATTTAAAACTACTGGCTTTATTGTTTTTTGACATTTTGTAGAACAAAATCTGAAACGTACATATATGTTCTTACTAGCTTTTACCCGCGGCTTCGCCCGCGATATAATTTAATTTATGTTTATCTTGTCAAAAAATTTGTTAACTAAAACAGTAAGTGCGCCACAAAATATTAGCCCCACTTCAATGTGAAACGGTACACAAATATTGTAGCAAATAATCATTTCAAACCCAAAAAACAGCCAATCTCAACTAATTTGTTTTGTCATCGTTATCATCCGCAGCTTTCTTTGACCCACTGTTGGGTATAGGCCTCTCTCTTGCAGTGCCATCTGCCTCGGCTCTTTGCCGGTCGTGACCAGGCTCGACCGGCGGTATTGATGATATCGTCGAGATAGTCGACCCACCTTGCTGCCGCGCTGCACATAGCTGAGCGCTCTCACCTATTCAAGTACCCTAGTTGACCTGCTTGGTCACCACCAAGTGACCGCTGTGAAGCGCTGGTCGAATTGGTTGCCACGCCATTGTGAACTATGTCATATGCAGGGCTTTTGCGACCGCCAATATCGCAGCCGTACTCGAACCGAATGGGTTTGCGCGTGGTGATGGCAAAAGGCCTGACGGTATGAAGCTGGTCCCATGGAAGTGTAGACGGCCCTTAGTATGGGACGCGACTTGCGTCGATACTTTGGCGCCGTCAGCGGAGCAGCACAAACGGCGCAAATATGCTAACCTCGGCAGTGGTTACTTGAGCCGTTTGAAATTGAGACATTGTGCGCATGTTGGCTGGGAGCACATCTTGTTTTCAAGTCATCATCTTGTCTTTCTGAGCGTCTGGTGTACCCGCCGCGTGACCAAAATGCTGGTGTTTATTTGGCTCAACGTATAAGCAGCATTGCCAAGCCGATTGGCAATGCTGCCAGCATGTTGGGCACGCTGCTAACTGGCAGAGGGCTTGAGCATTTAGAATATCTTTAGACCTTCAAGGGTCTGTGGATGATCCAATTGCTTGTTATGTAGTAGTAGTTTATGAAGTTTTACATTATAAGTCTGTATTTAGTGGTAGTTAATAAAGGCACTTGCTCTATAAAAAAATCAAGTACCTTGCACCTTGTTGTCACTGTTCAAACCTTACCCGATATCAAAATACCTTATACTTATAAATGCTTCTGTTGATTAAGATAAGGTTAGAGTGTACCCGCCCATAGGTTCCCACCTTGTCGTGGCAGGAGAACTTAGAGCCGAGGCTTATGGGCGGCGCGGGAATCCCAGGTAGAGCCGCTTCTCTGGGTTTTTTCTGAGACAGCTGAGAAGGCGGCGCTTGAGGTCTCCCGATTCTTTTTGGTCTTTTCCCCCTAGGCAGTTTAGAAGTTTACACTCGAGGTTGGGCCGCTTTTATGGGGTTTTTAAATATAGCAGCTGAGAGGCTGGCCGGCAAGTTGCGTGCCTCATGAGTAGTGCCGCAACTGAGCCGGGCTGCACTGTTCAATCCTAACCAAACCAACAGAAATTTATTTTCGTGTCAAGGTCACAACTCAGAATCAAGGTTAATAACCTTAGTGTCAAAATATTCATGCCATACTACTTTTAAAAATCAAGTCGATCCGTTTCTTCGTATATTAGCATGGATTCTGTACCATAAAGATAGAATAAAGAAATATGTTTAACCTCTAATGGTGGTACTTTTAAAAATATTTTTAATGTCAGACGAAATGACGGCCGAGTATTAAACGTCATTGTAATATGTAGCATGGCAAAGGGAAAACTATTTTATCCAATTTTAATGTCGGTTGTCATTGTCAATTCATACTTTATTTCCTTTTCGAAGAGCTATAATGGTGGAAAGACAATTTGTCCCTTTGCTATGCTAAGCGAGACATTTATAAAAGTCTGCAGTCAATGTATGTCACCTGTCATCTAATTACGTTTTGTGAATCCATGTTAGGGCCAATCAACCCAATTATGAACGCGCCATCGTAAATTTAATAGCAACGTAAAAGTGTTCTCTTTATCGAATGCCGAAAGTGAAAAAGAAACAGAAATAGTCTAATTAACTGTTATAATTACGATGGTGTCTTCAAAATTGGGCCTTTTAGCGTCGGTGACAGTTTCGCTAGCGCAAGATTTTGTCCTATCCTACGGGAATTATGCAATTTTCGGGATAAAATGTAGGCTCTAGACTATCTGTGTACCAAATTTCATTGAAATCGGTTCATTAGTTTTGGCGTGAAAGCGCGACAGACAGACAGAAAGACAGACAGATAGACAGACAGAGTTACTGTCGCATTTATAATATTAATATTAAGTAAATAAGTAAATTAAGTAAAGATAATATATTATCAGTATGATGATAACCAAGGACTGCTCATCGATTGATTTGACAGATATTCGATCGACAGTTGTTTATTTTGACATTCTTGCAGCGCACGCTAGAGTAGCTCGCAGATGGCAGAATTTTCCTACTTACTCAACATTTATCGTTATATTTTGGACAATTCACAAAATATCTTTATAAATTGTAGCCTATGTGTTATTCTGATGTACCTATAAGCTATATTATTGCAAAGTTTCATATCAATCCGTTCAGTAGTTTTTGCGTGAAAGAGTAACAAACATCCATACATCCATCCATCCATCCATCCATCCATCCATCCATCCATCCATCCATCCATCCATCCATCCATCCATCCATCCATCCTCACAAACTTTCGCGTTTATAATATTAGTAGGATAAATTATATCATAGGGCAAAAATGGACGTGTATCCTGACAGGCTCCGGTCAATATTTAGATGGTCATACCTTAAGTGACATTCATCGGAAAAATTTGCTAAATAGTATAGTTCTGTTTCTTTTTCACTTTAGACATGCGATAGAGAGAACGCTTTTTACGTTGCTATTAAATTTATGCTGGCGCCTCTGTAATCGGGCTTACTGAGCTGCTTAATCGCGTGGAGTGGAGTGATTAAGGTGAAACTAAGAAAATGAAAACATCGAGTAGCCTGTGAGACTCCACGTCCATACTTAAAGGTTAATTTAGTCCTCGCCTGCGACTGAGACAGAGGCGGGTGGCGGTTCTCAGTCCCCTTAGACGTTTCCCCCGGCGCCCCTGTACCGCAAAGGCGAGAACTAAGTTAAGCGGTAGGATTATAGCAGTATGTCAGCTAACTCAGACCAAATAAAAAAATCAAGACAGAAAGTCGCGAACAGACATGTAAGGCCGGTTTTTATACATGTGGTGAGTGCGTCGGTGTTGCGCCGCCATAGCTTGACTGACAAACCAAGACGTAGTTTCGTTGTACGTGTAGTTTTGCCGGCCTCACTTGTTTGTTCATAACATTCTGCCTTCATTTTTTTATTTTGTGTGAGGTTTAGGTTTTTGATGCTTAGTTTGGTGTCAGAGACCCTGTGTAAGATGTGCCCTAAACCCTAACATTAAAAATATAATAGCTATAAGGATACAGGTTATCGAATACTATGATAAATAATTTATTATTAGAGTAAACTTACCGGTGTTTTTCAGCGCGCCGCGCCGCCGTGCATGGAAACTTTCAATTTTAATTGGAATTGGAATTTCCCATCGCCTGAAACTTTCAGCGCACGGATCAATTTCCAATTCAGAGTATTCTATTCGCGTTCACCGAGACGCCTAGTGATGTGCTCGGTGTCTGAAGAATATCGATAAATATATATTTGTTATCGATACTTTTACCGAGATTTAAAATTCAGGATTGGTGGACAATACATATTTCAAATCATTAGCATTATTAATTCTAAAAAAAAAAAGTTGTTGTTCCATAAAACAATATCGTGCACCCTCGACAAAATGTATGGAACAGCTGTTTTTCTTTTTGAGTTTTGACAAAAGTCGTAGAACTAAAGTTGTTAGTTTTGATGTACAGAAAAAGCCCCTAAAAAGCTGCTAATTGCTTACCAATAACCCTGCATAGTTCACAAAAAACGTCCAATAGCGAAAGCAGAGGTAAAGTGAGTAAGCAGAGTATGTATCATGTACACAGGGATGATGTGCTTGTCCGGTACTAAGCCGTAACGGGATGATTGACCATCAATATGATCAACTTTTTCTATGGGATCAACGTGTTTCAGGGGCGTAGCTACCGCCGTATCAGCCGTATCAATTATACGGGGCCCCCGGGCCCCGACGTGCGTAAGCTAAAATTCATAAAATCTTCCCATTTTTTTGATTTTAGAATTTTATAGTTTTATTTAATTGTGCATTATATTGTAATACAATACAAACAATTATTATTGTTCTTCTGGTTTAGTAGTATTAGTAGATTTATAATAATTCAGATTGCCGAAAAAAAGCAAACAGGATTGTATTATAAATATGAATTGTTGGTAAACATTTTTTTTAAAACGTGACAGATAGATAATTATGACGAATAATTATTTAATTAATTTTATGCAAACATTTTTTTTATTTTGTGAGAAATCTTTATCCATTATGCCCCCAAATATTTTTTAATACGGGGCTCCGCCAAGGCACGCTACGCCACTGACGTGGCTTCAAACCCGCGGTCACCCATCCGAAGACTGACCGTGCTGAACGTTGCTTAACTTTGGTAATCGCTGACAAACTTAGTTAAACAGTTTGACTAGATTTGTCAGCGATTACCAAAGTTTTATTTTATTAGTTTGACTCAAACTACGCCAGAAAATATGCCATCGATCGATGGCTATAACCTGAGGCTATATACAAATTTTCTATAAATAGAAATAAGTAAATCATTTGAATACGCATACGAGTATTTTGTTGCTTATCTCAATCATGGAAAATCAATCTTTTTCAGCTTATTATAGCGATAATCCTGCGCAAAGATATCCCTTATCATAATTAATGGAGTGCTCATTAATCAACAAATACACGCAAGTATTTTAATGGCAATCATAGCGTGTGCTACGGTACGAATATATACCTACCCATTCGTTACACTTAAAAATATTCAAATATATATATTTTTTTAATCTGATTTATTATACTGGGGCTTTAGTCGCAAAGCGATTATGCCAGCTCTGTCACACAAATATAATTTAAGTCCCACAGTCATAGATTTAAGGAAAAATATAATGAACCATCATCTGCTGCCATATTAAAATTTATGCTGTGCATAGGCCTCTCTCTTAGGGATAATTCATATTATTGAAACGGGCCGTGTATAAGAAGGGTCCGGACGGTGTCTGTACAGGGCGGCGACGGGCGCGGACGCAGCACGAATGGCGCATGTTCCATACATTTTGTGTAATATCCTGTCCGGGTCCAGACGGGACTTTACAAAATGTACGGAACGTGCCCCGTCAATGTGCCACCCGAGCCCGGACCGGCCCGTTTTTAAATAAATCATCCCTTATGGTTATGATGCCATACTTACCTATATGTCAAGGTCCTGTGCCAATTGAGTTTGTCTTTGAACAATCCTGATCAGAGAGTATATGCCAACGTACTGTACTGCAAAATTACATCTTTTTGTTAGGAGTTGGATTCTAGCGGTGCATCCATACTGCAGTTAACTTTTGTTGAGCTGAGACACTGTGCAACACGGTAATATTAAGTAAGAATATATGGCTCACACAATAGGTCAATTACATTACATTAGGCTTAACTTTACGTCAATCGCCGAATCCAACTATATATATTTTTCTAAATTTTTGATGTTTTATTGTTCAATGTATGGTTGCCTTGCATTGTAATAATGTTGTACACTTGTTAACTTTAAAAAAGTAACCCATATTTATAAAGATTTGCATAATGTATTCTTTATTTTTATATTTATGATGTTTTAATGTTTAATATATTATCGTCTTACATTGTAATTTTGCATACTGGTTAAATTTAAAAATGTAACTTATTATTGTCAAAATTTCTAAAATGTAAATTGACCTTTTTCTTTAATTTTTAGTTTCGCTAATTTGATGTTAAAATTACTTTTTCTGTATTATTTTGGGAGAAGCCTTTGGCACCCGAAACACAGTTTTATACTAGTTCGGTGTCAATGGATTCATGATAAATATGTGATAATGTTTTCAGTTGAAATAAATTTATTATTATTATTAAAAACTCAGCTGGGCAGCGTTCGGAAAACTGCGTGACGTTTTTTCATCCGATATACCTCAGTGCCTCAAGACGAGAGTTTTCAACAGTTGTGTGTTACCAGTGATGGCATTTTGGAACCGAAACGTGGTCTTTTACTGTGGGCCTTATGAATAAGCTCAAGATAGCCAACGTGCTATGGAGAGGACTATGCTCGGTGTCTCTCTGCGAGATCGAATCAGAAATGAGGAGATCCGTAGACGAACCAAAGTTGCCGACATAGCCCAGCTGATTAGCAAGGTTAAATAGCAGTGAGCAGGGCGTATAGTTCGGAGAACAGATGTCGATGGGGCCGTAAAGTTCTCGAATGGAGACCACAGATTAGCAAGCGCAGCGACGTCCACCGACTAGGTGGATTGCTATATAATAGGTAAAGTACGCAGGAACGCGTGCTGGGATGCAGGCTTTCCAACAATCCTTATAGGAAATCTATAGAGGAGGCCTATGTCCAGCAGTGGACGTCTTACGACTGATGGATGAATGGATATGTGGCTGACTAGTTGTTACATTCAGTTGACATTATCTAGCAAAATAAAGTGACATGCTTAAGACCGCTTGTGAGGTTGCTAATGAGATCGACGGATCAAATTAAATCTGCTGTAGATTGTCTTAAGCATGAATGCATTCAAAATCATACATATTCAATATTCTAATATATAGTGAATTGAACTGTTAGCTACACGAGCAGCTATTCTATGACATAAATTACTTTTTAAATTACCTGAATTGTATTGAGATTTAAAGCAAATTTTCTATAATTGTGTGGTGCTATAATGAAATGTCTTGTAATGTAATATGTACTACTTTTTTTTTTTAATTAGCTTTTTTTTTTTAATTATGCCAACTGGCCGTGGGCTTAAGCACCTGGATTATCTT
The DNA here is from genome assembly GCA_949316475.1 of Hypomecis punctinalis. Lineage (NCBI taxonomy): Eukaryota > Metazoa > Arthropoda > Insecta > Lepidoptera > Geometridae > Hypomecis > Hypomecis punctinalis. The sequence goes on from OX438809.1 coordinate 3,399,177, forward strand.
TAGACCTTCAAGGGTCTGTGGATGATCCAATTGCTTTCTATGTAGTAGTAGTGTAGTATTGTCATGTTTACTACTTGACTTGTAACTAATGGTGTTATGAATAAATTACTATTATGACTATATTATAGTCAGCTCTTAAAAAATAAGGGCACGACTAGTCACAGCTAAATTGGACAAGTTCCAGTCGAGCTACTTTAAAATACGTTATTGTTTATCGTAGCGAGCCAATGCACTATCAAGGGTTGACACAAAATTAGGATAGGCCCAGGCATTGTTGTCGTCGTCTCTACTTGAATCTGCTCGTGAATTTAGGGTATACCCTAAACTCATGTTGTTTTTAAACTTTCGCGATTTGAACACATTATTAGAGGAGGTATTTATTTACCTCCTAAATTTAGTGCGCGACTAGTCTCGTAGTATAAAATAATAATGGTATACCCATTCATCTGACTGCCTCGGTGGCTCAGTGGTTAGTGCCCCTGACTTCTGGATCAAAGAGGCGTGGGTTCGATCCCCACCCAGGGAACATTTATGTGATAAACATAGGTGTTTGCTCTGTGTCTGGGTGTCATTTAGGTACTATCTAAATAAGTATATGTTTAAAAATATGTATATGTAGGTAGTTTATCAGTCTCTGGCAGCCATATCACACAAGCTTTGCTTAGTTTGGGGTCAGAAACCGTGTGTAAGACGTCCCCTAGTATTATTATTAAATGGTCGTTCGCGCCTGAGTGCATCTGAAATATTTCTAAAGTTGCACGTGTGTATCTGTGAATATCTTTGTATCATTATAGCTCCCAAATGAACAAACCGATTTCAATGCCAAAGGATTATCTTTTTACCGACTTCTAAAAAGGAGGAGGTACTATGTTCGTCTGTATTTATTTTTGTGTATGTTCATCGATATTTTAGCTATTCGTGAACAGATTTAAAAAACTCTTTTTTAGTTCGAAAGGGTATGCTTTCGAGGAGATATGCTTTTTCTGTACACGGTGGAAGTCGGTAATGCGATTTTTTGCGAAAAATAACTAATGAAAACTGATGTGATCAAGGTTATTTTTAAATATTATTTGAGAACTGCTATCAAAAGCTGTTAATATTTTTATTTTTATTACTTACAGGAGTCAGGGCTGATCTTTGCTACTAGCTTACGTATCTAAAAACCTGGTTGGTTGTTACTAGATTATCAATTATCGAGATTATCTGATTTACTGAATTATTTGTCGATAATGATTATAATTTTACGTTGTTAACCTTATCAGGGTATAGAATTATTATAATTACAATACAAAACATTCCAAAAGTATAACGAAAAATATATTTACAAGTAATTAAAATTATCACAGTCTTAAATAATTATATAATTATATTTAAATCTATTTACGGAACATATCGCCGGCTCTTCTCGCTCCGGCTACGATGCCCTCCCAGGTCTCGATGCAAACTTGTTCGATATATTGGGGCGGAAGGTGGAAGCCTTGGAAACCTCCGGAGAGACCGGGTAGCTCGTACGTGTACGCTAGAGGGACTCCAATGTAATGGGCGTAGTCTTCAGAGGCGCCGGCGGCAGGGTAACCGATGACCAAGACGGAATTGCCGACAACGTAGCGAGGGAAGTAGCTGATGGATTGAGCTTCGATAGCGTCGGCCATGGCAATGCCGACGGTGTGCAAGCCGAGAGCGTTGTTGGAGAGGGAGCCGTCGTGTCCCCAGGCGTAGAGGATCATGCTGCCGTAACTGTGCATAGTGAGGTATAGGGCAGTCCTAGCGAGATGCTCGAGCAGGACATCGCGGACTACTTGGGTCTCTACCTCGGAGAAGGCACGGTTGCCCGCCCAGGTGTCGGCGCAAGGAGTCATGCTGGTGCCGACGGTGTTCCAGAAGAAGTCGTAGTTGCGGTTGCCGTCGACACCGGGGCAGAGCCAGCTGAGAGAGTGAGTGTTGGTGGAGCGAGTCTTGCGCCAGAATCGTTCCTAGAATAAAAATAGATTGTTGAATCGACTGGTTGATACAAATAATCTTATATTTACACTTTAAAGGCCACTCGTGAAATGTTTTTTTTTTTAAAGGTAATAATTTGTCTGCCACAAAAATACACCATGCCTTTTTACTGGGCTGAAATTTATCTTATTTGGTTAATCATACGAAGAGTAAACAATTTTTTTAATCCGGTGTCTTGGGGTTCTCATCATCATCATCATCATATCAGCCATAGAACGTCCACTGCTGGACATAGGCCTCCCCTAATGATTTCCAATAAGACCGGTTGATAGCGGTTTGCATCCAGCGCGATCCTGCGGTCCTAATAAGGTCATCCGTCCACCTTGTGGGTGGACGTCCTACGCTGCGCTTGCCGGTACGTGGTCTCCACTCAAGAACTTTTCGACCCCATCGGTCATCAGTTCTCCGCGCTATGTGCCCTGCCCATTGCCACTTCAACTTGCCAATCCGCTGGGCTATGTCGGTAACCTTGGTTCTTCTACGGATCTCCTCATTCCTGATTCGATCTCGCAGAGAAACTCCGAGCATAGCCCTCTCCTCTCCTCTCTTGGGGTTCTGGTGTCTTGATATCCCAAAAAGTGTTTTTTTTCTTTGTTATAGATATATAGATAGTTGTTCATAGAAGACTAAAATGGCTATAAATGATAGTTTTAGATATATACCAGGATGTGGAAAAAAAAATAAGGTTCAGCAATTGGTAGTACTTACATTAGTGAAGGTGAATTTGTATCCATCAGGGTTGACCATAGGCAAAATGATCCAGTCGAATCTCTCCAATAGATCAGGTTCAGTGACGTCTTCCACCAGCTTCTTAATAGCCCAAGTGACAGTTGGGGGAGAAATCCATTCCCTGGAGTGGATACCACCATCGATGAAGATGACGGGTTTGGACAAGTCTTCGAAGTTTGTGGTGGAAATCTTCAGGTAGTAGATGGGGCGGCCTTCAAAAGACGAGGCAGGGTTGACAAGTGTGACCAGGTTGGGGTAGCGAGCGGCAATGTCTCTGACGTATGCATCGATCTATGGAAGCAAAGAAGTCACGTCAAAAGTAATAATCGTTTTAGTCCAAGAATAATGGAACTAAGTAACAATAACAAAGCCGGTTTGCGTTATAATCGATTTTCATGCGAGTTTCAGTGGAACTACGAATCTGATTTATTTAATTTTGAATAGTAGATCTATTAGTAGTAAATTTGTGGATCTACTAAAAGATCACAAAGCCGTGGTGGTCAAGAGGTAGTGACACCCGCCTTACAATCGTGAGGTCGTGGGTTCGAATCCCCGGTCCCGTACCAATGAGTTCTTTGGAATTTATGTACGGAATTTCACACCACAGGCTTTTCGGTGAAGGAAAACATCGTGAGGCAACCTGCATACGTCCGTAGAAAAAATTCGATGGCGTATGTGAATCCACCAACCCGCACTGGGCCCGCGTGGTGGATATGGCCCAATCACCCTTCGTGGGTAGGCCTACGTCCTGCAGTGGACTACTAAAAAGGCTGGTACATATGTACATATACTAAAAGATCTAAATGTAAAATCTGCAATAAAATGACAGAAGATTACAGAGACTCTAACTCATAGAAAAAAAATGCTCTACTTTAAGCAGATTAATAATAATTAAGTTATGCGGAAACACTTGAATTAGACTGTCACAGGACAAGGAAATTTTGCAAAAGAGAAAGGAGGTTTAAATCCTGCAGCTTCATATACTGATGACGATGATAAACAATAACAAGATGCGATGGATCTTTAAGCAGTGATCGCATTATTTTTTAATACAAATAGGTATTAATGCGCAATATTTCACACCCACTTCGTCACGTATCTATTACTCTAATCAAAAATTAAGCGCCGATATCGGATTATAGAAATTAACGTTGATTAAATCCAATACATATCATTTAATCACGATACACGGTTACAAAGCAATATTCAGCCTTCGATAACTTGTAATTATCTGCTTATATTGATCTAGGAGCCGGATTTTAAAATACGGCATTTGTGTATCTACTATCGTCATCATTTTATCAGCTACGAGTAATATTCTATAGATGGGCGTAAGCCTTCTGAATAGGCCTCTGTTTCTTACAAATTGTAACTATTGCAATCGCACAACCGATCTGAAGATTTTTATAATCTTGTATGTTTTAAAAGACTATCGAATATTAAGGATTTGGATAGCTTGGAAGACGTTGTTGCGTTGTTAGTGTTATAGATTATAAAAATGGATAAATATCATTATAAAAACAACTGGTTTACACTCCGGGAGTGCAGGCAAAAGTGAAAACTTGAACCTATAAAGTGCTATCATTTTAGTGATACATTTTCGCTGCGCGTTAGAAAGAGAGGGGGATATTACTCCCTCTCCTACGCCACGCCGGTGGTCTACTCTCCCTCCGTCTTACGAATTTTCGATCAGGTCACGTGTTCTTTGGTGTTCCTTGGTCACCGTTTCCGATGGTGGCGATGCGTTCATACGAGTACATATTCTTAGTATTCTATATCTAGTACAAAAATTAGTAACTAAAAGCGTTTCGCGAGTAAGATGATGAATATTCTGGGTGCACCCACATGTGTTTTTCCTTATGTAGATTTTTCACAAAATAGGCCAATAGGCTAGATGATAAAGAAAATATTATTCCGTCAGATAGATTATCAAAAAATAATAGACACGTATTTTTTCTTTTGTCAATTAAACGATATATTTTTGATTAATTTTTTTTATTTATATGCTAAAACTACCTACACTACTACTACTACTACTATATAGAAAGTAATTGGATCATCCACACACCCTTGAAGGTCTAAAGATAATCCAAGTGCTCAAGCCCACTGCCAGTTGGCAGCGTGCCCAGCATGCTGGCAGCATTGCCACGCTGAATGGCAATGCTTATACGTTGAGCCAAACACCAGCATTTTGGTCACGCGTCGCGTCCACCAGACGCTCAGAAAGACTTTTGAAAACAAGACGAGCTCCCGGCCCCCATGGACCTAAAGTCTCAACTCCAAATGGCTCAAATATGTAACCACTACCGAGGTTAGCATATTTGCGCCGTTTATGCTGCTCCGCCGAATTGGCCGCCGCTCCAGCCCTACTCTGAGTCTGAGAAAGATGTGACGGTGCCAAAGTATCGACGCAAGTTGCGTCCCATACTAAGGGCCGTCCACACTTCCATGGGACCAGCGTCATGCCGTCAGGTCTTTTACCATCACCACGCGCCAACCCACACGCTGATTTGATTGATTGCCCGTTAAAGTTCTGCGTAACGTCATGACTAGACCACAAAAATACATAATATACTTTTGACAAAAGAGTGACGTTACGAGCCCCCACTCCTGAGATTTGTCAAGGTTTATATTTGTCATTTATTGTTTTAGTGACAAAAGAAAAAAATACGTGTTCAATATTTTATGATAAGTTTACCAATGGACAAATTTTATTGTAATTTTTTTTATCTGTAATTACACCAATTTCAATATCGTAATGTATTTCATTACGCACTTGTGCGTTATTGTAATGTAAACAACGCACGAGTTTTTTTTTAATAAAGTAACATGCACGGTTTTTTAAGATGCCCCGTCTAAAAATGAACGATACTTCTTAAAATCTTAGCAAAGAGTTTTTATGTCAGAAAAGTGGTCAATATTGTGGCAACGTAAGTCACTTTTAAAAATTGTTCAAATTTTTATAACTGCTTTTTTAAGAATGTCAGAGTTTTATTAATTTCCTCGCAAATATGTTCTAAAACGTGGTATGACATACGTGCGCTTTGAAAATGACAGCCTCTGCTTCCCTATAACAATATCGCTTCGGCTGTAATTTTCAACTTACCGCACTTATATCATAATGTACTATTTTCCAGTCATCACGCCTATTACAAACGAAGAAAACAAAGTGATAACAGCGATTACATACCACTTCGAGCTCTTGGTAGTTGTCGTACGGTAGGTCGCGACCGTTTCTAGCTCTGGTACTATTTCTTTTGGTTTCAATGAGTACATCATCCATGTCAAGAGCCCTGTCAAGAACAAAATATTTTTGTATATAAAAATATATTATTATAAACCTTAGACCAAATAAAAAATCAAGACAGAACGTCGTGAACAGACAAGTGAGGCCAATTTTTTATACATGTGGTGAGTGCGTCGATGTAGCGCTGCCATAGTTCGACTGACGACCCAAGGCGTAGTTTCGTTTGACATGTTTGTGTGTGTAATTGTGTCTGTACACGGCGAGGCGCAGTTTTGCCAGCCTCACTTGTTTGTTTCTCAACATTCTGTCTCGATTTTTTTATTTGGTCTGTGTTATCAACAGTAAAAAAAATTCATGACTGAAATAAATAATAGTTCGATTTAGACAGTAGACTGTTTCTATAAACGTATAGTTGAAGTAAATGAAGCGTATCTTGGGAAGTAGAGTTGATTATGTGTCGTTTTTCTTTATAAATACCTCAGTAAGGTTGTACTAAACTAAACATGATAAAAAAAATATGTTATTTTTAAACTTTCGTGATTTGAGCCCACAAATTTTATATACTACCGGAATAGTCGTAAAACGTCGGGATAGTAAGCCCAATTATGAAGGCGCCATCATAGATTTAATACGTAAAATGTATTCTCTCTATCGCCTAAAGTGAAATAGAAACAGAAATATTCTTATTAGCTATTATAATTACCGTGGCGCCTTCATAATTGGGCCTAGAGAGGAATTTATTCATCTCGTATTATTTTATCAGTGCGAGATTAGTCACGAAATATATAAAAATAAAAACATTAAATTGTTTTTAGATTTTTGAGTTTTTTCTATTTATTTTTTCTGATTGCCCAAATCTCCAATCTCTACTCTTCTTTGATACTAATATTATTAATTAACGATACTTCCTTTCATTCATTTACTATTATGTATTTATTTTCAAGTTTAATTCATTAAAAAGTTTTTTAGACCTTAATTTTGAAATTTAGTAGCATTTAGCTACCTACGCATATCAATTAAGCTATGCTACAACTGTTACACTATTGGTCACATATTTGGCATATATTTGGTCACATATTTAAGTTCTTATCGCTAGCTACTTGTATACTTACGCTTTAATATCAGGAGCATGGATCCTGTAACTAATATCCTTTTCTTCTAGCATTCTCAAGAAGTTAGCTTCATATTTGGGTTTGACGATGACCACTCCTTCTCTCTGTACGATGGGATGACTCAGCACATCAACTTCGAAAGCTTGAGCGATTTCTCCGAAGGTTTTCATCTGATCCATGGTGGATGTCTTTATATAAAAGGACTTCCATCTGGTAAAAAAAAGGTTTTGATAAATATTTATCATCATCATCGTATTAGTCGTAAGATGTCTACTGCTGGGTATAAGTCTCTCCTATAGGTTTTCAATAAAACTGGTTGGAAATGATTTTTATATAGCTCAAATTAAGTTAGATCGTTGGTCCAATGATCGATTGAGTTTCTTTGGAGCTTATGTACGGAATTTCACACCACTGGCTTTTCGGTGAAGGAAAACATCGTGAGGCAACCTGCATACGTTCGTTGAAGAAATTCGATGGTGTAGGTATGTGAATCCACCAATCCGCACTGGGTCAGCGTGGTGGATATGACCCAATCACCCTTAGTGGGTAGGCCTATCTACGTCCTGCAGTGGACTATTAAAAAGGCTGGTACAGTACAGTTGGTCCACCTAGCCCGTCGAAGTCCTACGCTCCGCTTGTCGGAACGCCTGTCAGCCCTGAGTTTTCCGCGATATTTGCCTTGCCCATTGACAATTTAAGTTGCTAATCTGTTGTGAAATTTTATGTCATCATCAGCCTGTGTCGACTCGCTGCTGGATATAGGCCTCCTCTCTTATATGCCATTCTTCCATATCCTGGGCCAATCTCATCCACGCCTGACCAGCGATGGGTCTGATGTCATCGACCCATCGGGCGGGTGGTCTGCCTATAGAGCGCTTAGCTTCTATTAGAAGCCACTCAGTCAGGGATCTACTTCACTGGGCGTCAACACGCCTAGCCACTTAGCTTCTGTTAGAAGCCACTCAGTCAGGGATCTACTTCACTGGGCGTCAACACGCCTAGCCACGTGTCCTGCCCAGCGCCACTTTAGTCTCGTAATACGGTTTCCAACATCTGTGACTTTCGTCCTTCGTCAGATTTCCGTATTACGAACTCGGTCTTTTAAGCACGCTCCATCGCCCTTTGTGCGACTCTCATTCTGGAAATAGTCAACGTCCATGTTTCGGCACCGCAAGTCATTGTGGGCAGGACACTTTATTTGTAAAGCTTGGTTTTCAGGCATTGCGGTGTCTTTCGGTGAAATTTTATATATTACTTTAAAATTATATTTTCGTGTCTGATTTAAAGTTCAGAAGTAATATTACATCCTTTCTTGCTGATTGAAGATTTTTTGTTGTTATTTTTTTAGTATACATAATTTTTGCATTTTTTTGTCATACCTACTTGTGTCATGATTGTGAATTTTTTTTTGTTTTTTTATATTGAGTCATACGATGTAATTTTTAGTTAATTACGGTTTGTTGTCATTTATGATGTTTTATTAGATTTTACATTATTTTATTAATATTAATTTATATTCGTGACATCTGTATGAATGAATGAATGAATGAATGAATGAATGAATTTATTTGTCTATGAAACTAGGTAAAGTACAGATGTTATACAATATATACATATAAAGTGCTCTAGCTTCTACCTCTAGAGGTTTATAGACTAACAACTTAGACTAATATTATTCTAGAATAATTACATAAATTTACCAAAGTGTTATAATCATGAAAACATTTAAAAGATATACCCAATTAATTGTCATCAAATAAATCAGCTAAAATATTTTATACGTGGTTAAAAATGTCAATTAAAAATGTCAATTACATAGCTAAATCATTATTTAATGTCATTTAATTGCTTGTCGGTTAAAAACATGTCAACTGTGTAGTAAGCTTTTTTTATTAATAAGTCATTTAACATTCTTGAAAATATTCGGATCTGTTTTAGTTCGTATCACCTTTGGTATCTTATTATAAACTATAGGCGCCATACAAAACACACTCTTGCTTAGAAATGTACTTCTAGATGCTAGGCTGCGTAATTTACCTTCATGTCTGCTTCCTACGGGCCACATTTCGAAGAGGTTAGGGTTTAATTTTACGAATAAAGCAATTTCGCTTATATACATACATGCTAGGGTTAAAACTTTTAGTCTAATAAAATGTGACTTACACGAGATTCTCTTTTTCTTTTGTAGTAACTCTAATAATTAAATTGTATTTTTTCAATCTTCAGCTTCCGTCAGTAAAGTCAAAGTCCACATAGGTACTCGTAGTTAATGTTAATTTTTTTATTATTCTATGTTTACGGGAATTTTTAATTTAGTCATTTTGTTCGTACCTGTCTACTCACTAAACTGTTTTCCGGTTAAACATAAATTAATCGTAAGTAACGCTGGTTTTTTAATTTTGTTAATATTTCTATTGTTTTAGTAAAAGTGGCTGTTTATTTTTTTTTGTTTGTTCCGTTCAGTTCATTTATTCTCAGATAGGTACCTACAATAATGCACGCTTATGAATGTAAAAAAAAAACAATATATACAAATAACAAACAAATTAACACAAACAATGAGAATACATCATTTGTGAACCGATGTAGTTTTTTTTTAATTGAATGGAAAATTATAGTTTCAGGTTAACGCCACAAAAGTTTAATCAAAATATGTTATGCTGCTTGATTATGAAATAAAAAAATAATAAGTATCATCATCCAAGTTATCGTTGGCAGCTGAGGTTTGATTACTGTATTTTTTGCCCGGCGCATAGGCCTTCATTGACACCCCAGGGAAAAAAGTCTGTCTCAGTTCACTTGACTTTTAAAATCGTATGCAGGAAAATAATATTATCAATCAATCTCTAAACAGAAATATATAGAGATCTTCAAGATTTAAATTTATAGTTACAAAGTTGTTAAATATTTATTTATTATACAATAAATGAGATTGTCTAATTTGAAACGATTGAAAACTTTTGATTCAACTTATGTTTTAGTTTTATTTTAAATGGGTTTCCGAACGGTTACGAAATTTAAAAACGCGCTATCTCAAAATCAACGAAACCATTGAGGTCTTAAAATAGTAATAGTTTAGTGTTTTGAATTAGGCGTTACTTTGTTTTAGCTCATTTTCAAATCTGTCTTGAAAAACAAAAAGAAAAATAATAGTAATTTATTTATTCACCTAACAAATGAGAAGAAAAATCATTTTCATCACATCTATTCGAAAAGGACTACTTGGTTCGCCTTTAAGTGCGCCCAAAAGAGGTGTTTTCTATAAGGAACTTTATAAGTGCGCCGGAATTATATTTGCCTCGCACTTTTTGAATTTGGAACAAATAAGTGCGACGGAATGATCTTTGCCGCGCACTTTTTGAATTTGGTAGTATTTGTAATGTTAGTGTTCAGCGCCAAGAAAATGAATGTAAATATTAGTTTTGATTTGTTTTATTATTAGATACCATTTAATTTCAATTTAGTTGTTACTCTACGTTTTATTAAATAATAATATTATAGTAAAATATGAGGCGCCTTTTGTTTTCTCATAGAGGTGATGAAAAGTAGAGTGTACCACTCGGGCGCGAAATATATTTCTGGCTCGGGCGACGTACTTTGAATCCCTCATTTAAAAACATTATTTTGCTCCCATATGATACAATCTACTATTTTGAATTATAATTTTAACAAAAGAGAGGCAAAATTAATGTAATAATATATAATGTATGATAATTACACTTATTAGATTTTGATTAGATTTTTTTCTTCGGTATCAAATATAAGAATACTTACCCTTGGTACTGTTCGTGCTTGGCAGATGCCACGGCAAATAACAATGCAAACACTAAAACCTTCATCTTGGAAATATCCAAAACTAACTGTGAATCTTATTTTTTATAACGCTTCAAAGCTGATATCTAATCTATCGTATCTCAATCGATGGTAATCTCTATGTCAAGCTGCAGTATAAAGATAACATTTTGATCGATCTTACCAAATTAATCGAATTAATTTCCAAATAATCGCGTAATTACTTGGGATTAATGATGATTGGCATTTGTTATCGTTAATTCAGTTATTCGCATGAATGGTATAGTAGCGTCATCTAGTAAACACGGATAGAAGCTATATCTACTTACTTATTATCTAATATTTTTTGGTGTGTCCAAAAGATGGCAATAGTTTTATTTGAAACAGTAAGAGCGCAAGTGGTTTATTTGTGTGCGGATGAGTTTGTTTGTCGTTGTGTTTACATAGTAAAGGCCTAATTTTAAAAGGCTCCATCGTAATTTTAATAGCAATTTAAAATATTCCAGTTTATTTTTCACTAGGTATGTGCATTTGATAGAGAACAATATTTTACGTTGCTGTTAAATTTACGATGTTGCCGTTAAATTAGGCCTTAAACTTAGTCCACCTTAGAACACGGAAGAGATAAAACAGTTGGAAATACTATGTGTAGTAAGTAATTAGTACAAAAGTTGTTTGTCTAGATGTACTTGACCCGCCCTTAAAAGGTTTTGTGTTTAATCCCTATGACCCTGTATAACTCTTTTTTTCTGAATTTGAAAGAGCCTAATTACTAAAATTACTGGAATCAAGGATTGCGTCGTCAACTCTTGCAATTTTTAATATAAGACCTTTGTAACACTTAGTGGCAAATAAATGAATATGAATATGAATAGTAAAAATGTTATCTGACAAGTGGGAGGCTGTAATAGCGTGTTATCTACACCGGATTCAAAGGATGCCAGAGGGCTGTACGACGCATACCGTGCAGCTCTTGCAGAACGCAATCAACTGTTAATTTAAAAACCATTGTTAAGTGTATAAGGGTGTCAAATCCTAAAAAACCCTGGATAAATAATAAATGAATTAAAAAAAATCACTTTGACTATGACATATACTCGTATAAACATAAATGTAAAATACTTATCACACTTGCCCTTTGTTTCTAATACTACATATGTAACAAAAAAAACCTGTATTTTCATATAAAAACAGAAAGTAATTAAATAAATGAGATTATTAAATTGATAATTTTCATGCACTATCGTTGGTTTAAAGCGAAAATAAGCCATGTTTGCTTTTGAATTCATTATGACTTTGAGTCAAAAATGGAAAATTTCTGATTGATAGAATAGATAACATTTTTAAAATGGGTACAACTTTAATGGATCGCTGTATGTATACGCTAGTTTTTAGCATTTTGGGGAGCGTGACTAATACCTAGTGACTAATCAAGAAATAAAACGAAGAGTAATGTTGAAAGACCTAACCAATAACAATATTCATGATGACTAATAAAAATATAACTAACCCGTCAGATAGATTATTGAAAAATATTAGACACGTATTTTTTGTTTTGTAAATTAAATAAAAAATGATGAAGATATAGCCTGTTAAAGTTCCGCGTGACGTCACGACTAGACTACAAAAGTATCGAGTTTTGACAGAGAAGTGACGTCACGAGCCACTCCCGAAGTTTGACAAGGTTAATCTTTGTAATTTATTGTTTGATTGACAAAAGAAAAAAATACGTCTCCAGTATTTTTTGATAATCTAAATAACGGACTAATTATAATATGATTTTCCCCCTGTCACATCATGCCACTCTCTCTCTCAGCTCTCTGTATCTGTACTGTACTGTACTGTATCAGCCTTTGAATAGTCCACTGCAGGACGTAGGCCTACCCACGAAGGGTGATTGGGCCATATCCACGCTGGCCCAGTGCGGGTTGATGGATTCACATATATGCCAGCGAATTTCTTCAACGGACATATGCAGGTTGCCTCACGATGTTTTCCTTCACCGAAAAGCCAGTGGTGTGAAATTCCGTACATAAATTCCATAGAACACATTGGTACGGGACCGGGATTTGAACCCACTACCTCACGATTGTAAGGCGGGTGTCACTACCTCTAGGCCACCACTGCTTTTTGCACTCTGTTTCTGCTAGTAATTTAATACCATCACAGGTCAGACAAAGACACAGTGACACACATTATAAGCCCGATTACAGAGGCGCCATTGTAATTACGAGTATAATAGCTAAATAGCATAGCTCTGTTTCTTTTTCACTTTAGGCATTCGATAGAGAGAACGCTTTTTACGTCGCTATTAAATTTATGCTGGCACCTCTGTAATCGGGCTTAATGTCAGAGTAAAAGACGTAAATAATGTCAGAGGTAAGTCCGTTCACAGTTATTTTACCTCTGACACGTAGCTCTGACATTTGTCGTTATCTCTGTCTAATCTGTGATGGTGTGTAATTACTAGATAGAGATACAGCGACAAATGTCAGAGGAAAAATAACTGTGAACGGATTGTAACTGTGAGCGGCTTGTACTATACTTTGTAAAACATAGCTTGATACGCGAGACATTGACATACGCGTAATGACTCACGCACATCAAGTACCATATTTTTTATAGTCAAAATGTTCGGTACATAATGCTGTACTTCATGATCGAGATGCACGAGCATGAAGTACAAAATTGTAAACCGTGTTTGTCAATGTCAATGTCTCGCGTATCAAGATATGTTTTACAAGGTATAACTTTTGACAGAAGTGTAGATTTACCGATATAAGAAAGAGGGAGGATGTTTGCTGACCATTCCAATCAAACCTACCAGATATCTATTGGGTTTTTTGTTTATGTAAATATAAAACGCAAAATGTTAATTCAAATTCAATAAACCCAAGATTTAAATTATCTTGTGGATTATAGAGATTAGAGGTATTAGAGAGAGATAAAAGAAAAGATTATAATCACGTTTTTTCAAAAATAATTTACATTATTGTCATCGGCCACGCAAAGTGCTGGCCAACATGTTGAGATTTATTCTGTTATGTTTGTCTGTGAGCCTTGTGGTGGCAAAACATGAGCTTTATGATGGGTAAGTTCGACCTTTTCATTTATCTAAAAAAGCAACTTTTGCTCTACGTCATCGTGGTCGTTTCAGCCATAGGACGCCTACTGCTGGACATAGACCCCCCTAATTGATTTTCAATAAGACCAGTTTGTAGCACCTTAAATCCAGCATGATCAAGTAGTTTTGATGTGGCCATCCTTCCACCTAGTGGGTGGACGTCCTCCGTACGTGGTCTCCACTAGATAACGTTTGGGCCTCAGCGGTTATCTGTCCTCCGTGTCCTATCCATGTACCCTACCCACTACCATTTCAGCATGTCAATCTGCTGGGCCACGTCGGTAAACTTGGTTCTTTTCTGATTTTCTCATTTCTGATATGATCTCAGAGAATCCCAGCATAGCCCTTTCCATAGCTCGTTGGGCTACTTGGAGCTTATTAATAAGGACCATAGTTGGAGGAGAGACCACGCTTAAGTGCCATGAGTCATCGCTGGTAACACACGCTTGTCGATGCAATTGCGATACGTGATTAGTACTAATAATTTGGGTAAAATTTTGAGACAGATTGAGAAATGGGGAGGCTTATAAGAACCAAAGTTACTGATATAGACCAACTTGAAATTGAGAACTTGAGATTGGCAATTTGAAATAGTAGTTGTCAGGGCACATAGTTTATCAGAGATGGCTGACGGGGATGAAAAGTACTCGAGTAGAGATCACGTACCGGCAAGTTCTTAAGAAGTTCATCCATTCAGAGGACAGATGACCTCATCAAGACCCGCAAATCATGCTAGCAGCGTCTCACCGTTCGTTTTCTTCTCAGAGATCTATGGGAAAGCCAATACCTAGTAGTAGACGTTCTGTTTCTGAAGAATAAGAGGATTCTAATCAACAAAATACAATTTATTGTAATTACAAATAGAATCGTACTGCGCTGAAGTCACATGGCTATATTGGTGTGGTGACGACAGTTGGATGCAAGGATCTTGCAAAAAAATCATTTATTGATGTAACTTGAGTTGAGTACCTACTCTTTCTTCTTAAATGAAATCATCTACTCTTTTCCAGCCACTCTCTGTACGATGTAGATGTGAAGTTAGGAAACCAGGTGGAGTTCCTGGCCCGTCTCCAAGAGCAACTGAACCTCGACGTCTGGGCTGAAGCCGTCCCCGGCAGATCTGGCAAGATTCTCGTCCCCAAAGACCAGAAAGAGCAGTTCCAGAATGCCTTGCTAGCTGCCGGTATCGACTTCAACGTGGAAGTTCAGAATATTAAAGAGTAAGTGGTTATTCAGGTCTGTTTATTGTTTTTAAGGTTATCGGTTCTCAGGAAACAAGAGCACAATTTCTGAAACGTTATTATAATTTCCAACGTTCGCTGAGTATTGTATGTTATGCTCTCCCGGTTCCACAAGCATAGCTTTTCAATGCTTGCTCCTGCTCTTACTTTGTTACATGAATATTTAATACGTCCAGTCAATTATAGATAATGATTAGAGCCCCTGATTCAATTAACATTAACGGTACTGAGTTGGCTCGATTGTAAAGCTCTCTGGTTCTCCATCTCTCAGAATCTGTCTTAAAACGGCTCAGCTATTATTGATGGCGTGAAAACTTGTGACGATAATAAACTGGAAGGTTTGTAACCTTATTCGTTTGTCAGCCTTTTTTGCCATGTTTTGACGTCTTTAGTCATATCATGGACTTTTACATTTGAGAAGCTAGGAACTACCAAGAAGTTTAATACGAGAACTGGAATGATTACGTGCATCCCAAAAACGTTCCGAAGAGTAAAGCACCATCATTGGAATATATCTCTTTCTACTAGTGTATCCATACAGTAATTTCATTTAATAGGACAATCTACAAAACACTAAGTATATACCGTCGAAAGGTCAATAAAAGAATGAGGGAAATCATTTGTATTTCAGGTGGGTTCTGAAATTCAAATATTATTATAAACAGGGTTATCTGCTTACCCTGTATTAAGTAAAAATGATTGGTTGATTTAGACCATTATTACGAACGTTTACTATGAGACCAACCCGAAATTCGAGAAATAAAGCAGCTGTTCCGTGCAAAACTGAAACTCGGAGTCGACAAAATGTATGTAACAGCAGATTTTTTTTCTCAAATTATAGTCTAGTCTCAAACTATAGCCTTATAGTAAACCTCCTTTCGGTTGAGTACATGAGTTCATTATAATATTATCTCTACACCATCATCTTAATAGCCTCAGCGCCTCCCACCCGCTAGTAGACATCTTTGCCGACGAATGGACAACAATAATTGCTAAAAATATTTTTTCATATTACGAAGAAGTCAAATTGTGATCTCAAATATTCCTCAAATTAAACGGTAGGTATAGTTAGCGTAAAAAAATAATAACACGTTGTTGTTCTTATAACTTTTAATTCATGTTTGTATTTATTCTGTCCTATTTTATGTAATTTTTTAATTCGTAGTCTTTAAGGATAAAAAATATAAAGCCTAGTATTAAGTGCTGAAAGTAATTTTTTCTATAAATAAACAAATTAAAAATCTCGACTCGCTTTTGACCAGTTTTGCTCATACTTACAAATCTTGTTAGAATATACTAAACCATCTTGTCAAATATTATAAAAATTAGCTGATAAATAGCGCGACAGCAAATTATATCTACCTGTAGTTACCGAGCTGTACTAGTTACTAAGTACAACACAGTTTATTATTTTGCTATTATACAAGAAAAGTGCATAGTTCATAAAAGAAGGTTCTTAATTGATTACAATGACTTACTAACGTACGTAGTATTAGATAAGTATAAGTAGATATAAATAAGTAGTAATTACTTCTCTCTACAACCTAACATCACGTTCCCGAAATGTTTTGTTGTTATTGTCACCCTAGACAAGAAATTTGTAAATAAACCAAGAAACTTACCTAAAACATGAAATTCCACAACCGGAATAAGCTTCACTATTACAGCCTTTAACGCAACAATTTTTCACCATTTTTCATCTTATAAAAATATTAAGCAGCAAGCAGAATAACGACTTTTGCATAAAATATCAGCCATATTGTTTTATGAAGTGCAATATGTGTGGCCGTGCGTAGTTGGTAAATTACTACTAATTCTACTAATATGAAAAAACTGTTTTTGTCTTGCAAAAATAATTACGTACCAATATTAAAATCAGAACATTTTCGAACTTATTACGTTAATTAGAATACATTTTATGCTAATCTATTTATCAACTTGTACTATTAAATGCGATTTAATGATTACCAGACATATGAGATAATCTACCATCCAATAGTTTTATTAATACTGGTAAGTTTCGAGAAAGGGACAACGCCCAACAGTTGTTGCTGTCCTGCTCGGAATGTTTTCCCATTTGATAAGTAAGAAACAAATATGAACCTTTTGCCTATAGAAAGAAAGTAAATTTTTCTTTTTAAAATTTTGCTTCGTAAGCGTTCCAGTTGTCGTATGAAACTTCCTTGGGAACTACAAAAATGTACATGTGACGTACGTGAATTCGCTAACGTCGTTCTAAGATTATTATCTAAGCTACATGATGTTAACACAATACAGTAACACCTGTTTAATTTCAAGGTGATACTTATCTGGCACTACAAAATCGTCAGTACTAGAATAGATAATACAAACACGAACGTACGTCTTATCTTATCATTGTTTAAATTAGAGGAATATCTTAAAGCACTCGATTGTGATAGATATTACGTCATTAGTTGAAGTTTGGACGTTTTTGACAATTTTAGAGTTGCACAGAAATTCTCGAAGGCCGATTCACACAAATCAGTGAAGCTACAGTTTTCCGACACAGTACCGGCAGAGTAACGTCACAGAACTGTCACAGTGAAACATTTTCTTCTTCTTCTTCTTTTATGTTTTGGCGTCGCATTGTTGTGCATTTGCCAGTGTCAAGTATTAAGTTTTAGTAATTTTTGATAATATTTTATCAAAATAGTCACTGTCAGAGTCACGTCATAGTCCAATAAAGCCGCGGTCAAGTCCAAACGTAGTCCAACTCATACCTCAGTAAAGCAGCGGAGACTTAACTAGAGCCGTCTATGGAGTTTTGGTAACAACACGGAACATCATAATACGTCACATTATATCACTTGCCTATAGTTATGTACGTAAATTAGCCCATAATCAACGAAATACCACAATTTTTCACTAATTATCACTGATAAAAACACAAGTTAAACAAAATAATACAATGAGGTGACATGATTTTTCCGCGTTCCCGCCAAAACTCGAAACATTTTCTTCCATACATTTTCTATGAACACATTCCACTTCAGTCAATGTAAGTGATTACCAGTGTCAGCACCTAAGAAAAGGACTAAAGTAATAGAAACCGTACTAAAGTAGCAAGAGATATACATCACTTTTGTCCCATTTTAAATATGAAATTGACACTTTAGGGTATCATATATAGTACTTTCATCTATTGTAGGGTACCGTACCATAGTAAAGGAACATTTATTGTGTGTATAAGTGTTCCCTACTCATATGATTATATTTAATTGTGCGCGGAAACTTTGAAAAAAAAACATAATGGCGGCGGGTGGATATACCACAGATGTTTAAACTCCTTTATTTGCTTAGTGAGTCCACTATTGCTTTATTATTATAATATTTTTTTATTATAATATCAATAGTGGACTAAAGGAATCTATTGACCCCTCAGGCGTCTCCATTCACCCCCTTTGCGTGTCTAATCAACCCGATAAATTCTAGAAATTTAAGCTTACTAAAAATACCAATTTAACATAATAATAAATGCTTTTTAAACCTCAATTAATGCATCAAACTATTTTGGCAATAACACTGACAGTAATAGAAAACAATTTTTAAATCACAAACACCAAAATATGTACAATTAGCTAGGAAAGACCAAAGTACCGCTGACTTCAGCCGCTGTTTGCGCTACCCACTTTGACGTTCAATTTTGACAGATATAGCGATGTTGTAACACTTTTTATGTTGCCAGATCAAGAAAAACGAAACTACCTAATTGATATATAAGTTGTTTTTTACAGGGGTCACCGAGCCATACGAAACGCTTAAAGTTTTTCCATGTTTTTTTTCTATTCACCCCGCGAGTTCAATTCACCCCATTTTACGGTATAATCCAAGCAGTTGCAATGAGATACAAGATAAAGGCCTATACCTAGCAGTGCGTGGGATAAAGAAGGCTGCGTATGATGAAGATAAGTAGGTAAGTATAGGCCGCGTCATACAAGTTGGCGGAAATGAAGTTAGCTACAAGATGCGCGATATCCAATCCTGACTGAAGCTCACACAAAGCCGCGCGTTGATTGGATATTGCGCAGTTTTTAGGTGACTTCATTTCCGCCAATTTGTGTGACGCGACCTATAACTTCGTATAGACAGAGTGGCTAGTCCTGCTAGCTTAGCATACAAGACCACGACAAAAGTTTACCGACGTGTGCAAAGGTGACAGATATATGCTATATCATAACCCTGTCACGTTTTGACACGTCGATAGTATCATTTTAAGGTCTGTATGGCAAGCCCGCTGGTGTCAGAGTTTTTAAGCTGAAGGTCTCTGACGTGGCTAAACGGTTCGAACAATCTGTACCTACAATTCAACGTGTCATCCGAGCCAAGGTAGCACTCAGCTGGAAATGCCACTTGAGATCACCTATCCGAAGACGTTGTGAACGTTGTTAATATCAGACACGTATTTTTTCTTTTGTCAATTAAACAAACATTGATGAAGATATAGCCCGTTAAATTGTCGCGGGACGTCATAAGTGCCATACAAACGTATAGACTTCTCTGAGAGAGGTGACGTCACGACCCCTACTCCTAAACTTTGACAAGGTTTATCTCTGTCATTTGTTGTTTAATTGACAAAAGAAAAAATACGTGTCCAATATTTTACAATATTATAATTAGTCTGTGAGACTAATTATAATAATGTTTTTTTTTACCCAGTCATCATACCTATTGTACTATTTCAGAAAGCTGGATTTAGAAGATGCCCTTCTTGCAGCCTCCAGGTCAAAGTCGAGCAATAGGTCCAGATCTGGAGGACTTTCTTTTGATGACATTCATACCTATGAAGTGGTAAGGTTAACAACAGTTTTTTATTACGATTTTTAGGTAAGTACAACAAATATTTTCAGTACTTTTTAGAGTTCCATATCCAAAGTGTAAAAACGGGCCCCTTTTACTAAGACTCCGCTGTCTGTCTATCTGTTTGTCACCAGGCTTCCAATCTTCAGCTCCTTCCATAGCTCGTAGGACCTCTTTAAGCTTACTTACAAGGCCTACACTTACAAGACTGGTAATGCTAACAATTTTTAAATAGGACAAGTGGCTATATTAATTACAATAAAAGGGCCCCATACTGCATTTCCGTAATTAGGATAAACTGTTAGATCTAAAGTTAAATGTAAAACCAATTAATACACCTTTTTATTTTAAGTTTGTTTTGTTATGTATATTCGGTGTAATTGTATTGTACAGTTCAAGCAATAAATGTTATTATTATGTACTACGGGACTAATCGCGCAACAAAATTACGAGATAAATAAACACCTCACCATCCCGACGTTTTGACCGAGTTGCATCGGCCGTGGTCACGGATAGACGGGTTTAGTGAGCGATTAGTCCCGTAGTTTATAATAATAATAATGTCTTCAAATAGCGAAAGTTTAAAAACCACAATAAATATTATTCTGAAAACACAATGCTGCAAACTTAAGCTAAAACTACTACTATATAAAAAGCAATTGGATCATCCATAGCCTTGAAAGTCTAAAGGTAATCCAAATGGTCAAGCCCACTGCTATTTGGCAGAGAGCCCAGCAGGCTGGCAGCATTGCCACGCTAAATACGTGCATACATTAAGTACCTAACCAAAAGGAGTCGACACGCCTAAGCACCGAAGTCTGCCAAGTCAGTGGGGGGTGAAGAAACGCACACAAACCATAATATAAGCAAGTTTACACGCACACATATGTAATTAACTAACACTAGCTGAAAATTAACGCAACCAGACCGATATATTTATATAAAGAGCATGACCGCCGGTCGCGTACTTTTAGCAGAGGGGTACGCTTTGCAGTGTCGACTCCTTTTGGTTAGGTACTTAATGCGTACATACAACCAAAATACCTATTTTGGTCAAGCGTTGCGTCCAAGAAACTTGCGTTACTCAGAAAGATTTTGAGGAAACAAGATGAGCTCCCGTGTTCCACGCACCCAATGTCTTTCGAAACTTCAAATGGCTCATAAATTTTTTACTGAAATACTAAATTGAAATGTGATGCAAGGCATCTGTAGTTTTAACTAGTACGTGACGGCAATGTTTCATTGTCATGGAATTAAGAGCTAATCTTTATAAATGAGCAATTGATTACTTTCTCATTACGATAAAGTAATCTCAAATATCGGTGCACATATACTTTATCGGTAACTTTAATAGCTGCATCCGGTGGTATTCTTAAAATATTTCAGCAATGCCTGATTTTAATTATTTTTAAAGCTTACTTTTTGTGCATGATAGAGCTACATTTAGCCACCAATTTGCCTGATGGAGAGCGGTGTTGTAGCTAAAACCAGACAAGTGCGAGTCACACTCGCACGTCGAGGGTTCCGTACAAATCCAGAAAATTTCACAAAATTGGGAAGTAAGTTGAGAATCTCTATACTATAACCATCGACAAAAAAGTTTTATTTTTATCACTTTTCTCGTCATACATCGAAAATTACACATTGTTAAAATAATTAAAAACCTTTTTAGCATGTACTGATAAAGTTCTTTTATGATTTTGACTCACTTTGAATTTTGAACCCATATTTTGTGAATTTTGAGGCCCTATTTTCTGTGATTTAAATAAAAATGTACAATTTTTAGATTTATTATTATATGTGTACTCTGAGACAATGCTTCTCGCCAAATTTCATAGTTCTATGTTAACGGAAAGTACCCTGCAGGTTTTGATTTTTGTGAGTGTCGAAATATGCGGTTTTTTACGACATTAACGGCTCTAACTTTTTTAAACGATAACTGAGAAGTTTTTCTTTTACAAAACTGCAAGAAACCATAGATATACGTATACAGTTTAAATTTCTCGATATCTTTACGCGTTCCCGAGATAAAGAGTTTTGACATAGACACAGACGGAAAGACGGACAACAAAGTGATCCTATAAGGGTTCCGTTTTTTTCCGTTTGAGGTACGGAACCCTAAAAATAGAGTATGTAGACCAAGACGATACTCACTCTTACCTTAAAGATCAGGATAACAATTGAAACAATGTCCTATGATAGGCATTCCAATTGCTGGCAGTTAGCTTCACTGTGTACTTTGTACCATTCACAAGGTGGGCGGATGACCTCAGGAACGCGCTTCAGGATCCAGGTTTTATTGGAGACCTAAAGAGCAGGCCTGTGGCCAGCGGCGGATGAAACAACGACGACTATTCTTACAGCCAATTTACTTGACGCGTTACTTGGCGCGACATGCTGCTATTACTACAAGAGACAAGTCTCAAATTCCTGGGATCTGATTCGCAGGTCAAATTCTGATAAATGATATACTCTATAGGGCGTGTCGAAACTTTCAGGTCGATGCGTACCTCCAGGAGCTGGCTCGCAACTATCCTCAGACCGTGACGCTGGTACACGGAGGCAACAGCATCGAAGGCAGGCCCATCAGGTACCTGAGGATCTCCAATAACAACTTCCAGGTAAGCCAATAATGTGGCAACTTTGGATGATTCTGTTTCTAAAAATATATGCAAGAAAATGTGAAAAAACAGACTTCTGTATAATTTTTCCTGTATCAAAATACAATCAACAAGTCGAATTTTAAACAGGATTTTTTTGGATCTATGTCATTACAGATGCTCACGTAAATCTAGTGAAGAAAAAGCCAAGTACATATATGTACCATACTTTTTTCAAAGGTGACGTCCACAAGTGGTATATTATTCAGAGAAAAATCGAACCAAGATAATATATACATCATTTGAAAGCTTGTTTTATGAGCTTCCCAAAAATATTTAATTTAGATTTTTTCACCCCTCAAATTTTTATTTAAAGCCAAATATATGTATTTATCCTAATTAATTCAAAATTAATTAAAAAAAATCGGAGGGCTCTTTTTTGTTTTTAACAGTTGTAATAGACTCAGAAAAATATGAACTTTCTCGAAATGTAACGAGTGTTGTGGTTAGAATTTTCGATTATTATTATACCAGCCTCCATACATTTTGTGGACATGTCCTTTACAGGATAGAAACAAACCTGTCGTGATGCTGCAGTCACTGCTGCACTGCCGCGAGTGGGTCACACTGCCAGCTACTCTCTACGCCATCGAAAAACTAGTACTGGACGTCCAAGATCCTGACTTGCTGCAGAACATCGACTGGATTATTTTGCCTGTGGCCAATCCTGACGGCTATGTTTGGACTCACCAGAGTGTTAGTACTGCTAAAATTGTTCTAGAAAAGAACAACCTTTATACTAATACATCTTTGACTTCGCAATCTATATATCGCGACGTCAAAGATGTATTACATTCGCAAGCGGTAGTCGACTCGTCAGTCGGTCTGGATATCTGGATATAAGTCGTATAGTCTAACGCGCTTGATCCTTCGTGTAGATGACTGGGAGAAGACAGCGCTAGACCGGAATAAATGTCTTTTTAAGGTGGTCAAGATTCATTTTGAGTCACTTTATAACAAGAGTGAGCAACACGCTCATTGTGATGCTGCAATCCACACTCTCATCAGAGGATTGCACATTACACGCTACTTTTTAGGCTATGGATCTGCAAAGTCCTGATTTACTGCATAACATTTCTACCAGCACTCAGTTGACCCATTGTGGTAGATATAGCCCAATTTGCAAATGCCCTTCCAATGTAGGCCTATGATCAACAGTGGACTAAATATTGAAAACTGATACGGTAGTATTTCAAAATATATTTATTTTATTTACTGCTAATAATACTAATTTAAATATTTCCAATTTCAGTCTCGTTTCTGGAGGAAGAACCGCGCCCGTGGCTTCATGGTCGGCGACTTCTGCATGGGAGTGGACCTCAACCGAAACTTCGACGTTATGTGGGCAACTGCCTCCAGCAACAACGTCTGCATGGACACCTTCCACGGCCGAGGACCCTTCTCCGAACCCGAGACATCCGTCATCCGTGACATCCTCAGAGAACATGGACAGAGGGTTCAGCTCTACTTAGACATCCACAGCTTCGGTAGTATGATTCTCTATGGCTACGGCAATGGAGTTCTCCCTCCTAACGGTTTGCTGGTACACTTAGTCGGCGTCAACATGGCTCAAGCTATTGATAGAGTCAAATGGGCGTCAAATCCCAACTACATTGTCGGAAACATCAAACATGTTCTCTATGACGCTTCAGGCGGTGCCAGCGACTACGCAATGGATCAGGGCGTCCCATACTCGTATACTTATGAATTGCCAGGTTGGAGGAATGTTAACAACATGAATGGTTTCCTCGTAGACCCTGAGTTCATTGAGCAAGCCGGATTCGAAACATGGGAGGGTATTAAAAACGCAGCTAGGTATGTTGTTGCCAATAGGAGAAGTCGCAATGTGTAAAATTAAAGCAAAAAATGTTTTACAAAGCAATTATATCTTGTTTCGTGATGTAATATGATTTTGATGATGCTATGATGAACCGTAAATACTCGGACAATTAATGCTATTTTCAAAAAGACAATGCTCACAGAATAGACATAACAATTACTGTAAAATAAAAAAAAGTATTAAAAATGATTTCATAATACCTTATGTTTGCTTTAAGACTAAAAAGAATACTAAAATTATTTAGAATTATTAATAGAAATAAGTTATCGATATTTTTTATCGATAGAGTCCCATCCTTTCGATTCCGTGGCTAAGTTTTCAACAACGTAGAATGGTAATGCGGTGTAATCCAAACTGCGGAACTTTTCAATGAATTTAGAATACCTACTGCACCTTGGTTGCATCTTCGAGCAGTTTTTTAACGGCGTCTCAACCGGCCACAGCTATCTCACTCGCACAGCTGCAAGATTGAGTACTTACATAGACATTACATTTTTAAATTTTTTATCAATCATGACACGTATAAAGTTATTTAAAATTCAACTATAGATGTCGAAAATACTGTTATTTAAGGTATTTTTATATACTCTGTCTAATTAAGATATTTAAAAGTTAATCTACACTAATATTATAAAGAGGAAAGATTTGTATTTTTGTATTTTTGTATGTAATGAATAAACTCAAAAAGTACTGTACCGATTTTATTAATTCTTTTTTCATTAGAAAGCTACATTATCACTGAGTAACATAGGCTATTTTAATTGCAAGAAAAAAATAAGGATCCCTATTAAAACTATAATAATGTTACCCAAGGTGTACAAAAATGCCTAAAATATTCTTTACATCGCGTGCGCTGCGAAAACTATTGATGATGGAATAAAATAATGTACTACAACTTTATAGAACACACCATAATTTACAAAAAATGTCGCGACAGCATATATCTAACTATTATAGTTAAGCCGTAATAACTGTTCTTTTATTCTTAAAAATTAATTGAAATACCGTCGCAGGAAAAGGATCTTACTTTGTATCTTGGTATTAATCCTTATCAAAATAAATTATTTCATATTCAAGACTGTTTCAATAGCTTTATGCAACTTTTTAAATTATTTTATTCAGACATTTTATTACAAAGATATTACGAGTTCAAAAATGTAAGTATTATAAAAGTTCCGTTTCGCCGCTCTCCCCGCTTCGCAATTCATGTACTTTGTACAATGTACATAATACAAAATTCACTTCGAGCAAATATCTATAGAGTCACAATCGTGAAAAAAGTGTCCGAGCCAAAATCCTGTCCAAGCTACGTAGTGGGCAGGCTTTTTAGTTAGTCGTAAGGCGATTCCTAGCCGACTACAACGCCGCGCGATGCCAGAGTGCTCGGTTACAGGCACTTATTTTAGGTGACATAACGTCGAGATTCGAGGAAACGGGTCATTGAGAATTGAGAAGGGTGCTTGGGCCATATCCACCACCAGTGCCAGGGCCCAGTGTGGGTTGGTGCAGATTGCCACACAATATTTTCCTTCGCCGAAAAGCCAATGATTTGAAATTCCGTACATAAGTTCCAAAGAAACTCATTGATACAGGATCGGGATTTGAACCCACCACCTCACGATTGTAGGACAGGCGTTACTACCACTAGACCACCAAAGTTATATATCTCCGCCATTAGTGTGTCGATTTATGTTTTATTGGTAGTAAATAGGTATGCAGTGGCGTAGCGTGCCTTGGAGGAGCCCTGAATCAAACATAGTTGGGGAGCCCAAATCACTCATTTCTCACAAAAGAAACAAATATGCTTGCATTAAATTGAAATAAATATATACCGCCTTACCGCAAAACTTAGCCGTACAATTTGTACTGTTAAACATTGTCTAAAGCATGCGTAAAACTTTTATGGTAAGACGGTTATTTATAAGTTGTCACTTTCTCCTAGAAATTGAGCTAGCCAAACAATTCAAATGAAATATACACTTTTCTTGCCGTTTTTTCAGGAAATTGATAATTGATAATGAATAGAATATAATTACCTATATCAGCTAAGTAAGTCTAGCTGAAGACAATTTCAGTTGTTATAAAATTTCTGTCTCTTAGGACAACTTTTGGAACTTGGAAAAATGCTTAACCCAGAAAAAAAAGAGATGATTTTTTTTCGGGAAGCACGAGATTAAGTAACATTGTGGATAACATTTTACTAGGTTTTGCTTACACACGTTAAGGCCCCTGTAGCCCGGGAGCCCCGTATTATTGACACGGCTGATACTGCGGTATCTACGCCCCTACACATAGTATGTGAAACGAATTGTCGACCTTAAAGTTCTCGAATGTAGACAATGTATTGGCAAGTGTAGCGAAGGTCTTCACGTGAATCTAAGATCTGGTCGTGACGTCCGGAACACGTTGGATGCCAGCGCTTCGATTCCTTCCATCACAGCTCTTTGGGTTAGCAATTTGAAGAGGCCTTAGGTAGGGCACACAATTCGTAGAAGTAGAACTGATGTCCAATGTTTTTCAAAGTTCTCGAGTGAAGACAAGATCAAGAAACTAACTTACATAGGTAGAATGTATAGACTGTGGGTCTCTAATATTTTAACGTAGCTTTCATTCTCATCATTGTCATTTTCTGAAATCAGGGCTATATGTTATGTACAGCCACCCGACACATACGAACTCACTTTTATTTAGATATGCCAATACCTACTATCTCTTTTTCATAAACTTCGAACAGTTTAAGACTACGGAAACTCTCGCGATTTGGGTAGGTTTTAACTCATCATAATGGTTCATCCGGTATGTCTAGCATGTGTGTGGCGCATACCTACATTACGTGGTAAGTATATGTATAGCCAATCATACCCGGGCAAAGCCGGGACGGGCAGCTAGTACGTGATAAAATTAATAATTCGTATATTTTTTGGAAATTCATATGTAATTTTTTTATCTTTTTTTGTGGTATTGAGATGGAAAATTGGCTTATAAAATCCTGAATTAATGATAAGAAAAGATAACGTTTATTGTTTAAAACTGTGTAGGTACATAAAAGTGTTATATTATAATTTATAAATTATAGACACAACAGTTTGTCCTAACGGACATACAATATTTGTTACTTTGTGATAGGTAGGTACGTACTATCCTCTCTAAAATAGCAGCTAGTATTTACAACCTACATTACACTTGGATAGACTATATCTACACTATGATGATGATGATGCATGAGTAGCATGAGACATATAAAAATCGACTTTAAGACCCAAGTAATTAATTTGGATTACTTTTAGACCTTCAAGGGTCTGTGGACGATCCAAAAGCTTTTTTTGACGTATGTAGACTCTGCTAAGTAAATATGTTTTAAAAAAAGGTAATTGCCTGTCAATAAGTAATTAAGTAAGTTCTAACCAGTTTAAGATGGTTTTATTTTCTGAGCTAGACTAGTTTTTAGACTATAAACTAAATCTAGATTTTAGGCAAAACTAAGTAATTGAATGGGATCAAAAACAGACGTCGCAAGTACCTAGTCGCAACGAATCGTGATTGAGGGCTGCCTTTTAGGTACATTTGAACATAATTGTGCTTCGAACTTTTAACTAATTGGTCATTAAGAAAATAGATTTTCTCTACTTACAGCAGTTCTACAAGAATATTTTGACTGTCTCGGTGGCTCAGTGGTTAGTGATCCTGACTACTGGATCAAAGGTTCGATTCTCACCCAGAGCAAATATTTATGTGGTGAACATAGGTGTTTGCTTTGTAACTGGTTGTTGTTAATTGTAATGTAATATGTATTTAAAAATATGTATAGTAATATATCAGTCTTTGCCAGCTAGACAAGCTTTGTTTAGTTTGGTGTCAGAGACCGTGTGTAAGATGTCCCCTAATATTTATTTATTTATTTTTCGCCAATATGACATGACCGACTTCCACCGTGTACAGAATTCGAATATTTCGTACGAATCTATGTATGATGTCATCCATGTAGTAATTTTACATTATAATTGATCTTTCAAAAACAGCTCAGCTGATTTTGATGAAATTAAGATGCGACCACCCCAGGACTATACCCTTTCAAAATACTATAATATCGATGAACATAGACAAAAAATACATACAGACGATCATAGTAGATACCTCCTCCTTTTGGGAAGTCGGTAAAAACCCGATCGTCGGGCAGCTGCTATGAGCTTCTATCAGGATTGGGTGATGCGCAGCTTGTTGCTGACTTTACAGCCGCCAAGATGTTTGAGTTCAGTTTATACTATAGATCTCTGTGATACGGACCGGGAGCCTTATTGTGAAAGAACTCTGACGTTCGGCTTCGCTTTTTCTCCTGCTCGCGCCAGTTATACACGCCACGAGAGCGACAAGGCCCCAGTTTTAAACCGGCATGCTCCCAGACCCCATTCAATCGTTAGCAGACAGGTGACAGAATTTCTTACTCCTCCAACAGATACCTATATTACTACTGACATATTAATTAAGTCATTATTTAATTGATCGGAAAAATATAAACTTAAATAACCTATCTAAACTAATATAACTAATCCAAACTTAAATAAACCTAGCTAAACTAAATTATCCTATCTAAACTAAAATACCCGATATAATTGATCGGGATTTTGTGAATTGACCCCAAATTGAAAGCTGTGCATGGGACTAATTACCCTCCTCCGCGCTTAGTACAGGACATGCAAATAACCCTGTACAATTATACATACATAGATTTTGGGATGATCGTGATATTTAATCTTAATTAATGTGAATTTACGGTTAATTCCTAACGAAATGGAAAATTGGCGTTTACATTTCCGACGCGAGGCATCAGAATAAGAATAAAAGTTAGTTCGTATAGGTCGGGTCGCTATCCCTGGTGTCAGTTTTAAAGTCGCCTGAAAGGCTCTGACGCGGCTAAACGAGGCCTACAATTTAACGTGTCATTTTAGTAACGGTAACGCTCAGTTATAAATGCCGTCCGCGCGGTCACCCATCTGAAAACTGACCGTGCCGAACGTTGCTTAACTTCGGCGATCGACAAACATGTAGTCCAACTACGCTATGAGTACTACCTACGAGATATAGGTTACCCTTACTATTTTGGGTTAGATCAGACTTATGATATTCTTAGGTATCAATAGTATCGACGTACCTGAACCATCTCGGGTAAAATATCACCTAAATAACCTCCTTTTTGCCTTTATTTCGGCCGATACCTATTACCTAGAGACCCAAAATCGGGAAAATCGAGATCCTCCCAGGAATTCGGGAAATTCGCTGATTTTGTTTTATTTTTCTATCAGAGCGGGGTTCGAGAGGTTGAATGATAAACGCCGGGAAATTTCCTAGTTTTCTTACGTGTGACATATTTTCCCGAAGTACACGAACGTGTTCGCTTCGAACATTCCTCGATTTGATAGTGTTGTTACCATATTTTGTATCGATATCGATAGTTCAATTTTCAGAAAACTTTACCTTTTCTTGGAGTTTACCTCTAATAAACTAAACAGTGTCAGTGTGGCTCCAAATATCTTTTCTCAGCACACAGTAGAAGCGAGGAAGAACTAATAAAATTGTACAAAAACGATAACAGTTTTCGTTTACTATGCAAACTCGAACTAAGACAACTGACTGTATTAAAACTAGGCATATGTTAGAATATAATCTCCAGCTATTTTCCGGTGGTCATTGTCATGTCATTCATCGCGGTAATGCTGCCGGCGTTTTAGAAACTTTGCCCTGGCGATGGTTAGTTAGTTATTCGGCTAAGGTTTTATGGTGTTTGAGTAAATATATTTATTTGATTTTAAAATATGAAAGTATGTAAGACTAAAAAATAAACCTTAAGTACGCGCTGGATGCCAGCATCCTGTCTGTTTTAGTGTAAAATAGGGAACGTTTCTTTCCAGTGTTGGACGCTTTACGACTGTTACGATAAAGATATACCTACCTTATGGCTGAACTATTAGGTTCTTAACATTCTTCACGTTTTTTAACGTTCCTATAAAAATAATTATAAGTGATAGAAAATATTTTATCGATAGTAACACAAATTGTCACAGCACTAATGTCCACCTCTCGGCGCCGTGTCACGTCGTTCCTCGGGGCAATATTCCCCCTTCAGGGTTAAGGGGGTCCTGGCAAGACAAGCGTGGAGGCATCCCGCTTCCTATTATTGCTACCTGTATCGGGGAACAACCGACCCACTGTTCGCTTGTACAGAAACATTCAGGATGCAATTTCATCGGATTTTTTAACAGACTTCAATTCGATTTTATATTTTCTTTTTATATATGTTACACGTTACACGACTACGCTGCCAATTGTAAAAGAATTTTGATGTTTTTTTATTTGGTACCTAACATACTTCAGAGAAGTGGTCCCATTTAACTTTTATCGAAATCGGTTGAGTGGTTTTTGAAAAATCAACAATAATCTAACTATGCTTTACAACGATTCAAGCAAACTTTTGGAATTTAGTATCAAAAGCGGTACAAAAGGCGTGCCATAAATGGCGAAAAATCATCATGAGTTTCTTTTATTGCAAGGGTTTCTCCAGCTTTATTCCTTTACGTTTACTTTTCTGTGTGCCTTGCCTTCTGGCTTTTCAGCTCAATCCGGGTTATGTTTGTAAATTTGGTTCGTCTCAGCACAATTTCGAACAGATGGCGAGGACGGCAAATCATAGAATAAATAACAGTTAAGCCCTGTTTTAATTAATATGTTTCAATGTAAAATCAATCAAAATTTCTTGCAAGGCGTAGATAAAATACACGAACAAAAATTCATTCGAGGATAAATAATAGGATACCTCAATATTATCATTGAATATTTAAATCCGCCTACGCTAAACGCGAGGATTCCGAAATTAAATCTTCTATTACAAAATTCGGTGTCGGATCCACTTTCAATTTGAGAGATCTGTTTGAAAGAAAAATCATTTCGCGGCTCACTTGGGTGTCGAAATCCAATTATTTTAACTATCCTTACTTTGGAGCAATATGCGTATTGAGTCGCCGTCTATACAGGGTTACCCAGAACTGGTGTACTAAGCCGAAAGCATGCTGGCGACGACAACGTGCTAGATATCTGCCAGTGGGCTTGAGCATTTGGACTATCTTTAGACCTTCAAGAATTTTGAGATAATCCAGTTGCTTTTTATGTAGTGGTAGTTTAAGTACGTTTGACATACCTAATATGAATTTTATTTTTTTAGACAATAAAGAGATAAAGTGTTATGATCACCAACTTAATTTATTTTCAATCAATAAATCTCAAAAAATATTTATACAATACTAGCTGCCCGGCCACGCGTTGCTGTGGCTAAATAAATTAAAATTGCGACTATAATTTGAGATTTAAACTATCCTATCTCTCAAGTTGGATCGAACTGCACATGGTGTGCGAATTTTATTATAATCGGTTAAGTGGTTTAGGAGTCCATTGAGGACCAACATTGTGACACGAGATTTATATATATTAAGATAAATAAAACCTTAAAAAATCTCCTCGGTAATTCTGGTGTCATGGTATTATAGCAAACGTAAAACTAGGTAGATATAGAATAGAACGAATATGAAATCAATATGACGATGAATCATTCAACATATTGAACTTTAGGTTATATTACTCAATGTTGTGAAACATAGAAAGTTTATTATTTTTTTGCATAGCGGAAAAAAGATAAGTTGCATGTTTGTTTCATTTGCGTCTGTCCAAATCGGTTATTAAGGCCTCCACTTACCGTCGCTCCGCATAGATGACATCCGTTCAATGTTACCAATTTAGCGACAATCGTTAGGAATGGCGACATTTCTTTGTTTTAGCGAACAAATAAACGCTTTAGTGTCATAAATAGGTTTAACAACACGTCTTATTTACTTGAAACTTTATACATCTGTGGATTTATCTATAAGTAGTATCTTAACAAATTTTTTTAGTTAAGACACGTCCATAAAATGAATGGAGGCTGGTATAAAAATAATCAAAAATCTAACCACAGCACGCGTTATATCTCAATAAATTACACATTATTCTGAGTCTATTAATATTTAATATAAAAAGGGCTCTCCGATTTAAAAATAATAATTTTGTATTTGTTTGGATAAATAAATATATCTGAAAAAACAGAAGGATTATTTCTGGCAACTCTGATTAAAAAACCTTGAAATAGTAAAAAAAAAGCATTTTTATCAATTAAACCCAATTATTGATGACATAATTGAAATATTGCTTTAACTGGATGCACTAACTTTTAATGAATTCTTTAATTTTTGTAAAATATGACATAAATATGGAATAATCAGGTAATAATTTAAGAAACGATAGAAGCACATTAATATGCCTAAAATAAAATAAAAAGTGGAATGTATTTCCATTTTCCACACAATTTATTTTGAATTTCTTTGGATTGATTAATATGCTATTTGCGGACGTCTCTCTTTCCACATTGACTACAGACATTTGGATGTCATCCATTGGGAGGGATGTTCACACAGCCTGTTTGACGACATTTTTAAATTAATTTATTGTGTTGTTGCACAACTCAAAAACCAAATTTGCGTTTCATTTCATGATTTAATTTACTTCTATACCACTAGCAGCTACTTCCACAGCTCGCCACACATTTTCAACTATACCTCTAATATCACTCTCAGGTACTATAACTCCATCTTCTCCGCCCCCTTCCACGCCTATAGTATACGTATAAAACACTCTTTCTAATCTGGCATAGTCCGTACTAGTTCCAGACTCTCTATCACCAAAGGCTAAGGCACCAGAATCGAGTTGATAGCCTTGTAGAACTCCAATCATATCAAGACCTTTCAGGTAATGTCGCCTGAATAATCCGCTGGCAGCTTTTTCATACTTCCAAGGATAGGTGATGAAGTTGCCGTTGTTTTGGAGGGAAATGTAAAGCGTCGGCTCGTAGGTTGAAATAAGGTCTCTGATGAGGGTAGTTTCGATTTCGGAGAAGGGTTCGACGCCGGCGTAGAGGTGGCTGCAAGGGCTGGAGCTGGAGTCGGATATGAGCCAGTCGATGTCGAAATTTCGGTTGATGTTCACGCCGGGACAGATGAAGCCGAGGTTGCTGTTCAAGCTTCGGGATTTAGACCATAGTCGGAGCTGGAAATGAGAGTTCATAATAATATTAATTACTTTATCATCTTGAGACACAGGGTATCACTGGTGACATCGCGCTTATTGCGAAGAAAATTTCTTTTTTCAAGGTATTTGAATTTGAACTAAGGGTCAAATTAGATACTTGATGATACTAACTTTTATTTAAATAAGGAAAATAATCAATTTGTAGTTATTTACTTCAATTTTTCTCCTTACAAAAACAAAGTCTCAAAAAACTCTGGGTCTCAGGAGCATAAGGCGATAAAGAGAGCCTTATGTATGACTTACGGCCTTTACTCAGCAGTGAGTGGACTATTTAGTTTGACTAGTCCCTCTACTGGGTGTATCCCTTCCAACTCGTACACTTAACAAAGTGTATCAAATATATTCCAAAAAGAAGGAGATAATTTACATAAACTATGCGACTGGGGCACGGTAATAATATCTAACAGTATTCCGTCTTTATACAAAAGGTCAGAACGCGAATCATACCGACGCACCTCGGAGTTCAGTATGCTTTCAGTATCATAATGCTAGTCAGTCGCCGGGCGGCGCGGCGCGGCGTAGTGATGAACGAATGTGAAGATTTGTAACTAGTAAACGTGTGATTTATGTCATTTGGGTTCCTTCTTTTACTACGGAATCCTTAAAACATCAAAACACAAAAACACAATATATATTTTTATTGAACACTTCCTCTTTCATGCACAACAATTTTATTTTTCAGAATAAATACCTACAATAATTTTACACCATAAAGAGATTAGATAAAACTAAAAAGAAATTTAAGCAGGTAAAGAGTATGTACATTGTACATAGATGAAATTAAAATACTGGAGGCGGGCAGCCCTAGGGCGTGACACGTTCGGCGTGGCCACGTGACCCTGTAGGTGTACAGGGTTATTCCTAATAAGGAACAATTAGCATCCTTTTAGGGGCTTATTCTGTTCATCAACACTAACAACTACAACTACAACTACATTTGCGGCTTTTGTCAAAATTAAAAAAAAATGTTGTTCCATATAAAAATATCGTTACAAAATGTATGGAACAGCTGATTTTTTTTTAGTTTTGATGAAAGTCGCATAACCAAAATGTTAATTTTGGTGTACAGAATAAGCCCCTAAAAGGATGCTAATTGATTAGAATTAACTCTGTATATTTCAAGGACGGGTCCGAGTCACTATACTGTTGGATGCCATTACCGTGACAAAGGTCTGCGCTCACTTGTGTAGGGTAAAATCAGTTCAAGGCGTAGGTAGGTATGTAACTTTAGTTGACTTGACAGCCTCGAATAATTACACAAACCGGACAAGTGCGAATCAGGCTCGCACATCGAGGGTTCCGTACAAACACATTTTTAAAATAATTAAGAACTTGGTTTAGCATGTGCTAATGAAGTTCTTTTATATGATACCTAACTTGATACGATTTAGTCACTTTGAATTTTGAACCCATATTTTGTGAATTTGAAGCCCTATTTTTTGTGATTTAAGTAAAAATGTACAGTTTTCAGATTTATTCCTATAAGTGTACTCAGAGACAATGCTTTTCGCAAAATTTCATAGTTATATGTCAACGGGAAGTACCCTGTAGGTTTTGATTTTCGTGAGTGTCGAAATATGCTGTTTTTTACGACATAAACGGCTCTAACTTTTTGAAACAATAACTGAGAAGTTTTTCTTTTACACAACTGCAAGATACCATAGATATACGTATACAGTTCAAATTTCAACTCGATATCTTTACGCGTTCCCGAGATAAAGAGTCTTGACATACACACAGACGGACAGACGGACAGACGGACAACATAGTGATCCTATAAGGGTTCCGTCTTTTTTTTCTTTGGAGGTACGGAACCCTAAAAATATAGGTAAATGAGCTTAAACCATTCTAGTTTCCACAGTTTAACAAGGCCGTAAACTAACATTTGTATAATTAAAAGAAAATTCCACCTATGACGATTAGTCAAAATTATGATATTGGTTGATAAATTAACACAATAACAATGGATTAAGCTCCATATCGCCACAATTAACACTTTAATCTGAAACGTGCTGCCATGACGTTAAATTACTATCCAAGTATTATGTTCGGTATTTCCTTGATAACGCTAGTAAATACAAGAAATCGACTAAGTTCACGAGTTAAGACTTAGGTCAAGTGTGCCCTCTTTTAACCTCCCTAACAAATCTTTGAAACTCTCTAAAGCTCGGATAACAAAGCAAACTTACATTTGAATGAGTATATTCATATCCATCAGGATTCAAAACAGGTACAATAATCCAAGTGTAATCTTCCAGAAATCTTCTCTGGTTATCTTCCAAAAGTTTGTCCACCACATTCAAAGCTGAAGGAATCGTAATCCATTCTCTAGGATTTATACCAGCTTCTATAACTACTACAGTTTTATTATCAGTATCATCACCATTGCTAAGTTTAACGTAAACTAATGGACGGTTCTCTTCAGTCACTCCGTAATGGATTACTTCTAGAGATATACTATTCGAGGTTTCGTAAGCATCTCTTAATGCGTATAAATGTTCCAGTATCTGAAATTTAAGAATTATGATTTTCTTATTGTTATAATTTTTTTACAGTATCAAATATCGTACTTGATTCGAGTTATTGGAAATTTTCTGTAATTCATTCATTCTGCTTCCATAAAGTAAATGGTGGTAAATATAAGACAAGTGAATTTACCATATCGTATCTATAAAAAGCATCAAAATCAAATACTGCATCATTATTTTCTTCCTCTCTGGTCGATTTTGGTTCTTTGTCTTTTAAGTACCTAAAACATTGAAACACATATTTCAATATGATTAAAATATAATCTACGAGAAAGTATGCAAATTTTTCTTTTATCATTCACTGCATTGTTTTTATCAATAATATGCACTTACAAAGTTAATGTGGCATTTTAATGTCGTTATCACCATCGTATGAAATGGCATTCAAATCAAACATTATCATAATATGATTATCATTGTTGCACAGGCTTGCTTTGGAGTTACTTTGTGCAATTGTTATTTAATATTTTGCGTTATAAACATTAAACAGGTTTCGTTGTTTTATATCATTTACTTACTCATAAAGATCAGGGATAGCAATATTTTTGGCAATGTTCAATTCTGTAAGTCTTTCTTCAAACCAGTCGACGTGTGAAGGTGGCACCATAGCTTTTCCTATTGCACCATATTTGATACATGGCTTTCTCAAAAAGTCTATACCGTCACTGGTAAGCTTCCCAATATTGTCTTGTTGGGTTTCATTGTAGAATTTGACGTTGTATACTTTGTATCTGTAAAGAATTATTCTTCATGGTTTTGTTTGTTTTGTTTTGTTTTAAAAGTTCTAGGTTTTGTTTGATAAACATGAAATAATATGATAAAAACAGTGATCTTAAAATGTCGTAGCTTAATAACAGACAGGTAACTTTTAATAATCAAGATATTTAGACCGGATTGTCAACATGAAATGGTAGTGTATAAGGAATTTAAATGAAATACTGATAACCGATGGGGTCAAAAAGTTCTCGAGTGGAGACCACGCACCAGCAAGCGCAGAGTAGGACGTCGTCCCACCAGGTGGAAAGATGATCTTATTAAGATCACAGGATTTTGCTGGAGGCAAGCTGCTTCCAATAAGTCTTCTTGGAGATGGAGAAGACGGATAGATGGAATAACGAGACTCTTAAAACAACTTATATTACTATGGATTCTACACAGCAAAAGTTTTAACAGCACATACCCCATATATTCCTCATTTTTGGCATCTATCGTTGAAAAAAACAATGCACAAAAAAATAACACCAACATTTTCCACTATTATGTCAATTACCAATGGCCAAAAACATTCCTGATAATTAGTTGATATATTAAAAAAATGGATTTAGTAATTATCTTATCTTTAATTAATTCCAATGAAGATAAAATAATTTGCATGGCTCTATGAGCAGATATATTTTATTTTTCAAGCTTTATTATTATCGTTATCCGACACGTGTTTGATAATAGTATTAATAACGTATTCCGTGACGTTGCCTTAAATCTTATTGCGATAAAAAAAGGATTAAAGATGATTAAATAGATAATTAGAAGGTTAATTATGGAGAAAAAAATAAATATTATTTTGAAATTTTCGCGGCTAGACATCATCCCGACGTTTCGGCCGAGCTACGTCGGGATGATGTCTATTGTCTACCCGTGACCATGGTCGATGCAACTCGGCCGAAACGTCGGGATGATGAGGTATTTATTTAACTCGTAATTTTAGTGCACGATTAGTCACGTAGTATATAATAATAAAACAAAATAAATATTTTAGAACTCCTTGTAAACTTGTAGGAAATTTATATCAAAATTAATAACACTGACCATTGAGCATGAAATATGAATTTATGGTGGTATATGTACGGATCATCACCATTATTCAAAGCCTTATTTATCCCACTGCTGAGTATAGGCCTCTCTTTTTACCTTGTCTGTTCTCTGTGCCAATCGTGCCAAACCAGCGCATGACGTGCGCTACTCGTAAGTTAAGTTTTGTTTATAAGAGATCTCTGTAAAAAAATATTTTACAAGTAACGTAAATTCGGTGTATAATTTATTTTAACCCGGCGCCGTTGACTGCAAAATAATTACGCGGACTGTGACGCCCGGTCATATTAATCCGATTTTGCTTTACGCACCTATACTCGTAACTTCCTACACATACCATATTGCACTGAGAATACAGGCAGTACAGGTGGAGGGATACTGTATCTCTAGCTCCTGGAAGGATCAAAAATACAAAGCACGTAATCCAAAATAATATGGACATTTGAAATCACCTCAGGTCAATATGTCCCAGCGTCTACGCCGCCGAGTTGTTATTTTACGTTTAAAATCATTACTCCAAACAAAATTCGCGGGTTTTGTTGATAGAAAATCAGGCCCCATCAATACATAATTTCAACAATATCGTCGATCCATCCTGGAGCCGGTGTAGAGAAACTAACCTTTTTGTTAGCTTCTCTACATTCAAACTCTTTCAACGATAACACTGCCAACTAACAATTCTAAGTATGAAAATTTATAAAAGTCTTTTTGACAGGATCAGCGATCCTTGTTCTAAAAATTCTAGCAGTCTTGGAAGAGAAGTCATCAAGTAGACACGAAAGATGGTGCATGTCTTGTGGTATTTTTCTGAAAGTATATGTGGTGTTAGATCATGTTAACGTGTGATCTTTGAACGTGGTGACGGGTCCTGCAGAGAAGACAGCATGAGCGTCTGGTAATTTTTCTTCGCGAGGCTTCGGTCTCTTTGACCTTGTTACAGGAGGACCTCATCTTTTGGGGCCACTGACCGAGCTAGCGCTACTGGCGCTCACCTCAAGCGCCAGAACAACACCACGGGCGTCTTCACGCTAGCGCCCAGCTAGCGCACAAGCGCCTCCACCTCAAGCGCCACAACACCACGGGCGTATATACGCTAACGCACAGCTGGCGCTACAGGCGCTTCTATCTCCAGCGCCCTGCTGGCGCTACGTCTATCGGCGGGTACAGCTTGTCTACGCTCCAACCTCGGCCAGCCTCCAGTGTGTTTTCTTTGTGTGCTACCCCTCCCCTGTTAGGCTAACATTCCACGGACTCTTTTCAAAATTCTCTCTCTATTCGCTTCAAGAAAAACATATAGACTATAAGTGCAGTGTTATTTATATGGTGAAATGAATAAATGTGTAAACAGTATGGTTAGTTTTCTATATTAATCTCCTTTCTTCGAACCGTTAGGAATCCTAACCACTAGGCAGGACTCTTGGGGTAGGTTCTCTGAAGTCTCGTAACTTGTGGTGTTGCAACCGGCTTCCCCGCTTGCAACATTACCGGTTCTTACTCTGATACTCTTAACCTGTGGTGCTGCAACCGGCTCCCCCGCTTGCCACATTACAGGTTCCTCTCTAATCCTCTCTTAACTTGTGGTGCTGCAACGGCTACCCCGTCTGCAACATTACACTGGATGATTGGTCAGATTAATTGATTAGTGGAAGGTTAGCCGACGTAATACCTTGCCTTCGCCACCTTGACTAAACTGATAGCCTTTGCATAATCACATTATTGTACCTATTATACGAACAACATTTCCTACGAGCATTTAGTTAGTAGAAGAAGCTTTGTTGTCAATATATAGGGCTCTGTTAATCGTTTGTCTCATAGAGAAGTACTGACTTTTCCAAAAAATAAATAGACATAAATATGTGAGTAGATAGACTTCATCCTCATCTAAAACAAAAAAATGCCAAGTCGATATCCTCATCATTATCAGCCGTAAGACAACCACGGCTGGATGTAGCTCCCCTATTGTATTTCCAATAAAAGCGATCAGAAAAAGCATCCCACAGACTGTGCAATGTGCATTATCTTTAAAAACAGACATGCAAACTTCGATATTTTACTATATACCATTTGGAGCTTTTAAAATAACTTCCAAAAGATGTATGAGCGTGACAGAAATAATACGAGTTGATAAGCTAGAATTGTGGCAATGAACCAAAATTAAACAAATTATGTGAAAAGTATTTTATTTATAGAATACAAAAAAAAACATATCTACTACGTTGGTATTTTTATTACATATAAAAATTTGCTTGAATATAAGTTTCTTAATTTTTGGCATTTCGTCTTGCTGCATAAGTGTTGCGCGCGAACCTAGCCCCAGCTTTAATACCTTGCCAGGTTTCAAAGCCAGCCTGCTCGATGAAAGTGGGATCAACCAGGAAACCAGAATTTCCTGTGTTTCCTCTATAACGTGGAAGCTCATAGGTATACCCGAAAGTGGCTCCACCAAAGATGGAATAATCTTGGGCAGTACCAGAAGTTGCATACAGCACTAAAGCAGAGTTACCCACGATGTAATCAATGTTAAACGGTGCCTTGACAGCATCTATAGCTTGAGCCATGAGGACTCCAGCCACATGTAATTGGAGACCGTTTGCTGCGAGAGTACCATTTCCATAACCGTACAGAATCATGCTTCCAAAGCTGTGGATGTCCAAGAACAATTCAATTCGGCCTCTGTACTCGGCGAAAATGTCTCTGATGACAGCAGTCTCGGGTTCGGAGAAGGCTGCTCTACCGTGGAAGGTGTCAGAGCAAGGGTTGGTGCTAGAAGTGGTGGACCAGAAAGCGTCAAAGTTGCGGTTGAGATCGACACCAATGCAGGAATCTTGTGGAGCGTAGCCAGTTGCACGGTTCTTTCTCCACAATCGTGTCTGAAATTGAAAATAAAATTATATACCTAATTGAATTATATTTTATTTTAGGTGTCACAAGATTCTTTCAAGGTGCATTCATTTAATGCAATGAATGTACAGAAAATGTAACAAAACGTACAGAAGCATACAAGATGTGAATTTATAGGTGAATGACGTATCTTTAGTTACCAAATAAGTAGTTTTGCGACGGCTTAGCAAAAAACGCAAAGTTTTCTCAACTATAGAAAAGTTTGCGTATTTGGCCAAACCGTCGCAATTAAGCCATGAGCTTTACCATGACAGATACAAGTTTCTGCGACTTATGATAAAGAGAAAAGTTGAGCTGGAAGAAAATCCGATCGCAGAAGATAAACAGTGCCGCCGAAATCTCGTTTTCATCATAATTATCAGCCTGTATCAACCCGCTGTTTGATATAGGCTTCCTCTCTCTTATTGAGTACTATACTTTCCTTGTGCCAGGAAAAAATGGAACAAGGAAAGTATAGTTTTTTTCTCTTTCGCCTTGCCTAATCTGACGAGCCGACTGCCAACCTTCACTAGTTGGAGAGGCACATTAATAAGAAGAAGATTCACCAAAGAGTAATTATTAAGGAAGAATTACCGTCGTATGAGTGAAGGAGTAGCCATCAGGGTTGGCAACTGGAACGATGATCCAGTCGATGTCTTCAAGCAGGTCGGTCTCCGTCACGTCGATGACAAGTTTCTTGATGGCGTAGAGGCTGGTCGGGAGGGTTATCCATTCGCGCGCGTGGAGGAGGGTTTCGATGAAGACTATGGGCTTGGATGTGTCCTGGCAAATGTAAATAAATAAAATTGTTTATTAGGGCATAAAACAAAACAGTCAAGATTAATTTACCTAAACGCTCCTGAACTAGTTAAATACAGTATTTCAAGAGCTGATGGCTTCTCCATAATGGACTGGACTCCATATGGATATATTTGTGATTTAGTAACATTTTATAATTCAATCTAGTCCAATCCAATCAAGATTGCAAGAATCCAATTGCTTGTTATGTAGTAGTAGTTTTAAATTATTTAGGTCTTGTAATTAGTGGTAGTTA
Organism: Hypomecis punctinalis; assembly: GCA_949316475.1. Taxonomy (NCBI): domain Eukaryota; kingdom Metazoa; phylum Arthropoda; class Insecta; order Lepidoptera; family Geometridae; genus Hypomecis; species Hypomecis punctinalis. The sequence goes on from OX438809.1 coordinate 3,441,177, forward strand.
ATAAAGGCACTTGCCTTATAAAAAAACTGGTTTACCACAGATATATCTTCAAAACAGATGGATATTGCTGTCAATTCTCAACCACAAAAAATGCATGGAAATTACGTCTAAGATGCTGTCAAAACTGTCAATTATGTATTGGAATTTGACATTTAAAAAACCCGGAAAACCCACCAAATCGAGATATTTTTCATGTCTTTTTCTAACTCGTGCCATATTAAATCGAACCATCTATTTCAGATTTTCACGATCGACTATAATCCCTCTGGTATCTTTGTGTAGTTGAACTGAACTAGACTGAACTGACAAACTGACAGAAAATCATTGTTTCTTTTCTCTGTCAGTTTGTCAGTCTATTCATTTATTTTATTCCTTCCGTCTCTTTTCCGTATCGCATCTACTGCTTTTCAAATAGGTAGTTTTAAAATAAGATCAGTGCGGTGCTATAATAATTTTAAAGTGATTTCATAATAATATTTAGGCATTGCACTTTACCTGCGACTTCTTATTGTTTATCTAAGATATTGATATCATGAATTGGCTTATTAACTATAATCAAAGGCGAGGCCAAACGAGCGTATTTTTTTGGCTGTGAGTTGCATTATTTTGATTACACAGAGCAGTCTCAAAATGAGTCTGTAGGACTTTCGTCTGAAACCAAATGCAGCGTTAATTTTGCGACTCATTTTACGCGACTTACCGTAAAAAAATCGCTTGGCTTCACTATAAAACAATTTATAGATATTAACTTGCAATATTTATTTCAAGGATTGAGACATATTGTGAAGAGTTCAATAATAATATATTGGACTTTTTGGCTGATTTTAGTTTGTGTTTTTGAGGTGTTTATTTTATTATTTTAGTTAATAACACGTTAGAAGACGTTAGCACCCGGGAAACAGAATTTATTGTTCGGATGTGGACACATCTTTGAATACTTCTTGTATTTTTGTGTCAATAAAGATTATTTATTACTATTTAATGGATCATTGGAATTTAAACTGTATCAATACACATGCATTTTGAAAAACACTACTTACTTCAAAGTTAGTCGTGGATATCTTCAAATAGTAGATGTCTCTACCTTCGAAGCTCTTGCCTCCATTGACGAGGGTAACCGTTTCAGGGTATTCATCAGCCAGGGCTTTCAGGAAAGAGTTAACCTGGAACGATAAGTATGATATCCAATATATTGCATAGTTAGTTTTAGTGTGTTCAGTTTTATTCCAATACTGTAATTACTTCTGTAAAGAAAAAACTATAAAGGCCGTGGTGGTCTAGTGGCAGTGAAACCTACCTTACAATCGTGATATCGTGGGCTCAAATCCCTTTCCCGTACCAATGAGTTCTTTGGAACGGAATTTCATACTGGCTTTTCGGTGAAGGAAAACATCGTTACGTCCGTAGTAGAAAATTCCATGGCATATGTAAAACCACCAAACCGCACTGAGCCAGTGTGGTGGATTTAGTCCAATCACCTTTCGTGGGTAGGCTTACGTCCTGCAGTGTACTTATAAAATGGCTGGTACAAGTACTGTCATTCGTAATTTGTGAATTAGTTTCCTTCTCAAACTTTTTGTACAAAAACTAGCTAGCCCTGAGAACGTTTTGATTCCCTCCCCAAAATATAATAAGTAGGTAAGTGGCATGTATCCAGCGTGATCCTGCGCATTAATAAAATTAGGTTAATTTTTTTTATTTCGAATAGGTTCGCGTTTGACTACACATTGCCTGATGTTGAGCAGATGTGCGGTCTAGGGTGTAGCGCGCTTACCTAGAAGATACCTATTTACTCGGGATTTGAAGACACCCACGTTGTACTTTAACGGGAAGACAGACCCAGATAAAGCGTTCCACATTCTGGCTGTTCGTATGAGGAATGAGGATTCGAAACGCTTGGTTATAACGCGCGGAATGTCCACTATAAAAGGGTGGCGCTTTGGTCGCGTCTGTCTAGCCGTACGATAGAAGAAAGGGGCAGGGGACCAGATTGTGCAACTCCTGGGCGCACTCTCCGAAGTGTATCCGGTAAAAGGCTGACAAACACGCTAACTTGCGACGATGCTCAAGACTTTGCAGCTGCGTCTTAGTCAAGGTGTCGTTGTCAATCAGTCTCCTGGCTTGCCTCTAAATCGACTCCAGAGCCCCCAGTTGATATTTGGCAGAGCCATCCCAAAGGTGACAGCAGTATTCCATGCGACCTGACTTGTGCTTTATAAAGAAAAATCAGTTGCTCATTATCCTATGAGTGGACATAAACTGCACATCAACTCATTCCAAAATATATAAAAGATTCCAAACGATATTGATTATTGTTTGTTTTAGTAGTGGAAGTTTTTTACTACCTCTTCGTATTCCAGAATTCTGTCAAAAGTCAGGGTGTCCAGCCGAGAAGGATCAAACGGAGTCTTTGAGGATTCCGCTAGCAATTTCTCTTCTAAATCGAGCAACCTGAAAATTAAGCACAATCATATACTCAGGTACTCATTTTTAGGGTTCCGTATACTCAAAGGGTATCGTGGGTATAAAGGGTACGTCACCAAGTTGTATCACATAAACCGTGATAGCTAAAATTTTCACAGATAATGTATTTCTGTTAAAAACAGAATGAAATAAATATTCAAGGGGGGGCATACAAACAACAAACGTTATTTTTTGCTGGGGTCTCCCATTTAGTACGGTATCTATTATGCGTGAGTTTAAATCGCACATTATTAGTTTTTATGATGTAACCAAACGTCCAACTTAGAGTTGTAAAGGCGTGGTTGCACCGCAGTTGCCACTGTGTCACTCATACTATTGATCAACAAATATTTCTCTCATGAACAAACAATTTCTACAATTTGCCCACTGATGGAGTCTCTGCATTTCCGCAGACAAATATAGTTGAGTTGAACATGTTTTCGGTGGGAACACGCATCAAAGCATTTATTTGCAATGTTAACTTCCTTTCTTTACATAAATATTTTAGAGTTGTTTCAATAGTATTGATCAAGAGCCAAGATATAGTATGGAAACTTTTTGCGTATTTCCCCGCAGAATAAAAAAAGAAGCATAAGATTAAGTGCATAATTTAAGCACTTACTCTTTTATATTCTCAGTCTGGACTTCAAACTCCACTCCAAGATTTCTAAGGCCATCTTCGAAGAGTTTCTTCTTCTCAGCAGCCACTAAGATCTGTCCAGGTCGACCTGGTAGCGCGTGAGACCAGGTGTCCAGGTCTAAGCTGGTTTCCAAACCGTTGAGTAGCGACACCTGGTTGATATCTTCGACGGACACTTCGTAAAGAGAAAAGCTGAAATTGAATTGAGATTTCGTCATCACTATCGGCTGTAACATGACTATTACCGGATATATTAAAACGGAACAAAAGTGCTATAGAAATAATAACGGCAGAAATCTTAGTGACACATGACGACATTGTAATTAATTCATTTTAATCTAGTTTCACTCAAATTTGTTTTATTTAATGTACCTAGGTAACGTTGAATGTGATACTGTTGTATTGAAATTCAATTGTTGAGTTTTATTATAATTTATGACATGTCATTTCTTAATCTAAATTACCAATAAAAATGTTTATCTGTTATTAGCTTTCCCCATAGGTTTCCAATTAGACTGATTTGAGGTGGCTATCATCCAGCACGTTCCTGTTTATTTTCGCACAGAAATTATATTCTAGTTATGATTTGTCGAGGAGGAAATTGCGGCGCTCCTTTAGGTCTTTGGAATAAATAGGTATCTTCTAGGTAAGCGTGTTACACCCTAGACCGCACATCTGCTCAACATCAGGCAATGTGTAGTCAAACGCGAACCTATACAAAAAAAATAAATAAAAAATAAAAAAGCATCGACGTAATCGCAATCCATTTGCTATGGGTTTATATCATCTTGATTAAGCGCTAGCGCTTTCACCTTAATCAAGATTATTTTTGTTTGGGTTTTTTGCAACTTGTTACCTAGCAATAAATAAGTCGTGTTAACATGTTACATACACCAAAAAACAATATAACAGTCAATCTATGTAAAACGGTTGATTTAGCCCAAATTATGATGAAATACAACCAATAAGGAAGTTTCCTTTATCATAAAAACTAAAAATAATTATATTATTATACATTTAAGGACGTTAGAATTATATTAGACACAGTGAAAAAATTACTCGAATATCTTAATAAATGACGTAGTTATGGATGTCTAAACATGACCGCACGAAATCAAAAAACCTCGCGACGAATTTACGCGTGTGACGTCATCCGGCTCCAGAGCCGCGCCGTGGGTTAGGCGGGAGTAAGGAAAAAAGGAAATAAAGAGCTTCATTCTATGCCGGGTATTTTTCTAAGCCACGAATACGTTCTAGAATATCATTGTACTTATCTTTATGTTATGATCAACATTTACTACGGGACTAACCCCCCAATATAACGAATAAAAAGTCAGCATTCCCATGATTTTGTCGTGAGTAAATGAACTTTATTTCTAAATGGAACAAGACTTGGCGTGTGTACCTACTGTTCTGCGGTTATTACATCTGTATATATTGACTAGTAGTTTTCCAAATAGTAGACCTCTCAAGTATACATTTTGGTGAACATTTTCTGGTAATCAGTTTTCAAAAATACACAACTTGCACATGCAAATATATTCATAATTACAATATTCTGTCCTAAAATATCATTGTAAATTATGACCAACTTTTACTATGGGACTAATCCCCTGTATAGGGTTATCCAAAACTTCTCAGCCTAATATGTGTTCTTATAAAGTCATTGTAGGTAATAGGTTTTTCAGGACTTATTTTTTAGTTCCGAAAATGACAGATGTCAAAGTGACAGCTGCCATTATATGGCATATTATTATAGAATTCATACTAGAGTGGCATGACAGATGTGATCCGAAATGTAGATCTCGTTGAGCTCTATCAATTTCGTGCCTAAAGTAACGGTATAGAAATGACAGTTACGGAGATAAATTACTTTAAAGAGCTGTCATCCGAAATATAGATATTGTTGAGTTCTATCACTTTTGTGAAGACAGCAATGGTCTAAAATCGTTAGTTACAGAAATAAACCGCATTTAAGTTTGACAGCTGTCACTTTGAGACCTGACATGTCATCCTGGTATGGATTCTAGAATATAACAGCTGTCACTTTGTTCAGTCATTTTTAAGGTTTCGTAGTAAAACGAGGAACCCTTAAAACTTCGTTATGTCCGTGTAACGAACGGACGCCGTTTACAGACCATATTAAAAACTTTCCCTGAAAATTATTTTGAGCACTGTGGAATCATAAATTTTAGAGCTATAAAGAAAAAATTGAAATTTTTAAACATTAGAGGTCATAGACCTCTCACTTTATTAGACAACCACATAACATAAAAAAAATTACAGGGACAAAACAATACAATTAATAGGTTTCTAACTGGTGGCCTTATCGCTTTAAGCGAATTCTCCCAGGCAACCAAGAATTCATACTAAGTTACGTTTTCCTAGTAATCAACCATCATAAAAATTGGTTTTTTATCATCATAATCATCGTCACGTCTACGGAAGCCTATCATACGCATGTCTCGACACGCACTTGACAACTTATTGGGACTAGAAAATAAAAGCCTTGAAAAAAATTATCTAAAGTATTTTATTAGAACAAAATATATTACGCTTCACCAGTTTTAGCTAGCTAACCCTGTATAGGGGATCAGTCCCAAACTCTGACACCAGGGCTAGGGCCGGCCTATACAAACTTACTTACTTAGTCCCATAATATACAATAATATCTTAGTAAAGAACCTTACCATTTTTATGATTAAGAATATATTTACCTGTGAAAGTTGTGCATTTTTAAGAACTTATTACAAGAAAATGTATACTTGCGAGGTCTACTGTTTAAAGAGCTACTAGTTAATAGTTACAGATGTAAAAACCGCAGTACACTAGACACATACACCAAGTCTTGTTCCATTATATTCATTCATTCATATTATATAAAGTTAAATTACCACTGACTGACTGACTGACTGACTGACTCACTCACTTAGATAGTTGTTTAGGGGGATGGAGAAGTGGTGGGTAAAAAATAATTATAGATTTGTATAGAGATAAAAAATTGATCGAGAGGAAAAATCCCAAAATCTTCAAAAGTCTTCTCTTCAACCTGGACTCCTAAGGGATCTCAAAAACGGTGAGGTTTAGGGGTATACTGTTTGAACTAAATAGAGAGTACTACCTTGGTACTTTTTGGAAAAATGAAAAAAAACATGGCTCCCATACAAAAAAACATGGCCGCCATACAAATTTGACATGCTTATAACTTCGAAACGGTTATACTTAGGTATAGACTGTTTGAACAAATGTTATAGCCAATCGATAGGGGCAACTGCCCATGATGACAAAAATCCAAGATGGCGGATTCAAGATGGCGGCCATTTTTCAAAATGGTCCGAGGGGGCTGATTTTTTGCATCCGGGGGTTTTTGGGGTCCCTTATTTCAATGGCGAAAAAAAATTTTGAAAAAGTTTTTTTTTAAAGATGGCCGCCATACATTGAATCTTTTACATCTTTAGAGAGTTGTTTTGAAGAAACTATTAGCAATAACGAAAAACTGATTGCATATTCGTATATAAATAAAACAGTGGTTTAAGGAATAAATGATGAAACTTCGGAAGGTCAACTCCTCATATTGGACCCCCAACGGATCTCAAAAACGGTGAGGTTTAGATATGTACTTTGTTCACAAGATATTGTGTACTACCTTGGCACTTTTTGAAAACGTTAAAAAAATTCATAGCTCTCATACAAAAAAACATGGTCGCCATACAAATTAGTCGAAGTATTTAGGTATGAAATTTTTGAACAGCAGTTGTAGCCAATTTACTGAACCGATTTCGATTTTTTTTTCACTACTGGAATTGGTATTTAATACTCAATGATAATTGCAATGTATTCTATTCAATTATAGTACAAGTTCAACCTAATATTTCGAAAATTGTAAAAAAAGTCGGCAAAAAATGCAAATTTTCGACCTTTGAGACGCATGCGCTGACTACATAGTGCATAATACATAAAAATGATGTACTACAAAAATAACAGGCTTTACTTGGTCTACAAAAAAGTCCGCGACAGCATATGTCTATCTCCTAAGATTTTTGAACTATGACAGTTTTTATAACTATAATTAGAGAGCGAAATAGCAGGTATTTTTAAAATGTTTTTTTACAAATAGTGTATGAATCCTTATCCAAATAAACACTTTAGTTAGCTTGGTCATTTCATACAGATCAAAATTGTCACTTACATCAAATAATTTCAAGGAATAGTTTCGAAGATATCGTAAGATTAAAATTACAACGCAATAAAAAATATTGCCGCTGTAGTAACTGTGTACATATTCTGTGCCATGACTTCTATTTATAACGTAGGTACACTAGAATACAAAGCTTTACTTTATCTAAGAGAGATAAGGTATTTAAGATTGAGATAAGAGCAAGTTTTGTCTTAGTTACAGTAAAAGCTATATTTGAGATTGAACTATACCTACACCGCTCGAATACGACTTGTCATATCCTTCAAGTAGAAAGCGGAAGCACTATTTTGAACCTTATTGTCATAGAAATAAAATTGATAAAATTCATCATTCAGCCTATACTTACCAGTATAGGGAAGTTATGCAAAAGCCGAACACCCGCCCGCCGACCTCATGCCTCCCGCGCGCACTCTACTCCCGTGTTCAATAGTACTCAATACTACGGTTTTTTTTAGGATGGAAACTGTTGTACGATTAGTACTAAAGTCGCGTTTTGAACAAGCCGCCATACATTGGTTCTTTTTCATCTTTAGATGATTGTTTTGAGGAAACCATTTGCAATGACAATAAACTGATGGCAGATTCGTATAAAGATGGAATAATGATTTTAGAAAAAAATGGTGAAACCTCCGAAGGTCATGTCTTGGTATTGGACCCCCAAGGGATCTCGAAAACGGTGGGGTTTAGAGATATACTTTCTTCGCAAAATATTGAGTACTACCTTGGTACTTTTTGAAACAATTAAAAAAAACATGACTCCCATACAAAAAAACATGGTTGCCATACATTGCCTCTTTCAATCATTTAGATCGTTGTTCTGAGAAAACCATTAGCAATGACAAAAAACTGAGTGCATGCAGATTCGTATAAAGATAAAATAATGATTTAAGGATTAAATGGTAAAACCTCCGAAGGTCAACTCCTGGTATTGGACCCCGACGGATCTCGAAAACGGTGGGGTTTAGAGATATACTTTCTTCGCAAAATATTGAGTACTACCTTGGTACTTTTTGAAACAATTAAAAAAAACATGGCTCCCATACAAAAAAAAATGGCCGCCATACATTTTATTTTTCACTCAGTTTTGTTTTGTTTTTTGTTTAGTTGTTATAAAGAAACTATCAGAGATGGGAAATATAGAGGTGAGAATATGATCGTGAGAAGAAATAAAATCTCGGAAGGTCAATTCTTCAACCTGGACCCCTTAAGGATCTCAATAACGGTGAGGTTTAGAGATGTACTTCTTTCACAAAATAATGAGTACTACCTTGGTACTTTTTGGAACAATTAAAAAAAACTTGGCTCTCATACAAAAAAAAACATGGCCACCATACTTTGCATTTTTCACTCATTTAGATGGTTGTTTCAAGGAAACTATTAGGAATGACAAAAACTGAACCCATTTTGACATTAAAGATGGCGGATGTCAATTAAGTTAAAAAGTCGTCATGGGTATCGATTTCGAGGTTTTCGGGGGTGTAGATTTCATATATGGCATCCATTTCGACATTACAGATGGCGGATGTCACTTTTTTCAAAAAGTCGTCATGGGTATCGTTTTCGAGGTTTTCGGGGGTGTAAATTTGGAAAATGGCATCCATTTTGAAATTCAAGATGGCGGAAGTCATTTATTTGCAAAAAGTCGTCATGGGTGTCGTCGTCGAGGTTTTTGGGGGTGTAGATTTCAAAAATGGCATTCATTTTGAAATTCAAGATGGCGGAAGTCACTTTTTTGAAAAAGTCGTCATGGGTACCGTTTTCGAGGTATTCGGGGGTGGGAATTTCAAAAATGGAATCCATTTTGAAATTCAAGATGGCGGATGTCACTTATGTGCAAAAAGTCGTCATGGGTGTCGTTGTTGAGGTTTTTGGGGGTGTAGATTTCAAAAATGGCATCTATTTTGAAATTCAAGATGGCGGATGTCACTTATTCGCAAAAAGTCGTCATGGGTGTCGTTTTCGAGATTTTCGGGGGTGTAGATTTCAAAAATGGCATCCATTTTGACATTAAAGATGGCGGATGTCACGTTTTTGCAAAAAGTCGTCATGGGTATCGATTTCGAAGTATTCGGGGGTGTAGATTTCAAAAATGGCATCCATTTTGAAATTCAAGATGGCGGAAGTCACTTTTTGCAAAAAGTCGTCATGGGTATCGTTTTCGAGGTGTTCGGGGGTGTAGATTTCAAAAATGGCATCAATTTTGAAATTTAAGATGGCGGATGTCACTTTTTTGCAAAAAGTCGTCATGGGTGTTGTTGTCGAGGTTTTCGGGGGTGTAGATTTCAAAAATGGCATCCATTTTGAAACTCAAGATGGCGGAAGTCACTTTTTTGCAAAAAGTCATCATGGATGTCGTTTTCGAAGTTTTTGAGGTCGTTAAGTCATCGCAAAAATGAAACCCATCCAAAAAATACTCTCGCGGGCCGCATGCGGCCCGCGCACCGCCCAAAATACTAGTTCATATTATATAAAGCTAAATTACCACTGACTGACTCATTTAGATAGTTGTTTAGGGGGATGGAGAAGTGGTGGGTAAAAAAAAATTACAGATTTGTATAGAGATGAGAAATTTATCGGGAGGAAAAATCCCAAAATCTTGAAAAGTCTACTCCTCAACCTAAACCCCTAAGGGATCTCAAAAACGGTGAGGTTTAGGGGTATACTGTTTTAACTAAATAGAAAGTACTACCTTGGTACTTTTTGGAAAATTGAAAAAAAACATGGCTCCCATACAAAAAAACATGGCCGCCATACAAACTTGACATGCTTATAACTTCCAAACGGTTATACTTAGGTATAGACTGTTTGAACAAATGTTATAGCCAATCGATAGGGGCAACTGCCAGTGATGACAAAAATCCAAGATGGCGGATCCAAGATGGCCGCCATTTTTCAAAATGGTCCCAGGGGGCTGATTTTTTGCATCCGGGAGTTTTTGGGGTCCCTTATTTCATTGGCGAAAAAAAATTTTGAAAAAGTTTTTTTTTAAAGATGGCCGCCATACATTGAATCTTTTTCATCTTTAGAGAGTTGTTTTGAAGAAACTATTAGCAATAACGGAAAACTGATTGCAGATTTGTATATAAAAAGAATAGTAGTTTAAGGAATAAATGATGAAACTTCGGAAGGTCAACTCCTCATATTGGACCCCCAACGGATCTCAAAAACGGTGTGGTTTAGAGATGTACTATGTTCACAAGATATTGTGTACTACCTTGGCACTTTTTGAAAACGTTAAAAAAAATCATAGCTTCCATACAAAAAAACATGGTCGCCATACAAATTAGTCGAAGTACTTAGGTATGAAATTTTTGAACACCAGTTGTAGCCAATTTACTGAACCGATTTCGAATTTTTTTTCACTACTGGAATTGGTATTTAATACGCAATGATAATCGCTATGTATTCTACTCAATTATAGTAAAAGTTCAACCTAATATTTCGAAAATTGTAAAAAAAGTCGGCAAAAAATGCAAATTTTCGAACTTTGAGACGCATGCGCTGACTACATAGTGCATAATACATAAAAATAATGTACCACAAAAATAACCGGCTTTACTTGGTCTACATAAAAGTCCGCGACAGCATATGTCTATGTCCTAAGGTTTTTGAACTATGACAGGTTTTACAACTATAAATCGAGAGCGAAATAGTAGGTATTTTTCAAATGTTTTTTTACAAATAGTGTATCAATCCTTATCCAAATAAACACTTTAGTTAGCTTGGTCATTTCAAACAGATCAAAATTGTGATTCACATCAAATAATTTCAACGGATAGTTTCAAAGATATCGTAAGATTAAAATTACAACGCAATAAAAAAATATTGCCGCTGTAGTAACTGTGTACATATTCTGTGCCATGACTTCTATTTATAACGTAGGTACACTAGAATACAAAGCTTTACTTTATCTAAGATAGATAAGGTATTTAAGATTGAGATAAGAGCAAATTTTGTCGTAGTTACAGTAAAAGCTATATTTGAGATTGAACTATACCTACACCGCTCGTATACGACTTGCCATATCCTTGAAGTAGAAAGCGGAAGCACTATTTTGAACCTTATTGTCATAGAAATAAAATTGATAAAATTCATCATTCAGCCTATACTTAGGGAAGTTATGCAAAATCCGAACACCCGCCTGCCGACCTCATGCCTCCCGCGCGCACCCTACGCCCGTGTTCAATAGTACTCAATAATACGGTTTTTTTTAGGATGGAAACTGTTGTACTTTAATATGGCCGCCATACATTGATTCTTTTTCATCTTTAGATAATTGTTTTGAGGAAACCATTTGCAATGACAATAAACTGATGGCAGATTCGTATAAAAATGGAATAATAATTTTAGAAAAAATTGGTAAAACCTCCGAAGGTCAATTTCTGGTATTGGACCCCCAAGGGATCTCGAAAACGGTGGAGTTTAGGTATGTACTTTCTTCGCAAAATATTGAGTACTACCTTGGTACTTTTTGGAACAATTAAAAAAAACATGGCTCCCATACAAAATAAATGGCCGCCATACATTTTTTTTTTACTCAGTTTTGTTTTGTTTTTTGTTTAGTTGTTATAAGGAAACTATCAGAGATGGGAAATATAGAAGTGAGAATATGATCGTGAGAAGAAATGAAATCTCGGAAGGTCAATTCTTCCACCTGGACCCCTAAGGGATCTCAATAACGGTGAGGTTTACAGATGTACTTCTTTCACAAAATATTGAGTACTACCTTGGCACTTTTTGGAACAATTAAAAAAAACTTGGCTCTCATACAAAAAAAACATGGTCGCCATACATTGCATTTTTCACTCATTTAGATGGTTGTTTCAAGGAAACTATTAGGAATGACAAAAAACTGAACCCATTTTGACATTAAAGATGGCGGATGTCACTTTTGTTAAAAAGTCGTTATGGGTATCGAAATCGAGGTTTTCGGAGGTGTAGATTTCATAAATGGCATCCATTTCGACATTACAGATGGCGGATGTCACTTTTTTCAAAAAGTCGTCATGGGTATCGTTTTCAAGGTTTTCGGGGGTGTAAATTTGGAAAATGGCATCCATTTTGAAATTCAAGATGGCGGAAGTCATTTTTTTTGCAAAAAGTCGTCATGGGTGTCGTCGTCGAGGTTTTTGGGGGTGTAGATTTCAAAAATGGCATCCATTTTGAAATTCAAGATGGCGGATGTCACTTACTTTAAAAAAGTCGTCATGGGTGACGTTGTCGAGGTTTTCGGGGGTGTAGATTTCAAAAATGGCATCAATTTTGTAATTCAAGATGGCGGATGTCACTTTTTTGAAAAAGTCGTCATGGGTATCGTTTTCGAGGTATTCGGGGGTGTAAATTTCAAAAATGGCATCAATTTTGAAATTCAAGATGGTGGATGTCACTTTTTCAAAAAGTCGTCATGGGTATCGTTGTCGAGGTATTCGGGGGTGTAGATTTCAAAAATGTCATCCATTTTGGAATTATTGAAACTATTTTTTATTTTGAAGTAATTTTTTTTAGGAAATTTATTTTTTTATAACTTGTCTGTTAAAAAAACAAATCGCGGGCCGCATGCGGCCCGCGCACCGCCCAAAATACTAGTTCATATTATATAAAGTTAAATTACCACTGACTGACTGACTGACTGACTGACTCACTCACTTAGATAGTTGTTTAGGAGGATGGAGAAGTGGTGGGTAAAAAATAACTACAGATATGTATAGAGATGAAAAATTTATCGAGAGGAAAAATCCCAAAGTTGACCTGAACGTAACCTGGACTTGGATCCCGAATGGATCTCAGAAACGGTAGGGTTTAGAGGTGTACTGTTTGAACAAAGTAGAGAGTACTACCTTGGTTCTTTTTGGAAAAATCAAAAAAAACATGGCTCCCATACAAAAAAACATGGCCGCCATACAAATTTGACATGCTTATAACTTTGAAACGGTTATACTTAGGTATAAACTGTTTGAACAAAAGTTGTAGCCAATCAATCGGGGCAACTGCCTATGATGACAAAAATCCAAGATGGCGGATTCAAGATGGCGGCCATTTTTCAAAATGGTCCGAGGGGGCTGATTTTTTGCATCCGGGGGTTTTTGTGGTCCCTCATTTCATTGGCGAAAAAAAATTTTGAAAAAGTTTTTTTTTAAAGATGGCCGCCATACATTGAATCTTTTTCATCTTTAGAGAGTTGTTTTGAGGAAACTGTTAGCAATAACGAAAAATTGATTGCGGATTCGTATATAAATAAATCAGTAGTTTAAGGAATAAATAATGAAACTTCGGAAGGTCAACTCCTCATATTGAAGCCCCAACAGATCTCAAAAACAGTGGGGTTTAGAGATGTACTTTGTTCACAAGATATTGTGTACTACCTTGGCACTTTTTGAAAACGTTAAAAAAAATCATAGCTCCCATACAAAAAAACATGGTCGCCATACAAATTAGTCGTTGTACTTAGGTATGAAATTTTTGAACAGCAGTTGTAGCCAATTTACTGAACCGATTTAGAATTTTTTTTCACTACTGGAATCGGTATTTAATATTCAATGATAATTGCTATGTATTCTACTCAATTTTAGTACAAGTTCAACCTAATATTTCGAAAATTGTAAAAAAAGTCGGCAAAAAATGCAAATTTTCGACCTTTGAGACGCATGCGCTGACTACATAGTGCATAATACATAAAAATGATGTACTACAAAATAACCGGCTTTACTTGGTCTACATAAAAGTCCGCGACAGCATATATCTATCTCCTAAGGTTTTTGAACTATGACAGTTTTTATAACTATAATTAGAGAGCGAAATAGTAGGTATTTTTCAAATGTTTTTTTACAAATAGTGTATCAATCCTTATCCAAATAAACACTTTAGTTAGCTTGGTCATTTCATACAGATCAAAATTGTCATTCACATCAAATAATTTCAACCGATAGTTTCGAAGATATCGTAAGATTAAAATTACAACGCAATAAAAAAATATTGCCGCTGTAGTAACTGTGTACATATTCTGTGCCATGACTTCTATTTATATCTAGAAAATACAAAGCTTTACTTTATCTAAGATAGATAAGATATTTAAGATTGAGATAAGAGCAAGTTTTGTCTTAGTTACAGTAAAAGCTATATTTGAGATTGAACTATACCTACACCGCTCGAATACGACTTGCCATATCTTTCAAGTAGAAAGCGGAAGCACTATTTTGAACCTTATGGTCATAGAAATAAAATAGATAAAATTCATCATTCAGCCTATACTTACCAGTATAGGGAAGTTATGCAAAAGCCGAACACCCGCCCGCCGACCTTATGACTCCCGCGCGCTCTCTACGCCCGTGTTCAATAGTACTCAATACTACGGTTTTTTTTTAGGATGGAAACTGTTGTACGATTAAGGTCAACTCCTGGTATTGGACCCCCGACGGATCTCGAAAACGGTGGGGTTTAGAGATATACTTTCTTCGCAAAATATTGAGTACTACCTTGGTACTTTTTGGAACAATTAAAAAAAACATGGCTCCCATACAAAAAAAAAATGGCCGCCATACATTTTATTTTTCACTTAGTTTTGTTTTGTTTTTTGTTTAGTTGTTATAAGGAAACTATCAGAGATGGGAAATATAGAGGTGAGAATATGATCGTAAGAAGAAATGAAATCTCGGAAGGTCAATTCTTCAACCTGGACCCCTAAGGGATCTCAATAACGGTGAGGTTTAGAGATGTACTTCATTGACAAAATATTGAGTACTACCTTGGTACTTTTTGAAACAATTAAAAAAAACTTGACTCTCATACAAAAAAACATGGCCGCCATACATTGCATTTTTCACTTATTTAGATGGTTGTTTCAAGGAAACTATTAGGAATGACAAAAAACTGAACCCATTTCGACATTAAAGATGGCGGATGTCACTTTTGTTAAAAAGTCATCATGGGTATCGATTTCGAGGTTTTCGGGGGTGTAAATTTCATATATGCATCCATTTGACATTACGGATGGCGGATATCACTTTTTTGAAAAAGTCGTCATGGGTATCGTTTTCGAGGTATTCGGGGGTGTAGATTTCAAAAATGGCATTAATTTTGAAATTCAAGATGGCGGATGTCACTTTTGTCAAAAAGTTGTCATGGGTATCGTTTTCGAGGTTTTCGGGGGTGTAAATTTGGAAAATGGCACCCATTTTGACATTAAAGATGGCGGATGTCACTTTTGTTAAAAAGTCGTCATGGGTATCGATGTCGAGGTTTTCGGGGGTGTAGATTTGGAAAATGGCATCCATTTTGTAATTCAAGATGGCAGAAGTCATTTTTTTTCCCAAAAGGCGTCATGGGTGTCGTCGTCGAGGTTTTTGGGGGTGTAGATTTCAAAAATGGCATCAATTTTGAAATTCAAGATGGCGGTAGTCATTTTTTTGCAAAAAGTCGTCATGGGTGTCGTAGTCGAGGTTTTTGGGGGTGTAGATTTCAAAAATGGCATCCATTTTGAAATTCAAGATGGCGGATGTCACTTATTTTCAAAAAGTCGTCATGGGCATCGTTTTCGAGGTATTCGGGGGTGTAGATTTCAAAAATGGCATCCATTTTGAAATTCAAGATGGCAGATGTCACTTATTTTCAAAAAGTCGTCATGGGCATCGTTTTCGAGGTATTCGGGGGTGTAGATTTCAAAAGTGGCATCCATTTTGAAATTCAAGATGGCGGATGTCACTTATTTTCAAAAAGTCGTCATGGGTGTCGTTGTCGAGGTTTTTGGGGGTGTAGATTTCAAATATGGCATCCGTTTTGAAATTCAAGATGGCGGATGTCACATTTTTGCAAAAAGTCGTCTTGGGTGTCGTTGTCGAGGTTTTAGGGGGTGTAGATTTCAAAAATGACATCCATTTTGAAATTCAAGATGGCGGAAGTCACTTTTTTGCAAAAAGTCGTCATGGATGTCGTTTTCGAAGTTTTTGGGGTCGTAAAGTCGTCACCAAAGTAAATTCTAAATAAAAAACACCCTCGCGGGCCGCATGCGGCCCGCGCACCGCCCAAAATACTAGTTCATATTATATAAAGTTAAATTACCACTGACTGACTGACTGACTGACTGACTCACTCACTTAGATAGTTGTTTAGGAGGATGGAGAAGTGGTGGGTAAAAAATAACTACAGATATGTATAGAGATGAAAAATTTATCGAGAGGAAAAATCCCAAAGTTGACCTGAACGTAACCTGGACTTGGATCCCGAATGGATCTCAGAAACGGTAGGGTTTAGAGGTGTACTGTTTGAACAAAGTAGAGAGTACTACCTTGGTTCTTTTTGGAAAAATCAAAAAAAACATGGCTCCCATACAAAAAAACATGGCCGCCATACAAATTTGACATGCTTATAACTTTGAAACGGTTATACTTAGGTATAAACTGTTTGAACAAAAGTTGTAGCCAATCAATCGGGGCAACTGCCTATGATGACAAAAATCCAAGATGGCGGATTCAAGATGGCGGCCATTTTTCAAAATGGTCCGAGGGGGCTGATTTTTTGCATCCGGGGGTTTTTGTGGTCCCTCATTTCATTGGCGAAAAAAAATTTTGAAAAAGTTTTTTTTTAAAGATGGCCGCCATACATTGAATCTTTTTCATCTTTAGAGAGTTGTTTTGAGGAAACTGTTAGCAATAACGAAAAATTGATTGCGGATTCGTATATAAATAAATCAGTAGTTTAAGGAATAAATAATGAAACTTCGGAAGGTCAACTCCTCATATTGAAGCCCCAACAGATCTCAAAAACAGTGGGGTTTAGAGATGTACTTTGTTCACAAGATATTGTGTACTACCTTGGCACTTTTTGAAAACGTTAAAAAAAATCATAGCTCCCATACAAAAAAACATGGTCGCCATACAAATTAGTCGTTGTACTTAGGTATGAAATTTTTGAACAGCAGTTGTAGCCAATTTACTGAACCGATTTAGAATTTTTTTTCACTACTGGAATCGGTATTTAATATTCAATGATAATTGCTATGTATTCTACTCAATTTTAGTACAAGTTCAACCTAATATTTCGAAAATTGTAAAAAAAGTCGGCAAAAAATGCAAATTTTCGACCTTTGAGACGCATGCGCTGACTACATAGTGCATAATACATAAAAATGATGTACTACAAAATAACCGGCTTTACTTGGTCTACATAAAAGTCCGCGACAGCATATATCTATCTCCTAAGGTTTTTGAACTATGACAGTTTTTATAACTATAATTAGAGAGCGAAATAGTAGGTATTTTTCAAATGTTTTTTTACAAATAGTGTATCAATCCTTATCCAAATAAACACTTTAGTTAGCTTGGTCATTTCATACAGATCAAAATTGTCATTCACATCAAATAATTTCAACCGATAGTTTCGAAGATATCGTAAGATTAAAATTACAACGCAATAAAAAAATATTGCCGCTGTAGTAACTGTGTACATATTCTGTGCCATGACTTCTATTTATATCTAGAAAATACAAAGCTTTACTTTATCTAAGATAGATAAGATATTTAAGATTGAGATAAGAGCAAGTTTTGTCTTAGTTACAGTAAAAGCTATATTTGAGATTGAACTATACCTACACCGCTCGAATACGACTTGCCATATCTTTCAAGTAGAAAGCGGAAGCACTATTTTGAACCTTATGGTCATAGAAATAAAATAGATAAAATTCATCATTCAGCCTATACTTACCAGTATAGGGAAGTTATGCAAAAGCCGAACACCCGCCCGCCGACCTTATGACTCCCGCGCGCTCTCTACGCCCGTGTTCAATAGTACTCAATACTACGGTTTTTTTTTAGGATGGAAACTGTTGTACGATTAAGGTCAACTCCTGGTATTGGACCCCCGACGGATCTCGAAAACGGTGGGGTTTAGAGATATACTTTCTTCGCAAAATATTGAGTACTACCTTGGTACTTTTTGGAACAATTAAAAAAAACATGGCTCCCATACAAAAAAAAAATGGCCGCCATACATTTTATTTTTCACTTAGTTTTGTTTTGTTTTTTGTTTAGTTGTTATAAGGAAACTATCAGAGATGGGAAATATAGAGGTGAGAATATGATCGTAAGAAGAAATGAAATCTCGGAAGGTCAATTCTTCAACCTGGACCCCTAAGGGATCTCAATAACGGTGAGGTTTAGAGATGTACTTCATTGACAAAATATTGAGTACTACCTTGGTACTTTTTGAAACAATTAAAAAAAACTTGACTCTCATACAAAAAAACATGGCCGCCATACATTGCATTTTTCACTTATTTAGATGGTTGTTTCAAGGAAACTATTAGGAATGACAAAAAACTGAACCCATTTCGACATTAAAGATGGCGGATGTCACTTTTGTTAAAAAGTCATCATGGGTATCGATTTCGAGGTTTTCGGGGGTGTAAATTTCATATATGCATCCATTTGACATTACGGATGGCGGATATCACTTTTTTGAAAAAGTCGTCATGGGTATCGTTTTCGAGGTATTCGGGGGTGTAGATTTCAAAAATGGCATTAATTTTGAAATTCAAGATGGCGGATGTCACTTTTGTCAAAAAGTTGTCATGGGTATCGTTTTCGAGGTTTTCGGGGGTGTAAATTTGGAAAATGGCACCCATTTTGACATTAAAGATGGCGGATGTCACTTTTGTTAAAAAGTCGTCATGGGTATCGATGTCGAGGTTTTCGGGGGTGTACATTTGGAAAATGGCATCCATTTTGTAATTCAAGATGGCAGAAGTCATTTTTTTTCCCAAAAGGCGTCATGGGTGTCGTCGTCGAGGTTTTTGGGGGTGTAGATTTCAAAAATGGCATCAATTTTGAAATTCAAGATGGCGGTAGTCATTTTTTTGCAAAAAGTCGTCATGGGTGTCGTAGTCGAGGTTTTTGGGGGTGTAGATTTCAAAAATGGCATCCATTTTGAAATTCAAGATGGCGGATGTCACTTATTTTCAAAAAGTCGTCATGGGCATCGTTTTCGAGGTATTCGGGGGTGTAGATTTCAAAAATGGCATCCATTTTGAAATTCAAGATGGCAGATGTCACTTATTTTCAAAAAGTCGTCATGGGCATCGTTTTCGAGGTATTCGGGGGTGTAGATTTCAAAAGTGGCATCCATTTTGAAATTCAAGATGGCGGATGTCACTTATTTTCAAAAAGTCGTCATGGGTGTCGTTGTCGAGGTTTTTGGGGGTGTAGATTTCAAATATGGCATCCGTTTTGAAATTCAAGATGGCGGATGTCACATTTTTGCAAAAAGTCGTCTTGGGTGTCGTTGTCGAGGTTTTAGGGGGTGTAGATTTCAAAAATGACATCCATTTTGAAATTCAAGATGGCGGAAGTCACTTTTTTGCAAAAAGTCGTCATGGATGTCGTTTTCGAAGTTTTTGGGGTCGTAAAGTCGTCACCAAAGTAAATTCTAAATAAAAAACACCCTCGCGGGCCGCATGCGGCCCGCGCACCGCCCAAAATACTAGTTCATATTATATAAAGTTAAATTACCACTGACTGACTGACTGACTGACTGACTGACTGACTCACTCACTTAGATAGTTGTTTAGGGGGATGGAGAAGTGGTGGGTAAAAAATAATTATAGATTTGTATAGAGATGAAAAATTTATCGAGAGGAAAAATCCCAAAATCTTGAAAAGTCTACTCCTCAACCTGGACCCCTAATGGATCTCAAAAACGGTGAGGTTTAGGGGTATACTGTTTGAACTAAATAGAGAGTACTACCTTGGTACTTTTTGGAAAAATCAAAAAAAACATGGCTCCCATACAAAAAAACATGGCCGCCATACAAATTTGACATGCTTATAACTTCGAAACGGTTACACTTAGGTATAAACTGTTTGAACAAATGTTGTAGCCAATCGATAGGGGCAACTGCCGGTGATGACAAAAATCCAAGATGGCGGATTCAAGATGGCGGCCATTTTTCAAAATGGTCCGAGGGAGCTGATTTTTTGCATCTGGGGGTTTTTGGGGTCCCTTATTTCATTGGCGAAAAAAAATTTTGAAAAAGTTTTTTTTTAAAGATGGCCGCCATACATTGAATCTTTTTCATCTTTAGAGAGTTGTTTTGAAGAAACTATTAGCAATAACGAAAAACTGATTGCAGATTCGTATATATATAATAAAGTGGTTTAAGGAATAAATGATGAAACTTCGGAAGGTCAACTCCTCATATTGGACCCCCAACGGATCTCAAAAACGGTGTGGTTTAGAGATGTACTTTGTTTACAAGATATTGAGTACTACCTTGGCACTTTTTGAAAACGTTAAAAAAAATCATGACTCCCATACAAAAAAACATGGTCGCCATACAAATTAGTCAAAGTACTTAGGTATGAAATTTTTGAACAGCAGTTGTAGCCAATTTACTGAACCGATTTCGAATTTTTTTTCATTACTGGAATCGGTATTTGATACTCAATGATAATTGCTATGTATTCTACTCAGTTATTGTAGTATTTCAACCTAATATTATGAAAATTGGAAAAAAAGTCGCCAAAAAATGCAAATTTTCGACCTTTGAAGCGCATGCGCTGACTACATAGTGCATAATACTTAAAAATGATGTACTACAAAAATGATCGGCTTTACCTGGTCTACATAAAAGTCCGCGACAGCATATGTCTATGTCCTAAGGTTTTTGAACTATGACCGTTTTTATAACTATAATTATAGAGCGAAATAGTAGGTATTTTTCAAAACTATTTTGACAAATAATGTATCAATCCTTATCCAAATAAACACTTTAATTAGCTTGGTCATTTCATACAGATCAAAATTGTCACTCACATCAAATAATTTCAACGGTTAGTTTCGAAGATATCGTAAGTTTAAAATTACAACGCAATAAAAAAATATTGCCGCGGTACATACTGTTACATAATCTGTGCCACGACTTCTATTTATAACGTACACTAGAATACAAAGCTTTACTTTATCTAAGAGAGATAAGGTATTTAATTGAGATATGAGCAAGTTTTGTCTTAGTTACAGTAAAAGCTATATTTGAGATTGAACTATACCTACACCGCTCGAATACGACTTGCCATAGAAAGCGGAAGCACTATTTTGAACCTTATAGTCATAAAAATAAAATTGATCTGGGTAAGTATAGGCTGAATGATGAAACTTGATGGCGTTTATGAACACGAAGCGAGTCGTTGCGTAGTATCAAATTCATATATCAGAACCGATGCGATGTGGGGTTAAGCGTCACACAAGTCGGCGGATGGGAAGTTACGCAAAAGCCGACTGTTGTACTACCTATTAGTACTAAAGCCGTGTATCGACTTCGCGCTTCAAGAGGACGAACATTGGCGCGCGATGGGTACCATTTTGTCACGCGAGCCAATGTGTTTGTTGGAACGCTCGAACTTGGAGCGGCCCGTTCCATCTAGAGTCGGTTTTTCACCGCGCATCAAAGGAAGCTCGAACACTGGAACTACAATTGGCACGTTAGTTGATATCAAAAGGCCTGAATTCCTCTGTCGCTGACGTCGGTCGCGGACCGTCAGTCGCGTAGCGCGCTGGCCATCAGCGCCAATGAAAAACATCCGTTGTGCGATACCGACCGCTCCACGGTACAGGCGTCTCCAAGTGGATTTGGGATAATTATGAACCCGTTTATAAATTGTTTAGTTGCTGCAGCATACTTACGCAAGCGGAGACGGCGTCAATGTAGAAAAAGATATCACATTCACCTACATAATTGTTGCTGATAGGGTGACGAATGGTGAATTTTCTACATTATTTGAAAAGCTACGTCAGGACGAGGAAAAGTTCTATAATTATTTTCATTAGATAAATCCCACAATACAGGACGTAGGCGCACCTCGGCAATTACACGTTCGGTATCAATATTCATGGCGACCGTCTATCCCGACTATACGCGCGCGCGTACCATCAGTTAGTTAGCCCAGTTGATCGGCAAGTTGAAATGTCAGTGGGCAAGGCACTTAGGTAGCATAGAAGGCTGATGACTAATGAGGTAGAAAAGTACTAGAGTGGAGACAACGTACCGGCAAGTGCAGCGTAGGACGTACATCCATTAGACTCGTTGAGACCACAGAATCGAGCTGAATTCAAGCCGATCTATAGCGGAAACCTATGTCCAGCAGTGCACGTCTTTGGAATAAAAAGGCGGGGGTATTTTGAGGGTGTTACTCGTTGGGAACAAATGGATCAGATGGGCGACTACAAAATATATGACGCCTACTCAGATACGACATGTCTGATCTACATTGCTATATAAATTAACCAGGCGCACTTTTCTACGAAATATGAAACGCGAAAAAAGTTTAATTTAGGTACCTAACACAGACCATAACTGTAATTTTTAAGTGTGCAATTTATAGGTGCATTACCTCCGTGAAAAAACTGATATTTTGGGTATATTAGGGTCTATTTTATTTTTCTACAATATATTACACTAGCTGCTCACACGTCCCGCTTTGCCCGCGTACGATTGGCTAAAGAAGTCAAATAGTAAGGATCTCTAATTTTTTTGAAAATTTCATATAGCTTATGTTCACCGGAGATAGCGTAGATTTCCAACAGTGAAATATTTTTTCTAATCAGTTCAGTAGTTTCGGAGCCTATTCGGTGCAAACAAACAAATACCTAATTAAATCATGAATAGGTAGGTCCGGCCAGGCCAAAAAAAAAACATGGCTGCAATACAATACAATAGACATGCTTGTAACTTCGGAACCCAAATGCGAGTTGCAGACCAAGAGCTAAGCTATTCGGGGTTAGCTCGCATAGCTGAAACAGTTTCCATAGATCTGTGCAGACTGCGAGCTAAGCACGATCTATGGAAAACTGCGTCAGCTATGCGAGCTAAACTAACTTAGCTTAGTTCTTGGTCTGCAACCGGCATTAAGCCGATCGTCCACCGCCAGCTAAAGGAACTAAGCTAAGCAAAACTAGGAAATAAGTTGTCCATCCACCAAAAAATAAGCTAAAACTACGTAAGTGATGGTAGTTCGGATCGGCCTACACAACTAAGTTAGTTCGATTTAGCTGTGCTATTTTATGTAACTTAGCTGACATAGTTTGCGGTGGACGCACATGAAAAACTATGCGAGCTAACTTAGCGGTGGACGATCGGCTTTATACTTAGGTATGGAATGTCTCAACTAAAGTTGTAGCAAAAACTTTTATCTAATACTAAATCTAACTTTCCCTAGGAATAAAACTAAGGCACTATCTAAATCTTTATTAAATATTTTGATCCTAATTAGCTACCTAATATATTTGTATTATGTATTTAGAATTAACACTATTCGCACCGCGGCGTGGGCGCTTCATATAAATATACACGAAGCGGGGACGCCTCTTTCCTCGGGGGAGTTTCCTGTTGTCATGTATCTTCAATCACTTCGGAGCTGAAAATATGAAATAAGTCTCAATTAAAATCTTTTTAATACCTTATTATAGAAATAGGTAGGTACCTATTAATTTTTGTTCTACGGCTTTCGTTCATATGAAAGTTAGGTGAGCATTTCGTTCATATATGTATTAATATTAATCTGCTAATTGTTATTGCTCTGAACCATGTTTATAAGTTGTTTTAAAGAGACATTACGAATCGTCTCGAACGCAGGCTTGATGATTACCAGCCTCCCAAACAAGCCGGTTTCTGGAAAGGCTTTGGCACCATGGATCACATACATACGCTGAGGCAGGTTATACAGCAGACCGAGTCATATAACCTGCCACTTTGCTTGGCGTTTGTGGACTATAAGAAAGCCTTTGATTCGGTCGAGACATGGGTTGGCCTTGAGTTTTTCCAACGATGCCGTATTGACTATTGGTACATTGAAGTATTTGTATAATAATGCCAATGGGTGAAGACCACGTACCAGCAAGCGCAGCGTGGGACATCCATACATGTGTACGGATGACCTCATCAAGACCGCAGGGTTGCCTGAATGCAAGCCTCTACCAACCGGTCTTATTGGAGATCAATAGGGGAGGCCTATGTCCAGTAGTGGACCTCCTATGGCTGAAAAGAAGAAGAAGAATTATATTAATAGATCAATTGAAGAATTTCAATCATATTTAATCCTATGTGGGTGAGACTTGGGTCCGAAAGCCATGTTTATTTAACATAAAAAAAAGAATTCTGGTCCTTTTGAGGTTATGCAAATGATGAAAAATTATATGTAATCATCCATATAATTATTATTATCTGAAGAAGCCATGGATAAAAATCTAATATGGTGTCTTAAACCGGATGTCAAAGCTGTGCATGTATCAGCCTTTTTTAATAGTCCACTGCAGGCGTAGATGTAAGCCTACCCACGGAGCCAGTGTCATAGCTAATTTAAAGATAACTTACATAAACTGGATGTATTTTGGAAACTCTTCCATCCATGGAATTTTCTCCCCTTGGTCTTGGTCCTCTTGGTCCTTCATCAGTTGCTCTGGTAATAGCGGATAAGTCAGCTGGAAAAGATTTTTTTTAAATTGATTTTAATCTGTTCTTATTTCATGATGGATAAGACCTGCACTGACATCTCGCATGGGATGTTTTGTGCCCCTCTAGCCTTTGTAGTACAATTAGAACCAGAAAGAGCAAATAGCTACTTGTAATGCTTGTATGTAACTTGAGTTGGCTAAATACATGAAATTAAAATACTAACTACATAGGTACATGTCAAGATGTTCAAATTAATGTGTATGTACTACAGACTACAGCAGAATAAATAAAGTAGGTAATTAATTATAAGTAAATTGCTTTTCATTCAAAACAGGCGGAAAACATACATTTACAGGCCACTTTGGAGTGAAAGTATTGCAGTTTTTTTTAATGATATTTCGAACACTTACCTTCGGTTTGAAGCTTTGTAGTCAATCGATTTTCAACACAGTCCCGTAACGAAGTAGCTCAATAAAATTCGTTTACAACGAATTATAAAATGATATTAAATAACATAATTTGTATATCCAGCAGAGTGCTAATGCCCATTTCTCTAATTCCCCAAATATGAAATAGAAATTTCCTGAATTGGGAAAAACAAAAATAACCTAAATATTCTGCACTGATCCACTCATCCCGTACAAGTAGATATGTTTCCTTCAGGTTCTAATTATTCATTTACTCAATAAAATATTCAAAGGAAGGTAAGCGTTTTCATTTCCTCATCTGATATGGAGGTGAATGGCATAAACAAAGGGAGGCCTATGCCCAGCAGTGGGTTATTAAAGGCTGATGATGATGATGATCTGATATATCAAATTACAGTGTGTTGTTTTTATAATGTAGTCACAAAAAATCACACTCAAGCTTAGTAAAGTTTTATAACGTTTCTTAAAGCCTGAAAATCGTTACCTACGAAAATTGTTTACGTGATAATTAATTTGTGGAAATGGTAATAAACTTGTAACACTGACTACCTCTATTAATTTTTTTTTAATCGATGGTGCCACAGATAAGATGACAAAGGTGCGTTCAGTTTGAGATTTGGGAGTTTTACCCATTTCGCCAATAATGCAACTTTTGCTCACTTCCCAAAAAAAACGAACGCAAAAGTAACAAACTGTGGTGCGTCAAATGTCAAACAACATAAAAGCTCCATCACACACAGGCGGTACTTGCGCTCATATCCGAAATATAGGTAGGCGCGGAAGACAGAGTGACGAGACGCCGAGGCACACCCGCCCGCCGGCCTCATGCCTCCCGCGCGCTCCCTACGCCCCTGCTAAATACTACGTCACGCACGCGGCGTCGGCATTATGCAAACATGCGCAATTATGCTCACTTGGCCATTTCATATAGATAAATTGATAGGTATTTTTGAAGATATTACTATGCAGGCAAAGATTTTAAAAATAATATTATGCTGATTGTTTTTATTATTATCGTATTAATTTTGTTGTATGCTTTTAACCGATTTCATAAAAAGATGTTCTCACTTAGGCATTAGTTTTTTTGTACGTACGAGTATGTTACGCGATTACTCCGTCAATTGTGAACCGATTGTAATGATTTCTTTTTTGTTTGATAGATCAAATTTCAGAATTGATCCCATTTAAATTTTATAAAAATTAGGTGTGTTGTATTTGAAAATAAACATTAGACGAATTTTTAACGATATACAAAATGATTATTTTTCGCAAAAAATAGCAAAACCGCTTTCCATCGTGTACAAAATTAGAATATTTCGCTCGAATCGTTTACGTCATTGTTGATTTTTCAAAAACAGCTCAGCCGATATCCGTAAAGTTTAAATGGGGCCACCACGGGAGTAGGTATATAAATACCCTTTCGAACTAAAAATAATTTTTCGATTCGGTTCACAATTGGCGAAATTATCGATGGACATACACAAAAAATATACATACAGACGAACATAGAACTTCCTCCTTTTTGAAAGTCGGTTGTAAACATAACAATAAATAGGTCCAATAAAAAAATTAATATAATAAGATTGCTGCTACAGTTGACAAATTTCGTCGTCTCCCGTAAGTGATGTCCTGGCCAAGCGGTCAGGGATAGTGGATACGACGTCACCTACGGTACCGGTATCAAATCCCGCCAATCGCACGTCTTCTTTTTGCTTCTTTATGTTGCAAAATATCATTTGGAAGCTCTATTGTTGACTTATAATTTATTTTTGAAAAATAATTATTTATACCACTCATACGATTTCCGCGCCATATTCTTAGAAGAGTAGAAAGCGGAAGTTTTATTTTGAACCTTATGGTCATAGTATAGGTATAGGCTGTAAGATGAAGAACAGACTTGCTGTTAGAGTCGATTTGGATTTTCGCCAGCTATAGAAACGTTACCATTTGATGCTGGGTTTGAATCCGCCCAAGTTCACATTTTTTGTTCATTTTTTTGCATGAAAATATCATTTGGAAGCTCTTGAACAATGTAATTGAGTTAATATGCCTATAGATGCAATCAGATCCATCCATTCATCCAGCAGCCATAAGACGTCCACGGCTGGACATAGGCCTCCCATTTAGATCTGCAAGTAGACCGGTTAATAGAAACTTGCATCCAGCGCGTTCGTGCGGTCTGGTGTGTTTAAATAAAATAATATAAAAAAATAAATTGAAAAAAATAACGTTTGAATTAGAGGGGAAAATCCAAGATGGCGGCCGCCATTAGTTTCCATTTTGAAATTAAAGTTGGCGGATGTCCCTTATTTGAAAAAGTCGTCATGGGTATCGTTTTCGAGGTTTTCGAGGGTGTAGATTTCAAAAATGGCATACATTTTGACATAAAAATGGCGGATGTCACTTTTTGGAAAAAGTCGTCATGGGTATCGTTTTCGAGGTTTTCGGGGGTGTAGGTTTCAAAAATGGCGTCCATTTTGAAATTCAAGATGGCGGAAGTCACTTTTTTGCAAAAAGTCGTCATGGGTATCGTTTTCGAGGTTTTTGGGGGTGTGGATTTCAAAAATGGCATCCATTTTGAAATTCAAGATGGCGGATGTCACTTACTTTCAAAAAATCGTCATGGGTGTCGTTGTCGAGGTTTTTGGGGGTGTAGACTTCAAAAATGGCGTCCATTTTGAAATTCAAGATGGCGGATGTCACTTTTTTTCAAAAAGTCGTCATGGGTATCGTTTTCGAAGTTTTTCTTGAAGATCTTTGCACCTATAAACAAACTCGCGGGCCGCATGCGGCCCGCGCACCGCCCAAAATACTAGTTCATAATATATACAGCTAAATTACCATTCACTGACTGACTGACTCATTTAGATAGTTGTTTAGAGGGAAGGAGAAGTGATGGGAAAAAAATAATTATAGATTTGTATAGAGATGAGAAATTTATCGGGAGGAAAAATCCCAAAATCTTAAAAAGTCACTTCTTCAACCTGGACCCCTAAGGGATCTCAGAAACGGTGAGGTTTAGGGGTATACTGTTTAAACTAAATAGAGAGTACTACCTCGGTACTTTTTGGAAAAATCAAAAAAAACATGGCTCCCATACAAAAAAACATGGCCGCCATACAAATTTGACATGCTTATAACTTCGAAACGGTTATACTTAGGTACAGACTGTTTGAACAAATGTTATAGCCAATCGATAGGAGCAACTGCTGGTGATGACAAAAATCCAAGATGGCGGATCCAAGATGGCCGCCATTTTTCAAAATGGTCCGAGGGGGCTGATTTTTTGTATCCGGGGGTTTTTTGGGTCCCATATTTCATTGGCGAAAAAAAATTTTGAAAAAGTTTTTTTTTAAAGATGGCCGCCATACATTGAATCTTTTTCATCTTTAGAGAGTTGTTTTGAAGAAACTATTAGCAATAACGAGAAACTGATTGCGGATTTGTATTTAACTAAATAAGTGGTTTAAAGAATAAATGATAGAACTTCGGAAGGTCAACTCCTCATATTGGACCCCCAACGGATCTCAAAAACGGTGGGGTTTCGAGATGTACTTTGTTCACAAGATATTGTGTACTACCTTGGCACTTTTTGAAAACGTTAAAAAAAATCATAGCTCCCATACAAAAAAACATGGTCGCCATACAAATTAGTCAAAGTACTTAGGTATGAAATTTTTGAACAGCAGTTGTAGCCAATTTACTGAACCGATTTCGAATTTTTTTTCATTACTGGAATTGGTATTTAATACTCAATGATAATTGCTATGTATTCTACTCAATTATAGTACAAGTTCAACCTAATATTTCGAAAATTGTAAAAAAAGTCGGCAAAAAATGCAAATTTTCGAACTTTGAGACGCATGCGCTGACTACATAGTGCATAATACATAAAAATGATGTACCACAAAAATAACCGGCTTTACCTGGTCTACATAAAAGTCCGCGACAGCATATGTCTATCTCCTAAGGTTTTTGAACTATGACAGTTTTTATAACTATAATTAGAGAGCGAAATAGTAGGTATTTTTAAAATGTTTTTTTACAAATAGTGTATCAATCCTTATCCAAATAAACACTTTAGTTAGCTTGGTCATTTCATACAGATCAAATTTGTCATTCACATCAAATAATTTCAACGGATAGTTTCGAAGATATCTTAAGATTAAAATTACAACGCAATAAAAAATATTGCCGCGGTAGTAACTGTGTACATATAATGTGCCTTGACTTCTATTTATAACGTAGGTACACTAGAATACAAAGTTTTACTTTATCTAAGATAGATAAGGTATTTAAGATTGAGATAAGAGCAAGTTTTGTCGTAGTTACAGTAAAAGCTATATTTAAGATTGAACTATACCTACACCGCTCGAATACGACTTGCCATATTATCCTTCAAGTAGAAAGCGGAAGCACTATTTTGAACCTTATGATCATAGAAATAAAATTGATAAAATTCATCATTCAGCCTATACTTACCAGTATAGGGAAGTTATGCAAAAGCCGAACACCCGCCCGCCGACCTTATGCCTCAAAGAATGAATAATAAAGATGGAATAATGGTATTAGAAAAAAATGGTGAAATCTCCGAAGGTCAACTCCTGGTATTGGACCCCCGACGGATCTCGAAAACGGTGGGGTTTAGAGATATACTTTCTTCGCAAAATATTGAGTACTACCTTGGTACTTTTTGGAACAATTAAAAAAAACATGGCTCCCATACAAAAAAAAATGGCCGCCATACATTTTATTTTTCACTCAGTTTTGTTTTGTTTTTTGTTTAGTTGTTATAAGGAAACTATCAGAGATGGGAAATATAGAGGTGAGAATATGATCGTGAGAAGAAATGAAATCTCGGAAGGTCAATTCTTCAACCTGGACCCCTAAGGGATCTCAATAACGGTGAGGTTTAGAGATGTACTTCTTTCACGAAATATTGAGTACTACCTTGGTACTTTTTGGAACAATTAAAAAAAACTTGGCTCTAATACAAAAAAGCATGGCCGCCATACATTGCATTTTTCACTCATCTAGATGGTTGTTTCAAGGAAACTATTAGGAATGACAAAAAACTGAACCCATTTTGACATTAAAGATGGCGGATGTCACTTTTGTTAAAAAGTCATCATGGGTATCGATTTCGAGGTTTTCGGAGGTGTAGATTTGGAAAATGGCATCCATTTTGAAATTCAAGATGGCGGATGTCACTTTATTTCAAAAAGTCGTCATGGGTGTCGTTGTCGAGGTATCCGGGGGTGTAGATTTCAATAATGGCATTTATTTTGAAATCCAAGATGGCGGATGTCACTTTTTTCAAAAAGTCGTCATGGGTATCGTTTTCGAGGTTTTCGGGGGTGTAGGTTTCAAAAATGGCGTCCATTTTGAAATTCAAGATGGCGAAACGTCGCTTTTTTGCAAAAAGTCGTCATGGGTGTCGTTGTCGAGGTATTCGGGGGTGTAGATTTCAAAAATGGCATCAATTTTGAAATACAAGATGGCGGATGTCACTTTTTTCAAAAATTCGTCATGGGTATCGTTTTCGAGGTTTTCGGGGGTTTGAATTTCAAAAATGGCATCCATTTTGAAATCCAAGATGGCGGATGTCACTTATGTGCAAAAAGTCGTCATGGGTGTCGTTGTCGAGGTTTTAGGAGGTGTAGATTTCAAAAATGGCATCCATTTTGAAATTCAAGATGGCGGATGTCATTTTATTGCAAAAAGTCGTCATGGGTATCGTTTTCGAGGTTTTTGGGGGTGTAGATTTCAATAATGGCGTCCATTTTGAAATTCAAGATGGCGGAAGTCACTTTTATGAAAAAGTCGTCATGAATGTCGTTGTCGAGGTATTCGGGGGTGTAGATTTCAAAAATGGCATCCATTTTGAAATTCAAGATGGCGGAGGTCACTTTTTTGCAAAAAGTCGTCATGGGTATCGTTTTCGAGGTGTTCGGGGGTGTAGATTTCAAAAATGGCATCAATTTTGAAATTCAAGATGGCGGATGTCACTTTTTTGCAAAAAGTCGTCATGGGTGTCGTTGTCGAGGTTTTTGGGGGTGTAGATTTCAAAAATGGCAGCCATTTTGAAATTCAAGATGGCGGAAGTCACTTTTTTGCAAAAAGTCGTCATAAATGTCGTTTTCGAAGTTTTTGGGGTCGTAAAGTCATCGCAAAAATGAAACCCATCTAAAAAATACTCTCGCGGGCCGCATGCGGCCCGCGCACCGCCCAAAATACTAGTTCATATTATATAAAGTTAAATTACCACTGACTGACTCATTTAGATAGTTGTTTAGGGGGATGGAGAAGTGGTGGGAAAAAAATAATTATAGATTTGTATAGAGATGAGAAATTTATCGGGAGGAAAAATCCCAAAATCTTGAAAAGTCTTCTCTTCAACCTGGACCCCTAAGGGATCTCAAAAACGGTGAAGTTTAGGGGTATACTGTTTTAACTAAATAGAGAGTACTACCTTGGTACTTTTTGGAAAAATCAAAAAAAACATGGCTCCCATACAAAAAAACATGGCCGCCATACAAATTTGACATGCTTATAACTTCCAAACGGTTATACTTAGGTATAGACTGTTTGAACAAATGTTATAGCCAATAGATAGGGGCAACTGCCAATGATGACAAAAATCCAAGATGGCGGATCCAAGATGGCCGCCATTTTTCAAAATGGTCCGAGGGGGCTGATTTTTTGCATCCGGGGGTTTTTGGGGTCCCTTATTTCATTGGCGAAAAAAAATTTTGAAAAAGTTTTTTTTTAAAGATGGCCGCCATACATTGAATCTTTTTCATCTTTAGAGAGTTGTTTTGAGGAAACTATTACCAATAATGAAAAACTGATTGCAGATTCGTATATAAATAATAAAGTGGTTTGAGGAATAAATGATGAAACTTCGGAAGGTCAACTCCTCATATTGGACCCCCAACGGATCTCAAAAACGGTGGGGTTTAGAGATGTGTTTTCTTTACAAGATATTGTGTACTACCTTGGCACTTTTTGAAAACGTTAAAAAAAATCATGACTCCCATACAAAAAAACATGGTCGCCATACAAATTAGTCAAAGTACTTAGGTATGAAATTTTTGAACAGCAGTTGTAGCCAATTTACTGAACCGATTTCGATTTTTTTTTCATTACTGGAATCGTTATTTAATACTTAATGATAATTGTCATGTATTATACTCAGTGATAGTACTATTTCAACCTAATATTTTGAAAATTGTAAAAAAAGTCGGCAAAAAATGCAAATTTTCGACCTTTGAGACGCATGCGCTGACTACATAGTGCATAGTACATAAAAACAATGTACTACAAAAATAACCGGCTTTACTTGGTCTACATAAAAGTCCGCGACAGCATATGTCTATGTCCTAAGGTTTTTGAATTATGACTGTTTTTACAACTATAAATCGAGAGCGAAATAGTAGGTATTTTTCAAATGTTTTTTTACAAATAGTGTATCAATCCTTATCCAAATAAACACTTTAGTTAGCTTGGTCATTTCATACAGATCAAAATTGTCATTCACATCAAATAATTTCAACGGATAGTTTCGAAGATATCGTAAGATTAAAATTACAACGCAATAAAAAATATTGCCGCGGTACATACTGTTACAGAATCTGTGGCGCGACTTCTGCAAAACCTTTACATTATTCGGATAGATCATAAGGTTTAACGAAAAACTGATCGCAGATTTGTGTATAAATAGAAAAGTGATTTAAGGAAAATATAATTAAACCTCGGAAGGTCAACTCCTCATATTGGACCCCCAACGGATCTCAAAAACGGTGAGGTTTAGAGATGTACTTTGTTCACAAGATATTGTGTTCTACCTTGGCACTTTTTGAAAACGTTAAAAAAATTATAGCTCCCATACAAAAAAAACATGGTCGCCATACAAATTAGTCGAAGTACTTAGGTATGAAATTTTTGAACAGCAGTTGAAGCCAATTTACTGAACCGATTTCGAATTTTTTTTCATTACTGGATTCGTTATTTAATACTTAATGACAATTATTATGTTTTATACTTAGTAATACTACTATTTCAACGAAATATTTTGAAAATTGTAAAAAAAGTCGGCAAAAAATGCAAATGTTCTACCTTTGAGACGCATGCGCTGACTACATAGTGCATAATACATAAAAATGATGTACTACAAAAATAACCGGCTTTTCCTGGTCTACATAAAAGTTCGGGACAGCATATGTCTATGTTCTAAGGTTTTTGAACTATGACAGTTTTTATAAATATAATTAGAGAGCGAAATAGTAGGTATATTTTTCAAAACTATTTTGACAAATAATGTATCAATCCTTATCTAAATAAACACGTTAATTAGCTTGGCCGTTTCATACAGATCAAAATTGTCATTCACATCAAATAATTTCAACGGATAGTTTCGAAGTTATTGTAAGTTTAAAATTACAACGCAATAAGAAATATTGCCGCGGTACATACTGTTACATAATCTGTGCCACGACTTCTACAAAGCTTTAAATTATGTATTCGGATAGATCATAAGGTCATGAGACAAGAGCAATTTTTTTAGTAATTTTAAGAGCGTTATATGCGTAGTTATAGTAAAATCTAGATTTAATACTGAAAACACTAGATTTTCAACTTTGACGACGTAAACCTAGGGCCCAAAGAGAACAATCTTCCAATAGTGTATCCAGCCCAGATAGCCAACTTCATTGGCTTTCCTCCAAAACAATTTATAGAAGCCTAGGCTCAATACCGAGGCAGCCCCTGGATGGTCTAATTAGACCTAGATTTGGGAAATTATTCCAGGACATATAACTCGGTAACCGGGGGCCCGAATTATAAGCTGATGCCACAGAAGTCATTTTTATCTGCGGTCGAAGCGACTGAGCCCAAAAAATTGTTCCTGGATCAATTTATGAGGGACCTCGAAATCGTTTTCAAATTACGACAACGAAAATAAAGTACTTCCAAAAATTTTGAAACTTTGAATATAGATACCCCTAGGCTCCACAAATACTGTGTCGAAATTTAGGATTCTCTCGAGCACCGGGAAACCCAAAAATGGGATTTTGATTGGTTTGTTGATAGTAGGATAAATGGTAGGATAACTTCAGAGACTGAGTATACTAAACACCACATAAGTCGGCGGATGGGAAGTTATCCAACAGATAGTAATAATCCGAAATATAGGTAGGCGCGGAAGACAGAGTGACGAGACGCCGAGGCACACCCGCCCGCCGACCTCATGCCTCCCGCGCGCTACCTACGCCCCTTCTAAATACTACGTCACGCACGCGGCGTCGGCATTATGCAAACATGCGCAATTATGCTCACTTGGCCATTTCATAAAGATAAAAATTGATATGTATTTTTGAAGATATTACTATGCAGGCAAAGATTTTAAAAATAATATTATGCTGATTTTTTTTATTATTATCGTATTAATTTTGTTTTATTCTTTTAACCGATTTCATAAAAAGATGTTCTCACTTAGGCATTAGTTTTTTTGTATGTACGAGTATGTTACGCGATTACTCCGTCAATTGTGAACCGATTGTAATGATTTCTTCAAATTTTCGACCTTTGAGACGCATGCGCTGACTACATAGTGCATAATACATAAAAATAATGTACTACAAAAATAACCGGCTTTACCTGGTCTACATAAAAGTCCGCGACAGCATATGTCCATGTCCTAAGGTTATTGAACTATGACAGTTTTTATAACAATAAATCGAGAGCGAAATAGTAGGTAATTTTCAAAACTTTTTTGACAAATAATGTATTAATCCTTATCCAAATAAACACTTTAATTAGCTTGGTCATTTCATACAGATCAAAATTGTCATTCACATCAAATAATTTCAACGGATAGTTTCGAAGATATCGTAAGTTTAAAATTACAACGCAATAAAAAATATTGCCGCGGTACATACTGTTACATAATCTGTGCCACGACTTCTATTTAGATCTCAGATAGGTATTATAGTATATAAGGTATTTAAGATTGAGATAAGAGCAAGTTTTGTCGTAGTTACAGTAAAAACTATATTTGAGATTGAACTCGAATACGACTTGCCATATCCTTCAAGTAGAAAGCGGAAGCACTATTTTGAACCTTATAGTCATAGAAATAAAATTGATCCGGGTAAGTATAGGCTGAATGATGAAACTTGATGGCGTTTGTGAACACGAAGCGAGCCGTTGCGTAGTATCAAATTCATATATCAGAACCGATGCGATGTGGGGTTAAGCGTCACACAAGTCGGCGGATGGGAAGTAATGCAAAAACCGAACACCCGCCCGCCGACCTCATGCCTCCCGCGCGCTCCCTCCGTGCTAAATACTACGTCACGCACGCGGCGTCGGCATTATGCACACATGCGCAATTATGCACACTTGGCTATTTCATATAGATGAAAATTGATAGGTATTTTAGAAGATATTATTTATATTTAACCGATTTCATTAAAAGATGTTTTCACTCAGGCATTCGTGTTTTTGTATGTATGTTACGCGATTACTCCGTCAATTGTGAACCGATTGTAATTATTTCTTTTTTGTTTGGTAGATCAAAGTTTAGAATTGGTCTCATTTAAATTTTATCAAAATCAGGTGTGTTAGTTTTAACAGTTACATTAACATTAGACGAATTTTTTAACGATAATCAAAAAATTATTTTTCTCCAATAATTTTAAAACCGCCTTCTATCGTGTACAAAATTCGAATATTTATATATACAAAAAATATACATACAGACGAACATATAACTTCCTCCTTTTTGGAAGTCGGTTGTAAACATAACAATAAAACGTTCCAATAAAAAAATAAAAATAATAAAATTGCTGCTACAGTCAACAAATTTTGCCATTCGCTGTAAGTGATGTCCTGGCCAAGCGGTCAGGGGTAGTGAATAGTAGGATACGACGTCACCCACGGTACCGGTATCGAGTCCCGTCAGTCGCACGTCTTCTTTTTGCTTCTTTTTGTTGCATGAAAATATCTTTAGTTGACTTTTAATTTCTTTTTGTAAAATAATTATTTATACCGCTCATATGAATAAAATGCGGAAGTTTTATAACATAGAAATAAAATTGATCTGTGTATAGGCTGTAAGATGGTTGTTGCGGTTAGACTTGCTTATGGATACAATCTGATCCATCCATCCAGCAGCCATATGACGTCCACGGCAGGACATAGGCCTACCATATAGATCTGCAAAAAGACCGGTTAATAGAAACTTGCATCCAGCGCGTTCGTGCGGTCTGGAGTGTTTAAATAAAATAATATACAAAATAGATTGAAAAAAATAAACGTGCGAATTAAAGGGGAAAATCCAAGATGGCGGCCGCCATTGGTTTCCATTTTGAAATTAAAGTTGGCGGATGTCCCTTATTTGAAAAAGTCATCATGGGTATCGTTTTCGAGGTTTTCGAGGGTGTAGATTTCAAAAATGGCATCCATTTTGAAATTCAAGATGGCGGATGTCACTTTTTTGAAAAAGTCGTCATGGGTATCGTTTTCGAGGTTTTTGGGGGTATAGATTTCAAAAATGGCGTCTATTTTGAAATTCAAGATGGCGGAAGTCACTTTTTTTGCAAAAGGTCGTCATGGGTGTCGTCGTCGAGGTTTTTGGGGGTGTAGATTTCAAAAATGGCATCAATTTTGAAATTCAAGATGGCGGATGTCACTTTTTTTGAAACAGTCGTCATGGGTATCGTTTTCGAGGTATTCGGGGGTGTAGATTTCAATAATGGCGTCCATTTTGAAATTCAAGATGGCGGAAGTCATTTTTTTGCAAAAAGTCGTCATGGGTGTCGTTGCCGAGGTATTCGGGGGTGTAGATTTCAAAAATGGCATCAATTTTGAAATACAAGATGGCGGATGTCACTTTTTTCAAAAAGTCGTCATGGGTATCGTTTTCGAGGTTTTAAGGGGTGTAGATTTCCAAAATGGCATCCATTTTGAAATTCAAGATGGCGGATGTCACTTTTTTGCAAAAAGTCGTCATGGGTGTCGTTGTCGAGGTATTCGGGGATGTAGATTTTAATAATGGCGTCCATTTTGAAATTCAAGATGGCGGAAGTCACTTTTTTGCAAAAAGTCGTCATGGGTGTCGTTGTCGAGGTTTTAAGGGGTGTAGATTTCAAAAATGTCATCCATTTTGAAATTCAAGATGGCGGATGTCACTTTTTTTTCAAAATGTCGTCATGGGTATCGTTTTCAAGGTATTCAAGGGTTGTTTTGTATTGAAAAAAATTGTTTTTTATTACTTGTCTGTCAAAAAAACAAATCGCGGGCCGCATGCGGCCCGCGCACCGCCCAAAATACTAGTCATATTATATAAAGTTAAATTACCACTGACTGACTGACTGACTGACTGACTCACTCACTTAGATAGTTGTTTAGGGGGATGGAGAAGTGGTGGGTAAAAAATAATTATAGATTTGTATAGAGATAAAAAATTGATCGAGAGGAAAAATCCCAAAATCTTCAAAAGTCTTCTCTTCAACCTGGACTCCTAAGGGATCTCAAAAACGGTGAGGTTTAGGGGTATACTGTTTGAACTAAATAGAGAGTACTACCTTGGTACTTTTTGGAAAAATGAAAAAAAACATGGCTCCCATACAAAAAAACATGGCCGCCATACAAATTTGACATGCTTATAACTTCGAAACGGTTATACTTAGGTATAGACTGTTTGAACAAATGTTATAGCCAATCGATAGGGGCAACTGCCCATGATGACAAAAATCCAAGATGGCGGATTCAAGATGGCGGCCATTTTTCAAAATGGTCCGAGGGGGCTGATTTTTTGCATCCGGGGGTTTTTGGGGTCCCTTATTTCAATGGCGAAAAAAAATTTTGAAAAAGTTTTTTTTTAAAGATGGCCGCCATACATTGAATCTTTTACATCTTTAGAGAGTTGTTTTGAAGAAACTATTAGCAATAACGAAAAACTGATTGCATATTCGTATATAAATAAAACAGTGGTTTAAGGAATAAATGATGAAACTTCGGAAGGTCAACTCCTCATATTGGACCCCCAACGGATCTCAAAAACGGTGAGGTTTAGATATGTACTTTGTTCACAAGATATTGTGTACTACCTTGGCACTTTTTGAAAACGTTAAAAAAATTCATAGCTCTCATACAAAAAAACATGGTCGCCATACAAATTAGTCGAAGTATTTAGGTATGAAATTTTTGAACAGCAGTTGTAGCCAATTTACTGAACCGATTTCGATTTTTTTTTCACTACTGGAATTGGTATTTAATACTCAATGATAATTGCAATGTATTCTATTCAATTATAGTACAAGTTCAACCTAATATTTCGAAAATTGTAAAAAAAGTCGGCAAAAAATGCAAATTTTCGACCTTTGAGACGCATGCGCTGACTACATAGTGCATAATACATAAAAATGATGTACTACAAAAATAACAGGCTTTACTTGGTCTACAAAAAAGTCCGCGACAGCATATGTCTATCTCCTAAGATTTTTGAACTATGACAGTTTTTATAACTATAATTAGAGAGCGAAATAGCAGGTATTTTTAAAATGTTTTTTTACAAATAGTGTATGAATCCTTATCCAAATAAACACTTTAGTTAGCTTGGTCATTTCATACAGATCAAAATTGTCACTTACATCAAATAATTTCAAGGAATAGTTTCGAAGATATCGTAAGATTAAAATTACAACGCAATAAAAAATATTGCCGCTGTAGTAACTGTGTACATATTCTGTGCCATGACTTCTATTTATAACGTAGGTACACTAGAATACAAAGCTTTACTTTATCTAAGAGAGATAAGGTATTTAAGATTGAGATAAGAGCAAGTTTTGTCTTAGTTACAGTAAAAGCTATATTTGAGATTGAACTATACCTACACCGCTCGAATACGACTTGTCATATCCTTCAAGTAGAAAGCGGAAGCACTATTTTGAACCTTATTGTCATAGAAATAAAATTGATAAAATTCATCATTCAGCCTATACTTACCAGTATAGGGAAGTTATGCAAAAGCCGAACACCCGCCCGCCGACCTCATGCCTCCCGCGCGCACTCTACTCCCGTGTTCAATAGTACTCAATACTACGGTTTTTTTTAGGATGGAAACTGTTGTACGATTAGTACTAAAGTCGCGTTTTGAACAAGCCGCCATACATTGGTTCTTTTTCATCTTTAGATGATTGTTTTGAGGAAACCATTTGCAATGACAATAAACTGATGGCAGATTCGTATAAAGATGGAATAATGATTTTAGAAAAAAATGGTGAAACCTCCGAAGGTCATGTCTTGGTATTGGACCCCCAAGGGATCTCGAAAACGGTGGGGTTTAGAGATATACTTTCTTCGCAAAATATTGAGTACTACCTTGGTACTTTTTGAAACAATTAAAAAAAACATGACTCCCATACAAAAAAACATGGTTGCCATACATTGCCTCTTTCAATCATTTAGATCGTTGTTCTGAGAAAACCATTAGCAATGACAAAAAACTGAGTGCATGCAGATTCGTATAAAGATAAAATAATGATTTAAGGATTAAATGGTAAAACCTCCGAAGGTCAACTCCTGGTATTGGACCCCGACGGATCTCGAAAACGGTGGGGTTTAGAGATATACTTTCTTCGCAAAATATTGAGTACTACCTTGGTACTTTTTGAAACAATTAAAAAAAACATGGCTCCCATACAAAAAAAAATGGCCGCCATACATTTTATTTTTCACTCAGTTTTGTTTTGTTTTTTGTTTAGTTGTTATAAAGAAACTATCAGAGATGGGAAATATAGAGGTGAGAATATGATCGTGAGAAGAAATAAAATCTCGGAAGGTCAATTCTTCAACCTGGACCCCTTAGGGATCTCAATAACGGTGAGGTTTAGAGATGTACTTCTTTCACAAAATAATGAGTACTACCTTGGTACTTTTTGGAACAATTAAAAAAAACTTGGCTCTCATACAAAAAAAAACATGGCCACCATACTTTGCATTTTTCACTCATTTAGATGGTTGTTTCAAGGAAACTATTAGGAATGACAAAAACTGAACCCATTTTGACATTAAAGATGGCGGATGTCAATTAAGTTAAAAAGTCGTCATGGGTATCGATTTCGAGGTTTTCGGGGGTGTAGATTTCATATATGGCATCCATTTCGACATTACAGATGGCGGATGTCACTTTTTTCAAAAAGTCGTCATGGGTATCGTTTTCGAGGTTTTCGGGGGTGTAAATTTGGAAAATGGCATCCATTTTGAAATTCAAGATGGCGGAAGTCATTTATTTGCAAAAAGTCGTCATGGGTGTCGTCGTCGAGGTTTTTGGGGGTGTAGATTTCAAAAATGGCATTCATTTTGAAATTCAAGATGGCGGAAGTCACTTTTTTGAAAAAGTCGTCATGGGTACCGTTTTCGAGGTATTCGGGGGTGGGAATTTCAAAAATGGAATCCATTTTGAAATTCAAGATGGCGGATGTCACTTATGTGCAAAAAGTCGTCATGGGTGTCGTTGTCGAGGTTTTTGGGGGTGTAGATTTCAAAAATGGCATCTATTTTGAAATTCAAGATGGCGGATGTCACTTATTCGCAAAAAGTCGTCATGGGTGTCGTTTTCGAGATTTTCGGGGGTGTAGATTTCAAAAATGGCATCCATTTTGACATTAAAGATGGCGGATGTCACGTTTTTGCAAAAAGTCGTCATGGGTATCGATTTCGAAGTATTCGGGGGTGTAGATTTCAAAAATGGCATCCATTTTGAAATTCAAGATGGCGGAAGTCACTTTTTGCAAAAAGTCG
Source organism: Hypomecis punctinalis (assembly GCA_949316475.1). Taxonomy (NCBI): domain Eukaryota; kingdom Metazoa; phylum Arthropoda; class Insecta; order Lepidoptera; family Geometridae; genus Hypomecis; species Hypomecis punctinalis. Next base: position 3,482,147 of record OX438809.1, read on the forward strand.
TCATGGGTATCGTTTTCGAGGTGTTCGGGGGTGTAGATTTCAAAAATGGCATCAATTTTGAAATTTAAGATGGCGGATGTCACTTTTTTGCAAAAAGTCGTCATGGGTGTTGTTGTCGAGGTTTTCGGGGGTGTAGATTTCAAAAATGGCATCCATTTTGAAACTCAAGATGGCGGAAGTCACTTTTTTGCAAAAAGTCATCATGGATGTCGTTTTCGAAGTTTTTGAGGTCGTTAAGTCATCGCAAAAATGAAACCCATCCAAAAAATACTCTCGCGGGCCGCATGCGGCCCGCGCACCGCCCAAAATACTAGTTCATATTATATAAAGTTAAATTACCACTGACTGACTGACTGACTGACTGACTCACTCACTTAGATAGTTGTTTAGGGGGATGGAGAAGTGGTGGGTAAAAAATAATTATAGATTTGTATAGAGATAAAAAATTGATCGAGAGGAAAAATCCCAAAATCTTCAAAAGTCTTCTCTTCAACCTGGACTCCTAAGGGATCTCAAAAACGGTGAGGTTTAGGGGTATACTGTTTGAACTAAATAGAGAGTACTACCTTGGTACTTTTTGGAAAAATGAAAAAAAACATGGCTCCCATACAAAAAAACATGGCCGCCATACAAATTTGACATGCTTATAACTTCGAAACGGTTATACTTAGGTATAGACTGTTTGAACAAATGTTATAGCCAATCGATAGGGGCAACTGCCCATGATGACAAAAATCCAAGATGGCGGATTCAAGATGGCGGCCATTTTTCAAAATGGTCCGAGGGGGCTGATTTTTTGCATCCGGGGGTTTTTGGGGTCCCTTATTTCAATGGCGAAAAAAAATTTTGAAAAAGTTTTTTTTTAAAGATGGCCGCCATACATTGAATCTTTTACATCTTTAGAGAGTTGTTTTGAAGAAACTATTAGCAATAACGAAAAACTGATTGCATATTCGTATATAAATAAAACAGTGGTTTAAGGAATAAATGATGAAACTTCGGAAGGTCAACTCCTCATATTGGACCCCCAACGGATCTCAAAAACGGTGAGGTTTAGATATGTACTTTGTTCACAAGATATTGTGTACTACCTTGGCACTTTTTGAAAACGTTAAAAAAATTCATAGCTCTCATACAAAAAAACATGGTCGCCATACAAATTAGTCGAAGTATTTAGGTATGAAATTTTTGAACAGCAGTTGTAGCCAATTTACTGAACCGATTTCGATTTTTTTTTCACTACTGGAATTGGTATTTAATACTCAATGATAATTGCAATGTATTCTATTCAATTATAGTACAAGTTCAACCTAATATTTCGAAAATTGTAAAAAAAGTCGGCAAAAAATGCAAATTTTCGACCTTTGAGACGCATGCGCTGACTACATAGTGCATAATACATAAAAATGATGTACTACAAAAATAACAGGCTTTACTTGGTCTACAAAAAAGTCCGCGACAGCATATGTCTATCTCCTAAGATTTTTGAACTATGACAGTTTTTATAACTATAATTAGAGAGCGAAATAGCAGGTATTTTTAAAATGTTTTTTTACAAATAGTGTATGAATCCTTATCCAAATAAACACTTTAGTTAGCTTGGTCATTTCATACAGATCAAAATTGTCACTTACATCAAATAATTTCAAGGAATAGTTTCGAAGATATCGTAAGATTAAAATTACAACGCAATAAAAAATATTGCCGCTGTAGTAACTGTGTACATATTCTGTGCCATGACTTCTATTTATAACGTAGGTACACTAGAATACAAAGCTTTACTTTATCTAAGAGAGATAAGGTATTTAAGATTGAGATAAGAGCAAGTTTTGTCTTAGTTACAGTAAAAGCTATATTTGAGATTGAACTATACCTACACCGCTCGAATACGACTTGTCATATCCTTCAAGTAGAAAGCGGAAGCACTATTTTGAACCTTATTGTCATAGAAATAAAATTGATAAAATTCATCATTCAGCCTATACTTACCAGTATAGGGAAGTTATGCAAAAGCCGAACACCCGCCCGCCGACCTCATGCCTCCCGCGCGCACTCTACTCCCGTGTTCAATAGTACTCAATACTACGGTTTTTTTTAGGATGGAAACTGTTGTACGATTAGTACTAAAGTCGCGTTTTGAACAAGCCGCCATACATTGGTTCTTTTTCATCTTTAGATGATTGTTTTGAGGAAACCATTTGCAATGACAATAAACTGATGGCAGATTCGTATAAAGATGGAATAATGATTTTAGAAAAAAATGGTGAAACCTCCGAAGGTCATGTCTTGGTATTGGACCCCCAAGGGATCTCGAAAACGGTGGGGTTTAGAGATATACTTTCTTCGCAAAATATTGAGTACTACCTTGGTACTTTTTGAAACAATTAAAAAAAACATGACTCCCATACAAAAAAACATGGTTGCCATACATTGCCTCTTTCAATCATTTAGATCGTTGTTCTGAGAAAACCATTAGCAATGACAAAAAACTGAGTGCATGCAGATTCGTATAAAGATAAAATAATGATTTAAGGATTAAATGGTAAAACCTCCGAAGGTCAACTCCTGGTATTGGACCCCGACGGATCTCGAAAACGGTGGGGTTTAGAGATATACTTTCTTCGCAAAATATTGAGTACTACCTTGGTACTTTTTGAAACAATTAAAAAAAACATGGCTCCCATACAAAAAAAAATGGCCGCCATACATTTTATTTTTCACTCAGTTTTGTTTTGTTTTTTGTTTAGTTGTTATAAAGAAACTATCAGAGATGGGAAATATAGAGGTGAGAATATGATCGTGAGAAGAAATAAAATCTCGGAAGGTCAATTCTTCAACCTGGACCCCTTAAGGATCTCAATAACGGTGAGGTTTAGAGATGTACTTCTTTCACAAAATAATGAGTACTACCTTGGTACTTTTTGGAACAATTAAAAAAAACTTGGCTCTCATACAAAAAAAAACATGGCCACCATACTTTGCATTTTTCACTCATTTAGATGGTTGTTTCAAGGAAACTATTAGGAATGACAAAAACTGAACCCATTTTGACATTAAAGATGGCGGATGTCAATTAAGTTAAAAAGTCGTCATGGGTATCGATTTCGAGGTTTTCGGGGGTGTAGATTTCATATATGGCATCCATTTCGACATTACAGATGGCGGATGTCACTTTTTTCAAAAAGTCGTCATGGGTATCGTTTTCGAGGTTTTCGGGGGTGTAAATTTGGAAAATGGCATCCATTTTGAAATTCAAGATGGCGGAAGTCATTTATTTGCAAAAAGTCGTCATGGGTGTCGTCGTCGAGGTTTTTGGGGGTGTAGATTTCAAAAATGGCATTCATTTTGAAATTCAAGATGGCGGAAGTCACTTTTTTGAAAAAGTCGTCATGGGTACCGTTTTCGAGGTATTCGGGGGTGGGAATTTCAAAAATGGAATCCATTTTGAAATTCAAGATGGCGGATGTCACTTATGTGCAAAAAGTCGTCATGGGTGTCGTTGTCGAGGTTTTTGGGGGTGTAGATTTCAAAAATGGCATCTATTTTGAAATTCAAGATGGCGGATGTCACTTATTCGCAAAAAGTCGTCATGGGTGTCGTTTTCGAGATTTTCGGGGGTGTAGATTTCAAAAATGGCATCCATTTTGACATTAAAGATGGCGGATGTCACGTTTTTGCAAAAAGTCGTCATGGGTATCGATTTCGAAGTATTCGGGGGTGTAGATTTCAAAAATGGCATCCATTTTGAAATTCAAGATGGCGGAAGTCACTTTTTGCAAAAAGTCGTCATGGGTATCGTTTTCGAGGTGTTCGGGGGTGTAGATTTCAAAAATGGCATCAATTTTGAAATTTAAGATGGCGGATGTCACTTTTTTGCAAAAAGTCGTCATGGGTGTTGTTGTCGAGGTTTTCGGGGGTGTAGATTTCAAAAATGGCATCCATTTTGAAACTCAAGATGGCGGAAGTCACTTTTTTGCAAAAAGTCATCATGGATGTCGTTTTCGAAGTTTTTGAGGTCGTTAAGTCATCGCAAAAATGAAACCCATCCAAAAAATACTCTCGCGGGCCGCATGCGGCCCGCGCACCGCCCAAAATACTAGTTCATAATATATACAGCTAAATTACCATTCACTGACTCACTCACTCATTTAGATAGTTGTTTAGAGGGAAGGAGAAGTGATGGAAAAAAAACAATTATAGATTTGTATAGAGATGAAAAATTTATCGAGAGGAAAAATCCCAAAGTTGACCTGAACGTAACCTGGACTTGGATCCCGAATGGATCTCAGAAACGGTAGGGTTTAGAGGTGTACTGTTTGAACAAAGTAGAGAGTACTACCTTGGTACTTTTTGGAAAAATGAAAAAAAACATGGCTCCCATACAAAAAAACATGGCCGCCATACAAACTTGACATGCTTATAACTTCGAAACGGTTATACTTAGGTATAGACTGCTTGAACAAATGTTATAGCCAATCAATAGGGGCAACTGCCTAAGATGACAAAAATCCAAGATGGCGGATCCAAGATGGCCGCCATTTTTCAAAATGGTCCGAGGGGGCTGATTTTTTGCATCCGGGGGTTTTTGGGGTCCCTCATTTCATTGGCGAAAAAAAATTTTGAAAAAGTTTTTTTTTAAAGATGGCCGCCATACATTGAATCTTTTTCATCTTTAGAGAGTTGTTTTGAGGAAACTATGAGCAATAACGAAAAACTGATTGCGGATTTGTATATAACTAAATAAGTGGTTTAAAGAATAAATGACGAAACTTCGGAAGGTCAACTCCTCATATTGGACCCCCATCGGATCTCAAAAACGGTGGGGTTTAGAGATGTACTTTTTTCACAAGATATTGAGTACTACCTTGGCACTTTTTGAAAACGTTAAAAAAAATCATAGCTTCCATACAAAAAAACATGGTTGCCATACAAATTAGTCGTTGTACTTAGGTATGAAATTTTTGAACAGCAGTTGTAGCCAATTAACTGAAACGATTTCGATTTTTTTTTCATTACTGGAACCGGTATTTAATACTCAATGATAATTGCTATGTATTCTTTTCAATTATAGTACAAGTTCAACCGAATATTTCGAAAATTGTAAAAAAAGTCGGCAAAAAATGCAAATTTTCGACCTTTGAGACGCATGCGCTGACTACATAGTGCAGAATACATAAAAATGATGTACTACAGAAATAACCGGCTTTACTTGGTCTACATAAAAGTCCGCGACAGCATATGTCTATGTCCTAAGGTTTTTGAACTATGACAGTTTTTATAACTATAAATCGAGAGCGAAATAGTAGGTAATTTTCAAAACTATTTTGACAAAAATCGTATGAATCCTTATCCAAATAAATACTTTAATTAGCTTGGTCATTTCATACAGATCAAAATTGTCATTCACATCAAATAATTTCAACCGATAGTTTCGAAGATATCGTAAGATTAAAATTACAACGCAATAAAAACTAATGCCGCGGTACATACTGTTACAGAATCTGTGGCGCGACTTCTACAAAGCTTTAAATTATTCGGATAGATCATGAGGTTAAAACGAAAAACTGATCGCAGATCCTTATATAAATAAAAAAGTGGTTTAAGAAAAAATTAATGAAACTTCGGAAGGTCAACTCCTCATATTGGACCCCCAACGGATCTCAAAAACGGTGAGGTTTAGAGATGTGCTTTGTTCACAAGATATTGAGAACTACCTTGGCACTTTTTGAAAACGTTAAAAAAAATCATAGCTCCCATACAAAAAAAACATGGTCGCCATACAAATTAGTCGAAGTACTTAGGTATGAAATTTTTGAACAGCAGTTGTAGCCAATATACTGAACCGATTTCGAATTTTTTTTCATTACTGGAATCGGTTTTTAATACTCAATGATAGTTGCTATGTATTCTACTCAATTATAGTACAAGTTCAACCTAATATTTTGAAAATTGTAAAAAAAGACGGCAAAAAATCCAAATTTTCGACCTTTGAGACGCATGCGCTGACTACATAGTGCATAATACATAAAAATGATGTACTACAAAAATAACCGGCTTTATTTGGTCTACATAAAAGTCCGCGACAGCATATGTCCATGTCCTAAGGTTATTGAACTATGACAGTTTTTATAACTATAAATTGAGAGCGAAATAGTAGGTAATTTTCAAAACTATTTTGACGAAAATCGTATGAATCCTTATCCAAATGAATACTTTAATTAGCTTAGTCATTTCATACAGATCAAAATTGTCGTTCACACCAAATAATTTCAACGGATAGTTTCGAAGATATCGTAGGTTTAAAATTACGACGCAATAAAAAATATTGCCGCGGTACATACTGTTACATAATCTGTGCCACGACTTCTATTTATAATGTACACAAGAATACAAAGCTTTACTTTATCTAAGTAAAGAGAGATAAGGTATTTAAGATTCAGATGAGAGCAAGTTTTGTCGTAGTTACAGTAAAAGCTAGATTTGAGATTGAACTATACCTACACCGCTCGAATACGACTTGCCATATCCTTCAAGTAGAAAGCGGAAGCACCATTTTGAACCTTATTGTCATAGAAATAAAATTGATAAAATTCATCATTCAGCCTATACTATCCAGAATAGGGAAGTTATGCAAAAGCCGAACACCCGCCCGCCGACCTCATGCCTCCCACGCGCACTTTACGCCCGTGTTCAGTAGTACTCAATACTACGGTGTTTTTTAGGATGGAAACTGTTGAACGATTAAGGTCAACTCCTGGTATTGGACCTCCGACGGATCTCGAAAACGGTGGGGTTTAGAGATATACTTTCTTCGCAAAATATTGAGTACTACCTTGGTACTTTTTGGAACAATTAAAAAAAACATGGCTCCCATACAAAAAAAAAATGGCCGCCATACATTTTATTTTTCACTTAGTTTTGTTTTGTTTTTGGTTTAGTTGTTATAAGGAAACTATCAGAGATGGGAAATATAGAGGTGAGAATATGATCGTAAGAAGAAATGAAATCTCGGAAGGTCAGTTCTTCAACCTGGACCCCTAAGGGATCTCAATAACGGTGAGGTTTAGAGATGTACTTCTTTGACAAAATATTGAGTACTACCTTGGTACTTTTTGAAACAATTAAAAAAATTTTGACACTCATACAAAAAAACATGGCCGCCATACATTGCATTTTTCACTTATTTAGATGGTTGTTTCAAGGAAACTATTAGGAATGACAAAAAACTGAACCCATTTTGACATTAAAGATGGCGGATGTCACTTTTGTTAAAAAGTCATCATGGGTATCGATTTCGAGGTTTTCGGGGGTGTAAATTTCATAAATGGAATCCATTTCGACATTACAGATGGCGGATGTCACTTTTTTGAAAAAGTCGTCATGGGTATCGCATTGAGGAAGGAAATCGTTGTCGAGGTTTTTGGGGGTGAAGATTTCAAAAATGACATCCATTTTGACATTAAAGATGGCGGATGTCACTTTTTTGCCAGAAGTCGTCATGGGTATCGTTTTCGAGGTTTTCGGGGGTGTAGATGTCAAAAATGACATCCATTTTGACATTAAAGATGGCGGATGTCACTTTTTTGCAAAAAGTCGTCATGGGTGTCGTTGTCGAGGTTTTTGGGGGTGTAGATTTCAATAATGGCATCAATTTTGAAATTCAAGATGGCGGATGTCACTTTTTTGCAAAAAGTCGTCATGGGTGTCGTTGTCGAGGTTTTTTGGGGTGTAGATTTCAAAAATGGCATCCATTTTGAAATTCAAGATGGCGGAAGTCATTTTTTTGCAAAAAGTCGTCATGGGTGTCGTCGTCGAGGTTTTTGGGGGTGTAGATTTCAAAAATAACATCCATTTTGACATTAAAGATGGCGGATGTCACTTTTTACCAGAAGTCGTCATGGGTATCGTTTTCGAAGTTTTCGGGGGTGTAGATTTCAAAAATGACATCCATTTTGACATTAAAGATGGCGGATGTCACTTTTTTGCAAAAAGTCGTCATGGGTGTCGTTGTCAAGGTTTTTGGGGGTGTAGATTTCAATAATGGCATCAATTTTGAAATTCAAGATGGCGGATGTCACTTTTTTGCAAAAAGTCGTCATGGGTGTCGTTGTCGAGGTTTTTTGGGGTGTAGACTTCAAAAATGGCATCCATTTTGAAATTCAAGATGGCGGACGGCAGTTTTTGTACTATTCATATAAATATAAAACAACATACTGAATTTTTATTGAGAAAATTAATTTTTTTTTCTGAAAAACGCCACTAAAAAAAATTTTTTTGAAAAACTTTTTTTTTGAAAAACTTTTTTTTTGAAAAACTTTTTTTCACAAACAACAATCGCGGGCCGCATGCGGCCCGCGCACCGCCCAAAATACTAGTTATTTAATATTCATATTATATAAAGTTAAATTACCACTGACTGACTGACTGACTGACTGACTCACTCACTTAGATAGTTGTTTAGGGGGATGGAGAAAGGGTGGGTAAAAAATAATTAAAGATTTATATAGAGAAAAAAAATTTATCGAGAGGAAAAATCCCAAAATCTTGAAAAGTCAACTCCTCGACCTGAACCCCTAAAGGATCTCAAAAACGGTGAGGTTTAGGGGTGTACTGTTTGAACAAAGTAGAGAGTACTACCTTGGTACTTTTTGGAAAAATCAAAAAAAACATGGCTCCCATACAAAAAAACATGGCCGCCATACAAATTTGACATGCTTATAACTTCGAAACGGTTATACTTAGGTATAAACTGTTTGAACAAAAGTTGTAGCCAATCCATAGGGGCAACTGCCAATGATGACAAAAATCCAAGATGGCGGATTCAAGATGGCGGCCATTTTTCAAAATGGTCCGAGGGGGCTGATTTTTTGCATCCGGGGGTTTTTGGGGTCCCTTATTTCATTGGCGAAAAAAAATTTTGAAAAAGTTTTTTTTTAAAGATGGCCGCCATACATTGAATCTTTTTCATCTTTAGAGAGTTGTTTTGAGAAAACTATTAGCAATAATGAAAAACTGATTGCAGATTCGTATATAAATAAAAAAGTGGTTTGAGGAATAAATGATGAAACTTCGGAAGGTCAACTCCTCATATTGGACCCCCAACGGATCTCAAAAACGGTGGGGTTTAGAGATGTACTTTGTTCACAAGATATTGAGTACTACCTTGGCACTTTTTGAAAACGTTAAAAAAAATCATGACTCCCATACAAAAAAACATGGTCGCCATACAAATTAGTCAAAGTAGTTGGGTATGAAATTTATGAACAGCAGTTGTAGCCAATTTACTGAACCGATTTCGATTTTTTTTTCATTACTGGAATCGTTATTTAATACTTAATGATAATTGCTATGTATTCTACTCAATTATAGTACAAGTTCAACCTAATATTTCGAAAATTGTAAAAAAAGTCGGCAAAAAATGCAAATTTTCGAACTTTGAAGCGCATGCGCTGACCACATAGTGCATAATACTTCAAAATAATGTACTACAAAAATGACCGGCTTTACCGGGTCTACATAAAAGTCCGCGACAGCATATGTCTATGTCCTATGGTTTTTGAACTATGACCGTTTTTATAACTATAAATCGAGAGCGAAATAGTAGGTATTTTTCAAAACTATTTTGACAAATAATGTATCAATCCTTATCCAAATAAACACTTTAATTAGCTTGGTCATTTCATATAGATCAAAATTGTCATTCACATCAAATAATTTCAACGGATAGTTTCGAAGATATCGTAAAATTAAAATTACAACGCAATAAAAAAATATTGCCGCTGTAGTAACTGTGTACATATTCTATGCCATGACTTCTATTTATAACGTAGGTACACTAGAATACAAAGCTTTACTTTATCTAAGATAGATAAGGTATTTAAGATTGAGATAAGAGCAAGTTTTGTCGTAGTTACATCAAAAGCTATATTTGAGATTGAACTATACCTACACCGCTCGTATCCTTGAAGTAGAAAGCGGAAGCACTATTTTGAACCTTATTGTCATAGAAATAAAATTGATAAAATTCATCATTCAGCCTATACTTAGGGAAGTTATGCAAAATCCGAACACCCGCCCGCCGACCTCATGCCTCCCTCGCGCACTCTATGCCCGTGTTCAATAGTACTCAATAATACGGTTTTTTTAGGATGGAAACTGTTGTACTTTAATATGGCCGCCATACATTGATTCTTTTTCATCTTTAGATAATTGTTTTGAGGAATCCATTAGCAATGACGAAAAATTGAATGCAGATTCGTATAAAGATGGAATAATGATTTTAGGATTAAATGGTGAAATCTCCGAAGGTCCACTCCTGGTATTGAACCCCCGACGGATCTCGAAAACGGTGGGGATTAGAGATGTACTTTATTCACAAAATATTGAGTACTACCTTGGTACTTTTTGGAACAATTAAAAAAAACATAGCTCCCATACAAAAAAAAAATGGCCGCCATACAAATTAGACGTTACTTAGATACGCCATACATTGTGTTTTTCATTTATTTAGATGGTTGTTTGGAGGAAACCATATGAGATAAGGAAAAATTGAATATAAGGATGATCGATGGAAACAATGGTGAAATCTCGGAAGGTTGACTCCTGGACCTGGACCCTCAAGGGATCTCGAAAACGGTGGGGTTTAGAGATGTACTTTCTTTACGAAATATTGAGTACTACCTTGGTACTTTTTGGAACAATTAAAAAAAATATGGCTCCCATGCAAATAAAAATGGCCGCCATACATTTTATTTTTCACTCTTATAGATAGTTGTTTTAAGGAAACTATAAGTGATGGGAAAAAACTGATTGTAGGTTCGTATAGAGATGTATAAATGAACAAAAAAAGAAGCCCGAATCTCGGAAGGTCAATTCTTCAACCTGAAGTCCTAAGGGATCTCGAAAACGGTGGGGCTTAGAGATGTACTTTCTTTACAAAATATTAAGTACCACCTTGGTACAAAAGTCGTCATGGGTATCGTTTTCGGGGTTTTCGGGGGTGTAGATTTCAAAAATGACATCCATTTTGACATCAAAGATGGCGGATGTCACTTTTTTGACAAAAGTCGTCATGGGTATCGTTTTCGAGGTTTTCGGGGGTGTTGATTTCAAAAATGACATCCATTTTGACATTAAAGATGGCGGATGTCATTTTTTTGCCAAAAGTCGTCATGGGTATCGTTTTCGAGGTTTTCGGGGGTGTAGATTTCAAAAATGACATCTATTTTGACATTATGATGGCGGATGTCACTTTTTTGCCAAAAGTCGTCATGGGTATCGTTTTCGAGGTTTTCGGAGGTGTAGATTTCAAAAATGACATCCATTTTGACATTAAAGATGGCGGATGTCACTTTTTTGCCAAAAGTCGTCATGGGTATCGTTGTCGAGGTTTTCGGGGGTGTAGATTTCAAAAATGACATCCATTTTGACATTAAAGATGGCGGATGTCACTTTTTTGACAAAAGTCGTCATGGGTATCGTTTTCGGGGTTTTCGGGGGTGTAGATTTCAAAAATGACATCCATTTTGACATCAAAGATGGCGGATGTCACTTTTTTGACAAAAGTCGTCATGGGTATCGTTTTCGAGGTTTTCGGGGGTGTTGATTTCAAAAATGACATCCATTTTGACATTAAAGATGGCGGATGTCATTTTTTTGCCAAAAGTCGTCATGGGTATCGTTTTCGAGGTTTTCGGGGGTGTAGATTTCAAAAATGGCATCAATTTTGAAATTCAAGATGGCGGATGTCACTTATGTGCAAAAAGCCGTCATGGGTGTCGTTGTCGAGGTTTTTGGGGGTGTAGATTTCAAAAATGGCATCCATTTTGAAATTCAAGATGGCGGAAGTCACTTTTTTGCAAAAAGTCGTCATGGGTGTCGTCGTCGAGGTTTTCGGGGGTGTAGATTTCAAAAATGGCATCCATTATGGAATTTAAGAAACATTTTATTTTGGAAGTATTTTATTAGATATAATTTTTTTTTATTTTACTTGTCTGTTAAAAAAACAAATCGCGGGCCGCATGCGGCCCGCGCACCGCCCAAAATACTAGTTCATACTATATACAGCTAAATTACCACTGACTGACTGACTGACTCATTTAGATAGTTGTTTAGAGAGTTGGAGAAGTGATGGGTAAAAAAAAATTATAGATTTGTATAGAGATGAGAAATTTATCGGGAGGAAAAATCCGAAAATCTTGAAAAGTCTTCTCTTCAACCTGGACCCCTAAAGGATCTCAAAAACGGTGAGGTTTAGGGGTATACTGTTTGAACTAAATAGAGAGTACTACCTTGGTACTTTTTGGAAAAATCAAAAAAAACATGGCTCCCATACAAAAAAACATGGCCGCCATACAAATTTGACATGCTTATAACTTCGTAACGGTTATACTTAGGTATAGACTGTTTGAACAAATGTTATAGCCAATCGATAGGGGCAACTGCCAATGATGACAAAAATCCAAGATGGCGGATCCAAGATGGCCGCCATTTTTCAAAATGGTCCGAGGGGGCTGATTTTTTGCATCCGGGGGTTTTTGGGGTCCCTTATTTCATTGGCGAAAAAAATATTTGAAAAAGTTTTTTTTTAAAGATGGCCGCCATACATTGAATCTTTTTCATCTTTAGAGAGTTGTTTTGAGGAAACTATTAGCAATAACGAAAAACTGATTGCGGATTTATATATAACTAAATAAGTAATTTAAAGAATAAATGACGAAACTTTGGAAGGTCAACTCCTCATATTAGACCCCCAACGGATCTCAAAAACGGTGAGGTTTAGAGATGTACTTTGTTCACAAGATATTGAGTACTACCTTGGCACTTTCTAAAAACGTTAAAAAAAATCATGACTCCCATACAAAAAAACATGGTCGCCATACAAATTAGTCGAAAAACTTATGTATGAAATTTTTGAACAGCTGTTGTAGCCAATTTACTGAACCGATTTCGAATTTTTTTTCATTACTGGAATCGGTATTTAATATTCAATGATAATTGCTATGTATTCTACTCACATATAGTACAAGTTCAACCTAATATTTTGAAAATTGTAAAAAAAGTCGGCAAAAAATGCAAATTTTCGACCTTTGAGACGCATGCGCTGACTACATAGTGCATAATACATAAAAATGATGAAATACAAAAATGACCGGCTTCATCTGGTCTACATAAAAGTCCGCGACAGCATATGTCTATCTCCTAAGGTTTTTGAACTATGACAGTTTTTATAACTATAATTAGAGAGCGAAATAGTAGGTATTTTTAAAATGTTTTTTTACAAATAGTGTATCAATCCTTATCCAAATAAACACTTTAGTTAGCTTGGTCATTTCATACAGATCAAAATTGTCATTCACATCAAATAATTTCAACGGATAGTTTCGAAGATATCTTAAGATTAAAATTACAACGCAATAAAAAATATTGCCGCGGTAGTAACTGTGTACATATTCTGTGCCATGACTTCTATTTATAACGTAGGTACACTAGAATACAAAGTTTTACTTTATCTAAGATAGATAAGGTATTTAAGATTGAGATAAGAGCAAGTTTTGTCGTAGTTACAGTAAAAGCTATATTTAAGATTGAACTATACCTACACCGCTCGAATACGACTTGCCATATTATCCTTCAAGTAGAAAGCGGAAGCACTATTTTGAACCTTATGATCATAGAAATAAAATTGATAAAATTCATCATTCAGCCTATACTTACCAGTATAGGGAAGTTATGCAAAAGCCGAACACCCGCCCGCCGACCTTATGCCTCAAAGAATGAATAATAAAGATGGAATAATGATATTAGAAAAAAATGGTGAAATCTCCGAAGGTCAACTCCTGGTATTGGACCCCCGACGGATCTCGAAAACGGTGGGGTTTAGAGATATACTTTCTTCGCAAAATATTGAGTACTACCTTGGTACTTTTTGGAACAATTAAAAAAAACATGGCTCCCATACAAAAAAAAATGGCCGCCATACATTTTATTTTTCACTCAGTTTTGTTTTGTTTTTTGTTTAGTTGTTATAAGGAAACTATCAGAGATGGGAAATATAGAGGTGAGAATATGATCGTGAGAAGAAATGAAATCTCGGAAGGTCAATTCTTCAACCTGGACCCCTAAGGGATCTCAATAACGGTGAGGTTTAGAGATGTACTTCTTTCACGAAATATTGAGTACTACCTTGGTACTTTTTGGAACAATTAAAAAAAACTTGGCTCTCATACAAAAAAGCATGGCCGCCATACATTGCATTTTTCACTCGTCTAGATGGTTGTTTCAAGGAAACTATTAGGAATGACAAAAAACTGAACCCATTTTGACATTAAAGATGGCGGATGTCACTTTTGTTAAAAAGTCGTCATGGGTATCGATTTCGAGGTTTTCGGAGGTGTAGATTTGGAAAATGGCATCCATTTTGAAATTCAAGATGGCGGATGTCACTTTATTTCAAAAAGTCGTCATGGGTGTCGTTGTCGAGGTATCCGGGGGTGTAGATTTCAATAATGGCATTTATTTTGAAATCCAAGATGGCGGATGTCACTTTTTTCAAAAAGTCGTCATGGGTATCGTTTTCGAGGTTTTCGGGGGTGTAGATTTCAAAAATGGCATCCATTTTGAAATTCAAGATGGCGGAAATCATTTTTTTGCAAAAAGTAGTCATGGGTGTCGTTGTCGAGGTATTCGGGGGTGTAGATTTCAAAAATGGCATCAATTTTGAAATACAAGATGGCGGATGTCACTTTTTTCAAAAATTCGTCATGGGTATCGTTTTCGAGGTTTTCGGGGGTTTGAATTTCAAAAATGGCATCCATTTTGAAATCCAAGATGGCGGATGTCACTTATGTGCAAAAAGTCGTCATGGGTGTCGTTGTCGAGGTTTTAGGGGGTGTAGATTTCAAAAATGGCATCCATTTTGAAATTCAAGATGGCGGAGGTCACTTTTTTGCAAAAAGTCGTCATGGGTATCGTTTTCGAGGTGTTCGGGGGTGTAGATTTCAAAAATGGCATCAATTTTGAAATTCAAGATGGCGGATGTCACTTTTTTGCAAAAAGTCGTCATGGGTGTCGTTGTCGAGGTTTTTGGGGGTGTAGATTTCAAAAATGGCATCCATTTTGAAATCCAAGATGGCGGATGTCACTTATGTGCAAAAAGTCGTCATGGGTGTCGTTGTCGAGGTTTTAGGGGGTGTAGATTTCAAAAATGGCATCCATTTTGAAATTCAAGATGGCGGAGGTCACTTTTTTGCAAAAAGTCGTCATGGGTATCGTTTTCGAGGTGTTCGGGGGTGTAGATTTCAAAAATGGCATCAATTTTGAAATTCAAGATGGCGGATGTCACTTTTTTGCAAAAAGTCGTCATGAATGTCGTTTTCGAAGTTTTTGGGGTCGTAAAGTCATCGCAAAAATGAAACCCATCTAAAAAATACTCTCGCGGGCCGCATGCGGCCCGCGCAGCACCGCCCAAAATACTAGTTTAAACTATATACAGCTAAATTACCACAGACTGACTCATTTAGATAGTTGTTTAGGGGGATGGAGAAGTGGTGGGAAAAAAATAATTATAGATTTGTATAGAGATGAGAAATTTATCGGGAGGAAAAATCCCAAAATCTTGAAAAGTCTTCTCTTCAACCTGGACCCCTAAGGGATCTCAAAAACGGTGAAGTTTAGGGGTATACTGTTTTAACTAAATAGAGAGTACTACCTTGGTACTTTTTGGAAAAATCAAAAAAAACATGGCTCCCATACAAAAAAACATGGCCGCCATACAAATTTGACATGCTTATAACTTCCAAACGGTTATACTTAGGTATAGACTGTTTGAACAAATGTTATAGCCAATAGATAGGGGCAACTGCCAATGATGACAAAAATCCAAGATGGCGGATCCAAGATGGCCGCCATTTTTCAAAATGGTCCGAGGGGGCTGATTTTTTGCATCCGGGGGTTTTTGGGGTCCCTTATTTCATTGGCGAAAAAAAATTTTGAAAAAGTTTTTTTTTAAAGATGGCCGCCATACATTGAATCTTTTTCATCTTTAGAGAGTTGTTTTGAGGAAACTATTACCAATAATGAAAAACTGATTGCAGATTCGTATATAAATAATAAAGTGGTTTGAGGAATAAATAATGAAACTTCGGAAGGTCAACTCCTCATATTGGACCCCCAACGGATCTCAAAAACGGTGGGGTTTAGAGATGTGTTTTCTTTACAAGATATTGTGTACTACCTTGGCACTTTTTGAAAACGTTAAAAAAAATCATGACTCCCATACAAAAAAACATGGTCGCCATACAAATTAGTCAAAGTACTTAGGTATGAAATTTTTGAACAGCAGTTGTAGCCAATTTACTGAACCGATTTCGATTTTTTTTTCATTACTGGAATCGTTATTTAATACTTAATGATAATTGTCATGTATTATACTCAGTGATAGTACTATTTCAACCTAATATTTTGAAAATTGTAAAAAAAGTCGGCAAAAAATGCAAATTTTCGACCTTTGAGACGCATGCGCTGACTACATAGTGCATAGTACATAAAAACAATGTACTACAAAAATAACCGGCTTTACTTGGTCTACATAAAAGTCCGCGACAGCATATGTCTATGTCCTAAGGTTTTTGAATTATGACTGTTTTTACAACTATAAATCGAGAGCGAAATAGTAGGTATTTTTCAAATGTTTTTTTACAAATAGTGTATCAATCCTTATCCAAATAAACACTTTAGTTAGCTTGGTCATTTCATACAGATCAAAATTGTCATTCACATCAAATAATTTCAACGGATAGTTTCGAAGATATCGTAAGATTAAAATTACAACGCAATAAAAAATATTGCCGCGGTACATACTGTTACAGAATCTGTGGCGCGACTTCTGCAAAACCTTTACATTATTCGGATAGATCATAAGGTTTAACGAAAAACTGATCGCAGATTTGTGTATAAATAGAAAAGTGATTTAAGGAAAATATAATTAAACCTCGGAAGGTCAACTCCTCATATTGGACCCCCAACGGATCTCAAAAACGGTGAGGTTTAGAGATGTACTTTGTTCACAAGATATTGTGTTCTACCTTGGCACTTTTTGAAAACGTTAAAAAAATTATAGCTCCCATACAAAAAAAACATGGTCGCCATACAAATTAGTCGAAGTACTTAGGTATGAAATTTTTGAACAGCAGTTGAAGCCAATTTACTGAACCGATTTCGAATTTTTTTTCATTACTGGATTCGTTATTTAATACTTAATGACAATTATTATGTTTTATACTTAGTAATACTACTATTTCAACGAAATATTTTGAAAATTGTAAAAAAAGTCGGCAAAAAATGCAAATGTTCTACCTTTGAGACGCATGCGCTGACTACATAGTGCATAATACATAAAAATGATGTACTACAAAAATAACCGGCTTTTCCTGGTCTACATAAAAGTTCGGGACAGCATATGTCTATGTTCTAAGGTTTTTGAACTATGACAGTTTTTATAAATATAATTAGAGAGCGAAATAGTAGGTATATTTTTCAAAACTATTTTGACAAATAATGTATCAATCCTTATCTAAATAAACACGTTAATTAGCTTGGCCGTTTCATACAGATCAAAATTGTCATTCACATCAAATAATTTCAACGGATAGTTTCGAAGTTATTGTAAGTTTAAAATTACAACGCAATAAGAAATATTGCCGCGGTACATACTGTTACATAATCTGTGCCACGACTTCTACAAAGCTTTAAATTATGTATTCGGATAGATCATAAGGTCATGAGACAAGAGCAATTTTTTTAGTAATTTTAAGAGCGTTATATGCGTAGTTATAGTAAAATCTAGATTTAATACTGAAAACACTAGATTTTCAACTTTGACGACGTAAACCTAGGGCCCAAAGAGAACAATCTTCCAATAGTGTATCCAGCCCAGATAGCCAACTTCATTGGCTTTCCTCCAAAACAATTTATAGAAGCCTAGGCTCAATACCGAGGCAGCCCCTGGATGGTCTAATTAGACCTAGATTTGGGAAATTATTCCAGGACATATAACTCGGTAACCGGGGGCCCGAATTATAAGCTGATGCCACAGAAGTCATTTTTATCTGCGGTCGAAGCGACTGAGCCCAAAAAATTGTTCCTGGATCAATTTATGAGGGACCTCGAAATCGTTTTCAAATTACGACAACGAAAATAAAGTACTTCCAAAAATTTTGAAACTTTGAATATAGATACCCCTAGGCTCCACAAATACTGTGTCGAAATTTAGGATTCTCTCGAGCACCGGGAAACCCAAAAATGGGATTTTGATTGGTTTGTTGATAGTAGGATAAATGGTAGGATAACTTCAGAGACTGAGTATACTAAACACCACATAAGTCGGCGGATGGGAAGTTATCCAACAGATAGTAATAATCCGAAATATAGGTAGGCGCGGAAGACAGAGTGACGAGACGCCGAGGCACACCCGCCCGCCGACCTCATGCCTCCCGCGCGCTACCTACGCCCCTTCTAAATACTACGTCACGCACGCGGCGTCGGCATTATGCAAACATGCGCAATTATGCTCACTTGGCCATTTCATAAAGATAAAAATTGATATGTATTTTTGAAGATATTACTATGCAGGCAAAGATTTTAAAAATAATATTATGCTGATTTTTTTTATTATTATCGTATTAATTTTGTTTTATTCTTTTAACCGATTTCATAAAAAGATGTTCTCACTTAGGCATTAGTTTTTTTGTATGTACGAGTATGTTACGCGATTACTCCGTCAATTGTGAACCGATTGTAATGATTTCTTCAAATTTTCGACCTTTGAGACGCATGCGCTGACTACATAGTGCATAATACATAAAAATAATGTACTACAAAAATAACCGGCTTTACCTGGTCTACATAAAAGTCCGCGACAGCATATGTCCATGTCCTAAGGTTATTGAACTATGACAGTTTTTATAACAATAAATCGAGAGCGAAATAGTAGGTAATTTTCAAAACTTTTTTGACAAATAATGTATTAATCCTTATCCAAATAAACACTTTAATTAGCTTGGTCATTTCATACAGATCAAAATTGTCATTCACATCAAATAATTTCAACGGATAGTTTCGAAGATATCGTAAGTTTAAAATTACAACGCAATAAAAAATATTGCCGCGGTACATACTGTTACATAATCTGTGCCACGACTTCTATTTAGATCTCAGATAGGTATTATAGTATATAAGGTATTTAAGATTGAGATAAGAGCAAGTTTTGTCGTAGTTACAGTAAAAACTATATTTGAGATTGAACTCGAATACGACTTGCCATATCCTTCAAGTAGAAAGCGGAAGCACTATTTTGAACCTTATAGTCATAGAAATAAAATTGATCCGGGTAAGTATAGGCTGAATGATGAAACTTGATGGCGTTTGTGAACACGAAGCGAGCCGTTGCGTAGTATCAAATTCATATATCAGAACCGATGCGATGTGGGGTTAAGCGTCACACAAGTCGGCGGATGGGAAGTAATGCAAAAACCGAACACCCGCCCGCCGACCTCATGCCTCCCGCGCGCTCCCTCCGTGCTAAATACTACGTCACGCACGCGGCGTCGGCATTATGCACACATGCGCAATTATGCACACTTGGCTATTTCATATAGATGAAAATTGATAGGTATTTTAGAAGATATTATTTATATTTAACCGATTTCATTAAAAGATGTTTTCACTCAGGCATTCGTGTTTTTGTATGTATGTTACGCGATTACTCCGTCAATTGTGAACCGATTGTAATTATTTCTTTTTTGTTTGGTAGATCAAAGTTTAGAATTGGTCTCATTTAAATTTTATCAAAATCAGGTGTGTTAGTTTTAACAGTTACATTAACATTAGACGAATTTTTTAACGATAATCAAAAAATTATTTTTCTCCAATAATTTTAAAACCGCCTTCTATCGTGTACAAAATTCGAATATTTATATATACAAAAAATATACATACAGACGAACATATAACTTCCTCCTTTTTGGAAGTCGGTTGTAAACATAACAATAAAACGTTCCAATAAAAAAATAAAAATAATAAAATTGCTGCTACAGTCAACAAATTTTGCCATTCGCTGTAAGTGATGTCCTGGCCAAGCGGTCAGGGGTAGTGAATAGTAGGATACGACGTCACCCACGGTACCGGTATCGAGTCCCGTCAGTCGCACGTCTTCTTTTTGCTTCTTTTTGTTGCATGAAAATATCTTTAGTTGACTTTTAATTTCTTTTTGTAAAATAATTATTTATACCGCTCATATGAATAAAATGCGGAAGTTTTATAACATAGAAATAAAATTGATCTGTGTATAGGCTGTAAGATGGTTGTTGCGGTTAGACTTGCTTATGGATACAATCTGATCCATCCATCCAGCAGCCATATGACGTCCACGGCAGGACATAGGCCTACCATATAGATCTGCAAAAAGACCGGTTAATAGAAACTTGCATCCAGCGCGTTCGTGCGGTCTGGAGTGTTTAAATAAAATAATATACAAAATAGATTGAAAAAAATAAACGTGCGAATTAAAGGGGAAAATCCAAGATGGCGGCCGCCATTGGTTTCCATTTTGAAATTAAAGTTGGCGGATGTCCCTTATTTGAAAAAGTCATCATGGGTATCGTTTTCGAGGTTTTCGAGGGTGTAGATTTCAAAAATGGCATCCATTTTGAAATTCAAGATGGCGGATGTCACTTTTTTGAAAAAGTCGTCATGGGTATCGTTTTCGAGGTTTTTGGGGGTATAGATTTCAAAAATGGCGTCTATTTTGAAATTCAAGATGGCGGAAGTCACTTTTTTTGCAAAAGGTCGTCATGGGTGTCGTCGTCGAGGTTTTTGGGGGTGTAGATTTCAAAAATGGCATCAATTTTGAAATTCAAGATGGCGGATGTCACTTTTTTTGAAACAGTCGTCATGGGTATCGTTTTCGAGGTATTCGGGGGTGTAGATTTCAATAATGGCGTCCATTTTGAAATTCAAGATGGCGGAAGTCATTTTTTTGCAAAAAGTCGTCATGGGTGTCGTTGCCGAGGTATTCGGGGGTGTAGATTTCAAAAATGGCATCAATTTTGAAATACAAGATGGCGGATGTCACTTTTTTCAAAAAGTCGTCATGGGTATCGTTTTCGAGGTTTTAAGGGGTGTAGATTTCCAAAATGGCATCCATTTTGAAATTCAAGATGGCGGATGTCACTTTTTTGCAAAAAGTCGTCATGGGTGTCGTTGTCGAGGTATTCGGGGATGTAGATTTTAATAATGGCGTCC
Source organism: Hypomecis punctinalis (assembly GCA_949316475.1). NCBI lineage: Eukaryota > Metazoa > Arthropoda > Insecta > Lepidoptera > Geometridae > Hypomecis > Hypomecis punctinalis. The sequence goes on from OX438809.1 coordinate 3,503,447, forward strand.
ATTTTGAAATTCAAGATGGCGGAAGTCACTTTTTTGCAAAAAGTCGTCATGGGTGTCGTTGTCGAGGTTTTAAGGGGTGTAGATTTCAAAAATGTCATCCATTTTGAAATTCAAGATGGCGGATGTCACTTTTTTTTCAAAAAGTCGTCATGGGTATCGTTTTCAAGGTATTCAAGGGTTGTTTTGTATTGAAAAAAATTGTTTTTTATTACTTGTCTGTCAAAAAAACAAATCGCGGGCCGCATGCGGCCCGCGCACCGCCCAAAATACTAGTTCATATTATATAAAGTTAAATTACCACTGACTGACTGACTGACTGACTGACTGACTGACTCACTCACTTAGATAGTTGTTTAGGGGGATGGAGAAGTGGTGGGTAAAAAATAATTATAGATTTGTATATAGATGAAAAATTTATCGAGGGGAAAAATCCCAAAATCTTAAAAAGTCAACTCCTCGGCCTGGACCCCTAAGGGATCTCAGAAACGGTGAGGTTTAGGGGTATACTGTTTGAACTAAATAGAGAGTACTACCTTGGTACTTTTTGGAAATATCAAAAAAAACATGGCTCCCATACAAAAAAACATGGCCGCCATACAAATTTGACATGCTTATAACTTCGAAACGGTTATACTTAGGTATAGACTGATTGAACAAAAGTTGTAGCCAATCAATAGGGGCAACTGCCAAAGATGACAAAAATCCAAGATGGCGGATTCAAGATGGCGGCCATTTTTCAAAATGGTCCGAGGGGGCTGATTTTTTGCATCCGGGGGTTTTTGGGGTCCCTTATTTCATTGGCGAAAAAAAATTTTGAAAAAGTTTTTTTTTAAAGATGGCCGCCATACATTGAATCTTTTTCATCTTTAGAGAGTTGTTTTGAGGAAACTATTAGCAATAACGAAAAACTGATTGCATATTCGTATATAAATAAAACAGTGATTTAAGGAATAAATAATGAAACTTCGGAAGGTCAACTCCTCATATTGGACCCCCAACGGATCTCAAAAACGGTGGGGTTTAGAGATGTACTTTGTTCACAAGATATTAAGTACTACCTTGGCACTTTTTGAAAACGTTAAAAAAAATCATAGCTCCCATACAAAAAAACATGGTCGCCATACAAATTAGTCGAAGTACTTATGTATGAAATTTTTGAACAACAGTTGTAGCCGATTTACTGAACCGATTTCGAATTTTTTTTCACTACTGGAATCGGTATTTAATACTCAATGATAATTGCTATGTATTCTACTCAATTATAGTACAAGTTCAACCTAATATTTCGAAAATTGTAAAAAAAGTCGGCAAAAAATACAAATTTTCGAACTTTGAAGCGCATGCGCTGATCACATAGTGCATAACACTTAAAAATGATGTACTACAAAAATAACCGGCTTTACTTGGTCTACATAAAAGTCCGCGACAGCATATGTCTATCTCCTAAGGTTTTTGAACTATGACAGTTTTTATAACTATAATTAGAGAGCGAAATAGTAGGTATTTTTCAAATGTTTTTTTACAAATAGTGTATCAATCCTTATCCAAATAAACACTTTAGTTAGCTTGGTCATTTCATACAGATCAAAATTGTCATTCACATCAAATAATTTCAACCGATAGTTTCGAAGATATCGTAAGTTTAAAATTACAACGCAATAGAAAATATTGCCGCGGTACATACTGTTACAGAATCTGTGGCGCGACTTCTACAAAACCTTTACATTATTCGGATAGATCATAAGGTTTAACGAAAAACTGATCGCAGATTTGTATATAAATAGAAAAGTGATTTAAGGAAAATGTAATGAAACCTCGGAAGGTCAACTCCTCGTATTAGACCCCCAACGGATCTCGAAAATGGTGGGGTTTAGAGATGTATTTTATTCACAAGATATTGAGTACTACCTTGGCACTTTTTGAAAACCTGAAAAAATATCATGACTCCCATACAAAAAAACATGGTTGCCATACAAGTTGGACGTTGTATTTAGGTATGAAATTTTTGAACTCCAGTTGTTGCCAATCTACTGAACTGATTTAAAAAATTTATTCATTACTGGAATTCATATTTAATACTCAATGATAATTGCTATGTATTATACTCAGTTGTAGTAGTATTTCAACCTAATATTTTGAAAATTGTAGAAAAGGTCGGCAAAAAATGCAATTATTAGACCTTTTAAGCGCATGCGCTGACTACATAGTGCATAATACTTAAAAATGATGTGCTACAAAAATAACCGGCTTTACTTGGTCTACATAAAAGTCATTAACAGCATATGTCTATGTCGTAAGGTTTTTGAACTATGACAGTTTTTGTAACTATAATTAGAGAGCGAAATAGTAGGTATATTTTTCAAAACTATTTTGACAAATAATGTATCAATCCTTATCTAAATAAACACGTTAATTAGCTTGGCCGTTTCATACAGATCAAAATTGTCAGTCACACCAAATAATTTCAACAGATAGTTTCGAAGTTATTGTAAGTTTAAAATTACAACGCAATAAGAAATATTGCCGCGGTACATACTGTTACATAATCTGTGCCACGACTTCTACAAAGCAAAATTATTCGGATAGATCATAAGGTCATGAGACAAGAACAATTTTTTTAGTAATTTTAAGAGCGTTATAGGCGTAGTTATAGTAAAATCTAGATTTAATACTGAAAACACTAGATTTTCAACTTTGACGACGTAAACCTAGGGCCCAAAGAGAACAATCTGCCAATAGTGTATCCAGCCCAGATAGCCAACTTCATTGGCTTTCCTCCAAAACAATTTATAGAAGCCTAGGCTCAATACCAAGGCAGCCCCTGGATGGTCTAATTAGACCTAGATTTGGGAAATTATTCCAGGACATATAACTCGGTAACCGGGGGCCCGAATTATAAGCTGATGCCACAGAAGTCATTTTTATCTGCGGTCGAAGCGACTGAGCCCAAAAAATTGTTCCTGGATCAATTTATGAGGGACCTCGAAATCGTTTTCAAATTACGACAACGAAAATAAAGTACTTCCAAAAATTTTGAAACTTTGAATATAGATACCCCTAGGCTCCACAAATACTGTGTCGAAATTTAGGATTCTCTCGAGCACCGGGAAACCCAAAAATGGGATTTTGATTGGTTTGTTGATAGTAGGATAAATGGTAGGATAACTTCAGAGACTGAGTATACTAAACACCACATAAGTCGGCGGATGGGAAGTTATCCAACAGATAGTAATAATCCGAAATATAGGTAGGCGCGGAAGACAGAGTGACGAGACGCCGAGGCACACCCGCCCGCCGACCTCATGCCTCCCGCGCGCTCCCTACGCCCCTTCTAAATACTACGTCACGCACGCGGCGTCGGCATTATGCAAACATGCGCAATTATGCTCACTTGGCCATTTCATATAGATAAAAATTGATAGGTATTTTTGAAGATATTACTATGCAGGCAAAGATTTTAAAAATAATATTATGCTGATTTCTTTTATTATTATCGTATTAATTTTGTTGTATGCTTTTAACCGATTTCATAAAAAGATGTTCTCACTTAGGCATTAGTTTTTTTGTATGTACGAGTATGTTACGCGATTACTCCGTCAATTGTAAACCGATTGTAATGATTTCTTTTTTGTTTGATAGATCAAATTTCAGAATTGATCCCATTTAAATTTTATAAAAATTATGTGTGTTGTATTTGAAAATAAACATTAGACGAATTTTTAACGACATACAAAATAATTATTTTTCGCAAAAAATAGCAAAATCGCTTTCCATCGTGTACAAAATTATAATATTTCGCTCGAATCGTTTACGTCATTGTTGATTTTTTAAAAACAGCTCAGCCGATATCCGTAAAATTTAAATGGGGCCACCTCGGGAGTAGGTATATAAATACCCTTTCGAACTAAAAATATTTTTTTGATTCGGTTCACAATTGGCGAAATTATCGATGAACATACACAAAAAATATATATACAGATGAACATAGAACTTCCTCCTTTTTAAAAGTCGGTTGTAAACATAACAATAAGTCGTTCCAATAAAAAAATTAATATAATAAGATTGCTGCTACAGTTGACAAATTTCGCCGTCTCCTGTAAGTGATGTCCTGGCCAAGCGGTCAGGGATAGTGGATACGACGTCACCTACGGTACCGGTATCAAATCCCGCCAGTCGCACGTCTTCTTTTTGCTTCTTTATGTTGTAAAATATCATTTGGAAGCTCTATTGTTGACTTATAATTTATTTTTGTAAATTAATTATTTATACCGCTCATACGATTTCCACGCCATATTCTTAGAAGAATAACAAGCGAAAGTTTTGTTTTAAACCTTATGGTCATAGAAATAGAAGTGATCTGGGTATAGGCTGTAAGATGAAGGTCAGACTTGCTGTTAGACTTGCCTATGGATACAATCTGATCCATCCATCAAGCAGCCATATGACGTCCGCGGCTGGACATAGGCCTCCCATATAGATCTGCAATAAGACCGGTTAACAGAAACTTGCATCCAGCGCGTTCTTGCGGTCTTGAGTGTAGTTTTATTAATAAATAAAAAAATAAATATAAATAGGTAATAGTATGGCATTTTCATTTTTCATTTTGAACTTAAAAATGGCGGCTATCACTATTTTTTTTTGGAGATTTTCGGGGGTGTAGATTTCAAAAATGACAGCCATTTTGAAATTCAAGATGGCGAATGTCACTTTTTTTAATAATCGTTATGGGTATCGTTTTCGAGGTTATCGGGGGTGCAGAGTTCAAAAATGGCATCCATTTTGAAATTCAAGATGGCGGAAGTCACTTTTTTGAAAAAGTCGTCATGGGTGTCGTTGTCGGGGTTTTTGGGGGTGTAGATTTCAAAAATGGCATCTATTTTGAAATTCAAGATGGCGGATGTCACTTACTTTCAAAAAGTCGTCATAGGTGTCGTTGTCGAGGTCATTAATTTTGAAATTCAAGATGGCGGATGTCACTTATTCGCAAAAAGTCGTCATGGGTATCGTTTTCGAGGTATTCGGGGGTGTAGATTTCAAAAATGGCATCTATTTTGAAATTCAAGATGGCGGAAGTCATTTTTTTGCAAAAAGTCGTCATGGGTGTCGTTGTCGAGGTTTTTGGGGGTGTAGATTTCAAAAATGGCATCCATTTTGAAATTCAAGATGGCGGATGTCACTTTTTTGCAAAAAGTCGTCATGGGTATCGTTGTCGAGGTTTTTGGGGGTGTGGATTTCAAATATGGCATCCATTTTGAAATTCAAGATGGCGGATGTCACTTTTTTGCAAAAAGTCGTCATGGGTTTCGTTTTCGAGGTTTTTGGGGGTGTAGATTTCAAATATGACATCCATTTTGAAATTCAAGATGGCGGATGTCACTATTTTGCAAAAAGTCGTCATGGGTGTCGTTGTCGAGGTTTTCGGGGGTGTAGATTTCAAAAATGACAAGAATTTTGATATTTGACATAGCAGCTGTCACTTTTTTGCCAAAAGTCGTCATGGGTATCGTTTTCGAGGTATTCAAGGGTATTATTTTTTGTATTGAAAAAAAATTGTTTTTTATTACTTGTACCACCTATAAACAAACTCGCGGGCCGCATGCGGCCCGCGCACCGCCCAAAATACTAGTTCATAATATATACAGCTAAATTACCATTCACTGACTGACTGACTCATTTAGATAGTTGTTTAGAGGGAAGGAGAAGTGATGGAAAAAAAATAATTATAGATTTGTATAGCGAAGACAAATTTTTCGAGAGGAAAAATCCCAAAATTGACCTGAACTTAACCTGGACCTGGATCCTCAACGGATCTCAGAAACGGTAGGGTTTAGAGGTGTACTGTTCGAACAAAGTAGAGAGTACTACCTTGGTACTTTTTGGAAAAATCAAAAAAAACATGGCTCCCATACAAAAAAACATGGCCGCCATACAAACTTGACATGCTTATAACTTCGAAACGGTTATACTTAGGTATCGACTGTTTGAACAAATGTTATAGCCAATCGATAGGGGCAACTGCCAGTGATGACAAAAATCCAAGATGGCGGATCCAAGATGGCCGCCATTTTTCAAAATGGTCCCAGGGGGCTGATTTTTTGCATCCGGGGGTTTTTGGGGTCCCTCATTTCATTGGCGAAAAAAAATTTTGAAAAAGTTTTTTTTTAAAGATGGCCGCCATACATTGAATCTTTTTCATCTTTAGAGAGTTGTTTTGAGGAAACTATTGGCAATAACGAAAAATTGATTGCGGATTTGTATATAAATGAATAAGTGGTTTAAAGAATAAATGACGAAACTTCGGAAGGTCAACTCCTCATATTGAACCCCCGACGGATCTCAAAAACGGTGGGGTATAGAGATGTACTTTGTTCACAAGATATTGAGTACTACCTTGGCACTTTCTGAAAACGTTAAAAAAAATCATGACTCCCATACAAAAAAACATGGTCGCCATACAAATTAGTCGAAAAACTTATGTATGAAATTTTTGAACAGCTGTTGTAGCCAATTTTCTGAACCGATTTCGAATTTTTTTTCATTGCTGGAATTGTTATTTAATATTTAATGATAATTGTTATGTAATGTAATCAGTTATAGTACATTTTTAGCCAAAAATTTTGAAAAATATAAAAAAAGTCGTCAAAAAATTAAAATTTTCGACCTTTGAAGCACATGCGCTGACTACATAGTGCATAATACATAAAAATGATGTACTACAAAAATAACCGGCTTTACTTAGTCTACATAAAAGTCCGCGACAGCATATGTCTATGTCCTAAGGTTTTTGAACTATGACAGGTTTTACAACTATAAATCGAGAGCGAAATAGTAGATATTTTTCAAATGTTTTTTTACAAATAGTGTATCAATCCTTATCCAAATAAACACTTTAGTTAGCTTGGTCATTTCATACAGATCAAAATTGTCATTCACATCAAATAATTTCAACGGATAGTTTCGAAGATATCGTAAGATTAAAATTACAACGCAATAAGAAATATTGCCGCTGTAGTAACTGTGTACATAACGCCATACATTGAATCTTTTTCATCTTTAGAGAGTTGTTTTGAAGAAACTATTAGCAATAATGAAAAACTGATTGCAGATTCGTATATAAATAGAAAAGTGGTTTAAGGAAAAAATGATGAAACTTCGGAAGGTCAACTCCTCATATTGAAGCCCCAACGGATCTCAAAAATGGTGGGGTTTAGAGATGTACTTTTTTCGCAAGATATTGTGTACTACCTTGGCACTTTTTGAAAACGTTAAAAAAAATCATAGCTCTCATACAAAAAAACCTGGTCGCCATACAAATTAGTCGAAGTACTTAGATATGAAATTTTTGAACAGCAGTTGTAGCCAATTTACTGACCCGATTTCGAATTTGTTTTCATTACTTGAATCGTTATTTAATACTTAATGATAATTGTTATGTATTATATTCAGTGATACTACTATTTCAACCTAATATTTTGAAAATTGTAAAAAAAGTCGGCAAAAAATGCAAATTTTCGACCTTTGAGACGCATGTGCTGACTACATAGTGCATAATACATAAAAATGATATACTACAAAAATAACTGGCTTTACTTGGTCTACATAAAAGTCCGCGACAGCATATGTCCATGTCCTAAGGTAATTGAACTATGACAGTTTTTATAACTATAAATCGAGAGCGAAATAGTAGGTAATTTTCAAAACTATTTTGACGAAAATCGTATGAATCCTTATCCAAATGAATACTTTAATTAGCTTGGTCATTTTATACAGATCAAAATTGTCGTTCACACCAAATAATTTCAACGGATAGTTTCGAAGATATCGTAGGTTTAAAATTACAACGCAATAAAAAAATATTGCCGCGGTACTAACTGATACATAATCTATGCCACGACTTCTATAAAGTTTTAGGTACATTTTGAGGTAAGAACAATTTTGATACAATCAGATCCATCCTTCCAGCAGCCATAAGACGTCCACGGCTGGACATAGGCTTCCCATATAGGTTAATATAAACTTGCATCCAGCGCGTTCTTGCGGTTTTGAGGAAGTATTAGCTAATCTGCTAAACCGATTTCGAAAATTCTTTCATTACTGGAATCGTTATTTACTATTTAATGATAATTGCTATGTTTTATACTCATTTATAGTACTATTTCAACCTAATATTTTGAAAATTGTAAAAAAAGTCGGCAAAAAATGCAATTTTTCGACCATTAAAACGCATGCGCTGACTACATAGTGCAAAATACAAAAAAATGATGTACTAGAAAAATAGCCGGCTTTACCTGGTCTACATAAAAGTCCTCAATAGCATATTTCCATGTACTAAGGTTATTGAACTATGACAGTTTTTATAACTATAAATCGAGAGCGAAATAGTAGGTAATTTTCAAAACTATTTTGAAAGAAATCGTATGAATCCTTATCCAAATGAATACTTTAAATAGCTTGGTCATTTTATACAGATCAAAATTGTCGTTCACACCAAATAATTTCAACCGATAGTTTCGAAGATATCGTAGGTTTAAAATTACAACGCAATAAAAAATATTGCCGCGGTATATACTGTTACATAATCTGTGCCACGACTTCTATTTATAACGTACACTAAAATACAAAGCTTTACTTTATCTAAGAGAGATAAGGTATTTAAGATTGAGATAAGAGCAAGTTTTGTCGTAGTTACAGTAAAAGCTATGTTTGAGATTGAACTATACCTACACCGCTCGAATACGACTTGCCATATCCTTCAAGTAGAAAGCGGAAGCACTATTTTGAACCTTATGGTTATAGAAATAAAATTGATCCGGGTAAGTATAGGCTAAATGATGAAACTTGATGGCGTTTGTGAACACGAAGCGAGCCGTTGCGTAGTATCAAATTCATATATCAGAACCGGTGCGATGTGGGGTTAAGCGTCACACAAGTCGGCGGACGGGAAGTAATGCAAAAACCGAACACCCGCCCGCCGACTTCATGCCTCCCGCCCGCACTATACGCTCGGGCTCAATACTACGGTTTTTTTAGGATGGAATCTGTTGTACGATTAGTACTTGCCGCGTATCGACTTCTATCGTACTATTTCAACCTAATATTTTGAAAATTGTAAAAAAAGTCGGCAAAAATGCAATTATTAGACCTTTTAAGCGCATGCGCTGACTACATAGTGCATAATACTTAAAAACTTTACCTGGTCTACATAAAAGTCCGGGTAGTGGATACGACGTCGGCCTCGGTCGGTACCGATATCAAATCTCTACCGATGTAAAATATTTATTTATACCGCTCATACGATTTCCGCGCCATATTCTTAGAAAGCGTAAGTTTTATTTTGAACCTTATGGCCATAGAAATAAAATTGATCTGGGTATAGTCTGTAAGATGAAGAACAGACTTGCTATTAGAGTCGACAAATTTCGCCAGGCTATAGAAACGTCGTTATGGGTGTCGTCGTCGAGGTTTTTGGGGGTGTAGATTTCAAAAATAGCATCCATTTTGAAATTCATGATGGCGGAAGTCACTTTTTTGCAAAAAGTCGTCATGGGTGTCGTTGTCGAGGTTTTAAGGGGTGTAGATTTCAAATATGACATCCATTTTGAAATTCAAGATGGCGGATGTCACTTTTTTTCAAAAAGTCGTCATGGGTGTCGTTGACGAGGTTTTTGGGGGTGTAGATTTCAAAAATGGCATCCATTTTGAAATTCAAGATGGCGGACGTCAGTTTTTGTACTATTCATAGAAATATAAAAAAATGAATTCTTTTTGAGAAAATTAAAATGTTTTTTTTTGAAAATTGGCACTAAAAAAAAATTTTTTTTGAAAAACTTTTTTACACAAACAACAATCGCGGGCCGCATGCGGCCCGCGCACCGCCCAAAATACTAGTTCATTCATACTATATACAGCTAAATTACCACTGACTGACTGACTGACTCATTTAGATAGTTGTTTAGAGAGTTGGAGAAGTGATGGGTAAAAAAAAATTATAGATTTGTATAGAGATGAGAAATTTATCGGGAGGAAAAATCCGAAAATCTTGAAAAGTCTTCTCTTCAACCTGGACCCCTAAAGGATCTCAAAAACGGTGAGGTTTAGGGGTATACTGTTTGAACTAAATAGAGAGTACTACCTTGGTACTTTTTGGAAAAATCAAAAAAAACATGGCTCCCATACAAAAAAACATGGCCGCCATACAAATTTGACATGCTTATAACTTCGTAACGGTTATACTTAGGTATAGACTGTTTGAACAAATGTTATAGCCAATCGATAGGGGCAACTGCCAATGATGACAAAAATCCAAGATGGCGGATCCAAGATGGCCGCCATTTTTCAAAATGGTCCGAGGGGGCTGATTTTTTGCATCCGGGGGTTTTTGGGGTCCCTTATTTCATTGGCGAAAAAAATATTTGAAAAAGTTTTTTTTTAAAGATGGCCGCCATACATTGAATCTTTTTCATCTTTAGAGAGTTGTTTTGAGGAAACTATTAGCAATAACGAAAAACTGATTGCGGATTTATATATAACTAAATAAGTAATTTAAAGAATAAATGACGAAACTTTGGAAGGTCAACTCCTCATATTAGACCCCCAACGGATCTCAAAAACGGTGAGGTTTAGAGATGTACTTTGTTCACAAGATATTGAGTACTACCTTGGCACTTTCTAAAAACGTTAAAAAAAATCATGACTCCCATACAAAAAAACATGGTCGCCATACAAATTAGTCGAAAAACTTATGTATGAAATTTTTGAACAGCTGTTGTAGCCAATTTTCTGAACCGATTTCGAAAATTCTTTCATTACTGGAATTGTTATTTAATACTCAATGATAATTGCTATGTATTCTACTCAATTATAGTACAAGTTCAACCTAAGATTTCGAAAATTGTAAAAAAAGTCGGCAAAAAATTAAAATTTTCGACCTTTGAAGCACATGCGCTGACTACATAGTGCATAATACATAAAAATGATGTACTACAAAAATAACCGGCTTTACTTGGGCTACATAAAAGTCCGCGACAGCATATGTCTATCTCCTAAGGTTTTTGAACTATGACAGTTTTTATAACTATAATTAGAGAGCGAAATAGTAGGTATTTTTCAAATGTTTTTTTACAAAAAGTGTATCAATCCTTATCCAAATAAACACTTTAGTTAGCTTGGTCATTTCATGCAGATCAAAATTGTCATTCACATCAAATAATTTCAACGGATAGTTTCGAAGATATCGTAAGATTAAAATTACAACGCAATAAAAAATATTGCCGCTGTAGTAACTGTGTACATATTCTGTGCCATGACTTCTATTTATATCTAGATTACAAAGCTTTACTTTATCTAAGATAGATAAGGTATTTAAGATTGAGATAAGAGCAAGTTTTGTCTTAGTTACAGTAAAAGCTATATTTGAGATTGAACTATACCTACCCCGCTCGAATACGACTTGCCATATCCTTCAAGTAGAAAGCGAAAGCACTATTTTGAACCTTATTGTCATAGAAATAAAATTGATAAAATTCATCATTCAGCCTATACTTACCAGTATAGGGAAGTTATGTAAAAGCCGAGCACCCGCCCGCCGACCTCATGCCTCCCGCGCGCACCTTACGCCCGTGATTAATAGTACTCAATACTACGGTTTTTTTTAGGATGGAAACTGTTGTACGATTAGTGCTAAAGTCGCGTTTTTAATATAGCCGCCATACATTGGTTCTTTTTCATCTTTAGATGATTGTTTTGAGGAAACCATTTGCAATGATAATAAACTGATGGCAGATTCGTATAAAGATGGAATAATGATATTAGAAAAAAAATGACGAAACCTCCGAAGGTCATGTCTTGGTATTGGACCCCCAAGGTTCTCGAAAACGGTGAGGTTTAGAGATGTACTTTCTTCACAAAATTTTGAGTACTACCTTGGTACTTTTTGGAACAATTAAAAAAAACATAGCTCCCATACAAAAAAAATAGGCCGCCATACAAATAGATACGCCATACATTGCATTTTCATTTATTTAGATGGTTGTTCGGAGGAAACCATAATGAGATAAGGAAAAATTGAATATAAGGATGATCGATGGAACAATGGTGAAATCTCGGAAGGTTGACACCTGGACTTGGCCCCTTAAGGGATCTCGAAAACGGTGGGGTTTAGAGATGTACTTTCTTTACGAAATATTGAGTACTACCTTGGTACTTTTTGGAACAATTAAAAAAATCATGGCTCCCATACAAAAAAAAATGGCCGCCATACATTTTATTTTTCACTTAGTTTTGTTTTGTTTTTTGTTTAGTTGTTGTTTTGTTTAGAAACTATCAGAGATGGGAAATATAGAGGTGAGAATATGATCGTGAGAAAAAATGAAATCTTGGAAGGTCAATTCTTCAACCTGGACCCCTAAGGGATCTCAATAACGGTGAGGTTTAGAGATGTACTTCTTTCACAAAATATTGAGTACTACCTTGGTACTTTTTGGAACAATTAAAAAAAACTTGGCTCTCATACAAAAAAAGCATGGCCGCCATACATTGCATTTTTCACTCATCTAGATGGTTGTTTCAAGGAAACTATTAGGAATGACAAAAAACTGAACCCATTTTGACATAAAAGATGGCGGATGTCACTTTTGTTAAAAAGTCGTCATGGGTATCGATTTCGAGGTTTTCGGGGGTGTAGATTTGGAAAATGGCATCCATGTTGACATTAAAGATGGCGGATGTCACTTTTTTCAAAAACTCGTTATGGGTGTCGTCGTCGAGGTTTTTGGGGGTGTAGATTTCAAAAATGGCATCCATTTTGAAATTCAAGATGGCGGATGTCACTTTTTTCAAAAAGTCGTCATGGGTATCGTTTTCAAAGTTTTCGGGGGTGTAGATTTCCAAAATGGCATCCATTTTGACATTAAAGATGGCGGATGTCACTTTTTTCAAAACGTCGTTATGGGTGTCGTCGTCGAGGTTTTTGGGGGTGTAGATTTCAAAAATAGCATCCATTTTGAAATTCAAGATGGCGGATGTCACTTTTTTGCAAAAAGTCGTCATGGGTGTCGTTGTCGAGGTATTCGGGGGTGTAGATTTTAATAATGGCGTCCATTTTGAAATTCAAGATGGCGGAAGTCACTTTTTTGCAAAAAGTCGTCATGGGTGTCGTTGTCGAGGTTTTAAGGGGTGTAGATTTCAAAAATGACATCCATTTTGAAATTCAAGATGGCGGATGTCACTTTTTTTCAAAAAGTCGTCATGGGTGTCGTTGACGAGGTTTTTGGGGGTGTAGATTTCAAAAATTGCATCAATTTTGAAATTCAAAATGGCGGATGTCACTTTTTTGCAAAAAGTCGTCATTGGTGTCGTTGTCGAGGTATTCAGGGGTGTAGATTTTAATAATGGCGTCCATTTTGAAATTCAAGATGGCGGAAGTCACTTTTTTGCAAAAAGTCGTCATGGGTGTCGTTGTCGAGGTTTTAAGGGGTGTAGATTTCAAAAATGACATCCATTTTGAAATTTAAGATGGCGGAAGTCATATTTTTTGCAAAAAGTCGTCATGGGTATCGTTGTCAAGGTTTTTGGGGGTGTAGATTCCAATAATGGCATCAATTTTGAAATTCAAGATGGCGGATGTCACCTTTTTGCAAAAAGTCGTCATGGGTATCGTTTTCGAGGTTTTCGGGGGTGTAAATTTGGAAAATGGCATCCATTTTGAAATTCAAGATGGCGGAAGTCATTTTTTTGCAAAAAGTCGTCATGGGTGTCGTTGTCGAGGTTTTTGGGGGTGTAGATTTCAAAAATGGCATCCATTTTGAAATTCAAGATGGCGGACGTCAGTTTTTGTACTATTCATAGAAATACAAAAAAATGAATTCTTTTTGAGAAAATTAAAATGTTTTTTTTTGAAAATTGGCACTAAAAAAAAATTTTTTTTGAAAAACTTTTTTACACAAACAACAATCGCGGGCCGCATGCGGCCCGCGCACCGCCCAAAATACTAGTTCATATTATATAAAGCTAAATTACCACTCACTGACTCATTTAGATAGTTGTTTAGGGGGATGGAGAAATGATGGGAAAAAACTAATTGTAGATTTGTATAGAGATGAGAAATTTATCGGGAGGAAAAATCCCAAAATCTTGAAAAGTCTACTCCTCGACCTGGACCCCTAAGAGATCTCAAAAACGGTGAGGTTTAGGGGTATACTGCTTGAACTAAATAGAGAGTACTACCTTGGTACTTTTTGGAAAAATCAAAAAAAACATGGCTCCCATACAAAAAAACATGGCCGCCATACAAATTTGACATGCTTATAACTTCGAAACGGTTATACTTAGGTATGAACTGTTTGAACAAATGTTATAGCCAATCGATAGGAGCAACTGCCTATGATGACAAAAATCCAAGATGGCGGATCCAAGATGGCCGCCATTTTTCAAAATGGTCCGAGGGGGCTGATTTTTTGCATCCGGGGGTTTTTGGGGTCCCTTATTTTATTGGCGAAAAAAAATTTTGAAAAAGTTTTTTTTTAAAGATGGCCGCCATACATTGAATCTTTTTCATCTTTAGAGAGTTGTTTTGAGGAAACTATTAGCAATAACGAAAAACTGATTGCGGATTTGTATATAACTAAATAAGTGGTTTAAAGAATAAATGACGAAACTTCGGAAGGTCAACTCCTCATATTGGACCCCCAACGGATCTCAAAAACAGTGGGGTTTAGAGATGTACTTTGTTCACAAGATATTGAGTACTACCTTGGCACTTTCTGAAAACGTTAAAAAAAATCATAGCTCCCATACAAAAAAACATGGTCGCCATACAAATTAGTCAAAGTACTTAGGTATGAAATTTTTGAACAGCAGTTGTAGCCAATTTACTGAACCGATTTCGATTTTTTTTTCATTATTGAAATCGGTATTTAATACTCAATGATAACTGCTGTAGGTTATACTCAAATATAAGTACTATTTCAACCTAATATTTCGAAAATTGTAAAAAAAGTCGGCAAAAAATGCAAATTTTCGACCTTTGAGACGCATGCGCTGACTACATAGTGCATAATACATAAAAATGATGTACTACAAAAATAACCGGCTTTACTTGGTCTACATAAAAGTCCGCGACAGCATATGTCTATGTCCTAAGGTTTTTGAACTATGACAGGTTTTACAACTATAAATCGAGAGCGAAATAGTAGGTATTTTTCAAATGTTTTTTTACAAATAGTGTATCAATCCTTATCCAAATAAACACTTTAGTTAGCTTGGTCATTTCATACAGATCAAAATTGTCATTCACATCAAATAATTTCAACGGATAGTTTCGAAGATATCGTAAGATTAAAATTACAACGCAATAAGAAATATTGCCGCTGTAGTAACTGTGTACATAACGCCATACATTGAATCTTTTTCATCTTTAGAGAGTTGTTTTGAAGAAACTATTAGCAATAATGAAAAACTGATTGCAGATTTGTATATAAATATAAAAGTGGTTTAAGGAAAAAATGATGAAACTTCGGAAGGTCAACTCCTCATATTGAAGCCCCAACGGATCTCAAAAACGGTGGGGTTTAGAGATGTACTTTGTTCACAAGATATTGTGTACTACCTTAGCACTTTTTGAAAACGTTAAAAAAAATCATAGCTCTCATACAAAAAAAACGTGGTCGCCATACAAATTAGTCGAAGTACTTAGATATGAAATTTTTGAACAGCAGTTGTAGCCAATTTACTGAACCGATTTCGAATTTTTTTTCATTACTTAAATCTTTATTTAATACTTAATGATAATTGGTATGTATTATACTCAGTGATACTACTATTTCAACCTAATATTTTGAAAATTGTAAAAAAAGTCGGCAAAAAATGCAAATTTTCGACCTTTGAGACGCATGCGCTGACTACATAGTGCATAATACATAAAAATGATGTACTACAAAAATAACTGGCTTTACTTGGTCTACATAAAAGTCCGCAACAGCATATGTCCATGTCCTAAGGTAATTGAACTATGACAGTTTTTATAACTATAAATCGAGAGCGAAATAGTAGGTAATTTTCAAAACTATTTTGACGAAAATCGTATGAATCCTTATCCAAATGAATACTTTAATTAGCTTGGTCATTTTATACAGATCAAAATTGGCGTTCACACCAAATAATTTCAACGGATAGTTTCGAAGATATCGTAGGTTTAAAATTACAACGCAATAAAAAAATATTGCCGCGGTACTAACTGATACATAATCTATGCCACGTTTTCTACAAAGTTTTAGGTACATTTTGAGGTAAGAGCAATTTTGATACAATCAGATCCATCCTTCCAGCAGCCATAAGACGTCCACGGCTGGACATAGGCTTCCCATATAGGTTAATATAAACTTGCATCCAACGCGTTCTTGCGGTTTTGAGGAAGTATTAGCTAATCTGCTAAACCGATTTCGAAAATTCTTTCATTACTGGAATCGTTATTTACTATTTAATGATAATTGCTATGTTTTATACTCAGTTATAGTACTATTTCAACATAATATTTTGAAAATTGTAAAAAAAGTCGGCAAAAAATGCAATTTTTCGACCATTAAAACGCATGCGCTGACTACATAGTGCATAATACATAAAAATGATGTACTACAAAAATAACCGGCTTTACCTGGTCTACATAAAAGTCTTCAACAGCATATTTCCATGTAGGTACTAAGGTTATTGAACTATGACAGTTTTTATAACTATAAATCGAGAGCGAAATAGTAGGTAATTTTCAAAACTATTTTGAAAAAAATCGTATGAATCCTTATCCAAATGAATACTTCAAATAGCTTGGTCATTGTATACAGATCAAAATTGTCGTTCACACCAAATAATTTCAACCGATAGTTTCGAAGATATCGTAGGTTTAAAATTACAACGCAATAAAAAATATTGCCGTGGTACTAACTGATACATAATCTGTGCCACGACTTCTATTTATAACGTACACTAGAATACAAAGCTTTACTTTATCTAAGATAGATAAGGTATTTAAGATTGAGATAAGAGCAAGTTTTGTCGTAGTTACAGTAAAAGCTATATTTGAGATTGAACTATACCTACACCTTCAAGTAGAAAGCGGAAGCACTATTTTGAACCTTATGTTCATAGAAATAAAATTGATCTGGGTATAGGCTGTATAAGATGAAGAACAGACTTGCTGTAAGACTTGCCTATGGATATATTAATAAAAATGATTTGATTTGATTTGATTTGATACAATACGATCCATCCATCCAGCAGCCATAAGACGGCTGAACATAGGCTTCCCATATAGATCTGCAATAAGACCGGTTAATAGAAACTTGCATCCAGCGCGTTTTTGCGGTCTTGAGTGTAGTTTTTAAAATAAAATAAATAAATAAAAATAGATAATAGATTTTAATAATTATTTTTTTGCAAAAAATAGCATGACCGACTTCACCCTTGTACAAAATCATTACGTAGTATAAAATAAAGTAGGTATATAAATACCCTTTCGAACTAATAAATAATTTTTCGATTCGGTTCACAATTGGCGAAATTATCGATGAACATACACAAAAATATACATACAGGAACATAGAACTTCCTCCTTTTTGGAAGTCGGTTGTAAACAACAATAAATCGTTCCAAAAAAAAAAAAAATTGCTGCTACAGTTGACAAATTTCGCCGTCTCCCGTAAGTGATGTCCTGGCCAAGCGGTCAGGGGTAGTGTATACGACGTTACCCACGGTACCGATATCAAATCTCGCCAATTGCACGTCTTCATTTTGCTTCTTTTTTTGCATGAAAATATCATTTGGAAGCTCTTTTGTAAAAAAAATATTTATACCGCTCATACGATTTCCGCGCCATATTCTTAAAAGAGTAGAAAGCGGAAATTTTATTTTGAACCTTATGCTAATAGAAATAAAATTGATTTGGGTATGTACTTTTTGGAACAATTAAAAAAAACTTGGCTCTCATACAAAAAAAAACATGGCCGCCATACATTGCATTTTTCACTCATTTAGATGGTTGTTTCAAGGAAACTATTAGGAATGACAAAAAACTGAATCCATTTTGACATTAAAGATGGCGGATGTCACTTTTTTGCCAAAAGTCGTCATGGGTATCGTTTTCGAGGTTTTCGGGGGTGTAGATTTAAAAATGACATCTATTTTGACATTAAAGATGGCGGATGTCACTTTTTGCCAAAAGTCGTCATGGGTATCGTTTTCGAGGTTTTCGGGGGTATAGATTTCAAAAATGACATCCATTTTGACATTAAAGATGGCGGATGTCACTTTTTTGCCATAAGTCGTCATGGGTATCGTTTTCGAGGTTTTCGGGGGTGTAGATTTCAGAAATGACATCCATTTTGACATTAAAGATGGCGGATGTCACTTTTTTGCCAAAAGTCGTCATGGGTATCGTTTTCGAGGTTTTCGGGGGTGTAGATTTCAAAAATGACATCCATTTTGACATTAAAGATGGCGGATGTCACTTTTTTGCCAAAAGTCGTCATGGGTATCGTTTTCGAGGTTTTCGGGGGTGTAGATTTCAAATATGACATCTATTTTGACATTAAAGATGGCGGATGTCACTTTTTGCCAAAAGTCGTCATGGGTATCGTTTTCGAGGTTTTCGGGGGTGTAGATTTCAGAAATGACATCCATTTTGACATTAAAGATGGCGGATGTCACTTTTTTGCCAAAAGTCGTCATGGGTATCGTTTTCGAGGTTTTCGGGGGTGTAGATTTCAAAAATGACATCCATTTTGACATTAAAGATGGCGGATGTCACTTTTTTGCCATAAGTCGTCATGGGTATCGTTTTCGAGGTTTTCGGGGGTGTAGATTTCAAAAATGACATCTATTTTGACATTAAAGATGGCGGATGTCACTTTTTTGCCAAAAGTCGTCATGGGTATCGTTTTCGAGGTATTCGGGGGTGTAGATTTCAAAAATGACATCTATTTTGACATTAAAGATGGCGGATGTCACTTTTTTGCCAAAAGTCGTCATGGGTATCGTTTTCGAGGTTTTCGGGGGTATAGATTTCAAAAATGACATCCATTTTGACATTAAAGATGGCGGATGTCACTTTTTTGCCATAAGTCGTCATGGGTATCGTTTTCGAGGTTTTCGGGAGTGTAGATTTCAAAAATGACATCCATTTTGACATCAAAGATGGCGGATGTCTTTTTTTTGCCAAAAGTCGTCATGGGTATCGTTTTCGAGGTTTTTAGGAATGTAGACTTCAAACTTGAAGGTCTTTGCACCTATAAACAAACTCTGCACCTATAAACAAACTCGCGGGCCGCATGCGGCCCGCGCACCGCCCAAAATACTAGTTTAAACTATATACAGCTAAATTACCACAGACTGACTCATTTAGATAGTTGTTTAGGGGGATGGAGAAGTGGTGGGAAAAAAATAATTATAGATTTGTATAGAGATGAGAAATTTATCGGGAGGAAAAATCCCAAAATCTTGAAAAGTCTTCTCTTCAACCTGGACCCCTAAGGGATCTCAAAAACGGTGAAGTTTAGGGGTATACTGTTTTAACTAAATAGAGAGTACTACCTTGGTACTTTTTGGAAAAATCAAAAAAAACATGGCTCCCATACAAAAAAACATGGCCGCCATACAAATTTGACATGCTTATAACTTCCAAACGGTTATACTTAGGTATAGACTGTTTGAACAAATGTTATAGCCAATAGATAGGGGCAACTGCCAATGATGACAAAAATCCAAGATGGCGGATCCAAGATGGCCGCCATTTTTCAAAATGGTCCGAGGGGGCTGATTTTTTGCATCCGGGGGTTTTTGGGGTCCCTTATTTCATTGGCGAAAAAAAATTTTGAAAAAGTTTTTTTTTAAAGATGGCCGCCATACATTGAATCTTTTTCATCTTTAGAGAGTTGTTTTGAGGAAACTATTACCAATAATGAAAAACTGATTGCAGATTCGTATATAAATAATAAAGTGGTTTGAGGAATAAATGATGAAACTTCGGAAGGTCAACTCCTCATATTGGACCCCCAACGGATCTCAAAAACGGTGGGGTTTAGAGATGTGTTTTCTTTACAAGATATTGTGTACTACCTTGGCACTTTTTGAAAACGTTAAAAAAAATCATGACTCCCATACAAAAAAACATGGTCGCCATACAAATTAGTCAAAGTACTTAGGTATGAAATTTTTGAACAGCAGTTGTAGCCAATTTACTGAACCGATTTCGATTTTTTTTTCATTACTGGAATCGTTATTTAATACTTAATGATAATTGTCATGTATTATACTCAGTGATAGTACTATTTCAACCTAATATTTTGAAAATTGTAAAAAAAGTCGGCAAAAAATGCAAATTTTCGACCTTTGAGACGCATGCGCTGACTACATAGTGCATAGTACATAAAAACAATGTACTACAAAAATAACCGGCTTTACTTGGTCTACATAAAAGTCCGCGACAGCATATGTCTATGTCCTAAGGTTTTTGAATTATGACTGTTTTTACAACTATAAATCGAGAGCGAAATAGTAGGTATTTTTCAAATGTTTTTTTACAAATAGTGTATCAATCCTTATCCAAATAAACACTTTAGTTAGCTTGGTCATTTCATACAGATCAAAATTGTCATTCACATCAAATAATTTCAACGGATAGTTTCGAAGATATCGTAAGATTAAAATTACAACGCAATAAAAAATATTGCCGCGGTACATACTGTTACAGAATCTGTGGCGCGACTTCTGCAAAACCTTTACATTATTCGGATAGATCATAAGGTTTAACGAAAAACTGATCGCAGATTTGTGTATAAATAGAAAAGTGATTTAAGGAAAATATAATTAAACCTCGGAAGGTCAACTCCTCATATTGGACCCCCAACGGATCTCAAAAACGGTGAGGTTTAGAGATGTACTTTGTTCACAAGATATTGTGTTCTACCTTGGCACTTTTTGAAAACGTTAAAAAAATTATAGCTCCCATACAAAAAAAACATGGTCGCCATACAAATTAGTCGAAGTACTTAGGTATGAAATTTTTGAACAGCAGTTGAAGCCAATTTACTGAACCGATTTCGAATTTTTTTTCATTACTGGATTCGTTATTTAATACTTAATGACAATTATTATGTTTTATACTTAGTAATACTACTATTTCAACGAAATATTTTGAAAATTGTAAAAAAAGTCGGCAAAAAATGCAAATGTTCTACCTTTGAGACGCATGCGCTGACTACATAGTGCATAATACATAAAAATGATGTACTACAAAAATAACCGGCTTTTCCTGGTCTACATAAAAGTTCGGGACAGCATATGTCTATGTTCTAAGGTTTTTGAACTATGACAGTTTTTATAAATATAATTAGAGAGCGAAATAGTAGGTATATTTTTCAAAACTATTTTGACAAATAATGTATCAATCCTTATCTAAATAAACACGTTAATTAGCTTGGCCGTTTCATACAGATCAAAATTGTCATTCACATCAAATAATTTCAACGGATAGTTTCGAAGTTATTGTAAGTTTAAAATTACAACGCAATAAGAAATATTGCCGCGGTACATACTGTTACATAATCTGTGCCACGACTTCTACAAAGCTTTAAATTATGTATTCGGATAGATCATAAGGTCATGAGACAAGAGCAATTTTTTTAGTAATTTTAAGAGCGTTATATGCGTAGTTATAGTAAAATCTAGATTTAATACTGAAAACACTAGATTTTCAACTTTGACGACGTAAACCTAGGGCCCAAAGAGAACAATCTTCCAATAGTGTATCCAGCCCAGATAGCCAACTTCATTGGCTTTCCTCCAAAACAATTTATAGAAGCCTAGGCTCAATACCGAGGCAGCCCCTGGATGGTCTAATTAGACCTAGATTTGGGAAATTATTCCAGGACATATAACTCGGTAACCGGGGGCCCGAATTATAAGCTGATGCCACAGAAGTCATTTTTATCTGCGGTCGAAGCGACTGAGCCCAAAAAATTGTTCCTGGATCAATTTATGAGGGACCTCGAAATCGTTTTCAAATTACGACAACGAAAATAAAGTACTTCCAAAAATTTTGAAACTTTGAATATAGATACCCCTAGGCTCCACAAATACTGTGTCGAAATTTAGGATTCTCTCGAGCACCGGGAAACCCAAAAATGGGATTTTGATTGGTTTGTTGATAGTAGGATAAATGGTAGGATAACTTCAGAGACTGAGGGCCTCTTTCATCATCTCCGAGTAAAGTATTGAGTAACTACTTTCCGAGTAGTGCTAATTGGCGAGTAAGAGACCCGAGTAACATTGGTCAGTTTCACATTAGACAACCAGCCTACAAGTAACAACTCGGCGAATAACTGAATGAATGAATGATAAATGACGTCACTCGTTCGTATTTTGTTGTCGTAACTGTCAGAAATGTCAAACGTCAACATTTTTTTTCTTTTTTCTGCATTGGGGATATTTGGTTTTGCGCGGTCGGCGCATTTGCCATATTCGAGTTCAATGCTTTTTCAATACCTACCTACTATTTTACTAATATGTCATTAATTTTGAAACAGTTTTTGACAGTTTTGCACACAGTTTAAATATGATTTTTGCTAAAAACATCAATTTTCGACGGATTTGACTTTAATATTATTTTATTTTAAATTTAAATCAGAATTATAGTGTTCAAATTTAGATTATTTACACGAAATTATACGCGCTTAATACGTGTGATTTGTTTGTGGTATTGTGATTCTCTCTTTACAGTACGGTTATTTATTTTGTGTTGTTATATTAGCTTGTTTTTTAATCAACGTCATGTTTTTAGGTTACCTACGTGAGTACTTGATATAGCAATTATTTTAACCACTTAGGTACATACATCAAAGCTTTAGTTATTATTATTTTTTTTAGTACGGCAAAATCTGGCGAAAATATTTTCAATATTTCAATCAATCAATCGAGTTCGTAAAAGTAATTGACACGAATCCTGGAAATTCGTTGATATGTTCTAATTTATCCAATTGATCTTCGATAAATTCTGGCATATTCATGATAATATTAGGCATCAGTTTCCTGAAAAACAGTATCCACAGTACAGCCCAAGTTTGCAGAATATACATACGTTAAAGTCGTCATAGTGTCTTACTCGTCGGTTAACACCGCTATAGGGCAGATGAAGTAGCAAGTAAGTTACAAGCCAGTTTATTTGATGAGTAGCGCTACTCAGACATTATGAAACTGGTGTATAACGATACTTGACACTTTAATCGGCGAGTAGCTTACTTGGGGCTTTACTCGGAGATGATGAAAGAGGCCCTGAGTATACTAAACACCACATAAGTCGGCGGATGGGAAGTTATCCAACAGATAGTAATAATCCGAAATATAGGTAGGCGCGGAAGACAGAGTGACGAGACGCCGAGGCACACCCGCCCGCCGACCTCATGCCTCCCGCGCGCTACCTACGCCCCTTCTAAATACTACGTCACGCACGCGGCGTCGGCATTATGCAAACATGCGCAATTATGCTCACTTGGCCATTTCATAAAGATAAAAATTGATATGTATTTTTGAAGATATTACTATGCAGGCAAAGATTTTAAAAATAATATTATGCTGATTTTTTTTATTATTATCGTATTAATTTTGTTTTATTCTTTTAACCGATTTCATAAAAAGATGTTCTCACTTAGGCATTAGTTTTTTTGTATGTACGAGTATGTTACGCGATTACTCCGTCAATTGTGAACCGATTGTAATGATTTCTTCAAATTTTCGACCTTTGAGACGCATGCGCTGACTACATAGTGCATAATACATAAAAATAATGTACTACAAAAATAACCGGCTTTACCTGGTCTACATAAAAGTCCGCGACAGCATATGTCCATGTCCTAAGGTTATTGAACTATGACAGTTTTTATAACAATAAATCGAGAGCGAAATAGTAGGTAATTTTCAAAACTTTTTTGACAAATAATGTATTAATCCTTATCCAAATAAACACTTTAATTAGCTTGGTCATTTCATACAGATCAAAATTGTCATTCACATCAAATAATTTCAACGGATAGTTTCGAAGATATCGTAAGTTTAAAATTACAACGCAATAAAAAATATTGCCGCGGTACATACTGTTACATAATCTGTGCCACGACTTCTATTTAGATCTCAGATAGGTATTATAGTATATAAGGTATTTAAGATTGAGATAAGAGCAAGTTTTGTCGTAGTTACAGTAAAAACTATATTTGAGATTGAACTCGAATACGACTTGCCATATCCTTCAAGTAGAAAGCGGAAGCACTATTTTGAACCTTATAGTCATAGAAATAAAATTGATCCGGGTAAGTATAGGCTGAATGATGAAACTTGATGGCGTTTGTGAACACGAAGCGAGCCGTTGCGTAGTATCAAATTCATATATCAGAACCGATGCGATGTGGGGTTAAGCGTCACACAAGTCGGCGGATGGGAAGTAATGCAAAAACCGAACACCCGCCCGCCGACCTCATGCCTCCCGCGCGCTCCCTCCGTGCTAAATACTACGTCACGCACGCGGCGTCGGCATTATGCACACATGCGCAATTATGCACACTTGGCTATTTCATATAGATGAAAATTGATAGGTATTTTAGAAGATATTATTTATATTTAACCGATTTCATTAAAAGATGTTTTCACTCAGGCATTCGTGTTTTTGTATGTATGTTACGCGATTACTCCGTCAATTGTGAACCGATTGTAATTATTTCTTTTTTGTTTGGTAGATCAAAGTTTAGAATTGGTCTCATTTAAATTTTATCAAAATCAGGTGTGTTAGTTTTAACAGTTACATTAACATTAGACGAATTTTTTAACGATAATCAAAAAATTATTTTTCTCCAATAATTTTAAAACCGCCTTCTATCGTGTACAAAATTCGAATATTTATATATACAAAAAATATACATACAGACGAACATATAACTTCCTCCTTTTTGGAAGTCGGTTGTAAACATAACAATAAAACGTTCCAATAAAAAAATAAAAATAATAAAATTGCTGCTACAGTCAACAAATTTTGCCATTCGCTGTAAGTGATGTCCTGGCCAAGCGGTCAGGGGTAGTGAATAGTAGGATACGACGTCACCCACGGTACCGGTATCGAGTCCCGTCAGTCGCACGTCTTCTTTTTGCTTCTTTTTGTTGCATGAAAATATCTTTAGTTGACTTTTAATTTCTTTTTGTAAAATAATTATTTATACCGCTCATATGAATAAAATGCGGAAGTTTTATAACATAGAAATAAAATTGATCTGTGTATAGGCTGTAAGATGGTTGTTGCGGTTAGACTTGCTTATGGATACAATCTGATCCATCCATCCAGCAGCCATATGACGTCCACGGCAGGACATAGGCCTACCATATAGATCTGCAAAAAGACCGGTTAATAGAAACTTGCATCCAGCGCGTTCGTGCGGTCTGGAGTGTTTAAATAAAATAATATACAAAATAGATTGAAAAAAATAAACGTGCGAATTAAAGGGGAAAATCCAAGATGGCGGCCGCCATTGGTTTCCATTTTGAAATTAAAGTTGGCGGATGTCCCTTATTTGAAAAAGTCATCATGGGTATCGTTTTCGAGGTTTTCGAGGGTGTAGATTTCAAAAATGGCATCCATTTTGAAATTCAAGATGGCGGATGTCACTTTTTTGAAAAAGTCGTCATGGGTATCGTTTTCGAGGTTTTTGGGGGTATAGATTTCAAAAATGGCGTCTATTTTGAAATTCAAGATGGCGGAAGTCACTTTTTTTGCAAAAGGTCGTCATGGGTGTCGTCGTCGAGGTTTTTGGGGGTGTAGATTTCAAAAATGGCATCAATTTTGAAATTCAAGATGGCGGATGTCACTTTTTTTGAAACAGTCGTCATGGGTATCGTTTTCGAGGTATTCGGGGGTGTAGATTTCAATAATGGCGTCCATTTTGAAATTCAAGATGGCGGAAGTCATTTTTTTGCAAAAAGTCGTCATGGGTGTCGTTGCCGAGGTATTCGGGGGTGTAGATTTCAAAAATGGCATCAATTTTGAAATACAAGATGGCGGATGTCACTTTTTTCAAAAAGTCGTCATGGGTATCGTTTTCGAGGTTTTAAGGGGTGTAGATTTCCAAAATGGCATCCATTTTGAAATTCAAGATGGCGGATGTCACTTTTTTGCAAAAAGTCGTCATGGGTGTCGTTGTCGAGGTATTCGGGGATGTAGATTTTAATAATGGCGTCCATTTTGAAATTCAAGATGGCGGAAGTCACTTTTTTGCAAAAAGTCGTCATGGGTGTCGTTGTCGAGGTTTTAAGGGGTGTAGATTTCAAAAATGTCATCCATTTTGAAATTCAAGATGGCGGATGTCACTTTTTTTTCAAAAAGTCGTCATGGGTATCGTTTTCAAGGTATTCAAGGGTTGTTTTGTATTGAAAAAAATTGTTTTTTATTACTTGTCTGTCAAAAAAACAAATCGCGGGCCGCATGCGGCCCGCGCACCGCCCAAAATACTAGTTCATATTATATAAAGTTAAATTACCACTGACTGACTGACTGACTGACTGACTGACTGACTCACTCACTTAGATAGTTGTTTAGGGGGATGGAGAAGTGGTAGGTAAAAAAAAATTACAGATTTGTATAGAGATAAAAAATTTATCGGGAGGAAAAATCCCAAAATCGACCTGAACGTAACCTGGACTTGGATCCCGAATGGATCTCAGAAACGGTAGGGTTTAGAGGTGTACTGTTTGAACAAAGTAGAGAGTACTACCTTGGTACTTTTTGGAAAAATGAAAAAAAACATGGCTCCCATACAAAAAAACATGGCCGCCATACAAATTTGACATGCTTATAACTTCGTAACGGTTATACTTAGGTATGAACTGTTTGAACAAAAGTTGTAGCCAATCAATAGGGGCAACTGCCAATGATGACAAAAATCCAAGATGGCGGATTCAAGATGGCGGCCATTTTTCAAAATGGTCCGAGGAGGCTGATTTTTTGCATCCGGGGGTTTTTGGGGTCCTTCATTTCATTGGCGAAAAAAAATTTTGAAAAAGTTTTTTTTTAAAGATGGCCGCCATACATTGAATCTTTTTCATCTTTAGAGAGTTGTTTTGAGGAAACTATTAGCAATAACGAAAAACTGATTGCGGATTTGTATATAAATATAAAAGTGGTTTAAGGAAAAAATGATGAAACTTCGGAAGGTCAACTCCTCATATTGAAGCCCCAACGGATCTCAAAAACGGTGGGGTTTAGAGATGTACTTTGTTCACAAGATATTGTGTACTACCTTGGCACTTTTTGAAAACGTTAAAAAAAATCATAGCTCTCATACAAAAAAACATGGTCGCCATACAAATTAGTCGAAGTACTTAGATATGAAATTTTTGAACAGCAGTTGTAGCCAATTTACTGAACCGATTTCGAATTTTTATTCATTACTTGAATCGTTATTTAATACTTAATGATAATTGTTATGTATTATACTCAGTGATACTACTATTTCAACCTAATATTTTGAAAATTGTAAAAAAAGTCGGCAAAAAATGCAAATTTTCGACCTTTGAGACGCATGTGCTGACTACATAGTGCATAATACATAAAAATGATGTACTACAAAAATAACTGGCTTTACTTGGTCTATATAAAAGTCCGCGACAGCATATGTCCATGTCCTAAGGTAATTGAACTATGACAGTTTTTATAACTATAATTAGAGAGCGAAATAGTAGGTATTTTTCAAATGTTTTTTTACAAATAGTGTATCAATCCTTATCCAAATAAACACTTTAGTTAGCTTGGTCATTTCACACAGATCAAAATTGTCATTCACATCAAATATTTTCAACGGATAGTTTCGAAGATATCGTAAGATTAAAATGACAACGCATTAAGAAATATTGCCGCTGTAGTAACTGTGTACATAACGCCATACATTGAATCTTTTTCATCTTTAGAGAGTTGTTTTGTGGAAACTATTAGCAATAACGAAATACTGATTACAGATTCGTATATAAATATAATAGTGATTTAAGAAATAAATAATGAAACTTCGGAAGGTCAACTCCTCATATTGGACCCCCAACGGATCTCAAAAACGGTGGGGTTTAGAGATGTACTTTGTCCACAAGATATTGAGTACTACCTTGGCACTTTATGAAATCGTTAAAAAAAATCATAGCTCCCATACAAAAAAACATGGTCGCCATACAAATTAGTCAAAGTACTTAGGTATGAAATTTTTGAACAGCAGTTGTAGCCAATTTACTGAACCGATTTCGAATTTTTTTTCATTACTTGAATCATTTTTTAATACCTTATGATAATTGTTATGTATTATACTCAGTTATAGTACTATATTAACCTAATATTTTGAAAATTGTAAAAAAAGTCGGCCAAAAATGCAAATTTTCGACCTTTGAGACACATGCGCTGACTACATAGTGCATAATACTTAAAAATGATGTGCTACAAAAATAACCGGCTTTACTTGGTCTACATAAAAGTCTTTAACAGCATATGTCTATGTCCTAAGGTTTTTGAACTATGACAGTTTTTATAAATATAATTAGAGAGCGAAATAGTAGGTATATTTTTCAAAACTATTTTGACAAATAATGTATCAATCCTTATCTTAATAAACAATTTAGTTAGCTTGGCCATTTCATACAGATCAAAATTGTCATTCACATCAAATAATTTCAACGGATAGTTTCGAAGTTATTGTAAGTTTAAAATTACAACGCAATAAGAAATATTGCCGCGGTACATACTGTTACATAATCTGTGCCACGACTTCTACAAAGCTTTAAATTATTCGGATAGATCATAAGGTCATGAGACAAGAGCAATTTTTTTAGTAATTTTAAGAGCGTTATAGGCGTAGTTATAGTAAAATCTAGATTTAATACTGAAAACACTAGATTTTCAACTTTGACGACGTAAACCTAGGGCCCAAAGAGAACAATCTGCCAATAGTGTATCCAGCCCAGATAGCTAACTTCATTGGCTTTCCTCTTAATCAATTTATAGACGCCTAGGCTCGATACCGAGGCAGCCCCTGGATGGTCTAAATAGACCTAGATTTGGGAAATTATTCCAGGACATATAACTCGGTAACCGGGGGCCCGAATTATAAGCTGATGCCACAGAAGTCATTTTTATCTCCG
Organism: Hypomecis punctinalis; assembly: GCA_949316475.1. Lineage (NCBI taxonomy): Eukaryota > Metazoa > Arthropoda > Insecta > Lepidoptera > Geometridae > Hypomecis > Hypomecis punctinalis. Next base: position 3,532,640 of record OX438809.1, read on the forward strand.
GTCGAAGCGACTGAGCCCAAAAAATTGTTCCTGGATCAATTTATGAGGGACCTCGAAATCGTTTTCAAATTACGACAACGAAAATAAAGTACTTCCAAAAATTTTGAAACTTTGAATATAGATACCCCTAGGCTCCACAAATACTGTGTCGAAATTTAGGATTCTCTCGAGCACCGGGAAACCCAAAAATGGGATTTTGATTGGTTTGTTGATAGTAGGATAAATGGTAGGATAACTTCAGAGACTGAGTATACTAAACACCACATAAGTCGGCGGATGGGAAGTTATCCAAAAGATAGTAATAATCCGAAATATAGGTAGGCGCGGAAGACAGAGTGACGAGACGCCGAGGCACACCCGCCCGCCGACCTCATGCCTCCCGCGCGCTCCCTACGCCCCTGCTAAATACTACGTCACGCACGCGGCGTCGGCATTATGCAAACATGCGCAATTATGCTCACTTGGCCATTTCATATAGATAAAAATTGATAGGTATTTTTGAAGATATTACTATGCAGGCAAAGATTTTTAAAATAATATTATGCTGATTTTTTTTATTATTATCGTATTAATTTTGTTGTACGCTTTTAACCGATTTCATAAAAAGATGTTCTCACTTAGGCATTAGTTTTTTTGTATGTACGAGTATGTTACGCGATTACTCCGTCAATTGTGAACCGATTGTAATGATTTCTTTTTTGTTTGATAGATCAAATTTCAGAATTGATCCCATTTAAATTTTATAAAAATTAGGTGTGTTGTATTTGAAAATAAACATTAGACGAATTTTTAACGATATACAAAATAATTATTTCTCGCAAAAAATAGCAAAACCGCTTTCCATCGTGTACAAAATTAGAATGTTTCGCTCGAATCGTTTACGTCATTGTTGATTTTTTAAAAACAGCTCAGCCGATATCAGTAAAATTTAAATGGGGCCACCTCGGGAGTAGGTATATAAATACCCTTTCGAACTAAAAATATTTTTTCGATTCGGTTCACAATTGGCGAAATTATCGATGAACATACACAAAAAATATATATACAGACGAACATAGAACTTCCTCCTTTTTGAAAGTCGGTTGTAAACATAACAATAAGTCGTTCCAATAAAAAAATTAATATAATAAGATTGCTGCTACAGTTGACAAATTTCGCCGTCTTCCGTAAGTGATGTCCTGGCCAAGCGGTCAGGGATAGTGGATACGACGTCACCCACGGTACCCGGTGTCTAATCCCGCCAATCGCACGTCTTCTTTTTGCTTCTTTATGTTGCACGAAAATATCATTTGGAAGCTCTATTAAATTGTCGACTTTATTTTTGTAAAATAATTATTTATACCGCTCATACGATTTCCGCGCCATATTCTTAGAAGAGTGGAAAGCGGAAGTTTTATTTTGAACCTTATACCCATAGAAATAAAATTGATCTGGGTATAGGCTGTAAGATGAAGAACAGACTTGCTGTTAGAGTCGACCAATTTCGCCAGCTATAGATATATAAAAATATGAACTTGGGCTATAGATAGCCCAAGTTCATATTTTTTGATCATTTTTTTTTTTTGCATAAAAATATCATTTGGAAGCTCTTGAACAATATAATTTAGTAATGCCTATAGATACAATCAGATCCATCCACTCATCCAGCAGCCATAAGACGTCTACAGCTGGACACAGGCCTCCCATTTAGATCTGCAAAATGACCGGTTAATAGAAACTTGCATCCAGCGCGTTCGTGCGGTCTGGAGTGTTTAAATAAAATAATATAAAAAATTGTGCGAATTAAAGGGGGAAATCCAAGATGGCGGCCGCCATTAGTTTCCATTTTGAAATTAAAGTTGGCGGATGTCCCTTATTTGAAAAAGTCTTCATGGGTATCGTTTTCGAGGTTTTTGGGGGTGTAGATTTCAAAAATGGCAACCATTTTGAAAGTCAAAATGGCGGATGTCACTTACTTTCAAAAAGTCGTCATGGGTGTCGTTGTCGAGGTTTTTGGGGGTGTAGATTTCAAAAAAGGCATCCATTTTGAAATACAAGATGGCGGATGTCACTTACTTTCAAAAAGTCGTCATGGGTGTCATTGTCGAGGTTTTTGGGGGTGTAGATTTCAAAAATGGCATCCATTTTGATATAACAAATGGCGGATGTCACTTTTTTGAAAAAGTCGTCATGGGTATCGTTTTCGATGTTTTCGGGGGTGTAGGTTTCAAAAATGGCGTCCATTTTGAAATTCAAGATGGCGAAACGTCGCTTTTTTGCAAAAAGTCGTCATGGGTGTCGTTGTCGAGGTTTTTGGGGGTGTTAATTTCAAAAATGGCATCCATTTTAAAATTCAAGATGGCGAATATCACTTATTCGCAAAAAGTCGTCATGGGTGTCGTTGTCGAGGTTTTTGGGGGTGTAGATTTCTAAAATGGCAACCATTTTGAAATTCAAAATGGCGGATGTCACTTACTTTCAAAAAGTCGTCATGGGTGTCGTTGTCGAGGTTTTTGGGGGTGTAGATTTCAAAAAAGGCATCCATTTTGAAATACAAGATGGCGGATGTCACTTACTTTCAAAAAGTCGTCATGGGTGTCATTGTCGAGGTTTTTGGGGGTGTAGATTTCAAAAATGGCATCCATTTTGAAATTCAAGATGGCGGATGTCACTTATTTTCAAAAAGTCGTCATGGGTATCGTTGTCGTGGTTTTCGGGGGTGTAGATTTCAAAAATGGCATCCATTTTGAAATTAAAGATGGCGAATGTCACTTATTTTCAAAAAGTCGTCATGGGTATCGTTGTCGAGGTTTTTGGGGGTGTAGATTTCAAAAATGGCATCTATTTTGAAATTCAAGATGGCGGATGTCACTTATTCGCAAAAAGTCGTCATGGGTGTCGTTTTCGAGATTTTCGGGGGTGTAAATTTCAAAAATGGCATCCATTTTGACATTAAAGATGGCGGATGTCACGTTTTTGCAAAAAGTCGTCATGGGTATCGATTTCGAGGTATTCGGGGGTGTAGATTGTATATTTGGTACTATTTCTGTATTTTTTCTTTCGACATGAATTTTAATACCATTTATTTTTATTATTGTTATAAGGCAATTAATTTCTCACTTCATTATGTAAAAAAATGATGTTTTTTTTTTGTATTACATTTATGTAATATTTTTATGACGTGTAAATTGACATTTTATTAATAAATACTTATGACTTATGACTTATGACTTAGATTTCAAAAATGGCATCAATTTTAAAATTTAAGATGGCGGATGTCACTTTTTTGCAAAAAGTCGTCATGGGTGTTGTTGTCGAGGTTTTCGGGGGTGTAGATTTCAAAAATGGCATCCATTTTGAAACTCAAGATGGCGGAAGTCACTTTTTTGCAAAAAGTCATCATGGATGTCGTTTTCGAAGTTTTTGAGGTCGTAAAGTCATCGCAAAAATGAAACCCATCCAAAAAATACTCTCGCGGGCCGCATGCGGCCCGCGCACCGCCCAAAATACTAGTTATTCATATTATATAAAGCTAAATTACCATTCACTGACTGACTCATTTAGATAGTTGTTTAGGGGGAAGGAGAAGTGATGGGAAAAAAATAATTATAGATTTGTATAGAGATGAGAAATTTATCGGGAGGAAAAATCCCAAAATCGACCTGAACGTGACCTGGACCTGGATCCTCAACGGATCTCAGAAACGGTAGGGTTTAGGGGTATACTGTTTGAACTAAATAGAGAGTACTACCTTGGTACTTTTTGGAAAAATCAAAAAAAACATGGCTCCCATACAAAAAAACATGGCCGCCATACAAATTTGACATGCTTATAACTTCCAAACGGTTATACTTAGGTATAGACTGTTTGAACAAATGTTATAGCCAATCGATAGGGGCAACTGCCAATGATGACAAAAATCCAAGATGGCGGATCCAAGATGGCGGCCATTTTTCAAAATGGTCCGAGGGGGCTGATTTTTTGCATCCGGGGGTTTTTGGGGTCCCTTATTTCATTGGCGAAAAAAAATTTTGAAAAAGTTTTTTTTTAAAGATGGCCGCCATACATTGAATCTTTTTCATCTTTAGAGAGTTGTTTTGAGGAAACTATTAGCAATAACGAAAAACTAATTACAGATTCGTATATAAATATAATAGTGGTTTAAGGAATAAATGATGAAACTTCAAAAGGTCAACTCCTCATATTGGACCCCCAACGGATCTCAAAAACGGTGGGGTTTAGAGATGTGCTTTGTTCACAAGATATTGAGTACTACCTTGGCACTTTTTGAAAACGTTAAAAAAAATCATGACTCCCATACAAAAAAACATGGTCGCCATACAAATTAGTCAAAGTACTTAGGTATGAAATTTTTGAACAGCAGTTGTAGCCAATTTACTGAACCGATTTCGAATTTTTTTTCATTACTGGAATCGGTATTTAATACTCAATGATAGTTGTTATGAATTCTACTCAATTATAGTACAAGTTCAACCTAATATTTCGAAAATTGTAAAAAAAGTCGGCAAAAAATGCAAATTTTCGACCTTTGAGACGCATGCGCTGACTACATAGTGCATAATACATAAAAATGATGTACCACAAAAATAACCGGCTTTACTTGGTCTACATAAAAGTCCGCGACAGCATATGTCTATGTCCTAAGGTTTTTGAACTATGACAGTTTTTATAACTATAAATCGCGAGCGAAATAGTAGGTAATTTTCAAAACTATTTTGACAAAAATCGTATGAATCCTTATCCAAATTAATACTTTAATTAGCTTGGTCATTTCATACAGATCAAAATTGTCATTCACATCAAATAATTTTAACCGATAGTTTCGAAGATATCGTAAGATTAAAATTACAACGCAATAAAAAATATTGCCGCGGTACATACTGTTACAGAATCTGTGGCGCGACTTCTACAAAGCTTTAAATTATTCGGATAGATCATGAGGTTAAAACGAAAAACTGATCGCAGATTCTTATATAAATAAAAAAGTGGTTTAAGAAAAAATTAATGAAACTTCGGAAGGTCAACTCCTCATATTGGACCCCCAACGGATCTCAAAAACGGTGAGGTTTAGAGATGTGCTTTGTTCACAAGATATTGAGTACTACCTTGGCACTTTTTGAAAACGTTAAAAAAAATCATAGCTCCCATACAAAAAAAACATGGTCGCCATACAAATTAGTCGAAGTACTTAGGTATGAAATTTTTGAACAGCAGTTGTAGCCAATTTACTGAACCGATTTCGAATTTTTTTTCATTACTGGAATCGGTTTTTAATACTCAATGATAGTTGCTATGTATTCTACTCAATTATAGTACAAGTTCAACCTAATATTTTGAAAATTGTAAAAAAAGTCGGCAAAAAATGCAAATTTTCGACCTTTGAGACGCATGCGCTGACTACATAGTGCATAGTACATAAAAATGATGTACTACAAAAATAACCGGCTTTACCTGGTCTACATAAAAATCCGAGACAGCATATGTCTATGTCCTAAGGTTTTTGAACTATGACAGTTTATACAACTATAATTCGAGAGCGAAATAGTAGGTAATTTTCAAAACTATTTTGACAAAAATCGTATGAATCCTTATCCAAATAAATACTTTAATTAGCTTGGTCATTTTATTCAGATCAAAATTGTCATTCACACCAAATAATTTCAACCGTTAGTTTCGAAGATATCGTAGGTTCAAAATTACAACGCAATAAAAAATATTGCCGCGGTACATACTGTTACATAATCTGTGCCACGACTTCTATTTATAATGTACACTAAAATACAAAGCTTTAAGATTGAGATAAGAGCAAGTTTTGTCGTAGTTACAGTAAAAGCTATGTTTCAGATTGAACTATACCTACACCGCTTGAATACGACTTGCCATATCATTCAAGTAGAAAGCGGAAGCACTATTTTGAACCTTATGCTCATAGAAATAAACCTTTGAGACGCATACGCTGACTACATAGTGCATAATACATAAAAACAATGTACTACAAAAATAACCGGCTTTACTTGGTCTACATAAAAGTTCGCGACAGCATATGTCTATCTCCTAAGGTTTTTGAACTATGACAGTTTTTATAACTATAATTAGAGAGCGAAATAGTAGGTATTTTTCAAATGTTTTTTTTACAAATAGTGTATCAATCCTTATCCAAATAAACACTTTAGTTAGCTTGGTCATTTCATACAGATCAAAATTGTCATTCACATCAAATAATTTCAACGGATAGTTTCGAAGATATCGTAAGATTAAAATTACAACGCAATAAAAAATATTGCCGCGGTAGTAACTGTGTACATATTCTGTGCCATGACTTCTATTTATATCTAGAATACAAAGCTTTACTTTATCTAAGATAGATAAGGTATTTAAGATTGAGATATGAGCAAGTTTTGTCTTAGTTACAGTATAAGCTTTATTTGAGATTGAACTACGAGTATACCTACACCGCTCGAATACGACTTTCCATACCCTTCAAGTAGAAAGCGGAAGCACTATTTTGAACCTTATTTCCATAGAAATAAAATTGATAAAATTCATCATTCAGCCTATACTTACCAGTATAGGGAAGTTATGCATAAGCCGAACACCCGCCCGCCGACCTCATGCCTCCCGCGCGCACTCTACGCCCGTGTTCAATAGTACTCAATAGGTACTACGGTTTTTTTTTTGGGATGGAAACTGTTGTACGATTAGTGCTAAAGTCACGTTTTTAATATAGCCGCCACACATTGGTTCTTTTTCATCTTTAGATGATTGTTTTGAGGAAACCATTAGCAATGACAAAAAACTGGGTGCATGCAGATTCGTATAAAGATAGAATAATGATTTAAGGATTAAATGGTAAAACCTCCGAAGGTCAACTCCTGGTATTGGACCCCCGACGGATCTCGAAAACGGTGGGGTTTAGAGATTTACTTTCTTCGCAAAATATTGAGAACTACTTTGGTACTTTTTGGAACAATTAAAAAAAACTTGGCTCTCATACAAGAATAAACATGGCCGCCATACTTTGCATTTTTCACTCATTTAGATAGTTGTTTCAAGGAAACTATTAGGAATGACAAATAACTGAACCCATTTTGACATTAAAGATGGCGGTTATCACTTTTTTGCCAAAAGTCGTCATGGGTATCGTTTTCGAGGTGTTCGGGGGTGTAGATTTCAAAAATGGCATCAATTTTGAAATTCAAGATGGCGGATGTCACTTTTTTCAAAAAGTCGTCATGGGTATCGTTTTCGAGGTTTTCGGGGGTGTAGATTTCAAAAATGGCATCCATTTTGAAATTCAAGATGGCGGAGGTCTTTTTTTTGCAAAAAGTCGTCCTGGGTGTCGTTGTCGAGGTTTTCGGGGGTGTAAATTTAAAAAATGGCATCGATTTTGACATTTAAGATGGCGGATGTCACATTTTTGCTAAAAGTCGTCACGGGTATCGTTTTCGAGGTATTCGGGGGTGTAGATTTCAAAAATGCCATCAATTTTGAAATTCAAGATGGCGGATGTAACTTTTTTCAAAAAGTCGTCATGCGTATCGTTTTCGAGGTTTTCGGGGGTGTAGATTTCAGAAATGGCATCCATTTTGAAATTCAAGATGGCGGAGGTCACTTTTTTGCAAAAAGTCGTCATGGGTATCGTTTTCGAGGTGTTCGGGGGTGTAGATTTCAAAAATGGCATCAATTTTGAAATTCAAGATGGCGGATGTCACTTTTTTCAAAAAGTCGTCATGGGTATCGTTTTCGAGGTTTTCGGGGGTGTCGATTTCAAAAATGGCATCAATTTTGAAATTCAAGATGGCGGAAGTCACTTTTTTGCAAAAAGTCGTCATGGGTGTCGTTTTCGAGGTTTTTGGGGGTGCAGATTTCAAAAATGGCATCCATTTTGAAATTCAAGATGGCGAATGTCACTTATTCGCCAAAAGTCGTCATGGGTGTCGTTGTCGAGGTTTTTGGGGGTGCAGATTTCAAAAATGGCATCCATTTTGAAATTCAAGATGGCGAATGTCACTTATTCGCCAAAAGTCGTCATGGGTATCGTTTTCGAGGTTTTTAGGAAAACATCAAAATTCATGAAAACATTTAAAAGATATACCCAATTAATTGTCATCAAATAAATCAGCTAAAATATTTTATACGTGGTTAAAAATGTCAATTAAAAATGTCAATTACATAGCTAAATCATTATTTAATGTCATTTAATTGCTTGTCGGTTAAAAACATGTCAACTGTGTAGTAAGCTTTTTTTATTAATAAGTCATTTAACATTCTTGAAAATATTCGGATCTGTTTTAGTTCGTATCACCTTTGGTATCTTATTATAAACTATAGGCGCCATACAAAACACACTCTTGCTTAGAAATGTACTTCTAGATGCTAGGCTGCGTAATTTACCTTCATGTCTGCTTCCTACGGGCCACATTTCGAAGAGGTTAGGGTTTAATTTTACGAATAAAGCAATTTCGCTTATATACATACATGCTAGGGTTAAAACTTTTAGTCTAATAAAATGTGACTTACACGAGATTCTCTTTTTCTTTTGTAGTAACTCTAATAATTAAATTGTATTTTTTCAATCTTCAGCTTCCGTCAGTAAAGTCAAAGTCCACATAGGTACTCGTAGTTAATGTTAATTTTTTTATTATTCTATGTTTACGGGAATTTTTAATTTAGTCATTTTGTTCGTACCTGTCTACTCACTAAACTGTTTTCCGGTTAAACATAAATTAATCGTAAGTAACGCTGGTTTTTTAATTTTGTTAATATTTCTATTGTTTTAGTAAAAGTGGCTGTTTATTTTTTTTTGTTTGTTCCGTTCAGTTCATTTATTCTCAGATAGGTACCTACAATAATGCACGCTTATGAATGTAAAAAAAAAACAATATATACAAATAACAAACAAATTAACACAAACAATGAGAATACATCATTTGTGAACCGATGTAGTTTTTTTTTAATTGAATGGAAAATTATAGTTTCAGGTTAACGCCACAAAAGTTTAATCAAAATATGTTATGCTGCTTGATTATGAAATAAAAAAATAATAAGTATCATCATCCAAGTTATCGTTGGCAGCTGAGGTTTGATTACTGTATTTTTTGCCCGGCGCATAGGCCTTCATTGACACCCCAGGGAAAAAAGTCTGTCTCAGTTCACTTGACTTTTAAAATCGTATGCAGGAAAATAATATTATCAATCAATCTCTAAACAGAAATATATAGAGATCTTCAAGATTTAAATTTATAGTTACAAAGTTGTTAAATATTTATTTATTATACAATAAATGAGATTGTCTAATTTGAAACGATTGAAAACTTTTGATTCAACTTATGTTTTAGTTTTATTTTAAATGGGTTTCCGAACGGTTACGAAATTTAAAAACGCGCTATCTCAAAATCAACGAAACCATTGAGGTCTTAAAATAGTAATAGTTTAGTGTTTTGAATTAGGCGTTACTTTGTTTTAGCTCATTTTCAAATCTGTCTTGAAAAACAAAAAGAAAAATAATAGTAATTTATTTATTCACCTAACAAATGAGAAGAAAAATCATTTTCATCACATCTATTCGAAAAGGACTACTTGGTTCGCCTTTAAGTGCGCCCAAAAGAGGTGTTTTCTATAAGGAACTTTATAAGTGCGCCGGAATTATATTTGCCTCGCACTTTTTGAATTTGGAACAAATAAGTGCGACGGAATGATCTTTGCCGCGCACTTTTTGAATTTGGTAGTATTTGTAATGTTAGTGTTCAGCGCCAAGAAAATGAATGTAAATATTAGTTTTGATTTGTTTTATTATTAGATACCATTTAATTTCAATTTAGTTGTTACTCTACGTTTTATTAAATAATAATATTATAGTAAAATATGAGGCGCCTTTTGTTTTCTCATAGAGGTGATGAAAAGTAGAGTGTACCACTCGGGCGCGAAATATATTTCTGGCTCGGGCGACGTACTTTGAATCCCTCATTTAAAAACATTATTTTGCTCCCATATGATACAATCTACTATTTTGAATTATAATTTTAACAAAAGAGAGGCAAAATTAATGTAATAATATATAATGTATGATAATTACACTTATTAGATTTTGATTAGATTTTTTTCTTCGGTATCAAATATAAGAATACTTACCCTTGGTACTGTTCGTGCTTGGCAGATGCCACGGCAAATAACAATGCAAACACTAAAACCTTCATCTTGGAAATATCCAAAACTAACTGTGAATCTTATTTTTTATAACGCTTCAAAGCTGATATCTAATCTATCGTATCTCAATCGATGGTAATCTCTATGTCAAGCTGCAGTATAAAGATAACATTTTGATCGATCTTACCAAATTAATCGAATTAATTTCCAAATAATCGCGTAATTACTTGGGATTAATGATGATTGGCATTTGTTATCGTTAATTCAGTTATTCGCATGAATGGTATAGTAGCGTCATCTAGTAAACACGGATAGAAGCTATATCTACTTACTTATTATCTAATATTTTTTGGTGTGTCCAAAAGATGGCAATAGTTTTATTTGAAACAGTAAGAGCGCAAGTGGTTTATTTGTGTGCGGATGAGTTTGTTTGTCGTTGTGTTTACATAGTAAAGGCCTAATTTTAAAAGGCTCCATCGTAATTTTAATAGCAATTTAAAATATTCCAGTTTATTTTTCACTAGGTATGTGCATTTGATAGAGAACAATATTTTACGTTGCTGTTAAATTTACGATGTTGCCGTTAAATTAGGCCTTAAACTTAGTCCACCTTAGAACACGGAAGAGATAAAACAGTTGGAAATACTATGTGTAGTAAGTAATTAGTACAAAAGTTGTTTGTCTAGATGTACTTGACCCGCCCTTAAAAGGTTTTGTGTTTAATCCCTATGACCCTGTATAACTCTTTTTTTCTGAATTTGAAAGAGCCTAATTACTAAAATTACTGGAATCAAGGATTGCGTCGTCAACTCTTGCAATTTTTAATATAAGACCTTTGTAACACTTAGTGGCAAATAAATGAATATGAATATGAATAGTAAAAATGTTATCTGACAAGTGGGAGGCTGTAATAGCGTGTTATCTACACCGGATTCAAAGGATGCCAGAGGGCTGTACGACGCATACCGTGCAGCTCTTGCAGAACGCAATCAACTGTTAATTTAAAAACCATTGTTAAGTGTATAAGGGTGTCAAATCCTAAAAAACCCTGGATAAATAATAAATGAATTAAAAAAAATCACTTTGACTATGACATATACTCGTATAAACATAAATGTAAAATACTTATCACACTTGCCCTTTGTTTCTAATACTACATATGTAACAAAAAAAACCTGTATTTTCATATAAAAACAGAAAGTAATTAAATAAATGAGATTATTAAATTGATAATTTTCATGCACTATCGTTGGTTTAAAGCGAAAATAAGCCATGTTTGCTTTTGAATTCATTATGACTTTGAGTCAAAAATGGAAAATTTCTGATTGATAGAATAGATAACATTTTTAAAATGGGTACAACTTTAATGGATCGCTGTATGTATACGCTAGTTTTTAGCATTTTGGGGAGCGTGACTAATACCTAGTGACTAATCAAGAAATAAAACGAAGAGTAATGTTGAAAGACCTAACCAATAACAATATTCATGATGACTAATAAAAATATAACTAACCCGTCAGATAGATTATTGAAAAATATTAGACACGTATTTTTTGTTTTGTAAATTAAATAAAAAATGATGAAGATATAGCCTGTTAAAGTTCCGCGTGACGTCACGACTAGACTACAAAAGTATCGAGTTTTGACAGAGAAGTGACGTCACGAGCCACTCCCGAAGTTTGACAAGGTTAATCTTTGTAATTTATTGTTTGATTGACAAAAGAAAAAAATACGTCTCCAGTATTTTTTGATAATCTAAATAACGGACTAATTATAATATGATTTTCCCCCTGTCACATCATGCCACTCTCTCTCTCAGCTCTCTGTATCTGTACTGTACTGTACTGTATCAGCCTTTGAATAGTCCACTGCAGGACGTAGGCCTACCCACGAAGGGTGATTGGGCCATATCCACGCTGGCCCAGTGCGGGTTGATGGATTCACATATATGCCAGCGAATTTCTTCAACGGACATATGCAGGTTGCCTCACGATGTTTTCCTTCACCGAAAAGCCAGTGGTGTGAAATTCCGTACATAAATTCCATAGAACACATTGGTACGGGACCGGGATTTGAACCCACTACCTCACGATTGTAAGGCGGGTGTCACTACCTCTAGGCCACCACTGCTTTTTGCACTCTGTTTCTGCTAGTAATTTAATACCATCACAGGTCAGACAAAGACACAGTGACACACATTATAAGCCCGATTACAGAGGCGCCATTGTAATTACGAGTATAATAGCTAAATAGCATAGCTCTGTTTCTTTTTCACTTTAGGCATTCGATAGAGAGAACGCTTTTTACGTCGCTATTAAATTTATGCTGGCACCTCTGTAATCGGGCTTAATGTCAGAGTAAAAGACGTAAATAATGTCAGAGGTAAGTCCGTTCACAGTTATTTTACCTCTGACACGTAGCTCTGACATTTGTCGTTATCTCTGTCTAATCTGTGATGGTGTGTAATTACTAGATAGAGATACAGCGACAAATGTCAGAGGAAAAATAACTGTGAACGGATTGTAACTGTGAGCGGCTTGTACTATACTTTGTAAAACATAGCTTGATACGCGAGACATTGACATACGCGTAATGACTCACGCACATCAAGTACCATATTTTTTATAGTCAAAATGTTCGGTACATAATGCTGTACTTCATGATCGAGATGCACGAGCATGAAGTACAAAATTGTAAACCGTGTTTGTCAATGTCAATGTCTCGCGTATCAAGATATGTTTTACAAGGTATAACTTTTGACAGAAGTGTAGATTTACCGATATAAGAAAGAGGGAGGATGTTTGCTGACCATTCCAATCAAACCTACCAGATATCTATTGGGTTTTTTGTTTATGTAAATATAAAACGCAAAATGTTAATTCAAATTCAATAAACCCAAGATTTAAATTATCTTGTGGATTATAGAGATTAGAGGTATTAGAGAGAGATAAAAGAAAAGATTATAATCACGTTTTTTCAAAAATAATTTACATTATTGTCATCGGCCACGCAAAGTGCTGGCCAACATGTTGAGATTTATTCTGTTATGTTTGTCTGTGAGCCTTGTGGTGGCAAAACATGAGCTTTATGATGGGTAAGTTCGACCTTTTCATTTATCTAAAAAAGCAACTTTTGCTCTACGTCATCGTGGTCGTTTCAGCCATAGGACGCCTACTGCTGGACATAGACCCCCCTAATTGATTTTCAATAAGACCAGTTTGTAGCACCTTAAATCCAGCATGATCAAGTAGTTTTGATGTGGCCATCCTTCCACCTAGTGGGTGGACGTCCTCCGTACGTGGTCTCCACTAGATAACGTTTGGGCCTCAGCGGTTATCTGTCCTCCGTGTCCTATCCATGTACCCTACCCACTACCATTTCAGCATGTCAATCTGCTGGGCCACGTCGGTAAACTTGGTTCTTTTCTGATTTTCTCATTTCTGATATGATCTCAGAGAATCCCAGCATAGCCCTTTCCATAGCTCGTTGGGCTACTTGGAGCTTATTAATAAGGACCATAGTTGGAGGAGAGACCACGCTTAAGTGCCATGAGTCATCGCTGGTAACACACGCTTGTCGATGCAATTGCGATACGTGATTAGTACTAATAATTTGGGTAAAATTTTGAGACAGATTGAGAAATGGGGAGGCTTATAAGAACCAAAGTTACTGATATAGACCAACTTGAAATTGAGAACTTGAGATTGGCAATTTGAAATAGTAGTTGTCAGGGCACATAGTTTATCAGAGATGGCTGACGGGGATGAAAAGTACTCGAGTAGAGATCACGTACCGGCAAGTTCTTAAGAAGTTCATCCATTCAGAGGACAGATGACCTCATCAAGACCCGCAAATCATGCTAGCAGCGTCTCACCGTTCGTTTTCTTCTCAGAGATCTATGGGAAAGCCAATACCTAGTAGTAGACGTTCTGTTTCTGAAGAATAAGAGGATTCTAATCAACAAAATACAATTTATTGTAATTACAAATAGAATCGTACTGCGCTGAAGTCACATGGCTATATTGGTGTGGTGACGACAGTTGGATGCAAGGATCTTGCAAAAAAATCATTTATTGATGTAACTTGAGTTGAGTACCTACTCTTTCTTCTTAAATGAAATCATCTACTCTTTTCCAGCCACTCTCTGTACGATGTAGATGTGAAGTTAGGAAACCAGGTGGAGTTCCTGGCCCGTCTCCAAGAGCAACTGAACCTCGACGTCTGGGCTGAAGCCGTCCCCGGCAGATCTGGCAAGATTCTCGTCCCCAAAGACCAGAAAGAGCAGTTCCAGAATGCCTTGCTAGCTGCCGGTATCGACTTCAACGTGGAAGTTCAGAATATTAAAGAGTAAGTGGTTATTCAGGTCTGTTTATTGTTTTTAAGGTTATCGGTTCTCAGGAAACAAGAGCACAATTTCTGAAACGTTATTATAATTTCCAACGTTCGCTGAGTATTGTATGTTATGCTCTCCCGGTTCCACAAGCATAGCTTTTCAATGCTTGCTCCTGCTCTTACTTTGTTACATGAATATTTAATACGTCCAGTCAATTATAGATAATGATTAGAGCCCCTGATTCAATTAACATTAACGGTACTGAGTTGGCTCGATTGTAAAGCTCTCTGGTTCTCCATCTCTCAGAATCTGTCTTAAAACGGCTCAGCTATTATTGATGGCGTGAAAACTTGTGACGATAATAAACTGGAAGGTTTGTAACCTTATTCGTTTGTCAGCCTTTTTTGCCATGTTTTGACGTCTTTAGTCATATCATGGACTTTTACATTTGAGAAGCTAGGAACTACCAAGAAGTTTAATACGAGAACTGGAATGATTACGTGCATCCCAAAAACGTTCCGAAGAGTAAAGCACCATCATTGGAATATATCTCTTTCTACTAGTGTATCCATACAGTAATTTCATTTAATAGGACAATCTACAAAACACTAAGTATATACCGTCGAAAGGTCAATAAAAGAATGAGGGAAATCATTTGTATTTCAGGTGGGTTCTGAAATTCAAATATTATTATAAACAGGGTTATCTGCTTACCCTGTATTAAGTAAAAATGATTGGTTGATTTAGACCATTATTACGAACGTTTACTATGAGACCAACCCGAAATTCGAGAAATAAAGCAGCTGTTCCGTGCAAAACTGAAACTCGGAGTCGACAAAATGTATGTAACAGCAGATTTTTTTTCTCAAATTATAGTCTAGTCTCAAACTATAGCCTTATAGTAAACCTCCTTTCGGTTGAGTACATGAGTTCATTATAATATTATCTCTACACCATCATCTTAATAGCCTCAGCGCCTCCCACCCGCTAGTAGACATCTTTGCCGACGAATGGACAACAATAATTGCTAAAAATATTTTTTCATATTACGAAGAAGTCAAATTGTGATCTCAAATATTCCTCAAATTAAACGGTAGGTATAGTTAGCGTAAAAAAATAATAACACGTTGTTGTTCTTATAACTTTTAATTCATGTTTGTATTTATTCTGTCCTATTTTATGTAATTTTTTAATTCGTAGTCTTTAAGGATAAAAAATATAAAGCCTAGTATTAAGTGCTGAAAGTAATTTTTTCTATAAATAAACAAATTAAAAATCTCGACTCGCTTTTGACCAGTTTTGCTCATACTTACAAATCTTGTTAGAATATACTAAACCATCTTGTCAAATATTATAAAAATTAGCTGATAAATAGCGCGACAGCAAATTATATCTACCTGTAGTTACCGAGCTGTACTAGTTACTAAGTACAACACAGTTTATTATTTTGCTATTATACAAGAAAAGTGCATAGTTCATAAAAGAAGGTTCTTAATTGATTACAATGACTTACTAACGTACGTAGTATTAGATAAGTATAAGTAGATATAAATAAGTAGTAATTACTTCTCTCTACAACCTAACATCACGTTCCCGAAATGTTTTGTTGTTATTGTCACCCTAGACAAGAAATTTGTAAATAAACCAAGAAACTTACCTAAAACATGAAATTCCACAACCGGAATAAGCTTCACTATTACAGCCTTTAACGCAACAATTTTTCACCATTTTTCATCTTATAAAAATATTAAGCAGCAAGCAGAATAACGACTTTTGCATAAAATATCAGCCATATTGTTTTATGAAGTGCAATATGTGTGGCCGTGCGTAGTTGGTAAATTACTACTAATTCTACTAATATGAAAAAACTGTTTTTGTCTTGCAAAAATAATTACGTACCAATATTAAAATCAGAACATTTTCGAACTTATTACGTTAATTAGAATACATTTTATGCTAATCTATTTATCAACTTGTACTATTAAATGCGATTTAATGATTACCAGACATATGAGATAATCTACCATCCAATAGTTTTATTAATACTGGTAAGTTTCGAGAAAGGGACAACGCCCAACAGTTGTTGCTGTCCTGCTCGGAATGTTTTCCCATTTGATAAGTAAGAAACAAATATGAACCTTTTGCCTATAGAAAGAAAGTAAATTTTTCTTTTTAAAATTTTGCTTCGTAAGCGTTCCAGTTGTCGTATGAAACTTCCTTGGGAACTACAAAAATGTACATGTGACGTACGTGAATTCGCTAACGTCGTTCTAAGATTATTATCTAAGCTACATGATGTTAACACAATACAGTAACACCTGTTTAATTTCAAGGTGATACTTATCTGGCACTACAAAATCGTCAGTACTAGAATAGATAATACAAACACGAACGTACGTCTTATCTTATCATTGTTTAAATTAGAGGAATATCTTAAAGCACTCGATTGTGATAGATATTACGTCATTAGTTGAAGTTTGGACGTTTTTGACAATTTTAGAGTTGCACAGAAATTCTCGAAGGCCGATTCACACAAATCAGTGAAGCTACAGTTTTCCGACACAGTACCGGCAGAGTAACGTCACAGAACTGTCACAGTGAAACATTTTCTTCTTCTTCTTCTTTTATGTTTTGGCGTCGCATTGTTGTGCATTTGCCAGTGTCAAGTATTAAGTTTTAGTAATTTTTGATAATATTTTATCAAAATAGTCACTGTCAGAGTCACGTCATAGTCCAATAAAGCCGCGGTCAAGTCCAAACGTAGTCCAACTCATACCTCAGTAAAGCAGCGGAGACTTAACTAGAGCCGTCTATGGAGTTTTGGTAACAACACGGAACATCATAATACGTCACATTATATCACTTGCCTATAGTTATGTACGTAAATTAGCCCATAATCAACGAAATACCACAATTTTTCACTAATTATCACTGATAAAAACACAAGTTAAACAAAATAATACAATGAGGTGACATGATTTTTCCGCGTTCCCGCCAAAACTCGAAACATTTTCTTCCATACATTTTCTATGAACACATTCCACTTCAGTCAATGTAAGTGATTACCAGTGTCAGCACCTAAGAAAAGGACTAAAGTAATAGAAACCGTACTAAAGTAGCAAGAGATATACATCACTTTTGTCCCATTTTAAATATGAAATTGACACTTTAGGGTATCATATATAGTACTTTCATCTATTGTAGGGTACCGTACCATAGTAAAGGAACATTTATTGTGTGTATAAGTGTTCCCTACTCATATGATTATATTTAATTGTGCGCGGAAACTTTGAAAAAAAAACATAATGGCGGCGGGTGGATATACCACAGATGTTTAAACTCCTTTATTTGCTTAGTGAGTCCACTATTGCTTTATTATTATAATATTTTTTTATTATAATATCAATAGTGGACTAAAGGAATCTATTGACCCCTCAGGCGTCTCCATTCACCCCCTTTGCGTGTCTAATCAACCCGATAAATTCTAGAAATTTAAGCTTACTAAAAATACCAATTTAACATAATAATAAATGCTTTTTAAACCTCAATTAATGCATCAAACTATTTTGGCAATAACACTGACAGTAATAGAAAACAATTTTTAAATCACAAACACCAAAATATGTACAATTAGCTAGGAAAGACCAAAGTACCGCTGACTTCAGCCGCTGTTTGCGCTACCCACTTTGACGTTCAATTTTGACAGATATAGCGATGTTGTAACACTTTTTATGTTGCCAGATCAAGAAAAACGAAACTACCTAATTGATATATAAGTTGTTTTTTACAGGGGTCACCGAGCCATACGAAACGCTTAAAGTTTTTCCATGTTTTTTTTCTATTCACCCCGCGAGTTCAATTCACCCCATTTTACGGTATAATCCAAGCAGTTGCAATGAGATACAAGATAAAGGCCTATACCTAGCAGTGCGTGGGATAAAGAAGGCTGCGTATGATGAAGATAAGTAGGTAAGTATAGGCCGCGTCATACAAGTTGGCGGAAATGAAGTTAGCTACAAGATGCGCGATATCCAATCCTGACTGAAGCTCACACAAAGCCGCGCGTTGATTGGATATTGCGCAGTTTTTAGGTGACTTCATTTCCGCCAATTTGTGTGACGCGACCTATAACTTCGTATAGACAGAGTGGCTAGTCCTGCTAGCTTAGCATACAAGACCACGACAAAAGTTTACCGACGTGTGCAAAGGTGACAGATATATGCTATATCATAACCCTGTCACGTTTTGACACGTCGATAGTATCATTTTAAGGTCTGTATGGCAAGCCCGCTGGTGTCAGAGTTTTTAAGCTGAAGGTCTCTGACGTGGCTAAACGGTTCGAACAATCTGTACCTACAATTCAACGTGTCATCCGAGCCAAGGTAGCACTCAGCTGGAAATGCCACTTGAGATCACCTATCCGAAGACGTTGTGAACGTTGTTAATATCAGACACGTATTTTTTCTTTTGTCAATTAAACAAACATTGATGAAGATATAGCCCGTTAAATTGTCGCGGGACGTCATAAGTGCCATACAAACGTATAGACTTCTCTGAGAGAGGTGACGTCACGACCCCTACTCCTAAACTTTGACAAGGTTTATCTCTGTCATTTGTTGTTTAATTGACAAAAGAAAAAATACGTGTCCAATATTTTACAATATTATAATTAGTCTGTGAGACTAATTATAATAATGTTTTTTTTTACCCAGTCATCATACCTATTGTACTATTTCAGAAAGCTGGATTTAGAAGATGCCCTTCTTGCAGCCTCCAGGTCAAAGTCGAGCAATAGGTCCAGATCTGGAGGACTTTCTTTTGATGACATTCATACCTATGAAGTGGTAAGGTTAACAACAGTTTTTTATTACGATTTTTAGGTAAGTACAACAAATATTTTCAGTACTTTTTAGAGTTCCATATCCAAAGTGTAAAAACGGGCCCCTTTTACTAAGACTCCGCTGTCTGTCTATCTGTTTGTCACCAGGCTTCCAATCTTCAGCTCCTTCCATAGCTCGTAGGACCTCTTTAAGCTTACTTACAAGGCCTACACTTACAAGACTGGTAATGCTAACAATTTTTAAATAGGACAAGTGGCTATATTAATTACAATAAAAGGGCCCCATACTGCATTTCCGTAATTAGGATAAACTGTTAGATCTAAAGTTAAATGTAAAACCAATTAATACACCTTTTTATTTTAAGTTTGTTTTGTTATGTATATTCGGTGTAATTGTATTGTACAGTTCAAGCAATAAATGTTATTATTATGTACTACGGGACTAATCGCGCAACAAAATTACGAGATAAATAAACACCTCACCATCCCGACGTTTTGACCGAGTTGCATCGGCCGTGGTCACGGATAGACGGGTTTAGTGAGCGATTAGTCCCGTAGTTTATAATAATAATAATGTCTTCAAATAGCGAAAGTTTAAAAACCACAATAAATATTATTCTGAAAACACAATGCTGCAAACTTAAGCTAAAACTACTACTATATAAAAAGCAATTGGATCATCCATAGCCTTGAAAGTCTAAAGGTAATCCAAATGGTCAAGCCCACTGCTATTTGGCAGAGAGCCCAGCAGGCTGGCAGCATTGCCACGCTAAATACGTGCATACATTAAGTACCTAACCAAAAGGAGTCGACACGCCTAAGCACCGAAGTCTGCCAAGTCAGTGGGGGGTGAAGAAACGCACACAAACCATAATATAAGCAAGTTTACACGCACACATATGTAATTAACTAACACTAGCTGAAAATTAACGCAACCAGACCGATATATTTATATAAAGAGCATGACCGCCGGTCGCGTACTTTTAGCAGAGGGGTACGCTTTGCAGTGTCGACTCCTTTTGGTTAGGTACTTAATGCGTACATACAACCAAAATACCTATTTTGGTCAAGCGTTGCGTCCAAGAAACTTGCGTTACTCAGAAAGATTTTGAGGAAACAAGATGAGCTCCCGTGTTCCACGCACCCAATGTCTTTCGAAACTTCAAATGGCTCATAAATTTTTTACTGAAATACTAAATTGAAATGTGATGCAAGGCATCTGTAGTTTTAACTAGTACGTGACGGCAATGTTTCATTGTCATGGAATTAAGAGCTAATCTTTATAAATGAGCGGCGGGTACAGCTTGTCTACGCTCCAACCTCGGCCAGCCTCCAGTGTGTTTTCTTTGTGTGCTACCCCTCCCCTGTTAGGCTAACATTCCACGGACTCTTTTCAAAATTCTCTCTCTATTCGCTTCAAGAAAAACATATAGACTATAAGTGCAGTGTTATTTATATGGTGAAATGAATAAATGTGTAAACAGTATGGTTAGTTTTCTATATTAATCTCCTTTCTTCGAACCGTTAGGAATCCTAACCACTAGGCAGGACTCTTGGGGTAGGTTCTCTGAAGTCTCGTAACTTGTGGTGTTGCAACCGGCTTCCCCGCTTGCAACATTACCGGTTCTTACTCTGATACTCTTAACCTGTGGTGCTGCAACCGGCTCCCCCGCTTGCCACATTACAGGTTCCTCTCTAATCCTCTCTTAACTTGTGGTGCTGCAACGGCTACCCCGTCTGCAACATTACACTGGATGATTGGTCAGATTAATTGATTAGTGGAAGGTTAGCCGACGTAATACCTTGCCTTCGCCACCTTGACTAAACTGATAGCCTTTGCATAATCACATTATTGTACCTATTATACGAACAACATTTCCTACGAGCATTTAGTTAGTAGAAGAAGCTTTGTTGTCAATATATAGGGCTCTGTTAATCGTTTGTCTCATAGAGAAGTACTGACTTTTCCAAAAAATAAATAGACATAAATATGTGAGTAGATAGACTTCATCCTCATCTAAAACAAAAAAATGCCAAGTCGATATCCTCATCATTATCAGCCGTAAGACAACCACGGCTGGATGTAGCTCCCCTATTGTATTTCCAATAAAAGCGATCAGAAAAAGCATCCCACAGACTGTGCAATGTGCATTATCTTTAAAAACAGACATGCAAACTTCGATATTTTACTATATACCATTTGGAGCTTTTAAAATAACTTCCAAAAGATGTATGAGCGTGACAGAAATAATACGAGTTGATAAGCTAGAATTGTGGCAATGAACCAAAATTAAACAAATTATGTGAAAAGTATTTTATTTATAGAATACAAAAAAAAACATATCTACTACGTTGGTATTTTTATTACATATAAAAATTTGCTTGAATATAAGTTTCTTAATTTTTGGCATTTCGTCTTGCTGCATAAGTGTTGCGCGCGAACCTAGCCCCAGCTTTAATACCTTGCCAGGTTTCAAAGCCAGCCTGCTCGATGAAAGTGGGATCAACCAGGAAACCAGAATTTCCTGTGTTTCCTCTATAACGTGGAAGCTCATAGGTATACCCGAAAGTGGCTCCACCAAAGATGGAATAATCTTGGGCAGTACCAGAAGTTGCATACAGCACTAAAGCAGAGTTACCCACGATGTAATCAATGTTAAACGGTGCCTTGACAGCATCTATAGCTTGAGCCATGAGGACTCCAGCCACATGTAATTGGAGACCGTTTGCTGCGAGAGTACCATTTCCATAACCGTACAGAATCATGCTTCCAAAGCTGTGGATGTCCAAGAACAATTCAATTCGGCCTCTGTACTCGGCGAAAATGTCTCTGATGACAGCAGTCTCGGGTTCGGAGAAGGCTGCTCTACCGTGGAAGGTGTCAGAGCAAGGGTTGGTGCTAGAAGTGGTGGACCAGAAAGCGTCAAAGTTGCGGTTGAGATCGACACCAATGCAGGAATCTTGTGGAGCGTAGCCAGTTGCACGGTTCTTTCTCCACAATCGTGTCTGAAATTGAAAATAAAATTATATACCTAATTGAATTATATTTTATTTTAGGTGTCACAAGATTCTTTCAAGGTGCATTCATTTAATGCAATGAATGTACAGAAAATGTAACAAAACGTACAGAAGCATACAAGATGTGAATTTATAGGTGAATGACGTATCTTTAGTTACCAAATAAGTAGTTTTGCGACGGCTTAGCAAAAAACGCAAAGTTTTCTCAACTATAGAAAAGTTTGCGTATTTGGCCAAACCGTCGCAATTAAGCCATGAGCTTTACCATGACAGATACAAGTTTCTGCGACTTATGATAAAGAGAAAAGTTGAGCTGGAAGAAAATCCGATCGCAGAAGATAAACAGTGCCGCCGAAATCTCGTTTTCATCATAATTATCAGCCTGTATCAACCCGCTGTTTGATATAGGCTTCCTCTCTCTTATTGAGTACTATACTTTCCTTGTGCCAGGAAAAAATGGAACAAGGAAAGTATAGTTTTTTTCTCTTTCGCCTTGCCTAATCTGACGAGCCGACTGCCAACCTTCACTAGTTGGAGAGGCACATTAATAAGAAGAAGATTCACCAAAGAGTAATTATTAAGGAAGAATTACCGTCGTATGAGTGAAGGAGTAGCCATCAGGGTTGGCAACTGGAACGATGATCCAGTCGATGTCTTCAAGCAGGTCGGTCTCCGTCACGTCGATGACAAGTTTCTTGATGGCGTAGAGGCTGGTCGGGAGGGTTATCCATTCGCGCGCGTGGAGGAGGGTTTCGATGAAGACTATGGGCTTGGATGTGTCCTGGCAAATGTAAATAAATAAAATTGTTTATTAGGGCATAAAACAAAACAGTCAAGATTAATTTACCTAAACGCTCCTGAACTAGTTAAATACAGTATTTCAAGAGCTGATGGCTTCTCCATAATGGACTGGACTCCATATGGATATATTTGTGATTTAGTAACATTTTATAATTCAATCTAGTCCAATCCAATCAAGATTGCAAGAATCCAATTGCTTGTTATGTAGTAGTAGTTTTAAATTATTTAGGTCTTGTAATTAGTGGTAGTTAATAAAGGCACTTGCCTTATAAAAAAACTGGTTTACCACAGATATATCTTCAAAACAGATGGATATTGCTGTCAATTCTCAACCACAAAAAATGCATGGAAATTACGTCTAAGATGCTGTCAAAACTGTCAATTATGTATTGGAATTTGACATTTAAAAAACCCGGAAAACCCACCAAATCGAGATATTTTTCATGTCTTTTTCTAACTCGTGCCATATTAAATCGAACCATCTATTTCAGATTTTCACGATCGACTATAATCCCTCTGGTATCTTTGTGTAGTTGAACTGAACTAGACTGAACTGACAAACTGACAGAAAATCATTGTTTCTTTTCTCTGTCAGTTTGTCAGTCTATTCATTTATTTTATTCCTTCCGTCTCTTTTCCGTATCGCATCTACTGCTTTTCAAATAGGTAGTTTTAAAATAAGATCAGTGCGGTGCTATAATAATTTTAAAGTGATTTCATAATAATATTTAGGCATTGCACTTTACCTGCGACTTCTTATTGTTTATCTAAGATATTGATATCATGAATTGGCTTATTAACTATAATCAAAGGCGAGGCCAAACGAGCGTATTTTTTTGGCTGTGAGTTGCATTATTTTGATTACACAGAGCAGTCTCAAAATGAGTCTGTAGGACTTTCGTCTGAAACCAAATGCAGCGTTAATTTTGCGACTCATTTTACGCGACTTACCGTAAAAAAATCGCTTGGCTTCACTATAAAACAATTTATAGATATTAACTTGCAATATTTATTTCAAGGATTGAGACATATTGTGAAGAGTTCAATAATAATATATTGGACTTTTTGGCTGATTTTAGTTTGTGTTTTTGAGGTGTTTATTTTATTATTTTAGTTAATAACACGTTAGAAGACGTTAGCACCCGGGAAACAGAATTTATTGTTCGGATGTGGACACATCTTTGAATACTTCTTGTATTTTTGTGTCAATAAAGATTATTTATTACTATTTAATGGATCATTGGAATTTAAACTGTATCAATACACATGCATTTTGAAAAACACTACTTACTTCAAAGTTAGTCGTGGATATCTTCAAATAGTAGATGTCTCTACCTTCGAAGCTCTTGCCTCCATTGACGAGGGTAACCGTTTCAGGGTATTCATCAGCCAGGGCTTTCAGGAAAGAGTTAACCTGGAACGATAAGTATGATATCCAATATATTGCATAGTTAGTTTTAGTGTGTTCAGTTTTATTCCAATACTGTAATTACTTCTGTAAAGAAAAAACTATAAAGGCCGTGGTGGTCTAGTGGCAGTGAAACCTACCTTACAATCGTGATATCGTGGGCTCAAATCCCTTTCCCGTACCAATGAGTTCTTTGGAACGGAATTTCATACTGGCTTTTCGGTGAAGGAAAACATCGTTACGTCCGTAGTAGAAAATTCCATGGCATATGTAAAACCACCAAACCGCACTGAGCCAGTGTGGTGGATTTAGTCCAATCACCTTTCGTGGGTAGGCTTACGTCCTGCAGTGTACTTATAAAATGGCTGGTACAAGTACTGTCATTCGTAATTTGTGAATTAGTTTCCTTCTCAAACTTTTTGTACAAAAACTAGCTAGCCCTGAGAACGTTTTGATTCCCTCCCCAAAATATAATAAGTAGGTAAGTGGCATGTATCCAGCGTGATCCTGCGCATTAATAAAATTAGGTTAATTTTTTTTATTTCGAATAGGTTCGCGTTTGACTACACATTGCCTGATGTTGAGCAGATGTGCGGTCTAGGGTGTAGCGCGCTTACCTAGAAGATACCTATTTACTCGGGATTTGAAGACACCCACGTTGTACTTTAACGGGAAGACAGACCCAGATAAAGCGTTCCACATTCTGGCTGTTCGTATGAGGAATGAGGATTCGAAACGCTTGGTTATAACGCGCGGAATGTCCACTATAAAAGGGTGGCGCTTTGGTCGCGTCTGTCTAGCCGTACGATAGAAGAAAGGGGCAGGGGACCAGATTGTGCAACTCCTGGGCGCACTCTCCGAAGTGTATCCGGTAAAAGGCTGACAAACACGCTAACTTGCGACGATGCTCAAGACTTTGCAGCTGCGTCTTAGTCAAGGTGTCGTTGTCAATCAGTCTCCTGGCTTGCCTCTAAATCGACTCCAGAGCCCCCAGTTGATATTTGGCAGAGCCATCCCAAAGGTGACAGCAGTATTCCATGCGACCTGACTTGTGCTTTATAAAGAAAAATCAGTTGCTCATTATCCTATGAGTGGACATAAACTGCACATCAACTCATTCCAAAATATATAAAAGATTCCAAACGATATTGATTATTGTTTGTTTTAGTAGTGGAAGTTTTTTACTACCTCTTCGTATTCCAGAATTCTGTCAAAAGTCAGGGTGTCCAGCCGAGAAGGATCAAACGGAGTCTTTGAGGATTCCGCTAGCAATTTCTCTTCTAAATCGAGCAACCTGAAAATTAAGCACAATCATATACTCAGGTACTCATTTTTAGGGTTCCGTATACTCAAAGGGTATCGTGGGTATAAAGGGTACGTCACCAAGTTGTATCACATAAACCGTGATAGCTAAAATTTTCACAGATAATGTATTTCTGTTAAAAACAGAATGAAATAAATATTCAAGGGGGGGCATACAAACAACAAACGTTATTTTTTGCTGGGGTCTCCCATTTAGTACGGTATCTATTATGCGTGAGTTTAAATCGCACATTATTAGTTTTTATGATGTAACCAAACGTCCAACTTAGAGTTGTAAAGGCGTGGTTGCACCGCAGTTGCCACTGTGTCACTCATACTATTGATCAACAAATATTTCTCTCATGAACAAACAATTTCTACAATTTGCCCACTGATGGAGTCTCTGCATTTCCGCAGACAAATATAGTTGAGTTGAACATGTTTTCGGTGGGAACACGCATCAAAGCATTTATTTGCAATGTTAACTTCCTTTCTTTACATAAATATTTTAGAGTTGTTTCAATAGTATTGATCAAGAGCCAAGATATAGTATGGAAACTTTTTGCGTATTTCCCCGCAGAATAAAAAAAGAAGCATAAGATTAAGTGCATAATTTAAGCACTTACTCTTTTATATTCTCAGTCTGGACTTCAAACTCCACTCCAAGATTTCTAAGGCCATCTTCGAAGAGTTTCTTCTTCTCAGCAGCCACTAAGATCTGTCCAGGTCGACCTGGTAGCGCGTGAGACCAGGTGTCCAGGTCTAAGCTGGTTTCCAAACCGTTGAGTAGCGACACCTGGTTGATATCTTCGACGGACACTTCGTAAAGAGAAAAGCTGAAATTGAATTGAGATTTCGTCATCACTATCGGCTGTAACATGACTATTACCGGATATATTAAAACGGAACAAAAGTGCTATAGAAATAATAACGGCAGAAATCTTAGTGACACATGACGACATTGTAATTAATTCATTTTAATCTAGTTTCACTCAAATTTGTTTTATTTAATGTACCTAGGTAACGTTGAATGTGATACTGTTGTATTGAAATTCAATTGTTGAGTTTTATTATAATTTATGACATGTCATTTCTTAATCTAAATTACCAATAAAAATGTTTATCTGTTATTAGCTTTCCCCATAGGTTTCCAATTAGACTGATTTGAGGTGGCTATCATCCAGCACGTTCCTGTTTATTTTCGCACAGAAATTATATTCTAGTTATGATTTGTCGAGGAGGAAATTGCGGCGCTCCTTTAGGTCTTTGGAATAAATAGGTATCTTCTAGGTAAGCGTGTTACACCCTAGACCGCACATCTGCTCAACATCAGGCAATGTGTAGTCAAACGCGAACCTATACAAAAAAAATAAATAAAAAATAAAAAAGCATCGACGTAATCGCAATCCATTTGCTATGGGTTTATATCATCTTGATTAAGCGCTAGCGCTTTCACCTTAATCAAGATTATTTTTGTTTGGGTTTTTTGCAACTTGTTACCTAGCAATAAATAAGTCGTGTTAACATGTTACATACACCAAAAAACAATATAACAGTCAATCTATGTAAAACGGTTGATTTAGCCCAAATTATGATGAAATACAACCAATAAGGAAGTTTCCTTTATCATAAAAACTAAAAATAATTATATTATTATACATTTAAGGACGTTAGAATTATATTAGACACAGTGAAAAAATTACTCGAATATCTTAATAAATGACGTAGTTATGGATGTCTAAACATGACCGCACGAAATCAAAAAACCTCGCGACGAATTTACGCGTGTGACGTCATCCGGCTCCAGAGCCGCGCCGTGGGTTAGGCGGGAGTAAGGAAAAAAGGAAATAAAGAGCTTCATTCTATGCCGGGTATTTTTCTAAGCCACGAATACGTTCTAGAATATCATTGTACTTATCTTTATGTTATGATCAACATTTACTACGGGACTAACCCCCCAATATAACGAATAAAAAGTCAGCATTCCCATGATTTTGTCGTGAGTAAATGAACTTTATTTCTAAATGGAACAAGACTTGGCGTGTGTACCTACTGTTCTGCGGTTATTACATCTGTATATATTGACTAGTAGTTTTCCAAATAGTAGACCTCTCAAGTATACATTTTGGTGAACATTTTCTGGTAATCAGTTTTCAAAAATACACAACTTGCACATGCAAATATATTCATAATTACAATATTCTGTCCTAAAATATCATTGTAAATTATGACCAACTTTTACTATGGGACTAATCCCCTGTATAGGGTTATCCAAAACTTCTCAGCCTAATATGTGTTCTTATAAAGTCATTGTAGGTAATAGGTTTTTCAGGACTTATTTTTTAGTTCCGAAAATGACAGATGTCAAAGTGACAGCTGCCATTATATGGCATATTATTATAGAATTCATACTAGAGTGGCATGACAGATGTGATCCGAAATGTAGATCTCGTTGAGCTCTATCAATTTCGTGCCTAAAGTAACGGTATAGAAATGACAGTTACGGAGATAAATTACTTTAAAGAGCTGTCATCCGAAATATAGATATTGTTGAGTTCTATCACTTTTGTGAAGACAGCAATGGTCTAAAATCGTTAGTTACAGAAATAAACCGCATTTAAGTTTGACAGCTGTCACTTTGAGACCTGACATGTCATCCTGGTATGGATTCTAGAATATAACAGCTGTCACTTTGTTCAGTCATTTTTAAGGTTTCGTAGTAAAACGAGGAACCCTTAAAACTTCGTTATGTCCGTGTAACGAACGGACGCCGTTTACAGACCATATTAAAAACTTTCCCTGAAAATTATTTTGAGCACTGTGGAATCATAAATTTTAGAGCTATAAAGAAAAAATTGAAATTTTTAAACATTAGAGGTCATAGACCTCTCACTTTATTAGACAACCACATAACATAAAAAAAATTACAGGGACAAAACAATACAATTAATAGGTTTCTAACTGGTGGCCTTATCGCTTTAAGCGAATTCTCCCAGGCAACCAAGAATTCATACTAAGTTACGTTTTCCTAGTAATCAACCATCATAAAAATTGGTTTTTTATCATCATAATCATCGTCACGTCTACGGAAGCCTATCATACGCATGTCTCGACACGCACTTGACAACTTATTGGGACTAGAAAATAAAAGCCTTGAAAAAAATTATCTAAAGTATTTTATTAGAACAAAATATATTACGCTTCACCAGTTTTAGCTAGCTAACCCTGTATAGGGGATCAGTCCCAAACTCTGACACCAGGGCTAGGGCCGGCCTATACAAACTTACTTACTTAGTCCCATAATATACAATAATATCTTAGTAAAGAACCTTACCATTTTTATGATTAAGAATATATTTACCTGTGAAAGTTGTGCATTTTTAAGAACTTATTACAAGAAAATGTATACTTGCGAGGTCTACTGTTTAAAGAGCTACTAGTTAATAGTTACAGATGTAAAAACCGCAGTACACTAGACACATACACCAAGTCTTGTTCCATTATATTCATTCATTCATATTATATAAAGTTAAATTACCACTGACTGACTGACTGACTGACTGACTCACTCACTTAGATAGTTGTTTAGGGGGATGGAGAAGTGGTGGGTAAAAAATAATTATAGATTTGTATAGAGATAAAAAATTGATCGAGAGGAAAAATCCCAAAATCTTCAAAAGTCTTCTCTTCAACCTGGACTCCTAAGGGATCTCAAAAACGGTGAGGTTTAGGGGTATACTGTTTGAACTAAATAGAGAGTACTACCTTGGTACTTTTTGGAAAAATGAAAAAAAACATGGCTCCCATACAAAAAAACATGGCCGCCATACAAATTTGACATGCTTATAACTTCGAAACGGTTATACTTAGGTATAGACTGTTTGAACAAATGTTATAGCCAATCGATAGGGGCAACTGCCCATGATGACAAAAATCCAAGATGGCGGATTCAAGATGGCGGCCATTTTTCAAAATGGTCCGAGGGGGCTGATTTTTTGCATCCGGGGGTTTTTGGGGTCCCTTATTTCAATGGCGAAAAAAAATTTTGAAAAAGTTTTTTTTTAAAGATGGCCGCCATACATTGAATCTTTTACATCTTTAGAGAGTTGTTTTGAAGAAACTATTAGCAATAACGAAAAACTGATTGCATATTCGTATATAAATAAAACAGTGGTTTAAGGAATAAATGATGAAACTTCGGAAGGTCAACTCCTCATATTGGACCCCCAACGGATCTCAAAAACGGTGAGGTTTAGATATGTACTTTGTTCACAAGATATTGTGTACTACCTTGGCACTTTTTGAAAACGTTAAAAAAATTCATAGCTCTCATACAAAAAAACATGGTCGCCATACAAATTAGTCGAAGTATTTAGGTATGAAATTTTTGAACAGCAGTTGTAGCCAATTTACTGAACCGATTTCGATTTTTTTTTCACTACTGGAATTGGTATTTAATACTCAATGATAATTGCAATGTATTCTATTCAATTATAGTACAAGTTCAACCTAATATTTCGAAAATTGTAAAAAAAGTCGGCAAAAAATGCAAATTTTCGACCTTTGAGACGCATGCGCTGACTACATAGTGCATAATACATAAAAATGATGTACTACAAAAATAACAGGCTTTACTTGGTCTACAAAAAAGTCCGCGACAGCATATGTCTATCTCCTAAGATTTTTGAACTATGACAGTTTTTATAACTATAATTAGAGAGCGAAATAGCAGGTATTTTTAAAATGTTTTTTTACAAATAGTGTATGAATCCTTATCCAAATAAACACTTTAGTTAGCTTGGTCATTTCATACAGATCAAAATTGTCACTTACATCAAATAATTTCAAGGAATAGTTTCGAAGATATCGTAAGATTAAAATTACAACGCAATAAAAAATATTGCCGCTGTAGTAACTGTGTACATATTCTGTGCCATGACTTCTATTTATAACGTAGGTACACTAGAATACAAAGCTTTACTTTATCTAAGAGAGATAAGGTATTTAAGATTGAGATAAGAGCAAGTTTTGTCTTAGTTACAGTAAAAGCTATATTTGAGATTGAACTATACCTACACCGCTCGAATACGACTTGTCATATCCTTCAAGTAGAAAGCGGAAGCACTATTTTGAACCTTATTGTCATAGAAATAAAATTGATAAAATTCATCATTCAGCCTATACTTACCAGTATAGGGAAGTTATGCAAAAGCCGAACACCCGCCCGCCGACCTCATGCCTCCCGCGCGCACTCTACTCCCGTGTTCAATAGTACTCAATACTACGGTTTTTTTTAGGATGGAAACTGTTGTACGATTAGTACTAAAGTCGCGTTTTGAACAAGCCGCCATACATTGGTTCTTTTTCATCTTTAGATGATTGTTTTGAGGAAACCATTTGCAATGACAATAAACTGATGGCAGATTCGTATAAAGATGGAATAATGATTTTAGAAAAAAATGGTGAAACCTCCGAAGGTCATGTCTTGGTATTGGACCCCCAAGGGATCTCGAAAACGGTGGGGTTTAGAGATATACTTTCTTCGCAAAATATTGAGTACTACCTTGGTACTTTTTGAAACAATTAAAAAAAACATGACTCCCATACAAAAAAACATGGTTGCCATACATTGCCTCTTTCAATCATTTAGATCGTTGTTCTGAGAAAACCATTAGCAATGACAAAAAACTGAGTGCATGCAGATTCGTATAAAGATAAAATAATGATTTAAGGATTAAATGGTAAAACCTCCGAAGGTCAACTCCTGGTATTGGACCCCGACGGATCTCGAAAACGGTGGGGTTTAGAGATATACTTTCTTCGCAAAATATTGAGTACTACCTTGGTACTTTTTGAAACAATTAAAAAAAACATGGCTCCCATACAAAAAAAAATGGCCGCCATACATTTTATTTTTCACTCAGTTTTGTTTTGTTTTTTGTTTAGTTGTTATAAAGAAACTATCAGAGATGGGAAATATAGAGGTGAGAATATGATCGTGAGAAGAAATAAAATCTCGGAAGGTCAATTCTTCAACCTGGACCCCTTAAGGATCTCAATAACGGTGAGGTTTAGAGATGTACTTCTTTCACAAAATAATGAGTACTACCTTGGTACTTTTTGGAACAATTAAAAAAAACTTGGCTCTCATACAAAAAAAAACATGGCCACCATACTTTGCATTTTTCACTCATTTAGATGGTTGTTTCAAGGAAACTATTAGGAATGACAAAAACTGAACCCATTTTGACATTAAAGATGGCGGATGTCAATTAAGTTAAAAAGTCGTCATGGGTATCGATTTCGAGGTTTTCGGGGGTGTAGATTTCATATATGGCATCCATTTCGACATTACAGATGGCGGATGTCACTTTTTTCAAAAAGTCGTCATGGGTATCGTTTTCGAGGTTTTCGGGGGTGTAAATTTGGAAAATGGCATCCATTTTGAAATTCAAGATGGCGGAAGTCATTTATTTGCAAAAAGTCGTCATGGGTGTCGTCGTCGAGGTTTTTGGGGGTGTAGATTTCAAAAATGGCATTCATTTTGAAATTCAAGATGGCGGAAGTCACTTTTTTGAAAAAGTCGTCATGGGTACCGTTTTCGAGGTATTCGGGGGTGGGAATTTCAAAAATGGAATCCATTTTGAAATTCAAGATGGCGGATGTCACTTATGTGCAAAAAGTCGTCATGGGTGTCGTTGTCGAGGTTTTTGGGGGTGTAGATTTCAAAAATGGCATCTATTTTGAAATTCAAGATGGCGGATGTCACTTATTCGCAAAAAGTCGTCATGGGTGTCGTTTTCGAGATTTTCGGGGGTGTAGATTTCAAAAATGGCATCCATTTTGACATTAAAGATGGCGGATGTCACGTTTTTGCAAAAAGTCGTCATGGGTATCGATTTCGAAGTATTCGGGGGTGTAGATTTCAAAAATGGCATCCATTTTGAAATTCAAGATGGCGGAAGTCACTTTTTGCAAAAAGTCGTCATGGGTATCGTTTTCGAGGTGTTCGGGGGTGTAGATTTCAAAAATGGCATCAATTTTGAAATTTAAGATGGCGGATGTCACTTTTTTGCAAAAAGTCGTCATGGGTGTTGTTGTCGAGGTTTTCGGGGGTGTAGATTTCAAAAATGGCATCCATTTTGAAACTCAAGATGGCGGAAGTCACTTTTTTGCAAAAAGTCATCATGGATGTCGTTTTCGAAGTTTTTGAGGTCGTTAAGTCATCGCAAAAATGAAACCCATCCAAAAAATACTCTCGCGGGCCGCATGCGGCCCGCGCACCGCCCAAAATACTAGTTTAAACTATATACAGCTAAATTACCACTGACTGACTCACTCACTCATTTAGATAGTTGTTTAGAGGGTTGGAGAAGTGATGGGAAAAAAATAATTATAGATTTGTATAGAGATGAAAAATTAATCGAGAGGAAAAATCCCAAAATTGACCTGAACGTAACCTGGACCTGGATCCTCAACGGATCTCAGAAACGGTGAGGTTTAGGGGTATACTGTTTGAACAAAGTAGAGAGTACTACCTTGGTACTTTTTGGAAAAATAAAAAAAAACATGGCTCCCATACAAAAAAACATGGCCGCCATACAAATTTGACATGCTTATAACTTCGAAACGGTTATACTTAGGTATAAACTGTTTGAACAAATGTTATAGCCAATCGATAGGGGCAACTGCCGGTGATGACGAAAATCCAAGATGGCGGATCCAAGATGGCCGCCATTTTTCAAAATGGTCCGAGGGGGCTGATTTTTTGCATCCGGGGGTTTTTGGGGTCCCTTATATCATTGGCGAAAAAAAATTTTGAAAAAGTTTTTTTTTAAAGATGGCCGCCATACATTGAATCTTTTTCATCTTTAGAGAGTTGTTTTGAGGAAACTATTAGCAAAAACGAAACACTGATTGCAGATTCGTGTATAAATAAAATAGTGGTTTAAGGAATAAATGATGAAACTTCGGAAGGTCATGTCCTCATATTGGACCCCCAACGGATCTCAAAAACGGTGAGGTTTAGATATGTACTTTGTTCACAAGATATTGTGTACTACCTTGGCACTTTTTGAAAACGTTAAAAAAAGTCATACCTCCCATACAAAAAAACATGGTCGCCATACAAATTAGTCGAAAAACTTATGTATGAAATTTTTGAACAACAGTTGTAGCCGATTTACTGAACCGATTTCGAATTTTTTTTCATTACTGGAATTGGTATTTAATACTTAATGATAATTGCTATGTATTCTACTCAATTATAGTACAAGTTCAACCTAATATTTCGAAAATTGTAAAAAAAGTCGGCAAAAAATGCAAATTTTCGAACTTTGAAGCGCATGCGCTGACCACATAGTGCATAATACTTCAAAATAATGTACTACAAAAATGACCGGCTTTACCGGGTCTACATAAAAGTCCGCGACAGCATATGTCTATGTCCTATGGTTTTTGAACTATGACCGTTTTTATAACTATAAATCGAGAGCGAAATAGTAGGTATTTTTCAAAACTATTTTGACAAATAATGTATCAATCCTTATCCAAATAAACACTTTAATTAGCTTGGTCATTTCATATAGATCAAAATTGTCATTCACATCAAATAATTTCAACGGATAGTTTCGAAGATATCGTAAAATTAAAATTACAACGCAATAAAAAAATATTCCCGCTGTAGTAACTGTGTACATATTCTGTGCCATGACTTCTATTTATAACGTAGGTACACTAGAATACAAAGCTTTACTTTATCTAAGATAGATAAGGTATTTAAGATTGAGATAAGAGCAAGTTTTGTCGTAGTTACAGTAAAAGCTATATTTGAGATTGAACTATACCTACACCGCTCGTATCCTTGAAGTAGAAAGCGGAAGCACTATTTTGAACCTTATTGTCATTTCATCATTCAGCCTATACTTAGGGAAGTTATGCAAAATCCGAACACCCGCCCGCCGACCTCATGCCTCCCTCGCGCACTCTATGCCCGTGTTCAATAGTACTCAATAATACGGTTTTTTTAGGATGGAAACTGTTGTACTTTAATATGGCCGCCATACATTGATTCTTTTTCATCTTTAGATAATTGTTTTGAGGAAACCATTTGCAATGACAATAAACTGATGTCAGATTCGTATAAAGATGGAATAATGATTTTAGAAAAAAATGGTAAAACCTCCGAAGGTCAACTCCTGGTATTGGACCCCCAAGGGATCTCGAAAACGGTGGAGTTTAGGTATGTACTTTCTTCGCAAAATATTGAGTACTACCTTGGTACTTTTTGGAACAATTAAAAAAAACATGGCTCCCATACAAAATAAATGGCCGCCATACATTTTATTTTTCACTCAGTTTTGTTTTGTTTTTTGTTTAGTTGTTATAAGGAAACTATCAGAGATGGGAAATATAGAGGTGAGAATATGATCGTAAGAAGAAATGAAATCTCGGAAGGTCAATTCTTCCACCTGGACCCCTAAGGGATCTCAATAACGGTGAGGTTTAGAGATGTACTTCTTTCACAAAATATTGAGTACTACCTTGGTACTTTTTGGAACAATTAAAAAAAACTTGGCTCTCATACAAAAAAAAACATGGTCGCCATACATTGCATTTTTCACTCATTTAGATGGTTGTTTCAAGGAAACTATTAGGAATGACAGAAAAACTGAACCCATTTTGACAATAAAGATGGCGGATGTCACTTTTGTTAAAAAGTCGTTATGGGTATCGAAATCGAGGTTTTCGAAGCTGTAGAATTCATAAATGGCATCCATTTCGACATTACAGATGGCGGATGTCACTTTTTCAAAAAGTCGTCATGGGTATCGTTTTCAAGGTTTTCGGGGGTGTAAATTTGGAAAATGGCATCCATTTTGAAATTCAAGATGGCGGAAGTCATTTTTTTTGCAAAAAGTCGTCATGGGTGTCGTCGTCGCGGTTTTTGGGGGTGTAGATTTCAAAAATGGCATCCATTTTGAAATTCAAGATGGCGGATGTCACTTCCTTTCAAAAAGTTGTCATGGGTGTCGTTGTCGAGGTTTTTGGGGGTGTAGATTTCAAAAATGGCATCCATTTTGAAATTCAAGATGGCGGATGTCACTTACTTTCAAAAAGTCGTCATGGGTGTCGTTGTCGTGGTTTTTGGGGGTGTAGATTTCAAAAATGACATCCATTTTGACATTAAAGATGGCGGATGTCACTTTTTTGCCAAAAGTCGTCATGGGTATCGTTTTCGAGGTTTTCGGGGGTGTAGATTTCAAAAATGACATCCATTTTGACATTAAGATGGCGGATGTCACTTTTTTGCCAAAAGTCGTCATGGGTATCGTTTTAGAGGTTTTCGGGGGTGTAGATTTCAAAAATGACATCTATTTTGACATTAAAGATGGCGGATGTCACTTTTTTGCCAAAAGTCGTCATGGGTATCGTTTTCGAGGTTTTCGGGGGTGTAGATTTCAAAAATGACATCCATTTTGACACTAAAGATGGCGGATGTCACTTTTTGACAAAAGTCGTCATGGGTATCGTTTTCGAGGTTTTCGGGGGTGTAGATTTCAAAAATGACATCCATTTTGACATTAAAGATGTCGGATGTCACTTATTTGCCAAAAGTCGTCATGGGTATCGTTTTCGAGGTTTTCGGGGGTGTAGATTTCAAAAATGACATCTATTTTGACATTAAAGATGGCGGATGTCACTTTTTGCCAAAAGTCGTCATGGGTATCGTTTTCGAGGTTTTCGGGGGTGTAGATTTCAAAAATGACATCCATTTTGACATTAAAGATGGCGGATGTCACTTTTTGACAAAAGTCCTCATGGGTATCGTTTTCGAGGTTTTCGGGGGTGAAGATTTCAAAAATGGCATCCATTTTGACATTAAAGATTGCGGATGTCACTTTTTTGCAAAAAATCGTCATGGATGTCGTTTTCGAAGTTTTTGGGGTCGTAAAGTCATCGCAAAAATGAAACCCAACTAAAAAACACTCTCGCGGGCCGCATGCGACCCGCGCACCGCCCAAAATACTAGTTCATATTATATAAAGTTAAATTACCACTGACTGACTGACTGACTGACTGACTCACTCACTTAGATAGTTGTTTAGGGGGATGGAGAAGTGGTGGGTAAAAAATAATTATAGATTTGTATAGAGATAAAAAATTGATCGAGAGGAAAAATCCCAAAATCTTGAAAAGTCTACTCCTCAACCTGGACCCCTAATGGATCTCAAAAACGGTGAGGTTTAGGGGTATACTGTTTGAACTAAATAGAGAGTACTACTTTGGTACTTTTTGGAAAAATCAAAAAAAACATGGCTCCCATACAAAAAAACATGGCCGCCATACAAATTTGACATGCTTATAACTTCGAAACAGTTATACTTAGGTATAAACTGTTTGAACAAAAGTTGTAGCCAATCAATAGGGGCAACTGCCTATGATGACAAAAATCCAAGATGGCGGATTCAAGATGGCGGCCATTTTTCAAAATGGTCCGAGGGGGCTGATTTTTTGCATCCGGGGGTTTTTGGGGTCCCTCATTTCATTGGCGAAAAAAAATTTTGAAAAAGTTTTTTTTTAAAGATGGCCGCCATACATTGAATCTTTTTCATGTTTAGAGAGTTGTTTTGAGGAAACTATTAGCAATAACGAAAAACTAACTGCAGATTCGTATATTAATACAATAGTGGTTTAAGGAATAAATGATGAAACTTCGGAAGGTCAACTCCTCATTTTGGACCCCCAACGGATCTCAAAAACGGTGGTGTTTAGAGATGTACTATGTTCACAAGATATTGAGTACTACCTTGGCACTTTTTGAAAACGTTAAAAAAAATCATGACTCTCATACAAAAATACATGGTCGCCATACAAATTAGTCAAAGTACTTAGGTATGAAATTTTTGAACAGCAGTTGTAGCCAATTTACTGAACCGATTTCGAATTTTTTTTCACTACTGGAATCGGTATTTAATACTCAATGATAATTGCTATGTATTCTACTCAATTATAGTACAAGTTCAACCTAATATTTCGAAAATTGTAAAAAAAGTCGGCAAAAAATGCAAATTTTCGACCTTTGAGACGCATGCGCTGACCACATAGTGCATAATACTTCAAAATGATGTACTACAAAAATGACCGGCTTTACCGAGTCTACATAAAAGTCCGCGACAGCATATGTCTATGTCCTATGGTTTTTGAACTATGACCGTTTTTATAACTATAAATCGAGAGCGAAATAGTAGGTATTTTTCAAAACTATTTTGACAAATAATGTATCAATCCTTATCCAAATAAACACTTTAATTAGCTTGGTCATTTCATATAGATCAAAATTGTCATTCACATCAAATAATTTCAACGGATAGTTTCGAAGATATCGTAAAATTAAAATTACAACGCAATAAAAAAATATTGCCGCTGTAGTAACTGTGTACATATTCTGTGCCATGACTTCTATTTATAACGTAGGTACACTAGAATACAAAGCTTTACTTTATCTAAGATAGATAAGGTATTTAAGATTGAGATAAGAGCAAGTTTTGTCGTAGTTACATCAAAAGCTATATTTGAGATTGAACTATACCTACACCGCTCGTATCCTTGAAGTAGAAAGCGGAAGCACTATTTTGAACCTTATTGTCATAGAAATAAAATTGATAAAATTCATCATTCAGCCTATACTTAGGGAAGTTATGCAAAATCCGAACACCCGACCTCATGCCTCCCTCGCGCACTCTATGCCCGTGTTCAATAGTACTCAATAATACGGTTTTTTTAGGATGGAAACTGTTGTACTTTAATATGGCCGCCATACATTGATTCTTTTTCATCTTTAGATAATTGTTTTGAGGAATCCATTAGCAATGACGAAAAACTGAATGCAGATTCGTATAAAGATGGAATAATGATTTTAGGATTAAATGGTGAAATCTCCGAAGGTCCACTCCTGGTATTGAACCCCCGACGGATCTCGAAAACGGTGGGGATTAGAGATGTACTTTATTCACAAAATATTGAGTACTACCTTGGTACTTTTTGGAACAATTAAAAAAAACATAGCTCCCATACAAAAAAAAAATGGCCGCCATACAAATTAGACGTTACTTAGATACGCCATACATTGTGTTTTTCATTTATTTAGATGGTTGTTTGGAGGAAACCATATGAGATAAGGAAAAATTGAATATAAGGATGATCGATGGAAACAATGGTGAAATCTCGGAAGGTTGACTCCTGGACCTGGACCCTCAAGGGATCTCGAAAACGGTGGGGTTTAGAGATGTACTTTCTTTACGAAATATTGAGTACTACCTTGGTACTTTTTGGAACAATTAAAAAAAATATGGCTCCCATGCAAATAAAAATGGCCACCATACATTTTATTTTTCACTCTTATAGATAGTTGTTTTAAGGAAACTATAAGTGATGGGAAAAAACTGATTGTAGGTTCGTATAGAGATGTATAAATGAACAAAAAAAGAAGCCCGAATCTCGGAAGGTCAATTCTTCAACCTGAAGTCCTAAGGGATCTCGAAAACGGTGGGGCTTAGAGATGTACTTTCTTTACAAAATATTAAGTACCACCTTGGTACAAAAGTCGTCATGGGTATCGTTTTCGGGGTTTTCGGGGGTGTAGATTTCAAAAATGACATCCATTTTGACATCAAAGATGGCGGATGTCACTTTTTTGCGAAAAGTCGTCATGGGTGTCGTCGTCGAGGTTTTTGGGGGTGCAGATTTCAAAAATGGCATCCATTTTGAAATTCAAGATGGCGGATGTCACTTTTTTGCAAAAAGTCGTTATGGGTGTCGTTGTCGAGGTTTTTAGGGGTGCAGATTTCAAAAATGGCGTCCATTTTGAAATTCAAGATGGTGGAAGTCACTTTTTTGCAAAAAGTCGTCATGGGTGTCGTCGTCGAGGTTTTTGGGGGTGTAGATTTCAAAAATGGCATCAATTATGGAATTTAAGAAACAATTTTATTTTAGAAGTATTTTTTTTTATATAAATTTTTTTTTTTTTACTTGTCTGTTAAAAAAACAAATCGCGGGCCGCATGCGGCCCGCGCACCGCCCAAAATACTAGTTCATACTATATACAGCTAAATTACCACTGACTGACTGACTGACTCATTTAGATAGTTGTTTAGAGGGTTGGAGAAGTGATGGGTAAAAAAAAATTATAGATTTGTATAGAGATGAGAAATTTATCGGGAGGAAAAATCCGAAATTCTTAAAAAATCTACTCCTCAACCTGGACCCCTAATGGATCTCAAAAACGGTGAGATTTAGGGGTATACTGTTCGAACAAAGTAGAGAGTACTACCTTGGTACTTTTTGGAAAAATCAAAAAAAACATGGCTCCCATACAAAAAAACATGGCCGCCATACAAATTTGACATGCTTATAACTTCCAAACGGTTATACTTAGGTATGAACTGTTTGAACAAATGTTATAGCCAATCGATAGGAGCAACTGCTTATGATGACAAAAATCCAAGATGGCGGATCCAAGATGGCCGCCATTTTTCAAAATGATCCGAGGGGGCTGATTTTTTGCATCCGGGGGTTTTTGGGGTCCCTCATTTCATTGGCGAAAAAAAATTTTGAAAAAGTTTTTTTTTAAAGATGGCCGCCATACATTGAATCTTTTTCATCTTTAGAGAGTTGTTTTGAGGAAACTATTAGCAATAACGAAAAACTGATTGCGGATTTGTATATAACTAAATAAGTGGTTTAAAGAATAAATGACGAAACTTTGGAAGGTCAACTCCTCATATTGGACCCCCAACGGATCTCAAAAACGGTGGGGTTTAGAGATGTACTTTGTTCACAAGATATTGAGTACTACCTTGGCACTTTCTGAAAACGTTAAAAAAAATCATGACTCCCATACAAAAAAACATGGTCGCCATACAAATTAGTCGAAAAACTTATGTATGAAATTTTTGAACAGCTGTTGTAGCCAATTTTCTGAACCGATTTCGAATTTTTTTTCATTATTGGAATCAATATTTAATACTCAATGATAATTGCTATGTATTCTACTTAATTATAGTACAAGTTCAACCTAATATTTCGAAAATTGTAAAAAAAGTCGGCAAAAAATGCAAATTTTCGACCTTTGAGACGCATGCGCT
This sequence comes from Hypomecis punctinalis, assembly GCA_949316475.1. Classification (NCBI taxonomy): domain Eukaryota; kingdom Metazoa; phylum Arthropoda; class Insecta; order Lepidoptera; family Geometridae; genus Hypomecis; species Hypomecis punctinalis. The sequence goes on from OX438809.1 coordinate 3,573,634, forward strand.
GACTACATAGTGCATAATACTTTAAAATGATGTACTACAAAAATGACCGGCTTTACCTGGTCTACATAAAAGTCCGCGACAGCATATGTCCATGTCCTAAGGTTTTTGAACTATGACCGTTTTTATAACTATAATTAGAGAGCGAAATAGTAGGTAATTTTCAAAACTATTTTGACAAATAACGTATTAATCCTTATCCAAATAAATACTTTAATTAGCTTGGTCATTTCATACAGATCAAAATTGTCATTCACATCAAATAATTTCAACGGATAGTTTCGAAGATATCGTAAGTTTAAAATTACAACGCAATAAAAACTAATGCCGCGGTACATACTGTTACAGAATCTGTGGCGCGACTTCTACAAAGCTTTAAATTATTCGGATAGATCATGAGGTTAAAACGAAAAACTGATCGCAGATTTGTATAGGTATAAATAGAAAAGTGATTTAAGGAAAATATAATGAAACCTCGGAAGGTCAACTCCTCGTAGATAAAAATTGATAGGTATTTTAGAAGATATTATTAGCCGCGTACCCACCTAGCGCACAGGCTCGCGCGGCAGCCTCGGTGTCCAGATCGCGAGCGATGGCTCCCGAGGCAGCCTCAGTAGTTTTGTTCAATTTACACGAGGCCGCCTCGCGAGGCAGGCTGAGCCATCATAAGTTCGCGAGTATTCGAAATGGACTGTCGTGTAATCTCAGCTTCAGCTATTTTTCTAGCTGCTTATGGTTTAAAAAAACGAAAACTGTCACGTATCAAGAAAAAACCTAGCCGCTTCTGGATTAGAAAAAATTATGAGCGTCTGCCCATTATATTATTAAAGATTCAAAGTGTTTTGCGGTCAAGAGTAAGTTGAACATAAAATATAAAAAAATGTGTCGCATGTATTTACGGCGGCGACGGCGCACCCATACCAAAGAATATATACCTACCTAATAATACTACGTACCCATACAGTGCCTCTAATGCCTCGATAGGTCATCTCTTTCACAAGGTAATCAAATGAATGAGAGTAAAAGAGAAGACTACAGGCGCGCGCTTGTTGCCACGAGACGCTACACGCAAAGCGTGTTCAAAGCTATTCTACGAAGTAGGTACATAGTAATAATATTATGTTGAAATTCTTATTATGAATATTGTAACGTATTAATTTTGTTGTATGCTTTACATTTTCGATGCGATTTCATAAAAAGATTTTCTCTAAGATAGGTATGAAATGTTTGAACTAAAGTTGTAGCCAATCTACTAATACCGATTTCGAAATTTCTTTCATTAAAATTTATTTATTTACAATAAATATAGCTATTTAAATTAAGTACTAATTATTTACTATGCAATGATAATTACTATGCATTATACTGTTATAGTACGTTAAGCCTAAAAAGATTGTTGTTGTATGTAGTCAATCTACTAAACAGACTTCGAAAATTCTTTCATTAAGTACTGGAATCGTTATTTACTATGCAATGATAATTGCTATGTATTATACTCGGTTAGGATCGGCAAGTTGAAATGGCAGGGCACTTAGCATAGAGGGCTGATGACTCATGAGGTAGAAAGGTTCTGGATTGGAGAAAACGTACCGGCAAGTGCAGCGTAGGACGTGCATTCATTAGGCTCGTTGAGACTGCAGAATCTGAGCTGAATTCAAGCCGATCTATAGCGGAAGCCTATGTCCAACAGTGCACGTCTTTGGAATGAAATGGCGGGTGTTTCTCACTGATCAGATTGGCGACTACAAAAAATATGACGCCTACCCAGATACGGCATATGTCTTACCTACATTGCTATATAAATTAAAACAGGCGCACTTTTCTACGAAATAATGAAACGCGAATATTTATCTACCTAACCATAATTACTGTAATTTAGGTATGCAATTTATAGGTGCATTACCTCCCTGAAAACACTGATATTTGCCTTATTCAGGTAAGTATAGTTAAAATAGTAAGGATTTCTCTAATTTTTTTGAAAATTTAATATAGCCTATGTTCACCGGGATGTCGTCCAGTTCCAACAGTGAAAAAAATTTTCTAATCAGATCAGTAGTTCCGGAGCCTATTCGGTGCAAACAAACAAATACTTACCTAATCAAATCATGAATATAACTAAGTGGTCTGTCCGTCCACCAAAAAAAGCTGGCATAGTTTGCGGTGGACGCACATGAAAAACTGGCTTAACTATGCGAGCTAAGCTAACTTAGTTGGCGGTGGACGATCGGCTTTATACTTAGGTATGGAATGTCTCAACTAAAGCTGTAGCAAAAACTTTTATTGGACGATCGGCTTTATACTTAGGTATGGAATGTCTCAACTAAAGCTGTAGCAAAAACTTTTATCTAACACAATCTAACTTCAAATTACCCTAGGAATAAAACTAAGGCACTATCTAAATCTTTATTAAATATTTTGATCCTAATTAGCTATATGTATTATATTATTCGCGCCGCGGCGTGGGCGCTTCATATAAATATACACGAAGCAGGGACGCTTTTTGACGGAGTTTCCTGTTGTCATGTATCTACAACCACTTTGGAGCTGAAAATAAAAAATAAGTCTCAATTAAAATCTTTTTTTAATACCTTTTTATAGAAATAGGTAGGTACCTATTAATTTTTGTTCTACCGTTATCGTTCATCAGTCATCAGAAAGTAAGGTGAACATTTCGTTCATATTTATTAATATTAATCTGCTAATTGTTATTGCTCTGAGCCATGTTTGTATGTTGTTTTCAAGGGTCATTACGTATCGTCTCGTAGGCAGGCTTGATGACCTCCAGCCTCCCGAACAAGCCGGTTTCCAGAAGGGCTTTGGCACCATGGATCACATACATACGCTGCGGCAGGTTATACCGCAGACCGAGGCGTATAACCTGCCACTTTGCTTGGAGTTTGTGGACTATAAGAAAGCTTTTGATTCGGTCGAGACATGGGCTGTGCTTAAGTATCGGTACATTGAAGTGTTTGTATAATAACGCCCATGGGTGGAGACCACGTACCAGCAAGCGCAGCATGGGACGTCCACACACAAGGTGTACGGATGACCTCATCAAGACCGCAGGGTCGTCCTGAATGCAACCCTCTGCCTGCCAACCGGTCTTATTGGAGATCGTTAGGGGAGGCCTATGTCTAGCAGTGGACATCCTATGGCTGAAAAGAAGAAGATTAATATTAATAGATCAATTGAATAATTTCAATCATATTTAATCCTTTGTGGGTGAGACTTGGGTCCGAAAGCCATGTTTATTTAACATTAAAGGCCAAAACACACATACGGCGGGCGCGGGTCGGGCGCGGTGCGGGTCGGGAGTACGGCGTGTCTATTTGTACCTGTTTCAATGGACGACAACACACAGAACGCGTGCGCGGGTCGGGCGCGTTCTGTGTGTTGTCGTCCATTGAAACAGGTACAAATAGACACGCCGTACTCCCGACCCGCACCGCGCCCGACCCGCGCCCGCCGTGTGTGTGAATCGGCCTTAAAAAAAAAGATTCTGGTCCTTTTGAGGTTATGCAAAAGATGAAAAATGATATGTAATCATCCATATAATTATTATTATCTGAAGAAGCCATGGATAAAAATATAACTTGGTGTCTTAAACCGGATGTCAAAGCTGTGCATATACCGGCTTTTTTTAATAGTCCACTGCAGGCGTAGACGTAGGCTTACCTACGGAGTCAGTGTCATAGCTAAATTAAAGATAACTTACATAAACTGGATGTATTTTGAAGACTCTTCCATCCATGGAATTTATTTCCTTTGGTCGATCTTCATGGTCGCTCTGGTAATAGCGGATAAGTAAGCTGGAAAAGATATTTTAAAATTGATTTTAATTTGTTCTTATTTGATAGAACCTGCACTGACATCTCGCATGGGATGTTTTGTTCCCCTCTAGCCTTTGTAGTACAATTCGAACAAGAGAGACCAAATAGCTACTACTGAACTGTGCAGTAATAGTCTACCATTACGGGTTTTAAGATAACTGTATTCTAATTATTGTATGGTTTGAAGAATTATAACTTAGTTAGTATAAGGTTTTCAATTGATGAAGGATCCTTTTATAGTTGACTAACCGCGTATCATATTATTATAATGTTATTTTATTATTTATATTTATATTATTATTGTATCCAAAATGTTTCACTATAATTATACGATATACCTATCTACCTACTGTAAACAAGAGCGCGCACACTGTATACTTCGGCAATTCTTAACTTCACTTGGGTTACCAAAAAAACAGGCCTAGCCGAGTTTGGAACCCACAGTTTAGTCCAAAAACTCTTGTCAGTAATTTCCCTTATGGCTTATCATCCAACAGCTATGTAACAATTTTTGTCAAATAAACATATTTAATTCCATTTCATTAGGTACATAAGCTGTAACTTTTGAGTTGGCTGAATACATGAAATTAAAACACAAACTACATAGGTACATACAAATAAATAATTATTAAATACCTGAGATTTGTGAAGACAGTAAAGTAGTTTCCACTTCTGTCATATGTGTATATGGACCAGATTCTTGTCCAGATTCAACAAGTTGTCAATAATGTCCTCGAGGAGCTCTTTTTGTTGAGAAAATAGTGCAGGAAGCCAGATCTGTGGAAATTTAAAGTAAATGATAACTGTTCAAATTAATGTGTATGTACTACAGACTACAGCTAATAAATAAAGTAGGTAATTAATTATAAATTGTTTTTCATTCAAAACAAGCGGAAAACATACATTTACAGGCCACTTTGGAATGAAAATATTGCAGCTTTTTTTAATGATATTTCGAAAACTTACCTTACTTACTTTTTCCTTCGGTTTGTAGTCAATGGATTTTCAACACGTTCCCGTAAATATGTTGTGTGTAATGCTTAATAAAATTCGTTAACGACGAATTAGAAAACGGCATAAAACAAAAACATAAATAGTATTTTTTTTTTAATTAAACCTACTCATGACCATGGATACAGAGTCCTTCAGTCGAAGTCTTAAATAATGCTTTTTTTCAACTTCTTCTTCTCAGTAAAGCAGTGGAGACTTTACTAGAGGCGTCTATGGAGTTTTGGTGAGCTTGTTTGATGGAGCCTTTAAGGCTCCATCAAACAAGCGGTACGAGCGGTAGAGCGGTACGAGCGGTAAAGGGCGGTACGGCGGTACGGCAGTACCGCGACCGGACCTGTGTGAGCCCTTCTTATATAACCAGTACAATACAGATGCCCGCCCGTCTGCTATACCGCTCGTACCGCCTGTGTGTAATGGAGCCTTTAATTTTGCCATCAGTAGGCTATCCGAACGCACCTGCAATGAAATAAACCATAGACAAGTAGAATATTAGCAGTGCTACCAACGTAATCTATTTTTCGCTAATTAGGCTATTTGGACGAGAAATGGCGAAAGAAATATCCAAGAGGTGACCAGTCGCCAATTAAGGCTATTTTAGAAAAAAAATATAATGATGATGAAATGAATCCTTACTACCGCAATGATGACGTGTATGTATTATACTGACTAGGTATTTCGAAGATATTATCATAAACAAAGTTGTTTAAAATGTGATTTTGCCAGTTTGTTTCTTCCATAACTTGTAGTTTTTCAATTTCTCAAGAGGAATTATTGAAACACGCATTTTTTTATGAACATCTTTTTTTTTGCACTTGAGACCATAAATCATTTTCTTCAACCACCACCAACAACCGTTTTTCATTTTAAATTACTAATTTTTGAAATAAAATAATTAATTTTTTCATTTTAACTTCCGGACCACGTTTTGAGAGGAATGTCAATTTGAGCGTTTTTATTTATCGTATGTACCATTTAGCGCTTCTGGCGCGTTTTTGACGTGCTGATGGCGCGTTTTTGCGAAAAGGAGTTGGTAGCACTGATATTCATTACTTTCGTTTGAATTTTCGGCTTGTAACGGGCGCAAATTTAATACGAAATTTTTTCTTTTCATTTTTTACTAAATATAATCATATTTTTCTTATTTACTTATTCAGGATACAACTACCTATAACTCAATTACACTTTCAAGGTAAGCTTTTATTGTACTTTCACCTGTTTGTAGTCAAATCTCAGGTAAGTTAGGTAAATTTGATCCACATTTATTTTCTCCTTTTTCGATTGAGCTGAAATTTTGCATACATGTGTAAATCGCGACACAATGCAATATTATGATGATAAGGTGCTGATCTGATTATGAAGCTGGAAGGTGGCCAAAGGAATACTGCAATGAAACGACATAACCTCATCGAGTTTAGGCTCATTTGATCTGCTCTTCCGATTACCTACTACTTGTTCAGTAAAAGCTTGTTTTTTTTAATTATACTTATACTGCTGCGCTCATTATAATCACAGTAAGTCGTATTTTTCATTTATGAGTAAACGGTGCCAAAGCTTTTTTAACCTCTTTGCCGCTACTCCTGATGTATGAGGAATTATCAAAATGTTTTTAGTTTGCCATGTACGATTACATTTGCTTGATCTTTTGTATATATTGTTGTGCATATTGAAATATGAGGTTCTGGGTCGAATTTTGATAATCTGAATAGGTATACAGAAATGTAGATCTTGTTTCAAGGATTCTGATCATGTAACTAACTCACTAACTCAATACCTCCAAAAACCCGACTTACTGTGATTATGATTAGTGCGGCAGTATAGCTGTCACGTTTTTCCTAAGTATGGGCCTGAAAGTAGGTACCTATTTGGTTGAAGGTGCCTTCATTTCGGGCGACACTGGACCACCACATATTATTTTCTATAGACTATTTATTTAGTAGTCACCAAAGTGAAGTTCACATAATGTATCTATAAAAAAATATTTATTTTCAGATGAAGAGAGGATATGAACCATCGAGTTCTGACGATCGTCGCAAGCTATTTAAACCATCCAACGCCTGTGTGGCATCAGGTATTTATTGTATTATTTATTTGCCAGTTATTCTTAAGTAAGTCAATCTTAAGAGCAATTTAGCCAACAAAATTACAAAAATCTGAAAGATTTTATTGTTTTTTTGTTAATTAATAGTATGTATATTTCATACAGTCTAACAATGTTATCTGGTTTTTTAGATATCGAAAAATTGTATATATAAAACTGTATATAGCAGCTCAGATATCTATCAATGAGGGTGCCTGTGTAATAAAAAACCGGACAAGTGTGAGTCAGACTCTTGCACCTAGGGTCCCATACGACCTGTTTACAGCTGTATTATCTTTTGATAGTGTTGGCTTAGAAGTTTAATTTTTTCACAGCTCCAAGGGACTTTAGTAATTGATATGAATTTACCTCCACACATTCCTGAGAAAAAGGTTCGAGATTTAGGGATAGACAGATAGAGGGACAACGAAGTGATCCTATTAGGGTTCTGTCTTTTTTCTTTAGAGGTACGGAACCCTATTAAAACGTTTATGTGATCATAGAATAGAAGTAGTACTACTAGAATATATATTATGTACACATATCATTCTTTGGCTGCTATGCTGCTTATGATAAATGAGTTAAATAATGTTTGCATTATTCCTTTTCTTTTATTTTGCACAATCTAAAGAAATATAGTTTTCTACTTACTGTTTTAATTTTTAGGGTTCTGTACCCAAAGCGTAAAGACGGGACCCTTACTCCCTTACTGTTTGTCCGTCTGTCTGTATTTCTGTTGCCGCTATAGCAACAAATAGAAAAAAATAATAATTAAGGAGCTCCCATACAACAAATCTGAATTTTTACTCGTTTTTCGCTTGATATTAAATTTAATTTAATATACACTTTAAAAATATATACTTCACAAAATAAAAATAAAATAAATATTTAAGGGGAGCTCCTACACAAGTAAAGTAGATGTACAAATACAACTGGAAGATGCTTGAAATATTCACAGAATATTAAATTGTATTTTTCTTTTAAAAATAAATAATTAAATAAAAATTTAACATGTTAAGGGGGGCTTCCATACGCTACGGAACCCTTGGTGCACGAGTCCGACTCGCACTAGGCCGGACGTCGTTTTTTTGAAAAAGTTGTCAATGGTGTCGTTTTTGAGATTTTATTTAATTTTAGTTGATACATGTAATATTATCATTCCATATATGTTTTTCAGGAAATTCGATGACATGAAAAATTAAAAAAAAAAAAACCATGGCTCCCATACAAAAAGCATGCCATACTTACCAAAATGTTTCTTTATGTTGTTTTTAAACTTTCGCGATTTGAACACATTATTATTATATACCTACTACGGGACTAATCGCGCACTAAAATTAAGAGATAAATAAATACCTCATCATCCCGACGTTTCGGCCGAGTTGCATCGACCGTGGGCACGGGTAGACACCCGTGTCTACCAGTCTGCGATTAGTCCCGTTGTATATAATAGTAAAATTTTTGTTTATGCTAAAAAAAATTTTATTACTTATAATAATATTGTGTAGAAATAATAAATTTTGTGGATTTCAAAAATGGCATCCATTTTGAAATTAAAAATGGCGGATGTCACTTTTTGCAAAAAGTAGTCATGGGTATCGTTTTCGAGGTTTTTGGGTGTGTAGATTTCAAAAATAGCATCCATTTTGAAATTAAAAATGGCGGTTGTCACTTATTGCAAAAAGTCGCCATGGGTATCGATTTCGAAGTTTTTGGGTGTGTAGATTTCAAAAATTGCATCCATTTAAATTAAAGATGGCGAATGTCACATTTTTGAAAAAAGTCGTCATGGGTATCGTTTCCGAGGTTTTTGTGGGTGTAGATTTCAAAAATAGCATCCATTTTGAAATTAAAAGTGGCGGTTGTCACTTTTTGCAAAAAGTTGCCATGGGTGTCGATTTCGAAGTTTTTGGGTGTGTAGATTTCAAAAATTGCATCCATTTTAAAATTAAAGATAGCGGCTGTCACTTGATGAATGAATCCAGGATGGATTTTGCAAAAAATCGTCGAGGGTGTCGTTTTCAAGATTTTATTACATTTTAGTTGGAAGGACAATGTAATATATCATTCCATGAATGTTTTTCAGGAAATATTCATCAAGGACATAAATCGTTTAAAGGTGCTGGCCAGCAATGCACTGCTATGGCAGTTTGTGCTCTCGCTCATTCTTGCATTGACAACAAAAGGCCAGTAATTTCAACATTTGATTTTAATCATGTGTTAAATGCTGGTGACCAACTTTACATTCAATTAGAACCAGATATTCCAGTTGAGGCAGGTGATAGATTTTTATCTCCAGATGAAATTCCCACGGAGATACAAATTGGAGAGAAAATTGTTTCTATCGAGTACAGCTACATAGCTAATGGATTGTATCCAAATCAATCAAGAGATTTAGACATAGCTATATTAGGGCTAGAAAACATACTGAGAGATATGTTTAATGACGATTGGAACGACAATACGGACGGTAGTACTTTCACCGGCGCAAAATTCACCGTGTCATTTTGGCGCTACAATGACAAAGTAAAAAAAATAGTAGAACAAAACGAAGTAGAAATAGAAGTAAAAAAGTACTATATTTTTAATAGTCACGCGGTTGATGAAAATAATAAACTTGATCCAAATGGTGTGGCAAGGATTTTCGCATATGATTCCTTGAAGGACTTAGCGAGCTCGCTTATAAATTTGTCATGGGCAGGTTTACAATACGAAATCAATAAATTTAAAATAGGTAGCGTTCGTGCGGTAGAATCACATCCGGATGTGCAAATTAATCCGTCGGCACCTGCCACACCATCATTAGATCGTACTCAATGCAGTAAAAGTTCGGTGTCCACCATTGAGGAAGTAAAGCCACTTTCAGTCCCTTCTGGCCTGACGCAAAATACCGATCGTACCGAATGTAGTAGGAGTTCCGTAACTCAACCGATAGACTCGCCTTCTGTTTTGATTGGCTCAATGCAGATTTCACCGTTTGTCGTTCCAACTCAATCGGATGCGAACCAACGTAGCAACGTTTCTGGTTCTATTCTGAGCGAGTTAAACCCAAATCAAAAAAAACTGTCGTATGCAACAGTTGTTAAAAAAGATTTGCAAAAATCAATGGTTTCCACTGAAATAGCAAAGGCCGCGCAAACAAATATATATAAATCGATGTCAAATTTAAAACCAGTGGTTGTATTAGAAAAAGTAGATGATTTTAAACTAACTCATCTTAAACCCGTAGTTGTGCTCGAACAGTTAGAGTCGTTGCAAAATAAATCTACGTCTGCTGCAAAAAGAGGCCGACCCATTAAATCTAAACGAGGACCTAAAAAAACCAAGGAAAATGCACAACTAGACGCGGTTAAAAAGTATAATAAAAAGAATCCAGAAATAAACAGAAAAGCGGTTAAAAAATACACTGATAATAATAAAGATGTACATCGCGAAGCCGTTAAAAAGTACAACGAAAATAACCCAGAAATACATCGCGAAGCCGTTAAAAAATATGATCAAATAAATCCAGTTGTGCATCGCGAAGCCGTTAAAAAGTATGATCAAATAAATCCAGTTGTGCATCGCGAAGCCGTTAAAAAATATGATCAAAATCATCCCACAGTAAATCAAAGGGCGACTCAACGTTACAACGAAGTTAGTCGTAATGTGGACGTGCCATTACGTAGGTCGCGAAATTTAATAGGTGAAAAACGGGATGACGAGTTAAATTCAGTAGCTTCATTCTCATTAAAAAAACCCTCGCTTAAATCACCGGAAACATATAAATGTCCTCATTGCAACGCGCGTATTTTCGATGAGGAAAAAACTAGGACTCAATGGTGTTGCGGATCTGGGGCTAATAATATTCAAAACTTTGCACCATTGACGGAAGATTTTTATACGCATCCCAGTTTCGTAAACAGACCGCGCGCGTACAATAATTTGTTTGCATTCTCGGCATTAGGGACTTCACACGGTTTCGCCCAACCGGAAGGTCTATCGTTCCTCAAAATTCAGGGTAGAACGTATCATCGCGTCTTCGATTTAGGGTATAATCAATCCACGAATAATATAGGTTTATATATAAACGATACAACCGAACGCGAAAACATTGCTCGCGAGCGAAGTTTAGATTTACAAGTAATTAGGTCAATAACGCACTTTATGAATAACGTAAATCCATTTATAGAATGGTTTAAGAAATTAAACTCAGAAGCTTCCGACGAAGCATTCATAATGTTTGAAAAAACTTCTCGATCCAGCCACGGAAATATTTTAGGCGACCCGCCCGTGGCCAACGAAGTTTCTGCAATCATTTGCACAGATCGCGATGACTACAAGCCCCGTTGCATTGCTATTTGGAAAGTGGGTGCATGTAAACCTCATGCCGTCGATATCATGCATCCTCTGTATGAAAGTTTTCAGTTTCCACTTTTATATCCGGAGGGCAATGCAGGGTGGTATCCCGGAAAACAAACGAACGAAATAGACAAACAACGCAAAAAACTGACTCAGGCCAAATATGTCAGATGTCTCCTTCTTTCAGAAGATAGATTTAGTCATTTTGGACGTCTATCTGAGGAGTGGTTAGTAGATATGTTTTGCAGAATAATCGAGGAACGTTTGCGATATATATTCCACATGCAAACGAATAGTAATAATGAATTGAGAGCCGCACCACTCCAAGAGCTTTTAAACGACGAAACCATTGCAGGTGAAGGTGTTGTACCGGGACGTATCTACTTACCGAATACTTTTACTGGGGGCCCGCGATACATGAAACTTAAATATTTAGATTGCATCGCATTAGTCAATAGATTGGGACCTCCCTCATATTTTATTACCTTTACTTGCAATCCCAACTGGCCTGAAATCAAACAATCAACACCTGAAGGCCAACGCCCCAATCCACTCATATGCGCGAGAGTGTTTAATTTGCGTTTGCATGAGTTAATACGAGATTTCCGTTCCAGTGCATGGTTCGGACCTATCGAGTATTTAACTTATGTAATTGAATTTCAAAAAAGAGGTCTTCCTCATGCCCACATTTGTTTTAGAGTCCAAGGAGGGGGTCCAGTTGAAAATGTAGATATCGATAAAGTATGCCGTGCGGACATACCCGACTCGTCAGAAGCTGAAGGCAGGTTACGTACAGCGGTCCTGAATCATATGATTCATGGACCGTGTGGGCGAGAAAGAGATAACCTGCCGTGCTACGATAAAGAAAAACAAAAATGTAGCAAACGCTTCCCAAAACGCGAAACCGACGTCACCTTCTGTGACGACAAAGGTTTTGTACATTTGCTTCGCGATCCCAACAACGAAGGAATTATTAAGTTTCGCAATAGAGAAATAAAAGTAAACGATTTGTGGGTCGTCCCATACAATGCCAGTTTACTATTAAAATATGATGCACACATTAATATTGAAGTTTCCTCGAGCCGTAGTATTGTTAAATATCTATTTAAATATATTACAAAAGGGCCTGATGAAGCGCGCGTTGCCATTGTCGAAGGGGATCGTGTCAATGAAATCGAGGAGTATGTAACCAAGCGCTATATAGGGTCAAGCGACGCGGCTTGGCGAGTATTAGAATTCGATGTTACTGCCCGCGAACCCAACGTGAAACAGCTGACTGTTCACTTGGAAAACAATCAAATCGTTTATTTTAAACCCGGGCATGAAATAGATGTTAACCGCGAATCCTCCGATTTGATTACATATTTTAATCGGCCACAGGGCGCAGTATTCGACGCACTAAAATATGTAGACTTTTATGAAAAATATATTGTTCATGCGAAACGCCCCAATACAAAAGTTAAAATATATGAAACTACAAACGGCAAATTTATTACCGAACGGCAAAGAGGAGAAATGGTTGCGCGTTTGTTTTGGGTCGCGCCTAACAGAGGTGAACAATTTTACCTTAGAATACTATTAAATTCTTTTGCGTGTCGCAGTTACGCGGATCTTATGAATCTCGGTGGCCCTGATTGCACTACTTTCCAAGATGCAGCCAAATCAGTCGGACTTGTTGACAATACGGTCGAATACGAAAACGCCTTACGGGAAGCTTCAACGTTTTTTACCGGCCACCGTCTCCGTAGGTTTTTCGTATTGTTGGCTGTAAACGGTGTCCCAGTCGCGTCGCTGTGGGACACATTTAAAAATCAACTTTGCGAAGACATTTTGCACAGGATGCCAAACGAATACGAAAATGCATACAACTTAGGTCTCGTACAAATAAATAGATTATTGCGCAAACACGGATCATCGGTTACATTACTGGGTCTTCCGGAAGTCCAGGATGATTCCACTGAATTAGGCAGGGAGCGCGTCGAATACGATATAGACCAACAAATATCTGTTGTCGATGAGTGGCTACCGCAGCTTTCATCGGAACAGCGTTCCGTGTTCGAATACATCGATCGTCTTTGCGTAGATCAAGAATACCGTGAAAATAATCCGTGTGCTATTTTTGTGGACGGCCCTGCAGGTACAGGTAAAACAACTTTATTGAATACCATAACGGCTCATGTGCGAGGTAATTTAAAGTCTGTAGTAATTTGCACGGCTTCGTCAGCCATAGCCGCACAAAATCTTGAAAACGCTTTCACCGCACATTCCATGTTTAAATTCCCCTTAGATATCATAGACGATAGAGGTTTTTGGAATATTACGAATAAAACGCAACGCGCTGAATTAATTTATCAAGCGTCTGTTATAATTTATGACGAGGCGCCGATGGCCCACAAATATCTAATACATATGTTAGATAGGTCATTGCGCGACCTCATGCGGTCGAATAAAATTTTTGGAGGTAAAATTATTATATTCGCGGGTGATTTTAGACAAATTCCTCCAGTCGTTGTTAACGCCAAGTCAGATTCGGATATTTTAAATAGCTCAATAAAGAAATCCCCGCTTTGGCAAAATTTAAAAACATTTTCTTTAGTGACATCTCAAAGATGCAGGGACGATCCCGAATACGCAGAGTTTTTGTTAAAATTAGGATCAGATGAGTTACCGTTTGTGCCTCTGCAAGTAGGTAGGAGTATCCAAAGGATCGTCGCTTTAGAATTAGTGGAACACGTAACTGAATTAAGCGATTTAATCGACTTCGTGTTCCCGGAGGCTGCCCTTGGAGAGCCAGACATTTGTGCACTCAGAGCTATTTTATGTACCCGCAATAACGCTGTTCGGGAAATAAATTCTTTAATTTTAGACCGCTTATCGGGAGAAATGCTCCATTTTTATTCGAGTGACCAAATTGCCAATGATGAAGCAGATCAGTTGTACCTAGGGCCCGACGCGTTAAATAGACTGCAACCACAGGGCCTCCCAGAGTTCGATTTAAAATTAAAAATTGGATGCGTTTGTATGATCACTAGGAATCTAAGTTTTGCGGACGGCTTAGTGAATGGCACAAAAGTGATCATTGAAGCCACTTCTCCGTTTTTAATAACAGTCCGAAAAAGGGGTGACATCGATAACACGCCGTACCTAATTCCGCGAATTCTCTTTAAAGCATCCATAGATCGAAATAGTCCGTATGAAATGTGTCGTCGCCAGTTCCCCCTTCAGGTGTGCTATGCGATGACCATTCACAAAAGTCAAGGTCAAACTATTTCTCGCGTGGGGGTAGATTTACGGTCAGATGTATTCAGCCACGGTCAATTATACGTAGCGTTAGGTCGCGTACAAGAAAAAGCGTTCATAAAAATATTAATAGATGAAAATCGCGTAATAAATGGCATTCCCTGTGCAAACAATAAAATTATACGCGAACTAATAATGTAATGTAAATAATGTAAATGGTTCTTCTTGGAAAGTAATGTAAAATTGTTGACCTCTACTTTCCGTGGGTATTTTTGTAAATAATAATGTAACATAAAATCAAATTGCCATAGCAGTATTTGTCGGTCTATTTTTTTTATTTCATAGAGTAGTATTTATTATTATTATGGACAATTGTAAATATTATCAATTTATATGTATAGTATTTGTAGTTTATTATTTATTATTATATTGTGTAGAAATAATGTAAGTAGTTTTATTATTATTATGGACAATTGTAAATATTATCAATTTATATGTATAGTATTTGTAGTTTATTATTTATTATTACATTGTGTAGAAATAATGTAAGTAGTTTTTGTATTTAGTATTATTTAGTAAGTAGTAGTTTTTAGCATATAATAAGCCCGATTACAGAGGCACATCGTAATTACATATAGCTAAATAGCATAGTTCTGTTTCTTTTTCACTTTAGACATTCGATTGAGAGAGCGCTTATTACGTTGCTATTAATTTTACGCTGGTGCCTCTATAATCGAGCTTAATGTAGTAATAAAATAATACGTAATGAATTGTGTACCTATGTAGTTAGCGTGGATTAGACCTCCTGGGGACACCACGTTAAAAAAAACGCACCTTAAGCCAAACCTCGCGATTATTATTTTTTTGTTATATATTCAATATTATACAGGGTGACTATTAAACAATTAGCATCCTTTTAGGGGCTTATTCTGTACATCAAAACTAACAACTTTTGTTCTGTGACTTTTGGCGTTTCATATCCCAAAAAAATTGGTGCTCATAAAAAAATTACCCGCGACCAAATGTATGGAACAGCTGATTTTTCTTTGGTTTTGACAAAAAACGCAGAACATAAGTTGTTAGTTTTGATGTACAGAATAAGCCCCTAAAAGGATGCTAAATGTTTACCAGTCACCCAGTATATGAAAAAAAATAATAATCCAAGGTGGTGTGGAATATGGCTCATAATTATTTTTTATAATATTTAGATTTATAGTGCTGCTTGTACACGTCGCCACCTGCACGCTCACCGCCTGCGTCGCGTCGCTGCCTGCGTGTGACAGACTCAGACCCCACGTGGTCGTGTTCCGTAATAACAAATCGCGGGCCGCTTGCGGCCCGCGATTTGTTTTTGGATTTGGCTGGACAAAGCTGGGTGTAGATTTCAAAAATGGCATCCATTTTGAAATTCAAGATGGCGGATGTCACTAATTTGCAAAAAGTCGTCATGGGTATCGTTTTCGAGGTTTTCGGGGGTGTAGATTTCAATAATGGCGTCCATTTTGAAATTCAAGATGGCGGAAGTCACTTTTTTGCAAAAAGTCGTCATGGGTGTCGTTGTCGAGGTTTCTGTGGGTGAAGATTTCAAAAATGGCATCCGTTTTGAAATTCAAGATGGCGGAAGTCACTTTTTTGCAAAAAGTCGTCATGGGTGTCGTTGTCGAGGTTTCTGTGGGTGAAGATTTCAAAAATGGCATCCGTTTTGAAATTCAAGATGGCGGATGTCACTTATTTTCAAAAAGTCGTCATGGGTGTCGTTGTCGAGGTTATTGGGGGTGTAGAATTAAAAAATGGCATCCATTTTGAAATTCAAGATGGCGGAAGTCACTTATTTTCAAAAAGTCGTCATGGGTGTCGTTGTCGAGGTTTTTGGGGGTGTAGAATTCAAAAATGGCATCCATTTTGAAATTCAAGATGGCGGAAGTCACTTACTTTCAAAAAGTCGTCATGGGTGTCGTTGTCGAGGTTTTAAGGGGTGTAGATTTCAAAACTGACATCCATTTTGAAATTCAAGATGGCGGATGTCACTTTTTTTCAAAAAGTCGTCATGGGTATCATTTTCGAGGTAGGTATTCAAGGGTTGTTTTGTATTGAAAAAAAATTGTTTTTTATTACTTGTACCACCTATAAACAAACTCGCGGGCCGCATGCGGCCCGCGCACCGCCCAAAATACTAGTTCATATTATATAAAGCTAAATTACCACTGACTGACTCATTTAGATAGTTGTTTAGGGGGATGGAGAAGTGGTGGGTAAAAAAAAATTACAGATTTGTATAGAGATGAGAAATTTATCGGGAGGAAAAATCCCAAAATCTTGAAAAGTCTAATCCTCAACCTAAACCCCTAAGGGATCTCAAAAACGGTGAGGTTTAGGGGTATACTGTTTTAACTAAATAGAAAGTACTACCTTGGTACTTTTTGGAAAATTGAAAAAAAACATGGCTCCCATACAAAAAAACATGGCCGCCATACAAACTTGACATGCTTATAACTTCCAAACGGTTATACTTAGGTATAGACTGTTTGAACAAATGTTATAGCCAATCGATAGGGGCAACTGCCAGTGATGACAAAAATCCAAGATGGCGGATCCAAGATGGCCGCCATTTTTCAAAATGGTCCCAGGGGGCTGATTTTTTGCATCCGGGAGTTTTTGGGGTCCCTTATTTCATTGGCGAAAAAAAATTTTGAAAAAGTTTTTTTTTAAAGATGGCCGCCATACATTGAATCTTTTTCATCTTTAGAGAGTTGTTTTGAAGAAACTATTAGCAATAACGGAAAACTGATTGCAGATTTGTATATAAAAAGAATAGTAGTTTAAGGAATAAATGATGAAACTTCGGAAGGTCAACTCCTCATATTGGACCCCCAACGGATCTCAAAAACGGTGTGGTTTAGAGATGTACTATGTTCACAAGATATTGTGTACTACCTTGGCACTTTTTGAAAACGTTAAAAAAAATCATAGCTTCCATACAAAAAAACATGGTCGCCATACAAATTAGTCGAAGTACTTAGGTATGAAATTTTTGAACACCAGTTGTAGCCAATTTACTGAACCGATTTCGAATTTTTTTTCACTACTGGAATTGGTATTTAATACGCAATGATAATCGCTATGTATTCTACTCAATTATAGTAAAAGTTCAACCTAATATTTCGAAAATTGTAAAAAAAGTCGGCAAAAAATGCAAATTTTCGAACTTTGAGACGCATGCGCTGACTACATAGTGCATAATACATAAAAATAATGTACCACAAAAATAACCGGCTTTACTTGGTCTACATAAAAGTCCGCGACAGCATATGTCTATGTCCTAAGGTTTTTGAACTATGACAGGTTTTACAACTATAAATCGAGAGCGAAATAGTAGGTATTTTTCAAATGTTTTTTTACAAATAGTGTATCAATCCTTATCCAAATAAACACTTTAGTTAGCTTGGTCATTTCAAACAGATCAAAATTGTGATTCACATCAAATAATTTCAACGGATAGTTTCAAAGATATCGTAAGATTAAAATTACAACGCAATAAAAAAATATTGCCGCTGTAGTAACTGTGTACATATTCTGTGCCATGACTTCTATTTATAACGTAGGTACACTAGAATACAAAGCTTTACTTTATCTAAGATAGATAAGGTATTTAAGATTGAGATAAGAGCAAATTTTGTCGTAGTTACAGTAAAAGCTATATTTGAGATTGAACTATACCTACACCGCTCGTATACGACTTGCCATATCCTTGAAGTAGAAAGCGGAAGCACTATTTTGAACCTTATTGTCATAGAAATAAAATTGATAAAATTCATCATTCAGCCTATACTTAGGGAAGTTATGCAAAATCCGAACACCCGCCTGCCGAC
The DNA here is from genome assembly GCA_949316475.1 of Hypomecis punctinalis. NCBI lineage: Eukaryota > Metazoa > Arthropoda > Insecta > Lepidoptera > Geometridae > Hypomecis > Hypomecis punctinalis. Next base: position 3,591,999 of record OX438809.1, read on the forward strand.
CTCATGCCTCCCGCGCGCACCCTACGCCCGTGTTCAATAGTACTCAATAATACGGTTTTTTTTAGGATGGAAACTGTTGTACTTTAATATGGCCGCCATACATTGATTCTTTTTCATCTTTAGATAATTGTTTTGAGGAAACCATTTGCAATGACAATAAACTGATGGCAGATTCGTATAAAAATGGAATAATAATTTTAGAAAAAATTGGTAAAACCTCCGAAGGTCAATTTCTGGTATTGGACCCCCAAGGGATCTCGAAAACGGTGGAGTTTAGGTATGTACTTTCTTCGCAAAATATTGAGTACTACCTTGGTACTTTTTGGAACAATTAAAAAAAACATGGCTCCCATACAAAATAAATGGCCGCCATACATTTTTTTTTTACTCAGTTTTGTTTTGTTTTTTGTTTAGTTGTTATAAGGAAACTATCAGAGATGGGAAATATAGAAGTGAGAATATGATCGTGAGAAGAAATGAAATCTCGGAAGGTCAATTCTTCCACCTGGACCCCTAAGGGATCTCAATAACGGTGAGGTTTACAGATGTACTTCTTTCACAAAATATTGAGTACTACCTTGGCACTTTTTGGAACAATTAAAAAAAACTTGGCTCTCATACAAAAAAAACATGGTCGCCATACATTGCATTTTTCACTCATTTAGATGGTTGTTTCAAGGAAACTATTAGGAATGACAAAAAACTGAACCCATTTTGACATTAAAGATGGCGGATGTCACTTTTGTTAAAAAGTCGTTATGGGTATCGAAATCGAGGTTTTCGGAGGTGTAGATTTCATAAATGGCATCCATTTCGACATTACAGATGGCGGATGTCACTTTTTTCAAAAAGTCGTCATGGGTATCGTTTTCAAGGTTTTCGGGGGTGTAAATTTGGAAAATGGCATCCATTTTGAAATTCAAGATGGCGGAAGTCATTTTTTTTGCAAAAAGTCGTCATGGGTGTCGTCGTCGAGGTTTTTGGGGGTGTAGATTTCAAAAATGGCATCCATTTTGAAATTCAAGATGGCGGATGTCACTTACTTTAAAAAAGTCGTCATGGGTGACGTTGTCGAGGTTTTCGGGGGTGTAGATTTCAAAAATGGCATCAATTTTGTAATTCAAGATGGCGGATGTCACTTTTTTGAAAAAGTCGTCATGGGTATCGTTTTCGAGGTATTCGGGGGTGTAAATTTCAAAAATGGCATCAATTTTGAAATTCAAGATGGTGGATGTCACTTTTTCAAAAAGTCGTCATGGGTATCGTTGTCGAGGTATTCGGGGGTGTAGATTTCAAAAATGTCATCCATTTTGGAATTATTGAAACTATTTTTTATTTTGAAGTAATTTTTTTTAGGAAATTTATTTTTTTATAACTTGTCTGTTAAAAAAACAAATCGCGGGCCGCATGCGGCCCGCGCACCGCCCAAAATACTAGTCATATTATATAAAGCTAAATTACCACTGACTGACTCACTCACTCATTTAGATAGTTGTTTAGAGGGATGGAGAAGTGGTGGGTAAAAAAAAAATATAGATTTGTATAGAGATGAGAAATTTATCGGGAGGAAAAATCCCAAAATCTTAAAAAGTCAACTCCTCAACCTGAACCCCTAAGGGATCTCAGAAACGGTTAGGTTAACGGGTATACTGTTTGAACTAAATAGAGAGTACTACCTTGTTACTTTTTTGAAAAATAAAAAAAAACATGGCTCCCATACAAAAAAACATGGCCGCCATACAAATTTGACATGCTTATAACTTCGAAACGGTTATACTTAGGTACAGACTGTTTAAACAAATGTTATAGCCAATCGATAGGAGCAACTGCTGGTGATGACAAAAATCCAAGATGGCGGATCCAAGATGGCCGCCATTTTTCAAAATGGTCCGAGGGGGCTGATTTTTTGTATCCGGGGGTTTTTTGGGTCCCTTATTTCATTGGCGAAAAAAAATTTTGAAAAAGTTTTTTTTTAAAGATGGCCGCCATACATTGAATCTTTTTCATCTTTAGAGAGTTGTTTTGAAGAAACTATTAGCAATAACGAGAAACTGATTGCGGATTTGTATATAATTAAATAAGTAGTTTAAAGAATAAATGATGGAACTTCGGAAGGTCAACTCCTCATATTAGACCCCCAACGGATCTCAAAAACGGTGGGGTTTCGAGATGTACTTTGTTCACAAGATATTGTGTACTACCTTGGCACTTTTTGAAAACGTTAAAAAAAATCATAGCTCCCATACAAAAAAACATGGTCGCCATACAAATTAGTCAAAGTACTTAGGTATGAAATTTTTGAACAGCAGTTGTAGCCAATTTACTGAACCGATTTCGAATTTTTTTTCATTACTGGAATTGGTATTTAATACTCAATGATAATTGCTATGTATTCTACTCAATTATAGTACAAGTTCAACCTAATATTTCGAAAATTGTAAAAAAAGTCGGCAAAAAATGCAAATTTTCGAACTTTGAGACGCATGCGCTGACTACATAGTGCATAATACATAAAAATGATGTACCACAAAAATAACCGGCTTTACCTGGTCTACATAAAAGTCCGCGACAGCATATGTCTATCTCCTAAGGTTTTTGAACTATGACAGTTTTTATAACTATAATTAGAGAGCGAAATAGTAGGTATTTTTAAAATGTTTTTTTACAAATAGTGTATCAATCCTTATCCAAATAAACACTTTAGTTAGCTTGGTCATTTCATACAGATCAAATTTGTCATTCACATCAAATAATTTCAACGGATAGTTTCGAAGATATCTTAAGATTAAAATTACAACGCAAAAAAAAATATTGCCGCGGTAGTAACTGTGTACATATTCTGTGCCTTGACTTCTATTTATAACGTAGGTACACTAGAATACAAAGTTTTACTTTATCTAAGATAGATAAGGTATTTAAGATTGAGATAAGAGCAAGTTTTGTCGTAGTTACAGTAAAAGCTATATTTAAGATTGAACTATACCTACACCGCTCGAATACGACTTGCCATATTATCCTTCAAGTAGAAAGCGGAAGCACTATTTTGAACCTTATGCTCATAGAAATAAAATTGATAAAATTCATCATTCAGCCTATACTTACCAGTATAGGGAAGTTATGCAAAAGCCGAACACCCGCCCGCCGACCTTATGCCTCAAAGAATGAATAATAAAGATGGAATAATGATATTAGAAAAAAATGGTGAAATCTCCGAAGGTCAACTCCTGGTATTGGACCCCCGACGGATCTCGAAAACGGTGGGGTTTAGAGATATACTTTCTTCGCAAAATATTGAGTACTACCTTGGTACTTTTTGGAACAATTAAAAAAAACATGGCTCCAATACAAAAAAAAATGGCCGCCATACATTTTATTTTTCACTCAGTTTTGTTTTGTTTTTTGTTTAGTTGTTATAAGGAAACTATCAGAGATGGGAAATATAGAGGTGAGAATATGATCGTGAGAAGAAATGAAATCTCGGAAGGTCAATTCTTCAACCTGGACCCCTAAGGGATCTCAATAACGGTGAGGTTTAGAGATGTACTTCTTTCACGAAATATTGAGTACTACCTTGGTACTTTTTGGAACAATTAAAAAAAACTTGGCTCTCATACAAAAAAGCATGGCCGCCATACATTGCATTTTTCACTCATCTAGATGGTTGTTTCAAGGAAACTATTAGGAATGACAAAAAACTGAACCCATTTTGACATTGAAGATGGCGGATGTCACTTTTGTTAAAAAGTCATCATGGGTATCGATTTCGAGGTTTTCGGAGGTGTAGATTTGGAAAATGGCATCCATTTTGAAATTCAAGATGGCGGATGTCACTTTATTTCAAAAAGTCGTCATGGGTGTCGTTGTCGAGGTATCCGGGGGTGTAGATTTCAATAATGGCATTTATTTTGAAATCCAAGATGGCGGATGTCACTTTTTTCAAAAAGTCGTCATGGGTATCGTTTTCGAGGTTTTCGGGGGTGTAGGTTTCAAAAATGGCGTCCATTTTGAAATTCAAGATGGCGAAACGTCGCTTTTTTGCAAAAAGTCGTCATGGGTGTCGTTGTCGAGGTATTCGGGGGTGTAGATTTCAAAAATGGCATCAATTTTGAAATACAAGATGGCGGATGTCACTTTTTTCAAAAATTCGTCATGGGTATCGTTTTCGAGGTTTTCGGGGGTTTGAATTTCAAAAATGGCATCCATTTTGAAATCCAAGATGGCGGATGTCACTTATGTGCAAAAAGTCGTCATGGGTGTCGTTGTCGAGGTTTTAGGGGGTGTAGATTTCAAAAATGGCATCCATTTTGAAATTCAAGATGGCGGATGTCATTTTATTGCAAAAAGTCGTCATGGGTATCGTTTTCGAGGTGTTCGGGGGTGTAGATTTCAAAAATGGCATCAATTTTGAAATTCAAGATGGCGGATGTCACTTTTTTGCAAAAAGTCGTCATGGGTGTCGTTGTCGAGGTTTTTGGGGGTGTAGATTTCAAAAATGGCAGCCATTTTGAAATTCAAGATGGCGGAAGTCACTTTTTTGCAAAAAGTCGTCATGAATGTCGTTTTCGAAGTTTTTGGGGTCGTAAAGTCATCGCAAAAATGAAACCCATCTAAAAAATACTCTCGCGGGCCGCATGCGGCCCGCGCACCGCCCAAAATACTAGTTATTCATTATTCATATTATATAAAGTTAAATTACCACTGACTGACTGACTGACTGACTGACTCACTCACTTAGATAGTTGTTTAGGAGGATGGAGAAGTGGTGGGTAAAAAATAACTACAGATATGTATAGAGATGAAAAATTTATCGAGAGGAAAAATCCCAAAGTTGACCTGAACGTAACCTGGACTTGGATCCCGAATGGATCTCAGAAACGGTAGGGTTTAGAGGTGTACTGTTTGAACAAAGTAGAGAGTACTACCTTGGTTCTTTTTGGAAAAATCAAAAAAAACATGGCTCCCATACAAAAAAACATGGCCGCCATACAAATTTGACATGCTTATAACTTTGAAACGGTTATACTTAGGTATAAACTGTTTGAACAAAAGTTGTAGCCAATCAATCGGGGCAACTGCCTATGATGACAAAAATCCAAGATGGCGGATTCAAGATGGCGGCCATTTTTCAAAATGGTCCGAGGGGGCTGATTTTTTGCATCCGGGGGTTTTTGTGGTCCCTCATTTCATTGGCGAAAAAAAATTTTGAAAAAGTTTTTTTTTAAAGATGGCCGCCATACATTGAATCTTTTTCATCTTTAGAGAGTTGTTTTGAGGAAACTGTTAGCAATAACGAAAAATTGATTGCGGATTCGTATATAAATAAATCAGTAGTTTAAGGAATAAATAATGAAACTTCGGAAGGTCAACTCCTCATATTGAAGCCCCAACAGATCTCAAAAACAGTGGGGTTTAGAGATGTACTTTGTTCACAAGATATTGTGTACTACCTTGGCACTTTTTGAAAACGTTAAAAAAAATCATAGCTCCCATACAAAAAAACATGGTCGCCATACAAATTAGTCGTTGTACTTAGGTATGAAATTTTTGAACAGCAGTTGTAGCCAATTTACTGAACCGATTTAGAATTTTTTTTCACTACTGGAATCGGTATTTAATATTCAATGATAATTGCTATGTATTCTACTCAATTTTAGTACAAGTTCAACCTAATATTTCGAAAATTGTAAAAAAAGTCGGCAAAAAATGCAAATTTTCGACCTTTGAGACGCATGCGCTGACTACATAGTGCATAATACATAAAAATGATGTACTACAAAATAACCGGCTTTACTTGGTCTACATAAAAGTCCGCGACAGCATATATCTATCTCCTAAGGTTTTTGAACTATGACAGTTTTTATAACTATAATTAGAGAGCGAAATAGTAGGTATTTTTCAAATGTTTTTTTACAAATAGTGTATCAATCCTTATCCAAATAAACACTTTAGTTAGCTTGGTCATTTCATACAGATCAAAATTGTCATTGACATCAAATAATTTCAACCGATAGTTTCGAAGATATCGTAAGATTAAAATTACAACGCAATAAAAAAATATTGCCGCTGTAGTAACTGTGTACATATTCTGTGCCATGACTTCTATTTATATCTAGAAAATACAAAGCTTTACTTTATCTAAGATAGATAAGATATTTAAGATTGAGATAAGAGCAAGTTTTGTCTTAGTTACAGTAAAAGCTATATTTGAGATTGAACTATACCTACACCGCTCGAATACGACTTGCCATATCTTTCAAGTAGAAAGCGGAAGCACTATTTTGAACCTTATGGTCATAGAAATAAAATAGATAAAATTCATCATTCAGCCTATACTTACCAGTATAGGGAAGTTATGCAAAAGCCGAACACCCGCCCGCCGACCTTATGACTCCCGCGCGCTCTCTACGCCCGTGTTCAATAGTACTCAATACTACGGTTTTTTTTTAGGATGGAAACTGTTGTACGATTAAGGTCAACTCCTGGTATTGGACCCCCGACGGATCTCGAAAACGGTGGGGTTTAGAGATATACTTTCTTCGCAAAATATTGAGTACTACCTTGGTACTTTTTGGAACAATTAAAAAAAACATGGCTCCCATACAAAAAAAAAATGGCCGCCATACATTTTATTTTTCACTTAGTTTTGTTTTGTTTTTTGTTTAGTTGTTATAAGGAAACTATCAGAGATGGGAAATATAGAGGTGAGAATATGATCGTAAGAAGAAATGAAATCTCGGAAGGTCAATTCTTCAACCTGGACCCCTAAGGGATCTCAATAACGGTGAGGTTTAGAGATGTACTTCATTGACAAAATATTGAGTACTACCTTGGTACTTTTTGAAACAATTAAAAAAAACTTGACTCTCATACAAAAAAACATGGCCGCCATACATTGCATTTTTCACTTATTTAGATGGTTGTTTCAAGGAAACTATTAGGAATGACAAAAAACTGAACCCATTTCGACATTAAAGATGGCGGATGTCACTTTTGTTAAAAAGTCATCATGGGTATCGATTTCGAGGTTTTCGGGGGTGTAAATTTCATATATGCATCCATTTGACATTACGGATGGCGGATATCACTTTTTTGAAAAAGTCGTCATGGGTATCGTTTTCGAGGTATTCGGGGGTGTAGATTTCAAAAATGGCATTAATTTTGAAATTCAAGATGGCGGATGTCACTTTTGTCAAAAAGTTGTCATGGGTATCGTTTTCGAGGTTTTCGGGGGTGTAAATTTGGAAAATGGCACCCATTTTGACATTAAAGATGGCGGATGTCACTTTTGTTAAAAAGTCGTCATGGGTATCGATGTCGAGGTTTTCGGGGGTGTAGATTTGGAAAATGGCATCCATTTTGTAATTCAAGATGGCAGAAGTCATTTTTTTTCCCAAAAGGCGTCATGGGTGTCGTCGTCGAGGTTTTTGGGGGTGTAGATTTCAAAAATGGCATCAATTTTGAAATTCAAGATGGCGGTAGTCATTTTTTTGCAAAAAGTCGTCATGGGTGTCGTAGTCGAGGTTTTTGGGGGTGTAGATTTCAAAAATGGCATCCATTTTGAAATTCAAGATGGCGGATGTCACTTATTTTCAAAAAGTCGTCATGGGCATCGTTTTCGAGGTATTCGGGGGTGTAGATTTCAAAAATGGCATCCATTTTGAAATTCAAGATGGCAGATGTCACTTATTTTCAAAAAGTCGTCATGGGCATCGTTTTCGAGGTATTCGGGGGTGTAGATTTCAAAAGTGGCATCCATTTTGAAATTCAAGATGGCGGATGTCACTTATTTTCAAAAAGTCGTCATGGGTGTCGTTGTCGAGGTTTTTGGGGGTGTAGATTTCAAATATGGCATCCGTTTTGAAATTCAAGATGGCGGATGTCACATTTTTGCAAAAAGTCGTCTTGGGTGTCGTTGTCGAGGTTTTAGGGGGTGTAGATTTCAAAAATGACATCCATTTTGAAATTCAAGATGGCGGAAGTCACTTTTTTGCAAAAAGTCGTCATGGATGTCGTTTTCGAAGTTTTTGGGGTCGTAAAGTCGTCACCAAAGTAAATTCTAAATAAAAAACACCCTCGCGGGCCGCATGCGGCCCGCGCACCGCCCAAAATACTAGTTATACTATATAAAGCTAAATTACCACTGACTGACTGACTGACTGACTGACATAGAGAAATGTTTGGGACAACTGGGGGGTATAGGGGAAAAAGTGAATATAGGGTCATATAGGGGGTGTTCCAAAACCTCTGGGAAAAATCCGAAATTGGAAAAAAGTCGTACCCTGATGGTGAGATGCCCTCGTATCTTAAAAACGATAAACCTTTTTAATAAAGCAGTTGAACTAAAAATTGATAAAACCCTGGGACCTTTTTGGGGAATTGAAAAAAAACATGGCCGCCGAGCAAAAAAACATGGCCGCCATACAAAATTGAAACGTCAATAGCTCGAAAACGGTAAAACTTTAATAACAAGTGTTTGACCAAATGTCATAGGGAATCGAGAGATCTACCTGGTGGGGTCGATGAAAATTCAAGATGGCGGATTCAAAATGGCCGCCATTTTTCAAAATGGTCCGAGGGGGCTGATTTTTTGCATCCGGGGGTTTTTGGGGTCCCTCATTTCATTGACGAAAAAAAATTTTGAAAAAGTTTTTTTTTAAAGATGGCCGCCATACATTTTATATTTTTCATCTTTTGATGGTTGTTTTGAGGAAACTATTAGCAATAACGAAAAACTGATTGCAGATTTGTATATTAATAGAATAGTGGTTTAAGGAATAAATGATGAAACTTCGGAAGGTCAACTCCTGGTATTGAACCCCCGACGGATCTCGAAAACGGTGGGGCTTAGAGATGTACCTTCCTCACAAAATATTGAGTACTACCTTGGTACTCTTTGGAACAATTAAAAAAAACATGGGTCCCATACAAAAAAAAAATGGCCGCCATACAAATTGGACGTATTACTTAGGCACGCCATACATTGCTTCTTTCACTCATTTAGATCGTTGTTTGGAGGAAACCATTAGCAATGACAAAAAGCTGAATGCAGATTCATATAAAGATAGAATAATGATTTAAAGAAAAAATGGTGAAACTTCCGAAGGTCATCTCCTGGTATTGGACCTCCAACGGATCTCGGAAACGGTGGGGTTTAGAGATGTACTTTCTTCACAAAATTTTGAGTACTACCTTGGTACTTTTTGGAACAATTAAAAAAAACATAGCTCCCATACAAAAAAAAAATGGCCGCCATACAAATTAGACGTTTTACTTAGATACGCCATACATTGCATTTTTCATTTATTTAGACGGTTGTTTGGAGGAAACCATATGAGATAAGGAAAAATTGAATGTAAGGATGATCGATGGAAACAATGGTGAAATCACGGAAGGTTGACTCCTGGACTTGGCCCCTTAAGGGATCTCGAAAACGGTGGGGTTTAGAGATGTACTTTCTTTACGAAATATTGGGTACTACCTTGGTACTTTTTGGAACAATTTAAAAAAATATGGCTCCCATACAAATAAAAAATGGCCGCCATACATTTTATTTTTCACTCGTATAGATAGTTGTTTTAAGGAAACTATAAGTGATGGGAAAAAACTGATTGTAGGTTCGTATAGAGATGACAAAATGAAAAAAAAAGAAGCCAGAATCTCGGAAGGTCAATTCTTCAACCTGAAGTCCTCAGGGATCTCAAAAACGATGGGGTTTAGAGATGTACTTTCTTTACAAAATATTAGGTACCACCTTGGTACAAAAGTCGTCATGGGTATCGTTTTCGAGGTTTTCGGGGGTGGAGATTTCAAATATGACATCCATTTTGACATTAAAGATGGCGGATGTCACTTTTTTGACTAAAGTCGTCATGGGTATCGTTTTCGGGGTTTTCGGGGGTGGAGATTTCAAAAATGACATCCATTTTGACATTAAAGATGGCGGATGTCACTTTTTTGACAAAAGTCGTCATGGGTATCGTTTTCGGGGTTTTCGGGGGTGGAGATTTCAAAAATGACATCCATTTTGACATTAAAGATGGCGGATGTCACTTTTTTGCCAAAAGTCGTCATGGGTATCGTTTTCGGGGTTTTCGGGGGTGGAGATTTCAAAACTGACATCCATTTTGACATAAAAGATGGCGGATGTCAGTTTTTTGCCAAAAGTCGTCATGGGTATCGTTTTCGGGGTTTTCGGGGGTGGAGATTTCAAAAATGACATCCATTTTGACATTAAAGATGGCGGATGTCACTTTTTTGCCAAAAGTCGTCATGGGTATCGTTTTCGGGGTTTTCGGGGGTGGAGATTTCAAAAATGACATCCATTTTGACATTAAAGATGGCGGATGTCACTTTTTTGCAAAAAGTCGTCATGGGTATCGTTTTCGGGGTTTTCGGGGGTGGAGATTTCAAAACTGACATCCATTTTGACATTAAAGATGGCGGATGTCACTTTTTTGACAAAAATCGTCATGGGTATCGTTTTCGAGGTTTTCGGGGGTGTAGATTTCAAAAATGACATTCATTTTGACATTAAAGATGGCGGATGTCACTTTTTGACAAAAGTCGTCATGGGTATCGTTTTCGGGGTTTTCGGGGGTGGGGATTTCAAAAATGACATCCATTTTGACATTAAAGATGGTGGATGTCACTTTTTTGCCAAAAGTCGTCATGGGTATCGTTTTCGGGGTTTTCGGGGGTGGAGATTTCAAAAATGACATCCATTTTGACATTAAAGATGGCGGATGTCACTTTTTTGCCAAAAGTCGTCATGGGTATCGTTTTCGGGGTTTTCGGGGGTGGAGATTTCAAAAATGACATCCATTTTGACATTAAAGATGGCGGATGTCACTTTTTTGACAAAAGTCGTCATGGGTATCGTTTTCGGGGTTTTCGGGGGTGGAGATTTCAAAAATGACATCCATTTTGACATTAAAGATGGCGGATGTCACTTTTTTGCCAAAAGTCGTCATGGATGTCGTTTTCCAAGCGGTAAAACTTTAATAACAGAAACGGTAAAACTTTAATAACAAGTGTTTGACCAAATGTCATAGGGAATTGAGAGATCTACCTGGTGGGGTCGATGAAAATTCAAGATGGCGGATTCAAAATGGCCGCCATTTTTCAAAATGGTCCGAGGGGGCTGATTTTTTGCATCCGGGGGTTTTTGGGGTCCCTGATTTCATTGACGAAAAAAAATTTTGAAAAAGTTTTTTTTTAAAGATGACCGCCATACATTTTTTATTTTTCATCTTTAGACGATTGTTTTGAGGAAACTATTAGCAATAACGAAAAACTGATTGCAGATTTGTATATTAATAGTATAGTGATTTGAGGAAAAAGTAATGAAACTTCGGAAGGTCAACTCTTCGTATTAGACCCCCAACGGATCTCGAAAACGGTAAGGTTTAGAGGTATACTTTTTTCACAACATATTAAGTACTACTTTGGCACTTTTTGAAAACGTTAAAAAAAATTATGACTCTCATACAAAAAAACATAGTTGCCATACAAGTTAGTATGTTGTATTTAGGTATGAAATGTTTGAACTGAAGTATTAGCCAATCTGCTGAACCGATTTCGAAAATTCTTTCATTACTGGAATCGCTATTTACTATTTAACGATAATTGCTATGTTTTATACTCAGTTATAGTACTATTTCAACCTAATATTTTGAAAATTGTAAAAAAAGTCGGCAAAAAATGCGATTTTTCGACCATTAAAACGCATACGCTGACTACATAGTGCATAATACATAAAAATGATGTACTACAAAAATAACCGGCTTTACCCGGTCTACATAAAAGTCCTCGATAGCATATGTCCATGTCCTAAGGTTTTTGAACTATGACAGTTTTTATAACTTTAAATTTAATTAAATCGAGAGCGAAAACGTAGGTAATTTTCAAAACTATTTTGACAAAAATCGTATGAATCATCACTTTTTGGAATAAGACGTATATTTTTTGCTCACAAAAAACTGAATGCAGATTCGTATGAAGATGGAACAATGATTTAAGGAATAAACCGGACAAGTGCGAGTCAGGCTCACACACCGAGGGTTCCGTACAAATCCGAAAAATGTCACAACATTGGGAAGTAAATTGTTAAAATCTCTAAAATCGAATTAAATTAAAACCTGTTTTAGCATGTACTAATAAAGCTCTTTTATATGATACCTTATTACATGATAAGATTTACTCACTTTGAATTTTCAACCCATATTGTGTGAATCTAGGCCCTAATTTTATACGATAACTGAGAAGTTTTTCTTTCACACAACTGCAAGAGACCATAGATATACACTCGATATCTTTACGCGTTCCTGAAATAAAGAGTCTTGACATACACACCGACGGACAGACGGACAACAAAGTGTTCCTATAAGTTCCTTTTTTTCCTTTTGAGGTACGGAACCCTAAAAATGGTGAAACCTCCGAAGGTCAACTTGTGGTATTGAACCCCGACGGATCTCGAAAACGGTGGGGTTTAGAGATGTACTTTTTTCACAAAATATTGAGTACTACCTTGGTACTTTTTGGAACAATTAAAATGTTAGACGTTTCACTTAGATACATTGCCTATTTCACTCTTTTAGATGGACGTGAGAAAAAATAAAAATTAAAAAGGTGTAATGGTCAAAATCTCGGAAGGTTTACTCCTGGACCTGGACTCCCAAGGGCTCTCAAAATCGGTGGGGTTAGAGCTAAGTAGGGACTACTTACCTTAGTACTTTTTAGAAAAATGAAAAACATAGTTCCCATGCAATAAAACATAGCCATATATTTCAAAAATGGCCTCCATTTTGACATTAAAGAGGAGGACTGCGGTGTCGCGTTCATCGCGATGCCACGGCCGAGCCCATCGAGGTGGGGGCCTGGTTGGTCCCAAGTGGTGGATGACGACGTGTCTGGTGTTCGGCACGTAGTCAATCTGGAGGGAGCGCAAGCTCCGAGGTGGGGCCTGAGAAAGGCCAGCGCTGTCGGGTGCCGCGGAGGAGTGCGGAAGCGTGCCCGTAGCCCCGACACCAGGCGCCATGTCATTTTTGAAATCTACACCTCCGAGGTTAGGTTACGTTTGGTTAGGTTAGGTCAGAGCAGTGGAGGAACACCCAGGGGTTTTGGTGGGTATACCGACCAGTGGCGGGATTCCCACATAACCACTCGACTGCCCACGAGGTGTAGTGGTACCCGGAAAGGGTTTCCCATGGTAAAAAAAAAAAAAAAAATAGGTTAGGTTATGTTAGGTTAGCGCAGTGGAGGAACACCCAGGGGTTTTGGTGGGTATACTGACCTGTGGTGGGATCCCCACATAACCACCCGCCTGCCCACGAGGTGTAGTGGTACCCGGAAAGGAATTCCCATGGTAAAAAAAAAAAGGTTAGGTTATGTTAGGTTAGGTTAGGTTAGCGCAGTGGAGGAACACCCAGGGGTTTTGGTGGGTATACCGACCAGTGGCGGGATTCCCACATAACCACTCGACTAACCACGAGGTGTGGTGGTACCCGGAAAGGATTTCCCATGGTAAAAAAAAAAAAGGTTAGGTTAGGTTAGGTTAGGTTAGCGCAGTGGAGGAACACCCAGGGGTTTTGGTGAGTATACCGACCAGTGGTGGGATTCCCACATAACCACCCGCCTGCCCACGAGGTGTAGTGGTACCCGGAAAGGATTTCCCATGGTAAAAAAAAAAAAAAAAAGGTTAGGTTATGTTAGGTTAGGTTAGCGCAGTGGAGGAACACCCATGGGTTTTGGTGGGTATACCGACCAGTGGCGGGATTCCCACATAACCACCCGCCTGCCCACGAGGTGTAGTGGTACCCGGAAAGGATTTCCCATGGTAAAAAAAAAAAAAAAAAAAGAGGTTAGGTTAGGTTAGCGCAGTGGAGGAACACCCATGGGTTTTGGTGGGTATACCGACCAGTGGCGGGATTCCCACATAACCACTCGACTGCCCACGAGGTGTAGTGGTACCCGGAAAGGATTTCCCATGGTAAAAAAAAAAAAAAAAAGGTTAGGTTAGGTTAGGTTAGGTTAGGTTATGTTAGGTTAGGTTAGGTTAGCGCAGTGGAGGAACACCCATGGGTTTTGGTGGGTATACCGACCAGTGGTGGGATTCCCACATAACCACCCGCGTGCCCACGAGGTGTAGTGGTACCCGGAAAGGATTTCCCATGGTAAAAAAAAAAAAAAAAAGGTTAGGTTGTGTTAGGTTAGGTTAGGTTAGCGCAGTGGAGGAACACCCAGGGGTTTTGGTGGGTATACCGACCAGTGGTGGGATTCCCACATAACCACCCGCCTGCCCACGAGGTGTAGTGGTACCCGGAAAGGATTTCCCAAGGTAAAAAAAAAAAGGTTAGGTTATGTTAGGTTAGGTTAGGTTAGCGCAGTGGAGGAACACCCAGGGCTTTTGGTGGGTATACTGACCAGTGGCGGGATTCCCACATAACCACTCGACTGCCCACGAGGTGTAGTGGTACCCGGAAAGGATTTCCCATGGTAAAAAAAAAAAAAAAAAAGGTTAGGTTAGGTTAGGTTATGTTAGGTTAGGTTAGGTTAGCGCAGTGGAGGAACACCCATGGGTTTTGGTGGGTATACCGACCAGTGGTGGGATTCCCACATAACCACCCGCGTGCCCACGAGGTGTAGTGGTACCCGGAAAGGATTTCCCATGGTAAAAAAAAAAAAAAAAAAGTTAGGTTATGTTAGGGTAGGTTAGGTTAGGTTAGGTTAGGATTTTGAGGTTGTAGATTTTAAAAATGGCATTTATTTTGACATTAAGGATGGCAGATGTCACTTTTTTAAAAAGTAGCATCGTTTTTGAGATGTTAGGGGGCTAACCTAACCTTTTTTTTTTACCAGGGGAAAATATCTTTTAAATATATCACCACACATCGGGACAGGCGGGTGGTTATGTGGGAGTCCCCGCCCGTCGCTGGACGGTATACCCACCAAAATCCCTGGATATTCCGCCACTGCGCTAATCTAACCTAACCTAACCAAACCAAACCTTTTTTTTTTTTTTTTAGCCAGGGGAAATCCTTTATGGATACCACCACACCTCGTGGGCAGGCGGGTGGTTATGTGGGAGTCCCGCCACTGGTCGGTATACCCACCAAAACCCCTGGGTGTTCCTCCACTGCGCCTGGTGTCGGGGCTACGGGCACGCTTCCGCACTCATCCGCGGCACCCGACAGCGCTGGCCCAAACCGGGCCCCACCTCGGAGCGTAGGCTCCCTCTACAATGACGACGTGCCGAACACCAGACACGTCGTCATCCACCACCTGGGACCAACCAGCACTGGGCGTCGGACAGCACCCGTGTCCGACAGCCCTGGTCCCGATGCAACGGGTCAATTAAAGTGGCCCCGCGCCTGCCACTACGGCTGCAGAGGATAGGGAGAGCGGCCATCGCGATACCGACACGCCTCTTCCCCTGCAGCCCCACCGCCTCCGCCAACACGTTGGCGGCACCCGTTAGGGCCGCTGGCAGGATGGATAGGCAGCGGCTTCCTCGCCGCCCGTCCATCCCGTCGCCGCCCCCGCCTCGATGGGCTCGGCCGCGGCATCGCGATGAACGCGACACCGCAGTCCTCCTCAGTCGGCAAGCCGACCTACTGGCCAGCCTCTACAGGGGTTTGGGGAAAAACCCGGAGAGGCGGCCCCACCTCGGGTTCCTCTTCGTTCACCAGGTTGGGACAGACCTGGCTACTAAGCCCCCCCGCCACGACAAGGCGGGAACCCACTCGGGGGGGAACCAAACCAAACCTAACCTAACCTCGGGGGTGTAGATTTCAAAAATGGCATTCATTTTGACATTACAAATGGCGGATGTCACTTTTGTTAAAAAGTCGTCATGGGTATCGTTTTCGAGGGTGTAGATTCCAAAAATGGCATCTATTTCGACATTAAAGATGGCGGATGTCCCTTTTATCAAAAAGTCGTCATGGGTATCGTTTTCGAGGTTTCCGGGGGTGTAGATTTCAAAAATGGCATCCATTTTGACATTTAAGATGGCGGATGTCACATTTGCCAAAAAGTCTTCATGGGTATCGTTCTCGAGGTTTTCGAGGGTGTAGGTTTCAAAAATGGCATCCATTTTGACATTAAAGATGGCGGATGTCACCTTTTTTGGTTTAGGTTAGGTTAGGTTATGTTAGGGTAGGTTAGGTTGTAGGTTAGGTTAGGTTATGTTAGGGTAAATTAGGTTAGGTTGTAGGTTAGGTTATGTTAGGGTAGGTTAGGTTGTAGGTTAGGTTAGGTTATGTTAGGGTAGGTTATGTTAGGTTAGGTTACGTCTTTTGGGTTGTAGATTTTAAATATGGCATCCATTTTGACATTAAGGATGGCAGATGTTACTTTTTTTAAAAAGTCGTATCGTTTTGAGATTTTCGGAGGCTAACCTAACCTAACTTTTTTTTTTACCAGGGGAAATCTTTTAAAAATACCACCACACCTCGGGACAGGCGGGTGGTAATGTGGGAGTCCTAACCTAACCTAACCTAACATAACCAAACCAAACCTTACTTAACCTCAGATGGATGTCGTTTTCGAGATTTTTGGGAATGTAAAGTCGTCACCAAAATACATTCTACATAGAAAAACCCTCGCGGGCCGCATGCGGCCCGCGCACCGCCCAAAATACTAGTTCATATTATATAAAGCTAAATTACCACTCACTGACTCATTTAGATAGTTGTTTAGGGGGATGGAGAAATGATGGGAAAAAACTAATTGTAGATTTGTATAGAGATGAGAAATTTATCGGGAGGAAAAATCCCAAAATCTTGAAAAGTCTACTCCTCGACCTGGACCCCTAAGAGATCTCAAAAACGGTGAGGTTTAGGGGTATACTGCTTGAACTAAATAGAGAGTACTACCTTGGTACTTTTTGGAAAAATCAAAAAAAACATGGCTCCCATACAAAAAAACATGGCCGCCATACAAATTTGACATGCTTATAACTTCGAAACGGTTATACTTAGGTATGAACTGTTTGAACAAATGTTATAGCCAATCGATAGGAGCAACTGCCTATGATGACAAAAATCCAAGATGGCGGATCCAAGATGGCCGCCATTTTTCAAAATGGTCCGAGGGGGCTGATTTTTTGCATCCGGGGGTTTTTGGGGTCCCTTATTTTATTGGCGAAAAAAAATTTTGAAAAAGTTTTTTTTTAAAGATGGCCGCCATACATTGAATCTTTTTCATCTTTAGAGAGTTGTTTTGAGGAAACTATTAGCAATAACGAAAAACTGATTGCGGATTTGTATATAACTAAATAAGTGGTTTAAAGAATAAATGACGAAACTTCGGAAGGTCAACTCCTCATATTGGACCCCCAACGGATCTCAAAAACAGTGGGGTTTAGAGATGTACTTTGTTCACAAGATATTGAGTACTACCTTGGCACTTTCTGAAAACGTTAAAAAAAATCATAGCTCCCATACAAAAAAACATGGTCGCCATACAAATTAGTCAAAGTACTTAGGTATGAAATTTTTGAACAGCAGTTGTAGCCAATTTACTGAACCGATTTCGATTTTTTTTTCATTATTGAAATCGGTATTTAATACTCAATGATAACTGCTGTAGGTTATACTCAAATATAAGTACTATTTCAACCTAATATTTCGAAAATTGTAAAAAAAGTCGGCAAAAAATGCAAATTTTCGACCTTTGAGACGCATGCGCTGACTACATAGTGCATAATACATAAAAATGATGTACTACAAAAATAACCGGCTTTACTTGGTCTACATAAAAGTCCGCGACAGCATATGTCTATGTCCTAAGGTTTTTGAACTATGACAGGTTTTACAACTATAAATCGAGAGCGAAATAGTAGGTATTTTTCAAATGTTTTTTTACAAATAGTGTATCAATCCTTATCCAAATAAACACTTTAGTTAGCTTGGTCATTTCATACAGATCAAAATTGTCATTCACATCAAATAATTTCAACGGATAGTTTCGAAGATATCGTAAGATTAAAATTACAACGCAATAAGAAATATTGCCGCTGTAGTAACTGTGTACATAACGCCATACATTGAATCTTTTTCATCTTTAGAGAGTTGTTTTGAAGAAACTATTAGCAATAATGAAAAACTGATTGCAGATTTGTATATAAATATAAAAGTGGTTTAAGGAAAAAATGATGAAACTTCGGAAGGTCAACTCCTCATATTGAAGCCCCAACGGATCTCAAAAACGGTGGGGTTTAGAGATGTACTTTGTTCACAAGATATTGTGTACTACCTTAGCACTTTTTGAAAACGTTAAAAAAAATCATAGCTCTCATACAAAAAAAACGTGGTCGCCATACAAATTAGTCGAAGTACTTAGATATGAAATTTTTGAACAGCAGTTGTAGCCAATTTACTGAACCGATTTCGAATTTTTTTTCATTACTTAAATCTTTATTTAATACTTAATGATAATTGGTATGTATTATACTCAGTGATACTACTATTTCAACCTAATATTTTGAAAATTGTAAAAAAAGTCGGCAAAAAATGCAAATTTTCGACCTTTGAGACGCATGCGCTGACTACATAGTGCATAATACATAAAAATGATGTACTACAAAAATAACTGGCTTTACTTGGTCTACATAAAAGTCCGCAACAGCATATGTCCATGTCCTAAGGTAATTGAACTATGACAGTTTTTATAACTATAAATCGAGAGCGAAATAGTAGGTAATTTTCAAAACTATTTTGACGAAAATCGTATGAATCCTTATCCAAATGAATACTTTAATTAGCTTGGTCATTTTATACAGATCAAAATTGGCGTTCACACCAAATAATTTCAACGGATAGTTTCGAAGATATCGTAGGTTTAAAATTACAACGCAATAAAAAAATATTGCCGCGGTACTAACTGATACATAATCTATGCCACGTTTTCTACAAAGTTTTAGGTACATTTTGAGGTAAGAGCAATTTTGATACAATCAGATCCATCCTTCCAGCAGCCATAAGACGTCCACGGCTGGACATAGGCTTCCCATATAGGTTAATATAAACTTGCATCCAACGCGTTCTTGCGGTTTTGAGGAAGTATTAGCTAATCTGCTAAACCGATTTCGAAAATTCTTTCATTACTGGAATCGTTATTTACTATTTAATGATAATTGCTATGTTTTATACTCAGTTATAGTACTATTTCAACATAATATTTTGAAAATTGTAAAAAAAGTCGGCAAAAAATGCAATTTTTCGACCATTAAAACGCATGCGCTGACTACATAGTGCATAATACATAAAAATGATGTACTACAAAAATAACCGGCTTTACCTGGTCTACATAAAAGTCTTCAACAGCATATTTCCATGTAGGTACTAAGGTTATTGAACTATGACAGTTTTTATAACTATAAATCGAGAGCGAAATAGTAGGTAATTTTCAAAACTATTTTGAAAAAAATCGTATGAATCCTTATCCAAATGAATACTTCAAATAGCTTGGTCATTGTATACAGATCAAAATTGTCGTTCACACCAAATAATTTCAACCGATAGTTTCGAAGATATCGTAGGTTTAAAATTACAACGCAATAAAAAATATTGCCGTGGTACTAACTGATACATAATCTGTGCCACGACTTCTATTTATAACGTACACTAGAATACAAAGCTTTACTTTATCTAAGATAGATAAGGTATTTAAGATTGAGATAAGAGCAAGTTTTGTCGTAGTTACAGTAAAAGCTATATTTGAGATTGAACTATACCTACACCTTCAAGTAGAAAGCGGAAGCACTATTTTGAACCTTATGTTCATAGAAATAAAATTGATCTGGGTATAGGCTGTATAAGATGAAGAACAGACTTGCTGTAAGACTTGCCTATGGATATATTAATAAAAATGATTTGATTTGATTTGATTTGATACAATACGATCCATCCATCCAGCAGCCATAAGACGGCTGAACATAGGCTTCCCATATAGATCTGCAATAAGACCGGTTAATAGAAACTTGCATCCAGCGCGTTTTTGCGGTCTTGAGTGTAGTTTTTAAAATAAAATAAATAAATAAAAATAGATAATAGATTTTAATAATTATTTTTTTGCAAAAAATAGCATGACCGACTTCACCCTTGTACAAAATCATTACGTAGTATAAAATAAAGTAGGTATATAAATACCCTTTCGAACTAATAAATAATTTTTCGATTCGGTTCACAATTGGCGAAATTATCGATGAACATACACAAAAATATACATACAGGAACATAGAACTTCCTCCTTTTTGGAAGTCGGTTGTAAACAACAATAAATCGTTCCAAAAAAAAAAAAAATTGCTGCTACAGTTGACAAATTTCGCCGTCTCCCGTAAGTGATGTCCTGGCCAAGCGGTCAGGGGTAGTGTATACGACGTTACCCACGGTACCGATATCAAATCTCGCCAATTGCACGTCTTCATTTTGCTTCTTTTTTTGCATGAAAATATCATTTGGAAGCTCTTTTGTAAAAAAAATATTTATACCGCTCATACGATTTCCGCGCCATATTCTTAAAAGAGTAGAAAGCGGAAATTTTATTTTGAACCTTATGCTAATAGAAATAAAATTGATTTGGGTATGTACTTTTTGGAACAATTAAAAAAAACTTGGCTCTCATACAAAAAAAAACATGGCCGCCATACATTGCATTTTTCACTCATTTAGATGGTTGTTTCAAGGAAACTATTAGGAATGACAAAAAACTGAATCCATTTTGACATTAAAGATGGCGGATGTCACTTTTTTGCCAAAAGTCGTCATGGGTATCGTTTTCGAGGTTTTCGGGGGTGTAGATTTAAAAATGACATCTATTTTGACATTAAAGATGGCGGATGTCACTTTTTGCCAAAAGTCGTCATGGGTATCGTTTTCGAGGTTTTCGGGGGTATAGATTTCAAAAATGACATCCATTTTGACATTAAAGATGGCGGATGTCACTTTTTTGCCATAAGTCGTCATGGGTATCGTTTTCGAGGTTTTCGGGGGTGTAGATTTCAGAAATGACATCCATTTTGACATTAAAGATGGCGGATGTCACTTTTTTGCCAAAAGTCGTCATGGGTATCGTTTTCGAGGTTTTCGGGGGTGTAGATTTCAAAAATGACATCCATTTTGACATTAAAGATGGCGGATGTCACTTTTTTGCCAAAAGTCGTCATGGGTATCGTTTTCGAGGTTTTCGGGGGTGTAGATTTCAAATATGACATCTATTTTGACATTAAAGATGGCGGATGTCACTTTTTGCCAAAAGTCGTCATGGGTATCGTTTTCGAGGTTTTCGGGGGTGTAGATTTCAGAAATGACATCCATTTTGACATTAAAGATGGCGGATGTCACTTTTTTGCCAAAAGTCGTCATGGGTATCGTTTTCGAGGTTTTCGGGGGTGTAGATTTCAAAAATGACATCCATTTTGACATTAAAGATGGCGGATGTCACTTTTTTGCCATAAGTCGTCATGGGTATCGTTTTCGAGGTTTTCGGGGGTGTAGATTTCAAAAATGACATCTATTTTGACATTAAAGATGGCGGATGTCACTTTTTTGCCAAAAGTCGTCATGGGTATCGTTTTCGAGGTATTCGGGGGTGTAGATTTCAAAAATGACATCTATTTTGACATTAAAGATGGCGGATGTCACTTTTTTGCCAAAAGTCGTCATGGGTATCGTTTTCGAGGTTTTCGGGGGTATAGATTTCAAAAATGACATCCATTTTGACATTAAAGATGGCGGATGTCACTTTTTTGCCATAAGTCGTCATGGGTATCGTTTTCGAGGTTTTCGGGAGTGTAGATTTCAAAAATGACATCCATTTTGACATCAAAGATGGCGGATGTCTTTTTTTTGCCAAAAGTCGTCATGGGTATCGTTTTCGAGGTTTTTAGGAATGTAGACTTCAAACTTGAAGGTCTTTGCACCTATAAACAAACTCTGCACCTATAAACAAACTCGCGGGCCGCATGCGGCCCGCGCACCGCCCAAAATACTAGTTCATATTATATAAAGTTAAATTACCACTGACTGACTGACTGACTGACTGACTCACTCACTTAGATAGTTGTTTAGGGGGATGGAGAAGTGGTGGGTAAAAAATAATTATAGATTTGTATAGAGATAAAAAATTGATCGAGAGGAAAAATCCCAAAATCTTCAAAAGTCTTCTCTTCAACCTGGACTCCTAAGGGATCTCAAAAACGGTGAGGTTTAGGGGTATACTGTTTGAACTAAATAGAGAGTACTACCTTGGTACTTTTTGGAAAAATGAAAAAAAACATGGCTCCCATACAAAAAAACATGGCCGCCATACAAATTTGACATGCTTATAACTTCGAAACGGTTATACTTAGGTATAGACTGTTTGAACAAATGTTATAGCCAATCGATAGGGGCAACTGCCCATGATGACAAAAATCCAAGATGGCGGATTCAAGATGGCGGCCATTTTTCAAAATGGTCCGAGGGGGCTGATTTTTTGCATCCGGGGGTTTTTGGGGTCCCTTATTTCAATGGCGAAAAAAAATTTTGAAAAAGTTTTTTTTTAAAGATGGCCGCCATACATTGAATCTTTTACATCTTTAGAGAGTTGTTTTGAAGAAACTATTAGCAATAACGAAAAACTGATTGCATATTCGTATATAAATAAAACAGTGGTTTAAGGAATAAATGATGAAACTTCGGAAGGTCAACTCCTCATATTGGACCCCCAACGGATCTCAAAAACGGTGAGGTTTAGATATGTACTTTGTTCACAAGATATTGTGTACTACCTTGGCACTTTTTGAAAACGTTAAAAAAATTCATAGCTCTCATACAAAAAAACATGGTCGCCATACAAATTAGTCGAAGTATTTAGGTATGAAATTTTTGAACAGCAGTTGTAGCCAATTTACTGAACCGATTTCGATTTTTTTTTCACTACTGGAATTGGTATTTAATACTCAATGATAATTGCAATGTATTCTATTCAATTATAGTACAAGTTCAACCTAATATTTCGAAAATTGTAAAAAAAGTCGGCAAAAAATGCAAATTTTCGACCTTTGAGACGCATGCGCTGACTACATAGTGCATAATACATAAAAATGATGTACTACAAAAATAACAGGCTTTACTTGGTCTACAAAAAAGTCCGCGACAGCATATGTCTATCTCCTAAGATTTTTGAACTATGACAGTTTTTATAACTATAATTAGAGAGCGAAATAGCAGGTATTTTTAAAATGTTTTTTTACAAATAGTGTATGAATCCTTATCCAAATAAACACTTTAGTTAGCTTGGTCATTTCATACAGATCAAAATTGTCACTTACATCAAATAATTTCAAGGAATAGTTTCGAAGATATCGTAAGATTAAAATTACAACGCAATAAAAAATATTGCCGCTGTAGTAACTGTGTACATATTCTGTGCCATGACTTCTATTTATAACGTAGGTACACTAGAATACAAAGCTTTACTTTATCTAAGAGAGATAAGGTATTTAAGATTGAGATAAGAGCAAGTTTTGTCTTAGTTACAGTAAAAGCTATATTTGAGATTGAACTATACCTACACCGCTCGAATACGACTTGTCATATCCTTCAAGTAGAAAGCGGAAGCACTATTTTGAACCTTATTGTCATAGAAATAAAATTGATAAAATTCATCATTCAGCCTATACTTACCAGTATAGGGAAGTTATGCAAAAGCCGAACACCCGCCCGCCGACCTCATGCCTCCCGCGCGCACTCTACTCCCGTGTTCAATAGTACTCAATACTACGGTTTTTTTTAGGATGGAAACTGTTGTACGATTAGTACTAAAGTCGCGTTTTGAACAAGCCGCCATACATTGGTTCTTTTTCATCTTTAGATGATTGTTTTGAGGAAACCATTTGCAATGACAATAAACTGATGGCAGATTCGTATAAAGATGGAATAATGATTTTAGAAAAAAATGGTGAAACCTCCGAAGGTCATGTCTTGGTATTGGACCCCCAAGGGATCTCGAAAACGGTGGGGTTTAGAGATATACTTTCTTCGCAAAATATTGAGTACTACCTTGGTACTTTTTGAAACAATTAAAAAAAACATGACTCCCATACAAAAAAACATGGTTGCCATACATTGCCTCTTTCAATCATTTAGATCGTTGTTCTGAGAAAACCATTAGCAATGACAAAAAACTGAGTGCATGCAGATTCGTATAAAGATAAAATAATGATTTAAGGATTAAATGGTAAAACCTCCGAAGGTCAACTCCTGGTATTGGACCCCGACGGATCTCGAAAACGGTGGGGTTTAGAGATATACTTTCTTCGCAAAATATTGAGTACTACCTTGGTACTTTTTGAAACAATTAAAAAAAACATGGCTCCCATACAAAAAAAAATGGCCGCCATACATTTTATTTTTCACTCAGTTTTGTTTTGTTTTTTGTTTAGTTGTTATAAAGAAACTATCAGAGATGGGAAATATAGAGGTGAGAATATGATCGTGAGAAGAAATAAAATCTCGGAAGGTCAATTCTTCAACCTGGACCCCTTAAGGATCTCAATAACGGTGAGGTTTAGAGATGTACTTCTTTCACAAAATAATGAGTACTACCTTGGTACTTTTTGGAACAATTAAAAAAAACTTGGCTCTCATACAAAAAAAAACATGGCCACCATACTTTGCATTTTTCACTCATTTAGATGGTTGTTTCAAGGAAACTATTAGGAATGACAAAAACTGAACCCATTTTGACATTAAAGATGGCGGATGTCAATTAAGTTAAAAAGTCGTCATGGGTATCGATTTCGAGGTTTTCGGGGGTGTAGATTTCATATATGGCATCCATTTCGACATTACAGATGGCGGATGTCACTTTTTTCAAAAAGTCGTCATGGGTATCGTTTTCGAGGTTTTCGGGGGTGTAAATTTGGAAAATGGCATCCATTTTGAAATTCAAGATGGCGGAAGTCATTTATTTGCAAAAAGTCGTCATGGGTGTCGTCGTCGAGGTTTTTGGGGGTGTAGATTTCAAAAATGGCATTCATTTTGAAATTCAAGATGGCGGAAGTCACTTTTTTGAAAAAGTCGTCATGGGTACCGTTTTCGAGGTATTCGGGGGTGGGAATTTCAAAAATGGAATCCATTTTGAAATTCAAGATGGCGGATGTCACTTATGTGCAAAAAGTCGTCATGGGTGTCGTTGTTGAGGTTTTTGGGGGTGTAGATTTCAAAAATGGCATCTATTTTGAAATTCAAGATGGCGGATGTCACTTATTCGCAAAAAGTCGTCATGGGTGTCGTTTTCGAGATTTTCGGGGGTGTAGATTTCAAAAATGGCATCCATTTTGACATTAAAGATGGCGGATGTCACGTTTTTGCAAAAAGTCGTCATGGGTATCGATTTCGAAGTATTCGGGGGTGTAGATTTCAAAAATGGCATCCATTTTGAAATTCAAGATGGCGGAAGTCACTTTTTGCAAAAAGTCGTCATGGGTATCGTTTTCGAGGTGTTCGGGGGTGTAGATTTCAAAAATGGCATCAATTTTGAAATTTAAGATGGCGGATGTCACTTTTTTGCAAAAAGTCGTCATGGGTGTTGTTGTCGAGGTTTTCGGGGGTGTAGATTTCAAAAATGGCATCCATTTTGAAACTCAAGATGGCGGAAGTCACTTTTTTGCAAAAAGTCATCATGGATGTCGTTTTCGAAGTTTTTGAGGTCGTTAAGTCATCGCAAAAATGAAACCCATCCAAAAAATACTCTCGCGGGCCGCATGCGGCCCGCGCACCGCCCAAAATACTAGTTCATATTATATAAAGTTAAATTACCACTGACTGACTGACTGACTGACTGACTCACTCACTTAGATAGTTGTTTAGGGGGATGGAGAAGTGGTGGGTGAAAAATAATTACAGATATGTATAGAGATGAAAAATTTATCGAGAGGAAAAATCCCAAAATCTTAAAAAGTCAACTCTTCAACCTGGACCCCTAAAGGATCTCAAAAACGGTGAAGTTTAGGGGTATACTGTTTGAACTAAATAGAGAGTACTACCTTGGTTCTTTTTGGAAAAATTAAAAAAAACATGGCTCCCATACAAAAAAACATGGCCGCCATACAAACTTGACATGCTCATAACTTCGAAACGGTTATACTTAGGTATAGACTGTTTGAACAAATGTTATAGCCAATCGATAGGGGCAACTGCCTATGATGACAAAAATCCAAGATGGCGGATTCAAGATGGCGGCCATTTTTCAAAATGGTCCGAGGGGGCTGATTTTTTGCATCCGGGGATTTTTGGAGTCCCTTAATTCATTGCCGAAAAAAAATTTTGAAAAAGTTTTTTTTTAAAGATGGCCGCCATACATTGAATCTTTTTCATCTTTAGAGAGTTGTTTTGAGGAAACTATTAGGAATAACGAAAAACTGATTGCAGATTCGTATATAAATAGAATAGTGGTTTAAGGAATAAATGATGAAATTTCGGAAGGTCAATTCCTCATATTGGACCCCCAACGGATCTCAAAAACAGTGGGGTTTAGAGATGTACTTTGTTCACAAGATATTGTGTACTACCTTGGCACTTTTTGAAAACGTTAAAAAAAATCATAACTCCCATACAAAAAAACATGGTCGCCATACAAATTAGTCAAAGTACTTAGGTATGAAATTTTTGAACAGCAGTTGTAGCCAATTTACTAAACCGATTTGGAATTTTTTTTCATTACTGGAATCGGTATTTAATACTCAATGATAATTGTTTTGTATTCTACTCAATTATAGTACAAGTTCAACCTAATATTTCGAAAATTGTAAAAAAAGTCGGCAAAAAATGCAAATTTTCGAACTTTGAGACGCATGCGCTGACTACATAGTGCATAATACATAAAAATGATGTACTACAAAAATAACCGGCTTTACTTGGTCTACATAAAAGTCCGCGCCAGCATATGTCTATGTCCTAAGGTTTTTGAACTATGACAGGTTTTACAACTATAAATTGAGAGCGAAATAGTAGGTATTTTTCAAATGTTTTTTTACAAATAGTGTATCAATCCTTATCCAAATAAACACTTTATTTAGCTTGGTCATTTCATACAGATCAAAATTGTCATTCACATCAAATAATTTCAACGGATAGTTTCGAAGATATCGTAAGATTAAAATTACAACGCAATAAGAAATATTGCCGCTGTAGTAACTGTGTACATAACGCCATACATTGAATCTTTTTCATCTTTAGAGAGTTGTTTTGAAGAAACTATTAGCAATAATGAAAAACTGATTTCAGATTCGTATATAAATAAAATAGTGGTTTAAGGAATAAATGATGAAACTTCGGAAGGTCAACTCCTCATATTGGACCCCCAACGGATCTCAAAAACGGTGTGGTTTAGAGATGTACTTTGTTCACAAGATATTGTGTACTTCCTTGGCACTTTTTGAAAACGTTAAAAAAAATCAAAGCTCCCATACAAAAAAATATGGTCGCCATACAAATTAGTCGAAGTACTTAGGTATGAAATTTTTGAACAGTAGTTGTAGCCAATTTACTTAACCGATTTCGAATTTTTTTTCATTACTGGAATCGTTATTTAATAATTAATGATAATTGTTATGTATTATACTCAGTGATAGTACTATTTCAACCTAATATTTTGAGAATTGTAAAAAAAGTCGGCAAAAAATGCAAATTTTCGACATTTGAGACGCATGCGCTGACTACATAGTGCATAATACATACAAATGATGTACTACAGAAATAACCGGCTTTACCTGGTCTACATAAAAATCCGCAACAGCATATGTCTATGTCCTAAGGTTTTTGAACTATGACAGTTTTTATAACTATAATTAGAGAGCGAAATAGTAGGTATTTTTCAAATGTTTTTTTACAAAAAGTTTATCAATCCTTATCCAAATAAACACTTTTGTTAGCTTGGTCATTTCATACTGATCAAAATTGTCATTCACTCCAAATAATTTCAACGGATAGTTTCAAAGATATCGTAGGTTCAAAATTACAACGCAATAAAAAATATTGCCGCGGTACATACTGTTACATAATCTGTGCCACGACTTCTATTTATAACGTACACTAAAATACAAAGCTTTAAGATTGAGATAAGAGCAAGTTTTGTCGTAGTTACAGTAAAAGCTATGTTTGAGATTGAACTATACCTACACCGCTCGAATACGACTTGCCATATCCTTCAAGTAGAAAGCGGAAGCACTATTTTGAACCTTATCGTTATAGAAATAAAATTGATCCGGGTAAGTATAGGCTGAATGATGAAACTTGATGGCGTTGGTAAACACGAAGCGAGCCGTTGCGTTGTATCAAATTCATATATCAGAACCGATGCGATTTGGGGTTAAGCGTCACACAAGTCGGCGGACAAATAATAATAAAATAATATTTTGAAAATTGTAAAAAAAGTCGGCAAAAAATGCAATTATTAGTCCTTTTAAGCGCATGCGCTGACTACATAGTGCATAATACTTAAAAATGATGTATTACAAAAATAACCAACTTTACCTGGTCTACATAAAAGTCCGGGTAGTGGATACGACGTCGGCCTCGGTACCGATATCCAATCTCGCCAATAGCACATTTTTTTTTGCTTCTTTTTGTTGCAGGAAAATATCATTTGGAAGCTCTATAATTTATTTTTGTAAAATAATTCCTGGCCGAGCGGTCAGGGGTAGTGGATACGACGTCACCCACGGTACCGGTATCAAATCCCGACAATTGCACGTCTTCTTTTTGCTTGTTTTTGTTGCATGAACATATCGTTTGGAAGCTCTTTTGTTGACTTATAATTAATTTTCGTAAATTAATTATTTAGACCGCTCATACGATTTCCGCGCCATATTCTTAGAAGAATAAAAAGCGAAAGTTTTATTTTGAACCTTATGTTCATAGAAATAGAAGTGATCTGGGTATAGGCTGTAAGATGAAGGTCAGACTTGCTGTTAGACTTGCCTATGGACACAATCTGATCCATCCATCCAGCAGCCATATTACGTCCGCGGCTGGACATAGGCCTCCCATATAGATCTGCAATAAGACCGGTTAATAGAAACTTGCATCCAGCGCATTCTTGCGGTCTTGAGTGTGGTTTTATTAATAAATAAAACAATTATATATAAATAGGTTATAGTATGGCATTCATTTTGAACTTAAAAATGGATCACTATTATTATTTTGGATGTTTTCGGGGGTGTAGATTTCAAAAATGGCGGCCATTTTGAAATTCAAGATGGCGAAAGTCGTCATGGGTGTCGTCGTCGAGGTTTTTTGGGGTGTAGATTTCAAAAATGGCATCCATTTTGAAATTCAAGATGGCGGATGTCACTTTTTTGAAAAAGTCGTCATGGGTATCGTTTTCGAGGTATTCGGGGGTGTAGATTTCAAAAATGGCGTCTATTTTGAAATTCAAGATGGCGGAAGTCACTTTTTTGCAAAAGGTCGTCATGGGTGTCATTGTCGAGGTTTTTGGGGGTGTAGATTTCAAAAATGGCAACCATTTTGAAATTCAAGATGGCGGATGTCACTTACTTTCAAAAAGTCGTCATGGGTGTCGTTGTCGAGGTTTTTGGGGGTGTAGATTTCAAAAAAGGCATCCATTTTGAAATACAAGATGGCGGATGTCACTTTTTTGCACAAAGTCGTCATGGGTATCGTTTTCGAGGTTTTCGGGGGTGTAAATTTCGAAAATGGCATCCATTTTGAAATTCAAGATGGCGGAAGTCATTTTTTTGCAAAAAGTCGTCATGGGTGTCGTTGTCGAGGTTTTTGGGGGTGTAGATTTCAATAATGGCATCAATTTTGAAATCAAAGATGGCGGATGTAACTTTTTTGCAAAAAGTCGTCATGGGTGCCGTTTTCGAGGTTTTTTGGGGTGTAGATTTCAAAAATGGCATCCATTTTGTAATTCAAGATGGCGGAAGTCACTTTTTTGCAAAAAGTCGTCATGGGTATCGTATTCGAGGTTTTTGGGGGTGTAGATTTCAAAAATGGCATCCATTTTGAAATTCAAGATGGCGGAAGTCACTTTTTTGCAAAAAGTCATGGATGTCGTTTTCGAAGTTTTTGGGGTCGTAAAGTCATCGCGAAAATGAAATCTACTTAAAAAAAACTCTCGCGGGCCGCATGCGGCCCGCGCACCGCCCAAAATACTAGTTCATATTATATAAAGTTAAATTACCACTGACTGACTGACTGACTGACTGACTGACTGACTCACTCACTTAGATAGTTGTTTAGGGGGATGGAGAAGTGGTGGGTAAAAAATAATTATAGATTTGTATAGAGATGAAAAATTTATCGAGAGGAAAAATCCCAAAATCTTGAAAAGTCTACTCCTCAACCTGGACCCCTAATGGATCTCAAAAACGGTGAGGTTTAGGGGTATACTGTTTGAACTAAATAGAGAGTACTACCTTGGTACTTTTTGGAAAAATCAAAAAAAACATGGCTCCCATACAAAAAAACATGGCCGCCATACAAATTTGACATGCTTATAACTTCGAAACGGTTACACTTAGGTATAAACTGTTTGAACAAATGTTGTAGCCAATCGATAGGGGCAACTGCCGGTGATGACAAAAATCCAAGATGGCGGATTCAAGATGGCGGCCATTTTTCAAAATGGTCCGAGGGAGCTGATTTTTTGCATCTGGGGGTTTTTGGGGTCCCTTATTTCATTGGCGAAAAAAAATTTTGAAAAAGTTTTTTTTTAAAGATGGCCGCCATACATTGAATCTTTTTCATCTTTAGAGAGTTGTTTTGAAGAAACTATTAGCAATAACGAAAAACTGATTGCAGATTCGTATATATATAATAAAGTGGTTTAAGGAATAAATGATGAAACTTCGGAAGGTCAACTCCTCATATTGGACCCCCAACGGATCTCAAAAACGGTGTGGTTTAGAGATGTACTTTGTTTACAAGATATTGAGTACTACCTTGGCACTTTTTGAAAACGTTAAAAAAAATCATGACTCCCATACAAAAAAACATGGTCGCCATACAAATTAGTCAAAGTACTTAGGTATGAAATTTTTGAACAGCAGTTGTAGCCAATTTACTGAACCGATTTCGAATTTTTTTTCATTACTGGAATCGGTATTTGATACTCAATGATAATTGCTATGTATTCTACTCAGTTATTGTAGTATTTCAACCTAATATTATGAAAATTGGAAAAAAAGTCGCCAAAAAATGCAAATTTTCGACCTTTGAAGCGCATGCGCTGACTACATAGTGCATAATACTTAAAAATGATGTACTACAAAAATGATCGGCTTTACCTGGTCTACATAAAAGTCCGCGACAGCATATGTCTATGTCCTAAGGTTTTTGAACTATGACCGTTTTTATAACTATAATTATAGAGCGAAATAGTAGGTATTTTTCAAAACTATTTTGACAAATAATGTATCAATCCTTATCCAAATAAACACTTTAATTAGCTTGGTCATTTCATACAGATCAAAATTGTCACTCACATCAAATAATTTCAACGGTTAGTTTCGAAGATATCGTAAGTTTAAAATTACAACGCAATAAAAAAATATTGCCGCGGTACATACTGTTACATAATCTGTGCCACGACTTCTATTTATAACGTACACTAGAATACAAAGCTTTACTTTATCTAAGAGAGATAAGGTATTTAATTGAGATATGAGCAAGTTTTGTCTTAGTTACAGTAAAAGCTATATTTGAGATTGAACTATACCTACACCGCTCGAATACGACTTGCCATAGAAAGCGGAAGCACTATTTTGAACCTTATAGTCATAAAAATAAAATTGATCTGGGTAAGTATAGGCTGAATGATGAAACTTGATGGCGTTTATGAACACGAAGCGAGTCGTTGCGTAGTATCAAATTCATATATCAGAACCGATGCGATGTGGGGTTAAGCGTCACACAAGTCGGCGGATGGGAAGTTACGCAAAAGCCGACTGTTGTACTACCTATTAGTACTAAAGCCGTGTATCGACTTCGCGCTTCAAGAGGACGAACATTGGCGCGCGATGGGTACCATTTTGTCACGCGAGCCAATGTGTTTGTTGGAACGCTCGAACTTGGAGCGGCCCGTTCCATCTAGAGTCGGTTTTTCACCGCGCATCAAAGGAAGCTCGAACACTGGAACTACAATTGGCACGTTAGTTGATATCAAAAGGCCTGAATTCCTCTGTCGCTGACGTCGGTCGCGGACCGTCAGTCGCGTAGCGCGCTGGCCATCAGCGCCAATGAAAA
This sequence comes from Hypomecis punctinalis, assembly GCA_949316475.1. Lineage (NCBI taxonomy): Eukaryota > Metazoa > Arthropoda > Insecta > Lepidoptera > Geometridae > Hypomecis > Hypomecis punctinalis. Next base: position 3,624,254 of record OX438809.1, read on the forward strand.
ACATCCGTTGTGCGATACCGACCGCTCCACGGTACAGGCGTCTCCAAGTGGATTTGGGATAATTATGAACCCGTTTATAAATTGTTTAGTTGCTGCAGCATACTTACGCAAGCGGAGACGGCGTCAATGTAGAAAAAGATATCACATTCACCTACATAATTGTTGCTGATAGGGTGACGAATGGTGAATTTTCTACATTATTTGAAAAGCTACGTCAGGACGAGGAAAAGTTCTATAATTATTTTCATTAGATAAATCCCACAATACAGGACGTAGGCGCACCTCGGCAATTACACGTTCGGTATCAATATTCATGGCGACCGTCTATCCCGACTATACGCGCGCGCGTACCATCAGTTAGTTAGCCCAGTTGATCGGCAAGTTGAAATGTCAGTGGGCAAGGCACTTAGGTAGCATAGAAGGCTGATGACTAATGAGGTAGAAAAGTACTAGAGTGGAGACAACGTACCGGCAAGTGCAGCGTAGGACGTACATCCATTAGACTCGTTGAGACCACAGAATCGAGCTGAATTCAAGCCGATCTATAGCGGAAACCTATGTCCAGCAGTGCACGTCTTTGGAATAAAAAGGCGGGGGTATTTTGAGGGTGTTACTCGTTGGGAACAAATGGATCAGATGGGCGACTACAAAATATATGACGCCTACTCAGATACGACATGTCTGATCTACATTGCTATATAAATTAACCAGGCGCACTTTTCTACGAAATATGAAACGCGAAAAAAGTTTAATTTAGGTACCTAACACAGACCATAACTGTAATTTTTAAGTGTGCAATTTATAGGTGCATTACCTCCGTGAAAAAACTGATATTTTGGGTATATTAGGGTCTATTTTATTTTTCTACAATATATTACACTAGCTGCTCACACGTCCCGCTTTGCCCGCGTACGATTGGCTAAAGAAGTCAAATAGTAAGGATCTCTAATTTTTTTGAAAATTTCATATAGCTTATGTTCACCGGAGATAGCGTAGATTTCCAACAGTGAAATATTTTTTCTAATCAGTTCAGTAGTTTCGGAGCCTATTCGGTGCAAACAAACAAATACCTAATTAAATCATGAATAGGTAGGTCCGGCCAGGCCAAAAAAAAAACATGGCTGCAATACAATACAATAGACATGCTTGTAACTTCGGAACCCAAATGCGAGTTGCAGACCAAGAGCTAAGCTATTCGGGGTTAGCTCGCATAGCTGAAACAGTTTCCATAGATCTGTGCAGACTGCGAGCTAAGCACGATCTATGGAAAACTGCGTCAGCTATGCGAGCTAAACTAACTTAGCTTAGTTCTTGGTCTGCAACCGGCATTAAGCCGATCGTCCACCGCCAGCTAAAGGAACTAAGCTAAGCAAAACTAGGAAATAAGTTGTCCATCCACCAAAAAATAAGCTAAAACTACGTAAGTGATGGTAGTTCGGATCGGCCTACACAACTAAGTTAGTTCGATTTAGCTGTGCTATTTTATGTAACTTAGCTGACATAGTTTGCGGTGGACGCACATGAAAAACTATGCGAGCTAACTTAGCGGTGGACGATCGGCTTTATACTTAGGTATGGAATGTCTCAACTAAAGTTGTAGCAAAAACTTTTATCTAATACTAAATCTAACTTTCCCTAGGAATAAAACTAAGGCACTATCTAAATCTTTATTAAATATTTTGATCCTAATTAGCTACCTAATATATTTGTATTATGTATTTAGAATTAACACTATTCGCACCGCGGCGTGGGCGCTTCATATAAATATACACGAAGCGGGGACGCCTCTTTCCTCGGGGGAGTTTCCTGTTGTCATGTATCTTCAATCACTTCGGAGCTGAAAATATGAAATAAGTCTCAATTAAAATCTTTTTAATACCTTATTATAGAAATAGGTAGGTACCTATTAATTTTTGTTCTACGGCTTTCGTTCATATGAAAGTTAGGTGAGCATTTCGTTCATATATGTATTAATATTAATCTGCTAATTGTTATTGCTCTGAACCATGTTTATAAGTTGTTTTAAAGAGACATTACGAATCGTCTCGAACGCAGGCTTGATGATTACCAGCCTCCCAAACAAGCCGGTTTCTGGAAAGGCTTTGGCACCATGGATCACATACATACGCTGAGGCAGGTTATACAGCAGACCGAGTCATATAACCTGCCACTTTGCTTGGCGTTTGTGGACTATAAAAAAGCCTTTGATTCGGTCGAGACATGGGTTGGCCTTGAGTTTTTCCAACGATGCCGTATTGACTATTGGTACATTGAAGTATTTGTATAATAATGCCAATGGGTGGAGACCACGTACCAGCAAGCGCAGCGTGGGACATCCATACATGTGTACGGATGACCTCATCAAGACCGCAGGGTTGCCTGAATGCAAGCCTCTACCAACCGGTCTTATTGGAGATCAATAGGGGAGGCCTATGTCCAGTAGTGGACCTCCTATGGCTGAAAAGAAGAAGAAGAATTATATTAATAGATCAATTGAAGAATTTCAATCATATTTAATCCTATGTGGGTGAGACTTGGGTCCGAAAGCCATGTTTATTTAACATAAAAAAAAGAATTCTGGTCCTTTTGAGGTTATGCAAATGATGAAAAATTATATGTAATCATCCATATAATTATTATTATCTGAAGAAGCCATGGATAAAAATCTAATATGGTGTCTTAAACCGGATGTCAAAGCTGTGCATGTATCAGCCTTTTTTAATAGTCCACTGCAGGCGTAGATGTAAGCCTACCCACGGAGCCAGTGTCATAGCTAATTTAAAGATAACTTACATAAACTGGATGTATTTTGGAAACTCTTCCATCCATGGAATTTTCTCCCCTTGGTCTTGGTCCTCTTGGTCCTTCATCAGTTGCTCTGGTAATAGCGGATAAGTCAGCTGGAAAAGATTTTTTTTAAATTGATTTTAATCTGTTCTTATTTCATGATGGATAAGACCTGCACTGACATCTCGCATGGGATGTTTTGTGCCCCTCTAGCCTTTGTAGTACAATTAGAACCAGAAAGAGCAAATAGCTACTTGTAATGCTTGTATGTAACTTGAGTTGGCTAAATACATGAAATTAAAATACTAACTACATAGGTACATGTCAAGATGTTCAAATTAATGTGTATGTACTACAGACTACAGCAGAATAAATAAAGTAGGTAATTAATTATAAGTAAATTGCTTTTCATTCAAAACAGGCGGAAAACATACATTTACAGGCCACTTTGGAGTGAAAGTATTGCAGTTTTTTTAAATGATATTTCGAACACTTACCTTCGGTTTGAAGCTTTGTAGTCAATCGATTTTCAACACAGTCCCGTAACGAAGTAGCTCAATAAAATTCGTTTACAACGAATTATAAAATGATATTAAATAACATAATTTGTATATCCAGCAGAGTGCTAATGCCCATTTCTCTAATTCCCCAAATATGAAATAGAAATTTCCTGAATTGGGAAAAACAAAAATAACCTAAATATTCTGCACTGATCCACTCATCCCGTACAAGTAGATATGTTTCCTTCAGGTTCTAATTATTCATTTACTCAATAAAATATTCAAAGGAAGGTAAGCGTTTTCATTTCCTCATCTGATATGGAGGTGAATGGCATAAACAAAGGGAGGCCTATGCCCAGCAGTGGGTTATTAAAGGCTGATGATGATGATGATCTGATATATCAAATTACAGTGTGTTGTTTTTATAATGTAGTCACAAAAAATCACACTCAAGCTTAGTAAAGTTTTATAACGTTTCTTAAAGCCTGAAAATCGTTACCTACGAAAATTGTTTACGTGATAATTAATTTGTGGAAATGGTAATAAACTTGTAACACTGACTACCTCTATTTATTTTTTTCTAATCGATGGTGCCACAGATAAGATGACAAAGGTGCGTTCAGTTTGAGATTTGGGAGTTTTACCCATTTCGCCAATAATGCAACTTTTGCTCACTTCCCAAAAAAAACGAACGCAAAAGTAACAAACTGTGGTGCGTCAAATGTCAAACAACATAAAAGCTCCATCACACACAGGCGGTACTTGCGCTCATATCCGAAATATAGGTAGGCGCGGAAGACAGAGTGACGAGACGCCGAGGCACACCCGCCCGCCGGCCTCATGCCTCCCGCGCGCTCCCTACGCCCCTGCTAAATACTACGTCACGCACGCGGCGTCGGCATTATGCAAACATGCGCAATTATGCTCACTTGGCCATTTCATATAGATAAATTGATAGGTATTTTTGAAGATATTACTATGCAGGCAAAGATTTTAAAAATAATATTATGCTGATTGTTTTTATTATTATCGTATTAATTTTGTTGTATGCTTTTAACCGATTTCATAAAAAGATGTTCTCACTTAGGCATTAGTTTTTTTGTACGTACGAGTATGTTACGCGATTACTCCGTCAATTGTGAACCGATTGTAATGATTTCTTTTTTGTTTGATAGATCAAATTTCAGAATTGATCTCATTTAAATTTTATAAAAATTAGGTGTGTTGTATTTGAAAATAAACATTAGACGAATTTTTAACGATATACAAAATGATTATTTTTCGCAAAAAATAGCAAAACCGCTTTCCATCGTGTACAAAATTAGAATATTTCGCTCGAATCGTTTACGTCATTGTTGATTTTTCAAAAACAGCTCAGCCGATATCCGTAAAGTTTAAATGGGGCCACCACGGGAGTAGGTATATAAATACCCTTTCGAACTAAAAATAATTTTTCGATTCGGTTCACAATTGGCGAAATTATCGATGGACATACACAAAAAATATACATACAGACGAACATAGAACTTCCTCCTTTTTGAAAGTCGGTTGTAAACATAACAATAAATAGGTCCAATAAAAAAATTAATATAATAAGATTGCTGCTACAGTTGACAAATTTCGTCGTCTCCCGTAAGTGATGTCCTGGCCAAGCGGTCAGGGATAGTGGATACGACGTCACCTACGGTACCGGTATCAAATCCCGCCAATCGCACGTCTTCTTTTTGCTTCTTTATGTTGCAAAATATCATTTGGAAGCTCTATTGTTGACTTATAATTTATTTTTGAAAAATAATTATTTATACCACTCATACGATTTCCGCGCCATATTCTTAGAAGAGTAGAAAGCGGAAGTTTTATTTTGAACCTTATGGTCATAGTATAGGTATAGGCTGTAAGATGAAGAACAGACTTGCTGTTAGAGTCGATTTGGATTTTCGCCAGCTATAGAAACGTTACCATTTGATGCTGGGTTTGAATCCGCCCAAGTTCACATTTTTTGTTCATTTTTTTGCATGAAAATATCATTTGGAAGCTCTTGAACAATGTAATTGAGTTAATATGCCTATAGATGCAATCAGATCCATCCATTCATCCAGCAGCCATAAGACGTCCACGGCTGGACATAGGCCTCCCATTTAGATCTGCAAGTAGACCGGTTAATAGAAACTTGCATCCAGCGCGTTCGTGCGGTCTGGTGTGTTTAAATAAAATAATATAAAAAAATAAATTGAAAAAAATAACGTTTGAATTAGAGGGGAAAATCCAAGATGGCGGCCGCCATTAGTTTCCATTTTGAAATTAAAGTTGGCGGATGTCCCTTATTTGAAAAAGTCGTCATGGGTATCGTTTTCGAGGTTTTCGAGGGTGTAGATTTCAAAAATGGCATACATTTTGACATAAAAATGGCGGATGTCACTTTTTGGAAAAAGTCGTCATGGGTATCGTTTTCGAGGTTTTCGGGGGTGTAGGTTTCAAAAATGGCGTCCATTTTGAAATTCAAGATGGCGGAAGTCACTTTTTTGCAAAAAGTCGTCATGGGTATCGTTTTCGAGGTTTTTGGGGGTGTGGATTTCAAAAATGGCATCCATTTTGAAATTCAAGATGGCGGATGTCACTTACTTTCAAAAAATCGTCATGGGTGTCGTTGTCGAGGTTTTTGGGGGTGTAGACTTCAACAACCTGAACCCCTAAGGGATCTCAGAAACGGTGAGGTTTACGGGTATACTGTTTGAACTAAATAGAGAGTACTACCTTGGTACTTTTTGGAAAAATCAAAAAAAACATGGCTCCCATACAAAAAAACATGGCCGCCATACAAATTTGACATGCTTATAACTTCGAAACGGTTATACTTAGGTACAGACTGTTTGAACAAATGTTATAGCCAATTGATAGGAGCAACTGCTGGTGATGACAAAAATCCAAGATGGCGGATCCAAGATGGCCGCCATTTTTCAAAATGGTCCGAGGGGGCTGATTTTTTGTATCCGGGGGTTTTTTGGGTCCCTTATTTCATTGGCGAAAAAAAATTTTGAAAAAGTTTTTTTTTGAAGATGGCCGCCATACATTGAATCTTTTTCATCTTGAGAGAGTTGTTTTGAGGAACCTATTAGCAATAACGGAAAACTGATTGCAGGTTCGTATATAAATAGAATAGTGGTTTAAGGAATAAATGATGAAACTTCGGAAGGTCAACTCCTCATATTGGACCCCCAACGGATCTCAAAAACGGTGGGGTTTCGAGATGTACTTTGTTCACAAGATATTGTGTACTACCTTGGCACTTTTTGAAAACGTTAAAAAAAATCATAGCTCCCATACAAAAAAACATGGTCGCCATACAAATTAGTCAAAGTACTTAGGTATGAAATTTTTGAACAGCAGTTGTAGCCAATTTACTGAACCGATTTCGAATTTTTTTTCATTACTGGAATTGGTATTTAATACTCAATGATAATTGCTATGTATTCTACTCAATTATAGTACAAGTTCAACCTAATATTTCGAAAATTGTAAAAAAAGTCGGCAAAAAATGCAAATTTTCGAACTTTGAGACGCATGCGCTGACTACATAGTGCATAATACATAAAAATGATGTAATACAAAAATGACCGGCTTCATCTGGTCTACATAAAAGTCCGCGACAGCATATGTCTATCTCCTAAGGTTTTTGAACTATGACAGTTTTTATAACTATAATTAGAGAGCGAAATAGTAGGTATTTTTAAAATGTTTTTTTACAAATAGTGTATCAATCCTTATCCAAATAAACACTTTAGTTAGCTTGGTCATTTCATACAGATCAAATTTGTCATTCACATCAAATAATTTCAACGGATAGTTTCGAAGATATCTTAAGATTAAAATTACAACGCAATAAAAAATATTGCCGCGGTAGTAACTGTGTACATATTCTGTGCCATGACTTCTATTTATAACGTAGGTACACTAGAATACAAAGTTTTACTTTATCTAAGATAGATAAGGTATTTAAGATTGAGATAAGAGCAAGTTTTGTCGTAGTTACAGTAAAAGCTATATTTAAGATTGAACTATACCTACACCGCTCGAATACGACTTGCCATATTATCCTTCAAGTAGAAAGCGGAAGCACTATTTTGAACCTTATGATCATAGAAATAAAATTGATAAAATTCATCATTCAGCCTATACTTACCAGTATAGGGAAGTTATGCAAAAGCCGAACACCCGCCCGCCGACCTTATGCCTCAAAGAATGAATAATAAAGATGGAATAATGATATTAGAAAAAAATGGTGAAATCTCCGAAGGTCAACTCCTGGTATTGGACCCCCGACGGATCTCGAAAACGGTGGGGTTTAGAGATATACTTTCTTCGCAAAATATTGAGTACTACCTTGGTACTTTTTGGAACAATTAAAAAAAACATGGCTCCCATACAAAAAAAAATGGCCGCCATACATTTTATTTTTCACTCAGTTTTGTTTTGTTTTTTGTTTAGTTGTTATAAGGAAACTATCAGAGATGGGAAATATAGAGGTGAGAATATGATCGTGAGAAGAAATGAAATCTCGGAAGGTCAATTCTTCAACCTGGACCCCTAAGGGATCTCAATAACGGTGAGGTTTAGAGATGTACTTCTTTCACGAAATATTGAGTACTACCTTGGTACTTTTTGGAACAATTAAAAAAAACTTGGCTCTCATACAAAAAAGCATGGCCGCCATACATTGCATTTTTCACTCATCTAGATGGTTGTTTCAAGGAAACTATTAGGAATGACAAAAAACTGAACCCATTTTGACATTAAAGATGGCGGATGTAACTTTTGTTAAAAAGTCATCATGGGTATCGATTTCGAGGTTTTCGGAGGTGTAGATTTGGAAAATGGCATCCATTTTGAAATTCAAGATGGCGGATGTCACTTAATTTCAAAAAGTCGTCATGGGTGTCGTTGTCGAGGTATCCGGGGGTGTAGATTTCAATAATGGCATTTATTTTGAAATCCAAGATGGCGGATGTCACTTTTTTCAAAAAGTCGTCATGGGTATCGTTTTCGAGGTTTTCGGGGGTGTAGATTTCAAAAATGGCATCCATTTTGAAATTCAAGATGGCGGAAATCATTTTTTTGCAAAAAGTCGTCATGGGTGTCGTTGTCGAGGTATTCGGGGATGTAGATTTCAAAAATGGCATCAATTTTGAAATACAAGATGGCGGATGTCACTTTTTTCAAAAATTCGTCATGGGCATCGTTTTCGAGGTTTTCGGGGGTTTGAATTTCAAAAATGGCATCCATTTTGAAATTCAAGATGGCGGAAATCATTTTTTTGCAAAAAGTCGTCATGGGTGTCGTTGTCGAAGTATTCGGGGGTGTAGATTTCAAAAATGGCATCAATTTTGAAATACAAGATGGCGGATGTCACTTTTTTCAAAAATTCGTCATGGGTATCGTTTTCGAGGTTTTCGGGGGTTTGAATTTCAAAAATGGCATCCATTTTGAAATCCAAGATGGCGGATGTCACTTATGTGCAAAAAGTCGTCATGGGTGTCGTTGTCGAGGTTTTAGGGGGTGTAGATTTCAAAAATGGCATCCATTTTGAAATTCAAGATGGCGGATGTCATTTTATTGCAAAAAGTCGTCATGGGTATCGTTTTCGAGGTTTTTGGGGGTGTAGATTTCAATAATGGCGTCCATTTTGAAATTCAAGATGGCGGAAGTCACTTTTATGAAAAAGTCGTCATGAATGTCGTTGTCGAGGTATTCGGGGGTGTAGATTTCAAAAATGGCATCCATTTTGAAATTCAAGATGGCGGAGGTCACTTTTTTGCAAAAAGTCGTCATGGGTATCGTTTTCGAGGTGTTCGGGGGTGTAGATTTCAAAAATGGCATCAATTTTGAAATTCAAGATGGCGGATGTCACTTTTTTGCAAAAAGTCGTCATGGGTGTCGTTGTCGAGGTTTTTGGGGGTGTAGATTTCAAAAATGGCAGCCATTTTGAAATTCAAGATGGCGGAAGTCACTTTTTTGCAAAAAGTCGTCATGAATGTCGTTTTCGAAGTTTTTGGGGTCGTAAAGTCAAAAAATGAAACCCATCTAAAAAATACTCTCGCGGGCCGCATGCGGCCCGCGCACCGCCCAAAATACTAGTTATTCATATTATATAAAGCTAAATTACCACTGACTGACTCATTTAGATAGTTGTTTAGGGGGATGGAGAAGTGGTGGGTAAAAAAAAATTACAGATTTGTATAGAGATGAGAAATTTATCGGGAGGAAAAATCCCAAAATCTTGAAAAGTCTACTCCTCAACCTAAACCCCTAAGGGATCTCAAAAACGGTGAGGTTTAGGGGTATACTGTTTTAACTAAATAGAAAGTACTACCTTGGTACTTTTTGGAAAATTGAAAAAAAACATGGCTCCCATACAAAAAAACATGGCCGCCATACAAACTTGACATGCTTATAACTTCCAAACGGTTATACTTAGGTATAGACTGTTTGAACAAATGTTATAGCCAATCGATAGGGGCAACTGCCAGTGATGACAAAAATCCAAGATGGCGGATCCAAGATGGCCGCCATTTTTCAAAATGGTCCCAGGGGGCTGATTTTTTGCATCCGGGAGTTTTTGGGGTCCCTTATTTCATTGGCGAAAAAAAATTTTGAAAAAGTTTTTTTTTAAAGATGGCCGCCATACATTGAATCTTTTTCATCTTTAGAGAGTTGTTTTGAAGAAACTATTAGCAATAACGGAAAACTGATTGCAGATTTGTATATAAAAAGAATAGTAGTTTAAGGAATAAATGATGAAACTTCGGAAGGTCAACTCCTCATATTGGACCCCCAACGGATCTCAAAAACGGTGTGGTTTAGAGATGTACTATGTTCACAAGATATTGTGTACTACCTTGGCACTTTTTGAAAACGTTAAAAAAAATCATAGCTTCCATACAAAAAAACATGGTCGCCATACAAATTAGTCGAAGTACTTAGGTATGAAATTTTTGAACACCAGTTGTAGCCAATTTACTGAACCGATTTCGAATTTTTTTTCACTACTGGAATTGGTATTTAATACGCAATGATAATCGCTATGTATTCTACTCAATTATAGTAAAAGTTCAACCTAATATTTCGAAAATTGTAAAAAAAGTCGGCAAAAAATGCAAATTTTCGAACTTTGAGACGCATGCGCTGACTACATAGTGCATAATACATAAAAATAATGTACCACAAAAATAACCGGCTTTACTTGGTCTACATAAAAGTCCGCGACAGCATATGTCTATGTCCTAAGGTTTTTGAACTATGACAGGTTTTACAACTATAAATCGAGAGCGAAATAGTAGGTATTTTTCAAATGTTTTTTTACAAATAGTGTATCAATCCTTATCCAAATAAACACTTTAGTTAGCTTGGTCATTTCAAACAGATCAAAATTGTGATTCACATCAAATAATTTCAACGGATAGTTTCAAAGATATCGTAAGATTAAAATTACAACGCAATAAAAAAATATTGCCGCTGTAGTAACTGTGTACATATTCTGTGCCATGACTTCTATTTATAACGTAGGTACACTAGAATACAAAGCTTTACTTTATCTAAGATAGATAAGGTATTTAAGATTGAGATAAGAGCAAATTTTGTCGTAGTTACAGTAAAAGCTATATTTGAGATTGAACTATACCTACACCGCTCGTATACGACTTGCCATATCCTTGAAGTAGAAAGCGGAAGCACTATTTTGAACCTTATTGTCATAGAAATAAAATTGATAAAATTCATCATTCAGCCTATACTTAGGGAAGTTATGCAAAATCCGAACACCCGCCTGCCGACCTCATGCCTCCCGCGCGCACCCTACGCCCGTGTTCAATAGTACTCAATAATACGGTTTTTTTTAGGATGGAAACTGTTGTACTTTAATATGGCCGCCATACATTGATTCTTTTTCATCTTTAGATAATTGTTTTGAGGAAACCATTTGCAATGACAATAAACTGATGGCAGATTCGTATAAAAATGGAATAATAATTTTAGAAAAAATTGGTAAAACCTCCGAAGGTCAACTTCTGGTATTGGACCCCCAAGGGATCTCGAAAACGGTGGAGTTTAGGTATGTACTTTCTTCGCAAAATATTGAGTACTACCTTGGTACTTTTTGGAACAATTAAAAAAAACATGGCTCCCATACAAAATAAATGGCCGCCATACATTTTTTTTTTACTCAGTTTTGTTTTGTTTTTTGTTTAGTTGTTATAAGGAAACTATCAGAGATGGGAAATATAGAAGTGAGAATATGATCGTGAGAAGAAATGAAATCTCGGAAGGTCAATTCTTCCACCTGGACCCCTAAGGGATCTCAATAACGGTGAGGTTTACAGATGTACTTCTTTCACAAAATATTGAGTACTACCTTGGCACTTTTTGGAACAATTAAAAAAAACTTGGCTCTCATACAAAAAAAACATGGTCGCCATACATTGCATTTTTCACTCATTTAGATGGTTGTTTCAAGGAAACTATTAGGAATGACAAAAAACTGAACCCATTTTGACATTAAAGATGGCGGATGTCACTTTTGTTAAAAAGTCGTTATGGGTATCGAAATCGAGGTTTTCGGAGGTGTAGATTTCATAAATGGCATCCATTTCGACATTACAGATGGCGGATGTCACTTTTTTCAAAAAGTCGTCATGGGTATCGTTTTCAAGGTTTTCGGGGGTGTAAATTTGGAAAATGGCATCCATTTTGAAATTCAAGATGGCGGAAGTCATTTTTTTTGCAAAAAGTCGTCATGGGTGTCGTCGTCGAGGTTTTTGGGGGTGTAGATTTCAAAAATGGCATCCATTTTGAAATTCAAGATGGCGGATGTCACTTACTTTAAAAAAGTCGTCATGGGTGACGTTGTCGAGGTTTTCGGGGGTGTAGATTTCAAAAATGGCATCAATTTTGTAATTCAAGATGGCGGATGTCACTTTTTTGAAAAAGTCGTCATGGGTATCGTTTTCGAGGTATTCGGGGGTGTAAATTTCAAAAATGGCATCAATTTTGAAATTCAAGATGGTGGATGTCACTTTTTCAAAAAGTCGTCATGGGTATCGTTGTCGAGGTATTCGGGGGTGTAGATTTCAAAAATGTCATCCATTTTGGAATTATTGAAACTATTTTTTATTTTGAAGTAATTTTTTTTAGGAAATTTATTTTTTTATAACTTGTCTGTTAAAAAAACAAATCGCGGGCCGCATGCGGCCCGCGCACCGCCCAAAATACTAGTTCATATTATATAAAGTTAAATTACCACTGACTGACTGACTGACTGACTGACTCACTCACTTAGATAGTTGTTTAGGAGGATGGAGAAGTGGTGGGTAAAAAATAACTACAGATATGTATAGAGATGAAAAATTTATCGAGAGGAAAAATCCCAAAGTTGACCTGAACGTAACCTGGACTTGGATCCCGAATGGATCTCAGAAACGGTAGGGTTTAGAGGTGTACTGTTTGAACAAAGTAGAGAGTACTACCTTGGTTCTTTTTGGAAAAATCAAAAAAAACATGGCTCCCATACAAAAAAACATGGCCGCCATACAAATTTGACATGCTTATAACTTTGAAACGGTTATACTTAGGTATAAACTGTTTGAACAAAAGTTGTAGCCAATCAATCGGGGCAACTGCCTATGATGACAAAAATCCAAGATGGCGGATTCAAGATGGCGGCCATTTTTCAAAATGGTCCGAGGGGGCTGATTTTTTGCATCCGGGGGTTTTTGTGGTCCCTCATTTCATTGGCGAAAAAAAATTTTGAAAAAGTTTTTTTTTAAAGATGGCCGCCATACATTGAATCTTTTTCATCTTTAGAGAGTTGTTTTGAGGAAACTGTTAGCAATAACGAAAAATTGATTGCGGATTCGTATATAAATAAATCAGTAGTTTAAGGAATAAATAATGAAACTTCGGAAGGTCAACTCCTCATATTGAAGCCCCAACAGATCTCAAAAACAGTGGGGTTTAGAGATGTACTTTGTTCACAAGATATTGTGTACTACCTTGGCACTTTTTGAAAACGTTAAAAAAAATCATAGCTCCCATACAAAAAAACATGGTCGCCATACAAATTAGTCGTTGTACTTAGGTATGAAATTTTTGAACAGCAGTTGTAGCCAATTTACTGAACCGATTTAGAATTTTTTTTCACTACTGGAATCGGTATTTAATATTCAATGATAATTGCTATGTATTCTACTAAATTTTAGTACAAGTTCAACCTAATATTTCGAAAATTGTAAAAAAAGTCGGCAAAAAATGCAAATTTTCGACCTTTGAGACGCATGCGCTGACTACATAGTGCATAATACATAAAAATGATGTACTACAAAATAACCGGCTTTACTTGGTCTACATAAAAGTCCGCGACAGCATATATCTATCTCCTAAGGTTTTTGAACTATGACAGTTTTTATAACTATAATTAGAGAGCGAAATAGTAGGTATTTTTCAAATGTTTTTTTACAAATAGTGTATCAATCCTTATCCAAATAAACACTTTAGTTAGCTTGGTCATTTCATACAGATCAAAATTGTCATTGACATCAAATAATTTCAACCGATAGTTTCGAAGATATCGTAAGATTAAAATTACAACGCAATAAAAAAATATTGCCGCTGTAGTAACTGTGTACATATTCTGTGCCATGACTTCTATTTATATCTAGAAAATACAAAGCTTTACTTTATCTAAGATAGATAAGATATTTAAGATTGAGATAAGAGCAAGTTTTGTCTTAGTTACAGTAAAAGCTATATTTGAGATTGAACTATACCTACACCGCTCGAATACGACTTGCCATATCTTTCAAGTAGAAAGCGGAAGCACTATTTTGAACCTTATGGTCATAGAAATAAAATAGATAAAATTCATCATTCAGCCTATACTTACCAGTATAGGGAAGTTATGCAAAAGCCGAACACCCGCCCGCCGACCTTATGACTCCCGCGCGCTCTCTACGCCCGTGTTCAATAGTACTCAATACTACGGTTTTTTTTTAGGATGGAAACTGTTGTACGATTAAGGTCAACTCCTGGTATTGGACCCCCGACGGATCTCGAAAACGGTGGGGTTTAGAGATATACTTTCTTCGCAAAATATTGAGTACTACCTTGGTACTTTTTGGAACAATTAAAAAAAACATGGCTCCCATACAAAAAAAAAATGGCCGCCATACATTTTATTTTTCACTTAGTTTTGTTTTGTTTTTTGTTTAGTTGTTATAAGGAAACTATCAGAGATGGGAAATATAGAGGTGAGAATATGATCGTAAGAAGAAATGAAATCTCGGAAGGTCAATTCTTCAACCTGGACCCCTAAGGGATCTCAATAACGGTGAGGTTTAGAGATGTACTTCATTGACAAAATATTGAGTACTACCTTGGTACTTTTTGAAACAATTAAAAAAAACTTGACTCTCATACAAAAAAACATGGCCGCCATACATTGCATTTTTCACTTATTTAGATGGTTGTTTCAAGGAAACTATTAGGAATGACAAAAAACTGAACCCATTTCGACATTAAAGATGGCGGATGTCACTTTTGTTAAAAAGTCATCATGGGTATCGATTTCGAGGTTTTCGGGGGTGTAAATTTCATATATGCATCCATTTGACATTACGGATGGCGGATATCACTTTTTTGAAAAAGTCGTCATGGGTATCGTTTTCGAGGTATTCGGGGGTGTAGATTTCAAAAATGGCATTAATTTTGAAATTCAAGATGGCGGATGTCACTTTTGTCAAAAAGTTGTCATGGGTATCGTTTTCGAGGTTTTCGGGGGTGTAAATTTGGAAAATGGCACCCATTTTGACATTAAAGATGGCGGATGTCACTTTTGTTAAAAAGTCGTCATGGGTATCGATGTCGAGGTTTTCGGGGGTGTAGATTTGGAAAATGGCATCCATTTTGTAATTCAAGATGGCAGAAGTCATTTTTTTTCCCAAAAGGCGTCATGGGTGTCGTCGTCGAGGTTTTTGGGGGTGTAGATTTCAAAAATGGCATCAATTTTGAAATTCAAGATGGCGGTAGTCATTTTTTTGCAAAAAGTCGTCATGGGTGTCGTAGTCGAGGTTTTTGGGGGTGTAGATTTCAAAAATGGCATCCATTTTGAAATTCAAGATGGCGGATGTCACTTATTTTCAAAAAGTCGTCATGGGCATCGTTTTCGAGGTATTCGGGGGTGTAGATTTCAAAAATGGCATCCATTTTGAAATTCAAGATGGCAGATGTCACTTATTTTCAAAAAGTCGTCATGGGCATCGTTTTCGAGGTATTCGGGGGTGTAGATTTCAAAAGTGGCATCCATTTTGAAATTCAAGATGGCGGATGTCACTTATTTTCAAAAAGTCGTCATGGGTGTCGTTGTCGAGGTTTTTGGGGGTGTAGATTTCAAATATGGCATCCGTTTTGAAATTCAAGATGGCGGATGTCACATTTTTGCAAAAAGTCGTCTTGGGTGTCGTTGTCGAGGTTTTAGGGGGTGTAGATTTCAAAAATGACATCCATTTTGAAATTCAAGATGGCGGAAGTCACTTTTTTGCAAAAAGTCGTCATGGATGTCGTTTTCGAAGTTTTTGGGGTCGTAAAGTCGTCACCAAAGTAAATTCTAAATAAAAAACACCCTCGCGGGCCGCATGCGGCCCGCGCACCGCCCAAAATACTAGTTATACTATATAAAGCTAAATTACCACTGACTGACTGACTGACTGACTGACATAGAGAAATGTTTGGGACAACTGGGGGGTATAGGGGAAAAAGTGAATATAGGGTCATATAGGGGGTGTTCCAAAACCTCTGGGAAAAATCCGAAATTGGAAAAAAGTCGTACCCTGATGGTGAGATGCCCTCGTATCTTAAAAACGATAAACCTTTTTAATAAAGCAGTTGAACTAAAAATTGATAAAACCCTGGGACCTTTTTGGGGAATTGAAAAAAAACATGGCCGCCGAGCAAAAAAACATGGCCGCCATACAAAATTGAAACGTCAATAGCTCGAAAACGGTAAAACTTTAATAACAAGTGTTTGACCAAATGTCATAGGGAATCGAGAGATCTACCTGGTGGGGTCGATGAAAATTCAAGATGGCGGATTCAAAATGGCCGCCATTTTTCAAAATGGTCCGAGGGGGCTGATTTTTTGCATCCGGGGGTTTTTGGGGTCCCTCATTTCATTGACGAAAAAAAATTTTGAAAAAGTTTTTTTTTAAAGATGGCCGCCATACATTTTATATTTTTCATCTTTTGATGGTTGTTTTGAGGAAACTATTAGCAATAACGAAAAACTGATTGCAGATTTGTATATTAATAGAATAGTGGTTTAAGGAATAAATGATGAAACTTCGGAAGGTCAACTCCTGGTATTGAACCCCCGACGGATCTCGAAAACGGTGGGGCTTAGAGATGTACCTTCCTCACAAAATATTGAGTACTACCTTGGTACTCTTTGGAACAATTAAAAAAAACATGGGTCCCATACAAAAAAAAAATGGCCGCCATACAAATTGGACGTATTACTTAGGCACGCCATACATTGCTTCTTTCACTCATTTAGATCGTTGTTTGGAGGAAACCATTAGCAATGACAAAAAGCTGAATGCAGATTCATATAAAGATAGAATAATGATTTAAAGAAAAAATGGTGAAACTTCCGAAGGTCATCTCCTGGTATTGGACCTCCAACGGATCTCGGAAACGGTGGGGTTTAGAGATGTACTTTCTTCACAAAATTTTGAGTACTACCTTGGTACTTTTTGGAACAATTAAAAAAAACATAGCTCCCATACAAAAAAAAAATGGCCGCCATACAAATTAGACGTTTTACTTAGATACGCCATACATTGCATTTTTCATTTATTTAGACGGTTGTTTGGAGGAAACCATATGAGATAAGGAAAAATTGAATGTAAGGATGATCGATGGAAACAATGGTGAAATCACGGAAGGTTGACTCCTGGACTTGGCCCCTTAAGGGATCTCGAAAACGGTGGGGTTTAGAGATGTACTTTCTTTACGAAATATTGGGTACTACCTTGGTACTTTTTGGAACAATTTAAAAAAATATGGCTCCCATACAAATAAAAAATGGCCGCCATACATTTTATTTTTCACTCGTATAGATAGTTGTTTTAAGGAAACTATAAGTGATGGGAAAAAACTGATTGTAGGTTCGTATAGAGATGACAAAATGAAAAAAAAAGAAGCCAGAATCTCGGAAGGTCAATTCTTCAACCTGAAGTCCTCAGGGATCTCAAAAACGATGGGGTTTAGAGATGTACTTTCTTTACAAAATATTAGGTACCACCTTGGTACAAAAGTCGTCATGGGTATCGTTTTCGAGGTTTTCGGGGGTGGAGATTTCAAATATGACATCCATTTTGACATTAAAGATGGCGGATGTCACTTTTTTGACTAAAGTCGTCATGGGTATCGTTTTCGGGGTTTTCGGGGGTGGAGATTTCAAAAATGACATCCATTTTGACATTAAAGATGGCGGATGTCACTTTTTTGACAAAAGTCGTCATGGGTATCGTTTTCGGGGTTTTCGGGGGTGGAGATTTCAAAAATGACATCCATTTTGACATTAAAGATGGCGGATGTCACTTTTTTGCCAAAAGTCGTCATGGGTATCGTTTTCGGGGTTTTCGGGGGTGGAGATTTCAAAACTGACATCCATTTTGACATAAAAGATGGCGGATGTCAGTTTTTTGCCAAAAGTCGTCATGGGTATCGTTTTCGGGGTTTTCGGGGGTGGAGATTTCAAAAATGACATCCATTTTGACATTAAAGATGGCGGATGTCACTTTTTTGCCAAAAGTCGTCATGGGTATCGTTTTCGGGGTTTTCGGGGGTGGAGATTTCAAAAATGACATCCATTTTGACATTAAAGATGGCGGATGTCACTTTTTTGCAAAAAGTCGTCATGGGTATCGTTTTCGGGGTTTTCGGGGGTGGAGATTTCAAAACTGACATCCATTTTGACATTAAAGATGGCGGATGTCACTTTTTTGACAAAAATCGTCATGGGTATCGTTTTCGAGGTTTTCGGGGGTGTAGATTTCAAAAATGACATTCATTTTGACATTAAAGATGGCGGATGTCACTTTTTGACAAAAGTCGTCATGGGTATCGTTTTCGGGGTTTTCGGGGGTGGGGATTTCAAAAATGACATCCATTTTGACATTAAAGATGGTGGATGTCACTTTTTTGCCAAAAGTCGTCATGGGTATCGTTTTCGGGGTTTTCGGGGGTGGAGATTTCAAAAATGACATCCATTTTGACATTAAAGATGGCGGATGTCACTTTTTTGCCAAAAGTCGTCATGGGTATCGTTTTCGGGGTTTTCGGGGGTGGAGATTTCAAAAATGACATCCATTTTGACATTAAAGATGGCGGATGTCACTTTTTTGACAAAAGTCGTCATGGGTATCGTTTTCGGGGTTTTCGGGGGTGGAGATTTCAAAAATGACATCCATTTTGACATTAAAGATGGCGGATGTCACTTTTTTGCCAAAAGTCGTCATGGATGTCGTTTTCCAAGCGGTAAAACTTTAATAACAGAAACGGTAAAACTTTAATAACAAGTGTTTGACCAAATGTCATAGGGAATTGAGAGATCTACCTGGTGGGGTCGATGAAAATTCAAGATGGCGGATTCAAAATGGCCGCCATTTTTCAAAATGGTCCGAGGGGGCTGATTTTTTGCATCCGGGGGTTTTTGGGGTCCCTGATTTTATTGACGAAAAAAAATTTTGAAAAAGTTTTTTTTTAAAGATGACCGCCATACATTTTTTATTTTTCATCTTTAGACGATTGTTTTGAGGAAACTATTAGCAATAACGAAAAACTGATTGCAGATTTGTATATTAATAGTATAGTGATTTGAGGAAAAAGTAATGAAACTTCGGAAGGTCAACTCTTCGTATTAGACCCCCAACGGATCTCGAAAACGGTAAGGTTTAGAGGTATACTTTTTTCACAACATATTAAGTACTACTTTGGCACTTTTTGAAAACGTTAAAAAAAATTATGACTCTCATACAAAAAAACATAGTTGCCATACAAGTTAGTATGTTGTATTTAGGTATGAAATGTTTGAACTGAAGTATTAGCCAATCTGCTGAACCGATTTCGAAAATTCTTTCATTACTGGAATCGCTATTTACTATTTAACGATAATTGCTATGTTTTATACTCAGTTATAGTACTATTTCAACCTAATATTTTGAAAATTGTAAAAAAAGTCGGCAAAAAATGCGATTTTTCGACCATTAAAACGCATACGCTGACTACATAGTGCATAATACATAAAAATGATGTACTACAAAAATAACCGGCTTTACCCGGTCTACATAAAAGTCCTCGATAGCATATGTCCATGTCCTAAGGTTTTTGAACTATGACAGTTTTTATAACTTTAAATTTAATTAAATCGAGAGCGAAAACGTAGGTAATTTTCAAAACTATTTTGACAAAAATCGTATGAATCATCACTTTTTGGAATAAGACGTATATTTTTTGCTCACAAAAAACTGAATGCAGATTCGTATGAAGATGGAACAATGATTTAAGGAATAAACCGGACAAGTGCGAGTCAGGCTCACACACCGAGGGTTCCGTACAAATCCGAAAAATGTCACAACATTGGGAAGTAAATTGTTAAAATCTCTAAAATCGAATTAAATTAAAACCTGTTTTAGCATGTACTAATAAAGCTCTTTTATATGATACCTTATTACATGATAAGATTTACTCACTTTGAATTTTCAACCCATATTGTGTGAATCTAGGCCCTAATTTTATACGATAACTGAGAAGTTTTTCTTTCACACAACTGCAAGAGACCATAGATATACACTCGATATCTTTACGCGTTCCTGAAATAAAGAGTCTTGACATACACACCGACGGACAGACGGACAACAAAGTGTTCCTATAAGTTCCTTTTTTTCCTTTTGAGGTACGGAACCCTAAAAATGGTGAAACCTCCGAAGGTCAACTTGTGGTATTGAACCCCGACGGATCTCGAAAACGGTGGGGTTTAGAGATGTACTTTTTTCACAAAATATTGAGTACTACCTTGGTACTTTTTGGAACAATTAAAATGTTAGACGTTTCACTTAGATACATTGCCTATTTCACTCTTTTAGATGGACGTGAGAAAAAATAAAAATTAAAAAGGTGTAATGGTCAAAATCTCGGAAGGTTTACTCCTGGACCTGGACTCCCAAGGGCTCTCAAAATCGGTGGGGTTAGAGCTAAGTAGGGACTACTTACCTTAGTACTTTTTAGAAAAATGAAAAACATAGTTCCCATGCAATAAAACATAGCCATATATTTCAAAAATGGCCTCCATTTTGACATTAAAGAGGAGGACTGCGGTGTCGCGTTCATCGCGATGCCACGGCCGAGCCCATCGAGGTGGGGGCCTGGTTGGTCCCAAGTGGTGGATGACGACGTGTCTGGTGTTCGGCACGTAGTCAATCTGGAGGGAGCGCAAGCTCCGAGGTGGGGCCTGAGAAAGGCCAGCGCTGTCGGGTGCCGCGGAGGAGTGCGGAAGCGTGCCCGTAGCCCCGACACCAGGCGCCATGTCATTTTTGAAATCTACACCTCCGAGGTTAGGTTACGTTTGGTTAGGTTAGGTCAGAGCAGTGGAGGAACACCCAGGGGTTTTGGTGGGTATACCGACCAGTGGCGGGATTCCCACATAACCACTCGACTGCCCACGAGGTGTAGTGGTACCCGGAAAGGGTTTCCCATGGTAAAAAAAAAAAAAAAAATAGGTTAGGTTATGTTAGGTTAGCGCAGTGGAGGAACACCCAGGGGTTTTGGTGGGTATACTGACCTGTGGTGGGATCCCCACATAACCACCCGCCTGCCCACGAGGTGTAGTGGTACCCGGAAAGGAATTCCCATGGTAAAAAAAAAAAGGTTAGGTTATGTTAGGTTAGGTTAGGTTAGCGCAGTGGAGGAACACCCAGGGGTTTTGGTGGGTATACCGACCAGTGGCGGGATTCCCACATAACCACTCGACTAACCACGAGGTGTGGTGGTACCCGGAAAGGATTTCCCATGGTAAAAAAAAAAAAGGTTAGGTTAGGTTAGGTTAGGTTAGCGCAGTGGAGGAACACCCAGGGGTTTTGGTGAGTATACCGACCAGTGGTGGGATTCCCACATAACCACCCGCCTGCCCACGAGGTGTAGTGGTACCCGGAAAGGATTTCCCATGGTAAAAAAAAAAAAAAAAAGGTTAGGTTATGTTAGGTTAGGTTAGCGCAGTGGAGGAACACCCATGGGTTTTGGTGGGTATACCGACCAGTGGCGGGATTCCCACATAACCACCCGCCTGCCCACGAGGTGTAGTGGTACCCGGAAAGGATTTCCCATGGTAAAAAAAAAAAAAAAAAAGAGGTTAGGTTAGGTTAGCGCAGTGGAGGAACACCCATGGGTTTTGGTGGGTATACCGACCAGTGGCGGGATTCCCACATAACCACTCGACTGCCCACGAGGTGTAGTGGTACCCGGAAAGGATTTCCCATGGTAAAAAAAAAAAAAAAAAGGTTAGGTTAGGTTAGGTTAGGTTAGGTTATGTTAGGTTAGGTTAGGTTAGCGCAGTGGAGGAACACCCATGGGTTTTGGTGGGTATACCGACCAGTGGTGGGATTCCCACATAACCACCCGCGTGCCCACGAGGTGTAGTGGTACCCGGAAAGGATTTCCCATGGTAAAAAAAAAAAAAAAAAGGTTAGGTTGTGTTAGGTTAGGTTAGGTTAGCGCAGTGGAGGAACACCCAGGGGTTTTGGTGGGTATACCGACCAGTGGTGGGATTCCCACATAACCACCCGCCTGCCCACGAGGTGTAGTGGTACCCGGAAAGGATTTCCCAAGGTAAAAAAAAAAGGTTAGGTTATGTTAGGTTAGGTTAGGTTAGCGCAGTGGAGGAACACCCAGGGCTTTTGGTGGGTATACTGACCAGTGGCGGGATTCCCACATAACCACTCGACTGCCCACGAGGTGTAGTGGTACCCGGAAAGGATTTCCCATGGTAAAAAAAAAAAAAAAAAAGGTTAGGTTAGGTTAGGTTATGTTAGGTTAGGTTAGGTTAGCGCAGTGGAGGAACACCCATGGGTTTTGGTGGGTATACCGACCAGTGGTGGGATTCCCACATAACCACCCGCGTGCCCACGAGGTGTAGTGGTACCCGGAAAGGATTTCCCATGGTAAAAAAAAAAAAAAAAAAGTTAGGTTATGTTAGGGTAGGTTAGGTTAGGTTAGGTTAGGATTTTGAGGTTGTAGATTTTAAAAATGGCATTTATTTTGACATTAAGGATGGCAGATGTCACTTTTTTAAAAAGTAGCATCGTTTTTGAGATGTTAGGGGGCTAACCTAACCTTTTTTTTTTACCAGGGGAAAATATCTTTTAAATATATCACCACACATCGGGACAGGCGGGTGGTTATGTGGGAGTCCCCGCCCGTCGCTGGACGGTATACCCACCAAAATCCCTGGATATTCCGCCACTGCGCTAATCTAACCTAACCTAACCAAACCAAACCTTTTTTTTTTTTTTTTAGCCAGGGGAAATCCTTTATGGATACCACCACACCTCGTGGGCAGGCGGGTGGTTATGTGGGAGTCCCGCCACTGGTCGGTATACCCACCAAAACCCCTGGGTGTTCCTCCACTGCGCCTGGTGTCGGGGCTACGGGCACGCTTCCGCACTCATCCGCGGCACCCGACAGCGCTGGCCCAAACCGGGCCCCACCTCGGAGCGTAGGCTCCCTCTACAATGACGACGTGCCGAACACCAGACACGTCGTCATCCACCACCTGGGACCAACCAGCACTGGGCGTCGGACAGCACCCGTGTCCGACAGCCCTGGTCCCGATGCAACGGGTCAATTAAAGTGGCCCCGCGCCTGCCACTACGGCTGCAGAGGATAGGGAGAGCGGCCATCGCGATACCGACACGCCTCATCCCCTGCAGCCCCACCGCCTCCGCCAACACGTTGGCGGCACCCGTTAGGGCCGCTGGCAGGATGGATAGGCAGCGGCTTCCTCGCCGCCCGTCCATCCCGTCGCCGCCCCCGCCTCGATGGGCTCGGCCGCGGCATCGCGATGAACGCGACACCGCAGTCCTCCTCAGTCGGCAAGCCGACCTACTGGCCAGCCTCTACAGGGGTTTGGGGAAAAACCCGGAGAGGCGGCCCCACCTCGGGTTCCTCTTCGTTCACCAGGTTGGGACAGACCTGGCTACTAAGCCCCCCCGCCACGACAAGGCGGGAACCCACTCGGGGGGGAACCAAACCAAACCTAACCTAACCTCGGGGGTGTAGATTTCAAAAATGGCATTCATTTTGACATTACAAATGGCGGATGTCACTTTTGTTAAAAAGTCGTCATGGGTATCGTTTTCGAGGGTGTAGATTCCAAAAATGGCATCTATTTCGACATTAAAGATGGCGGATGTCCCTTTTATCAAAAAGTCGTCATGGGTATCGTTTTCGAGGTTTCCGGGGGTGTAGATTTCAAAAATGGCATCCATTTTGACATTTAAGATGGCGGATGTCACATTTGCCAAAAAGTCTTCATGGGTATCGTTCTCGAGGTTTTCGAGGGTGTAGGTTTCAAAAATGGCATCCATTTTGACATTAAAGATGGCGGATGTCACCTTTTTTGGTTTAGGTTAGGTTAGGTTATGTTAGGGTAGGTTAGGTTGTAGGTTAGGTTAGGTTATGTTAGGGTAAATTAGGTTAGGTTGTAGGTTAGGTTATGTTAGGGTAGGTTAGGTTGTAGGTTAGGTTAGGTTATGTTAGGGTAGGTTATGTTAGGTTAGGTTACGTCTTTTGGGTTGTAGATTTTAAATATGGCATCCATTTTGACATTAAGGATGGCAGATGTTACTTTTTTTAAAAAGTCGTATCGTTTTGAGATTTTCGGAGGCTAACCTAACCTAACTTTTTTTTTTACCAGGGGAAATCTTTTAAAAATACCACCACACCTCGGGACAGGCGGGTGGTAATGTGGGAGTCCTAACCTAACCTAACCTAACATAACCAAACCAAACCTTACTTAACCTCAGATGGATGTCGTTTTCGAGATTTTTGGGAATGTAAAGTCGTCACCAAAATACATTCTACATAGAAAAACCCTCGCGGGCCGCATGCGGCCCGCGCACCGCCCAAAATACTAGTTCATATTATATAAAGCTAAATTACCACTCACTGACTCATTTAGATAGTTGTTTAGGGGGATGGAGAAATGATGGGAAAAAACTAATTGTAGATTTGTATAGAGATGAGAAATTTATCGGGAGGAAAAATCCCAAAATCTTGAAAAAGTCTACTCCTCGACCTGGACCCCTAAGAGATCTCAAAAACGGTGAGGTTTAGGGGTATACTG
The DNA here is from genome assembly GCA_949316475.1 of Hypomecis punctinalis. Lineage (NCBI taxonomy): Eukaryota > Metazoa > Arthropoda > Insecta > Lepidoptera > Geometridae > Hypomecis > Hypomecis punctinalis. Next base: position 3,648,983 of record OX438809.1, read on the forward strand.
CTTGAACTAAATAGAGAGTACTACCTTGGTACTTTTTGGAAAAATCAAAAAAAAACATGGCTCCCATACAAAAAAACATGGCCGCCATACAAATTTGACATGCTTATAACTTCGAAACGGTTATACTTAGGTATGAACTGTTTGAACAAATGTTATAGCCAATCGATAGGAGCAACTGCCTATGATGACAAAAATCCAAGATGGCGGATCCAAGATGGCCGCCATTTTTCAAAATGGTCCGAGGGGGCTGATTTTTTGCATCCGGGGGTTTTTGGGGTCCCTTATTTTATTGGCGAAAAAAAATTTTGAAAAAGTTTTTTTTTAAAGATGGCCGCCATACATTGAATCTTTTTCATCTTTAGAGAGTTGTTTTGAGGAAACTATTAGCAATAACGAAAAACTGATTGCGGATTTGTATATAACTAAATAAGTGGTTTAAAGAATAAATGACGAAACTTCGGAAGGTCAACTCCTCATATTGGACCCCCAACGGATCTCAAAAACAGTGGGGTTTAGAGATGTACTTTGTTCACAAGATATTGAGTACTACCTTGGCACTTTCTGAAAACGTTAAAAAAAATCATAGCTCCCATACAAAAAAACATGGTCGCCATACAAATTAGTCAAAGTACTTAGGTATGAAATTTTTGAACAGCAGTTGTAGCCAATTTACTGAACCGATTTCGATTTTTTTTTCATTATTGAAATCGGTATTTAATACTCAATGATAACTGCTGTAGGTTATACTCAAATATAAGTACTATTTCAACCTAATATTTCGAAAATTGTAAAAAAAGTCGGCAAAAAATGCAAATTTTCGACCTTTGAGACGCATGCGCTGACTACATAGTGCATAATACATAAAAATGATGTACTACAAAAATAACCGGCTTTACTTGGTCTACATAAAAGTCCGCGACAGCATATGTCTATGTCCTAAGGTTTTTGAACTATGACAGGTTTTACAACTATAAATCGAGAGCGAAATAGTAGGTATTTTTCAAATGTTTTTTTACAAATAGTGTATCAATCCTTATCCAAATAAACACTTTAGTTAGCTTGGTCATTTCATACAGATCAAAATTGTCATTCACATCAAATAATTTCAACGGATAGTTTCGAAGATATCGTAAGATTAAAATTACAACGCAATAAGAAATATTGCCGCTGTAGTAACTGTGTACATAACGCCATACATTGAATCTTTTTCATCTTTAGAGAGTTGTTTTGAAGAAACTATTAGCAATAATGAAAAACTGATTGCAGATTTGTATATAAATATAAAAGTGGTTTAAGGAAAAAATGATGAAACTTCGGAAGGTCAACTCCTCATATTGAAGCCCCAACGGATCTCAAAAACGGTGGGGTTTAGAGATGTACTTTGTTCACAAGATATTGTGTACTACCTTAGCACTTTTGAAAACGTTAAAAAAAATCATAGCTCTCATACAAAAAAAAACGTGGTCGCCATACAAATTAGTCGAAGTACTTAGATATGAAATTTTTGAACAGCAGTTGTAGCCAATTTACTGAACCGATTTCGAATTTTTTTTCATTACTTAAATCTTTATTTAATACTTAATGATAATTGGTATGTATTATACTCAGTGATACTACTATTTCAACCTAATATTTTGAAAATTGTAAAAAAAGTCGGCAAAAAATGCAAATTTTCGACCTTTGAGACGCATGCGCTGACTACATAGTGCATAATACATAAAAATGATGTACTACAAAAATAACTGGCTTTACTTGGTCTACATAAAAGTCCGCAACAGCATATGTCCATGTCCTAAGGTAATTGAACTATGACAGTTTTTATAACTATAAATCGAGAGCGAAATAGTAGGTAATTTTCAAAACTATTTTGACGAAAATCGTATGAATCCTTATCCAAATGAATACTTTAATTAGCTTGGTCATTTTATACAGATCAAAATTGGCGTTCACACCAAATAATTTCAACGGATAGTTTCGAAGATATCGTAGGTTTAAAATTACAACGCAATAAAAAAATATTGCCGCGGTACTAACTGATACATAATCTATGCCACGTTTTCTACAAAGTTTTAGGTACATTTTGAGGTAAGAGCAATTTTGATACAATCAGATCCATCCTTCCAGCAGCCATAAGACGTCCACGGCTGGACATAGGCTTCCCATATAGGTTAATATAAACTTGCATCCAACGCGTTCTTGCGGTTTTGAGGAAGTATTAGCTAATCTGCTAAACCGATTTCGAAAATTCTTTCATTACTGGAATCGTTATTTACTATTTAATGATAATTGCTATGTTTTATACTCAGTTATAGTACTATTTCAACATAATATTTTGAAAAATGTAAAAAAAGTCGGCAAAAAATGCAATTTTTCGACCATTAAAACGCATGCGCTGACTACATAGTGCATAATACATAAAAATGATGTACTACAAAAATAACCGGCTTTACCTGGTCTACATAAAAGTCTTCAACAGCATATTTCCATGTAGGTACTAAGGTTATTGAACTATGACAGTTTTTATAACTATAAATCGAGAGCGAAATAGTAGGTAATTTTCAAAACTATTTTGAAAAAAATCGTATGAATCCTTATCCAAATGAATACTTCAAATAGCTTGGTCATTGTATACAGATCAAAATTGTCGTTCACACCAAATAATTTCAACCGATAGTTTCGAAGATATCGTAGGTTTAAAATTACAACGCAATAAAAAATATTGCCGTGGTACTAACTGATACATAATCTGTGCCACGACTTCTATTTATAACGTACACTAGAATACAAAGCTTTACTTTATCTAAGATAGATAAGGTATTTAAGATTGAGATAAGAGCAAGTTTTGTCGTAGTTACAGTAAAAGCTATATTTGAGATTGAACTATACCTACACCTTCAAGTAGAAAGCGGAAGCACTATTTTGAACCTTATGTTCATAGAAATAAAATTGATCTGGGTATAGGCTGTATAAGATGAAGAACAGACTTGCTGTAAGACTTGCCTATGGATATATTAATAAAAATGATTTGATTTGATTTGATTTGATACAATACGATCCATCCATCCAGCAGCCATAAGACGGCTGAACATAGGCTTCCCATATAGATCTGCAATAAGACCGGTTAATAGAAACTTGCATCCAGCGCGTTTTTGCGGTCTTGAGTGTAGTTTTTAAAATAAAATAAATAAATAAAAATAGATAATAGATTTTAATAATTATTTTTTTGCAAAAAATAGCATGACCGACTTCACCCTTGTACAAAATCATTACGTAGTATAAAATAAAGTAGGTATATAAATACCCTTTCGAACTAATAAATAATTTTTCGATTCGGTTCACAATTGGCGAAATTATCGATGAACATACACAAAAATATACATACAGGAACATAGAACTTCCTCCTTTTTGGAAGTCGGTTGTAAACAACAATAAATCGTTCCAAAAAAAAAAAAAATTGCTGCTACAGTTGACAAATTTCGCCGTCTCCCGTAAGTGATGTCCTGGCCAAGCGGTCAGGGGTAGTGTATACGACGTTACCCACGGTACCGATATCAAATCTCGCCAATTGCACGTCTTCATTTTGCTTCTTTTTTTGCATGAAAATATCATTTGGAAGCTCTTTTGTAAAAAAAATATTTATACCGCTCATACGATTTCCGCGCCATATTCTTAAAAGAGTAGAAAGCGGAAATTTTATTTTGAACCTTATGCTAATAGAAATAAAATTGATTTGGGTATGTACTTTTTGGAACAATTAAAAAAAACTTGGCTCTCATACAAAAAAAAACATGGCCGCCATACATTGCATTTTTCACTCATTTAGATGGTTGTTTCAAGGAAACTATTAGGAATGACAAAAAACTGAATCCATTTTGACATTAAAGATGGCGGATGTCACTTTTTTGCCAAAAGTCGTCATGGGTATCGTTTTCGAGGTTTTCGGGGGTGTAGATTTAAAAATGACATCTATTTTGACATTAAAGATGGCGGATGTCACTTTTTGCCAAAAGTCGTCATGGGTATCGTTTTCGAGGTTTTCGGGGGTATAGATTTCAAAAATGACATCCATTTTGACATTAAAGATGGCGGATGTCACTTTTTTGCCATAAGTCGTCATGGGTATCGTTTTCGAGGTTTTCGGGGGTGTAGATTTCAGAAATGACATCCATTTTGACATTAAAGATGGCGGATGTCACTTTTTTGCCAAAAGTCGTCATGGGTATCGTTTTCGAGGTTTTCGGGGGTGTAGATTTCAAAAATGACATCCATTTTGACATTAAAGATGGCGGATGTCACTTTTTTGCCAAAAGTCGTCATGGGTATCGTTTTCGAGGTTTTCGGGGGTGTAGATTTCAAATATGACATCTATTTTGACATTAAAGATGGCGGATGTCACTTTTTGCCAAAAGTCGTCATGGGTATCGTTTTCGAGGTTTTCGGGGGTGTAGATTTCAGAAATGACATCCATTTTGACATTAAAGATGGCGGATGTCACTTTTTTGCCAAAAGTCGTCATGGGTATCGTTTTCGAGGTTTTCGGGGGTGTAGATTTCAAAAATGACATCCATTTTGACATTAAAGATGGCGGATGTCACTTTTTTGCCATAAGTCGTCATGGGTATCGTTTTCGAGGTTTTCGGGGGTGTAGATTTCAAAAATGACATCTATTTTGACATTAAAGATGGCGGATGTCACTTTTTTGCCAAAAGTCGTCATGGGTATCGTTTTCGAGGTATTCGGGGGTGTAGATTTCAAAAATGACATCTATTTTGACATTAAAGATGGCGGATGTCACTTTTTTGCCAAAAGTCGTCATGGGTATCGTTTTCGAGGTTTTCGGGGGTATAGATTTCAAAAATGACATCCATTTTGACATTAAAGATGGCGGATGTCACTTTTTTGCCATAAGTCGTCATGGGTATCGTTTTCGAGGTTTTCGGGAGTGTAGATTTCAAAAATGACATCCATTTTGACATCAAAGATGGCGGATGTCTTTTTTTTGCCAAAAGTCGTCATGGGTATCGTTTTCGAGGTTTTTAGGAATGTAGACTTCAAACTTGAAGGTCTTTGCACCTATAAACAAACTCTGCACCTATAAACAAACTCGCGGGCCGCATGCGGCCCGCGCACCGCCCAAAATACTAGTTCATATTATATAAAGCTAAATTACCACTGACTGACTCATTTAGATAGTTGTTTAGGGGGATGGAGAAGTGGTGGGTAAAAAAAAATTACAGATTTGTATAGAGATGAGAAATTTATCGGGAGGAAAAATCCCAAAATCTTGAAAAGTCTACTCCTCAACCTAAACCCCTAAGGGATCTCAAAAACGGTGAGGTTTAGGGGTATACTGTTTTAACTAAATAGAAAGTACTACCTTGGTACTTTTTGGAAAATTGAAAAAAAACATGGCTCCCATACAAAAAAACATGGCCGCCATACAAACTTGACATGCTTATAACTTCCAAACGGTTATACTTAGGTATAGACTGTTTGAACAAATGTTATAGCCAATCGATAGGGGCAACTGCCAGTGATGACAAAAATCCAAGATGGCGGATCCAAGATGGCCGCCATTTTTCAAAATGGTCCCAGGGGGCTGATTTTTTGCATCCGGGAGTTTTTGGGGTCCCTTATTTCATTGGCGAAAAAAAATTTTGAAAAAGTTTTTTTTTAAAGATGGCCGCCATACATTGAATCTTTTTCATCTTTAGAGAGTTGTTTTGAAGAAACTATTAGCAATAACGGAAAACTGATTGCAGATTTGTATATAAAAAGAATAGTAGTTTAAGGAATAAATGATGAAACTTCGGAAGGTCAACTCCTCATATTGGACCCCCAACGGATCTCAAAAACGGTGTGGTTTAGAGATGTACTATGTTCACAAGATATTGTGTACTACCTTGGCACTTTTTGAAAACGTTAAAAAAAATCATAGCTTCCATACAAAAAAACATGGTCGCCATACAAATTAGTCGAAGTACTTAGGTATGAAATTTTTGAACACCAGTTGTAGCCAATTTACTGAACCGATTTCGAATTTTTTTTCACTACTGGAATTGGTATTTAATACGCAATGATAATCGCTATGTATTCTACTCAATTATAGTAAAAGTTCAACCTAATATTTCGAAAATTGTAAAAAAAGTCGGCAAAAAATGCAAATTTTCGAACTTTGAGACGCATGCGCTGACTACATAGTGCATAATACATAAAAATAATGTACCACAAAAATAACCGGCTTTACTTGGTCTACATAAAAGTCCGCGACAGCATATGTCTATGTCCTAAGGTTTTTGAACTATGACAGGTTTTACAACTATAAATCGAGAGCGAAATAGTAGGTATTTTTCAAATGTTTTTTTACAAATAGTGTATCAATCCTTATCCAAATAAACACTTTAGTTAGCTTGGTCATTTCAAACAGATCAAAATTGTGATTCACATCAAATAATTTCAACGGATAGTTTCAAAGATATCGTAAGATTAAAATTACAACGCAATAAAAAAATATTGCCGCTGTAGTAACTGTGTACATATTCTGTGCCATGACTTCTATTTATAACGTAGGTACACTAGAATACAAAGCTTTACTTTATCTAAGATAGATAAGGTATTTAAGATTGAGATAAGAGCAAATTTTGTCGTAGTTACAGTAAAAGCTATATTTGAGATTGAACTATACCTACACCGCTCGTATACGACTTGCCATATCCTTGAAGTAGAAAGCGGAAGCACTATTTTGAACCTTATTGTCATAGAAATAAAATTGATAAAATTCATCATTCAGCCTATACTTAGGGAAGTTATGCAAAATCCGAACACCCGCCTGCCGACCTCATGCCTCCCGCGCGCACCCTACGCCCGTGTTCAATAGTACTCAATAATACGGTTTTTTTTAGGATGGAAACTGTTGTACTTTAATATGGCCGCCATACATTGATTCTTTTTCATCTTTAGATAATTGTTTTGAGGAAACCATTTGCAATGACAATAAACTGATGGCAGATTCGTATAAAAATGGAATAATAATTTTAGAAAAAATTGGTAAAACCTCCGAAGGTCAATTTCTGGTATTGGACCCCCAAGGGATCTCGAAAACGGTGGAGTTTAGGTATGTACTTTCTTCGCAAAATATTGAGTACTACCTTGGTACTTTTTGGAACAATTAAAAAAAACATGGCTCCCATACAAAATAAATGGCCGCCATACATTTTTTTTTTACTCAGTTTTGTTTTGTTTTTTGTTTAGTTGTTATAAGGAAACTATCAGAGATGGGAAATATAGAAGTGAGAATATGATCGTGAGAAGAAATGAAATCTCGGAAGGTCAATTCTTCCACCTGGACCCCTAAGGGATCTCAATAACGGTGAGGTTTACAGATGTACTTCTTTCACAAAATATTGAGTACTACCTTGGCACTTTTTGGAACAATTAAAAAAAACTTGGCTCTCATACAAAAAAAACATGGTCGCCATACATTGCATTTTTCACTCATTTAGATGGTTGTTTCAAGGAAACTATTAGGAATGACAAAAAACTGAACCCATTTTGACATTAAAGATGGCGGATGTCACTTTTGTTAAAAAGTCGTTATGGGTATCGAAATCGAGGTTTTCGGAGGTGTAGATTTCATAAATGGCATCCATTTCGACATTACAGATGGCGGATGTCACTTTTTTCAAAAAGTCGTCATGGGTATCGTTTTCAAGGTTTTCGGGGGTGTAAATTTGGAAAATGGCATCCATTTTGAAATTCAAGATGGCGGAAGTCATTTTTTTTGCAAAAAGTCGTCATGGGTGTCGTCGTCGAGGTTTTTGGGGGTGTAGATTTCAAAAATGGCATCCATTTTGAAATTCAAGATGGCGGATGTCACTTACTTTAAAAAAGTCGTCATGGGTGACGTTGTCGAGGTTTTCGGGGGTGTAGATTTCAAAAATGGCATCAATTTTGTAATTCAAGATGGCGGATGTCACTTTTTTGAAAAAGTCGTCATGGGTATCGTTTTCGAGGTATTCGGGGGTGTAAATTTCAAAAATGGCATCAATTTTGAAATTCAAGATGGTGGATGTCACTTTTTCAAAAAGTCGTCATGGGTATCGTTGTCGAGGTATTCGGGGGTGTAGATTTCAAAAATGTCATCCATTTTGGAATTATTGAAACTATTTTTTATTTTGAAGTAATTTTTTTTAGGAAATTTATTTTTTTATAACTTGTCTGTTAAAAAAACAAATCGCGGGCCGCATGCGGCCCGCGCACCGCCCAAAATACTAGTTCATATTATATAAAGCTAAATTACCACTCACTGACTCATTTAGATAGTTGTTTAGGGGGATGGAGAAATGATGGGAAAAAACTAATTGTAGATTTGTATAGAGATGAGAAATTTATCGGGAGGAAAAATCCCAAAATCTTGAAAAGTCTACTCCTCGACCTGGACCCCTAAGAGATCTCAAAAACGGTGAGGTTTAGGGGTATACTGCTTGAACTAAATAGAGAGTACTACCTTGGTACTTTTTGGAAAAATCAAAAAAAACATGGCTCCCATACAAAAAAACATGGCCGCCATACAAATTTGACATGCTTATAACTTCGAAACGGTTATACTTAGGTATGAACTGTTTGAACAAATGTTATAGCCAATCGATAGGAGCAACTGCCTATGATGACAAAAATCCAAGATGGCGGATCCAAGATGGCCGCCATTTTTCAAAATGGTCCGAGGGGGCTGATTTTTTGCATCCGGGGGTTTTTGGGGTCCCTTATTTTATTGGCGAAAAAAAATTTTGAAAAAGTTTTTTTTTAAAGATGGCCGCCATACATTGAATCTTTTTCATCTTTAGAGAGTTGTTTTGAGGAAACTATTAGCAATAACGAAAAACTGATTGCGGATTTGTATATAACTAAATAAGTGGTTTAAAGAATAAATGACGAAACTTCGGAAGGTCAACTCCTCATATTGGACCCCCAACGGATCTCAAAAACAGTGGGGTTTAGAGATGTACTTTGTTCACAAGATATTGAGTACTACCTTGGCACTTTCTGAAAACGTTAAAAAAAATCATAGCTCCCATACAAAAAAACATGGTCGCCATACAAATTAGTCAAAGTACTTAGGTATGAAATTTTTGAACAGCAGTTGTAGCCAATTTACTGAACCGATTTCGATTTTTTTTTCATTATTGAAATCGGTATTTAATACTCAATGATAACTGCTGTAGGTTATACTCAAATATAAGTACTATTTCAACCTAATATTTCGAAAATTGTAAAAAAAGTCGGCAAAAAATGCAAATTTTCGACCTTTGAGACGCATGCGCTGACTACATAGTGCATAATACATAAAAATGATGTACTACAAAAATAACCGGCTTTACTTGGTCTACATAAAAGTCCGCGACAGCATATGTCTATGTCCTAAGGTTTTTGAACTATGACAGGTTTTACAACTATAAATCGAGAGCGAAATAGTAGGTATTTTTCAAATGTTTTTTTACAAATAGTGTATCAATCCTTATCCAAATAAACACTTTAGTTAGCTTGGTCATTTCATACAGATCAAAATTGTCATTCACATCAAATAATTTCAACGGATAGTTTCGAAGATATCGTAAGATTAAAATTACAACGCAATAAGAAATATTGCCGCTGTAGTAACTGTGTACATAACGCCATACATTGAATCTTTTTCATCTTTAGAGAGTTGTTTTGAAGAAACTATTAGCAATAATGAAAAACTGATTGCAGATTTGTATATAAATATAAAAGTGGTTTAAGGAAAAAATGATGAAACTTCGGAAGGTCAACTCCTCATATTGAAGCCCCAACGGATCTCAAAAACGGTGGGGTTTAGAGATGTACTTTGTTCACAAGATATTGTGTACTACCTTAGCACTTTTTGAAAACGTTAAAAAAAATCATAGCTCTCATACAAAAAAAACGTGGTCGCCATACAAATTAGTCGAAGTACTTAGATATGAAATTTTTGAACAGCAGTTGTAGCCAATTTACTGAACCGATTTCGAATTTTTTTTCATTACTTAAATCTTTATTTAATACTTAATGATAATTGGTATGTATTATACTCAGTGATACTACTATTTCAACCTAATATTTTGAAAATTGTAAAAAAAGTCGGCAAAAAATGCAAATTTTCGACCTTTGAGACGCATGCGCTGACTACATAGTGCATAATACATAAAAATGATGTACTACAAAAATAACTGGCTTTACTTGGTCTACATAAAAGTCCGCAACAGCATATGTCCATGTCCTAAGGTAATTGAACTATGACAGTTTTTATAACTATAAATCGAGAGCGAAATAGTAGGTAATTTTCAAAACTATTTTGACGAAAATCGTATGAATCCTTATCCAAATGAATACTTTAATTAGCTTGGTCATTTTATACAGATCAAAATTGGCGTTCACACCAAATAATTTCAACGGATAGTTTCGAAGATATCGTAGGTTTAAAATTACAACGCAATAAAAAAATATTGCCGCGGTACTAACTGATACATAATCTATGCCACGTTTTCTACAAAGTTTTAGGTACATTTTGAGGTAAGAGCAATTTTGATACAATCAGATCCATCCTTCCAGCAGCCATAAGACGTCCACGGCTGGACATAGGCTTCCCATATAGGTTAATATAAACTTGCATCCAACGCGTTCTTGCGGTTTTGAGGAAGTATTAGCTAATCTGCTAAACCGATTTCGAAAATTCTTTCATTACTGGAATCGTTATTTACTATTTAATGATAATTGCTATGTTTTATACTCAGTTATAGTACTATTTCAACATAATATTTTGAAAATTGTAAAAAAAGTCGGCAAAAAATGCAATTTTTCGACCATTAAAACGCATGCGCTGACTACATAGTGCATAATACATAAAAATGATGTACTACAAAAATAACCGGCTTTACCTGGTCTACATAAAAGTCTTCAACAGCATATTTCCATGTAGGTACTAAGGTTATTGAACTATGACAGTTTTTATAACTATAAATCGAGAGCGAAATAGTAGGTAATTTTCAAAACTATTTTGAAAAAAATCGTATGAATCCTTATCCAAATGAATACTTCAAATAGCTTGGTCATTGTATACAGATCAAAATTGTCGTTCACACCAAATAATTTCAACCGATAGTTTCGAAGATATCGTAGGTTTAAAATTACAACGCAATAAAAAATATTGCCGTGGTACTAACTGATACATAATCTGTGCCACGACTTCTATTTATAACGTACACTAGAATACAAAGCTTTACTTTATCTAAGATAGATAAGGTATTTAAGATTGAGATAAGAGCAAGTTTTGTCGTAGTTACAGTAAAAGCTATATTTGAGATTGAACTATACCTACACCTTCAAGTAGAAAGCGGAAGCACTATTTTGAACCTTATGTTCATAGAAATAAAATTGATCTGGGTATAGGCTGTATAAGATGAAGAACAGACTTGCTGTAAGACTTGCCTATGGATATATTAATAAAAATGATTTGATTTGATTTGATTTGATACAATACGATCCATCCATCCAGCAGCCATAAGACGGCTGAACATAGGCTTCCCATATAGATCTGCAATAAGACCGGTTAATAGAAACTTGCATCCAGCGCGTTTTTGCGGTCTTGAGTGTAGTTTTTAAAATAAAATAAATAAATAAAAATAGATAATAGATTTTAATAATTATTTTTTTGCAAAAAATAGCATGACCGACTTCACCCTTGTACAAAATCATTACGTAGTATAAAATAAAGTAGGTATATAAATACCCTTTCGAACTAATAAATAATTTTTCGATTCGGTTCACAATTGGCGAAATTATCGATGAACATACACAAAAATATACATACAGGAACATAGAACTTCCTCCTTTTTGGAAGTCGGTTGTAAACAACAATAAATCGTTCCAAAAAAAAAAAAAATTGCTGCTACAGTTGACAAATTTCGCCGTCTCCCGTAAGTGATGTCCTGGCCAAGCGGTCAGGGGTAGTGTATACGACGTTACCCACGGTACCGATATCAAATCTCGCCAATTGCACGTCTTCATTTTGCTTCTTTTTTTGCATGAAAATATCATTTGGAAGCTCTTTTGTAAAAAAAATATTTATACCGCTCATACGATTTCCGCGCCATATTCTTAAAAGAGTAGAAAGCGGAAATTTTATTTTGAACCTTATGCTAATAGAAATAAAATTGATTTGGGTATGTACTTTTTGGAACAATTAAAAAAAACTTGGCTCTCATACAAAAAAAAACATGGCCGCCATACATTGCATTTTTCACTCATTTAGATGGTTGTTTCAAGGAAACTATTAGGAATGACAAAAAACTGAATCCATTTTGACATTAAAGATGGCGGATGTCACTTTTTTGCCAAAAGTCGTCATGGGTATCGTTTTCGAGGTTTTCGGGGGTGTAGATTTAAAAATGACATCTATTTTGACATTAAAGATGGCGGATGTCACTTTTTGCCAAAAGTCGTCATGGGTATCGTTTTCGAGGTTTTCGGGGGTATAGATTTCAAAAATGACATCCATTTTGACATTAAAGATGGCGGATGTCACTTTTTTGCCATAAGTCGTCATGGGTATCGTTTTCGAGGTTTTCGGGGGTGTAGATTTCAGAAATGACATCCATTTTGACATTAAAGATGGCGGATGTCACTTTTTTGCCAAAAGTCGTCATGGGTATCGTTTTCGAGGTTTTCGGGGGTGTAGATTTCAAAAATGACATCCATTTTGACATTAAAGATGGCGGATGTCACTTTTTTGCCAAAAGTCGTCATGGGTATCGTTTTCGAGGTTTTCGGGGGTGTAGATTTCAAATATGACATCTATTTTGACATTAAAGATGGCGGATGTCACTTTTTGCCAAAAGTCGTCATGGGTATCGTTTTCGAGGTTTTCGGGGGTGTAGATTTCAGAAATGACATCCATTTTGACATTAAAGATGGCGGATGTCACTTTTTTGCCAAAAGTCGTCATGGGTATCGTTTTCGAGGTTTTCGGGGGTGTAGATTTCAAAAATGACATCCATTTTGACATTAAAGATGGCGGATGTCACTTTTTTGCCATAAGTCGTCATGGGTATCGTTTTCGAGGTTTTCGGGGGTGTAGATTTCAAAAATGACATCTATTTTGACATTAAAGATGGCGGATGTCACTTTTTTGCCAAAAGTCGTCATGGGTATCGTTTTCGAGGTATTCGGGGGTGTAGATTTCAAAAATGACATCTATTTTGACATTAAAGATGGCGGATGTCACTTTTTTGCCAAAAGTCGTCATGGGTATCGTTTTCGAGGTTTTCGGGGGTATAGATTTCAAAAATGACATCCATTTTGACATTAAAGATGGCGGATGTCACTTTTTTGCCATAAGTCGTCATGGGTATCGTTTTCGAGGTTTTCGGGAGTGTAGATTTCAAAAATGACATCCATTTTGACATCAAAGATGGCGGATGTCTTTTTTTTGCCAAAAGTCGTCATGGGTATCGTTTTCGAGGTTTTTAGGAATGTAGACTTCAAACTTGAAGGTCTTTGCACCTATAAACAAACTCTGCACCTATAAACAAACTCGCGGGCCGCATGCGGCCCGCGCACCGCCCAAAATACTAGTTCATATTATATAAAGTTAAATTACCACTGACTGACTGACTGACTGACTGACTCACTCACTTAGATAGTTGTTTAGGGAGATGGAGAAGTGGTGGGTGAAAAATAATTACAGATATGTATAGAGATGAAAAATTTATCGAGAGGAAAAATCCCAAAATCTTAAAAAGTCAACTCTTCAACCTGGACCCCTAAAGGATCTCAAAAACGGTGAAGTTTAGGGGTATACTGTTTGAACTAAATAGAGAGTACTACCTTGGTTCTTTTTGGAAAAATTAAAAAAAACATGGCTCCCATACAAAAAAACATGGCCGCCATACAAACTTGACATGCTCATAACTTCGAAACGGTTATACTTAGGTATAGACTGTTTGAACAAATGTTATAGCCAATCGATAGGGGCAACTGCCTATGATGACAAAAATCCAAGATGGCGGATTCAAGATGGCGGCCATTTTTCAAAATGGTCCGAGGGGGCTGATTTTTTGCATCCGGGGATTTTTGGAGTCCCTTAATTCATTGCCGAAAAAAAATTTTGAAAAAGTTTTTTTTTAAAGATGGCCGCCATACATTGAATCTTTTTCATCTTTAGAGAGTTGTTTTGAGGAAACTATTAGGAATAACGAAAAACTGATTGCAGATTCGTATATAAATAGAATAGTGGTTTAAGGAATAAATGATGAAATTTCGGAAGGTCAATTCCTCATATTGGACCCCCAACGGATCTCAAAAACAGTGGGGTTTAGAGATGTACTTTGTTCACAAGATATTGTGTACTACCTTGGCACTTTTTGAAAACGTTAAAAAAAATCATAACTCCCATACAAAAAAACATGGTCGCCATACAAATTAGTCAAAGTACTTAGGTATGAAATTTTTGAACAGCAGTTGTAGCCAATTTACTAAACCGATTTGGAATTTTTTTTCATTACTGGAATCGGTATTTAATACTCAATGATAATTGTTTTGTATTCTACTCAATTATAGTACAAGTTCAACCTAATATTTCGAAAATTGTAAAAAAAGTCGGCAAAAAATGCAAATTTTCGAACTTTGAGACGCATGCGCTGACTACATAGTGCATAATACATAAAAATGATGTACTACAAAAATAACCGGCTTTACTTGGTCTACATAAAAGTCCGCGCCAGCATATGTCTATGTCCTAAGGTTTTTGAACTATGACAGGTTTTACAACTATAAATTGAGAGCGAAATAGTAGGTATTTTTCAAATGTTTTTTTACAAATAGTGTATCAATCCTTATCCAAATAAACACTTTATTTAGCTTGGTCATTTCATACAGATCAAAATTGTCATTCACATCAAATAATTTCAACGGATAGTTTCGAAGATATCGTAAGATTAAAATTACAACGCAATAAGAAATATTGCCGCTGTAGTAACTGTGTACATAACGCCATACATTGAATCTTTTTCATCTTTAGAGAGTTGTTTTGAAGAAACTATTAGCAATAATGAAAAACTGATTTCAGATTCGTATATAAATAAAATAGTGGTTTAAGGAATAAATGATGAAACTTCGGAAGGTCAACTCCTCATATTGGACCCCCAACGGATCTCAAAAACGGTGTGGTTTAGAGATGTACTTTGTTCACAAGATATTGTGTACTTCCTTGGCACTTTTTGAAAACGTTAAAAAAAATCAAAGCTCCCATACAAAAAAATATGGTCGCCATACAAATTAGTCGAAGTACTTAGGTATGAAATTTTTGAACAGTAGTTGTAGCCAATTTACTTAACCGATTTCGAATTTTTTTTCATTACTGGAATCGTTATTTAATAATTAATGATAATTGTTATGTATTATACTCAGTGATAGTACTATTTCAACCTAATATTTTGAGAATTGTAAAAAAAGTCGGCAAAAAATGCAAATTTTCGACATTTGAGACGCATGCGCTGACTACATAGTGCATAATACATACAAATGATGTACTACAGAAATAACCGGCTTTACCTGGTCTACATAAAAATCCGCAACAGCATATGTCTATGTCCTAAGGTTTTTGAACTATGACAGTTTTTATAACTATAATTAGAGAGCGAAATAGTAGGTATTTTTCAAATGTTTTTTTACAAAAAGTTTATCAATCCTTATCCAAATAAACACTTTTGTTAGCTTGGTCATTTCATACTGATCAAAATTGTCATTCACTCCAAATAATTTCAACGGATAGTTTCAAAGATATCGTAGGTTCAAAATTACAACGCAATAAAAAATATTGCCGCGGTACATACTGTTACATAATCTGTGCCACGACTTCTATTTATAACGTACACTAAAATACAAAGCTTTAAGATTGAGATAAGAGCAAGTTTTGTCGTAGTTACAGTAAAAGCTATGTTTGAGATTGAACTATACCTACACCGCTCGAATACGACTTGCCATATCCTTCAAGTAGAAAGCGGAAGCACTATTTTGAACCTTATCGTTATAGAAATAAAATTGATCCGGGTAAGTATAGGCTGAATGATGAAACTTGATGGCGTTGGTAAACACGAAGCGAGCCGTTGCGTTGTATCAAATTCATATATCAGAACCGATGCGATTTGGGGTTAAGCGTCACACAAGTCGGCGGACAAATAATAATAAAATAATATTTTGAAAATTGTAAAAAAAGTCGGCAAAAAATGCAATTATTAGTCCTTTTAAGCGCATGCGCTGACTACATAGTGCATAATACTTAAAAATGATGTATTACAAAAATAACCAACTTTACCTGGTCTACATAAAAGTCCGGGTAGTGGATACGACGTCGGCCTCGGTACCGATATCCAATCTCGCCAATAGCACATTTTTTTTTGCTTCTTTTTGTTGCAGGAAAATATCATTTGGAAGCTCTATAATTTATTTTTGTAAAATAATTCCTGGCCGAGCGGTCAGGGGTAGTGGATACGACGTCACCCACGGTACCGGTATCAAATCCCGACAATTGCACGTCTTCTTTTTGCTTGTTTTTGTTGCATGAACATATCGTTTGGAAGCTCTTTTGTTGACTTATAATTAATTTTCGTAAATTAATTATTTAGACCGCTCATACGATTTCCGCGCCATATTCTTAGAAGAATAAAAAGCGAAAGTTTTATTTTGAACCTTATGTTCATAGAAATAGAAGTGATCTGGGTATAGGCTGTAAGATGAAGGTCAGACTTGCTGTTAGACTTGCCTATGGACACAATCTGATCCATCCATCCAGCAGCCATATTACGTCCGCGGCTGGACATAGGCCTCCCATATAGATCTGCAATAAGACCGGTTAATAGAAACTTGCATCCAGCGCATTCTTGCGGTCTTGAGTGTGGTTTTATTAATAAATAAAACAATTATATATAAATAGGTTATAGTATGGCATTCATTTTGAACTTAAAAATGGATCACTATTATTATTTTGGATGTTTTCGGGGGTGTAGATTTCAAAAATGGCGGCCATTTTGAAATTCAAGATGGCGAAAGTCGTCATGGGTGTCGTCGTCGAGGTTTTTTGGGGTGTAGATTTCAAAAATGGCATCCATTTTGAAATTCAAGATGGCGGATGTCACTTTTTTGAAAAAGTCGTCATGGGTATCGTTTTCGAGGTATTCGGGGGTGTAGATTTCAAAAATGGCGTCTATTTTGAAATTCAAGATGGCGGAAGTCACTTTTTTGCAAAAGGTCGTCATGGGTGTCATTGTCGAGGTTTTTGGGGGTGTAGATTTCAAAAATGGCAACCATTTTGAAATTCAAGATGGCGGATGTCACTTACTTTCAAAAAGTCGTCATGGGTGTCGTTGTCGAGGTTTTTGGGGGTGTAGATTTCAAAAAAGGCATCCATTTTGAAATACAAGATGGCGGATGTCACTTTTTTGCACAAAGTCGTCATGGGTATCGTTTTCGAGGTTTTCGGGGGTGTAAATTTCGAAAATGGCATCCATTTTGAAATTCAAGATGGCGGAAGTCATTTTTTTGCAAAAAGTCGTCATGGGTGTCGTTGTCGAGGTTTTTGGGGGTGTAGATTTCAATAATGGCATCAATTTTGAAATCAAAGATGGCGGATGTAACTTTTTTGCAAAAAGTCGTCATGGGTGCCGTTTTCGAGGTTTTTTGGGGTGTAGATTTAAAAAATGGCATCCATTTTGTAATTCAAGATGGCGGAAGTCACTTTTTTGCAAAAAGTCGTCATGGGTATCGTATTCGAGGTTTTTGGGGGTGTAGATTTCAAAAATGGCATCCATTTTGAAATTCAAGATGGCGGAAGTCACTTTTTTGCAAAAAGTCATGGATGTCGTTTTCGAAGTTTTTGGGGTCGTAAAGTCATCGCGAAAATGAAATCTACTTAAAAAAAACTCTCGCGGGCCGCATGCGGCCCGCGCACCGCCCAAAATACTAGTTCATATTATATAAAGCTAAATTACCATTCACTGACTGACTCATTTAGATAGTTGTTTAGGGGGAAGGAGAAGTGATGGGAAAAAAATAATTATAGATTTGTATAGAGATGAGAAATTTATCGGGAGGAAAAATCCCAAAATCGACCTGAACGTGACCTGGACCTGGATCCTCAACGGATCTCAGAAACGGTAGGGTTTAGGGGTATACTGTTTGAACTAAATAGAGAGTACTACCTTGGTACTTTTTGGAAAAATCAAAAAAAACATGGCTCCCATACAAAAAAACATGGCCGCCATACAAATTTGACATGCTTATAACTTCCAAACGGTTATACTTAGGTATAGACTGTTTGAACAAATGTTATAGCCAATCGATAGGGGCAACTGCCAATGATGACAAAAATCCAAGATGGCGGATCCAAGAT
Organism: Hypomecis punctinalis; assembly: GCA_949316475.1. Taxonomy (NCBI): domain Eukaryota; kingdom Metazoa; phylum Arthropoda; class Insecta; order Lepidoptera; family Geometridae; genus Hypomecis; species Hypomecis punctinalis. The sequence continues at coordinate 3,667,422 of OX438809.1, forward strand.
GGCGGCCATTTTTCAAAATGGTCCGAGGGGGCTGATTTTTTGCATCCGGGGGTTTTTGGGGTCCCTTATTTCATTGGCGAAAAAAAATTTTGAAAAAGTTTTTTTTTAAAGATGGCCGCCATACATTGAATCTTTTTCATCTTTAGAGAGTTGTTTTGAGGAAACTATTAGCAATAACGAAAAACTAATTACAGATTCGTATATAAATATAATAGTGGTTTAAGGAATAAATGATGAAACTTCAAAAGGTCAACTCCTCATATTGGACCCCCAACGGATCTCAAAAACGGTGGGGTTTAGAGATGTGCTTTGTTCACAAGATATTGAGTACTACCTTGGCACTTTTTGAAAACGTTAAAAAAAATCATGACTCCCATACAAAAAAACATGGTCGCCATACAAATTAGTCAAAGTACTTAGGTATGAAATTTTTGAACAGCAGTTGTAGCCAATTTACTGAACCGATTTCGAATTTTTTTTCATTACTGGAATCGGTATTTAATACTCAATGATAGTTGTTATGAATTCTACTCAATTATAGTACAAGTTCAACCTAATATTTCGAAAATTGTAAAAAAAGTCGGCAAAAAATGCAAATTTTCGACCTTTGAGACGCATGCGCTGACTACATAGTGCATAATACATAAAAATGATGTACCACAAAAATAACCGGCTTTACTTGGTCTACATAAAAGTCCGCGACAGCATATGTCTATGTCCTAAGGTTTTTGAACTATGACAGTTTTTATAACTATAAATCGCGAGCGAAATAGTAGGTAATTTTCAAAACTATTTTGACAAAAATCGTATGAATCCTTATCCAAATTAATACTTTAATTAGCTTGGTCATTTCATACAGATCAAAATTGTCATTCACATCAAATAATTTTAACCGATAGTTTCGAAGATATCGTAAGATTAAAATTACAACGCAATAAAAAATATTGCCGCGGTACATACTGTTACAGAATCTGTGGCGCGACTTCTACAAAGCTTTAAATTATTCGGATAGATCATGAGGTTAAAACGAAAAACTGATCGCAGATTCTTATATAAATAAAAAAGTGGTTTAAGAAAAAATTAATGAAACTTCGGAAGGTCAACTCCTCATATTGGACCCCCAACGGATCTCAAAAACGGTGAGGTTTAGAGATGTGCTTTGTTCACAAGATATTGAGTACTACCTTGGCACTTTTTGAAAACGTTAAAAAAAATCATAGCTCCCATACAAAAAAAACATGGTCGCCATACAAATTAGTCGAAGTACTTAGGTATGAAATTTTTGAACAGCAGTTGTAGCCAATTTACTGAACCGATTTCGAATTTTTTTTCATTACTGGAATCGGTTTTTAATACTCAATGATAGTTGCTATGTATTCTACTCAATTATAGTACAAGTTCAACCTAATATTTTGAAAATTGTAAAAAAAGTCGGCAAAAAATGCAAATTTTCGACCTTTGAGACGCATGCGCTGACTACATAGTGCATAGTACATAAAAATGATGTACTACAAAAATAACCGGCTTTACCTGGTCTACATAAAAATCCGAGACAGCATATGTCTATGTCCTAAGGTTTTTGAACTATGACAGTTTATACAACTATAATTCGAGAGCGAAATAGTAGGTAATTTTCAAAACTATTTTGACAAAAATCGTATGAATCCTTATCCAAATAAATACTTTAATTAGCTTGGTCATTTTATTCAGATCAAAATTGTCATTCACACCAAATAATTTCAACCGTTAGTTTCGAAGATATCGTAGGTTCAAAATTACAACGCAATAAAAAATATTGCCGCGGTACATACTGTTACATAATCTGTGCCACGACTTCTATTTATAATGTACACTAAAATACAAAGCTTTAAGATTGAGATAAGAGCAAGTTTTGTCGTAGTTACAGTAAAAGCTATGTTTCAGATTGAACTATACCTACACCGCTTGAATACGACTTGCCATATCATTCAAGTAGAAAGCGGAAGCACTATTTTGAACCTTATGCTCATAGAAATAAACCTTTGAGACGCATACGCTGACTACATAGTGCATAATACATAAAAACAATGTACTACAAAAATAACCGGCTTTACTTGGTCTACATAAAAGTTCGCGACAGCATATGTCTATCTCCTAAGGTTTTTGAACTATGACAGTTTTTATAACTATAATTAGAGAGCGAAATAGTAGGTATTTTTCAAATGTTTTTTTTACAAATAGTGTATCAATCCTTATCCAAATAAACACTTTAGTTAGCTTGGTCATTTCATACAGATCAAAATTGTCATTCACATCAAATAATTTCAACGGATAGTTTCGAAGATATCGTAAGATTAAAATTACAACGCAATAAAAAATATTGCCGCGGTAGTAACTGTGTACATATTCTGTGCCATGACTTCTATTTATATCTAGAATACAAAGCTTTACTTTATCTAAGATAGATAAGGTATTTAAGATTGAGATATGAGCAAGTTTTGTCTTAGTTACAGTATAAGCTTTATTTGAGATTGAACTACGAGTATACCTACACCGCTCGAATACGACTTTCCATACCCTTCAAGTAGAAAGCGGAAGCACTATTTTGAACCTTATTTCCATAGAAATAAAATTGATAAAATTCATCATTCAGCCTATACTTACCAGTATAGGGAAGTTATGCATAAGCCGAACACCCGCCCGCCGACCTCATGCCTCCCGCGCGCACTCTACGCCCGTGTTCAATAGTACTCAATAGGTACTACGGTTTTTTTTTTGGGATGGAAACTGTTGTACGATTAGTGCTAAAGTCACGTTTTTAATATAGCCGCCACACATTGGTTCTTTTTCATCTTTAGATGATTGTTTTGAGGAAACCATTAGCAATGACAAAAAACTGGGTGCATGCAGATTCGTATAAAGATAGAATAATGATTTAAGGATTAAATGGTAAAACCTCCGAAGGTCAACTCCTGGTATTGGACCCCCGACGGATCTCGAAAACGGTGGGGTTTAGAGATTTACTTTCTTCGCAAAATATTGAGAACTACTTTGGTACTTTTTGGAACAATTAAAAAAAACTTGGCTCTCATACAAGAATAAACATGGCCGCCATACTTTGCATTTTTCACTCATTTAGATAGTTGTTTCAAGGAAACTATTAGGAATGACAAATAACTGAACCCATTTTGACATTAAAGATGGCGGTTATCACTTTTTTGCCAAAAGTCGTCATGGGTATCGTTTTCGAGGTGTTCGGGGGTGTAGATTTCAAAAATGGCATCAATTTTGAAATTCAAGATGGCGGATGTCACTTTTTTCAAAAAGTCGTCATGGGTATCGTTTTCGAGGTTTTCGGGGGTGTAGATTTCAAAAATGGCATCCATTTTGAAATTCAAGATGGCGGAGGTCTTTTTTTTGCAAAAAGTCGTCCTGGGTGTCGTTGTCGAGGTTTTCGGGGGTGTAAATTTAAAAAATGGCATCGATTTTGACATTTAAGATGGCGGATGTCACATTTTTGCTAAAAGTCGTCACGGGTATCGTTTTCGAGGTATTCGGGGGTGTAGATTTCAAAAATGCCATCAATTTTGAAATTCAAGATGGCGGATGTAACTTTTTTCAAAAAGTCGTCATGCGTATCGTTTTCGAGGTTTTCGGGGGTGTAGATTTCAGAAATGGCATCCATTTTGAAATTCAAGATGGCGGAGGTCACTTTTTTGCAAAAAGTCGTCATGGGTATCGTTTTCGAGGTGTTCGGGGGTGTAGATTTCAAAAATGGCATCAATTTTGAAATTCAAGATGGCGGATGTCACTTTTTTCAAAAAGTCGTCATGGGTATCGTTTTCGAGGTTTTCGGGGGTGTCGATTTCAAAAATGGCATCAATTTTGAAATTCAAGATGGCGGAAGTCACTTTTTTGCAAAAAGTCGTCATGGGTGTCGTTTTCGAGGTTTTTGGGGGTGCAGATTTCAAAAATGGCATCCATTTTGAAATTCAAGATGGCGAATGTCACTTATTCGCCAAAAGTCGTCATGGGTGTCGTTGTCGAGGTTTTTGGGGGTGCAGATTTCAAAAATGGCATCCATTTTGAAATTCAAGATGGCGAATGTCACTTATTCGCCAAAAGTCGTCATGGGTATCGTTTTCGAGGTTTTTAGGGATGTAGATTTCAAACTTGAAAGTCTTTGCACCTATAAACAAACTCGCGGGCCGCATGCGGCCCGCGCACCGCCCAAAATACTAGTTCATATTATATAAAGTTAAATTACCACTGACTGACTGACTGACTGACTGACTCACTCACTTAGATAGTTGTTTAGGGGGATGGAGAAGTGGTAGGTAAAAAAAAATTACAGATTTGTATAGAGATAAAAAATTTATCGGGAGGAAAAATCCCAAAATCGACCTGAACGTAACCTGGACTTGGATCCCGAATGGATCTCAGAAACGGTAGGGTTTAGAGGTGTACTGTTTGAACAAAGTAGAGAGTACTACCTTGGTACTTTTTGGAAAAATGAAAAAAAACATGGCTCCCATACAAAAAAACATGGCCGCCATACAAATTTGACATGCTTATAACTTCGTAACGGTTATACTTAGGTATGAACTGTTTGAACAAAAGTTGTAGCCAATCAATAGGGGCAACTGCCAATGATGACAAAAATCCAAGATGGCGGATTCAAGATGGCGGCCATTTTTCAAAATGGTCCGAGGAGGCTGATTTTTTGCATCCGGGGGTTTTTGGGGTCCTTCATTTCATTGGCGAAAAAAAATTTTGAAAAAGTTTTTTTTTAAAGATGGCCGCCATACATTGAATCTTTTTCATCTTTAGAGAGTTGTTTTGAGGAAACTATTAGCAATAACGAAAAACTGATTGCGGATTTGTATATAACTAAATAAGTGGTTTAAAGAATAAATGACGAAACTTCGGAAGGTCAACTCCTCATATTGGACCCCCAACGGATCTCAAAAACGGTGGGGTTTAGAGATGTACTTTGTTCACAAGATATTGAGTACTACCTTGGCACTTTCTGAAAACGTTAAAAAAAATCATGACTCCCATACAAAAAAACATGGTCGCCATACAAATTAGTCGAAAAACTTATGTATGAAATTTTTGAACAGCTGTTGTAGCCAATTTTCTGAACCGATTTCGAATTTTTTTTCATTGCTGGAATTGTTATTTAATATTCAATGATAATTGTTATGTGATGTAATCAGTTATAGTACATTTTTAGCCTAAAATTTTGAAAAATATAAAAAAAGTCGTCAAAAAATTAAAATTTTCGACCTTTGAAGCACATGCGCTGACTACATAGTGCATAATACATAAAAATGATGTACTCCCAAAAAAACCGGCTTTACTTGGTCTACATAAAAGCCCGCGACAGCATATGTCTATGTCCTAAGGTTTTTGAACTATGACAGGTTTTACAACTATAAATCGAGAGCGAAATAGTAGGTATTTTTCAAATGTTTTTTTACAAATAGTGTGTCAATCATTATCCAAATAAACACTTTAGTTAGCTTGGTCATTTCATACAGATCAAAATTGTCATTCACATCAAATAATTTCAACGGATAGTTTCGAAGATATCGTAAGATTAAAATTACAACGCAATAAGAAATATTGCCGCTGTAGTAACTGTGTACATAACGCCATACATTGAATCTTTTTCATCTTTAGAGAGTTGTTTTGAAGAAACTATTAGCAATAATGAAAAATTGATTGCAGATTTGTATATAAATATAAAAGTGGTTTAAGGAAAAAATGATGAAACTTCGGAAGGTCAACTCCTCATATTGAAGCCCCAACGGATCTCAAAAACGGTGGGGTTTAGAGATGTACTTTGTTCACAAGATATTGTGTACTACCTTGGCACTTTTTGAAAACGTTAAAAAAAATCATAGCTCTCATACAAAAAAACATGGTCGCCATACAAATTAGTCGAAGTACTTAGATATGAAATTTTTGAACAGCAGTTGTAGCCAATTTACTGAACCGATTTCGAATTTTTATTCATTACTTGAATCGTTATTTAATACTTAATGATAATTGTTATGTATTATACTCAGTGATACTACTATTTCAACCTAATATTTTGAAAATTGTAAAAAAAGTCGGCAAAAAATGCAAATTTTCGACCTTTGAGACGCATGTGCTGACTACATAGTGCATAATACATAAAAATGATGTACTACAAAAATAACTGGCTTTACTTGGTCTATATAAAAGTCCGCGACAGCATATGTCCATGTCCTAAGGTAATTGAACTATGACAGTTTTTATAACTATAATTAGAGAGCGAAATAGTAGGTATTTTTCAAATGTTTTTTTACAAATAGTGTATCAATCCTTATCCAAATAAACACTTTAGTTAGCTTGGTCATTTCACACAGATCAAAATTGTCATTCACATCAAATATTTTCAACGGATAGTTTCGAAGATATCGTAAGATTAAAATGACAACGCATTAAGAAATATTGCCGCTGTAGTAACTGTGTACATAACGCCATACATTGAATCTTTTTCATCTTTAGAGAGTTGTTTTGTGGAAACTATTAGCAATAACGAAATACTGATTACAGATTCGTATATAAATATAATAGTGATTTAAGAAATAAATAATGAAACTTCGGAAGGTCAACTCCTCATATTGGACCCCCAACGGATCTCAAAAACGGTGGGGTTTAGAGATGTACTTTGTCCACAAGATATTGAGTACTACCTTGGCACTTTATGAAATCGTTAAAAAAAATCATAGCTCCCATACAAAAAAACATGGTCGCCATACAAATTAGTCAAAGTACTTAGGTATGAAATTTTTGAACAGCAGTTGTAGCCAATTTACTGAACCGATTTCGAATTTTTTTTCATTACTTGAATCATTTTTTAATACCTTATGATAATTGTTATGTATTATACTCAGTTATAGTACTATATTAACCTAATATTTTGAAAATTGTAAAAAAAGTCGGCCAAAAATGCAAATTTTCGACCTTTGAGACACATGCGCTGACTACATAGTGCATAATACTTAAAAATGATGTGCTACAAAAATAACCGGCTTTACTTGGTCTACATAAAAGTCTTTAACAGCATATGTCTATGTCCTAAGGTTTTTGAACTATGACAGTTTTTATAAATATAATTAGAGAGCGAAATAGTAGGTATATTTTTCAAAACTATTTTGACAAATAATGTATCAATCCTTATCTTAATAAACAATTTAGTTAGCTTGGCCATTTCATACAGATCAAAATTGTCATTCACATCAAATAATTTCAACGGATAGTTTCGAAGTTATTGTAAGTTTAAAATTACAACGCAATAAGAAATATTGCCGCGGTACATACTGTTACATAATCTGTGCCACGACTTCTACAAAGCTTTAAATTATTCGGATAGATCATAAGGTCATGAGACAAGAGCAATTTTTTTAGTAATTTTAAGAGCGTTATAGGCGTAGTTATAGTAAAATCTAGATTTAATACTGAAAACACTAGATTTTCAACTTTGACGACGTAAACCTAGGGCCCAAAGAGAACAATCTGCCAATAGTGTATCCAGCCCAGATAGCTAACTTCATTGGCTTTCCTCTTAATCAATTTATAGACGCCTAGGCTCGATACCGAGGCAGCCCCTGGATGGTCTAAATAGACCTAGATTTGGGAAATTATTCCAGGACATATAACTCGGTAACCGGGGGCCCGAATTATAAGCTGATGCCACAGAAGTCATTTTTATCTCCGGTCGAAGCGACTGAGCCCAAAAAATTGTTCCTGGATCAATTTATGAGGGACCTCGAAATCGTTTTCAAATTACGACAACGAAAATAAAGTACTTCCAAAAATTTTGAAACTTTGAATATAGATACCCCTAGGCTCCACAAATACTGTGTCGAAATTTAGGATTCTCTCGAGCACCGGGAAACCCAAAAATGGGATTTTGATTGGTTTGTTGATAGTAGGATAAATGGTAGGATAACTTCAGAGACTGAGTATACTAAACACCACATAAGTCGGCGGATGGGAAGTTATCCAAAAGATAGTAATAATCCGAAATATAGGTAGGCGCGGAAGACAGAGTGACGAGACGCCGAGGCACACCCGCCCGCCGACCTCATGCCTCCCGCGCGCTCCCTACGCCCCTGCTAAATACTACGTCACGCACGCGGCGTCGGCATTATGCAAACATGCGCAATTATGCTCACTTGGCCATTTCATATAGATAAAAATTGATAGGTATTTTTGAAGATATTACTATGCAGGCAAAGATTTTTAAAATAATATTATGCTGATTTTTTTTATTATTATCGTATTAATTTTGTTGTACGCTTTTAACCGATTTCATAAAAAGATGTTCTCACTTAGGCATTAGTTTTTTTGTATGTACGAGTATGTTACGCGATTACTCCGTCAATTGTGAACCGATTGTAATGATTTCTTTTTTGTTTGATAGATCAAATTTCAGAATTGATCCCATTTAAATTTTATAAAAATTAGGTGTGTTGTATTTGAAAATAAACATTAGACGAATTTTTAACGATATACAAAATAATTATTTCTCGCAAAAAATAGCAAAACCGCTTTCCATCGTGTACAAAATTAGAATGTTTCGCTCGAATCGTTTACGTCATTGTTGATTTTTTAAAAACAGCTCAGCCGATATCAGTAAAATTTAAATGGGGCCACCTCGGGAGTAGGTATATAAATACCCTTTCGAACTAAAAATATTTTTTCGATTCGGTTCACAATTGGCGAAATTATCGATGAACATACACAAAAAATATATATACAGACGAACATAGAACTTCCTCCTTTTTGAAAGTCGGTTGTAAACATAACAATAAGTCGTTCCAATAAAAAAATTAATATAATAAGATTGCTGCTACAGTTGACAAATTTCGCCGTCTTCCGTAAGTGATGTCCTGGCCAAGCGGTCAGGGATAGTGGATACGACGTCACCCACGGTACCCGGTGTCTAATCCCGCCAATCGCACGTCTTCTTTTTGCTTCTTTATGTTGCACGAAAATATCATTTGGAAGCTCTATTAAATTGTCGACTTTATTTTTGTAAAATAATTATTTATACCGCTCATACGATTTCCGCGCCATATTCTTAGAAGAGTGGAAAGCGGAAGTTTTATTTTGAACCTTATACCCATAGAAATAAAATTGATCTGGGTATAGGCTGTAAGATGAAGAACAGACTTGCTGTTAGAGTCGACCAATTTCGCCAGCTATAGATATATAAAAATATGAACTTGGGCTATAGATAGCCCAAGTTCATATTTTTTGATCATTTTTTTTTTTTGCATAAAAATATCATTTGGAAGCTCTTGAACAATATAATTTAGTAATGCCTATAGATACAATCAGATCCATCCACTCATCCAGCAGCCATAAGACGTCTACAGCTGGACACAGGCCTCCCATTTAGATCTGCAAAATGACCGGTTAATAGAAACTTGCATCCAGCGCGTTCGTGCGGTCTGGAGTGTTTAAATAAAATAATATAAAAAATTGTGCGAATTAAAGGGGGAAATCCAAGATGGCGGCCGCCATTAGTTTCCATTTTGAAATTAAAGTTGGCGGATGTCCCTTATTTGAAAAAGTCTTCATGGGTATCGTTTTCGAGGTTTTTGGGGGTGTAGATTTCAAAAATGGCAACCATTTTGAAAGTCAAAATGGCGGATGTCACTTACTTTCAAAAAGTCGTCATGGGTGTCGTTGTCGAGGTTTTTGGGGGTGTAGATTTCAAAAAAGGCATCCATTTTGAAATACAAGATGGCGGATGTCACTTACTTTCAAAAAGTCGTCATGGGTGTCATTGTCGAGGTTTTTGGGGGTGTAGATTTCAAAAATGGCATCCATTTTGATATAACAAATGGCGGATGTCACTTTTTTGAAAAAGTCGTCATGGGTATCGTTTTCGATGTTTTCGGGGGTGTAGGTTTCAAAAATGGCGTCCATTTTGAAATTCAAGATGGCGAAACGTCGCTTTTTTGCAAAAAGTCGTCATGGGTGTCGTTGTCGAGGTTTTTGGGGGTGTTAATTTCAAAAATGGCATCCATTTTAAGATTCAAGATGGCGAATATCACTTATTCGCAAAAAGTCGTCATGGGTGTCGTTGTCGAGGTTTTTGGGGGTGTAGATTTCTAAAATGGCAACCATTTTGAAATTCAAAATGGCGGATGTCACTTACTTTCAAAAAGTCGTCATGGGTGTCGTTGTCGAGGTTTTTGGGGGTGTAGATTTCAAAAAAGGCATCCATTTTGAAATACAAGATGGCGGATGTCACTTACTTTCAAAAAGTCGTCATGGGTGTCATTGTCGAGGTTTTTGGGGGTGTAGATTTCAAAAATGGCATCCATTTTGAAATTCAAGATGGCGGATGTCACTTATTTTCAAAAAGTCGTCATGGGTATCGTTGTCGTGGTTTTCGGGGGTGTAGATTTCAAAAATGGCATCCATTTTGAAATTAAAGATGGCGAATGTCACTTATTTTCAAAAAGTCGTCATGGGTATCGTTGTCGAGGTTTTTGGGGGTGTAGATTTCAAAAATGGCATCTATTTTGAAATTCAAGATGGCGGATGTCACTTATTCGCAAAAAGTCGTCATGGGTGTCGTTTTCGAGATTTTCGGGGGTGTAAATTTCAAAAATGGCATCCATTTTGACATTAAAGATGGCGGATGTCACGTTTTTGCAAAAAGTCGTCATGGGTATCGATTTCGAGGTATTCGGGGGTGTAGATTGTATATTTGGTACTATTTCTGTATTTTTTCTTTCGACATGAATTTTAATACCATTTATTTTTATTATTGTTATAAGGCAATTAATTTCTCACTTCATTATGTAAAAAAATGATGTTTTTTTTTTGTATTACATTTATGTAATATTTTTATGACGTGTAAATTGACATTTTATTAATAAATACTTATGACTTATGACTTATGACTTAGATTTCAAAAATGGCATCAATTTTAAAATTTAAGATGGCGGATGTCACTTTTTTGCAAAAAGTCGTCATGGGTGTTGTTGTCGAGGTTTTCGGGGGTGTAGATTTCAAAAATGGCATCCATTTTGAAACTCAAGATGGCGGAAGTCACTTTTTTGCAAAAAGTCATCATGGATGTCGTTTTCGAAGTTTTTGAGGTCGTAAAGTCATCGCAAAAATGAAACCCATCCAAAAAATACTCTCGCGGGCCGCATGCGGCCCGCGCACCGCCCAAAATACTAGTTCATATTATATAAAGCTAAATTACCACTCACTGACTCATTTAGATAGTTGTTTAGGGGGATGGAGAAATGATGGGAAAAAACTAATTGTAGATTTGTATAGAGATGAGAAATTTATCGGGAGGAAAAATCCCAAAATCTTGAAAAGTCTACTCCTCGACCTGGACCCCTAAGAGATCTCAAAAACGGTGAGGTTTAGGGGTATACTGCTTGAACTAAATAGAGAGTACTACCTTGGTACTTTTTGGAAAAATCAAAAAAAACATGGCTCCCATACAAAAAAACATGGCCGCCATACAAATTTGACATGCTTATAACTTCGAAACGGTTATACTTAGGTATGAACTGTTTGAACAAATGTTATAGCCAATCGATAGGAGCAACTGCCTATGATGACAAAAATCCAAGATGGCGGATCCAAGATGGCCGCCATTTTTCAAAATGGTCCGAGGGGGCTGATTTTTTGCATCCGGGGGTTTTTGGGGTCCCTTATTTTATTGGCGAAAAAAAATTTTGAAAAAGTTTTTTTTTAAAGATGGCCGCCATACATTGAATCTTTTTCATCTTTAGAGAGTTGTTTTGAGGAAACTATTAGCAATAACGAAAAACTGATTGCGGATTTGTATATAACTAAATAAGTGGTTTAAAGAATAAATGACGAAACTTCGGAAGGTCAACTCCTCATATTGGACCCCCAACGGATCTCAAAAACAGTGGGGTTTAGAGATGTACTTTGTTCACAAGATATTGAGTACTACCTTGGCACTTTCTGAAAACGTTAAAAAAAATCATAGCTCCCATACAAAAAAACATGGTCGCCATACAAATTAGTCAAAGTACTTAGGTATGAAATTTTTGAACAGCAGTTGTAGCCAATTTACTGAACCGATTTCGATTTTTTTTTCATTATTGAAATCGGTATTTAATACTCAATGATAACTGCTGTAGGTTATACTCAAATATAAGTACTATTTCAACCTAATATTTCGAAAATTGTAAAAAAAGTCGGCAAAAAATGCAAATTTTCGACCTTTGAGACGCATGCGCTGACTACATAGTGCATAATACATAAAAATGATGTACTACAAAAATAACCGGCTTTACTTGGTCTACATAAAAGTCCGCGACAGCATATGTCTATGTCCTAAGGTTTTTGAACTATGACAGGTTTTACAACTATAAATCGAGAGCGAAATAGTAGGTATTTTTCAAATGTTTTTTTACAAATAGTGTATCAATCCTTATCCAAATAAACACTTTAGTTAGCTTGGTCATTTCATACAGATCAAAATTGTCATTCACATCAAATAATTTCAACGGATAGTTTCGAAGATATCGTAAGATTAAAATTACAACGCAATAAGAAATATTGCCGCTGTAGTAACTGTGTACATAACGCCATACATTGAATCTTTTTCATCTTTAGAGAGTTGTTTTGAAGAAACTATTAGCAATAATGAAAAACTGATTGCAGATTTGTATATAAATATAAAAGTGGTTTAAGGAAAAAATGATGAAACTTCGGAAGGTCAACTCCTCATATTGAAGCCCCAACGGATCTCAAAAACGGTGGGGTTTAGAGATGTACTTTGTTCACAAGATATTGTGTACTACCTTAGCACTTTTTGAAAACGTTAAAAAAAATCATAGCTCTCATACAAAAAAAACGTGGTCGCCATACAAATTAGTCGAAGTACTTAGATATGAAATTTTTGAACAGCAGTTGTAGCCAATTTACTGAACCGATTTCGAATTTTTTTTCATTACTTAAATCTTTATTTAATACTTAATGATAATTGGTATGTATTATACTCAGTGATACTACTATTTCAACCTAATATTTTGAAAATTGTAAAAAAAGTCGGCAAAAAATGCAAATTTTCGACCTTTGAGACGCATGCGCTGACTACATAGTGCATAATACATAAAAATGATGTACTACAAAAATAACTGGCTTTACTTGGTCTACATAAAAGTCCGCAACAGCATATGTCCATGTCCTAAGGTAATTGAACTATGACAGTTTTTATAACTATAAATCGAGAGCGAAATAGTAGGTAATTTTCAAAACTATTTTGACGAAAATCGTATGAATCCTTATCCAAATGAATACTTTAATTAGCTTGGTCATTTTATACAGATCAAAATTGGCGTTCACACCAAATAATTTCAACGGATAGTTTCGAAGATATCGTAGGTTTAAAATTACAACGCAATAAAAAAATATTGCCGCGGTACTAACTGATACATAATCTATGCCACGTTTTCTACAAAGTTTTAGGTACATTTTGAGGTAAGAGCAATTTTGATACAATCAGATCCATCCTTCCAGCAGCCATAAGACGTCCACGGCTGGACATAGGCTTCCCATATAGGTTAATATAAACTTGCATCCAACGCGTTCTTGCGGTTTTGAGGAAGTATTAGCTAATCTGCTAAACCGATTTCGAAAATTCTTTCATTACTGGAATCGTTATTTACTATTTAATGATAATTGCTATGTTTTATACTCAGTTATAGTACTATTTCAACATAATATTTTGAAAAATGTAAAAAAAGTCGGCAAAAAATGCAATTTTTCGACCATTAAAACGCATGCGCTGACTACATAGTGCATAATACATAAAAATGATGTACTACAAAAATAACCGGCTTTACCTGGTCTACATAAAAGTCTTCAACAGCATATTTCCATGTAGGTACTAAGGTTATTGAACTATGACAGTTTTTATAACTATAAATCGAGAGCGAAATAGTAGGTAATTTTCAAAACTATTTTGAAAAAAATCGTATGAATCCTTATCCAAATGAATACTTCAAATAGCTTGGTCATTGTATACAGATCAAAATTGTCGTTCACACCAAATAATTTCAACCGATAGTTTCGAAGATATCGTAGGTTTAAAATTACAACGCAATAAAAAATATTGCCGTGGTACTAACTGATACATAATCTGTGCCACGACTTCTATTTATAACGTACACTAGAATACAAAGCTTTACTTTATCTAAGATAGATAAGGTATTTAAGATTGAGATAAGAGCAAGTTTTGTCGTAGTTACAGTAAAAGCTATATTTGAGATTGAACTATACCTACACCTTCAAGTAGAAAGCGGAAGCACTATTTTGAACCTTATGTTCATAGAAATAAAATTGATCTGGGTATAGGCTGTATAAGATGAAGAACAGACTTGCTGTAAGACTTGCCTATGGATATATTAATAAAAATGATTTGATTTGATTTGATTTGATACAATACGATCCATCCATCCAGCAGCCATAAGACGGCTGAACATAGGCTTCCCATATAGATCTGCAATAAGACCGGTTAATAGAAACTTGCATCCAGCGCGTTTTTGCGGTCTTGAGTGTAGTTTTTAAAATAAAATAAATAAATAAAAATAGATAATAGATTTTAATAATTATTTTTTTGCAAAAAATAGCATGACCGACTTCACCCTTGTACAAAATCATTACGTAGTATAAAATAAAGTAGGTATATAAATACCCTTTCGAACTAATAAATAATTTTTCGATTCGGTTCACAATTGGCGAAATTATCGATGAACATACACAAAAATATACATACAGGAACATAGAACTTCCTCCTTTTTGGAAGTCGGTTGTAAACAACAATAAATCGTTCCAAAAAAAAAAAAAATTGCTGCTACAGTTGACAAATTTCGCCGTCTCCCGTAAGTGATGTCCTGGCCAAGCGGTCAGGGGTAGTGTATACGACGTTACCCACGGTACCGATATCAAATCTCGCCAATTGCACGTCTTCATTTTGCTTCTTTTTTTGCATGAAAATATCATTTGGAAGCTCTTTTGTAAAAAAAATATTTATACCGCTCATACGATTTCCGCGCCATATTCTTAAAAGAGTAGAAAGCGGAAATTTTATTTTGAACCTTATGCTAATAGAAATAAAATTGATTTGGGTATGTACTTTTTGGAACAATTAAAAAAAACTTGGCTCTCATACAAAAAAAAACATGGCCGCCATACATTGCATTTTTCACTCATTTAGATGGTTGTTTCAAGGAAACTATTAGGAATGACAAAAAACTGAATCCATTTTGACATTAAAGATGGCGGATGTCACTTTTTTGCCAAAAGTCGTCATGGGTATCGTTTTCGAGGTTTTCGGGGGTGTAGATTTAAAAATGACATCTATTTTGACATTAAAGATGGCGGATGTCACTTTTTGCCAAAAGTCGTCATGGGTATCGTTTTCGAGGTTTTCGGGGGTATAGATTTCAAAAATGACATCCATTTTGACATTAAAGATGGCGGATGTCACTTTTTTGCCATAAGTCGTCATGGGTATCGTTTTCGAGGTTTTCGGGGGTGTAGATTTCAGAAATGACATCCATTTTGACATTAAAGATGGCGGATGTCACTTTTTTGCCAAAAGTCGTCATGGGTATCGTTTTCGAGGTTTTCGGGGGTGTAGATTTCAAAAATGACATCCATTTTGACATTAAAGATGGCGGATGTCACTTTTTTGCCAAAAGTCGTCATGGGTATCGTTTTCGAGGTTTTCGGGGGTGTAGATTTCAAATATGACATCTATTTTGACATTAAAGATGGCGGATGTCACTTTTTGCCAAAAGTCGTCATGGGTATCGTTTTCGAGGTTTTCGGGGGTGTAGATTTCAGAAATGACATCCATTTTGACATTAAAGATGGCGGATGTCACTTTTTTGCCAAAAGTCGTCATGGGTATCGTTTTCGAGGTTTTCGGGGGTGTAGATTTCAAAAATGACATCCATTTTGACATTAAAGATGGCGGATGTCACTTTTTTGCCATAAGTCGTCATGGGTATCGTTTTCGAGGTTTTCGGGGGTGTAGATTTCAAAAATGACATCTATTTTGACATTAAAGATGGCGGATGTCACTTTTTTGCCAAAAGTCGTCATGGGTATCGTTTTCGAGGTATTCGGGGGTGTAGATTTCAAAAATGACATCTATTTTGACATTAAAGATGGCGGATGTCACTTTTTTGCCAAAAGTCGTCATGGGTATCGTTTTCGAGGTTTTCGGGGGTATAGATTTCAAAAATGACATCCATTTTGACATTAAAGATGGCGGATGTCACTTTTTTGCCATAAGTCGTCATGGGTATCGTTTTCGAGGTTTTCGGGAGTGTAGATTTCAAAAATGACATCCATTTTGACATCAAAGATGGCGGATGTCTTTTTTTTGCCAAAAGTCGTCATGGGTATCGTTTTCGAGGTTTTTAGGAATGTAGACTTCAAACTTGAAGGTCTTTGCACCTATAAACAAACTCTGCACCTATAAACAAACTCGCGGGCCGCATGCGGCCCGCGCACCGCCCAAAATACTAGTTCATATTATATAAAGTTAAATTACCACTGACTGACTGACTGACTGACTGACTCACTCACTTAGATAGTTGTTTAGGGGGATGGAGAAGTGGTAGGTAAAAAAAAATTACAGATTTGTATAGAGATAAAAAATTTATCGGGAGGAAAAATCCCAAAATCGACCTGAACGTAACCTGGACTTGGATCCCGAATGGATCTCAGAAACGGTAGGGTTTAGAGGTGTACTGTTTGAACAAAGTAGAGAGTACTACCTTGGTACTTTTTGGAAAAATGAAAAAAAACATGGCTCCCATACAAAAAAACATGGCCGCCATACAAATTTGACATGCTTATAACTTCGTAACGGTTATACTTAGGTATGAACTGTTTGAACAAAAGTTGTAGCCAATCAATAGGGGCAACTGCCAATGATGACAAAAATCCAAGATGGCGGATTCAAGATGGCGGCCATTTTTCAAAATGGTCCGAGGAGGCTGATTTTTTGCATCCGGGGGTTTTTGGGGTCCTTCATTTCATTGGCGAAAAAAAATTTTGAAAAAGTTTTTTTTTAAAGATGGCCGCCATACATTGAATCTTTTTCATCTTTAGAGAGTTGTTTTGAGGAAACTATTAGCAATAACGAAAAACTGATTGCGGATTTGTATATAACTAAATAAGTGGTTTAAAGAATAAATGACGAAACTTCGGAAGGTCAACTCCTCATATTGGACCCCCAACGGATCTCAAAAACGGTGGGGTTTAGAGATGTACTTTGTTCACAAGATATTGAGTACTACCTTGGCACTTTCTGAAAACGTTAAAAAAAATCATGACTCCCATACAAAAAAACATGGTCGCCATACAAATTAGTCGAAAAACTTATGTATGAAATTTTTGAACAGCTGTTGTAGCCAATTTTCTGAACCGATTTCGAATTTTTTTTCATTGCTGGAATTGTTATTTAATATTCAATGATAATTGTTATGTGATGTAATCAGTTATAGTACATTTTTAGCCTAAAATTTTGAAAAATATAAAAAAAGTCGTCAAAAAATTAAAATTTTCGACCTTTGAAGCACATGCGCTGACTACATAGTGCATAATACATAAAAATGATGTACTCCCAAAAAAACCGGCTTTACTTGGTCTACATAAAAGCCCGCGACAGCATATGTCTATGTCCTAAGGTTTTTGAACTATGACAGGTTTTACAACTATAAATCGAGAGCGAAATAGTAGGTATTTTTCAAATGTTTTTTTACAAATAGTGTGTCAATCATTATCCAAATAAACACTTTAGTTAGCTTGGTCATTTCATACAGATCAAAATTGTCATTCACATCAAATAATTTCAACGGATAGTTTCGAAGATATCGTAAGATTAAAATTACAACGCAATAAGAAATATTGCCGCTGTAGTAACTGTGTACATAACGCCATACATTGAATCTTTTTCATCTTTAGAGAGTTGTTTTGAAGAAACTATTAGCAATAATGAAAAATTGATTGCAGATTTGTATATAAATATAAAAGTGGTTTAAGGAAAAAATGATGAAACTTCGGAAGGTCAACTCCTCATATTGAAGCCCCAACGGATCTCAAAAACGGTGGGGTTTAGAGATGTACTTTGTTCACAAGATATTGTGTACTACCTTGGCACTTTTTGAAAACGTTAAAAAAAATCATAGCTCTCATACAAAAAAACATGGTCGCCATACAAATTAGTCGAAGTACTTAGATATGAAATTTTTGAACAGCAGTTGTAGCCAATTTACTGAACCGATTTCGAATTTTTATTCATTACTTGAATCGTTATTTAATACTTAATGATAATTGTTATGTATTATACTCAGTGATACTACTATTTCAACCTAATATTTTGAAAATTGTAAAAAAAGTCGGCAAAAAATGCAAATTTTCGACCTTTGAGACGCATGTGCTGACTACATAGTGCATAATACATAAAAATGATGTACTACAAAAATAACTGGCTTTACTTGGTCTATATAAAAGTCCGCGACAGCATATGTCCATGTCCTAAGGTAATTGAACTATGACAGTTTTTATAACTATAATTAGAGAGCGAAATAGTAGGTATTTTTCAAATGTTTTTTTACAAATAGTGTATCAATCCTTATCCAAATAAACACTTTAGTTAGCTTGGTCATTTCACACAGATCAAAATTGTCATTCACATCAAATATTTTCAACGGATAGTTTCGAAGATATCGTAAGATTAAAATGACAACGCATTAAGAAATATTGCCGCTGTAGTAACTGTGTACATAACGCCATACATTGAATCTTTTTCATCTTTAGAGAGTTGTTTTGTGGAAACTATTAGCAATAACGAAATACTGATTACAGATTCGTATATAAATATAATAGTGATTTAAGAAATAAATAATGAAACTTCGGAAGGTCAACTCCTCATATTGGACCCCCAACGGATCTCAAAAACGGTGGGGTTTAGAGATGTACTTTGTCCACAAGATATTGAGTACTACCTTGGCACTTTATGAAATCGTTAAAAAAAATCATAGCTCCCATACAAAAAAACATGGTCGCCATACAAATTAGTCAAAGTACTTAGGTATGAAATTTTTGAACAGCAGTTGTAGCCAATTTACTGAACCGATTTCGAATTTTTTTTCATTACTTGAATCATTTTTTAATACCTTATGATAATTGTTATGTATTATACTCAGTTATAGTACTATATTAACCTAATATTTTGAAAATTGTAAAAAAAGTCGGCCAAAAATGCAAATTTTCGACCTTTGAGACACATGCGCTGACTACATAGTGCATAATACTTAAAAATGATGTGCTACAAAAATAACCGGCTTTACTTGGTCTACATAAAAGTCTTTAACAGCATATGTCTATGTCCTAAGGTTTTTGAACTATGACAGTTTTTATAAATATAATTAGAGAGCGAAATAGTAGGTATATTTTTCAAAACTATTTTGACAAATAATGTATCAATCCTTATCTTAATAAACAATTTAGTTAGCTTGGCCATTTCATACAGATCAAAATTGTCATTCACATCAAATAATTTCAACGGATAGTTTCGAAGTTATTGTAAGTTTAAAATTACAACGCAATAAGAAATATTGCCGCGGTACATACTGTTACATAATCTGTGCCACGACTTCTACAAAGCTTTAAATTATTCGGATAGATCATAAGGTCATGAGACAAGAGCAATTTTTTTAGTAATTTTAAGAGCGTTATAGGCGTAGTTATAGTAAAATCTAGATTTAATACTGAAAACACTAGATTTTCAACTTTGACGACGTAAACCTAGGGCCCAAAGAGAACAATCTGCCAATAGTGTATCCAGCCCAGATAGCTAACTTCATTGGCTTTCCTCTTAATCAATTTATAGACGCCTAGGCTCGATACCGAGGCAGCCCCTGGATGGTCTAAATAGACCTAGATTTGGGAAATTATTCCAGGACATATAACTCGGTAACCGGGGGCCCGAATTATAAGCTGATGCCACAGAAGTCATTTTTATCTCCGGTCGAAGCGACTGAGCCCAAAAAATTGTTCCTGGATCAATTTATGAGGGACCTCGAAATCGTTTTCAAATTACGACAACGAAAATAAAGTACTTCCAAAAATTTTGAAACTTTGAATATAGATACCCCTAGGCTCCACAAATACTGTGTCGAAATTTAGGATTCTCTCGAGCACCGGGAAACCCAAAAATGGGATTTTGATTGGTTTGTTGATAGTAGGATAAATGGTAGGATAACTTCAGAGACTGAGTATACTAAACACCACATAAGTCGGCGGATGGGAAGTTATCCAAAAGATAGTAATAATCCGAAATATAGGTAGGCGCGGAAGACAGAGTGACGAGACGCCGAGGCACACCCGCCCGCCGACCTCATGCCTCCCGCGCGCTCCCTACGCCCCTGCTAAATACTACGTCACGCACGCGGCGTCGGCATTATGCAAACATGCGCAATTATGCTCACTTGGCCATTTCATATAGATAAAAATTGATAGGTATTTTTGAAGATATTACTATGCAGGCAAAGATTTTTAAAATAATATTATGCTGATTTTTTTTATTATTATCGTATTAATTTTGTTGTACGCTTTTAACCGATTTCATAAAAAGATGTTCTCACTTAGGCATTAGTTTTTTTGTATGTACGAGTATGTTACGCGATTACTCCGTCAATTGTGAACCGATTGTAATGATTTCTTTTTTGTTTGATAGATCAAATTTCAGAATTGATCCCATTTAAATTTTATAAAAATTAGGTGTGTTGTATTTGAAAATAAACATTAGACGAATTTTTAACGATATACAAAATAATTATTTCTCGCAAAAAATAGCAAAACCGCTTTCCATCGTGTACAAAATTAGAATGTTTCGCTCGAATCGTTTACGTCATTGTTGATTTTTTAAAAACAGCTCAGCCGATATCAGTAAAATTTAAATGGGGCCACCTCGGGAGTAGGTATATAAATACCCTTTCGAACTAAAAATATTTTTTCGATTCGGTTCACAATTGGCGAAATTATCGATGAACATACACAAAAAATATATATACAGACGAACATAGAACTTCCTCCTTTTTGAAAGTCGGTTGTAAACATAACAATAAGTCGTTCCAATAAAAAAATTAATATAATAAGATTGCTGCTACAGTTGACAAATTTCGCCGTCTTCCGTAAGTGATGTCCTGGCCAAGCGGTCAGGGATAGTGGATACGACGTCACCCACGGTACCCGGTGTCTAATCCCGCCAATCGCACGTCTTCTTTTTGCTTCTTTATGTTGCACGAAAATATCATTTGGAAGCTCTATTAAATTGTCGACTTTATTTTTGTAAAATAATTATTTATACCGCTCATACGATTTCCGCGCCATATTCTTAGAAGAGTGGAAAGCGGAAGTTTTATTTTGAACCTTATACCCATAGAAATAAAATTGATCTGGGTATAGGCTGTAAGATGAAGAACAGACTTGCTGTTAGAGTCGACCAATTTCGCCAGCTATAGATATATAAAAATATGAACTTGGGCTATAGATAGCCCAAGTTCATATTTTTTGATCATTTTTTTTTTTTGCATAAAAATATCATTTGGAAGCTCTTGAACAATATAATTTAGTAATGCCTATAGATACAATCAGATCCATCCACTCATCCAGCAGCCATAAGACGTCTACAGCTGGACACAGGCCTCCCATTTAGATCTGCAAAATGACCGGTTAATAGAAACTTGCATCCAGCGCGTTCGTGCGGTCTGGAGTGTTTAAATAAAATAATATAAAAAATTGTGCGAATTAAAGGGGGAAATCCAAGATGGCGGCCGCCATTAGTTTCCATTTTGAAATTAAAGTTGGCGGATGTCCCTTATTTGAAAAAGTCTTCATGGGTATCGTTTTCGAGGTTTTTGGGGGTGTAGATTTCAAAAATGGCAACCATTTTGAAAGTCAAAATGGCGGATGTCACTTACTTTCAAAAAGTCGTCATGGGTGTCGTTGTCGAGGTTTTTGGGGGTGTAGATTTCAAAAAAGGCATCCATTTTGAAATACAAGATGGCGGATGTCACTTACTTTCAAAAAGTCGTCATGGGTGTCATTGTCGAGGTTTTTGGGGGTGTAGATTTCAAAAATGGCATCCATTTTGATATAACAAATGGCGGATGTCACTTTTTTGAAAAAGTCGTCATGGGTATCGTTTTCGATGTTTTCGGGGGTGTAGGTTTCAAAAATGGCGTCCATTTTGAAATTCAAGATGGCGAAACGTCGCTTTTTTGCAAAAAGTCGTCATGGGTGTCGTTGTCGAGGTTTTTGGGGGTGTTAATTTCAAAAATGGCATCCATTTTAAGATTCAAGATGGCGAATATCACTTATTCGCAAAAAGTCGTCATGGGTGTCGTTGTCGAGGTTTTTGGGGGTGTAGATTTCTAAAATGGCAACCATTTTGAAATTCAAAATGGCGGATGTCACTTACTTTCAAAAAGTCGTCATGGGTGTCGTTGTCGAGGTTTTTGGGGGTGTAGATTTCAAAAAAGGCATCCATTTTGAAATACAAGATGGCGGATGTCACTTACTTTCAAAAAGTCGTCATGGGTGTCATTGTCGAGGTTTTTGGGGGTGTAGATTTCAAAAATGGCATCCATTTTGAAATTCAAGATGGCGGATGTCACTTATTTTCAAAAAGTCGTCATGGGTATCGTTGTCGTGGTTTTCGGGGGTGTAGATTTCAAAAATGGCATCCATTTTGAAATTAAAGATGGCGAATGTCACTTATTTTCAAAAAGTCGTCATGGGTATCGTTGTCGAGGTTTTTGGGGGTGTAGATTTCAAAAATGGCATCTATTTTGAAATTCAAGATGGCGGATGTCACTTATTCGCAAAAAGTCGTCATGGGTGTCGTTTTCGAGATTTTCGGGGGTGTAAATTTCAAAAATGGCATCCATTTTGACATTAAAGATGGCGGATGTCACGTTTTTGCAAAAAGTCGTCATGGGTATCGATTTCGAGGTATTCGGGGGTGTAGATTGTATATTTGGTACTATTTCTGTATTTTTTCTTTCGACATGAATTTTAATACCATTTATTTTTATTATTGTTATAAGGCAATTAATTTCTCACTTCATTATGTAAAAAAATGATGTTTTTTTTTTGTATTACATTTATGTAATATTTTTATGACGTGTAAATTGACATTTTATTAATAAATACTTATGACTTATGACTTATGACTTAGATTTCAAAAATGGCATCAATTTTAAAATTTAAGATGGCGGATGTCACTTTTTTGCAAAAAGTCGTCATGGGTGTTGTTGTCGAGGTTTTCGGGGGTGTAGATTTCAAAAATGGCATCCATTTTGAAACTCAAGATGGCGGAAGTCACTTTTTTGCAAAAAGTCATCATGGATGTCGTTTTCGAAGTTTTTGAGGTCGTAAAGTCATCGCAAAAATGAAACCCATCCAAAAAATACTCTCGCGGGCCGCATGCGGCCCGCGCACCGCCCAAAATACTAGTTCATATTATATAAAGTTAAATTACCACTGACTGACTGACTGACTGACTGACTGACTGACTCACTCACTTAGATAGTTGTTTAGGGGGATGGAGAAGTGGTGGGTAAAAAATAATTATAGATTTGTATAGAGATGAAAAATTTATCGAGAGGAAAAATCCCAAAATCTTGAAAAGTCTACTCCTCAACCTGGACCCCTAATGGATCTCAAAAACGGTGAGGTTTAGGGGTATACTGTTTGAACTAAATAGAGAGTACTACCTTGGTACTTTTTGGAAAAATCAAAAAAAACATGGCTCCCATACAAAAAAACATGGCCGCCATACAAATTTGACATGCTTATAACTTCGAAACGGTTACACTTAGGTATAAACTGTTTGAACAAATGTTGTAGCCAATCGATAGGGGCAACTGCCGGTGATGACAAAAATCCAAGATGGCGGATTCAAGATGGCGGCCATTTTTCAAAATGGTCCGAGGGAGCTGATTTTTTGCATCTGGGGGTTTTTGGGGTCCCTTATTTCATTGGCGAAAAAAAATTTTGAAAAAGTTTTTTTTTAAAGATGGCCGCCATACATTGAATCTTTTTCATCTTTAGAGAGTTGTTTTGAAGAAACTATTAGCAATAACGAAAAACTGATTGCAGATTCGTATATATATAATAAAGTGGTTTAAGGAATAAATGATGAAACTTCGGAAGGTCAACTCCTCATATTGGACCCCCAACGGATCTCAAAAACGGTGTGGTTTAGAGATGTACTTTGTTTACAAGATATTTTGTACTACCTTGGCACTTTTTGAAAACGTTAAAAAAAATCATGACTCCCATACAAAAAAACATGGTCGCCATACAAATTAGTCAAAGTACTTAGGTATGAAATTTTTGAACAGCAGTTGTAGCCAATTTACTGAACCGATTTCGAATTTTTTTTCATTACTGGAATCGGTATTTGATACTCAATGATAATTGCTATGTATTCTACTCAGTTATTGTAGTATTTCAACCTAATATTATGAAAATTGGAAAAAAAGTCGCCAAAAAATGCAAATTTTCGACCTTTGAAGCGCATGCGCTGACTACATAGTGCATAATACTTAAAAATGATGTACTACAAAAATGATCGGCTTTACCTGGTCTACATAAAAGTCCGCGACAGCATATGTCTATGTCCTAAGGTTTTTGAACTATGACCGTTTTTATAACTATAATTATAGAGCGAAATAGTAGGTATTTTTCAAAACTATTTTGACAAATAATGTATCAATCCTTATCCAAATAAACACTTTAATTAGCTTGGTCATTTCATACAGATCAAAATTGTCACTCACATCAAATAATTTCAACGGTTAGTTTCGAAGATATCGTAAGTTTAAAATTACAACGCAATAAAAAAATATTGCCGCGGTACATACTGTTACATAATCTGTGCCACGACTTCTATTTATAACGTACACTAGAATACAAAGCTTTACTTTATCTAAGAGAGATAAGGTATTTAATTGAGATATGAGCAAGTTTTGTCTTAGTTACAGTAAAAGCTATATTTGAGATTGAACTATACCTACACCGCTCGAATACGACTTGCCATAGAAAGCGGAAGCACTATTTTGAACCTTATAGTCATAAAAATAAAATTGATCTGGGTAAGTATAGGCTGAATGATGAAACTTGATGGCGTTTATGAACACGAAGCGAGTCGTTGCGTAGTATCAAATTCATATATCAGAACCGATGCGATGTGGGGTTAAGCGTCACACAAGTCGGCGGATGGGAAGTTACGCAAAAGCCGACTGTTGTACTACCTATTAGTACTAAAGCCGTGTATCGACTTCGCGCTTCAAGAGGACGAACATTGGCGCGCGATGGGTACCATTTTGTCACGCGAGCCAATGTGTTTGTTGGAACGCTCGAACTTGGAGCGGCCCGTTCCATCTAGAGTCGGTTTTTCACCGCGCATCAAAGGAAGCTCGAACACTGGAACTACAATTGGCACGTTAGTTGATATCAAAAGGCCTGAATTCCTCTGTCGCTGACGTCGGTCGCGGACCGTCAGTCGCGTAGCGCGCTGGCCATCAGCGCCAATGAAAAACATCCGTTGTGCGATACCGACCGCTCCACGGTACAGGCGTCTCCAAGTGGATTTGGGATAATTATGAACCCGTTTATAAATTGTTTAGTTGCTGCAGCATACTTACGCAAGCGGAGACGGCGTCAATGTAGAAAAAGATATCACATTCACCTACATAATTGTTGCTGATAGGGTGACGAATGGTGAATTTTCTACATTATTTGAAAAGCTACGTCAGGACGAGGAAAAGTTCTATAATTATTTTCATTAGATAAATCCCACAATACAGGACGTAGGCGCACCTCGGCAATTACACGTTCGGTATCAATATTCATGGCGACCGTCTATCCCGACTATACGCGCGCGCGTACCATCAGTTAGTTAGCCCAGTTGATCGGCAAGTTGAAATGTCAGTGGGCAAGGCACTTAGGTAGCATAGAAGGCTGATGACTAATGAGGTAGAAAAGTACTAGAGTGGAGACAACGTACCGGCAAGTGCAGCGTAGGACGTACATCCATTAGACTCGTTGAGACCACAGAATCGAGCTGAATTCAAGCCGATCTATAGCGGAAACCTATGTCCAGCAGTGCACGTCTTTGGAATAAAAAGGCGGGGGTATTTTGAGGGTGTTACTCGTTGGGAACAAATGGATCAGATGGGCGACTACAAAATATATGACGCCTACTCAGATACGACATGTCTGATCTACATTGCTATATAAATTAACCAGGCGCACTTTTCTACGAAATATGAAACGCGAAAAAAGTTTAATTTAGGTACCTAACACAGACCATAACTGTAATTTTTAAGTGTGCAATTTATAGGTGCATTACCTCCGTGAAAAAACTGATATTTTGGGTATATTAGGGTCTATTTTATTTTTCTACAATATATTACACTAGCTGCTCACACGTCCCGCTTTGCCCGCGTACGATTGGCTAAAGAAGTCAAATAGTAAGGATCTCTAATTTTTTTGAAAATTTCATATAGCTTATGTTCACCGGAGATAGCGTAGATTTCCAACAGTGAAATATTTTTTCTAATCAGTTCAGTAGTTTCGGAGCCTATTCGGTGCAAACAAACAAATACCTAATTAAATCATGAATAGGTAGGTCCGGCCAGGCCAAAAAAAAAACATGGCTGCAATACAATACAATAGACATGCTTGTAACTTCGGAACCCAAATGCGAGTTGCAGACCAAGAGCTAAGCTATTCGGGGTTAGCTCGCATAGCTGAAACAGTTTCCATAGATCTGTGCAGACTGCGAGCTAAGCACGATCTATGGAAAACTGCGTCAGCTATGCGAGCTAAACTAACTTAGCTTAGTTCTTGGTCTGCAACCGGCATTAAGCCGATCGTCCACCGCCAGCTAAAGGAACTAAGCTAAGCAAAACTAGGAAATAAGTTGTCCATCCACCAAAAAATAAGCTAAAACTACGTAAGTGATGGTAGTTCGGATCGGCCTACACAACTAAGTTAGTTCGATTTAGCTGTGCTATTTTATGTAACTTAGCTGACATAGTTTGCGGTGGACGCACATGAAAAACTATGCGAGCTAACTTAGCGGTGGACGATCGGCTTTATACTTAGGTATGGAATGTCTCAACTAAAGTTGTAGCAAAAACTTTTATCTAATACTAAATCTAACTTTCCCTAGGAATAAAACTAAGGCACTATCTAAATCTTTATTAAATATTTTGATCCTAATTAGCTACCTAATATATTTGTATTATGTATTTAGAATTAACACTATTCGCACCGCGGCGTGGGCGCTTCATATAAATATACACGAAGCGGGGACGCCTCTTTCCTCGGGGGAGTTTCCTGTTGTCATGTATCTTCAATCACTTCGGAGCTGAAAATATGAAATAAGTCTCAATTAAAATCTTTTTAATACCTTATTATAGAAATAGGTAGGTACCTATTAATTTTTGTTCTACGGCTTTCGTTCATATGAAAGTTAGGTGAGCATTTCGTTCATATATGTATTAATATTAATCTGCTAATTGTTATTGCTCTGAACCATGTTTATAAGTTGTTTTAAAGAGACATTACGAATCGTCTCGAACGCAGGCTTGATGATTACCAGCCTCCCAAACAAGCCGGTTTCTGGAAAGGCTTTGGCACCATGGATCACATACATACGCTGAGGCAGGTTATACAGCAGACCGAGTCATATAACCTGCCACTTTGCTTGGCGTTTGTGGACTATAAGAAAGCCTTTGATTCGGTCGAGACATGGGTTGGCCTTGAGTTTTTCCAACGATGCCGTATTGACTATTGGTACATTGAAGTATTTGTATAATAATGCCAATGGGTGGAGACCACGTACCAGCAAGCGCAGCGTGGGACATCCATACATGTGTACGGATGACCTCATCAAGACCGCAGGGTTGCCTGAATGCAAGCCTCTACCAACCGGTCTTATTGGAGATCAATAGGGGAGGCCTATGTCCAGTAGTGGACCTCCTATGGCTGAAAAGAAGAAGAAGAATTATATTAATAGATCAATTGAAGAATTTCAATCATATTTAATCCTATGTGGGTGAGACTTGGGTCCGAAAGCCATGTTTATTTAACATAAAAAAAAGAATTCTGGTCCTTTTGAGGTTATGCAAATGATGAAAAATTATATGTAATCATCCATATAATTATTATTATCTGAAGAAGCCATGGATAAAAATCTAATATGGTGTCTTAAACCGGATGTCAAAGCTGTGCATGTATCAGCCTTTTTTAATAGTCCACTGCAGGCGTAGATGTAAGCCTACCCACGGAGCCAGTGTCATAGCTAATTTAAAGATAACTTACATAAACTGGATGTATTTTGGAAACTCTTCCATCCATGGAATTTTCTCCCCTTGGTCTTGGTCCTCTTGGTCCTTCATCAGTTGCTCTGGTAATAGCGGATAAGTCAGCTGGAAAAGATTTTTTTTAAATTGATTTTAATCTGTTCTTATTTCATGATGGATAAGACCTGCACTGACATCTCGCATGGGATGTTTTGTGCCCCTCTAGCCTTTGTAGTACAATTAGAACCAGAAAGAGCAAATAGCTACTTGTAATGCTTGTATGTAACTTGAGTTGGCTAAATACATGAAATTAAAATACTAACTACATAGGTACATGTCAAGATGTTCAAATTAATGTGTATGTACTACAGACTACAGCAGAATAAATAAAGTAGGTAATTAATTATAAGTAAATTGCTTTTCATTCAAAACAGGCGGAAAACATACATTTACAGGCCACTTTGGAGTGAAAGTATTGCAGTTTTTTTAAATGATATTTCGAACACTTACCTTCGGTTTGAAGCTTTGTAGTCAATCGATTTTCAACACAGTCCCGTAACGAAGTAGCTCAATAAAATTCGTTTACAACGAATTATAAAATGATATTAAATAACATAATTTGTATATCCAGCAGAGTGCTAATGCCCATTTCTCTAATTCCCCAAATATGAAATAGAAATTTCCTGAATTGGGAAAAACAAAAATAACCTAAATATTCTGCACTGATCCACTCATCCCGTACAAGTAGATATGTTTCCTTCAGGTTCTAATTATTCATTTACTCAATAAAATATTCAAAGGAAGGTAAGCGTTTTCATTTCCTCATCTGATATGGAGGTGAATGGCATAAACAAAGGGAGGCCTATGCCCAGCAGTGGGTTATTAAAGGCTGATGATGATGATGATCTGATATATCAAATTACAGTGTGTTGTTTTTATAATGTAGTCACAAAAAATCACACTCAAGCTTAGTAAAGTTTTATAACGTTTCTTAAAGCCTGAAAATCGTTACCTACGAAAATTGTTTACGTGATAATTAATTTGTGGAAATGGTAATAAACTTGTAACACTGACTACCTCTATTTATTTTTTTCTAATCGATGGTGCCACAGATAAGATGACAAAGGTGCGTTCAGTTTGAGATTTGGGAGTTTTACCCATTTCGCCAATAATGCAACTTTTGCTCACTTCCCAAAAAAAACGAACGCAAAAGTAACAAACTGTGGTGCGTCAAATGTCAAACAACATAAAAGCTCCATCACACACAGGCGGTACTTGCGCTCATATCCGAAATATAGGTAGGCGCGGAAGACAGAGTGACGAGACGCCGAGGCACACCCGCCCGCCGGCCTCATGCCTCCCGCGCGCTCCCTACGCCCCTGCTAAATACTACGTCACGCACGCGGCGTCGGCATTATGCAAACATGCGCAATTATGCTCACTTGGCCATTTCATATAGATAAATTGATAGGTATTTTTGAAGATATTACTATGCAGGCAAAGATTTTAAAAATAATATTATGCTGATTGTTTTTATTATTATCGTATTAATTTTGTTGTATGCTTTTAACCGATTTCATAAAAAGATGTTCTCACTTAGGCATTAGTTTTTTTGTACGTACGAGTATGTTACGCGATTACTCCGTCAATTGTGAACCGATTGTAATGATTTCTTTTTTGTTTGATAGATCAAATTTCAGAATTGATCTCATTTAAATTTTATAAAAATTAGGTGTGTTGTATTTGAAAATAAACATTAGACGAATTTTTAACGATATACAAAATGATTATTTTTCGCAAAAAATAGCAAAACCGCTTTCCATCGTGTACAAAATTAGAATATTTCGCTCGAATCGTTTACGTCATTGTTGATTTTTCAAAAACAGCTCAGCCGATATCCGTAAAGTTTAAATGGGGCCACCACGGGAGTAGGTATATAAATACCCTTTCGAACTAAAAATAATTTTTCGATTCGGTTCACAATTGGCGAAATTATCGATGGACATACACAAAAAATATACATACAGACGAACATAGAACTTCCTCCTTTTTGAAAGTCGGTTGTAAACATAACAATAAATAGGTCCAATAAAAAAATTAATATAATAAGATTGCTGCTACAGTTGACAAATTTCGTCGTCTCCCGTAAGTGATGTCCTGGCCAAGCGGTCAGGGATAGTGGATACGACGTCACCTACGGTACCGGTATCAAATCCCGCCAATCGCACGTCTTCTTTTTGCTTCTTTATGTTGCAAAATATCATTTGGAAGCTCTATTGTTGACTTATAATTTATTTTTGAAAAATAATTATTTATACCACTCATACGATTTCCGCGCCATATTCTTAGAAGAGTAGAAAGCGGAAGTTTTATTTTGAACCTTATGGTCATAGTATAGGTATAGGCTGTAAGATGAAGAACAGACTTGCTGTTAGAGTCGATTTGGATTTTCGCCAGCTATAGAAACGTTACCATTTGATGCTGGGTTTGAATCCGCCCAAGTTCACATTTTTTGTTCATTTTTTTGCATGAAAATATCATTTGGAAGCTCTTGAACAATGTAATTGAGTTAATATGCCTATAGATGCAATCAGATCCATCCATTCATCCAGCAGCCATAAGACGTCCACGGCTGGACATAGGCCTCCCATTTAGATCTGCAAGTAGACCGGTTAATAGAAACTTGCATCCAGCGCGTTCGTGCGGTCTGGTGTGTTTAAATAAAATAATATAAAAAAATAAAT
The DNA here is from genome assembly GCA_949316475.1 of Hypomecis punctinalis. Lineage (NCBI taxonomy): Eukaryota > Metazoa > Arthropoda > Insecta > Lepidoptera > Geometridae > Hypomecis > Hypomecis punctinalis. The sequence goes on from OX438809.1 coordinate 3,698,605, forward strand.
TGAAAAAAATAACGTTTGAATTAGAGGGGAAAATCCAAGATGGCGGCCGCCATTAGTTTCCATTTTGAAATTAAAGTTGGCGGATGTCCCTTATTTGAAAAAGTCGTCATGGGTATCGTTTTCGAGGTTTTCGAGGGTGTAGATTTCAAAAATGGCATACATTTTGACATAAAAATGGCGGATGTCACTTTTTGGAAAAAGTCGTCATGGGTATCGTTTTCGAGGTTTTCGGGGGTGTAGGTTTCAAAAATGGCGTCCATTTTGAAATTCAAGATGGCGGAAGTCACTTTTTTGCAAAAAGTCGTCATGGGTATCGTTTTCGAGGTTTTTGGGGGTGTGGATTTCAAAAATGGCATCCATTTTGAAATTCAAGATGGCGGATGTCACTTACTTTCAAAAAATCGTCATGGGTGTCGTTGTCGAGGTTTTTGGGGGTGTAGACTTCAACAACCTGAACCCCTAAGGGATCTCAGAAACGGTGAGGTTTACGGGTATACTGTTTGAACTAAATAGAGAGTACTACCTTGGTACTTTTTGGAAAAATCAAAAAAAACATGGCTCCCATACAAAAAAACATGGCCGCCATACAAATTTGACATGCTTATAACTTCGAAACGGTTATACTTAGGTACAGACTGTTTGAACAAATGTTATAGCCAATTGATAGGAGCAACTGCTGGTGATGACAAAAATCCAAGATGGCGGATCCAAGATGGCCGCCATTTTTCAAAATGGTCCGAGGGGGCTGATTTTTTGTATCCGGGGGTTTTTTGGGTCCCTTATTTCATTGGCGAAAAAAAATTTTGAAAAAGTTTTTTTTTGAAGATGGCCGCCATACATTGAATCTTTTTCATCTTGAGAGAGTTGTTTTGAGGAACCTATTAGCAATAACGGAAAACTGATTGCAGGTTCGTATATAAATAGAATAGTGGTTTAAGGAATAAATGATGAAACTTCGGAAGGTCAACTCCTCATATTGGACCCCCAACGGATCTCAAAAACGGTGGGGTTTCGAGATGTACTTTGTTCACAAGATATTGTGTACTACCTTGGCACTTTTTGAAAACGTTAAAAAAAATCATAGCTCCCATACAAAAAAACATGGTCGCCATACAAATTAGTCAAAGTACTTAGGTATGAAATTTTTGAACAGCAGTTGTAGCCAATTTACTGAACCGATTTCGAATTTTTTTTCATTACTGGAATTGGTATTTAATACTCAATGATAATTGCTATGTATTCTACTCAATTATAGTACAAGTTCAACCTAATATTTCGAAAATTGTAAAAAAAGTCGGCAAAAAATGCAAATTTTCGAACTTTGAGACGCATGCGCTGACTACATAGTGCATAATACATAAAAATGATGTAATACAAAAATGACCGGCTTCATCTGGTCTACATAAAAGTCCGCGACAGCATATGTCTATCTCCTAAGGTTTTTGAACTATGACAGTTTTTATAACTATAATTAGAGAGCGAAATAGTAGGTATTTTTAAAATGTTTTTTTACAAATAGTGTATCAATCCTTATCCAAATAAACACTTTAGTTAGCTTGGTCATTTCATACAGATCAAATTTGTCATTCACATCAAATAATTTCAACGGATAGTTTCGAAGATATCTTAAGATTAAAATTACAACGCAATAAAAAATATTGCCGCGGTAGTAACTGTGTACATATTCTGTGCCATGACTTCTATTTATAACGTAGGTACACTAGAATACAAAGTTTTACTTTATCTAAGATAGATAAGGTATTTAAGATTGAGATAAGAGCAAGTTTTGTCGTAGTTACAGTAAAAGCTATATTTAAGATTGAACTATACCTACACCGCTCGAATACGACTTGCCATATTATCCTTCAAGTAGAAAGCGGAAGCACTATTTTGAACCTTATGATCATAGAAATAAAATTGATAAAATTCATCATTCAGCCTATACTTACCAGTATAGGGAAGTTATGCAAAAGCCGAACACCCGCCCGCCGACCTTATGCCTCAAAGAATGAATAATAAAGATGGAATAATGATATTAGAAAAAAATGGTGAAATCTCCGAAGGTCAACTCCTGGTATTGGACCCCCGACGGATCTCGAAAACGGTGGGGTTTAGAGATATACTTTCTTCGCAAAATATTGAGTACTACCTTGGTACTTTTTGGAACAATTAAAAAAAACATGGCTCCCATACAAAAAAAAATGGCCGCCATACATTTTATTTTTCACTCAGTTTTGTTTTGTTTTTTGTTTAGTTGTTATAAGGAAACTATCAGAGATGGGAAATATAGAGGTGAGAATATGATCGTGAGAAGAAATGAAATCTCGGAAGGTCAATTCTTCAACCTGGACCCCTAAGGGATCTCAATAACGGTGAGGTTTAGAGATGTACTTCTTTCACGAAATATTGAGTACTACCTTGGTACTTTTTGGAACAATTAAAAAAAACTTGGCTCTCATACAAAAAAGCATGGCCGCCATACATTGCATTTTTCACTCATCTAGATGGTTGTTTCAAGGAAACTATTAGGAATGACAAAAAACTGAACCCATTTTGACATTAAAGATGGCGGATGTAACTTTTGTTAAAAAGTCATCATGGGTATCGATTTCGAGGTTTTCGGAGGTGTAGATTTGGAAAATGGCATCCATTTTGAAATTCAAGATGGCGGATGTCACTTAATTTCAAAAAGTCGTCATGGGTGTCGTTGTCGAGGTATCCGGGGGTGTAGATTTCAATAATGGCATTTATTTTGAAATCCAAGATGGCGGATGTCACTTTTTTCAAAAAGTCGTCATGGGTATCGTTTTCGAGGTTTTCGGGGGTGTAGATTTCAAAAATGGCATCCATTTTGAAATTCAAGATGGCGGAAATCATTTTTTTGCAAAAAGTCGTCATGGGTGTCGTTGTCGAGGTATTCGGGGATGTAGATTTCAAAAATGGCATCAATTTTGAAATACAAGATGGCGGATGTCACTTTTTTCAAAAATTCGTCATGGGCATCGTTTTCGAGGTTTTCGGGGGTTTGAATTTCAAAAATGGCATCCATTTTGAAATTCAAGATGGCGGAAATCATTTTTTTGCAAAAAGTCGTCATGGGTGTCGTTGTCGAAGTATTCGGGGGTGTAGATTTCAAAAATGGCATCAATTTTGAAATACAAGATGGCGGATGTCACTTTTTTCAAAAATTCGTCATGGGTATCGTTTTCGAGGTTTTCGGGGGTTTGAATTTCAAAAATGGCATCCATTTTGAAATCCAAGATGGCGGATGTCACTTATGTGCAAAAAGTCGTCATGGGTGTCGTTGTCGAGGTTTTAGGGGGTGTAGATTTCAAAAATGGCATCCATTTTGAAATTCAAGATGGCGGATGTCATTTTATTGCAAAAAGTCGTCATGGGTATCGTTTTCGAGGTTTTTGGGGGTGTAGATTTCAATAATGGCGTCCATTTTGAAATTCAAGATGGCGGAAGTCACTTTTATGAAAAAGTCGTCATGAATGTCGTTGTCGAGGTATTCGGGGGTGTAGATTTCAAAAATGGCATCCATTTTGAAATTCAAGATGGCGGAGGTCACTTTTTTGCAAAAAGTCGTCATGGGTATCGTTTTCGAGGTGTTCGGGGGTGTAGATTTCAAAAATGGCATCAATTTTGAAATTCAAGATGGCGGATGTCACTTTTTTGCAAAAAGTCGTCATGGGTGTCGTTGTCGAGGTTTTTGGGGGTGTAGATTTCAAAAATGGCAGCCATTTTGAAATTCAAGATGGCGGAAGTCACTTTTTTGCAAAAAGTCGTCATGAATGTCGTTTTCGAAGTTTTTGGGGTCGTAAAGTCAAAAAATGAAACCCATCTAAAAAATACTCTCGCGGGCCGCATGCGGCCCGCGCACCGCCCAAAATACTAGTTATTCATATTATATAAAGCTAAATTACCACTGACTGACTCATTTAGATAGTTGTTTAGGGGGATGGAGAAGTGGTGGGTAAAAAAAAATTACAGATTTGTATAGAGATGAGAAATTTATCGGGAGGAAAAATCCCAAAATCTTGAAAAGTCTACTCCTCAACCTAAACCCCTAAGGGATCTCAAAAACGGTGAGGTTTAGGGGTATACTGTTTTAACTAAATAGAAAGTACTACCTTGGTACTTTTTGGAAAATTGAAAAAAAACATGGCTCCCATACAAAAAAACATGGCCGCCATACAAACTTGACATGCTTATAACTTCCAAACGGTTATACTTAGGTATAGACTGTTTGAACAAATGTTATAGCCAATCGATAGGGGCAACTGCCAGTGATGACAAAAATCCAAGATGGCGGATCCAAGATGGCCGCCATTTTTCAAAATGGTCCCAGGGGGCTGATTTTTTGCATCCGGGAGTTTTTGGGGTCCCTTATTTCATTGGCGAAAAAAAATTTTGAAAAAGTTTTTTTTTAAAGATGGCCGCCATACATTGAATCTTTTTCATCTTTAGAGAGTTGTTTTGAAGAAACTATTAGCAATAACGGAAAACTGATTGCAGATTTGTATATAAAAAGAATAGTAGTTTAAGGAATAAATGATGAAACTTCGGAAGGTCAACTCCTCATATTGGACCCCCAACGGATCTCAAAAACGGTGTGGTTTAGAGATGTACTATGTTCACAAGATATTGTGTACTACCTTGGCACTTTTTGAAAACGTTAAAAAAAATCATAGCTTCCATACAAAAAAACATGGTCGCCATACAAATTAGTCGAAGTACTTAGGTATGAAATTTTTGAACACCAGTTGTAGCCAATTTACTGAACCGATTTCGAATTTTTTTTCACTACTGGAATTGGTATTTAATACGCAATGATAATCGCTATGTATTCTACTCAATTATAGTAAAAGTTCAACCTAATATTTCGAAAATTGTAAAAAAAGTCGGCAAAAAATGCAAATTTTCGAACTTTGAGACGCATGCGCTGACTACATAGTGCATAATACATAAAAATAATGTACCACAAAAATAACCGGCTTTACTTGGTCTACATAAAAGTCCGCGACAGCATATGTCTATGTCCTAAGGTTTTTGAACTATGACAGGTTTTACAACTATAAATCGAGAGCGAAATAGTAGGTATTTTTCAAATGTTTTTTTACAAATAGTGTATCAATCCTTATCCAAATAAACACTTTAGTTAGCTTGGTCATTTCAAACAGATCAAAATTGTGATTCACATCAAATAATTTCAACGGATAGTTTCAAAGATATCGTAAGATTAAAATTACAACGCAATAAAAAAATATTGCCGCTGTAGTAACTGTGTACATATTCTGTGCCATGACTTCTATTTATAACGTAGGTACACTAGAATACAAAGCTTTACTTTATCTAAGATAGATAAGGTATTTAAGATTGAGATAAGAGCAAATTTTGTCGTAGTTACAGTAAAAGCTATATTTGAGATTGAACTATACCTACACCGCTCGTATACGACTTGCCATATCCTTGAAGTAGAAAGCGGAAGCACTATTTTGAACCTTATTGTCATAGAAATAAAATTGATAAAATTCATCATTCAGCCTATACTTAGGGAAGTTATGCAAAATCCGAACACCCGCCTGCCGACCTCATGCCTCCCGCGCGCACCCTACGCCCGTGTTCAATAGTACTCAATAATACGGTTTTTTTTAGGATGGAAACTGTTGTACTTTAATATGGCCGCCATACATTGATTCTTTTTCATCTTTAGATAATTGTTTTGAGGAAACCATTTGCAATGACAATAAACTGATGGCAGATTCGTATAAAAATGGAATAATAATTTTAGAAAAAATTGGTAAAACCTCCGAAGGTCAACTTCTGGTATTGGACCCCCAAGGGATCTCGAAAACGGTGGAGTTTAGGTATGTACTTTCTTCGCAAAATATTGAGTACTACCTTGGTACTTTTTGGAACAATTAAAAAAAACATGGCTCCCATACAAAATAAATGGCCGCCATACATTTTTTTTTTACTCAGTTTTGTTTTGTTTTTTGTTTAGTTGTTATAAGGAAACTATCAGAGATGGGAAATATAGAAGTGAGAATATGATCGTGAGAAGAAATGAAATCTCGGAAGGTCAATTCTTCCACCTGGACCCCTAAGGGATCTCAATAACGGTGAGGTTTACAGATGTACTTCTTTCACAAAATATTGAGTACTACCTTGGCACTTTTTGGAACAATTAAAAAAAACTTGGCTCTCATACAAAAAAAACATGGTCGCCATACATTGCATTTTTCACTCATTTAGATGGTTGTTTCAAGGAAACTATTAGGAATGACAAAAAACTGAACCCATTTTGACATTAAAGATGGCGGATGTCACTTTTGTTAAAAAGTCGTTATGGGTATCGAAATCGAGGTTTTCGGAGGTGTAGATTTCATAAATGGCATCCATTTCGACATTACAGATGGCGGATGTCACTTTTTTCAAAAAGTCGTCATGGGTATCGTTTTCAAGGTTTTCGGGGGTGTAAATTTGGAAAATGGCATCCATTTTGAAATTCAAGATGGCGGAAGTCATTTTTTTTGCAAAAAGTCGTCATGGGTGTCGTCGTCGAGGTTTTTGGGGGTGTAGATTTCAAAAATGGCATCCATTTTGAAATTCAAGATGGCGGATGTCACTTACTTTAAAAAAGTCGTCATGGGTGACGTTGTCGAGGTTTTCGGGGGTGTAGATTTCAAAAATGGCATCAATTTTGTAATTCAAGATGGCGGATGTCACTTTTTTGAAAAAGTCGTCATGGGTATCGTTTTCGAGGTATTCGGGGGTGTAAATTTCAAAAATGGCATCAATTTTGAAATTCAAGATGGTGGATGTCACTTTTTCAAAAAGTCGTCATGGGTATCGTTGTCGAGGTATTCGGGGGTGTAGATTTCAAAAATGTCATCCATTTTGGAATTATTGAAACTATTTTTTATTTTGAAGTAATTTTTTTTAGGAAATTTATTTTTTTATAACTTGTCTGTTAAAAAAACAAATCGCGGGCCGCATGCGGCCCGCGCACCGCCCAAAATACTAGTTCATATTATATAAAGTTAAATTACCACTGACTGACTGACTGACTGACTGACTCACTCACTTAGATAGTTGTTTAGGAGGATGGAGAAGTGGTGGGTAAAAAATAACTACAGATATGTATAGAGATGAAAAATTTATCGAGAGGAAAAATCCCAAAGTTGACCTGAACGTAACCTGGACTTGGATCCCGAATGGATCTCAGAAACGGTAGGGTTTAGAGGTGTACTGTTTGAACAAAGTAGAGAGTACTACCTTGGTTCTTTTTGGAAAAATCAAAAAAAACATGGCTCCCATACAAAAAAACATGGCCGCCATACAAATTTGACATGCTTATAACTTTGAAACGGTTATACTTAGGTATAAACTGTTTGAACAAAAGTTGTAGCCAATCAATCGGGGCAACTGCCTATGATGACAAAAATCCAAGATGGCGGATTCAAGATGGCGGCCATTTTTCAAAATGGTCCGAGGGGGCTGATTTTTTGCATCCGGGGGTTTTTGTGGTCCCTCATTTCATTGGCGAAAAAAAATTTTGAAAAAGTTTTTTTTTAAAGATGGCCGCCATACATTGAATCTTTTTCATCTTTAGAGAGTTGTTTTGAGGAAACTGTTAGCAATAACGAAAAATTGATTGCGGATTCGTATATAAATAAATCAGTAGTTTAAGGAATAAATAATGAAACTTCGGAAGGTCAACTCCTCATATTGAAGCCCCAACAGATCTCAAAAACAGTGGGGTTTAGAGATGTACTTTGTTCACAAGATATTGTGTACTACCTTGGCACTTTTTGAAAACGTTAAAAAAAATCATAGCTCCCATACAAAAAAACATGGTCGCCATACAAATTAGTCGTTGTACTTAGGTATGAAATTTTTGAACAGCAGTTGTAGCCAATTTACTGAACCGATTTAGAATTTTTTTTCACTACTGGAATCGGTATTTAATATTCAATGATAATTGCTATGTATTCTACTAAATTTTAGTACAAGTTCAACCTAATATTTCGAAAATTGTAAAAAAAGTCGGCAAAAAATGCAAATTTTCGACCTTTGAGACGCATGCGCTGACTACATAGTGCATAATACATAAAAATGATGTACTACAAAATAACCGGCTTTACTTGGTCTACATAAAAGTCCGCGACAGCATATATCTATCTCCTAAGGTTTTTGAACTATGACAGTTTTTATAACTATAATTAGAGAGCGAAATAGTAGGTATTTTTCAAATGTTTTTTTACAAATAGTGTATCAATCCTTATCCAAATAAACACTTTAGTTAGCTTGGTCATTTCATACAGATCAAAATTGTCATTGACATCAAATAATTTCAACCGATAGTTTCGAAGATATCGTAAGATTAAAATTACAACGCAATAAAAAAATATTGCCGCTGTAGTAACTGTGTACATATTCTGTGCCATGACTTCTATTTATATCTAGAAAATACAAAGCTTTACTTTATCTAAGATAGATAAGATATTTAAGATTGAGATAAGAGCAAGTTTTGTCTTAGTTACAGTAAAAGCTATATTTGAGATTGAACTATACCTACACCGCTCGAATACGACTTGCCATATCTTTCAAGTAGAAAGCGGAAGCACTATTTTGAACCTTATGGTCATAGAAATAAAATAGATAAAATTCATCATTCAGCCTATACTTACCAGTATAGGGAAGTTATGCAAAAGCCGAACACCCGCCCGCCGACCTTATGACTCCCGCGCGCTCTCTACGCCCGTGTTCAATAGTACTCAATACTACGGTTTTTTTTTAGGATGGAAACTGTTGTACGATTAAGGTCAACTCCTGGTATTGGACCCCCGACGGATCTCGAAAACGGTGGGGTTTAGAGATATACTTTCTTCGCAAAATATTGAGTACTACCTTGGTACTTTTTGGAACAATTAAAAAAAACATGGCTCCCATACAAAAAAAAAATGGCCGCCATACATTTTATTTTTCACTTAGTTTTGTTTTGTTTTTTGTTTAGTTGTTATAAGGAAACTATCAGAGATGGGAAATATAGAGGTGAGAATATGATCGTAAGAAGAAATGAAATCTCGGAAGGTCAATTCTTCAACCTGGACCCCTAAGGGATCTCAATAACGGTGAGGTTTAGAGATGTACTTCATTGACAAAATATTGAGTACTACCTTGGTACTTTTTGAAACAATTAAAAAAAACTTGACTCTCATACAAAAAAACATGGCCGCCATACATTGCATTTTTCACTTATTTAGATGGTTGTTTCAAGGAAACTATTAGGAATGACAAAAAACTGAACCCATTTCGACATTAAAGATGGCGGATGTCACTTTTGTTAAAAAGTCATCATGGGTATCGATTTCGAGGTTTTCGGGGGTGTAAATTTCATATATGCATCCATTTGACATTACGGATGGCGGATATCACTTTTTTGAAAAAGTCGTCATGGGTATCGTTTTCGAGGTATTCGGGGGTGTAGATTTCAAAAATGGCATTAATTTTGAAATTCAAGATGGCGGATGTCACTTTTGTCAAAAAGTTGTCATGGGTATCGTTTTCGAGGTTTTCGGGGGTGTAAATTTGGAAAATGGCACCCATTTTGACATTAAAGATGGCGGATGTCACTTTTGTTAAAAAGTCGTCATGGGTATCGATGTCGAGGTTTTCGGGGGTGTAGATTTGGAAAATGGCATCCATTTTGTAATTCAAGATGGCAGAAGTCATTTTTTTTCCCAAAAGGCGTCATGGGTGTCGTCGTCGAGGTTTTTGGGGGTGTAGATTTCAAAAATGGCATCAATTTTGAAATTCAAGATGGCGGTAGTCATTTTTTTGCAAAAAGTCGTCATGGGTGTCGTAGTCGAGGTTTTTGGGGGTGTAGATTTCAAAAATGGCATCCATTTTGAAATTCAAGATGGCGGATGTCACTTATTTTCAAAAAGTCGTCATGGGCATCGTTTTCGAGGTATTCGGGGGTGTAGATTTCAAAAATGGCATCCATTTTGAAATTCAAGATGGCAGATGTCACTTATTTTCAAAAAGTCGTCATGGGCATCGTTTTCGAGGTATTCGGGGGTGTAGATTTCAAAAGTGGCATCCATTTTGAAATTCAAGATGGCGGATGTCACTTATTTTCAAAAAGTCGTCATGGGTGTCGTTGTCGAGGTTTTTGGGGGTGTAGATTTCAAATATGGCATCCGTTTTGAAATTCAAGATGGCGGATGTCACATTTTTGCAAAAAGTCGTCTTGGGTGTCGTTGTCGAGGTTTTAGGGGGTGTAGATTTCAAAAATGACATCCATTTTGAAATTCAAGATGGCGGAAGTCACTTTTTTGCAAAAAGTCGTCATGGATGTCGTTTTCGAAGTTTTTGGGGTCGTAAAGTCGTCACCAAAGTAAATTCTAAATAAAAAACACCCTCGCGGGCCGCATGCGGCCCGCGCACCGCCCAAAATACTAGTTCATATTATATAAAGCTAAATTACCACTGACTGACTCATTTAGATAGTTGTTTAGGGGGATGGAGAAGTGGTGGGTAAAAAAAAATTACAGATTTGTATAGAGATGAGAAATTTATCGGGAGGAAAAATCCCAAAATCTTGAAAAGTCTACTCCTCAACCTAAACCCCTAAGGGATCTCAAAAACGGTGAGGTTTAGGGGTGTACTGTTTGAACAAAGTAGAGAGTACTACCTTGGTACTTTTTGGAAAAATGAAAAAAAACATGGCTCCCATACAAAAAAACATGGCCGCCATACAAACTTGACATGCTTATAACTTCGAAACGGTTACACTTAGGTATAAACTGTTTGAACAAATGTTGTAGCCAATCGATAGAGGCAACTGCCTATGATGACAAAAATCCAAGATGGCGGATCCAAGATGGCCGCCATTTTTCAAAATGGTCCGAGGGGGCTGATTTTTTGCATCCGGGGGTTTTTGGGGTCCTTTATTTCATTGGCGAAAACAAATTTTGAAAAAGTTTTTTTTTAAAGATGGCCGCCATACATTGAATCTTTTTCATCTTTAGAGAGTTGTTTTGAGGAAACTATTAGCAATAATGAAACACTGATGGCAGATTCGTATATAAATTGAATAGTGGTTTAAGGAATAAATGATGAACCTTCGGAAGGTCAACTCCTCATATTGGACCCCCAACGGATCTCAAAAACGGTGGGGTTTAGAGATGTGCTTTGTTCACAAGATATTGAGTACTACCTTGGCACTTTTTGAAAACGTTAAAAAAAATCATAGCTCCCATACAAAAAAACATGGTCGCCATACAAATTAGTCGAAAAACTTAGGTATGAAATTTTTGAACAGCAGTTGTAGCCAATTTACTGAACCGATTTCGATTTTTTTTTCATTACTGGAATCGTTATTTAATACTTAATGATAATTGTTATGTATTATACTCAGTGATAATACTATTTCAACCTAATATTTTGAAAATTGTAAAAAAAGTCGGCAAAAAATGCAAATTTTCGACCTTTGAGACGCATGCGCTGACTACATAGTGCATAGTACATAAAAATGAAGTACTACAAAAATAACCGGCTTTACTTAGTCTACATAAAAGTCCGCGACAGCATATGTCTATCTCCTAAGGTTTTTGAACTATGACAGTTTTTACAACTAAAAATCGAGAGCGAAATAGTAGGTAATTTTCAAATGTTTTTTTACAAATAGTGTATGAATCCTTATCCAAATAAACACTTTAGTTAGCTTGGTCATTTCATACAGATCAAAATTGTCATTCACATCAAATAATTTCAACGGATAGTTTCGAAGATATCTTAAGATTAAAATTACAACGCAATAAAAAATATTGCCGCGGTAGTAACTGTGTACATATTCTGTGCCATGACTTCTATTTATAACGTAGGTACACTAGAATACAAAGCTTTACTTTATCTAAGATAGATAAGGTATTTAAGATTGAGATAAGAGCAAGTTTTGTCGTAGTTACAGTAAAAGCTATATTTGAGATTGAACTATACCTACACCGCTCGAATACGACTTGCCATTATTATCCTTCAAGTAGAAAGCGGAAGCACTATTTTGAACCTTATGGTCATAGAAATAAAATTGATAAAATTCATCATTCAGCCTATACTTACCAGTATAGGGAAGTTATGCAAAAGCCGAACACCCGCCCGCCGACCTTATGCCTCAAAGAATGAATAATAAAGATGGAATAATGATATTAGAAAAAAATGGTGAAATCTCCGAAGATCAACTCCTGGTATTGGACCCCCGACGGATCTCGAAAACGGTGGGGTTTAGAGATATACTTTCTTCGCAAAATATTGAGTACTACCTTGGTACTTTTTGGAACAATAAAAAAAAACATGGCTCCCATACAAAAAAAAATGGCCGCCATACATTTTATTTTTCACTCAGTTTTGTTTTGTTTTTTGTTTAGTTGTTATAAGGAAACTATCAGAGATGGGAAATAAAGAGGTGAGAATATGATCGTGAGAAGAAATGAAATCTCGGAAGGTCAATTCTTCAACCTGGACCCCTAAGGGATCTCAATAACGGTGAGGTTTAGAGATGTACTTCTTTCAAGAAATATTGAGTACTACCTTGGTACTTTTTGGAACAATTAAAAAAAACATGGCTCTCATACAAAAAAGCATGGCCGCCATACATTGCATTTTTCACTCATCTAGATGGTTGTTGATGGTTGGTTGGAAACTATTAGGAATGACAAAAAACTGAACCCATTTTGACATTAAAGATGGCGGATGTCACTTTTGTTAAAAAGTCGTCATGGGTATCGATTTCGAGGTTTTCGGAGGTGTAGATTTGGAAAATGGCATCCATTTTGAAATTCAAGATGGCGGATGTCACTTAATTTCAAAAAGTCGTCATGGATGTCGTTGTCGAGGTATCCGGGGGTGTAGATTTCAATTATGGCATTTATTTTGAAATCCAAGATGGCGGATGTCACTTTTTTCAAAAAGTCGTCATGGGTGTCGTTGTCGAGGTATTCGGGGGTGTAGATTTCAAAAATGGCATCAATTTTGAAATACAAGATGGCGGATGTCACTTTTTTCAAAAATTCGTCATGGGTATCGTTTTCGAGGTTTTCGGGGGTGTGAATTTCAAAAATGGCATCCATTTTGAAATTCAAGATGGCGGATGTCACTTATGTGCAAAAAGTCGTCATGGGTGTCGTTGTCGAGGTTTTAGGGGGTGTAGATTTCAAAAATGGCATCCATTTTGAAATTCAAGATGGCGGATGTCATTTTATTGCAAAAAGTCGTCATGGGTATCGTTTTCGAGGTTTTTGGGGGTGTAGATTTCAATAATGGCGTCCATTTTGAAATTCAAGATGGCGGAAGTCACTTTTATGAAAAAGTCGTCATGGGTGTCGTTGTCGAGGTATTCGGGGGTGTAGATTTCAAAAATGGCATCAATTTTGAAATTCAAGATGGCGGAAGTCACTTTTTTGCAAAAAGTCGTCATGGGTGTCGTCGAGGTTTTTGGGGGTGTAGATTTCAAAAATGGCGTCCATTTTGAAATTCAAGATGGCGGAAGTCACTTTTTTGAAAAAGTCGTCATGGGTATCGTTTTCGAGGTATTCGGGGGTGTGAATTTCAAAAATGGCAACCATTTTGAAATTCAAGATGGCGGAAGTCACTTTTTTGCAAAAAAGTCGTCATGGGTGTCGTCGTCGAGGTTTTTGGGGGTGTAGATTTCAAAAATGGCATCAATTTTGAAATTCAAGATGGCGGATGTCATTTTTTGCAAAAAGTCGTCATGGGTATCGTTTTCGAGGTATTTGGGGGTGTAGACTTCAAAAATGGTATCCATTTTGAAATTCAAGATGGCGGATGTCATTTTTTTGCAAAAAGTCGTCATGGGTATCGTTTTTAAGGTTTTCAGGGGCGTAGATTTCAAAAATGGCATCCATTTTGAAATTCAAGATGGCGGACGTCAGTTTTTGTACTATTCATATAAATATAAAAAAACATACTGAATTCTTTTTGGGTAAATTAATTTTTTTTTTTTGAAAAATGGCACTAAAAAAAATTTTTTTTTGAAAAACTTTTTTTCACAAAACAACAATCGCGGGCCGCATGCGGCCCGCGCACCGCCCAAAATACTAGTTATACTATATAAAGCTAAATTACCACTGACTGACTGACTGACTGACTGACATAGAGAAATGTTTGGGACAACTGGGGGGTATAGGGGAAAAAGTGAATATAGGGTCATATAGGGGGTGTTCCAAAACCTCTGGGAAAAATCCGAAATTGGAAAAAAGTCGTACCCTGATGGTGAGATGCCCTCGTATCTTAAAAACGATAAACCTTTTTAATAAAGCAGTTGAACTAAAAATTGATAAAACCCTGGGACCTTTTTGGGGAATTGAAAAAAAACATGGCCGCCGAGCAAAAAAACATGGCCGCCATACAAAATTGAAACGTCAATAGCTCGAAAACGGTAAAACTTTAATAACAAGTGTTTGACCAAATGTCATAGGGAATCGAGAGATCTACCTGGTGGGGTCGATGAAAATTCAAGATGGCGGATTCAAAATGGCCGCCATTTTTCAAAATGGTCCGAGGGGGCTGATTTTTTGCATCCGGGGGTTTTTGGGGTCCCTCATTTCATTGACGAAAAAAAATTTTGAAAAAGTTTTTTTTTAAAGATGGCCGCCATACATTTTATATTTTTCATCTTTTGATGGTTGTTTTGAGGAAACTATTAGCAATAACGAAAAACTGATTGCAGATTTGTATATTAATAGAATAGTGGTTTAAGGAATAAATGATGAAACTTCGGAAGGTCAACTCCTGGTATTGAACCCCCGACGGATCTCGAAAACGGTGGGGCTTAGAGATGTACCTTCCTCACAAAATATTGAGTACTACCTTGGTACTCTTTGGAACAATTAAAAAAAACATGGGTCCCATACAAAAAAAAAATGGCCGCCATACAAATTGGACGTATTACTTAGGCACGCCATACATTGCTTCTTTCACTCATTTAGATCGTTGTTTGGAGGAAACCATTAGCAATGACAAAAAGCTGAATGCAGATTCATATAAAGATAGAATAATGATTTAAAGAAAAAATGGTGAAACTTCCGAAGGTCATCTCCTGGTATTGGACCTCCAACGGATCTCGGAAACGGTGGGGTTTAGAGATGTACTTTCTTCACAAAATTTTGAGTACTACCTTGGTACTTTTTGGAACAATTAAAAAAAACATAGCTCCCATACAAAAAAAAAATGGCCGCCATACAAATTAGACGTTTTACTTAGATACGCCATACATTGCATTTTTCATTTATTTAGACGGTTGTTTGGAGGAAACCATATGAGATAAGGAAAAATTGAATGTAAGGATGATCGATGGAAACAATGGTGAAATCACGGAAGGTTGACTCCTGGACTTGGCCCCTTAAGGGATCTCGAAAACGGTGGGGTTTAGAGATGTACTTTCTTTACGAAATATTGGGTACTACCTTGGTACTTTTTGGAACAATTTAAAAAAATATGGCTCCCATACAAATAAAAAATGGCCGCCATACATTTTATTTTTCACTCGTATAGATAGTTGTTTTAAGGAAACTATAAGTGATGGGAAAAAACTGATTGTAGGTTCGTATAGAGATGACAAAATGAAAAAAAAAGAAGCCAGAATCTCGGAAGGTCAATTCTTCAACCTGAAGTCCTCAGGGATCTCAAAAACGATGGGGTTTAGAGATGTACTTTCTTTACAAAATATTAGGTACCACCTTGGTACAAAAGTCGTCATGGGTATCGTTTTCGAGGTTTTCGGGGGTGGAGATTTCAAATATGACATCCATTTTGACATTAAAGATGGCGGATGTCACTTTTTTGACTAAAGTCGTCATGGGTATCGTTTTCGGGGTTTTCGGGGGTGGAGATTTCAAAAATGACATCCATTTTGACATTAAAGATGGCGGATGTCACTTTTTTGACAAAAGTCGTCATGGGTATCGTTTTCGGGGTTTTCGGGGGTGGAGATTTCAAAAATGACATCCATTTTGACATTAAAGATGGCGGATGTCACTTTTTTGCCAAAAGTCGTCATGGGTATCGTTTTCGGGGTTTTCGGGGGTGGAGATTTCAAAACTGACATCCATTTTGACATAAAAGATGGCGGATGTCAGTTTTTTGCCAAAAGTCGTCATGGGTATCGTTTTCGGGGTTTTCGGGGGTGGAGATTTCAAAAATGACATCCATTTTGACATTAAAGATGGCGGATGTCACTTTTTTGCCAAAAGTCGTCATGGGTATCGTTTTCGGGGTTTTCGGGGGTGGAGATTTCAAAAATGACATCCATTTTGACATTAAAGATGGCGGATGTCACTTTTTTGCAAAAAGTCGTCATGGGTATCGTTTTCGGGGTTTTCGGGGGTGGAGATTTCAAAACTGACATCCATTTTGACATTAAAGATGGCGGATGTCACTTTTTTGACAAAAATCGTCATGGGTATCGTTTTCGAGGTTTTCGGGGGTGTAGATTTCAAAAATGACATTCATTTTGACATTAAAGATGGCGGATGTCACTTTTTGACAAAAGTCGTCATGGGTATCGTTTTCGGGGTTTTCGGGGGTGGGGATTTCAAAAATGACATCCATTTTGACATTAAAGATGGTGGATGTCACTTTTTTGCCAAAAGTCGTCATGGGTATCGTTTTCGGGGTTTTCGGGGGTGGAGATTTCAAAAATGACATCCATTTTGACATTAAAGATGGCGGATGTCACTTTTTTGCCAAAAGTCGTCATGGGTATCGTTTTCGGGGTTTTCGGGGGTGGAGATTTCAAAAATGACATCCATTTTGACATTAAAGATGGCGGATGTCACTTTTTTGACAAAAGTCGTCATGGGTATCGTTTTCGGGGTTTTCGGGGGTGGAGATTTCAAAAATGACATCCATTTTGACATTAAAGATGGCGGATGTCACTTTTTTGCCAAAAGTCGTCATGGATGTCGTTTTCCAAGCGGTAAAACTTTAATAACAGAAACGGTAAAACTTTAATAACAAGTGTTTGACCAAATGTCATAGGGAATTGAGAGATCTACCTGGTGGGGTCGATGAAAATTCAAGATGGCGGATTCAAAATGGCCGCCATTTTTCAAAATGGTCCGAGGGGGCTGATTTTTTGCATCCGGGGGTTTTTGGGGTCCCTGATTTCATTGACGAAAAAAAATTTTGAAAAAGTTTTTTTTTAAAGATGACCGCCATACATTTTTTATTTTTCATCTTTAGACGATTGTTTTGAGGAAACTATTAGCAATAACGAAAAACTGATTGCAGATTTGTATATTAATAGTATAGTGATTTGAGGAAAAAGTAATGAAACTTCGGAAGGTCAACTCTTCGTATTAGACCCCCAACGGATCTCGAAAACGGTAAGGTTTAGAGGTATACTTTTTTCACAACATATTAAGTACTACTTTGGCACTTTTTGAAAACGTTAAAAAAAATTATGACTCTCATACAAAAAAACATAGTTGCCATACAAGTTAGTATGTTGTATTTAGGTATGAAATGTTTGAACTGAAGTATTAGCCAATCTGCTGAACCGATTTCGAAAATTCTTTCATTACTGGAATCGCTATTTACTATTTAACGATAATTGCTATGTTTTATACTCAGTTATAGTACTATTTCAACCTAATATTTTGAAAATTGTAAAAAAAGTCGGCAAAAAATGCGATTTTTCGACCATTAAAACGCATACGCTGACTACATAGTGCATAATACATAAAAATGATGTACTACAAAAATAACCGGCTTTACCCGGTCTACATAAAAGTCCTCGATAGCATATGTCCATGTCCTAAGGTTTTTGAACTATGACAGTTTTTATAACTTTAAATTTAATTAAATCGAGAGCGAAAACGTAGGTAATTTTCAAAACTATTTTGACAAAAATCGTATGAATCATCACTTTTTGGAATAAGACGTATATTTTTTGCTCACAAAAAACTGAATGCAGATTCGTATGAAGATGGAACAATGATTTAAGGAATAAACCGGACAAGTGCGAGTCAGGCTCACACACCGAGGGTTCCGTACAAATCCGAAAAATGTCACAACATTGGGAAGTAAATTGTTAAAATCTCTAAAATCGAATTAAATTAAAACCTGTTTTAGCATGTACTAATAAAGCTCTTTTATATGATACCTTATTACATGATAAGATTTACTCACTTTGAATTTTCAACCCATATTGTGTGAATCTAGGCCCTAATTTTATACGATAACTGAGAAGTTTTTCTTTCACACAACTGCAAGAGACCATAGATATACACTCGATATCTTTACGCGTTCCTGAAATAAAGAGTCTTGACATACACACCGACGGACAGACGGACAACAAAGTGTTCCTATAAGTTCCTTTTTTTCCTTTTGAGGTACGGAACCCTAAAAATGGTGAAACCTCCGAAGGTCAACTTGTGGTATTGAACCCCGACGGATCTCGAAAACGGTGGGGTTTAGAGATGTACTTTTTTCACAAAATATTGAGTACTACCTTGGTACTTTTTGGAACAATTAAAATGTTAGACGTTTCACTTAGATACATTGCCTATTTCACTCTTTTAGATGGACGTGAGAAAAAATAAAAATTAAAAAGGTGTAATGGTCAAAATCTCGGAAGGTTTACTCCTGGACCTGGACTCCCAAGGGCTCTCAAAATCGGTGGGGTTAGAGCTAAGTAGGGACTACTTACCTTAGTACTTTTTAGAAAAATGAAAAACATAGTTCCCATGCAATAAAACATAGCCATATATTTCAAAAATGGCCTCCATTTTGACATTAAAGAGGAGGACTGCGGTGTCGCGTTCATCGCGATGCCACGGCCGAGCCCATCGAGGTGGGGGCCTGGTTGGTCCCAAGTGGTGGATGACGACGTGTCTGGTGTTCGGCACGTAGTCAATCTGGAGGGAGCGCAAGCTCCGAGGTGGGGCCTGAGAAAGGCCAGCGCTGTCGGGTGCCGCGGAGGAGTGCGGAAGCGTGCCCGTAGCCCCGACACCAGGCGCCATGTCATTTTTGAAATCTACACCTCCGAGGTTAGGTTACGTTTGGTTAGGTTAGGTCAGAGCAGTGGAGGAACACCCAGGGGTTTTGGTGGGTATACCGACCAGTGGCGGGATTCCCACATAACCACTCGACTGCCCACGAGGTGTAGTGGTACCCGGAAAGGGTTTCCCATGGTAAAAAAAAAAAAAAAAATAGGTTAGGTTATGTTAGGTTAGCGCAGTGGAGGAATACCCAGGGGTTTTGGTGGGTATACTGACCTGTGGTGGGATCCCCACATAACCACCCGCCTGCCCACGAGGTGTAGTGGTACCCGGAAAGGAATTCCCATGGTAAAAAAAAAAAGGTTAGGTTATGTTAGGTTAGGTTAGGTTAGCGCAGTGGAGGAACACCCAGGGGTTTTGGTGGGTATACCGACCAGTGGCGGGATTCCCACATAACCACTCGACTAACCACGAGGTGTGGTGGTACCCGGAAAGGATTTCCCATGGTAAAAAAAAAAAAGGTTAGGTTAGGTTAGGTTAGGTTAGCGCAGTGGAGGAACACCCAGGGGTTTTGGTGAGTATACCGACCAGTGGTGGGATTCCCACATAACCACCCGCCTGCCCACGAGGTGTAGTGGTACCCGGAAAGGATTTCCCATGGTAAAAAAAAAAAAAAAAAGGTTAGGTTATGTTAGGTTAGGTTAGCGCAGTGGAGGAACACCCATGGGTTTTGGTGGGTATACCGACCAGTGGCGGGATTCCCACATAACCACCCGCCTGCCCACGAGGTGTAGTGGTACCCGGAAAGGATTTCCCATGGTAAAAAAAAAAAAAAAAAAAGAGGTTAGGTTAGGTTAGCGCAGTGGAGGAACACCCATGGGTTTTGGTGGGTATACCGACCAGTGGCGGGATTCCCACATAACCACTCGACTGCCCACGAGGTGTAGTGGTACCCGGAAAGGATTTCCCATGGTAAAAAAAAAAAAAAAAAGGTTAGGTTAGGTTAGGTTAGGTTAGGTTATGTTAGGTTAGGTTAGGTTAGCGCAGTGGAGGAACACCCATGGGTTTTGGTGGGTATACCGACCAGTGGTGGGATTCCCACATAACCACCCGCGTGCCCACGAGGTGTAGTGGTACCCGGAAAGGATTTCCCATGGTAAAAAAAAAAAAAAAAAGGTTAGGTTGTGTTAGGTTAGGTTAGGTTAGCGCAGTGGAGGAACACCCAGGGGTTTTGGTGGGTATACCGACCAGTGGTGGGATTCCCACATAACCACCCGCCTGCCCACGAGGTGTAGTGGTACCCGGAAAGGATTTCCCAAGGTAAAAAAAAAAAGGTTAGGTTATGTTAGGTTAGGTTAGGTTAGCGCAGTGGAGGAACACCCAGGGCTTTTGGTGGGTATACTGACCAGTGGCGGGATTCCCACATAACCACTCGACTGCCCACGAGGTGTAGTGGTACCCGGAAAGGATTTCCCATGGTAAAAAAAAAAAAAAAAAAGGTTAGGTTAGGTTAGGTTATGTTAGGTTAGGTTAGGTTAGCGCAGTGGAGGAACACCCATGGGTTTTGGTGGGTATACCGACCAGTGGTGGGATTCCCACATAACCACCCGCGTGCCCACGAGGTGTAGTGGTACCCGGAAAGGATTTCCCATGGTAAAAAAAAAAAAAAAAAAGTTAGGTTATGTTAGGGTAGGTTAGGTTAGGTTAGGTTAGGATTTTGAGGTTGTAGATTTTAAAAATGGCATTTATTTTGACATTAAGGATGGCAGATGTCACTTTTTTAAAAAGTAGCATCGTTTTTGAGATGTTAGGGGGCTAACCTAACCTTTTTTTTTTACCAGGGGAAAATATCTTTTAAATATATCACCACACATCGGGACAGGCGGGTGGTTATGTGGGAGTCCCCGCCCGTCGCTGGACGGTATACCCACCAAAATCCCTGGATATTCCGCCACTGCGCTAATCTAACCTAACCTAACCAAACCAAACCTTTTTTTTTTTTTTTTAGCCAGGGGAAATCCTTTATGGATACCACCACACCTCGTGGGCAGGCGGGTGGTTATGTGGGAGTCCCGCCACTGGTCGGTATACCCACCAAAACCCCTGGGTGTTCCTCCACTGCGCCTGGTGTCGGGGCTACGGGCACGCTTCCGCACTCATCCGCGGCACCCGACAGCGCTGGCCCAAACCGGGCCCCACCTCGGAGCGTAGGCTCCCTCTACAATGACGACGTGCCGAACACCAGACACGTCGTCATCCACCACCTGGGACCAACCAGCACTGGGCGTCGGACAGCACCCGTGTCCGACAGCCCTGGTCCCGATGCAACGGGTCAATTAAAGTGGCCCCGCGCCTGCCACTACGGCTGCAGAGGATAGGGAGAGCGGCCATCGCGATACCGACACGCCTCTTCCCCTGCAGCCCCACCGCCTCCGCCAACACGTTGGCGGCACCCGTTAGGGCCGCTGGCAGGATGGATAGGCAGCGGCTTCCTCGCCGCCCGTCCATCCCGTCGCCGCCCCCGCCTCGATGGGCTCGGCCGCGGCATCGCGATGAACGCGACACCGCAGTCCTCCTCAGTCGGCAAGCCGACCTACTGGCCAGCCTCTACAGGGGTTTGGGGAAAAACCCGGAGAGGCGGCCCCACCTCGGGTTCCTCTTCGTTCACCAGGTTGGGACAGACCTGGCTACTAAGCCCCCCCGCCACGACAAGGCGGGAACCCACTCGGGGGGGAACCAAACCAAACCTAACCTAACCTCGGGGGTGTAGATTTCAAAAATGGCATTCATTTTGACATTACAAATGGCGGATGTCACTTTTGTTAAAAAGTCGTCATGGGTATCGTTTTCGAGGGTGTAGATTCCAAAAATGGCATCTATTTCGACATTAAAGATGGCGGATGTCCCTTTTATCAAAAAGTCGTCATGGGTATCGTTTTCGAGGTTTCCGGGGGTGTAGATTTCAAAAATGGCATCCATTTTGACATTTAAGATGGCGGATGTCACATTTGCCAAAAAGTCTTCATGGGTATCGTTCTCGAGGTTTTCGAGGGTGTAGGTTTCAAAAATGGCATCCATTTTGACATTAAAGATGGCGGATGTCACCTTTTTTGGTTTAGGTTAGGTTAGGTTATGTTAGGGTAGGTTAGGTTGTAGGTTAGGTTAGGTTATGTTAGGGTAAATTAGGTTAGGTTGTAGGTTAGGTTATGTTAGGGTAGGTTAGGTTGTAGGTTAGGTTAGGTTATGTTAGGGTAGGTTATGTTAGGTTAGGTTACGTCTTTTGGGTTGTAGATTTTAAATATGGCATCCATTTTGACATTAAGGATGGCAGATGTTACTTTTTTTAAAAAGTCGTATCGTTTTGAGATTTTCGGAGGCTAACCTAACCTAACTTTTTTTTTTACCAGGGGAAATCTTTTAAAAATACCACCACACCTCGGGACAGGCGGGTGGTAATGTGGGAGTCCTAACCTAACCTAACCTAACATAACCAAACCAAACCTTACTTAACCTCAGATGGATGTCGTTTTCGAGATTTTTGGGAATGTAAAGTCGTCACCAAAATACATTCTACATAGAAAAACCCTCGCGGGCCGCATGCGGCCCGCGCACCGCCCAAAATACTAGTTATACTATATAAAGCTAAATTACCACTGACTGACTGACTGACTGACTGACATAGAGAAATGTTTGGGACAACTGGGGGGTATAGGGGAAAAAGTGAATATAGGGTCATATAGGGGGTGTTCCAAAACCTCTGGGAAAAATCCGAAATTGGAAAAAAGTCGTACCCTGATGGTGAGATGCCCTCGTATCTTAAAAACGATAAACATTTTTACTAAAGCAGTTGAACTAAAAATTGATAAAACCCTGGGACCTTTTTGGGGAATTGAAAAAAAACATGGCCGCCGAGCAAAAAAACATGGCCGCCATACAAAATTGAAACGTCAATAGCTCGAAAACGGTAAAACTTTAATAACAAGTGTTTGACCAAATGTCATAGGGAATCGAGAGATCTACCTGGTGGGGTCGATGAAAATTCAAGATGGCGGATTCAAAATGGCCGCCATTTTTCAAAATGGTCTGAGGGGGCTGATTTTTTGCATCCGGGGGTTTTTGGGGTCCCTCATTTCATTGACGAAAAAAAATTTTGAAAAAGTTTTTTTTTAAAGATGGCCGCCATACATTTTTTTTTTTTCATCTTTAGATGGTTGTTTTGAGGAAACTATTAGCAATAACGAAAAACTGATTGCAGATTTGTATATTAATAGAATAGTGGTTTAAGGAATAAATGATGAAACTTCGGAAGGTCAACTCCTGGTATTGAACCCCCGACGGATCTCGAAAACGGTGGGGCATAGAGATGTACCTTCCTCACAAAATATTGAGTACTACCTTGGTACTCTTTGGAACAATTAAAAAAAACATGGGTCCCATACAAAAAAAAAATGGCCGCCATACAAATTGGACGTTTTACTTAGGCACGCCATACATTGCTTCTTTCACTCATTTAGATCGTTGTTTGGAGGAAACCATTAGCAATGACAAAAAGCTGAATGCAGATTCATATAAAGATAGAATAATGATTTAAAGAAAAAATGGTGAAACTTCCGAAGGTCATCTCCTGGTATTGGACCTCCAACGGATCTCGGAAACGGTGGGGTTTAGAGATGTACTTTCTTCACAAAATTTTGAGTACTACCTTGGTACTTTTTGGAACAATTAAAAAAAACATAGCTCCCATACAAAAAAAAAATGGCCGCCATACAAATTAGACGTTTTACTTAGATACGCCATACATTGCATTTTTCATTTATTTAGACGGTTGTTTGGAGGAAACCATATGAGATAAGGAAACATTGAATGTAAGGATGATCGATGGAAACAATGGTGAAATCACGGAAGGTTGACTCCTGGACTTGGCCCCTTAAGGGATCTCGAAAACGGTGGGGTTTAGAGATGTACTTTCTTTACGAAATATTGGGTACTACCTTGGTACTTTTTGGAACAATTTAAAAAAATATGGCTCCCATACAAATAAAAAATGGCCGCCATACATTTTATTTTTCACTCGTATAGATAGTTGTTTTAAGGAAACTATAAGTGATGGGAAAAAACTGATTGTAGGTTCGTATAGAGATGACAAAATGAAAAAAAAAGAAGCCAGAATCTCGGAAGGTCAATTCTTCAACCTGAAGTCCTCAGGGATCTCAAAAAAGATGGGGTTTAGAGATGTACTTTCTTTACAAAATATTAGGTACCACCTTGGTACAAAAGTCGTCATGGGTATCGTTTTCGAAGTTTTCGGGGGTGGAGATTTCAAATATGACATCCATTTTGACATTAAAGATGGCGGATGTCACTTTTTTGACTAAAGTCGTCATGGGTATCGTTTTCGGGGTTTTCGGGGGTGGAGATTTCAAAAATTACATCCATTTTGACATTAAAGATGGCGGATGTCACTTTTTTGACAAAAGTCGTCATGGGTATCGTTTTCGGGGGTGTAGATTTCAAAATGACATCCATTTTGACATTAAAGATGGCGCATGTCACTTTTTTGCCAAAAGTCGTCATGGGTATCGTTTTCGAGGTTTTCGGGGGTGTAGATATCAAATATGACATCCATTTTGACATTAAAGATGGCGGATGTCACTTTTTTGCCAAAAGTCGTCATGGGTATCGTTTTCGAGGTTTTCGGGGGTGTAGATTTCAAAAATGACATCCATTTTGACATTAAAGATGGCGCATGTCACTTTTTTGCCAAAAGTCGTCATGGGTATCGTTTTCGAGGTTTTCGGGGGTATAGATATCAAATATGACATCCATTTTGACATTAAAGATGGCGGATGTCACTTTTTTGCCAAAAGTCGTCATGGGTATCGTTTTCGAGGTTTTCGGGGGTGTAGATTTCAAAAATGACATCCATTTTGACATTAAAGATGGCGGATGTCACTTTTTTGCCAAAAGTCGTCATGGGTATCGTTTTCGAGGTTTTCGGGGGTGTAGATTTCAAAAATGACATCCATTTTGACATTAAAGATGGCGGATGTCACTTTTTTGACAAAAGTCGTCATGGGTATCGTTTTCGAGGTTTTCGGGGGTGTAGATATCAAATATGACATCGATTTTGACATTAAAGATGGCGGATGTCACTTTTTTGACAAAAGTCGTCATGGGTATCGTTTTCGGGGTTTTCGGGGGTGTAGATTTCAAAAATGACATCCATTTTGACATTAAAGATGGCGGATGTCACTTTTTTGACAAAAGTCGTCATAAGTATCGTTTTCGGGGTTTTCGGGGGTGTAGATTTCAAAAATGACATCCATTTTGACATTAAAGATGGCGGATGTCACTTTTTTGACAAAAGTCGTCATGGGTATCGTTTTCGAGGTTTTCGGGGGTGTAGATTTCAAAAATGACATCCATTTTGAAATTCAAGATGGCGGATGTCTCATTTTTGCAAAAAGTCGTCATGGATGTCGTTTTCTAAGTTTTTAGGATCGTTAAGTCATCGCCAGAGAAAAATGTACATAGAAAAACCCTCGCGGGCCGCATGCGGCCCGCGCACCGCCCAAAATACTAGTTATACTATATAAAGTTAAATTACCACTGACTGACTGACATAGAGAAATGTTTGGGACAACTGGGGGGTACGGGGGAAAAAGTGAATATAGGGTCATATAGGGGGTGTTTCAAAACCTCTGGGAAAAATCCGAAATTGGACAAAAGTCGTACCCTGATGGTGAGATGCCCTCGTATCTCAAAAACTATCAACAATATCGGCATAGCAGTCGAACTAAAAATTGATAAAACCCTGGGACCTTTTTGGAGAATTGAAAAAAAACATGGCCGCCGAACAAAAAAACATGGCCGCCATACAAAATTGAAACGTCAATAGCTCGGAAACGGTAAAACTTTAATAACAAGTGTTTGACCAAATGTCATAGGGAATCGAGAGATGTACCTGGTGGGGTCGATGAAAATTCAAGATGGCGGATTCAAAATGGCCGCCATTTTTCAAAATGGTCCGAGGGGGCTGATTTTTTGCATCCGGGGGTTTTTGGGGTCCCTGATTTCATTGACGAAAAAAAAATTTGGAAAAGTTTTTTTTTAAAGATGGCCGCCATACATTTTTTATTTTTCATCTTTAGACGATTGTTTTGAGGAAACTATTAGCAATAACGAAAAACTGATTGCAGATTTGTATAATGATAGAATAATGATTTTAGGATTAAATGGTGAAACGTCCGAAGGTCAACTCCTGGTATTGAACCCCCAACGGATCTCGAAAACGGTGGGGCTTAGAGATGTACCTTCCTCACAAAATATTGAGTACTACCTTGGTACTCTTTGGAACAATTAAAAAAAATATGGGTCCCATACAAAAAAAAATGGCCGCCATACAAATTGGACGTTTTACTTAGGCACGCCATACATTGCTTCTTTCACTCATTTAGACCGTTACAGTAAAAGCTAGATTTGAGATTGAACTATACCTACACCGCTCGAATACGACTTGCCATATCCTTCAAGTAGAAAGCGGAAGCACCATTTTGAACCTTATAGTCATAGAAATAAAATTGATAAAATTCATCATTCAGCCTATACTAACCAGAATAGGGAAGTTATGCAAAAGCCGAACACCCGCCCGCCGACCTCATGCCTCCCACGCGCACTTTACGCCCGTGTTCAGTAGTACTCAATACTACGGTGTTTTTTAGGATGGAAACTGTTGTACGATTAAGGTCAACTCCTGGTATTGGACCCCCGACGGATCTCGAAAACGGTGGGGTTTAGAGATATACTTTCTTCGCAAAATATTGAGTACTACCTTGGTACTTTTAGGAACAATTAAAAAAAACATGGCTCCCATACAAAAAAAAAATGGCCGCCATACATTTTATTTTTCACTTAGTTTTGTTTTGTTTTTTGTTTAGTTGTTATAAGGAAACTATCAGAGATGGGAAATATAGAGGTGAGAATATGATCGTAAGAAGAAATGAAATCTCGGAAGGTCAATTCTTCAACCTGGACCCCTAAGGGATCTCAATAACGGTGAGGTTTAGAGATGTACTTCTTTGACAAAATATTGAGTACTACCTTGGTACTTTTTGAAACAATTAAAAAAAACTTGACACTCATACAAAAAGACATGGCCGCCATACATTGCATTTTTCACTTATTTAGATGGTTGTTTCAAGGAAACTATTAGGAATGACAAAAAACTGAACCCATTTTGACATTAAAGATGGCGGATGTCACTTTTGTTAAAAAGTCATCATGGGTATCGATTTCGAGGTTTTCGGGGGTGTAAATTTCATAAATGGAATCCATTTCGACATTACAGATGGCGGATGTCACTTTTTTCCAAAAGTCGTCATGGGTATCGTTTTCGAGGTTTTCGGGGGTGTTAATTTCAAAAATGGCATCCATTTTGAAATTCAAGATGGCGGAAGTCATTTTTTGCAAAAAGTCGTCATGGGTGTCGTTGTCGAGGTTTTTGGGGGTGTAGATTTTAATAACGGCATCAATTTTGAAATTCAAGATGGCGGATGTCACTTTTTTGCCAAAAGTCGTCATGGGTATCGTTTTCGAGGTTTTCGGGGGTGTAGATTTCAAAAATGACATCCATTTTGACATTAAAGATGGCGGATGTCACTTTTTTGCCAAAAGTCGTCATGGGTATCGTTTTCGAGGTTTTCGGGGAGGGGAGATATCAAAAATGACATCCATTTTGAAATTCAAGATGGCGGAAGTCATTTTTTTGCAAAAAGTCGTCATGGGTGTCGTTGTCGAGGTTTTTGGGGGGTGTAGATTCCAATAATGGCATCAATTTTGAAATTCAAGATGGCGGATGTCACTTTTTTGCAAAAAGTCGTCATGGGTATCGTTTTCGAGGTTTTCGGGGGTGAAAATTTGGAAAATGGCATCCATTTTGAAATTCAAGATGGCGGAAGTCATTTTTTTGCAAAAAGTCGTCATGGGTGTCGTCGTCGAGGTTTTTGGGGGTGTAGATTTCAAAAATGGCATCCATTTTGAAATTCAAGATGGCGGATGTCAGTTTTGTACTATTCATAGAAATATAAAAAAATGAATTCTTTTTGAGAAAATAAAAATGTTTTTTTTTGAAAATTGGCACTAAAAAAATTTTTTTTTGAAAAACTTTTTTACACAAACAACAATCGCGGGCCGCATGCGGCCCGCGCACCGCCCAAAATACTAGTTTAGATATAAAGTTCATTTACTCACGACAAAATTATGGGAATGCTGACTTTTTATTCGTTATTTTGGGAGGTTAGTCCCATAGTAAATGTTGATCATAACATAAAGATAAGAACAATGATATTCTAGAACGTATTCGTGGCTTAGAAAAATACCCGGCATAGAATGAAGCACTTTATTTCCTTTTTTCCTTACTCCCGCCTAACCCACGGCGCGGCTCTGGAGCCGGATGACGTCACACGCGTAAATCCGTCGCGAGGTTTTTTGATTTCGTGCGGTCATGTTTAAAAATTCATAACTCCGTCATTTTTGAAGATAATTGAAAAATAAAAACACCGTAATTTATTGCAGACTTAGTGTAATTTAATAAAAATAAAACTAGAAAACGGGAAACTTCCTTATTGTCTTTAATTCTCTAAAGTAAACCAATTTAATTTCACGCGCTGCCTTTAACGCTGCACCTTAAGACGCTCCAACAGTAAACTTTTAGGTATTTTTCGATAATGTTTTGCAGTATAAAAATAGAGTCTAAAATCGCGTGTTTAAATATAGTAGTTAAATAAAAATATAGTAGTTATTGATCTAAATATTGAGATTTTTTTCTAAAGTTATGTTTTGTGAATTTTTTTCAAGATTACAGATATTTGTTTTGCAACACTATTGTAAAAGTCTCTTTTGTGAACTATTATTGTGTGCTCTGTATTTTTTCCAAGTTTGTATCAGTAACAGTTACGCCTAACTGTGCGACGAAAAACATGACGTTTACCGGATTTTTGTCTTTGAGCAATTTACGAACAAATGACAAGAGCTTAGTAAAAGAGGAAATGTTTGAAGGAAAGCGAAGAAGGGGGATATCGAGAAGAGCATCCATAGGTCAAATTAAAAAGATGGTTGATATCATGGCGTACACGGAGGTGAAAATGCTGAGGCGTGAATGTTGCTCCATCGCTAAGATGCCTTGCTCTTAAGTTTTGAAAGAATTAAATGGCAATTTGTAAGGAATAGACTGATGTGAATAGCATAAAGAAAGGATAATTTACCCAGTTAGGGCTGATAATAAGATAAGAATGCGGAGAACTACACTCTACTCTCGCTAATCGCTGAGAACACTGCAAACTGGCTGAGTGGGTTTTGAGCAATGGATATCTCTAGATCTTTAGTCAGTAGATGATCCTATTGCTTCTTATGAAGTTATTTTAAGAAGTTGTTTTTTTTTATGTACAAACATATTAAAAGAATCTTAAAACTTACCCATCATAGGCTTCATTTTTGGCATAAGCCAGCCCGACTAAAGCAAATAGAAAAACCAGAGCACGCATGTCTACAGTCACTGTAATTCTAACCAAAGTTATTTTCTATAAATACTATAATCTTGCTACTTATCTGTTATCAAAACGGATTAATTAATATGGCTAGGTTTTTGATAACGTATTTTTTTCTTAATCTACCCATTAGAATTTAAGAGGAGGTAAGGAATGTTTGTTAAATTATGGTTGTTTATAATATTTTTGTGAGATGATGTTTAACAAAATTATGTATTATTCAAAGTTTTTAAAGATTTATTTCGATAATACATAAATATGTAATTACAACTTTAAGAGCACATTATTATACAAATAATACTTTAACAGGTCATGTCGTACAGAGGGAGATTAAAACACTAGCGGAGGAAAGCGAAATGAAAGCGAAATGTGGAAGTTGCTCTACCGACAAGATCTTGCTTGCTCCTAAATATTGAAAAAACCGGACAAGTGCAAGTCAGGCTGGCACACCGAGGGTTCCGTACAAATCCAGAATATTTCACAAAATTGGGAAATTGTTGTTAAAATCTCTTTACTCATCATCATCATCGACAAAAGTTTTTTTTTTTTTTACTTTTCTCGTCATTCAATGAATATTGTTAAAATAATTAAAAACCTGTTTTAGCATGTGCTAATGAAGCTCTTTTATATGATACCTTACATGATACGATTTACGCACTTTGAATTTTAAACCCATATTTTGTGAATTTTAAAGCCCTATTTTTTGTGATTTAAATTAAAATATTAAGTTTTCAGATTCATTTCTATATGTGTACTTTGAGACAATGCTTTTCGCCAAATTTCATAGTTCTATGTCAACGGGAAGTACCCTGTAGGTTTTGATTTTTGTGAGTGTTGAATTATGCGGTTTTTTACGACATAAACGGCTCGTAACTTTTTTATATGATAACAGAGAAGTTTTTCCATTACACAACTGTGAGAGATCATAGATATGCGTATACAGTTTAAATTTCAGCTCGATATCTTTACGCGTTCCCGAGATAAAGAGTCTTGACATACACACAGACGAACAGACGGACAGACGGACAGACGGACAGACGGACAGACGGACAGATGGACAGACGGACAGACGGACAGACGGACAGACGGACAGACGGACAACAAAGTGATCCTATAAGGGTTCCGTTTTTTCCTTTTGAGGTACGGAACCCTAAAAATGAATACAAATATTCATTTTCATATGTTAATTTTTATTTTACAATTTCAAATATAAAACTCCTACTAAAAACGATAAACGCGAAAGTTTGTGAAGATGTATTAATGTTTGTTACTCTTTCACGTACAAACCGATTTCGATGAAATTCGGTATGAAGGTAGTAAAGACCTTGGATTAACACAGAGGCTATTTTTTATCTCTGACTAAGGCGAGTAACATCGCAGGGTACAGCTAGTATAAAATATAAAATTATACTTCTCTGTAATACCTAAATAGATGAACCAGTCAAGAGAGCCTCTCTGGATGTTGATTATTAATATTTTTATGTATATTTGCTATTTTGTTAACTTTGTGTTAAAAAGTTGCTATTTACGAGGCTCCAGCTTATTGAATCCATATTCCTAATAAAAGCAGCGAGAATGTGTAGATCTCCGTTTGGGACTGTATTTTTTTTTGTGAACTGCAATACAGGTGTCCTCAAACTGCAAAATCATAATCATAGTACCTATATGAAAATGTAGGTAATTAACAATGCATAAATGTTTACATTAGATTAGAGAATGTATTTCTATTACAGATTACGCTTACAGTCGTCAAGTCAAATAATTATTTTTTGTTAATTGGTAACATTGGTTTGCTGCTCTTAAATTGTAATACGTGATCAATAAATAATTCCATGCCGCCATGATTTGACTCAGCGATGCCTTTGCAAATGTTTGAGTAAGATAGCTGAGTGTATGATAAAATAAACAAAAGAAAATCACTGAAATCTGTGTTTTTTTTGTTACTGAGGGGTTAACGGCCTTCATCATACTTTCATTTTAGAATCATAGCAGTATGTAATTATTATCTTACTTTGATTAGAGTTGGTTAACTGGACCATGCTGGATGTAAGGAGGTATATCTCTAGCAGTTGCGTGTTACCGGTCGGCCTCGCCGCTCTAAGCGGTAGCGGGGCGCGGGTCGGTGAGCAGAAAGAAACCAATGTACTAAAATGTTCGAATGACGCCACGACGCGACGCCTCGCTCTGAGCGCTCATAGATCCCGCCGCCGCGCTAAGGGCGGTTTCAGACTAGCGTTTTATATGCGCGTATAAGCCTGTTTTTGGAAGCGCGTGCAGGAGCGTATAGGCGCGCCTTTTGGCACACGCGCAACTCGTATGACCGTCGACGCGCTTCTAAGTTTGTATAAGCGCGAGCGTAAGAATCCATGTTAATACTGACACGATACCACTACCGGTTCGAACGAACCCGCCTAAACAAGCCCGTGTACGCGCGTCCGGTTATTTGAAGCGTGCAATGTAGCGCGCGTGTGCACGTATGCTGTAACGACAGTATACGTGCAGAAAAATACGCTAATCTGAAACCACTCTAAAGCCCGAACTCGATGCCGAGCAGTTTCGGCTAAAATGACGATGATGATCTTACTTATCCATTATAAGCTTGACAATAATAGGTGGATTAAGAACTAGAGCAGCGTAAGGGCAAATTAACAACTTTATTTGAGAGCAGAAAAACAACTCAAATTTACATACCGTTATCTTAAAGCTCTTCTATGGCAAAATCTATAGCAGTTAGATATCTGAGTTTTACTAATAATAAAGCTTTGTTTTTCTGCTGAATAGTGTAACGGGTTGGGCATAACGTTTTAATTTAAAAAAAAAAATTTAAAATAATTCTGACATACGTCATTTTGGCTGATATATACATTTAATGATGTATGTAATAGAATGGAACGTCCGTTGACATTGAAATAACGGCAGGTACTTTACGATTATTTAGCACCAATAATACTTAGGATTTATAATCAAACTTTCTGTGAGAAAAACGTATGACAAGATATGTTATTTTAGCCATTACAGACATACAAAACATCTTCGGTGTCCTATTTTTGACATAAATAATGTCAAGATTATTGTATTTTTTGATACGTTATTTTTGTATTAAACAATCTACAAACTACATAGTTCCAGTTTTTTGGCACATAAAATATGGCGATAAAAAAGTGAATGGTGAAAAAACGTTTTTATTTTTTCGAATTTTTGACCTTACGCTTCTCTGGTTCGTAACCCACGAATAATGAGAACGTATTACGCGACGTTGCATTTTTCATAAATCTCTTCTAATTATGATAATGAATCAGAATTTATGTTGATAAAAGGTTAATTACAGCGAAGTTGAAAGATGACGTTTCTAGAGTTTCGTACCAAAGTGATAAAAAGGGTTCTTAGATACGGCTCCGACTTACAATTGTTTTTTTTTTAACTTCAAAGTTTAGGGCTCAAAATCAGGAATGTATATAAAGATAAGTTTGACGTGCGAGTCTGTGGAGGTGTTTATCAGCCTCTGTCGTCTATGTATAATATTTTAAATATTTTTTAAATATTTTTGGACATCTTACATACGAAACTTTCTTTTTGTGATAAACATTTCAAAAATTGACGCGTTCGCAGGATTTGAACCTGCATCCTCTGGGACACCGGCCCAGATGATGCAGGTAAAAAAAAAAAAATCGTCATTTCTCGTTAATGGTAAGAAGTTCTAATAATTTCACATTAAGTGACTGACTGGTTTAAAGCAGTTCTCACAAATGGCGCTTCCAACAATGTAGTAGTTGGTAAAAATGATAAACACTCACTAATTGGGCGAATTCGCAGGACGCGATTTAGCTTAATTGGACAAAGCATCTGGGCCGGTGTCCCAGAGGATGCAGGTTCAAATCCTGCGAACGCGTCAATTTTTGAAATGTTTATCACAAAAAGAAAGTATCTATACACCTAGTGTGTGAAGCACGATAAAAAAAAAAAAAAAACAAAAAAAAAAAAAAAAAAAAACATTGATTAAGCAATGCGTCATTTCTCGTTATAATGGTAAGAAGTTCTAATAATTTCACATTAAGTGACTGACTGGTTTAAAGCAGTTCTCACAAATGGCGCTTCCAACAATGTAGTAGTTGGTAAAAATGATAAACACTCACTAATTCGGCGAATTCGCAGGACGCGATTTAGCTTCATTGGACAAAGCATCTGGGCCGGTGTCCCAGAGGATGCAGGTTCAAATCCTGCGAACGCGTCAATTTTTGAAATGTTTATCACAAAAAGAAAGTTTCTATACACCTAGTGTGTGAAGCACGATAAAAAAAAAAAAAAAAAAAAAAAAAATTTCATTGATTAAACAATGCGTCATTTCTCGTTAATGGTAAGAAGTTCTAATAATTTCACATTAAGTGACTGACTGGTTTAAAGCAGTTCTCACAAATGGCGCTTCCAACAATGTAGTAGTTGGTAAAAATGATAAACACTCACTAATTCGGCGAATTCGCAGGACGCGATTTAGCTTCATTGGACAAAGCATCTGGGCCGGTGTCCCAGAGGATGCAGGTTCAAATCCTGCGAACGCGTCAATTTTTGAAATGTTTATCACAAAAAGAAAGTTTCTATACACCTAGTGTGTGAAGCACGATAAAAAAAAAAAAAAAAAAAAAAAAAAAATTCATTGATTAAACAATGCGTCATTTCTCGTTAATGGTAAGAAGTTCTAATAATTTCACATTAAGTGACTGACTGGTTTAAAGCAGTTCTCACAAATGGCGCTTCCAACAATGTAGTAGTTGGTAAAAATGATAAACACTCACTAATTCGGCGAATTCGCAGGACGCGATTTAGCTTAATTGGACAAAGCATCTGGGCCGGTGTCCCAGAGGATGCAGGTTCAAATCCTGCGAACGCGTCAATTTTTGAAATGTTTATCACAAAAAGAAAGTTTCTATACACCTA
The DNA here is from genome assembly GCA_949316475.1 of Hypomecis punctinalis. Taxonomy (NCBI): domain Eukaryota; kingdom Metazoa; phylum Arthropoda; class Insecta; order Lepidoptera; family Geometridae; genus Hypomecis; species Hypomecis punctinalis. The sequence continues at coordinate 3,733,115 of OX438809.1, forward strand.
GTGTGTGAAGCACGATAAAAAAAAAAAAAAAAAAAATTCATCTTACATACGGCCTCTGATCCCAAACTAAGCAAAGCTTGTGATATGGCTGCCAGAGACTGATATATGTACTACATATACTTATTTTTAAATTCATACTTATTTAGATAGTAACTAAATAACACCCAGACACAGAGCAAACACTTATGTTCATCACATCAATATTTGGCCTGGGTGGGGATCGAACCCACGCCTCTCTGATCCAGAAGTTAGGGTCACTAACCACTGAGCCAACGAGGCAGTCAAATATATAAATAAATATGTATGTGGCATCATATTATCCAGATAAATAGACCGATTTTGAATCATTTTTTTTGCATAAGCTTATAGAACATGGTTTTACTATAATAGGGCCAAAAGCGATAAGGCCGCCCTTGTACAACATTTGTAAATAGCTACCTTAATGTATTTGTGTTATATGGTGTACTCTACTGTACTGTATCAGCCTTTTAATAGTCCATTGCAGGACATAGGCCTACCCACGAAGGGTGATTGAGCCATATCCAACCACGCTGGCCCAGTGCGGATTGGTGGATTCGCATACGCCATCGAATTTCTTCTACGGAAGTATGCAGGTTGCCTCACGATGTTTTCCTTTACCGAAAAGCCAGTGGTGTGAAATTCCGTACATAAATTCCAAAAAACTCATTGGTATGGGACTGGGATTTAAGCCCACGACCTCACGATTGCAAGGCGGGTGTCACTACCTCTAGGCCACCACGGATTATATACAATATGGCTTATATGGTGTACAATAAAGATATATTGTATTGTATTGTAATGTAAGACAATATACAATCGGGACTTACAATTACTTAAATTGTTATCTGAGAATCAATCACACAAATAAAATCCAGTAAAACGTGTATTATAATTTTTATTTATATTACAAATAAACTACGCAAAACAACCATCCTTAAACACGAGCCATTTTTGCATTTCTTCTTGCCGAATAACTTCCGCGGGCATACCGAGCCCCGGCCTTAATACCCTCCCAAGTCTCAAACCCAGCCTGTTCAATAAACGTAGGATCTACTAGAAAACCAGCTAGACCTGAGCCTCCTCTAAGTCCTGGAAGCTCATAGGTATACCCGAAAGGTGCTCCCGCAAATTTGGCGTAATCTTGGGCACTGCCTGAACTCGTATACAGCACCAAAGCTGAGTTACCCACAATATAGTTAGGATTAAAGCTGGCTTTTACTTTGTCTATAGCTTCAGCCATTTGTACTCCGACTAGGTGAACGAAAAGACCGTTCGCGGGGAGTGTCCTATTTCCAAAGCCGTATAAAATCATGCTTCCAAAGCTGTGGATGTCGAGGAACAGCTCGATACGGTCTCTGTTTTCTGCGAAGATGTCTCGGATGACTGCAGTCTCCGACTCGGAGAAGGCAGCTCTGCCGTGGAAGGTCTCAGAGCAGGGGTTGTTGCTGGAGGCAGTGGACCAGAGAGCGTCGAAATTGCGGTTGAGATCGACGCCAATGCAGGAGTTGTTGATCGTGTAGCCGGTAGCACGGTTCTTTCTCCAGAAGCGAGTCTAGAAATGTTACAAAAACTTATTACAAGTGATCTTTCTAGAGATCAAGGAGGAGTCACATTTGATACTCATAATGTTACTTTCTCGGTTGAACTGTCAGTATTAGCTGTTTAAGAACTTTGTTGGAATATATAAACGCAGACTAGATTCTAATATGTATCTAATAAAAGACTATTCAAATTGCTGGACTAAACCGAAAGGTAGGTAGGTAGATAATAATATATATAAAGATAAAGAATATCATAATTAATTATGTGGAAAATCCGGAATTCCAAAAAAATTAAGCTGTACCCTCAGAGCAAATAAAAAAATCAAAAGATAATGTTGTGAACAAACAAGTGAAGCCAACCAAAACTACGCCTTGCCGTGTACAGACAATTACACACCAACGTACAAGGAAACTACGCCTTGGTTTGTCAGTCGAACTATAGCGGCGCAACAGCGACGCACTCACACATGTATAAAAAACCGGCTTCACTTGACTGTTCAACGACGTTCCCTCTTGATTTTTTTATTTGCTCTGAGGCTGTACCATACAAAATTGCAACCCGGAATTGACAAAATGTATGAAACATCTAATTCTTTATCTCGAACTCGAACAATCGATCTCGAACAATGGATTCAAAACAATAATTGTCAAAAATATTTTTGAAACAATAAATTATTCTTATTCTTATTCTTAACTCCGGGTTAACACTCATTTGTTTATTAAGTCATGTAAAAAGTTAATGAACTAGAAATATTTTACGACAAATAACAAGAAAGATAAGGTATCGTTAATGATCCTACATAAGCAAAATGAACTCTGATTCTACTTATCGGGCGAAGAATGATTATTTCTTATTAGTTTACCGTCGTATGGGTGAAGGAGTACCCATCAGGGTTGGCAACAGGCACGATGATCCAGTCGATGTCTTCAAGCACGTCCGTTTCCGTCACGTCAATGACGAGCTTCTTGATGGCGTAGAGGCTGGCCGGGAGGGTTATCCATTCACGAGCGTGCAGGAGAGTCTCGATGAAGACAATGGGCTTGGAATCATCCTGTAAATAAGAAAAGGAATAAGATGAAGAACATTTGTGTATCTGTTCAGTTGCCATTACGTTGCGATCCATTTCTAATTTAAATCCAAAAAAATAATTTATTGGCTAACTATATACCTAAAACATGAAATAATTTGCTACTATATTTTTATTTATTTATTCACATAAGAAACACCAACAGTATATACATCAAGTATTAACTAGAATTAGCACTTTCATAACAAGCAATATAGTTCTGAAATAAACGCGAAAGATTGTGAGGATGGATGGATGGATGGATGTTTGTTACTCTTTCACGCAAAAACTACCGAACAGATTGAGATAACAATTTGCAATAATATAGCTTATATATCAGAATAACACATAGACTATAAATTATATTGATATATTGCGTATGTGGGCGAAGCCGCGGGTAAAAACTAGTTAATATTATAAACGCGAAAGTTTGTGAGTTTGTATGGATGGGTGTTTGTTACTCTTTTTCGAACGGCTGAACCGATTTAGATGAAATTTTGTATGTAGGTAGCTTAGACCTTGGATTAACACATAGGCTACTTTTTTCCTCAGGCTAAAGCGGGTAACGCCGCGGGGCGCAGCTAGCAAGCAAAATAGTTCTGATATATACAATTATACACCCCTTATAGGTGTCTACAGAGGCGGGACATCACGACGCTCAGCAGTGAGCAAACGACCTGAGGAGGAGGAGGAGATGTTTACAGCATTCTTAAGTATAGGTAGAGCAATGATATATTAATGGGCTTCGGATTTCTGAACTAAGCTTATAGCTTGTGACTCAGAAATCCGTGCTCCCCTTATAAAGTTGAAAAGCATCCAATAGCTAAAAACAAGTTTACCAATTACAAACGGTTACCAATAGACGGTTAACGAATAAAAACCGCAGATACTTACTTCAAAGTTAGTCGTAGATATCTTCAAATAGTAAATATCCAGACCCTCGAAGCTCTTGCCTCCGTTGACGAGGGTTACCGTTTCAGGGTACTCATCAGCTAGGGCTTTCAAAAAAGAGTTAACCTGGAACAGTAATTACACACCACTCATAGTTATAGTTACAGTTAATTTGATAGTTTTTCTACAGGCTTCCATTTCAGCGAGTGTGCACTCAAACTTCACGACCAAATTCCCTTCGTCTTTCTTTCACAGCAAGAAAAGTTGACTATTGTTCAAATACCATCCCTAAATAATCGACATACTACACTAAATAAGCCGTTTGCTTCCTCTTTCATAGTGCTATCCTCCAGGGACTAGAATGCCGTTTTCTGTCAATGAAACATAAAATCTTAAATTCAAAAGTGAATTAGTAATATAAGAATCTTCGCGGTCCACATACCACTTCTTCTTCAGCTACAACATTGCTTTCCATCAGGCGATTTGGTGGTCAAATGTTTTCTATAAGTTTTGAAAAAAATAATGGGTTGAATGAGTGTGAATTTATTGTTGAAATCAATGTCCCTTTTTAGTCAGACAAAACTTCATCTATTCATCCAAAAATTACATTTAGTTGAATTCTTGCAGTATAAAAACAAACAAACAATATTACCTCTTCATATTCGAGAATCCTGTCAAAAGTGAGGGTGTCCAGCCGAGAAGGATCAAACGGCGTCTTTGCAGCTTCTGCTAGCATTTTGTCTTCCAAGTCGAGTGACCTGGAAAATGAATAATAAATTATTGATCTACAATGTTACTAAACCATTTTCACTGTGTTTACATTAAAATTTATGTATATATATCTTACATACTTAATTACAAAAAGTAGGCCCTTGCCCTACGCTTATTAACTACAACATAATTTTGTGGATTGTATTTTGCTGTGCTTATGTATTTGACACTATTAAAAATATACAGGGTTATTTCTAATCAATTAGCATCCTTTATCCCACAATATTTTTTTTTGAGTTTAGACATAAGACGCAGAACTAAAGTTGTTAGTTTTTATGTAGGTACGTATGAAGCCCCTAAAAGGATGATAATTGATTATAAATAAGCCTGTGTAGGTATAAGATAATAATAAGAAATATTCTAGTTAAAAATTATTAAAATGCTTAATTATAAAACCTAGACACCTGCCCAACCTTTAATAACTTCAACAAATTATACATAATAGTACTTACTTCAGCTAAAACTACATACATAAACTGCTACTGCTAAACTACCTACTACTGCTACTTAATAAAGCAATTGGATCATCCACAGGTCTAAAGATAATCCAAAAGCTCAAGCCCACTGCCAGTTGGCAGCGTGCCCAGTATGCTGGCAGTATTGCCACGCTGAATGGCAGTGCTTCAACGTTGAGCCAATAAACACCAATTAATTACTTACTCCTTAATGTTATCGGTGTGGACTTCATACTCCACTCCAAGATTTCTGAGACTATCTTCGAACAGCTTCTTCTTCTCGGGGGCCACCAAAACCTGTCCAGGTCGACCTGGCAGCGCGTGAGACCAGGTATCCAGGTCCAGACTGGTTTCCACACCGTTGACTAGCGACACCTGGTCGATGTCTTTAACGTAAACGTCGTACAAGGCGTAGCTGAAAAAAATATGTTATCACTAACATAGGTCTATTGTCATGAGTAGGAATAGGTGATCAAACGAACCAGGGAATATGGTGATCTGTGGGACGAATGGTATGAAACGGATGTCAAAATGTAGGTTCGTTGCCATTAGTACCATTAACAGTTCCATGATGGAACTACTGTTAAACATTTACAACACTAGTTCCATTCAAAATGGATCTCAAAATAATGGAACTAGTGTTGTAAATTATGTGACGATGGGCAGAGCGTACCTATCACGTAAAAGTGGAACCATACTGCGACTTCCGCTTTGCTCCAACAAGCCACTTCACTGGTGCCCCACTCGTCTCATCTTAGTGGGGCAGATTTCACTCTAAAAAGTAAAGAGTGGACCCACCAGTGGTTACTGAGCTAGCTGTTAACATTCAATTGTTGGAGTGATTGTAGAGATGGATGACACTGATTATGAAAATTATTTGTGTATTGATAAAAATAAATACTTGGAGCTTATTAATAAGGCTCGTACAGGTTTTGTGCCATAGGTAAGTCATCACTGGTAACACACACTGATTGAAAACTTTCGACTCGATGCACTGAGGTATGTTGGACGAGTAAACATTACCCAGTCTGCCGAACGCTGCCCAGCCGAGTTGGATTCGACAATTGACCTCTTTCTTGACATCAGACCTACCCTAACTGGACTAATTATCTTAGGTAGACATACGAGTCAATAACATCAAGAACCGAGCTCTCAACAAATATTGAGGTGGGTATAACACACATGACCTTCGTCCATGTTTATTTTAAGACCCACCTTGAAAATCTCGATTGAGCACTTCGAGCATCGTGATGAGCTCTTCCATCGACTTCGCCAGGACCACGAATATCGTCGGCAAAATGGAGGTAAGTGTATTAGCCATTGATATTGATGCCGAATCCTTTATATTTCAAGAGCTTGAAGGCGTCCTCCAAAGTGGCAGTGAACAGTTTCGGAGATATTACATTTCCCTGACCGACGCCGCTTTTTAACGGGATCGCCTTAGACCTCTCAGCTAGTCTCAGGCAGATTTAGGGACAAATTAAATCAGACTCCAAACAAAGCAAAGCTTTCTTCTTCTTAATTCTTCTTTTACGTCTTGGTGTCGCATTGTTGTGCATTCGCCAGTGTCAAGTATTAAATTTTAACTAGGTAATTTTTGATAGTCCAATAAAGTCGCGGTCAAGTCCAAGTCAAGTCATACCTCAGTAAAGCAGTGGCGACTTTAGTAGAGGCATCTATGGAGTTTTGGTAACAACACGGAACAACATGATACGTCACATTACGAGTATAACACTTGCATACACTCATGCTCGTAAATCAGCTCAAAATCAACGAAATACCACAATTGTTCAATAATTATCACTGATAAAAACACTAGTTTAACACAATAATACAATCGGCGACATGATTATTCCGCGTTCCCGCCAACGCAAAGCTTTTAATAGCGCTACCATGCTTTCATTGGGCAGGTATCGAACTCACGCCTTTTTGACAAGGAGTCAGGATTACTAACCACTGGGCCACCGAGGCAGGCAAAAGACACTGGGGCAATTGAAACTAAACAAAACCTTACCTTATTGAAATAAGCTTATTCTAAAGAAAATATTTACACTTACCCTTCGTATGCTTCATGCTTGGCATACGCCAGCCCAAAAAAAACAACGAGACAAACTAGGACGCGCATGTCTGCTCAGACCACTGTCTGTCTGGCAGAAATATGGTCTATAAATACTATAAACGTAGCCACTTATCTTCTTATCGAAATCGATCAATTAATATTTTGATAAATTTTCGGCTTTTTACTTACTAATCGTCGCATTAGAATTTATGAGTAGGAAAACAAGGTGCTTGTCTACCAAGTGATTTTATTAACTACTGGAAATACACCAATTGAAAAGAATCGATATCGGATTCTTTCTGGGTTATACCTACTTTTCTTTTCAATCTAACTCTTGAAAATGCCACCCATACATATATAGTTGCCAGAATGTGAAAAGCTTTGCCTTGCTTTTCTGCTAAAGACGCTAAAGTACAACATAGGTGTCTTCAAATCTCGAGTAAATAGGTATCATCTAGGTAAGCGTGCTACACTCTAGATCACATAAATCTGATTAATATCAGGCAGTATGTACTGTACCGAACCAGCCTTTTTAATAGTCCACTGCAAGACGTAGGCCTACCCACGGAGGGTGATTGGGCCATATCCACCACGCTGGCCCAGTGCGGGTTAGTGGATTCACATACGCCATCAAATTTCTTCTACGGACGTATGCAGGTTGCCTCACGATGTTTTCCTTCACCGAAAAGCCAATGGTGTGAAATTCCGTACATAAGTTCCAAAGAAACTCATTGGTATGGGATCGGGATTTGAACCCACGACCTCACGATTGCAGATCGGGTGTTACTACCACTAGACCACCACGGCTATATCAACCACCAGGCAGTATGTAGTCAAACGCAAATCAATATTTATGAAATTAAAAAAAAATTTAAAGGAAAAGGTTTTGTTATAGGGAAACACACATTCCACAACCTCTACTGTTATTCTCTATTGTATGTATACTTTTTTAATTTTTTACGAAGGATAAATAAATCAACAATATTTTTTGTTTTCTCTCATCCTACAACAAGAAAATATACATTTGACAACTCTAGTCCTAACAACAATAGACAAAAAATATGTGAAAATCGTTAAAACATACTTAAAATTGACACAACATGCAAAGTTAAAGCAAAACACAGTGTTGAAATAGTTTTTTTAATACATTTACTACTAAAAGTAAAATTAATTTAATTGTTACAAGGATACATTGCAAGTTCGCATAGACCGATGATAAAGTTTTTACGAACCGAATAAAATGTTGTGCTTAAAAAAACGTGACAGCGTTCTAGCTTAATTGGACAAAGTATCTGGGCCGGAATCCCAGAGAGATGCAGGTTCAAATCCGCCGAACGCGTCAATTTTTGAAATGTTTATCACAAAAAGAAAATTTGTACGTGACTTTTTAAAAAAGATTAAAATATTTTTACTGTGGGCATACAGGTAACAAATTTTATTCATTGAAATTGCTACAGGGCTATTTTTTATACTATGTCGGTATTGGGAAAAAACCCAAAACTTTGACACCGGGACAAATCTGAATTCAATAAAAAAACTGCCGTCCCATACAAAACTGCAATGCAGAATAAAAACATATCACATACATTAAAAAAAAAGATAAAGTGGTGTAATATACTCATTATTATGTACAACTTTTACTATGGGACCAACCCCTAAATCACGAATAAAAATCAGTTACGCCCGTCTATGCACTACCGTGGAACGACACTTTAAATTGAAGGACCCGCCCCCCGACCGCCTAAGTAATAGCAATCGTAATAGCAATCGTTTATGACTTTATTTTAGTCATTTGGCACCGCCTATGTGACGTTAGCCATCAAAGTTGTTCATTCAACGATTGCTTTCGCAATCCGCGCCAAGCAATTGACTATAGTAAAATATGAGGCGCCTTTTGTTTTCTCATAGAGGTGATGAAAAGTAGAGTGTACCACTCGGGCGCAAAATATATTTATGGCTCGGGTGACGTACTTTGAATCCCTCGCTACGTTCAAGATTCTACTAAAGAATCCCTCACTTCGCTTTGGATTAAAAAAAGCGCCCTCGCCGTAAAAATATTATTTTTCTCCCATATGATACAATCTACTATTTCAACACACTTGCTTATAAAGAGGCTCTAATTTCACCGCAATCAGGCACATAATGACACTTGTATTCAAACTGGCTTTTTCATTGCTATTCACAAGTGAGTTTTTTTAATTTTATTGGTAGAGTTGCTTTGTTTTTAAAAAAGAGATCGTGTTCAATAGTAGGTACAAATAAATTAATGTAAGTATACCTATGAAACCTCATTCTTTTAGTCTATGGTCGATTGCCATTGCGCGCGCATAGGAAAACTGATTAATTTTTCCCGCCATTTCGAAACATTTTTCACAGCTCGTTTTCACTGTTGAAAATATTTTTTTAGTATTATTTTATTCACAAGTGTGTTGAAAAACATCGTATGCTACATGTGTGTATTGATGATTACCGTCCTCGGCTCGCTTAAGACCATAAGGCTCAATGGCGTCTCAGCGGTATTTCACTTGTACCATAATGTACTGTTACTTGCACATTATCACGTATTTTCTTTTGCAGCATATATAATACGCATAAAATTAAAATAATAAATAGTAGGTATGGATTAAATACTGGGTAATCAGTAGGTAATATTTTTGTTCCATGCACCATGACTGTGATAGACTGATAGTGTAGTCTAGAATTTCTATGCTATCGTGATAAGTTTACCTTAATTACCGTTGTCATTTCTCATTATCATAATCCTCATTGACATGTACTTTCAATGCTAATAAAATTAATTGTAAGATTTTTGGCCCTGCTTAAAATATTCTTGGTTCGCGAATAATTTATTTATCACTTATTTATGTGAGCTACTAAAGAAATAAATAGGAAAAAAGATATAAAATTAAATAAATAGTTTTAGTTAAAATTAAATGTAATAGCCGTGGTGGTCAAGAGGTAGTGACACCCGCCTTACAATTGTGAGGTCGTGGGTTCGAATCCCCGGTCCCGTACCAATGAGTTTTTGGGATTTATGTACGGAATTTCACACCACTGGCTTTTCGGTGAAGGAAAACATCGTGAGGCAACCTGCGTACGTCCTTAGAAGAAATTCGATGGCGTATGTGAATCCACCAATCCGCACTGGGCCAGCGTGGTGGATATAGCCCAATCACCTCTCGTGGGTAGGCCTAAGTCCTGCAGTGGACTATTAAAAAGGCTGGTACAGTATAGTTAAAATTAAGAATGTACCAAAAGTGAAAAAAAAATTTATAGAAGTCCTAGGTACTAGTTATCAAATTGCTTATGCTTTCTTTATAAATCTAGAGCATTTATCTGACTAGAAAATAAAATCAGAGGGTTTAGAGCTACGATTTATTGATAGGTTGCTGTATACACCTATTAACCCGGTGTGAGTGTGGTGAAACATTGTTACACCAGCTGTGAGGTGGGTATGACATACCAAAATATAGATTTGCTGATTTGAAGAACTGAAATGACTTTAAAATTATACTTATTAGGTACTAAATATATGTTATCAACATTTAGGGGGATGAGTTAAAATGATAAAACAAACCGGTTCCAGTAATAAAAGTATTTATGTTTTTCTATAAAGTATATTATGTATATATTATGTATTTAGGTATTGGTATATAAGTATAGGTATTAGGTATATAAGTATGTATATTCATACTTATGTTTCTTAATTATAGTATCCGTAGGTTTCTTTTCTATATTGCTATTATTTAATTCAGTGTATTGTATTCACCACCGACCATACTCCTATTTTTCGAATAATCCAGTCCATCCGAAGGGTGCCTGATAGAAATCGCTAAAGGCGATAAGGCCGCCCTTGTACAACATATTGTATATTGTGTAGTTTCTGTAATATGATTTTGTCAAATTGTGTACAATAAAGGTATTTTTATCTATTTATGTTTATGTAAAAAACGAAGTAAAATACAGGGTTATTATATTTTTAGTTTTGACAAAAGTCGCAGAACAAAAGTTGTTAGTTTTGATGTACAGAATAAACCCCTAAAAGGATTCTAATTGATTAGGAATAACCCTGTATAAATAAATACATACAAAAATCAACAATGTTTAAAAACCGTGACTTTAATATTTAAAATTGACCGTAATTGAGATATAAAGTCTGGCCAAATGGGCCAAGAATAAATCTAACATATCTAACATAAAATATTCTAATAACTTCTTCTACCTCTTCTCTAAAATACTACTTTTTTCGAACCAGTTTTCTAAAACAAGATGAGCATGCTACATGCATATTGGCTTTTTGCGTGTTATGCGAGGATGCTTTGTCTTTCTGTCTTTTGCACTAAGGCAGCCTTACTTCTGACATACTATTCCACTTTATTGGGAGGATGCATAGATGATGGTTCTTTCAAATGCAGAGATAGTCTTTCACATATCCTTAGGAAAGGAAATCATTACTCTGTCTTTGGCGGAGGCTATCTGCTATCAACGATAACTCTAATTTAGGTGAATGAAATCACGTTGTTTTGTTTTAGTTTTGTGCTGCCAGCTATTCTTGCCAATCCTGGCTGATATTTGATAATACTTTCCAATCTTTTGCATGCACATGTTCTAGGCCAGGCTATTTGCCATTAGGGCCATCCTTGGCTGCAAAACAGGGTGTAAATACGCCAATAGAAATCTCTTCGTCATTTGTCGAATGTTTTATGTGACCAAAAGCGTATCCCAAATCACTGTCCTCGCCACGTTGAGAAAACGTACGTGTTATGAGTACGTGTAGTTTACTCCACCGTCGGCACAAGACTCTCACTGTCACTTAAAATCGCTCCCCGTACACTAAGCCCACACAAGTTGGCGGATGGGAAGTTACCAGCTAAATTTTGTCAGCCAGATTTTGGTGTTGCCTGGTTAGATTGTCCTTCGAATTAGTCATACAGTAGCACCAGGTAAAGCTTAAACCAGCTGTAATGAAAGTAAAAACGAATAAAATATAATTCATTTCAAAACTCGATAACTAGGTACTCTGGGAGTTATCGTAGAGTTGGTTCTGTAGTACAAAATATACAGAGTACATTCTAATTACCTAGTTATTTTTAAGCTCTAATGAAACAAAAAAACCGGACAAGTGCGAGTCAGGCTCGCACATCGAGGGTTCCGTACAAACACATTCTTAAAATAATTAAAAAACCTGTTTTAGCATGTGCTATGAAGTTCTTATGATACCTTACATGATACGATTTGCTTGCTTTGAATTTTGAACCCATATTTTGTGAATTTTGAGACCCTATTTTTTGTGATTTAAACAAAAATGTACAGTTTTCAAATTTATTCCTATATATGTACTCTGAGACAATGCTTTTCGCCAAAGAAGGATGCACGGAATTAACCTGTCAACATTTTTTATTTTTTTTTTGTTAGTAAAAAACCAAACATATTTTCTAAAAATGATACGTACTTCAAAAATATAGGGATTTTTTGCTGTTTTCATATCACTAATTAAAATTAAAATTAACCCACCAGAAAAATTACAATGATTTTTTCATTGTTTTTACATTACGGATTACATACATAAGAAGTGGCGGTATGGTCTTAAAGGCTTTAGTGTCCAAAAATGGGCGAATTATTTGAAAAAAAAATCAATCTTTTATTACTGTTGCTGTCAAAAAGAAGGAAATGTCAAATTCAGTCAATCAGATGACGTATTTAGTGTTGCCAACTTCGTTCTCGGTATCCAGACTTAGCAATTTTGGAAATGTTGACGTGTTGATGTAATAATTATTTTCTTTTTAACTATTGGCACATAATCCTGCGTTAACTCGTTTTAGCCCGTAATGTTTACAAACTGAGGTGTTATTATACATTTTTATAGAAACATACATTTTTGTATACTAAAAGATTATCAAAAAGAAAGAATATTCTTATTATTTTTATATGTACTTTTTATCATATACTTTACTACTAAAAACAAAAAGCAGTAGTTGAAGTTATCCGAGAAATTCGTGGCAATTTTAATATTACTCGTAATAATCCTTAAGGGTGTTATTCGAATCTTTCACTTGCTTTACTACACTTGCAGCAGCTGCACTAGGCCGGCTGTGGCTACACAACTGAGGCGTTAGTCCAGGTTTACACATAAACTGAAATTACATCTGTTCTACATTGCCCTATACATTTTTGTACAGCGCCCCTGGCCGAAACGATGAAGAACTAACCAAAATGTATGGAGCCACACGCGAACGCAAAAGTTTAAGTAAACAACACAAAACCTGGACTAAGGGCTCTGGTTATCTACGTAGTTGTATGAATTTCTACAAAAAGATTCCGAACACGGCTGCGGCAGCATGTGCTACCGAGCCTCGGCTGCAAGTGTTGTTAGCCTGTTTAAACAAGTCCAACGTACCTGCGATGTACGACGTAGGCAACCAGCATCGGAATCATTTCCGACTGCGGATACAAGCAGCGGCTCATGTGTGTGCTACCTCCATTCGCAACCTGCATCCGCAGGCTGCAGCCGAGCTGAATTTATTCGAATAGCTGCTTTACTTATATTCTTAACTTATAGTTGCGGTTCTTGTACTTTTGCTAATGAAATGGATGAATACCGAATTTTCTTTATCATTCCATTTTTCATTTTCTTTTTATATCAGTCCTAGACATTGATTTTTTTGACGTGACAACGTCTTATAAATCGATGAACTCCAAAAAGTAATCTGATATTACAGACAAGATGACATGCACTGTTTTAAAAATCAAAATAAATATAATTGAGACAATATTGACTAAAAATACATGACATCAAGTTTTTAAAATCGAGCACCATTTTAGCACTCTGAACATAACAAACCTGGCAATCCATAATCTTTAGTGTGTATACATGTCTATAAATAGGTACTTATAGCTTGAAAATTGTTTTCGTTTTTTCTTATTTTATATTCAATTTTAGCCAAATTGTCTTTATTTGAACAGTTTTAGAAGCGTCATAAATCACATTGGTGGACATATCATTCTTAGAAAATAAGTGAGGAAAAATTTGTCTGTTCGTATATAACAGGTCCTGGTATGTATGGGCTCGCGCATCCTTCTTTCATAGTTCTATGTCAACGGGAAGTATCCTGTAGGCTTTGATTTTTGTGAGTGTCGAAATATGTGTTTTTTTTACGACATAAACGCCTCTAACTTTTTTAAACGATAACTGAGAAGTTTTTCTTTTACACAACTGCAAGATACCATAGATATACGTATACAGTTTAAATTTCAACTCGATATCTTTACGCGTTTCCGAGATAAAGAGTCTTGACATACACACAGACGGACAGACGGACAACAAAGTGATCCTATAAGAGTTCCGTTTTTTGCTTTTGAGGTACGGAACCCTAAAAATATGAAAAATAATTAATTTTAAAATTCGATAACTACTCAGGGAGAGATGTTAGAGTATTGGTCCCATGGTATAAAATGCTCAAAATAATAATTATGTACTATATACTATTATTCTCTAATTAATTTCTTTTGCCGGCACTATCAGAATTAGCCCAAAAATGTATAGACTGTGAATGATGTCCTTTTTGCCATCTGTGAAGTTAGCTACAATACAAGTTGCGCGGATTCCCTCTCTTCATGCAGCTGAGAAATGCCTGGAAGAAATCGCCATGGGTGATAAGGCCGCCACTTTATAATCATATTTTTTGTCGTATAAATGTAAATAGTGTTTATTTTTCAAACTGTGGTTGTAAATAAAGAGTTTTGTCTGTCTGTCTGAGAATATAAACATTTGCTACTGACATAGATAAATTATAAATACGAGTACCTAATTTATCTTTATGCTAGTTGCTACTGAGCACTCAAAGAAAAAGAGGATGATTCAGTAACAGTTATCAATATTAGCAAATAGTACGTATTTTACTGAAATTAGCAAAATATTCATACACTTCAAAAACAAACGAACAGACATTACAATTGACTTTGATGAGTATCCTACGACAAATGGTTTGAAATGGCTGTCATTGTTATAAAACGCAACGTTATCGCGGGCTATTTTGAATGCTAGCGCCATCTAGTTTTTACTGGCGCTAACATTTTATTCCGTTTCACTACTTTTTGACCAAGCGTAAGTGAGGTCTCAGAGTCTACTGGGACGAGCTGGCACTTATGGGTGTATGCTTGTAAGTATATTTGATCGACGATAACTCAAGTACCGCTCAAACGATCGCCATGAAATTTAGCATGAACGTATTTTCAGTTCAGTGGTTGCGAAGATACGAGGGCCGTAGCAAAAGAGGCAAAACGGCGCCACTTTCTAAAGCGTGTTTTTCTAGTGTTTTTTAACTATTCATATTCGACGGTTGAAAGGCAATAATTACCAAGCGACATATTGGCAACTTTACACCAGAGCATTTTAAAGTTTTATTTTTTGGAAAAAAAATCATATAAAATTTTCTATTACTCATTTCTACTCGGTTCTAATAGATTATAAATGAAATTTAAAAGCTTTATGAACTGTCATTTAAAAAATATGATTTTTCTCAATAATTTAAGAGATAGTGTAGGTTAGTAAAATTTTGATCAAAATCACAAACAGGTAAAAATTACTAACCAAAAACAAATTTTTATCATAAAACATGTAAAATTAACTAAACCCCAATATTTTATGATTATATTTGAAGCAAAATGATACATCCAGAATAAACAGATGTTTAACACATTGGTAAAATGATCGAAATAAAAAGATAAACCACTTTACTGCCAGGCAATTTCAACCATAGTCCTATTTAAATAAGGTAAGTGTAGGACAAAAAGTCCTACACTTACCTTCCAAAAAGGAACAACCTAACAAAAATTCAGGTTTCTACACTACATTAGAAACTTTTGCAAAAGTTTTCAACGGATATCGTCATCACCAATTCTTAAACAGCCCTTGTAGTTATCTACAATCACTCTCTACTGAGTATGAACCTCATCTGATGATGAATGAAAAAAAATGCTATCAAAAATATTGTCACAATAAAAACTACTTAAAATTAAAACTATAAAGTTGACATCGGTTTTTGGAAAACCTATCTAAATATTTATAATAAAAATCAACCATGTCAAATCATTACTTATTTTATTGTTAATTATTGTTTCTATTAATTTGTCGTCGTCGTTGTCTTTGCAGACATTGCACAGCTGGACTAAAGCCTCCCCTATAGATTTCCAATAAGACCGGCTGGAAATGGCTTGCTTCCAGCACGATGCTGCGGTCTTGATGAGATCTTCCGTTCATCTCGGAGGTGGACCCATAATCTAGATATCAAGACTACGCTGCGGTTAGGCCCACAGTAAACGATCACGTTTCGGGTTCACACAACTGTTGCAACTCTCGTCTTGAGGCACTGAGGTTTATCGGATGAAAAGACGTCATGTGGTTTTCCGAACGCTGCCTAGCCGAGTTGGATTCAGCGATTGACCTCCTTCTTGAAGTTGGATTTACCTAGCTGGACTACTTGTCCTTCTTTTTTCCAAAGAAATATTTTATGTTTACCACCCCGCCGAGGGAGCAGGGTGGTTATGTGGGAGTTACACTGATCGGTGTACCCACTACAAACCCCGGGGATATTGCTGCCTATGTGTTGGAGCTGCGGGGACGCGTTCGCACTCGTTCGCGGCTCCTAGGACCTTGCCCTATTTAAGGGTGGATTTTCACCCTTCTTTCCTTAAGTGACGCGGGGAAATACCGCACGCTCTTCCTAGCGTAGCCCTCGGGCTACGCTTTTCAGGCAACAAACTCCCTCGAATTTGTTGCCCAAGCCACCTGTTACGGGGTCGAAGGAGAGCGTGGAAAATCCTCCTCCGACGCCCAGTTCTTTGGCGGCGCATCGAGAGTTCCGAAAAGTTCTCCCTTTCGCGCTCCACCGTTTCCTTTCGACACAAACGCAACATAACTTGTTCGCAAAATGAAACGGCCGTCTCCCACGATCTCTCACAACCAAGCATTGACTGAATCAATGCTGAAAGCAAGAGATCAGTTCCTACACTTGCGACGAGGCTTCGGCGCTCATTTGCCCATGCTGAACACTCCTCCAAAGTGTGTTGCGCCAAATGCTCGTCGCAGCCGCAGTGGTGGCACTCTGTTGTCGATTCTCTTCCGGCTATGCGAGACAAGTACTTTTCGAAGCATCCATGCCCAGAAAGCACCTGCGAATGTTGCACGAGCCGGAAGATAAGCGACCCATGCGCCCTGTCCAGCCAGTCAACGAGGACGGGCTGTATAGCTTCGACGGTCCAGCTGCCAGCTGTATGCTTGGCCAGCTCCTCCTTCTACTCCTCGAGCATGCATGCGAGTGCCGGATTCTGCCCACGTTGGCGGAGCTCCGTGCGCCACGAGTATGTTCGCATGTACCTTGTGTTTACTGATTTTAACGATTTACTGTGTTGTCTGAAAATAAAATTATTTATTTATTTACCTCCACTTCTAAATCCCATTATGGTGACCCAGCCAAAAGGCATGTCGCGTCACACGAAATAGTGCGATAACCTCTGACTACCCCGATGGCCATTGCGCGTTGTGGTCACTTTAGAAAAGCGACCGTTTCTCGGTTTAGCATATAAGCACCCCGCACAAGGCCATCGACCACACCACTCCAAGATAAAAAAGACGACTAGCGGCAATTGGTTCCCCAAGATTAGGAAGAGGGCGTTTAAGTGACCCAGCCGCACCCATTATTCGAGGAACTAACTGGGCGAAATGCTCCCAAAAGTTCCACTTTTCATCGAGGTTTAGCCCTAGATACTTCATCGTAGGCTTCACCTTAATTGATTCACTCCCTAGTGATTCCGGCGCTCGTCGAGGGCCATGGAATACCAGGGCCTCTGACTTGTTCAGCGCTACTTGGAGTCCCAGTTTCACTATCCTTCTCGCCACCACCTGCACCGTTGCCATCGCAAGACTGGCAGCCTCTTCGTAGGTTCTCTACCCAAACCCATGGCAGTGTATTAAATGCGTTGGCGATGTCTAGAGACACGCCACCAACACTTGACCATGAGCCACCCCCTAGTTCGAGAGGCCTTTGACACGTTTAACAGCGTCGATTGTAAACCTGCCCGCCCGGAAACCAAATTGCTCGTCGGACAAGTGTGGACCAATCCTATCAAGATACTGGATGACACAAGCAGCTATCACGCATTCGAACAGCTTGTCCACCTCATCCAGCAGTACTATAAGGCGGTACGCGGAGGGAAAGTCCGCAGGGCGCCCATCTTTCCTCAGAAGGACTAACCTATCCGTCTTCCGTAAATTTAGGAACTGACCTGTCTCCAAACCAGCTGGACTACTTGCGGCATCGCTGGATAGACTCAAGCACAGCCCATGTCTTGACCGAATCAATGGCTATCTCAAAGTCCACATATGCTAAACACACCAAATTACCAAGCTTGTATCTCGCTTCAATCTACTCGCTTTTTTCGATTTTTATGTACTTTTAACAATAGATTAAAATTAATGTAAAATATAAATTTAATAATCAAATATAAAGTCATATCTGAAAATCTATAAATATAAAGTCATAAAATCTTAATAATGCACTTACCGAGTACACAAACAAGCTACGAGATTAAGCACTTTGCACCATGCGCGCACGCATGCGTGTTGTCTAAGCGACAGTTCGGTGAAGACGTAATCGTTATTTTGTTACCAACAGCCACTTAGAATCTGATTTACAGTGCGGATAAGTGACAAAACAAAAAAGGTGCTGTATGGATTAGGTCACTTTTAGAGAAATCGCATATCAGAAATAGTTATCTAAGTAACATAAACTTTAAAAAAATCGGCGGGTAGAAAATTACTTAACGACAAAATATATCCTGTTTTAGGCAGGTAGATATTCACTACTTCACATTTTTGAATAAATTATATTTAGGTAAAAAGTACTAAATGACAAAGAAAGTCTATTGAAGGTGTGTTAAAAAGTCCTAAATTACGAGAAAGAAAAACAACAATCAGGTAAAAATTCTTAAGTAATGCTAATTCCTGGGTACTCGCAAGGCAGAAAATACTTTATGTTTAGATGCATTATTTAGAGTCGAGGCAAAAATTACTTAGTGTAAATTATAAAAATCTAATCCATACTATGTGAAAAATATTCATAAATCATTAAAATTTTAGTCGCTTGGACGCCGAAAACTGTGAAAATGTGTCTTTTTTTAAGTTACCAAACGACAACAAACTTCGTCCTAGCGCCGTGAGAGTAAGACCAATCGACGCAGTTTTTTTTTCTGATTTCAGTGATATATATAACTCAATATCGCCCAAACTGTCGCTTGGTAATTTTTGCCTTTCAAGCGTCGAATTATATTATAGCCGAGTACAGAGTACAGATTTTATCAAAATGTGAAATCAATCAATGAAATAATGTTCCGTCCACATCGTCGCGATTTATCAAGCAATGGAACAGGATTCCTTATTTTTAAATTGATATGGGTTAAGAAGCAGAGTGGCGTAATGTAAAAAATACAAAAAAAAAAACACCATTCGCCTTTTTAATCCCCATATTATTATGTGGAAAAAAACTGGAGCTATGTAGTGTGTAGATTGCTTAGTACAAATAATATACTTTTCAACACACTTGCTCATAAAGTGGCTCTAATTTCATCGCAATTAGGCACATAGTGACAATATAAGATCGTGTTCAAAAGTAGGTTCAAATAAATAAATGTACTTGTGAAACTTCATTCTTTTAGTCTATGGTCGATGGCCATTGCGCGCGCCTAGGAAAACATTTTTCTCAACTCGCTTTCACTGTTAAGATAGCATGTTACCCTGCTGCGCTGACAGGTGTAAAATCTCTGAGAAAATGATTTAAATAAGGAAATACGTCAGGTACTGCCTTAAAAAAATTCCGTGGTATCATATTTCTCACCGACTTCAAAAAGAGGTTCTCAATTTTATTGACACTATTGGGACAAAAACACTGCAACTAGCCACTGAATCGAGATATTTTTCATGTCTCTTTCTAATTCAAGTCATACTAAAGCAATGTATCTCTTTCTTTCTTGATCAACCACATTATCTCTCCGGTATGTCTGTGATTTTTGTGGTTGAGAATTGTTTCAAGTGACAACATCATTATCGATCTGTTTTATAAAAATATCTGTAAATCTAGAAATACCTTACGTCTCCTTAGCAAAAAAAATATTAAATTTATTTATCGGAGTTAGTGAAAGTCTTAAGTGAAGTCAAAATTTCTTTATTCCATAGACATTTTACAGACATTTGGTATCGTCTACTAACAAAGTTAGTAAATACTGCCTAAATAATTTTGCGAGCTTGAGTTCTGAGGTAACATAAATAAAATTGTTTTCTTTATTTGAAAGTATAATTATAATATAATTAAATGTCCAAAAATTAAATATTATCGATGACATGCTCAAGTTGATCAAGCTTTATCAAATACAGTATTTTCAAAGTATAATAGATTTTTTAATGTCATCCGCAGTTGGCTATAACTGGGTCTGGGTCTGTTTGTTACCTACTTAGCATTTTTCCTCGACGCAAAACTATTTCGTGCATACCTAGCTCCTGCCTTAATACCCTCCCAAGTTTCGAATCCAGCCTGTTCAATAAAATCTGGATCAACCAGGAAGCCAATAGCAGTTCCCAGACCTAATCTATGTCCTGGCAGCTCATACGTATACCCAAAAGGTACTCCGGCTGACTTGGCGTAATCCATCGCACTGCCAGAAGCCTCATACAGTACTAGAGCTACGTTACCAACGATGTAGTTGGGATTGAAGCTCAATTTTACAGCATCTATCGCTTGAGCCATTTGGACTCCGGCTAAATGCACGAAAAGACCATTTGCAGGCAGTTGCCCGTTTCCATAGCCATATAAAACCATGCTGCCAAAGCTGTGGATATCCAAAAAGAGCTCTATACGGTCTTTGTGTTCTTCAAAGATGTCTCTGATGATAGCGGTTTCTGGCTCGGAGAAAGGTCCTCGGCCGTGGAAGGTGTCCATGCAGACGATGTTGCTTGAAGCAGTAGACCAGAGGAAGTCGAAGTTACGGTTCAGGTCTACTCCGGCGCAGATGTCTTGGATCATGTAACCGGTAGCGCGGTTCTTTCTCCAGAAACGGTTCTATAAAAAAAAAAACAATCAGTATAAATTGGCTGAGCGAACGAATCAAGCGTCTCAGTTTTGACTTGACGACTTAGCTTTCGTCTGTCCGGATATTGATTCTCCTCTACAGGTACTACTACACATTTTTCAACGAATCTTCAGGAAACTTGGTACGCAGGTTCTGTATATTAATATGTTTTGTCGCTGGCGATTTTTGACTGGCGCGGTATTTTCTTCAAAAACAGGGACAATTTTGCCTGCCTGAAAATTTTACTTTTCGGAGAACTCCTAGTTGTAACATTGTAGTAACTAGTACACTTTGGAAATGAGAAAAAGAATCAACTGCAGTCAATGCATCCTGAACATTTTTAGGTCTCCAGTTGTCTATAATTGTCTAATAGTTACTTAAAAGGATGCGTTGCTGTAATGTATTTAAAAAGGCAGTGTCCGCATTTTTCGATAAATTTTGAACACTTGGAACACAATGTATATTTTTGGAATTTTTGTGGTCGTCGATTTTTGATTAGAGATATTACTCCCAAAAAGGGGCAAAATTTCTAAAGCAAATAGCGCTTTCCTAATCATCCAAATTTTTAAAATATTGCTTATTGTCCAATTCCAACCAAGATTTGAGAGTATGAATTTAATCGGTCAAGAGCGAGTCGAGATATAGGCTTATTAAGCTTAATTTAAACACATGCAAGGTCTACTGTTTGGGAAATAGTATTTTAAAACGGTCTAGTTACCTCTGCATGGCTGAACGCGTATCCATCAGGGTTGGCAATAGGCAGGATGACCCAGTCGATATCCTGCAGAAGATCTTGCTCAGTCACGTCGATGACCAGCTTCTTGATAGCGTAAAGAGTTGCTGGAAGAGTCACCCACTCGCGGGCGTGAAGGAGTGACTCCATGAACACCACGGGCTTGGAGGCATCCTGGGAAAAGGTGGTAGGAATGTTGAAGATTAAGCACGGTGGAAAATATCCCTTCGTTCAGACTGAAGTCTACATATGGATCTGTCGTTACTTCTAGGTAAACGTGCTACACCTTAAGCCACATAATATGATTATGATATTACAATTATCATAAAAACACTCTTGAGTTGTGTAGCCACAAGACTCGGGATCGATCGGGACTCAAGGGGTCGGGGTGCTTCAATTCGCATCTGTGACTCAGTTCGAACATAATTGATCCGTTTTAACAGACTCGTTTTGGAATATAACTAGGGAAAACGCGTAATCCCTAAAATCAGGCCATAACGTTAACATATACAGAGATGGATAGGGATACCTTCCTGTCTATGAATTCTTAACCTTCTCCAAGCTTAAAGAACACAACCAACTTATTTAGCCAGCGCGATATCCTATGTGCTGATCGTTTAAAAATTCTTCTAGGCACTTGAGGATATATTGTTTCATCATTACATCCTTTATAGATTCCCCAAAAAGTTTCTGGCTAGAAATTGTGGCTGAAAAGTAATTGACCTGGAAGTTTGTGGTAGATATCTTCAAGTACTTGATGTCTCGGCCTTCGAAGCTCTTGCCAGCATTGACCAGCGTCACAGTATGAGGGTATGCAGCAGCCAACGCTTCCAAGAAAGCGTCCACCTGGAAGCACAACACCGAACTGATGTAGTCATTAACATTATAGATCAGTCAAAAACGCAGTTTTTTTAAGTTCTCAGGGGCGTTTAAATAAAATTAATTTTCATCTCTCACTGTGGTTGAGAACGTGAATTCACATATTTTAACCACTACCATCAACAGAGGCTTTTAAGTGGATTAATCATGTACAGATGCAAAAAATCTAATTACCTCGTGGTATTCGAGAATCCTATCGAAGGTAAGGGAATCGACGCGGGAGGCGTTGAATGGCATTTTAGCGGCTTCTGTCAGCATTTTGTCTTCCAAATCTAGGAACCTGAAAGATAAAACAAGTGAGATAATAATATAATTTAGAGTAAAAACTTCCAGCAAAAATACACATGGCAAGAAATATAGAGGAACTATATTTCTTGCCATATCTTTGCCGCGCACTTTTTGAATTTGAAAGTATTTGTAATGTTAGTGTTCAGCGCCAAGAAACAGAATGAAAAGAATGTAATATTCGTTTTCATTTGTTTTATTAAATTATATACCATTTAATTTCAATTTAGTTGTTTCTCTACGTTTTATTAAATAATAATAAATATTACAATAAAATATGAGGCGCCTTTTATTTTCTCACAGAAGTGATGAAAAGTAGAGAGTGCCACTCGGGCGCAAAATATATTTTTGGCTCGGGCGACGTAAGTACTTTGAATCTCTCTCTACGTTCAGGATTCTACTAAAGAATCCCTCACTTCGCTCTGGATTCAAAAAAGCGCCCTCGCCGTAAAAATATTATTTTGCTCCTAAATGATACAATATACTATTGTATTGTACTAATGCATTGTGCAATAAACGAATATAAATAAAATAGATAATAATCTTACTCTTTGATATTCTCAGTTTGCACTTGGTACTCCACTCCGAGCACCTTGAGGCCATTCTCGAAGAAGTCCTTTTTGTCAGCAGCCACCAGCACCAGGCCTGGTCTGCTCGGCAGCGCGTGCGACCAGATGTCCAGCCCCAGGCTGGTTTCCAACATGTTCACTAGGGGCACCTGGTCGGTGTCCTTCACGGAAACTTGGTACAGGGAGTAGCTGGAAGCAGATAATAAAAAATTTATTGCCTGAAGCGAAGGTGTCTGCTTTATATACTCTTGGAGGACTTGATGATCGATGAGATTGAAGCGTCGTCGTCAGGTCGAGCTGATTTTTATGCAATCTCAGGGTTGGCTATATCGTAATAAGTTGTCAAGGGTCTATTCTATCTTGTATATTTTAGAAATTAAGGGCGGGGACATTTTTTTTCAACTTTGGCGACCGATATCTCACAAATAGTACATGTGACAAAAAATGGTTTAAAAAACCTAACATTTTTTTTCAAAAAATGGAATGCCAACTTCAACCTTGTACAGAATTCGCAATAATGAATAATATTTCGCACGGATCTATGTAGCATTTTTCACTTTATTGTTGATTTATCGGAAATGGCTCAGCGGATTTCGATAAAATTTGAAAGGGACCAATTTAGAAGTATACTCTTTCCAATAAAAAAAGAATTATTGAAATCGGACCACTTTGTAAAAAGTAATGCGTGGTTACACATAAAAAATATATATACGCGTTGAATTGTAGGTAGCGTGTTTGTCGGTCTTTTACCGGATACACTTCGGAGAGTGCGCCCAGGAGTTGCACAATCTGGTCCCCCCTGCCTCTTTCTTCTATCGTACGGCTAGACGGACGCGACCAAAGCGCCACCCTTTTATGGTGGACATTCCGCGCGTTAGAACCAAGCGTTTCGAATCCTCATTCCTCATACGAACAGCCGGAATGTGGAACGCTTTGCCTGGGTCTGTCTTCCCGTTAAAGTACAACGTGAGTGTCTTCAAATCCCGAGTAAATAGGTATCTTCTAGGTAAGCGTGCTACACCCTAGACCGCACATCTGCTTAACATCAGGCAGTGTGTAGTCAAACGCAAACCTATTCGAAATAAAAAAAAAAAAAAAAAAATATTGAGTCCTCCTCCGTTTTGTCGGTCAAAAACCCTATTCAACGACACCCCACAAATGGGGGTGGGGTTAAAAAAATGTTTCAGTTGAAACGCTAAAAGATAGAGAAAACCGCATTGGAATCTGTTGTGTAGTTTGAGACATATAAGAGGTATACAGACGGGCAGACATAAACACACAGTAATTTATTTATTTATTTATTTATTATTTATTTTTGTAATAGTGACTTTGCTTTAAATTACTCGTAAGTGATATTAATGCAACGACAAAAAAAGATAACTTACCCCTCGTACGCCTCGTGCTTGGCATAGGCCCACCCCAACAGAGCAAACAAACATTTGTAATAGTGACTTTGCTTTAAATTACTCGTAAGTGATATTAATGCAACGACAAAAAAAGATAACTTACCCCTCGTACGCCTCGTGCTTGGCATAGGCCCACCCCAACAGAGCAAACAAACATAAAACCCGCATGACTGCTCCAGTCCCTGTTATTCAATAAAATTAATGAAATTATTCAAAAATAACTCCGTACTGACTATTCAGAGATTAGTACCCTTATCAGCTTATCAAAATCGATCCATTAATATTATTCAATTCTTGATAAAGTGTTTGATTATTTTTCCTAATTAAGTCAAATAAGGATAGGATAGTATAATTTTAACTGATTGTCAAAATGAGGAGGTTGTCAAATTGCATTCGACTTTTTGACCGACGCAATAGAGGAGGTACTCAATTCAACGCGTTTAAATATATATTTTTTTTTAACCACGCATAACTTTTTTCATAGTAGTCCGATTTCGATAATTATTTTTTTATTGGAAATAATATACTTCGAAATTGATCCTATTAAAATTTTATCGAAATCGGCGGAGCCATTTTTGATAAATCAACAATAATGTGAAATATGCTACATCGATCCGTACGAAATATTCACGAATTCTGTGCACGGTTGAAATAGGTCATACCATTTTTGACAAAAATAATTATTCACAATGACATAGTTATGTTATACAAATTGTTGATATGCATAGCAAAGGTATTTAAAGCTTATTATTGTATACTACTGGACTTTGTCTCGTAATTTTAGTGCGCGATTAGTCCCGTAGTAAATAATAATAATGTGGTCAAATCGTGAAAGTTTAAAAACAACACAGGTATTCAAAGATGTTTTCATATTTATACTCATCATTCTGAACAACTTTTACTATGGGGCCAATTGCAAAAACACAAAATAATCGGCCAAGGGCGAGTCGGACTCGCGCACGTAGGGTTCCGTACAGTATGGAAGCCCCTTAATATATTTTATTTTAATTATTTACTTTTGTAGGGAATACACAACTTAATATTCTGTGCATATAGCAAGCATCTTCCTGTTGTCGTTATTAATATCAAGCAAAAAATTATGTTTATTGTATTGGAAGCCCCCCTTAAATATATATTTTATTTTTATTTAATTATTTATTTTTGAAGTGAATATTTAACTAAACATCTCTGAATATTTCAAGCATAAACCTGTCACCGTTATTAATATCGATCGAAAAACGGCTAAAAATTCAGGTTTGTTGTATGGGAGCCCCCCTTAAATATTTGTTTATTTCTGTGTTTAGTATTTATTGTTATAGCGGCATCAGAAATACATCATCTGTGAAAATTTCAACGTTCTAGCTATAACCGTTCATGAGATACAGCCTGGTGACAGACAGACAGACGGATCGCGGAGTTTTAGTAATAGGGTCCCGTTTTTACCCTTTGGGTACGGAACCCTAAAAAACATGTGCTCATCCCAACAATGGCTCTCTGATTCGAAACGTACGGAGCAGATGATTTTTTATCCTTCTGAAATAGGTACTGCACTTTTCATAACAACACCTTATGATATCATTAACAACCAGTGGTTCTCTTAACAGTGTATATTTTAATAGTAGATTGTATCATATGGGAGCAAAATAATATTTTTACGGCGAGGGCGCTTTTTTGAATCCAGAGCGAAGTGGGGGATTCTAGAGTAGAATCCTGAACGCAGCGAGGGATTCAAAGTACGTCGCCCGAGCCAAAAATATATTTTGCGCCCGAGTGGCACACTCTACTTTTCATCACCTCTATGAGAAAATAAAAGGCACCTCATATTTTATTGTACCTAATATTATTATTTAATAAAACGTAGAGTAACAAGTAAATTGTAATTAAATGGTATCTAATAATAAAACAAACGAAAACTTATGTTTACATTCTTTTCATTCATTTTCTTGGCGCTGAACACTAACATTACAAATACTTTCAAATTCAAAAAGTGCGCGGCATAGATAATTCCAGCGCACTTATAAAGTTCCTTATAGAAAACACCTCCTTTGGGCGCACTTAAAGGCGGATCAAGTAGTCCTTTTCGAATAGATGTGATGAAAATAATATTTCGACTCGCTCTTGACCGATTCCGTCCAAACTCACAGATCTTGAAGATTTAGATACTGAACAATCTTGCCAAATACCTTAAAAATTGGTCGACACAGCGCTACAGCAACTTTCCTCTTCCTTTGAAGAAATATACCTACTCATAATCTAAATCGCCAACAAGAAAAAACAAAACTGTATACATCTAACCCACGTGCCAAGTTTCTTTAAGAAATGTGAACTTTACAGCGCTACATTTGACCTTCAACTCGCCTCGCGATGGAAAGCGAAGTTGTAGCCGAAGATAGAGTATGTAGACCTAGAAGATACCTATTCACTCTTGAATAAAAAACCTATATATACGAACAGACGAAAGCAAAAATGTCGAGTAAAAACAAAGATTTCGCTCGGTCATGAGCAATATAGGTATTATGTGGTTTGGCCGTTATGTTACTACAATAACTATTTTTACTACAGAGAAGTAATAAATAGTGAATAAAATTTTCACCTTACGCCCATGTAAATAAAAATAGCGAAATAGCCAAGCCGCATAATTATTTTGATTAAGGTAGAGTTAAGTCCTGTAGTGTAGGTAGAGCTAGCAGCTTATCTCTACACTCTAGACTACATAGTCTACATGAGATCTAATTTTTTGATTGCAGCCTATAAAGTAAAATACACTATAAAATTTAAATTTATTTATTGACTCAATTAAAAGATCACTCCACTTTCGTGGCGACCTAATTCTAAAAACTTTATTTTTTTGTATGTATGTTTGTTATTCGCCCGTATGCTATACCTAGTCAGTCCACCGTAATGGTAAAACCAAATGTTATCGCGTTTTAAGACCGTACAACGCCATCTACAAATTTCCATCGACAACTTGTGCTTGACGTGACGTGTCGAGTAAAGTGACCTTGTCTCTCTTTCTCGTATACGATGTAGTGCGCAAGAAAGAGGTAGAGCTACTCCTGTGTCTGATAAGAACGAAAGTATTTTAAGTAAAGGTTTGTTTTGTTTTTTTTTTATCGGTTTGACCCATATTAATTTATAATTCTGTGTTTGATTTTATTTTTGCAGAATATTAAATTTCGATACAGGGCAGGGTGCAGAGTTGTTGCCGACATTAAATATAATCACATATTAAATGATAACCTTCTAGTTTTAAAGCCTTCGACATATTTAGAATTTACTAAATAAGCTACTTACTTAGTTATGTAACTACTACAATTTTCTAAAACATTATTTTGGAGCTAAGTTAACAGTTATTCAAGCTATTTTGACATTACTTAGTCAAAATAGCGGGAATAACTATTTTGATTAGTCTATTATAACAACGGCATGAATTAGGTAAAAATATTATTTTAAATTCCTCATAAAGTATAATGTCTAATTAATTTATTTATTAGTTGTTTAGTTTGTTTGAATAAGTATTAAGTACGTTTTTTAATTTAATTAAAGACAAAAAGTCTCTCTTAATGCATTAATTATTAATGGTTACTAATTTCTAGTTACTGGTCAAATTAATATATCAAAAAAAAATTTATGTTGGCAAGTATTTTTATTAATTAGAATTAATATTTTTTACTATCAATACGAGGTTAGAGATTTTTATGGAAAGCGCCATCTATTTTTTTTATCAGTAATTTTAGCCGTGACGTGTTAAATATCAAACAAGAGACATGAGAAAAGATAGACATGTATTATTTTTGCCGCAATTTTCACGAATTGCTATGATATTTATATTTTTTTTGCACGATTGTGTTTCTATAGATATTTGCTCAAAGGTTACGATCCATAGTTTTGAAAACCCTGCGCTAGCCTACCTATTTCAGATTAGATTCACTGAAATCATCGAATGATTCCTACGGAAGTATGTACGTGACCTCACGATATTTTTCTTCGCGAAAAGCTAGTGATGTGAAAGTAATCGATTAGTTTAGATATCAAGTGCTTCATACTTCGAGTATCGAGTTGACTCGACGCCAGCTTGCATGACTGAGCATCGATCATTGACTCGATTCCTTCTCACTGAGCTGCACTTTAACTCGATTCGAATTTATCGATGCACTTTATTGAATTATCGTTTAAATGTGAGACTGTATGTATGTAGTTTGCCTAGGAGTTTGTGCAAAAAGAGAAGCGTCGTAGGTGAGGTCGCCCGTGTGCTATTTTACTAATTTTGTTACGTTGACAACACTGCTCTGTCATTGCTAGTACAACTAAATGTGTTTGATATTTGGTAGACACCAATTAGGCTTTCATCAGGAGCCTCGCGTCTACTAAGTAGTTGGTACCTTGGCAACTGATTAAAATATTATTGTTAGTTCACTGTAACGCCACGACGGTTCTTTTTTTGCACAAACTCTACCAAGAATCAAGGAATATTAATATTTAGTTAACGCTGTGGTTTTTTCGTTAGAATAAGAGCGCAGGTCTATGTTTAAAAATAATTTTATTTTATATGGGCCCCGTAGCCCTAAATAAACATATTTTTTAGCAGTGCACTTTTCAAAGCAAATAACGGGTACATCCATACATCAGGTTGACCATCAACGAAGGCTTAATCAGCTTGGTTACATTTTGCTATAATAATTTAGATTTATTTGACGACATAGACAAATTACTGATGGAAAATATTTAAGTTTAAAACATTTTAGGTTGACGTTATGAATTTTATATGAAATCAAAACTGGAAGGTTGAATTCATCGATAAATATGAAATCA
Source organism: Hypomecis punctinalis (assembly GCA_949316475.1). Taxonomy (NCBI): domain Eukaryota; kingdom Metazoa; phylum Arthropoda; class Insecta; order Lepidoptera; family Geometridae; genus Hypomecis; species Hypomecis punctinalis. The sequence continues at coordinate 3,762,722 of OX438809.1, forward strand.
AACTCTAGAAATCACTATTATTCTATTAAATTGTATGTTCCGTGGCTCAGAAGAATGTTACTATAATTCTTATTCTATGTTCCGTGGCGTGGAGATCCTGTCACCAGTAAAATTGAGGCAGTCAAAAGGTTAATGACTGTGATTAAAGTTATTTTTTGTGTCGATTTTGTTATTTACTCCTTACTTATTAGGGTTCCGTAACCAAAGGGTAAAAAATGGGCTCCTTTTACTTAGACTCCGCTGTCTGTCTGTCCGTCTATCTGTCTGTTCGTCTGTCTGTCACCAGGCTGCATCTCATGAACGGTGATTGCTAGAAGGCAACAGAAATACATAATTTTCACAGATTATGTATTTCTGTTGCCGCTATAACAACTAATACGAAAAACAGAAAAAAAAACGGGGGCTTATCTCCTAGCTTCGATCGATATTAATAACGGTGACAGGTAGATGCTTGAAATTTTCACAGAATATTTAGTTCAATATTCACTTAAAACATGAATAATTAAATCAAAATAAAATATTTATTTAAGGGGGGCTCCCATACAAGAAACGTTATTTTTTACTTGGTATTAACAATAACCATAGAAAGATGCTTGAAATATGCACAGAATATTAAGTTGTGTATTCCCTACAAAAACCTTATATCAAAATGAATCGTGGTTGTTAGTCTCGCTGAACCTCGTAAACGGCTGGACCGATTGAGCTAATTTTGGTCTAGAAATATCAGTGGAAGTTAAGGGAAGGTTTAAACGGTGAGAAAATATAAAAATGTTGTGAGTAAAATAATCATAACACAAATTTAACTTTCCCTGCATTTAAAAGTTTTCATTGACAGTTACTGTTGACAGATGGTGAGATGAAGTTCACCGAGTCAGCTAGTAAATAATAAAATTCAAATATAATATATTAAGGGGGTTTTTATACTGTAAATTCGTGCGCAAATCCGGTTCGCACTTGGCCGATTATTTACCCACTATATGGAACGGAGACTGTATATGTGCGTTTGGGGTGAGTGGATGTGCGTTTGTATGTTTGTGCAAAGCTATGTTGCCATTTTTCTCCAAAACTACTGAACCGATAAGTGTGTTTGTTGGTTTTTTAATTCGTTCGTCTTTCACGCAGCAACGAATCAACGGATTGACTTGATTTTGTCGTGAACATAGTCTGAAAGACGGAAAATGACATGGGTTACTTTTTATCACAGAAAAATAAAATGTCCCCATAGGATAGCACAAAGATTGAAATAGCACGCGGGCAAAGACGCGGGAAAACGCTAGTAGTTGAGGTAGTAATGTAGGAAACTATATTAGTGTCCGTGTGGCTCCATGTTGATCCGGAAGAACTAACAAAAATGTATGGAGCCACAATAACGATAATAGTTTTCTAAAGCAAAGTCATACTAAACCCTCAGCATTGGGTAGTAAAATCTTCACCTACCGTCAATCAAGGTCGCCTCTACCGGCACGTAAAACCAAAAGGTTACTACCTGAATTAACGCTGTACTTAATGCGTAAAAAGGACCGCAAACACAACACTAAGAAGGCAGAAGCTTAACTTCATACAGTGTTAGTTTGACCAACCATTGGGGTATGTCTCCGCGTTAATCCTTACTAATATTATGAATCCGAAAATGTGTTGTTGGAGTTTTAGCTGGAACGCGGCAAGTGAAAAATTGTGGTACTTTGTTGATTATGAGCTAAATTACGTTCATGATTGTAGGCAGTGCTGTAATGTGTTGTTACCAAAACTCCATAGACGCCTCTAGTAAAGTCTTCATTGCATAGAATTGGTATCACAAAGATAGCAGAGAGATAATGTGGCCCAAAAAACCTAAGAGATGCTATGATTTAATATGGCGTTAAAAAAAGACATGAAAAATATCTTGATTAAGTGTCGATTGCCGGATTTTTAGACAAGGAAAAGGCAGCTTGGAAAGATGTTTCATGTGTTTTTGTAGTTGAGAATTGCCCAGAGTGACAACAGCATTAAATAGATATATCTGTGGTGGGTATTTTGCTCAAATACTAATGCTACTTTTGACAAGACATGCTTACCGCAAAATGGCGTTGAGAATGCATAGAAAAATTGATTTCGTGTAAACAAGAGAAATCGCCTATGAGATAGGATAAAAATCAAAATATAACGCGAGAGAGAGCCGCTGGTAAGGACTAGTCATTCCATAATTCCAATGTCAACGCATTAAACTAACGGTAATAGAAACAAAAATGTGACATTGCTTAGTGCTGTCAAATAAAAAAAAAAGTACGTCCCCATTTACGCTTTTAGTATATAAATCTAGAGTCCTAGAGATTCTAGATAAATAGGTAATCTTACCTTTACGTTAAAATTTCTGTTAGGCCGTATTTCTTGATGAGGATAGTTTAATATATTGAGTTATAAAAATACGCCAATATAATTAAAAATATCACATTTGTGACTGACTAAACCAGAATCTATAATTTATTTAATTTACTACGTCTTTGTAACGCGTTTGTTTTGGCGAGTACATTTTAAACACGCTTTATTAGTTTCACCTGTATATTTGCTTGCTTGCTTGCTTGTAACCAACCTCATTAGGCTCGATTTTGCCCTACTTTGAGCGATGAGATTTTCTTTAAATTATCAAAGACCGATGACAATGCATTTATTGGATTACTAATAAGTGAAAAATAAATATAGTTTAAATACCTACCTATAAGATATTATCTCGATCGGGATTTGAGAACATCTATGTTGTACTCTATTGGAAAGACAGGCTTAGGTAAAGCGTTTCGCATTCTGACTATAGACATGTATTTCCTTCTGTACTTTCAGTATTTTGTATCAAAGGTATATAAACCTTAATTAATTGGGGCTAGTGGCCCCACGCCCTTGGCCATTACACAAATTAAGGGGAACCCCGCACATTGCGTTGGTACGATAACTAGGTATTGGGTAATAGTAGCTATTGTTTAAGACGAGGCACCGGGCCGAGAAACACGAAAACGGCAAAAACGAGTACTTTTGAATGCGCGATGTGAGAGGATGAATGATATCGATTCAAATTTAAAAAATGTCATAGATAAGGGAAAATCTTAATAAATTGAATGAACCGGACAAAATTTTGAAAAGTAACCGGCTTTATTAAAAAAAAAATAAAACAAATTGCTCACCAAAAAAATTTTAGTAATTCGAATGCTCAGAATTATCAGCGACAACACCCCATTATTTTTTACGAATAAAATAGCCAGATCCCTTTTCTTTATTATAAACCGAGAATTTTTTTTTTTTAAATTGTATATTATGAGTAATTAATTAAAAACTCAATCAAATCTCTTCGCGCCTACTCTAGTTTAGCTTTTACTCTACAGTGTTTGCTCAGAATATTTGATCCGGCACTATCTGGGCCGCCGCCGCCGTACCGGTGCGACGTTGCGACTCCGACGAGCGCATGATTCGCTCAGCGTCGGGCTGGCAACGCCGCAAAGTACGGACGGCGCGAGATGCGTGCTGTTTGTTTTTGGTTATTGTCTTCTAGGTACTCTGTGCGACGACAACCGAGTAATTTACTTCAGAATTATTTTCAAAATTATAAGTTAGACTTTAGTGTACTATATTATATTGTAGCTTTAGAACATTATTATAGTAGGTAGTAAGTTAGGTACTTAGTATTTTTATTTGGTAGTGTGTAAATAGTAGTGAACAAGTGTGCATAGAAAATGGGGAGGAAAAATAAGCGGAAAGAATTGTTTTTACAAAAACGAAAAAGAAAACCTAAAAAAAATGACGGAATGTTTGGGTAAGTCGAATTACATATATAATAAACTTGCAATAAATAGTTGCACTCTAATGCCCTAATAATAAAGTCTATATTTGGCAAATACACATTCGTCTACAGATTATGGATTATCACATTCTTACTACCTAGGTACTTCAATTTTTCTGCATTTACCTATATTTACAATTTTTTTAGGTCAAAAAAACGGAAACTGCAACCTGACGATTGTCAATCCACATCCTCAACAGGGCCAGTAGATAGAGAGTGAGTCCATGCCAAGTACCTATCTATCATGTCAGCAATCAATTTAAAGTATCTAGTAATAATACTCCGTCTATTCTTTATTTTCAAGTGTGTACCTACTAAGATTTGTCTGTACAAACTAACCATACTGTAGGAAACAAATATCAGAACAAAAAGCTATGGAGTCGTCTCTTGATATTTTAGAAACCTATCTAAAATAATGATATTTATTAGGTGATGTTCTATCACCTAAATAATTGTGTTAGCTTTAACTTTTTAATAATTATATAATTACATCATTTTATTTTGTAGCCACCCAGAAATATCACCAACATACGCAGAGTTACACAACGTGTTGCCGACATCTGGGGATTCAGAGGAAACGGTAAATTTAAACACTTTTTTTAAATTATCACGGTTATAGTATTGTCTTTTACCGACTTCAAAAAAGAGGAAGTTGTCGATAGGGTTATTATTTTTTCTTCTTTTAAATAAACGAAATTAAAATTATTCTCCCTGCTTTATCACAAAGATTTTCCAGGTATTTAGTGAGTAGTTAGTACCTATACCTCCGCCACTGTACTCCATTTTGTACATGTCTAATTCCTTTAATAGTAATGTAAGTAATTTAATTTCAGTTAAAAGAACCAAATCCTGAAAATGAAGAGTTACAAAATGTGTTGCCCACATCAGAGGATTCGGTGGAAACGGTAAACTTAAGTACCTTTTTAAACTATCGCGATTATTGTCTTGTCTTTTTACCGACTTCAAAAAAGAGGATGTTGTCGATTTGGTTATATTTTGAAAATGTCGTTTTTTACTTCGTCTGCAAGTTGAACTTGTGTAATTTTGTTTCAGTTAAATGAACAAAACCCTGAAAATGAAGATATTCCATACATATTCGAAAGTACCTCTGAAACTACAGTAAGGATTTTGTTATAGCTAAGGCATGTTTACATAATAAGAAATTCAAACTAAATATTACTTTGATTTATTGTTAACAATATTGTCGTTACTGTTGATGCTAATTTTATTAGTGGTGCAATGGTACATAGACTTTATTGGTGTTATTCTATGGTTTATTGGTATCGATTTCGTTGTTGTTATTGTTGATGCTAATTTTATTAGTGGTGCAATGATACAATGACTTTATTGGTATATGTAACCAGGTATACACAAAAAAAAAAATGTAATCATAAAATAATGTACTTTAATCTTGACTTCTATTCTATTGAAGACTATTTTTTTTTGTTTAAATTACTAATTTATTAAGTTTAATGAATTTATTTTTATTAATTTATTGAAGTCAAGAGATATTGTAAGTAAGTTCACTAAATTAGTATGAACCGAATTAATACAAGGTGTGAGATGTGGTAAACGAAAGGTTTATAAAGCCAGTGGTCAATAGAGTGAACTCTATAGAACCAGGAAATAGATGAGAGACAATTAGCTCTTATCTGGTAGATCGTTACGATCTAGCGATAACGATAGTAGAATAGATAGTATAGAAGTTCTAACGATAATACAAAAGCCCGTTGTAGAATCAACCGACATATCACAGCAGATTTGATAACAATAACAATCATTTGATACATTTTAAAAAGGGACCTACTCGTACGATACTTGAAAGAGTTGAAAGGGACCACAGATTTAATTTAAAAAGGACATTTGAGAACTGAGCCAAATATTTATGTCACGAGAAGTAATGTTGTTATGATATTTATAGTGGTAGTGTATTAGAACAATCATCAAAGCACACTATTTGTTTGAATTCTTTGAACAATATGAATCAGAGTACAATACTATACCTTATTGAAAAGGTAGTTTCAATTACTGAAGCCTATGTAACTCACTGTATGCATAAATAAATAACATTTTGATATTTAAATTGTAGAGTTACTGAAACAGTATATTTAAGATGAATAATTGGTTTGATTGGGTTTTTCTGGGTTTTCCCCAATCCTGCGCAACAAATGTTGAACCAATTTGAATGTATCCCCAGACAAGGTAGGAAGGTGTGTTGTGTTATTTTAATTGTATAAAATTTCGTTATCAAAATAGGAATTGATTTTTAAATAGATTAATTTTTGAGGGGGCGTGTTGGAATATGATACAAAAACTAATCTATCTCACTCTAACATGTAATGTATGTGAGTGTTTCTCTTTCCTTCACGACGTTTACATTATAGTAAAATACCCCTTTGTTCTACAACTTTAATGCTTATTATGAATTCCTCACCACTGTTCTTATAGAGCTGTGCTAGACCGCACTCGCACCTATCCTACCAAATATCGGTAAATAAATGATTTATATTTTAAACCGATTAACTAAATATTTTATTTCTGGCATCCAAACCCTTTTCTAAGTGTGTGAAGCACGATAAAAATAAGTTCATTGATTATGATACCTGTACATAATCAACATTAATTTGTATACAGGGTTATTTCTAATCAATTAGCATCCTTTTAGAGGTTTATTCTGTATATGTACATCAAAACTAACAACTTTTGTTCTGCAACATTTCTCAAAACTAACAACTTTTGTTCTGCAACATTTCTCAAAATTAAAAAAAAAAAGCTGTTCCATACATTTTGTTGCGGGTCACGGGTAGACTCACTATTCTACGGAGTGTCTACCCTTGACCACGGTTGATGCAACTCGGACGAAACGTCGGGATGATGAGTTATTTATTTATCTCGTAATTTCAGAGCGCGATAAGTCCCGTAGTATATAATAATAATGTGTTCAAATCGCGAAAGTTTAAAAACAGCAGTTGAAATAACCCTGTATTGTATGAAAAAAAAAAACATTAAAAAGATCAAAATAATTTTTGCCTTTTTTTTAAATTGTTGATTAAGGACAAGGCGACTCCATGATTATCTATGCTCTAGGCAAATTGAGTTGACGCGTGCCGCCGCCGCGCCGTTAGCAGCGCCACGTACGCTAGCCCAGCGTTGCCGCCCGCCGCTCTGGCGTGATCCTGTCAAGTGAGACCGCGTAAAATTTTGTCCGAGTGAAGGGGCGCGGTACTCGATTTTGAAACTATAGTTTATCAATGCGTCACCTTAACCTGTGGTACAGATAAGAGGCACAGGTTGTACGCCAGTTTAAAAACAAAACGAGCTTTAGTTAGCGCTTATCAAAACCTAATTTAGCTTTGCTAAGCTTTTCATCAATTAATAATAATAATAAATAACTAAATATTTGGGGACACGGTCTCTGACCCCAAACTAAGCAAACCTTGTGACATGGCTGCCAGAGACTGATATACTACTTATCATCCATCAGCCAAAAGACGTCCACTGCTGGACATAGGCCTCCCCATGGATCTCCAATAAGACCGGTTGATAGCGGCTTGCATCCGCATTGGGCAGCGTTCGGAAAATTGCGTAGTGTCTTCACGTCCGACATACCTCAGTGCCTCAAGTCAAAAGTTTTCGACCAGTGATGACTTATGGCCCAGAAACGTGGTCTCTCACTATGGGCCTTATTAGTAAGCTCCAAGTAGCCCAACGAGCTATGGAGAGGGCTATGCTCGGAGTCTCTCTGCGTGATCAAATCAGAAATGAGGAGATCCGTAGAAGAACCAAAGTTACCGACATAGCCCAACGGATTAGCAAGTTGAAATGGCAATGGGCAGGGCACATAGCGCGGAGGACTGATGACCGGTGGAGTCGAAAAGTTCTCGAGTGGAGACCACGTACCGGCAAGCGCAGCGTAGGACGTCCACCCACAAGGTGGACAGATGACCTCATTAAGGCCGCAGGATACTATTTATACGTATTTTTAAATACATACTTATATAGAATAGTGGGATCAAACCCACGCCTCTTTGATCCAGAAGTCAGGGTCACTAACCACTGAACCACCGAGGCAAATCAATGGTAGGGGGGCCCACGATGCTAAATTGGATTTACTCGAGCATTATAGAGACCGATTGAGTTGAGAAGCTAAGATGACAAAAAGAAAAATAAACTTTTTTTTTTTTAAATTTACTTACCACAGACTCCAGGGTCTGTGCCCTTTGTTAACTAGGATTTACAATTATTTTATTATAGTTACTGTACAGAGAGTAGGTACTACAAATATTAGCCTAAGTTAGTCAATGCACTGCGTGAATGCCACGAGCAGACCGGCGACCCGCAAGCAGCACCCGATCACGAGTGTGACACACGTGCCAGCCACCGCTCTCCTCGACCATATTTGAGGGAGGAGAACGACCCGACACATGACGCCGCCGCAAGAAGGAGCCTTCGATGGCGAGCATGAGTGCTTGGGGCATGCACACAATGCTTATTTCTTATAAATTACAAATACACATTTTTCACGTCCTATGCCACTTAGTTGTCTTCTCCCGGCCCAAAGCCTCCATCACCGCCTCGTTCCGATCTTTGACAGCCATCTGCAGGTTGTATTCCTTGATGGTCTCCAATGACACAGACGATGCGCGCCGCACGAATCGACTGATGGCATCATTTTCGATGTCGTCGGCGTAATAGATGAAGGTCCCGGTGTGCCGCGATAGTGCAACGACTGCGTGTGAGACGCTCCTCGTGTATCGTTATAAAACAATTACCGACTCGTACGTTAGTCCCTGAGCTTCGTGAATGGTAAGGGTGCGTGATCCTGAGCCTCCTCCATAAGCTTGACTTATAAAAAAACTTTTAAAACGTAAACTTTTCATCGGTGGCTATGGATTTTAAAAATTGAAAAAAAAAATGTTTTTGGACGTTGTCCAACGCATCAGATATTGATAGCGCCCATGTCTTACGTATTTTTAATACCTACTGTACAGTATATGTAAGAATGTTGAATTGTTGAGACACAAGTTTGTTCCCTACCACATTTTTTACGTTACTCTCAAACTGTCAGATTAGTTGAAATATACACTTTTAGCATGTAATTTACTCACCCTACCTTAATTTGACGTGTTCTGACGATCGTTTTATTTTTACTGATCTGATCCTTTATCTTTATGAGCCGTGGTGGCCTAGAGGTAGTGACACCAACCTTGCATTTGTGAGGTCGTGGGTTCAAATCCCGGTCCCGTACCAATGAGTTCTTTGGAATTTATGTACGAATTTATCACCACTGACTTTTCGGTGAAGGAAAACATCGTGAGGCAACCTGCATGCGTCCGTAGAAGAAATTCGATGGCGTAATGTGAATCCACCAATCCGCACTGGGCCAGCGTGGTGGATATGGCCCAATCACCCTTCGTGGGTAGGCATACGTCCTGCAGTGAAAAATTAAAGAAGGCTGGTACAGATCCTTTATCATTGACGGGCGGCCATATATACGGCTCATATTTGGTCGAGGTACTTAATCAGGTACAAGGTATCCCCCTGTATGTTAATCTGCCGTGCTTTAGTATGTCCCGAAATCCCCTCTTCGGCTCCCCTATTATAACCTTTTGACGTCACACCCAAAGTTAAGTCTACCAAAACATATTTGTTACTTTCATAGATGCAGAGACAGTAGGCAGGGCTTATAGTTCGTGGAAAGGTTGGCTGATGTGGCTATAGAGTTCTTGGATGGAAATCATGTGGTGGCAACTTCGAGCAAACATCTATAGAGTCACAGTCGTGCAAAAAAAGTGTCCGAGCCATAACCCTGCCTAACCTACGTAGTGGCCAGGCTTTTAAGTTAGTCGTAAGGCGATTGAAAACTGACTACAACGCCGCGCGATGCCAAAGTGCTCGGTTATAAGCACTAATTAGGTGACGTAACGTCGAGATTCCAGAACACGGGTCATTGTAAATTATTTAATATAAATATCTAAGTCGGTATGTATTATGGCGCTCGGACATTTTCTTACTACTTTCACTTAGGGATTGTGGTTCTGTAGATATTTGATCGAAGGCTGGCAAGGGTAGCGTAGGATGTCCACTCACGAGGTGGACTGACGATCTCAGTTTAAAGACGCTGGGTCAAACGTTTCCAAACGGGTTTATTGAAAATCCATTGAGGCGGCCTATGTCCAGCGTCATGTTGATTGCGCAACTCTGTTGCAATGGAGGGTTAACTATTCCTTGTTCGCAAGTGGTTGCGGGGCGACACTTTCGCGCATTAAGTATAGCTCCCGTAATTACCGAAAATTAAAATGTTTTAGTGCAAATACAGAGTGAAAACTTATAAAAAACGAATACTTGTGTCTCAAATGTGTTGTGCAAGTGTAGGCAAAACGAAGAATTAGCACGATTCACCAAAAACATCAATCTCAAAACTGTGTCAACAAAGTGTTAAAAACAATCTCAAAACACACCAACTAAATAAAATACTGACAATAAATACCTACGAAATCGATCTACAACAAATCCATATCTGTGACGTGATATTAAAGACATTTATATCAAATTCATTCAAAAATTATAACAAAATAACCTCGAATTGTAAAACACTATTTCTCGGAATTAACAACAACTCGTCAAAAAATTACAACTAACGACATCTATTGACCCCGAAGAAAGTTAAATAAGCACCTTGAACAATGGCCCCATGTCATAACCTACGACCGCTGCGATTACGCCATCTGGGAGAATAATACAACTTCAGCGCTACACTCAACGAGCGTAATCGTTCATGTTATACTGCTCTACATCTAAAATCACTGAACAAGGCGGCAAGATGGTGTTATGTGGAGGATGCAAGCAAAGATGTCCTAGTAGGCAATATCTTACTTGCTGTCTATGCAAAAAGTACTACGACTTGGAATGTGCCAATGTATCGGAAACCCGCTTCTATGGGACTTTGACTGGCGAGCGCAGGCTTACATGGCAATGCCAAGAATGCATCTGCAAAAAGCGAAAAATAATTGATTCAAATACTCCAATTAGACCACAAGAAAACCTGATGGAAAAAAAAATAGTGAAAAGTTTACATTTAGATATGGACCCCCAGACCTCGTTTAAAAAGTTGGATTCAAAAAAAAACAATCTCACCCAAATGCAGAAACAAAATAATATTCGCCATGACTCAACCAGTTCTGAAGAGACTACCATACTTGGTGACACGATCTCAATGGAAAATCATAGCCAAACAAATCCACAAACAGAGCTCACTTTGCAAAACTTAAGTGAAATGATATCATACAAGTTACAAGAAAATAACAAGGCCATAATTATAGAAATAAAAAGCACTATCCAAGAAGAAATAAACAAAGCCATAACAAAGCTCAAAGAAGACATTCAGGAAGATACAAACATTCTGTTCTCAGAAAATAGTCTCCGAAAAACTGAAATAGAAACGATTAATAACCAAATACACGAAATATCACAGAAAATGGAAAAACTGAAAAATGATTTAACAGAACTACAAAAAATCCCCGAAAACCACCAATCGCTACCTGAAAATAATCGAAGGAAGATAGTGATCTATGGTTTGGAAGAATATGACAGAGAACCTGAATGTGATCTTCATAGCAGGATCATCAACATATTTCGAAACATAATGCAAGTTGATCTTCTAGGATATATTGAAGAGACAAATCGAATCGGAAAATATAGAAATACTAACCGACCACTAATATTAGAGCTACTAAGTAAACGGATGGTAAAATATGTACTGGAAAACAAGCATTACTTTCGTGACACAGGATTACAGATTTCAGAATTTCTGGATGGTAATGCAAGAAAAAACCGCAGAGAAATGAAGCAACTTATGCTTGCGGCGAGAAAAAATGGCAAATATGCAGTAATAAGAAATAATAAACTTTTCATAGAAGGACAATTAGTAACACTAGATGGAATGTCTGAAATAGATGGCGAAATTACGAAGACATCAGATAGAACTAAATAAAATGAATATTATATATTAAAAAATAAAATTAACCCAAACTTAAAACACAAAAATACTACGAAACAGAGGTACAAAAATCTCCACGGAACTGACGAAGAAAATGAACAACATCTAAATGAAGAAAACGATTTTTTCAACCGGACATTTCGTCAAAAGAACGGAAACCAACGATTTCGAAGCCACTACTCGTTTTAAAATAATGTTCCAAAACATACAAAGTATTAACAAAAAAATAGAACTAATGGACTCATTTGTCTCGGAAAATACATCACATCAAGCAATATGTTTATCAGAAACCTGGCTTACACAAGAAAAACTGAATCTTTTAAACTTTACTGGCTACAATATAGCTGCATCCTTCTGTAGAAAAAAACGTACAGGAGGAGGTGTTTGCATCATGCTACAAAAATCTATAGAATACACAGAACGAAAAGACATTACAAAAATGTCACTTGAATATAATTTAGAAGTTTGTGCAATCGAGTTACCTACTGAAAATACTATAATTATTTGTTTATATTGGAATGGAAGAGAGGGCGACACATTTTACCAACAAATAACAAAGCTTTTAAAATATCTAAATAAGAAATATTCTAAACACAGAATTATCCTTGGAGGAGATTTCAACCATGACATATTGACAAAAAATTCAAAAGCTAATCATTTTCTAGATATTATGTCTGAATATAAATTTGAACAACATATAAATAACCCTACTCATATAATGAAGAAATCAGCAACTTGTTTAGACTTAATATTTACTAACTTCAATGATTTAGATACAAAAACTTACGTAAAGGAATTTGGTTTCTCAGATCATTGCAGTACAATACTTAGCCTAAAAATGCAACGACAAAATAAGAATAATAACTGGGTTACGGAAAAGAGATTGTATAGTAAAACGAACATTGAAGCTTTCAAATCGAAACTTAGATTATACAACTGGAATGATATACTAAACAATGACAAAAATACCAATGAAAACTATCACATACTAATAGATATCCTAATAAAAACTTTGAATGCAACAATACCCAAACAAAAAATAAAATTAAAAACAAAATTTAAAAAATACTGGCTAACTAAAGGAATCAAAGTTTCATGTCGCAACAAAAGATTACTAAAAATATTAACACTAAGGGCAAATAACACAATCATCAAAAAATATTATAAACAATATGAGAAAATATTAAAAAAGTCAATAATAACAGCAAAACGTTTACAATATATAAATAAAATAAATAAATCCAGTAACAAAATAAAAGCTATGTGGAGTATAATAAATGAACGCACAAATAAAAAGACCAAAAAAGATAAAATTAATTTAAAATTAAAAATAAACAATGTGACAACTTCCAATCCTAAAGAAATAGTTGATACCTTCAATAATTTCTTTGCAAACATTGGCTCAAATAACTCTCAACCAGAAAATATAGTGGCACGCGGTAGACCAGTATTAAATACGACAGAAAATAGTATGTTTTTGAAGCCCGTAGATCATCAAGAAGTCTATAAAATTATCAAAAACTTGAAAAATAAAAAAAGCTGTGGTATAGATGAGCTACCACCTTCCTTAATTAGAGAATGTGCTAGTGAACTTACAATACCACTAACACTACTAATAAATCATTCTTTCTCAGAAGGCATCTTTCCTGATTCCTTAAAACAGTCTGTAATAAAGCCCTTACACAAGAAAAATACGAAAACAGATCCCAACAACTATCGGCCTATTGCCCTTCTACCAACTATTTCAAAAATTTTTGAAAAATCGATGTACAATCGTGTATATAAATTCTGTGAAAAATATAATATATTTAATGAATCTCAGAATGGGTTCCGCAAAAAACGTTCAACGATTCTAGCTGTTTACAAATATATACAAGAAGTCATAAATATTATAGACAGTAAAAATTATGCCGTTGGAATTCTTTTAGACATGACCAAAGCCTATGACAAAGTTCGGTTTAATATTCTATTAGAGAAATTATATGCAATAGGTATCCGCGGAACAGCACATAAATGGTTCGCATCATATTTAAAAAATAGAATACAGTACGTAGAAATAGAATATTATGATCATAAAAAAGGAGAAATTACTCAAATAAGATCTGATGGAATAACTACAAATTCATCTATACCCCAAGGGAGTGTTCTAGGGTGTATTTTATTTTTAATCTACATCAACGACCTCCCAAAAGTAATAGACGATCCCTGCGTCCTGTTTGCCGATGACATATCAATACTTACTTCCTGCAAAAACAACAGCAATATTAATGAAAAACTTCAAACAATCCTAGACAAAACTGTAAGCTGGATGAATGACCACAATTTAGAAATAAACTTCAAGAAAACCAAACTGATGTCCTTCCACACGTATCAAAGAACTCCATTAAAAATTGATTTTAACTACTGTAACACAAAAATAGATGTCGTAGACTGTTTTACATTGTTAGGCATTAACATTGATACCCACATAAACTGGAAAGCCCATGTTGAATTTGTCAGATCTAAACTATCTAAATTTGCCTATGCTCTTCGCGAGACTAAAAAAACCACAAACCTGCAAACCGCCATAGTTACATACTATGCTTACGCATACGCGTGGCTTAGTTATGGAATTATGCTGTGGGGTAATAGCACAGATGTAGATACCCTCTTTGCTGCTCAAAAAAAACTAATCCGTATCCTTGTGAATATTGATCAGATAGACTCTTGTAAACCATATTTCCAAAAACATAAGTTACTAACCTTACCCTGCATATATATCTTTGAAGTATGTAAATTTGTACGAACTCATCAATCCTCTTTCACAAAACGATCCGATATAAATATTAACCGTCCCCTTCGATTCAAAAAAAGATTAATACTGCCACAATCAAGACTAGCCCTCCATTCGAACAGCCCCTATGTTATGTGTATAAAACTTTACAATAAATTGCCAGACATTATCAAAAATGAAGAAAAGGAAAACATTTTTTATAAAAATCTTAAAAGCATTCTATTAAAGAAAGCCTATTACTCAATAGATGAATATATACAAGACAAAGAAATGATATTACCTCCATAAAATATAAACTAATAAAATAATAATAATCTGTAAGCAAGCTGTCCGCCTCTCCTTCACGCCTGAATACACTTGAGCAGTGCCCGACGGGGCCCACGATTGTACATATTTTAAGTTTTTTACTATCTTTTATAACATTGTGGAAGCAAATAAATATGAGTATGAGTATGAGTACATATTTGCGATTAGATATTGAGCACTGTAGCTAACTTCACATCCGCCAACTTGTATTATTCGGCCTATATGTCTATTTCAAGGACAAGGCCGAGTCGCACTAGATACAATTACCGTGCTTGTGTTCAAATATATATCAACTTATCGAAATAAAAAAAAAATAAAAAAAAGCAGTTTAGTAAAACACATACTTATTAATGTTGCTAAAACAGAAATGTTGGTTTTCAAGGCTGGAAAGGGACCGGAGAGAATATTGAGTGTGTTTTTGAGGGAGTCGCCAGTGAGGATCGCTCAGCAGTTTAAATATTTACGTCATAATCTGACAGAGAAATTAAATGATGACACTGACATGGAACGGGAAAGACGGAACCTGTCCATCACGTGTGACATGCTCGCGCGCAGTTCCAAAAACGAGATACTGCATTGTTTAGGAGACTATATAGGAAGCCCGATTTTTGAATCATGGATAACGCTGCACCAGAGTGCGAACCGAAAATGAGTGTGATATTTTATTTATCGTTCCTATTTATTTTTTAATGTTTTGTCAAATTTAAATCAGCACATGGGTCATGGTAATGCCTGCTAAAGATATTTTATTTATTTATTTTAATAAAACGATTGGTTGGCATCACTTATCTCAGTCTTTCAGCTGCTTGCCCAGCAATAATTAGAAAGCAAATGTGTGCAATAAAAAGTAATAAAGCACAAGCAGACAGAATGTGACCGTCGCAGAAATACACAGATGTACGTGACTTCAAAGCAGTAATTTATGACTGAGAACGTAACTGAGAAGGTTTTGTTTGACAACATTATTTGTCAATCACGCGCTTCTAAGCTCGCGGGCGTCAGAATCCATGTTAATACCGACGCGACCCCACTAGCAGTTTCAGCGAACACGCCGAAATATGCCCATTTACGCGAGTTCAGTGTTTTGAAGCGCATAATGTAGAGCGTGTGTAAGTGCGTGTGCCGAAACGACCGTATACGCGTGGAAAAATACGCTAACACGGTAATGATATCTAACTGCTACTAACTACTAAAAGTCTTCATATCAAACGGTGGGAACGGGATACATACCTACGCGCCTCGGAGCGGGGTATGCTCTCGGTATGCTAGTTAGCCGCGGCGCGCCGTAGTGATGAACGAATGTGTGGATTTGTAGCTAGTAAACGTTTGATTTATGTTTTTGGGGTTCCGTAGTAAAACAAGGATATCATAAAAAAAGCCAATATTTTTTTTTATTGAACGTAGGAAACATTTTATTTACAACGAATTTTTTTTTGTAATAAATATAATCATTTTTCATTATAATAGATAGAAACTAGAAAAAAACACGAGTACGAGGTAAAGAGTAAGTGAAATTAAATTACTGAAGGCGGCCAGCCCTAGCTCGTGAGACGTTCTGCGTGGCCACGTGGCTCTGTAAATATATATATTTCAAGCACATAGCCGGGTCACAAGTTAGATACCAATACCGTGAAGCCAATCTAAAACTGGTTAGCGTCAGTGGCCACAGCAGCGGTGTCTGCGAGCGCTCGGGACGTCATGGCGTTATTCGAAAATTTTAATACATTGGCTCTTTACCGCTCGCATTTATCTGCATTAAGGTGACGCATTGATAAACGATTGTTTCAAAATTTCTCCCTTCACTCGGACAAATTTTCGGATCACACCAGAGCGGCGGGCGGCAGTGAGTTTTTAATTAATTATTCATAATGTATACATTAAAAAAATAATTTCGCGGTCTATGAAATAGAATAGCGGTCTGGCTATTTTATTCGTACAAAATAATAAATAAATAAATGTTTTGGGACATCTTACACACGGCCTCTGACCCCAAACTAAGCAAAGCTTGTGATATGGCTGCCAGAGACTGATATACTACATATACTTATTTTTAAATACATACTTATATAGATAGTATCTAAATAACACCCAGACACAGAGCAAACCCTTATGTTCATCACATAAATATTTGCCCTAGGTGGGGATCGAACCCACGCCTCTTTGATCCAGAAGTTAGGGTCACTAACCACTGAGCCACCGAGGCAGTCAAATAATGGGGTGTTGTCGCTTATAATTCTGAACATTCGAATTATTAAACTTTTTTTTGGTGATAAATTTGTAATTTTTTATTAATAAAGACGGTTGATCTTAAAAATTTTGTCCAGTTTATTAAAATTTCCAAAATTTTTCCTTATCTATGATATTTTTTTAAATTTGAATAAATATCATTTGTTCTCTCATATCGCGCATTCAAAAGTTTTCGTGTTTCTCGGCCCGATGCCTCGTCTTAAGTTGAAACAACCCTACATGAACTTGAGTCTCTTTTCAATTTCAATACTAGCTTTGCAATAATAGCAATGCACGCAAGTTACGTTCTACGTCTGGTTTCAGAGCAACGAGTGTAAAACCTCGGCAGTTCCCCACACTTGCGTCTCGATGGACCGACTTAATATCAGTTATGCTCACTGTTTGCGGGGTTCAGCTCTCGTTCCTAGCACGCTTTGCTCGCTTTGAGCACATTTTGCACGCTTTGAGCATATTAGACAACGTTACCCAATTACGCGTCTTTGTATGGTTTGAGGTTGATCATTTTGTGTTAGTTAGAATTGAGTTACGGAATGGTTTTGAGTTTAAAACGTTTCAGGGACAGGTTCCGACTGATGATAAAATTGGTTTATAAAACATTAACCTCTTTCAAACAAGGCAGTGTTAAGACAGTTTATTGACATGAATAAAAAAATATTTCAATACCTATTTGAGTGGTCTAATGAATGATTTATAGAATAAATGTTTGAATAAAAGACAATGATAAATTATAGTGGAATTTATCAGGCGTTAATTTGTGTCAGTTTATCTTTACAACCCTGTGTTGATTAATTTTTTGGTGTGCTATTACACTATATGACAATAAAATTTTCTTTTTAGTAAGTATATAAACAAATCAAGAATGTCATGATTTGATTGACCTGCATTTTTTATACGAAACGCCGCCTTACCTACTTACCGCTTTTCCAGCCACCACATGACGATTACACTAAATTGTTTTTTTTTACATCAGCCTTTTTTTAATGTCCACTGCAGGACGTAGGCCTACCCAGGAAGGGTGATTGGGCCATATCCACCACGCTGGCCCAGTGCGGGTTGGTGGATTCACATACGCCATCAAATTTCTTCCACGGACGTATGCAGGTTGCCTCACGATTTTTTCCTTCGCCGAAAAGTCAGTGGTGTGATATTCCGTACATAAATTCCAAGGAACTCATTGGTACGGGACTGGGATTTGAACCCACGACCTCACGATTGTAAGGCGGGTATCACTACCTCTAGACCACCACGGCTTCAAACGGATAAATTGTTTGGTAGACAAATTTTGAACTGTTCAACATAATAATTCTTCAAAATATTAAATAAGTAATAATCGCTATAAAATAATTATGAAAAGAAATAATGTTACTGGCAAACACATACACAGTTAAACTTATGAAACTTTTTGCTAACGCAAACTTTGTCTTTACTTTTTATATAGAGTCCTGCTTGTTTAGCCAAAACTTGCCTGGAAAAGATAGCTTTTAGCGATAAGACCGTCCTTGTTGCATGTATTATAGATTGCATTTGTTTTTGTCTGTGTACTATCCTTGGTGTTAAATTATACAGAATAAGCCCCTAAAAGGATGCTAATTGATTAGAAATAACCCTGTATATATACGTATATTATATATTCGACGGCGTATGTGAATCCACCAACCTGCACTGGACCAGCGAGGTGGATATGGCCCAATCACCCTTCGTGGGTAGGCCTACGTCCTGCAGTGGACTATCAAAAAGGCTGGTACAGTACAGTATACCTATCTACCTACCAATATCATTTTGCTCTCCTTCTTCCATCGAGGGTTAAAATTATATCGGAATAACATTATCTAGGACCTGAAAATAAAGTCCCTCAGTACCTAAAATCTGCATTACGCCTCAAGATCTCAGTAACGATGCCTTATGGGAGCACAGACTAACGATATAGAAATCTGAGACTTCTGGCGATAAATCTGCCCTAACTACGTTATATCAAAAATGAAAAATGATAGATGACACTCGTAAAAAACAAAATGGGCCTCGCGAGATACATAAATGAAAATACAATGAGTTGCTGAGTTGTAATAGCTGTATTACTTGGGAAATGGTTTTTAACCGTCGACGAGAAATATAGTTGTTATGTTATAGTTACATTATTTGACGTGTAGGTACGTATAATCTTTTAACCGACCAAGACCGAGGTTCTCAATTCAACTGATATAACAGTAAGTTGTACCAAGTAGTCTACTGGAAACAAAAGATTTTATTATCTACAATTATGGTCTCGATGACTTTTGCCCTAAAGTGCATAGTTTCTGAGATATCGGTTTAAAACGATTTTTCAAGATGGTGCTTGAAGCTCCATCTGGATCTGTCAGCATTTTGTGGTTTTATGCTCACTAAGTGATCCTGAAACTTGTTAAAAATATAGATAATAAATTTAGTGCAAAGTTGATAAAAATAAGTTCTTTTTTAGGGTTCCGTACCTCAAAAGGAAAAAAGGGACCCTTATGGGATCACTTTGTTGTCCGTCTGTCCATCTGTCCGACTCTCCGTTTCTCCGTCTGTGTGTATGTCAAGACTCTATATCTCGGGAACGCGTAAAGATATCGAGTTGAAATTTTAGCTGTAATTTAAAAAAAACTCAAAAAAATTACAAACGTACGGTGATTCAAGCAAACTATTTGAAATTTTTACAAAAATGTCGGTTGTGCCAATTCTATGGCGTACGTGAATCGATCCACCAATCCGCACTGGGCCAGCGTGGTGGATATGACCCAATTACTCTTTGTGGGTAGGCTTACGTCCTGCAGTAGACAACTAAAAGACTGATATAGTAGTAGTAGTAGTAGTGCTGATTTTGGCGAAAAATAATAATTCTCTCTAGCTGACTCTCCAATGTTTGTTTTGTATGGCGGTGTGACGACAGGTGAAGTAAGACAGTGACGGAGTGGTGGCCAAGGAAAAGCAAGCGGAGCGTTGGTCGTCCGGCCGCTAGATGGCGAGACTATATTGTGAAAATCGCGGGTCGAACCTGGACACGATTAGCACAGGACCGAGCCAAATAGCACCGTAAGAGACAGGTCTATATTCAGTGGGATAAAGAAGTCTGCGGATGATAATGATGCTGATGTAAATCAACGTTCTTTGGGTCAGTCAATCTATACAATATGGACTAAGGTGTAGTTTGTAAAGTAAGGGCTTGTAGAGTTAGACATTTGGCTCTTCCAGAGATCTGATGACTTTAGATAGTGTTAGCTGTAGTCGTCTTGGCAACATTTTACAAGAAAATATTTTCTGTGTAGGATGTATTTAGTTTAATGAGCTTAATGAGCCAGTGTAGTGCCAATGTTGCAAGACGAAACTACAGTTATCGAAAATCGTACTTTTATCAAAAGGTTATCATATCCCATGTAGAGCCAAGCTTCTAACTCTACATGCCCTTACTTTACAAACTCTACACCTTGGTCAATATACTACGTTCGTGGCTTGGCTATTTCACTACCTTTACATGGGCGTAAGGTGATCTATGCACTGTTTATTATTTCTCTGTTATACAAATAGTTCTTGTAGTAATGAAACGGCCAAGCCCCATATTGACTAAGGTGTAATACTCTAGCCAAATATATATATATATATATTTTTATTTCGTATAGGTTCGCGTTTGACTACACACTGCCTGATGTTAAGCAGATGCGCGGTCTAGGGTGTAGCACGTTTACCTAGAAGATACCTATTTACTCGGGATTTGAAGACACTCACGTTGTTGTTTGTTTATATATGTGTGTAATAAAGACTTGTAGAGTTAGGGCGTGTAGAATTGGCATGAAGAATAATAAATAATAAAATATACCTAATAAGTCCGTCAGATAGTTTGTCAAAAAATAAAACATACTTATTTTTTCCTTTTATCAATTATTTAACTCGTTAAATTTTCGTTTGACATCACAAGTCACAAACAAATGAGACCTTAGAGAATAAATAACTAATATAATAATACTTTAGGTTCGTGGGGGCGGGACGCTCATATTTTAAGCAAAGATCTGGCCAGGTTTGGCAGAGGTGACAATGAGCTGAGTATTGCTATTCGGCGAGGTAATGCCGCCAGCATTCTGGCCACGTTACCTTCTGCCGGGTTTTAGACTAGGTTTTATTTTATTTTGTGTTTGTTTTAGTTTAGGTTTTAGTATTCTTTATTTTTTTGTGTAGGTTCTTTAATTTTAGATATAGTTGAAAGTGTTATTTGAGTTTTTTATGTTTTTTCGAATAACTAAAGGTGAAATGACGTCACGATCCCCACTCCCAAACTTTGAAATTCTTTATGCTTGACATTTGTTGTTTCATTGACATAATGTCTTGTGTTCTTATTAAGAAAAAAGACGTGTCTAATATTTTTCTAAAATTTAACCCAAAGGATTAATTAATGTTTTTTAGGGTTCCGTACCTCAAACGGAAAAAAACGGAACCATTATAGGATCACTTTGTTGTCCGTCTGTCCGTCTGTGTGTATGTCAAGACTCTTTAGAGCCGTTTATGTCGTAATAAACCGCATATTTCGACACTCACAAAAATCAAAACCTACAGGGTACTTCCCGTTGACATAGAACTATGAAATTTGGCGAGAAGCATTGTCTCAGAGTACACATATAGGAATAAATCTGAAAACTGTACATTTTTATTTAAATCACAAAAAAATAGGGCCTCAAAATTCACAAAATATGGGTTCAAAATTCAAAGTGAGTAAATCGTATCATGTAAGGCATCAAATAAAAGAGCTTCATTGGCACACTTTATTGCTAAAACAGGTTTTTAATTATTTTAACAATGTGTAATTTTCGATGTATGACGAGAAAAGTAAAAAAAAAAAACTTTTTTTGTCGATGGTCATAGTATAGAGATTTTAACAACTACAACCGGTTTTTTTTTACAGTTATCATGGCTATTAAACGCATAGCTCTACATGTTCCTATAACAACAGGCTTGGCTGTAACACAAGCTTTCATCTCAAAGTTTCCAAAAGAACCCAAGTTCTCGTCTTTTGTCACAGTTCTCCGTTCCCGGACGCTGTTGAATAATAAATCTGAAACTTGAAGAACGTTTTTAATTCGAAATAACTTGGCGCATATTTCGTTGGAATTGCGAACAGTGCAGCTTTGTGGTAGCTTAGTACGCCCGCTTTAGGATAGTGAGGTTACGAGTTCAAATCCAGCCCCCCGACCGTAATAGCAATCCTTTATGACTTCATTTTAGTCATTTGGCACCGCCTATGTGACGTTAGCCATCAAAGTTGTTCATTCAACGATTGCTTTCGCAATCCGCGCAAAGCAATTGATGGCTAACGTCACATAGGCGGTGCCAAATGCCTAAAATGAAGTCATAAACGATTGATATTACGATTGCTATTGCTTAAACGGTCGGGGGGCCGGTCTCATAGCAATTAATTTTGAAAATTGATTGTGTACGAAATTGAAAGCGTAGCCCAAAGTAGGTATATTTTAAAATAAAACAGTGATTACAACACACACATCTTTATTTTTTACTTACTTAAGTGTAACATCAAGATATCGCAACTAGATCTAAGCACCCGCCGCGGCATAAATTACACGGAACAAATCAAGTAAAACCGCGGCGTCGTGTTGGAGTGCGTTTAATATAAATATACGAGATCGCCAACCGCGCGCCAATCTGCCTCGGATCGTCGTGCCTGCCGGTCGTCACGGAGAACACGCGCCCCGCGCGCCGCACGCCGCTCGCCGCTCGCCTGGAGCGCCGACCGCTGCCTCGAATGCGATGCACCTAGTACGCGGCGGCGCGCCGACCAAGTCGCGCGCTCGCTGCCCGCATGAACTATGTAGGGTCGCTACATTATTTCCCCCTTTCTCAAAAAGCGAAGCGTACTGGAGGTCTTGATGTTCTTCCGGATCTGGTCACGTAATTGCCGTTTGTCTGTTGGGATGACTCGGGATCATCATCTTGTACAAAAAACGCTGGTTTCAATCGGTCTATAGAGACATTGTCGATTCTTTTTGGCAACTGTATTTTATAATATTTCTCCTTGCGGCCTAGTACTCGGTATGGGCCGTCGTAGGCGGGAGTTAACGGTCGTTTATAGGCATCGTTGCGCACAAATACATGCGTACAGTCTGGTAAGTCTCGATGAATGAAAGTTGCACGAGTAGCGTCTGACTTCCGTTGAGCTTGTGATTTTTTGATGGCTTCAGTCAACTGGTTCATGAAAGATGAGGTCGAGTGCTTTTGAGTCACTGGTTCTCCGTGAAATTCTCCAGGTAGTCGCAGTGTTTGTCCATATAGCAGTTCGGCCGGGCTTGCACTTATATTTTCTTTGATGGCAGAGCGTAGTCCGAGCAATACGGTAGGCAATTCATGTACCCAAGTCGAGGAATTCAATCTGGCCGTTAGAGACGCTTTGAGTGATCTGTGCCACCTTTCTATCATTCCATTAGCAGATGGGTGGTACGCTGTAGTTCGGCATCGTTCAACACCCATTCTGTGCATGAGGCTCTTGAATAGGTCCGATTCAAACTGTACTCCTCTGTCGGTTGTGATCTTCTTTGGTGCTCCAAATCTAGCAATCCATCCATTATATAGCGTTTCTGATACTTTTTCAGCTGTAATTTCCGAAATAGGCAAGGCTTCTGGCCACTTTGTTACACGGTCGATCATTGTGAGCAAGTAACGGTGGCCTTCCGGAGACGATGGGAGCGGTCCGACGATGTCGACATGAAGATGGGATAGCCTGTCTGCTTCTTCGAATGACCCGATTGGTGCCTGGATGTGCCGTTGAATTTTTGAGCGTTGGCACTGCATGCAAGCTCTGGTCCAGTTATTTAGGTCACTGTTCATCGATGGCCAGAAGTAACGTGACGTAATCAGCTTCCTAGTGGCTCTTATGCCAGGATGACTCAGGTCGTGGATAGCTTGATGGGCTTGCTTCCTGAATTCTTCTGTCAGGTATGGGCGAGCAGTTCCCGTAGACATTTCGCAGGTTACTCTGCTTGAAGTGCCTGGTATGAAAACATCTTGGAACTTGTGCTTCTTTTCCTGCTTCATAAGCCGTAGTTTCTCGTTGCTAAGTTGTCTCTTGGCTAATTCTTCATAATTAATCGGCGATGGGCAGGTTATCGCTTCTATGGTGATTCTTGATAGTGCATCGGCTACACCATTGCATTTCCCAGGAATGTGGCGTATGTCCGTAGCAAATTGTCCGATGTATTGTAGATATCTGGTTCTCATCGGTGTTTCATTCTTGCTGTCTGTTGACAACGCGTTCAGTAGTGGCTTATGGTCGGTGTAGATGATTAGCTCTCGCCCCTCGAACATCTTGCGAAAATGACGAACAGCCATGTGAATAGACAGGAGCTCGCGGTCATATGTGCTATATTTCTTCTGTGCTTCATTGAACTTCTTCGAGAAGAAACCCAGTGGCGTCCATACTCCTGAAATGTTTTGCTGAAGAGTGGCCCCAGCGCAGTTTTCAGACGCGTCAGTCATTAAGGCATAAGGAGCGTCTGGTACTGGATGAGCTAGGCGGGTTGCTTCTGCAATATCTTGTTTACATTTCTCAAACGCCTTTTTGGAGTCTTCGTTCCATGCTATCTTCCTTTTATCGTTTTTCTTGGCATTATGGAGGTACTCGTTCAGTTTTCTTTGACTTTCTGCTGCGTGAGGAATACTCTGCCGATAAAAGTTAACCATTCCTAAGAATCGGCGAAGGTCGTTGATGGTTTCTGGCAGTGGGTATGACTTGATTGCGTGGACTTTTTCTTCAGTCGGCAAAATGCCTACATTTGTTATGGTGTATCCCAAGAAGTCCAACTTCGATTGGCCAAACACGCACTTTGCAACGTTAACTTGTAGTCCGTGGTCGTTCAATCTTTTGAAAACTTCTTCCAGGTCCTTTTGATGATTCTTTTCGTCAACAGAAGCGACTAGTATGTCGTCCACGAAGCAAAAAACGGGAAGCCCTCTCATGACGTTGTCGATATGCCGTTGGAATGTTTGGCCAGCGTTGCGTAATCCAAAGCACATTCTTGTGAATTCAAACAATCCAAAGGGTGTGATTACGGCTGTCTTCTTTATGTCTTCTTCACGATTTCGGACCAAATAGTACGCCTTCTTCAAATCAATTTTCGAAAATATATTCTTGTTTTGTAGATTATAGGTGAAGTCCAGAAGCCGCGGTATTGGGTATCGATCCGGCACGGTAATGGCGTTCAAGCGCCTATAGTCTCCACATGCTCGGTAAGTCATATCCTTTTTCAGTACCATGTGAAGTGGGCTTGCCCACGGGCTGTTGGATGGACGACAAATTCCTTGGTTCAGCATCTCTTGGAACTCTTCTTTAGCCGCCTTGTACTTATGAGGAGGCAATGGACGTGCCTTTGCGAATACTGGTGCTCCCGTAGTTTCAATGTGATGTTCAACTTCGCTGATGGGAATCTTCGGTAAAGTCGGTCTTGTAATATCTGGAAATTTTCCAAGTATTTTGTGGTATAGGTTGCTGTCATCTATGGTGCGGATGCTTCCTTCTGGTTCTGCAACTGGTGTAAAATATCCTTGGGCGGACATCTTGGTCTCTCGGTCGATGATTTTTTTTCCACACAGGTCGACGAGTAAATTGTGATGGTGCAGAAAGTCAGCACCTATTATCGGCCTACTGACTGCTGCTATCACGAACCGCCAATTGTAAGGACGCCTCATTCCTAAGTTGAGCGTGACGGTGCGTTCTCCGTATGTTGGTATTGATGTCTTGTTAGCTGCAAACAGGTAGTTTTCAGGAGTGTGGTTCCGTTTATCGGATGCGCGAGCTGGCAACACGGATACGTTGGCTCCTGTATCCACGAGGAAATGCATCCCGGTTGACTGATCTCTGACGAATAGGCGGTATGATGATAATTCTTCGACTTCGGCGTCCGCCATGGCTTCAGTCGTTACTGGTTTCCCGACTGGTTTCGGTCACTGGTGCCTCGAGCGTGAAAATTACAGGGACTGCGACAACGATATGCAGATCGGCCGAATTTGCGATGAAAGAAGCACATTCCTGACGAATCGTTGCCGTAGCGCCTTGACGCTGAATTGGACCGAGATCGGTTTCTACCCCGATAGGACTGCCGGCGACGATTGCTAGAATCTGCTCTTAGTTCAGCCACTTCTTTTGCTAAAGCCTCAATCATGTTTGCGACGTCTTGATTCGATGGTCCAGGGGCGGATTGTTGATGTGCTGGTGTTGCTTGGCAGGAGCACACGCTGTTGACTTCCCGGGTTTGCTCGTGCATTTTGTCTGCCATCGCAGCTAAAGCGTCCAGTCCTAATTCCTCACTAATTGATAGCACGGTTCGGATTGACCTGGGTAAATGGCCCATCCATAATATGCGTAATGTTTCTTCTTGAATTTTATTACGAGCTAAATCCCTCATGCGACGTAACAACTGCGAAGGTCTCTGATCGCCCAGATCTATATCGTTTAAGAGCCTCTTCAACTGTGCTTCTTGGGATTCTTCATATACGGATAATAATCGCTCCTTTATTGCTTCATATCTTCCAGAAGTTGGAGGTGCTAAAATGATATCACTTATCTGCTCCACGTCACACTTCTCTAACTGAGCTACGACCAGACCGAACTTGTTCTCGTCACCCATTTTCTGACTCGCGACCATTGTTTCGAATTGGGCGAACCAAAGTCTAGGTTTGTCTCGCCAAAATTGAGGAATACGCGACCTGACTCCGATCATTTCGAGTCCTTTTTCGTTTTCTTCCGCCATCTGATAGGTAAT
The DNA here is from genome assembly GCA_949316475.1 of Hypomecis punctinalis. NCBI lineage: Eukaryota > Metazoa > Arthropoda > Insecta > Lepidoptera > Geometridae > Hypomecis > Hypomecis punctinalis. Next base: position 3,789,625 of record OX438809.1, read on the forward strand.
GTGTTCTGTTTCGGGGTCACCAATTTAACCACTTGTGGTTAATAATATTACTGCCGTTTGATGATGGCTACTTGAGCCTCGGCTTGGAACCCGTGTGATACAGTGAACGTCTGCCGGCTAGGATTACAGCTGCTAGCAAGACGACCTGGGTACCGAGCTCCCTACCTACACGGTCTATTCCTAAGTAGGTATATTTTAAAATAAAACAGTGATTACAACACACACATCTTTATTTTTTACTTACTTAAGTGTAACATCAAGATATCGCAACTAGATCTAAGCACCCGCCGCGGCATAAATTACACGGAACAAATCAAGTAAAACCGCGGCGTCGTGTTGGAGTGCGTTTAATATAAATATACGAGATCGCCAACCGCGCGCCAATCTGCCTCGGATCGTCGTGCCTGCCGGTCGTCACGGAGAACACGCGCCCCGCGCGCCGCACGCCGCTCGCCGCTCGCCTGGAGCGCCGACCGCTGCCTCGAATGCGATGCACCTAGTACGCGGCGGCGCGCCGACCAAGTCGCGCGCTCGCTGCCCGCATGAACTATGTAGGGTCGCTACAGTATCGTTTTATCAACATAGAAAATTACATTCAATAATATTAATTAGTTAAAGTACATAAATGATTTTATATAATATAAAATAAATTAAATATACCTACCCAATATAAAAATACCAACATAAGATAGAAAATTGAAATTGTACAAAATAATTATGTGATTAAATTGTAAGGTAGTTATCGCATTAAAATAAATAAATATAATTCTGTTTATTAAATTTAGAGATTGTAAGTAAACTTTCAGTTTCCTCATAACCCAAATTACATAGCCAGTTGTAGACAGCTAGTTTAGCCTCTCTATTGTTGAGTTCTAGTAAATTTCAGAAGACTCGACAAGCCTTATTATACAAGTAAGGGCCTAAAAAAGATTGATCGTGTTGAGCTGAGGTTGTTCTAACAATGTGGATACACATGGTTATTGTCAGGAAAATAGTTTATTTCCAGATAATAACAATGTCGATATTTAAACTAAAGAGCCTAGAAAAAAGGCGTAAGGTAGCGTGTTTGCCATGTTTACCGACTTCCAAAAGGAAGGAGATACTATGTTCGTCTGTATGTATTTTTTTGTGTATGTTCATCGATATTTTCTCCAGTTGTGAACCGATTTAAAAATATTTTTCATTTGGAAGTGTTTACTTTTGTAATGAACTTATTTAAATTTTGTCGAAATCAGCTGAGTCGTTTTTAATAAATTAACACAAATGTACATGTACCGAGTCATGCAAATTATTCGAATTTTGTACACGGTTTTTTGAGAAAAATAATTATTTTATAAGTAGGCTACATTTTGGCGCGTGTGCGCTCCAACTCTATGACTTTGAGAGTAATTATTTCATCTCCTTTCCACAACAGGACAAACCGGAAATCGCTTAAATACTATCCTTACATACGAGTAGTCGACATACCACCAGCTCGTACTAAGCGATTCGCTTCTTGTTTCTTTATGCGGACCGCCATAGACTGAAATGCCCTACCTCCGTTATTGTTAACAATATTACAATCTGGATATCTTTAAAATAAGAATGCATAAGAATTGGTATTTTCTAGGTCTACATACTCCATCTTCGGCTACAATTTCGCTTTCCATAAAGCGAGTTGGTGGCCAAATGTAACTCTATTTTGTATTACAAAACACCTTAAAATGGTAACGGATTTAGGGCATTTCAGTACTAACCTAAGTGTAGCAATGAAACTAAAAGGGATGTAATATTATTTACCTCAATATAATTGAAATAAATATTTCAAATGATGTCAAAGAGAATTAAGACTTTAGCTGACAAATGGGGAATCCGAACGAGCAAATAGAAAGGCTCCGATAAATAAATCGGTCGATTGTATCGAAACAATTGGGCCACCGATGGGCGTCTAAGATGCGACTTATAAAGATAGTACAGTATGGGCAGGTGATGACTTATGGCACAGAAACGTCGTCTCTCACTATAGGCCTTATTAGTAAACTCCAAGCTTTGATTATTTACAGGTAAATAATAATCAAAGGCTCCAAGTAGCCCAACGAGCTATGGAGAGGGCTATGCTCGGGGTCTCTCTGTGAGATCGAATCAAAAATGAGGAGATTCGTAGAAGAACTAAAGTTATCGACATAGCCTAACGGATTGGCAAGTTGAAATGGCATTGGGCAGGAGAGGACTGATGAACGATGGGGTCGAAAAGTTCTCGAATGGAGACCACGTACCGGCAAGCGCAGCGTAGGACGTCTACCCACAAGGTGCACGGATGACCGCATTAAGACCGCAAGATCGCGATGCAAGATGCAAGCCGCTTCCAACCGGTCTCATTGGAGATGCACAGAGGACGCCTATGTCCAGCAGTCGACTTCTTATGACTGATGGATAAATGTATGGATGGGTGCTACGTTATTGTCTAAAAATAATTCTGTTCTCAATTAATATTTTTTATCATTCGTTTTTTTGACTTACCTCGCACTATGGAAGCAATTTTAAAGACGTAGGTATTCACGTCAAAAATGTTGTCGACAAGTCCTTACTGGTTCGTACAATATGTTGATATCCCATAAATAATGCTGTCTGAGGGTGAATTATGGCGATATTTTGTGTGAACGAACAATTGGGGAGAAATATTTTAAAAGGTCAAATTACAGTAATTTTGGGATTTCCGAATCAGGAAAGTTGGGCTAAATAAGTTTAATAACGGTATCTAACGAAAAGGTAATTACATTTTATTGACTATGACACGGGAAAAATACCGGCGAAAGTGGCTTAGTCGGAAAATGCTGGTTTAGATAATTATTTTTCACAAAAAATGGCACCACCGTCTTTCACCGTGTACAGAATTCGAACAGTTTGTATACCAATCGATGTGACATCAATGTACATCATTGTTGATTTATCAAAAACGGCTCAGCTTATCTCAATAAAATTTAAATAGGACCACCTCAGGAGTATATCCAGTCGAAATAAAAAATAATTTGTCAAATCGGTTCACATCGATGAACATACAGAATAAAAATACACACGGAAAATAGTACCTCCTTCTTTTTGGAAGTCGGTAAAAAAGTAGGTTTGTGTAAATAGGCCGAATGGCTAGTTTAGATGTAAGATTTTTTAAGCCGCCCGATAGTCATTAAAATTGGACAAGTGCGAGTCGTACTCGTCCACGAAGAGTATACTGTATGGGAGCCCCCTTAGCATCATTTCAAGCGTCTACATATAGCCGTTATTAATATGCAACAAAAACATTTTCATGGGAAATATAGCCAAGACGAGACCACAGTTTGCACTAGCAAAACGTTGTCAGTTCTCAAGTAGAGCCAAGCATCTAACTCTACACTCCTCAACTCTACAAGTCCTTACTACACAAACTCTACAGCTTAGTCAATATATGAGAGTTGACCGTTTCGTTACATGAACTATTTGTTATTATTATATCAAATCACGAAAGTTTAAAAAAAGAAGAACTATTTGTATATCAAAATTAATGAACATGTATAGCAAAGTTAATATATGCGGCTTGACTTTTTCGCTAACTTCACATTAACATTGAACGCTAACTCGATGTTAATTGTGCGAAGTTAGAGAAAAAGCCAAGCCGCATATATTGAATAAGGTGTAGAGTATGTGAAGTAAGAACTTGAAGAATAGGGTAATTGACTAGTACTGAATTGATTAAAAGTATTAAGATTACTGAGTTCTGCAATTACTTTTGATCCGTAAACTGAAAAAATAACTAAAACTGGCTTATCCAGTTCAGAGATTTAAGCTTGTAAAGAATTTGGAGGGGATAAAGAAGGGATGCTTTGTCCCAAAGCATAACATACTATGGCGAATGTATGACACTTACGGACCGTGACGTCATATTCTACCATATTGCGCTCTTTGTCTACCAAGAAAATAAAATGCTGATAACTTCTTTATTTCTAAGTAGATATTATTTTTGTTTTCGTTAATCGGCTCTGTTTATGGTCAGCTTCTACAAAAGGACATAAAAAAAATTGTCAACTAGCTTATTAAGGTGTAGAGTTAGAAGCTTGGCTCTACATGAGATCTAACAACTTTTGGTAGTGCAAAATGTGGTCTTGTCTTGGCAACATTTTACATGATTTTTTTTTTGTTGGATTTCATTTCTTTTTGGTAGATTATTTGTTACAAGGAGTACTTAATGTTATCAATTTTTAGATCTCTAACACCAAAATTTGCGAAAGTCTCATACAAATTTCCATCCCCGAAAAGGGTTAGAGGTCGCAGGTCCGGTATGTATTATTTTTGATTTAGTAGCACTAAATTTTATCCAAATTTTAACCATATTGACTTTCCAACTTGTGATTTTGACGTTAGACGGCAGACATTGCGTTTTGTTTTGTTTCATTCACTCTTGCATAGAAACTCTCTTTTTGTGATAAACATTTCAAAAATTGACGCGTTCGCAGGATTTGAAGTTTGGATTAAGTGACTGACTGGTTTAAAGCAGTTCTCACAAATGGCGCTTCCAACAATGTAGTAGTTGGTAAAAATGATAAACACTTTCACTAATTCGGCGTCTTCGCAAAGAGCGTTTTAGCTTAATTGGACAAAGCATCTGGGCCGGAATCCCAGAAGATGAAGGTTCAAATCCTGCGAACGCGTCAATTTTTGAAATGTTTATCACAAAAAGAAAGTTTCTATACACCTAGTGTGTGAAGCACGATAAAAATAATTTCACTCTTGCATATGCTGTATAATCTGATATGAATGAGCTGTAACATAGTTTTTATTTGAGCTAAATTTAGCGAGTATTCTATTACTTGTAATTTTTCTAAGGCCTTTATGACGGTGGATTTCCACCTTTTAAAAAGGTCGGACAATTAATTGCAAAACAAATTTATTTTAGTATTTGATTATATGAATTCCAGAATGAAGATATCATTTTAATTGATATTTAATCAATGTGACTGTTAGTTCTTTAATCAAATATAAATAATGGTTATAATTTACACAACTGATTACATTGAAAACATCTGTAATGTTTATACATTTTTGTGACGTCGTTAAAGTTTCGCTGTTCATGTAACAAATTTGCACGTGTATCTAATACGACCGTATTTTCTCTTAAAATTATTTCGAGCACTGTGGTATTATAATTTTTAGAGTCACGAAGAAAACACAGAATAGGCCCTATTACACAGGGCAAATTTAAAAATCATTTTAAATGTACATAGGTAGCTCATACCTATCTCATACATAGGTAGTAAGCCGTGGTGGTCAAGAGGTAGTGAAAGCCGTGGTGGTCAAGAGGTAGTGACACCCGCCTTAGAATCGTGAGGTCGTGGGTTCGAATCCCCGGTCCCGTACCAATGCAATGAGTTCTTTGGAATTTATGTACGGAATTTCACACCACTGGCTTTTCGGTGAAGGAAAACATCGTGAGGCAACCTGCATATGTCCGTAGAAGAAATTCGACCAAATCAAATCTGCTGTGGGAGGGCCGGTGCATGAGTGTACCAGATTGACATCTAATAGAGAGAGATGGCGAGACATCGTGAGGCGTATTACATCTGCCTCTACCACCACAAATACTACGCGATGACCACGACCGCTCTGTCAAGAGCGTAACGACTAAGAAGAAGAGATTTATTAGGTACATATTATTTATGTAATTGATGATGTATGTATGTATATTTATCTTATTGTAGATTGTAAGTTTTTTTTTCCACATTTTACTTTTATTATACACCACCAACCACATATTTGTACTCTGATTCCTGTCCATCCAAAGGTAGCCTGGGAAGAAATCGCTTAAGGCGATAAGACCGCCCTTGTCATCCATCCATCCATCAGCCAAAGGACGTCCACTGCTGGACATAGGCCTCGTCTATGGATCTCTAATAAGATCGGTTGGAAGCGGCTTGCATCCAGCGCAATCCTGCGGTCTTAATGAGGTCATCCGTCCACCTTGTTGGGTGGACGTCCTACGCTGCGCTTGCCGGTACGTGGTCTCCACTCGAGAACTTTTCGACTCCACCGGTCATCAGTCCTCCGCGCTATGTGCCCTGCCCATTGCAATTTCAACTTGCTAATCCGTTGGGCAGCCCTTGTACCACCTAATATTAAGAAAATTTGTATTGTGTTATAGCTGTCTTTTGGTGTACAATGAAGTTATATTGTATTGTAAGTCCTAAATAAAAACTGAATGGCGCTAGTTACCCTTAACTTTCGCTTGCGATCTGTCCTGTCGTTCCTAGTTGAAGACTATAGGGACTGAATTCGATATGTTGACATTCTTTGGTTTTCACAAGGAACCTTCATAATTTGGGTTTGGAGTAGCCTAGATACACGAAACTCTATCATCTACTACTCTGGATATCATGTCCTTAATAGATTGTACCATGTATTTAATAAACGTATAAAGTTTCGATTGCATAGCTCTTGTACTTTGGATTTTATTGTCATCTAAAAACTCCTGATTTCGTCACCGAATCACTTACTGATTGACTGACTGACTCACTAATGATCATCAAAACATATAGGGTTTTTCCTGAAGTCCTAGAAGGGTGAAATTTGGTGTTTAGGCTACTAATAGTACACAAATACAATAGCATAATTCTCAAACCCCCTAAAACTGGGGGATTGAAGTTTGTATGCGACTTCCGCAAATTTCGGTGTTAGAGGTTTAAAAATTAATAAAAGTATTTGTAATAGTCTGCAAAAAAAGTAAAATTCAACAAAAAACATTTTGACATAAAATGGAGCCAAGGCGAGACTAAAGTTCGCACTAGGTATCAAAAAGTTACCAGATCTCATGTAGAGCCAAGCTTCTAACTCTTCAGGTCTTAATTTTAAAGGCTCTTACTTCACAAACTTTACACCTTGTACATAACCAATCGTGTCTATAACACAGCCACACCCATCTTTTTTTTGCACGAATATAGTCTAAAAATCCGAAAGTATTTTGGGCTACTCTTTATGACAAAAAAGAAAACTTAAAAATGTACAATAATCTTAAATATCAAGCGGGTGAAGTCGCGGGCAAATGATAGTAAAAATATGTGGACTATCCAAACACACCCCAGAAACATACTATAAAAGTTCAGGGCCTGCCTGTGCTATCAACAGTCGAGCCTGCGAGATCGCCAACTCTTGTTTGTTTAGCGGTATAACTTGGTGAGTAAGACTCCTGATATTTTTTTTCCATTCACAATTTATTTAAATTGAGTAATTAGATCGTACAATTGAGTCGTAAGTCGTAACTGATGCAATGGATAGCTATTGCCATCCAGCGCGGCAATGCGGCCACCATTTTGATTGACTTGACACCATTACTGCCTCGGTGGCTCAGTGGTTAGTGAACCTAACTTCTGGATCAAAGAGGCGTGGGTTCGATCCCCACCCAGGGCAAATATTAATGTGATGGACATAAGTGTTTGCTCTGTGTCTAGGTGTTATTTAGTTACTATCTATATGAGTATGTATTTAAAAATAGGTATATGTAGTATATCAGTCTCTGGCAGCCATATCACAAGCTTTGCTTAGTTTGGGGTCAGAGGCCGTGTGTAAGATGTCCCAAAATATTTATTTGTTTATTGTGAGTTCTTTTGCACTGGGTACGACAGGAGATCCAATATTAAAGTCATGTAGGTATGTACAATGTACATAAATGGGAAACTAGTTTTTACCCATGGCTTCGTCCGCATGATATTGTGATTTTTGACGCAATATCATTATAATTTATAGCCTATGTGTTATTCTGATATATCAGCTATATTATTACAAAGTTTCATCTCAATCTGTTCAGTAGTTTTTGCGTGAAAGAGTAACAAACATCCATTCATCCATCCTCACAAACTTTCGCGTTTATAATATTAGTAGAATAAGTGTTTTTTTTTTTTAATTTTACGTATTCGCAGAGATAAATTCATACCATGGACAAGATCCAAAATCTCGGGGTCGTGATTTCCTAAATATTCTACAGTTAATTATTTATTGCAAAAAAATGGCATTTAACCGTGTTCAGAATTAGCGAATGTTTCGCACTAATCGAGTAGTATTTTTCACATTATTGTTGATGTATCAAAAATGGCTTAGCCGATTTTGCTGAAAGTTAAATGGGACCAATTTCAAAGTATACGCTTTCCAATAAAAAATAAATCGAAATCGGGCTACTACGTAAATAAATTCGTAGGTAAAGAAGTGAAAACAAAGGGCATAGCAAAAAAGAAAACCGAGACACCGAGGGTTTTGTACAAATCCTGAAAATTGCACAAAATTGGGAACTACGTTGATAAAACCTCAGGGCGTGACTAATCATTGATAAAAACATTTTTTTACATCTTTCGTCATACATCGGATATCACACATCGTGAAAATAAATAAAAACCTGTTTAGCTTGTGTTAGTGAAGTTCTTTCGTGTGATACGGTTAACTTGCTTTGAAATTTGGTCTTCTATTGTTTGCATTTAGGCCCTACTTTTTGTTATTAAATTAAAATATAGTTAGTGTTTTCAGATTTATTCCTATATTACTCTAAAATAATGCTCCTTGCCAAATTTTAAAGTTCTAAGTCAACGAGAAGTAGTACCCTATAGGTTCCGTTTTTCTCCTTTTGAGGTACGGAACGCTAAAAAATAAGTTGTTAGAGTAGATTTTTTAATTGAAAAGGTAATCCGTGTTTCAATTTGCTCTTTGCTTCAACTAATTAGTTTTTGGGATCCGTACCCACAGGGTAAAAACGGGACCCTGTTACTAAGACTCTGCAGTCCATCCGTCTGTCAGTCCGTCTGTCTGTCTGTCACCAGGCCTATACCTCATGAACGGTAACAGCTAGAACGTTGTAATTTTCACGGATGATGTATTTCTGTTACCGCTATAACAACAAATACTTACTTACTAAAAACAGAATAAAATATATAAAAGGGAGGCACCCATAAAACAAACCTAAATTTTTAACCGTTTTTCGTTCGATTTTAATAACGGTGACAGGTAAATACTTGAAATACCTATTCACAGAATATTTAAATAATAAATACAACTTACTTGTTGACATTAGTTTAAATACTCAAGTATTTAAAGCTCTTAAGTATTACTCAAGTATTTAATATAACCAATTATTATTAATATGTAGTAAGTATTATTAATAATATTTTAAGAGCTCCCATACAAGAAACGTGATTTCGCAAGTACCTGCATTGAATTGAACGACCTATTCCGACCCCCGGTTATGATCATAGAGTATGTGCAATAAGAGAACCGTCGTGGCTTTACGGCGAACTAACAATAAGATTTTATTTAGAAGTCAACGCACTGACTCTCGACCAAACCAAATAGTCTACCAAGTATCAAACACTTTTAGTTGTACTAGCAATGACAGAACAGTGTTGTCAACGTAACAAAATTAGTAAAATGGCTCACGGGTGACCTCACCTACGACGCTTCACTTTTTGCACAAACTCTAGTGTCATAGTTATAACGACTCGCTACCCGTCCACCCACTGGCTTAACCCACTGATGGGTGTAGGGGTAATTTTAAGAAACCAGAACACATTATAGGATTTATAAATTGGCGTAGAGAAAATGATGAAGCTGATGATTATGATGGTAATACTCAATATTTACAACATATTAAATTAAACCGTGGTATTATTATATAGTGGTAGTAACATCCGCCCAATAATCGTAATTACGTGGGATCAAATCCCGGTCCCGTACTAGTCTAGTTCTTTGGAACTTATGTTCAGAATTCACACCACTTGTTTTTCAAGTAAAATTGTAAGGCAACCTGCATACGTCCGTAGAAGAAATTCGATGGCGTACCTATATGAATCCATCCACGTCCACCCGCACTGGGCCAGCGTGGTGGATATGACCCAATAGCCTTTCGTGAGTAGGCCTCTTATTTAGGTTATATTATAGTGCACTATCTTAAATAACCTACCATTATAGTATATTGGAGTACGGTACACGATATGGTTTATATCGACGAGACTAACTTGATGATGTTTTTTTTTTTTTTACAGGAAACACAGCTGAGATGATTAAATTACTTTTGGCTATAATTCTAATCGCTCTCTGTAGAGTCTGTTGGGGTTGTAAAGCTATTCCTATTTATTAATTATTTATTTAATTATTTGGCCAAGATAAAAGTGATCGTCTAGAAAATATTTAACTCAAATGGACCCTTATACGTTGTGTAAAGTTTACGTTGTGTTTAGATAATAAAATTAGGATAAATAGTGAACCTAAATTAGTTTCAATACTAGCCTATATAAATCTATAAATAACCAGAATATAATAGATGTTGCCAGTTCTTTGTATCATAAATAGATACGAAAGTAAAATTATAAAAAGGAGAACAAAACAAAATAAAAATAAGTTCAATACGATTCAAATAAGATGCAGTTTCAGAATAACAAAAGAAATACATTCGCTCAGCACATAAAACACATAATAAAATGAAGTAAATTTGAATACGGTACATTTCGATGACATATGTTATAATAGGAAATAAAGAGAGTAGATTTAAATAAAAGCATGCAACTTAGCTTGATTCCGGCTATCTGCTACTCCTTACAGCTACAGCGATCGGTGATCCGCAGTCTGTCCTTCTTCTCTCTTCGTGGCCAACTTTATGCTAAAAGAAATACTGATTAATGACATTAGTGCAGTAGGAATAATATTATCTGCTCCTTTGATCTGCTCCAAACTGCATCGCTGCTAACACCATCCTCTGGAAGGAAAACAGGTACGGGATTTGGAGTTTAGATATTTAAGATCTGTAAATGGAAAGCCTAAGCGAAACAGAATGTGGGGCTCCCTGCCATCCTTCACCCCACTCCAAAGCGTTGCCAACAAATCCGTCAGGGTTTAGCCCTAACCACGCCACTAAAGACACTAAATCTTCAAACCTTCTTATCTCTTACTGATCACCATTCATTCATCTCTTAATCCAATCATACATCCAAACACTCTTTTAATAAGGTTAGAACCTAAGGTTCTCAAAGTTTGTTATTATTTGGTTCCCTAAGCTAATTTAAGACCAAGGTATTCCTCATGACTCGAAATGATCCCTACAGGAATATCGTGGTCGTGTGGTGTGTGTACCTAGTCCATGTACGAATATCCAGTTGTGAGACAGCGACCATTAGCTGGAAGCCATCATGAACTAGATACTCTGAGTAACCCAGGGCGGTACCGGCTTGTTGAACCTGAATGCAAAGGGTGAGGTTCGAAGGGCCCGACTCCAACATCTGATCAGCTTTAAACCTTCGCCCGACTCTTTATTCGTGTTAGCTAGTGTGCACGTGTGTAAGAGAATGATTTTTTATACTAATTTTTCATTTTGAAGAAGAAAAACAATATAGTTCCAGTAAGATATTTTCGTTTTGTGTTAGTTGATGACGAAAACCTTCGATAACCAGATATCTGTGTTAATAATTATATATTATGTTGTATGTTTCACAATACATAATCATGTATAGGCGAATATTCGGAATCTTGTACTGCATTCGTGAAACACGAACTTGCAGTGAGAATGTATAATTGTTTAAATCTCGTTCAATAAACACGAACTCTGAACTCCTTGCGTAGATGTCTGCTCTCCTTCATAGGTGTTTGATCCCCTTACGGGATGAGATAAGTACTGATATATTTTTATAACAGCATAATCATCCATCAGCCATAAGACGCCCACATAGACGTGCTGGACATAGGACTCCCTCTATAGATCTCCAATAAGACTGGTTGGAAGCGGCTTGTATCCAGCACGATTTCCAACCCCATCGGTCATCAGTTCTCTGCGCTATGTGCCCTGCCCAAGTGCCCATTGACACTTCAACTTCCCAATTCGCTGGGCATAACAGCATAATGTGTTATGTATATCCAAATATAATGAGAATGAATCAAATGCAGAAAATTATGAGGTTATTGAAAGTTTTCATTCAAGCAAGTTATTATTTTGTTTGTACCGGAACTATAAAACAGCCTAGCTACATGTAGCTGAATTTAAATGTTTAATAGCACTCACACAATCAATCTTTCCAAACACACATCCTATGAGTCCTACGTGAGAAAAACTAATAAATAGTCTACCCTTAAGATAGCCCAAAAACAATGTAGACCTCTCTGCTTCTGAAAGAAAAAGGACTTTACGCTACCACTATTGTAATTTACCTATCAATAAATCTGATAAGATGGTGGGAGAGAAACGGAGTCTAAGGTAGAATCGTACTTATAGTACCGCTATCTGAAAGTTAAATACTTTGGAAATTAACCTGGAAATAAATACCTTGAATAAAATATGCATTAGTTAGAAATCTTTCTGAGACCTGAGGTAACACAAACTTTATCTTTGACACGGGAGAACCGCAGGAAATAACTATAAAATGATTATAAGGGATAACATCATCAAATATCTGATTTGATCAAAGTTATTAGTTACTGCAAAGACGAATCCTTGAAAGGCATCGCCAAAGGTCTCAAAGAGATTCATGATATATCACTTTCACAACACAAACACTATAATATGCCTTAATCGACGAAGGCTTTCTGTTCACTTATACACTTGGGAAATGAGCGAAGCGAGCGAGCTCTAATTTCCAAATTTTCACACGCGTTATAATTTAACACCTGAACTATTTTCAAAACGAGTATCCTTTACCGCGATCTAACCCGGACTGTCCCCAAAATCCTAGCTTTTCCCATACAAAATAATTGTAATCTCGACGAATTCCACGCCTGTCAAATACTTGAGAAATCAATTATAAAAATATTTATGGGTTTGTACAAAACGGACGAAAAAATTGAAACACTCGAAATCACTTTAGTTTTTGTAAAAATTTCTAGCGCTATAAATTATTTCTATTTCCAGTAAGTCAACTTGCTACAAATATAGAGTCTTCGACAGAAACAAACCTAATATATAATGACCATCTAGACATAGTACTCTATTTGTATTTCAGTACCTATATTATTAAGTGATTTGATATTATATAGCTATAAGGTTATATTTACATAACAGTCCGCCGCCATACCTGTAAATACCTCATTTATTTCGTAAAACTATTTCAAACTACTATCAATCAGCACATCCTACTATCCTACTAATATTATAAACGCGAAAGTTTGTGAGGATGGATGGATGGATGGATGGATGGATGGATGGATGGATGGATGGATGGATGGATGTATGGATGTTTGTTACTCTTTCACGCAATAACTACTGAACGGATTGAGATGAAACTTTGTAATAATATAGCTTATACATCAGAATAACACATAGGCTACAATTTATAAAGATATTTTGTGAATTGTCCAAAATATAACGATAAATGTTGAGTAAGTAGGAAAATTCTGCCATCTGCGAGCTACTGAGCGTGCGCTGCAAGAATGTCAAAATAAACAACTGTCGATCGAATATCTGTCAAATCAATCGACGAGCAGTCCTTGGATATCATCATACTGATAATATATTATCCTTACTATTTTAATATTATAAATGCGAAAGTAACTCTCTCTGTCTGTCTGTCTGTCTGTCGCGCTTTCACGCCAAAACTAATGAACCGATCTCAATGAAATTTGGTACACAGATAGTCTAGAGCCTGAGAAAGGACATAGGCTACATTTTATCCCGAAAATTACATAATTCCCGTTGGATAGGACAAAATCTTGCGTTAGCAAAACTGTCACCTATCACAACGACGCTAAAAGGCCCAATTTTGAATACACCATCGTAATTATAACAGTTAATTAGACTATTTCTGTTTCTTTTTCACCTTCGGAATTCGATAGAGAGAACACTTTTTACGTTGCTATTAAATTTACGATGGCGCATTCATAATTGGGTTGATTGAGCCTAACATGGATTCACAAAACGTAATTAGATGACAGGTGACATACATTGACTGCAGACTTTTATAAATGTCTCGCTTAGCATAGCAAAGGGACAAATTGTCTTTCCACCATTATAGCTCCTCGAAGAGGAAATAAAGTATGAATTGACAATGATAACTGACATTAAAATTGGACAAAATAGTTTTCCCTTTGCCATGCTACTTATTACAATGACGTTTAATACTGGGCCGTCATTTCGTCTGACATTAAAAATATTTTTAAATATACCACCATTAGAGGTTAAACATATTTCTTTATGGTAGAGAATCCATGCTAATATACCAAGAAACGGATCGACTTGATTTTTAAAAGTAGTATGGCATGAGTATGAATATCTTGACACTAAGGTTATTAACCTTGATTCTGAGTTGTGACCTTGACACGAACATAAATTTCTGTTGGGTTGGTTAGAATTGAACAGTGATAAAAGTGCAGCCCGGCTCAGTTGCGGCACTCCTCATGAGGCACGCAACTTGCCGGTCAGCCTCTAAGCTGCTATATTTAAAAACCCCAGAAAATCGGCCTAACCTCGAGTGCAAACTTCTAAACTGCCTAGGGGGAAAAGACCAAAAAGAATCGGGAGACCTCGAGCGCCGCCTTCTCAGCTGTCTCAGAAAAAAACCCAGAGAAGCGGCTCTACCTGGGATTCCCGCGCCGCCCATAGGCCTCGGCTACTAAGTTCTCCTGCCACGACAAGGCGGAAACCTATGGGCGGGTACACTCTAACCTTATCTTAATCAACAGAAGCATTTATAAGTATAAGGTATTTTGATATCGGGATAGGTCTGAACAGTGACAACAAGGTGCAAGGTACTTGATTTTTTTACAGAGCAAGTGCTTAAGTGATTAACTACCACTAAATACAGACTTATAATGTAAAACTTCATAAACTACTACTACATAACAAGCAATTGGATCATCCACAGACCCTTGAAGGTCTAAATATATTCTAAATGCTCAAGCCCACTGCCAGTTAGCAGCGTGCCCAACATGCTGGCAGCATTGCCAATCAGCTTGGCAATGCTGCTTATACGTTGAGCCAAATAAAAACCAGCATTTTGGTCACGCGGCGGGTACACGAGACGCTCAGAAAGACTTTTGAAAACAAGATGAGCTCCCGGCTAACACGCGCACAATGTCTCAATTTCAAACGGCTCAAATATGTAACCACTGCCGAGGTTAGCATATTTGCGCCGTTTGTGCTGCTCCGCTGACGGCTCCAAAGTATCGACGCAAGTCGCGTCCCATACTAAGGGCCGTCTACACTTCCATGGGACCAGCTTCATACCGTCAGGTCTTTTGTCATCACCACGCGCAAACCCATTCGGTTAGAGTACGGCTGCGATATTGGCGGTCGCAAAAGCCCTGCGTATGACATCGTTCACAATGGCGTGGCAACTAATTCGACCAGCGCTTCTTGACCAAGAAAGACGGTGGTGACCAAGCTGGTCAACTAGGGTACTTGAATAGGTGAGAGCGCTCAGCTATGTGCGGCGCGGCAGCAAGGTGGGTCGACTATCTCGGCGATATCATCAATACCGCCGGTCGAGCCTGGTCACGACCGGCAAAGAGCCGAGGCAGATGGCACTGCAAGAGAGAGGCCTATACCCAACAGTGGGTCAAAGAAAGCTGCGGATGATAACGATGACGAAACAAATTAGTTGAGATTGGCTGTTTTTTGGGTTTGAAATGATTATTTGCTACAATATTTGTGTACCGTTTCACATTAAATTGGGGCTAATATTTTGTGGCGCACTTACTGTATTAGTTACCATATTTTTTTGACAAGATAAACATAAATTAAATTATATCGCGGGCGAAGCCGCGGGTAAAAGCTAGTAAGTAACCATAAATTATCATTATTTCATTAATTGAAAGTCATTTTCGCCATAAAATTTAATGCCCTATTAACATACCAAGTTGTCTTACTGTCTAAGTTTATACTGTCTCTATGCGACAGTTGCCACTCAAGATTTTTTATGGCAGTCAATATGGATTGCATAAAGGACAACTAGGGTTAACACATTTATATTTTTGCCCAACTACCAAAAGAAGAGAGGTTCTCAATTTATACATACTTTCGCTTTCTTATAAATTTTCAAAATGTTATTAGAAAATATTATAATTTACATACACGTATTTAGAAAAATACGTAAAATTGTAATTGTAGTGTCCGATGATTTTTACGTGACACAAAATAACATAACCAAGATTATAATTGTATAAAATGAATGAAACTATTTTGATTATCGTTATTATATAAAGTTCAGACAACAATATTAATATTTTTAATTATTTTAATACAAAAATAGTATAGGAATAAGAAAAATGATCTAAAATCGAATGTATGTAAAACAACAGAAATAATGATGTCCGAATCGTAACTTTCTCATATTCAGAATTTACTTCTTTACTTAGTTAATACATCTCATTGAAATTAAATATAATTAAATACATCTGAGACAGTGACAACCCTGTCCTCAGTGTTCGATTTTTACTCAAAACAATATTTCTGTTAACGTAGGAAATAAAAAGGGAAAAATATGACCTGCTAACGTGTTCTACAGAATTTTTAGAGAGCCCAGGCTTCAGGTACTTGAAAATGTAGGGTTTCCAATAATTTGCGGTTGACCTGTGTCAGAGAATGGCAATTTTGAACTTTATTCTTTATTGCTATAGATTCTCCAATAAAATACTGAGCAGCAATCTGTCGTGGTATTCTTCCTAGAAATTCTCACGACTCAATTTTTTTAAGAACATTAAATATTTCCAAACCCGCATTAGCATGAAAAGGACAGCAAATACAACAACTTTACAAAGTCTGAGAGAGACAGAGAATTTTAGTTAATAATTTATAAGGTGTATAGTCAAAATATAACAAGTACATGGAACAGACGTTATGTGTATATATATAGATACATAACGGCGGTTACAGATCACCCCTTTGAGTTTAGACGGGTTTTTAATTTTCTTTTGAAAAGTGGAAACCCGGAGAAAATCACATAAAAGAAAAACCACTCATAAAACTACAACCTAGATAACGTTCCACCCTACACTACATAACCTAATCACCCCTTAGACGTTTAGACACAAAAAGTAAGAAACATCAATCGCAAAATCGCACTAGTCAACGTTGTTCACTATAAAACTACATCAACCCTTCACCCCTTAGATTTTTAGACGTTTAACACCTCAAAAGAGATTATAATCAATCACCCCTTAGAGAGAAGGACGGTAAACACTCTTAATAGCAATAAGTTAAAATATATTTTCCCGTTTTACTATCTTAAGATTTGTCAATGTGTAAAACATATTGATGTCTTTTATCTATTTGATACATAATAATTTCACTTACAACAAAAGTGCATTCTAATTCTTTACTTAACCAATGTATCAACATATGAATAAAATAGAAAAATAGTTAGATATTCTCGCAACAAAAATAAAAAAAATATAATCGACCTAATCGCGTACAGAATCCGTACATATCGCATAGATCGATATGGTGATTTTCACATTGTCGTAGTTCTATTCGAAATTGATCAGCCGATTCTGAAAGAATTTAAACAGGCCGTCTGTTGGACCACGGGAACCACCTCTTAAGTATGGTCTATATAGCAAAAAAAAATGACATCTGGCTACTCTGCACAATCCATGCGCCGTCATTCAAATAAATATATGTACATAATATACGCGTTGAATTGAGAACCTCCTACGTTTTCGTCAAAAAAAAAAAGAATTATTATATTCTGTTCCTACACCGACTACATTTACACCTATTTTTTTTTCATTGACAATTCGCCGACTTCATGTGACTAGAAAACTTTATTTTCTAAAGTTATAAAACAAGTGCAAAATAAATCCAACTCATTTACCTGCAAAAGTGTCCAACTATGACATTAACATTTCTTCCGTTAAAGTATCCTATCTGTATTTTGATAATATAATTGCAATAAGAATATTGTCTAAAAATAACAAATAAAAATTTCGCAAGCAAGCAAAATAGAGAGAAACCCAAAAAAAAATGTAACACATGTTATCCCTAAGGTCAATGTAAACTGAAACTACAGAAACTGTTAGTTGGATGCAGATGTTCAACCGCCTGTTCATTGACCTACATTTTTTTTTCTCAAGTGCATTCCATCGTTTGTATCGTTCGTTGACCCCTTTTTTTTGCAAGTTCATCGACCCGAAACCTTTTTTTTTCTAACACTTTAAGTGCCACATCTCTGACATTCCAAGCTTCGTATCGTCTATTGACCTATATTTTTCTTTTGTACAAGTTGTAAATTTAACCTTTTTTTTCAGTCTATTTGAATAAATATTTTTGAGAATTGTAATTATATTATGTTACTAGCTAAACATTTATCAATATTTATTTACTATATAGTTATGCAAAACCTGGCGCGAGTGAAACTGAAGCTGATACCTAGAGAGCAACTAAGCTCCGCTACACAAGACGGAATGAAAAATGAATTCGCGTTTTATCGGAAACTCTGCCTATACCGATAACTTAACTATATTATGTACTTAACAGAAGAACTCTCTAGAATCTACATCTAAATTCTTCAAAAACTCGAGGTCCCCGAGATCCGAGTTTGAACAAAACAATAAATATATTTATGACAATACAATTTAGACAAATGTGGCATTCTAAAACTAGCCCTTCATTAATATTTAAACTGACGTTAAAACGACCTAAGATTTACAGATAGAGAGAAAACGGCGTGAATTAAAAGAGTTGTAGGTATTTTATCTAGTTTTGAACAAAGCTAAAGTTGATTCGAATTTAAAACTTACAAAAATACTGATTGAGAGAAAACAAATGTCTAAATCAGTAACTAAACTAAACCATGTTGGATGCAAGCCGCTTCCAATCGGTCCTATTGCTAATAATAATGATGGTAACTTTTGTTTCACACCTAATTTGCATCAGCGATTTGCTGCTGATACTTCACCGGCCGCTACAGCGGTACGCTCGCTTCGCTCATTCGGCTGGTGGGTTGTTTGTCAAGTTCTAACGTAACATAGCTTATTTTTTTTTTCTAATCTTCAATGTGACAATATTCGGCGAAACTTTATTCGTTTAATAGTTGTTTGGCCTTATGAAAGATTTGACAAATGGTAAAATGTTCGAAATGATTTTTCTGTAAAAGAAACTACTTACAGAATCAGCCAAATAGTTTTTCTCGAAAAAGCAGGAAACCGTATGAAACTTTATTATTACTGCAGCTCATAAAACCCCGCTCCCCAAAAATAGTCACAAACTAGAATGTCGCCCAATTATGATATACGAGTATGTCACCCCGGTGTGCTCTGTTTTAAAGTAAATATTTGCACTAATTTACTACAGGGTATATGAACAACAAAATATGATATTTTATTCGAACTACACTGTGACCTATTTGTGGAGGCCTATGTCCAGTAGTGGACGTCTAATCACCATTAAACAAACAAGCTAAAGAACTAATTTAAGGAGCAAAATATGATATCTTATTCGAACTATAATCTGATATATTTCGGGAGGCCTATGTCCGGTAGTGGACATTCTATCGTTATAAAACAAACAAACAACAAAACAATACGAGGAAGTATAATATGGTATCTTATTCGAACTGCAACCTGATCTATTTTATGAGGCCTATGTCCGATAGTGGACGTCCTACCGTCATCAAATAAACAAACAAAACAATACTAGGAAATAAAATACAGTTTCTTATTTGAACTACAACCTAATCTATTTAAGGAGGCCCATGGCCGGTAGTGGACATCCTACCGCTATCAAACAAACAAAACAATATATTCAATTTGTAAAATAAATGGCAACTACATATTATCCTGATAATGCAAAATACTAGTATCGTCAAGCAAATAAGAAAATAGGCCTAAATTATAGTTCTGATCTAATATCATCTATTGTATATTATAAATTCAAGTCAATAAGTATTCATATTTATTAATTTGACTGACTAGGACAGGCATTCTCATTTATTAACAATCTAATAACTTTTGCGACTTCAAATATCTAATCATTCCTCTACTATTATGCGATTATTTAAATAGTATAAGAATAATTTAGTAAGAACTTATTGGAAATGTAAAAGGATTTTCTTTATTTGAATTGGAATAAGATTCTTTAGTTGGAAGATTTGTTTTTGATAAATTTTCTAACTACCATAGTAACTCAGGTATCTTTTAATGCGTAATATAATCGAGTTGATTACATTTTTAATGACGCAGATCCTGGTCGTCACGGCACCACTGTAAAGCTATTCCTATTTATTAATTATTTATTTAATTATTTGGCCAAGATAAAAGTGATCGTCTAGAAAATATTTAACTCAAATGGACCCTTATACGTTGTGTAAAGTTTACGTTGTGTTTAGATAATAAAATTAGGATAAATAGTGAACCTAAATTAGTTTCAATACTAGCCTATATAAATCTATAAATAACCAGAATATAATAGATGTTGCCAGTTCTTTGTATCATAAATAGATACGAAAGTAAAATTATAAAAAGGAGAACAAAACAAAATAAAAATAAGTTCAATACGATTCAAATAAGATGCAGTTTCAGAATAACAAAAGAAATACATTCGCTCAGCACATAAAACACATAATAAAATGAAGTAAATTTGAATACGGTACATTTCGATGAGATATGTTATAATAGGAAATAAAGAGAGTAGATTTAAATAAAAGCATGCAACTTAGCTTGATTCCGGCTATCTGCTACTCCTTACAGCTACAGCGATCGGTGATCCGCAGTCTGTCCTTCTTCTCTCTTCGTGGCCAACTTTATGCTAAAAGAAATACTGATTAATGACATTAGTGCAGTAGGAATAATATTATCTGCTCCTTTGATCTGCTCCAAACTGCATCGCTGCTAACACCATCCTCTGGAAGGAAAACAGGTACGGGATTTGGAGTTTAGATCTTTAAGATCTGTAAATGGAAAGCCTAAGCGAAACAGAATGTGGGGCTCCCTGCCATCCTTCACCCCACTCCAAAGCGTTGCCAACAAATCCGTCAGGGTTTAGCCCTAACCACGCCACTAAAGACACTAAATCTTCAAACCTTCTTATCTCTTACTGATCACCATTCATTCATCTCTTAATCCAATCATACATCCAAACACTCTTTTAATAAGGTTAGAACCTAAGGTTCTCAAAGTTTGTTATTATTTGGTTCCCTAAGCTAATTTAAGACCAAGGTATTCCTCATGACTCGAAATGATCCCTACAGGAATATCGTGGTCGTGTGGTGTGTGTACCTAGTGCATGTACGAATATCCAGTTGTGAGACAGCGACCATTAGCTGGAAGCCATCATGAACTAGATACTCTGAGTAACCCAGGGCGGTACCGGCTTGTTGAACCTGAATGCAAAGGGTGAGGTTCGAAGGGCCCGACTCCAACATCTGATCAGCTTTAAACCTTCGCCCGACTCTTTATTCGTGTTAGCTAGTGTGCACGTGTGTAAGAGAATGATTTTTTATACTAATTTTTCATTTTGAAGAAGAAAAACAATATAGTTCCAGTAAGATATTTTCGTTTTGTGTTAGTTGATGACGAAAACCTTCGATAACCAGATATCTGTGTTAATAATTATATATTATGTTGTATGTTTCACAATACATAATCATGTATAGGCGAATATTCGGAATCTTGTACTGCATTCGTGAAACACGAACTTGCAGTGAGAATGTATAATTGTTTAAATCTCGTTCAATAAACACGAACTCTGAACTCCTTGCGTAGATGTCTGCTCTCCTTCATAGGTGTTTGATCCCCTTACGGGATGAGATAAGTACTGATATATTTTTATAACAGCATAATCATCCATCAGCCATAAGACGCCCACATAGACGTGCTGGACATAGGACTCCCTCTATAGATCTCCAATAAGACTGGTTGGAAGCGGCTTGTATCCAGCACGATTTCCAACCCCATCGGTCATCAGTTCTCTGCGCTATGTGCCCTGCCCAAGTGCCCATTGACACTTCAACTTCCCAATTCGCTGGGCATAACAGCATAATGTGTTATGTATATCCAAATATAATGAGAATGAATCAAATGCAGAAAATTATGAGGTTATTGAAAGTTTTCATTCAAGCAAGTTATTATTTTGTTTGTACCGGAACTATAAAACAGCCTAGCTACATGTAGCTGAATTTAAATGTTTAATAGCACTCACACAATCAATCTTTCCAAACACACATCCTATGAGTCCTACGTGAGAAAAACTAATAAATAGTCTACCCTTAAGATAGCCCAAAAACAATGTAGACCTCTCTGCTTCTGAAAGAAAAAGGACTTTACGCTACCACTATTGTAATTTACCTATCAATAAATCTGATAAGATGGTGGGAGAGAAACGGAGTCTAAGGTAGAATCGTACTTATAGTACCGCTATCTGAAAGTTAAATACTTTGGAAATTAACCTGGAAATAAATACCTTGAATAAAATATGCATTAGTTAGAAATCTTTCTGAGACCTGAGGTAACACAAACTTTATCTTTGACACGGGAGAACCGCAGGAAATAACTATAAAATGATTATAAGGGATAACATCATCAAATATCTGATTTGATCAAAGTTATTAGTTACTGCAAAGACGAATCCTTGAAAGGCATCGCCAAAGGTCTCAAAGAGATTCATGATATATCACTTTCACAACACAAACACTATAATATGCCTTAATCGACGAAGGCTTTCTGTTCACTTATACACTTGGGAAATGAGCGAAGCGAGCGAGCTCTAATTTCCAAATTTTCACACGCGTTATAATTTAACACCTGAACTATTTTCAAAACGAGTATCCTTTACCGCGATCTAACCCGGACTGTCCCCAAAATCCTAGCTTTTCCCATACAAAATAATTGTAATCTCGACGAATTCCACGCCTGTCAAATACTTGAGAAATCAATTATAAAAATATTTATGGGTTTGTACAAAACGGACGAAAAAATTGAAACACTCGAAATCACTTTAGTTTTTGTAAAAATTTCTAGCGCTATAAATTATTTCTATTTCCAGTAAGTCAACTTGCTACAAATATAGAGTCTTCGACAGAAACAAACCTAATATATAATGACCATCTAGACATAGTACTCTATTTGTATTTCAGTACCTATATTATTAAGTGATTTGATATTATATAGCTATAAGGTTATATTTACATAACAGTCCGCCGCCATACCTGTAAATACCTCATTTATTTCGTAAAACTATTTCAAACTACTATCAATCAGCACATCCTACTAATATTATAAACGCGAAAGTTTGTGAGGATGGATGGATGGATGGATGGATGGATGGATGGATGGATGGATGGATGGATGTATGGATGTTTGTTACTCTTTCACGCAATAACTACTGAACGGATTGAGATGAAACTTTGTAATAATATAGCTTATACATCAGAATAACACATAGGCTACAATTTATAAAGATATTTTGTGAATTGTCCAAAATATAACGATAAATGTTGAGTAAGTAGGAAAATTCTGCCATCTGCGAGCTACTGAGCGTGCGCTGCAAGAATGTCAAAATAAACAACTGTCGATCGAATATCTGTCAAATCAATCGACGAGCAGTCCTTGGATATCATCATACTGATAATATATTATCCTTACTATTTTAATATTATAAATGCGAAAGTAACTCTCTCTGTCTGTCTGTCTGTCTGTCGCGCTTTCACGCCAAAACTAATGAACCGATCTCAATGAAATTTGGTACACAGATAGTCTAGAGCCTGAGAAAGGACATAGGCTACATTTTATCCCGAAAATTACATAATTCCCGTTGGATAGGACAAAATCTTGCGTTAGCAAAACTGTCACCTATCACAACGACGCTAAAAGGCCCAATTTTGAATACACCATCGTAATTATAACAGTTAATTAGACTATTTCTGTTTCTTTTTCACCTTCGGAATTCGATAGAGAGAACACTTTTTACGTTGCTATTAAATTTACGATGGCGCATTCATAATTGGGTTGATTGAGCCTAACATGGATTCACAAAACGTAATTAGATGACAGGTGACATACATTGACTGCAGACTTTTATAAATGTCTCGCTTAGCATAGCAAAGGGACAAATTGTCTTTCCACCATTATAGCTCCTCGAAGAGGAAATAAAGTATGAATTGACAATGATAACTGACATTAAAATTGGACAAAATAGTTTTCCCTTTGCCATGCTACTTATTACAATGACGTTTAATACTGGGCCGTCATTTCGTCTGACATTAAAAATATTTTTAAATATACCACCATTAGAGGTTAAACATATTTCTTTATGGTAGAGAATCCATGCTAATATACCAAGAAACGGATCGACTTGATTTTTAAAAGTAGTATGGCATGAGTATGAATATCTTGACACTAAGGTTATTAACCTTGATTCTGAGTTGTGACCTTGACACGAACATAAATTTCTGTTGGGTTGGTTAGAATTGAACAGTGATAAAAGTGCAGCCCGGCTCAGTTGCGGCACTCCTCATGAGGCACGCAACTTGCCGGTCAGCCTCTAAGCTGCTATATTTAAAAACCCCAGAAAATCGGCCTAACCTCGAGTGCAAACTTCTAAACTGCCTAGGGGGAAAAGACCAAAAAGAATCGGGAGACCTCGAGCGCCGCCTTCTCAGCTGTCTCAGAAAAAAACCCAGAGAAGCGGCTCTACCTGGGATTCCCGCGCCGCCCATAGGCCTCGGCTACTAAGTTCTCCTGCCACGACAAGGCGGAAACCTATGGGCGGGTACACTCTAACCTTATCTTAATCAACAGAAGCATTTATAAGTATAAGGTATTTTGATATCGGGATAGGTCTGAACAGTGACAACAAGGTGCAAGGTACTTGATTTTTTTACAGAGCAAGTGCTTAAGTGATTAACTACCACTAAATACAGACTTATAATGTAAAACTTCATAAACTACTACTACATAACAAGCAATTGGATCATCCACAGACCCTTGAAGGTCTAAATATATTCTAAATGCTCAAGCCCACTGCCAGTTAGCAGCGTGCCCAACATGCTGGCAGCATTGCCAATCAGCTTGGCAATGCTGCTTATACGTTGAGCCAAATAAAAACCAGCATTTTGGTCACGCGGCGGGTACACGAGACGCTCAGAAAGACTTTTGAAAACAAGATGAGCTCCCGGCTAACACGCGCACAATGTCTCAATTTCAAACGGCTCAAATATGTAACCACTGCCGAGGTTAGCATATTTGCGCCGTTTGTGCTGCTCCGCTGACGGCTCCAAAGTATCGACGCAAGTCGCGTCCCATACTAAGGGCCGTCTACACTTCCATGGGACCAGCTTCATACCGTCAGGCCTTTTGTCATCACCACGCGCAAACCCATTCGGTTAGAGTACGGCTGCGATATTGGCGGTCGCAAAAGCCCTGCGTATGACATCGTTCACAATGGCGTGGCAACTAATTCGACCAGCGCTTCTTGACCAAGAAAGACGGTGGTGACCAAGCTGGTCAACTAGGGTACTTGAATAGGTGAGAGCGCTCAGCTATGTGCGGCGCGGCAGCAAGGTGGGTCGACTATCTCGGCGATATCATCAATACCGCCGGTCGAGCCTGGTCACGACCGGCAAAGAGCCGAGGCAGATGGCACTGCAAGAGAGAGGCCTATACCCAACAGTGGGTCAAAGAAAGCTGCGGATGATAACGATGACGAAACAAATTAGTTGAGATTGGCTGTTTTTTGGGTTTGAAATGATTATTTGCTACAATATTTGTGTACCGTTTCACATTAAATTGGGGCTAATATTTTGTGGCGCACTTACTGTATTAGTTACCATATTTTTTTGACAAGATAAACATAAATTAAATTATATCGCGGGCGAAGCCGCGGGTAAAAGCTAGTAAGTAACCATAAATTATCATTATTTCATTAATTGAAAGTCATTTTCGCCATAAAATTTAATGCCCTATTAACATACCAAGTTGTCTTACTGTCTAAGTTTATACTGTCTCTATGCGACAGTTGCCACTCAAGATTTTTTATGGCAGTCAATATGGATTGCATAAAGGACAACTAGGGTTAACACATTTATATTTTTGCCCAACTACCAAAAGAAGAGAGGTTCTCAATTTATACATACTTTCGCTTTCTTATAAATTTTCAAAATGTTATTAGAAAATATTATAATTTACATACACGTATTTAGAAAAATACGTAAAATTGTAATTGTAGTGTCCGATGATTTTTACGTGACACAAAATAACATAACCAAGATTATAATTGTATAAAATGAATGAAACTATTTTGATTATCGTTATTATATAAAGTTCAGACAACAATATTAATATTTTTAATTATTTTAATACAAAAATAGTATAGGAATAAGAAAAATGATCTAAAATCGAATGTATGTAAAACAACAGAAATAATGATGTCCGAATCGTAACTTTCTCATATTCAGAATTTACTTCTTTACTTAGTTAATACATCTCATTGAAATTAAATATAATTAAATACATCTGAGACAGTGACAACCCTGTCCTCAGTGTTCGATTTTTACTCAAAACAATATTTCTGTTAACGTAGGAAATAAAAAGGGAAAAATATGACCTGCTAACGTGTTCTACAGAATTTTTAGAGAGCCCAGGCTTCAGGTACTTGAAAATGTAGGGTTTCCAATAATTTGCGGTTGACCTGTGTCAGAGAATGGCAATTTTGAACTTTATTCTTTATTGCTATAGATTCTCCAATAAAATACTGAGCAGCAATCTGTCGTGGTATTCTTCCTAGAAATTCTCACGACTCAATTTTTTTAAGAACATTAAATATTTCCAAACCCGCATTAGCATGAAAAGGACAGCAAATACAACAACTTTACAAAGTCTGAGAGAGACAGAGAATTTTAGTTAATAATTTATAAGGTGTATAGTCAAAATATAACAAGTACATGGAACAGACGTTATGTGTATATATATAGATACATAACGGCGGTTACAGGGTGAGGATCAACGGGTAATAACATTTGACTTGACTGCGGTGGCTCAGACGCTAGTGACCCTAACTTCTGGATCAAAGAGGCGTGGGTTCCATCCCCACGCAGGGCAAATATTTATGTGATGAACATAAGTGTTTGCTCTAAGACTGGGTGTTATTTAGTTACTATCGATATAAGTATGCATTTATAAAAATAAGGATGTGTAGCATATCAGTCTCTGGCAGCCACATCACAAACTTTGCTTAGTTTGGGGTCAGAGGCCGTGTGTAAGATATCCCAAAATATTTATTTGTTATTATTTATGTCATTGTAAGAGGTATGCAAGAGATCAGGCATTGTCTTAGATATATTGAAGATCTTTGATATATTTGCGCGGTCAGGTTGACTCTATTTATACAGACTTATAGGCCTTCGATAATGTTGACTACAGATTACTTTGTAATTTATTATATGTTTGCCCTGGGTGGGGATCGAACCCACGACTCTTTGACCCAGAAGTTAGGGTCACGAACCACTGAGCCACCGAGGCAGTCGTTTTTATACTCCAACAGATCAGTCACAGTCACAATTCACGTTTTGTTTTTCAGTGCACTGTACAAGATTGTAATTTTGGTGATGTATGCGTATACTCTGAGTTTAGAGCGTTCGGCGGGGTATGCCGAGGTATTAATGCAAGAAGCCTTTTTATGTGCTACTATCAATAGGGAAGCAAGGAATTCGTATTCTGGAAACTAGTTCCTACTTTGGGAACACCATAATTATGTTGCGTACACATTAAGTTTTTTAAATATTTTTTTTAATGAATATTTAGCGTATTTCTGCTATCTTGTTGTAGGCAAATAAGTAATGTGTATTTATAAAAAAAATCTTAAAAAATAATATGACAAAATATTGAAAACACTTCACTAATAAATAACACCCTTATTCTCACTGAAATACACTCTGTTCGACACTGTGTTATTTATTAGTGAAGTGTTTTCAATATTTTGTATAGTTTTTTTAAATGCCCCCTACAGCAAGATAGCGGATGATATGCACTAAATATATATTCAAAACAAATATTTGAAGATGAATTTCCGCAAAGTAACTGATTCAATCAACTATATTAAGTTTTTTACTTTGTTTTGGATAGTACAAGTAGCAATAACAAATAATAAAAATATGTAGTACAGAATAACTTTGAGATTGAGAATAACATGTTAATATTATTAAGATTTGTGTACATGACATATTTATTGAATTCTAATAAAGTCAATGGATATTATTAATGTATTTGTTTTATTTAGTATGTCCTCGCTATACGTATAGGCACAAAGATAAGCTTAAAGTTAGTTCTACGATTTTATTTCAAGTATCGAAAAACAAATTGAAACAAATCAATTTACTGTAAAATTTTGAATAGGTTGACTTGAGCCAAGAAATCGAGTTTTTTACATTCTCTAGAACAAAGCGAGTATGAACTTTAATTTACAATAAACAGAGTTTTTTAAACGAGTGCTTATAGGTTCGAACTTTTGTCGGCCAATATTAATAACGGCAACAGAAAGATGTTTCAAATATTTCCAGTAAGTATATTTACTTCAAAAATAAATAATTAAATTAAGGTGACGCATTGACAAACTATTGTTCCAAAAATTCTCCCTTCACTCGGACAAATTTTACGCGGTCGCGCTCGACAGGATCGCGCCAGAGCGGCGGGCGGCAGTGAGTATTTAATTAATTATTCATAAATGTACACTGTAAAAAAATTAACTTCTCGATCTATAAAATAGAATAGCGGTCTGGCTATTTTATTCGTAAAAAATAATGGGGTGTCGTCGCTGATAATTCTGAGCATTCGAATCATTAAACTTTGTGTTTAGTTAGAAATTAGTATCTTTTTTAATAAAGTCGGTTACTTTTCAAAATTTCCACCCGGTTCATTAAACATTTCAAGATTTTCCCTTATCTATGATATTTTTTTAAATTTGAATCAATATCATTCGTCCTCTCTCATCGCGCATTCAAAAGTACTCGTTTTCGCGTTTTTAGGCCCGATGCCTCGTCTTAATGGCTTCCATACGGTGCGGAAACCTTGCGCGAGTCCGGCTCGTAGGTACTTGGCCAATTATTTTTCATCAACAGATTTTTATTTGCAAGCCAGCTCGTTTAAATAAAGCTTTCATCAGTGTCTTCCTTGGTTGCCATGTTTCGGACTTACAGCTGTTGTGTTTTGCGGCCATATTATCCCTCAGGTATCTCTTTGTTGTGTTGCTAGATTATCTTCATCAATGAAACACTCGCTGATCTGAACAATATATGTATAAAAAAATTGAATTGACTAAGGACATGTCCACAAAACGTATGGAGGCTGGTATAATAATATTAAAAAAATCTAACTACAACACTCCATTTTGAAAAGTTCATTTTTCATTTTTCTGAGTCTATTACATCAGTTTTTTGTTTTTAACAAAAAAGCACCCTGATTTTTTTTAATTAGTGTTGAATTTATTAGGATAAATAAATATATTTGGCTCAATAGATAGTTCATCTCTATCAACCCTGATTAAGTCATCTCCAAATTATTAAAATAAAGTATTTTTACCAATTAGGCACACTTTTTACGTGTCTTTTTGTAACATTGAACCTACTAACTGGTCACACTGGTAGGTTAAAAATTTTAATTTAAACAAATCATGTGCTTCTTAATTCATGCAAGTTAATGTGGAAGAATCGGAACGAATGCAAGTAAAATAACGATAGAAGCACTTTATTATTGTTAAACTAGAAAAAATAAAAGCTGTATTATTATTTTTCATATAATTTATTTTTCACGTTTTAAAAAAATGCAGGGATGAAAATATCGAAATTAGATATTTTTGACAAGCCCATAAAACAATCTTTCAAATGATGGTAATATCATCTTGGTTAGAATTTTCTCTGAATATTATACCACTTCTGGACGTCTCCTTTCTGTTCTGTTACCGTAAATTATTAGTAAAGCCGTGGTGGTCTAGTGGTAGTAACAAATTACAATCGTGAGGTCGTGGGTACAAATCCCGGTCCCGTACCAATGAGTTCTTTCGAAGTTATACATGGATTTTCACACCACCGGCTTTCTGGTGAAGGAAAACGTCGTGAGGTAATCTGCGTGCGTACATCCTAAGAATAAATTCGATAACATTATGTAAATCCACCAACCCGCACTGGTATAGCCCAATCACCCTTCGTGGGTAGGCCTACGTCCAGCAGTGGACTATAAAAAGGCTGGTACAGCACAGTACTCTTGATTGGTCTGACCGCCTCAGTTTTTGATCGTCATTAGAGATGTAATTTCAGAGTCGGGATGTGAACGAGTTGTAATAACGTCGCGCGACTGATTGCACACTCGTAAACTGTTACAGCAATTAGGGTTGCCACTAACCACTACACTCCACTAAAGTATGTAAAATTTTATTAGCGCGTTTGTTAGTTTGACGTGTTTGTCAGCGATCACCGAAGTTAAGACGCTCCAACAGTAAACTTTTAGGTATTTTACAATAATGTCTTGCAGTATACAAATAGAGTCTAAAATCGCGTGTCGTTTGTTTTTAGACGAAACTCGAGATGAAAATTCGATAATATTTCGCAGTTTTAATTTATTTAAAAAGAAATGAAGCCATGTTTGCAATAAAATATATAGATATGTCTTTAGTTTAGTAAATTTTCTATTTTATGATTACAAAAACTATAGTAGTTATCGATCTAAATATTGAGAATGCGAAACGAAAGATTTTTTTCAAAAGCTTTATTTGTGAATTTTTTTTCAAGATACCACATTTTTTTTTTGCAATATGATTGTAAAAGTCTCTCTTGACTCTCCTAAATTATAGGCTCCGGTTATTATAAACCTAGCTTATTTAGCTCTGTCAGAGGCTTTTTGGCAGCCTTTAACACCCGACCTGTACGACCTTACAGCGATTGTTTTGAGTTCTTATCTGTAAAAACTGGGTACTGGGTAATTTCTATATTTTTTAAACCTAAATTGCCTTTTTTATTTATATTATTAATGTACTTTTCGTCAGTTATTCCAGAAACAAGTGATACTGAAATATAGCGAAATTTCTAGTAAAAATATAACACAGGTGTTACTCACGCGAGGTTTTTACGGTAAACCTCAAGTTTACTATAGTTTCGACAGCATTTGGCGATTTCTTTTCATTCGACGTTTCGCAGAGAAAAATCTGACGACATCTCCCAAACTAAATAAGAAGTCAAGACAGAATCCTGCCGAACAACGCACTGAAGCCGGTAAAACTACACCTTGCCGTGTACATGCACAGTTACACGGTCTCACGTATAATGAAACTACGCCTTACCTTGTCAGTCTAGCTGCTACGGCACGCGGAGTGCCATTCTATAATAATAAGGAAGTTTTCCGTTTTCTAGTTTTATTTTTATTAAATTACACTAAGTCTGCAATAAATTATGGTGTTTTTATTTTTCAATTATCTTCAAAAATGACGGAGTTATGAATTTTTAAACATGACCGCACAAAATCAAAAAACCTCGCGACGGATTTACGCGTGTGACGTCATTCGGCTTCAGAGCCGCGCCGTGGGTTAGGCGGGAGTAAGGAAAAAAGGAAATAAAGTGCTTCATTCTATGCCGGGTATTTTTCTAAGCCACGAATACGTTCTAGAATATCATTGTACTTATCTTTATGTTATGATTAACATTTACTATGGGACTAACCCCCCAATATAACGAATAAAAAGTCAGCATTCCCATAATTTTGTCGTGAGTAAATGAACTTGATATCTAAATGGAACAAGACTTGTTGTATGTGTCTAGTGTACTGCGGTTCTTACACCTGTAACTATTAACTAGTAGCTCTCCAAACAGTAGACCTCGTAAGTATACACTTTCTTGTAATAAGTTCTCAAAAATGCACAACTTTCACAGGTAAATATATTCTTAATCATTAAAATGGTAAGGTTCTTTACTAAGATATTGAAGATTATTGTAAATTATGGCCAATTTTACTATGGGACTAAGTAAGTAAGTTTGTGTAGGCCGGGTGGCTAGCCCTGGTGAGTTTGGGACTGATCCCTTATACAGGGTTAGACAGCTAGAACTGGTGAAGCGTAATATATTTTGTTCTAATAAAATACTTTACATAATTTTTCTCAAGGCTTTTCTAGTTCCAATATGTTGTTAAGTGCGTGTCAAGACATGCGTATGATAGGCTTCCGTAGACATGACGATGATTATGATGATGATAAAAACCAATTTTTAAGATGGTTATTTACTAGGAAAACGTAATTTAGTATGAATTCTTGGTTGCCTGGGAGAATTCGCTTAAAGCGATAAGGCCACCAGTTCATCATCATCATCATCATCATTTCAGCCATAGGACGTCCACTGCTGGACATAGGCCTCCCCTAATGATTTCCAATAAGGCCGGTTGAAAGCGGTTTGCATCCAGCGCGATCCTGCGGTCCTAACAAGGTCATCCGTCCACCTTGTGGGTGGACGTCCTACGCTGCGCTTGCCGGTACGTGGTCTCCACTCGAGAACTTTTCGACCCCATCGGTCATCAGTTCTCCGCGCTATGTGCCCTGCCCATTGCCACTTCAACTTGCCAATCCGCTGGGCTATGTCGGTAACCTTGGTTCTTCTACGGATCTCCTCATTCCTGATTCGATCTCGCAGAGAGACTCCGAGCATAGCCCTCTCCATGGCTCGTTGTGCTACTTGGAGCTTACTAATAAGGCCCATAGTGAGAGACCACGTTTCTGTGCCATAAGTCATCACTGGCAACACACACTGGTCGAAAACTTTCGACTTGAGGCACTGAGGTATGTCGGACGAGAAGACGTTACGCAATTTTCCAAACGCTGCCCAACCGAGTTGGATTCGGCGATTTGCCTCTTTCTTGAAGTCGGACCTACCTAACTGGACTACTTGTCCTAGGTAGACGTACGAGTCAACGACTTCAAGAACCGAGTTCCCAACTGAAATAGGGGTGGGTACAATATGAGAATTACACATGACCTTTGTCTTATCCATGTTCATTTTAAGACCCACCTGTTGAGAGACTCGATTAAGGCCTTCGAGCATCGTGCTGAGTTCTTCCATCGACTTTGCCATGACCACGATATCGTCGGCAAATCGAAGGTGAGTGATGTATTCGCCATTGATGTTGATGCCGAGTCCTTTCCATTCCAGGAGCTTAAAGGCGTTCTCCAGAGTAGTAGTAAACAGTTTCGGAGATATTACGTCTCCCTGTCTTACGCCTCTCTTCAAAGGGATCGCCTTGGAGCTCTCTTCCTGTACTCGAACCGACATAGTGGCGTTATTATACAAACACTTCAGCACTTCAATGTACCGATGGTCAATACGGCATCGTTGAAGAGACTCAAGCACAGCCCATGTCTCGACCGAATCAAAGGCTTTTTCATAGTCTACAAACGCTAAGCAAAGTGGCAGATTATACTCTTCGGTCTTCTGTATAATCTGCCGCAGCGTATGTATGTGGTCCATGGTGCCAAAGCCCTTCCGGAAACCGGCTTGTTCGGGAGGCTGGAAGTCATCAAGCCTGCGTTCGAGACGATTCGTAATGACCCTTGAAAACAACTTATAAACATGGCTCAGAAGCGAGATGGGTCTGTAGTTTTTCAATAAGGTGTTGTCACCTTTTTTGAAGAACAACACCACCACGCCTCTGTTCCACGTTTCTGGCGTTATGCCCTCGAGGACGACAGTGTTAAAAAGCTTCTGAAGGACTTTTAGTACCGGCGTTCCACCCGCTTTCAGAAGCTCTGAAGTGATTCCGTCGTCACCCGGCGCCTTATTGTTCTTAAGTTGGTTCAGGGCCATCCTAATCTCGTATAGGCTAATGTCAGGGATGTCTTCGGTGAAATGTCGGGTCAGCTTGGCTCTTGGGTCTTTGGCCGCGCTGTTTACAGGCTTTGCTACCGAGGCGTATAATTGTCCGTAAAACCTTTCGATCTCCTGCAATACCTCTGCCTTGGTTGACGCTATACTGCCATCTTCTCTCTTCAGCTTTGTCAACTGGCTTTGCCCAATAGAAAAATGCCTCGCGAACACTTTGGAGCCTTTATTCCGCTCTATTGTCTCTTTAACATGTTTAGTATTAAAGAGACGAATGTCGCACCGCACCGATTTTGAAATCTGTCTATTGAGCCGCCTGTATGACTTTGCATCATCGGAAGACTGCAGTCTTAGCGAGCGTCGTTCGGCCATGAGATTTAGAGTATGATCGGAGAATTTCTTAGGTCTATCTGAACGGCGGGGTCTAAAGAACTTAGAACCCACCGTTTGGACAGTTTCTACGAGCCCGTTATTGATCTCGTCCACCGACGCAAAGTTCTCCAGGCAAGCAAAGCGATTTGAGAGCTCGAGCTGAAAGTTCTCAGGGTTTTGTATGTGGGCACGAGTAGGTCGGAGCGTAGACTTCATCAGGCGGGACCTTTCGAGTTTAACGTTGATATTCAGTTTGCCTCGCACGATTCTGTGATCACTGCCGGTTTTTAACCTTGTGGATCACGGAGACGTCGTTGAATATCCGTTTCTCGCTAGTCATGATGAAGTCTATCTCATTTCTCGTGGTACCGTCGGGACTCATCCAGGTCCATTTCCTGCGAGGTGGCTTCTGGAAGAAAGAGTTCATCATAAAGAGTTCCTCTTTCTCCAGAAAGTCTGCCAGCATGTGGCCCCTAGGGTTCCGTTGCCCACATCCAAATTGCCCCACTCTCAACTCATCATCGCTTTTCTTGCCCAACTTTGCGTTGAAGTCTCCCATAACAACCGTGAAGCGGGTCTTAGACGTATGTATGGCCCGACTTACGTCCTCATACATAGCCTCCACTTCATCATCTGGGTGTGACGAGGTCGGTGCGTATACCTGGATGACCTTCAACGAATATCGTTTGGATATTCTGAGTATCAGGTATACAACCCTGCTCGACACACTTTCGATGGTAATGATGTTGTTAACGAGAGACCTGTGAACGAGAAAGCCGACACCACCTTGGGACCGTTGGTCACCTTCCCGATAGTACAGTAGGTTGCCGGATTTCAGGGTTATCGTGTCCTCGCCCTCTCTACGAACTTCAGATAACCCCATAATACCCCATCGCAACCTACCCAACTCTTCTTCCAGTTCCGCAATCTTCTCATCAGTCCTCATAGTGCGCACGTTATATGTTGCCAGGGCCAGTCGTCGTCTGTTGGGGTGGCAGCCGGATCTCTGCCGGGGATTCTTAGCACCCCTTGCTCCGCCGTTACCGTGGTCGCTGCCGGAACCAGGACTAGCGGAGCTGCCGGGGACTGGGGGCCTGGTTTTATTTTGTGCACTCATAAGGGGGATTTGCCCATAATTGCCGCGCTGGGCAAGCGTGTTGGCAATCGCAGGGCGTAGCTCTCGCGACGGGGATGCTGCTGCCCATCCCCGCCCTGTTGCACTTGAGCTACGCTGATCTGGATGGGTATACCGCCACCTGTCGGTTCCGTAGTACCTCAGTCGGCTCTTACGACACCTGGTACAAGAGGGGGGTGCTATTCTACTCTGCCGGCACCCCACGGCCACCAGTTAGAAACTTATTAATTGTATTGTTTTGTCCCTGCAATTTTTTTATGTTATGTGGTTGTCTAATAAAGTGTTATTGTTTGTTTGTTTGAATGAAATATACATGTGAGGTCGATGACCTCTAATGTTTAAAAATTTCAATTTTTTTCTTTATAGTTCAAAAATTGATGATTCCACAGTGCTCAAAATAATTTTCAGGGAAAGTTTTTAATATGGTCTGTAAACGGCGTCCGTTCGTTACACGGACATAACGAAGTTTTAAGGGTTCCTCGTTTTACTACGAAACCCTAAAAATGACTAAACAAAGTGACAGCTGTCATATTCTAGAATCCATACTAGGATGACATGTCAGGTCTCAAAGTGACAGCTGTCAAACTTAAACGCGGTTTATTTCTGTAACTAACGATTTTAGACCATTGCTGTCTTCACAAAAGTGATAGAACTCGACAAGATCTATATTTCGGATGACAGCTCTTTAAAGTAATTTGTCTCCGTAACTGTCGTTTCTAGACCGTTACTTTAGGCACAAAATTGATAGAGCTCAACGAG
The DNA here is from genome assembly GCA_949316475.1 of Hypomecis punctinalis. Taxonomy (NCBI): domain Eukaryota; kingdom Metazoa; phylum Arthropoda; class Insecta; order Lepidoptera; family Geometridae; genus Hypomecis; species Hypomecis punctinalis. The sequence goes on from OX438809.1 coordinate 3,825,625, forward strand.
ATCTACATTTCGGATTACATCTGTCATGCCACTCTAGTATGAATTATATAATAATATGCCATATAATGGCAGCTGTCACTTTGACATATGTCATTTTCGGAACTAAAAAATAAGTCCTGAAAAACCTATTACCTACAATGACTTTATAAGAACAAATATTAGGCTGAGAAGTTTTGGATCACCCTACATAGGGGATTAGTCCCATAGTAAAAGTTGGTCATAATATACAATGATATTTTAGGACAGAAAATTGTAATTATGAATATATTTGCCTATGCAAGTTGTGCATTTTTGAAAACTGATTACCAGAAAATGTTCACCAAAATGTATACTTGTGAGGTCTACTATTTGGAAAACTACTAGTCAATATATACCTACAGATGTAATAACCGCAGAACAGTAGGTACACACGCCAAGTCTTGTTCCATTTAGAAATAAAGTTCATTTACTCACGACAAAATTATGGGAATGCTGACTTATTATTCGTTATATTGGGGGGTTAGTCCCATAGTAAATGTTGATTATAACATAAAGATAAGTACAATGGCTTAGAAAAATACCCGGCATAGAATGTAGCACTTTATTTCCTTTTTTCCTTACTTCCGCCTAACCCACGGCGCGGCTCTGAAGCCGAATGACGTCACACGCGTAAATCCGTCGCGAGGTTTTTTGATTTCGTGCGGTCATGTTTAAAAATTCATAACTCCGTCATTTATTAAGATATTCGAGTAATTTTTTCACTGTATCTAATATAATTCTAACGTCTTTAAATGTATATAATTATTTTTAGTTTTTATGATAAAGGAAACTTCCCTATTCTCAATTTCTAAAGAAACTATGCCGAATTGTGTGGTAAAAGTGCGTAAAAACCAATATTCTGAGAGAGCGTCTGATCGACAGTCCTTGACTCTTTCTAACTCGCACCTAATGATATCAACGCATCTCATTCAGATTTTCTCAACCGACCAATTGTCCCTCTGGTATCTCTATGGTATGTTTTAGTGAGAAAATAATGATAGGTAGTTGATAAATGTACAACTAGAAACCGTAACCTTAACATTTCTAACAATAGAACCGAACTTCCGCTCCAATTTATATCCATTTTCCTTATTTGCTGAAACGCCATCCGAAAACCATTTTGAGTCGTTGGCACATCCATCTTGCTAACTGCTATACATCATCTGTGTCACCGCCGTCCTCCTCGGTACCAAGAGATATATATACCTACCACTGCGTTTTAAACACGAAATAAACACCTACATTACCCGTCTTACTACGAATGTTTTACACACGCTTTATATTATGTTTAACAGTACAAATTGTACGGTTAAACAGGGTTTAAAGGGTGTTTAAATCTTTTGTGGTAAGGACTGTACCACTTTACCATTTCCATTTTTAAGGGTCTTTGGACAGTTCGCCGACTGACAAATTTAGGGATGACCTAAAGAACGTAATATGTATTAGTTTCGTCCTATTCACGCTTTCAAACTTGCACATCACGCCCTCTCTTACTTTTGTAATTATTATTATTTAGCGCCATGTCGAGGTAATACTTTGACTATGCCGTTTACCAGTTTTTTAGGGTTCCGTACCTCAAACGGAAAAAAAACGGAACCCTTATAGGATCACTTTGTTGTCCGTCTGTCCGTCTGTCCGTCTACCCGTCTACCCGTCTGTCCGTCTGTTCGTCTGTGTGTATGTCAAGACTCTTTATCTCGGGAACGCGTAAAGAGATCGAGTTGAAATTTAAACTGTATACGTATATCTATGGTTTCTTGCAGTTGTGTAAAAGAAAATCTTCTCAATTATCGTTTAAAAAAGTTAGAGCCGTTTATGTCGTAAAAAACCGCATATTTCGCAAAAATCAAAACCTACAGGGTACTTCCCGTTGACATAGAACTATGAAATTTGGCGAGAAGCATTGTCTCAGAGTACCTACACATATAGGAATAAATCTGAAAACTGTACATTTTTATTTAAATCACAAAAAATAGGGCCTCAAAATTCACAAAATTTGGGTTCAAAATTCAAAGTGAGTAAATCGTATCATGTAAGGTATCATATATAATAACTTCTTTAGCAAATGCTAAAACAGGTTTTTAATTATTTCAACAATGTGTTTGTGAGGAACCCTCGATGTGCGAGCCTGACTCGCACTTGTCCGGTTTTTTTTGTACTGAGACTGCTCTGTTATTCAGAAAAGCGTTTGACAGTGACGTTTATTTGCTCGTTGACTTTCGGTGTTGCCTTATTCGAGAAAAATATTAGATACGCAAACTCGTTACTTTCCTAGTAGTCGCGAAAAATCACGGTTTAGTCCATTTCCATGGCCATTATTATTTCGTTTACGGTCGTTTTCGGCGGTAGTGGTTAGCACTACATCACGCGTACGTGACAACCCTGCCTAAGACACGTGTTCCTTTACGACGCGCCTTACGACGCTCGTCAAGTGAGAATTTATGGCAATGTCTCACTACTCTTTATGGTGTATAGCAAATATTTGTTTGACGTTTTTATTTTTCTGGTTTTTTGGGTCAAAAACTTTGATGAAGTTCTTGATAAGTTTCGATGAAGATACCTGATAGGCTAGATGATTTTTTTGATACCCTCTTGTAACAGATACCCATAAACTAGTTAGTCATTTTCAGTGGCGTGCACACAGTTTTAAGACAGGGTAGGCAGAAAATTTTACTCACCAAAAACACGTTGGTTTTGATTCGTCATCTCATCGATTGATAATGTAGGTAATTGCCAAATGCCAGCTTAAATATCTATCTAAATGTATAAAATTCAATGAAACAATGTTACTTCCTAAAATATTTGCATTGCATAGCAAACTATCTTTCGGAAATGTTCGGTACGAGTCGTAATTGTTCGTGTTAGCTAAGCAAAAAGACACTGGCTTTTCATGCAGTTGTGTGCGTGATTTTTGTCATTGTGTGTCAGTAAAGGCCACGTAGCTATAGGAACGCACACACATTAAATCCGCATGACCACGACCTACCACGAAAGCATACATACAAAACATTAAGAGATCCATAGTTTGTGTTTTTGCCGTGGCAAGGGCGGGTGGCGCTCGTGCAGCGCGAATCGGTGATGCGAAATTACCTGTCGATCTTAGTCTTGTCGAAATTAGCTGATTTATGATTTAAGTTTTTTATGTTAATTTGTTTATTGATAATATATTAGACTAGGTAAAGTATTATACAGAACCAGGGTAGGCAGTGTCTTTCTGTCTTTATGAAGCGTCCGCCACTGGTCATTTTAGGTTAGTTGTAGTTATTTTTGTTTTCGTTGATCGGATCTATTAACGAAAACAAAAATAAAATCCTTTTTCATAAAAAAATTTCCTTGCTAGACAAAGAGCGAACTATAGCAAAATATGACGTCACGGCCCGTAAATGACATACATTCACCATACTATGTTATGCTTTGTGAAAAAGGGACAAACCATCGCCTTTTAATCCCTACCAAAATATTTGCAAGCTTATATCTCTGCACCTGATCAGCCAATTTTTTTTTTCAGTTCACGAATCATAATCAATCGCAAAATTAACATATCTTAATACTAATTATTAATTCAATGTCAGTCAACTACCCTATTACAGTAGATATCAATTCGATCGAGAAGACTAAGAGCATACTTAAGTATTATAAATCACTGAAAAACGCGCTCTGAAAATCTCTTTTTTGTATTAAGGAAAGAGGTTATTGTGACGAATGCTTTGTTTAAAGAGAAACAAAAAATACTACCAATACGTGTTTAACAGTCAAAAGGTGACGTCCACAAGTGGTATATTATTCAGAGAAAAATCAAACCAAGATGATATATACATCATTTGAAAGCTTGATATATGGGCTTCTCAAAAATATTTAATTTTGATTTTTTTATACCTCCATTTTTTTATAATGTGAAAAATTAATTGTATGAAAAATAATAATACAGCTATGTATTTTTTCTAGTGTAGAGAAACTAACCTTTTTGTTAGCTTCTCTACATTCAAACTCTTTCAACGATAACACTGCCAACTAACAATTCTAAGTATGAAAATTTATTCCTTTTGACAGGATCAGCGATCCTTGTTCTAAAAATTCGGTCAGTCTTGGGAGAGAAGTCATCAAGGAGACACGAAAGATGGTGCATGTCTTGTGGTATTTTTATGAAAGTATATGTGGTGTTAGTTCATGTTAACGTGTGATCTTTGAACGTGGTGACGGGTCCTGCAGAGAAGACAGCATGAGCGTCTGGTAATTTTTCTTCGCGAGGCTTCGGTCTCTTTGACCTTGTTACAGGAGGACCTCATCTTTTGGGGCCACTGACCTTGCCACTTACCTTGGAGTACCGAGCTAGCGCTACAGGCGCCTCCACCTCAAGCGCCAGAACAACTCCACGGGCGTCTTCACGCTAGTGCCCAGCTAGCGCAAAAGCGCCTCCACCTCAAGCGCCAGAACAACTCCACGGGCGTCTTCACGTTAGTGCCCAGCTAGCGCACAAGCGCCTCCACCTCAAGCGCCACAACACCACGGGTGTATATACGCTAACGCACAGCTGGCGCTACAGGCGCTTCTATCTCCAGCGCCCTGCTGGCGCTACGTCTATCGGCGGGTCCAGCTTGTCTACGCTCCAACCTCGGCCAGCCTCCAGTGTGTTTTCTTTGTGTGCTACCCCTCCCCTGTTAGGCTAACATTCCACGGACTCTTTTCAAAATTCTCTCTCTATTCGCTTCAAGAAAAACATATAGACTATAAGTGCAGTGTTATTTATATGGTGAAATGAAAAGATGTGTAAACAGTATGGTTAGTTTTCTATATTAATCTCCTTTCTTCGAACCGTTAGGAATCCTAACCACTAGGCAGGACTCTTGGGGTAGGTTCTCTGAAGTCTCGTAACTTGTGGTGTTGCAACCGGCTCCCCCGCTTGCAACATTACCGGTTCTTACTCTGATACTCTTAACCTGTGGTGCTGCAACCGGCTCCCCCGTTTGCCACATTACAGGTTCCTCTAATCCTCTCTTAACTTGTGGTGCTGCAAACGGCTCCCCCGTTTGTAACATTACAGTTTATCCTGATACTCTTAACCTGTGGTGCTGCAACCGGCTTCCCCGCTTGCAACATTACAGGTTCTCTCTAATCCTCTCTTAACTTGTGGTGCTGCAAACGGCTTCCCCGTTGGTAACATTACACTAGTTTAGCAATAATTAAGTGATTCTATCGTTATTTTACTTGCATTCGTAGCTGATTCTTCCACATTCATCTCTTAATTTGCTAAAATTAAAAATTATAACCTAACAGTGTGACCAGTTAATAGGTACAATGTGACAAAAAACACTTCAAAACTGAGTCTAATTTGTAATAATGCTTCCATTTAACAATGATGGAGGTTACTTGACTAGGGTTGATAGAGATAAACTACCTACTGAGCCAAATATATTTATTTATCCTAATAGATTCAAAATTAATTAAAAAAAAAAATATGGAAGGCTATTTTTTTAACTAATGTAATAGATTCAGAAAAATATGAACTTTCTCGAAATGTAACGAGTGTTGTGGTTAGAATTTTTGATTATTATTATACCAGCTTCCATACATTTTGTGGACATGTCCTTTCAGCCACTGGGCGTACACTGCTGGACTACTTCCTTATAGGTTTTCAATAGGACCGATTCTAAGCTGTTGCATACAGCGTTTCCCAGCGGTCTACGTTTTCTGGAAATAATGGCTTAAATGATTATAATCACGTGTAATACTAATCTATAAGGCCCAATCTTGTCCACCACGCTGGCCCAGTGCAGTCTACGGTGGATTCATCAATATGAAAAAAAATGCCAGGTATATAGGTAGATGAATTCATTAACGCCATGGAATACGTATTCGCTATGCAGGTTGCCTCCCGATGTGTACCTTCACCAAAAAGCCAGTGGTTTGAAATTCTGTAGGTACGTAAGTGCCATTTGAATAAAATTTGTACCTACATAAGTTTCACTCATTATTATCATACTTATTATTTATTAGTTTTTACCCGCGGCTTCGCCCGCATGATATTTTGATTTTTGACGCAATTTCATTATAATTTATAGCCTATGTGTTATTTTGATATAATTATAAGCAAAGTTATTGCAAAGTTTCATCTCAATCCGTTCAGTAGTTTTTGCGTGAAAGAGTAACAAACATCCATCCATCCATCCATCCATCCTCACAAACTTTCGCGTTTATAATATTAAGTAGGAAGGATAGGATTATTTTTGATTATGATTGTAAACTTGTATTATTTGACTTCTGCACTTTGTTTTTGCATTGTTTGTTAAGCACTTTTTACTTCCTTTGCTTTATATATTTTTATATCACATTGTATCCTCTAACAAAAGGGTTCATCTGAAAACCAGCACTGGGTGTTCGGTATGCGTTTCGTTTCGTTTTGTTTCGTTTCATTTCATTTCATTGGTATGTAGCCGGTATATGAACCCAAAATGATGGAAGGCCAGTGTTTAAATTTAAAGGGCTAGTGTTATTAACACTAGGTTTCCACGGCTTATCAATATGTGTTCAAGTCAAACACAATTAAAAAATATTACAGAACCCCAACAAGTACAAATTATAATTATGGCTTCACACAAAATCAACTCATATACAGCGTGTTCAAAAAGCAGTTTCTGTGAAGTTGGTAACGAGCGCGTCAGACCGTGGCGTGTGCGGGACAAAGCAGCGCGTCGCCTACAACTTTGAACAGCCTCTATAATTATACGACAAGAGCTTGAAATATGGCGGTAATGAACTAGATATATTTTGGGCACAAACTAACAACGGTTTTGGTTTTATCGCCGCGGTTATGATAATACAATTTGAATATCGAAATTGAAATATAGGTATTTATTGAAGTGAAACTTCTAATGAGACTTTCAACAAGGTTGCGTTATACGTTTAACGCTACCACGTTACCAAGCAAGAGTAAGAGAGAAAGAAAGATACACAAAGGTAGAAGGAGAGAGAAATTTAGTTTTTCCTAACGGCAAACATAAATATCTACTAAATATCAGTACAGTAAATACATGTATTTGCACTAAAACTTCATTAATTGTGTCATAAGACATATACTTAGCGATTTCTGAATATAGAAAGGCGCGTGGTCTCCATTCGAGAACTACGGCATCAGCCATCTGTTTTGTAAAATATATAGCATTGCTCACTGCCACTTCAACTACCTACCCCTGCTGCTAAAAATAATTCATGATAAAATATTTGTTTAAAAATAAATTGAGACAGTTAATTTTTTAGATAGATCTGTGTCTTCATGCTCCATTTATGTCCAGCTAGGTAAGTCCAACTTTAAGAAAGAGGTCGATCGTCGAATCCCACTCGGCTGGGCAGCATTCTAAAATTGCGTGACGTCTTTTCATCTCAAGATGAGTTTTCGATAGTTGTGTGTTGCCAGTGATGACATAAGGAACTAAAACGTGGTCTTTTAATATGGAAAGACAGCCAAAAGTGCTATGGAGAGGGCTTTGCGTCTCTCTGCGGAATCGAATCAGAAATTATGAGATCCGAACCAAAGTTACAGACAGCCCAGCGGATTAGCAAATGAAAGTGGCAATGGGCAGTGGACATAGTTCGAAGATCGAATGGCCGATGGGGCCGTAAAGTTCTCGAATGGAGACCACGTACCAGCAAGCGCAGCGTAGGACGTCCACCGACTAGGTGGACTGATGATATAATAAAGATCGCAGGAATGAGCTGGATGCAGACCGCTTCCAACCGGCCTTATTGAAAATCCATGGGGTAGGCCTATGTCAAGCAGTAGACGTTTTATGACTTACTTTATGGTTAGCTATATTTAATTGTGTATGTAAAGAACCTGAGACATTTGTTGCAAACTCTATAATTAGTTGTCAGATGAAATGCTACGTACATTTTATTAGACGTAGGTACTTAGGACGTTCACTGCTGGACATAGGCCTCACCCATGGATTTTACATTAGATCGATTGGAAGCGAATGTTCCTGCGAATTTAAGTAGATCAATGGTGCACCTTGTTGTAAACGTTCTACGCTACGCTGGCGGTACATCATCTGTACTTGAGTAAATTTAGCTGCAGAAAACCCACATTTTAGGGTTCCATACCCAAAGTGTAAAAATGGAACCCTATTACTAAGACTGCCGTCATGTCGTCCGTCTGTCTATCTGACACCAGGCTGTATTTCATGAACTATGACAGCTATAACGTTGACATTTTCACAGAAGACGTATTTCTCTATTGCCGCTATAAGGTTTTCGATAATATAATTACTAATTACAGTCGAATTAATTAGGTACATAAATTAATCTATTACAAATTAGAACACTCTAACATAAAATTATCTAAAAAAATTAAAACAAATTAATAGGTATCTGCAATAGCATCGTCATAAAAAAACCAAAAATAATTAAAATTATATAAAATTAAGACAGCATTCAGTCAAATTACAAAATTTAAATAATCCTAACCTAAAAAAGATTGTATCTGCAATAGCATTGTCAAAACTCGCATTGTCTCTCAGTACAATACATGAAATGTGTAGCCATGGCCATCAAACTAGGTGCGAGAACACCTGTATTTTGATGGATAGCCTTCCTAATAATTACATCATTGTGAATTGTATTAATTACAGCAACAGGAAGATGCTTGAAATATTCACAAATTATTAAGATGTATGTTCCTTTTAAAAATAAAATATATTAAGAAAGGCTTCCATACGGTACGGAACCCCTCGTGCGCGAGTCCGAGACGCACTTGGCTGATTATTTATTTTTGTATTAAATTCATTTTGATGGGAAAGCCTAATCCTGACGGGGGCTCACCTAACAGTTGCGCAAGAATTGGTTTGTCCGCAGCTTGTAGCTAACGTCACAGCCGCCAAGTTGTGTGATTCGGATTATAGATATATTTAATAGTGTAAGTAAATATAAACTTCAGTACTATCCAAACTATAGTCATAAAAGGGGCCATTTCCGGAACCGCAAACGTTTGTGGTAAATGAAGGCCCTTCGAACACAGAGGATATCATAATTGCAGAGAAACAACTTGAACTTGACTAATTACCACCCACTGTACCCGTGTGTGTACAGATTTTAAATGTTTAATAAGAATAAGAATATATTTATTTACCATACAATCATTTGACAAAAACATGCGCAAAAGATAAGAACAACTCAAAAATAATACTAAAAGCCCAGTGTAGATAGGTACGTTGTTGACAATTAGTAGGTAACATATTATGTATATGTACTATTAATATTATATAATATTAGCAAAACAAAAAAAAATTACTGAGATAGATGACACAATAGATGATTTAATTTTTCTGATTATTAAAGCCGCATTACAAAAAAACATTTTTTAAAACGCTGCACACGCACAGGTACAGTGAGTGGTAATGGGTAGTATCGTGTAGTTACGCATCAGAGATGACAAGCTCATATTGATCAATCATACTGATGAACAATTAGGCTATATACTCGAAGGTATACGCTGAGATACATTATTGTTTATGTTATGACACATAGCAAAATATAACAAGATTATATTTTGCAAAAATTAGCATGACCGACTTCACCCGTGTACAGAATTCGTGAATATTTAGCACGGCTTGATGTAGCATTTTTGACACTATTGTTGATTTGTCAAAAATGGCTAAGTCGATTTCAATAAAATTTAAATGGGACTTTGTTTGTTTTGTTTCAAAATTCTTTATTATCAACATACATTTTATAACTACTAAGTACAACACAGTCTAATACTAGTAACAACTTAAAAAATATAGTTTGACTCTCAGGCTAAATACACCTATATGGTCAATTTTAAAACAATATAATTGTTAAAAGGGTACATAAATTTTGATAACATGACGGTCTAAAAAGTATGACTATATCTACCTGCAATTGAGTTTAATTATGAGCATTTTGTTCCAAGCTCATATTTAAAAGTTAAATTAATTGACGTTGTGTGCCCTAAAGCGATCATTACATTAATTTACGGAAACAAACATGATGTTCTATGGCTTTAAAATTTACATAATTAGGCACCTACCTACGTAGCATTTAGAATAAGGTATTCATTTCACTTGACCACAACAATGGAACATTTTTCAAAATCATAATATTATAATGTGATTGTTTAAGTAATGATTAGGAATACAAAAGTGAATGGCATTCGCGAACATGCTATCTACCCTAGACTCACTGTTAAAAACTCGCGCGGCGGGGGACTAGCTAGTACCGCGGTGCGTCATCGCTGTCGTCCAGCACGTAGTGATGAGGTAAACGATACCGTTTGTATTTGTCGATATACGGAAGTTTTGATAAACGTGTTTTGCCAATATTAGAAATTAATTTATTTCTATGTGTTATGTTAGTATGTGTATAGAATTTTTTAGTTTGTTTTAAAATGTATCTAAATACGGTGGGAAAATTTAATTTATTATGGAGCTTTTTAAGGTTTGTGTAGAATTTAGTATTAAAAGAGATTTTCAAAGCCTTATTTTGCAATACTTGTAATTTATCATGGTTTGACTGAGATGTGCTGCTCCACACTGGTGCTGCATAAGTGAAACAAGGTCTAATTAGTGCAGTGTAAATTTTAATTTTAGTTTTAGGACTAAGGTTACATTTTCTGTTCATTATAGGACTAAGCATCCGAACGCTTTAAGGCCTTTTTGCTTGACATAATCGACATGTTTTGTCCAGTTCAATTTAGTATCAAGAAGTAGTCCTAGATATTTAACCGAACTGGACCATGGCATTTCGTGTTCATTGATTTTTAATGTTCGGATGGGAGGACTACGTTTTCTTGAAAACATTATAGCCTCCGTTTTGGATTCGTTAAGTTTTAGCTTCCACTTCTTAAAATAATTTGAAAGTGTATCAATCGATAATTGAAGCCTGCTGATAATTAGGTTTTCATCATTGGACGATGAATAACAGGCAGTATCATCTGCGAAACAGGCGAGACTCGTACGCGGCTGTCTTGGAATGTCATTTAAATAAACTAAAAATAATATCGGCCCTAAAACAGAGCCTTGGGGTACACCAGCGGGAATGTAAAAAGTGTCGGATGACGTATTACCAATGAAAACCTTGAAATTACGTTTAGAAAGGAATGATTGTATGATTTTTATCAAGTATAATGCTACTTCTGATTTTAACAACTTGTGGAGAAGACCATCGTGCCAGACGGTATCGAAGGCTTTTTCGATGTCTAATAAGAACATACCCGTGGACTGCTTCATATTTAGATTGTGTGCAATATGTTCACTGACCCGCGCTAGTTGTTGAATAGTAGAATGTGACTGACGGAACCCGAATTGTTCATTGATAAGCCGGCTGTCAAGATAGTTTATTAACTGTTCGCAAATAATACGCTCAAATAATTTTGAAAATGCTGGTAATAAGCTAATAGGGCGATAGTTAGAAGCAATTTTATGATCTTTGCCCGGCTTGGGAAGAGCTATTACTTTTGCTGTCTTCCAAGCTATGGGAAAATAATGAAGTTTTAAACATGCGTTGAAAATTTTGGTAATAAGCACAATGCCTTTTTGCGGTAAGTGTTTTAAGAGAATGTTATGAATATTGTCCTCACCAGGTGTTTTGCGATTTTTGAGGCGACAAATATGTTTGACGATATCCCTAGGACGCACTAGCTGTATTTGACTATGTTCGATCGGTGACGAGTTTATGAAATCGATTGAAGCCTTGACTTTAGCGTCAATTTCATCATCAAACCAATCAGCTGTTAAACTCATATTTTTAACAAAAGCTGCAGCTAGTTCATTACACTGTTCGCCTACCGATGTTGTGACTTGGTTGTCAGATTTGTTAAGGGGTGGTATATTTGAAGCTTGTTTCTTGAGCGACTTCGCTACGCGCCATAAATCAGTGTGTGCGTTATTTATCCTAGCCAGTTTTTTATTCCAAATGTTATCATTATAAACTTGTATTAGATATTTGATCCTTTGTTGCAGAGCGTTAATTTCGGTTCTAAGAATTATACGTTTATTACGGTCAGTTGTGCGATTATCTTTATATCTAAGATTATTCTTTAGTTTAATTAGTTTTTTAATAAATTTAGGTAAGGGTTTAGGTTTAAACTCCATTTTGATTTTAGATACTGAACAGTCTCTAGCTGCGGTGATTGTGTTAGTAAGATTATTTACTTCAGCTTCTATCAACTCCGTGGAATTTATTGTTTTGTTTACTAATGAAATATTGTTGTTAAGGTATGACCGAAATTTTTGCCAATCTGCCGTTTTATAGTCAAAATTTACATAGGACTGTCGTACCAAAAAACCATTTATCGTTACTAGTACTGGTAAGTGGTTAGATGAAAGAGCAGTAATAGCATTCACACTCTTTATTTCCGGCACATTAGATGCTATCACAAGATCCGGCGTAGAAGACTTATGATCTATATGATAGTGGATGAGAGTGGCGTCAGATGGAGCATGTATGTTATAGTTATTATCTAACATGTGTTGAAACAGAGTATCACCGCGCGAATTTATGGTACCGGATGTACACCAGTGCGGGTGGCGAGCGTTAAGATCACCTAAGAATAGCACATGCTTGTTAGTTTTCAATAAAAGATCCAAGTCCTGCTCTAAAAGACCAAGGTTTGGCGATTGATATACTGAAAATATGTTGAATTTTTTAGAAGACACTGTAATTTCGATACCTATTGCCTCTAGATGTTTTAAAATAGGAGTGGTTATCTGTGAGTGGGGGATATTGTCTTTAACTACAATTGCCACACCCTGGCCACGATTATCGTGTCGTTTGTCCTGACGATAACTTTTGTATCCCGGAACATGAAGGGGTACTAGCTTCCCAATTTTGGTTTCAGAAATTGCGATTATATCTGACCCTAAGTCGCAGACCGCGAGATCTATGAGTTTTGGTAGTTTTTCGCGAATGCCATCCGCATTCCAATATAATATTCGTAACTCATTAACGTTGTTATACATATTGACCTAGGTGCGTTAATATAAGGACGACTTTGTCCATCATTGTTGTGCATGTAAGGAACTGGTTTTTGATAGTTTTCAGAGCGTTTAAAATTTGTAACATTTCAGTAGTTGCAGTGTCTATAACATCAGCATCATCCGTCGTAGTTGCAGCTCTTGGTACATCTGTAGGTGTCAAAACATTAGCCCAGGAGCGTTCACTCTGCTGAGGACGAGATGCAGCTTTTGTAATAACTGGTTTTGTTTCAGCAGGTTTAGTGACTTCTTTTACATTCTGTCGTTGCAGTGGTTTATTCTGTAAGCGTTGCAGATATTCGATCCTAGCAGGGCACTGGCGATAGTTAGCTGGATGGTCCTGCTTGCAGTTGCAGCACTTCGCTGGGCTGGATTTGTCTTTTTTGGGACAGTCTTTTGTAGCATGACCACCTATACACTTTACGCAGCGCTCGGAGAGATTGCAATTTTTCGACGCGTGACCAAAGCGCTGACATCTGTAGCATTGAGTACCAAAGCTATTGTTAGGCTTGTACCGCTCGATTTTTATCAGGCAATTGCAAAGATGTTTGATTTGTTTAAATTTAACAATGTCAGATCCCGCTGGAAGCTGCACCAATATAGGCAAACACGCAGATTTGCTAGCTCCAAAACTGCTTTTCAGTTTAGTCAGTGTCACATCCTCGAAACCAAGGGATGACAACTCATCACCAATTGTGTCGATTGAATCAGTAGGGACACCACGGATGACTACCTTGTATTTTCTTTCTTCTTTTCGAGAGAAAGTATGGCACTGGACTTTTTTAGCACGAAGACCATCAAAAAGTAACTTGTGACTCTCGTTCGAGTAGCAGTATATAACTACTTTACCAGATGGCTTGTATTCCAGGTGAAATTCATTCGTGAAACGAGTGACTAGTTCTACGATGGTTTTATGGGACCATTCATCTCCCGGTTCTAATATGATCTTAGGCATTCGGCTTGGCTTGTTGCGCTTAGATTTTACAGGGATTTGGGTAGTCTCACCTTGGCTGAAGTCAGAGTCTTCGGGCAGGCCTCCAAATCGATTGGATGTTTTTATGGTAGCTGAAGGAGTAGGTGTCTTCTTTGAGTTAGTAATAACTCGCTTGGGTTTCCTCCAGATTGCATCCTCCGCTGGTCTCTTGTTTGATAGGCTCTCCGTTGACGATGCTAACGGTGATTTCAAATACCTTTCCATGATGGGGAGAAGTGATGCGTATCGTTAAGTTTTTTTTTTTTTTTTATCGACTGATAGGCATCACTACCGTGCGGTCGTGACTACCGGTTTACTCGCGATGAACACGGACGAATGTGCTATGCGCGTGTGCGCACTGCGCAGCGCGCGAGCCGGCGAACGAAGGTATATAGAGCTATATACTCGAAGGTATACGCTGAGATACATTATTGTTTATGTTATGACACATAGCAAAATATAACAAGATTATATTTTGCAAAAATTAGCATGACCGACTTCACCCGTGTACAGAATTCGTGAATATTTCGCACGGCTTGATGTAGCATTTTTGACACTATTGTTGATTTATCAAAAATGGCTAAGCCGATTTCAATAAAATTTAAATGGGACCAATCTCAAAGTATACTCTTTCCAATAAAAAAATAATTATTGAAATCGGACAACTACGAAAAAAGTTATGCGTGGTTATACATAAAAAAAAATATATACGCGTCGAATTGTATACCTCCTCAGGTGGTTCGTCAGTCGAAAAAGGAAATTTGTTTCTTGAAAGTGGGTTAAATATAAGTTGTTTCTCTGTAAATACAGGATTTTTGGTGCCTGAAGCCATTTATTTAAGGGGAGTAACGCCCGAAGAGACGGCAACTCCCGGACTTCACCTGCTGAAGTTCGTCTTTTGTCGTTTGTGATTTAAACTTGGCGGCAAGATGGATGACGAAACGCTGTTTGCACTGGCTGTCTTAGAAGTTTTGTCAAAGTCTAAATTATTTTATTACAGACTTCGAAGAAGGAGGAGGCACAGAGCGGAGATACTATATTTGTGTGTATGTATTTTTTTGTGTTCACGGATATTTTCGCCAATCGTGAACCGATTTAACCCTTAAATGCACGTTGTTACCAAAAGTCTACAAACTCTATTTTTTTTTCTGTAAAATAAAAAAAAAACTAAATTTTGAAAAGTCATGTATATAAGAGTTAAACATAATCTTTTTAGTTCGAAATAATATACTTCCAAGGTATCATTAAAATTTTATCCAAATCGGCTGAGCCGTTTTTGATAAATTAACAAAAATGTACACGGATGTCACATCGATTCGTGCAAATTATTCGAATTCTGTACATCGATGTCACGTCTGAAAATCGGTGTCACGTTTTTTTTTGCAAAAATAAATTATTTGAAATAATTAGTTTTGAAGTGTCCTCGCTGGACATAACTTTGGCTCATGAGTAAAATAAGGGAGTCTAATTTATTGGTTGTTTTCTCGTAGATACCGAGGTTTGAATTAGATCCTTAATGATAATAATTATTTTACTTAGTTTGATTATCGATAATTCATACAATACGTTGAGCAGTCGTAGGCGCCAATAGTATTTTAGATATTTTTTCTGAGCTTAGGTATACAGAAAACCTGAATACATTTGAGCAGTGCCCTACAGGGCCCACAATTGTACATATTTTAAGTTTTTTACTATCTTTTTATAACATTGTGGAAGCAAATAAATATGAGTATGAGTACCTTTACTTGTACCTTTTCTTTTCTTTATCAGGGGGTCAACCTTTTATGATATTAAAAAATCTTTAGATGGATTCCAAATTTCTGTATACCTCGGTTTTGTGGGATTTAATCTGTATAACCCTCTAAAGAATCTTTTTAATTCTATGGTCTGTTCTTATTTTTTCACTAATAAGCAAGGATAACGCTGATCTACAGTACTGTATTTAGCGCCTTCTTTATATAATTGTGTAAAAATATTAAAACAAAGGGCATAGATATCTGGAAAACATCTAGGCCATATGATTTACCAAATGTCCACTATACTTTGTAGGTCGTATTACGTTGCTTTAACGCATCTTCGGTAATGGTAACATTATTTCTAGTGCCATTTCTGGCAAACCTCGGTGTGTGAATGCCTCCCGAAGAAGAAGCCTGCAGCCAGGGAAAGCTGCATCCCTAGCGGGTGTCCCGTCCTGAATAGTGATGATAAGAGATTATTATTGGGTTCAAATATTATAGGTTCTCCTATAATATTTGAACCCAATAATTGTTTCGCTAGGGGAAACTAAGCCTGTGACTTCCACCGAGGAAATATTAATATGCCTTTGGCCTTGTCGTTTCTTATTTTTTGTAGTCATTTTGACATTTGTGCAAAGGGTGGAAAAGTATAAAAGTAAACTACTACTCCAGTTCACTGTGAATGCATCTATTTCGCATTAGGATCTCTCTTTCAGGAGACATAATTTTCCACATTTATTTTAGAAGCAAACAAGTCAACTGTAGGTTTCCCAAATGACTTAACAATTTCTCTAAATGTTGAATTGCACAGCTCCCATTCTGTATCTATATTAGTATTTCTTGATTCTTTATCTGCATAAACATTATCTTTTAATTTGATGTAGGATGCAGTTATATTCATGATCCTAATCTCACAGCAATCTCAGATGTTATAAGTTATGTCGTTAGGGTGAGGGTGCTAAATACTAACCATTTTTTAGATACATGCAATTGCAGTTGTGTTGTCAATGATGCGTAGTAGGATATTACAGTTCCTTGAAAAATTAGCGAAGCATTTTAAACCAAACTGAGCTGCTAGCATTTCCAGTTGATTAATGTGTAAGTTTTGTTCTCATCCAAAGTTTTGTGCTGATCCAGACCAAAGTCCACCAACAACCTCACCCTTACAATATGGTTAATGCTGGGACATTACTGTCCTAATTTTACCTTTTGTTGGCCGCAGTTGTAGCTGCTGGTATGCTATAGCTTTGTCCCTGTTTTTGGAGTTTTCTGTCAAAATATTCTTTACTTCACTGTTTAAATTTGGCGCTTGTAGAAGCGTACTTATGATGTTTGCTTTTTCCTCTTTCGATAATCCAGAGGACAGAATATACTGCGAGTTTTTTGCTTTGTCCTCTTGTATTGTACCTTCAAAGTCATTGGGTTCTTCGTAATTCTTCCCCAGTTCTCTGTATGTTTCTAATAGCTCGTTTTCCTTGGGTGTGGTTTCATCTGAAATGCAGATAAAATTCCATCAACTGCATCGCCTATGCGTGTGCAACCGTATCACGTACGGTTAACAATCAGATGAATACTTTGTACTTGTCACAAAAAAATTGAAAGTGCAGAATATCGCTAGGATATTAACATCAATACATGGCGTATCGCGTTCGCAGCATCGATCTTCATCTTTGTATTGCGCACGGGAGCAGAAAAGGACTAAGTTAAACTTTTGTTTGAAGCAAAAGCTATAAGAATGAATAGTTTACCTTCAATATTTACTTGGGGTGTTGATTCTAAGGGCTGGTCATGGTCAGTTTGATCAACTGGCTCGGTCGATAGCGATGGCGTTGTAAGATGGCGTCTCAGAGGGCTCCAGTTTCTTGATCTAGAATCGGATCTAACCCGTTCTTCTTGACGAGAACTAATTCGTTGGAGATAGTTATGACATCTTTCTATCTTCTTCAATAGCTTTTTTTCTTATTTATTCATAGTTTTATGTTTAAATAACGCTTTGAATAAAATTCACACACGGCACTTGTTTGGCGCACGAAAAATGCAACCAGTCAGGGTTGCCAGGACTAAAACTACGAAACATCTTAATTTTTTTAGCTCGTAACACGCGGTACTAAAAATAATGCAAAGGGAGACTACACTGTAAACAATTATATTTCAGATCTTGGTTAAATAATTAAATGGATCAAAAAATTACATAGCTAAGTTAAATAATGAAGCATATGACCTAAGCGGTAACTAGGCGGTAGAGGTATGTCGCGCTGGATCCCACGAGGAATTTTGTATGAAATTCTGCGGCGAGCGAATTTTTTTACGGTTCTAGGATTATCTCGTACCTACTCGGTTATGGCTTAGTTAATACTCAAGCACATTATTTTAGATCTTCGACCGCCTGGGAACGCATACGGAATTTTGACAGATTGTATGGAGAATGTCTGTATAGTCTATGGAACTTGCGAATACTCCATATAAGTTCCGAAAACGACCAAGGCGTGCTAAATTAAAAAAGGAATTTATATACTACGTAACTGGAAGGCTCACTGTTACAAAAATACGGTCCGAAAGAGACTACTATGTGGCCGACGTGGCAGTGTCTCTTTCTCATCTCTCTACGCCAATCACAAAGAGGCCTAACTCGCCATATTGTCTCTTTGGTTTGCAATGAGTTACCAGCATTTTGCCACCACATTTCTCCCATGTGACTCTCATGTTTCAATAACTTTTATTCCAATGTAAAATACATTTTATGGATTCTGTGAAAGCTAATTGATTTAGTTGCATAAAAATGAGACTTGAGTCTTTTAAGTGAAATTACATTATTTCCAATGCTCCTGATGTTTCTATCATGCCATCTTTATTATATAATAGTAACTGTGTGAAAGTGACAAGGCATCTTACAAGTAGGTCTCTCTCTGGACCGTTTTTCCTTTTTTATTATATTTCGTTGAAAAAAGAACGTTACACTGTTGTAAAAAGGTTCAAGTTCCTTTTTATAGAATACTAGAAGATACGTCGAGTGAAACTACCAGTTACGTAGTATACAAATTCCTTAATTAAAAAATAAGCTCCAGGGGCATTATTTTTGAACTTCGAACGCTTGGGAACGTACACGGCACTTTGACAGTGACAGTTCAATAACCATTCTTCTTCTTCTTTTGTTTGGCGTCGCATTGTTGTGCATTTACCAGTGGCAAGTATTGAGTTTTAATAATTTTTGATATTTTTATCAAAATAGTCGCTGTCGTAGTCACGTCATAGTCCAATCAAGTCGCGGTCAAGTCCAAACGTCGTCCAGGTCATACCTCAGTAGAGTGGAGACTTTACTAGAGGCGTCTATGGAGTTTTGGTAAAAACACGAAACGACGTGATACACCATATTATATCACTTGCCTACACTCATGCACGTAAATCAGCTCATAATCAACGAAATACCACAATTTTTAACTAATTATCACTAATAAAACACAAGTTTAACAAAATTATACAATGGGGCGACATGACTTTTCCGCGTTCCCGCCAAAACTCCTCAATAACCATACGTTATATTTGTATATTTTTTTAATAAACTTAGCTTACTTTTGTAGTCTGTGGTTTCTTTTGAAATTGCTATGTCCACTACTAAAGCTCTGCGTGGAATTGATAATTTTACATAAATTTCGAAGAAAAAAGCTGTAAAGTAAAAATAACTACAGTTCGAGCCGTAATAAGTTCAAAAATAATACCCCAGATAAGCCTTTAATTTAAAAATAAGGTCCCTGTAAAATAGTTATGAGAAAATTATTAATATATTAATTATAACAAAAACACAGTTTAGTAAATAAAGTTTATTATAAAAAAAAACATAATTCACATATAACTGTGAAATACGAGTAACCAGTTACCAGTTGCTTACATAATTATCCCAGTCTATATCCACGGATATAATACTAAATAATTAAAATTAACACAATTATTTAGGTATTTACAGTTTGAACACATATATGCCTACGTGATGGAAATCTACATATTATATCAGATAAAAATAATGAAAATTACGAGGTACAAATAGTAAAAAACGATATAAAGAAGACAGATACTTAAACAAAATGATGAAACGAAAGTTTTCTTTTGAAATACAAAATTTCGAATACATTTTTTAGGATTTAGCCTTGTTTTAGAAAAATAATGAACATTTCATAATAAATGAACATTAATTCATAAAAATAAATGACATTAATCTTATACCTATGATTTTAAACGGTTTGTTGATGTTTTTAAATATTTAACTTCACATGTCTTTTTTTTGGGTAATTTTGATTGGACCCCTTTTCCGTGAACAGATTGATATGATATTTGATACATTCAATTTTGATGACAATACAATTTTTTGTATTCATTTTTGACGTAAATACAAGATGGCTACCGCCACAACATGGCGGGTTAGTACATTTTTTCATACAACCCCCTCAATATGGGTATCAAATGAAAGGGCTTTTTATGTAGAACAATTCAAATCTAGTGTCAAAATAAAAACTAAAAACACAAGAAATTAGTAAAAACTTTTCAATTAAAAGGTTTTATGTACTAAAAGCTAAATAAATTCGTGGGGCGTAGCGTACATAATCAAATCTTCCAGGCGAAGGCCACAAGATTTTTGAAATATTATTTTTTAGCTTTTAATGCATAAAACCGTTTAATTAAAAAAAAAACAATTTTACCCATACGGTCTCACTCCTGGGCAAAGGTCTTCCCCAATCTTTAGTATTAACAACATTAATTAACACAAGCAGAATACAGGCTTCAATCTTTTTTCGACGCTGCGTATATCTTTGCAGTGAAAGGCTCTTCAAATTTAACTGTTATTTCATACATGAGATGCACAAGTATAGAAACAATTAATCCAGCAGCTTTGCCTTCTAATAGTGAAATTCCCAGGAAAGACATCGTCGAGCCTCTGTACATAGGGTTGTTACAAATATTGAAGGGGAAAGCACTAACCCTTTCTTTCATCAGTATCCCGAAGTAATCTCCGTTGTACGTACCCGTGACGCCAAGCTGGTACATAGAGTTTAACACTAGCACTTGGCCCAGTATAAACATTACTACGCCAACGATTTCCAAGAACCCGCTGTCTAAGACTTCAGTTATGACTTGCTTTCTCATTGCTTGCTCGAAGAAGTAGCTTCTCACCATTCCCAAAGAAAATATCGTAACGGCGAAAACATAGCAGGCAGCTTTTGGAGATCCGGCTAGTCTTGTGAACACACGGGTGCAGTATTCTAGCCGCGAAACCAAAACCCAGAAAAGCGGGTTGAAGACCACGAAGAATAAGGAAGTTTGGAACGTAGGCTCGCAGAAGTCGATGGTAGATAGCGCATCTTGTATTGTTTTGAAAAAGCCGTTGCACTGTTCGATGTTCATCTTGAGGGGATATTATTGCTACGGAGGATTTTCGACGACTAGTCTGTGATTCTAAATTAGCGAGTTAAAATACCGGACAGCCAGTGAGTAATCGTTGTGACGTCATATGCTCTGAGGTGGGATAGACCAATTGTAACGCAGGCTCGTGTCGTATGATATAATTAAAGTTATTCCTGAGTTCAAGATCGCGTGTTCATTGCGACCCGGATACTTTATTGACACGTGAGGAGATGGTAACTTATTATCGGTTAGTAACTAACAGTGTTGTTTGTTTTGATATTCGAGAAATTCGAAGTGGCCTTGAACACAGAGTGGTACCACGGTTATCTTAAAGATTAGATTCTAATAATTTTCAACATTTGCGAGTCAAGCATTTTTGCATTTTGCACAACGTGGTACTACGGTTATCTTACAGATTAGATTCTAATAATTTTCAACATTTGCGAGTCAAGCTTTTTTGCACTTTGCACAAAATGGTACTACGGTTATCTTATAGATTAGATTCTAATAATTTTCAACATTTGCGAGTCAAGCATTTTTGCACTTTGCACAAAATGGTACTACGGTTATCTTATAGATTAGATTCTAATAATTTTCAACATTTGCGAGTCAAGCATTTTTGCACTTTGCACAATATGGTACTACGGTTATCTTTTAGATTAGATTTTAATAATTTTCAACTTTTTGCATTTTGCACATAATGCATACAATGATGTATGCATTTTGCACATTTTTATCGCATTATTATTCAAATTCCAGTGAGTTATTGTGTTGAATTTAATTTTAATACTATAACTTTCCCACCACTGCACTGGCATTTCAGTGAAGGAAAATATAGTGCAGCAGCCTGCATACGTCCTTAGAAGAAATTCGATGGCGTATGTGAATCCACCAACCCGCACTAGGCTAGCGTGGTGGATATGGCCCAATCACCCTTCGTAGGTAGGCTTCTTCTATGGTGAACTATCGAAAAGGCCGGTACAGTACAGCGCGAGTGAAATAGATGCTACATTCGATCTCACTCACCCTTAAGGCTATTGTGAACCGCGAACTTGCCCATACAGTACCATAATGGTACTAGCGAAGTACACATACGTGAGTAGTACCATCAATGGTACTAATTAATGGTACTACGGACAGAAAACCCCAAAAACAATAAGCTGTTATCTACCTCTACAGGGTCATACGTATTAAACGCAAAACCTTTTAAGAGCGGGTCTAGACTAATAACTTTTGTTCTAGGACTTTTGGAAAAACACGAAGAAAAACTCATCGTTTTCATCCAAAAAGTTCGTCAACGCAGCATTCGTTATAAATTCGCTTCTCCAGTGTATGGAGAAGCGAATTTATATCCGAATTTTCAAAAGTCGTAGTACAAAAGTTGTTTGTCTAGATGTGCTAGAGCCGCCCTTAAAAGGTTTTGCGTTTAATATCTATGACCCTGTATCCTACTCCTACTAATATTATAAACGCGAAAGTTTGTGAGGATGAATGGATGGATGGATGTATGGATGTTTGTTACTCTTTCACGCAAAAACTACTGAACGGATTGAGATGAAACTTTGCAATAATATAGCTTACATATCAGAATAACACATAGGCTATAAATTATAATGATATTACGTATATTTTCATAATATAACGATAAGTTTTAAGTAAGATCTGAGAACTCTGAGAAGCTACGTATTCTAGAGTGCGTTTCAAGATATGTCAAAAAAATCAACTGTCGAATCGAACAACCGTCAAATCATTTTTTGTTTTATTTTTTGGATTTTCCACTTCCTTTAAGGGTGGTAAGGTAGGGCCTCGGGTTTGAAAAACGGAACGTGACATAGTCTACTTTTTATCCCGGATAAATAAAGGGTTCCCATGGGATAGAACAAAAATCAAAATATCACGCGGGCGAAGCCGCGGGTAAAAACTAGTATATTACTTATACAATTTAAATGATTTTTGTCATGCAATTAATACTTCATCCGCCAGGATAAAACGTCTTAGTTTTTCGTTTTTTTAACGAATTTGAAGTTATAAGCTTTTGCACAGTCATATTTTTACGCTACAACTTGGCTGAAAACTATACAGAAACTAAAAACTTAAAAAAAAGACGTATGAGCGTGCTATATTTTTTACTCAAGCGATTGATATCATTTAGGTACCATTTATGGGGTGAAAAGAATTTTCTCCCGGGATGTAAATTCAAATTTATCAAAAATGTACCTAAAATTCTCACCATGTTCTACAGAAAACGCGAAAACAGTGGTCGATACACAGTTCTATTAAACCTTAATGATTCGTACATTCTGTTGTCTATTACCGTGCTGCTATAATGTTTGCCTTCCGGCGTTGCTTGCTCTGCTCTCGAATAGCCCGCTCCAGGGCAAGTTTAATATTTGTCGGACGAGAAATATACGCGATTAAAATGGCGGAATAAAGCTGAATATGTTATTAGCTGAGTCTGTTGTATGAGATTGTTTTACTATTTAAGTAGTTTATTGACAAAATTTTTCAAAAGATGATTTAATTTCGCGAGTTTAGCGTTGATTTTAATACAAATTCTAAAACCGCGAAATAATATCAGCCGTGAAATACTGTACAGGGCAAGTTTAATATTTTGGTTGGACGAGCGAAATGTACGCAAATGAAGCTCTAAATATTATTATCTTATATTGTAAGATTGTTAGTTTATATTGTAAGATTTTTTTAATAAAGTTACTATTATTTTATAACTAGGTGTTTTTTCGTGGAACTTTTTATTTTGGTAATGAATTTAATAGTTATTGGTTACACAAGAGTACAAAGTTGCTTTTTAACCGCGTACTCAATTTCGATGCCCGAGCAAGCGAAGGATTCTAAAATTTAATTATGAGCGCAGCGAGTGATTCAAAAATTATAATCCTGAGCTTTAGCGAGGGAATTAAAAGAGTAAAAGGTGAAAAATATTTGCACTCGTAACTTTTCATCCCACCTCAGCGAGGAAATGACTAAAGTCGTCCATATGTCAAATACTTCTCGCACTGTTTCAAATACTTCTCGCGTGATTGTTGAGGAAGAAAGCTCATTTGCGCATTATTAACAGTTTCAGTCAATCTTCTTGGCATCAAATAAACTTCCTCGTCGCTAGAATCACTCATTTTAGGTTTTTACCTTGTTTTCAAGTTTTTAACTTAAGGTTGTAACAAAATGACGTGAAAAGAAAATGGCGCGCGCAAAGCAAATAAAAAATGACCAAAAAGTTTCCGAGTCTGAGTTTTTAACAAATCAAAAAGGTTGTATGATTCATTCGGCACCTTGAAAGTAGAAGTCGAAGAAGAAGGTTTAATGATGTTTTGAAATCACAGGCTTAGTGTACACGATGTTCTAAATTCAATTTTACTTTACCCTCTAGCGGATAAAAACGGCTTTTGCACTCAGATAAAAAGAGCAAAAATACTATTTCCGAAATGGGGGATGAAAATATATTTTCTGAGTCTAAGTGTTAATTGTTAATTGTCTTGTCCATGTCTAGTAAGTGTTTCTTGGTATCTTTAATACAGAGAAACTATAATGACTTTATTATTTAACCAAACGAACGAAAAGTCTGTTTTCACAAGCTCTTATTTAGTTTCACCTGTTCTGTTGTCTGTCTGTAATCAAATCTTGCAAGTTAAATTTGATCCACTTCCTGGTTCCGATTGAGCTGAAATTTTGCATACATGTTTGAATTGCGTGACAATGCAATATTATGATGACATGGTGCTGATCTGATGATGGAGCTGGAAAGTGGCCAAAGGAACATTGCAATGAAACGACACAACCTCATCGAGTTAGGGCTCATTTGAATCGTATTGACGAGTAGTTTGTCTTTTAATGGTAACTAAATTTCTAATGGTGGACCTGAAAGGTGGTCTTAGGAACTATGTAACGAAACGACGCAAACTTATCGAGTTTTGGTTCGTTTGATTCGTCTTGGTGAGTACTTGTTCAGTAAAAGCTTGTTTTTTAATTATTCTTGTTTACTGTTTCAATACTATCCCCATAAGATAGTAACCTTAGTACCTATGGGTTCATGATGAAAAATAGTAATGACCTTGAACATAGTATTTATCTAGCTATGTAACCCTGCATTCTTCAGTTAAAGATTTCCCCTTCTGGAAGATTATGTAAACGAATAAACTTTGTACCCTCAAATTGGCGTAAACACTTACTACGATATTTTAATCGGCTAAGATATGGCGCATCACACGATGTTTCGTAAATAAGGCTTAAACTCCACCAGAGGAGAGGCGACCAAAGGAGGGACAGGAGATATTTGATGGCAAAGAGTTTTAATCCGTGTGTTCGCTGCATTAACGACATATTTGCTTGGCGAAGAACAAAACAAAACTCTAATTGGCTAACTATTAGTTTTTAACCGACTTCCAAATTGGAGGAGGTTCTCTGTTCGTCTGTTTGTATTTTTTGCATATGTTTAAAGATACTTTGGCCAAATAGGTACCGATCTGAAAAAATATTTTTTATTTAAAAGATTATACCTACCTACTCCCGAGTTAGTCTCGTTTATTTTTTATCAAAATCGGCTTTTTTATTTATTTTTTATTTCAAATAGGTTTGTGTTTGACTATAAACACACAGCCTGATGTTGCAGCAGCAGATATGCGGTCTAGGATGTAGCACGCTTACCAAGAAGATACCTATTTACTCGAGATTTGAGGACACCTACATTGTACTTTAGCGGAAAGACAGACTCAGGCAAAGCGTTCCACATTCTGGCAGTTCTTATGAGGAATGTAGACACAAAACGCTTGGTTCTAACGCGTGGGATGTCCACCATAAAAGGGCGGCGCTTTGACTATACCATTTTTGAAAAATCTAAAATATTAAAAAATTATATAGATAATTAGGTACATAGATTAGAGCAAACTATTCGAATTTTGTACACTATTGAAGTCGGTTGTGCCATTTTTGGCGAAAACTAAATAATTATATCTCATAGTACTTAGGATACTGACATTTTATAGCTTATGGGCAACAATGCTCTCTCTGTCTCTCCATTATCTCTCCACTTTGTAGAGTCTGGGCCTAAGCCTAATAAATTATGTGACTGATAACCCTTTTTCGCGCGTATCGTCAAACGGATATTATGAGCGTAGTTACAATGAGAGACGGCATTATCTGGTGATGGTGACACATGTATCTACACGTGGCGGAGTTTTCAGACGAGCTGGCTGACACGTCATCCGTGTCACAAAATAACGAGGCGCAGATGTGGAGCTCTGTACATTGCGCGCTTTGCAACGCTCACCGCTCGGGCACGGTAATGATAACAGTATTGTGACTCGACCTGTCCTTGAAATATATATGTATCTACAGCGCCACGTGGCCACGCAGAATGTATCACGCATTAGGACTTCAGTATTTTAATTACATCTACTTACAGGCGTTTATTATATTACTCATTTAATTTAATAGACGCGCATGAATTATGAGTAGTTTGACTTTTGTCTGTTAGATGGTTATCATGAGTACACTTAAATTCAAGAATCATACTCATTTAATTTATTAGACGCGCATTAATTATGAGTAGTTTGACTTCTGTCTATTAGATGGTTATCATGAGTACACTTAAATTGAAGAATCCGAGAGGACTTATTATTATTATATACTACGGGACTAATCGTGCACTAAAATTACGAGATAAAAAATGTCACGAGTGGACTCACGGGTAAATGGGTGACCACGATCGATGCAACTCGGTCGAAACGTCGGGATGATGAGGTATTTATTTACCTTGTAATTTTAGCGCGCACTGTAGTATACAGGGTGATTGGTAAACATTGAGCAACCTTTTAGGGGCTTATTCTGTACTTCTAAACTAACAACTTATGTTCTGCGACTTTCGTCAAAATACAACGGATCGCGTAAGGATATCGAGTTGAAATTTGAACTGTATGCGTATATCAATGAACTCTTGCATTTGTGTAAAATAAAAACTTCTCAGTTATCGTTTAAAAAAGTTAGAGCCGTTTATGTCGTAAAAAACCGCATATTTCGCACTCACAGAAATCAAAACCTACAGGGTACTTCCCGTTGATATAGAACTATGAAATTTGGCGAGAAGCATTGTTTCAGAGTACACATATAGGAAAAAATCTGAAAACTGTACATTTTTATTTAAATCACAGAAAAATAGGGGCTCAAAATTCACAAAATATAGGTTAAAAATGCAAAGTGAGTAAATCCTATCATGTAAGGTATTATATAAAAGAACTTCATTAGCACATGCTAAAACAGGTTTTTAATTATTTTAATATTTTCAGTAGTTTTCGATGTATGACGATAAAAGTGATAAAAAAACTGTTTTGTCGATGGTTATAGTATAGAAATTTAAACTACTTACTTCTCAATTTTGTGAAATTTTCTGGATTTATACGGAACCCTCGGTATGCGAGCCTGAGTCGCCCTTATCCGGTTTTTTTAACAGTTTCGGAATAATATGTTTGAAGTCGAAAAAAAAAGTACTTATACTGTTTTACTGTTTCCGAGGCCGCTGATAAAAGTTGCACTTATTGACTAGAACGCCTAAACTAGTGTAACTAAGAGCACGCTACAAACTGCTCTATATTTATATGCAATGTAATGGATGTACCTATGTATACAGGGTTACAGGCAAAGTCGATCTATTTCCGTTAAGCGTGTGTAGTTTACTACGTTTCTGACTGATTTGACTATAAAACACCATATACTAAATCTCACAGTTTTCGAGATATTTGAATTCAAATGCTTTTTATAAAAGGTTGATTTTACGGACAATATTGGGTAGTGAGGTCATAAAACATTATTGTATAATGTAAAAATCAAATAAAAATAATAATACTACTTACACGTTTCAAAATATCTGAGCTGATAGCTGAAAATTGGTAGTTTTATAAATACCAATTTCAAATATCTGTTTTTTTTTTTTTATTTAGGGTAGTGTGTTTCATAGTCAAATAAGTCAGAAACAAAGTAAACTACACGCCCTTAAAGGGAATAGGTCGACTTACCCTGTAACCCTGTAAATGTAAGTACCTTGTAAGTTTGGGTGGAATCTTGCAAGTTAAAGGACATGTCCACAAAATGTATGGAGGCTGGTATAATAATAATCAAAAATTCTAACCACAACACTCGTTACATTTCGAGAAAGTTCATATTTTTCCGAGTCTATTACAACAGTTAAAAACAAAAAAAGAGCCCTCCGATTTTTTAAAAAATCATTTTGAATTTATTAGGATTAGGATAAATAAATATATTTTGGCTCAATAAGTATTTTATCTCTATCAACCCTGATTAAGTAAGCTCCAAATTGTTAAATAAAAGCATTTTTACCTATTTTCACACACTTTTAAAGTGTTTGTTTGTCACATTGTACCTTCTAACTGGTCACACTATATTTTTTAATTTTAGCAAATTAAGCGATGAATGTGGAAGAATCAGCTACGAATGCAAGTAAAATATCGATATAAGCACTTTATCATTGCTAAACTAGAAAAAGTAATCAGCTGTATTGTTATTTTTCATACAATTAATTTTACACATTTGAAAAAAATTGGAGGGGTGAAAAAATCTAAATTAAATATTTTTGGGAAGCCCAAAAAACAAGGTTTCAAATGATGTATATATCATCTTGGTTCGATTTTTCTCTGAATAATATACCACTTGTGGACGTCACCTTTGACCAATTTCCCGGTTTTCGATTGAGCTGAACTTTTTCATGCGTCTTGACTCACTTAGTCAAGACGCGGATACCGAAGTAACGCAGCGTTCGAGACGGGCAGTTTTTGGATGGGCGACCGCAAGTAGCATTTCTACTGAGCGTTACCGTGGTCCGTATGCTAAGTTGAAATTGTAGGCCCCTATCGTTTAAACCTTTAAGCCATGATAATAGGCATTTTTAAATACTCTGAAACCACCACCCACCCGGTTACCCACCCGGCCTAAAAGAACTTATTTCATTAAGTACTTAGGTACCTAACACTGGGATGAAGGCTAATATAAACATGTGGAAACAAAAAAAAAACTGATAACCCACGATCGCGGATTTCATTGAAATATAGTTAAGAACCATCGCGATTACATCAGCTTTTAAAACAAAAAATGTATAAAATCTTGTTTAGGGTTCGGTGTATTCATTTTTAAGAACTTGTGCACATTGTCATATTTAGTTTTAGTATATCTAGACAAACATCTTTTGTACGAAGACTTTTGACAATTCGCAAAAAAATTCGCTTCTCCATACATTTTGCCGCTCGTCGACGAACTATTTGTATGAGAAAACTGATTTTTTCTTTGCGATTTTCCATAAGTCCTAGAACAAAAGTTGTTTGTCTACATGTACTAGACCCGCCCTTAATAGGTTTTGCGTCTAATATATATGACCCTGCATATTAGTCGTTTCAAATATAGGACGGCCACTGCTAGACATAGACCAATAAGACCAGTTGGTAGGGACTCGTACCCAGTACGATCCTGCTGTATTGATGAGATCGTCCTTCTACTTTGTGGGCTACACTACTCGCGAAGTTGCCCGAGGTTAATTGAAGCGGATAGTGTGTATAGTGTGGAAGCCGTGGTCACATATGACGTATTTCTGTTGCCGCTATAAATATTTATATTATTTTGTTTTTAGTGTTTGTTGTTAAAACACTAAAAACAAAATAATATAAATATTTAAGGGGGCTACAACAAAACTGACTTTTTGGACGATTTTCGCTCAATATTAATAACGGTGATAAATAGACACTTGAAATAACCACAGAATATTATAGTTTAATATTCACTTCAAATATAAATAACTAAATTAAAATAATGTAAATGTTCAGGAGGGGCTCTCTTACAAGAAACGTGATTTTTTTGCTCCATATTAATAACGGCAACAGGAAGATGCTTGAAATATTTACAGAATATTAAGTTGTAGGTATATTCTCTTCAAAAACAAAAAATATAAATTAAAATAATTAGTAAAGGTCGGGTGGCTAGCCCTGGTGTCAGAATTTTTAGGC
Organism: Hypomecis punctinalis; assembly: GCA_949316475.1. Taxonomy (NCBI): domain Eukaryota; kingdom Metazoa; phylum Arthropoda; class Insecta; order Lepidoptera; family Geometridae; genus Hypomecis; species Hypomecis punctinalis. Next base: position 3,855,749 of record OX438809.1, read on the forward strand.
CGCCTGAAGGCCTCTGACATGGCTAAGCGGTTATAACTCCGGGACCACAATTTAACGTGTCAACGAGCCACGGTAGCGCTTAGTTGGAAAATGTCATCCGCGGTCACCCATCCAAATACTGACCGTGCGGAACGTAGCTTGATTTCGGTGATCGCTGACAAACACCTAGTCAAACTACGCTACGAGCTTACTGATAAGAGTGAGGAAGCACGTTTCAGTGCAATAAGTCAGCGCTGGCAACACAAACTGGTCGAAAACTTTCGACTTGAGGCAACGTTGGACGAGAATATAATTAATACATAATTTTCCGAACGCTGACCAGGCTGGTTGGATTCGAAGAACTCGCACATGAATACCTAAACAATACAATATAAATTTACTGTACACCAAAAAACAGGTTAAATAAAAAAGTATTGACAATACGTATTCTTAAAATTAGGTGGCACAAGGGCGGCCTTATTCTCGCCTTGAGCGATTTCCTTCAAGTTAACTTTGGATGGACAGTAATCAGAGTACAAAAATTGTTGGTTGGTGCCGTTGGTGATGTATATAATAAACAAACATAGGAAAATATATCTTACAAACAAAATACAGTTATAAAATAATATATTGTACTACATCTTCATTAAAATAAATATACGTACAAAAACAATTACATATTTTTTTAATAAATACATTAAAGTTATTATTTAACATAATGAAAGATAGTGTTTGAAAACTAGGTTATTGAATATAATTATGGAGATACTAACCCTGCCTGATGGCTTCAGGCAGCACATTCCAAAGAAGGACTTAATGAAAGATTGGTTCAATCCATCAATATGCAGAAAAAATGGCAAGTCGATGGTTCTATCATAGGGAATCATCTGACATACCTACAGCTAAAGAATAAAATTGCACAATGAACGATGAGAGGTCTCGAACAGTCGGCGGATTAATTAATTTGATTATACTCAGCTATTGAAGTGAACCAAGGATTGCAAATTCAGCAGATTGCTCGCGCAGAAAATTATCGTTGCTTTTGCACACAACATTGCGTGTTGCTATGAAAAGTGCAGACTTTTAAAGATATAGTTATAGTACATTACTGCAGCGGTCAGTCACAAAGGAATTGATAGACGTGCGTGAGTTGTGGCAAAGCCGAGGCACACATGTGAGTTCATCATTGCTTAGTTGTGGCCAAGACTTCTGTAATAATTTTCTCAAATAATGCGTCAAAATTACTTACTAAATGGTTTTCAAAATCAATGACGAATAACCAACAACCATAGGTTTTCAAGCGCCAAAGTGTTCATTTGTTTTATTTATTTCAATAAATAACTTTCTATTTGCAAACCAGCTCACCACCTTAATAGTAAAGTAAGTTCGTTTAGACCGGTGGCCAGGCCTGGTATCAAAGCCTGCCTGATTAAAGTGTTTAAGCTGCCTGAAGGCCTCTGACATGGGTATAAACGGTTAACAACTGAGACCTACAATCTAACGTTTCATCCAGGCCAATATAGCTTTCAGTTGGAAATAGTTATAAGCAGTCTATCGGTTACATGGTCTACGGAAACCGCGGCTTGGAGAGAATACAAGAGCACTTGTGTGAGTAGCTTCATAATTTTCATAGAGATTAAATAAGTTGCGCCTGTAATTTTTCGTTATTATTGATACAATGCAGTCATTATTATTATATACTACGGGGCTAATCGCGCACTAAAATTACGAGATAAATAAATACCTCCTCATCCCGACGTTTCGGCCGAGTTGCATCGACCGTGGTCTTTCAGATTTATAACATTAGTAGGATAGGTAACTGTAAGCAGTGGTGGTCTAGAGGTAGTGACACCCGCCTTACAATCGTGAGGTCGTGGGTTCAAATCCCGGTCCCGTACCAATGAGTTCTTTGGAATTTATGTACGGAATTTCACACTACTGGCTTTTCGGTGAAGGAAAACATCGTGAGGCAACCTGCATATGTCCATAGAAGAAATTCGATGGCATATGTGAATCCACCAACCTGCACTGGGCCAGCGTGGTGGATATGGCCTAATCACTTTTCGTGGGTAGGCCTACGTCCTGCAGTGGACTATTCAAAGGCTGATACAGTACAGTACAGGATAACTATGTAGTGATGCTCAGTACGGAGAACTACAGATAAGGCGGTAGAAGACAAGTCGTGTGAAATATCGTAACATCCCTAAAGGACGCATAACTCGTAGCCCTATAAATACAGGCCGTATATCCATACCTACAAGATCGTCTCATAAAACCAACTGATACAGGCAATATACGTCCGTATCGCACGCGGCGGTAAATATTCATTATGATGATCCAGACTACAAATCCTGCTACCAAATCTGAATAGCTGTTGTGACGGTGAAGACTCTTCACACTTCGCTATGGCATAGAGACATAGACAATCCATAGGCCTGGCCAAGTGGTAATATTCAGGCACAGCAGCAGTGCAGTGCGATTACTAGGGAAATCTATGTTAGCAGGCTTGTTTGTCACTGGTTGTTGTTGTCACTTGTTTAAAAAAAAGTTTTTTTAGGGTTCCGTACCTCAAAAGGAAAAAAAGGGACCCTTATAGGATCACTTTGTTGTCCGTCTGACAGTCTGAACGCGCATATTTTGACACTCACAATAATCAAAACCTACAGGGTACTTCCCGTTGACATAGAACTATGGAATTTGGCGAGAAGCATTGTCTTAGAGTACACATATAGGAATAAATCTGAAAACTGTACATTTTTATTTCAATCACAAAAAAATAGGGCCTAGATTTACAAAATATGGGTTGAAAATTCAAAGTGAGTAAATCGTATCATGTAAGTAAGGTATCAAATAAAAGAGATTCATTAGCACATGCTAAAACAGGTTATACATATTTTAACAATGTGTAATTTTCGACAGATGACGAGAAAAATGAAAAAAAAAAACATTTTTTTTGGTTATTATAGTATTATAGAGATATTAACAAGTTACTTCCCAATTTTGTGAAATTTTCTGGATTTGTACGGAACCATCGGTGTGCGAGCCTGACTCGCACTTGTCCGGTTTTTTATTATGATAAATCTTGTTCTTCCGTTTCTTCGTTGGAGGCTATACAACACCTTGTAGATGTGTATTGCATATATAGAGATAAAACAATAGCGTATTATGAAGACGCCTAATGTTTTATGTGACAATAACGGATGACTATGGAGATTTATTTTAGAGTTATTTGATAGGTAGATATCTGCTCGTCGTCTGTCGAGAGGAGGAGAGATCAATAGAAAGGAGGTAATGGTTTAGCATCTTAAATAATTCGATCAGTGAGAAAATACCTCTAAAACAAATAAGCAGTACCGTTCCGTATTCATCCTATATGACGTATAAGAGACTTATTCAGGCATTTAAGAGGATCGTGAATTGACCAGTGTTTTCACTTTTTCTGTAGAACATTGAGAAAATTTCCGGTACATTTTTGATAAAATTACGTTCCGGAAGATAACTCCTTTAATTGTGACAAAATGTTATGTTTTTGGTGTCAATCGTTTGACTAAAATATATTGCACGTTCGTACGTTTTTTATTTAGAAAAAAAATCAGTTTATGTACAGTACTGATATACTTTTCAGACAAGCTTTTGCGTGATTTTTTAGAGGCTTTAGTGACTTTAAAGTCGTTTAAAAAACTGTATAAGACAAAATCCTAGCGAATGAAGTGCTGATTACATGAAAAAAACACTCAAATCGGGTAATATTTAGAGGTACATAACAGCTTATTGTTTTTTGACCAACTGGAGGAGGTACTCAATTCGGCGAGTATTTTTAGGGTTCCGTACCTCAAAAAGAAAAAACGGAACCCTTATAGGATAACTTTGTTGTCCGTCTGTCCGTCTGTGTGTATGTCAAGACTCTTTATCTCGGTAACGCGTAAAGATGTCGAGTTGAAATTTAAACTGTATACATATATCTATGGTCTCTTGCAATTGTGTAAAAGAAAAGCTTCTCAGTTATCACACAAAGAAGTTAGAGCCGTTTATGTCGTAAAAACCGCATATTTCGACACTCACAAAAATCAAAACCTACAGGGTACTTTCCGTTGACATAGAACTATGAAATTTGGCGAGAAGCATTGTCTCAGAGTACACATATAGGAATAAATCTGAAAACTGTACATTTTTATTTAAATCACAAAAAAAGGGCTTCAAAATTCACAAAATATGGGTTTAGAATTCAAAGTGCGTAAATCGTATCATGTAAGGTATCATATAAAAGAGTTTAATTAGCACATGCTTAAACAGGTTTTTAATTATTTTAACAATTTTCGATGAATGACGAGACAAGTAAAAAAAAAAACTTTAGTTGATGATGATGATGAGTACCTACAGAGATTTTAACAACGTACTTCCCAATTTTGTGAAATTTTCTGGATTTGTACGGAACCCTCGGTGTGCGAGCCTGACTTGCACTTGTCCGTTTATTTTTTTAAGTATAAACTTTTGGGGATATTACGAAAACCAAAATATTTCGAATTACGAAGGCTACAAAACTTAGATCGATAAGTGAATCCTACATAGAGTACTTAGAAAGGGTCGTTCCTCTTCAGCATTTGTTTAGATAATGCTGAACTATACCACACAAAGCAATATTTTTCCTGTCATTTATTAAGTCTAGCAGATTATAATGAACGTATTTACGGAACTTTAATATTTAACAGCCGCATCATATTTGGTTTTCACAATTTGCCGTTTCATCGGGCAAATTGTGAAACTGATATCTTAAAATAATATTTAAGTAAGCTAAGTAAGTAAACTAAGTAACTACCTACATAGGTACTTACTCGCAGTAGATTTGTGCCCCGCTTGACCGTAAGTTAATAAATCCTACATAGAGTATTTAGAAAGGGTTGTTCCTGTAATGCAGTGCCTAACCTAGTACATATATAACATTACATATTATGTACATACTCAAACTTGCAAGTATGCGAGAAAATCAAAATATGGCCGATTGAAAAGCCGCTAAAATGGTGGATAGCGATACATAATAATATCTAATATGCCTAATAAGTGTTGCGGGTCACACGTCTTACAGATAATGATATCTAAGTAATAACAACCTTCTTATCGCTTTGTTCTTAATTTGACATGAGTATTCAGAAAGATAAGAGTTATGGGTGGTTCCCAAGGTATCGTGATCTTTTTATATTTGAATTATTTATAAAAGCACGATCTATATTTTATTTGTAATCTAAATTCAAAATATTTTTTATGCTAGAAGTGAATGCAATAAGGGAGGGCGCTGTAAGCCGAAACACAAGCCACTAGCCTAGTTCGGCAACAGATATATAAATTAATTTTATCTTATTCTAGCTAATTAAGTAATAGAAATGTTCTTTATTACTGAAATGTTTTAGAAATTTGAAATAAAGAATTTATTTATTTATTATATTATTTTAACCGACGTCTAAAAAGAAGAGGGTTCTCAATTATCGGGATTTTTTGTTTACCACATTCTGCTTGAAAATGAGCAGTTAGGTCCAGGGTGTAGTACGATTAGGTAATTAAAGATACCGTAGTATGTTATATAATATGTACCTAGTGTAATATACAGGGTTATTTCTAATAAATTAGCAACCTTTTAGGGGCTTATTCTGAAAAACATCAAACATCAAAATAACAATTTTTGTTTGAAGACTTCTCAGAATCTCAAAAAATAATGTTGTTCCATAGAAAAATATTGTTCACTCTCGACAAAATGTATGGAACAGATTTTTTTTATAGTTTTGACAAAAGTAGCAGAACAAAAGTTGTTAGTTGTGATGTAGAGAATAAGTCCCTAAAAGGTTGTTAATTGATTAGAAATTACCCTGTATAGAAATAGTAATCTATACATAAAATAAATAAAATTGGAGTGTCTGTTTGTAATATTGAAATAACCGTTTTTTACTACATGCATATGAATATATATATGGTCTTTACACGAAAATAACATTTTTACAATTTTTGTATGTCTGCCTGTTTGTTCCGGGTAATCTCTGAAATGGCCGAACCAATTTTGACGGGACTTTTATTGGCAGGTAGCTGATGTAATAAGGAGTAACTTAGGCTACGTTAATCGACTGTTAGGCGGGACGAAGTTCGCCGGGTCAGCTAGTATTACATAATATGCCCGCCCATACACCAACCACCCATGTTATAAATTTTTGTCATTTGTGATTTTTGCAAACTATGTACCTAATATTTTTGAAAAGTGATCCCACAAATATTTAAACATAGTTAACAGCATCTGTATAAGATGCTACAGCAAGTTATTATTATGTGAGTTCGTATAAACCTGCTCCCCGACCGCCTAAGCAATAGCAATCGTAATAGCAATCGTTTATGACTTCATTTATAGCCATTTGGCACCGCCTATGTGACGTTAGCCATCAAAGTTGTTAATTCAACGATTGCTTTCACAATCCGCGCAAAGCAATTAATGGCTAACGTCACATAGGCGGTGCCAAATGACTAAAATGAAGTCATAAACGATTGCTATTACGATTGCTATTGCTTAGGCGGTCGGGGGGCGGGTGGCTAGCCCTAGTTTCATAGTTTTTAAATCGCCCGAAGGCCTCTGACTAGGCTAAACGGTTCGTTCAATTACAATTTACCTACAATTTAACATTTCACCCGAGCCACGGTAGCGCTCAATTGTAAAAGTCACCCGTGGTCACACATCCCAAGAATGACCGTGCCGAACTTTGCTTAACTTTGGTGATTGCTGACAGGCAGATACACCTAGTCAAACTACGATATAGGTATGAGCTACACACATCAATATGAAATGTAAGAAAAAATGCCGAGTCGATGGCTACAAAGTAAATTATTAAAACTACATTACTATATTACTTTATTGCTATTTTATTCTTTAATTTATATATTACACAATATTCATTTCTCATTAATTACTCATGTATACATAAAATTATATTTTGTAAGCATTTAACATAGCACTTTTGAAAAGTTTGGAAAGCCACCGCGACACAGGGAATCCTACAGCGGCGGCTAGAGAATAATTAATGATGGATAATAAAGTCTAAATTAATTCATACTTGGACATACAAATACAACTACATATACTAATATCTTGAAAATAATCTTATAATTGTTATTGTATAAAATCAAGTATATTCAATATCATTAAATTGTTTTTGAAGTCACTTTGGTTAAGAATAAAATACTATGATCAGCATATTATTATTAGTTTCAAATAAATTATTATTTATTTATTCTATGAGCTCAATTTTTTAAGAGAGGCCAAGCCAAAACGGTGTAGCTAAAGTAGCCATAATTGCTATTCCATTTTTGTAGGCGCTGTAATTTTTATAATTTATTCGAACTAGTTCAATACTACAGAAAAGTTTCTAGAACTGAAATCATCATCATCATCATCAGCTTATTTCGGCCCACTGCAGGGCATAAGCCTCCTCCCCTTTACGCCAACTATCCCTGTCCTGTGCCAGTCTCATCCAGGTGTTGCCGCAAAACTTTTGGATGTCATCACGCCACCGTTGTAAGGGTCTACCGGGACTGCGCTTCCCGTCACGGGGCCACCATTCAGTCAGAGACCTGCTCCACCTGCCATCATCACATCTGGCTAAATGTCCAGCCCAACGCCACTTGAGATTGATTATACGGGATCCGATATCTGCCACCTTTGTCCTCCTACGGATCTCCGTATTTCGAATTCGGTCACGTAACGAAATAGAACTGAAATAAATGAAATTATTTTAAGTTTGCCGATTAATACAAAAAAAAAAACAAACTTAATTAGCCTACAAGACGGAGGGTGATCTCGTAATATAAATAAATAAAATAATATCAGCGGCAATTTACGAGTAAATCATAGCCATTGTACGTTCAAAATGATAAGGAGTAATTATAATTTTAATCAATTCATTTCGTTCTCAAGATTCTTCCCTAGAACTTGGCTCGTAAAACAAAAGTCCCTCTCAGGACCCTAATTCAAATTTACGAGCTGCTCCGACTCCTTTATCTTAGTGTCAATCAATGCAAATCAGCAGGCTGATCGCTGTAGCTGTCAACTTGTAATCGCAGTCGTATTAACTTTCTTATGCTTATATCACACCTCCGCTGCGAAACAACAACTGCGAAACCGCTGCGTGAGTTTCGCTGTGCAACAGTACTTCACTTACGCGAAACTATAATAGCGAAACAGCGAAACCTAAAACTAGAACAGTTGAGAAATAAGACTCGAAAGAAAATGTAGTCGCTTTCGGAGTCAGTAAGTACAAAACAGGTCTATTTCTCACTGCTTGTATAAGTTTTTCAGTAAATTCCAAATCCATTGTTCCTATTTCGCTCATTGTCGATTGCTACAGACGCGTCCGAGATACACGCGGAACCGCTCCAAAATGGCGGACAACTGGCGGAGATGTAGACGGCGTCTAAGCAAATGAGCGAAATCATGTTAGAAAGAGACAACATCATAGTCTGTTTTGTACGTTAGAGCAGGGAATTTCGCTATTGTTTCGCCGCCCAACAACTCACAACTCATAGCGAAACTATGGCGGTTTCGCCCTTTGAGTTTCGCAGCGGAGGTGTGATATAGGCATTAATATGTATATTGGATATGTAGAAATGTTTCCTCAATCTGTTTATTCATCCAAGTATAGTTTTTCCGTTTATCTCTTTAATTCCCAGTGTCACTTGTACGTGCCCGAACTTTATAATTCTATTTTAATATTAACTAATTATGTCATAATTGAATTGTATTACTATCATTTAATATATCTTTTTGACATGTATTTGGAATTATTGTATATTGACATGAAATAAATGATTTTATATCATGTAAACATTGGTTATTTTTTTGCCCTTTTACAGCTGACTCGATTAAATTTATAGGATTTATGTACGTAGGTATATCATGTTACGAATGTTTGGCAACTGCCGACATTTAAGATTTCATTTTCTATGAAATGCAAACAATGTTTTAAATACTATATTGTGAATAACGTGAGTAACACGGGTAGATCCGATGTCTACCCGTGCCCAAGGCCGACGCAATTTGGTCGAAACGTCGGGATGATGAGAAATTTATTTATCTCGTAATTTTAGTACGCGGTTAGTTCCGTAGTATATAATAATAATTTATTCAAATCGCGAAAGTTTAAAAACAATATATAATTATGTAGTCAATAGCAAAACTACCGAAAAGCGATATGAATACTGGTTCATAGGTTTTCATCATTCAAACAACTGGCACGTTAACCGCCCATAACTGTTTTCAAAGAGGAAGTTAAAAAATTATATCAGTCGCAATCTTTAATTCGTTCTTAGTTTTTTGGGTGGTTTATTAATTTGTGTGCTTATTATTATTTTTGTTTACTTATACATTGTTTATATGTGTATGTTAGAAGTTAAAAGTATTTATTAGTTTATTTAACTGTATTATTTATACATGTATTAGTATTTATAACATTTGTATGTATGTCCATTGTATAATTATTTTATTATTTTGTTTTAGTTTTAAAGTGTCCTCTAAATTAGCACACCTCGTCGTATTTTCTTTTGCACCTATCTTTCTCCATACTAAGGTTGCCTGGAAGAAATTACTTTCAGTGATAAGGCCGCCGGTTGCTTCACATGTTTTAGCATCTATTTGCCTCTATTTTCTGTTTTATGTGTGTGTGAATCAATAAAGAGTTTATCTATTTATCCACTTTCTTGTGTTTACTTGTTTTTTTTTAAATAATTGTACCTAAATGTGATCAAATTGATTGATGTGGATTGATTGAAATAAGTTATTAAATGATTTAGCTTTATTTGACATTGGTATGAATATTGATATTTTTGTAAGTATTTAGTTTCTTGTTAAGTTTTTACCATTGTGCAGATTTTTGTTGACTATTCAAAAGTGTATCTCTGACACCCATTTGTCGAATAAATAACTATTAACTATGTTGTGAAAATGGCTAAAATACAATCACACACTTAACAGCCTACTTATTACTCGTACTTCCTTAAAAAATAACATACCAACTTTCACAAACAATTTCGGCAACGACTTCCTAAGCTCGACGCTGGATTTGGCTTATACGTTTTCCATGGACATAAACCGTCATCAGGCTGCAAGATCTATTATTAGGTCAGGAACTGTAAGATCAGGTCGCTTTTATGACCCTGACACATGGCCTCAGGTTGTTGATTTTATAGCCATAGAGTATGGCTGGGTTGTTGATTTAGGCCATACGTTAACGCCTAATAAATACTGGTTTCTCCAATGAATATCAAATTGAAATAGGTTGCCTCTTTAACCGCCTTCCAAGAAGAGGTGATTTTGAATTCGGATGTATGTTGTGTGTCTTTATTTTTCGTTTCGTTATATTTCACTGTCCCGTTGACCTAATCGCGAGTGCCGCAGACCCCTATGCCAAAAGTTTTAATAAAAATAAATAAATACATATTGGGGGACATCTTACACACGGTCTCTGACCCCAAACTAAGCAAAGCTTGTGATATGGCTACCAGAGACTGATATATTACAGACTAGTTTTTACCCGCGGCTTCGCCCGCATACGCAATATATCATTATAATTTATAGCCTATGTGTTATTCTGATATATAAGCTATATTACTGCAAAGTTTCATCTCAATCCGTTTAGTAGTTTTTGCGTGAAAGAGTAACAAACATCCATACATCCATCCATCCATCCATCCTCACAAACTTTCGTGTTTATAATATTAGTAGGTACGCAATATATCATTATAATTTATAGCCTTTGTGTTATTCTGATATATAAGCTATATTACTGCAAAGTTTCATCTCAATCCGTTTAGTAGTTTTTGCGTGAAAGAGTAACAAACATCCATACATCCATCCATCCTCACAAACTTTCGTGTTTATAATATTAGTAGGATATTACTGCAAAGTTTCATCTCAATCCGTTTAGTAGTTTTTGCGTGAAAGAGTAACAAACATCCATACATCCATCCATTCATCCATCCATCCTCACAAACTTTCGTGTTTATAATATTAGTAGGAAGTAGGATACATATTTTAAATACATACTTATACATACATACATACATAGATAGTACCTAAATAACACCCAGACACAGAGCAAACACTTTTGTTCATCACAAAAATGCTTGCCCTGGGTGGGGATCGAACCCACGCCTCTTTGATCCAGAAGTCAGGTTCACTAACCACTGAGCAGTCAATTTGAGTTTGTCAGTTTTAGGGTTTGTTTTTCTCCCAGGGCAACTATTTTTGTTTAGATGGTGAATAAATAATTTTCATTAACGGAAATTATAGCTTCGTGGATTTTAAAACAGCGTTCCTGGCGGGAACGAGGAAGAACTAACAAAAATATATGACATCACGAAAACGATAATAGTTTTCGTTTACTATGCTTACTATGTTAGGTATCTTCTAGGCAAGTGTACTAGACCCTAGACTGCATATCTGCATGAATGGCATAAATTACTATGACTACCTACTTACTACGTCAAACGCAAACCTATGTTAATAAAATAATAATTATTTTTCACAAAAAATAGCAAAACTGACTTCCATCGTGTGCAAAATTCGAATAGTTTGCACGAATTTATGTATAAATTTTTTACATTAATGTTGATTGTTCAAAAACGGCTTAGCCGATTTCGATAAAATTTAAATAGGACTACGTCGGAAGTATACCTTTTAAACTAAAAAATATTTTTTTGTTTCGGTTCCCAATTGTCGATTCTGTTTTTGTATATTTATATTATGGATAATTGTGTTTATTTACAAAATAATTATTTTTTTTTTTATTTCGAATAGGTTTGCGTTTGACTACACACTGCCTGATGTTAAGCAGATGTGCGGTCTAGGGTGTAGCACGCTTACCTAGAAGATACCCATTTACTCGGGATTTGAAGACACTCACGTTGTACTTTAACGGAAAGACAGACCCAGGCAAAGCATTCCACATTCCGGCTATTCGTATGAGGAATGAGGATTTTATTAAAAAAATACAAACTTAACAGACGAACATAGAACCTCCTCCTTTTTAGAAGTCGATTAAAAAACCTCATACTGCGGAGGCCTCTGAGGATACGTTTCAATTTATTTTTCATTATTGTTTTCAAACTTCAAACTGGTCCGCCGACGGAGTTCTGCTCCATTTTCTAAATGATAACATATCGTGAAAAGAACGTTAAATTAGTGAAAAAAAATTGAAGTCTCGCGTAGACAATGTGGCTGGCTGTAAGTCAAAAGATAAAGCGAGTTTAATATAAAATTAATAATTATTTTTCGCAAAAAATAGCATGACCTGCTTTACCCGTGTACAGAATTCGTGAATATTCCGCACGGATCGATCAAAAATGGCTTAGCCAATTTCGATAAAATTTAAATGTGATTAATTTCGAAGTATATTCTTTCCAATAAAAAGAGCTATTGAAATCGGACTACTATGAAAAAAGTTATGCGTGGTTATACATAAAAAAAAATATACACAGGGTTACAGGGTAAGTCGACCTATTCCCGTTAAAGGTATGTAGTTTACTTTGTTTCTGACTAATTTGAGTATGACATACACTATCCTAAATAATAAAAAAACAGATATTTGAAATTGGTATTTATAAAATTCACAATTTTCGTCTATCAGTTAAAATATTTTGAAACGTGTAAGTCGTATTATTATTTTTATTTGATTTTCACATGTAAAATAATGTTTTATGACCTCACTACCCAATTGTCCGTAAAATTAACCTTTTATAAAAAGTATTTGAATCCAAATATCTCGAAAACTGTAAGATTTAGGATATGGTGTTTCATAGTCAAATCAGTCAGAAACGTTGTAAACTACACACGCTTAACGGGAATAGGTCGACTTAGCCTGTAACCCTGTATATCTATACGCGTCGAATTGAGTACCTTCGCCGGTGGTTCGTCTCCGTCGGTCAAAAATTTGAGACCATCGGTACTAGCGAGACAATCGAGCGATCGATTTAGTACGAGTCTTAGATAGGACTGTAGTCGAGTTTTGAAGAAATCTCCATGGGTGATAAAGCCGCCACTTTGTAATCATATTTTTTGTCACATATGTGAAAATAGTGTTTATTTTTAATTGTAAATAAAGAGTTTCGTCTGTCTGTCGCAGTACAGTTCTGTCGCACAAGCGTTACTTGCACGACCATCTGTGGAGCTCACGTAGTACCGAGATAGCCCTAGTTGAAATAGCAGTTGGCAGGGCACATTGATGAGATCAAAAAGTTCTCCACTGTAGACCGTGTGCCGACAAGCGCAGTGTAGGACGTCTACTTACAAGGTGGACGGATGATCTTCATTAAGACCGCAGGATCGCGCTGAGTGCCAGCCGCTACCAACCAATCTTATTGGACATCTTTAGAGGAGCCTGTGTCCAGCAGTGGACGTCGTATGTCTAATGTATGTATGGATCCTCGTTTTTGCCCAGGGCTATGTACAAAAAATATATAGTGCCTTTCGAGTAAATATCTATAGAGTCACAATCGTGCAAAAAGTGTCCGAGCCAAAACCCTGCCCAAGCTACGTAGTGGGCAGGCTTTTTAGTTAGTCGTGAGGCGATTGCAACCCGACTATTACGCCGCACGATGCCAAAGTCCTCGATTACAAGCACCAATTAGGTGACATAACGTCGAGATTCGAGAAAACGGGTCATAGTCCAGTCGGGGCAGACATAAAACTAGCCTGAAATAGAAAAAAATCCGGTGAGCGATTTTTTTTCTTGAACGTCGAGGAGGGTAGTAGTAGTTGGAAGTATAAATCTCGATTTTCGAACTAATCCCGGTAGAGGGTTCGCCGCTATCTTGTTTTAAATTTCAATTTTTTCGTTTTTCTGAAATAACTCGTTAATTTTCAACTTCAAAGCAAAAATAGTAGTAACCAAAGTTGTTGGAAATTTAATTTCTCACAAATTTGGTCATCATCATTTTTTATCAATATTTTCAGAGTTATACTATCAAGTTTTTCAAAAAACCGTAATGGGTGGTATTTTATTTTCTTCAACTTTGGTTTTCGCCCTTTTTTTGCTCCACGATCAATATTTTCGGATTTATACTCAAAGCGGAGGTGAAATTGTTTTTATTTTTCGCTTTTTTCTCTTTAACAAAAAAATATAAAAAAAAAATCGCTCCTTGGAATTTCTTCTATTCAAATGTCTGCTCCGACTGGACTATCATATTGAATTATTTAATGTGAATATCCAATTCGTTATGTATGACGGCGCTCGGACATTTTTTTTACTACTTTCACTTAGGGAGTGTGGCTCTGTAGATATTTGCTCGAAGTTAACTCTAGTTTTGTTTATGCCTAACCTGTTATTAAACTCTCTGACAAACGAACTAACAAACGCCAAGCTATTTGATTCATAGTAACTTTACCATGTCGGTGGTCGTCTTTGATAGATATAGATAGAATCAAACAACTTGGCAGCTGTGAAGTTATATACAAGCTGCGGATGACCCAATCCTAGCGCTGCTCTTCGTGTGAGTATTAGATTATATTTTGTAGTTTGTAGTTAACATCATATCCGCCACATTTTAGGGTTCCGTAAAACGGGACTTTTTTAATGAGACTCCGATGTCCATCTGTCCGCCTGTCAGTCTGTCACCAGGCTGAATCTCATGAACCGTGATAGCTAGACAGCTGAATTTTTCACAGATAATGTAGGTATTTCTGTTGCCGCTACAACGACAAATACTAAAAACAGAATAAAATAAATAGTTAAGTGGGGCTCCTATACAATAAACGTAATTTTTAAGAGTTTTTTGCTTGCTATTAATAACGGCAAGAGGAATGGCGTTAAGGGGGCTCCAACACGGCACGGAACCCTTCATGCGCGAGTCCAACTTGCACTTGGCCGATTTTTTTTGTTTCGGCCTATATCTTGTCACTTGTCCCCCAAAAGTGGCGCGATCCGTCCAAATGGAAGGCGAATTTCAGCTGCAGACAGCCTGTCACATAAATTCAATTTCACGCGCGCGGCTAAATGAAGACGCCTTCTTTCAAATTGGAATCGCACGCCTGATAGATACTCCGTGTACTCTTTTACGTGCTGAGGCCCTAGTACCTACGAGGCAGAATAGTAAACAAAAACCTTTATGGTTTTCGTGTGGAAAAATGCCAAGTATTGGTGTGGCTCTAATTATGTTTTTGTTAATGAAGACGCCTTCTTTCAAATTGGCATCGCACGCCTGATAGATACCCCGTGTACTCTTTTACGTGCTGAGGCCCTAGTACCTACGAGGCAGAATAGTAAACAAAAACCTTTATGGTTTTCGTGTGGAAAAATGCCAAGTCTTGGTGTAGCTCTATATTATGTATTTTTTAGTTTATCCTCGTTTCTGCCCAGTGCGATGCACAAAAATTACAGTGCTACACGAAAACTACAGTAGTTTCCGTTTACTAGTAATACATTTACTACTCGTTTTTGCCCGGCGGGACGCCGCTGTACAATACATAGTAGATTGTACTATCATATAGGAGCAAAATAATATTTTTACGGCGAGGGCGCTTTTTTGAATCCTGCGCGAAGTGAGGGATTCTAAAGTAGAATCCCGAACGTAGCGAAGGATTTTTAGTAGAACCCTGAACATAGTGAGGGATTCAAAGTACGTCGCCCGAGCCAAAAATATATTTTGCACCCGAGTGGTACACTCTACTTTGCATCACCTCTATGAGAAAAGAAAAGGCGCCTCATATTTTATTGTAATATTATTATTTCATAAAATGTAGAGTAAAATTAAACTTAATTAAAATTAAATGGTTTATAATAATAAAACAAATAAAAACTTATATTTACATTCTTTTCATTCATTTTCTTGGCGCTGAACACTAACATTACAAATACTTCCAAATTCAAAAAGTGCGCGGCAAAGATAATCCCGGCGCACTTATAAAGTTCCTTATAGAAAACACCATCTTTGGGCGCACTTAAAAGCGAACTAAGTAGTCCTTTTCGAATAGATGTGATAAAAACAATATTTTGGTGCCACACGAACATAACTCTAGTTTTGTTTATGCATAACCTGATATTAATCTCTCTGTTATGAAACCTGGATGCTAGAATGAGTACTTATAATGGAACTAGCCATGTTTTCAAATGATTTATAAAAGAAAGAGGTTCCTAATACTTGCTAATACTGTCTATTATAGTTGAACCGAGAGAAAAACCAGAACTAAAATACGTATGTCTATCGCTTAAGAACACTCCTTAGACATGGTTATTAAAAATCAATTAGCATCCTCTTAGGGGCTTATTCTGTACATCAAAACTAACAACTTTTGTTTTGAAACTTTTGTCATAACTAAAAAAAACAGCTGTTCCATACATTGTGTCGCGGGAGAACGATATTTTTCTATGGAACAACATATTTTTTTTGAGTTTTGACAAAAATCGCAGAACAGAATTAGTTAGTTTTGATGTAAAGAATAAGCCCCTAAGAAGATGCTTATTGATTAGAAATAACCCTGTATACATTTACTTTAGCGGGAATGCGAGCTTGCTTATTTTCAAAATAAAATTCATAAAAAAGTTTTAATAATGGAATTTTCCCTCAATCTCATTTGTAACATGTAACTGTCATCATTATGAAAATTATGCCAAAAGACGCGACATTTTGCTGAAAATAATACAGTTGTAGAGTTCCGTACACAAACGTACCCGGAAATCGACATCTATGGAATTTTTATTCCTCTAACAAAAAAAGCATGAATATTTGAATTGATGAAATACATTATCGTTTTGGGACGTATTTGTTATGAAAACATTTATATTGGTATCTCCTATAACACTGTACTGTATCAGTCTTTTTAATAGTCCACTGCAGGACGTAGGCCTACCCACGAAGGGTGTTTGGGCCATATCCACCACGCTGGCCCAGTGCGGGTTGGTGGATTCACCCACGGATTTGAACCCACGACCTCACGATTGTATGGCGGGTGTCACTACCTCTAGGCCACCACGGCTTATAGGCCCCACGGCTTAAATATGTTGATTTTAAAATGTCTTAATAATATAACCCAAAAAGAAAATTTTACATTCTCGTAAATCATAGGCTCTACACCTACTGAAGTGCTTAACAAATCGAGTGATTCCACGCGCTATTACTCATCTATGTAGAGAAAGGTCGCCACATGCAGTACAAATCGGCTCAACATCAGGCCAAAATTTGGCCTATGTTTGACTACATTTAATGTAGTCAAACATAGGCCTAAATTAAATAAAAAAAAAACAATTGTATTAGCATTTTATTGTTTACTATTAATATTTAAATGTCATTCTATACTAAACAATATTTTATCTAAATGTATACAAAAACAGGCTAAAAATCCAAAAACAATTCAACATGAAAATATTTGACCTTAAAAATCTTACTTACTTGATTAAATTCGGCTATACCTACTTACTGTTACAACGTTGTATCATATTTTATAGTAGTATTGTTAGTTTTCATAGAAACAATACAATTGTACAATAATGAAGTTGTCTCGAGTACTCCACGAAAAAAAAAACATGATCTTAAAAAATGTAAATAAAATCACGGAACCAGAAGCTAGAACGTCCACGCATTTGACATTTATTTAATAAAAAAATAATAATTTGCTTCCACAAAAAGATCTACAACAAAGCTGACAGACGCTTGTCCGGCCAAGATATTAGAGGTCTAAAATTACGGAGAAATCTGTGTCACAAAATATAAAAGGTGCAGAAGTTAAGAGTAAACAAGTCGCTCATCACTCCATACAAACTCCAGTGATTGCTGTTGAATATCTAAAACTAAGATTTATATCACTTTGTATTTTCAAAATATATGTTTTTTGCTAATAATACCGTTAAAAAAAAACATTCGAATAATATAAGCCTTGGAATATTTGAATTCTGACTCATTTTTTTAGGAAACTATGGATGCAAAAAAAACACAGAAGAACTAAACTGAGTCATCTTTTATGAATAGTTTCAGCGGTTTAGTTTATATATTCGTTAGTTCAAATAACTATTATTTAAATAAATCCATTCAAAAGTTTTTTTAAGGTTCCGTACCTCAAACAGAAAAAACTGAACCCCTATAGGATCAATTTGTTGTCCGTCTGTCCGTCTGTCCGTCTGTCCGTCTGTCCGTCTGTCCGTCTGTCCGTCTGTCCGTCTGTCCGTCTGTCCGTCTGTCCGTCTGTCCGTCTGTCCGTCTGTCCGTCTGTCCGTCTGTCCGTCTGTCCGTCTGTCCGTCTGTCCGTCTGTCCGTCTGTCCGTCTGTCCGTCTGTCCGTCTGTCCGTCTGTCCGTCTGTCCGTCTGTCCGTCTGTCCGTCTGTCCGTCTGTCCGTCTGTCCGTCTGTCCGTCTGTCCGTCTGTCCGTCTGTCCGTCTGTCCGTCTGTGTGTATGTCCGTCTGTCCGTCTGTGTGTATGTCAAGACTCTTTATCTCAGAAACGCGTAAAGATATCGAATTGAAATTTAAACGGTATACGTATATCTATAGTTTCTTGCAGTTGTGTAAAATAAAAACTTTTCAGTAATCATTTAAAAAGTTAGAGCCGTTTATGTCGTAAATAACTGCATATTTCGACACTCACAAAAATCAAAACCTACAGGGTACTTCCCGTTGACTTACAAAAATCAAAACCTACAGGGTACTTCCCGTTGACTTAGAACTATGAAATTCGGCGAGAAGCATTGTCTCAGAGTACACGTATAGGAATAAATCTGAAAACTGTACATTTTTATTTAAATCACAAAAAATAGTTTCGTTCTGGTGTTCGGCTTTGCCTTTCCTTTTTCGCGAGATGTGGAAGTTTCTCCACCGATCAGAGCCAGATAGTGTTAGAAAAAAAAAAAATATCTACTTCGCACAACATAAACCAATTATAAATAATACTTAATACAGATGATTGTAGTGTATTGTGTCAAAATAACATCCTTCTTTTAAGGGTAGGTTAAGAAGTGAATAGGCTAGCTAGATGACAGTCACCATGCCTATTGCATGAAATAGAAGCTATGAGGAATTGAGCAATTGAGCATCTCTTCCGCACTATTGATGTTCTGTGTCTTTGCTAATTTCAGAGATATATTCAAATTTTCTTTGTCGTACTAACAGAAAAATGAGCATTTTGTTGGACACATTTTATTAAACGTCAACAACAGTTAATAGGTTCATACAATGATACCTATAAAAATAGAATAAATAGAGAGAGAAAGAGAGATAGATTTCATATATAACCTAAAGTAAGTAAAGAGAAATGGAAAAGGCATGTTATTTGAGTTTTTATTAGTCATTAAAAAAAATCCCTCAAAAGTCATGTTTAACTTATTTAATACTTATTACAACAATTAATTAAACAAAATTAAAAATTAAGGTTAATAAAAATAAAAATTGAAAAAGATACGTCAAACAGTTTCTCCTTAAATAGCTCGTTTATAGTCTCTACGTACCGACGCGACAAAACGAGGTTAGACGCACGCCATTGCCATCACCCTGCGCAATTATAATGTAAATTCCCGTGAAAATCTCGAAAAAGAAGCATTCCCTCTAAAGCAATTTCTATATTTGATTAATTATGCCTTCTTTCATATGTGATCTCTACAGTTCACCTTGTTTCATTCATTTTCACCATTGAAGATAAATGTCAATGTTTCAAACAGAGTTTCTCCGTACAGACGCGACAAAATGCGACTAAACACGCTTAGACGTACGCCATTGTCATCACCCTGCGCAAAAAATTAATCAGCTGGTCCTAAACAACGTTAATTTCAAAGCATGTCATGTTTAGCTAACACAGTCTTTAGTCTTCAGTATGAAGTACCCCTACTATTATCAGTGCAGTTCACCTTGTTTCAAACCATTAAAGAACATGTTTTAATGTTTCAGACTGAGTTTCACCACGTCGACTCTACACAGCTCGTTTGCAAACGTTTCTACGTCCGACGCGACAAAGCGTGGTTAGACGTACACCATTGTCATCACCCTGCGAAATCATAACCCTTAAAATATTGAAACTAAAACGTTTTCTTCTCAATTAATTACGACGATAAAAAGTTAGGCACGTCTTAAGCAATTGAATTTGGTATGAAGTAAGCATCCTTTTATCCGTATGCTCCACAGTTCACCTTGTTTCAAACCATTGAAGAAGATGTTTTAATGTTTCTGACGGAGTTTCTCCGCGCCGACTCTACACAGCTCGTTTGCAAACGTCCCTACGCACCGACGCGACAAAGCGCGGTTAGACGTACGCCATTGCCATCACCCTGCGCAATCATAATGAAAATTATCCCGAAATCTCGCGAAACGAAACTCGAGTCCCACTTCAAAAACATCTTTAAATTACACGAGGGCACAAATTTCGGAGCGTGAACACGCATAAGTCGCCGACTTTAGTGGCGATTAGCGAAAAATTAAACCCCCCAGGGTTGTATTTAGATTGTCGCGCCCCCACCCCCTCATTTGCAGAATACTAATTAAATAAGTTCGGGGCTGTGCTCTCAAGTTGTAACTTTGTTTGGAGGTGGGAAGCTGGCGGAAAACATTTGGAGGAGGCAGTGAGTATAGTTTGCATTGAAAATGTGTTCATCATTGATGATTTTTTTTTTAAATTTAAAATGAAATTTATTTGAAATTTAAGACTACGAGTATTTTTACAAAAAGCGTTGAATAATTAACACTGCTGCCAGATATAAGTAAACCTACATAATTATGACCGTGAATTATATACCTTATTTAGATTGCATTAAACTTTATGTTAAAGGTTTTACTTTCGCGAATTTCGTTTGTATTTTTAATTTTTTGTTTCAATTATTATGCTTCGACATCATAATTGAAAGAACCGTTTTAGTTGTAAAATTAAACAAAAATAGGTATATTTCGTTAGTAGTTAAAACTTGAGACAACGAGCGTGTTTTCATGTAGGTTCACTCTACTGAGCTTACCAGCTGACTTTAAAAACATTATTGTAGATATTATATCAAAAACGGCTCAGCAGATTTCGATATAACTTAAATGTGACCACTTCGGGAGTATTTCTACTCATTCGAACTATTTTTTTTTAAATCTGTACACAATTGGCGATGATATCACAAAACACACACAAGCGCCATCTGTGAGAACTGCTTTAAACCAGTCGGTCACTTAATGTGAAATTATTAGAACTTCTTACCATTAACGAGAAATGGAGCATTGCTTAATCAATGAAATGATAATCATCATTTCATTCCAACAATGTAGTAACTAGTTGGTAAAAATGATAGACATTCTCTAATTCGACATCTTCGCAGACAGCGTTTCTAGCTTAATTGGACAAAGCATCTGGGCCGGAATCCCAGAAAGATGCAGGTTCAATCCTGCGAACGCGTCAATTTTTGAAATGTTTATCACAAAAAGAAAGTTTCTATACACCTGGTGCGTGAAGCACGATAAAAAAATCATTTCAAACATTGATATCCCTATCGTTGCGCAGTTTGTAGCTAACTCCACAGACACTATTTAATTTGATTCAGCAATTATAAGTATTTGATACCGCTCGTAGCGTAGTTTGACTAGGTTTAAGTCAGCGATCACCAAAATTAAGCAACGTTTCGCACGGTCAGTATTTGGATGGGTGACCGCTGGTGGCATTTTCCAACTGAGCGCTACCGTGGCTCAGATGACAGGTTAAATTGTAAGTCCCGGTTTTAACCGTTTAGACGTGATGACACGTGAAATTGTAGATCCCGGTTGATTTATGATTATGATTTATGAACATATTTTAAGATTTTTACTATCTTTTTATAATATTGTGGAAGCAAATAAATATGAGTGTGATTTAACCGTTAAGCTGAGAGGCCTTCAGGCGGCCTAAAAACTCTGACAGGGCCACCGAACTTACTTTAGTTTTTGATTCAAGAGCTGTCTTTTTATGCCTTCTCCAAAGCGATTCCTTCCTCTCTCAGTACATTCAGGAAGCCATGAATTTCAGCGGAAGATAACTGCGACTTATCCAGTCCAACACTCTAGTAAAGTCCCAGTAATTAAATCTGCTAATTCAAAATGTTCACTGTTATTTTAACTTAACCGTTTGCTTAGTAGTTTAACCGTAAAGGCAGATGTGTGCTGTGTTTTAGTATTGTAAAATTATCCATTTTGGAGCAAAAGTTGCTGTGAAGCCGTTCTGGTCTAGGGGTTGTGACACCCGCCTTATAATCGCGAGGTCGTGGGTTCAAATTTCACTCCCGTACCATGAGTTCTTTTAACGTATGTAAGGATTTTTACACCGCTGGCTTATTGGCATTGTGAGGAAACCTATCGAATATGTATACTCTGACTGCCTCGGTGGCCCAGTGGTTAGTGACCCTAACTTCTGGATCAAAGAGGATTGGGTTCGATCCCCACCCAGGGCAAATATTTATGTGATGAACAAAAGTGTTTGCTCTGTGTCTGGGTGTTATTTAGTTACTATCTATATAAGTATGTATTTAAAAATAAGTATGTACGGTGGACGTCCTGCGGCTGATAGATAGATAGACATAACTGAGTAAATAGCGTTATTTTTTTTTTTTTACATATGCCGAAGGCTTTAAAACAGAAGGCCTAAAATGTGATGTCATCGTCAACTCTGCACCCTGTATACAGCTAGTTTTATTTGCCATTTAAGGATTGATCCCGTAGAAAAAGTTATTCAGCTTGACCTCCATTTTGGAACTCGGTAAATTTACCAACTGCCAAAAAAGGAGGAGTTACAATGTTCGTCTTTTTTTATTTTTTTTATTTATGTTTAATACATGTTACAATAATATATAAACATATTGTACCAAGAAACCATCGTAGGTTTATATAGTTCACCTCCGCGCTGATTCATAAACACAATATAAATATATTTAGAAACAAACATATTAGTAAATTGTAAACATTTTACGATACGAGTCAAATTACTTAATATGCTTACAATAACAATTTAAGTTACGTAGTCATAATACACCTCATTAAATTAATTGCTAAATATAGTAATTATTTTACCAACGAAACAATACTACAAAATACCAATAAACGAAAAATTCTTTATTTAATTAAAGGTCTATATGTATCCTACTAATATTATAAACGCGAAAGTTTGTGAGGATGGATGGATGGATGGATGGATGGATGGATGGATGGATGGATGGATGTATGGATGTTTGTTACTCTTTCACGCAAAAACTACTGAACGGATTGAGATGAAACTTTGTAATAATATAGCTTATACATCAGAATAACACATAGGCTACAATTTATAAAGATATTTTGTGAATTGTCCAAAATATAACCATAAATGTTGAGTAAGTAGGAAAATTCTGCCATCTGCGAGCTACTCTAGCGTGCGCTGCAAGAATGTCAAAATAAACAACTGTCGATCCTAATAAACGCGAAAGTTTGTGAGGATGGATGGATGGATGGATGGATGGATGGATGGATGGATGGATGGATGTATAGATGTTTGTTACTCTTTCACGCAAAAACTACTGAACGGATTGAGATGAAACTTTGTAATAATATAGCTTATACATCAGAATAACACATAGGCTACAATTTATAAAGATATTTTGTGAATTGTCCAAAATATAACCATAAATGTTGAGTAAGTAGGAAAATTCTGCCATCTGCGAGCTACTCTAGCGTGCGCTGCAAGAATGTCAAAATAAACAACTGTCGATCGAATATCTGTCAAATCAATCGATGAGCAGTCCTTGGATATCATCATACTGATAATATATTATCCTTACTAATATTATAAATGCGAAAATAACTCTATCTGTCTGTCTATCAGTCTGTCGGTCTGTTTGTCGCGCTTACACGCCAAAACTAATGAACTGATCTCAATGAAATTTGGTACACAGATAGTCTAGAGCCTGAGAAAGGACATAGGCTATATTTTATCCCGAATATTGCATAATTCCCGTAGGATAGGACAAAATCTTGCGTTAGCGAAACTGTCACCTATCACAACGACGCTAAAAGGCCCAATTTTGAAGACACCATCGTAATTATAACAGTAAATTAGACTATTTCTGTTTCTTTTTCACTTTCGGCATTCGATAGAGAGGACACTTTTTACGTTGCTATTAAATTTACGATGGCGCGTTCATAATTGGGTTGATTGGGCCTAACATGGATTCACAAAACGTAATTAGATGACAGGTGACATACATTGACTGCAGACTTTTATAAATGTCTCGCTTAGCATAGCAAAGGGACAAATTGTCTTTCTTGCGCCGTTTGCTGCAGCACTGCTCCGCTGACGGCGCCAAAGTATCGACGCAAGTCGCGTCCCATACTAAGGGCCGTCTACACTTCCATGGGACCAGCTTCATACCGTCAGGCCTTTTGCCATCACCACGCGCAAACCCATTCGGTTAGAGTCATCCATCATCCATCAGCCAAAGGACGTCCACTGCTGGACATAGGCCTCCCCTATGGATCTCCAATAAGACCGGTTGATAGCGGCTTGCATCCAGCGTTCGGTTAGAGTACGGCTGCGACATTGGCGATCGCAAAAGCCCTGCGTATGACATCGTTCACAATGGCGTGGCAACCAATTCGACCAGCGCTTCTTGACCAAGAAAGACGGTGGTGACCAAGCTGGTCAACTAGGGTACTTGAATAGGTGAGAGCGCTCAGCTATGTGCGGCGCGGCAGCAAAGTGGGTCGACTATCTCGACGATATCATCAATACCGCCGGTCGAGCCTGGTCACGATCGGCAAAGAGCCGAGGCAGATGGCACTGCAAGAGAGAGGCCTATACCCAACAGTGGGTCAAAGAAAGCTGCGGATGATAACGATGACGAAACAAATTAGTTGAGATTGGCTGTTTTTTGGGTTTGAAATGATTGTTTGCTACAATATTTGTGTACCGTTTCACATTGAATTGGGGCTAATATTTTGTGGCGCATTTACTGTTTTAGTTACCATATTTTTTGACAAGATAAACATAAATTAAATTATATCGCGGGCGAAGCCGCGGGTAAAAGCTAGTAGGTATATATTTTTTTTGTGTATGTTCATCGATATTTTCGCCAAGTGAAAGAACTGAACAAAAGAAGCTTTAAGAAAATCTTCTTTTGTTCAAAATACTCCCGAAATGGGACTACCCATTGAATTTTTATCGAAATCGACTGAGCTGTTTTTGACAAATCAACAATTATGTACCTACATAGATGTCACATCGATTCGTGCAAACTATTCGAATTCTGTAGACAGTAGAAGTCGGTGTTGCGATATTTTGCTATAATTATTCAAGAGCATGACCGTTGAAATTACACTATTCGTTTTCATCCCCGTTTTGGTTTCTTTAAGATGAATCTCATTAGAGCAGCTAAGAGAGCCGTAAGTCTTATCATCCTCTAAATTAGAGTTAAAATGGGATAAATGTTATAAGTCAGCGACTTTGAAGTTATGTAATAGCACGAGCTGTGCTTGCCTAGATAAACTTTATTAAGAATATCGTCAGTTCTGCTTACAGCGTTGCTAAGTAGGTACAAAGCTTACCGCGCAGTAAGTTTAATTTCTTTTACACTTAAAACCAACTTGTTGCCTTTCAGATTTTTATTTAATTAAAAGATCCAATAAAGACCGGTCATCTTTACTTAAATAAGAACGCTATCAAAAGTCTCATCAGATGAGAATCACATGACCGAT
Organism: Hypomecis punctinalis; assembly: GCA_949316475.1. Lineage (NCBI taxonomy): Eukaryota > Metazoa > Arthropoda > Insecta > Lepidoptera > Geometridae > Hypomecis > Hypomecis punctinalis. Next base: position 3,881,387 of record OX438809.1, read on the forward strand.
TTGTCAAACTTTTTTAGTTTGAAAAGGTACTCCCGAGATAGTTCCATTTCAAATGTATCGTAATCAGCTGAGCCGTTTTAAAAAAATCAACAATAATATAAAAATTGTATACATCAACCCGAGCGAACTATTCGAATTTTGTACGCGATGGAAGTCGCGTACGGAATTTCACACCAGTGGCTTTTCGGTGAAGGAAAACATCGTGAGGCAACCTGCAAACGTCCGTAGAAGAAATTCGATGGCGTATGTGAATCCACCAACCCGCACTGGGCCAGCGTGGTGGATATGGCCCAATCACCCTTCGTTGGTACGTCCTGCAGTGGACTAGTAAAAAGGGTGGTACAGGAAGTCTCTTTTGCCATTTTGTGCGAAAAAAAAATATTTCGGAACTTTAGAATATACATAACTACTTTAGATGTGTGGTAATCCGTGGACAAGTCACGGGCTTCCGGCTATCTACATATAGCTACGTATAATAATATTATAGTTACGGAAAGTGTCTTTTGTTATTTTTACCAGCTCTATAGACGACTTTCTTGATCCATTTGGTGACACCTCTGCTTTCAATACTGGAAGTACTGCGATCGATTCTCAACCGGGCAGATCGTCGTGTGATGATTATCTGTTCTGTCACAGTTCCGTTCTGTTCATGATTGTGTATTCTTTCACTAAGCAAATAAATTGACACTTACGTAGTGGTCATACGGGGTAAAACGTTCCGCCTAATTCTTTTTTAGCTTTAGTCCTAGGCTTCGTTTACGGTGACGCGGGGCGTTGCGCGTCGGGGCGCCCGCACGTTCAAACGTATGGCGTTGTATAAGTGCGTTCACGGAGAAGCGATTTTTTACGTGTTTGCTTGAAATGGAGTGTGTTTTGTGGCAAAGCCCTCGGTTAGCAACGACGCGTCGCACGCGGCGCAAGCAACAGCAACTCTCGAAGACGCGAACGTTATAATATATGTCAAAAGTATACGCAATAGCAATGCTCGCCGTGCGCTTCGCTGCACGCTTGACGAGACGCTACGAGCGCTGCGGCAGGCACCGCCACGCTTTCCATCCTACATCTCTATGAACAACATAGTATATTATATTGCCATATATTTCTGTTTGCGCGTGCGTGACACGGGCCGCTGTACGCACCGCCTATCTATGAACAAGAAATCTCCCATGCGCCAAGAGAAGCCACAGCTCAGGACTTTTATTTGTATAACCGTTGAAATTGGAACCCGATATTTACCGGCACTGTCGCCGGCCGGCTGTGTGTGGTCACGAACTAACCAGATATCAGACCCACAATGCAATTAGTATCGACATACGCACTGTAACTTACAATACCATGACCGCAGACGAATGTGTCAGGGAAAAAAATACTCTTTGTATTGATAAGTACAAGAATATGCCCACTAGACTGTTCCGTCACAGAGCCAGCTCCGTCGTGTGCTATGTACGGAGCGTTCCACCACCGGCAAAATATTCTCGACAACTATCCTTGACGTAGGTCGATGGTAGTGAGCATAATTAGAGCGTATCGTGTTGTTTTCCCTGCCTGATACATTCTTAGCACGGTCATGGTACACCATACGTTATAGTGCACAGACACGACTACTTAATACAATGCATTTTATTTGTGAGAGCATTCTAGAAGGACAGAGGTGACAAAATATCACGATGTCATACGCAGGGCTTTTTCCGCCGCCAATATCGCTGCAGTCCTCGAACTGAGTGGGTTTTCGCGTGATGATGGCAAAAGGCCTGACGGTATGACTCTGGCCCCATGGAAGTGTGGAACTGTGGATGGCCCTTAGTACAGGCAGCGGCACGTAAGTCTAGCGCTGAGGATACTGTGGAGGGGGTGGCTGCGCATGGTGACCGCCATACTAAGCCCATGCACAGCCAAAACTTCGCTCAGCGCTAGACTTATATACCGCGACTTGTATGGGACGCGACTTGCGTCGATACTTTGGCGCCGTCACATCTTTCCGAGACTCAGAGTAGGGTTGGAGCGGCGGCCAACGGGAGCAGCACAAACGGCGCAAATATGCTAACCTCGGTAGTGTTTACATATTTGAGCCGTTTGGAGTTGAGACATCGGGTCCGTGGGGACCGGAAGCTCATCTTTTTTTTCAAAAGTCTTTCTGAGCGTCTCGTGGACGCGACGCGTGACCAAAATGCTGGTGTTTATTTGGCTCAACGTTTGCCATTCAGCGTGGCAATGCTGCCAACATGCTGGGCAGTAGGCACACTGCCAACTGGCAGTGGGCTTGAGCATTTGATTATCTTTAGACCTTCTAGGGTCTGTGGATAATTCAATTGATTGTTATGTAGTAGTAGTTTATGAGGTTTTAGAATTGTAGATTATGTAGGTCTTGGTGGTAGTTAATAAGGGAACTTACCCTTAAAAAATATATCACGATTCTGTTCACTCAGGAAATATGACAGGTCTAGGTACTAGGTCTCAGGAGCTTTATTTGTAATACCTTTATTTTTCGTGATAATGTCTTGATTATAAATCGATGAACGCCGGCTGCACGCCTGAAAAAGCATGACACATTATCTTTTTCCGCCTGAGCCGAGAGTGCAAGCGAGACCGCGGAACAAGCGATAGAGAGGCACTATTAGAATCGGCCTAAAGGCTTTCACTGACCAGCGCTCCACTTCCAATGGATGACTTCCATAATTAAGTTACCTATTTAGCGACTGTCGTTAAAAATGGCGAGTTTTCATTGTTTTAGCGAACAAATAAACGCTTTAGATTCAAAAATAGGTTGGGCAACTTGTATTGTAACTTGAAACTAAAACATCAGTCTGTGGATTTATCTATAGGTAAGTACATTGTGTGTCTAGTTACCTATACATATCTTCAAACAATGATTGTGTAAAACATGGAGTCAAAACATAACTACACTACATTGAAAACATTTGGCACAGCCGTTTTAATGTCATCTATTTGGAGCGATGGTGGGGGCCACAGAGATACCAGAGGAATAATGTGGTCGATCCAGAAAAGAAAGAAAGAGATGCATTGATTAAATATGGCATAAGTTAGGAAGAGACATGAAAAATAGTGGCTAGTTGACGTGTTTTTGTCCCGATAGTGCCAAATTCCAATACATATATTTGACAGCGACAACTAGTGATAGCGGTTGTCCATACATTTTTGCGGTTGAGAATTGCCTCGAGCGACAACAGCGGTATCTCTCTAGTTGAAATAACTCTGTGGTGGGGCCGTATTTGGATTGTAACGCAAATAGTCTGACGTTATTACGTAAAATTATCGTCCTTAAACCAATTTTACAGGCAACCAATTGTTTCGTTGTATTTGGAAACCGATATTTACCGGCACTGTCACCGGCCGGAGCGCGGTCACGACCTGGCCAGATACAACCTGCATTAAAGACTCCACAATGCAATTAGTTTCGACTCGCGATACCTGCCCGCAAAATTCATTAAACGCCGAATGCGCCCTACGCAGCAGTATTTGACATCACACAATTGTTAAAACTTTTTTAACCGACTTCCAAAGGAGATTAGTTCTTTTTTAGTGCAAAAGTGCCTTTATTAACTGCAATAAGATACAATAGGTACTACTTTATATGCTTAAACTACCTACTCTACTACTATAGTATACAAAGCAATTGGATCATCCATTAACCCTTGAAGGTCTAAAGATAATCCAAATGCTCAAGCCCACTGCCAGTTGGCAGCGTGCCCAGCATGCTGGCAGCATTGCCACGCTGAATAGCAATGCTTATACGTTGAGCCAAATACGAGTAAACACCAGCATTTTGGTCACACGTCGCATGCACCAGACGCTCAGAAAGACTATTGATATCTTTTGTTTGTTTTTTATTTTTTAGGGTTCCGTACCTCAAAAGGAAAAAACGGAACACTTATAGGATCACTTTGTTGTCCGTCTGTCCGTCTGTTCGTCTGTCCGTCTGTCCGTCTGTTCGTCTGTCCGTCTGTCCGTCTGTGTGTATGTCAAGACTTTATCTCGGGAACGCGTAAAGATATCGAGTTGACATTTAAACTGTATACGTATATCGATAGTTTCTTGTAGTTGTGTAAATGAAAAACTTCTCAGTTATCGTTTATATAAGTTAGAGCTGTTTATGTCGTAAAAAACAGCATATTGCGAACTCACAAAAATCAAAAGCTACAGGGTCCTTCCCGTTGACATATAACTATGAAATGGTCTCAAAGTATATAGGAATAAATCTGAAATCTGTACATTTATACTTAAATCACAAAAAATAGTGCCTCAAAATCATGTTAGGTATCATATAAAAAAACTTCATTAGCACATGCATGCTTCATAGCAATGTGTTTGTGCGGAACCCTCGATGTGCGAGCCTGACTCGCACTTGTCCGGCTTTTTTTTATTCCGTATAGGTTTGCGTATGACTACATAGTACTGCCTGATGTTGAGCACGCTTACCTACAAGATACCTATTTACTCGGGATTTGAAGACACCCACGTTGTACTTAAGCGGGAAAACAGACCCAGGAAAAGCGTTCCACATTCTGGCTGTAGTAGTAGATATGAGGCATGTGCCAGCCATCGCTCTTCTCGACCATATTTGAGAGAGGATATCAGCACGACACACGTTACTGACTCTCCAGTATAGGCTTCCGGGGTGAGGCAAGCTTCATCAGCGATGTATGAGGATTTAATATTAATTAAAAACACACGCTGAGCGAGCCTAAAGCGGCGCTTCAAAGTTTTTATTAGGCTTTAATACTTGTTACTCCGTTTGGCGCGAGCAGATCTGGTGCACAGTTTTGAAACGTTAGGATCATTTCTAACGTTAGTATAGGATCGTATGCTATACTCTCCTATTCGCACTGTACTGTTCCAGTCTTTTTAATAGTCCACTGCAGGACCTAGGCTTACCCATGAAGGGTGTTCCACTAGATATCCTCCACCACGCTGGCGCAGAGGGCGTTGATGAATTCACATACGCCATGGATTTTTTTCTACGGACGTATGCAGGTTGCCTCACGTTTTCCTTCACCGATAAACCGGTGTTGTGAAATTCCATACAGTATATTTAAATTTCAAGGAATTCATTGATACGGGACCGGTATTTAAGCCCATGACCTCACGATTGTAAGGTGGGTGTTTTTACTAAGCTACCAGAGTCAACCCTAGAGTTAGTTTCTGTCGGTTCCAAAATTGAGCCACTTCCGCCTCCAACCGATCTTATTGACGATATATAGAGGAGGCCTATGTCTAACAGTGGACGTCCTACAAATAATTATAAAAAGAAGTCATCTGAGAAGCCAGTATAAAGCCTTTGGTATCAACTGAAATATTGGCCGAGTAATATTTCATTAGTACCGAAGCAGATCGGGAAGATAGTGATTCAAATTGCCTTTAGATCAAGTCGTGCAATCTCGGAATTAATATTAAACGTAGCGATTAATACGCTTCGATTGGACTTAATAAAATAGCGTAGTTCGACTATTACTTGGCGGTCACCAAAGTTAAGCAACTTTTGGCACGGCCAGTCTTCAGCTGGGTGACCGCGGATGATTATTTATTATTTTATAACGGAGTGCTAGCATAGCTTAGACGGCATGGCTGACAGAGCCATGCCGTCTTCAGGAAGTTTTCAGGGTAACAGGCTTGGTCAAGTACCCGACCTATGACTGCCTCGATGGCTCAGTAGTTAGTGACCTTTTTTTATTCCGTATAGGTTTGCGTTTGACTACATACTGCCTGATGTTGAGCAGATGCGCGGTCTAGGGTGTAGCACGCTTACCTAGAAGATACCTATTTACTCGGGATTTGAAGTACTTCACGTTGTACTTAAGCGAGAAGACAGACCCAAGCAAAGCGTTCCACATTCTGGCTGTTTGTATAAGGAATGAGGATTCGAAACGCTTAGTTCTAACGCGCGGAATTTCCACCATAAAAGGGTGGCGCTTTGGTCGCGTCTGTCTAGCCGTACGATAGAAGAAAGGGGCAGGGGGACCAGATTGTGCAACTCCTGAGCTCACTCTCCTAAGTGTATCCGATAAAAGGCCGACAAACACGCTACCTTTCGTCGATGCTCGAGACTTTGCAGCTGCGACTTAGACAAGGTTTCGTTGTCAATCAACCTCCTGGCTCGCCTCCCAATCTACTCCAGAGCCTCCAATTGATATTTGGCAGAGCCATCCCAAAGGTGAGAGCAGTATTCCATGCAAGACCTGACTTGTGCTTTATAAAGACTAAGTAGTTGTTTAGGTGTGAAATACCGTCTCACCTTAAAGAGAACGCCTAGTTTTTTGGAGGCTAATTTTGGCTTCCCTGTCTCCTGGGTCGAAGAGGCGTGGGTTTGATGAGGTATCATATGAAAGAGCTTCATTAGCACATGCTAAAACAGGTTTACAATGTGTAATTTTCAATTGATGAGAACAGCAAACAAAAAAACTTTTACAATAGCTGTTGCATACCATTATTGTCATTTTATTTATCATCTTTAGCGCTAATAGCGTATTTTGTTTAAGTTAAGCGACGTTCAGCATGGCCAGACTTCGGATGGGTGAGCGCGGGTGGCAGTTACAACTGAGCGCTACCGTGGCTCAGATGACACGTTAAACTGTGGGTCTCTGTTGTTTTAGCCGTTTAGAGTTATAGCTATCCAGCCCATAATAATTATGAACTATCTTATCTATAATATATAGGTACAGGGAGGGTTTTAAACGCAAAACCTTTTAAGGGCGGGTCTGGTACATCTAAGACAAACAACTTTTGTACTACGACTTTTAAAAATTCACAATAAGAAAATTCGTTTCTCCATACATTTTTCCGCGCGTTGGCGATCTTTGTGATTTTTTCTCCGCGATTTTCCAAAAGTCCTAGAACAAACGTTGTTCAGATGTATTAGACCCGCCCTTAAAAGGTTTTGCGTCTAATACCTATGACCCTGTATAAATTAATAGAATAAATAAATATATTAGTGGACATTTATATAATTTGTGCAAGTCTTACGCTACGCTTGCTGGTAAATCATCAATAGCCGTATCTGAGACCACCATTATCTTTCACTTTACACTCGAGTACACACCTATACATTAAACATGTTATTTCCTCCAGTAGGTAGATAGAGATACATATATTACGATCCAGTACATATATCACAAAGTTAAGGCGAAAATTCCCTCTTCAAGTCAGCCAAATAACATGCAAAGTATCCGAAATAATGTGTGCTAAAACATATCCAACTCGGAACAACTCACCGCGTGTTGCGATCTCGACTGCGAAATTTCATTAACAAGCTCTGTGTAGTACGAGATCCGGCCTAAGAAATAATTACTCTCATCTGTTAGTCAATTTTAATCGACAAAATAAAACAGAAATGTTTCTCTAGTTGACGCGGAATTATTTTTTTATGTATAACTTTTTACAGAGTAGTCAGATTTCGATAACTCTGTTTTTTACTATGGAAATTAACGTGGTTTTCACACATTTTATACTATATATAACGGGAATGAACACACGTGTAGGGATAGTCGTAACGACTATAGTTTCGGTCGTATTCAGCGACCTTTCTCAAGTTGGCGAGAGCTAGCACGCGGAGCCATCTCGCAATGCACTGACTATCCCTACACGTGAGTTCATTCCCCTTATATATAGTATAAAACTCTGTTTTTTCTTTGGTAGAACATACCTAAAACATTGTTTTCTTTAAATTGGCTGAAATTTTGGCAAAAAATTGGAAATTACTACATCATCGAGTTCTGTACTCAGTAATTGAAGCCGGTTATGCCAGTTTTTGCGAAAAATAATTATAGTTATTCAGTAATTTCTTCAGTCTGTAGTCAATTCCTTGAAACCATAACATTTGCTTTTAAGACTATGATTGTTTTCATTGATAAATAAATTACAAATCAGTTACTTATCTGATTACGTGATAATATTCAATTTATTCACCTAATTATTATCCAACATAATTGACCAAACTGAGGACGCGAGGGGCAGTATTAATTTTGACTCGACAGTTTTGCTTTTGTCTTTCCGGATTCTGATTATCTACAGGTCACATTAGGTTTCTGTTGGGATAAATATTAGTTTTTGCATTATCGATTAGGATTAGAAATAAGATTTGGAAAACGTGTTATAAATTAACAGGTGAGAGTAATCTTTTAATTTCTTGTGCTGGATCTTGTACTATCTGGGTAGCAGTACGTATCACATTTCTCAAGTCTCAAATTCTTAGACAACTCGATCGGGAAGTTCCCTCGTCATTAGCCAACCAACCCCAATCTCCAATGTAACGCCTCCGAACAGATTCTCGGCTGAGAGATTAAAATAATTGTTTTATTTTAAAGTTAAGATGACTTGTATTGTTTTAGCTCTGACGTCTAAGATTTTGGTTGAATTTCTGGTTAGGTCCGGCGGTAATTCACCAATTTGAATGGGTATTTTTAGGGTTCCGTACCTCAAACGGAAAAAACGGAACCTTTATAGGATCACTTTGTTGTCCGTCTGTCCGTCTGTCCGTCACGTGGTCGAAGGTGGTGGTCTAATCGACTGGGGTACAAGGTTTCTAAGTCGGGCGGATGGCTAACCCTGATGTCAGAATTTTAAGCTACCGTGGCTCGGATGACACGTTAAATTGTAGGTCCCGGTTGTTTTACCGTTTAGCCAAGTCAGAGGCCTTCAGGCGGCCTAAAAACTCTGACACCAGGGCTAGCCACCCGGCCTATACGAACTTACTTACTTTTTAGAATTTTAAGCTATTTGAAAGCCTCTGACTTGTAACGTTAAAACAATCAGAATCCACAATTTAACGTGTCATGCGATCCACGGTAGCGCTCAGTTGTAAATGCCACCCGCGGCCACCCATCCGAAGACTAATAGTACCGAAAGGTGCTTAACTTTGATATCCCTGACCAACACCTAATCAAACCACGCTAAGCGCCGAGCGCTACTCGTAGTTTTTAGTACTGCTACATTTTACTTCATTTCTTGATGCCACCGCTTTAGCTGTATTTCGTCATTTGGCGCAGCGTCTTAGGTAATATTCTTGGAGTCAAATCCCCAGGGTTCTCAAATTTATGAATTTATTAGGACTCGTTTCTAGAATGCTGATTTACTTTGTGAGAGAATTTTAAAATGATTTCGAGAATCTATTATTCTATAATTAACTTGCTGTGCCTTCAAGAGAATCAAATATTTATTTTCTTCAAAAATCATTAAGATCTAATTAGTTCTAGTAAAAGCTGTGGTGGTTTAGTGGTAATGCCACCTGCCTTACAATCGTGGATTCAAACTCTTATCCCGTAGGTTTTTTTTTATGTAGAATAGGGCTGCATTTGGCCACCAACTCGCCTGAAGCCGAAGATGGAGTATGTAGACCTAGAAGTCACCTATTCACTCTATACTTGAAGATATCCAAATTGTAATTATCAGGAAACAATGACGGAGGCATGACATTCCAATCCCTGGCGGTCTGCATTATGAAGGAAGAAGCGAATCGCTTAGTACGAGCAGAAAGGTACGTCGACTATGTAGGGATAGTATTTATGCGACTTCTGGCCTGTTCTGTTGTGAAAAGGAGATGAAGGAATCAGGTCTTGGAGTTCGAGCGCACACGCTGAAATAGAGCCTATAGAAAATTGCCAAACACGCTACTTTACGCCTGTGTTTTCAGCTTGGAATGGCAATAAGATTATTTACTATACCTGACTATCCGCACGGCACGATGTTCAATCGAATCTAAAGCTGCGAGTCTTCTATGCTTCAATTAATTCTTTGGAAATCATGTCCGAAATTTACCACCACTGGCTTTCGGTGAAGGAAAACATCGTGATGCAATCTGAAGTCGAAATTTGATGCCGTATGTGAATTTACCAACTGACACATGGCCAGTCACACTTGTAGTCGGTAGGGTGGGTAGGCCCACGCTTTGCAGTGGACTATGAAAATGCTGGTACAGTTCAGCACATATCTAAATAGCTCTAATTATTTATAGAGAGCAGGATGTTCCTGTTATAAGATTTACAGTAGCTGCAAGCCAATTTCAACCAAATATTTAGGGATTCCCAAAAATCCGTTTAGGTATGAAAATACCTATACGCGGTGAGTGCGAATTTATTAACAACTAGCGACCCGCCCCAGCTTCGCACGGGCGCATGTATTATACAATATTCATATTGTTACGAGATGGGTTCTTGGATAATAATCGGCGTTTTAACTAAAACGCCGATTATTTACTTTGCACTTTATTGCACAAAATCACAATACACACAACACAACTGGTTCGCACAAACACTGCACACTAGTATTCACACAAACTAGTCACTTCACAATCGCACTGGAACACGAGATGTCTTCGCTTCGACGGTAAACGCAGAAGCATGATCACGTAAACATCGCAGATTACATCATAGTTACTGCATACCTACAACTGGCGTGCGCCTACTGCGTTACAATATAAACCTTCCTCTTGAATCACATTATATATTAAAAAAAACCATCTAAATCCGTTGCGTAGTTTTAAAGATACTTAGGGCTACTAAGGGATGTAGCTGTTATCTTTGCTATGACTATAATATGGAATCGAACTCGAGATCCCAAAAATATCATATTATATTTTGTACATTTTGTCGAGGTTCAATTAATTTGATTAATTTTAAATGTGTGACAACCATTTTACAAGTTTAAGTAAATCTAAGCCGCTATCCAATCTCAAAATACCCGTATAGAGCCCTAGTTAAAATGACTTTTCTCTATCAAACCTAGAAGTTGTCAAATAGAAAAAAAATACACAATAATTTGAAAACTATACTATAACGGTAGATGATTCTATTACTCGAAAGACAGTTCAAAATACTTCGCTTGATAGAAAATAAATGCGAAGACCGGTTTTTTAGAACAAATTAATGTTTTATTAGAAAGTTTATCGCATATTTTGGCATGTTTCTACGCGATTACAATTTTTTTTTAATTTGTTATTTATGCACATGAACTGAAGCTATAATTATAGCTCTCATTCATAAAGTTCAGCAAAAAGTGGTGATACCAATTTTATATTGATTTTTGAATGCAAAAATCCGGGGAAACCAGCTGCGTATTGGTTTTCACCTCCTCAAATGAAAAATAACGGTGATACTATGGCTCCTTAACATGAAATAACAGGTACCTATCGTGTGTAAGATGATCGTAAATATTTATTTATAATAATAATGTGATGGTCTGAACATTACAATTTTTTTCACGCTAAGCGGCGCAAATACGCATCACTCGCAAGTGAATATGTATTTTCGCCGCTTGGCGTCGAAACTTTTGGTCCGTGGGGCCCATCCCTGAAAAAAATCTTTAAGGCAATTTCGCCAAAGCTTGTTGACGCTGCTGGTGACAAGAGAGCTGGCTCATTCCTCGCACAGAGAATCTCTTTAACCATTCAGCGTGGGAATGCAGCCAACGTTCTTGGCACCCTACCACACGGACACAGTATTTGTTTCGATTTTTAGCTTTTTTTAGTATATAGGTAGGATGTATTTATATAGGTTTAAGGTAGTTAAGAATCAAATTTCAATGTTTTTTAAGTTAAAAAAAAATAAAATTACAATTTTGACTGCCCTAAGAGCTTTATTTGCGGATCTATTTTAAGTACACAATATACCAGCCCGGTTCCACCACAGCATTAAATACGTGTAAATACCGGGCAAAATCTCGTTAAACCCGCGCTGGTGACAAAGCATTAATCCCGAGGGATATTAATGATCTACTGCTGCCCGCTGACGGTGAACCTATTTGTTTTAGAATCTAGATTAGGGTACACGCGGCAAAAGAGATTGAGGAAGATAGGGTGTTGTACCTTTGTTTATATTACCCGTTAACATACGGGTAAACAAATAAAAACAACTGTTAGAAGCCTCTAAATGCAGACTCGGTCATGTTATTTCAAATTTATAATTTATTTTCAATAATTAATTATTAAATATAATTTCAAATTGTAAATGATGTGATATTATTAGATTAAAATTTAATCTCGGATATTGATATTTTTATTAATTTAAAATTTTAAATAAATTTGACTTAACGAGAACACATACCTTGTAATGTTAACATTACAATCCTAGGGCAATAAATTATATAGGTACATATTAAGCCCGATTACAGAGGCGCCAGCGTAAATTTAATAGCAACGTAAAAAGCGTTCTCTCTATCGAATGCCTAAAGTGAAATGACTATGCTATTTAGCTAATATAATTACGATGGCGCCTCTGTAATCGGGCGTATTATTGCACGTGTGCATGTACTTTATTTTAAAACCCTCAGAGAAACTATTTAAAACTAAGCCATTTTCCAGCATCCAATTATACAATTCAATAATTAAACTCATAAAATTTAACTCATTCCCATTTATCATCCTGAAAAGTTTTTGTCTGTCTGTACAAAAGTTATTTTAATGAAAATTAATCACCCTCAGTACCTACTCGGTAATTAGCACTCATTGGCCATTCGAGCTGTTTCGCCTCGTTTATTTTTTGTTGAAAATGCTTAAACAAACCGGGATTTCAGTCGAAGCAATTAAAAAAAATCGAGCATAAGTCTAGCATGTCAAAAGTTGATATAGGTATTTCTAGATTATGAACTACAAATGGCGCCCTATCCGTCTTCGCCGCGATACGCGAAGAGAAAGTATTATATTTTCTCTTCTTTACAACATTCTCTTCAAACCTTCTTCTCCTTCATATTTACGCTCTCGCTTCATTTTTAGGGTTCCGTACCTCAAAAGGAAAAAACGGAACCCTTATAGGATCACTTTGTTGTCCGTCTGTCCGTCTGTGTGTATGTCAAGACTCTTTATCTCGGGAACGCGTAAAGATATCGAATTGAAATTGAAATTGTATACGTATATCTATGGTGTCTTGCAGTTGCGTAAAAGAAAAACTTCTCGGTTATCGTATAAAAAAGTTAGAGTCATTTATGTCGTAAAAAACCGCATATTTCGCACTCACAAAAATTAAAACCTACAGGGTACTTCCAGTTGACATAGAACTATGAAATTTGGCGAGAAGCATTGTCTCAAAGTACACATATAGTAATAAATCTGAAAACTGTACATTTTTATTTAAATCACAAAAAAAATGGGACCTCAAAATTCACAAAATATGGGTTCAAAATTCAAAGTTGGTAATTCGTATCGTGTATGGTATCTTAAAAAATAACTTCATTAGCACATCCTAAAACAGGTTTTTAATTATGTTAACAATGTGTTTGTACGGAACCCTCGATGTGCGAGCCTGACTCGCACTTGTCCGGTTTTTCTCTGTGACACTCACTCTGTCAATCTTTAGATCTTCCAGCAATCTTCTTCTATCCATTCCATCTCACTCTACTGTTTTTTTAATGATTTTTCTTTCAGTGTCCGAGCTGTAGCTCTCTGGAATGACCTTCCTGTGACCATCACACGTGCACAGAGCGTTGAATCTTTCAAGGCCCAGGTTCAGAAACATTATCCCTCAAAGCTCTCTCTCACTGATACTCATGTCACTCTTCGTCATTAATTTATTTGTAGTATGTATTTTATGTATGTAAATATGTTTATTTTTTACTGTATGTATTATTAGAAGTATGTATGTATGGCTAATATTATGTAGTTTATTTTTTTTATATTGGAATTTGTAGTAACTAACTGTACCTATTATTTATTTTCAATTGTTTTTTTACGTTTACACCACCATCTTTGTCATCTATATGTTTCCTTACATCCAAAGAAGGTTGTTTAGAAGATATCGCTTTAGCGATAAGACCGCCTTTTGTGCCTTTTCTGTCTTTGTTTCTTATGTTATGTTGTCCTGTGTGTTCCTTTCCTATGTGGTGTCAATAAAGTGTTGTTGTATTGTATTGTGTTGAACTAGCTGCCCGTCCTGGCTTCGCCCGGTTACGAACCAATTATAGGTACTTAACTATAAAACTTCCGAAAAAAATACATAGGTACATAAATAAAAACCGCGTTGTAATCAACAAATCGCGTTACAATCTTCCGGATATCCACGACATGTATACCTTGAAGGAAAATATGCGCGATAACAGACGCCATAACTTTCTATTGCAGCCTACACCATCACAAACCAACACTGCACACCACATACTATGCAATAGAGTTGTCTACAATTGGAATAGGTTGCCTGAGGATGTCATCTCAGCAAGAACTATAAACACATTTAAGAATAGACTAGACCTTTGGATAAAGAAGAAAAACATTTCTTTGTCAGATAAATACTAATTTAATTCGACTCTGCTTGATATAGGCATATCAGTATACACTGCTCGCCTATAAACAAATAAATAAAATAAATAAAAAATAATTCGTTGCGTAGTTATTTATGAATCTTCATAAATAACTATTTAACAGATACGGGCACACAAAAGGTTTTTGATTTTTAATTAACAATATGTAGTGAAGTAGTATGATAGGCAAGATGAAGACTGGGTAATAAAATCACTAGTAAAATCAGTCCGTCAGTTATAGTAAAAAATATTGGATACATATTTTTTGTATACATATTACGAGTATTCTTTTGTCAAACAAACAATATACGACAAAGATAAACCTTGTCAAAGCTTAGGAGTGAGGACTCGTGACGTCAAAAGTGTGACGTATTCAGTACATTTCTAGCGCACTATTGACGTCACGCGGAACTAAAATGGCATATATTTTCGTCAATGTTTGTTTAATTGACAAAAGAAAATATACTAGTCTAATTTATTTTGATAATTTATCTTACGTACTAATTACATTTATTTAGTTATCAGGCGTAAATTATTATGAAATATTTTTATTAAATTACGTAAACACACAAAGTAAGTTTTGAATGAGGAAATAATAATTTCTAAAAACTCACATGTATGAATAATGTATTACAGAAACGTTGGTTTTAATTTCCTTTGATTAAATGGGTGAGGTCATTTTTTCGAAATTTTAACGTAAAGTTAAGAAAAATAAGTTGTCAAAGCGTATTGAGACACTCTTATAATAAGGTTCAATAGATTTTTTATTAGATTTTTGGTTAGTAGAAATAAAAACCTATTTCTAAGATCAACAAAGACCTGGTTATTAGCTGCACAATTTACACTTGGTTATGTCTGGAAATTCCTATACACGTAACAAAAAAAAGCTTTTTGAACAGCTCTGAAGTAGGTACTTAAATAGAAAGGTTTTTTTTCATCTTAAATCGTCCAATCATTCTCATCTTAGCATAATTGAGTTGCCGTATTTGAATTACAAGGAGTTTTTGATCTTGTTCCATTCTGTTGAATTTACTTGTGTACGAGGAACGTTGATGACGACGCATCTTTCGGTATTTTCTTTGGACCAAAGAGCTTAGTGAACTACGTGAGCTCGACATTCAATTGTGCGAATAACGCTTGTGCGACAAAAC
Organism: Hypomecis punctinalis; assembly: GCA_949316475.1. NCBI lineage: Eukaryota > Metazoa > Arthropoda > Insecta > Lepidoptera > Geometridae > Hypomecis > Hypomecis punctinalis. The sequence goes on from OX438809.1 coordinate 3,896,773, forward strand.
TGTACTGCGACTCACCATGGTTCGCTTGTACGCTTGGGAGGTACACGTACTGAAGCTCGACATCGCTCTAGTGTGACAATAATAATAAAAGCCTTTATTTCAGATACTACATACATTTTGGACTTAAATAAATTAACTTATAACTAATCGGTATCCGTTTGCTCTGGCTGAGTATAAGCCTCTTAGCATAGTGCGACAAACTATAGTGCAAATGTAGTTCGATACAACGCTAGTGCGGCAAAGTATTGTCTATGGTACTAACTACTTACCGTCTCTTTTTAACCCACTTCAAAAAAGGAGGTTTCAATTCGACTGTATATTTTTTCGTATGTTACGTGATTACTCGGCAAACTAAAATTTTTAAAAAATCAACATACCTACCAATAATTTGAAAATTACAACAATGAATACACATTGATTGTGCGAATTATTCGAATTCTGTACACTGTATGGGATAACCTAATTCATCCAGAGTTTGGGTTTTTGGCGAAAAATAATTATTTATCAAATTACGACAAAGCCATAAAGAACGGTTATATAGTGTTAGCCGCAGACTCGATTCGCCAAATCGAGTGATAGCGGTACAACCCTAACGCGCGACGGACGCCCTGCACAACACTAGCGACGCTACAGTTTGAACAGGGAATGTGCAATGTGTTTAATTCCTCTATGTGTGCAATGGCGCATATGGTTGGATTAAAAGTGTAGTCAGTGATATATCAGTTTATAATACGCCCACGATCGACCTTATAACTAAATTAGGGGAAGCAGGAACATCCCCTTACAATAGTTAGCAATTTACATATGGTAGTAAATTCCATTATAACGCCTTTTTAGGCGTCATATTAGTATCTTCAGTGTCGCACTAGTGTGGATGTCGAGTTTCAGTGGGTCTCCCAAACGTACAAGAGAACTATGGTGAGTCGCAGTACAGTTATGTCGTGCAAGCGTTATTCGCACAATCAAATGTCGAGGCCACGTAGTGCACTTTTATCTAAAAAACTAATATAGGAATATATTCGTTCAAAACACTTGGTAAAATAAATGTAGATACTTGCAATATACCTAATGTGCTAACAAAACGTTTCTTTAGTTAGTAAGTAAGTAAGTTCGTATAAGCCGGTGGTTTGCCCTGGTGTCAGAGTTTTTAGGCCGCCTGAAGGCATCTGACATGGCTTAATGGTTAAAACAACCGGGACCTACAATTTAACGTCTCATCCGAGCCGCGGTAGCGCTAAGTAAGTAATGCTTAGATGGTTTGTGAACACGGCGAATTCAATTTTGCTTGCGTAATGTAATTACAAAATCACAACATGTCAAGGTAAAATCTAAATACGAGTAGGTATAAATAATATATGTTTAAATTACACACGTTGTAAAGTATTTTACTAAGTACAACTTTCGTAAATGCGTTGTGTTTATGTTGCTGAACAGTAAATTATTGTTATGTAAATATTATAACTTTACTACATCCCGCATCCCACAGGATCTTGGAATTGTGGGATTATCTTAAGTTTTCATTTTTTCTGTACAAAAGGTAACCTATGGCATTTTCATACCTTAGACATATATCCAGGCCAAAAATCGTGCCCATCCGTTGCGTTGCTCTGATGTAGCGTGGAAGAGTAAAATACAACAGTATTCATTTAATTAATCTACAACGGATTCATAGTACCATTATCAATTTATAGGTGTTTATCAGCGATCTACAAAGTTATATAAGCAACGTGCGGCACGGTCAGTCTTCGGATGGGTGACCGCGGGTGGCATTGGCAACTGAGCGCTACCGTAGCTCGCATGACACGTGAAATTGTAGATCCCGGTTGATCTACGAGTAACTGTTTAGCCATGTCAGAGGCCCACAGGCGGCTTTAACTCTGACACCAGTATGCTGAGTGTGAGTTTTGTCGTAAACGTGACGCGTTCTTCGGCGAGCGCGTAAGCAAATAATTTGTATAAACTTGTTGTGTTTCAAAAACCCGCCGCTAGTGGCGTTGTACATTTCTTCATACAAATTACACGCTTACGCGCTCGCCGAAGAGCGCGTCATGTTTACGACAAAACTCACACTCAGCATACTGAGCTAGCCCGGCCTATAAGAACTTACTTAATTCAATGATACAAAGTGGCAGTTAGACATTTGTTACAATCATAACCTAATGAAATTAAGTTCGCCACATTTGCGTATCAGCCGTCAAGCTGAATGACAATGACTGACAGCCGCCGGTGACCGTCAAGCCGTCAAGCCCCACAGATGCGGACCGTGATTAATGCTCAGAGTGGACGAACTTTACCCTGTCATGGGATTTGATTAAATTATTTTTACAAGTACCTATACGCATTAGCTTTTGATAGTCTACTCCTGGATCGAGTCCGAACGGCGACCTGAGGCAGCATGCATACAGAATTGTGAAAAACGTGTTTCATATTTTCCGAAATAAAACAAACCTGTCTTTGCGAAATCTTTCAATTTAGCAACGCAGTACTGTTTATATTCACATAATTATTTTTCGCCATTTTCGTTCGTTTCAATTCAATAAAATTTAAATCAGACCAATTCCGAAGTATACTCTTTCCAATAAAAAAAGAATTATCGAAATCGGACTACAGTAAAATAAATAAATAAATATTTTGAGACATCTTACACACGGCTTCTGACCCCAAACTAAGCAAAGCTTGTGATATGGCTGCCAGAGACTGAATATACTACATATACTTATTTTTAAATACATACTTATATAGATAGTAACTAAATAACACCCAGACACATAGCAAACACTTATGTTCATCACACAAATATTTGCCCTAGTGGGGATCGAACCCACGCCTCTTTGATCCAGAAGTTAGGGTCACTAACCACTGAGCCACCGAGGCAGTCAATGTAAGAAGTTATGCGTGGTTATACATAAAAATACACATAGCGCGGAGGACTGATGACTGGTGGAGTCGAAAAGTTCTCGAGTGGAGACCACGTACCGGCAAGCGCAGCGTAGGACGTCCACCCACAAGGTGGACAGATGACCTCATTAAGACCGCAGGATCGCGCTGGATGCAAACCGCTATCAACCGGTCTTATAGGAGATCCATAGGGGATTTATAATATACGCGTCAAATTGAGTACCTCCTCCGTTTCGTCGGTCATAAAGAACATTTAAGCTATTTAAGCTGCATTAATGTTTTTTATAACCCTCGACAAAGGGGGTAATACTTTGAACGGCCCCTAGGAACCTTTTATTTTTCGGGTTAAAAAGTAGCCTGTGTTGTTTTCCAGCCTTCGAACTATGTCCATGCCAAAAATCAAGTCTATCCGCTCTGTTGTTGTGTGAAAGAATAACAACAACCATAGGTAAATACTTACACACTTCCGCTTTTTGACCGACGAACCACCGGAGGAGGTACTCAATTCGACGCGTATATTTTTTATATAATATATATAACCACGTATAATTTATTTTCGTAGTTCGATGCTAAAGAGCTGTGGAACGCAGTATTCTTGGAGTGAGGTTGGTAGACCGTATCAGAAACTCAGAACTGCGCTCCGAAACCAAGATCCTGGAAGTCAGAGAGAAGGCTGGAAGTCTGAAATGGAATTGGGCCGGACACATCTACCGCATACACAAAGATCTGTGGGCCAAAACTTGTACAATGTGGACACTTAACACCAAGAGCTAACACCAAGAGATCCCTCGGTAGGCCCAAAAAAAAGATGGCGAGACGAGCTTGATTCCCACTGCAGTGGATGGAACACCTGCAGTGGGACGATAACGGCTAAAAATAATAGTTCGATTTCAATAATTTTTATTTTATTGGAAAGAGTATACTTCGAAATTGGTCCCTTTTAAATTTTATCGAAATCGGCTGAGCCATTTTTGATAGCCGTGCGAAATATTCGCGAATTCTGTACACGGGTGAAGTCCGTCATGTTATTTTTTTTTTAATAATTATAATTAGTAACATTCTGTGATAATCATAGGGGCGGTGTTTGAATTGACATGACATTATTGCCATGACTTTAGAGTTTAAACAAAAAGACGCACAAGAAATGTTTGAAGTTTGTCCACCATTGTTGTGAAATAGAATTTGACATTTGATCACTAGTTCAAGTGTCATCTGTGTCAAGATTACATAGCGGTCTCTATGCGTTTTCGACGCCATGTTTGTAAAATGCATCGCTACTTTTTTACTTTATGTTACTTCTACTGTTTTTCATTATTCTGAGGTGATAATACATGAAGACATAGAATATTTATCCGGATGTCAGTTCCAGTGTAGAGTGACAGTTTACAAGCAACGGCGTCCGGCACAGATGCGCCATGATTAATATGTCCGACAAATTGTCCACGTTTTAATATTAAATTTATATTGCATTTTACTTGATTAGGACCGCAGAACACGATGGATTCAAGCCGCTTCCATCCGTCCATCTACTTATACACTATTAAAGTAGTGGTAAACAGAGAACCTCGCCGTACATCTCCTTAAACGAATCTTCATAATCCTATACAGGGTTATTCCTAATCAATTAGCATCTTCATAGGGCTTATTATGTACATCAAAAGTAACAAATTTTATTCTGCGACTTTTGTCAAAACTCAAAAAAAGAAAAAACAGCTGTTCTATACATTTCGTCGCGGGTGAACGACATTTTTCTGTAGAACAACAATTTTCTAGTTCTGACAAAAGTAGTAGAACAAAAGTCTATAGTTTGATGCACAGAATAACCCACTAAAATGATGCTAATTGATTAGAAATAACCCTGTACAATATAAGCCTTCATAAGCTCTCGTCGTTCTTGACAGATTCGGTTCAAAGTCGCAAATATTGTTAGGATTTAGGTAGGTACTAAACGATTACCAAAAAATATCGAATTCGGCTGATAAAGCGCGACAGGAAATCCCCTTTTCTGAGGGAAATCCAAACAAAAATTTCCGAAGAAATATAAAATAAATAAATAAATTCTTTATTCATCGAACAATATTTCAATAATCACATTTCAATCAATCTTAATTAGCTAGATAAAGTTACACTATTTGGATGAGTTTCGGCTTACAGCGCCCTCCATTATTGCATTTACTTCTAATACAAAAAATAATTTTGAATTTAAATTACAAATAAAATATAAATCGTGCATTTACCATCCCTCCATCCATAGGAGCTGGACATAGGCCTCCCCAATAGATCTCCAATAAGACCGGTTAGTAGTGGCTTGCATCCAGTGTTTTCATAAATTACTGCAAATATACATGCGTTTATTGAATTTAGAATTTTGGATCATTAATAAATCCATTTATCTGTAACAAGTTTTGTCGAGATTCGTTTAAAATGCGACTTGTTGATAAAAATCAACATCCGGAACGAAAGCAAAATCATCAACTTGAAACAAAGTTCTTCGCTTCGCTTCGGTCTCATCGATTCGTGTAAACTATTCGAATTCTGTACACGGTAGAAGGCGGTGTTCCGGTGGTTCCATTTTTTGCGGAAAATAATAATCTCTGATAATAATAATAAAATTGAAAAAGAGACAAAGATAACATTTAATTAAGCAGTATTATAAAACTGTTATGAATAGATTTATAACATAAAAATGTAAACTAAAATAACCTATCTAAACTAAAATTACTAATTCAAACTTAAATAAACCTATCTAAACTAAATTATTTATCTAAGCTAAAATATCCTACCTAAAAAACTAGTTAAAAAATTAGACACTGTTTAAACCTACAAAAGGTTTAAACAGCTTAAACCTACAAAAGGTTTAAACAGCTTAAACCTACAAAAGGTTTATACAATGCTGGCCGCATTGCCTCGCTGAATTGCGAGGCTAACTTTCTGCCCAAAATATAGACCAGCATTCTGGTCCCGTGTGCTCTCTTTTAATCTAAAACCATTCTTTAAATCTCTATTATAAATGTACCTACCTACCTCACTGTCAACGAAAACATCAGCTTCAAAAATACAAAAAGATTTCCCGTACCGGGAATCGAACCCGAGCCTCCTGGGTGAAAGCCAGGTATCCTAGCCACTAGACCATACGGGAGTTGCAAGATGCGTCGAAATTATAAATTTGCTTATATCAAGCATGACGAAATTGTTCTAATGGTGACGTCACATGAACAGCTGAGTCATTTTACTCTGTGTGAATTCAAGGTGATTCACGTTTTCTGCTTGTCTAGTTTTACGACTTTGTATTAATTTAGATGATTCTTCATCATCATTATCAGCCGTAGAACATAGGCCTTCATCGTGGATTTCCAATAAGGCCGGTTGGAAGCGGCCTGCATCCAGCGCATCCCTGAATGCTGAGTGTGAGTTTTGTCATAAACATGACGCGCTCTTCGGCGAGCATGTAATTGTTGTATTTCAAAAACGCGCCGCTAGTGGCTCTGTACATTTCTTCATACAAATTACATGCTTACGCGCTCGCCGAAGAGCGCGTCATGTTTACGACAAAACTCACACTCAGCATACTGCGATTATTATTATATCGTCAGTCCACCTAGTCGGTGGACGTCCTACGCTGCACTTGCTGGTCCGTTGTCTCCATTCGAGAACTTTACGGCCCCATCGGCCATCCGCTCTTCGAACTATGTGCCCTGACCACTGCCACTTTAATTTGCTAATCCGCTGGGCTAGGTCGGTAAGTGATGATATATGGAACTAAAACGTGATCTTATAATGTGAAGCTTATGAATAAGCTCTACGTGCTATAGAGAGGGCTATGCTTGGTGTCTCTCCGCGGAATCGAATCAGAAATGATGAGATCCGCAGACGAACCAAAGTTACCGACGTGGATCCTTACTAGGTAATATTATAAATCCGGAAGTGTATTTGTTGGTTTATTGGTTTGTTCCACTTGCACGCAGCAAGGAAGCAATAGATTGCCCTGATTTTTGGCATGGACATAGTTTTAAAGACGGAAAGTGACGTAGGCTAATTCTTATCCCGAAAAAATAAAATATTAGCGGGATAGCACAAAAATCAAAATAGGTACCACGCGGGCGACGCCGCGGGCAAAAACTAGTTTCTAATAAGCCAGGTTGGAAGCGGTTTGAATCCAGCGCATTTTTGCTGTCTTAATTGTCCACCCACGGTTCTGCGATCCACCTAGTCAGTGGACGTGCTACGCTGCGCTTACCCATGCGTAGTCTTCAGTTGAGAACTTTATAGCCCCATTCGCTATCTTCGTGGATGTCCTATAACTCATTAGATGGAAGGATGGATTTTTTTTGGGAGCTTTTGTACCGAAAGTCCTTGCCAGACCCATCGTACCCTTGTAAATACAAGCTTATTACATATCATACACACACATATTTTTACATATTCTAAGATATAATATAAGTGAAAGAGCCTGCAGCCCACGACACAGATCACCCTAGTGTGGGCTGTAGTGCACATAATATTTTGTGCGTTAATTTAGGATATATTTACTCGTATATTTTGGTAGTGCATATAATAATACATATAAATATCCATGTATATTTTGCTATTAACCATATACATATATGTACATAGTTCATAAGCTTTTGGAAAATAAACAATTTTAATTTCAAGCCAGCGGGGCAGTCTCGTGGAGTTGGCGTAATTTAAAGACTGGAAGAAGGTATCTATCAGTCTGTAAATCATTCCAGCCTCTATATATCCAGTGTCTATAGGGATATAGACACGGGATTACATAACAAACTTTGTAATGTTGGACTCGGTCACTCGAAGTTCGGCAAAGATTCGTTCTCTTTCGCGTTGATTGACAGATGGATTGAAGTGGCACCATACAAAAAGATTGTTCACGTCAATGGCTAAAGGCTCGTAATTGCTAAAAAAAAATCAACATTCGAAACTGGAATGCTCCGTCATTGGAGGGGGTAAAGAGGGATATAAATGAGCTCATCCGACCAAGGAAATGAGGGGCGATCGGCCAAACGATCGGGCATTAAATAAGTGTCTGTGGTCGATTTAAGGTACAGTTCCAATCTCAACAGTGCGACACTTATAATATATTTTTCTTCGCTTTTTAGGGTTCCGTACACAAAGGGTAAAAACGGGATCCTATTACTAAGACTCCGCTGACTGTCTGTCCGTCTGTCTATCACCAGGCTGTATCTCATGAACCGTGATAACTAGAACGTTGAAATTTTCACAGATGATGATTTATTTGTATTGCCGGTATCTATAAAAATCGAAAAGAAAAATTAAGGGGACTCCTAAACAAAAAACCTGAACTTTAGCCGTTTTTTCTCAATATTAATAACGGTAACAGGTATATATTGCGTTAAATATTATCTTGAAAAATAAATAAATAAATTAAAATAAATATTTAAGGAGGCTCCCATAAAAGAAACGTGATTTTTTTGGACGGCAACAAGAAGACGCTTGCAATATTCACAGAAGATTAAGTTGTACATATTCCCTTCAAGAATAAATAATTAAAATAAAAGACATTATAAAGGGGGGTACTTCCATACGGTACGGAACCTTTAGTGCGCGAGTCCGACTCGCACTTGACTGATTATTCTTCAAATACATACAAGAAATAGCCACGGTTGATTGTTATGTTTTCTATATTATCATCAAAAACGTTTCCACACATTTCCCAGTTGAAAACCCGCTCGTCTGTGTTTAGAAAATGTAAGAAATCACACGCGTGTGTCCAGCAGTAGGTAATAATTGTGTTCATTAATTCATTCTATTTTCTGATTTCAGACTTTTTCATTATACTCAGTCAACACTAGATTCATTAAAAAAAAACAGGATCGGACAATAAATAAGTTTTTGTGGTCGATTTAAGAGACAGTTCAGATAATGCGACACCTAAAATATTATTGTTGTCTTTTTTCTTTAGATACTTTTCCCTACATGCGGGTAATAAAATTGGTTACTGTAAGACGCTTTCAACTGGTCTTATTAGACATCTATAGAGGAGGCCCATATCCAGTAGTGAATGTCTCACCGCTGATAATGATAAAGATGAGGTAATTTTACTAACTTCAAAATATTACATAATAAATGTTTGAACTATTCGCCTAACCAAAAAATAATTAAACACGCTTAAAATACAATTAATACTTTACAATTTGTACTGTTAAACAATGTCTAAACCGTGCGTAAAACTATTGTGGTAAGACGGTATGATTTTAATAACAATTTGTTGTTATAAATGGTGGTTTTTGTTCGTAATTATGATCTGAATTACTTCCTTTCGGTCTAGTTCAAGTTTCACGAATAGAGATTGTGCAAAAAGAGATGCGTCGTAGGCGAGGTCGCCCTTGTGCCATTTTACTAACATTTGTTACGTTGTCAACACCGCTATGTCATCGCTGGTACAATAAAAAGTGTTTGATACTTGGTAGACACCAATTCAGTTTTCATCAGTACTCGCGTCTACCTAGGTATAGTCGGTACCTTGGCTGCTGATTAAAATCTTATTATTAATTCACCTGCAATGACGGTTCTCTTTTCGCACATACTCTAGCCATGGATACGACAGTACTGCAAGTCGCGTCTATTAAAGCTGTACCTTAACCAGCCTTCTAAGATTTTCTTAAAGAGATATTATTTGGATTCGAATAGAGTTCTCTTCCATTGTTTAAACGGTATTTGTGTAATCAGTGGGTATTCACAATGCCCCTCCATTTCTCTTTACGTTTGATGGTAACCTAACCTTTAAGTGATGCTCCAGTAGGGATGAGAAAAGAATTTATTCGATTAGTTACCGTTTATTTTTATTCGATTCATCTCATACGTTTTAGTATTATCAAGGTTAATCTAAACCGACCTTATTGGAAACTATAGAGGAAACTATATACGAGAACCATGAGAGAACCTTTGTCCCGCGGTGGACGTGCGATGGCTGATGGAAGAATTTAGCATTGGAATATTACTTTAGCGTAATCGATAACACACTCGTCTTTTGTTATTGTGGAGAAATCCTCGATTGAACATTAACTCGCCTCCATCCATCAACCATAGAATGTCCACTGCTGGACATAGGCTTCTTCCATAGACTGCCAATAACGCCGGTTGGAAGCGGTTGTCATTCAGCGCGATCCTTTGGTCTTAATGCGGCCATTCGTCCATCCTGTAGGTGGGGTCCTAGTCCTAGGGTCCACACTGCGCTTACTAGTACATGGTCCCCCCACTCGAGAACATTTCGACCTCAATGGTCATCAATCCTCCGCGCTATGTTCCTTGCCCAATTCCATTTCAACTTCCATTTTAAAGAGCTATGCCGGTAATCTGGCCTTGTCTGCAGTCCGTTCCATAACCGCTGATATTGAACCAGTTGAAATCTATCGAATAATCAGGCACAAGTCGTGAAAATAATACATAATTATTGCTTATTTTTATCAGTCATTTATTATCTTTTAAAAACTATCAAAACATAGTGATATTTTTAAAAGCAAACCTATAAGGTAATTATATTCGTCAACGGACGTCTCGATCCTAGGTCTCAGCAGTTATGGAACGGACTATAGATATTATCTCATTCTTGATTCGATATCGATTAATTTCATTCGAATACTTAAGTAATCGAATTCATACACGTCTCTACGAGCGTTCCGTTATGTTATGCCAGATAATGGTTTGGAATAGATAAGTGGATATGAAAATGAGATTTTCTGCGGTTTTGTTAATCAGTTTTCTTCTTCCGACGCGATTAGTGTTTTTCGAGGAAATTTAATTTCAATAAAGATTATAACTGAATAATTTCTTTTTGAAGAAACTTGTTTTGTGTAATCGTTTTGGATTGTTTTGTTATAATACGTAGTAGGTGTTTATAAAGGTTATTGACCGTTCTAGTATTGCAATTGCAATTGGATCATCACCTTTGACCACGCGCGAGCCCACTCAGTTAGAGTACGGCTGCGATATTGGCGGTGGCAAAAGCCCTGCGTATGACATCGTTAAGGCTGGCGTAGCGGCCCATCCGACCAGCGCTTCTTGACCAAGAGAGACCGTGGTGACCGAGCTGGTCAACTGCAGTACCACACTGACAGCGATGGGCCTCACAGCACCTTGCACCCAAGCGTAAGCTGACAGCTAAACGAAATGCAGTTGGGTCTAAAAGGTTACCAGTATTGAAAGAGGGCAAAGCATGAACCAAAGACCGGACTCCCATACAGAGACTGCAAGGATACGAGCGCGATCCGCGACGCTAGGACAGTTATCTTGAAGAGATTTCCGTGCTAGTTCGCAGACCGGCCGATCCCGAAATAAAAAAAAAGTATTCTAATGATGATATAAGTAGATTATTTTATTGTAATACTAATGTAATTTCACAGTATTGACAAGAACAAACAACACACGATATTTTTTTTCTAATTTCAGGTTAGCCCCATAGTAGAAGTTGTTCATTATAATGATCTCAATTTTATTATTTATCGTTCAATATAAATATAGACTTGCCCTATGGATTCCCAGTAAAATCGGTTCAGAACGGTCTGCATCAAACATGTTCCTGCGGTTACGAGTATATCGTAGTGCAGTTTTTTTAATACCATTAGATATTAGGCCTTTAATTATTACAATACAACTTCACTTAAGATAAAGCTACATGTACTAACTTAAACTTCTACTCCATTAAAAGCAATTGGATAATCCACAGACTCTTGAAAGTCTAAAGATAATCCAAATGCTCAAGCCCACTGCCAGTAGGCAGCGTACTCAGCATAAAGGCAGCACTGCCACGCTGAATGCACGTTGAGCCAAATAAACACCAGCATTTTGGTCACACGTCGCGCCCACAGAACAGCAGGTCACGCCCACCAGATGCTTAGAAATATTTTTGAAAACAAGATGAGCTCCCGGTCCCCACGGACCTAATGCCTCAACCCTAAATGGCTCCAATATATAACAATTGCCGAGGTTGATATACAGGGTTATTTCTAATCAAAGTCGTAGAACAAAAGTTGTTAGTTTTGATGTACAGAATAAGCCCCTAGAAGGATGCTAATTGATTAGAAATAACCATGTATATGCGTCTCTTGTGCTACGCCGCCGAAATGGCCGCCGCTCCAGCCCTATTTTGAGTCTCAGAAAGATCCGCTAAAGGCGCCAAAGTATCTTTTAAAATCAACGTAAGTCACGTCCCATACTACATAAGGGTCGTCCACACTTCCATGGGACCAGCATCATACCGACAGCTCTTCTGCCATTCCGTTGCGCGAGCCCAACCGGTTCAAGTACCTTAAAAGCCTTATTGGATATAAAATACTTTTCATCGATTATCCAGCTCTGTGAAGGTCGTTCTAAAGCGGGATCTTAGGCTACAACATAATATCGTTAGACACCACGTCCATTTTTTTGATTAGGTTACTCCTACATTTAACATTTCCACCATCCTTTCAACAATGAATTGTTAATTAGCTTTGTTTCAACCCCAAGGAAAAACAATGGCGTCGAGCTCAGAGAACAACTCTCCGAGAATGTGCAACAGACAGTTGAGCTTAAAATTTATTACTTTCTCACTTAATTAGAGACTTGGCATAATTTAATATTATCTCAGACGAAATGGAGAAAGTGCAGATGGATAAATGTGGTAAGTTTGCATAGGCCGGGTGGCTAGCCCTGGTTTTTAAGGCCTTTAACATAGCTATACGGTGAGAATAACTGGGACCCACAATTTAACATCCTAACAACGGCAGAGCTCAGTTATAAATGCTACCCGCGGTCACTCAATGTACAGTTGACTGGTTGGATCTGACCGCGTTTCGTCATCATTATCATCCGCAGCCTTTCTTTATCCCACTGATGGGCATAGGCCTTCTTGCAGTGCCATCTGCTTCGGTCGTTTGCCAATCGTGTCCAAGTTCGACCCGCGATATGGACAGTTTATCATCAACCCACCTTGCTGCCGGACGACCCAAATGTGTTTGAAGAATTTAACTGATCAGTTTAAGGTGACGCATTGATAAACGATTGTTTCAAAACTCGAGTACCGCGCCCCTTCAATCGGACAAATTTTACGCGGTCGCGCTCGACAGGATCGCGCCAGAGCGGCGGGCGGCAGTGAGTTTTTAATTATATACTTACTAGTTTTTACCCGCGGCTTCGCTCGCATACGCAATATATCATTATAATTTATAGCCTACATGTTATTCTGATATATAAGCTATATTATTGCAAAGTTTCATCTCAATCCGTTCGGTAGTTTTTGCGTGAAAGAGTAACAAACATCCATACATCCATCCATCCATCCATCCATCCTCACAAACTTTCACGTTTATAATATTAGTAGGATAATGTACACATTAAAAAAATAATTTTTCGGTCTGTAAAATAGAAAAGTGATCAGGCTATTTTATTCGTATCTATGTTTTGAATAAATATTTAGTGTATTTCTTGCGAGCGACCTCGAAGAGTCAACACGTCCTGAAGATGCCTCGTTGAGAGGCGAAACACGTGTCGAACAGAGTGTAGTGCAGTGAGAATAAGGATGTTATTTATTAGTGTAGTGTTTTCAATATTTGCCATATATTTTTAAAAAGATTTTTATAATATTTATTTGTTGTTAACGGATTATTAATATAGTATTTTAAAAATATGTAATAGAGTGTAGTTAGAATAAGTGATATTTATTATTATTTTATCTATCTTGTAAAATTAAGTTTTTAAAGTATAAGTTTTAATATTCAATCAACTGTTTTATTCGTAAAAAAAAATGGGGTGTTGTCGCTGATAATTCTGAGCATTTGAATTATTTAACTTTTTTTTGGTGAGAAATTTGTAAGTTTTTTTTAATAAAGCCGGTTACTTTTTAAAATTTTGTCCAGTTCATAATTTTTTTAAGATTTTCCCTTATCTATAATATTTTTTAAATTTGAATCAATATCATTTGTCTTCTCACATCGCGCATTCAAAAGTACTCGTTTTCGTCTTTCTCGGCCCGATGCCTCATCTTAAATGACCAATACAGGTTTGCGTTTCACTACATTCAGCCTGCTGATGTTAGGAAAAATGCGGTCCTGTGTGTAGCACGCTTATTTAGAAGATACCTAATTACTCTAGATTTAAAGACACCTATATTGTAGGTACTTTGCTCATTGGTATGGAACCAGGCAGGGACCCGCGTATCGCAGTTTATGTATCTGCCACATTTTATTCTAAGCGCGAAATTGTGTCCGTTTGTCTTTATTTTGACAGTGATTATATTAACTTTATTATGGAAAAGTAAAGTTTCTCGGGGAAAGGTAAACAGTTCAAGTTATATTTTGAGTTTGTATTTCGTATAATGGTATTGAAATGGTTTTGTAATTATTGATAAGAATTTTGGCATTTATAGATATTTACGTTGTTCTTCTAAAAATGGTTGAAACAAACATTGAAATAAGATTAATTTACTAATTATTTTTGTGATTAAAAATGGCACAACCGTCTTCATTCGTTAGAAATTCTATTAGTTCATATCTAGCATTTTTGATTATCGTTGATTTTTCAAGTCAAATGTTGGCCTCATGAGGCCAACATTATATACATATACTTATTTTTAAATACATACTTATATAAGTATGTATTTAAAAATAAGTATATGTAGTATATCAGTCTCTGGCAACCATATCACAAGCTTTGCTTAGTTTGGGGTCAGAGGCGGTGTGTAAGATTTCCCAAAAATATTTATTTATTTATTTATAAAATAATCATCAAAATCGGTTTATAATTAGAAAGGTAATCGCGTAACATATGGACGTACAAAAAATAAAAAACATATGCAGTCGGATTGAGATAATCCGTTTTTAAGTCATTTAAATAATTGCCTTTAGGTACAAAAAGTTGAATTCCTAATATGTATAATTTCCATAATGTTGAATTATTTAGGACTAACGGACCCGGCGAACTTCGTTTCGCTTTCCGTAAGAACCTTGTACAGAGTATTAGAAAACTACAAAAAAATAATAAGCCAAATCGGTCAAGCCGTTTTCATGTTATGTCGTGACAACGGAAAACGGGTTTCATTTTTATATATATAGATTCGCAAATTCTACGCTTTTTTGTGTAGTCAGGTAATGCCATTGTACTCTCCTCGTACAGCTTTTCTAAAATATTTATCCGCTAAACCTCTGAATTCTTCCTATGTCTTTATCTATATCAAATATCAGTCGCCTTGCAGATGACTTTGACAGTCTAATGGTAGAAGACAGTTCAAGATATTAACAAATATAAGATTTCGCTCCTTAAAGTTAGGCCTTGCACTCTATGTCAAGGTGGTATGCGTGATTTTTATTTGTTTTGCTTGCGAGTGAGCTGCACGGTGTCGGTTAAAGTAAAGGTGATGTTGTGTGGTGCCAGTGCGAGCGGCGGTTATACATACATTATTACTAAGGCTATTGTGAGGCGCAAACTGGGCCACTCAGATAAAATTAAAAAAAACCGGACATGTGCGAGTCAGGCTCGCACATCGAGGGTTCCGTACAAACACGTGTTAAAATAATTAAAAACCTGTTTTAGCATGTGCTAATGAAGTTCTTTTATATGATACCTTACATGATACGATTTACTCACTTTGAATTTTGAACCTATATTTTGTGAATTTTGAAGCCCTATTTTTTGTGATTTTAACAAAAATGTACAGTTTTCAGATTTATTCCTATATTTGTACTCTAAGACAATGTTTCTCGCCAAATTTCATAGTTCTATGTCAACGGGAAGAACCCTGTAGGTTTTGATTTTTGTGAGTGCGAAATATGCGGTTTTTTACGATATAAACGGCTCTAACTTTTTTAAACGATAACTGAGAAGTTTTTATTTTACACAACTGTAAGAGATCATAGATATACGTATACAGTTTAAATTTCAACTCGATATCTTTACGCGTTCCCGAGATAAAGAGTCTTGACATACGCACAGACGGACAGACGGACAGCAAAGTGATCCTATAAGGGTTCAGTTTTTTCCGTTTGAGGTACGGAATCCTAAAAATCAAGACAGAACGTCGTGAACACACAAGTGGGGCCAGTTTTTTACACATGTGGTGAGTGCGTCGGTGTTGCGCCGCCATAGTTCGACTGACGAGCCAAGGCGTAGTTTCGCTGTACGTGTTTATGTGTATAATTGGGTCTGTACACGGCAAGGCGTAGTTTTTCCGGCCTAACTTGTTTGATTCTTAACCTTCTGTCTTGAATTTTTTTATTTGGTTTGAGTCAAACAGCAATAATTAGCTGTTATCTAACTCCAAATATTTATCCGATTTGAGGTTTTTTTAGTGTAATCAGCACTTCAATCACTGGTTAAGAGAATCGTGAATCGACCAGTGTTTACGCGTGTTCTGTAGAACATCGAGAATTTTTTCGGTACGTTTTTAATAAGATTTATATTCCAGGAGAAAACTCTTTTCACCTCCTAAATTGAAACAATTTTTTTATGTTTTTGGTGTCAATTGCGTGAGTCAACGAGGTATATGTAGGTACCTAGAGATCAAAATAGTGGCCAAAATTGATATACCCAAAATGATGATAATCCTATTGTCTATGCGCAAAAGTGCGTTAAATCAACCAAACTGAGGTGAAAAAAGTTGAAATACTTTTCTACATAGATTGACCACTATTTTGGATTTTTGGTGAATATACCTCATTAACACTACCTGTTTATTCATAGTCTTGAAATTATTTTTTGTAAAATAGGCCTTGTAATATCTGTGAATGGCAAAAAACTCAAGAACATGTAAATTTTTTTCGCTGACCTAGGGCCATTTATGTAGCATATAGCCTTATTCAGACTCTCATTTGAGCAGAACGGAACATATCGGTCTGAGAGGAACTTACAATCCGCGAATCAGCTGTATGAATGACAAACTTTACTATTCAGAACAGAGAGATCAGTAAACAGAATGAAACTGCATTTTGTACTTCGCTAAGCAAATAGGGCATTTATTTCGTAGACTTACAGACTACAACGCTTGGCTGAGCCCCATCCATCCTCACTCTCCGTTTAAAATACTTAGGTCCATATGCCTTAGTCCCACAAAATACAAATTTGGCAAAATGGCATAAAACCTAACAATTTTTTGCACTTTATCTTGAAGGGTGCATTGCATTGGTACCCCTAAAGTATAGACCTCATTTGCTTTTATATAAATCGGTAATCGCTTGTACTAGGCCCCTACCCGTAAGCGTTCGGGGTAAATGACGCCATCTTGCAGCGGAAATTATCAGCTAGCGGCAAATGTGACGCCGATATCGCTTATCTCCGACTACCCGCAAACGGCACCCGCACATGCACAGTATTGAAAACATCTTTACTGCATGTATATTCCATATTTCAAGACGCTACCAAGATCTATGAGGTTTACTCACCTCAGTTTACTAGGTATAGGTATATTCACGGCAAACCACGGTAATGGTATCTAACAGTATTCCGTCTCATACCTACGCGCCTCGAAGTTCGGTATACTCCAACAGTCGTAGATGCGCCGCAGTGACGAACGAACGTGTGGGTTTGTAATCAGTGAGCGTGCGATTTACCTACCAGGCGGGCAGCCCTAGCGCGTGCTACGTACTGCGTGGCCACGCAGGGCTGTAGATATTTATTTCTTTCAAGGACAGTGCCGAGTCATAGTAATAGTATCTAGAGTAAGTCTACAGCGGAACGTAGGATTTCCAATAAAACCGCAAAAGGCTATCCAGCGCAATTCATAAGTAATCTTGGAAACAAACATGCATTTATTTCATTATTAAGGCTTAACCTTTTAATTATTTTATGTTAAATATCATAAAGTCATGGTTTACCATAGGCTAAAATCAAATTCACATCATTTTACAATTTTTGGTCTACTCGCGAAACAGCAAAACAGGTAGATGATAATACCCCTTTAATTTTAATTAACATGGGATCAAAACATTCATTTTCCAAAATCATAATTTAGCTGAAGAGCGAAATCAGATTTACCCTACCGAATGGTGTTGTCACAATCTTCATAAAATTTTGGAGTGTTGTAGAGATGGAAATGCTACTTTATTATATCGATAAAATAGTATCGATAAGATTGGGAAAATTTAATCAAACACACTCGATGTGAAATGATCTGTAGTAGACCTTTTGATTAATTCAATAAAGTACTTCTTAAATTGAGTAATAAAGATGTATTTTTAGGGTTCCGTAACTCAAAAGGAAAAAACGGAACTCTTATTCTTCAACAACTTAACTGTACATTTCACTTTATTGTCCGTCTGTCCGTATGTCAAGACTCATTATCTCGGGAATACATAAATATATCGTGTTGAAATTTTAACTATATACCTATATACATAGCCTCTTGCAGTTGTGTAAAAGAAAAACTTCGCAGTTATCGTATAAAAAAGTTAAAGCCGTTTATGTCGTAAAAAACCGCATATTTTGACACTCACAAAAATCAAAACCTACAGGGTACTTCCCGTTGACATAGAACTATGAAATTTGGTGAGAAGCATTGTCTCAGAGTACACGTATAGGAATAAATCTGAAAACTGTACGTTTTTATTTAAATCACAAAAAATAGGCCAAGATTAACAAAAATGGGTTTAAAATTCAAAGTGAGTAAATTGTATCATGTAAGCTTGTAAGGTATGACATAAAATATCTTCATTAGCACGCACTAAAACAGGTTTTTAATTATTTTAACAATGTGTAATTTTCGATGGATGACGAGAAAATTGAAAAAAAAAATATTTTTTATGGTTTTAGTTCTGATTCTGATCTGGTTTTAATGCTAATATAAAATAAAAATACTATAAAGCCTCAATAACAAATAACACCTCAATTTTGTCACAAAATATCGATAGCATTAAAAAAACATCTCGCATCGTATCGTTATCAAAACACCGACACCAAAACGCTTACGCACGTGTACGATACATCGATAAATCGGTCTCTACGATCAATATATCACATCCCTACGTAATCAATTCAGATCCTAAGCAAACTGGTGTTAATGGTCGGGCCCGGGGTCCCTAAAATAACATTTTCTGTGTATAAATTGCATTTTGTTAAAAGTGACAGCGGTGGAGTGATTTTATCGTATAATTTTTAGATGACGTGGTGGCCTCCAGATTCGGATACAGGTAGGTATTGTCACTATAAAAAAAAAATCATTATTTTAATTTTGCGAGACAATGGGATTTAATTTGCGGTTTTTGAGCGACGAATCAGAGGAGGTACTCAATTCGACGCGTATATATACAGGATTACAGGCCAAGTCGACCTATTCCCGTTAATGTGTAGTTTACTACGTTTCTGACTGATTTGACTATGAAACACCATATCCTAAATCTCACAGTTTTCGAGATATTTGAATTCAAATATAAGGTTTTACGGACAATATTGGGTAGTGAGGTCATAAAACATTATTTTACGTGTAAATTAATGTAATTAATTTAATAATTAATTTTACGTGTCATTTTTTTTAGTTTGCGATTCCCCCAAAGATTTGGAAGAATCAGAATCGCAGTATGGTAACAATGGTACATCGTGTGAGTGAGAGAAAGGGTTTCCCTCTCAGTTTAGGGCTGCCATACTGATTTTTATTAATTTGCCTCGCTTTTTCAGTATCACCTTTCGTTAGCCAGACTGTATAAGTTACAATACAATTAGGCATTACATCACATTTAATTTTAGTAGTAAGCTTTTTGTTTTGTTAGCTTACTTGATTTTATTATTGATTTGAACAGTCAACACTACTGATGTCAGACTATATTTTTTTTGTATTTTGTATTTGTGTATTTCTGTGAAATACTTTGAGTTTGTATGGATCTTAGTTATCTGAAAATAAAGATTTATTATTATTTTTGTTTTACAACTCACGGGTTGCCCCGGATCTTTGAAGGGCATTGGTGGGGCCGAAACCAACACCAAGAGGCCCTTTTACAATTATTAAGTAAAAAAATACAGTTTTTGGGTGATAGGAAGATGAAAACTATTGTAAAGGCGGGGAATAGGTACTTCTTAGGCTATTTTAATGAATTATTACATGATATAAGCTGGTCTATGGAATGAGGTGCGGCACCCGCCAAGTGATGCCTCATTTCAAAATATTTAGGCGGGTGGTGACTTGCCATCCACTAAATGGGCCCCCCATAAAGGCAACCGTAATTTGGCGCCGGAGGGGCAACATTGGTGTGGACGGCTTAGGGTGTCGAGAGGTGTGCTGCGCTTTCACTAGACGCTACTAGCGGCGTTATGCCCTTTAACACTTCCACCCTGGAGCTTATTATTATTATTATTATTAATAGTTCAATAAATTATTGTAATTCTAATTCATAATATTTTTAAGTATACGGGGAGTTACTTAAATGAGACGATCATTTACTCACCTACATTCAAATATGATAATTATTTTTGGTCAAAAATGGCACAACCTATTTCAATCGTGTAAAGGATTGAAATAGTTCACATGAATTGATGCGTCCTCCATGTGGCCATTTTTACATTATTGTAGATTTCTCAAAAACGACTCAATTGATTTTTATAAAATTTAAATAGGTTAGGTACCTCTTAAGTATAATCTACCAAATAAAAAAATAATTATCAAAATCTGTTAATATAATTGGCGGAGTATTTAATCGCGTAACTAAACCTACTCGTACATACAATAGGAAGAAAAAAAACATAGCTACAGTCGAATTGAGAACCACTTTTTTTTAAGTTGGTCAAAATAACAATAAGATATAGAAAAGAAATAAAGTGCTTATGCCATTATAACCGATGTATATATAACCATTATATAATTAAAAACACCGTCGGTTTCATCGCTAGAAGCTTTTTCTTCCAGTTATACCTCGGCCATTGTTTGGTCTTGATAGAGAATCTTGCTTTGCAAAGTACATGACTTTCAGAGGTGTACCCACACGCTCATCATAATGAACATCTTGTACTATGGAGCCAACTGCGAAATTATGAAAAAATCAACTGTTCCATACAAAAATGTCATTAAATGTCGACAAAATACAATTTATGTAGGAGCTTACAGTTAACATTTAAACATTTCAAAAATACATCGCGAATGCAAGACTCGAACCTTGTTCTTGTTGTCTTCGTATTCCGATGAATTTTTGAAATGTTTATCACCTAATAACTCTTTGAGATAAACCTACTGTGGGATGCACTATAAAATTGAAATCAGCTTAAAGTTTTACTGTATTTTGTGGTATTTCATTAAAACACATGCTGAAAAATGCCAGACGTAAAGAAATTGAAAATCTTCTTTTAGAAGTACCTACGTACCTTTTTAATTACGCGTGAGTAACACCTGTGCTATACTTTAATTAAAATGTGTGAAAACCACGCTAGTTTCCATAATCAAACCTATGTACCTACAGTTGGTTTAAAATAATGGTTTCAGTTTACTTTGTAATAAAAGGTCATTCAAAAGTAAGTGTATCCTCTTGTGGTATTTTAGAGGTGGTGCCATAATTTATGGCCGGTTTAAAACCATACTATGTTAACTGCAAGCTTGGCTCGTCGCTCCTGTGACTTGCTGCCACTTATTTGTTACGTTGTATGCATTGCGACATGATTGCAACAGCGTTTTCAAGTCTACAGTTTTCAACTTTTTCACAAAAGACACTAAGATATTGCGAACAATATTCTATTTTATAGTATTTTGTATGTGCTATTTCTGTTATTATTTTATTTTTTATTGTCTTCTATTAATTTATTGTCAGTTAATCTGTACACAATATTATGATATTTTTATAAGTAAAAGTAAATAATTATAATTATTTAGATTTTAAGTAATTCTAAATTAGGTGAAAGATATTTAGTTCTAAGGTAATTATAATAATTTAGATATAGATTCTAATGTTATTAATTGTTAACTAGCGACCCGCCCCGGCTTTGCACAGGTGTATTGTACATATATACCTTCCTCTTGAATCACTCTATCTATTAAAAAAAATCGCATCAAAATCCGTTGCGTAGTTTTAAAGATATAAGCATACATGGAGACAGACAGCGGGAAGCGACTTTGTTTTATCCTATGTAGTGATAGTAAATAAATAAGCTGCATGGCTGGCACATGCGTCACATTCGTGATCGGGTGCTGCATGCGGGTCGCCGGTTTGCTCGTGGCATTCACGCAATGCACCGAAACTACTAACTTAGGCTAAAATTTAAACTAACCCATCTCTATTGTACTAACTCTTATTGTACAGTAAAATCGAATAATTGAATTTTAGTTAACAAAAGGCACAGACCCTGGAGTCTGTGGTTTGTAATTTTCCAATAAAAAAAAAAAACTACCTACGTAGCGCTTATATAGTAGTTTGACTATAGTCAAACTACTATATAAGCGCTACGTAGGTAGTTTTTTTTAGGTGTGCCTGTCAGCCATGGCCAAAGTTAAGCAACGTTCGGCACGGTCTATCATCGGATGGGTGACAGAGGGGGGCATTTTCAACTGTAGGCCCTGGTTGTTTTAACAGTTTAGCCACGTCAGAGGCCTTAAAGCGGCTTAAAACTCTGACACCAGGGCTAGCCATCTGGCCTATACAAACTTTAGTATATACTTCAGTTTTCTGTTTAGACCTCCAAATCTACAGTTTTAAGCGACTTCCAAATAGGAGGGCGTTCTATGTTCGAGTTCAACAGCTTTTTGAAAGCTTCTTACACTAGTTCTACGTTTTTAGTCAAGTTGGGCAAAACTGATATAACGTAAATACCTATGAACAATGTAACCCAACTAGATATTACAAACAGAAATATATGAGTAAGGTAAAATGATTTATAAGCAACTTTCAAAGTGACGGAGGTTCCCATTTAGTCAATTTAGTTTGAGTTAGAGATTACAATATGTATACGTCGTACAATTTATTATAGTAGATTCCAGGTTCCATTCATTTTTGTAAAACGTCCTTTGTACAAACTAGGAACAACTACATAAATATATAGAACCACATGAAATCGGTAAAAGTTTTCGTACTAGCGACCCGCCCAGGTGTATTATATATATAAACCTTCCCCTTGAACCACTCTCTATTTAAAATATCCGCGACTATGTAGTGATAGTGATACGATATCATACTAAGGCTTCTTGTTTATGAATTCTTAATAAAGTATCTGTACCAGCCTTTTTAATAGTCCACTGCAGGACATAGGCCTACCCACGAAGGGTGATTGGGCCATATCCATAACGCTGGCCCAGTGCGGGTTGCTGGATTCATATACGCCATCGAATTTCTTCTACGGACGTATGTAGGTTGCCTCACGATGTTATCCTTCACCAAAAAGCCAGTGGTGTAAATTCTAAAGAACTCATTGGTACGGGACCGGGGATTTGAACCCACGACCTCACGATTATAAGGCGGGTGTCACTACCTCTAGACTACCACGGCTAAGTCTCATAATAAAGTATGATGCAAAGAAATTTTAGCTTTTAACGACTTTCCAGCAAACTAAACCTCTTTCTCTGTCTATTATCTATTTCTCACAAATCGTCGGTCAAATCACGAAAGGACGTAACCAACAAAATTTTAGATTTTTAGTTACGCCCTTTCGTGGTTCGACGATATGTTCTTATTTGGTCAACGTCTGCTTTGAAGCGAAGCAAACAATTTTCACCCCTAATGTGCCTGAAACCGTCCAATTAGATGTCATTAAAATTTCTGTTTGTGTTACGGTGTAGTGCCACAGTATATCGATCTATCAAGCAGATCTTATAGACCGCTTGTATACGTCCGTTCTTTTCACCGGGTTCGCGGTGATGTGTGTATTATTTAATAAATATGTGTAAATGTACCGCACATCGGTGCGGTTAAAAATTTCAGGTATCCGTTTATTGACGGTCCGTTGTCAGGTGAAATAAAACAGAAGTATAGGTATCTTCTAGGTTAGCATGCTACACTCTAGATCGCATATCTGCTTAAACTCAGTCAGTATGTAGTCAAACGCCAAACCAAAGCGCCACCCTTTTATGGTGGACATTCCGCGCGTTAAAACCAAGCGTTTCAAATCCTTATTCCTCATACGAACAGCCAGAATGTGGAACGCTTTGCCTGGGTCTGTGTTCCCGTTAAAGTACAACGTGGGTGTCTTCAAATCCCGAGTAAATAGGTATCTTCTAGGTAAGCGTGCTACACCCTAGACCGCACATCTGCTCAACATCAGGCAGTGTGTAGTCAAATGCGAACCTATTCGAAATAAAAAAAAAACTATTAAATCTTCTGAACGAAATATTTTAAGAGCATTCGATGTTAAAAACCGCATTATAATCTGCTGTGTAGTTTAGAAGATCTAAGAGGACTCAAAAACAGATACACGAATAGACGACTTTACTTTAAAATAATTAACTATCTAGTGACGCAGAGTTAAGTACTTTGGAGTAGTTAGTCCGTCTTTTGTACATACCTATGTTTTTTTTACAATTTAAATTTAGGTACTTGTAAAAGATAAAAGACAGAAAACGGAGTGAAAATGTTTACATCGAATTTTTGAGTAGTATTGATCTTCCTTTTATCTCTAGTGCACCTACCTGAAGTCTGCCGTCACAAGCCTAGGAGTGGTAACCAAACCAAAAACATAATCGAAAATTTTTCTTAAAAATGTTAAAGACTAGGTCCGGATTTGATGTCAAGTCAAAAATATACAATAATGTGAAAAAATCTTTATATTATTAAACAGATCGTAAGGTTTGCAACTCTGAGAATCCTGTGATTGAATCAAATATTTTAGGGCCTTAAAATTCAAACATTGTATTGTCTTATTTTTTCCTATACCTATTTTTTATTAGGTAGGCCCCGAAGTAGTATTATCCCAGGGCCCTTAAACTCCGCTTTCCCTGACTTCCAGGCCTCGACGGGGTCGCCACCGTTTTTTGATGGCGGACGCGGTGGGGCTGCAGGGGAAGAGGAGTGCCGGTATGTCGTCGCCCGCTCTCCCTATCCTATGCAGCCGTAGTGGCAGGCGCGGGGCCACTTTAATTGACCCGTGGCATCGGGACCAGGGCTGTCGGACACGGGTGCTGTCCGACGCCCAGTGCTGGTTGGTCCCAGGTGAAGGATGACGATGTATCTGTTGTTCGACACATCGTCATTCCGGCGGGAGCGCAAGCTCCGAGGTTGGGCCCGAGTTGGGCCAGCGCTGTTGGGTGCCGCGGAGGAGTGCGAAAAAGTGCCGGTAGCCCCGACATCACGCGCCGTGGTAGAAAATCCAGAGTTTCTGGTGGGTATGCCACCGACCGCTAGAGCCGATGGAGACTCCCACATAACCACCCGCCTGCCCCGAGGTGTGGTGGTATCCATAAAGGATTTTCCCTAGTATAAAAAAGGGCCCTTAAACTCACGGTCCGGCCTTGTTAAAGACGGAGATAGCCTAGAGCCACGACTGTTTAACTTTATTATCTGTGGTACGTAAAATCTACATGTGTTTGTGAACCCGTATTAATGGGTAAGAACCTTTGGGAAAGCAGACACTTGGATATTATCTATCTATTCCTTTGAAATGTGTATAATTTGACTTAAATTACTGGGCAGCTAGACCACGAGGCTAAGTGGCAATCCACGTATAACAATGATTTATATTTTATACCTACTTAAAGCCCGATTACAGAGGCGCCAGCGTAAATTAAATAGCAGCGTAAAAAGCGTTCTCTCTATCGAATGCCTAAAGTGAAAAAGAAAGAGAACTATGCTATTTAACTAATTTAGTTACGCTGGCGCCTCTGTAATCGGGCTTACTGTTTATGCTGACATCTAGATGAGCAGATTAGCAAGTTGACGTGGCAGTGAGCAGGGCACATAGCATGAAGAATTCATTGACAGTGTCATTTTTTAGGGTTCCGTACCCAAAGGGTAAAAACGGGACCCTATTACTAAGACTCCGCTGCCCGTCCGTCTATCTCAAGAACCGTGATAGCTCGACAGTTGAAATTTTCACAGGTGATGTATTTCTGTTGCCGCTGTAACAACAAATACTGAAAATAGAATAAAATAAATATTTAAGGGTGGCTCCCACACAACTAACGTAACTTTTTGCTCGATATTAATAACGACAAAAGGAAGATGCTTGGAATATTCATAAATTTATTTGAGTTTTGACAAAAGTCGCAAAACAAAAGTTGATACTTTTGATGTACAGAATAAGCCCCTAAAAGGATGCTAATTCATTAGAAATAACCCTGTACATTACATAATATAAATTAATAAGTTTAGTCTGTAGCTTAATTGCGGTATTCTGTAATGAAAACAGAAGCCTAAATTGAATCTGAAACTTGATAGACTTGTTAGTTCTTCATGTAGGTACGAATTGTAATATAACACGCCAGTTAAGGCTATCGTGAGGCGCCAACTTGGGATTACAAAAAATACGAGTATGAACTGTTATCTAAGTCTATAAATATTACCCGATTCAATCGCTAGGATCATTAGAGTACAAAATATATAAGACTATAATAATAATTATATATCAATGTTATGATTTTATTTTGAGTGCTTTCCACACTAGATTTATTATCTCAAAGAGTTATCTTTGTGATAAGTATTTCAAAAATCTGAAGCGAACGCAGGATTTGAACCTGCCCCTTCGGATCACTAGCCCGACGCTCTAACCAACTGAGCCAGCCCGCCTCCTACGCAAGCTTCAAATTTCTGAAGTGCTTACATTACCCAACTTATAGCGTTGGTGGCGCCACCTGTGATACCCGTATTAGACAGGTTATCACTCAACTAGAAGTTATTAGAACTTCTAAAGATTGACGAGAGATGACGCACTGCTAAATCAATGTTATGATTTTATTTTGAGTGCTTTCCACACTAGATTTTTTATCGTACAATTCGAAGCGTATAAATACAATTTTTTTTTTGTTTATGTATAACCACGCATAACTTTTTTCGTAGCGGTC
Organism: Hypomecis punctinalis; assembly: GCA_949316475.1. Taxonomy (NCBI): domain Eukaryota; kingdom Metazoa; phylum Arthropoda; class Insecta; order Lepidoptera; family Geometridae; genus Hypomecis; species Hypomecis punctinalis. Next base: position 3,923,567 of record OX438809.1, read on the forward strand.
CGATTTCAATAATTCTTTTTTATTGGAAAGAGTACCTATACTTCGAAATTGGTCTAATTTAAATTTTATCGAAATTGGCTGAGCCATTGTTGATAAATCAACAATAATGTGAAAAATGTTACATCGATCCGTGCATAATATTTGCATTCTAGCGATGCGCCCCGGCTTAGCACAGGCACATACACATAAACATTTCTCTTGAACTACTCTATCTATTAAAATAAACTGCATCAAAATCCGTTGCGTAGTTTTAAAGATATAAGCATACATGGAGACAGACAGCGGAAAGCGACTTTGTTTTATACTATGTAATGATTCTGTGCACGGGTGAAGTCGGTCATGCTATTTTTTGCAAAAAATACTTATCATAATTATGACTGTAACTAGACATTATAAGGCGATGTATACTTAAATGAATATAAGCCTCTAAAAAGTCACATTAAAAATAGCAAACACTTGGCTGAAAAGTATACATAAAGTACAAAGTATTCATAAACTTAAAAATTTCTAAAAAAGGGGTGAAAAGAGTTTTCTCCAGGAGCGCAAATTTTATCGAAAATTTACCAAAAAATCTCTCAATGTTCTACAGAAAACGCAACAACAGCATTCACGATCTTCTTAATACTCCAATAAAGTTCCAGAATTTACCGCAATGGTTCATTGAATAAACTCCAAATTGGCTTAGATAACATATTAATTTATGCAATTATATATTTCATCGAAAGTACGAAATGTAATTCTTACAAGATGCAAGCCGCTTCCAAAAGGTTTTTGAGAGATCTATTCTATAGGCAAGGTTTAGAAGGTAGACGTTTTATGGCTGAAACGTGATTGATGATAATAATAACTTTTCATACAATTGGCTTTGGGGCCGTTCAAATATTACGTAAGCAAATTTATTACAATTATTTACCCCTCCTCCCCCCTTGTCAGCAAACGTAAGCAAATCTTTCACCCCCCCCCCCCCTTCCCATTCTTACGTAATCATTGCTACCTCTACCTATATGCATTTTAGGAAATAAATAACTATTGCTGACGTAATCACCATATAGACCCCCCCCCCCCCTTGTCATCAAAAATAAGCAACGGATAGACCCTTGCCTCTAGCCTCTCTAGACCTCTAGCTCCCTATCTTGCTTTCGTAATACTTGAAAGGCCCCTTTTCTGTGACGGAAAGCATTGCAAATTTATATTTACTGTTATCTTTAGAGGAAGGACCTATGAAAAGAGCTATGGGACCAACCATGAAACCCGAAACTCCACAGTTTATCGCAGATGATTGTAGGATTGATTCCACAATAAGATTTCGTATAATGATGTATACAATGATATCTTAGGATAAATGAACATATCATCGGCCTACCTTGACTTTTCTCGTAGAGAGACTCCAAGCATAGCACTCTCTATTAGAACTGTACCGGCCTTTGTAATAGTCCACCACTGAACAGGCTCTCTAGTACGAGATCCCACTGCAGAAACATCCCGCTCATAGTGTACACGCTTAAAAGTTAGTTTTTAGATAATTTATGACTACAAAAATATATTGCTACTAGGTTGCCTATCGAGATTTGCACGCGTTTTAATTATTTTGTTAGTAATTTTTATCTGGGACAAAATTTCGTAAGGTTTGACAGATTCACATACGTCATCAAATTTCTTCTGCGGATCTAAGCAGGTTGCCTCACGATGTTTTCCTTCACTGAAAATCCAGAGAAAATTTGTAGCGTAAAAATGTAGGTACAATATTTCCAAAGAACTCATACGTACCTCGATAGTAAGGCCTGTGTTACTATCTCTAGACCACTAAGAGCTGCTGAAGATCGGCTTTCGCCGATGTGATAACCGATGATGATGTGAGATGTATGTCATCTGGTTATCACCATTTTTTTATGAATTATTATATTATTTTTATTATATTTATTATACAATAATTATAATATTATATTTATTTACAACTTCGTCTATGATAGCTTGTCTATCGAAAAGTGTTCGTGGCTATTTTCTATTAAAATGAAAAAAATTCATGAAGGATTTTTTTGTAAAAAAGCGTATAATAATGAGATTAATTTTGTAAATAAATCATCTTTCTTGAATACCAATTTTGATTGGTTATCAGATCGTTATCGTACTTAAAAAATCACACATTTGTTCAAACTTGCTTGTCAGGCATCACGAACAAAAATAAGTAAGCCTATCGCCTAACTAAGTACGAGTAAACCTATCGAGATATATTTTGTACATTAAAAAGTATCAGTAATTGGAATAAAAATACAGGCTGACTAATGAGTAGAGGTACAAAAATCCATTGACAAAAAAAAACAGCGGGTTGCACTCCGGGAGTGCCGGAAGAAGTGAAAATTTGCTCCCTCCGTCTTACGAATTTTCGATCAGGTCACGTGTACTGACGCGAGTTAAGTTAATAAACCCATCTCAAAAAGTGCACAACGCCGCTAAAGAAGTTTTTACTAAAAAAATCGAATTAAGTATAGTCATAAACATTTTTCAATAGACAAGCAAGCTATCAATGCGCGTTTGTATGTAAATAAAATTTCATAAAAAGTATGTCTCATCTGGTTATCAGATGAGTGATGCTCGATCATCTACGTCTCTTCCCCTATAATTACAACAGTTACAACTTCTTAATGATAGTAAAATCCCAATAAACTATAAAATGGAAATTAATATTCTCGCATAATCCATTCAAATACACCAGTTACGAGCCACACATTGCAATAACAGCGCTAATTGTCGCGCCCATAAATTACTGGAGATAACAGCACTCGTTCTGATGTAAATTATGACGTCATCCAAATGAAGCGATTAGACTAGAGGGACTTCACATCCGGACACACTGCTGGATCATCTTGATACTTTATAAGAAATCAAAAGTTTAAATAAACACCTAAAGGCGTTTAATTATTTTTCTCAAAAAAGTGCACTACCGACTTCAATTTTGTACAAAATTCGAATAGTTCGCGCAAATCAATGTGTCATCCATTAATGGCAATTTTTACGTTATAGTTGATTTGATAAAATAAAAAAATGGGGACCACCTCTGACATTTATAGTCTTCCACACAAATAATAATCACCAATATCAGTTCGTTATTGGCGAAAATATCGATAACCATAGCTGCATAAATAAAATATAAAGACGAACATAATATATAACCTTTTTTTTGGGAAAAAAACAAAATCTGTCCAAAAGTTTGGGAGCTACGGGCAAAGAAGATATAATATACTACGGGGTAGATACATTAAAACACAAATTAAACTCTGAGTAAGTATATGTTTGATTTTAATCGTCTCAATATTGGTCAAACTTGTCTTTCTTCGTCTGTAGTCACGGTGACAATAGGCATGGTAACTGGGTAAAAAATCATTACTATAATTAGTTACTCACGGAGAGATGATAATCAAAAAAAATTGTACACGTATTTTTTCTTTTGTCAATCAAACAATAAATTACAAAAATAAACAATGTCAAAGTTTGGAAGTGGGGTCGTGACATCACCTCGCTTATAGAAGTCTATACATTTGTATGTCACTTGTGACGTCACGCGATACATTGACGGGCTATATCTTCATCAATTTTTATTTCATTGACAAAAGAAAAAATACGTGTCTAAAATTATTTGATAGTCTATCTGACGGACTAATTATGTTTTTTAGTCACCATGCATATTGACTCTGTTTTTAGCATTTTTAGCCATAGTCGTCGTTTGTTGTTTCAGCCATTGCTAGATGTAGGCCTCTCTCATTGATTTTCCAATAAGACCGCTTGAAAGCAGCTTGTGTTCAGTGATTCCGAGGCCTTTATCAGGTTATCCGTCCGCCTTGTGAGCGGACATCCTACGCTGCGATTGCCAGTACTCCACTTGCGAAATTTATGACTGCATCAGTTATTTGTCCTGCCCATTGCCATTTCAACTTGCCAATCCGCTGGACTATGTCAGTAATATTGATTCTTTTACGGATGCTCTCACCTGCTGTGTAGTCGTATTGAAATCTAGTTCTGAAGCTTCTAACCCCTGTTAAGGTACCATTTTCTATTTTTAGTTCTGAGAAATCTTCATTGGTCATATTGAGTCAGTCACAGTACTTAGTGGCTTGCACTCGCATTCAATATGCCATGATGTGACTAATAATATATTGGCATACGTACTTCATGAAAGGTAATCGAAAAACTCGTATTCCAAAAGTCAATTTAATTCTTTTAAAGCAGAAAAAAAATAGGAATTTATCATTAGGTAGTAATATAATATACTAATATATAATTCATTCAACTCTTGACAATAAATATCAATAACAAGAAAGAATAAGAAATCTTTAATGGTCAAATTGTGTTAGTCACAGTACCAAGTGTAGGCTTGCAGTTGCATTCAATGTGCTACTGGCGTAGTGTGACATTAATTACACAAGTCTGTCACGGCTCTGTGGTGTGACGGACGGATGTTATTGGATCCGTTTAATCATCGTTGTCTTCTGGTAAACCTTCAGACTTCAACATTTACAGAATTCGAAGTAACTTTATGAATCTTTTTATGACACACTAGCTGACCCGGTGAACTTTATTTCACCATCTGTCAACTGTCAATGACAACATTTATACATGTCGAATCCATAAAAGGATCCGCATCAGTTATGGTGATTCAATGTGTTTTTTTTTTTTTTTTTTTTTTTTTTTTTTTTTTTCGAATAGGTTTGCGTTTGACTACACACTGCCTGATGTTAAGCAGATGTGCGGTCTAGGGTGTAGCACGCTTAGCTAGAAGATACCTATTTACTCGGGATTTGAAGACACTCACGTTGTACTTTTACGGAAAGACAGACCCAGGCAAAGCATTCCACATTCCGGCTGTTCGTATGAGGAATGAGGATTCGAAACGCTTGGTTCTAACGCGCAGAATGTCCACCATAAAAGGGTGACGCTTTGGTCGCGTCCGTCTAGCCGTACGATAGAAGAAAGGGGCAGGGGGGACCAGATTGTACAACTCCTGGGCGCACTCTCCGAAGTGTATCCGGTGGTAATTATTTTATACCATCTGACCCAATACTTCAGTGTGGCGTGGCGTGGGTTAAGCGGGCGAGGAGATAAATTGCGACGTCACGAACAATCAGTTTATTTCACAGAAGATTACGTATGACAACAACTATAGAGAAAAACTTTAAGCGAAGGACATGGCGTTCCGCAGCGTAACGCACGCTGCCACCATTTTATCAAGAATTACAACTCGAGCCGTTCTAATCACAGTTCGCCATAACCTCTCCGAACCAGCTCTCTTTACCACTCTCAAGTGACATCTGTCAAGTCATCATCGCATTTTCCTGCCCCTCGGCCGATCATGCGATATCACTTGAAAACCTCCTTGGAACCCATCAGCAGCGTTTGTTACAAGCGTTACCCCAGGAATGTTGCCACTACCATTCCTAGTCCTTCGAAATTATATTAAGTGGCACTATTTAAAAATAAACTTAAAGCTATTGTCCCGTTATATACAAAAACATTTTGCATGGGAAAATAAAATCAATGTTTTTATTATTTTTCTCGCAACTGTTATAAATTTTCTCACCGTTTAGGGGAGGTTTCCCCTTAACTTCTACAAATATTTTAAGATCAAAATTAGCCAAATCGGTTCAGCCGTTCTCGAGTTTTAGCGAGACTAACAACCACGATTCATATTTTTAAATAAGTACTGAGTAATGAAATAATTTTTATCGTGTTTCACACACTAGGTGTATAGAAACTTTATTTTTGTGATAAACATTTCAAAAATTGACGCGTTCGCAGGATTTGAACCTGCATCTCTCTGGGATTCCGGCCCAGATGCTTTGTCCAATTAAGTGTTACGCGGCGGAAGTCAATACGGTTCAGAAATGACCGACGCAGCAGCCAATAGCATGCCAGCCAGCCACCAATAGCATGCCAGCCAGCCACTAGCCGACACGCCCCCTCGCGCGATGCCTCGCGTAGCCCTGCCCTGCCGCTTGCCTGAGAGGGGATGTGTATAAATGCCAGCCAGCCAGCCAGCCGTTCTCATATTTGCTTGAAAAATAAAAGAATAAACTACCACTCTGAGTGTTTCGAATTTTATCTCGTTATACTCAGAAGTGGGATGTCTAAAAAAGACTTTTACAACGTCTAAACCCACGTGTACCAGCGGCAAAAATGCGAAAATTTCGGCCTGCATGAAGCCCTGACCACCAATAAGACAATCACTACGCCACCTGTGAGACCCGCTTTAGAAGAATCAACGGAAGAACCATCAAGATGAAAAAAAAAACCAAGCCGCAATTTTGAGGAAATATTCAGCAAGCCAACCACGAGTGCTGCGACAAATCAAGAGGTTAAAAAGCGATTGAAGTTTAGAATGATCTACAAAGACTAATAAGTTTCCATGATATCGACGAAGCTATTATTAGAACACTACTGCAATAGCAACATATTCAACAGCAAGAAAAACAATGACCATTTTGTAACAACCGCCAGCAAAACAAAGACATAGCAGCAGAAATCACGAATGTTACTTTATCAAATAGCAAGGCGAAACGATTGCTGCCCTATGGCTGCCACAAACCACGTTTTGAACAACTACGCGTTGGAATAAAAGAAGAATCTACAACTACCCACGTGATGACGCTCCACGGTGTTCGCTAAGCTGGCCCGATTGCCTGCCTGCCTGCCCACCTGCCTGTCTGCTGACCTACGAGCCTACCGACCTGCGTAGTGCTTGCCTGCCTACCCGCCCGCATGCATGGCAGCCTATCCGTCAGCATGCCTACCTGCTTGCAAGCCTGAACATCAACCCCAGCGGGCTCCTGATACGGGCAGCCACCAGCGAGCCTCGACAAGAAGCCTCAGTCAAATAGCCAGGTGAGTTCGTTTCTACTTGCCATCGTTTTCCTATGATGAAATCAGTGCCACTATTTTTTTAAAGGGATGGTAGAAAAAAAAAGCTAAAACAAATTCATCTTAACGTAGCATTTGGGCTAATATCAATCTATTAGCTCGGTGGAATGTTTCTTTGGCGTAAAAAATCTATTTGGCGTAAAAAATCTAAACAAAACAAATACCGCATTGTTACTTTTGGATTACTGTTTGTCATCAGCCAATGAAAGCGAAATACTAAGGTTTTTTCGTTTAGGTACCTAGTCACTTTAGTTTGAAAACTATTGCATTTTTACAACTTAGAACCTAGTCGTGCAAAAATAGCCACAATGATAAAGAACATACACATTTATACGACACTTTTAAAACTGAACTGGCTGTTTCTGTTCTGCAAGAATGCTGTAAAACTCATAAGCATTTGCAAACATTTACTTGAGTTACCGTCAACGTCAGTACATTTACTAAGTCTTGAGTTGGTTTGTTTCATATTAAAAAAATGCTGTATGTGGGTGGCTTTGGGCCAGTGTCAAATTCACGTCATTTCCAATTGTAGGTAGTTTGAAATAATCTAATTTGCTAAAGTTGTAGCGTTGATTGTTCGGATAATCAGAAAAGTAATCAGGGTTGCCGTTTTAGCTGCGTTATGACTAGATCTAGCGCATTTTCGACGGCCTTAGCCAAACAATATTCGGGTTGAGCCAGTAAAGTGAATCTAGCCACTTCTGTCTTCTTCTTATCTGTAATTTCAAAATAATAATTACGGAAAAAATCATCAATAATACACAGAGGCCCGCATTTGTTTAAAATTAAGTTGATGTAACTTGTGCCAATGGGTGTCGAAATGATTTTTTTATGCTTCTATATTATAGTATTTATTTAGCCGAAAACTTTCGCCAGCAGATATTTTATATTTTTTCAATTTTTTGAGAAGTCGCTAAGTCGTCACATATATTAAGCTAAGTAAAAAGTCTTTAAAATATTTGTTTACAGCTATTTCTAGTCGAATTCCGAAAGTAATTTATGTTCTAAACGTGCTACCTTTTCCTATTATGTAGTCTCAAAATAGATGGACCTAACGGCAACACTCAAAGTAATTTCGCTATCGGGATGGATGGGAACATTTTTATCATCGCTAAATATTCTTTATGTGGGTACTTATGATTGTGTGCATTACCGGCAGCAAAATTATTTTCTAATAAGTTGTATTTGCTGTAAATCACTCCAATAAGTCATCATAGTTGTGCGCATTGAAACATTAATTGTAATGTTGAAACACCATTAAGGAAGTGCCAGATCTTTTACGGCTTATAAGTATTGTGTGGCTTAATTTCTTTGTTGCTATTTTTAGTTTTGTTGCTAGAAACGCGTATATTTTGGTCTTAGTAGCTAGGTGATATAGTGGTATTTACATTGTATGGTTTACGGTCTAATTTGATATAAAGAGCTAATAATAGTCATCCTATCTATTGACACAAAAGTGAATTTGCTGTTGCGAAACTAGTATAGCTAGGCAAAAATAGACGATATTGGTGGCTACGCACTAACGCAAATATTTTAAATCTGTTGCAACATTTGAGTGGGTACGAAATTACAGTTGATCAGATTTATTAGTTATTGATCATGGACAGCGTATTAGATATCAAAATATTCTTGGAATGATAAGTGTGCTTCTTGGAATCAAAAACTCGTTCATATATCACACTTGGAACCATTTCTGTGACCCGATTTTCTGCTTTAATATTGGCTTAAACTTATTGTTATTTGCTTTACCGGGGGCCATTTAACTTTTGAATAGCTAGCTGACTCAAAATAATTGCTTTGTTTTAGTGATTTTATTGCAATCACTATCACCTTTGAAAGATAAAGAAACTTCGAAAAGGGACATCTTAGTCAATGGTTTAGTGTTGTCATCTACCATGAGATCATTATACTAAGCAAGTAGGTCTTGCCTACGTCACCGTGTCTTAAGCTGTACCTATAACCTTTATCCATTTTTAAAACTGAACCGGAGATAAAACTTCTTGCCATCTTTGGTTTGCTCTGTCAGATGACGATTAGTATTCTCAAGTAATAATTACGTTGATAGTTACGATCGATTGTTTTGCGTTGACTTGTACAGACTGATTAGTGCGTATTATTAGTAGCATTAAAATAAGTGATCATAGTCTGTAGACTGGAAACTGCCATTAGTGAGGGTAAATAGCAAGAAGTCTGTTGAAATTATTTTATTGTAGGTTATATTATTCATAGTAAACTATGTAGTGACACTTGGCAGCAGCGTTAGAAAATAAAATGTAGTCCCTACTTATCATAGAAAGAGCAATGATATAGTTAAGTTTGTGTCGACTGTGGTCTTAAAGGCATTTATTTTATTATTTCGACAGCATGACTATAAAGTCATGTCGTTGTTATAATGTTGCGTAAGTAGTCTTGATACCTAATAGTGACAAGCCTTTGTAGTTACATTGGTAGTTTTGTTGGCGTGAGTTGACATAGATAAAACTAGTAGGTAATCATGTCTCATCAGGTCAATTCTTGACAGCCCTAAAGATTCCAATACTCTTGATTGCTGATGATACCTATAGTCCTGACGATGCCTTTAGCCCTGACGATTCCTATAGCCCTGACGATTCCTATAGCCCTGACAATTCCTATAGCCCTGACGATTCCTATAGCCCTGACGATGCCTATAGCCCTGACGATGCCTATAGCCCTGACGATGCCTATAGCCCTGACAATGCCTATAGCCCTGACGATGCCTATAGCCCTGACGATTCCTATTGCCCTGATGATGCTTATAGTATTGATAATGTCCATAGCCTGATGGTGGTTCTAATGCTGACTATGCTTATTAGCACTGACGACGCATATTTACCCTGATGTTAGCCCAGAGATAATTTATAGCCATAAAATATCAGTAGCTCTAAGAATAAGCAACCATGAAAAATTTAGTAGCACGGAGCATATTAATTGCCACAATGATACCAGTAGTCATTGTTGTGTGCTGTCATCGGAAATGCTAAACTTTGCTGTTTGTTTCCATTGCGGAGCAATGGTGTTTCAGGAAGGCCGAGTGTTACGCGGCGGAAGTCAATACAGTTCAGAAATGACCGACGCAGCAGCCAATAGCATGCCAGCCAGCCACCAATAGCATGCCAGCCAGCCACTAGCCGACACGCCCCCTCGCGCGATGCCTCGCGTAGCCCTGCCCTGCCGCTTGCCTGAGAGGGGATGTGTATAAATGCCAGCCAGCCAGCCAGCCAGCCGTTCTCATATTTGCTTGAAAAATAAAAGAATAAACTACCACTCTGAGTGTTTCGAATTTTATCTCGTTATAATAAGCAACCATGAAAAATTTAGTAGCACGGAGCATATTAATTGCCACAATGATACCAGTAGTCATTGTTGTGTGCTGTCATCGGAAATGCTAAACTTTGCTGTTTGTTTCCATTGCGGAGCAATGGTGTTTCAGGAAGGCCGAGTGTTACGCGGCGGAAGTCAATACGGTTCAGAAATGACCGACGCAGCAGCCAATAGCATGCCAGCCAGCCACCAATAGCATGCCAGCCAGCCACTAGCCGACACGCCCCCTCGCGCGATGCCTCGCGTAGCCCTGCCCTGCCGCTTGCCTGAGAGGGGATGTGTATAAATGCCAGCCAGCCAGCCAGCCGTTCTCATATTTGCTTGAAAAATAAAAGAATAAACTACCACTCTGAGTGTTTCGAATTTTATCTCGTTATATAAGCTAGAAACGTTATCTGCGAAAGCGTCGAATTAGTGAAAGTGTTTAATCATTTTTACCAACGACTACATTGTTGGAAGCGCCATCTGTGAGAACTGCTTTAAACCAGTCGGTCACTTAATGTGAAATTATTAGAACTTCTTACCATTAACGAGAAATGGCGCATTGCTTAATCAATGAAATGATTTTTATCGTGCTTCACACACTAGGTGTATAGAAACTTTCTTTTTGTGATAAACATTTCAAAAATTGACGCGTTCGCAGGATTTGAACCTGCATCTCTCTGGGATTCCGGCCCAGATACTTTGTCCAATTAAGCTAGGAACGCTGTCTGCGAAAGCGTCGAATTAGTGAAAGTGTTTTATCATTTTTACCAACTACTACAACGATGCTTTCGCAGACAGCGTTTCTAGCTTAATTGGACAAAGCATCTGGGCCGGAATCCCAGAGAGATGAAGGTTCAAATACTGCGACCGCGTCAATTTTTGAAATGTTTATCACAAAAAGAAAGTACTGAGTATTTGTTAATCGCATGTCAAAAATACTTAACATAATATACCGCAGTGAAGTGAAGATTTCCGTTTGAACTCTATGATTTTTGTTTTTGTCCGTCCGGATGTTGATTTTACTGTACAGGTCATATTATTCCACGAATCTTGTAGATGAATTTTTTTTGTCGTCGTTGATTTTTGATTGAGGTGCATTCTTAGGGAAATATCCCTCAAAATTTGCTGTCGCTCTATCAGCTGATTGCGTTACAATTTGGTAAACTTATTTAATATCTGAATTCTAACAATATTTGCTAATATGCAACAAATCGGCTTAAAATATTCGAGGTTGAGGAAGTTTCAGAGATCAGAGATGTACCGCGAGGTCTACTGTACGGAGTACTACAAATTTTCTAGGTTTAATTTATTTCTTTACTAGTTTTTACCCGCGGCTTCGCCCGCATGATCAAATATCATTATAATTTATAGCCTTTGTGTTATTCTGATAAATAAGCTATTATTATTGCAAAGATTCATCTCAATCCGTTCAGTAGTTTTTGCGTGAGAGAGTAACAAACATCCATCCATCGTTACAACCTTATATACTACGGGACTAGTCGGGCACTAAAATTACAAGATAAATAAATACCCCTCATCATCCCGACGTATTGACCGAGTTGCATCAATTGTAGTCACGGGTAGACAGCGGTTAGCCCTGTAGTATATACATATGTGTTCAAATCGTGAAAGTAAAAACAACATAGGTAAAGTAAGTTCGTATTGGTCGGGTGGCTAGACCTGGTATCGGTTTATAAGCCGCCTGGAAGCCTCTGATATGGTACTCCTTATGTATCTACCTGTTGCCATAACTTTTGGATCTAAAACTGCCGCGGCCGGCATCTTACACACGTGTCTAATCTTATCTTACACTTATCTTACATCGTTGCCAGTTATTCTAAGAGGTTCCCTAACGACAAGCAGTCTGCTATCGCAGACAGTATTACGTAAAAGCAATACATTATGATTAGCTTATTCAAAAAATAAAATAATTAGATACATAATATGTGTTGCGGAGCCGCGATCTGTACATAAAATTATGCAATAGATTGCTTTTATCATTTTTAATTTCCTGTGTTTGATACTCACTTCCTAATGTTCCTTCCTATGTGTGTTTGAAAGTTAGGACGGAAATGACTTATAGTTTAGAATTAGAACCTGGGCTATTTTAATTAACTTAAAATAAATTAATGAGCCTACCTACTGTAACAGTTGCCGTAATTTAATATAAATTACATATTCAACTCTTGACGCAAAAACAAAATTTAAAATTTTGACTTGTATCTGTGTATTTCAATGTCAAATAGTGATCTCTAAAAAATAACCAATTGTAATACGCTTTATTTTAATGTCTCCATGCAATACGGACCATCATATAAAACAAAGTCGCTTTCCACTGCCTGTCTGTCTGTCATCCATCCTCACAAACTTTCGCGTTTATGATATTAAGTAGGATTTGACAACATTTTCCGTACATCTATTGTTGACATACAATAGGATTCCCTTACTAAAATATTATGTGCATTTGCATTTGGATTACTACGACGTATAGTTTTTTTGAGTAATATGATACAAGGTTATCTACTTACCATGCATTAAGCCAAAAAGAGATGAATAAGACCATCATTATGAACAACTTTTACTATGGGGCCAACTAAAAATTCCAAAAAAAAATCTGCTGCTCCATACAAAATCTCCATGCAACTTGGAATCGACAAAATGAATGCATCAGCTGTCTTTTTTTCTCGAATTCTAGGTTGGTCCCATAGAACAAGTTTTTGTAATGATGGTCTGACGCACCTCTTTCTGACTTAGTACGTTCTGGATAACCCTGTATAACTATCTAAACATGCAACTGAGTTTTGCTAAAACCTCGCTCTGACTTTCATTTGAATTCAGGTTGCAATGAAAACAGCTAGCAGTCATTTCAGTCCTCTATCTGAAATCATTGCGGAAGCGAGGGAGATTAAAGCTAATCCGACGATGAATTCATAACGCCGACAAGCTATCTAAGCTGTGACAGAATTTGTATACGGTATTTGCCTATACTATAGATACTGTGGGCCTTATTGGTAAGCTGAAAGTTACGCAACTTCAAGAGAGAAAGAGCATTTCCACGTGATCTAGTCAGAAATAATTGGCCAAGTGCTAGTCGAACTGTTCCGTACCAAATGGTAGCCAACTCTTAATATAATTATTTTTTTTGAATGGAAATACAACTTAATATTCTATTAATATTTCAAGCATCTACTGGTTACCGTTATTAATATCGAGAGAAAAATTGATATAAAATCAGATATGTTGTATGGGAGCCCACTGAAATATCTATTTTTCTTCTGTTTTTAGTATTTGTTATTAAAGCGGCATCACAAATACGTTATCTGTGAAAATTTCAACAATCTAGCTATCACGATTTATGAGATACAGCCTGGTGACAGACAGACAGACGGACAGCCGAGTATTAGTAATAGGGTCCAGTTTTTACGCTTTTGGTACGGAACGCTAAAAAGGAGATTCGTAGAGAAACAGAAACTTCTACATCAGCGAATTAGTAATAACACTGCCAATTCAAGCAGTATAATCATGATCACTTTATTCATAACATTCTGTTACAAGTCATATAAATTCAGTAAACATCGCGTCTTGAATATTCTAAATAAAAATATAATTCGTACTTTTTACTATGTAAAAATAATTTTTTTTATTTAATTAGACGTTCAATTAATTAAAATTACGTAATATGATATACCTAATTACAATTCTATAATTAATTAAACACACCTATGTACCTAAATGATGATAATGAATTTACTTCTAGAACATATCCTAGATTAAATATTGACCTCAGTGAGCTAGTACTATCATTATAATTTATAGCCTATGTGTTATTCTGATATAGCTATATTATTGCAAAGTTTCATCTCAATCCGTTCAGTAGTTTTTGCGTGAAAGAGTAACAAACATCCATCCATCCATCCTCGCAAACTTCGCGTTTATAATATAAGTAAGAAGTAGGATATTGCGTATGCGGGCGAAGCCGTGGGTAAAAACTAGTTGTTAATATGCTACCTAAATCTACGGTCCGCCAATTGCAAAGCAATTCTCTGTAAATTTCCCTAAACGTTGCGGAAGTGTCGGCGGGTGTAAGCCGCTCACGTGAGTGCCACTCGGCGCGCTGAGCTCGGCTGACCTACCAATACTAAAACACTTCGCCGACGTAATTTAAAGATAAAATTGAAGCTTTTTTTAAACTTAATCTCAAATTGGACAGAATTTATAAATCAGTATTAAAATATAAGAATTTTTGGGATCCAAAATTAATAAATCATAAATTTTAATGTTTAATCTGTTTTTATTTCAATATGCTTCAGACAAGAGAATGCTTATCCAAAAGAGACTAATTGACATATTTTGGGTAGTGATGTTCTACTTTAGATTAGATAATGCTATATTATGATTTCATCATCGGTTCATTTTAAAGTCGCATCTCTGTTCAACACCAGTCAAACAATTGTCCCGTTCAAGTTATTATGACATACCTTGGTAGAATTTACTAAATTGCTACCTAAATCTACGGTCCGCCAATTGCGAAGCAATTCTCTGTAAATTTCCCTAAACGCTGCGGAAGTGTCGGCGGGTGTAAGCCGCTCACGTGAGTGGCACTCGGCGCGCTGAGCTCGGCTGACCTACCAATACTAAAACACTTCGCCGACGTAATTTAAAGATAAAATTGAAGCTTTTTTTAAACTTAATCTCAAATTGGACAGAATTTAGAAATCAGTATAAAAATATAAGAACTTTTGCGATCCAAAATTAAAAAATCAGATATCATAATGAATTAGAATTAGAATCATTTATTGATGGATTGAGCTTAATACTAAAATTAAATATACAACAGTTTGTACAATAATAATAAGTACCGCAAAATACATCTCGTCATTTCACAATACACAATAGCAAAATTAAATTAAAAAATTGGTTAAATAAAAAATAAATAACTGGGTATCTATTTCAGCAACAAGGTTAAATGCTGTGGAAAGGCCACCGAATACAAAATTAAATAATGTCGGAACAATACAAAATATCAAAAGTACAAAGTAAATATCATAGTTTTGGATACTTGAACTGATTTTATTTCAAAAATAAAACACCGAATTTAACATTACTGCTGAGAATTATAATTTCAACAAAAATAATCAAAAGTTAAACAATCGGACAGCGATTCGACACAATTTAAATAAAGAGAAATGAAATATCGGACGATGTTTCCACGACGGTGGCTCGAGGCAAAGTGACGGCGCGGCGTTTGCGCACCGCCTTTTATATCATTCGCCGGCTGTTACTCGTCTACCTTCCAACACGGCCTTTCTTGATAAATGAGACCGTCCTCGGTCTCCCTTAGCTCTGCAGGCCAGTCTCAAGCATTGGCATCGAAGCTTAGATGGTGCTCAGGCTCGGAGGGTTCATATGCCACGCTTGAGTAGAAGTCTCTTGGTAGTTCCATGCAGCCCAGACGTGCAGACCCAGACGGAACCTGTTCATTTTCTTTTCACAGCCCTGGTACCGAAAACAGCTAGACTTCAATTTGTGGCTGAAGACATGAAGTTTTTCTTGCTCAAAAAGATTCAATCATTAAACATGAAACTGAACCGAAAAAAAGTTGAAGTCTACAAGTATCGCCTTGCAAAGTCTGTCAAGAAACATTTCTTGTAATGGTCACGGATAAATCTTAGTTCAGATTCGTCAAATCTTATTAAAATTCACTCGTAGATTAACCGGGTGATCAGGGCAGCAAAGCAAAATTTCATCAAAGGCACTTTGTAACCATGACTATGATTACGACTAAACAACCAAGAAAAAAATACGTTTGAAAGGTATCCTGTGATATGACTAAAAAAGAAACATAAACAATCGTTACTTAGCCAAAAGACAGCAAAAATGTCAAGAGGTAAGTACTTAACTAGTGAGCTACGGCGCAGCAGCGTGAAATCTATCTATCCCGAGCAAGTAAGCAGCACGATTGGATGCTTTACTCGCTCACATAGACAGATGCTTGGCGCAGAGCCTGTCCCGAGCAAGTAAAAGCACGAATGGATGCTTTACTCGCTCACAGAGACAGATGCTTGGCGCAGAGCCTGTCCCGAGCAAGCAAAAGCACGAATGGATGCTTTACTCGCTCACAGAGACAGATGCTTGGCGCAGAGCCTGTCCCGAGCAAGTAAAAGCACGAATGGATGCTTTACTCGCTCACAGAGACAGATGCACGGCGCAGAGCATGTCCCGAGCAAGCAAGAAGCAAAACTTTATGCTTTACTTGCTCCCAAGGACAGAAGCACGGTGTGAAGCCTGTCTCGACCAAGCAAGAAGCACGACTTGATGCTTTACTCGCTCTCAGGGGCAGAAACACGGAGTGAAGCAGTATCTGAGTAAGAAGCACGACGTGAGACAATACTCGTTTCCCAGGGACAGAGGCACTACGTAAAACAGTATCCCGCACGGAGTAAGAGGCACGACGTGAGGCATTACTCGTTTCCCAGGGACAGAGGCACTACGTGAAGCAGTATCCCGCACTGAGTAAGAGGCACGACGTGAGGCATTACTCGTTTCCCAGGGACAGAGGCACTACGTGAAGCAGTATCCCGCTCTGAGTAAGAGGCACGACGTGAGGCATTACTCGTTTCCCAGGGACAGAGGCACTACGTGAAGCAGTATCCCGCACTGAGTAAAAGGCACGACGTGAAGCAATACTCGTTTCCCAGGGACAGAGGCACTGCGTGAAGCCGTATCCCGATCGATCTGAGACAAACCAGAGAAAACACAATTAGAACTATGAAACGTAAAACATTACCACTGAGCCACTGCTAGGGTCACAAAACGTGTCAATGACTAACAAGGTCTCTCAATAATCATCTAACTCAGAAACAATTGCAAAGCTTTTACGTTAATCGTTCAGGGGCACATTTCCCTTCAAATAGATGAACATCACCCTTAAATCAACCTTCGTGGGTATGCCCGTCATCCTGCAGTGGACCATCAAAAGGCTAACACAGTGCAGATGAAAATGATAAGGATCAGATGTATCTTTTTACAAAAAGTAAACATTTCACATAGCAACACATTGTTAAACGTAGGTACTTCTATAGACAGACAGAGACGTAACAAAACACTTGGCAGGTTACGTTCATACTCTTCAATTGATCGGGCACAAACTTGATCATTATTTGATCATAACAAGTTTATCAGTGTACAGTACTCCCTACAAATTGTACCAGTAAATGAATATTGCACGAACAGTAGATCATATTAAAATTAGAAATGTTTATTTGCATCTGTAAGTTATCGCTTATCGGGTGTTAGCAGTGGGCGACTGGGCGTTACGTATCGTAGCAGCTTTATTAAACTGTTTCTAGCTACATAGCCGAAAAACCTGCTTTTTGCAATGTCGAAAAACTGCTACACATAATAACCTAGCTACGCCGTGTCGCGCTCGTGTCGTGGCTTTTCTGGTTACTAAAAACCAAACTGTTTCGTTGCAACCCACGCGACACCGACGGCTACGCGGCGACGGTCCAGAACTAATCACGGCTACATACACAGTTAGTGAAGAATCAACTTTAGTTTTCTTTAGAGAAGGTTAAATTTAGCTTGCTCTAAGAAAACCAGTTTTTTCTCTGTTTATGGCGCCATGATAATTAAATTTCACCGTTATTTCGACACAGTTAAGATTTATTTTTGCCTGGCAAGAAGAATGTAACCGATTATTTTGATAAACTTGTGTTGCAATCGGGTTTTCAAAACTCAGAAATCTAGCTACTAACTATGTCTATCGGGTGTAGTCCTGACAAGTTATCAACACCAAAACTTTCACGACTGCCGGGCTATGGTGTAAAACGTTCAAGGCTACGACTTATTATAGTCGACAGGTCACCAAACATTTTACCTTTTCCAGTGCAAAATCAAACATTTAAGCAATCACAACTGGGCCACCACATTCCTTCACATTCAGTGACCTCGATGAGACGCACTCCCGCGTTTTATCGGAAACGCTGCAGCGTCACAACTACAAACAGAGAAGAAGCGTTTAAAAAGAGTTGAGCTTACTCTCTCTTTCTGCTTTGTCACGGCAACTACATAGATAACACTTTTGATAAAAACAACCCTAAGTACATACTTTCAAATAAAACCCATCAGAACGCACAAACTGCAGCTGCAAAGCTGCCGGCTTTAATGATTGCCTTACTTGCCTGCTACTTTTGTCTTCGACTACATGTGAAAAATTACATAAGTAGAACTTAGATCTTATCAGAGCTCGGTCACACCTGACCTTGACTTTTATTTTAAAAGGCTCAGTTTCTTTCACTAGAAAATAATCATTGCGAAATCACACAAAGTAGAATTTACAGTCCCCCAACAAACATCTGACGGGACTAACCCCGTACCTATCTCAAGTCATATTCAAAAACTAAAAAACAATCTATCGAAACCAGCTTTTTCTTTACTAAAACAATTCACAAGTTTTCTTATTTCACAAGACTACGAAATTCCAAAACCACTTCAAAGGCATTGCGACGCTGATCATTTTGCATCGAAGTTCAACGTTGCTTATGCTACGCGTTACCTTTTTTCACTAAAACAATTTTTACATTAGAATCCCGGCTATAAGCACGTTTAGGATTTAAATGAGTGTTAAATAATGTCAGTTGACTTTCGCAGAAAGGCGGACAAATTCACCACGAAAAAACAATGCCTGCCTTACGAGTTGAACTTCACAGCAACTATTTATGGGCACATACTTGGCTTCTACTATTATTTTTCACAAAACCTTTAATGCGTAACTTACACAGCCAAAAAAAATGACATGTAGGGTAGTTTTGTTCGAGTCAGGAACACGACTCTGGACAAAATAATCGCGATGTCTAGCTACAAATAAAATAGCTCGTGTTCGCAATAAAATAACCCTATGTACGATCACTCGCCCGTCATAAATCCTCTCATGGGCCTGAATCGTAATTTAAACAAATCCCGATTTGTAAAAAATCGGTAGTCTAGTACTTAGCACGGTCTGTTTTGCCATTGGTAAACATGGGCATAAACGTAAAATGTAAAGTTATGGATAGCTCTCACCAACATTCTGAAGAAGTGTACTGCATCAATAACGCAATCTGTTACCGTGACGTTATCTGCCACAAACAGTTTACCAGCCTCTCTTGGTGCTTAGTGCCGCTGAGCGCGATGAGGCTTGCTGACGACGGTGATTCCCGCTGAGTAGCCGACATCGCAAAGGTGGCAGGTGGCAATGCCCACCGAAGAGGTGTGAAGCCTGCTGAGGGCGGCATGCCCACCGGTCAGGCGATGAGGCCTGCGAGTTGCGGGAACTCGACGCACCCTATGAACTATCAAGCACTGCTCCAACACTTCACTTCACTATTAACTCGCGCCTAGTTTCGCTCTTAGGCAACTACCTTCATGTAGATTTTGCGCAAGCTACTATTTCGATGGCCATTACATTGTCCGACATTTCTTTGCAACATAATGTGGGCAGAGTAGTGAGATAGAACAACGCGTGAAACGTAGATTCTATTGATTTTGGATACTTGAACTGATTTTATTTCAAAAATAAAACACCGAATTTAACATTACTGCTGAGAATTATAATTTCAACAAAAATAATCAAAAGTTAAACAATCGGACAGCGATTCGACACAATTTAAATAAAGAGAAATGAAATATCGGACGATGTTTCCACGACGGTGGCACGAGGCAAAGTGCCGGCGCGGCGTTTGCGCACCGCCTTTTATATCATTCGCCGGCTGTTACTCGTCTACCTTCCAACAAATATCAAAAGTACAAAGTAAATATCATAGATTATAGAAGTAAGTCAATTAAAATGTCATGGATTTTCGTCATTACATAATTTTAATGTTTAATCTGTTTTTATTTCGATATGCTAAAACAAGAGAATGCTTATCCAAAAGAGACGAATTGACATATTTTGGTTAGTGATGTTCTACTTTAGCTTAGATAATACTATATGATTTCATCATCGGTTCATTTTAAAGTTGCGACTTTGCTCTCTGTTCAACACCAGTCAGACAATTCTCCCGTTCAAGATATTATGACATACCTTGGTAGAACTGCTTTAAACCAGTCGGTCACTTAATGTGAAATTATTAGAACTTCTTACCATTAACGAGAAATGACGCATTGATTAATCAATGAAATTATTTTTATCGTGCTTCACACACTAGGTGTATAGAAACTTTCTTTTTGTGATAAACATTTCAAAAATTGACGCGCTCGCAGGATTTGAACCTGCATCCTCTGGGACACCGGCCCAGATGCTTTGTCCAATTAAGCTAAATCGCGCCCTGCGAACCCGCCAAATTAGTGAGTGTTTATCATTTTTACCAACTACTGCATTGTTGGAAGCGCCATTTGTGAGAACTGCTTTAAACCAGTCGGTCACTTAATGTGAAATTATTAGAACTTCTTACCATTAACGAGAAATGACGCATTGCTTAATCAATGAAATTATTTTTATCGTGCTTCACACACTAGGTGTATAGAAACTTTCTTTTTGTGATAAACATTTCAAAAATTGACGCGCTCGCAGGATTTGAACCTGCATCCTCTGGGACACCGGCCCAGATGTTTTGTCCAATTAAGCTAAATCGCGCCCTGCGAACCCGCCAAATTAGTGAGTGTTTATCATTTTTACCAACTACTGCATTGTTGGAAGCGCCATTTGTGAGAACTGCTTTAAACCAGTCGGTCACTTAATGTGAAATTATTAGAACTTCTTACCATTAACGAGAAATGACGCATTGCTTAATCAATGAAATTATTTTTATCGTGCTTCACACACTAGGTGTATAGAAACTTTCTTTTTGTGATAAACATTTCAAAAATTGACGCGCTCGCAGGATTTGAACCTGCATCCTCTGGGACACCGGCCCAGATGCTTTGTCCAATTAAGCTAAATCGCGCCCTGCGAACCCGCCAAATTAGTGAGTGTTTATCATTTTTACCAACTACTGCATTGTTGGAAGCGCCATTTGTGAGAACTGCTTTAAACCAGTCGGTCACTTAATGTGAAATTATTAGAACTTCTTACCATTAACGAGAAATGACGCATTGCTTAATCAATGAAATTATTTTTATCGTGCTTCACACACTAGGTGTATAGAAACTTTCTTTTTGTGATAAACATTTCAAAAATTGACGCGCTCGCAGGATTTGAACCTGCATCCTCTGGGACACCGGCCCAGATGCTTTGTCCAATTAAGCTAAATCGCGCCCTGCGAACCCGCCAAATCCGGTTTCTATACACCTAGTGTGTGAAGCACGATAAAAATAATTTCATTGATTAAGCAATGCGTCATTTCTCGTTAATGGTAAGAAGTTCTAATAATTTCACATTAAGTGACCGACTGGTTTAAAGCAGTTCTCACAAATGGCGCTTCCAACAATGCAGTAGTTGGTAAAAATGATAAACACTCACTAATTTGGCGGGTTCGCAGGGCGCGATTTAACTTAATTGGACAAAGCATCTGGGCCGGTGTCCCAGAGGATGCAGATTCAAATCCTGCGAGCGCGTCAATTTTTGAAATGTTTATCACAAAAAGAAAGTTTCTATACACCTAGTGTGTGAAGCACGATAAAAATAATTTCATACCTTGGTAGAATTTACTAAATTGCTACCTAAATCTACGGTCCGCCAATTGCGAAGCAATTCTCTGTAAATTTCCCTAAACGCTGCGGAAGTGTCGGCGGGTGTAAGCCGCTCACGTGAGTGGCACTCGGCGCGTTGAGCTCGGCTGAGCTGCCAATACTGAATCACTTTGCCGACGTACTGGGCTCAAAATAGCTCAAGATTATTTTTGTATTCGTTTAGTACTGAAGATTTTTAAGTGTCGGCGCGAAAATGGGGAAATTTTTAGGTATTTTTGATACTGAACAGACATCTACCAAGCCTTTATTTCTGGTTTAAGATAATTACAATTTTATTTTATCAGAGAATGATTACGAATTTGATTTGATAAATACTACTCCTGGAACAGACCTCATAATAATTAACAATCAAGCGTTTCGAATCCACATATATTATCTCATGTGAACAGCGAGAATGTGGAACGCTTTGCCTGAGTCTATCTACCCGCTAGAGTACAACGTGATACGGGGAAGACCGCATATCTAATTAACATCAGGTAGTATGTAGTCAAACGCAAACATACACGAAATAAAAAAAAATACTTGCATTTATATTTATGGGTTATAATCTTAGAGTATTTTTATACTCTAAGGTTATAATGGTGTTGTTTAATAGAAGTCAAGTTTGGACCACAGAATTGTGCCGGATGCAAACCGCTTCTAACCTGATTTATTGGAGACCCATAACGGAGGAGTCTTATTGGAGACTCATGAAAGGAGTCTTATTGGAGACCCTCAAAATTTCTTTATTCCGTAGACACAATACAGGCACTTGGAATCGTCTGATAACAATTTTTAAAAAGTTCCACTTAACTACCTCATAAGAGAGGAGTCTTAGTGGAGACCAAGGAGACCCATAAGAGAGGAGTCTTATTGGTGACCCATCGATGCAGTGAATGTTCTAAAATTGAAAGGCGGATGGATGGATGATTCCAGGGACACTGCCGTCTGGCTCTTAGTCAAACTTGGTTATTTACAACAAGTACAGGAGAGGGGGATCTTATTGGAAATCTGTGTCCAGCAGTAGATATCCTATGGCTGATAATTATGATGTCCTCATCCGATCTACAAACATTTGAGTTGCAATATTAAATACATAGACATGTTGACTAAAAAAATATATAATTATTCCGTCAGATAAATTATTCAAAAATATAAGACATGTATTTTTTCTTTAGTCAATTAAACAATAATTGATGAAGATATAGACCGTTAAAGTTCCGCGTGACGTCACGAGAGCGCTACAAATGTGCAGACTACGTCGCACTGGTGACGTCACCAGCTCCCACTCCCGAACCTTGACAAGGTTTATCTTTGTCATTTATTGTTTGTTTGACGGAAGAAAAAATACGTGTCCAATATTTTTGGATAATGTCATGGACTCATTATAATAATTATTGTTTTACCCAGTCATCATGCCTAACAATGTTGATCCAGCGAAATTAGGTAAGTATCTTATTTCTTTTGTAAGCGGCTCAGCTTCATTTCAATTCCAGCCCACGGTTTAAAGATTGTAAGCGGTGTGGTTACACCTGTAAGCGTAATCCAAATTACTTGCTCCCTTTGAGCACTCGGGGAGGTAATCTGTACACTGTACAGCCTCGACAATACTTAAATGGTTTAGAGCTGTGTCGAAATATACAGACTCTTTATTCCAATACAAATAACAAAATAAATTAATAGTTTAATGACTACTAGAAAAACACGCTTATATTATTCTATTTACATGCTTCATGTATAGGTCTATATACATTTTATACAGGCATCTATGTCAATATTTACACTATTCAATGTAAAATATGTTTGTAATTGAAACCTGATCGTGTTCAAAGTCCATTAGCCTTTCTCTCAAGTGCAAACACGACTATGCTACGATATTCCATCATGAAATGCCAGTGCCTATCTTCCTGAAGCCGGAATCGTCATCAGACCTTGAAACCTAATCGTGGTCAAAGTTCATCATAAGACTTTTCTAAGAAATCCAAAACAGCTATGATACGATTTTCCATCATGAAGTGCCAGTTCATATCTCCCGGCTCCATCATCAGATCAGTTCGACAGTACCATATTATTGTATTGTCATCAGAACTACATACAGCTGCTAATTTTCATTCCGCTACGACCCTTGGAAGATGGTTAAATTGGTTACCTTACGAGTAGATTCCATTACATAGTTAACATAGTTAAATAGGCTGATCAACCCCCATTTTTTAAGGAAATACTCCCCCATCAAAAATAGCCAACGACAAAATTCTGATAATACCTATACAAGGTTATTTCTAATCAATTAGCATCCTTCTAGGGGTTCATTATGTACATCAAAACTAACAACTTGTGTTCTACGACTTTCGTGAAAACTCAAAAAAAAATTATGTTGTTCCATAGAAAAATTTAGTTCACCCGCGACAAAATGTATGGAACACTTTATTACTATATACTACGGGACTAATCGCGCACTAAAATTACGAGATAAATAAAATACGGGTAGACTTACCCGTGACCACGGTCGATGCAACTCGGCCGAAACGTCGGGATGATGAGGTTTTTATTTATCTCGTAATTTTAGTGCGCGATTAGTCCCATGGTATATAATAATAAAGGACGTTTAATGGCTGGAATGACGAACGACAACGATGATTTCTAGAAAACGCAAATATTATAGGGTGGCATTTATAACTGAGCCCGTGCAAATTAACTTTTTTTATTGTCAATATTGTTATACATAATTATTACTTACAAGAAGTCTACTAGCTTATATCGCATAGGCTTGTCTTAATTGTGTTTACCAACTTACCCCAATCTCCCCCCAAACTGGGTAACTAAAACTATCACTGCCATTAAACTGGAGCCAAATCCTCGCGATCGTTTAGCGGGCTCAAAATCGACCGGTTACCGGTAAGTCCGGTAACCGGCCGGTTTAATTGAAACCGTATTGCGGTAGGATAATCCTAGGTTTGGCCGGGAAAATGTTTTGCACTACGGACCATGTCGTAATAAAAATGGTTTTGGTTTTAACGTATTTTTAACTGATTTCTAAACGGGTGGAGTTTCTTAATGATTATGTGTTAGGAAAACCGAGGACTCGATAGAGTAGAAACACCAATATTATTACAATTAAACTTTGCAGATTTATTTCTTCAAAAAACTTAAAAATAACTAATCTAGACTTGTTCTTCGCTCCGACGGCTCGACCAGAATGGTCTCCAAAGACCGTACCAGTCTCTGACCACGATGTTATAAAAATATCCGCCCACTTCCTCTATAATTAGCCAACCACAGCCAGTTTCTTGCTGCATTTATTTTTTAAAAAAGTCTGTGATTGACTACCGCCTTCGAACTGTAGTTTTCGTCCAAAAACCACACATTAAGAATATGCAATTTTTGAACAAAACCCAACAATAGGGTACCTACCTTAGATAAAGATAAAAATATTCTTTATTGCTCTGAAGTGTGTACACCTAGACGTTACAAAGATATTAAGACACAACAGACTATCCTAACGGACATGCAATATTTACTATCCTACACCACAAACTATCACACACGCACACTTGCGTAAGCGCCCTGCGTCGTCTTACGAATTTTTATCATCACGGATCAGGTTACGTGTCCCGACGCGAGTTTAACATTTTTTACCCAACTCAAAAAGTGCATAACGCCGCTAAAGACGTTTTCACTTCAACAAGATTATTTTTTTGGAAAAATTAGCATGACAGACTTCACCCGTGTACGGAATTCCCGAATATTTCGCACGGATCGATGCAGCATCTTTCACATTTTTGTTGATTTATCAAAAATGGCTCAGCCAATTTCGATAAAATTTTAATGGGACCAATGTCAAAATATACTCTTTATAATAAAAAAAATATTGAAATCGGACTACTATGAAAAAAGTTATGCGTATACATAAAATAATATATACGCATCGAATTGTATACCTCCTCCGGTGATTCGTCGGTCAAAAATACACTATTTACACTATATTTCCAGTGTAGAAATTTTAGTAAACTTATTGTTATTTTGTATTAATGTTTTATCAATTGTTTCAGAAACTGTAACAGAGTAAAATCACTGTTATATTGATTTGGTATAGTTCTACCCAGTATACTCTAAACTTGACTCGATAGCTTCAAATAGAGAGCATTTTTTTGCTAAAAATAATTATTATAAATACTTTTTCTTAAAAAATGCACCACCAACTTTCACCGTGACCAGAATTCCAATAGTTTGTACAAATATATGACATTTATGTACATTGTTAATTTGTCAGAAACGGCTCAGTCGATTTCAATAAAATTTAAATGGCAAATCTTGGGAGAATACTCTTTAGAAATAATAAAGATTTTTTAATACGGTTCACAATTAGAAAAATATCGATGAACATAATTATACAAAAAAAAAATACATTCAGAGTACCTATTCTTTTTTGGAAGTCGTTAAAAATCAAAGCATGTTTGCATATCAGGCCACAATAATAAAAAAAAAACCGGACAAGTGCGAGTCATGCTCGCACATCGAGAGTTCCGTACAAATCCAGAAAATTTCATAATATTGGGAAGTAAATTGCTAAAATCTCTATAATATAACCATCGACAAAAAAGTTTTTTTTTTACTTTTCTCGTCATACATCAAAATTACACATTGTTAAAATAATTAAAAACCTGTTTTAGTATGTGCTAATGAAGTTCTTTCATATGATACCTTACATGATACGATTTACTCACTTTGAATTTTGAACCCATATTTTGTGAATTTTGAGGCCCTATTTTTTGTGATTTAAATAAAAATGTACAGTTTTCAGATTTATTCCTATATGTGTACTCTCAGGCAATGCTTTTCGCCAAATTTCATAGTTCTATGTGAACGGGAAGTACCCTGTAGGTTTTCATTTTTGTGAGTGTCGAAATATGTGGTTTTTTACCACATAAACGGATCTAACTTTTTTAAACGATAACTGAGAAGTCCGAGGTCATATACATTTTAATACATTTTAAATTTCAACTCGATATCTTTACGCGTTCCCGAGATAAAGAGTCTTGACATACACACAGACGGACAGACGGAAACAAAGTGACCTATAAGGGTTCCGTTTTTTTCGTTTGAGGTACGGAACCGTAAAAACGAGGTTTACCAAAGGTAAACCTACAAATATTATCGCTACACTATTTTACCTATACAATCAGTTATTAAACGCACTTAACATTTTGCAGCTGTTAGCAATTTATTATGCTAATGAATTTTGCAAGCTGTATAATATGCGCCGGTAGGTTAGTTATAAAATGGACACACGGTCGAGAAAGTCGGACATTTTAGCACACTTGATTGAGATAAGTCCGGTTACAGCTATAAATAATAAATAAATAAAAATATTTTAAATAATTCTGTACTGTACTGTAATGTACTGTATCAGCCTTTTCAACAGTCCACTGCAGGACGTAGGCCTACCCACGAAGGGTGATTAGGCCATATCCACCACGCTGGCCCAGTGCGGGTTGGTGGATTCACATAAGCCATCGAATTTCTTCAACTGGCGTATGCAGGTTGCCTCACGATGTTTTCCTTCACCGAAAAGCCAGTGGTGTGAAATTCCGTACATAAATTCCAAAGAACTCATTGGTACGGGACCGAGGATTTGAACCCACGACCTCACGATTGTAAAGCGTGTGTCACTACCTCTAGACCACCACGGCCTATATTCTAATTCTACTTAGTTATATTTTTTACCTTAGGCTTTAGTCCAAAATGTTATCAATGTAATATTAACATTTTATGTTTATAGCTCGTATGTTTGACTGCCTCGGTGGCTCAGTGGTTAGTGACTCTAACTTCTGGGTCAAAGAGGCGTGGGTTCGATCCCCACCCAGGGCAAGTATTTATGTGATGAACATAGGTGTTTGCTCTGTGTCTGGGTGTTATTTAGTTACTATCTATATCAGTATGTATTTGAAAATATGTATATATAGTATATCAGTCTCTGGCAGCCATATCACAAGCTTTGCTTAGTTTGGGGTCAGAGGCCGTGTGTAAGATGTCCTCAAATATTTATTAATTGTAAACGGAATTTTTCGAAAAAGTTGTAAAGCCGTGTGTCCCCACTAATAGTCTGTTTACTCCCGTTATCTGCGCCGAGCACACGTAGAGTTACGAGGCGTAAGGCTGGCATAACGCCGTGTAGCGCCGTGTAACGCCGCTACGTAACGACGTGCGGCGAGCGCCGTTACAATGCGAATTGATAACTCGTCCTAAAGATTTTCAGTAAGTAATGAGACGGGTTTTAGTAAAGTAAGTAAGATCTTTCCTGAACATTAGATGATATTTATTGAATTTTGATACTAATTTACATATTTTTGACCGACGAACCGGAGCAGGTACTCAATTCGACGCGTATATATATTTTTTTTATACCACGCATAACTTTTTTGATAGTTGACCTATTTTAATAACTCTTTTTTTATTGGCAAGAATATACTTCGAAATTGATCTCATTTAAATTTTATTGGAATCGGCTAAGCCATTTTTGATAAATCATCAATAATATGATAAATGCCACATCTAACCGTGCGAAATATTCGCGAATTCTGTGCACGGGTGAAGTCGGTCATGCTGATTTTTGCAAAAAATAATCTTGTTTATATGGAATACCTATAATAAGTATTTTGGCAAAGTGCATAGGCTATCAGAGGTAAAAATACTCATCAAAAAAGTTTTTGTTACGGAACCAACCTAGGAATGACAAAAAAACAGCTGCACCATACAATTATTTTGTCGAGGGTATAATTAACTTTTTAAATAGAATAGCTCAGTTTTTCGAGATTTCACAATATGTGGTCATATGGAAAAAATGTTCATAATGAAAGTATTTTTTTTATACATCGAATATTACAATACTACACGATTACTACATAGAGGACAATTGGATCATCCACATACCCTTGAAGGTCTAAAGATAATCCAAGTGCTCAAGCCCACTGCCAGTTGGCAGCGTGCCCAGCATGCTGGCAGCATTGCCACGCTGAATGGCAATGCTTATACGTTGAGCCAAATAAACACCAGCATTTTGGTCACGCGTCGCGTCCACCAGACGCTCAGAAATATTTTTGAAAACGAGATGAGCTCCCGGCCCCCACGGACCCAAAGTCTCAACTCCAAATGGCTCAAATATGTAACCACTACCGAGGTTAGCATATTTGCGCCGCTTGTGCTGCTCAGCCGAATTGGCCGCCGCTCCAGCCCTACTCTGAGTCTCAGGAAGATGAAAGTAATTGCCCTGGTTACCGACTTCCAAAAACTACTACTACACTACGTTCGTCTGTATGTATTTTTTAGATATTTTTATGTCCACCGATATTATTTATAATTTAAAAAGGTTTTTTTTTTATTTCAAATGGGTATACTCTGGTCCCATTTAAATGTTATCGGAATCAGCTGAGTAGTTTTTGAAAAATCAACAAAATCTTATGTAAAATTACTAAATGGATGACATCGATTCGTGTGAACTATTCGAATTCTGTACACGGTGGAAATCGGTAGTATCTTATGTGGTGAAAAATTAAAACAAAACTCTATATCTACTACGTGGTAGGTATATTTCTCTCATAGAGTTTGTGCAAAAACAGAAGCGTGGCAGGTGAGGTCGCCCGTGTGCCTTTTTTCTAATATTGTTACGTTGACAACACTGCTCTGTCATTGCTAGTACAACTAAAAGTGTTTGATACTTGGTAGACACCAATTCGGTTTTCATCAGTACTCGCGTCTACCAAGTATAGTCGGTACCTTGGCTGCTGATTAAAATCTTATTGTTAGTTCACCGTAACGCCGCGAAGGTTTTTTTTTTGCACATACTCTACCTATTCGAATGAATAGGTATATATATCTAGTATTGTATTACACTCATCATTATAAACTTATTACTCACTTTTACTATGGATAAAACCAGCCCAAAATTGCGAAAAATCGACTGTTCGAGCTGATTTTTACTGCACTAGCCTTTTTAATAATCCAGGAAGTAGAAGACACTGCGGGACGCTGCTGGCCCGGTGCGGGTCGGTCTGTTTACATACTTTCATTGCTTCTACGGACGTAGATGTTTTCCTTCACCGAAAGACCCTATCCTTTCCATTTCCTTGCAATAAACTGTTCTTTACCAAAACTTTATAGTTCCTCGATAATATAAATAGAACATAGGCTCAATTTAAGAGGCGCCATCGTAATTATAATAGCAATAGTAACATAGAGTTAGCCCTGTATCTTTTTCACCGACTTCCAAAAAGGAGGAGGTACTATGTTCGTCTGTATATATATTTTTTTGTGTATGTTAATCGATAATTTCGCCAATTGTGAACCGATTTAAAAAAATCTTTTTTAGTTTGAAAGAGTTTACTTACGTGGTCCGAGGCCGTTATTGAAATATCAACAAATATGTACATGAATATCACATCGATTCGTGAAAATTATTCAAATTCTGTTCACGGTGTTTCGACTTTTTTGTGAAAAATAATTCTCTGTTTTAATTATTGCATTTGACAGAGAGAATACTATTTTACGTTGCTATTAAATTTACGAGGGGGCCTTTAAAATTAGGCCTCGTGTATGTCAACAATGGAAACGAACTCCTTTTACACAATTTTAGGGTGAGTTCAATGATGTCTTAAATAAGTCTGTCACATAGAAAAATAAACCGTGTATATTAAGTAAATGGAAACCTAAGTATAGGGTAAGATGAACATTAAAAACTAATATATTTTACTATTACAAACAAAACAACATTTTTGGGTTTCAGTTATTTTATTACAAAAAATTGTATACTTAAATATATAATAAAATAAAATTATATTATTATTTAAATAGTTCCTTTTGTCATGAAATAAATCCACTTTAATTCTGTTACTTTTTCTTTGGCAGAAATCCAAAAAAAGATTTTCTGGTATTGCTATTCCATTTCAAACAGTGACGACTTTGGAAATATATATTTAGTATACATCTACATTTTTTTAAAACAAATAATAGTTATATTACAAAAAAGACGTTTTGAAATTTATTTTCATACATTTTACTTCAATTCATATTTTTAATAGATTATATATCTTTTTTATCTAACGCTATATAAATGCTAAATCTTATCTTAAATCAATACAATGTTATGGTTCAGAAACGGATTATAATACTGATACTATATCTTTATCAATATTACCAAAGTCATTATCACAATAATTATGATTATTACATCAGTAAATATTGAATACAAACAGCAAACAAAACGTAATATAGATAAATCCAATGACGTCACCGTTTACACAGAACTGCACCGAGGCACCTTTTCAACAACAATCCTCTGCACTAGAACAGTCTCGTCGCGATTTTGGTCCTTATTCTTCTTCGAACACAGTCCTTTTTTCCTTCCACGTCGTTCAGTCTCGTTGCCAGATTCTTCGTCAGAATGGTTGTGGCATCGGTCGTAGGGGCCTCGTCTGTTCCAAGGGCCAAATGGTCGACGATGAGGGCCAAAATGAGGGCCAAAGCCCGGCCCAAAGCCAGGTCCAAAGCCAGGCCCAAAGCTAGGCCCAAAGGAGGGACCAAAGCCAGGTCCAAATGGTCCGCATCCGTCGCTGTTATCTCGTCTACCGCTAGGTCTACAATCGCGGCGTGTAGGTGACCTATGGCACCGACGACGCGTCCTTTCGCCATGGTCAGTTCGTTCATGACCTTGGTCGTCTTGATCTCTATCCGTCTCCGGACCTTCCCGTCCAGAGCTTCTGTCACGTCGTTTCCCACAACCACGATGTCCACGTCTTCCTTCAGGGCCCTGACGTTCACAGTCAGAACAGCCCCTGAATTGGTCACCTTCTTCCCGAGAGCAGGGCCCTCGTGCAAACCCTCGCCCACCAGATCCACAGGAACCAGGGCAGTAATTTTCGTAGTCGGCTCCAAAATCGGGGCCCGAGCCGAAAGGGCCCCGATGGCCAAAATTTGGCCCGTGATGTCCACGTCCACGGCAAGGGCTATGATGACCAAAGTGATGTCCGGGTGGGCTAAAATGGTGTCCACGAGGCCCAAAGTCACGACCAGGTGGCCCAAAGTGTCCAGGCGGCCCAAAATGCCTATGAGGTCCGCATCCGATCCGGTTGAAAGGTCCGCAATCTCCAAATGGGCCCATGCCTTGGCAATGGCGCCCAAAGGGTCCAAAGTCGCATCCCGAAAAGCCTCTCATACTTCGAATATAAGGGTTTTATATTCGTTTATAAGAAGTTGATGACTCGCAGAATTTCAGCTGATGTGACGATTGTCCAAAGTATTGGTTAAAAATATCCGAATTATCGATAAACGAATAATAATCGATGGATGAAGAATATTCGGATTCGTTCGATCGGGATCGAGGTGAATCGAGTTGTGTCGGCTGAGAGCGTCGACTCGCCATTATATACAGGAAAATGATACAACGTTGTGAAACGTCTATACGGAGAATTGTCTGTTTGTCTGTATTTTTTTTTTTTTCAAAATGTGGCGTAACATTCCATTAGATTATTAGAGTAAAATAGAAAAAAATAACAACGTATTCCGACCAGCAGGTACCTATTGTGTGATATGAACTAACAAATCTAGTTATTGGCTAAATACTTAAATAAAATATTACACTATTCAATGCAAAAACTGAGCTTCAATGAATACTTAGCGATCTACTTACGAACGTTTTACATTTTAAATTTAAATACTGATAAGAACAGAAAAATGTTGACTAGATTTACTTTACACGGAATAATAAAATATTTAAATGTAAAACATTAGACTGTAGATTTTGTCAACAATCAGTTTATAAATAAGAACACACGGTCTCTGACCCCAAAACTAAGCTAGTAATATGGATGCCAGAGATTGATACACATACATGAGTATATATAATATTTATGTAATAATTTCTGTTTGGTATTTTTCTGCAATGTAAAGGTTGATCCCACAGTAGCAAAAGTTGTACACTAACGATAAGTTCAATTACCCTTTTTGCTATTTTGAAGCGTTCCCCTAACATTCAGCATGAGACAATAGTTTTAAGTGGTTCCGTACAAAAACAAACAGTCCAGAAAACAACTATTTGTATCAGTTTTCAACCGGTATTCTTAAAATATCTGCGCGAACGAAAACAAACAAAATTCAAAAACAGGTCAATACATTTGCATATTTTGCCCACAAGTTATTTAAGGGGAAAAGCAGTCTCGATCTCTTTTATTTTCCAAGATATCAAATTTTATCATCATCATCATCATCATTCACTAGTGTACATAGACTTCCCATAATATGAATTTCCGATATGCCAAGTTAGAAAAGGGACTGATTTTTTTTATTGCAATAGTCGCAAAGTTAATAGATAAAATTTGAAATGTACACTAAGTATTATTAAAATTTCCATGATTTTATTTTTGATTGTGCCCTAATTTTAAGTTTTGTTAAAGATCAATAATAAAATAAAATAAAATAAAAATAGCCTTTATTTCCCATATTACAAAATTAGTTAAGTACATGTCAATAAAAAAATAGGTTACAATAAAAAAAATTCAATATTATAACTAATTATTACATGTCAAAAAATAAAAAAAATTATTATTATATAATTATTCCCTTATTATTTAATTAATTAGTTGTTGAGTCATAGCAAAATTTAGACATGTCAGGTTTTTTAAAGATCAATAATAACCATAAAATACGATAGGATATAATATAATATTATTAAATATTAAATAGTTGGTACGACACATGAGATTTAAGAGATAGCTATTTTAAATATGGCTAAATCACCTTAAATCATTTAAAAAAACGTAACAAAATATGCAATTCAAATGTTTTAAACAGGTTGCAGGCAACTTGTTTTCGTTTACCGATTATTTTGTCGAAATAGTTATGTACAACGCACTGGCACGCGCAGCGTAGAATGTCCACCTTCGAGGTGGACAGACAAAACTGATAAAATCAGCAAAGACATGCTGGATTCAAGCCACTTCTAATTACTCTTATTCGATTTTTATCGACTTCCAAAAAAAGATGAGGTACTATGTTCATCTGTGTTTTTTTTTGTGTGCCATCGATATTTTCGCCAATTATGAACCAATTTAAAAAATCTTTTTTAGTTCGAAAGAGTATATTTCCGAGGTGGTCCCATTTAAATTGTTTCGAAAACGGCTGAGCCGTTTCTGATAAATTAACAAAAATGTACATGGATGTCACATAGTTTCGTGCAAATTATTTGAATTCTGTACACGGTGGAAATCAGTGTTTGTCATTTTTTGCAAAAATAATTATTTTAATGGCTGATATGACGATAATGATAATTTTGTTGACTTTTAAAGTTTGAAAGCGCATCGTAGGACGTCTACCCATAGAGCGGACAGAAGACCTCATTAAGACAGCGCATGATGCATGACTCCGGCTATTGGCGATCTTTAGAGAATGCCTTTCTAACAGTGGACTTCACATGGCTAAACAAAAAAGACATTTGTCTTAAGTCAGATTAAAAAAAACATATCGAAATTGATCTAATCATTCAGAAGTTACAATGTGACAGACAGATTAACATAATTGTGTTACACTCATTGACTCATACGTAAAACGCCTTCCCTTTTTCGTCGGAAGCTAAAAATTGACAAGCATAGACACATGATAAACTAATGCATATTCAGAAAACAACGTAAATTCCCTAACGCTATGGCTATTTCACAATTTAACCGTAAAATTACAGGAAGTAGGTATTTACGCGTTCTTTTTTCACACGAAATACCTACTATGAGTCATTGATGTTTTACCTACTGAATTCTTATCTTGTTGCTATTTGTTGTATGTACATGATAAGATGTGTGACTTGTAGAAGTTTTGATAAGATTATCTGCAGAATCGATAAATACCTACTATAATAAGAATAACCAAAGTTACCGACATAGCCCAACGGATTAGCAAGTTGAAATGGCAATGGGCAGGGCACATAGCGCGGAGGACTGATGACCGGTGGAGTCGAAAAGTTCTCGAGTGGAGACCACGTACCGGCAAGCGCAGCGTAGGACGTCCACCCACAAGGTGGACAGATGACCTCATTAAGGCCGCAGGATCGCGCTGGATGCAAGCCGCTATCAACCGGTCTTATTGGAGATCCATAGGGGAGGCCTATGTCCAGTGGACGTCTTTTGGCTGATGGATGGATGGATGGATGGATGGATAATAAGACTGCCTCGGTGGCTCAGTGGTTAGTGACCCTGACTTCTGGATCAAAGAGGCGTGGGATCGATTCCCACCAGGGCAAGCATTTTTGTGATAAACATAGGTATTTGCTCTGTGTCTAGGTGTTATTTAGGTACTATCTAAATAAGTATGTATTTAAAATATGTATATGTAGTACTTATATCAGTCTCTGGCAGCCATATCACAAGCTTTGCTTAGTTTGGGGTCAGAGACCGTGAGTGAGATGTCCCCCAATATTTATTTATTTATATTTATTATAATAATTTTTTAATGTTCCGTACAGTAAGTACAATACAAAAACACTTTATTAACACCACAAGTAGTAAAACATACCTAACAGAAAAAGAAATAACGACAGAAGAATGGTACAAAAGGCGGTCTTATCGCTAAAAGCGATTTCTTCCAGACAACCTCTACTGTGTGGAAACATGTAATTGACGTGGACGGTGGTGTAAACATAAATGAATAAAGTAAAGTTATAAATATCCAAAAACAATAAAATACACTACATAATAATAGGCATACACAATTACTTCTTATAATACATACAATAAAAATAAACCTACTTACATACATAAATAAATACAGATAGTTAAAACGTAAGCGATAAGTAATATCAGTTTACCAAAGGGTAAAAACGGTACCCTATTACTTAGACTCCGTTTTTCAGTCTGTCTGTCTCTCGCAAGGCTGTTACTTTTAAACCGCAAAAGCTAGACAGTTGACATTTTTACAGAAAAGGTATTTCTGTTGTCACTATAACATTAAATATTATTAAAATTATTTTCCGCAAAAAATGCCATGACTGACTTCAACCGTGTACAGAATTCGCGAATATTTCGCACGGATCGATGTAGCATTTTTTACATTATTGTTGATTTATCAAAAGTGGCTCAGCCGATTTCGATAAAATTTAAATGGGACCAATTTCAAAGTATACTCTTTCTAATAAAAAAATATTGATATTAGACTTCTATGTAAAAAGTTATGCGTCGTTAGTAATAAAAAAATATATACGCGTCGAATTGAGTACCTTCTCCGTTTCGTCAGTCAAAAATGTCCACCAGTGGATTATTCAGGACTGATGATGATTAACCAATATCGCAACAATGATAAAATTTTCAACATGTTGTGAAATCACAAGGTATACAATAGGGATGTTAACACTAATCACAAACTAATGTTAAGTGTTCATTTTGTGATAATTTGTAATATTAGAATATCAAAAATAACATTTTTATATCTTAATATTACTTAATAAATTGATTAAAAATGGTTTAAATGTTAGAGAGGTTAAAATGCTAAATTTGTAATCTGTTGTCCGGTGAGTTCAAACACCGATATTGGCTTACGTCACTAACCACAAAACATGCTGTCAAATACTGTTACTTCTCAGCATTTTCCAATATATTTAGCCAAGTAACTTATGTTTTGCGGTTAGTGACGTCATTTCAGTCACGTGACAGTTGCTAGTGTTTTATCGGGAAAATTACTTTAAATACTATTAATTAAAAAACTATCTATTTTTGTATATTTTCTCATTAAAATACTAACATTTTTTCTATGTAATATTTTTTTATTTATAAAATGACAGCAATTCCGATAATTTGTTTACATCATATTAACAACTATTGCATAAATTTATGATTATAGTAAGAAAAATAAACTACAAATGGAAAACTGATCAGGATACATTTTCTAGATTGAAAAATTCACATATAAGAATTTACGTTAATGTATTTTATGGGGACTAAATAAACAATTTAGTGATAATTTCCCAATAATTACAAATTATTTACTTCCATTGTGAAATTGATATTGTCTTGCACATTATTTTAACGCATTATGCAATTTCCTATTTTTTTACATTACCGCAAGTGATGAAATATCATCCATCCATCCATAGGACGTCCACTGCTGGACATAGGCCTCCCATATATATCTCCGATAAGACCGGTTGGCAGCGGCTTGCATCCAGCCCGATTCTGTGGTCATCCGTTCACCTTGTGGGTGGACGTCGTACGCTGCGCTTGTCGGTACGTGGTCGCCACTCGAGAACTTTTCGACCCTATCGGTCATCAGCCCTCCGCGCTATGTGCCCTGCCCATTGCCACTTCAACTTGCTAATCCGCTGGGCTATGTCGGTAACTTTGGTTCTTCTACGTATCTCCCCATTCCTGATTCGATCCCGCAGAAAGACTCCGAGCATAGCCCTCTCCATAGCTCGTTGTGCTACTTGGAGCTTTTTAATAAGGCCCATAGTTAGAGACCACGTTTCACGACGAAATATAAATGTGATTAACTGTTCGGATTATTACTATTATGTACTACGGGACTAATCGCGCACTAAAACTACGAGATAAATAAATACCTCAAAATCCCACTTTTTGACCGAGTTGCATCGATCGCTCGGATTAGTTCGCGGAACGGATTGCTGATGCAGCCATAAAGATCTCGAATAAAGATCACGTTCCAGAATGCGCAGCGTAGAAAGTCCACCGTAATGGTGGAACGATCTGATTAAGACGACAGGATCACGTTGGATATAAGCCTGTTTCATACATTCGATTCCAATTAAGTTAAAAGATTCAATGAAATAATTGATTTTTTTCCTCGAATTCTACATTGGCTCCATAGTAAAAGAAGTTCACAATGATGTACTAAGGCCTTTCGGTTTAATATATCAGTTCTGGATAACTCTGTCTAAATAAGTCAGGTCACCATAAGACTCTCGAAGCACCTCCTTCACAATAAGTGGTTCCGGATACGACGTCACACGGCTCGGCGGTCGAGTGGCAATATCTCAATCCGGACTCGACCGGATCTCACGGCTTACTTGTTGTACATACGAATGAGCGGGGTGCGATGTTTGTAGAACTAAATGTTTATAATATAAGTGTAATGATCTTTAATCCATTTTAAGGCGCTGCCCAAAGACAAAAATCCGTAAAACGTCATGTTTTTCGTCGCACAGTTAGGCGTAACTGTTACTGATACAAACTTGGAAAAAATACAGAGCACACAATAATAGTTTACAAGAGAGATTTTTAAAATAAAATTGCAAAAAAAATATCTGGAATCTTGAAAAAAATTCACAAAAAAAAGCTTTAGAAAAAAATTTTTCGTTTCGCATTTCTCAATATTTAGATCGATAACTACTATATTTTTTGTAATCATAAAATAGGAAATTTACTAAACTAAAGACACATCTATATATTTTATTTCAAAAAAGACTTCATTTCTTTTTAAACGAACTAAAACTGCGAAAAATTATCGAATTCTCATCTCGAGTTTCGTCTAAAAACAAACGACACGCGATTTTAGACTCTATTTGTATACTGCAAGACATTATTGTAAAATACCTAAAAGTTTACTGTTGGAGCGTCTTAAGTAAAAAAGTAGTTTGAATTTTTTTTCACTAGGCGTTTATTTGTAGGTACATGCCTTGTTTTACTAAGGGGAAATCTTCGAAAGATCCCCGATTGCTTTGGGGTGCAGTCGGGTTATGTAGGATTGTACCCACTAAAACCCCCTCTGTGGCCAGCCTTTGTGCCTTCTTGGGAGCTTCGGGATCTCCGAGGAACGCACCGGTGCTCCCAGCACTTTATACAACTACTCGCCTGGTGATAAAACCAGGCTTGTGGTGTCCTTTACGACAGCGTTGCCACACACGCTGCCGTCCTCCCCGGGCCCGTTTGAATGGATGGCCTGAGCCCCATATCTGACCATCCACGAGCCCAGAGGTCCCCTTTTAGTAGGCTCTTACTACAGGCAGTGGATACCGATGCCGTATTCTAGTGCCCCGGCATCAGGGCAACGTAGGTACATGCCTAGCGAGAAACATCACAACAGATAGAACGTAGCACCCTAACCTAGCGAATGAGCTCTCCTACAGTCAAACCTTCAATGTGGTTTCATGTATTCCGCCGATAGTGTAGCCCGTTGGTGTAGACTTGTGATTAGACTAAGCATTGCTAAGTGTGGCTAAGCCAAGACTAAGCTGAACACTAAGTGCTAAGCGTGCTAGTCGCGGGGGTGGACTGCTTTGATAGGAATAAGTAACATGGAATTAAAATAGGGATTGAAATAGCGTCGCTTTGATGATCGGTTTGAAATATTTAGTCAAATTTTCTTTGACGTGATAACGTATAAATCGATGAACGCCGGCTGCACGCATGAAATGATTGACTCATTGTCACGTTCCGCCTGAGCGCGAGAGCGCGAAAGAAGCGATAGAGAGGTACGATCAGCCGCGTTTGGCTCGTAACACATATGACATTATCACGCACAATTATCGTCCTTAAACCAAATTTTTCAGACAACCATTTTTTTATTTCAAATACTTTTGCGTTTGACTCCATACCACTGCTTTATATTTAAAAAAAAAACTTCATTGCACACCATTTGTACAAAAGTAGAACATCATGCTAAAAGCATTATCTGCCAGTCTATTAATTGATGGAAGGCAATGAAAGGAATGTTGGCGTGCACAAATAAACGATAAAGATAAATTAGGTAAGGTCAACAGAAACACATGCTATAAATGTATTATAAGCGTATTAAAAACATGAATAAACTGTAGACTACAACAGTGGTCTTAATAGAGTTGTCTGCCAAGTTGTTGGTGGACGTCCTACGCTGTGCTTGTCGTAACGACCCAACAAGCAAAATAGTCGAATAAGGAAACATTTACTCGACTAAACATCGAATAGTTGTTGAATAGTAGCTACATAAGTACAAAATTGTGCAGTAAAAGTGTTTATGTTATGTCTTTTAGTGCAAATCGTATAGACGTGCCCGTATCTGGCTTATGTCACAAATAAATGCTATAAGAGGGCTATAATAGTGTTTGATTTACTATTTAATGTGTAAAAAAAGCTTATATACGACAATTACCTGACATACTTTTTATTCAGCAAATTTGTCGAATACTAGCTACCTGGTGATTAAATAGCAACGTAGTTTCTTTTATAACGCGGTAAAAACACAAGTCGAATTATAGTTTTCCAATTACAGTTACAGAACCTCAAGTGTAACAATTTTATTATAGCACCTTTATTCGATAAAATATTGAGTAAAAGAGTTTTTGGTACTTTTATTGCTCATTAGAGCAATAACAGTCGCTAAAACTCTTGAAAATCCGTCAAAAAAGTTATAACCGTAATAACATATGGTGGTTCTGCTCATATTTTTCTTTCATATTTTTCCGTATTAGATAAACAAGATCCAATCATATAACCCAGTATCAGTTTTATACACGAAACTGACAATCTGTTTGAATAGGATAGTGATGAATCTAAGGAGAAATCTGAAATATATATTAAAACTTCAGAAAATAAAAAATGTGCAATCTGACACTGAACAAAATCAATCATTTAATAATAATTGTTGGTTTAAAATAAAAGACCGGTTTTGCAGTTTAGCACATCAGCCTTTTAATAATGTATTAACTACCTATTTATTAATGTGTTTTCATGTGGATTTTATAAAGAACAATCTATTCTATTTTATAAAGCTTTGAAAAAATAACTAGTGTTTCAAATAAAACCATTAAAAACCATTGAATAAATTACATGTTTTTTAAGAAAGAACCCTAAAATAAAAAAAAGAACCCAAAACATGGCTGCATATGAATGCAACGCAGTCACATTTATTCGACGAATAGTCGAGTTAGTACGATATAACAGCAACAAATTTATTAGTGTTCGCGTAATGGCTCCCTAGTAGCATATTAATAAAATTAAATGGAATTTATAACATATATCTACAAAATTATTGCAAAGGACGCGTGGCCCACACATATATGTTAAATAATGCATAACAGTTTATCGACAAAGTTAAATTGCCAGTAATTTTTCCTATATAATTATGCTTAAATAGAAGCATTTATATATAGAAACTGTATTCTTTTTAATAATTACTAAATGGATGACCTCTGTCTTTTATAATATTTTAAGTGTCAAACACACAAAGACTGGTGCATTTCCATAACGGCACAGAATACGCAATCGTTCTAATTTTAAAAAGAAATAACAGTGCAAATTTGGCGTTTAACGAACAAAAATGTCGAATTGTAGCAAATTTGCAGCGTTTACTTCACTTTATTGCTGATTAGTGGCAACGTAAACACTTCAACTCTATCAATAAGGGGTACAGTTGCAGCTATATTGCTTTTACTGCACTAAACTGAGATCGTTTTGCTTTTATTCGATGTTTATTCCACAAATCATTCGTCCTATTTACACAGTTACTGCACTTCTACAGCACTTTTTAGTGCTATAATCTGCGCCTTTTTCGCGTTGTATAAACGTTGACTCGATGTTTATAGCACTAATTATGGGATTTTTATAGAACTAAACAGTAAAACCAAAACGTCGCCGCGACTGTTATAGTACAACTTTTTGCTAGTTGGGGAGGTCTCAATTCAGGAACTTTTTTATCACATAACAAACATTTTTTCAAAAATGGTAATCTGTAATATTACTTCTTAATAATTCTCGCTCCAAAGGTCGTTAATCGACCTGTGGAGACTGTGCCACGAAGACCCAGTAGATCTGCAAATCAGGCGTCGTAAATAGGGTTGGATTGGTCACACTCTGCGCAGGAACGTAGATCATTGTCAGGTGTGGTCGTCCCAGGCAGACCTGGCGGCGCTCTGTCATGGCAGAGGCGAAGAGCATCGGCAAGACGTGGAGCGAAGTGATGCGGGCTGCCCAAAACAGAACCGAGTGGCCAAGTATTGTATCTGATTGATTAGAAGAGAGATTCGATTTCGACTATTATTGATTTTTCAAATGAATCGGTCGATGCAACTCGGCCTAGACGTCGGGATGATTTACTTATCTCGTAATTTTAGTGCGCGATTAGTCCCGTAGTGTATAATAATAATGTGTTCACATCGCGAAAGTTTAAAAACAATCATTCTACTACTAGTAATATGAATACAGTTTAAATGGGGATCTAAAGTCACCAAACAAAAAAAGGATCGACGAAATCGGTTCATCAAAAAATTGGCTGAGTAGGTAATTGCGTAAATATTACATACATACAAAAAACATACAGTCGCATTGAGAACCTTATCTGTTTCGTCGGTTAAAAAGCGAATGACGCCCATCGAGCAAATATCTATAGAGTCACATCCGTGCATAAAAAGTGTCCGAGCTAAAACCTTGCCAAGCTACGTAGTGGGCAGGCTTTTTAGTTACTCGTAAGGTGATTGCAAGCCGACTACAACGCCGCGTGATGCCAAAGTGCTTGATTACAATCACTAATTAGGTGACATAACGTCGAGTTTCAAGAAAATGGGACATTGAATATCTTTAAGTAGGTATGTATGACGGCGCTCGGTCATTTTTTTACTACTCTCACTTAGAGACTGTGGCTCTGTACATATTTGCTCGAAGATGACGCCCCGAAAAATGGATAGCAGAAATTTCATCTCACTGATGTTCGTAACGATATTTGTTTTGATGTTAGAAAAGAAAGAAGTATTCGCAAATCAATGGACTTGTTTAAAAATCCTTATCAGATTTGAGGAGCACTTGTAACAGATTTAAAGATTTGCAGGGACAAGAGGACTGGAGAGGAATAAATGCCTCTTATCGAGAGCCGGGAGTTAAAAAGTGTTTGCAAAAAATCTGAGAGCTTTTGAAAAAGATTTTTCGATGCACACTGTGTTATGTTGATTGTCGTTCGTTTGATATCCTACTAATATTATAAACGCGAAAGTTTGTGAGGATGGATGGATGGATGGATGGATGGATGGATGGATGGATGGATGGATGGATGGATGTATGGATGTTTGTTACTCTTTCACGCAAAAACTACTAAACGGATTGAGATTAAACTTTGTAATAATATAGCTTATACATCAGAATAACACATAGGCTACAATTTATAAAGATATTTTGTGAATTGTCCAAAATATAACGATAAATGTTGAGTTAGTAGGAAAATTC
The DNA here is from genome assembly GCA_949316475.1 of Hypomecis punctinalis. Lineage (NCBI taxonomy): Eukaryota > Metazoa > Arthropoda > Insecta > Lepidoptera > Geometridae > Hypomecis > Hypomecis punctinalis. The sequence continues at coordinate 3,966,628 of OX438809.1, forward strand.
TGCCATCTGCGAGATACTCTAACGCGCCCTGCAAGAATGTCAAAATAAACAACTGTCGATCGAATATCTGTCAAATCAATCGATGAGCAGACCTTGGATACTTGATAATATATTATCCTTACTAATATTATAAATGCGAAAGTAACTATGTCTGTCTGTCTATCTGTCTGTCTGTCTGTCTGTCGCGCTTTCACGCCAAAACTAATGAACCGATCTCAATGAAATTTGGTACACAGATAGTCTAGAGCCTGAGTAAAGACATAGGCTATATTTTATCCCGAAACTTGCATAATTCCCGTAGGATAGGACAAAATCTTGCGTTAGCGAAACTGTCACCTATCACAACGACGCTAAAAGGCTCAATTTTGAAGACACCATCGTAATTATAACGGTTAATTAGACTATTTCTGTTTCTTTTTCACTTTCGGCATTCGATGGAGAGAACACTTTTTACGTTGCTATTAAATTTACGATGGCGCGTTCATAATTGGGTTGATTGGGCCTAACATGGATTCACAAAACGTAATTAGATAACAGGTGACACACATTGACTGCAGACTTTTATAAATGTCTCGCTTAGCATAGCAAAGGGGCAAATTGTCTTTCCACCATTATAGCTCCTCGAAGAGGAAATAAAGTATGAATTGACAATGACAACTGACATTAAAATTGGACAAAATAGTTTTCCCTTTGCCCATGCTACATATTACAATGACGTTTAATACTGGGCCGTCATTTCGTCTGACATTAAACATGTTTTTAAATAATTTTAGTTACCACCATTAGAGGTTAAACATATATCTTTATTCTACCTTTATGGTACAGAATCCATGCTAATATACGAAGTAACGAATCGACTTGATTTTTAAAAGTAGTATGGCATGAGTATGAATATCTTGACACTAAGGTTATTAACCTTGATTCTGAGTTGTGACCTTGAAACGAACATACATTTCTGTTGGTTTGGTTAGGATTGAACAGTGCTATAAGTGCAGCCCGGCTCAGTTGCGGCACTCCTCATGAGGCACGCAACTTGCCGGCCAGCCTCTCAGCTGCTATGTTTAAAAACCCCAGAAAAGCGGCCCAACCTCGAGTGCAAACTCTAAACTTCTAAACTGCCTAGGGGGAAAAGACCAAAAAGAATCGGGAGACCTCGAGCGCCGCCCATAAGCCTCGGCTACTAAGTTCTCCTGCCACGGCAAGGCGAGAACCTATGGGCGGGTACACTCTAACCTTATCTTAATCAACAGAAGCATTTATAAGTATAAGGTATTTTGATATCGGGTTAGGTTTGAACAGTGACAACAAGGTGCAAGATACTTGATTTTTTTATAGAACAAGTGCCTTTATTAACTCCCACTAAATACAGACTTATAATGTAAAACTTCATAAAATACTACTACATAACAAGCAATTGGATCATCCACAGACCCTTGAAGGTCTAAAGATATTCTAAATGCTCAAGCCCACTGCCAGTTAGCAGCGTGCCCAACATGCTGGCAGCATTGCCAATCAGCTTGCTTATACGTTGAGCCAAATAAACACCAGCATTTTGGTCACGCGGCGGGTACACGAGACGCTCAGAAAGACTTTTGAAAACAAGATGAGCTCCCGGCCAACACGCGCACAATATCTCAATTTCAAACGGCTCAAATATGTAACCACTACCGAGGTTAGCATATTTGCGCCGTTTGTGCTGCTCCGCTGACGGCGCCAAAGTATCGACGCAAGTCGCGTTCCATACTAAGGGCCGTCTACACTTCCATGGGACCAGCTTCATACCGTCAGGCCTTTTGCCATCACCACGCGCAAATCCATTCGGTTAGAGTACGGCTGCGATATTGGCGGTTGCAAAAGCCCTGCGTATGACATCGATCACAATGGCGTGGCAACCAATTTGACCAGCGCTTCTTGACCAAGAAAGACGGTGGTGACCAAGCTGGTCAACTAGGGTACTTGAATAGGTGAGAGCGCTCAGCTATGTGCAGCGCGGCAGCAAGGTGGGTCGACTATCTCGACGATATCATCAATACCGCCGGTCGAGCCTGGTCACGACCGGCAAAGAGCCGAGGCAGATGGCACTGCAAGAGAGAGGCCTATACCCAACAGTGGGTCAAAGAAAGCTGCGGATGATAACGATTACGAAACAAATTAGTTGAGATTGGCTGTTTTTTGGGTTTGAAATGATTATTTGCTGCAATATTTGTGTACCGTTTCACATTGAATTGGGGCTAATATTTTGTAGCGCACTTACTGTTTTAGATACCATATTTTTTTGACAAGATAAACATAAATTAAATTATATCGCGGGCGAAGCCGCGGGTAAAAGCTAGTATATACATATTTATGTCGAAAAGTCTTTGTGGAAATACTGATTTTGACTTATCCATCTATTCATCAGCCGTAGGACGTCCACTGCTGGACATAGGCCTCCCCCGTGGATTTCCAATAAGGCCGGTGGGAAGCGGCCTGCATCCAGCGCGTTCTTGCGATCTTTGTTATATCGTCAGTCTACCTAGTCGGTGGACGTCCTACGCTGCGCTTGCTGGTCCGTGGTCTCCATTCGAAAACTTTACGGCCCCATCGGCCATCCGTTCTTCGAACTACGTGCCCTGCCCATTGCCACCTTAATTTGCTAATCAGCTGGGCTATTTCGGTAATTTTGGTTCGTCTGCGGATTTTTTTGATTCTATCTCGAGGAGAGACACCGAGCACAGCCCTCTCCATAGCACGTTGGACTATCTTGAGCTTATTCATAAGGCCCATATTAAAGGACGATAATTACGTAGTATTATTATATCTTCTTTGACGAAAGAGAGATTTCGACCTATCCATCCATCCATCAGCCAAGGACGTCCACTGCTGGACATAGGCCTCCCCTTATTATTATATACTACGGGACTAATCGCGCACTAAAATTACGAGATAAATAAATACCTCCTCATCCCGACGTTTCGGCCGAGTTGCATCGACCGTGGTCACGGGTAGACTCACCCGTGATAATGTGTTCAAATCGCAAAAGCTTAAAAACAACATAGGCCTCCCCTATGGATCTCCAATAAGACTGGTTGGAAGCGGCTTGCGTCCAGCGCGATCCTGCGGTCTTAATGAGGTCATCCGTCCACCTTGTGGGTGGACGTCCTACGCTGCGCTTGCCGGTACGTGGTCTCCACTCGAGAACTTTTTGACTCCACCGATAATCAGTCCTCCGCGCTATGTACCCTGCCCATTGCCATTTCAACTTGCTAAATCCGTTGGACAATGTCGGTAACCTTGGTTCTTCTACGGATCTTCTCATTCCTGATTCGATCCCGCAGAGAGACTCTGAGCATAGCTACCTATTTCGACCTATACTTATGCCTAATTATTAATTATTATCATAGCTGTTTACTATTAATGATATTTAGTTGGCAGTGGGCTTGAGCATGTGGATTGCACAGTGAGAGACACCACGAGACCACGTTCTATGTCATAAGTCATTACTTACTGATTGCATAGTTGAGCATTGCCCATTTGAAATGGGTACGTTTCACGAACAACTGATGACAGGTGGGGTCATAATGTTCTCAGGTGGATACAAGGTTTCATACATTTTGTCTATTATGAGATACAAATTTTGTATAAGACAGCTAATGCTTTTTTGGATAGTAGTTGGCCCCATAGTAAAAGTTGTTTCTTTGGTCTGAAATCCTTTCGAGCTTACCCAAGTAGCTCTGTTTTTTGTACAGTTTATATTGTAAGATGTACTGGGTATAGTCTCAGACTAAATAAAAAAAAACCGGACAAGTGCGAGTCAGGCTCGCACACCAAGGGTTCCGTACAAATCCAGAAAATTTCACAAAATTGGGAAGAAATATGATACCTTACTTACATGATACAATTTACTCACTTTGAATTTTGAACCCATTTTTTGTGAATTTCGAGGTCCTATTTTTTGTGATTTAAATGTAAAATGTACAGTTTTTAGATTTTCTTATATGTGTACTCTGAGACAATGCTTCTCGCCAAATTTCATAGTTCTATGTCAACGGGAAGTATCCTGTAGGTTTTGATTATTGTGAGTGTCGAAATATGAACTTTTTTAAACGATAACTGAGAAGTTTTTATTTTACAGAAATGCAAGAGACCACAGATATTCGTATACAGTTTACATTTAAACTCGATATCTTTACGCTTTCCTGAGATAAAGAGTCTTGACATACACACAGACGGACAGACGGACAACAAAGTGAGCCTATAAGGGTTCCGTTTTTTCCGTTTGAGGTACGGAACCCTAAAAATCAAGTCCGAATGTTGTGAACAAAACAATTAGTAATGCCGGTAAAACTACGCCGCTCCATGTCCAGATACAATTACACACACATATAAGGAAACTACGCCGTGCCGCGTCAGTCAAACTATAGAGGCGCAACATCGACGCAGTCACCACATGTTTAAAAAAACCGGCCACCCTTGACTGTTCACGACGTTCTGTCTTGATTTTTTAAATTAGTCTGAGGGTAGTAGGTAGGTAGTTAGAGAGTAGGCAACTCAATAGCAATGTTGGCTAAAAACTGAAGTCTTGCTTCCAAAAATCCAATGTGTGCTTCTATTTTGGACTGATATTGGACGCAAACCGAACAATAATAAATTGACTGTGTAATCACAGTCAATTATTGTATTCTTGTTATAGCATAATTGACTGTGTAATCACAGTCAATTATTGTATTGTTGTTATAGCATAATTGACTGTGTAATTACAGTCAATTATGCTATTGTATTGTCTCTCTGCGAGATCGAATCAGGATATACGTAGAATAACCAAAGTTACCGACATAGCCCAGCGGATTGGCAAGTTGAAGTGGCAATGGGCAGGGCACATAGCGCGAAGGACTTATGACCGATGGGGTAGAAAAGTTCTCGTGTGGAAAGCCACCGCAAGCGCAGCGTAGGACGTCCACCCACAAGGTGGACGGATGACCTCATTAAGTCCGCAGGATCGCGCTGGATGCAAGCCGCTTCCAACCGGTCTTATTGAAGATCCATAGGGGAGGCCTATGTCCAGCAGTGGACGTCTTAAGGCTGATGGATGGATGCATGCATTGGCTATTCAATTCATAGCCAAGCTTGGTCACAACATAAGTCACCGTCCGATGTGTGGCCCCGGCATAATATTGTCCAAAAGTATAGATTTGGCTTACCTATAGTAGAGGTTATAGCTAGCGATATATATACCTAGGAAGTAAGAACGAAAGAAACTAAGGAGTACTGTACTCAAAAGCAATCAATTGTAAGCGCAGGTTCCACTCATTACTATTTATCCGGCAATAAACCGGCCTCGGGAGAAATAAGCAAACCCGTGTCGGCGGTAATACAATATTTTCGCGTATCAAACTAAATAGACTGGGAGACGTGGGGCAATTTAGTGACGGCTGTGGAAACATTTTTTTATTTTGTAATTTCAATTTTCATTTGTCATTTATTTCTAATGCAGAAATCAAAGATCAAAATATAGTTTAAAATAATATAAACAAATATAAGAAAGCAGCTTCCTTATAACTGTGAGTACGAGTCAGCCGCAATAATAGGTATTCTGTAGATGATTGTTTCCCGTGAAGACTGCCCCAACCAAAATAAATGCTTTAGTTTGTACTGTCCATGTTATAAATTGTTTTTCTAGTGTATTGTTTTTCTATAAAAACAACAGTACCGCTTACGGTGGAACGATAATGGCGGTACAATACGGAATCGGATAATGGAGGCGAGTTGAATTAAGCGTGTAGGTAAGTAAACTTTATTTTATTGAGATCAGAAGAACATACCTTAAAAAGTTTTTTCGTAGAAGTCGTAAAGTACGTAGTAAAAGATTTTGTGTTGTTTTCCTTACAACGTTATTGAGATATAATAGTTCGGTCAAAATAGACATTTCGAATTACTTACTAAGACTCCAACAGACCTGAATTTTGGTGGAGGCTTTGGGAACACGAAAAGAAATTGCCAAAAGTCCCCATCGATCCTACGGGAGCCAAAAAAATATTCAAGGTCAAAAGTAAACTATCAGTTTTTGAGAAAAGTGTCCACGCGCTCCTAGCCTAAATATGTGGCGTATCAAACAAACAGGATTTTATGGGCACATCGTCATTTTGTTCCGACGTTTGATCCGGTAAGTGTATTGTTTTTCTATAAAAACAACAGTACCGCTTTACGGGGAACGATTATGGCGGTACAAAACGGAATCGGATAGTGTAGGCGAGTTGAATCAGGCTTGTAAGTAAACTTTATTTTATTGGGCTCCGAGGAAAATTACCTTAAAAATGTTTTGTTTGTAGAAAATGTAAAGAAATAACGTTTTTTTTATTCTATCTCGAATTTTTGCTTGCTTGGTTTGAGTTCGATCACAGGTTGTGATCATAGGCCTGATTGTAAGTGAGATATTATTATGCGGTCTAGGTGTAGCACGCTTGCCGGTTTATTCTAGATTCCTAGATTGTACCACATCCTTGCCATTAGTGCTAGAACGCGCGTGGCAAATGATTGAATATTTGATTAATTTGCGAAAGAAAATAATACATGACGAATATTTTTGGTACTCTGTACTGTACCAGCCAATTTAATAGTCCACCGCAGGACGTAGGCCTACCTACGAAGGGTGATTGGGCCATATCCACCACGCTGGCCCAGTGCGGGTTGGTGGATTCTCATACGCCTTCGAATTTTTTCTACGGACATATGCAGGTTGCCTCACGATGTTTTCCTTCACCGAAAAGCCAGTGGTGTGAAATTCCGTGCATAAATTCCGGAGAACTCATTGGTACGGGACTGGGCTTTGAACCCACAACACGATTGTAAGGCCAGTGTCATTACCACTAGACCAAACTCTAGACTTTTGGTACTCAATATAATTTAATCAATTTTTTTTATTTGTGTTTGGCTACATTCTGTCTAAATGTTAAGCGATTATATATTATTTTTATACGATGTAGGGTGTAGCACATTTACCTGGAAGATACTTAATTACTCGACATTTGAAAACACCATGTTGTACCTAGGTACTTTAGTAGAAAAACAGACTCGGGTAAAGCGTTCCATATTCTGGCTGTTCGTATAAAAAATATTATCTAGCCTATTGATATAAAAAGTACCCTACTCATAGCAGTTTCCCCACAAAGCAACAAAGTGAATAAATGGCCGTATTCAGTAGAATCTGACGGACGGTCGGTATATCACTCAGTGCAACAATAAAAGTGCCAGCCGCACCGCAATCGGATAATTAAAGTGGGGCAGACGAACGTAAATTACGCACTTTAACTCGTTTGAGATGCCACGATAGCGGAAATTTCACTAAAGCTGCAATATTTAGCTTTTTACTGGACCTTCACAAATTTAGTCAAGTAATTTAGTCCATAATTATTTTTCGCAAAAATGCGCATGCCTTCCACCGTATACAGAATTCGAATTATTTTGCACGATGAGACATCCAAATTGTACATTTTTGTTGATTTATCAAAACCGGCTCAGCCGATTTCAATAAAATTTAAATGGGACCACTTCGAAAGTATATTATTTTGAACTAAAAAGACATTTTTGAATTCGTTCACAATTATAGGCGAAAATATCGATGAACATGCATAAAAAAATATACAGATGAACATAGTTTAAGAACGTACTTCCTGTGTGTGCACCATCAAGAGTACAAATTATTTATTTATTGAAATTATTTTTTCACTGGAAATTTAAAAACAAGAAGCCAGTGTTTCGCCAGCGTTTTCACCCCCATGTGCCTGTCTTTTCCTGCTTCTCTGAATGCACCATCAAGTGTACAAATTATTTATTTATCGAAATTATTTTTTCACTGGAAATTTAAAAACAAGAAGACAGTGTTTCGCCATCGTTTTCACCCCCATGTGCTTGTCTTTTCCTGCTTTTCTTTCCTTCTTATATGGTTTTCATTATATTTTTATGTCATTATTAGATTACCTATTCTATTTAATTATCTTTTTCACTATGTTTAGTACCTCTTGATTCGATTTTTGTCCAGCTGATTTTTTCTATGTCAGAGGTTTAATTTATGAATCGTAAGAAATTATTTACCGACATAGCCCAACGGATTAGCAAATTAAAGTGGCTATGGGCAGGACACATTGTTCGGAGAACGGATGGTCGATGGGGCCGGAAAGTTCTCGAATGGAGACCACGGACCAGCAAGCGCAGCGTAGGACGTCCACCGACTAGGTAGACTGACGACATAATAAAAATCGCAGGAACGCGCTGGATGCAGGCCGCTTCCAACCGGCCTTATTGGAAATCCACGGGGGAGGCCTATGTCCAGCAGTGGACATCATACGGCTGATAGATAGATAAGAAATTATTTAACTATTTACGAGTACAACTTACTAATTTATACTGCCCATACACACTTACTTAAAAATCCACGTGAGAGACCTAGTATAAGATAAATTAATAAGGTTAAGAAGAATTCAACCGTTACGATTACAATAATGAACACATTTTACAAAAACATTTATTTATTGATTTGTAATTCATTATAGTGTAAGATTACAGACTTATTAATATAAAACACTGTGTAAATTCTAGCAGTAACCTTCTATATTTGTAATCTGTGGTGACGAGCATCTGTCTGATGTGGTTATATTTCAGAATGGTTACTGGTAACACAGACAGATGCTCGCGTCTGCCAAAAGTGACAGGAAGATTGCGTTTGATTTTATCAACTGTGTAATACAATGAAACTGAAGAGTAAAGTGCTAAATATACTTAAAATCCTTGTTTTAATTCTGAGTTTAGAGGATAAGACAACAACTCAGAACCGGGATAAAGAAAACACACCCACGTTTGTACCAAATACGATGTAATAAGGATTTTTTTTTACCATCTTATTATGATATTGGTAAGCTGTGTCAACACAACATCTTTAATGAGCGAAGGAGTCGTTTCCGAAGATATTTGAAGGCAAAGAGATTAAACGTAGTGACGCAGAGAAGTTACTTTAAAAAAAACATCCATGGATTTGTACGTCTCACGTAACCATCGTCGTAAATACGAAATCAGCAACCGTAGATCGAATGAAACTGAACGTTCCAAACGTAAGAGATTTATTAGTGAGGAAGACACGCAGTAAGTTGACGCGCAGAGTGTGCTAAGTGAGGGTGCTGAGAGAAGCCGTTCGCCCTCGCGGGCGTCCCGGGTACTCGCATCCTCCCAATATTGCTCCGGGTTGCTACCAGAGTTGTCCAACTATGAAAGAAAGCAGAAGTTCGAGTCCGTATCCTCACTCCGGCAAAAACGAGGGGATAAGATCAACTTCAGAAAAGAGAAAATAAAGAGTCATAGCCGGCACCGGTGCAAGTCGACGCAATGGACTGGAAGGAATCTGCTGATGGCCCATAGTGTAACGGCGCCTCTGATGATCAAAGGATCAGTCGGTGATCTTAACACTAGTGCTTCAACGGCCTAGCGGGCGCTGTGCCGCGACGGCCTGGCGGGCGCTGTGCTATCGCGACTAGCGCTGCAGACCGTGCGGTTGCCGCCGCGTAGGCACGGCACGGGTCGAAGGCTCGTGGTTGCTGCTGCAGAGCCCGCGGCTGCCGCCGCAGGCGCCTCGCGTACCAACACGGCTGGCTACGGCAGGCAGGCAAGCAGACGGAAGTTGCGGCCGCAACCGCGGCTACAGTAGCCACTGCGGTTGTCCTCGTCAGCAGTGCAGATGACTGACACGGATACGTGAGTGGTTTGATTTTTTTTCGATCATCAACAAAATCAGTTATTCAATTCAGGAAGGATAGCTGACAGGTATTCGATTCACCAAACATCAGATCAGTACATTAAATATTATTATAATTAGTATGACTCGTAAACTGAAAAACATGAATAATTTTGGTCAGAGATTGTAAGCTGATAATAGCGATAAGGGATTATCTGTCCCTCTCGTGCAAAACATAGCATTCTATGGCATCTGTACAATGCTTACAGACATAGTATGACATTATAACTTTGGATAGTTTGCTGTGGTCTAGAACAATTATGATGCTTGTAACTTTTATATATATATATTTTTTAAATATATTTTATTCGCTGTCGTTGATTGATTCTAGGCTTAGTGTTTAATGTGAATTACAAAAAAAAACACTACATTCACTTGTGAATATGTCCACGCAACAGCAATAGTATGAATTACATTTTTGTTTATGCTACTAATTTTGCAATTGTAAATTTTAGTCGCTTGTACCTGCAACCCGTGGGTAGATATATGTAGGTACATATTTCTACAAATGGCAGGTATATATTAGCTCATGCTTAGTGAGAAAATCATTTTCAGATTATTGATTTTTAATGGTGCCAGAGAATTGTATTATCACACATTTGGTCACATCATGTTACATCACAATAAGGTACCACTTGTGTCATCTTATTACTATCTGGAACTGTTCTAGATCTGATGCTTGATTGTTTTTGTTTTTTTTAATTTTCAGCAGAACCATGTCTAGATTTAGTGATATTTACAAATACTGCCACCGAGGATCAAATGCTTACCATGTTTGTTTGTTGACTTTGTATATTATGTTTACTGATATTCTGAAGAGGATCAAATGCTTACCATGTGCTTGTTGACTTTGTATATGTTTACTGATATTCTGAAGAGGATCAAATGCTTACCATGTGCTTGTTGACTTTGTTTATGTTTACAGATATTCTGAAAAGGATCAAATGCTTACCATGTGTTTGTTGACTTTGTTTATATTTACAGATATTCTGAAGAGGATCAAATGCTTACTATGTGTTTGTTGACTTTGTTTATGTTTACAGATATTTTGAAGAGGATCAAATGCTTACCATGTGTTTGTTGACTTTGTTTATGTTTACAGATATTTTGAAGAGGATCAAATGCTTACCATGTGTTTGTTGATTTTGTTTATGTTTACAGAAATTCTGAACCCAGTGCTTGCAATGATGTTATTGAGGTAACAGAAACTAAGGTTTATGAGATATGACTATCTTCTAAAGTATTCCAAATATCTGTAGTCCTTTAAAAACTACATTTCTTATTCATGTTTCAAGCGTTTGAGTATATTACCTACTTCTTGCAAAATATATTTATCTCAAGTAGATCGACTGATTTAAATAATGGTTACTAGTTATGGCAGCATAATTTTATTATTAGTTAGAGTCTAACTTACAAAAACATTTGTGATTTCAATAGTTACTTGATTCATTATTGTCACAGGATATATCTAGTATTTGCATACATTTTTGAATAACATAATATGTAAGGCGGTACATAATGAGACTATATTTATTGCAGTTTTGTATGCATATTAGAAGGCCAGTAACAATTAAGGGGTTGAGACATTTTTTTTCCTATGGGACCGGTAATGAAGATAAAGTAAGTTTGTATAGGCCGGGTGGCTGGCCCTGGTGTCTAGAGTTTTAAACTGTTTGAAATTTTGAAAGCATCTGATGTGGCTAGACGGTTTACAAAATCGGGGCCTACAGTTTGGAGTGTCATCCGAGCCACGGTAGTGCTTGGCTGGGAGTGCCATCCGCGGTTACCAATCCAAAACTGACGGTACGGAACATTGCTTAATATAAAGATACAAACATATTGTTAAAATAATTTAAAACCTGTTTTAGCATGTGCTAATGGAGTTATTTTATATGATACCTACCTTACATGATACTCACTTTGAACTTTGAACCCATATTTTGTGAATTTTGAGGCCCTATTTTTATGAGATTTTAATAAAAATGTACAGTTTTCAGATTTATTCCTATATGTGTACTCTGAGACAATGCTCTTCGGCAAATTTCATAGTTCTATGTCAACGGGAAGTATCCTGTAGGTTTTGATTTTTGTGAGCGTTGAAATATGCGTTTTTTACGACAACATTTTTATACGGTAACTGAGAAGCTTTTCTTTTACACAACTGCAAGATACTATAGATATACGTATACAGTTTAAATTTCAACTCGATATCTTTACGCGTTCCCGAGATAAAGAGTGTTGACATACACACAGACGGACAGACGGACAACAAAGTGAACCCTAAAAATCGAAGTAAACACTACTACGATCGTATCGTATGGCACTACTACCTTTTTAATGTTTAATGAAGAAACACAAGACGACGTGACTGGTTGTCGGTGTCTAACACGAAATTATCAAGCCAGCAAAGTACATAATTGTGCCGTAAGGTCGACGATTATGGTATATACAGGTGTCTCTGTCTTCGATGGAAATAATGCACCGTAACCATAGTACAATGCAGCTGCTTTGAACACCAAGAGTCATAGTTCGACGAGGGTATTAGTAGCATTCGGTTGGACTATAAACCAAGGGGCGCTCTGGGCTATAATCCGTAGTTAGTCTTATCAAACAATATTATGCTGGCTAGCTGAGGGTACTTGTATCCGACAGGTTACAGATTGTAAGTCTCGGAAATGCTGTAATAAAAGAGAAGGGCAATGCATAAGCCGAGTGTATGATATCAACCTCATTAATGATCATTGTTAGCTCGGAAATGATAATTATTTGTTCTGCAATGGGGGAATAATATATTTCATCAACTTCAATTCAGTGCAGCATGGGTGGTTTTACATTGCTGCGAACACTTATAGATCTGAAATAAGCCTCAAAAGGTAATAACCTTCATTCACTATATCGTTGAGTATGTGTCTCGTAATAATAATATATATATATATTAATAATTCTGTTTTACACACAGAGTTCCCAGAGGGATAATGTGGTCGATCGAGAAATGATAGAAAGAGACGCGTTGATTTAATTTGGCATGAGTTAGAAAGAGACAAAAATATGTTGATTCAGTGGCTATTTACCGTGTTTTGTCCCGATAGTGTCAAATTCCAATACACATATTCGACAGTTGACAACTAGTGGTAGTACATACATTTTTGCGGTTGAGAATTGCCACAAGCGACAACAGCGCTGTCTCTTTTGTTGTACTAGCTCTGTGGTTTTACAGAGACGCAGGTTATGACGGAGATGCCTAAAGCGCAGGCTATGAGCAATCAATGCACAAACAGATGGTTGTAGATCGTAACAGACTGTTATGAGCAATCAGTGCAAAAGCATATTTATGCTATGGTTGTAGATCGTAACAGACTGTTATGAGCAATCAGTGCAAAAGCATATCTATGCTATGGTTGTAGATCGTAACAGACTGTTATGAGCAATCAGTGCAAAAGCATATCTATGCTATGGTTGTAGATCGTAACAGACTGCAAGGTTGATAAATAATATTTATTACAGATTTTGTGATACCATCTTCTATTTTCTTGTTTGATTATTTATTCGACTAGATGTTTTATAAGCACTAATTTACCAGTTCAATTTACTTGAGCCGACGCTCAAATATTATTATCTGTTTTGTGTATTTAAACTATGTATGATAATGTTAACAATTCATTAACCCATTGACGTCGTCTGTCTCCGTTGTTCACATATTTTCGAACTGATTAATGAATAAATGGGAGAAAAACTGCCGTCCGAGACATAATTAAAACTAATTCGGACGGTAGGGTAAATCCTAATCTTTTACAAAGCAAAATTAAAACAACATTGCCTACCTTGTTTCATTTTAAGAAATGCTTTTATATACTACGAATTACCATAATAATTCTATAGTTACGTCGATGTCAATGCGTCCTAAAATGTATAATTAATATATAAATACATAAATAAGGTGTGTAAATTGTGAGCAATCAGTGCACGAACATAGATGATTGCAAATAGATAATTATTATTAATGTACTGTACCAGCCTTTTAATAGTCCACTGCAGGACGTAGGCCTACCCAGTTATACTGATATTGCTTATTATATTCGATAGATGCGTGAGTCATAAATAACCAACCAGTGCACCAGCATAGATGGTTGTAATCATAACAGACTGTGTAAAATAGATAATAATTATTCCCTGTATTATTGTATTGCAATAGATGTGTAAGGTACGAGCAATCAGTGCCCAGGCATAGATGATTGTACTCGTAGATCGTATCTGACTATGCATAAAAGTGAATAAGTAATTACCGTATTTACTGTATTAATATTACGATACTAATAAGTAAAGAGCACAAATATTTGGCCACCTTATACGACATGACATTTTATGAAAAACGTTATAGTAAAAGAAAAATAAAACATTCCTATACAAAAGATAAGGTGGATGTCATGTCGTAAGGGAAAGTAAAACAGCATAGAACCATGAAACGTAATAGTTGTTCTGCCAATGAGAGCTTAGCTCCAATGTTTTTAATAACTTATTGGATCAATGAATGCCAAAGAAAAATAATGTTATCAATTTATACTAAATGCGATTATTATAACTAACAGTTGTAATTCGGTCACATTAATTGTATGGATGATGAACAGCTTTCAATCGCATTAATATTTGTTAATAATTGAAATTGTATAGTTAATTTCTAGACTTTATTAGTTCATGTCTAAAATAGCAGTTTATATTGCAATGTATTCTCAATATTTTGATAATAAGTTGTGTGTGTTCTCAATATTTTGATAATGCATTAAAATTTAACTGAATAATTGCTAAAACTTGGAAACAGAAATGTTAAAAAAATACGAAATTAATTTATGCATTCCAACCGAATGAAGACTGATGGCCGTAACTCAATTAATCAATTTTGTTGGTTTATTTACTGCGTGGTAATTAATTTGCACTAGTTTTGTAAGTTTACATACCTACTTATGAATATCATAAATATAAGTTTAGTACTACCTCTTGTACCAGTCATCCAGTTTACCTGCAGTATATATATTTTTTTTTTCTGATCTATTCTTTTCAAATAATTTTGTTAATTGTGAGGACACACTACCTAATTAACGGATGGCCGAGATGTAAGATTACAGACTTATTAATATAAAACACTGTGTAAATTCTAGCAGTAACCTTCTATATTTGTAATCTGTAGTGACGAGCATCTGTCTGATGTGGTTATATTTCAGAATGGTTACTGGTAACACAGACAGATGCTCGCGTCTGCCAAAAGTGACAGGAAGATTGCGTTTGATTTTATCAACTGTGTAATACAATGAAACTGAAGAGTAAAGTGCTAAATATACTTAAAATCCTTGTTTTAATTCTGAGTTTAGAGGATAAGACAACAATAGTACCACAAATAAAAAAAATACTTGGCAAGTAACACTACATGTGTTGTTTTTAAACTTTCGCGATTTGAACACATTATTATTATATACTACGGGACTAATACGGGACCGTTGCGTGACCACGGTTGATGCAACTTGGCTGAAACGTCGGGATGAAGAGGTATTTATTTATCTCGTAATTTTAGTGCGCGATTAGTCCCGTAGTAGATAATAATAACATTACATAGATAGTCATGCATGCTGGAACACCGTCAGCAACAATAACAGTTGTTCATTAGCAGCTCTACCCAGAATAGCCGGACGGCAAAACCGCTGAGTACGCGTCTGGCTCTACGGTGGTCCGGTATGCATTAGCGTGGGAGTCGATAGATAAGACCGCTCCCGTTAGCTTTTAGTTTAGCTTTAAGTCAGTTATAATTCAACTCCCATTGTAATCGGACATAATTAAATAAGTGAAAATTCATTTTTGTCTTTTTAAAAACAAAAACCCGCGGCCCTCAATTTTGACTGGCGCAGCCGGTAGGATTGCTGGGATACGTCGCGTAAAGTCGTAAAGTGCTATTCGCGCGTACACGTAGTTACGGTTTCTTAAATTCAGTGACCGGGCTCGCAGCAATCCGAACCAACAAATAAATTTGTCTTCATTGGACGCGGCAGTTTTTACAAGGCATTACTAACTACAGCAGAAGGATGAAGACGGGCGTTATGTGAGTAAACCTTTTCGCATTCCATTCCCTGTTTTCATTTATTTCCGTTGGTTAGACCAAATAATCGTTATTTGATTTTCTATTTGCGTACTGACATCGTCGCTATAATTTCATTTACTTAGTTAAACTAGTTTTATAAATTGTGTTAAGATTTTAATTAAGATAAATATAACAAAATGGTAGACCAACCAATCAGAATTGTACCCAAAGATTTATTATGTATAATACCTAAATATGAGGGGGAAGAAAATCTGCTAAATCTTTTTATAAGAAAAGCACACTATATATATAACGGGTATGGCTCAACAACTAATGCAGTACAGCAACAATATGTATTCCACGCAATTACCAGTAGATTGCATGGTAGAGCCGCTGCTCTACTAAGTGAGCGCGAAGATATAAATTCATGGCCCGCGCTCAGAGAGGTATTAATTCAGCATTTCGGCGACCCACGCTCCGAGGAGTGTATCGCGATTGAATTAGAACAAATGCGTATTAACAACGGGGAAAGTTACATAGATTTTTGTCACAGGATACAGCAGACCCGTAGCACACTCTTTGCCAAGGTTAATCTTTTAACTGACGAAGGAGTAAAAGCGGCTAAAATGATAGTGTATAATAATATGGCATTAAATGTATTTTTATACAATCTGACTGAGGACTTAATCCGCATCGTACGCCTGAAAGGGTGCCCCAATTTAGAGGCCGCGCTAAGTATAGTCACGGAGGAGGTCAACTTTATGACTCAGTTTAACGCCAAACAAAAACAGCGACAGGCCTCGGCAGCACCCAGTAAACCAATAAGCACCATCCCAAATAATAACTATAAATTCGGATTACCAACCAACACTCAAAACAAATTCGTTGCGCCTAACCCAGGCTTTAAGTTCGGTATTCCGCAACAACCCCAAGGTTTCAGATTCGGCCTTCAGCCCCAAAACACACCCCCACAGATTGGTTTTAGACCCAATTTTCAAACGAGCACCCCACCAACAGGTTTCAGATTTAATCAAAATGCAGGACCCCAGAACTTTAGATTCGGCGCTCCACGACCAAATTTCAATTTCGGACAAGGTCCTAGACCACCATTTAACTCAAATTTTGCAAGACCACCTATGCCACAGCAACCTTTTGGTCACGGATTTAAATTCGGCATCCCGCCAAACCGCCCCAAACCGTTAGAAGAACCGGACGTCTCGATGAGGACAGCCCGACCATTGAGGCAAAACATGTTGAATGCCTCAGCTGACACAGAAAACGTATTCTATAATAACGAAATTGTAGAGGAAACAACCGAGCAAAATGTCGATGCCGCATATTACGACGAAAACTACATGTGCAATACAGAGGTCCCAGAAGTCCATGACATGCCCGCGGAGGCGTACGATTACGCAGATATGACGAGTACTGAAAATTTTCAGTTAACGGCCTCCAGTTTTCACCCGAAATAATAGAGTTAAATTGCAGTTCTGTTCTAAAATTACCGCACATAGTAATACCTGAAATCAAAGCACGCTTCATGATTGACACCGGAAGTACAAGGTCCTTCATTAGTCCTGCAAAAGCGGACGAATATTTTGCTGCTTTCAAATACTACGAGCCGTTCGAGGTGATAAGTACCCACGCCCGTAGCCAACACAGTGAGGCCATTTGCATACCGCTACTAAAAACTTTCCGATGCGTAGGCAAGCACAAGTTCTACGTGTATGACGTCGACAGTCGTTACGACGGCCTAATAGGAAGCGATCTATTGAAACAACTAGAAGCTACAATCGACATGAAAAATCAGATCCTACAAACACCTTACACAACCATACCAATTATATACAACCCGCCGTACGAAATACTACTAGAGCCCCGAACGGAATCAAGAGTCAAAGTCCCCACCGACCTACAAAATGGTGAGGCCATCATAGATTTTGTCGATTTTGGACAAGGAGTAAGAATGCCAAGTGCCCTTGTCACGTGCGAAAATTCATTCGCGTACACGGTGATTCAAAATACTTCCGAAGACACTATTTCAATGGCATTTGCTAAGCCGCTTAAAGTAACCAAACACGAAGGCGACGAATGTAACATAAACGTAACCTCGAGTAGTTACGAGGTTGACCAACTCTTAAAAGAAAATCTAAAAAAGTTACGGCTAGACCACACCAATAAAGAAGAGCGAGAAGCTATAGAAAAATTATGTTCTGAATATCGAGACATTTTCCACTGCGAAGGTATACCACTTTCTTTCTCAAACAAGGTCAAACACGAAATTAGAACCAAAAACGAGGACCCCATATTCATTCGACCGTACAGACATCCACCCCTTTATAATGAAGAAATCCGGAACCAAGTGACCAAACTCTTAGAAAATGACGTCATAAGGGAATCGCACTCACCTTGGAGCGCACCAGTACACCTGGTACCCAAAAAGACGGACGCTTCAGGCGAAAGAAAATACCGAATGGTCATAGATTATCGCCGTCTCAACGAAGTGACCACGGATGATAAATACCCGCTGCCTAATATCGCCGATCTCTTTGATAAATTAGGGAAATCAGTGTATTTTAGTACCATCGATTTAGCGAGCGGATTCCACCAAATTGAAGTGAGGGAAGAAGACCGACACAAGACAGCGTTCTCCACGCAAGCGGGTCACTACGAGTTTACCCGAATGCCATTCGGTCTGAAAACGGGACCAGCTACGTTTCAGCGCGCAATGGACAACGTGCTCAGAGGATTACAAGGACTGCATTGCCTCGTGTACTTAGATGATATAATCGTGTATTCATCTAGCCTGCAAGAACACATCGAGAAATTGCGTATGGTTTTCGACCGATTGAGGGAGACAAACCTAAAAGTGACATTGGACAAGTGTGAATTCTTCCGCAAAGAGGTACTTTACCTCGGCCATATGATAACTAAGGATGGACTTAAACCTAATGATGATAAGATACAGGCCGTTCTGAATTTCCCAATTCCAACAACGACTACCCAAATTAAAAGCTTTTTGGGACTAGTGGGATATTACCGTAAATTCATTAAGGACTTTGCCAAAATCACCCGGCCCTTAACGTCCTGTTTAAAAAAGCGAAACAAAATAGAACTCACAGAAGAATTTGTGGGCGCCTTTGAGAAATGTAAAGAGCTGTTAGTAAATGCGCTTATCCTGCAATTCCTGGACTTCACAAAACCATTTATACTCACAACAGATGCGTCGGATTTCGCGGTCGGTTCAGTAATATCCCAGGGCCCTATAGGCTCTGATAAACCAATAGCCTATGCCAGTCGCACCCTGAACGACGTTGAAACCAGGTATAGTACCGTAGAAAAGGAGCTATTAGCCATTGTTTGGGCCGTGAAGCATTTCAGGCCATACCTATACGGTAGGCGGTTCACCATCTATACCGACCATAGACCCCTTGCCTGGCTCAATAATATGAAGGAACATAACAGCAAACTCACCAGGTGGAAGCTCCGTTTGGCAGAATTTGACTATGACATCGTCTATAAAAAAGGAAAACAAAATTGTGTAGCGGATGCCTTATCGCGTATCAAAGTCAACGCGATAGAGAAAGACGTCGACTCTATGAAGGTCAATGTAGAAAAGAAACAGAAGCGAAACCAAGAAAAGGAAACAGATAGAGACACTCCAGACGACGACAATATAACCGTCTACCAGATAATACCGTCAGAATCAGAAGAAGATAAAAGCGAGGACACAATCATCTTGTCATCCGAATCGGAATACGCCCCGCTTACCCCTCTATATGAACCAAGGTCGCCTTTTTCTATTCCATCCGCAACAAGCGACACGCTGACAGCATCGGAACACTCGGAAACGGAACATTCAGTTTACGAAACGGATTCTTCCGGAATCCCCATTATGAACGAAGCCATCGATACTAAGCCGAACCAAATATTAATACACACGTGGTTCAGAGGAGAGCTGGCAGTAAAGAACTTATCAAGGCCAAAACAAAAAATTTTGGAAGTCCACTTACCATTGGAAAGACTAGATTTAGTAAAACAGTTCTTAAAAGAATACATTAAACCAAAAGTGAAATATTTCATCTATTTCGAAGATAAAGGACACCGAAAACAATTCGCCGAAGTAATTACCACATTATTCAAAAAGGATACCGTAAAGATTATCGAATGTACGCAGAGGGTCATATATATTGAAGATGAAAATGAGCAGGTAGAAATTGCGAAAAAGTACCATATTGGAAAAACCTGCCACCGAGGAATAAAAGAGACGACTACGCATCTAAAACGAACATACTATTGGAATAACATGGAGGTTACAGTAGCCACCATAATAAATTCGTGCGACGGTTGTAAAACCATGAAGTACGACAGGAAACCACTGAAACCGGAACTACAACTCACGCAGACACAAACAAAACCATTCCAAGAGATTTTCATCGATGTTTTCACCATAGAAGGAAAATCATATCTAACTTTAGTCGACGCTTTCAGTAAACTCGGACAAGCCATGGCGATTGAGAACAAAACCACACCTGAAATAATTAGGGCTCTTATTAAGTATTTTTCTATCTATGGAGTACCACATAGAATCAGTGCTGACTCCGGGTCAGAATTCAATAATGCCCTGCTGAAGGAAACTTTAAGCCTCTATAAGGTAGACCTACATATTGGTACCCCACACAATTCGAACTCAATGGGGGTGGTCGAAAGGTTTCATTCAACCCTTATCGAAATTTATAGGCTAGCCAAATATGAACACAAACTCACAGATGCAGCGTCAGTAATGACCTACTCGCTCATGTCATATAATCATACAATCCATTCCACCACAGGACTAACGCCTTTCGAAGTAGTATTCGGTCACACCGACTCTAAGAACCCATTTAATGTCGAATTTAACAGGGAATATACACAAAAATTAGTGCAAGACCACAAAAACCGCATTAAATTCCTATACAAGTATTTAACAGATAAAGCTATAAATATTAAAAAGAAAATCAAGGAGAAACTTGGAGGGGAAAAAGAGTTCAAAGTAAAGGAGGGAGACACTATTTTCGTAAAAGGCGTAAACGTTAGAAGAGGAAAGGATAAACCGCGGTACGAAAAGGCGGAAGTCGTAGGAGAAATAGACAGGAACATAGTACCGATTAAAATGAAAGGTCGTGAGACTAAAGCACCAATTAAGGATTTAAAACGTCCTTCACAGGTGCGCCCTGGTCCTGCTGCAGATGTCAGCTGCCCTGGCCCTTCTACTTCAGCAGATCAGGGATAACCCCGGAATCCTCCCGATCAAAGAAGGTCAAGCTCTTATAAGTAGTGATAAGTGGTCTATTATTAAGACTCTAGATTTAAGTTTAATCAGAGACGATTTAGATTTTAATTTCGATAGATATTTAGATTTGAATAAGCATGTAGAGAACCATTTCGGAAACAAACCTATTAACGCAGGCATCAACGACATAAAGACTTAGACAGATTTTATCAAAAATATTACTATGCAGAAATTAAACCAACTAATGCCAGTTAAAAGAGTTAAACGCGGCCTCCTAAATCCCTTGGGATCGATAATCAAATTAATTTCCGGAAATTTAGACAATGACGACGCCATGAAATATGACACGTTAATACAAAATATAAAATCTAAGCAAATCACGGAAAATAAAAGAGTAACAGTGGTCGTAGAAATGCTGAAATCATTGGTGAACATTACAAACGATACTAGAAACAATTTCATTCAATTGGATAAGGCAATTTGGGAAGTTAAGCAACAGTTAATTAGCGATAACGCAACTAAGGAAACTCTCAAGATCATTAACACGTATCACTTATTTTTCCATAATTTCCAAACCTTCTATACCATATTGGACGAAATTGAAACTACTGTAGCTTTCAGTAAGTTAGGTATGTTACACCAAGCTATTTTAGACTCTAACGAATTGTTGTCAATACTTAAGGATGTAGAACGAAAAGGTAAACTTATGTTCACGGCAAACTTCGAAAATCTACTGAAATTAGAGCAATGTATAGAGTTAAAAGCTTACGCGAAGGAAAATCAAATAACTTTCATTATGGACATACCCCTTGTAGAAAACGACACATATACATACTACAAGGTCCTCCCCCTACCTGTCTCAAATTCCCGTAGCCAAACTCACGTTATCCTGCCAAAATTTCCCTATTTACTGACGAAAAGGTTGAAAACGGTGTCACTAGCACGCCCATGTAAGGAAATAGAAGAGTCCTTATTTCTCTGTGAAGAAGATAACTCATCCTCCTTGGTCAAGGATACCTGCATTGCCAACCTGCTCCGATTCGCAACGGATACAACGCAGTGCCACCAGATACCAGTTGACGTAGAAGAGGTAAAAGTGCAGAAAATACAGGACAACCGATGGATGGTGTTTGCCAGGACGGACGTCCTCCTCACTCAAAATTGTGGCAACGAGATAACCCATCACCACCTGCGAGGGACCTACATCGTGACTACAGACGACGATTGCGAAGCCGAAGTCGAAGGCTTAGTCATGAGAAAACATCGAGAGTACTCAAGAAGATTGTCTCTACCTGCATTACCCATTATAAACCTGCCTGCATTGGTGCCGCTGGAGAGGACGCGCTTCGTGGAGCCCTTGAACGTGAAGGGCATAGACCTCACCAACCTACAGCAACTAGCCAGCATTTTAGTGAAAAGTGAAAGTGAAATGGGTCAATATAGTGAGCGTGATAGTGCGATTAACATGAAGAGAATAAGCATAGGAACACTAATTTTATACGTAATTTTAGTTATAGTTTTTACATTTTGTGTTTCATTTTACTTTTATCGACGAAATTATCGTGGCAAAGAAAATCTGCGCGATAATTTCGATCTTAAGGAGGGAGGAGTCATGCATGCTGGAACACCGTCAGCAACAATAACAGTTGTTCATTAGCAGCTCTACCCAGAATAGCCGGACGGCAAAACCGCTGAGTACGCGTCTGGCTCTACGGTGGTCCGGTATGCATTAGCGTGGGAGTCGATAGATAAGACCGCTCCCGTTAGCTTTTAGTTTAGCTTTAAGTCAGTTATAATTCAACTCCCATTGTAATCGGACATAATTAAATAAGTGAAAATTCATTTTTGTCTTTTTAAAAACAAAAACCCGCGGCCCTCAATTTTGACTAGATAGACAATCAGCACCTGGTTAGGTCACTTATCAATAATATTGTGCAATGATAAATATTTATACAGATGACAAGATTAGACTGATATAATATACAGTGACGCAAAAGCCTAACAATTTGCATCAATAGATTTCAAAGTCGTTTTCAATACAATCAGTAACACTATGTCTAATTGCATCATAGGCATTAGTAGATGTCATTGTAGAACGTCCAATGCTTAACACCGTCTTAATCTTCATTTTGTCAGTAGTAGGACGTCATTAGGACGTTCACTGCCAGACATAGGCTTGTACTCTGGCTCTATTTTATTGTTGCGTATAAATGTAGGACGATTCTCAAACGACTGAAATATTTCCAAAAATGTCGTTTATTGTAAGATATCATTGTATATTTTGTCGTTATGACTATTTTTTTACTGAGACCATTCGGAAATTGCGAAAAAAAATGTTGGGTGTGCATTTTGCCAAAAATTGGTGAAGTTTTTGTATTGAGCTCATTTTTTAGCAATTTCAGGGTTGTGCCATACCAGCACCATAGTAAAAGTTGGTCATAATGACGAGTACAAATATAATAGAAAAAAATCATCTGTACAGATTCTAAAGAAAAATATATGTAGGTAGATTTTTTAATAATCTCAATACATCTCGCACGAAGTCTTGAAAAAAGAGGTTGATGAAGACCATCGTTACTATTACTATTTCACACCACTGGCTTTTCGGTGAAGGAAAACATCGTGAAGCAACCTGCATACTTCCGTAGAAGAAATTCGATGGCGTATGCGAATCCACCAACCCGCACTGGGCCAGCGTGGTGGATATGGCCCAATCACCCTTCGTGGGAAGGCCTACGTCCTGCAGAGGACTATTAAAAAGGCTGATACAGTACAGTATAGCACTATGAAGCCAACCCGTGGAAAAAAATGCTGTTTCATTCATATTGTCTACATTTATTTTTTTACTAGTTGACCCGGTAAACTTCGCGCGCCATCTGTCAACTGTCAATGACAACTTTTACATGCGAAACATTTTGTATGGGAAAATTTAATTAATGGTTTTATTACATTTTTATATTTTCTCGCCGTATAGACCTTCCCTGGACGTCCACAAATATTTCAAGACTAAAATTATCCAAATCGGTTCAGCCGTTCTCGAGTTTAAGCGAGACTAACAACAACCATGATTCATTATAAAATATGAAAGAAAATGTTCTAAGTAATTCCTCATATTTGCAAATTGCACGACAGCATCTTGTATTTGACAACTCCACAATGTCGATGAGGTCATGCCTTCAAATAGGTTTACCTGCCTACTTACCACGATGGTTCATTGACCGGAAATGAGCCTTGACTCCAACATCTACAATAATTATGATGACACTTTTTTCGAAGTTAAGCTACGTTCGGTACGGCTAATCTCCGTATTCAACCGCAAGTGGAATTTACTTTACCGTGGCTCGGATAGCACGTTACAACACGTTTTTGTTGCTCTGGATATCTCTGCGTATTTATATGTTTTCAAGGCCACAGTTTCCGAATATGAATTCATGAAAGTGCTGCCGTTCAGTCAGGTGAATAGATTTCCCAAAAATCTGGAATAATTATTATAGTATGAAACAGGGAGAATGTAAATGAGATGAAAAAAAGTATTAGGGTAGATGGGACCGTCACATGAAGGAAAACGATGGGTGGTCTTTAAAAAGAGATTTTCCCCAAAGAAAATATTGCAAGAAAGCTACCATAATGTGTTTTTTTTTCTGTTCTAATACATAATATTAATTAAGTAAAAAACATAAATCTTTTAAATGAAACAAATATACTTAAGCATACACCTACTTGTTATGTTTTTCTCATTTGTACTGACTATGAAAAATGGAAATGAAGAATTAAAAAAAATAGAGCCAATCTTTCATCCATGGTTTCGTGAATGGTAGGAATAGTCTGGTCACCGCCCCCACCGTAGACGAGCTGGAGGTTAAGCTGAACGAGGTGAGCGCTCAACTTGCAAGTTGGTTTGAAACGAATGGGCTTGCACTAAATCTGACCAAGACCCACTTTACACATTTTAACCTCTCGGGAAGGAAATATAGGCGCCTTAAGATCTTGGTGAATAATGTTGCCATCAAGCACATGGACGTAACAGGTTTTCTAGGCTTTGAAATTGACTCTGGGCTGACATGGGAAAATCATATCCAAAAAGTGTGTGGTAGAGTGGCCAGTGCCTCGTTTGCATTGCGTCGAGTGGCCCGTGTCGTACCGGTGGAGGTCGCCCGAACGTGTTACTTCGCTACCGTGCACTCGGTGCTACAATATGGCGCTGAGTTCTACGGCCAAGCAGCGGATTGGGAACGTGCATTCCGTATGCAAAAAAGAGCTGTCCGCGCCATAGCGGGAATCAGTAGCGACCAATCAGCTAAGCCTTACTTTAAAAAATTTCAGATTCTTACTCTGCCGTGCATTGTGATATTACAAGTGGCGTTGTTTGTAAAGAGTAATCTGGATAAGTACAGTGAGTTTAAAGGGCATGGTAAGCAACCTACGCTGCCGAGTAGACGCGCAGGAAAACTTAAACAGATACCCAGGCAATTGGCTAAGTCGGACAAACTCACCCACGTCATGGGGCCGACCGTGTACAACAAAATACCAAAGACTATCATTGAGGCACCTAGTATCGCGTGTTTCAAATTTCGTTTGAAGCAATGGCTTGTCAAGCAAACGTTTTATAGTTACAAGGAATTCCTAAACTGTAAAGTAGTTGAATCTATAAGCTCTGTACAATAGTTGACATTTATTCAAATCAACTGCTATTTATTACTATTTGGTATAATAATCGATTATTATTTTTATTTGACATTGTTGCTAATTATTTTTATATTGTATTATTTTGATTTAATTATTGATTAACCTGATATGACGTGTAAATAGTATTTATGAAATAAATGATTATGATTATGATTATAGAGGTATTACTGTACCATTAAATGTGGTTTTTACATCCAGGGCAAAATATAAAAACACTTTTTTTTTACTAGTGCTTGTAGATTGAGTCTGTTTTAACCACTTAGCCATGTCAAGGGCTTTCAGACGGCTTAAAAGTCTGACACCAGGGCTAGCCACCCGGCCTACACGAACTTACTTTACAATTTAGTAGTTATTGGGCCGCACCTTTTGTCAACATCGGTTTGTTTTTAACCGACTTCCAAAACGGAGGGGGTTAAAATATGATCATCTGTATGTTTTTTTTTTGGTCATCGATATTTTCGCCATTGTGAACAGAAATCAAAAAAATATTTTTTATAAATCTGAAATCAGAAAACGTTTATTGCAACACTATGTACAATGTTCTTACAATTAAATAAAATAGTTCCAATAGTGGACCCATAACGGGCGTGCAATGTTTTAAGATGTTGTATCTTAACTAAAAATAAGTACTTAGGCGTTATTATACGAATTTTAACATGAAATAAATTAACCTAAAATAACAATCAAATTTCTATTTAAACTAACCAAGACGTCAGTATTGTATCTATTCTACATTACAGATCGACTTTACTTCAAACTAGTAAAACTTAGTTCCTAGACAGAGAGTTAGTTCGAAAGGATATAGTACTCCCGAGGTAGTCCCATTTAAAGGAGTTGTACCTGATTTACAAGGAACTCGGTATTAAAATTCTAACCAAGATCCTATAATTTTTCTAGGAATGTACTTAAATTTGAAAGCTCCATGGAGTAATAAAAAATAATATATAGCCCTGCATTTTTTTTTAAATTGTTATTTTATAAAAGTATCTTGGAAATTCAAAATAATATTTTCTACGAAAATAAATAAGGCAAATAAGCGCTAGATAGCCCTTTCCGGGCTAAATCATTACACTAATGAATAAACAAATACAAATACAAGGGGTTCACCTACAGTAAACAAGTGCTAGATCTAGCTCCAAAAGGGCTAAGGTGGCAACACTGATCGAAAATCAAATGGCTTTGAGTTTTTTCAGATTAGCGTGTTTCTTTACGAGATATCCTTTCCGTTTCACGTTACATACCCCAAATATATATTATCGATTTTCTAAATATTGCAGGGCTTTAAAAATATGTTTTTATCAGATAATAATTACATTTTGAATGCTCTTTATAAAACAGCAATCATTGATCTGGTTAGAATTTTTATTTATTTTAATACCGGTAACGGAACAAATCCTTTTAACAAAATCAGCTGAGCTGTTTTTAAAAAATCAACAATAATATAAAAATTGTATACATCAATTCGAGCGAAATATTCGAATTTTGTACGCGATGAAAGTCGGTTTTGCTATTTTTAGCGAAAAATAATAACAATTTATTGGCTAATTGTAATCTTTATATACGATATAAGAGATACTTTAAGATTATTAATTGTAATATACTTTTTATACTACATCTTTTTATAATTTTCTTGTAAGTATAGCTTTAAACTTCAAAACAAAAACTAACGATACAAATAAAACTTTACGAGTAACACTAGCAGTGTAAGTTGGCTAGTTTTAATAATACCTACATTATTTCTTCGTATACAAGCTCTAAACATAAAATCGTTTAAAGTAGCAGTTTCATAGTTTCGTATTTGCTAAGCAAACGCTGTTTAGAGCGCTATTTTATAATTACAATGCATTTAAAGCTCATTTTAGCAGCTACGATCTGGATTAAAACTAGATTTTCTCGCGTAAAACCTGGCTTAAGACTGGTTGTATTTTAACTTTGAATGTGCATGCGAAGAAAATGAGATGAAATCTTGTCAAAGTGATACGAAATAGTAGATTAGTAGCCAAGGGCTGTAAGGCATCAATTGCAGCCCGCAAAGTTCGAGGGTGCAATTGGTGCTTTCACCCGAGCTAACTATTCTGCTTTACATCTCGATTGTGAGGTAAGTACAAAAAAACCGGCAGTACAAGAATAAAACATTTTATTGAAATTGATCTTCGCCGTTCGATATTTAAAATTGATGACTGTTATACTCACACGAAGACAAGGCTGAATAGCAAAGCGACCTCTTTGGTCATTGGGCTGAATGCATGATGTCTATTGCCAGTATGATGGTTAGATGTACGCGAACTTTTTGAAAGAAAGAAGTGTTTTTTTTTTTAATTACTTACCGCCCTAGGGCTTTTCTAACTACATTATTACCCTAGAGCGCTAATAAGTTACCTACAAGCCCCATTTGGAGATAATAAGAACCTACTTACTGAACATGAGAGATGTAAATTATATTTATTTGGGACTTATTGCTTAGTAAAAAAAACACGGGATCAATAAATTCCTCGTTTTAACCCCCGACGCAAAAAGAGAGGGGTTATAAGTTTAACGTGTCTGTGTATCTGTCTCTGGTATCGTAGCTCCCAAACAGATTAACTGATTTTCGTTTAGATTTTTTTGTCATAGATAATTTTATCCCGAGTGTTCTTAGCCATGTTTCATGAAAATCTGTTCAGCCGTTTGAAGATCATCAGCTCCTTTCTAGTTGAAGAGGGGTTCTGATTACCTTCCATATGTCCTATCGATTCGAAATTTGGTACCGTGTTACTTCAATAATATTGAAAGTATAGTATGGTAAGATAACCATGACCTGATCAGCCGTTTGATGATCATCAGCTCTTTTCTAGTTGATGAGGGGATCTGACCAACTTCCATATGTCTTATAGATTCGAAATTTAGTACCGTATTTACTTCAATGATATTGAAAGTACTCGTATATGGTAAGGTAACCACGACCTGATCAGGTCAGGGGGTTTCTAAATTTTTAATGTTATTCCTATGTTTCTTCCGAGTTGCATCAGTTGTGGTAACGAGCAGGCTAGACATGGGAACCGCTAGTATAGGCCGAACGGCCGAGTCAGGCTTCTTGGCAGCTGTGAAGTTAGCTAAAAGCTGCATAAAACCCAATCCTCGCGCAGCTGGTCAGGATTGTGTTTTGCGCAGCTTGTAGTTAACGTCAAGAAGTTTGATTCGAAACTTTCTTTTTGTGATAGACATTTCAAAAATTGCGTTCGCAGGATTTGAACCTGCACCCTCTGGGATTTCGGCCCAGATGCTTTGTCCAATTAAGCTAAAACGCTCTCTGCGAAGGCGCCGAATTAGTGAAATTGTTAATCATTTTTACCAACTACTACATTGTTGGAAGCGCCATTTGTGAGAACTGCTTTAAAGCAGTCAGTCACTTAATTTGAAATTATTAGAACTTCATACCACTAACGAGAAATGACGCATTGCTAATCAATGAAATTATTTTTATCGTGCTTCACACATTAGGTGTATAGAAACTTTCTTTTTGTGATAAACATTTCAAAAATTGACGCTTTCGCAGGATTTGAACCTGTATCCTCTGGGATTCCGACCCAGATGCTTTGTCCAATTAAGCTAAAACGCTCTCTGCGAGTCTAAGTTTGATGCCTGTACCGCGAGTTCAAACTGAAATTATATCACTACATCACACTGACAATATGTTATTTTCTTTTATGGTCTTAATAGGCTCGATTACAGCGGTACCATCTAACTAGTCCAACCACGCAGTTTGCTTTTCTTAAGAAAATGGTTTCACGACTCTCGAATACTTAAAAAGATAAATTGATATATCATAATTCGAAAACGACAGTTCTTCACGTTGACAAGGTTCCATTTTATTAAATGGCTAGCCAAATAATAGAACCTTGTCATAATTAAGAACTATCATATTGGAATTACGTTAACAAGGTTCCATCCCATTTTCATTTATTACCGGATTAAGATAAGTACCTAAAACTGCTTTGAACCAGTTTTATCAAGATTTTTTATTTAGGGTTTCTTGCTCCAATGGTAATAATGATTTTTAAGGGTTCCGTACCTCAAACGGAAAAAACGGAACCCTTATAGGATCACTTTGTTGTTCGTCTGTCCGTCTGTGTGTATGTCAAGACTCTTTATCTCAGGAACGCGTAAAGATATCGAGTTGAAATTTAAACTGTATACGTATATCTATGGTTTCTTACAGTTGTGTAAAAGAAAAACTTCTCAGGTATCGTTTAAAAAAGTTAGAGCCGTTGATGTCGTAAAAAACCGCATATAGAGACACTCACAAAAATCAAAACCTACAGGCGACAAGCATTGTCTTAGAGTACACATATAGGAATAAATCTAAAAACTGTACATTTTTATTTAAATCACAATAAAATAGGGCCTCAAAATTCACAAAATATGGGTACAAAATTCAAAGTGAGTAAATCGTACCATGTAAGATATCATATAAAAGAACTTTATTAGCACATGCTAAAACAGGTTTTAATTATTTTAACAATGTTAAAATTTTCGATGCATGATGAGAAAATTGAAAAAAAAAACTTTTTTGTCGATGGTTATAGTACTTAACAACTTTCGTCCCAATTTTGTGAATTTTCTGGATTTGTACGGAACCCTCGCTGTGCGAGCCTGACTCGCACTTGTCCGGTTTTTCTTTATTAAGCTTAGATTTAACGTTTATTTTTTTTTACATACGTTTTTTAGGGTTCCGTACATAAAAGATAAAAAGGTTTTCCTATTCTATTACTAAGACTCCGTTTTCTGTCCGTCTGTCCATCCGTCCGTCAGTCCGATAATAGTTAGATAATCTGATAATTTTTTTTATAAATGATGTATTTCTGTTGCCGCTATTATAACTAATACTGTTTTTAACACGCTTTTATTAGTTTCACTTGTATGTTTGCTTGCTTGCTTGTAACCTTTTGATCTCGATTTTGTCCTACTTTGAGCGATCAGATTTTCTTTAAACTTTGCACACCTATAAAAGACAATGACAATGCATTCATTCGATTACTAAAAAGTGAAAAATATATTTATAGTAAAAAAAACCTATAAAAACACGCTTTCATAGCATATCAAATTAAAAAGTGTAAAAGATTGATATGCTATGAGAGCGTGTTTTATAGTTTTTTTTTTTAAACTTTATTTATTAGTAGGGACCCATACAACAAACGTGATTTCTCCCTATTTTTTACTCGACTTTAATAACGGCAACAGGTAGAAGCTTAAAATATTTACACGGTATTTAAAAATAAATAATTAAATTAAAATAATGTAAGGGATTCTCACACAGTACGGAATCCTTCGTGCGCGAGACTGACCAGCACTTGACCGTTTATCTTTCTAATATTATTTGTGTATTTTTTGTAGGTATGTAGAATTGTTATACCTAGGTAGATAAATAGCAATAAAACAAAATAGTAGAGAAGTAACGAACGGTGCATAAATATTCGCCTTACGTTCATATTATGAAGGTAGCGAGACACATGTATTGACTAAGCTGTAGAGTAGACTTTGTGAAGTAAGGACTTGTAGAGTTAGAATTTTGGCTCTACATGAGATCTGATATCTTTCTAATAGTAATTGTATAGGCCGGGTGGCTAGCCTTGGTGTCAGAGTTTTTAGGAGGAAAGAAGCCTCCTGAATGCCTCTGACGTGGCTTAACGGTTAAAACAACCGGGACCTACAATTTAATGTGTCATCCGAGCCATGGTAGCGCTCAGTTTGAAAATGCCACCCGCGGTCACCCATCCAGATATTGACCGTGCGGAACGTTGCTTAATTTCTAATAGTGCGAACTGTAGTCTTGTCATGGCATCATTTTATATGAAAATGTTTTTTGTGGGATGATTTTTTGCGTTTTTAGGGTGGCCCCATTGTAAAAGTTGATAAAAATGTCCGTCGTCACCTCCGCAGACACACTGAAGGTACGATTTATTTTTTCGTCAACCATTTTTCTTTGGTTTTCATCATCATAATTATCGTCGTTTTCATACCTACTATAATCGCCCAATGCCTATCTTTATTTCATCATAGCTTTAAAATGAAGTGCAATATACCTATATATTGTCTATACTGATAAGCTGATGAAATTCGATGTTGTTAAGTAGTGTTAACAAACAAACGTCGCTGACGCCCAGACACCATCGCTGTTGCATCATACATTTTATTCCATTCTATATCAAGATAAGAATAATACTGATACTATAAAACCACACGCGATCGTACTCCAAACATCAGTTAATCTAAAAACTTTATAGCGAACAGTTCAGTAAAATATTCGTTCGTAAAATAAACTATTGTAAACCTGAAAAATCAAAACTGTCGAATTTCCGCGCAAGATTTTCAATCGAAGCAATTTTTACAACGGATAACTTTAACAACTTCAATAAAAGATAATATTACTGCGTAAACATCTATAACGTTAAGAAAAGCAACTGAATCTACAGACAGGCCACCGAATAAAACAAACGATTCGCAGAAGACCTACTACGTAAAGAAAAGTCACTGGATCCAGAGACAGACCACTGAAAACGAACTAACGACAAAAGAAGAACTAAAAAAACAGCAATCAATTGAATAAAAACTATCTAGATCGAGAATAAACAGAAGAAAAGATGGGCTGGTTTAGCAAAGCACAAAGTCCAGAGCGAGGTGATATACCTGACGGACAATATCCTCACAAATTCTACCCTTCCGGGGTGTATTGGCATGAAAGACCAAGATACTGTCCTAAATCAACGCAACAAGAGATTCCCACCGCCACAGAAAAGAAAAGTAGATGCCCAAAGTCAAGACTCAACCGTAACCTTATAGAAGACCAGGCAAGATCAGAAAATATGGGAATTGGAGTTGAAGGTCCTCACGGAAGACCAGCAATGTATGGGCATCATCATCACTGGTACAGACATGGGCCACGTCATGATGGCAATGCTCCTCACCCAGAATACCACTTCCACGGATGTCCATTTAGCCGGAGAAGGAATGGTGATTACAAACCAGTTTTTGATAGAAGACTTTGGTGGTAATGTTATTTTTAACTTCTTATAGGCAGAGTCAAAGTTAATGGCGTCTGTGAAATTAGGTACAAGCTGCGAAAATCTTCACTCCTGATTACTACTACGCAACGACTCAAGTTCTGAGACGTTATTAA
Source organism: Hypomecis punctinalis (assembly GCA_949316475.1). Classification (NCBI taxonomy): domain Eukaryota; kingdom Metazoa; phylum Arthropoda; class Insecta; order Lepidoptera; family Geometridae; genus Hypomecis; species Hypomecis punctinalis. The sequence continues at coordinate 3,999,566 of OX438809.1, forward strand.
TTTTGAAACGGCGTAGGTGGTTTCGACTGAGTTTAATAAGTCTCTAGTTAATTTAGTTTAAATGTGATCTTAGTTTATTAAGTTTATTTTAGTTTAGTTACATTACAAACTTGAAGCCTTATTAAATTGTATTAGTTATGTTATTATAATTATTTCTTTTGTAGTAAATGCAACTATTTTATGTGATATGTTTAAATAGATTCCACTAAAGTGTAGTGCATCACTTTGATAAAGGGCTCTAGAATCAAAAGCCTTTATTAACTTAAAGCTTCATTAAATTACATTGCATTATTTTAGTTATTTTATATTGTTATTTGATATGTTGTAAATGTAAACATTTTATGTGATAATTTTAAGTATAAAGCCGAACATGAAGCCTTATTAAATTGTATTAGATAAGTATTTTTAATATTATTTAAAACTAAATATATCAGCTATTCCTAGAATTCATGATTTCAATTTCACACAAATTTATTTATGAAAAATGTTTAGTTAGAATAAATAAAAACATAAATGAAGTAAACCTCAATTTATCACATCAAAAATTAGAAATCTATTTTAAAAGTAAAACGTGTAATAATATAAGAATAGGTATTGCTTCTTTGTTAATGAACTATCCTCCACTTTCGAATTAGTTCTCGGAAATATAGTAAGTAGTCTAATGTCATAATGTTTTCTTCCACTGAAAAGCCAGTTGTGTCACAAACGTTACAAAAATTCCAGATCTCATAGACACGGACTCTGGAAGAAACAATGACGTCACAACTTTAAAAAATTCTACCAAAACGAGACATAGCGGAGATGTACGAAGATGAGCTAGTTAGCAATCAATTGCTCAAAACATCGCCGGCCGTTTTTAAGGCAGTCGCGTTTAAATTTTATCGAGATCCGTCAAAGGTTTTCTTTTAATTATCAACAATACTTTAGAAATAGTATGCATCGATCTAAGCAAACTATTCGAATTTTGTACCATTCGTAGAGCGCAATAATTTATTTTTTATCTTCTTCTATCAACTCCATCTCACAATACTGTCTTTTACGATTATTCGTTCTGTGTCCGGGCTGTGGCTCTCTGGAGTAACCTTCCAGTGACCATCAGGCGTGCGCAGAGCGTTGAATCTTTCAAGACTCAAGTCAAGGAACACTATCTTGCTAAGCAGTTTTAAAAACTGATATTACTTATCGCTTACGTTTTAACTATCTGTATTTATTTATGTATGTAAGTAGGTTTATTTTTATTGTATGTATTATAATAAGTATTTGTTTATGCCTATTATTATGTAGTGTATTTTACTGTTTTTGGATATTTATAGCTTTACTTTATTCATTTATGTTTACACCACCGTCCACGTCAATCACATGTTTCCACACAGTAGAGGTTGTCTGGAAGAAATCGCTTTTCGCGATAAGACCGCCTTTTGTACCATTCATCTGTCGTTATTTATTTTTCTGTTATTTTTTACTACTTGTGGTGTCAATAAAGTGTTTTTGTATTGTATTGTATTTACCTGACTCGGTTATTCTATTTTATGCCAAAAATATGTTTTTGTTATTAAATTGGCTTAAGGCCAATTTATACATATCATGTAAGCCTCGCACCGTTCCAATACAGTTCTTCACTGTACCGACAATACGGTGCCGGTGGTACTGTGTCATTTTTCACTGAAGAATATTTTTCAATCACTGGCAATCACTGACACTGACAATTCGTTCAGTCACAAGACATTGGCGAAATTGTGAAACACCCTCACAGAAGCCACAAACAAGAATTGAATTGAGTTGAAATTGTGAAACACCCTCACAGAAGCCACAAATAAGAATTGAATAAATAAATAAATTCTTTATTGCATGATACAACAGCCACTTATTAATAAAATTGATATAAATAATATTCACATGTATATTATCGGCTAGCGGTTACAAATCTAGTTAGTACAAAAAACAGTATCTACAATACAAGCTTGAGGGAACTACATTCGCAGAATAAGAATTGAATTGAAAGTGACGCTAAGGTGCCGATACTGTGATGGAACTATGTCGGAACGGTGGCTTGACTGATATGTGTGAATTGGCTTTTACCGTCACGCTCTACTCAACTCAGTATAATTATGTCTTTTCCGTCCCGTTTTGGTGGTGCTTGAGCATCCGACAACGCTTGCCTACGTCTACTGAACTAGTACAACACTACGCAGTGACCTAATCCTTGATTATGTGAGGATTTGCGCGTGACACACAGATGTCTCGGCCGGCGGGATTTAGTGCCCAGGGCTTATTGCGTCTGGATCTTGGCTGGATCTAGAGCCAAGCTGCATACACTGTGCTTAGATGAGTTAGATTTCAATCATAGAGATTATAGATGACTTTTATAAGAGTTTTATTTCCATTGAACATTTAATGGAGCTAGAAGCTGATCATTAAACGTATGAGCTAGATTAGAAGCTATATTGTATGGTCCTTATCATTATTATCAGACGTAGATCGGACCACTGCTGGACATTAGCCTCCGCTATGGATTTCTAATAAGCCTGATTGGAAGCGATTTCGAGGCCTTTACAGCCTGGGCCGACTGCCCCCCGACCGCCTAAGCAATAGCAATCGTAATAGCAATCGTTTATGACTTAATTTTAGTCATTTGGCACCGCCTATGTGATGTTAGCCATCAATTGCTTTGCGCGGATTGCTAAAGCAATCGTTGAATTAACAACTTTGATGGCTAACGTCACATAGGCGGTGCCAAATGACTAGAATAAAGTCATAAACGATTGCTATTACGATTGCTATTGCTTAGGCGGTCGGGGGGCCGTTCTTCAAACGTTCTGCGGTGCCCACAGCGATAGCAACTTACTAATCCGCTGAGCTATGTCGGTTACTTTGGTTCGTCTACAGGTCTCCTCATTCACACATTCCTCACACACTCACACACACAAGCGCGCATGTTCAATTGTAGTTCAAAAATGGTTTCTGTCATACTAACTTCTTATTTATTTATTATGTATATTATATACCTTTTTTGTACAATTATTTGCTGGAGGTGGGCGTTGCTATCTGCGACACAGTCTTCCTGACTACTGCGAGTAGCATCCTTTCTTTGTTATTTGTTACCTTATGTTTTTTGTACGAAATAAAGACACAACTGTGTCTGTCTGTTTATTTTAAGGGGTTCTGCTTACGCTGTACTAAGCCGAAACGGGGTAATTAATACCATCAATATGAACATCTTTTACTGTGAAGCCAACTGTAAAAGCTATTTAATTGATTGCAACTCTTGATCAACAAAATCTATGAAAGAAATGTTTTTTTTCTCGAATCCCGGGTTGCCCTCACAGAAAAAGTTGTTCATAAAGGACATGTTCTTTTTCTGTACGGGGCTTTGGCTCTACGACTAACGGTGAACTATAATAAGGAGAAAAAACATCTTAATTCGATGCGTCGTGTTTTGTAACACTAATTACAATAAAAATAGTTTTACTTTATTGCCAAACTGCCCATCATTAGACACATCCACCATGTTTTGGATCCATGGATGTAAGAAAGAAGTCAATCGGCAACAATGTTCAAAATCTGACGCCAAGATATTTTGTTTAAACAAATAAATATTATGGGTTGGCTCTCTAATATGTACAAAGCAGGACTTATTATTCGAAGACTTTACAACCTGTTATATAACATCGAAGCGTCCGTGGGGATTTTTCAAAGAGGTCGCATTGAGTTTCCCGAGAGGAATTACATCCCTGTGTCACTGTCAAAATTATGTCACCTACAGTGGTAAAATTCAAAACATGAGTTACTAGGCATAATTTATAATATTATATTTGTTGAATAGATTTATTATAATATAATTATGTAAATGTAAATAACATATACACACACACACACACACACACACACACACACAAATAAACAGCGCAACTGTATAACAAGTATAATGTTTATTATGTTGTGAAACTGCATAAAAAGTTTGGTAACATAGTATGAATCAGTTATTGGCCTTAAGTTTAGTTGTTAAGTTAATGTAATGTTTTTTTTTAAGGGCTGTTGATTTTAATAAATAAATAAAATAAAATAAAATATAATAATTAGAAAATAATGTGCATCTTTTCATAAGCGTCTTAATTTCTTTCAGTTCAGTTCTATCTTACAGTAAATAAATTTGTGACAGACTTAAGCCAGGTTTTTGAGAACATCACCTTTCATAATCACCACTTTGTGACTAAGTACACCAGTTCTGGATAACTCTAGTTATAACTAGATAACTCTAGTGTCCTGGAATATCTAACTTTATCACACCAGTTTCCGAGATACACAAATTACATACATAGAAACTGCAATAGTAAAGTTGTCTCCATGACATTCATGTGCGCAACGGAGTCTCTTTTGAAATGGTCTGGTATTCGCTCACTGAAAACGCATTTCACGCTTTGCACAGCGTCGGCGCTCGGGAAAGGACGAGTGACAGTTAATTTAACAATATTAGATGCTTGTTGCACTTATTTACAAACTGAAATAGAATAAAGTGGACGTAGTTTAGCCATTATATACCTAACCAAAAGGAGTCGACACTGCAAAGCGTACCCCTCTGCCATAAGTACGCGACCGGCGGTCATGCTCTTTATATAAATATATCGGTCTGGTTGCGCTTGTGTTGCGTTAATTTTCAGCTAGTGTTAGTTAATTACATTTGTGCGCGTGTAAACTTGCTTATATTTTGGTTTGTGTGCGTTTCCTCACCCCCCACTGACTTGGCAGACTTCGGTGCTTAGGCGTGTCGACTCCTTTTGGTTAGATACTTAATACTTAATGAGTTTATCAGAAAAGACTCAACCTACGAAATGTTGATTTTGAGTTATAGCCGTTTAAAGATTCAAATTGCCTATCATGTGGTTTGAGTCTGCAAGATAAAAAAAAACTGTTATTATCTCTGTATGACTGATTTTTGAAAATCTGTCTTTTTAGGGTTCTGTACCCAAAGTGTAAAAACAGGACTTTATTACTAAGACTCTGCTGTCTGTCTGTCACCGGACTGAATCTCATGAATTGAAATTTTCACAGATTGTATGTTTCTGTTGCCGCTATAACTACAAATACTAACAGAAAAAAAAAATAAGGGGCATACAACAAACCTGAATTTTGAGCCGTTTTTCGCTCGATGTTAATAAAGATGACAGATATATGCTTGAATTATTCACAGAATAATTAGTTTTGTATTCACTTCAAAAATAAATAGTAAAAAAAATATATTTAAGGGGGCTTCCATACAAGAAACCAGATTTTTTTGCTCAATATTAATAACGACAACAGGAAAATGCTTGAAAAATTGATAGAAAATTAAGTTGCATATTCTTTTCAAATATAAATAATTATATTAAAATAAAATATATCAAAAAAAAGTGTTGTTCCTTAAAAAAATATCGTGCATCCGCGACAAAATGTATGGAACAGCTGTTTTTTTTTTAATTTTGACAAAAGCTGTTAGTTTTAATGTACAGAATAAGCCCTTAAAAGGATGCTAATTGATTAGAAATAACCTTGTATACGAAAAATAGGCCATAGGCCACTTTGGTATCATTAATTCATTTTTGAACAGAGTGTCGTTTGAATCCTTTTTGCTAAACTACGTCCGAGCGTGTTTGTAAGTAGTCAAACGCCTTGGGGTGGCCTTATTTAAAATTGGCTCAGTGGCTCAGTGGTTAGTGATCCCGACTCCGGGGCCAGAGGCGTGGGTTCGATTCCCAGCCAGAGCAAACATTTATGTGATAAGCACAGGTGTTTGTACTTTGTATGGATGTAATTTTGTAAATATGAGTATACGAGTACATACAGAGTGGTGAGTTGTACAAATGTATAGTATATCAGTCTCTGGCAACCAGCAGCCTCTTTAGCTGATTTATTGATGCCCAATTAGAGAATATAATCCCGGCCATGTTTTTCAATCCCGGGATTTTCTATATGTAATCCCGGGATCCCGGTACTATACCGGGATTAGAATTTTCTTCGTAATTTCTTAAAAAACATTTTAAACGACACAAAATTACACAAACTATAATAGGCAAAACAATTTTATCAAATATGTACCGATAATTCTCTTGATGTACTCGTACTACAGAAAACGCGGAAACAGTGGTCAATAAATAATCTAGGCAAGGTTATTCTCAAGGCGTAATGGACTACGGAATGAACCTGTTTGTAGCAATCCTGAAAATCCCGGGATTAGCCAAGTTCAGTCCCGGGATATTCGGGGCCAGAAAACGGCCGGGATCCTGGGACTCGGGATCCCGGCCGTTTTCTGGCCGAACCTGACCAACCGATTGTATTCTCTATGCCCTATACATTTATTTTTACAAAATAAACATAGTTATAGGAATGGTTAAGCTGTTAATATTTTCTACGATATTTTTTACGAAAAGTATGTAAATAATCATGTTCTTTGAAGTTAATAGTTACAAAAGTGATTTCCAAAAATTGGGAAGTTGATAACTTCGCAGGTCTTCAACTTCAACTTCTTATCTTCAAGAAATGTTTTAATGAAAGAACTTTACTTATTTAACAGTCCTTGAAGATTTTTTGCTGGTGCGGTAAGGTTACGGATATTATATTTCATATTTAATTTTGTGTTTATTTTCATATTTTAATTTGGTACTAGGTGTTGCCCGCGGCTATGCCTACGAGGATTTTTTATTTTGCTAATCATATTAAAATGAAATAATTAAATAAATAAATATTTGGGGACATCTTAAACATAGCCTCTGAGCCCAAACTAAGCAAAGCTTGTGATATAGTTGCCAGAGACTGATATACTACAAATACTTATTTTTAAATGCATACTTCATCATCATCATCATTTCAGCCACAGGACATCCACTGCTGGACATAGGCCTCCCATAATGATTTCTAATAAGACCGGTTGATAGCGTCTTGCATCCAGTGCGTTCCTGCGGTCCTAATGAGGTCATCCGTCCGCCTCGTGGATGGACGCCTTACGCTGCGCTTGCCGGTACGTGGTCTCCACTCGAGAACTTTTCGACCCCATCGGTCATCAGTCCTCCGTGCTATATTATGTGCCCTGCCCACGGACGAACAGACGGACAGCGGGTTCTTAGTAATAGGGTCTAGTTATTATCTTTTGGGTACAGAACCCTAAAAAATGATAAACTATATACAGCTCTACATGGTTACTCCATTTGATTGTGATGATTATACCCGCGATTCAAGGTTATCATAACAGGAAACGTTTAAGTTATTCATAAAGACAATTTCCATAAAAAAACATTTGACAAACAATTTCTCGGTAAACTCCCATGCCTAATGAATGCTCTCAATTTTTTCTGTTTACGAAAATAATTTGGCACAGAATAAATTTTAGAGACGAAGATTTAGGATATTTTTTCTTAGGTATAGAGAGAATGAAACTTAATGGCGTCTGTATGAAATTGGCTACAAGCTGTGCTCCTTAACACTGATGATATATAATTTTTTTATCTTTAGACCTTCAAGGGTCTATGGATGATCCAATTATTTGTCATGTAGTAGTTTGTGTAGTTTTAGATTATGTCTTGTATTAGTGGTAGTAAATAAAGGCACTTGCCCATATAAAAAAAAAATGTTTTTGCGCAATAACTCATCTCATATTTTTACAGACGTCAATTTGATTTTAAGCCTATACTCGTACAATTAGAATACCTACTGTAGCGACCTTTTTAATAGCTCAGCTAAATACCGGCTCGAAGGTCTGGATTCGATTGAACGACGTGCCGTGCGGCTGGTCGGGGACAATAAGCTTGTCTCATGCAAACTAAAAAGCCTGGAAAACAGGCGTAATGTGATGTGTTTGGCAGTCCTCTATAGGCTCTATTTCGGCGAATATGCGCTCGAACTTCAAGACCCAATTCCTCTATCTCCTTTTCACAAGAAAACAAGCTGGAAATTGCTTAAATACCGTCCCTCCATAGTCGATATACTTGCTCGTACTAAGCGATTCGTTTCTACCTTCATATTGCGGACCGCTAGTGATGGAATGCCATATCTCTTTCGTTGTTTCCTGATTTACAATCTGGATATTTTTAAGACAAGAGTGAATAGGTACCTTCTAGGAGTTCTAGGTCTACATGCTTCATCTTTGGCTACAACCTTGCTTTTCACCAGGCGAGTTAGAGGCCGAATTATCTACACTTCTACACTAAATATAATAATGAATAAACTCGAAAACTACTGTAATGATTTCAAAAATTCTTTCACCACTGGAAAGCTACATTCACCTTGAGTAACATAGGCTACATTTATTGCTAGAAAAGGTATAAAAAAAGTGCCCTAAAACGTCTTTCGTTGCATGCGCTGCGGAAAACATACACCATCTTTGGCTACAACATCGCTCTCCATCGCGAGTTGGCGGCCAAATACAGAAAAATTCTCCATAATGTTTCAAACAAAAAAAAACAGACAAAACGCAAAGATACACAGGTATATAAACACACAATAGTATCCTTCCTACTACTATAATATTATAATATTTTATATCATAATATTATATATCATAATATTATAATATTAATATTATAAACGTGAAAGTTTGTGAGGATGGATGGATGGATGGATGGATGGATGTTTGTTACTCTTTCACGCAAAAACTGAACTGAACGGACTGAGATGAAACTTTGCAATAATATAGCTTATATATCAGAATAACACATAGGCTATAAATTATAATGATATATTGCGTATGCGGGCGAAGCCGCGGGTAAAAACTAGTTGGGTATGAATAAAGCCGTGGTGGTCAAGAGGTAGTGACACCCGCCTTACAATCGTGAGGTCGTGGGTTCAAATCCACGGTTCCGTGCCAACGAGTTCTTTGGAATTTATGTACGGAATTTCACACCACTGGCTATTAGGTGAAGGAAAACATCGTGAGGCAACCTGCATGCGTCCGTAGAAGAAATTCGATGGCGTATGTGAATCCACCAACCCGCACTGGGCCAGCGTGGTGGATATGGCCCAATCACCCTTCGTGGGTAGGCCTACGTCCTGCAGTGGACTATTAAAAGGCTGGTACAGTACAGTACAGTATTAGGTATAAAGAGGTTTTATGTGTATTTTATGTTATAATTTGATGTTTGTGTATTGTACCTGATATTTTGTTGCAAATAATTTTTCTGTATTGTGTACAATATGTGTACAAAACACAATGCATAAACCGCACACAAATACATGGGTAAAACTTTTAAAACCGTTTTATTTGGGTCAGACGTTAAAAAAAAAGCTCAATTTCATTTTGATATTCTTTCATCCACGTCATAAACATACTTGATCCTTTCCCCTAAACGTATCGCGGAATATATTGAGCGAGAGTAAATATTTGGACGTTTGACGAAGATAAATGAAGATTCATTAAATACATTGGAACTTGAAAAGGTTGGGATCTTAATTATGTTTGGATTGCATTATATTTAGAACGGAGTGCCTTTTGAAAATACCGTCTGCCATTAGACTTGTTTAGTAGGATTTTTAGGGGAATTTTCAGTTAAGTAAGTAAGTAAGTTCGTATAGGCCGGGTGGCTAGCCCTGGTGTCAGAGTTTTTAGGCCGCCTGAAGGCCTCTGACATGGCTAAACGGTTAAAACAACCGGGACCTACAACTTAACGTGTCATCCGAGCCACGGTAGCGCTCAGTTAATTTTCAGTTGTATTTCATTGAATGTTAATAGAGAACATTATAATATTAGATAGGGTAATGATTCGCTTGGCAGGCTAGCCGCTAACAAAGAAACAAGCACTTCAAACAGTTGATAACGTATTTAATACAGAGATAGAATATAATAGCACAAGGAAAAATATATAGGGACACTGGGCTAACTCCAGGTACTAAGGTTCATAGGTTTTATTGTTCATGATAATACCAAGTTTCATATCAACGTAGGTACGGATAAAGCACGGAGTATATTACTCAAGGCAGGGCTTCAGCAGGCGGATCTCGAAACAGAGGCTGGCGGAGGCCTCAGCAGGAGCAGGCGAAGGCCCTCACGCCGCCGTTCAGGGATTCAGCAGGCGTTTACGAGAGCAGTAGGTGGTCTTGCGGGCCGTGAAGACGGCGCGTCAAAATCTGAAAAGGGTATATTTTAGACTAGCATTAATAAATAAATAATAGGGGATATATTACACGCGGTCTCTGACCCCAAATTAAGCAAAGCTTGTGATATGGCTGCCAGAGACTACATATATTTATTTTTAAATGCATACTTATATAGATAGTAACTAAATAGCAGGGCACAGAGCAAACACTTATGTTCGTCACAAATATTTGCCCTGGGTGGGGACCGAACCCACGCTTCTTTGACTCAGAAGTTAGGATCACTAACCACTGAGCCACCGAGGTAGTAATTCAGACGGTTTATGCAGAACTGCGTCTTCGGACCATCTAGACTTTGAAGGTCCTGAGGGTGGCCAGCGTAGGCACTTCCTCAGAAGAAAAAAAAACGAAAATCAAACATAACAGTCCATCTTGGACTAAATATGGCTAAATATGGAGACTGTGTCAATCAGAAAAATCGGAATTACAAACTAAAAGACTAAAGATATAGCGCCTCTTGTTGCACTATAGCGTGCAACAAGAGGCGGTTTTGTTGCTAACAGCGATCTCTGTCATACTTATAGAAGAAAAAATAGCTAAAGCATTTTTTTTAGGTTATAAATCCGAAGGATGTGCTCACAGAGTCTCTTTGCGAGGTCAAATAAGATGCATTATTATTTAGCAAAACTTACTAAATTATTTCAAGGTGTAAGAGCAACTAGGCATTTTTTTGTTTGTTGTAATAATTATGTTTAGTTGACTCCTAAAATCTTGCTAAAAGATTCTAACAGGCGCTATGAAAGTTTTTTAAATTTATAAATAAAATTTTATATTTTTCGGAAAAAATGGGAAAACCGATTTCCATCGTGTATAAAATTTGAATTTAACGTGTATATAAGTAGTTCGCGCTAGTTGATGTTTACCATTTTTTCATTATTGTTGATTTTTCAAAAACGGCTCTGCCGATTGCGATAAACTTTAAATTGGACCACTTCTGGAGTCTATCTCGGGAGTACTACTCTTTCTAACTAAAAAGATTTTTTTGATTCGGTTCACAATTGACAAGTTTTCATATTTCACAAGGCTATGAAATTCCAAACATTTCGAGATATCGGGATGCTGATCATTATGCTTGTTTGTCCAAAATTTTTAGTGTTTAGTGCCAATGATAAAAAAATACTAGTAATATAAAATGACAGTTAACACTGACAGTGTTGACACATAAAATGTAGTTTAAAAATAAAATGTCAGTGTCATTTTCAAATTATCTATATTGCTTTAGCCCGAGAGGTAAACGCAAAAAATGCAAATACTTTCCAAAAGCTGAATTATTGGTACTAAGTTATCAAAATGGTGTACATCAATACCCTGGAGTCAGTCAGCTGGGTTCCCTAGCATTTAGTGAAAGAATCCGATTGAATTTTTAAAGTATCTTGGAACTAGTACTACTTATTCTTCTTCTTTTAAGTGGCGCTAATTTAAAGCCTGTATGGCAGACCCTGTTACATATTTCAGGTGATTGGCAGTTGTTAAACATTTTTTTATAATTTTCTTCCCTTATTATACCGCGGTACATAGTGGACTTTTTGCGCTGACCTCTCCCGGCCTATTTGTTGTGAATTGTGACAGATTGATTGGCATTGATAGTGACAGCAACGCTAGCACCTATTTTTTTCTAATGTGGCTTCAGTAAAATTGTTTATGAGTCCTAAATTTTGCAGTTACGTCCTTTTAGAATAAGCAACTTTTCAAAATTTAATTTTACGGAAAATATAAATCGAATTGGAAAAAAAAAATACGTATACGTTATTTTGCAATATTCTTTCAGATAATAAATAAATATAACTATGTTAAAAATTTGAAATGTTGTCAATTGGCGAAAATATCAATGAACATACACAAAAAAAACTTACAGACGAACATAGGACCTCCTCATTTTTGGAAGTCGGTTAAAAAGCATTAAAAGCTACGAGTACTTCAATAGTATTGAACTTTTCGTAATTATAATCATCATTTTAAGCTGTGGGATGCGCACTTATGGACATAATTATGTTTCTTCTATGGATTTACAACATGTCTTGATGAGCTTATTGGTTCACTTTGCCGTCGCAAGTAGGACTACCTACTTACGCTACACGGAAAGTAGTCCCCATTCGAAAACTTTTCCATCTCACCGGCTGAACTGAAGCAATACAAACTAAATTTATGAAACCATTTCGCGAAATATTTCTACAAGTCAAAAGAACTTTAAAAATATACAGGGTTACTGGCTTACTAGTAATCAATTAGTATCCTTAAAGGGCTTATTTTGTATATCAAAACTAACAACTTAATTTTATTCTACGATTTTTACAAAACTAAAAATATAACAACTGTTTTTTGAGATTGGATAAAATTGTCAATGAAATTATTTTTATCGTGCTTTACATACTAGGTGTATAGAAACTTTCCTTTTGTGATAAACATTTAAAAAAAAACAGTTTCTATACACCTAGTGTGTGAAGCACGATAAAAATCATTTCTTTGACTAAGCAATGCGCCATTTCTCGTTAATGGTAAGAAGTTCTAATAACTGGTTTAAAGCAGTTGGCTCACAGATGGCGCTTCCAACATTGTAGTAGTTGGTAAAAATGATAAAACACTTTCGCTAATTCGACGCCTTCGCAGACAGCGTTTCTAGCTTAATTGGACAAAGCATCTGGGCCGAGATCCCAGAGAGATGCAGGTTCAAATCCTACGAACGCGTCAATTTTTGAGAGTATTATCACAAAAAGAAAGTTTGGATAAAAGTCGTCGAATTTTTTTTGTAGTTTTGATGTACCTACAGATTAAGCTCCTAAAAACATTATAACCAGTAACCCTGTATTTAATCGGTCCGTAAATTGCGTACAATTTCCGTAACATTACACACAAAAACATACTTATTACTAACAGTTGAATTTAGAAGCTCTCCGAACAGACCCTTAGTAATCTGTTGAAAACGATCAAACAAAAAAGTTTGTCAATTCTAGTGAAAACAATTTCGAATAGTTTGCAAAAAATCAAATCCAATTTCCAATAGCCGAGTCTCAATAGCCGATCCAGGAGTTATGAGCTGGAGGAGAAAAACTTAATAACGACCGAGTACCTTCTACTTTTAGTATCGAGACTTTATCGAGCGGTTAATACCTCTTTACTAGGCTATAAAGATTAGCAGTGATTTTTAGAGGTTTTCTTTCGTTTTCGTTTGATCATAGATTTCTTTCGGATAGTCCGTCCATCACAATTCAAATTAAAAAACCGGACAAGTGCGAGTCATCGAGGGTTCCGTACAAACACGTTATTAAAATAATTAAAAACCTGTTTTAGCATGTGCCAATGAAGTTCTTTTATCTGATACCTTAGATGATACGATTTACCCACATTGAATTTTGAACCCATATTTTGTGAATTTTGAGGCCCTATTTTTTGTGATTAAAATAAAAATGTACAGTTTTCAGATTTGTTCCTATATGTGTACTCTGAGTCAATGCTTCTCGCCAAATTCCATAGTTCTATGTCAACGGAAAGTACCCTGATTTTTGTGAGTGCGCTGTGAATATGCTGTTTTTTACGACATAAACGGCTCTAACTTTTTTAAACGATAACTGAGAAGTTTTTCTTTTACACAACTGCAAGAGACCATAGATATATGTATATAGTTTAAATTTCAACTCGATATCTTTACATCTGTGTGTATGTCAAGATAAAGAGTCTTGACATACACACAGACGGACAGACGGACAGAAGGACAACAAAGTGATCCTATAAGGGTTCCGTTTTTGCCGTTTGAGGTACGGAACCCTGAAAAAAAAACAAGAGATACCAAAAAGATAATCTGGTAGATATTGGAAATTTGAAAGAGATGCCACTACATCTATATTTAGTACGGCACGATTAGAAAGAAACATGAAGAATATCTCAATTCAGTAGCTACTGTCAGATTACGTCAAATTCCAATACATTTCAGAGAGTTTTGACAACCTCTAAGAGAGATTTTCCATATATTTTTGTGGTTGAGAATTGTCTTAGGTGACAACAGTGTTATCTCTCTGAGATATCTGTGTCATCCATGTATGAATGGAAAAAGAGCGGAGACATATTTCCACCTTCGTTTAATAACCATAAGTCGCCTACAAGGTAAACGGCTGGATATAGGCCTCCCTTATTTATAAATCTCCAAAAAAAACCGGTTGGTTATAAGCAATCCGCATCCAGCGCAATTCTGCAGTCTTGATGAGGTCATCCGTCCACCTTGTGACGTCTTACGCTGCGTTTTCCGGTCCGTGGTCTCCACTAAAGAACTTTTCAACCCCTCCGGTGATCACTCCTTCGTGCTATGTGCCCAGCTCAATGCCATTTCAAATTGCCAAACCACTAACTCGGTATTTTAGGCCCTTCTGCGGATCTCCTCATTACTGATTCGATCTCGCAGCTAGACTCTGAGCAAAGCATTTAAAGGTGAAATGCTATGTTTTACTCCGAATTGAAGGGCAGTAAGTGGAAAACATCGTGAGGCAACCTGCATATGTCCGTAGAAGAAATTCGATGGCGTATGTGAATCCACCAACTCGCACTGGGCCAGCGAGGTGGATATGGCCCAATCACTCTTCGTAGGTAGGCCTACGTCCTGCAGTGGACTATTAAAAAGGCTGGTACAGTACAGTACAGGTAAAAAATATTAATTTTTCCGCCATACACTGTTTCTTATTAAGGCTAAAAACTTATATAGACACAATGATGTTTAATGTCTAGATAAGCAGACTCAAACAACTGCGTTGCTAGGCATGGCGACACATTAACCGCCCGAATATCGTTGGTAGGTAATCAAAGAATCATATCTCTATCCCTGTTACACTAGTTGCTAAAGTACGGTAAGACGTTGAAAAAGAGAGAAATAGAAACATTTTTAAATTTAGTCGGACAATGCCTACTTAGGGTGCCAGTTCATTAGATTGAAATTTCCCCAAAATTTTACGATATCTTCTCAATGTCAGTGATACAAACCGATATTTTTAATAATCAACGTTTTAGTAGTATAATTATGAATTTGAGTCATTAATCAAAATCAAACATAATATGATGTAATTATGAATAAAGTTATAATACAAAGAATATTTTATTCATTTATTCGACCAATATTTATTCGTTCTTGATAATTAAAATAATTATCGCCATAATAAACTTAATTATCAAAAACGTATCATATTGTACGACAGGATATTCCTTAAGAAAATTCGAAAGCATTGCATGAAGAATCTACAATATATTGTTTTGAAAATTGCAGTGATGTTTTTTTTATTCTGGAACCATTGGAGTAAACAATTATAATAAACAATAATAAATATAACAGACTAACAGCTAGCATAGCCACACCGCCACACTGCCACCCGCGCCCGAGTTCGCAAGTTCTTACCACTAGTTACCACGCACCCCGCACGGCCCGCGTGCAGTCTGTGTCACACATACATACCTATACCACGCAGCGCGCGCTTTTTCAGTATCTCTGTATAACGTAAAACTTCTTTGAAAATTGTAGCCTAATATGTTATACTATACCTGTACTTCAATCTCCGGACATAGATACCTGTTGCCGTCGAGCTATTTGATTAAACTAATAATTACAAAACGTAACCTATTTAAGCCTGATTCTGCTGCTTGATTCATAACTATCAATAATTAGTATTATTTAAAATCGCTGTAGACGTTAATGCCGCCCATTAATCTAGGTACCGGATTTGTTATTATCTTTGTACTCTTGTATTTTTAGTATTTATTGAAGATATATTGTAATCTATTGTAATTTTACTATTTCACTATTTACTATTATTATCCAGTCAGTTTCTTTTCGTAATATTCTAATGGCTTTTATCCATTATTTATCGTTATCTTTACGTATTTTGTCTGCGGATATCCTATAGTATCAAAAAAGTAATTATCGATTAGTCGAAATCTCCCATAATTATGGGGAAACAAAATTATGTTTCACCTGGCATCACCAACTGTAAAATTATTTACTTTTAAAATCATGATATTATATGTGATAGTTTCAATTAATACGAATAGTGTAAACCGTATTTACTTGTGGAAATAAATTCCAGAAGCTTTATGAAGAAATCGAGAACGGAATCAAGAGGTTTTGACTACACATTTCCCCATTTTTAATTTTTTAAATAATATTTTGACGTCTGATATATTCACCATTTTGTTTAATCGCGACTAAGGCCGGTCGGCGCGCTTCGCCGGCGTACGCCGGCAGTTGGCTGACGTCGTCATAGACAACAATCTTCAGTTCTCGTGTATTATACTTCAATGTATAGACATTAAAAGATTCACTTTCCTTGTATTTTGGATTCCACATTCCTGTGTATTTAGACGAGCTTAAAAATTTGCTGAATTTGATGTGATTTTTTATATAAACGCATTAATTTAGATTTTACTGAACTATATTTCAACAAAATCTGCTGTTGAAGATTGTTTAGATGTTTAAATATTCTGGTTGATTGTTAGATACGTATCTTTCACCAAGGTATTATATTTTAACTAAAAGCGGTTGCAACCACTCTTAATAAATCCACCACTAGGTATTTCAGATAATTTTACATTAAAACTTTAAGTGAAAATTTTATTTTTTATTAATATCGGTCCTTTGGAAGTAAATTTAACCTCTCAGATAATTCTGAGTCGAAAAGAAAATGGAAAAACTTATTGGACCGATTTTAATAAAACTTTTCGTGAAGCATCTCGGTATGTTTTGTAGGAAACTTGGAACTGCGCAAGTTTTGTGGGACTAGTTTTGTCTCCCGGTTTTAATCGATATTTTACAAACATAAGTTAACTTAAAATCTGAATAAGGCAAACATATACATATTTTAGGTAACTGTTTACGCGGATTCAACTAAAATTAAGTGGACTGTATAAAGTTTTGGTTGATGCATGCGGTAGATGAAAAAAAACGAAATTGCGCGGGAGTAGTCAAAGTAAAAATGCAGTTTTGAAGGGAAAAGGAGTGCACAGTACCTTGATAGTCATTGGAGATGGCCTGGGTCGATTGTTGCACAGATATACACAGCGACGACACTAAGCACGGGATTTGAATTTTCTTGATAACGACAGCGAAGGCGGTGGCGCCACCATGCAAGATTTTTCGACTGACTAGTTCTCCACACTAGCGCGAGAGGCAGCACTGTCCATATCAGCGTTTTGTGTGTAGTGGTCTCGCTCGTACATAAGCAAGTAGGTATGTGCAGGAGCGGGATAAAAGGTAGGGAAATATTGCATCAACCAAACGTTACAATTTACGAAGAATACGAAACAAATATTAAATCGGCGAATAGAGTAATTAATGCTCGAACATATTGCTTTTTAGCGATAAGGCCGCCAGTCGTTATTCTGGTTATTAGACGGTACATTTATTTTACTTGGTTTATTTAGGTCTTAATCATTAGCATCGTAGACCGATTATGCTCAAATGGAAAAATTTCAACAGACTTTGTTTACCTAACATAGTAGGACAAAGTGTTCTCAATTCAATTTAATGGTTTAAAATGTGTATGTTTTCTGTTAAGTATCTACATACAATAAAGTTTCGCGATATATTTTATACTAGCTTTTGCCCACGGCTTCGCCCACGTGATTATTTTATGTATCCAGGATAAAAGTAGTATATGTCACAATCCACCTTTTGAATTACATCTATGCCAACAATTAAGTATATTCGTTGCTTTTTTACTGCGTGAAAGAGCAAACAAACAAACAAACACACTTCCGGATTTATAATATTTGATATACGGATTTAAAATATAATGTACTCAGTTTAATGTACCCTTTTGTTTAATAATAGATAATTAATAAGCTCCAATATGTATATGAAGAATGTAATTATCGCCAGTCAAAAATCAAATTTTATTTGCAACATTCTTGAAGCGCAATACATTGTAATTCTTACTAATATAAAAAATCTTCAAGTGTAGTTGTAGGTCTATTGGTTTGTTCCTCTTTCACGCAACAACGGATAGACTTAATTTTTGGCATGACCGTGGTTTAAAAGACGTAAACTGACTTTTTCTACTTTTTATGCAAGAAAAACAAAATGTTCCCATGATGTGGATAGCATAAAAATTAAAATACACGCGAACGAAACCGCGGGCCAAAGCTAGTTAAAATTACAATGATGCGAGTAGTACGAGAAGCAAAATTACAAAAATTATGTAGGTAAGTAATCCTGCCTCCGTCATTGTCTGACAATAACGATTTGGATATCTTCAAGTCAAGAGTGAATCGGTAACTTCTAGGTCTACATACTCCATCTTCGGCTATAAGCGCGGTTAGTCCCGCAGTACATAATAATAATGTGTTCAAATCGCGAAAGTTTAAAAACAACAAATGTAGTGTATTAGATACATAACAAAAAGCCTAGCAAAAATAGTAAAATATCCTTTTGTGAACGCTTCAAATATATTTTCAGCAGGAAAGCAGAAAATAAAGGAAGAAACAATACAACATGATTATGTATCCGTGTATATTGATCCTGGCAAGGTTCTTTATCTCATTGAATCGCTAAGCTTGCCAAGCTGTATACGATTTACATACGACTTGTAGGACAGCATTCTCAATCCCAGTGGTCTCGAACCTACCGATTTTTCGGTATTTCTACCGATTTGCACCTGTCCTACCGAAACAAAGGAACTTTTTAACGATATCAGAGATTGATACTTTTTGCCAATTTCTTTCTACCGGATTTCAAGTTTCTAGCAATGAGTAGTTGTCTTTTGGGACATCCTGATTTTGTACCGAATTTCAAGTTATCAGCGAGCCGACATGAAAAAGAGGATACACTTAGGTAATTATAGGCTGTTCGTTGTAGATATCAGACTCCACTGGAGGACCTCCTCCGAGATTTGGTCACTTCTGACTCCATAAAGTTATTATTTATAGTTTTAAATCTGAAAATCTTCTCATACCGACTTTTTGGTATCCGACAAAATACCGAAATTTCTTGGCAATTCTACCGATTTCGCATTTTTTCGTTCCAGTCAATTGCTCAATCCGTAGATATATATTATGTACGAGTATGAAAGACAGTGGACGTAGACGGGATACTTTAGAGGCGGCACAGTTAATAAATAAATTATTGACTGACCTAGGTATTAATTTTAAATATGTTATTGTTGACCGAGCCGAAGCGTCGATGCTTCGAGATTAGGTACCATTTTTATATTTCAGCCTTTTATCGGATACACTTCGAAGAGTGCACCCAGGAGCTGCAAAGCACAATCTGGTCCCACCTGCCCCTTTTTTCTATTGTGCAGCTTGACAGACGCGATCATAGCGCCACCCTTTTATGGTGGACATTCCGCGCGTTAGGACCAAGCGTTTCAAATCCTCATTCCTCATACGAACAGCCAGAATGTAGAACGCTGTGCCTGGGTCTATCTTCCCGCTAAAGTATGTACAGCAAGGATGTCTTCAATTCCCGAGTAAATGGGTATCTAATAGGTAAGCGTACGCGTGCTACACCCTAGACTACATATCTGCTTAACATCAGGCAGTATGTAGTCAAACGCAAACCTATACGGAATAAGAAAAAGGCGAATTGACGACTTAATCAAGACAGAAACACGCTGGTTGCAAGCTGCTTCTAATTGGTTTTATTGGAAACTAGTGGCCTGCCCCGGCTTTGCACAGGTGTATTACATATATAAACCTTTTTGAATTACTCTATCTATTAAAAACCGCATCAAAATCCGTTGCGTGGTTTGAAAGATATATAAGCATACATGGGGACAGACAGCGGGAAGCGACTTTGTTTTATACTATGTAGTGATAGTGATGATTCACTGGGCACAGCTAGGTATATAAGGCAGTGACGGCCTATGTCTGATAATGATGCGTAAATTAAAGCTATATAGCCTTAAATTCATCATCATAAACTATAAGACGAATCAAATTTCTCAGCGGTTGTGAAATTAGCTACAAGCTGTTGTTTTTAAACTTTCGCGATTTGAACACATTATAATTATATACTACGGGACTAATCGCGCACTAAAATTACGAGATAAATAAAAACCTCCTCATTCCGACGATTAGTTAGTAGTTCCTACATAGGTCAAACGAAGCGTACTATTGCTGAACGGATCAAATAACATATCGCGGCAGTCAAAAACCGCCAGATACAGAAGTTTGCTATAGCTGAGCATTTGCTTTACGGAGGTACTGGTCATTGGATCGAGCTCCACGACCCAAAAGTCTTCTCCACGGATCGACACTATTTTTCAAGAATAGTTCGTGTTGCGGTGGAAATCATATAACATAAGAATTTCAACCGGGAGGATGGATTGAAGTTATCGGCGTCGTGGAATCCTGTTGTCAACAAATGCAAGTCGCGTAGTGCGCCGTCGCAATTTCTCAGCCGCCAAGAAGTTTGATTCGACTCATATTTTTTTTTCGATTACTTTAGTGATAATCATAATATTTTTTTAGGGTTCCGTACCCAAAGGGTAAAAACAGGACCCTATTACTAGGACTCCGCTGTCCGTTTTTCATACAATAAACGTGTTTTTTATCTCGATATTAATAACGGCAACTGGAAGATACTTGCAATATTCACAGAAACATAGTTTTATATTGCCTTATAAATATATATAAGCGGAATACTAAGGGGGGCTTCCGTTCGGTATTACAGATCTCTTCGTACACGAGTCCGTTTCGTATTTGGCCGATTATTGGTAAGATGTTGTACATTGAATTACAGGTCATAAATTGTATTATAAATTAAAAATAGGCTTGTAATTAATAACACCACATTAATAGATAAATATTACATTTATAATTATTGGATCAATAATTAAATCTACGAGATAAAGTCACTATTTCCTTCGAAACTTGGGAAGAAATTAAATTTCCAAGATTAATTTACTCAATTTACCTCATCTATTAGTTTCAAATTAGTAAAAAGGCATCCTTATTCGGTTATTCGACTTAATTAAAGTAGAACTAACAAAGATACGGTAAAATGAACGAGTCTTTGCGTATCGTACCTACTTATCTGTATTTGATAGTCTTCCCTTTGGATGTCTCTCGAAATTCTCCAATTAGTCGAGGTTGGCAAACTTCTTGACATAATTTCTTGGACCTTGGAGTTGTGAGTGGCCTAGAAGTTTCTACGATACAAAAGGATGTCTAATAATACCCATATTTAACTTCACTAACCCGTTTTTTGGGTCAAATCTAGTAATTGAAATTTGGCACACTTCCCGTGGACAGATTGATATGATATTTGATACACACCTTTAGTTTTAATGACAATACAATTTTTGACCGAAGAAGGTCCTCAATGCGACGCGTATATATTTTTTATACGCATAACTTTTTTTTTATAGAAGTCCGCTTTCAATAATTCTTTTTTTATTGGAAATTAACCCCATTTAAATTTTATCGAAATCAGCTGAGCTATTTTTGATAAATAAACAATAATGTGAAAAATGCTACATCGATCCGTGCGAAATATGCGCGAATTCTGTACACGGGTGAAAACGGTCATGCTACTTTTTTGCAAAAAACAATCTTGTTTGGGTTTTGTTATTTATGTCTTGGTATGTACAATAAAGAATTAATCAATTAAATGTACCAAAGAAAAACAACTCGGTTTTCTCTCACGTATGCGATCGCGGCCGGGCCGCTGGGAACCCGACCGGTTTCGGAGTAATCAGTACTCCTTCATCCGGGAATGGAAGTCGGAAGTCGAAATTTTAGCCATCAATACCCAAATACTTCATATCCCAAACTTCTTGTTAAGTCGAAGACTCAATAAGTCGAAGTTTTTTGCATTTCCTTTGACATTCGAGTTATCGAGATTCCACTGCATCGAAATTGGTTCGTAAATTATTTGAAAAATATAATTTAATAATTATTTTTCGCAAAAATGGCAAAACTGCCTTGCATCGTGTACAAAATTCTAATATTTCGTTCGAAATTTTTACGTTATTGTTAATTTTACAAAAACGATTTCTGTAAAATTTAAATGGGCTACCTTTCGAACAAATTTTTTTTTTCAATTCGGTTCACAAGTGACTAAATATCGATGAACTTTCACAAAAAAATACTTACCGACGACATAGAACCTCCTCCTTTTTGGACGTCAGTTAAAAATGGCATCGATTCAAGCGAGCTATTCGAATTTCGTACGTAGATAGTCAGTTGTACCATTTGTAGCGAATAATAATTATGTCGTCCTCAGCTTCCTAAGTTTACCACTGACAGCGCCACAGTCGCGAACGTGGAACAACCGAGAACATTTTGTGGGAATAAAATGTTTCAAATGGTAAAATTGCATTTACTCGGCACACTGTGGCGACGGAAAATTTTAATGAATCCGTCCCGTCTTGGCGGGGAGGTAGCGACTCTAGATGTGGCGCAGCCATTCAAAATTAAAAAAAAAATCAAAAATCTTTATGAGGATTATTTAACTCCGAGCTAAAACTGGGCATACACGGTCATTTGAACTGCCCCCCTACCGCCTAAAGCAATAGCAATCGTAATAGCAATCGTTTATGACTTCATTTTAGTCATTTGGCACCGCCTATGTGACGTTAGCCATCAAAGTTGTTCATTCAACGATTGCTTTCGCAATCCGCGGAAAGCAATTGATGGCTAACGTCACATAGGCGGTTCCAAATGACTAAAATGTAGTCATAAACGATTGCTATTACGATTGCTATTGCTTAGGCGGTAGGGGGGCTGATCAGTTAAATCTCTCATAAACATTACGACTTGGAATTTTTAATACTAGGTTTATCTCAAAGAGTTTGGTATAGAGGCTATCACTGATGTAATGTCAGAATTTTCAAACCGCGCCTGAAGGCTTCTGAAATGGCTTAAAAACGGGGTTCAACAGTTTGAGGTATTATCTGAACAAACGCAGCGCTCACTTGTAAATACCACCCGCGATCTCCTACCCAAAGACTGGCCGTGCCGAAAGTTGCGTAACATCGGTGAATGGTAATAAAATATTTCTAGAAATTTTATATCTGTGTTCAAGCATCCTGTAGAGCAGGTAATTAAGTGAGAAAGATTTAATGAAAATTATTATTGGCTCCAACTGTTTGCCGGAGATAATGTAAACTTTAGATGTTATACCTCGTCTCTTATCAACTCTTGTGCTATGGAATCTGCGTGAGGCAAATTGATGAGTTTAAATATCTTTGTTCGTGGATTTATGATATTTTTTAGCTTTTGGTGATAATTTTTGCTGTACAGGACAGTTTTGTTATACAAACAATTTTCAAAAATCTAACTATGCGGATAAAGTCCCCCCTCCCCCCTTATCCCTGGAATGAAACCAGATGTTTTGAAAAATAACCCAACCTTCCCTGTGTCACGTTGTGTTGAAACGTTCCGACACAGTAGATTCAACTCAAAATTCCACTTTTGAGACCTAAAACGAAACAGACAAACAAAAATATAGAAAAAAAAACCGGACAAGTGCGAGTCAGGCTCGCACACCACAAGTGCGAGTCAGGCTCGCACACCGAGGGTTCCGTAAAATCCAGAAAATATCACAAAATTGGGAAGCAAGTTGTTAAAATCTCTATACCTTCTATAACCATCAACAAAAAAAAAAATTTTTCACTTTGCTCGTCATACATCAAAATATACACATTATTGAAATAATTAAAAACCTGTTTTAGCATGTGCTAATGAAGCTCTTTTAAATGTTAACTATCTACAATGCAAAAGACCATAGATATATATATATTGTATATATATATATATATATATATTGTATAATATATTTTCAGTTTCAATTTCAACTCGATATCTGTACGGACCCAGCAAAATAATGAAATTAAATATACACCTTGAAACTTTTATTGGATCTTACTAGATCACAAAATCACAATAGGTAGATCACACAGAAAATATCCAAATATTGGTACAAAAACCTTAAAACTCATTCAAATCGCGTTTTAAGGAGGTTCAACGCCATCTATCGAGCTCAATATAAACTAGTTTACTAAATAATCAGATAGATGGCGTGAGCTGTTATTTACAATATTGAACAATATCTTTACGCGTTCCCGAGATAAAGAGTCTTGACATACGGACAGACAAACAGACGGCAAAGTGATTCTATAAGGGTTCCGTTTGAGGTACGGAACCCTAAAAACACGTCCAACTATAACGCCCCCCGTTTTAGGTCTTGAACCAATAGTCCCTATTTTTATAAATAAAAATTTCGTGTCACATTGTTTGTCCGCGATGACCTCCTCAACTACTGAACCGATTTCAATCAAATTTTGTACACTGTGTGCAGTTTGATACAATTTTAAAGATATATAGTTTACATCTTAATTTACAATCGCATTTTTTATGAGTGATATTTTTAGCCTTACCCTGCCCAAAGGGTAAATACGGGAGCCTATTACTAAGACTCCGATGTCCGTCTGTCTGTCACCAGGCTGTATCTCATGAATTAGAGCTAGACAGCTGAAATTTTCACAGATGATGCATTTCTGTTGCCACTATAGAAAAAAATACATCAAATATGATTTTTAGGAGCTGCAAATCGCTATTAATTACGACAAGAAGGCTAAAAGGGCTCGGCTACGGAACCCATCGTGCGCGATTCAGACCGCACTTGGCCGATTTTTTAATATTATTGTGCCAAAACTACGTTTGGCGGGTCAGCTAGTTTTGCTATAAATTCTTAACCAGTAATTCAGTTGTTGTGTCGTTATGCATGCGTTGCCAACATAATAGAAACGGAACTTTCAGCCGTCTTGTACCAACATAATAGCAAGAACTTCCGGTATGTAAATGCGGATTTTCCTATACAAGTTGTGTAAAATATGATAATGCGTTTGTACAACTTTGCTTTCGAGATTAAAAGAAATGTGCACATAATACTGCGAATTTTATTTCTTTTTGCAAAAACAGATTTCAGTACTAATTCAATTTTTTTATGTCGTTGCATAAAAGGTTTGGAGTTAAAGTGTGAAAAACAATATTATGTGAAGATATAGGGTATTTTTGAGATAGCTTAGGCAAAAAACAATCGGAAAATGTGCCTTTTATATCATAAAATAACAAAATAAATTTTAAAAATCAATACAAAATATTCCGTCTTTTTAATCTGTGCATAAATTAGTCGCCGCTATGTTATGACGTCATCCGGCTATGTAAATATTGAATAGTTTGTCCGGTGTTTGTACACTAGTATTCCAGGTATTACATCACAACAACGGTAACTCATTATTAACAATTTATAATAACTCATTTTCAATTTAAATCTCAAACTTACAAACAAAGACACTATCGTGAAAAATATTTACGTGCCTTGTTTACATAGCATAGTGACGTCATTCATGACCACAGAGTAAAAAAATGACATCCATCGATTACGTAAATTACGCGCGAAATTTTGAAATTGTAAAATGAAAATGCATTTTTAAAACACTTAACGATTGAATATTTTTTTTGTATTTTTTTATTGGCTTATTAGACCAACAGGAACTAACTGAGATACTTTTAAAAAATGACTGTAATACCCTATTGCTGTTACTGATAAGGCCGCCTGTTGTTACCATTCGTTTTTTATAGTCATGTTTCGTTTTACATCTGTTGTGATCAATAAAATTTAAATGTATTTATGTGTGTTCTATCACTAATACTACTGACTTTTCGGTAAAGGATAACATCGCGAGAAAACCTGCAAATGTCCATATAAGAAAATATATGGCGTATGTTAATCCACCAACCCGCACTGGGCCAACCTGGTGGATATGGCTCAATCACCCTCTCTGGGTAGACATACGTTTTGCAGTTAAAAAGTCTGGTACATTATACGTTGCGCCAAATAAACACCAACATTTTGGTCACGCGTAAAACCACACTCTCAAAAAAATTTACATAAGTTATTACATTGCATAAAAATCTCAAAACCCTTATAAGTCCAATCGTTTAAAATTCATATCGCCCCCAACCTTTCAAAGACAAAAAAGCGTCGTCAAAAATGGATTCAACAACGCTGCTCTATATTTGTCAACCTATCAGCGAACGATTGGCCAAAATTCTAGCCTCAGAGCTGGGAAACATCGAATCGAGTTGAAATTGAAGCTGCCAAATATCCAGAAATAGAATATAATTAATTCGTCTAAAATTCGATTGACGACTATGGTTAAAAACCTGCAAAAGACGACTTTGATTTGACACCAGGATTTGTGCCCGTTGTTATATGTAAAATAACCATTTATTCTGACTTTACACACAGAGAAGGCTTAGTTCAAAGTTAAGACCGCTTAATTTTTAATAAATAATCGCTAACGTATGTAAATCGAATCTTTTGCACTATGGAATGGCACGTGGATTTTGCACAGTTTTGTACTCTATGTAACGGAAATGACTCAAGTAATTTATTAATCATAGCGACTACAGTTTCGCCCACGTTCGGCGGTCTTTCTCAATCTGACGACTGCTGGCGCGCAGACTCATCTCGCAAAGCAGCTGCAAGACTTCCGACTTATAATAGTAGGCCTCATAAATGGTCACTGCAGTTTAAATAGTCACTTGTGTCTGGGAGCCCACTTTGTCGTGGCAGTCTGCAAGAAAACGAAACTGTAGAGCATGTTCTGTGACATTGCAGAGTAACAGAAGACACTATAATACCTAATAGATAGCATGACGCTTTTGCATTATGATCAGCTTTGTCATCCACATCGCCGTTCCTTAATATAATAATCTATGCCACTGGAGTGTGACCTAGAGCCTGTTACTTTAAGCAATTAGGCTGGCTCGGGTAGACGCTGGAGGGTGAAATGCATAAAACGCCCCATGCTAGACGTCAATGCAGTACTTATCACTATAAAATAAAATAAATAATTTATTTCAGGCATATTAGCAGAAAATAGAAATACAAAATTACACATCATAAGTCAAAACTTCGGGAAAGATTTGTTTGTTTGTTTGTAATGAATAGGCTCCGAAACTACTGGACCGATTTCAAAAATTCTTTCACCTTTGGAAAGCTACATTATCCCCGAGTAACATAGGCTATATTATATTTAAAAAAAATAGGGATCCTTACTAAAACCCCAATAATGTAACATAAGGTGTAAAAAAATGACCTGAAAAATTCCTTACGTCGCGTGCGCTGAGAAAACTATTGATGATGGAATAAAATAATGTACTACGACTTTATAGAACACACCATAATTTACAAAAAATGTCGCGACAGCATATATCTAACTATTATAGTTAAGCCGTAATAACTGTTCTTTTATTCTTAAAAATTAATTGAAATACCGTCGCAGGAAAAGGATCTTAATTTGTATCTTGGTATTAATCTTTATCAAAATAAATTATTTCATATTCAAGACTGTTGCAATAGCTTTATGCAACTTTTAAAATTATTTAATTCAGACATTTTATTACAAAGATATTACGAGTTCAAAAATGTAAGTATTATAAAAGTTTCGTTTCGCCGCTCACTCCGCTTGGCAATTCATGTACTTTGTACAATGTACATAATACAAAATTCACTTCGAGCAAATATCTATAGAGTCACAATCGTGAAAAAAGTGTCCGAGCCAAAATCCTGCCCAAGCTATGTAGTGGGCAGGCTTTTTAGTTAGTCGTAAGGCGATTCCAAGCCGACTACAACGCCGCGCGATGCCAAAGTGCTCGGTTACAGGCACTTATTAGGTGACATAACGTCGAGATTCGAGGAAACGGGTCATTGAGAATTGAGAAGGGTGCTTGGGCCATATCCACCACCAGTGCCAGGGCCCAGTGTGGGTTGGTGCAGATTGCCACACAATATTTTCCTTCGCCGAAAAGCCAATGATTTGAAACTCCGTACATAAGTTCCAAAGAAACTCATTGATACAGGATCGGGATTTGAACCCACCACCTCACGATTGTAGGACAGGCGTTACTACCACTAGACCACCAAAGTTATATATCTCCGCCATTAGTGTGTCGATTTATGTTTTTTTGGTAGTAAATAGGTATGCAGTGGCGTAGCGTTCCTTGGAGGAGCCCAGAATCAAACATATATAGTTGGGGAGCCCAAATCACTCATTTCTCACAAAAGAAACAAATATCCTTGCATTAAATTGAAATAAATATATACCGCCTTACCGCAAAAGATTTAAACACTGTTTAGCCGTACAATTTGTACAGTTTAAACGTTGTCTAAAGCCTGCGTAAAACTTTAGTGGTAAGACGGTTATTTATAAGTTGTCACTTCCTCCTAGAAATTGAGCTAGCCAAACAATTCAAATGAAATATACACTTTTCTTGCCTTTTTTTCAGGAAATTGATAATTGATAATTAATAGAATATAATTACCTATATCAGCTAAGTAAGTCTAGCTGAAGACGATTTCAGTTGTTATAAAATTTCTGCCTCTTAGGACAACTTTTGGAAGAATGCTTAACACGGGAAAAAAAGAGATGATTTTTTTTTCGGGAAGCACGAGATTAAGTGACATTGTGGATAACATTTTACTAGGTTTTGCTTACACACGTTAAGGCCCCTGTAGCCCGGGAGACCCGTATTATTGACACGGCTGATACTGCGGTAGCTACGCCCCTGCACATAGTATGTGAAACGAATTGTCTACCTTAAAGTTCTCGAATGTAGACAATGTATTGGCAAGTGTAGCGAAGGTCTTCACGCGAATCTAAGATCTGGTCGTGACGTCCGGAACACGTTGGATGCCAGCGCTTCGATTCCTTCCATCACAGCTCTTTGGGTTAGCAAGTTGAAAAGGCCTTAGGTAGGGCACACAATTCGTAGAAGTAGTAGACTAACTTACATGGGTAGAATGTATAGACTGTGGGTCTGTAATATTTTAACGTCGCTTTCATTCTCATCATTGTCATTTTCTGAAATCAGGGCTATATATTATGTACAGCCACCCAACACATACGAACTCACTTTTATTTAGATATGCCAATACCTACTATCTCTTTTTCATAAACTTCGAACAGTTTAAGACTACGAAAACTCTCGCGATTTGGGTAGGTTTTAACTCATCATAATGGTTCATCCGGTACGAGTATGTCTAGCATGTGTGTGGCGCATACCTACATTACGTGGTAAGTATATGTATAGCCAATCATACCCGGGCAAAGCCGGGACGGGCAGATAGTAAGTAATAACTAAATTCAAATTATAATAGCATACACCAGGGTCGATAATTTATACAACCAAAAATAATAATAGTAGGATGAAACCCATTAGAAAAGGAGGGGAATATTATAAAAATAAAAGGAAAAATAATTTACGGGCGATCTGAGGTCGGGAAGGGGATGGGGTTTGGGGGAACGTTTTTCGAGTAATTAAAGTGTAAATTTTAATAAATAGCTCAAATTTATTTAAAATAATTTAAAAAAACTTTCGAATTAGAGTTTTTTTCGATTTTTTGGATTTTCTGAGAAGATTTACTATAGTAACATATATATTTTTTTTCACCATCGGAAAGTAGAGATTTCGACAAACAGACCAACTTTTTGAAAAAAGCTGATATTTTGACGGTTGAATTTTCGATTGAAAATTAGGGTGTTTTTTCGATATTAATTCAAAATAAGGTGAAAAAAATTAATATTTTTAGTCAAATAAATTACAGCGTATTTGGGACATTAAAAGGTAAGTTTTCACCAAATTTCGTTAGAAAAAAATATTTTTGTAAAAGATAAAAAACTTGGTTTTTTGGATTTTTCACATAAATTTTGAGGTTATGTGAAAAAAGTGTCCACACAAAAGTTTTAGATCTTTTTATTACCTACAACTTTGCCATTTGACTTTTTTCGATAGGACTTTTAGTTTTGCCGGAAATC
Source organism: Hypomecis punctinalis (assembly GCA_949316475.1). Taxonomy (NCBI): domain Eukaryota; kingdom Metazoa; phylum Arthropoda; class Insecta; order Lepidoptera; family Geometridae; genus Hypomecis; species Hypomecis punctinalis. The sequence continues at coordinate 4,029,481 of OX438809.1, forward strand.
GAGAAAAACCGTTTTTTACCCTTAAACCCCCCCCTCCCCTTCCTGACCTCAGATCGCCCGTAAATTATTTTTCCTTTTATTTTTATAGTATTCCCCTCCTTTTCTATTTTCTAATGGGTTTCATCCTACTATTATTTTTTTTCACTCTTTATTATTTTTAAAGGCTTCTACTCTGGTGTAGCATAGCAATGAATGGCAGAAAAATTAAAAATAATAAAATAATGGTCATTCAAGGTCAGTACCAGTCAACAATAACATAAAATACATAATTACAGAAGCAAGGCATGTGTAATCTTTTATATGTACCTTCTCTTCGGCACTGGTACTGCAACATGAGACTATACACCCACAGCGAATAAGAATACAAATCGAAACAAAAACGAAATCGCAGTGGCGGTCAATCGAATCGCAATTCGTACTGGCTCATCTCTATTTAACCGTCTAGACTTTTCTACGCCGAGCACGTATGGAGACGGACCAAATTGTCGATGTCAGCTTATAGTTGGTCCTGTCGCGCGTGAGGAGAATGCTACCTTAGCCCTCGAGACGGTAGGGCCAAGACTTGAGCACACGGGCTAACTTTAACACGTGCAAATCAGTGCAACCTATTGTAATCTTTTTCGCGCATTTGCTATACATTTTCATCCATCAGCCGAAGGACGTCCACTGCTGGACATAGGCCTCCCCTATGGATCTCCAATAAGACCGGTTAGAAGCTGCTTGCATCCAGCGCGATCCTGCGGTCTTAATGAGGTCATCCGTCCACCTTGTGGGTGGACGTCCTACGCTGCGCTTGCCGGTACGTGGTCTCCACTCGAGAACTTTTCGACCCCATCGGTCATCAGCCCTCCGCGCTATGTGCCCTGCCCATTGCCATTTCAACTTGCCAACCCGTTGGGCTATGTCGGTAACTTTGGTTCGTCTACGGATGTCCTCATTTCTGATTCGATCTCGCAGAGAGACTCCGAGCATAGCCCTCTCCATAGCTCGTTGGGCTACTTGGAGCTTACTGTGTTTGTTAATGTAAATACATTTTAACTACTAGTATTAGCTAGTAGCTCTCCGTACAGTAGATCTTGCGACACATCTCTTTAACTGAATCTTCAAAAGCTTAAATCTTTAAGTTCAAACTCTGTCTTGATCAATTTGGTTAATTCTAGAATAATAATAATATAAATAATGTTGATAATATTGATTAATATAATATTGTAATAATGTTAATTTGGTATGTTGGCAGGATTTTTCTCGGCCCTTATTTTTCAGATTTTTCTGCTCTAGCGGGCCAAATTCTACTCCAATCTTTCCTTTTTTTCTTATTTTCTTTCGAGGTAATATTTGTAGAGCTAGAGATAGTCAAATATTTGTTTTCTATTGTGTTGTAATATTCAGTAGGTTTTTGACAGTCGCGGCTCATTGTTGTTTTCTTGTTTCCATGTCAATGCCATCCGAGTCTGCGCAGACCGCCCACGTCACGGTCTGACGTCCTGACGTCTCCACTTATAGAACCTAAGTTTATTTTTATTTATATTTGTGGTATAATTCTTGTTATTCATGGCATTTTGCGCCCCGGCCGGGCCAAATGCAGTTTCCCAATACGTTAATGTGTCGCAGGGGGACATGATTCAGTGCCTAGAGTGTTCCCAAGTGCGATTTTTTAAAGGACAGAAAGGCCTCAAAATTCACCGTACGCGGTGCCATAAAAATAGCCAAATTACACTTTCGGCCCCTATTGCAGGCTCTGATGGAGCCAGCAGCAGTCCCGTGAGCGCTGCTGCTCCTTCCAAACCGCTTTGGGAGGTTCTTAGCTCACTCAAAAGTTCTCTTCCTGTTTTAAAACGCATCCCGCGTGGTGCACGTTTTTCGGTTGCGCAGTGTTTATCTGCTGCTATTCGGAATGTTATTTTTAAAAATTCTTTAGACGCCTGGGAACACCTCTTGACTTTTCCCTACGTTGTGCTTTACGTACATTCGGACCCAACAAACAAAAAATCCCTTACCACTAGGGTAAAGGAAAATTGCGTAAAGTACAGCGCATTGGAAGAGAATTCTTTAGATTTTGAAAGCATTATTCCGCCAACAAGGCAGAATAAACCAAATTCTAAAAAAACAGACGATTCGGTAACCATTAAAATAGTAGAGAGCAAAATTAGTGATGGCGATATCAAAGGCGCCGCACGAGTCCTGTTCTCCAGCGACACTATTGCCCCCCACACACCCTATACGGTCCAGTCACTCCGTGACAAGCATCCGCCGGCAGCATGTCTCCACCTGCCTGAGCCACCACACCCTGATGATGTTGTCATTGAAGTGTCAGCTCAGGAGATTGCAGCGGCCGTTTCTTCTTTTCGGAGCGGCTCAACCGGAGGCCTAGATGGTCTCTCGCCTCAACATCTAAAAGATCTTCTATCTTTTAGCTCTGGTGAGGTGGCTGAGTCTCTCTTGAGAGAATTAACGGGTTTGGCAAATCTCATGTTATCTGGGCAGGTCAATGATGACGTTATCGAAGTCTTGTATGGCGCTAACCTATGCGCACTTGTCAAAAAAGATGGTGGCATCAGACCTATTGCTGTTGGCACCACATATCGTCGTCTCGCAGCCAAAGCCGGTTGTGGAAAAAAGGTTGCTCTTTTGAGTAGCCTTTTTCAACCAATACAGCTTGGCTTTGGTTCGCGGGGTGGATGTGAGGCTGCTGTTCATTCGCTTCGTACTTTTCTCGGTCAAAATTGTGGAGAGGTGTTGCTTAAGGTGGATGTCAAAAATGCTTTCAATTCGGTTAATCGAGACGCCTTGTTGGCACAGGTCAAAGACAAAATTCCCGATCTTTTCAATTTTCTTTGGCAATGCTACGGCAAACCCACTAAATTAATTTACAAAAATGATGTTTTGCTATCTTCCGTTGGCTGTCAACAAGGTGACCCTCTCGGACCAGCCATTTTCAGCCTGGCCATTCATCCAATTGTTCAACGTCTCCAATCTAAACTCAACGTTTGGTATCTGGATGACGGGACTTTGGGTGGCGATGCGAGCACAGTCCTACGTGATTTGGAAATTCTTATTGACGAGTTTCGTCAAATTGGTTTGGAGCTAAATTTTTCGAAATGCGAACTTTTCGTTTGCGACTCATGTCCGGATAAAGATTTGATACTTAACAAATTTAATGATTTGGCACCTAACATCAAATCGGTAGACAAGTGTTCTCTTCGCCTTCTAGGTTCGCCGATATTAGATGAGTCTTTTCCGCCTTTCGTTCAAGAAAAAATTCAAAATTTTTTGAGTGCCTCTGATAGGCTACTCAAAATTAACGCCCACATGGCTTTTACTATTATAAGATGTTGTCTGTTTGTACCAAAATTTATGTACGCTTTACGATGTAGTCCATTGTGGAAACACAATGAGCTCCTTTTGAGCTTAGACGATGTTGTAAAGCAGTCCCTAGTATCGGTTTTGAATATTGACATGAGTGAAAGGGCGTGGCTACAAGCCTCCTTGCCTGTTAGGCTTGGAGGGTTAGGGGTCCGCCAAATTTCAAGTGTTGCTTTACCAGCTTTCTTGTCCTCCATTCATAGTACTCAGAACTTGATTGAAAAAATCCTCGCACCTTCTTTTGGCCATTCTGGCGTAGATGTAGCTCATTTGAATGAGGCAACAAATGCTTGGAGGGTCGCTTGCCCAAATACCGAGCTTCCAAAGACTTTATCGTCGCAGAGACTGTGGGATCGGCCGATCTGCGAACTAGCACGGAAATCTCTTCTAGACACGTGTCCTAGCGTCGCGGATCGCGCTCGTATCCTTGCAGTCTCTGTATGGGAGTCCGGTCTTTGGTTGCAAGCATTGCCCTCTTTCAATACTGGTAACCTTTTAGACCCAACTGCATTTCGTCTAGCTGTCAGCTTACGCTTGGGTGCAAGGTGTTGTGAAGCCCATCGCTGTCAGTGTGGTACTGCAGTTGACCAGCTCGGTCACCACGGTCTCTCTTGCTCAAGAAGCGCTGGTCGGATTGGACGCCACGCCAGCCTTAACGATGTCATACGCAGGGCTTTTGTCACCGCCAATATCGCAGCCGTACTCGAACCGAGTGGGTTGGCGCGTGGTGATGGCAAAAGGCCTGACGGCATGACGCTGGTCCCATGGAAGTGTGGACGGCCCTTAGTATGGGACGCAACTTGCGTCGATACTTTGGCACCGTCACATCTTCCTGAGACTCAGAGTAGGGCTGGAGCGGCGGCCAATTCGGCTGAGCAGCACAAGCGGCGCAAATATGCTAACCTCGGTAGTGGTTACATATTTGAGCCATTTGGAGTTGAGACTTTGGGTCCGTGGGGGCCGGGAGCTCATCTCGTTTTCAAAAGTCTTTCTGAGCGTCTGGTGGACGCGACGCGTGACCAAAATGCTGGTGTTTATTTAGCTCAACGTATAAGCATTGCCATTCAGCGTGGGAATGCTGCCAGCATGCTGGGCACGCTGCCAACTGGCAGTGGGCTTGAGCACTTGGATTATCTTTAGACCTTCAAGGGTCTGTGGATGATCCAATTGCTTTATATGTAGTAGTAGAAGTGTAGTATTGTCATTAAATAAAAAAAAAAAAAAAAAAGTTAATTCTAGCAAAACTTATTAGGAATTTAGATATTAAATAACCTTGCCAAATATTATCGAAATCGGCTGATAAATAGCGCGACAGCGAATTTTGACCATTTTTGAGAGAAAAATACCCCTATCAAAAATAGCCAACAATATAAGAGTCTGTTAAAATAAATCTGTCTTCAATTTACCGTTTAGCAATGTCAGAGGCCTTCGGACGGCTAAAAATCTCCAACACTAGCCAGGGCTAGCCACCCCGCTATTCAAATTTACCTACTTACTAATTTGGTATAGTTTCATACGCCTTGTTACCGTTATAGCATAAAACAGAGGATTTCCATGTGGTTTCTCTAAATTAAAAGTACTACTATGATCGGAGACTTCCTGCCAGATAGCATCGAGAAATGAAGAGTTCCGCAAACTTATTAAAACTAATATGGTCCAGGTATATGCCAAAACGGAAGTGTGTAGGGCATATAGTTTAGACGGATGGCTGACGGAGTAAAGATCTCCAAAGGAAACAATACACCAGCAAGCGCACAGTAGGAGGTCCACTGACAAGTCCTCCGAAAACTAGACAAAATCTATTTGTAATAAAAAAAAAACCAGAAAAACAATTTACATAATTATTTTTTGCAAAAACTAGCATGACCGACTTCACCCGTGTACATAATCATTACATAGTATAAAACAAAGTCGCTTTCCGCTGTCTGTCCCCATGTAAGCTTATATCTTTAAAACTACGCAACGGATTTTGATGCAGTTTGTTTTAATAGACAGAGTAATTCAAGAGAAATTTTTATATGTATAATGGGCCAAAATACTTTTCGATGCCTAATCCCAGCATAAAATTTTCGATTTTATTTTTTTAATTTATGTTATTAATTTCTTATTTTTTATGCACATATAGATTTGTTATAGTTTGGTCTATAATATACACCCCTCAGCAGCCATAGTTTTAATGAATTAACTATATTTTTGGCCAATAACATATCAAGCTGTCGAAAAATTAAACAACTGCGTTACTGTTTTACAAAATTTAAATTCTTTATTAAAATTATCCAATGCGACAATTTAACAAGTCAGTTTTAAACTGAAACGCTTATATTAACTTCTCATGAAGTTAAATCACAGAAATAATCAGTTTAATAAAATATTCTTATTACTTTATATTACTGCGTTACCAAATTCGAATTCTAAAACTTGATTTTTTCTATTAGTGACAATAAAATACTTAAAATTAATGCCAACTGACGACAATATCTTCCACTTTTGATAAATAATACGTACGTATTAAATTATTTCTTTTTAAATAATTAGATGTCTATGTATTACTGAATGTAGTACAATAAATTAGAGGGACACAAAAGTAACGCAGTAGTAAGCTTAGTAACACAGTAGTATTATCTTACATCAATACTTTGTATTTTTATAGAGATCTAGTAATGATGGTACAAATAAAATAAAACTTAAGTCCTTATGACTTGACATATCATAAAGTAAATGTAGTACAATAAATTAGAGGGACACAAAAGTAACGCAGTAGTAAGCTTAGTAACACAGTAGTATTATCTTACATCAATACTTTGTATTTTTATAGAGATCTAGTAATGATGGTACAAATAAAATAAAACTTAAGTCCTTATGACTTGACATATCATAAAGTAACTCAAATAACTTCAAAAATAACAAAGTTCAGCTATGTAATTAAATACAAAAAAACAGCCGTCAACCACATTAATATAACAGACATCACATGCGGAGATATGGGTACCAAGTATCCCCGGCAGTCGCCCCGCTACCGCCCAACGGAAAATGGCGCTGGTAACGCATAACATACGAAACTTGAGGACGGATGAAAATATAGTTGAGCTGGAAGAGGAAATGGGTTACGCTGGAATATTTTGGGGTTATCTGAAGTCCGAAGTGAGGGTGAAGACACAATAACTCCGGCAACTTACTCTTTTACCTGGAAGACGACCAACAGTCCCAAGATGGTGTCGGATTTCTAGTCCACAAGTCCCTAACTAACAACGTCGTAACCATCGAAAGTGTTTCGAGTACGGTCTTATACTTAATACTGAGAATATCAAAAAGATATTCGCTGAAGGTCATTCAGGTATATGCACCGACCTCGTCGCACCCACTTGATGAAGTGGAAACTATGTAGGAGAACGTAAGTCGGGCCATGCATACGTCTAAGACCCACTTTACTGTTATTATGAAAGAATTTAACGCAAAGATGGATAAAAGAAGCGATGATGAGCTGAAAGTGGGGCATTTGGATATGGGTAACGGAACTTCAGTGGAAAGAGGCTGGCCGACTTTCTGGAAAAAGAGGGACTCTTCATAATGAACTCTTTCTTCCAGAAGCCGCCTCACAGGAAATGGACCTGGATAAACCCCGACGGTTTCACGAGAAATGAGATATAATTCATCATGGCCGACAAGAAGCGAGTATTCAATGATGTCTCCGTGATTCACAGAGTGAAAACTGGTAGCGATCTCCTAATGGGAAGAGGCACATTGAGTATTAATGTTAGACTTGAACGGTCTCGCCTGATGAAGTCTACGCTCCGACCTACTCGAGAAAGAACTAAACAGCTATCGAATAACACTCTGAACCCCATGACCGAGCGATGTTAGTTAATACTGCAGTCTTTCGATGACGCCAAGTCATATAGGCTGCTCAATAAACAGATCTTGAAATCCACGCGAAACGACGTTTGTCTCTTTAATACCAAGCATATTAGGGAGACAATTGAGCGGATTAAAGGCTCCAAATATAACGTCGACCACCAAGACAGAGGTATTAGAGGAGATCGAAAAGTTCTATGGGCTATACGCTTAGGCAGTTTACTTACGATAGCTAAGCCTGTTAGCAGCGTGGCTAGAGATCCCAGAGCCAAGCTGACCCGATATTTCACCGAAGATATCTCGGACATCATCTACGAGATTAGAATGTTCTTGAATCAGCTTATTAAGAACAACAAGGCGCCGGGTGATGATGGAATCATTTCAGAGCTTCTGAAAGCGGGTGGAACACAAGTATTTAAAGTCCTTCAGATGCTCTTCAATACCGTTGTTCTTGAAGGTATACCGCAGGAGGCATGGAAAATAAGCGTGGTGGTGCTATTCTTTAAAAAAGATAACAACACCTTATTGAAGATTTACAGACCCATCTCGCTTCTGAGTCATGTCCATAAGGTGTCGTTCAAGGGTCATTACGAACCGTCTCGAGCACATGCTTGATGACTTCCAGCCTTCTGTTCCAATCTCTCACAAGTTTTTTTATTTACGTGGTACCATTCAAGAAGTATTTTTTTAACTTCAGCATGTTGAACAGAGTCTGGCTAAAATTTTAGCTTGTCGCGACGTTGTTTTTCTGCGTTCGTTAACGCCATTATAGCAGACGCTAATTTCTGTGAAAAGGATAAACAATATATGAGTATTTCGGTTTTAGTAACGTATTACAAACATAAAACATTGATCAAAAATCAACTGCGTTACCGATGCATCAACTGCGTTACTTTGCCTAGTAACGCAGTGTAGCAGTAACGCAGTTGTAAATATTTGACTATTTTGTAAATAAGCACTAAATAAAATAATAAAATTCAAATGTTTTAACACTGACAGAACCTTTACATGACAAGTCAAGTCAAAGTCAAGTCAAGTCAAAATCTCTTTATTTCGTAGACACATTACATGTACTTGAAATCGTCCGATAACATTCAAAAATAACATTAGTAATAGTTATGCATAAATAATTTGTCTTAATAAATAAAAGTACGTAATTTACAAAATTTTAAATATCAAAATAATATGTCATAACATAAATTTTAAATTATTAGGCAGAGATTAGTCCACAGGACTAATCAGATTAATTAACAAAAAGTGAAATGTCAGTGTCATTCAAAGTAACAATTTCCGATATAATGGTCATTAAGAAAAGAGAGTACAGATAAAAAATAAGTAACCTGTAGTATAAACGAGTAACAATTATGTTATTAGCGATAGCATAGTTACATTATCAGCAATAGCATCGTCAAGTTAATATAATTATCAGAAGTTACAAATTAATAAAAAAAATATGTCAGAAATTAAATATAATGAAAAGGTATCTGCAATAGCATCGTCAAAGGTAATAATTAATATTAGGAACAATTGAAACAACATCATAAATTATAAATAAATATTAAAATAGTTCACGTATTTATGAATATATTGCTATCTGAAATGGCGTCTGTCAATTTATAGTAACTTTTGTCCAAAAGTTGTTCTTTAACATAATTTAGGATGTCAATTTTCGCACTGCTCCTTACAATTTCTGGGATCTTATTATAAAAGTCAATGCCTAGACAGTAGAAACTATTGGCTGTTTTTGATAGTCTTCTGTATGGTGGCACCAACTTATTTTTAAATCTGCAACTACGGCCATAATAATCAGAAGCTTTATTCATGCTATTAAGATTTTCTAATACATATAATACATTATGGTATACAATTTCCCCAGTCATGGTCATAATTCCCAATTCCTTAAAGACATTCCTACATGAATCAAACTTTTTAAGACCCATGATATAGCGCACGGCTCGCTTTTGTAGGAGAAATACTCTCTTGGTGTGACATTCGGCAGCTGAGCCCCAAAATAGTATGCCATAAGTCAGAAGTGAATGGAAATAGGCAAAATAGACAGATCGTGCCGCACTTGCTCCTGCCAGTTCCTTTATCTTTTTAATTGCATATGTCGCTGAACTGAGTTTTTTAGTCAGTTCCTTAATATGTACAGTCCATTTTAGTTTTCTATCAAGCCACACTCCTAAGAATTTTACATCATTTGAAAGCGACATATTTAGACCGTTCAGTGTTTGATTAACTACAGAGCTTGATTGTAAGTTGTTATTCGTCCCAAGGTTAAAGTTAATTATATGTGTTTTATCAACATTTAGTATCATATTGTTTGCTGCAAACCAGCGTTTAATATTTTCAATAATATTGCTTATTTTACTACTGATGCAGTTATAATTTTTGTCTTTAACGACAAGACTGGTGTCATCAGCAAACAAAACCACATCTACCTGATCGGTTACCACTGGTAAGTCATTTACATATATAATAAATAACAGTGGTCCCAGTATGGAACCTTGAGGAACACCCAAGCTAGGCGTGCCCATGTCTGACCTACATCCATTCACCTCGGTAACTTGCCGTCTATTACACAAATACGATTTCAATAACTCAGACTCTTTACTACGGACGCCATAATGGTGTAATTTTGCAATTAAGATTTCATGAGAAACGCAGTCAAAGGCCTTTGACAAATCGCAAAAAATTCCAAAAGTCTTTTCTCCTTTTTCGAGACCCATAAGTATATCAGTGATAAGTTGAGTTATTGCATGCTTGCAGGATTTGGCCTTTTGAAAACCAAACTGACGAATGCTTAAAATTTTTTTCTCTATCATATAATCCATGAGCTCCTCAGTAATATATTTTTCAAAAATTTTGCTTAGACTAGGAAGGATGGATACTGGACGGTAGTTATTGCAGTTGGTGACATCGCCTTTTTTGAATAACGGTACAACCTTGGCAACTTTCATATCGTCAGGAAATGACCCCGTACCTATACAATCATTAATTATTGTCGTTATGGGATCGACTATCACATTTTCCAGTTTCTTTAAAAGATATGGAGAGATGTCCCAATAATCATTCGACTTTTTTGGTTTTAGTTGTCTAATTATTTTTATGACACGATTTGTCGTAATCGGCTTCAATACAAAATTGGATTCACGACTAGGGGCAAACTCTTTTAAATATGCTAGTGATTCGTCAGACGAGTGATTAAGATTTTTAGTGAGATTATCAGCTATATTAATAAAGTAATTGTTGAATATATTGCAAATTTCATTCTTATCATACATAATGTCACCATTTTCATTTAAGACTCTATCACAATTCTTATTACAAGTTCCGCCTTTCCCTGTTTCTTCCTTAATGATTTGCCAAACACATTTAATTTTATCGCTAGCATTTTCTATTTTCCGTTTCAGATGTAATTTTTTTGCAGTTTGGCATACCCTTTTAAACATCTTACTATAGTTATTTAAGTAAAGTCTAGAAGTACCGCCATCATTATACATAGAGTATAGATCAAAAAGTCTCTGTCTAGAAATTAGAATGCCTCTTGTGGCCCATTCACAAAATTTTGAAGCATTATTAGATGACTCAGTGACAGGCATAATATTATCTAATTTTTCTAAAAATACTTTAAAAAAGGAGGAGTAATCTTTGCAGCAATTCGAAGATTGCCATGTCTGTTTGAGATTAAGCTTGAGTTCCTCAATTTTTTTATTTGTTGTTTTTCGAAACCTCTTTTTGCTATTATAAATATAGTTTACCTCTAATTCGAAATTGACAATTTGAGCAAAATGATCTGACTTCACCCCCGGGATAACATTGGTGCTTATGTTGCAATCGGAGTCAGTGAATACATTATCCACACAAGTCTTTGAATTGTCAGTGACTCGAGTGTATTCATTAATCAATTTTTTCAGACAAAAGCAATTCAAGATATCGGACAATATGTTCCTTAACTCCATATCTAGTGCAAAATTTACATTAAAATCGCCACACAGTATAATTGTTTTGTTATTATGTGCAGTTACCTTAACAACATTGTTCTAGTTTAAGGGAGTACATATCTAAATCACCAGAAGGAGATCTATACGTTACTAATATTATACAATTTGCCACTTCAATGCAACTTACTTCAAAATGTTTTTCTACGGACATTTTATTGATATCTTCCCTTGTTTTGAATTCAATTTCATTCTTCACCAAAATCATGCAACCACCTTGAGTGTGTTTAACCCTGCAATATGATGAAGCTATCTTGTAGCCTTCTACTTTGAATGTATCAATTTTCGATTCTTTCAAAAAAGTTTCTGTCATGCACATTATATTTATAGATTCTTTCTTTAATAATAGACTTAACATATCAGATTTTTTGTATATGCCTTGAACATTCTGATGGCATAATTTTATTTTACACTTTCTTGAGGCTGCGTTTTCGGAAAATTTCTTGGAGAGTTGCAAGATATGTCATTTACTAATACAGTCAGGTTGCTTTTGTTTACACCGTGCTCACAGGCCGTCGCTATATTGCGGGCAGTGGTGTCTTGATAGTTCCTTGACTGATGTTCATTGAGGTCAACGATGTTGATATTATCATGCAGAGACGCCAATATATACAATTTATTGTTAAGCCTTGATATGTGTTGGTTAACATTACGGTTTTTTTTATAGGCTATTGTGGTAACTATTAGTTTCTTTTCACGCGTCTTGAAGGCTTTTGCTATTCTTTCTATGGTACCCAGAAATTTATTGACTGAATAAATGACATTATTGTACGCACCAATCATAACTACAAGCATTTCATTATCATCCATAATAGTGTTCAAGTTTTGCTCTTTAAGTATCGTATCCCACTGTCCGTCGGGTTTGCAGTCATTTACCAACTTGTAATCATCGGGAAGATATTTATTTATGACACCTGCCATGTTTCTACCGAAGTTGTCTGATACCATTTTTACTTGATTACTACTACTACTAGTCGGGAATTGTTTCTGTTCTTGAGATACTTTTGGTTTTACTACTATATGATTGATATCATCGTGGCCCGTTGTAGCCGACTCAAATTCCAAGCAATTTGCAGTTCCTTTCACTTTATTATTTTGTTCGCTTTGAAGAATCCCCTTTTCTATGTCTTCTATTATTTTATGAAGTTTTAGTAATTGCGTTTCCACAAATTTAACCCTTTCATGTGCTTGTTCTTCTCTTATGGAGTTTTGGTCATATTCTTTAACTATTTCCAGCAGGTTTTCACTTTCTTCTGCGAATTCTTGGATGGTTTCTTCTCTTTTTTTTATTTCTTTCTCTAATAATTGAATTGTTATTTCCAGATTCTTGATTTTCTTTGAGTAGTCTCTTAGTTGGGTTTTTCTTTTTTTTCTATTTTGCAAAGTTTTTTTCAAGTGAGAAAAGCCTCTTCTGATTTTAATTGGTTGAGTTGATTTGAGCAATAGATCACTGTATTTGACCTGCAGCTCATTGCATTCCTTTTCTTTTTGTTTGAACTCTCTTTCAAAAGTAGTTCTCTTATATATCATTTCACATGCTCCTTGTTCTTGTAGAAGATTCTTATTATCGGTAAGTAACTTTTCATTTAATTCTCTCAGTTCATCATTTTTATTTTCTTCTTCAGATATTTTCTTTTTCAGTACATTAATTTGTATGCACATTTTCTCGAATTCTTTTTCGTTGCTTTCTTGTTCTTCTAAGAGAGTATTTTTTAGTTTATTATTTTCGTCAATCTCCTTTCTTAAATTATTTATTACTTTTTCATAGTTTTTTATTATTTCATCTTTATCTTGGTCGCTATTCTCATTTACAATTTTCTTGGCTTTTGCACGGAGAGGACGGGAGGCGAGAGAAGCCATATCGTTCTTTTCCTTTTTGCGTTATTAACTTATTAGTGCATAAATTCTATTTGATATAAATATTGTCAATTAAAAGAAATAACGTATCATCTGTAGTGGGTACCTTGCCTCTTTGTTTAATGATTCGAAATTGAATATGTAACACTAGTAAAAATAACACTTTCCAAAAATCGATATTTAAAATATTAGTGTTATGTGATAACTGTTTTTCCAGTAACGTTCTTTAATTATATTATCTGTGTCTGGGCGACAGTACGATAGTTGTCAAAGTCAGATGTCAGTTCGACATGTCTGTCGTGGACTAAAAGTCAATTTTATGTATTTCGCTCCGTCGAAAGATAGTGTGAATCTTGTAGAATTCTTGCCAAAATCAAAATAAACTGGATGAAATATTTAAAATGTGGACCAACGGATTTAAGCTTGAAGTGATTTTGTGTAATTTATCGTGGTTTTATGAATAGATCAGCTCACCAGGAAATGTTTCCGTCATCGGATGCTTTGGAGGTTATTCAGGTGTTCACTTTTTGATCATTTAATTACACTTATCACTAGTTTGTACACTTTTACTTAATTAAATAGCGCAGAGCTCAATATTTATTACTTCATTTCGGCAAAGTTGCCAAGCGAAAAAACACCAACCAACAAAATGACAACCTGTAGAAAACAATAATAATATAGCAAATATCTTCAGTACATACCTTGCGACAGCGGTAACTCAGCGGACACGTAATAAATACACGCACGTCTCTCGACGACGGTGACGCGACTGATTCGGCTAGCGTACTCCCCTCGCGCAGTTGCCATGATTTGTTGTAAGAGTTAAAACAAGTCGAACCGAATAAAGTACAAAAATATGTAATGCAGTCACTTTTAGGTTTATTTTCATATAGCAACGCAAGGTAGCTACGATTTTATACTTTGTTGGGGACACAGACAAAATCAGTCTTTATTGCATTAAATGATTAACGTAAAAAATAACTATTGACATTGTAATTAGGTCCACAACTTACATTTTTACAAAGGTATTTAAGATAAACGTCGTTTAAGGAAATATTGTGAGAAAATTCTCAGTATAACTTAAGTCCGCGCTCAGGGACAGCAGTATTTTGTATGAAAAGCTCCTGGGTTACTGAAAATGACAACGTTGTTACCGTAATTTTCAAACAATTATCATATATTTACGGTCAAATCTTTTTCCCTGTACTAGATTATAATATGATATTTCAAAATTCGTATAATTATTGCAGGGTTTTGTACAGATTTCCTATAAAATCTAATATTTATTCTAGGAGACCAGTTTTTAGGCATCGAAAAGTATTTTGGCCCTAATACACCTGTGCGAAGCCGAGGCGCATCGCTAGAACGCAAATATTATGCACGGATCGATGTAACATTTTTAACATTATTGTTGATTTACCAAAAATGGCTCAGCCAATTTCGATAAAATTTAAATGAGACCAATTTCGGAGTATATTTTTTCCAATAAAAAAAAATATTGAAATCGGACCATTATGAAAAAAGTTATGCGTGGTTACACATAAAAATATATATGTACGCGTCGAATTGTATACCTCCTCCGGTGGTTAGTAGGTCAAAAAAAAAATAATATTAATTATCTATATTACAAGAACCGCCAGCTGTAGTGGTAAAAACCTCCTCCAACTGTTTCAATTCTTCTATATTCCACGCAATTCTGGAGAAGAGCACATACATAATCTTACTAGCTATTATTTACGAGTAACTTACAATGTATGTAAGTTCGGGTGGAATCTTGCAAGTTAAACTTGACCAACTTCCCGGTTTTTGATTAAGCTGAAATTTTGCACGCATGTGTGTATTCCGTGACTATGCAATATTATGGTACCCTGGAGCCGATCTGATGATGGAGTCGGAAGGTGGCCATAGAAACTCTTGTAGGTACTAAACAAGAAAGACCCGTCGTGTTTGGGCTCGTTTTACTTGTCTCGGCTGGCACTCTGCTGCTATATGATATCCAGGATCTCAAAAGCTTGTATTTAACAACTTATATTTATATGATAATTTATTAGAATTTAATTTTATCATACAATGTCCATCAGTCTCACACAATACAAGTAGGTACATCAAAACAAGCGTAGAACTCATAACCTCACAAACCAAACAAAAGTAAAACGAAAGTTAACAAACAGTTATTGCGATTACAAACAAACCAAACGATTAATAAATCTGTCGATTAATAAACCGGACGGTTAACAAACCTCCGATTACAAGCCAAAGTACCGAAACTCATTTCCGTTTTGCAGACTTCGATTAATCTCTAAATTTTACAGTGGCTAGGCTTTACAGAATGTTGAAAACTTAAACAAGGCCTGGATTTCCCAAAACTTTAGGTATTTGATCTTGTACCTCTTATTTTCGGTATAGATCTTAATAGTTTCACGTCATCAGTTAAGTATTAAGCTGTCTTGGTGTATTGGTATATTATAATAAGGTACATTACTTTTTTTTACATTACACACGGTCTCTGAGCCATATCCATATCAGTCATATCACAAGCTTTGCTTAGTTTGGGGCTAAGCAAAGCTTGTGATATGGCTGCCAGAGACTGATATACTACATATACTTACTTTTAAATACATACTTATATAGATGGTTACTAAATAACACCCAGACACAGAGCAAACACTTATGTTCATCACATAAATATTTGTCCTGGGTGGGGATCGAACCAACGCCTCTTTGACCCAGAAGTTAGGGTCACTAACCACTGAGCCACCGAGGCATTCAGTCAGTTTACGCCGGAGGGCTAGCCCTGGTGTCAGGTTTTTAAAAATTTCATTTGCGTCTGGAAGGCCCCTGGCATGGCTATTCAAACAACCGGAACCTACAATTTAATGTGTCATCCGAGCCACGGTTTGTTAGTACCTATATGCCGCGGTCACCCATCCCAAGACTGATTGTGCCGAACGTTGCTTAACTTTGGTGATTGCTGACAAAGATCTAGTCAAACTACGCACTTCCATGTTGTTTCTTAACAAGATTAAATTAAATTTTTTAAATACCCCAACGCAGTACTTTGAAACGGCTGGACTGAGGGTTGGCTATAGCCGTCCGGTACCTGATTTTGATGAAGGTGTGAGTGTAGGGGTATCATTGGAGTCCACCTGAAGCTCTTCCAGCATTTTTTTTTGCCGGAGGCGTAGTTTAAATTAATTATGATTAAATTAAAATTTAATAAAAATATGTGAAATGGAACGCAATGTTGAGAAAATGGTACAATATTATGCATTAAGTTGTCAAACTGAGTCAAACGAAACGTATCACAAGCAAAAAAAGCCGGTATTTTGTCTTACTGACAGATGGATTGTCATCCATTTATTCCGTTTCTCTCGTAGTTTCGTGAATGTGTGCTTTCTTGTTTTTCGATTTTTGTTACGACTTTGGAAGTGCCAGAAGTGAACCGCCTTGATAGATTACGTGTGAAACAAAAAATAGGTTAAAAATACTGATGTAGCAGAAAGTGAGGTTAAGTACTAAAAAAAATATTACCCAAAAACTAAGGGCCTCCGGCGGGAGGAGATTGCAGGAGGAGGGGTGGGGGGAGAGGGAACTCTGCCCCCACCCCTCCTCCCCCCTCCCTGCGGGTACCGGGCGTAGTAGTTTAACCCTTAATTACTTAATTTTATTTTTGTCAGTTTGTCGCACTAGAGTGATATCGAGATTCAGTGTCTCCCAAGCGTGCAGGCGAACTGTGGTGTGTCGCAGTTCAGTTTTGTCGAACTAGCGTTATTCGCACAAGCAAATGTCGATGTCAAGTAGTGCACTCAATTTAACTATGTGTTTGTGGTCAACCGTGCTAAAATGAATAAAGCTTAGAAAATAGAGCGCATACAGATGCCAATTATTGGTAATCTAATTTGTGAGTTTTGGCGGGAACGCGGAAAAATCATGTCGCCTCATTGTATTATTTTGTTAAACTTGTGTTTTTATCAGTGATAATTAGTGAAAAATGGTGGTATTTCGTTGATTTACGTGCATGAGTGTAGGCAAGTGATATAACGTGACGTATCATGTTGTTCCGTGTTGTTACCAAAACTCCATAGACGCCTCTAGTAAAGTTTCCACTGCTTTACTAAGGTATGAATTGGACTATGATTGGACTTCACAGCGACTTTATTGGACTATGACGAGACTACGACAGTGACTATTTTGGTAAAATATTATCAAAAATTATTAAAACTTAATACTTGACACTGGCAAATGCACAATAATGCGACGCCAAAACTAAGAAGAAGAAGAATCTAATTTGTCGACATTTATTGGTTTGATATTGTATCACCTAGCACCAGCAGGAATTAATTTTGGCGAATATGCTAATATAATCTTACTAATATTATAAATCAGAAAAGTTTGTTGGTTTGTTTGTTTGTTGGTTTGTTCCTCTTTCACGCCGCAACAGAACAACGAATTGAATTGATTTTTGGCATAGATATAGTTTAAAAGAAGGAAGGTGACATAGGATACTTTTATCCCGAAAATTGCATAATTCCCGTAGGATAGAACAAAAACTATCGATAGCGAAATTTTCACCTATCACAATAACGCTAATAGGCCCAATTTTAAAGGCACCATCGTAATCATAATAGCTAATTAGACCATTCCTGTTTTTTTTTCACTATAGGCATTCGATCTCGCAAAGAATTACAAAATTCATAGTTATAGACTATGATTTGTAAAGTTTTCCCTATTCTCGAAATAAGTAACATTTATTGTGTCGAAATTCGACTCAAAATTAATGCATGCAAAGGTTATTTACAGTAAAAAGTTTTCTTATCGTATTTTATCGCAATTTCTACCTCTTAAGGTGCAAAATTACGGCATACCTCATAACCCTTAGCGTTTCAGTAGGCGTAAAACCAATTAAATTATTCCATGACCCATAAAAAATTAAGAAAATACCAATTTAAATTTCAGCCTCATAAAACTTTATGGAGGGCTTAAACTGGCAAATAAAAAGTTGTTACGTCAAGAAAAACTGTTTTGATTAGTGATGCCGAACTTGGCTGTTTTTGGCGTTTTTTTTATTAGTAAGCTATTTTTAGATTTTTAGCCCAAATCTAAATCTGCAAAGCTTAAATGGGAGTGGGCGGGACACGTGAGTCGTATGCACCCAGACAGATGGGCAAAGGTCTCAACGAAGTGGGTTCCTCTGTCCAGTCGACCCCGAGGCCGTCCTCAAACACGATGGCGCGATGAAATCGAGAGGTTTAAAAAGGATTGGACGGAGGTAGCACAGAACAGAAAGGAATGGAAGGAATTGGGGGAGACCTTTGCCCAGCAGTGGGACAGTACAGGTTAAATAAAAAAAGCTATTTTTAGGTAAATTTTACCTAGGTCTTTTTTCATTGAATAAGTTCCACTATTTAGTATTCACAGTTTTGAAGTATGAAACCTTATAGGTACTCAACCTTTGGGTAAATTATATTTTCCGGCCTGGAGGCATTAATGGTACTAGTCATATATAGGTATGTGAATAGTACCATTAATGGTACTAGCGACGTAGAGGATATACATTCTACGTCGCTAGTACCATAAAGGTAATAGCGAAGTATACATACGTGAGTAGTACCATCAATGGAACTAATCAATGGTACTACTGACAGAAAACCAAATTAACTTGCAGGAAAAGGCTAGTCTCAAAAATTATGAAGACTTTAGAGGAGATACTTTAAGGAACATTACGTCTCTCAGTCATATAATATTTTTAGCTCATATTAGTACAATACCACACAATCTACTACAAAAATTTTAGTACTATATTTTATAAGACGTGGTGGCCTAGAGGTAATATCACCTGCCTTATAATTATGAGGTCGTTGGTTCAAAACTTTTTGTTCCGTACCGTGCCTATGAGTTTTTCGTTACTTATGTACATAATTTCATACGATTGGCTTTTCTGTGAAGGAAAACATCGTTAGGAAACCTACATACGCCATATAAAATAAATTCGAAGGCTTATCTGAATCTACCAAATTGTACTGGGTCAGCGTGGCAAATATGGCCTGTTCACTCTTTTTGGGTAGGCCTATGTTCAGCAGCGGATTAAAAGGTCTGGTAAAGTACAATAATAATAAACAATTTATTTGAGCTAAAGTATTACAAGGTGTTAGTAAATGCTTATTATTTAATATTAGTACTTATATATTAGATAGTTTTGGGGATGGCGTTATTGTTAACATTGATTTATTTAAATGGACTTGTCATTTTAAAAAAGCATTAGCTGTCTTACCATAAAATTATTAAACACGCTTTGAACACTGTCTAAGTGTTTGTGGTAAGACGGCTAGTATCTAAATGCAAACCACTATTTCCAAAGTTCTAAACTTAACATACCAATTTTTTTTTACAGAATCCACCCGACATAATGTATACTCCACGCATCCCTACTTTTAATTAAAAAGAACCGTTAAAAGTAAGTTTACTGTCGTGTTAACTGATCGACTATTGCGGGATAATGGAAAACTTAATTTTATGCACCCTTTCTTCATCTAATTAATTCAGGAGGTCCTCAAACAGAGGCATCTCGGAGGAAAGTGAGGGAGTATTGTAAGGATTCGACCTATAAACCAGATAGCGACGCAGCGGAAAGCGTTGTACTAATTCTAAGGCATGATTTAAATTAGAACGTGATGGAACCGGACGGGGCCTGGACGTTGAACGTACGACGTACGTTCCATACATTTTGTGTAGTGGTCCGTCCGGGCCTTGTCCCGGCCCCGTCCGAGCCCCGTCTGGGCATCGTACGGCCCACTGGATAAAATGTATGGAACGTGCATCGTACGTTTGTCGTCCGGGCCCCGTAACGGCCCCGTTTTGGCCCGTCCAGTACCCGTTTATGATATAAACCATACCTAATCATTTTTAACAATTAAATGCCGAAATCATACATATTATTTTATGTTATTTTAAATAACAAATATTTTAACACACCAACGTGTGTGTCAGAGTCAGTGTTATTTTGTAAAATTGTAGAAAAACAAACATGTGTGTTTTTATGTGTGTCTGGACGCGACGGTCTGCTTTGATCCGCTGCTGCTTAAAAAGACCGCCCACTATGTAGGTTGCGCAGAGTTTTGGATCGCACACTTTTTTCTCACGTTTGTGACTCTATAGGTATTTGCTCGAAGGCGCCACCACATTTTATTTCGATGACAAGATACGCTGCGTTGAGGTGCTGCCGCAAGCCGCAGCGTTACGCGCACCCATCATCGACTGTGAGCCTTGCTGCCGTCCCGTATTCATCGGTATTAGCATATTGGGCGTTACCAAGACATTAGTGGGTTTATCTGTTCAATCACGATAAATTGAGCAAGTTTTGGGATACCGTCGCTGGGAAATTGATTTTGATTACTACGATGTGATAACTCAAGTATCGGGGCACAATTTTACAACTCAATATAAATTTGTAAGGCAGTTTATGAGCACTACCTACGTTTATGCGTTTGGTCGTTTTTAGGGTGCCGTACCCATATTTTTGATTTTTAAAAGTTCTTTATTTATCAGCAAAAATACCTTGTTACACAGTACGTACAAACTAGACACAGTTTTAAAAATTTGTATGCAACAATATTATACAAATGACTTTATCAAGCTAACAGCGCCTTCGAAAGTCTTTCAAAAACATAGTTCATATTATGAAATGTGTTACAATCGATAAACTAAACAAACACATTTATATGGAAAACATAAACATACAAACAATGAACCTTTTGCACCAAGCTCATTTTTTAAAGAAAACTCCGTATTACTAAAACTCCGCTGTCAATCCGTATGTCTGTTTGTCTGTCTGTCACCAGGCTGTATCTCATGAACGGTGATAGCTAGAGAGTTGAAATTTCTAAACACAGAAAATAAATATCTCCCATACGAAACTTCATGCACGAGTCCGACGCGCACTGGACGATTATTTTACTTTAAGTATTGGTCTCATATTAATTAAATTAGTTAACTAAAGCCTAGGCCTGCCGGGCTAGTATACGCAATTATAAAATAAATTTATTAAAAAATACGCACCACCAAAGAATTCTTTCGACGTGTCATAACGAGACAGAATACGGAGATGTATATAGGTATCTGTCACTTTTTTACACGTCGACAAAACTCTTTTCGTGGTCATATGCTAAGCTAGCTTGTATCAGCCAAAACTTAGAATTTGAAGACAATCCGAGTTAGTCTGACTTTGCCAAGCTAGCGACCGTTTCTTAACTTTATTAATCACTTAGGAAAACATACGGCCTTATTTTGTAAGCGCTCTGACGTTCGGCTTCGCTTTTTCTCCTGCTCGACCGCGCCAGTTACTCACGCCGCGAGAGCGAGCGGGAGGAAAAGCGAAGCCGATGCCAGAGCGCTTACAAAATAAGGCCCATAGTCTAACATGAAGTTTTATCATCACCATCATCAGCCTGTACCGACCCACTGCTGGGTCTCCCTTGTGCCAGTTTTATAGTACTTAGTAAATGTTACCTACTTTGAAATTGATTTGCTGTTGTTATTTTAACATTGATCAAAATAGCGATAGAAGCGGTTTGACTCAACAATACTCAACATTTCTGTTTCGTACCGCCAGGGAGTGGAACAGTCTTCCTGCTTTCATGTTACCTAAGAGATATAATCTGAAGCTTTTTAAGATCAGAGTGAATAGGTATCTTCTAGGTCTGCGTGTTTCATCTTGGACCACAACGTCGCTTACCATCAGGCGAGTCGGTGGTCAAGCGCGGACTGACTGCCTCGGTGGCTCAGTGGTTAGTGACCCTAACTTCTGGGTCAAAGAGGCGTGGGTTCGATCCCCACCCAGGGCAAGTATTAATGTGATGAACAAGTGTTTGTTCTGTGTCTGGGTGTTATTTAGGCACTATCTATTTAAGTAGGTGCTGAATGGCAAAGCATTGCCATTCAGCGTGGCAATGCTGCCAGCATGCTGGGCACGCTGCCAACTGGCAGTGGGCTTGAGCACTTGGATTGTCTTTAGACCTTCAAGGGTCTGTGGATGATCCAATTGCTTTCTATGTAGTAGTAGTGTAGTATTGTCATTAATAAATAAAAATAAGTATATGTTGTATATCAATCTCTGGCAGCCATATCACAAGCTTTGCTTAGTTTGGGGTCAGAGGCAGAGTGTAAGATGTCCCAAAATATTTATTTTTATTTATTTATTTGGTTAATAGCGATGAAAAAAAATATGGGGCTGATTGAGATATAAAACGTTGTTCGATCATTGTATAAAGATTATATTAGACTAGAAATATAAATATGTCGTTTGATAGATTATTACAAAATATTAGACCTTTTTTTTGGTAATTAAACAAAAATTAATAAAGAGATTCCCGTTAAAGTTTCGCGGCTCTTTACGGCTTTAAGTCTACAAAAATAGACTTTTGACAGAAAAGTGACGTCAGGATCTCCCACTCCCGAACTTTGACAAGGCTTATCTGTTTAATTGACAATATTTTATAATAATCTAACTGGCGGACTAATTATAATAATGATTATTTTACCATCATCATGCCTATTCACTGAACGGCTCACTACACAACATCAAAAGATTCTTTCTTACTTTGGAAATGGTTTAAGCACAAAACAACAAAAAACAGAAGCTAAGGGACACACAACGCTCCATCGAGCGACGCACACAGATTCTGATATCTCTCACGGGCACCATATTTTACCAAGATCTCCGGTTTGGAAGCAATTTCGTATGGAAACATAACTAAGTACTTAAACTAACTAAATAAAATTACTATTCAGCAAAGCAAATAAAATCCTAAATATCTATAGTCTCTTTTTTATCTACCCGTGACCACGATCGATGCAACTCCGTGGAAACGTCGGGATGATGAGGTATTTATTTATCTCGTAACTTAGGTGCCCGATTAGTCCCGTAGTACATAATAATAATCTATAGTCTCCCCCTGACAAAGTGCAAAAAGCTAGTCACCACATGGTTAAAGGGTCTGACATACGACGACACACACAGAAGCACTTTTTAAAATAATTGTGTGACCGTGATCTCTTAACGTATATTTAAAATTAACAGTACAAAACACACACACACACACACATATATGTAAAGAATTATTTCTAATTAATTAGCATCCTTCTAGGGGCTCATTCTGTACTTCAAAACTAACAACATTTGTTCTACGACTTTCGTCAAAACCAAAAAAAATATCGGCTGTTCCATACATTTTGTCGCGGTTGACCTATATGTTTCTATGGAACAACAAAATTTTTTTTTGAGTTTTGACAAAAGTCGTAGAACAAAAGTTGTTAGTTTTGATGTACAGAACAAGCCCCTAGAAGGATGTTAATTGATTAGAAATAACTCTGTATATACACACACATATATACACACAAATACACACACTAACATACAAATTGACATAATTTATTTCAAATTAATCGTTTCATGTGTGACATTTAATTTGAAGCCATTTTTGAAACATTTTTTTTGAAACATTTAATTTGAAAATTTGTGAATTTAGAAATTGTTCGTGTTTCTAATTTTGTTGATTCAAATTTAATTGATTTATGTTTTAACCAAATGTTTATTTTAATAAAATTCTTTAATCACATTCACATAACGAGAACGCCTAGGCCTAGATACGGGTGCTTTATTGTACCCAGTTTGGTAAATAATGTTTGCATAACAATTGTATAATTTGTATCTTGTGACAATATATGACGAAAAGGAAAATCATGGACAACTGGACATAAATAATTGTATAGGCGCAATCATACAAGTCAGCGGACGTGAAGTTAGCTACAAGCTGCGCAAAACTCAATCAACGCGCAGCTTTACAAGCTCCAGTTAGGATTGGATATTGCGCGCTTGTAACCAACTTCACATTCGCCGACCTGTATGATTCGTCCTATACTTAAAAAATAAAAATAAATAATTCTTTATTGTTTCACATCATAACAGAAAATATAAAAAGAAAACAATTGTCACTTAACCATGTTTAAAACAAACGGCGGCCTTATCGCTGGAAGCGATTTCTTCCAGGCACTTACTACACTACTGGAATGATGGAAATTTATTTTCGCCCTTTATTAAGTACACTACATAGTAAGTTAACACTCGATCTCTTTTAAAGCAATTATTATTTTTAAGATTTTCACAGTAATACACACCCAACAAAAACATTTTCATGTGAAAAGTAGCCAATTCAAGAGCACAGTTCGCACTATCAAAAAGTTATTAGATCCCATGTAGAGCCAAGCTTCTAACTCTACACGCTTTAACTCTACAAGACCTTATTTCATTTACTACACATAAAATTTTGCATACATGTGTATATCGCGTACATACATCTGATGATGGCCTAAGGCACTTCGCAATGACGACCACAACCTTATCGAGTTTAGACTCATTTGAATCGTCTTGGCGAGTAGTTTGTCTTTCACAGGTCTGATGATGGACATGGAAGGTGGTCATAGGAACTCTGTGGTGAAAAGACGCAACCCCGTCGAGTTTTCGGTCGTTTAATTTGTCTTGGCTTTAATTTGTACTGAACAAGTACCTACGTACTTGTTCAGTACATGCTTGATTTAAAAAAAATGTTTCTTAAATATCTTTTTTTTTGGGACATCTTACACTCGGCCTCTGACCCCAAACTAAGCAAAGCTTGTGCTGCCAGAGACTGATATACTTATTTTTAAATACATACTTATATAGATAGTAACTAAATAACACCCAGACACAGAGCAAACACTTATAATGTTCATCACATAAATATTTGCCCTGGGTGGGGATCGAACCCACGCCTCTTTGATCCAGAAGTTAGGGTCACTAACCACTGAGCCACCGAGGCAGTCAGTCAATTGTAGTTTCTCCTTGGGTCAACGTAACAAATGACGTACTTTCGAACTTTACTTCTGTCTTTTGGTGGTCTCTAACTCAATAGTCTATCACTTCAAACTTCCGCAATTACAAAACCATTTCATTCCATAATTGAACACAAAACATTTTGTATTAGAACAAAGCTTCCTGTAATTGGAAATGGATACCCCGTCTCTGGGGGCTGCATCAAAATAACAGGAAGTATAATTGTACTTATCCATTAGTGACATCCCTAGTGACACTAGCTAGCAGGAAAAAGCGTTTATTACCAGTGTTACTCAGTCTTACTGCTGCAGTTGAAAGTTGTTATAACAACGATAAAAAATTACCTGTGTTACTACCGTAAAACTAAAATAACAAAAACATACAAAATATGACGAAAATTATATTACCAGTTACCAATTACCAGTTACCGCGATTCATATTTTCAGATAACATATGTAACAGATTTTTTCAGGTCATAGTTTAGGTCAAATATGACAGGTCTACAATTCATACTAGAGTTGCATGATAGCTAAAAAAGTAACAGCTGTCAAACTTAAACATGGTTTATCTTCGTAACTGTCGATTTTAGACTTTTATACTCTATTTATTTTATTGTTGACTTTATGCAGTTTACTCTTAAGGGGGCGCCTAATGCCAAAATCAAGCGAAAGGTGTATTTTTAAAGACGTGGTGTAAAGATAACGAACATAAATATCCATATTAAAAATACTATAGGAAAGAAAAAAACCAAGCAGAGTAATCGCGTAGAATTTTGAAAAATAATATGGTTACTTTAGAAAAAAAATAAAACTTATCATCACGCATCATAAAAAAAACTTTTCTTTTCAAATGCTCGAAATTATCTGCTACAACACCACATTATTTTTGACAAATTACGTAGCCAGACTTGTTCAATCTAATTGAACATAATATATTCGTTCCAAAATCTGCAAGATGCCGAAATTACCGTCCGCGACCTAGATACACCGGGCATCGGCACCTCCGCGGCGATTGCACGTGTGCTGACGGTGCGGTACACCGACACAGCACACAACAATAGGTTTTCTATGTAGATTGTAAGTGTTTTAGTATATAAGTTGATTGTTTTGAAATAAAAATTAATTACTACCGACGACTGGTTTTAATTCACCACCACCGAGAAGAACCCCACCTGGAGCAACCGAGGAAAATCCAGTACCTGGAGCAGCAAGAAGAGCCCAGAGGGAAACCGCCCGCCCAGCCAACCGGCTGCGACCAGAGGCTCTACCGCCCGCCCTCCACGAGGCTCCGCCCGCCCTACGCCGAGCGCTGCTCCGCCCGCCCGCCTTCCACGAGGTCACGTCCGCCCGCGACGAGCCGACCTCCGCGCACCGTCCAGCACTCCCGCTGGACCTAACCTTTTCCTTCCACTGCGGCATAAGACACCTTGCAGCCGTTGCCTTCTGCATCGTTCACGTGAGCCTGCGTGAACGGCAGTGGAGAATCATTCCCTGCGCACATTGCACGACGTGCGTATCCTTATACCTTCCCCCATTCCGCTTGTTGCCTTAGGTCGCCGGCAACAGGTTTTCCCGTACCTATCTGTATATGTGTATATATTGCTCTATGGTTAGGGCTAGGCATTATAGCTAGGTAAGTAGGTTAGCTAGGGACCCAGTGGTGAGTATCCTTGATAGGAGAGTAGGGGTCTCTAACCTAGCTAGGGAACCGTAGGGAACAGGTAAGTATTGAGTTGAGTAGGGACCTTAGGGATAGGGTCCTGTAGGAAAATCTAGGGAATCTATCAATAGGTACTAGTTTGACATTGTCATACTAGATCGTAGGGTCTTGTAGGTAATGTTAGGTATTACAGATTGATAGGCTCCCTCTTAGCAACTTGCAGTTTGACTGTTACAGTACTCAGAGCTGCCGCTCTAGTGCTTTAATAGTTTCATCAGGCGTTTAGATAACTGCCAGTAGCCCATTGGCAGGTAGCTAAACGCGCTGAAGACTGCCAAGTCACAACGAAGCTAGAGTAATACAGATTTACGACCTGCGTTGCTCTAGGTTTTACATCAGGCGTTAGAGAATTTAGTAGTCGGGGACTATTACTTAACCTAACGCCTGGACATATGGTCCTTCGAGAAATTTTGACCCAGTAGGCCAGGACATATGGTCCTTCGAGAAATTTTGACCCTGTAGGCCAGGACATATGGTCCTTCGACGGTTTTTGAACCAGTAGGTAACTTTCGCGATCCTCCTGTCCCTGGTAGATGACTTTTTGACTGACAAATCTTTGAAGTGCTACAGGCTAGCGTACTCAACCAAGCGCTAGTTTTGTTGTACGGATAAGGACTGACGTTTACGCTTAGCTGCTTTCGATCGGTAGCGGATCGGGCCCCGGCCTCCCACAAGCGGGAATCACCGGTGTTTTGAGAAGCCGCACGTACCGAATCGAGGATAAGACGAACGCAGCGAAGCATAGGGTGTAGCTGATAGGAGTAGGGATAGGAATCAAGAACGAAAAACCAAGAGAGAAGAAAGAAGAGAGAAGAAAGAAGAGACACAATGGATATTACCACAATCAACAACTTGTTAAGAAGCCAAGATAAACAGTTAGAAGAATTACAACAGATATTCAGAAATATCAAGAAAGATTCATCTTATAGAAAAACCGACGCCTATGTAAAAACGAAGAGACAAAGAGTTGAAGAAATAATAGAAGAAGTCACGCACACCCATGAAGTCCTACAAAATGAAGAATCCTTACAAAATCACAAGTACATTACGTTGGATTATTTTACCAAAGTGAGAAGCCTTTACTTAGAGATAATTGAATACTTAGACAGTTGCAACAAAACTGAACAGATCGAGCACAGAGAAACAATCGAAACACCAGCAAAAATACAATCACAACTTTTTTTGATAAAAATATTAAGAAGCAAACTAAACAGATCGTCTGAATTGCTAAGAATAGATCAAGTACCCAAGGAAGAACTCGATACCAGTAGATCACAATTAGAACAGTCACTCGAAGAAGTACTAAAGCAACACGCAGTGCTTATGCAAGAAGAAGAGTTAGTCAGCCACGATTATTTTAGAAATGACGTCATCGATGATATCCAGATGGAAGTAGAACCAGTCATCCAAGAATTACTTACTAGAAGCTTAAGCCAGTCCTTTAACAAGAAACAAGAAACAGTCATGAATACCACCGTAAACTTACCAAAAATTAACATACCTTATTTTAATGGCACGTACGAATCTTGGGAATCGTTTTACGACTTATTTAAGAAAATCATACATGACCACAAAACGTTATCTCGCACAGAAAAACTGCAATATTTGAAAACACATGTAAAAGACGAAGCAGCCCAATTAATTAACCATTTAACTGTGTGTGATGAACATTACGAGACAGCGTGGACTCTCTTAACCAGCCGATATAGAAACGAGCGCATTCTAGTAACAAGGCACATAGACAACATTATACATTTACCAAAAATAGAAAAAGGCAATGCTGACAATTTGAAAAAACTGCACGATGACATGAATATAAGCCTGGAAGCGCTCAAAGGGTTAGGACTCAATATAGAATCTTGGGATCCATTTTTAACAAGAATAATCACATTAAAATGGGATTCTGAAACAAACGAAAGGTATGAACAACATGTAATGCAACCTAAACAACTTCAAAAATTATCAGATGTCATGGACTTCTTACAACGAAGATTCATGTCGTTAGAAGCATGTGGCATGAAACAGGCAGTAACACAGTATACACAGAATAAGCCAAAATTTTATAATTCAGCGGCCGTTGGAAGGGGTTGCTGGCTATGCAATACCAACATGCATAACATATACGGTTGCACCAAATTCAAAGCGTTATCAATAACAGAACGTAACAGAGCAGTATTTACAAGCAAAAAATGCAGGCGTTGTATAAATCACGATAAGAATGAGCAATGTTATACTTCAGGCAAGTGTATGCAATGTGGATCACCGAGTCACCACTCGTTGTTACACCAACATGAACGATCAACGCACGAAGCCATTCAAAACCATAGGCCGCCGTATAGAGAAGTAAAGAACACGCCATCTACTTCAACAAGCCGAGTAGTGACAAGATCATCATCAAACATAGCAACCAACGCATTGACAGAAGTCACGTTACTAGCCACAGCAGAAGTACAAGCTAGAGCTGCCGATGGCTCAACACATCGATTGAGGGTGCTATGTGATCAAGGATCAGAAGCATCATTTTGCACAGAACATGTAGCGCAATTAATGTCGTTCCCACGCACTAGAATAAGAGCGCAGATAAGTGGTATTGGAGACGAAAAACCGAAAACATCGAACTACTCTATGGATATTTTGCTAGAGCCCAGACTACCAACGGGTTTCAAGTTACCAGTAAATCTAATAATATTGCCAAAGTTGACCAGTGCGCTACCGAACAGAGACATACCTGGTTTAAAAGCTGAATGCATTGCCGATCTATTACTTGCAGATCCAAATTATAATAAAAGAAGTGCTATAGATATCATATTAGGAGCTCAAGAATATAGTAAGCTACTACTGAACGGATTTCAGAACGTCCAAGAAGGGGTTATTGCCCAAAACACGAAGTTTGGGTGGATACTGTCTGGAATATGCGATAGTGATAAGAGCGTAAACACAGTAAGAATACTAAGCATGACAACAAGAACTACAGAGATGGAAGACCTACGTAAATTTTGGGAGTTAGAAGAAGTAGGAGGAAATATAAACCTAAGTAGTGAAGATGAACAATGTGAAACATTTTACAAAAATACAACAGTCAGAAACGAAAATGGAAGTTACACAGTCCGATTACCTTTAAAAACCCCAACCCAAGAATATGGTGATTCACGTCGAAGAGCAGTAGCACGACTTCTACAATTAGAGAAGAGGTTTGCGAAAGATAACCAACTGAAAAAACAATATCAAGAATTTTTAAATGAGTATTTGAATCTAGGACATATGAAAAAAGTGCCTAAAGAGGACAATTATAACGGAAAATACTATATACCACACCAACCCGTGGTAAATGAAAACTCCCTCACGACAAAATTGAGGGTAGTCTTTGACGCATCCAGCAAAGCAAGTAAAAAAGACTTAAGCCTTAACGACAACATGTATAAAGGACCAAGACTCCAACAAGACTTAGCCACAATATTATTGAGATGGCGTAAACATAAATTTGTGTTCATGGCAGACATAGAAAAAATGTACCGCTTTATTAAAATACACAATCAAGACTATTCGTGTCAACAAATACTGTGGAGAGATTCACCAAAAGATAACATAACTGAATATGAATTAACGACTGTAACATATGGCACGACGTCAGCACCATACTTAGCAGTTAAAACACTTCAACAATTAGCAATAGATGAAAAAGTTAATTTCCCGTTGGCCAGTAGCATCGCATTGGAAGATTTCTACGTAGACGATGTGCTATCAGGAAATGACACAATCGACTCTACAAAACAACTACAAACTAAACTGATTCAACTACTGAACACAGGAGGTTTTAACCTTAGAAAGTGGTCATCTAATTGTGTCGAGTTACTGCAAAACATACCAGAAGAAAACAAAGATGGAACAATGATGAAAATACCATTAGACGAAACAAGGAAGTCATTAGGAGTTATATGGTCGCCTTTAGAAGACCAATTCAGATTCCAAGTTACAGTTAATATAAATGAGAAACCTACGAAACGATTTATACTGTCGGAAGTGGCAAAATTATTTGATCCGCTGGGGTGGCTCGCACCGGTAATAATTACAATGAAATTGATGATTCAACAGCTTTGGGTAAACGGCTCAGATTGGGATCAACCACTAGAAGAAGACATAAGAAGAAAATGGATAGAAATCCAAAATGAACTAAAGGCACTCGAGAAAATATCAATTCCAAGGTGGTGCCATTACACAAAAACGACAAAAGTAGAGTTACATGGGTTCTGCGATGCTTCAGAGAAAGCGTATGGGGCAGTGGTATATTGCAGAATCAAAAACAACAATAATTCCTATAATATTGTGTTACTACAAGCAAAATCGAAAGTGGCGCCAAAGAAACAGAAAACAACACTTCCCAAATTAGAGCTCTGTGCTGCAACTCTATTAGCACAACTGATGGTGAAGGTATTAGAAGCAATGAAGTTTGAAGATCCAGATGTATATTGCTGGACAGACTCAATAATAACTCTTGGATGGATTAAGGGAAATGTAGAAAGATGGAAAACATTTGTAGCAAACAGAGTATCAGAGGTCCAAAGATTATTACCAAAAGCCACATGGAACCACGTTGTGTCAGACCAGAATCGATGTCATATCAAGAGGAATATCACCAAGTTACTTAGAAAACCTGTCCCTCTGGTGGAACGGACCAGAATTTCTGAGACGTGAAGATATTCCAACCACACAATTAATACCCGAAATACATGAAGAGGTAAAGAAATCACATCATATTACCATTGACACGGAGCAAGAAAACTATATATGAGAACGATTTTCAAGTTTCCAGAGAATGGTACGAGTACTATCATATTGTCGGAGAATGAAGAATAAATTAACAAACAAAGGACTACTCACTTGTCAAGAAATCATCATCATCATCATCATTTCAGCCATAGGACGTCCACTGCTGGACATAGGCCTCCCCTAATGATTTCCAATAAGACCGGTTGATAGCGGTTTGCATCCAGCGCGATCCTGCGGTTCTAATAAGGTCATCCGTCCACCTTGTGGGTGGACGTCCTACGCTGCGCTTGCCGGTACGTGGTCTCCACTCGAGAACTTTTCGACCCCATCGGTCATCAGTTCTCCGCGCTATGTGCCCTGCCCATTGCCACTTCAACTTGCCAATCCGCTGAGCTATGTCGGTAACCTTGGTTCTTCTACGGATCTCCTCATTCCTGATTCGATCTCGCAGAGAAACTCCGAGCATAGCCCTCTCCATGGCTCGTTGGGCTACTTGGAGCTTACTAATAAGGCCCATAGTGAGAGACCACGTTTCTGTGCCATAAGTCATCACTGGCAACACACACTGGTCGAAAACTTTCGACTTGAGGCACTGAGGTATGTCAGACAAGAAGACGTTACGCAATTTTCCAAACGCTGCCCAACCGAGTTGGATTCGGCGATTGGCCTCTTTCTTGAAGTCGGACCTACCTAACTGGACTACTTGTCCCAGGTAGACGTACGAGTCAACGACTTCAAGAACCGAGTTCCCAACTGAAATAGGGGTGGGTACAACATGAGAATTACACATGACCTTTGTCTTATCCATGTTCATTTTAAGACCCACCTGTTGAGAGACTCGATTAAGGCCTTCGAGCATCGTGCTGAGTTCTTCCATCGACTTTGCCATGACTACGATATCGTCGGCAAATCGAAGGTGAGTGATGTATTCGCCATTGATGTTGATGCCGAGTCCTTTCCATTCCAGGAGCTTAAAGGCGTTCTCCAGAGTAGTAGTAAACAGTTTCGGAGATATTACGTCTCCCTGTCTTACGCCTCTCTTCAAAGGGATCGCCTTGGAGCTCTCTTCCTGTACTCGAACCGACATAGTGGCGTTATTATACAAACACTTCAGCACTTCAATGTACCGATGGTCAATACGGCATCGTTGAAGAGACTCAAGCACAGCCCACGTCTCAACCGAATCAAAGGCTTTCTCATAGTCCACAAACGCCAAGCAAAGTGGCAGGTTATACTCCTCGGTCTTCTGTATAACCTGCCGCAGCGTATGTATGTGGTCCATGGTGCCAAAGCCCTTCCGGAAACCGGCTTGTTCGGCAGGCTGGAAGTCATCAAGCCTGCGTTCGAGACGATTCGTAATGACCCTTGAAAACAACTTATAAACATGGCTCAGAAGCGAGATGGGTCTGTAGTTTTTCAATAAGGTGTTGTCACCTTTTTTGAAGAACAACACCACCACGCTTCTGTTCCACGCTTCTGGCGTTATGCCCTCGAGGACGACGGTGTTAAAAAGCTTCTGAAGGACTTTTAGTACCGGCGTTCCACCCGCTTTCAGAAGCTCTGAAGTGATTCCGTCGTCACCCGGCGCCTTATTGTTCTTAAGTTGGTTCAGGGCCATCCTAATCTCGTATAGGCTAATGTCCGGGATGTCTTCGGTGAAGTGTCGGGTCAGCTTGGCTCTTGGGTCTTTGGCCGTGCTGTTTACAGGCTTTGCTACCGAGGCGTATAACTGTCCGTAAAACTTTTCGATCTCCTGCAATACCTCTGCCTTGGTTGACGCTATACTGCCATCTTCTCTCTTCAGCTTTGTCAACTGGCTTTGCCCAATAGAAAAATGCCTCGCGAACACTTTGGAGCCTTTGTTCCGCTCTATTGTCTCTTTAACATGTTTAGTATTAAAGAGACGAATGTCGCACCGCACCGATTTTGAAATCTGTCTATTGAGCCGCCTGTATGACTTTACATCATCGGAAGACTGCAGTCTTAGCGAGCGTCGTTTGGCCATGAGATTTAGAGTATGATCGGAGAATTTCTTAGGTTTATCTGAACGGCGGGGTCTAAAGAACTTAGAACCCACCGTTTGGACAGTTTCTACGAGCCCGTTATTGATCTCGTCCACCGACGCAAAGTTCTCCAGGCAAGCAAAGCGATTTGAGAGCTCGAGCTGAAAGTTCTCGGGGTTTTGTATGTGGGCACGAGTAGGTCGGAGCGTAGACTTCATCAGGCGGGACCTTTCGAGTTTAACGTTGATATTCAGTTTGCCTCGCACGATTCTGTGATCACTGCCAGTTTTTACCCTGTGGATCACGGAGACGTCGTTGAATATCCGTTTCTCGCTAGTCATGATGAAGTCTATCTCATTTCTCGTGGTACCGTCGGGACTCATCCAGGTCCATTTCCTGCGAGGTGGCTTCTGGAAGAAAGAGTTCATCATGAAGAGTTCCTCTTTCTCCAGAAAGTCTGCCAGCATGTGGCCCCTGGGGTTCCGTTGCCCACATCCAAATTGCCCCACTCTCAACTCATCATCGCTTTTCTTGCCCGACTTTGCGTTGAAGTCTCCCATAACAACCGTGAAGCGGGTCTTAGACGTATGTATGGCCCGACTTACGTCCTCATACATAGCCTCCACTTCATCATCTGGGTGTGACGAGGTCGGTGCGTATACCTGGATGACCTTCAACGAATATCGTTTGGATATTCTGAGTATCAGGTATACAACCCTACTCGACACACTTTCGATGGTAATGATGTTGTTAACGAGAGACCTGTGAACGAGAAAGCCGACACCACCTTGGGACCGTTGGTCACCTTCCCGGTAGTACAGTAGGTTGCCGGATTTCAGGGTTATCGTGTCCTCGCCCTCTCTACGGACTTCAGATAACCCCATAATATCCCATCGCAACCCACTCAACTCTTCTTCCAGTTCCGCAATCTTCTCATCAGTCCTCATGGTGCGCACGTTATATGTTGCCAGGGCCAGTCGTCGTCGGTTGGGGTGGCAGCCGGATCTCTGCCGGGGATTCTTAGCACCCCTTGCTCCGCCGTTACCGTGGTCGCTGCCGGAACCAGGACTAGCGGAGCTGCCGGGGACTGGGGGCCTGGTTTCATTTTGTGCAATCATAAGGGGGATTTGCCCATAATTGCCGCGCTGGGCAAGCGTGTTGGCAATCGCAGGGCGTAGCTCTCGCGACAGGGATGCTGCTGCCCATCCCCGCCCTGTTGCACTTGAGCTACGCTGTTCTGGATGGGTATACCGCCAACTGTCGGTTCCGTAGTACCTCAGTCGGCTCTTACGACACCTGGTACAAAAGGGGGGGGCTATTCTACTCTGCCGGCACCCCACGGCCAAGAAATAGAATCAACAAAAAATAAAATTATATCTCAAATCCAAAAACAAACATTTAAACCAGAATATGAGGCCATAAAGAAAGGACAAAAGTTGGCAAAAAAGAATAAACTAGCAAGTCTAGACCCATTTATTGATGAAGTAGGAGTAATGAGACTCGGAGGAAGATTGGAAAACGCAAACATACCATATGACCAAAAACATCCAATAATTCTTCCATACAAGCACCACGTATCTTCAATATTAATCGGAGATGCTCATCTAAAATTGTTACATGGCACTAACAACCAAACTTTGGCGTACCTACGACAAAAGTATTGGATTATTGGAGGAAAACGAATGACAAAGAAGTACATTAAAGAATGCGTAAAATGCATAAGATACAAAGCAACAACAAACACTCAAAAGATGGGGAACCTACCAACTACCAGAGTAACTGAATCATACCCATTTTGTCACACGGGAATCGATTTTGCTGGACCAATTCAAGTAAGAGCAGCAAAAGGAAGAGGACATAAATCCTATAAAGGTTATATTGCTGTATTCATTTGTTTATCAGTCAAAGCAATACATCTAGAACTAGTTGGAGACTTATCAACAGAGTCGTTTATCGCGGCACTTAGGAGATTTATTGCGCGAAGAGGACCAGTATCGCACATATACAGTGACAACGCAACAAATTTTGTTGGAGCATCCAATCTACTTTATCAAGAGATGTTAGAGATCAGTCAGACGAACGAAGTACAAAATACCTTAACAAACATAGGAATCCAGTGGCACTTCGCACCACCATTATCGCCACACTTTGGAGGTATATGGGAAGCAG
Organism: Hypomecis punctinalis; assembly: GCA_949316475.1. Taxonomy (NCBI): domain Eukaryota; kingdom Metazoa; phylum Arthropoda; class Insecta; order Lepidoptera; family Geometridae; genus Hypomecis; species Hypomecis punctinalis. Next base: position 4,065,078 of record OX438809.1, read on the forward strand.
GAGTGAAATCCATGAAACACCATTTGAAGAGAGTTATTGGAGAGCAAACACTGACTTACGAAGAGTTAACTACGTTTCTCCAACAAGTTGAGGCGTGTTTAAACTCAAGACCATTATGCGCATTGACAGAAGATCCCGACGATAACGTAGTACTGACACCAAGTCACTTTTTAATAGGAAGAGAAGCCATAGGAACGCCAGATCCTTTAGATACTGTGAACATTACTTTGACAAACAGATGGAAGCAAGTACAAAAAATGAAGAGAGAATTATGGAAAGCCTGGTCTAAAGACTACCTACATCAATTACAACAAAGATATAAATGGAAAACTAACCAAGAAAATTTAGAGATCGGAACAGTGGTGCTCATGAAGGACGAAAACTTTAATCCAAGCAAATGGCCGCTAGCAAAAATAACGGCTGTTCATAAAGGGAAAGACAACCTGACAAGGGTCGTAACGCTAGAAAAAGCAAACGCATCAACTATGAAAAGATCTATTCATACTTTAATTCCATTAATAAAAGAAGACGAAGAACAGAAGAAAATACAGTCAAACTTGGCAACGGTACAAAGAACGTCAGCAATAAAGATACACAAAAAAAAAACACTAAAACAAACAAACCATCAAAGTGGTGGTTACCATTATTACTAATTTTCTACATTGCTAGCGGCATTTCAGCATCTTTTTACGCTGCAAAACTGCAAACAACCAGGATTATATGTTGAACAAGTTGGAACGACAAACATTGACCGAGGAGTTTTTCGCATTGAAACAACATATAACAGAAGCAACCTTAACGAAGATTCAGACAGTATAAAGAAAGTTACAAACCAAGTGAAAGAATTATGTAACAAAGCTGAAGTTATGATAGCAGATACGCATTGTAGGCAATTTGACCGACATTTATTAGAACAACAAGGAAAATTTGAAAGAACCAAAGATTTTTTATCAGAAACAGATCACACAAGAAGAAAGAGAGGATTATTGGAAGAATTCAAAACATGTTTACAAAAAGCAACTTCTTACATTTGCTTTCTTGGAGTCGTGAAGAACATGCAATTGCATGAGAATTGCATTGTTGACCAGATCTTTACAAACCACACCCAGGCCAAATGTTTCTCGAAATCTTTCAATTTAGTGAATAACATAATATGGCAACAACTGTACATGATAAATACGTGGATGTTCATAGCCAAAGAACCGGCTCCAGCACCTATAACGACGTCAGAAGCCCTATAGAAAACGAGACATGCGACACGACAACTTTAAAACTACCGGAGTTACCATCCTACGCTGAGAGCTGGCAGAATGTTCAATCTAATTGAACATAATATATCCGTTCCAAAATCTGCAAGATGCCGAAATTACCGTCCGCGACCTAGATACACCGGGCATCGGCACCTCCGCGGCGATTGCACGTGTGCTGACGGTGCGGTACACCGACACAGCACACAACAATAGGTTTTCTATGTAGATTGTAAGTGTTTTAGTATATAAGTTGATTGTTTTGAAATAAAAATTAATTACTACCGACGACTGGTTTTAATTCACCACCACCGAGAAGAACCCCACCTGGAGCAACCGAGGAAAATCCAGTACCTGGAGCAGCAAGAAGAGCCCAGAGGGAAACCGCCCGCCCAGCCAACCGGCTGCGACCAGAGGCTCTACCGCCCGCCCTCCACGAGGCTCCGCCCGCCCTACGCCGAGCGCTGCTCCGCCCGCCCGCCTTCCACGAGGTCACGTCCGCCCGCGACGAGCCGACCTCCGCGCACCGTCCAGCACTCCCGCTGGACCTAACCTTTTCCTTCCACTGCGGCATAAGACACCTTGCAGCCGTTGCCTTCTGCATCGTTCACGTGAGCCTGCGTGAACGGCAGTGGAGAATCATTCCCTGCGCACATCGCACGACGTGCGTATCCTTATACCTTCCCCCATTCCGCTTGTTGCCTTAGGTCGCCGGCAACAGGTTTTCCCGTACCTATCTGTATATGTGTATATATTGCTCTATGGTTAGGGCTAGGCATTATAGCTAGGTAGGTAGGTTAACTAGGGACCCAGTGGTGAGTATCCTTGATAGGAGAGTAGGGGTCTCTAACCTAGCTAGGGAACCGTAGGGAACTGGTAAGTATTGAGTGGAGTAGGGACCTTAGGGATAGGGTCCTGTAGGAAAATCTAGGGAATCTATCAATAGGTACTAGTTTGACATTGTCATATTAGATCGTAGGGTCTTGTAGGTAATGTTAGGTATTACAGATTGATAGGCTCCCTCTTAGCAACTTGCAGTTTGACTGTTACAGTACTCAGAGCTCCCGCTCTAGTGCTTTAATAGTTTCATCAGGCGTTTAGATAACTGCCAGTAGCCCATTGGCAGGTAGCTAAACGCTCTGAAGACTGTCAAGTCACAACGAACCTAGAGTAATACAGATTTACGACCTGCATTGCTCTGGGTTTTACATCAGGCGTTAGAGAATTTAGTAGTCGGGGACTATTACTGAAACTAACGCCTGAATGTTCTAGAAGAGTAATTGATTAGTTTTTTTAATATATGCTTAAATTTTGATTAAATAAATAAAATGTCACCTAAAAATGTAAACTGGCGCTCGAAGCCAAAATCATCGTGAAGTGTATCATGCGATTTTCGACTCTAAACATAGCAGCATAGATGCAAGAAGCGCGGGTGAAATCTGTTTTTTTTCATGGCATTAGGCGCACTCTTAAGTCATAATCAATCAATTACCTAAACAACGTAAGCAAGCAGTTACAAAAGTCCGAAATGCTCAGTCAATGTATAAGCTTTCGGTAATTTCACATTGCGATGTTCAAATAACTTTATGTAACTTTGCAAGTCCTTATTCCGTATTTTGATGGGGATGCAGTTGCTATGTATTCAAATATAAATATTATTTTAATTTAAATGAATAGTATCAAACCAAGTGAATAATATTATCGAACATGGGCAACTATTATTTCAAATGAGTAACTATTTATCGGGTTTGAGTTAGGATACAGATTGCGCGATTACCAAAAAATATTTTAGTACATATAATTAAAGATGATAAAAATGCATATTCAAAAGTATAAGATAGTTTGCGGGCTCGGCTTATGCGCTGAGATAGGATAAAGAAACCCTTGGTGTCGCGACCCACGGCTTGAAAAACACTGTTCTAGCTTAAGTTATTTAGTTCAAGTATTTTCTGTTTGATCTGATGTTATCTTGCATATTTGGTGTTGTGAATTTTTAATCCTTACCAGGAAAGCAATAACTCTCCATGTTGCCATGACACGTAATAGCCTCGTCCAGTTGTCGACGATCGTCCGACAAGACTGAGCAAGTTTGTTCATTAAGCCGGCGGCTGACCTGCTGGAAAATGTGGTAACTTTCTTCCAAGCTCCAGTTTACACAGCTTACCCACCTGTTTCCCCAATTTTTTTATTCAACAACAGATGTAAATAAGGCTTTTCAGTTCGACGTGGATACAATATCCGCCACGTGGATCCAATATTGACGTGGCTCAAACTCTGCCAAAGCAAGTAAGCATTCAATACAAATGCAAAGGAAATACGATACAAGATAACTGTATTAAAAAACCGAAAATACTTTTTAACTGTTCAATATGTTTATAATCCAGCAATTGGCGTAGCGCAGCACGTAGCACTTTGGGCAAGTATTGAAGGCAGTTTCAGGCAATCGAGAGAAGCCTTCCCGGACTTAAATCCGAGATTCTCTCGACGCTTGCTTAACCTACCAAGGGACAAACTTCGACGCTTAGTCGGACTTTAGAATTGGTGTTAAAAACAGTCCCCTATTCAGAGGATGCGTGGAGATAGAGAAAACAGCCGCGCACCAACTGCTAAACTGTAGCAGTGTGGCAGAACAACGAGTGAAAATCCTCGGGAGGACGCTACGGGGAGGCCTGAGCCGGCGTCAGCGAGCTGCTGGGCTATCACGCAGTTAAGGGCCTGAAGAGGCCCGTCTTGCGGAAATCGACCAGTCATCAAGTAGGGCACGTAGCTCGGAGGACTGATGACCTCATCAAGAATGTAAGATTGCGTTGGATGCAAACTGCTTCCAACCGGTCTTATTGTATGTCCATTGGGGAGGCTTATGTTTAGCAGTGGATGTCCATATATAGGATGGATAGATGACAAATATATTTATAGTAGCTAGGTAGGTGGTAACTTGCTGCAAGTGGGCATTGCTACTTACAAAACAGCAGGCGTAGACACTTAAAGGCCTTCAAAAGCTCTTCAACGCCGTCGTCTTCGAAGGCATAGCGCCAAAAGCATGGAACAAACGCGTGGTGGTGTTGTTCTTTAAGAAAGGTGACAAGACCTTATTGAAGAACTACAGACCCATCTTGCTTCTGAGCCATGTTTATAAGCTATTTTCAAGGGTCATTACGAGTCGTTTCAAGCGCAGGCTTTACGACTTCTAGCACTTTTCTATAGCACCATGGACCACGTACATACTAAGCGAAAGCCAAAGCGACCCTACGGGTAGTATCGTTACTTTTGTATTTTTAGCATTAAGTTATAAAATCGAGTGTTAACGCCTGATAAAATTGTAACACTTCTCGTAGCAAAATTGCTAGAGCACCTTCAAAAAACGTGTAATCTATTTTCACAATGTGTTAAGTCTTATTCAAAGGAAAATTTTAAATCCTATTTCCTATCCTACTTAAAATGTCATTGTATTTCATTTTTGACCGACGGACCACCGGAGGAGGTATACAATTCGACGCGTATTTTTATTTTTTTACGTATAACTTTTTTCATAGTGGTCTGATTTCAATAATTATTTTTTTCTTAGAAAGAGTATACTTCGAAATTGGTTCCATTTAAATTTTATCGAAATCGGCTGAGCCATTCTTGATAAATCAACAATAATGTGATAAATGTTACATCGATCCGTGCATAATATTAGCGTTCTAGCGATGCGCCTCGGCTTCGCACAAATGTATTATGCTTATAAACATTTCTCTTGAATTACTCTATCTATTAAAACAAACTGCATCAAAATCCGTTGCGTAGTTTCAAAGATATAAGCAAACATGGGGACAGACAGCGGAAAGCGACTTTGTTTTATAATATGTAATGATTCTGTACACGGGTGAAACCGGTCATGCTATTTTTTGCAAAAAATAATTATTAAACGCAGAGTTATTTCGAAGGTTAATCCATATTGACTGCCTCGGTGGCTCAGTGGTTGGTGACCCTGACTTCTGGATCAGAGAGGCGTGGGTTCGATTCCCACCAGGGCAAGCATTTTTGTGATGAACATAGAAGTTTGCCCTGTGTCTGGGTGTTATTTAGGTACTATCTATATAAGTATGTATTTAAAATAAGTATATGTAGTATATCAGTCTCTGGCAGCCATATCACAAGCTTTGCTTAGTTTGGGGTCAGAGACCGTGTGTGAGATGTCCCCCAATATTTATTATTTATTATTATTATTATTTACTATATTTTGTTCGTACAAGTATTCACTTGTACGAACAAAATATGGATTAATTTTAATTAATTAATTTTAATTCTAAAATCGATAAAACAGACTAAGTACTACAAATATAATTCTGCGTTTATTAAAGTAAGGTGGTTTATGCACCAAATTAAATATTATTATTATTATATACTATGGGACTAATCGCGCACTAAAATTACAAGATAAATAAATACGTCCTCAGCGGAACGATAAACCGAAGCAGTTATGCCTGAGTCTATCTTCCCGCTAAAGTATAAGGGTGTCTTCAAATCCCGTGTGTGTCTTTAATTAGGTATCATCTAGATAAGCGTGCTACACCCTAGACAGCATATCTGTTTAACATCAGACAGTATGTAGTCAAACGCAAATATAACAGCAATAAAAAAAATGTCGTACAGGTTAAAAGACTGGCAGAGGACCGCTTGACGTGGAAGTTGCTCCACCGACAAGATCCTTGGTCTTAAATTTTGAAAAAATGACATTTTGTACATCCCACGAAGATAAAAAGTAATATTCCGACGATTGATCCTCAGAATTTCAAGACGAATAATTAACTAAGAAAATAACGAGCGCCCGTTCTCGTTATTCTTTCCGTTATTCGTTACCGGCGTTATGTTATTCCGTTATTTTTTACTGCCGAGAAGGGTTGAACGGTTATGGGGGTGGAAAATAAGAGTAATGTAAAGGCAGTGGTCATTACGGGATCATTGAGCTCAGACATCTGTCTCATTATCATCATCTTAGACTGTCTCGGTGGCTCAGTGGTTAAGTGACCCTGACTACGGGATCAAAGAAGCATGGGTTCGATTCCCACTCAGGGCAAGTATTTATGTAATAAACATAGGTTCTGTGTCTGGGTGTTATTTGGGTATTATCAACATATATAAATAAAACAGTACTTATATTTCTAAACTCAATTTATCAATTTATGCACATTTATTTGTCAGCGTCACATCCAGAACTGGAGAAAGCACAGAGAAAGGTTGGATGGCGTCATCAAGGATTAAACCAACGGTACTCAAACTTTAGAAAAAATTAAACTTAAAAAAAAAAAACAAAAAAAAAATAATAATGCTTCAAAAAAGATAAGCTTAGCCGCAACCGGCATAGAGACAGATAATGAAAAAAATAATAACAAAACTGCGAAACCAGGCACAATTCCCTTTTATTTCCAGAGGAAAACAAGCAATCCGCCAATAAATAAGTCTCCGAAAGAATTTTTTCGTACCCCGCGATAGTAGTTCCGTCAGTCCTCTTAATAGTAGTTCTCCTAATAATAATAGAAGAAATCTTAAAACATACAACAGCTAAGTTCCTTTAACAGAATTTACTGTCCTTCATCAAAATATTGCAGGATTAGTTGGTAAATTAGACCTTTTACAAGTTTTACTACAGGATTTTACAAAAAATGGATGTCCTATTGATGCTATAGGCATTTCAGAAGTTCTAGCCAAATGTGGCGATGAAAATAATATAAAACTCAAAGGGTACAAATTAGTTTCACACTTCTTCAGAAAACAAAAAAGACGTGGGGGTGTTTGCATTCTTCTCAAAAAAGATATAGAATACAAGGAAATGCCTTTCTTCAATCAACTTTCTATTGAACACAGTTTTGAATGTTGCGGGGTAGAATTACCAACTCAGAAATGCATCATGGTATGTATTTACAGAACAGAAAATATAAATGTGTTATTTGAAAAAATAGAGATACTACATAAATTATATAAAAGTGGGAAATCTAACAGGAAAATAATATTTTTGGGAGATTATAACCTTAATATATTAAAAACAAATAAAAAAACAAAAGAACTGAATGATATACTAAATAATTACGGATTCACAATACACATCAATGAACCAACAAGATTAAATACATGCATAGACAATATAATGAGTAATATTCCAGATGCCACAGGGAAAGTTCATTATACTGGCTTATCAGATCATACAGGACAGACACTGAAATTTACCACACAGACAACAAAGGCTTCACCTAAGTATTATTACATCAAAAAAAGAGACTATGAAAAAGACAATATTGATAAATTTAAAAAACACCTTGCCAGTTTATCCTTTGAAGAAGTATATGACAGTGATAATTTAAATTCTGCTTTTACAATGTTTCATGATATTTTTACATTGTTATATAAACTATGTTTTCCTGTTATAAAGGTACGAGTATCAACCAATGACAAAAAAATCAGATGGATAACAAAGGGTATTAGAAAATCATGTGCTACAAAACGGCGACTAAGATACGCTTATTATAAAAACAAAAATGAAAACTCTAAAATTCAATATAGGAATTATGCACAATGTCTAAAAACATGTATGCGCCAGTCACAGAAAAAAATAAACAAACAGATTATATCCAAATCAAAAAACAAATGTAAAGCTACATGGGATATAATTAAGAATAATGGGTATATAAAAACTAGTACTATTGAAAAAATTAAAAATGATAACAAATTAATTGAAGACCCAGTTCAGATTGCGAATATATTCAACAAAAACTTTATAGACACAACTAATAATAATCCTATAGATAGTAAAAGTATAGGCTTTACACCCAATAAAAACACTAATAGCAACCCTTCTAGCCTATTCTTACAACCCACCAGTCCAAACGAGGTTGTAGCTGTCATAAAATCACTCAATAATACTACTTCGGTAGGTTATGATGAAATAAATACACGAATACTGAAACTATGTAACAATGAATGTGCAATAATTCTTAGTTATCTAATAAACATGTCTTTTGAACAAGGTACCTTTCCAGATGCCTTAAAAATGTCTACTATAAAACCCCTACACAAAAAAAATAACAAATATGACATTAATAATTATAGGCCTATAGCTTTAATACCCATTTTGTCAAAATTATTTGAAAAAGTCATGCACAAGAGATTATACAGTTTTATCATAAAACACGACATTTTAAAAACAGAACAAAATTGGTTTCAAAAAAACAAATCATCTACATTAGCTAGTTTTACATTGGTTAAAACCATAACAGAGCACATTAACGCGAAAAACGCAGTAGCAGTAGTTTACTTCGATATGAGTAAAGCATTCGATTTTGTTTGCCACAAAACACTGCTTAAAAAACTCGAAAAATGTGGAATCCGTGGGCTTGCTTATAATTGGATTATGAGTTACCTGAGTAAAAGAAAACAACGAGTAGAGATAAAAAATATTAGTAAACATAACTTTTTAGATAGTTTCTTCTCAGACTATAATTACAACGAATCTGGTGCCCCAGGGCAGTGTTTTAGGGCCCCTTTTATTTTTATTGTATATAAATGACCTCCCAAACATTATTCCTCATAAATCCGTTCTTTTTGCCGATGACATATGCATTATAATTCCAAAACAAAAGAACATAAATTTCGAGGACAACATTAATGACACAATTAAAACTGTAGTAGAATGGTTAAACAGAAATAACTTAATAGTTAATATAGACAAAACCAAGTTTATGCAATTCTACAATATAAAGACAAAACCTCAAAACCTAAAAATTGTGTATCAGGGCAACCAAATAAAAGAAACAAATACAGCCACATTTCTTGGTATTAATATAGATAGTCACTGTAATTGGAAAGCGCATGTAGAAAAAGTTTGCTCGAAACTTATCAGCTTCGCATTTGCTCTTCGCAGATTGTCCTTAGTAGCTTCAAGAAAGACCGCCCTTATGGCTTACCATGGATATGTAGCGTGAATTTTAAGATATGGGTTGATAATTTGGGGCAACTCAGTTGAACATGAGAGAACTTTCATTGCTCAAAAACGGTGCATACGAGCAATCTGTTGTGCTGGACCCTTAGATTCGTGCAAGCCATTATTCAAAGAATTGAAGGTGCTTCCGCTTCCATCGATGTACATCTTTGAAATGTGTATCTTTGTTAAAAAACACCCAGAACTATTTAATAGACTGTCAGATAATCGTAAATATAACACAAGATATCCTAACAAACTCGTATTTCCACAATATAATAATGAACTTTACCGACGTAACTGTTCTATAATGGCTCTAAGAGTTTACAACAAACTTCCAAAATCACTTCGATTACTTCCTTATTCTAAACTACGAGTCAAGCTTTTCAAATGGTTAGCCGAGCGCAACTTTTACAAAATCAAAGATTTTCTTGAATACAATGACAACAGATAATCGCGCTTCGGCGCGTCCACATTCAGGCCCAAACCAGGGCCGAGCTTTGCTAGACAGAGGCACGAAAAATGGGATGAAGTATTCTATGGCGGTACGAAACACATCTGTCACGGCATCCGCGCACGTAGGAGGATCATCGGAAGAAAAGCACACCGGCTGCCAAGGAGAAGATGCAAAGAAACACCGCATCTCATCCCAATCCGCTAACTTGTACCGCCACAACCGTTGTGACCCTTTGGGGCTGGGGTCTAAAGGGGAGTAGATGGATACAGATTTCACCAGACAATGATCAAATGCACCTAACGGTGAGGAAATCGCCACTGAATAACGGTCTGGATCGGTAGTTAGCAGAAGGTCCAAGCAGTAGGCTGTGTGCGAGTCAACGTCAGGTACCCGAGTGGCGCCTTGAACCAGCTGGGTGAGATTAAGTGTCAAAGCAAGCTTACGCGTCTCTAGCCCAGCATGATTTGTGTCCAGGTATGGGTGAAGCCACTCTTTGGCGAGTCAGCACAGGTGACAGCTTGCTGAGAAGCAAATAAATTTGCTTTCTCCACCGCGGTATGGGCCAGCGAACCATTGGGTTTCAGCAACGGAGGCATTGAGGGGCGGCAGAAGTTCGCTGGAAGAAATATGGCATTAAAGAAATAGTATAAATAAACACAATGTGCTACCTGCCCAATAATCTAAGAAAATCATTTTTTTCCGACGTACTTACTCACTACATGCGTTGCGATATGGTTAAAATAAACGTAAATAAGCTGTATTGCTGCCAAACTTGTGTGATCAACCGTTCCGCGGTATTGTTTTGACAGCAAAACGGGCGCATCTTATGGGCTATTAGAGATCGTGTGACATCTATCAGGAGCGAATCAGCGTGAGGAATCTGTTGGCGCGATAACTCAATTTCGCTACTTTTGTAGATACGCGGTATTTACAAAATGCTCATAAGCGGTATTGAAGTATCACCGACGATATAGTCCATAATTTAAATAAACTAGCCTCCAAGTACTATAATTTTAACTAAATCTAATTAATATAATTGTTATCACTACACCTTTATAAAGTGTATAGTCTTTGATTATATAATTAAAGTGAATAGTAGATCATTATCACTAACAATTGTTACTATGAGGACCATTCAGAATACAAGAAAAATCATCAGATAATCCATTTCTGCCATAATAATTTTGTATTTATTCATGGATGATCTCAGGTTTATAGAATAACATATTTTAAGCATAAGATAAAGTTAATATTAGATAGGTATTATTGTTATAAATTGTATAATTTATAAACGGTTGACTCCAAACATGCATACGAATATTTTAAATAATAATTTTGTAAATGGCTGATTATTATTATTTATTAATGTAAGTAATGCTTATGGTAGGTAACCATCTATAACGACTCTAGTCCGAGTCTTAGGGACCTGCCTTAGGAGCTACCATATTGCTTATTGCATGTCCGCTCGGACAAACTGTTGAAACCAATAATGTACTTTTAACACCTTTGTAATGACACAGTTTAAATCAATAAAATTTTCTTTACTTTACTTTACTTTTAGAGCTAATCAACACTTAAAAGAAATATTCCTAAAATATTATGTCTTTGCCTTTGTCTTTGACTTATTTTATATTAATTTATTCAGATTTAAAAAAAGTAAAATAGCATAACTGTAATTACTATAAATTGTTGTTGTTGTTCATGAGCCGGCTGTGTCCCACTACTGGATCAGGGCCATAGATTAATATAAACAAAATTATTTTGTTTTTAAAATGACTTAGTGAAACAAATACAAGACTAACACTCCTTCGTATAGGCTCCGAAACTACTGAACTGATTTGACAAAATATTTCACTGTTGGAAAGCTTCACTATCCCCCTTACTATTTGACTGCCTCGGTGGCTCAGTGGTTAGTGACCCTAACTTCTGGATCAAAGAGGCGTGGGTTCGATCCCCACCCAGGGTAAATATTTATGTGATGAACATAAGTGTTTGCTCTGTCTGGGTGTTACTTAGTTACTATATATATAAGTATGTATTTAAAAATAAGTATATGTAGTATATCAGTCTCTGGCAGCCATATCACAAGCTTTGCTTAGTTTGGGGCCAGAGGCCGTGTGTAAGGTGTCCCAAAATATTTATTTATTTGTCTTCTTTAGCCAATCTAAACTAGCTGCCCAGCTAGTTAGATTAAGCTTAGGTCTTTATTTTAAAACACGAAATCAAATGTTGGTTCCACCGAAACAACACTGGGGTCGAAAAGTCCGCAAGTGGAGACCACGTACCGGCAAGCGCAGCGTACGACGTCCACCCACAATGTAGACAAATGAGCTCATCAAAAACGCACGATCGCGCTGGATGCAAGCCGCTTCAAAATCATCTTATTGGAGATCCATAGGGGCGACCTATGTTCAGCAGTGGATGTCCTATAGCGAATAGATTGAACCCACTTTGGGAATCGTTGGATAAATGATAATATCTAAAGGAAAAGATGATTTTTATTTCGTGCCACCTAAATAATTTAGTGCAATTTTGGAACTCATTTGAAGACTTGTAATTACTTTGTAAATTAACAACTTTTGTAATTACAAATTAACAATTTTACAACTGTCCTGGGAGCTTTCCGGCTCGCCGGAAGTTGACGTCATAGACTAGATTAAAGATGAAATATTTTGACTAAGTAATAAGATTAGGCTGTGGTATTTAGAATTTAAGTTTAATGAGTTTTTGAATTTCCCTTATATTGAACTGCTAGCTTTTTTATGGTTAAGAAATATCTAATCTTTAAAATATTATGTAGGTATGGGTAGAGAAGAGTGGTAAGCCGTGGTAGTCTAGTGGTAGTAACACCCGACCTGCAATGGTGAGGTTGTGGGTTCAAATCCCGATCCCGTACCAATGAGTTTCTTTGGAACTTATATGTATACGGAATTTCACACCATTGACTTTTCGGTAAAGGAAAAACATCGTGATGCAACTTGCATACGTCCGTAGAAGAAATTCGATGGGGTATGTGAATCCACCAACTCGCACTGGGCCAGCGTGGTGGTTATGGCCCAATCACCCTTCGTGGGTAGGCCTACGTCCTGCAGTGGACTATTAAAAAAGCTGGTACAGTACAGTACAGTGCATGAGTAGAGTATGCATGATATAGGTATTGTTGGGTATGCATTTAGAGATGGATTCTGAAACGCGTATCCATAATATTATGATATGCTATGGAAAATCACTAAACGTCTTTATATTATAAATATGAATGCGAAAGAGTATTTGTTTGTTTGTTTGTCACTCTATCACGAGCAAACGAACATCGGGTTCACTTGATTTTCTTTTTTAATTTTTTTTGCATACCGTACCGTATTAGCCTTATTAATAGTCCACTGAAGGACGTAGGCTTACCCATGAAAGGCGATTGAGCGATATCCACCACGCTGGCCCGGTGCGGTTGGTGAATTCACACACGCCATCGAATTTCTTCTACGTACGTTTGCAGGTTGCCTCACGATGTTTTGTTTCACCGGAAAGCCAGTGGTGTGGAATACCGTACATAAGTTCCAAGGAAACTCATAGGTACGGGTCCAGGACTTGAACCTACGACTTCAAGAATGAAAACCTGTGTATCAAGTTTGATCGACATTCGTTGAAAAATGCAAACAAATAGAGACAAAACACTCTTACTAGACAGATTCCGGACTGAGGAAAGCAAAATCGTCGTATGGAAGCATAGAAATTTGCTTCGCTTCGGTCAAAAATCACGAAGACGACGAACATCAGAACCCTGGCTGAGGTCAGTATTCGTACCAAAACTGTGCCATTTTGGTACTAGTACGGTCGCCAGGCAGTTCCGAATTGCGTAGAATATACGAATATTACAAAGGTGGGCATACTCGGTGCGATAAACTGATCAGTTTAACAAAAAAACCTTGACAAAAATATTACCTTGCTATATGCATGTATGAAAAAGAAGAAGGGCTCCTCTAAATTGCTATTATAATTACGATGGCGCCTCTAAAATTGAGCCTTAAGTACCTGTTATACTATATGTTATACTTAAGTACCACACACACACACAAACACACACACCAGTGCCTCATATGATATATATAGTATATACAAGCGAAAGAGACTAGATTCTGCATCACAGGTAGAGCCTAACGCAGGGTCTAGGGTACCTTTAAAAACCTAGTAACAACGTATATATAAGAATACCTATATATAAAACTAGCGACCCGCCCCGGCTTCGCACAGGTGTTTCATACATATAAATCTTTCGCTTGAATTACTCTATCTATTAAAAAAACCGCATCAAAATCCGTTGCGTAGTTTTAAAGATATAAGCATACATCGGAACAGACAGTGAGAAGCGACTTTGTTGTATACTATGTAGACTAAGAGAATGAATAGCTAAAGTACCTACCGTTACTTATTAATACTCTGAGTATGACTGTAGTGATGCTCGTATACTGTAATCGGTACTTTTCTCTAAGTTGCCTATTGTAGCGAGTAATAGAAAGTTATAATTAATCATAGCGATTTGATTTGGCGTTTTTCAGCGATCATTGAAATTAAGCAATGTTCAACACGATCAGTCTTGGGATCAAAAAAAAATCAAAAAAAATCAATTTATTTCAAAACTTTGTACAAACATGGATAGTGCAGCCATAGCCATGCAAACTAGGTGAGTTCACACCTGTCTTTTGATGGATAGCCTTCCCTAGAGTGAAGCTTATTATTGTACAGATGATGATGTATTATGTCGCAGGCAATTTGTATGATTCCGCCGTTTACATACGGCGTCGTCAGTTTAAAAACGCTCGCAGTTATGTAAAATGCCGAAGGCAAAATGACAACTCGATCAATTGTAATAATTTCAACGTCGGTTGTAGTTTTAGGGTGACCATGACAAAACACATTTCAGACAAATCAATTCAATCAGATTGTGTATAATCTCGATATATAGTTTGTTTAACGGTTGGAGTGTACGAAAGGGGGCACTGAGCCTAAACCGACCTGCGGAATGTGATGGGATGTGGGAGTATAAGGGTGGGGAAATACTGACCTTGACTCCAAGACTTGACCCCTTGACTTTTACGCCAGGATACGCCAGTGGACCAAACTTAGTGACCTTAGGCCAAACTTATATAAGGTTTGTAGGTTAGGTTAGGTTTGAACAGTGAAAACAACGCGCGAGCCGAGCGAGCAAAGCGAGCGTGCCGCGGCAGCGGCCGGCGAAGCGCCAGAAATAATATGTCCTTATTACGAGTTTAGGACCTTCCGTTATATATGTACAGTAATATTAACTAACCAACATAATTTAAGCACTTATCTGAATTATTTCGACTTCAATTGTTTAGGTTAGCCTCCATTTGTATCCTCTGACCATTTTTTAACGATGGTCGATATGTAACAATCGGAAGACTCCTGTATATTTCAGGAGTCCTCGAAACACCAGATTCTATGGACACTTTAGCATTTTTTAAGTACGGGAAAACCTTGTAAGTTGTACACGGCGTGTTATTTGCTTTCGTTTAAGAATCGTAACTTTTTTTAATTCACTATAATAAATGTCTTTAAAATCATAAGTATTTTGCGAAAAGCCTTTTGTACATGTCGTATTTTCAATATTTTCTTGGGTCATAAAACCACTACTCGACGCCATTTTGTTTGTTTTGATCAACAGCGACGCGCGTGAAACGCGAGAACAAAGAAACAGAACTAAATACTTTAATTTGCCGCGGCATTATGTATACGGCGTTTCAATTGTCAATCAAATGTTTAGGCATTATATATAAGGCCACGGCAAAATACATTTTGCCTTCGGCATTTTACATAACTGCGAGCGTTTTTAAACTGACGACGCCGTATGTAAACGGCGGAATCATACAAATTGCCTGCGACATATACATACAAGAGATATTACTACTAGACAAATTTTGTTTTAGTTTTACATTTTTGCAAATTTATGAATGATGGGTGACCGCAAGTTGAGTAACCAACTGAGCAATACCGCGGCTCGGATGACAATTTAAATTGTAGGTGATGTTGATTTAACCGTTTAGCCGGGTCAAACGCTTTCAGGCGGCTTAAACTCTAACACCAGGGCTAGCCACCCGGTCTATACGAACTTAATCCTATAAATACAATAAT
This sequence comes from Hypomecis punctinalis, assembly GCA_949316475.1. Classification (NCBI taxonomy): domain Eukaryota; kingdom Metazoa; phylum Arthropoda; class Insecta; order Lepidoptera; family Geometridae; genus Hypomecis; species Hypomecis punctinalis. The sequence goes on from OX438809.1 coordinate 4,080,883, forward strand.
AGAACTTTGTTATTGAAACGTGGGCCGATTATAGCCATCAAATAAAACCACATGGAACAGTACAAAGCTGTTTTAGGTCAATGCAACAAAGCCGACAATTTCTGCAGTAGTTTCTCATACGCATAGTGTAATTTACTGCAGAACTAGGCAATGATTTGAAGTAGGTACTCGGCCTGAAAATAGCATACATTGAACCACCAACCCCTATAGGGCCAAGCGTAGCCACGAACTTCAGTTCTACCCTCGCCACCGCAGCGGGCGGTCGTGTCGCTCTGTCCTCCATAAATAATAATCGAATCGACATTTGAAAAATTAAACGAACTCCCGAGAGTTGGTACGTTGCGTGCGAAAAAAAATAAAATTCTAATTTCGAACGAAAATAAGTATCGTGGAACTTTTGCGTGTTTGCTAAAGTTTTGAGTGTGTGAGTGTGAAGTGCCTAATTATTAAGTAGATACGGTGGAATTTATGGAAAAAATTAAGTGAGTGAGTGTAGTGTTTTGCGTAAATTGATTTACTTAGTAAAAAGGTGAGTGTAGATATCAATATGGATCGAACGTTGGGTATATGTTTGACACTGTTAAAAGTTCCATGTTTTTCTTTCATCTCTATTCTCTACATTATTTAAATGAAAGTTTTATTAAATGTATTTTTGATTTTTATTACGAAAATTAATATGAAAATTAAATCAAATGGGTCAATGATTGAGAACAAAGATATCAAACAAATAATTGTATTGACGAATTAAAATTGTAGGTAATACTTGTAACATCTTAAATATTTTCGTTGGGAAAAACGCAAAGTATTTCGTTTGCAAACAAATTAAATTTTCCGCGTTTTATTCTGGCAGGAGCATTGTAGGTTTTTACGTACATATTTTTCATGTTTTCTGCTTTTATAGGCTCAAATTGGCGTGCTTACGTAATTGCGTGTCAAATTCCATATTTGATTAAAATTTTAGACTACGGATAGGTACCTACTGTTTTCAACTTGACCTTGTAAAATGTCTGACTAAACTTACTATATAATTTAATTAAATTGAAATAATCTTTTTAAGCTAAAATTAAAATGAAGTTATAATTAAGATTGAGCTAGATCCTAGCCGCTTTCAAACGGTCATTTTGGAAATTCATAGATGAGGCCTATGTTCAGCAGTAGATATACTATGCCTGTATGATGGATGAAATTATTGGCTTCCGAAGCTTTTTGACTACTCTGTACTGTACTGTATCAGCCTTTTTAATAGTCCACTGCAGGACGTAGGCCTACCCACGAAGGGTGTTTAGGCCATATCCACCACGCTGGTACAGTGCGGGTTGGTGGATTCACATACGCCATCGAATTTCTTTTACTGACATATGCTGGTTGCCTCACGATGTTTTACTTCACCGAAAAGCCAGTGGTGTTAAATTCCGTACATAAATTCCAAAGAACTCATTGGTACGGGACCGGGATTTGAACCCACGACCTCACGATTGTAAGGCGGGTTTCACTACCATTAGACCACCACGGCTTCGCACGGCACCATGACTACTCTATTGGACTGTAAAATTAACATTTGACAATATTACATTTCTGTTTTTGTATACTTAGACCGAGATAGGCTTAAAAGACTAAAGTATTTTCTAACGTCTAACAATTTTGATACTATTTGTATCAATCTTTTATTTGTTCACGAGATTTCGAGAAAACGCGAGTTCTTTAATTTTTATCTAAAATACGGTACGAATACGGTAGAAATGACTACAAGATTATTTTTTGCAAAAAATAGCATGACCGACTTCACCCGTGTACAGAATTCGCGAATATTTCGCACGGGTCGATGTAGCACTTTTCACATTATTGTTGATTTATCAAAAATGGCTCAGTCGATTTCGATAAATTTTAAATGGGACCAATCTCGAAGTATACTCTTTCCAATAAAAAAAATATTAAAATCGGACTACTACAAAAAAGTTATGCGTGGACATACAAAAAAAAAATATATATACACGTCGAAATGTCTCCTCCGGTGGTTCGTCGGTCAAAAAACCCGTGAGTGATTTTAAGTTTTATAAAGTAAAATATACACACAAAACAAACAAACAATAACACTTTATTAGACAACCACATTACATAAAAAATAAATTACAGGGACAAAACAATACAATTGTTTCTAACTGGCGGGCTAATCACTTTAAGCTATTTCTTCCAGGATTTCTTTAGATATATTCACAGAAAAACAAATTGAGTCGATCTTTTGTATAACACTTTATTAGACAACCACATTACATAAAAAATAAATTACAGGGACAAAACAATACAATTGTTTCTAACTGGCGGGCTTATCGCTTTAAGCTATTTCTTCCAGGATTTCTTTCGATATATTCACAGAAAAACTAATTGAGTCGATCTTTTGTCGATCCATTGCTCCGTATAACAGTAAAAAACAAACTTTTAGACTAAACTTATAAATGTTGTAATAATTATAGTATTTTATTCACACCAAAGTAAGTATACCCACAAAGATGTGATAGCACCCGGACAAGAAATTCTGATTCCCGGGTTTAAAGTCTTCCAAAGCGTTAATTAACATTTAAAGTAAGTTAGAAAAGTGGTTCTTCTTTGCAAATAAAATGTTTTAGCAATATATTTTTAAAAATCAAACATAATTTGTCATACGTCAGATACATACCAGAATCCGGAACTTGACAGCTAAATGCGAAAAATAAGCGACGCCAAAATACTTTAAGGAGGAAAAAAAGTCGGAATACGTTACGAACGCTACATAATTTTATGGTAGCCTAGAAGCCTTCCGACTTTCATAATTTAGCCTTTAACCCGTGACTCGGTTGGAAAGAATAAAAAAATGATATTTTGGTAAAAAGTTCGCGTGACGACACGGCATGTCTATGGTAATTATCTTGGGACGAATATGCAGATAGCATACCGACGTTACAACGGGTTGTTTGTTTGTTCATCTATTTATATAAATAAAAACGAATAGATGTTGTAAGCATCGCTAAAATTTGAGAACCGATTTGGCCAATTTTGGTTTTGAAAGTTCGGAAAAGATTTAAACGGCAAGAAATTCGATTCTCCCATCCAAAATGTAAGATTTATTATGTATTTTTATTCTATTCCGATGTAAGATGAATAAAGAAAGATTCCAATAATGAAATGTAAGATCTGGGTATGCTATTTTTTATTATTTTTATGCTCTGCAAAAGACTTTAGAAGGTGTAGGGCTCTATAATATCTAATACTCATCATAATGAATAACTTTTACTGCGGGATCACACGTGGAATTTCGAAAAAAGCAGCTGTTCCGTACATGAAGTTCAATGTCTCTTAATAAAACACTACATGAAAACATGAGCAGCAATTTTTTTTCGCGATTTCGAAGTCGTCCCATAGTAAACGTTCTTTATGAAGAACATATACAGGGATATTCCTAATCAATCAACGTCCTTTTAGGAGCTTATTCCGTACGTCACAACTAACAACTTTTGTTCTGCGACTGTTGTCAAAACTAAAAAAAATCAGCTGTTCTGTACATTTTGTCGCGGGTGAACGATATTTTTCTGTTGAACAACATTTTTTTTGGGATTTGAAAAAAAATCGTTGAATAAAACTTGTTAGTTTTGATGTACAGAATAAGCCTCTAAAAGGATGCTAATTGATTAGGAGTAACCCTGTATACCCTTCTGAAACTACGACTTCATATCCATTTAATCGTGACATTACTATTAAATTTTGATGTTTGACGTATAATATCTATAAATAGTTGTAACAATCTAATTAATGAGCTTTTGAGCAACTCATCTCTCACTTTGCAAACCCTCTTATTAGGTAGAAACATGTTGATACAGTTTCTTAAATAAGACCAATACCGTCTAACCACAAAAGTTTTACGCACAGATTAGACAATGTTTAGCAGTACAAATTGCGCAGTTAAACAGTGTTTAAATCTTTTGTGGTAAGGCGGATAATGTACATTATAATTATGCACATTACCACCGTCCAATACAAGGAACACTTAGTTCCTAACCTTGTCAAGAGATGGCGCCACACAGCAAATTAACTCGCGCAAGCGTTGTTTCTGAATATCTGTAGGGTGTTGAGTATTGAAACAAATCTGAGAGCTCTTGCATACTGCAATTTGCAAAATCTAAACAGTAGTTTTACTGAGAGTTCCCCCACTCGTGCTCCTTAGCTATCTGACTGAAGTTTTCTCCATGGTTCTACGAGCCGGATACAGTGTGTGTGTATCAGTATCAGTTAAACATGTTATCATTAAACCACTTTTTTATACATTTAAATATATAAAGAATGGTTCTCTGTAAAGTCGGTTTACGGAAGACAATTTTACGAGATAACGTCAAAAGAAGGTCGTTGCTTCAACAACAACTGAAACAAGCCGAACGGTTAGACCGATCATCCCTCTCTATCGCTTGTTCCGCGCTCTTGCTTGCACGCATGGCTCAGTCGGAACGTGATACTTTTTCGTGCAAGCAGCCGGCGTTCATCGATTTAAAAGAGGTTATCACGTCAATATTGAAAGTACCTGTCCCTCATACACCCTGCACAACAACACCTTGTTCCTTTCTTAATGTGACCTTGCACCATTTTTAGTGTTTTCTTGTTTAATTTTTTTCTTATAATTTGTACATAAACTGCACACAGTTGAAACCACGGGGCATAGCTGGTACAAACCTAATAATTGTTCGCCGCGGGCAATTCCTTGAAAGCAATTTCAAATTTGGAAAAACGACAATAGCAGTATGATTTATAATGGCGGTGTTCAAATAACGAACGAATTTCAAATAACGAACGTAATAAGTTCTGATTTCAAATTGTAAATGTAATAACGGTTGGTTTTGCCAAGACGGTATTTAATTATGTAATAGTTTTTAAGATCTAAAAATATTAGTTAATTACTATTTTGAGTATTGGTGTAAATGTTATAGGATTGTCAAAATTTAATAAACCGTGATTTAGCAAATATCTTAAGAATTTCGGAAGAGCACCAATAATAATTCGTTGCATATATTGTGTTTTTTTTTGAGAAAACGCAATTTATTGTGTTTAATTTTGCCTCCAGCGAACTTCATTGTACAAAATTCGAATCTCGAAAACAGATCTAACGATTTTGATTAAATTTGATATTTAAATAAAATTTAATATTTCTTCATAACTTGATCTAAATATAAGTAAGTTCGGTCGTATATATATTATATATATATAGTATAGGCCAAGTGGCTAGCCCTGGTGCTAGAGTTTTTGCAGGCCTCTACAATGACTATAAGTTGACAATAATTATGTCACGGTATTTCCGAAACAACACGAATTTCGATGTTTAGGGTTCCGTACCCAAAGGGTAAAAACTGGACCCTATTACTAAGACTCCGCTGTCCGTCTGTTTGTCACCAGGCTGTATCTCATGAACGGTGATAGCTCGCATGATGAAATAATATTCACTACAAAAATAAATAGTTTATTCACTAAATATTCATTTGTATATTCCATTCCTTAAACAAATAATTAAATTAAAATAAAATTTATTAAAGGGGGTTTTCACACGGTACGGAACCCTTCGTGCACGAGTCGGACTAGCACTTGGCCGATTTTTTAATTTTTGTTTTGTGTCGTCGTACTACAATTATAGCTATAATTAAACCAATAACTTGAAATTTTGATGATATTTTACATAAAACTAAATTTTAATGTATTTACCTTTACTCCGTATTAGACGCCGCGCAAGGATAGCTAAATGTATGAAGATTGGTTAATTTGGAATTGAATTTAGAATTAAGTTGAATTAGCCAATCACGATACATTTAACATCTTTGTTAGGCAAATTGTGCTAACATCTGTATTAGGCAAATTGTGCGAAAACGTGAATCTTTGGATGTTTTTGTGTAATTTATGTAAGTATTATGAAATGAGGAGATCCGTAGTACCTATCAAATTTACCGATATGGCCCAGCGGATAGGCAAGTTGCCGTGCTGCAGGCAGGGCACATGGCACGGAGGACTGATGATCTATGTGGGCAAAGCATAGCGTCCACCCACGAGATGAGCATAATGACCTCATCATGACCGCAGGATCGCGCTGGATGCAAGCCACTTCTAACTAGTCTTATTGGAGATCCATAGAAGAAGCCTATGTACTAAAGTAGAGAAAAAAAACCAGACAAGTGCGAGTCAGGCTCGCACATCGAGGGTTATAACTGCGACACCTACCCGTTAATATTACTGAGGGAAAAAAAAATAAAAGACGAAAAAAAATAAACAATGAACAATAATTTAATTTAAGTATTTATACAAGACAGGGCAGGCAAGCACAAGAATTTATAATTAGGTCGTGGGTAAAGAGCCAGTCCGATTATACCACGACCTGGATGGTACTGTCCTGAAGGTGGGCGTGGTGACACCGACGGCTCCTGAACCTCTGGACAGTGCGTAACGGCTGGACGGCACGTGGCACGTCGCAGAGTCGAAATTGGGGTCGGAGCGGTGGTCCTGGAATCGAGGGGTAAATCACCATTCGGTTCACCGACTTCCGATCTGGCCCACCATCGACATCTCGCGGAAAGTACCTACTTAACAAGTGGCGAGATTGTCGTGTGGGTGTGCCAGAAAGGAAGGTATACAAAATTATAAACAACTAAATAATAGGTACATATTACATTACTAAATTTAGTGAACACCATCCTAATGTAGGACTTTGCGAAGCAAGTATTTAAAAAAAAGAAGGTTCAAAAATTTACTTGCAAATAAGTAATATGTGCTATTCAAAACTTACCCTAAGCCGGGATCAATGCCTTCAGCACCAAATTCTTAATCCTCGTCCGTGAAATAAATGGACGAGAGAAAATATTAAATTAGTAAAATAAGATGTGCAGTCTCTATTCCGTAAATAATAAATAGGTAGTTTTATTGTGTAAAGTGGCGCAGACCACTCGCTAATCTCGCTTGGGCCTGACTGCCGGCCGGCGCGTGCAGCCGCGCGAATCGGACCGCCGCGCGCATGCGCGCTGTGGAGAATTCCACTCCCGCGCACGCAAAATAGGTACCGTTGAGTTCACAATATAAACACCGCGTTATTAATGTTAAGAGAGAAACCTATGTTCAGCTGCGGGTGTCCTATGGCTAAGACATCAAACCCGTGACCATGATCGATGCAATTCGGTCGAAACGTCGGAAAGATGAAGTATTTATTTTTCCCGTAATTTTAGTACGCGATTAGTCCCGTAGTATATAACAATAATATGCCGTCATGTAACCTTCCGTTACATAACTTATTTGATTTGATTGCTATTAAGTTTGATGTTTTATATTTATACAATTATGCATTTACATATAAATTTATATTTGAACATATTTTCAGTTTAGACAGAATTTTGAACCAATTTTTTGTGAATTTTGAGGCCCTATTTTTTGTGATGTAAATGAAAATGTACAGTTTTCAGATTTATTCCTATATGTGTACTCTGAGGCAATGCTTCTCGCCAAATTTCATAGTTCTATGTCAACGGGAAGTACCCTGTGGATTTTGATTTTTGTGAGCATTGAAATATGCGTTTTTTACGACATAAACGACTCTTAACTTTTTTGTACGGTAACTGAGAAGCTTTTCTTTTACATAACTGCAAGAATTCATAGGTTTACGTATATAATTTAAATTTCAAATCGATATCTTTACGCGTTCCTGCGATAAAGAGTCTTGACATACACACAGACGGACAGACGGACAACAAAGTGATCCGTTTAAGGGTTCCGTTTTTTCCTTTTGAGGTACGGAACCCTAAAAAAGTATTATGGCTGATGGATGATGACGTATTACGGTATGATAATACCATAATAATGTATGCACTTCTTAATTTATGTATTTACTATCTGACGCAGACACCAAGAGTTTATCAATTTTTCAACTTTATGAAAAAGTTTTCACAATAGAGACAACAAGTCAGAAAACATAGCTTTAGAACATCCAGCAAGAACATAATAGCCATATTACGTTAAATGATGCGAAATAAATGTTTCAAAGTGGGATCGATATTTTATTTTGAGCTCAATTATAATTTGCTTATTGAATATTAAACACTGCAGTACTGTACTGTATCAGCCTTTTTAATAGTCCACAGCAGAACGTAGGCCTACCTGCGAAGGGTGATTGGGCCATGTCCACTACGCTGGCCCAGTGCGGGTTGGTGGATTTACATACGCCATCGAATTTCTTCTACGGACGTATGCAGGTTGCCGATGTTTTCCTTCACCAAAATGCCCGTGGTGTGAAATTCCGTACCTAAATTCCAAGGAATTCATTGGTTTAGGACCGGGATTTGAACCCACGACCTCACGGTTGTAAGGCGGGTGTCATTACCACTAAACCACCTCGGCTTTGAGAACAGTGTAGTTACAGAAGAAGAAAACAAAAACTCTCCTCGGTTACGATTGTATTTCGTTCCTCACCAAGCAAATAATAAGTCATTTATGCTGTGGGCACACGGGCACAAATGGGCACCGTGATGGCTAGCTTATGTTGGTAATGCCACCTGTAGTCACTCATCCGAAGACTGGTCATGGCGAAAAGCGTATGTGATTCATTTTGCCATTGACAGATGAACTACCCATCGTAAGTTTACATTAAGGCGCCATAGTATCAGCGTAATTTTTCATATGAGCGGGTGAAGACCAATACGCCCCCGGTTTCGCCCGATTTTTGCATTCAAAAATCAATATAAAATTGATATTACCACTTTTTTCGAAATTTTATGGATGAAAGACATACTTGTAGTTCCACTGATGTGCATTAAAAACAGATTAAAAAAAATGTAAGCGTGTAGAAAAGTGCCCAAAAATGCAATAAACTTTCTTAGAAATCATGAATTTGTCCTAAAAAGCGGTATCTTCGCTTTTAATTTCTACCGAGCGAAATTTTTTGAATTGTGTTTCGAGTTATTGATTCCCCTGCCGTATAGTTTTGAGAATATTGTGTATTTTTTTTTATTCGACAACTTCAAGGTTAGATGGAGAAAAGTCAGTTTAACTAGGGCTCTGTACAGGTATTTTGAGATTGGATGGCCTTTCGTAAAGTTACGATGTGCGGTTTACCTGTAAATGGCAAAAATCACAAAAAAAGGTTGCTCTCCGGGAGTGCCGGCAGAAATGAAAACTTGAACATATAAAGTACTATCATTTATGTGGTAAGATATAATATCACACACGCACACTCGCGCAAGCGTCCTGCGCCGTCCTACGAATTTTCGATCTGCCCCCCGATCGCCTAAGCAATAGCAATCGTAATACCAATCGTTAATGACATCATTTTAGTCATTTGGCACCGCCTATGTGACGTTAGCCATCAAAGTTGTTCATTCAACGATTGCTTTCGCAATCCGCGCAAAGCAATTGATGGCTAACGTCACATAGGCGGTGCCAAATAACTAAAATGATGTCATAAACGATTGCTATTACGATTGCTATTGCTTAGGCGGTCGGGGGGATGATCACGTGACCTGACGCGAGTTTAACGTTTTTTACCCATCCCAAAAAAAGCATAACGCCGCTAAAGAAGTTTGCACTTCAAAAATGAATTTCACGCTTTGGACCCACTTTGAGTACCTTAACTTCGGTAATCGCTGAGAAACACCTAACTAGGTGTTGGGGTATAGGTACTACTCTATGAGCGCTTCAGAGCGAATAGAATGCTATGGCAAATATTTGACAAATATTTAGCAAATAGCAACTCGCGTGATACAAGCCGTCAGTGTTCGCAGATGATACCGCAGGCGTAACATAAACGCCAAAATATCTCCAAGTATCAAAACCGCGCGTCACGCTATACTCACATTAGGCGTGTTATCGGTTGCCTATGATACTCGGATGGGGATGCCAGACAGCGCTGTAACATCTCCCTGATTACTTTAATTTATATCAAACTAGCTTTTACCCGCGGCTTCGCCCGCGATATAATTTAATTTATGTTTATATTGTCAAAAAAATATGGTGACAAAAATAGGAAGTGCGTCACAAAATATTAGCCCCAGTTGTCATTGTCAATCCATACTTTATTTCCTCTTCGAAGAGCTATAATGGTGGAAAGACAATTTGTCCCTTTGCTATGCTAAGCGAGACATTTATCAAAGTCTGCAGTCAATGTATCTCACCTGTCATCTAATTACGTTTTGTCAATCCATATTAAGCCCAATCAAGCCAATTATGATCGCGCCATCGTAAATTTAATAGCAACGTAAAAAGTGTTCTCTCTATCGAATGCCTAAACTGAAAAAGAAACAGAAATAGTCTAATTAGCTGTTATAAATACGATGGTGACTTCAAAATTGGGCTTATTAGCGTCGTTGTGATAGGTGACAGTTTCGCTAACGATAGTTTTTGTCCTATCCTACGGGAATTATGCATATTTTGTGATAACATGTAGCCTATGTCCTTTCTCAGGCTCTAGACTATCTGTGTACCAAATTTTATTGAAATCGGTTCAGTAGTTTTGGCGTGAAAGCGCGACAGATAGACAGACAGACAGAGTTACTTTCGCATTTATAATATTAGTAAGGAAGTAAGGATTATTTTTTCGCCAAATAATGATATTTTGCATAAAAATGGCATGACCGACTTCAACCGTGTACAGAATTCGCGATTAGATCTCACGGATAGATGTAGCAATTTTCAAATTATTGTTGATTTATCAGAAATGGCTCAGCCGATTTCGATAAAATTTAAGTGAGACCAACTTCAAAGTATACCCTTTCCTTATTAATTAATGAAATCGTACCACTTTGTAAAAATTTATGCGTGATTATATATAAATAATATATACGCGTCGACTTGAGTACCCTCTCCGTTTTTTTTGTTGGTCAAAAAGGCACAACGGTGACAACGGGCTTCAATCATTGCAATCTACGTACAATATTCGAATACTTTGCTCGAATAGATGTACCTACTTGTGCCATTATTAGATTATTATTGATTTTTCAAAAACCACTCAACTGATTTCGATAAAATTTAAATATGACAACTTCTGAAGTATCAAACAAAAAAAGAAACATCGAAATCGGTTCATAATTTCCGACCGAGCGAGGGTATCCCAGAGGCGAGGACCGAAAATACGATTACGTATCTAAGATATTTTCTGATCACTTAATCGCGTAATCTTTTAATAAAATCTTTATAAAAAAATTACAGCTGTGAAGAGGTAATCAAAATTGGATAGTCATAAAATTTAGATTATTTTGTATCGGATCTTTTTATTAAAGGGAATGCTGAATATGCTTTTAAGGAAGGACAGTTCCATTGTCAAAGAACTTCACATTCAATATAAGTTATCATCGATTGTGCAGTTGCGAATTCTGAAGTTCTTCGGACATAATATTTCCAGGAATGAGAACTCGATGGAGAGACTTGTAGTGCAGGAGACAAGTGGAAGGCAAGCAAAGTCCAGGTCGGTCACCAACTCGCTGGACCGATCTAGTTAAAAAAGCCACACAGTCTACCGTGGCGCAGTGTGCTCGTGATGCGACTGATCGGCATAGATGGAGGAACATCACGAGACGTGCGGCAGTCCCGGGAAGAGATGACAATGGCGAGACAACTCCATGAACTATCCACACAACCACTACCACTGATATATGTCCGATTTGTGGCGAAGTCGTACCGCAAATTTTCATTTACTCGTGTACACGTATTTTTTGTTTATGTTTTGTTTTGATAATGTTGGTTTTCGTTACAAATGAAGTTATGCCTATGGTCTTAAAAGTATATCTAATTATCATCATTTATCTTTTGAACGGTTATATTAAAACAAGAATGTATTTACATAACTTAAAAAAACATTGAACGTTAATTCTAAAAACAACCTAATATGTAGTTATGCACCCCTCTCAACCATCTTGTCTATCATAGAGCGAGACAGATAGAGAGCTTACGCAGCAGTTAGCGTTCTCACGCCATGTTAGCTGGAATGCTGCGTAAGGGCCCACCAACATAGAGATACGGTAGCAGTAAGAATAGACTAGAAATAAGATCATTAGTATTAAAGCCTCCATATCGGCAACACCTTAGTTTTATTTTAGTTTTTAAAAACATATTTAAGTGCTCCCTAAATTTAACTGGCGCAGCCGGTAGGATTCACTCGTCGAAGGCTGTGCTAGTTTTCGTTACAGGCATATATTTTGGCCTGATCGCGGAATCGCGGCGCGGCGTGAGTGAATCCTCGAACCAAATAAATTCGTTAAGTGGCGGGACACCCGGTATGGCAGCGATCGGCTGGTGAGTAAAACTTTTCGCCATTCCTTTCCAACTCCTACCTTAATCCATGATATATTGTTATCCTGAGATAAGACTTCTCTCATTATAACTGTCTAGTGACTGCGTATAATACTCTACTCAGTGTACTTTAGTGATAAGAAAATACGTAGAGTAAGCTAAGCTAGAGACTAGCTGAATTAAAATCATTTAGCGGGTCGAGTAGTTTTACAATAAGTAAGTTAGTAAGTGCAACTATTGAGATAATTTCCGATAGAATTCATAGCTAGATAGAGTAAAGTAGACAAATTAGTCACATTTTTCAGTAAAAATATCCGTTTTAACAAGGATTAAAATAAATCGGATTAGTTAAGAAATTATCGCATATTTTGGTATATTACGGCTAATATTAGGCTATTGTTGTATTTTATTGCATTTTGCGAATTTATTGTGTGTTTTATAACAATATTGTGTACACGGCCTCTGACCTACTAATTACTCTATAATAATGGCACAAAATGGAGAAATGGTACCGATACCCCGCGAAATGATTACCATCATTCCGATTTTCGGAGGAGACCCGGGTCATCTAAATCTATTCATAAGAAAAGCCGAATATGTAATTAATAGGTATAGAGGCAATGCAGCTCAGGATTTGTACACATTCCATTCGATAACGAGCAGACTAACCGATAAGGCAGCTGCGTTGTTATCGGAACGCGAGGATGTAGTCACCTGGAGCCAGCTTAAATGTTTGCTGAAACAACACTTTGGAGATCCGCGTAGCGAACAATGTATTAATATCGAGTTAGAGTGCATGAAAATTAAATCCAGCGAAAGTTATTTAGAGTTTTGTAATCGCATTCAGAGTACCCGTTCACTCTTGATTTCTAAAGTTAATCTGCTTGACGATCTGGAACTGAAACGGGCTAAAACAGTTATCTATAACCACACAGCCTTGAACGTATTCCTCTATAATTTGCCAGAGGATATGGTACGCATAGTTAGATTGAAAAACCCAACGACTTTAGAGGGCGCCCTTAGTATAGTATTGGAAGAAGTGAATTTCCATGACCAATATAGCATGAGGAAACGTATATATAACTTTAATAGTAACGCCCCCGTTTCGATGCCTAAACCAATTTTACCCCAGAATCAAAACCTTGGAGGGTTTAAATTTGGTGCGCCTCCCCAACTTACTGGGTATAAACCTCCCGCTCTTTTACCAAATAATAATAATGCCTTAACACCGAAATTTAATTTTGGACAACAACCGGCACCGTTCAGAATGCCGCAAGCTCCCCAACAAAATTTCGGCTATCGGCCGCAACTTGGGTACCGCCCACCGCAATTCAACAGTACACCGCAGTTCAACAGTACGCCACAGTTTGGATATCGGCCACAGATTAATCCACCACAGTTCGGGTACAGGCCGCAATTCGGCTACCGCCCCCAATTTGGGAACAATCAGCCGCAACCGACAGGCTTTAGGCCAAATCTCAGCGCAGGCATGTCACCTCAACAATTCGGGTATAAACCGCCCCAGACAACTCCGTTAGACTCAACTGACGTCACAATGAGGACGGCTCTACCAGCGCCGCCACGACGTGAAGGATTTAGACTAAATGAGCTCACTAACTACGACGAGGACCAGTACTATGGTCAGTACGGCAACGAATATTACTACAATTATGACGAAATCGAACAAACCTACGGATACTCGGACGAGGGTGACCATGAGTTTTATCAAATGGAACCTTACGCCGAGACCCAGCAGATTACCTCTCCTTCAGAGCAACCAACTGAAAATTTTCCGGCACTAGCCTCCACCGACAAGAAGTTATAGAACTTAACTGCGACCCTACTCTCAAACTGCCCCACATCTATATATCCGAAATAGATGCCAAAATGATGATAGATACGGGCAGTACAAGGTCATTCGTGAGCCCCCAAAAGGCATACCAGTATTTTTACAACGACATAAGACATGAACCTTTTGAAGTCGTTAGTACTCACGCGCGTAGCAAACATACAGAAGTCATAGAAATACCGCTTCTACCAACGTTTCAAAGTAGCGACTCTCATAAATTCTACTTATACAACGTAGACTCACGCTACGACGGCTTAATCGGGAACGACCTCCTCAGACAACTGGACGCTGTAATAGACCTTAAGAATTCGGTTTTAAGAACCAAGACCACATGCATTCCGATAATTAACACCAATCTGGATTACGTAATCGAGCTCCAACCAAGGACGGAACAACGCGTCAAACTTCCCATAGATCAACACTCAGGCGAAGCTATAATTGACTATAGAGAATTTGGCCCCGGCATACGAATGCCAAGCGCAATAGTGAACTGTGTCAATGGATACGCTACCACAGTTATCCAGAACGCCTCCGACGAACGAGTTTTCCTCACAGTTTCACGGCCCATACAAGTATCGGGCAACTCCGCAAGAAAATGCGACCTCAACTTCACTACAGATGCAACCGATATAGAGACTGACAAAATACTTGAAGAGAACCTAAATAAACTCAGATTGGATCACTGCAACAGCGAAGAACGCGAAAAAATTTTTACGCTGTGTAAAGAATATAAGGATATCTTTCATAGTGACCTATTGCCACTGACCTTCACTAACCAAGTGAAGCATAAGATGCGAACAAAAAACGAGGACCCGATTTTCGTGAAACCGTATAGACAAGCCCCTGCCCAAGCAGAAGAAATTAACAGCCAGGTACAAAAAATGCTACAAGATAACATCATACAGGAATCGCATTCTCCGTGGAACGCCCCTGTGCATCTTGTACCCAAGAAAATAGATGCGTCTGGACAGCAAAAATATCGCATGGTCATCGACTATAGACGTCTAAACGAAATCACTATAGACGATAAGTACCCCTTACCAAATATACACGACCTATTCGACAAATTAGGCAAAAGTGTTTACTTTAGCACACTTGACCTTGCAAGCGGGTACCATCAGATAGAAGTAGAGAAAGAAGACAGACAGAAGACAGCATTTAGCACCCAGAACGGCCACTTTGAGTTTTTGAGACTCCCGTTCGGATTGAAGACTGCCCCAGCGACTTTTCAGCGCACCATGGACCACGTACTTCGAGGACTTCAAGGCCTACACTGCATGGTATATCTCGATGACGTCATCATCTTCTCATCGAGCCTCGAAGAACACGTTCAAAAACTCCGGCTGGTTTTCAACAGACTCAGGGAAACAAACCTCAAAGTACAGCTAGATAAGTCGGAATTTCTACGTAAAGAGGTGCTCTACCTCGGGCACACTATAACAAAGGATGGGCTAAAACCGAACGACGATAAAATTGAAGCCGTATTGAATTTTCCGATCCCCAAAACCACAACTGAAATCAAAAGTTTTCTAGGACTAGTCGGTTACTATCGACGTTTTATACCAAATTTTGCGAAAATAACCCAACCGCTAACGTCATGTTTGAAAAAACGCAACAAAATCATAATCGACCAAAATTATATAGACGCATTCAACAAGTGCAAAGAACTCCTAACTCATGCGCCACTTCTTCAATATCCGGACTACGATAAGCATTTCATCCTAACCACGGACGCGTCCAACGTAGCCCTCGGCGCTGTACTCTCTCAAGGACAAGTCGGGAGTGACCGGCCTATAGCTTATGCGAGCAGGACCTTGAGTGACACTGAAAGCCGGTACAGTACCATAGAACGAGAACTGCTTGCCATTATTTGGGCAACCAAACACTTCCGCCCATATCTGTACGGTCGGAAATTTTACATATACACCGACCACAGACCTTTAGCGTGGCTAAATTCCCTTAAGGACCCAAATAGCAAACTAACACGTTGGAGACTACGCCTTCAAGATTTCGATTTCGAGATTATTTACAAAAACGGGAAACAAAACACAAATGCGGATGCATTAAGTAGAATCAAGGTCAATGCCCTGAACTCTGATAGCGACACAGACGACGACGCAGACTCTATGATAGCGAACGTTGACAGCAAGGACCGCAAATTGAAGAAAGAGCTGACAGATGTTGTTCAAAGCATCGAAAAATTGTCAAAAAACCAAGTTCAGCGACGTGACTCATCGACCATTTCCATATCAGACGCAAGTGAGACCCTAAGTCTAACAGACGAACCCTTAAGCATACCAGATTCGGAGGACACCGTTCGAGAGCTAGAAATTGAACGCCCAGTAATTCAATCACCCACGGAAAGTACCAAATCACAAACGGTACACTCAGCAGCGGATCTGGAATCAAATGGGATACCTATTTTACACGAAGCTATCGACAATAAGCCCAATCAAATTTTAGTGTTATCATGGCTCAAAAACGAACTCCACGTGAAGGACACATCACACGACAAACACAAAATTCTAGAAGTCTTCCTACCCGTCAACAACCCGGAACTGATTAAAAATTTCCTAAAAGAGTACATCAGACCCAAAACCAAGTACTTTATCTATTTTGAAGAGCAAGAACATCGGCGACAGTTCAGTAATATAGTAATAGCACTATTTAAAAGGGATATGATAAATTTATATGAATGTACAGAACGAGTAGTATACGTCGAAGATGAAAGCGAACAGAAAGAGATTGTTCTTAAATATCATGAGGGCAAAACATGCCACCGAGGTATAAAGGAAACACTCGTTAGACTTCGGAGAACCTATTATTGGAATAAAATGGAAGAAACAGTTTCGGCCATTATCAACGCATGCGAAGCATGCCGAAAAATGAAATATGACAGGAAACCTCTTAAGCCAGTTCTGCAACTAACACAGACACAGGACGCGCCCTTCCAGGAGTTGTTCATCGATCTATTCTCCATCGAGGGTAAATACTATCTAACCCTTATAGACGCCTTCAGTAAATTGGGACAGGCCATCGAAATACCCAACAAATCAACACCAGAAGTTGTAAGGGCCCTAACGAAGTACTTCGCTTTTTATGGTATCCCTAAAAAGATAAGCTCTGACCCTGGAATGGAATTCAACAACGAGCTGATGAAAGAGTTCCTCAGCCTACATAAAATAGAACGTCATGTAGGTACAATCAATAACCCGAATTCAATGGGATTAATCGAACGATTCCACTCGACGATAATCGAAATATATCGATTAGCAAAATATGAACAGAAGTGCACGGACGCCGCCTCCATCATGACGTACTCGATCATGGCGTATAATCACACTATACACACTGCCACTGGCCTTACCCCGTTCGAAGTCGTGTTTGGCCACACGGACACAGACAGCCCATTCAACGTAGAGTTTCAAAAATCCTACACCCAGCAATTAGTAAAGGATCATGAAAAACGGACGAAATTTCTATACAAACAATTAGCTGAGAGGATGATGGCAGAAAAGGAAAAGGTTGGAAAACAACGAGGAGGTGAGACCCAAATCGAACCTCTGCCAGAGGAAACAGTTTTCGTGAAAGATATCAACAAAAGAAAAAGTAAGGATAAAGCTAGATACAAAAAGGCAAAGGTCGTGGGAACAGCTAAAAGAAACGTCATTCCCATAAAAGTAGAGACAGAAAGAAAAAATACGAATGCTCCAATTAAAAATATAAAACGCCCTCCACAGGTGGTGCATCCTGGTGCTGGGGGCGCCAACACTGACAGCCGCCCTTCATCTTCAATCACTTGAAGGAAACCCTGGAGTTCTCCCCGTCAAGGAAGGTTTAGCATATGTGCAGATAGACAGTTGGACTATCATCAAAACCGTTAAATTAGACAACGTATTCACCGACCTAAACCTTATTGTAACAAAGTTCAACGAATTTCAAAAATTGGTTACGGCAAATGAAACATTTCCTCGCGACTTTTTGGGGCTGCTAATGCACGCGGAACATTTGCGTGACATAACTATAGATAAATACCGCCAATTGATCCCACAGCGTTTTAAGAGGGGTATTATTAACCCCTTAGGTTCAATTATAAAAATTGTAACCGGTAATTTGGACCACGATGACGCACTCAGATATGATAAAATTACTTCCGAACTAAATCACGACCAGGTCGTTATTTCGAAGAAAATTACTTTTATCTCCAAAATGTTGGACAGCCTAGTAAATGTTACTGACACGATTAACCAGAATGTGATAACGTCCGATGCGCGTCTCAAGGCTATTGAGACGTCGTTAAGAGAAATAATAGCTCACGAGAATCGCTTAGTCATAACATCGTACATACTCGGCATGTATAGCCTGTTTGTAAGCAACTTCCGTACTATATTTATTAAGTTAAGCGAAATTGAGACCGCATTAGCCTTCAGCAAAAATTCTGTACTTCACCAGTCTGTTATCAACTCTACGGAGTTGTTACATCACTTGAAATTGATATCAAAAACAGGCAACTTAGTGTACGAGCCTAATGAAATAAATTTAGTAAAAATTGAAGAGACTTTTTCGGTCAAGTCATACATAAAAAGAAATCAAGTCACTTTTATTATGGAAATTCCAATTATTGATAAGAATTCTTATAGTTATTTTAAAATGTTCACTCTACCTATTTTCCTTGAACCCGAAAACCAAACCCTTGCTATTTTTCCGCAATACCCATACCTATTGGCGAAAGGGATGAAGTACTTGCCGATCGCGCGACCGTGCCGCCCACTCGCCGCTGGCGAGGAGTTCCTGTGCAACGACGACAACCGGGCCTTGTACAGCGGGCCCACCTGCGAGGAGCAGTTGCTGAAGTACGACAGTAATCTCACTTACTGCAAACAATATCCGCTCTACGTAGAAGACGTCAAACTTCAGAAAATCAACGCCGAACATTGGATACTGTTCACGCGACTCAGAACAACTCTCACAAAGCAATGCGCAGAAGAAGTGACCAAATACCCAGTTTTTGGAACATACGTCGTTACCCTAGACGAACCTTGTGACGTAGAGATTGAAGGCATGAGAATCCACCATAAACGCGTGTACACGGAGAGTGAAGCAGCGGCGCCTCTACCCATCGTCAACCTGCCGCAGCTACCGGCCGGCGCGAGGCTACCAAGTGCACATGCACTCAATATGCGTGAGGTGAACCTAGACGACGTAAAGTACTTAGCAGCAGCCGCAAGAAACAGTGAAGTGTTGGAAAGTGTTAGTGAAACAAAGAATGACTCTGGAATAAGTGTGTTAGTTTATGTAGTATTAGGACTCGTAATTTTAAGCTTAATTGTAAGCGCAGTATGCGCATTACGCCCGGAAATTAGACATGTTCTACGGAATTATCGGAAAAAGCCTGAAATCGGAGTTTCCGATAATTCCTCATTTGGGGAGGGAGGAGTTATGCACCCCTCTCAACCATCTTGTCTATCATAGAGCGAGACAGATAGAGAGCTTACGCAGCAGTTAGCGTTCTCACGCCATGTTAGCTGGAATGCTGCGTAAGGGCCCACCAACATAGAGATACGGTAGCAGTAAGAATAGACTAGAAATAAGATCATTAGTATTAAAGCCTCCATATCGGCAACACCTTAGTTTTATTTTAGTTTTTAAAAACATATTTAAGTGCTCCCTAAATTTAACTATGTACTTGTACATCTGCAAAAAATATGAACCCTACCTATATACAAAATAAAAAATAAATAAACAGAGGCTGAAATTCGAAACAAATACTATGTGATAGAGTGCCAAAAAAGCTGGCTGCATTCTTACGCTAACAGCTAAAGAGATTCTCTGTGCGAGTAATGAGCCAGCTTGCTTGTCATAACACCAGCAGCGTCGACAAGTTTTGGCAAAACTGTCTTAAAGAATTTATTTGAGGATGGACCCCACGTACCAAATATTTCGACGCTAAGCGGTTAAAATACATATTCACTTGACAGTAATGCGCCACTTAGTGTATTCTGCCGCCTCCGCCGCAGCTCCGGCTCTTTGAATTGTCCCACTGAAGCGAAAAGGGGCCAAGGTATCGACGCATGTTGCATCCAATCCAGTACTAGCGCCCTTCCCATACTAGATTAGATTTGTATCCAATTTTAGCGGGGTTTTTACCTGTTTTTACACGATTCTTTTTGGTTTGATTTCGACAACAGTGGCCCCAAAGTGGTTTTGACAAAAATGAATGAATTATACACATTTTCACCTCTTTTCCTGTTCCATGCTATAAACCCATTCTCAACGCAATTTGAACAAAGTATCAATACGGAAGTCTCCATCCAAGTGATCCAAAAGTTAATGAGGCAGAAAAAGACCGATCTCGGGGTAAATTTGTAAGCTGGCAGCCCTGATGATACCGTTACCGTCAACGTGGGCGCGTGTGTTCGGGAATTTAGCACGTAGTGGTATCGATTCTCAGTAATGGAGTGCCGAAGGGAAACGCATCGCCTTGGCGTCGACTGACTCTATAATGCGGGAGGCTTGTGTAAAAAATTACAATTTAAGGCGTGTTAAATCGAAAAGTTCATAGTTAAAGTCCATCCACAACGTAGACGGATGACCTCATCAAGACCGCAGGATCGCGTAGTATGCAAGTCGCTTCCAGTTGATCTTTTTGGAGATTTTTTTTTATTCCTTGTAGGTTTGCGTTTGACTACATAATGCCTGATGTTGAGCAGATATGCGGTCTAGGATGTAGCACGCTGACCTAGAAGATACCTATTTACTCGGGATTTGAAGACACCCACGTTGTACTTTAGCGGGAAGACAGACCCAGGCAAAGCGTTCCACATTCTGACTGTTCGTGTGAGGAATGAATCCTCATTCCTCACGAAGCGCTTTGTTCTAACGCGCGGAATGTCCGCCATAAAAGGGTGGCGCTTTGGTCGCGTCTGCCTAGCCGTACGATAGAAGAAAGGGGCAGGTGGGACCAGATTGTGCAATTCCTGAGCGCACTATAGAGATATATAGAGGAGGCCTATGTCGAGCAGTGGACGTCCTGATTGATAGGTTTAAGAATAATATAATTATTTTATCATATCCTTCAAGTAGTTTTACTACTTAGTTGTACGCTTACATGCTGTACTTTAACGAACTTCAGCGCAAGCAACTATGGCAAACAAAATTAAATGGGTGGCGAAAAAAAACGACATCCGGGCTATATTATTAGAAAAATAATTTCTAAATATATGTTTGTTCCCAAATGACATAAAATCAGGATCAGAACATACTTAGGTAAATAAACCGTGGGCCGTTATGAATATAATGGCATAATCATTTTACAAAACAAATGAAAGAAGGACATCGCCTAAGCTTCACACATTTTTGACCGACGAACCACCGGAGGAGGTATACATTATTCGACGCGTATATATATTTTTTTATGTATAACCACACATAACATTTTTCATAGTAGTCCAATTTTAATAATTATTTATTTATTAGAAAGAGTATACTTCGAAATTGGTCCCATTTAAATTTTATCGAAATTGGCTCAGCCATTTTTGATAAATTAACCATAATGTGAAAAATGTTACATCTATCCGTGCATAATATTTGCGTTCTAGCGATGCGCCCGGCTTCGCACAGGTGTGTTACACATATAAAAATTTATCTTGAATTACTCTATCTATTAAAAGAAACTGCATCAAAATCCGCTGCGTAGTTTTAAAGATATAAGCATACATGGGGACAGACAGCGGAAAGCGACTTTGTTTATACTATCTAATATCTAGTTCTGTACACGGGTGAAGTCGGTCATGCTATTTTTTGCAAAAAATAACTGCTTTTACAGAAATAATAGAGCGGTAAAAGTACTCGTTATGAATAACTACGGGACCAACCACGCAATCACAAATAATACTTTTTCATGCACTTTCTCCAAAGTCTGAAAAAGTATTCTATGGATCGCCAGACATTTTTTTGTGTTATGCAACTATGATACATGTGTTACCCAGAAAACTGAACTGCACCAGTATTTTGCACAGTACTTACTGCTCTCCTGTCCCTAGAACAATTACTGTCCCTCTTGAGAGAGGAGTTCTTCGTGGACCAACTGCTTTCGCACAACTAGTTGGACAGAGATATCTCAGATTGTCACTTTGGTTCTCACGCTGTTGTTTCATGTCAACGTTTACGATTTATTCTCTGTCCAAACCATTTCTATTTTTATAGGAATGTTACTTATTCATACAATTTCTCGAAGAACAAGTCGAAATAAAGATTGAAATAGTAAAACAGTAACACCTATTGGTTTTCTTGGTTTATCCTCGAACTTTGATTGAATGCGAGTTCCGTCTCATATGGCGTAGAATACACAAGAGTATCGTGTAAAGTTTGTGCCAAGATATGTAGAAACTTTGAATGCACCTTTTTTACATATAAAAATACATAACCTTAGTTTCGAATTAACAAAAAAGAGTCACAGAATCATGATACAACTTATCGAGCCTTTTTAGGAAATAAATTATTATAAAAAAATTAAACTTTTTAAAGACAAGCTTTTGAGATCCTGGATATCATATAACAGCAGTGTGCCAGCTAAGACAAGTAAAACGAGCCCAAACACGACGGGTCTACCTTGTTTAGTACAGTAGTTCCTATGGCCACCTTCCGACTCCATCGTCAGATCAGGTTCAGGGTATCATAATATTTCATTGTCACGCAATATACATGTGAGTTCAAAATTTCAGCTTAAACGAAAACTGGAAAGTTTTTCAAGTTTAACTTGCAAGATTCCACTCGAACTTACATACATACATTGCAAGTTAAATAATAGCGTGTAAAAACATCGTAGCTGACAAATTACTTTTTTTACAGGAGAAAAGTTTGTAATACCGCTTGAACAAGATATTACGATAAGAATGCAAGTTTCGCACAAGCATTAGGGCGCTTATCCTGAAACGGCTCGTTATACTTAGTCTTACACTGAGTGATGATCCAATTACCTAAGTTTAAGAATTATTTTCACGCTTACACTCTTACTTATGAGACAGCGACTGCAAGTATGTAAATTCGTTCATGAAAGAAGTCCCGCAGACAAACGCCTTGCCACTGTCGCATGGCCGATCTGTCGAAATATCATAAAACGTCCTAGAAGTCTCGTTCGTGAAAGGGTGATAACTACGTATGAGATATAATGTGTTCTGTTACAAGTAAATGCTTTAGAGCCTTCGTCACGTTAAGCTTGCGCACACGGCCGGTGCACGGAGCGGGCGCCCGCTCCGGACTTCGACGCGGGCCTAGGATCCGAGGCGCGGCGGGCGCCTGACGCTGGAGTGCACGCTGGGCTGAGTTTCCGCTCTCCAGACTAAGATAAAAATTATTTATTTATTTTATTTATTTGTTTATAGGCGAGCAGTGTATACTGATGTGCCTATATCAAGCAGTGTCGAATAAAATTAGTATTTATCTGTCAAGGAAATTTTTTCCTTCTTTACCCAAAGGTCCAGTCTATTTTTAAATGTGTTTATAGTTTTTGCCGAGATAACATCCTCAGGCAACCTATTCCAATTGTATACAACTCTATTGCAGAGGATGTGGTGTGCAGTGTTGGTTTGTGATGGTGTAGGCTGTAAGAGGACTCTATGGCGTCTGCTATCGCGTATATTTTCCTTCAAGGTGTACATGTCGTGGATATCCGGAAGATTATAGAAGCCATTGAGAATTTTGAAGGTCTCAATCAAGTCTCCACGCAATCGTCGTTCTTCGAGGGTCGTGAGACGAAGAGCTTTTAACCTGTCTTCATAGGTCTTGCGGCGAAGAGCATATGGAATCCTGGTGGCTTTTCTTTGTGCACTTTCAAGCAAATCAATATCTTTTTTAAAGTAAGGACTCCACACCTGGAACCCATACTCTAGCAGAGGCCTTATATAGGTTTTGTAAATCTTAATAAAAACATCAATTGTTACTGTCTGGAAGGACTTGCGTATGACATAGATAAATGAGTTAGCCCGTTTGACTATCATAGATATATGCTCTTCCCATTTCAAATCTGCAGTCATGATGACTCCTAAATCCCTCTGTTGGTCTACAGATGCCAAAGCAACTCCATCAAATGTGTATGTCTCCCTGGGGTTGGTTTTACCGAGATGTAACACACTACATTTGGTTGAGTTCAACTTTATTATCCATTCCCTGGTCCAGTTCTGAATACGGTCCAGATCTTCCTGAAGTTCTCCAGACTTTATCATCGCATTGGCAAAAAACTTCCCATCGTCTGCGAAAAAGGCTGACTGACATTCTATGAGCTCTATCAAATCAGTTATAAAGATTCCAAACAGCTGAGGAGCGGTCACAGAACCCTGAGGGACACCGCTGGAAACCATTTTACTTTGAGATAGTGAGCTTCCCACACGAACCTGAAATGTTCTACCTGATAAGAAGCTCCGGTACCACTCCAGCAGTTTACCACGCACACCGTGATGATCAAGCTTAAACAACAAGCGCTGGTGAGGTACCTTGTCAAATGCACGTTCAAAATCGAGGTATACTACATCAACAGGTTCTTTCTTATCAACTTGTATGCTCCAAGCATGAACACATTCCAATAAGTTAGTGACAGTTGACCTCTTTTCAATAAAACCATGTTGCTTTGTTGAGATCACACAATTTCTGTTTAAAAATTGCGCTACTCTCCCACTTATAATCTTTTCCATAATCTTCACCACAATGCTTGTAAGGCTAATGGGTCGAAAGTTTTCTGGTTTAGTTTTGTCACCTTTCTTAAAAATTGGAGTCACTATAGCATGCTTCCAGTCCTGAGGCAAGTAACCAGCTTCAAATGAAGTGTTCATTAATTCTGCTAAGACTGGAGCAATAGTATCAACACAATTCTTAAGTATGCAGACTGGAAGTTGATCTGGCCCAGGAGATGACTGGATATTCAAATTTGCAATGACCTTGCTTACATCACTTTCGGTGAAAGAAATATCACACAAACTTTCTTCAACACGTGGAGTTGCAATAGTCATACTGTTCTGAATGAGTGCTGGTTCGACTGAGTATGCTTTTTGAAACTCATCTGCAAAAACATCAGCAATATCACATGGCTTAGTTACAAGATCTCCATTGTGGTTTCTGATTGCTGGTGGAATGCTAACAGTAGAAGTAGTACAGCGTCGCAGGTATGAATAAAAAGCTTTATCACCATAGTCAAGGATTCTGGCCTCATAAGCACTCCTCTGCTTCCTGGACACGGCAACACACCTATTATTCATTTCACGAAACTTCTTATAGTCATCTTCATCCTTAGACATTCTGTACCTGTCCCATAAGATTTTCTTTTCAGAAATTAGCTCAAGAACACTATTATCAATCCATGGTTTATTTTTAATTGGTTTAGATCTTACTTGCCGTAGAGGCGCATGTTTGTCTGTAGTAACATTAATAGCATTTAAGATACCATCCCATAGTTGTTGAGGATCATCCGTTTCGCAAACAGCTTGCAAAGTCTTATACAAATCAGAATTGTAACTGTCATAATTTATGCCTTGATAGTTTCGCCTGAACTTGGGTGCTGTCCTTTCTTTTTTCATTAGACACTGGATACTGAATTCCAAGACACAATGGTCACTTTTTCCAATGGGTGGTTTATGGTTAACTTCTGTAATTAATGTTTCATCATTGACCATTATAAGATCCAATATAGAAGGTGCCTGGTTTGATTGGTAACGTGTAGGTGTTTTTACAAGCTGATGCAAATTGCTGTTTAGGTACATATTTATAAACATATTTTCTGGTTTGGCATTCACATCTCTGGACTGCTGCTGATCAGTTGTGATTGGCCACTTTAAATTAGTGTAGTTGAAGTCACCGGCCACCACTATAGTGTTGTTTTCCGATGCTGTAAAAAGATTTTCCATCAGTTTAGTGTCACGTGATCTCCATGTCGTCTCTTCCTTATCATCAGGCCGATATACCCCCACTACCAAGAAATGATGCATACCAAATTGAATGTCAAGGTAGAGTGCTTCCACATCTTCACACATATATCTCTGATTACGTTTAGCTATGATCGGCACACCATCCAAGTGGTCCCTGACATATATTGCTACTCCCCCAGCTCTAGTTTTCCCCTCGGATTTCTTCTTTTTGTGGCTCCGGTCTAATCTAAACAGTGTATAGCCAGGAATATTGTATGTGCTATTACGGTCACTACTGTTCAACCAAGTTTCCGTGATTACTACTATCGAGGGATTCTGAGCATTAACACATTGCAGGAAAAGGTCGAATTTAGATCGAATAGAGAAAAGATTTGTGTACATGAAAGTAAGATCACTATAAGGGTCTCTGCGAGGGTTTAGTTTTTTGGTACAATCTTAGGAATTCCTTTAATGTACCTTATAGTGAGATTGGTTTCACCCTTTTCAATTCGGCTTTTGAGAGTGTCCCGTAATTTATTGATCTCCTCCCTTCGTTTGGGTGTCTTATCATCATAAACTCTTACCTCTTTAGGGGCCTTACTCTTATTCTTCAGAATCAGCACAGCATCCTGACGGGTTTTGAACACCACCTTCAGCGGCCGTTGCTTTCCAGGTTCTCGACGACCAAGACGCTGCACTGACGAAACTTTAGAAGAGTAGTCCTCCCCACTATTGATATTCTTGAGGACCTTACTCACAAACTTTTCATCATAACTTTTCCTGTCCGTGCCACTGTCTGAACCACTCTCCTTAATGCCTACCAGGATCACATTATCAGCTCTGCGTTCGCGCTCCTGAAGCTCCTCTAAAATTGCATTTGTGCTGAGAGGCGACGGCTCGGGTGTTGCTGCCGCTGCCGGTGGCTGCGCGTCGTTCCGACCCGCACAATTCGTCCGTGACAAGAGCTCCTTCACGTCGTCAAGTTCCTTTCTCAGCCCGTCGTATGATTTTATGAGCTTGGGCACTTGAAACAGGGCTTCTCTACACAAATCACATAGATACAGAAGCGTGCGTTTGCCCTTAAGCCCCATGACGCGCGCCTCACTACTAGTTAAATTGCTGCATTGCAAGCAGTTGTATCTCTTGCAACCATCACATTGCACCACGGAGTCGTCAGTAAAGTCATTTTCGCACACAAAGCACTTCATTTTTGTTGATCAATTTGAATTCACAAAGAAAAAAAAACGAAAAAAACGGTCCAATTTTATCTCGTCTTTTACAAGTCACTGCAGCAAAATTCCAAAAGAACTACACTGTTCACCGAATAATTGACAGTTTATCGACCAAAATAACACTATTTTAACACGGAATTAACGAAATAAACAATATTTTAAGAAATTAGAAATAGCAACGCAAATTCGACACTGCTTCACTCTCGAGGGTAGGAGACGAAAAAAACCTGGTTATGTCTATGTCCCCCGTTATAGAAGTTTTTAGGTAGATACATTTTATCTTTTCTGTGATTGGTCAGGTAGTTCTCATCGAATCGAATTTGACAGATCGTTCAAGAGTTTCACAGATGTGATTGGTTTGTAGTAGTATTTGAGCGCTATGTTTGATCTAGAGCTATGGCGCCGTTCACGATCGCCCCTCATTATATTTTTTATCCAGCAAAAATTATCTGGAGTGCGTCAACGCACCCCTGCGTCTAGTGGTGCTAGAACAATAATTTACACCCGCCGCGCGTATACAAACCCGTCGCACGCGTCCGCGCCAGAGAGCACTGCTCCAACTTATCTTTCAATACAAACACGCGAGGCACGCGGCGGGTACCCACCCGCCTACCATAGCGAAGCACGCTTAACATAGCGAAGGCCCTTAGTCTATATTCACCTATAGACAATATTTCTCGCAGCGGCAAAAAAGTGATAGGTTCCGAGTTTAATTGGCTTATTTAGATGATAGTGGACAAATATTGCGATAGACCGGAGCGGCCAAAAACAATGGCATGGCTTGCAGCATAGTTCTGTTGTGTTTTTGTTCAGTATTTGATGTATTGTATTCACAAGCATCGTGTAGTTACGAGCGAAGTTTCCATTCGGAATTGTTGTAGTAAATGGTGCTGACGTAGCCAAACTTTGAATAGACGAAAAGGTAGAACTTTTTATGGATAGCTGTTTATTACGGATCCGTGAACCATGAGGTGTTCATGGTCGGAAATCGGTAACGATTTATTTTTCTTCTTTTCAATTATAGAACATTCACTGCTGGACATATAAGCCTCTCCTATTTATCCCCAATAACACTAAGATAAAGATTTAACACGATTAAATAATCAGCCAACTGCGAGTCGGACTCGCGAGCGAAGTGTTCCGTACGTTGTATTTATTTTTGAAGTGAATATTTAGGTAATTTTTCTGTAAATATTTTAAGCATCTACCTGTCGCCGTTTTTAATATTGAGCTTGTACGAGAAATACGGCTGTCAATTCAGGTTTGTTGTATGGGAGCACCCTTTAAAAATATATTTATTTTTCTGTTTTTTAGTATTTGTTATAGCGGCAACAGAAATACGTCATTTGTGAAAATTTCAATGTTCTAGCTATTAGTCAGTTCATGAGATACAGCCTGGTGATAGACAGACAGACAGAGAGACAGACGGACGTACAGCGGAGTCTTAGTAATAGGGTCCCGTTTTTATCCTTTGGGTACGGAACCCTAAAAAATGAGTTGACGAGGATGTGGTTGGCTATTTTGTTGGAGTTGTGTCATAAATTATATTTCTGTTTTATGTCATTCGCACTCGTTATTCTTACGTGAGACAGTATTGTAGCCAAGCAGATCGACACGCTGTGGCAGTGGGCAGGGCATATGGCGCCGAGGACTGATGACCTATGGGGTCGAAAGGTTCTCGAGTGCAGACCACGTACCAGCAAGCGCAGCGTTGAACGTCCACTCACAACGTGGACAGATGACCTTTCAAAGAGATCAAAGTTCGAGAATCGCGCTGGAAGCAAGCCGCTGCCAACCAGTCTTATTGGAGATATATAGAGGAGGCCTATGTCCAGCAATAGATACCCTATGGCTAAAACGATGTATGAAAATTAAATAACCCTAAAAAACTGCAGACTAACTAAACGTGGTCCCTTTAATTAAATTTTAATTTTTAATGTGGTTGAAAATAATTAAATATTTTGTAGTCAAATCAAATATTAATTTGTTTAATTGACAAAAGAAAAAATATTTTTTAATAATCTAACTAAAGGAGTAATTTTAATATCTATTATTTTTACCCTGTCATCATGCTTATTGTAGAATAATAAAAAAAATGCTAGCCCCGTAAAAAATAAATCAAAAGCAATCTGCGTAAAAATAAATGCAGATCATACAAAAATAAATGCGAGACGCGTTGAAATAAATCTCTCGTGAAAAAACAAGTGCAGACAGGGCGTCGCCATCACTGCCTACTAAACTAAACTTTGTCCCTTTAATTAAAGTACGAGTAGAAAGTCGTTATCACGTAGTGTGATTTCAATGTTGTTGGTAATTAAACATTATCTAGTAAAACCAATTAGTCCCCTTCAGCGTTGTGTCAAATTAAGCTGAAGGACAAATTCACTTGGACGCATTTCTCACGCTCTGTAAGCAAAATTTAAATTAATTATACTTCGATTATTTGGCGTTTGAATTCTTTTTGAAGAAGAGTATTTGCAAAAATAACCGTCGTGGCTTTATGGTGAACTAACAATAATATTTTAATCAACAACCAACCGACTATGCTTGGTAGACGCGACTATTGTTGAAAACCGAATTGGTGTCTACCAAGTATCAAACAATTTTAGTTGTACAGTTGTACTAACAATGACAGAGCAGTATTGTCAAGTAACATAATTAGTTATACTGCATAAAAGATAGCTTGATCTCTGCGACAGTGACATTGACATAGAAGATTGACATTTTTAGAGTTGGGATAGTGGTGGAAAAAATCGATTATCAAACAATGTTGTAATGAAACCGAATGAGTAGTTGTAGGTGAGAAATTGGATTTTATTTACTTTTGGCGTCGGCACTCGTTCTGAGGAGAATGGAGGTTCGTATCAAACAAGATGACGGCGTGCCTTTTTTTAGTTTATGGCCTGGTAACACGGCCCTTGAGCCAAATGTTACATGAGTAGGTGATAATTTGGATTCAATTTACTCACTATTATTTGAGATCAAGTATATACACATGTAAATAATGTTATAATATTAATATACTTATACAATAAAATTAATGATAAATTAAGTTTTATTTAAAATGTCGTTAGTATAAACTATCGATATTTTAAATATGTCGTTAGTATAAACTATCGATATTTTAAATAAAACTCTATCTAAAACTCTGTGGTCACGATCATTCGTCGCCCATCACTAATCGGCATGCCCATAAAGTATGACATTGACAGTTACTGTCTGTACTATTAAGAAATTCAAGACTTCATAGGCGTGATTTTTCTGACAGCTGTCGTAGAGATCGAGCTATATTTTATAGAGTATGATGTTCTTATTACCTCGGTGGCTCAGTGGTTAGTGACACTGACTGCTAGGTCAAAGGCCACTGAGGCGTGGGTTCGATCCCCACCCAGGGCAAGTATTTATGTGATGAACATAGGTGTTTGCTCTATGTTTAGGTGTTATTTAGTAACTATCTATATACGTATCTATTTAAAATATGTATAAGTAGTATATCAGTCTCTAGCAGCCTTATCACAAGATTTGTTTAGTTTGGGGTCAGAAACCGTGTGCAAGATGTCCCCAAATATTTATTTATTTATTTATTCGTCCAGTAGTGGAGTCAACGGGCGTGCGCTTTGATATTTAACAAGAAATATACGTATATTTTAAATCGATTTCCCAACAGGTGGGTATTAAAATGAACATGGACAAGACAAACGCTCCGGCTCGTAATGTTGAATTCGCAAAATACTAACAAAGATAATAGGAAAGCGCAAAGACGACTGCCGCTCTTGCCACCATTTCCTGATAAAACTTTGGCCGCAGAGATTCCTAAAATAGCTTATTAAGGCGAAGATTGATTCTGCAGAGTTATTGGAACCTTAATATAAGCAGTGTGGTCCGCAGATAACGTTGACTGATTGCGTATGATAACCTCTCGGAGTGATGAATGCGAATTCTATTCCGTCGGTAATTCCAGTTTTAATAGCATTTTCGGAGAATCTCCCCAAGTTAGGATTTGATGGAGAAATTGTCACTTTATTAAATATTTGACTGCTTTTGCTGATTGGGGGTTTTAGCAGTATTTTGGTACTTCGTTTGAGGTTAATTATTTTGTCTTGTGTGCATGTGTATAGTTAAAGCCCAATAAGTACCAAAGCCGCCGGGTATAGGCCGCCGGGTTGTGCTTTCTCTATGGATTAAATGCGTTGTATCCATAGATGTAGTTTGATCTTTGTGTATTTTTCATTCATATATCCATCAGCCATAGAAGGTCTACTGCTGGACATAGGCTCCCCCTATAGATCTCCAATAAGACCGGTTAGAAGTAGCTTGCATCCAGCGCGATACATAATGAAGTCATTTGTCCACCTTATGGGTGGACGTCTTGCGTTGCGCTTGTCGGTACG
This sequence comes from Hypomecis punctinalis, assembly GCA_949316475.1. Classification (NCBI taxonomy): domain Eukaryota; kingdom Metazoa; phylum Arthropoda; class Insecta; order Lepidoptera; family Geometridae; genus Hypomecis; species Hypomecis punctinalis. Next base: position 4,112,516 of record OX438809.1, read on the forward strand.
TGGTCTCCACTCGAGAACTTTTCGACCACATCGGTCATCAGCCCTCCGCGTTATGTGCCCTGCCCACTGCCATTTCAACATGCCAATCCGTTGGGTTACGTCGGTAACTTTGGTTCTACGGATCTTCTAATTTCTGATTCGATCTCGCAGAGATACCGAACCACGGCAACAAACGGAATATTGTGTAAATTGTTTCACGCAAAACCATGGATTTATTACCAAAATCCTAGAGCAAAACTTACAGATACTGCTATCAACGATATCACTTGACACAACACAAGTGACAATTGAACCACTGATCAAATGTCATATTAACCTCCCAGCAACCTCCCAGCAATATGACGGACAAACTTGGCAGAACTTATATTTTTAGCCTTATTTCAGTTGCAATAATGCTACCTCATTTGTAACACCCGGCATAGTACTTTCATGTTCAGTACACATTACACCTTGTCTTCAGAAAGTGGTCCATCGCGAAAAACAAATAGACATTGTGAAGATCCCTAGCATACGCATTTCAACGCCTGCGGCTCTTGTCCGTACCCCTACTATTTGTCCATCTGTCTAGACTCGAAGTGACGAGGGCCTGCGCAGGGCCGGCTCAAGGAAGGGGGCCAGAATTCCCTTAGTACAGGCTAAATAGTCACGTAAATAGTACGTTATTTGGTCATTGAAAATGAATAAGCGCAAATAGTTAACTGTCCTGTACCAGCCCTTTTTAATAGTCCACTGCAGGACGTAGGCATGAAAGGGTGATTTTTTTTAATTTCGTATAAGTTTGCGTTTGACTACACACTGCCTGAATGTAAACACTATGTTTGATGGCTGTCTATGTTAACAGTTATAAAAAGTTCGTTTCGTACTTATAACTTTATTAACACTTTACACTTAATTTTTCCTACTAGTTTAAAGTGTTTAATCTCTGGCTTTATTATTATTTATTATTTATTTATCCATTACTTGCCGCATTCACAGCGTACGCCAAGGCATGCGACAAGCTAGCTATTTACACTACATTTTTAACATTCTACATTAAACAATTACTTTAGATCACTATTGAACCACTTGTTCGATACTGTTCAGAAGGTTCAAGCACTACTTAAATTCTGGCTTGAGATCACTTCCGAGAACTTGTTCTGAAAACACTTCTAATACAAGACTGAATACAAGAATGACTACTGCGCGGATCACGCAGCCTTTTTATACGAAAACAGGTACTTATGCACCTGAGCTCTGATTGGCTAATCGAATCCCCACCCAGCACGTTTGACCAATCAGAGCTCATGAAACCTTCTAGAACCTTCCATTTTTTTCTTGGGGCCTAAGTGGGTAAACTAAGCACAAAGGTCACTAGGTGGGTTCTAGAACATCTTTCCAAGATGTTCGATCCATCGAATCTAAGAGAATGAAAATAAATAGATGGAAAATTATAATCAATGAATTCTTAACTATAATTTAATCTATTCTAAGTTCGAATTAGCGTTGATTGCCAATATCCTTCTTAGATACCCGGCGCAGCAATCTGACGACTCGCATGTCCCAAGCAAATATATAGGTATTTAACTGAGTATTAGCAGATAGTATCGAGTCCTGTCACAGCCGGGACTGGCAGACATTAGTAGATAATAATATGCTCTATTTCACATTCCGTGCAGCTCGTACATGACAAACTGGGTCTCTAAATTTAATCATTAGAACGGCTGAACATATGCGTAAATAGTCACGAGACTAGTAGGTACTGTGTCGATCAATCGTTTTTTTACCACACCCGGGTCGTGACCGACTCACTACTCAAGCGGGCTGGGTAAAACAACTCGATCATTTGATCAAGCTGACTGCGCTTTCTTAAAGTTCGTGTCGATTGATCGACCAGACTACGCGTCTGTTAAGTTCGTGTCGTTTGATCAACCCGATGCTATTTGACGATTTCATTCTTACATAGAAAAAGGTACATATTTTATTTCATAAGACCAAATCCAAATTAGTTTAGCCACTTTGACCCACACCCGCTATGATGAGTATCATAGCGGGTGTGGGTCAATCAAACAGCGCGAACAACCTGCGGTTGGTGATCGAGTGGCATGTAAGTGACCAGGTCGGCTTAGAATGAACGATCGAATCAATCTCCTACTGCACGCGACCCAATCAAAACGACCCGATGAAACGTGATCGACTCATGACTACACAAGACCGATACGAAAAACCAAAAGCTTGTGCTTGTGCTAACGGGAGAGCGTGACTTACGTTCCTTTGCAAACATTAGAAATTATTCTAACGTTTCAATAATTATTTTTCGCTAAAAATAGCACCACCGTCTTCAACCGTGAACAGAATTTGAATAGTTTGCACGAACCCATGTGTCATCCGTCAAACCGTGGTGGTCTAGAGGTAATGCCTTACAATCGTGAGGTCGTGGGATCAAATCCCAGTCTCGTACCAATGAGTTCTTTGGGATTTATGTACGGAATTTCACACCACTGGCTTTTCAGTGAAGGAAAACATCGTGAAGCAACCTGCATATGTTCGGAGAAGAATTTTAATGTGAATCCATCAATCAGCACTGGGCCAGCGTGGTGGATATGGCCCAATTACCCTTCGTGGGTAGGCCTACGTCCTGCAGTGGACTATTCTAAGGCTGATACAGTACAGTACATGTGTCATCCATGTACATAAGCGTTGATTTATGGGTAGTCCCATCCTCGGAAGTATACCCTTTCGAAATTGAAAAACATTTTTTGAAATCGGTTCACAATTGGCGGCGAAAATATCGATGGGCAAACATAAAAAAAAAAAACATTTAGACGAGCATAGTGCCTCCGCTTTTTTGAAGTCGGTAAAAATTGGGTTCCTATACTGGCGGACATAACTAGAGGCTCTATTTCACGTTCCGTGCAACTCCTACATGACAACTGTAGCGCTTGACTCGCGCGAGACGAGAAGATAATGAACGTGGCTTGCATCTGCAGATTCCAACTGCGAAAATCATGTGGAAATGAAAATCAGCTTTTGGGCTTTGAATACAAAGTTCTAATCTTAATGAACATGATATAAATATTACACAATCGGACCACATACGACTAAGCCTCCATTCAAAATGGAAAATAGAAAATTTTGCCACCCAATTAATACTGTACTGCAATGTATTGGCTTTATTCATAGTCCAATGTTGGACATAACTTTACCCTTATAACGAATTTGAATTTCTTTATTGCAAAAAACCTGTAGTTATTCACCTATTTTTTTTGACAAGTGCATTTATTTACTACAACCAAATACAATACTACTCACATAGGCTTAAACTACAATACAATAGAAAATAACTTTATTTTCACACCGTATATACAAAACAAGCTTAAACTAGAATAAGAAAAAATAAACAATAATCCGGCAAAATTATGTTGCGATTGGTTGCGATCGACTAAATACACTACTACTTAATAAAAAGCAATTTCTGAGCGTCTGGTAGTCGCGACGCGTGACCAAAATGCTGATGTTTATTTGGCTCAACGTCATTCAGCGTGGCAATGCTGCCAGCATGCTGGACACGCTTATCGTCCGCAGCGATTTCTTCCAAGCAATTTAAATGGAACAATTTTAATGAAAAATTATGTTGCGATTGGTTGCGATCGACTAAATACACTACTACTTAATAAAAAGCAATTTCTGAGTGTCTGGTAGACGCGACGCGTGACCAAAATGCTGATGTTTATTTGGCTCAACGTCATTCAGCGTGGAAATGCTGCCAGCATGCTGGACACGCTTCCAACTGGTAGTGGGCATTTGGATAATCTTTAGACTTACAAGATCTTAAGTCTTAAGACCAATACTATGTATTTCTAATAAAATCAATAACTAACGGTATTGGAAAAATGTATATAGGAGAAGCCAATATCTAGCAGCAGACGTCATACGGCGAATAATATGATGATGACCGTCCTGGCAACTTAGTACCCATTGCGGAGGTTTATGGCTTTGAGTTTCTTCAAAGGACAAATACTTTAAAGATCTTAAGAGAAAGTATGTATACTTACGCATTAAATTGTAGGTCTCTATACACTCTAGATAACTTAGGCACAGGCTTTAAAACTCTGACACGCCTAGCCTAGCTAAAACCTAGCCACCCAGCCCATATGAACTTACTTCTGGCAGTCCTCTCAATTCATATGGTTTATAGGTACTGTATTAGCCTGTTTTAATCAGTCCTCAGACTACGTCCACTACAGGACGTAAGACTACCCATGAAGGGTGATTGGGCCATATCCAGCACGACAGCCCAGTGCGGGTTGGTGGATTCGCATACGGCATCGAATTTCTTCTACGACAGGTTGCCTCACGATGTTTTCCTTCACCGAAAAGCCAGAGTGAAATTCCGTACACAAATTCCAAAGAACTCATTGGAACGGGACTGGAGATTTGAACCCACGATTGTAAGGCGGGTGTCACTACCTCTGGACCACCATGGCTTTTTTCTTATTTAGTACCCCAAAATCACGTGTCCTTAATACGTACCAGATCAAAGGAAAGGACAACAGCCCTTTATCCTGTTCATCTGACATTTATAGATATTGCTGGGGGTTCCTAAATATGGGCCGTCCCATTTAGGGGAATTACCCAAATTTGTACAATCGCACAGTTTCTAAATGATCATCACTTGTTACAGTTATCTTGGGAGGAAATATAAAAAGTGTCTATGCAAAACATTTTTTAATAGGGGCCAGTACTTTTACTGAAATTAAAACAATTACGCAAAACATGACGAGGTTAAAAATTACTGTAGTAAGTTCGACTTCCAAAAAACGAGGAGATACTATGTTCGTCTGTATGTATTTTCTGTGTATGTTCATCGATATTTTCGCCATTTGTGAAATGATTAATTTTTTTTAGTTTAAAAGAGTTTACTTCCGAAGTGATGAAATTTTATCAAAAAAGGCTTAGCCGATTTTGATACCAACAAAATTGTACATGGATGTCACATCGATTCGTGCAAATGATTCAAATTCTGACGAAGAACTATAATATGTACTTATATGACTCATCACTAAGTAAACTAGACGTAAGTAATTCCAATTTTGGTAAGAAAATGTTCCAAAATTAATCACTCATATTTGCTTAAGCCTGGCGTAAATTGATCCAACATGACATTAATTAATAACAGCTTTGAAAGCTTTCTGGTCTTGATATCAATTAATTAAGTTACTTAATGCCTGCCGCGCTCTACCTACTCGTACTAACGTATCCCAGTAGATTGGTTTTGGTGAAATTTTGGGAATAAATGAGATTCAACATAAAACTGAAAACAAGATTGAGTTTTGTCAAAAGTCGCAGAACAAAAGTTGTCATAAGTCATAAGTTATTTATTGATAAAATGTCAATTTACACGTCATAATATTATAGTTATATGTATACATAAACAACATTGAAAACAATGATGTAATAAATTTAAATTACAATAATTATTAGCAAAAACTTCAATAAAAATTGAAAATAATAATGCAAACAATGTCATAAAAAATCAATAAGTGGAAATTAATAATAAATATACGATTATCAAAATAAATCAACAGAAATGCGAATAAAATTAAATGAATCATGTCAAACACTTATAAAATTGATCGTATCCATAAAAAGATTGCTCGACAAGCCATTTTTAGTAGGCTTACCGCTGATGTTACTTCTAAAGGTAAGTTATTATACACGGTAGGAGCCATGACATGAGTCAACTTAGAGGACTTCCCGAGGGAGTGGGGGACGGCCTGCAGTTGTTAGTTTTGATGTACAGAATAAGCCCCTAAAAGGATGCGAATTGATTAGAAATGACCCTGTATAAATACCTATAAGTCGTGACCGTCAGTCGCGTCCGATATTTTGTTTGCAGCTTTGGAAACAGTTTTTTTCTAGTCGATATACAGGGTTATTTCTAATCAATTAGCATCCTTTTAGGGGCCTATTCTGTGCATTAAAACTAACAACTTTTGCTCTGCGACTTTTGTCAAAACATGTGTGTATATGTCACACCTTTCGTGGGTAGGTCTACGTCTTGCAGTAGGATAGGATATAGTAAGTAAGTGCGTATAGGCCGGGTGGCTACCCCTGGTGTCAGAGTTTTTAAGCCGCCTGAAGGCCTCTATCACGTCTAAACGGGTAAAACAACCGGGGACTGCATTTGAACGGCCTACAGTCTGTATCGGCCCAATTTGAGAAAGTTTGACATTTATATATTATTTTTATTTATAATTTATTTATTAGTACTCTGACAAAGCCTCTATACAGCTGCTAAATAGACAAGGCCCATTTACAGCCGCACAAATAAAATTGTAATTATTTAATTTATTATTTTTGTCGTTTGAAACTGAAATGTACGGAATGACGCCGCTAAGTGTAAGTATCATTCCAAAAGCTGAATAAAAAAAAAGTGTCGTCCGAGCCACGGTAGCGCTCAGTTGTAAATGTGGTCACCCATCCGAAGACTGACCGTGCCGAATGTTGCTTTGACTTTGGTGATCGCTGACAAGCACCTAGTCAAACTGTGTAGCTTTAGTTTGACTATGATAACCTATTTTTTTTTATAGACAGACGTCTATAATAAAAAAATAGGTTATAAATACTCGTAAGTTTGATGTGTATAACCATGATGGACTTGCCATTTTTTCTGTTTATTGATGACTAGCTGTTCCGGTGAACTTCGTTCAGCCTAATAGTCGATTAACGTAGCCTAAGGGTCAATTTCACCGATAACATTATAGAACGCGTTCAACTAAACTCGGTTTTGCTTGAACGAGTTCAAATATTGAATTTGATCTAGATCAAAGTCAAATCCGTTTCACCAGCACAATTTTAATCGCGTTCAAGTAAACTAAGTTCACGTAATACTGATTAAAAAAGTTGAAGACAAATGTCATTGTCACTGTCAAAACTTGTTATATGTCAAAATACTTTTGTCAACTTTCGAAGTTGTTTTTAAAATTCGTGGTGTTTTCGTGTGTGTTGTGCTATGTTATATCGTTTAATCTCCAGTTTTTTAAACAAATCTAACTTGGACGCTATGGATAAAATTACCAGAAAACGTAATCCTACATTTACGTCTTCGGAGAAGTATAGGAGAATGTATTTGATTGAGTTAGTAGAAAAGCATTTTGATATTATAGAATGCAAAAAAACGGACTCCATCAGTATGAAAAAGTAAACCAAAGTGGCAAAAAATTGCCACGGAATTTAATGCCATATCTGGTATTTATCTTAGGCTTCCAGCTGTTCTCAAAAATTGCTGGGCGAATTTAAAAAAGCTAAAGCTAGTGCTCGTTCCATTTTTCACCAAATATATCTTTAAAATTTATGGAAAAGTATGTATAATATTTGTAAACAGTAGGCATATACTGTATCGTAAACGTTTGAACGCGTTGAAAGAACTAAACCCTCGAAAATCGGCGGTTCAACACTTGAACTCGTTTAAGACTAAACTGCGTTCAATTTACGTTGGTGAAATCCAAAATGTAGTTTTGATCTCAGTTAAACTCTTAAACTCGGTTCAGGACAGATTGATCGCGTTCAGTTTGAACGGTGAAATCGGCCCTAAGTTACTCCTTATTAAATCAGCTACCTGCCAATAGAAGTCCCGTTAAAATCTGTCCAGCCATTTCAGAGATTAGCCGGAACAACATACAATCAGACAGACCAAAATTGTAAAAATGTTATTTTGGTGTATGTACCATACATATATTCCTATGCATGCAGTAATCTCCAATTTTATTTATTTGTATAGGTAACCATAAATATGTATAATTTATTTATTTATTTTATTTATTCATTCATCACAGGTTACAGCACCATTACAGTTCAACCAAGTTGATGCTGCCCTTAACATGTTAAATATAAGACACAAACCTAATAGAAATATAACATAATCATTACATACACAGCACAAACTACTTATTCGAAATTATGGGTTTTCACATATTTTCTGCGCCACTTCTGTGAAATTTGCCAGACTGCATCCAAAAATATCAAAATCATTGGCGATTTTATTTAATAGTGTCAGAGCGCGAGACGTGGGGGCGTACTTTACGAGGTTCGTCCTACAGCTAGGCACTCTAAACGTGGGGAATTCGCGCCTCCTGGAGGTGGCCTCGTCCGGCACACACAGCTGCAGCGCCGCCAGCAGCTCAGGATGAGCGACCTCCCCGCGCAGCACGCGCCACATGTACTTGCAGAGCGCGACATCTCGCCTCACCCCCAGCTTGCAGTACCCCACCATGCCGATTACGAACATGGTCGGGTACATCAGCGGATAAAATGGGTAGACGCCGTATTCCTTTAAGTACAGGAAGCGCGTAAATTTATTCTGGATTTTTTCCACCATACTACTGTATTTTTCTTCATGAGGATTCCAGACAATGGCGCTCGTTTCCAGACGGCTGCGAACGAGTGCATTGTACAAAATTCTTATTACCTCCGTACTACGGAACTCTTTGCATTGTCTCATTATAAAACCTAGGTTTCTAAATGCTTTCCCGCATATATCAGAAATGTGATAACGAAACGTTAGCTCGGGTACCATCTGCACGCCCAGGTCCCGCACGCGCGCCGAGCGCGTCAGCACCGTGCCGTCCACCTCGTACGGGTACTGCAGAGGCGCCACCTTGCGCCCGTAGCTCATCACCTCACATTTTTTTGCGTTAAAACCTAATTTATTATCGACACTCCACTGCACGACTCTATCTATGTCTTGTTGAAGCCGCTCACAATCTGATCCGTCCGATACCGACATGAACAACTTGAGGTCGTCCGCAAAAAGCTAGCATTTCGCACTATGCACCACCTCAGGGAGGTCGTCAATCATAAAAATAAATTCTAACGGACCTAAATTACTGCCCTGGCTTATACCCGACAGCGTAAAATATGGTTCCGATTCATGACCCGCGTAGTCTACGTACTGTCATAATCATAATAATCATAGCGCATCTAAGTTATGCAACGTTCAGCCCGGTCAGTCTTTGGATGTGTGACCGCGAGTAGCATTTACAACTGTGAGCAGCCGTAGCAGGGCGCAATGAATTTTTGTACGGATTGTATATTGCCATATTTCAGAATTGTTCTCATAGGACATAGGCCTCCCCTATAGATCTACAAAAAGACATTTTACAAGCGGCTTGCAATTTGATATTAATGAGGTCGTCCGTCCATTCTGAGAATGTCCTACGCTGCGCTTGCTGGTATGTGGTCTCCACTCGAGAACTTTTCGACGCCATCGGTCATCAGTCCTCCGCTCAATGTGCCCTGCCCATTGCCATTTTAATTTCCCAATCCGCTGGACTATGTCTGTAATTTTGGTTTCAGTAATCCTGTAATGTCTGTTTGTGGATGGAGCAAGCGTCAGCATTTCAAATTTCAATAAAGATACAAATAGATCAAAATGTGAATAAAAGAGCTGAGATTTGGATTCCAGTCCTACGCTGAATTCCGATTACGCTTCAACAGATTTAAGACAGTTTTCATTACTGAACGAAACGGAACAATCACTACAAAGGGACGTCCGCGTAAAGATTCGCATAAATCCTAGGTTTTAGGGTTCCGTGTCCAGCATCAAAAAATGTTTTCGAGTGGAGACACTACCGGCAAGCGCAGCGTAGGACGTCCACCCACGAGGTTGATGAACTCATCAAGACCGCAGGATCACGCTGAATGCTAGTTGCTTTCAACTGGTCTTATTGGAGATCCATAGGGGTAGTCTATGTCCAGCAGTGGCCGTCATGATACATGGGTGGTTCCAAAAAGCCCCAGAGCTCACCAATGGCACAAAAATACTTTCTCCGTTTATTTATACTGAAGTATGCTATTCGAAAAGTCATATGGTATATGGACCACAATGTTTTACACAAATCTCCACTCCAATTTGGTAGAGTCTGGATCGAAAACGACTGTTTATAAATTTCGAAGATTTTGTGAAGATCTTGAAAATGACATTTCTTAACACTAAAATGACCGGAGAGGTCTGAATTTATTGCATTGAGCTCGTTCTCGTTTTAAGACTTTTAATAATTAATCTATGTTAACGTTATTCTTATTTGTTATGATAGATACAGACAGATGTTTATAAAAAATATTATCAACCTGGTAAAGTAAAGTTAATTTATTTACACAAAACTTAAGTAACATTCCATAAACTAACTATATATCACAAAAAAAACATAGAAAGATCGCGGTGGTCTGACTTCCGGCGTTACACATGTTGGTAGTTACACAAAAAGTATTGATGTCAGATTTTATTAGTTCTTATCAAAGCAGTGACGTGTTACTATTATTTTTGCTAGAAATAGTTCCCTGTGCATTTCTGAAATACTAGATGCTCTTCAAAACATCTTAGAGGACAAAATGTTCAAATGTCAACAGTGTGCGACAAAATATTCAAATATCATTATTCATTAACTATATTTTTTTCTGGAATACATAAAGTACTGGATGCAAGCCTCTACGAACCGGTCTTATTGGAGATCTTTAGGGCAGGCCTATGTCCAGCTGTGTCTATGTACAGGTGTGTCGTTGCCACTTTCCCTGCCTTCCGCGGTCTCGACGGGGTCGTCACCGTTTGGTGGCGGACGCGGTGGGGCTTCAGGGGAAGAGGAGTGTCGGTATGTCGTCGGTCGCTCTCCCAATGCTCTGCAGCCGTAGTGGCAGCCGCGGGGCCACTATAATTGACCCGTTGCATCGGGACCAGGGCTGTCGGACACGGGTGCTGTCCGACGCCCAGTGCTGGTTGATCTCAGGTGGGGGATGACGATGTGTCTGGTGTTCGGTACATCGTCATTCTGGCGGGAGTGCAAGCTCCGAGGTGGGGTCCGAACCGGGCCAGAGCTGTCGGTTGCCGCGGAGGAGTGCGAAAGCCCGTAACCCCGACACCAGGCGCAGTAGCGGAACACCCAGGGGTTTTGGTGGGTATACCGTCCAGCAATGGTCGTGGACTCCCACATAACCACCCGCCTGCCCCGAGGTGCGGTACTATCTTTAAAAGATTTCCCCTGGTAAAAAAGCCTATGTCCAGCAGTCAAGGTCCTGTGGCTAAAACGAACTAACAAACTGCTACACTTAGCATGAGTTTAAATTACGAGTATTTTACTATACAAAATCCGAAAAAATCAATATCACGATAAATCACTCAACACTATTTGACCTTCCTTGGTCTTGCTAGGTAGTTCTAAATTTCTGTCTTACTAATGTAAAATTTTCGGAACCTTATACTTAATTACGGAACCTTTACTGTACGAGTAAAAAACGCACTTATCTATATTTTCACAGACCAATTCTTGAAATCGTTGTCGTATTATCCAGACCAATTTAACCCAAGTGCCGTTTGCACAAAGGATAGTAATGTTATCACCATTATTACCTTTTACCGGACAAAACATCTTGAGAACTTTTGTGGGTCCAACGTAATGCTTGGAACAGCCTACCTTCTTTTGTAATAGAGTAATTTAGTAAGGTACTCAAATGTGATACTTAATAGAAATCCTTGCTATTACAGTGTAGAAACTATGTTATTCGTTACTACCTATATACTTACTTTTGGACCGACGAACCACCGGAGGAGGCATACAATTCGACGCGTATATATTTTTTTTTTATGTGTAACCACGCATCACTTTTTCATAGTGGCCCCATTTCAATAATTCTTTTTTTATTGGAAAGAATATACTTCGAAATTGGTCTCATTTAAATTTTATTGAAATCGGATGAGCCATTTTTGATAAATCAACAATAATGTGAAAAATTCTACATCAATCCGTGCGAAATATTCGCGAATTCTGTACACGGGTGAAGTCGGACATGCCAATTTTTGCAAAAAATAATCTTGTTGTAAATGTTTACGACAAATTATTACTTTATCGAAAACGACTTAGCATAAGTACTTTTTCGAGGATTTAAACTTCCGAGTAGTAATTTTAGGATACTATTTAGTTGTTTTGATTTCAAAAATGCACAATTTGCACATGTTTAAATATTTTCAAGTATTTTTAAGTCAGTGGAGGTTTAACTTTTGCGCCACAGATTTTCTTATACACTGTGTAGTCAAACGCAAACCTATATAAAATAAAAATATTCATCTAGCTAGACTACTTACTTGTCTTAGGATACGATCGTACGTATGTACGTGTCGTAGGAGACGTACGAATTAACAATTTCAGTAGTGTCAGAGTTTTTAAACCGCCTGTAGGCCTTTGACATGGCTAAGCGGTTAAAACAACCGTGACTTACAATTTAACGAGTATCTGAGCCACGGTAGCGCTCAGTTAAAAATGCCACCCGCGGTCACCCATCCAAATATTGACCGCGCCGAATGTTGCTTGACTTCAGATATCGCTAACAAGTCTTTAGTCAAACTACGCTATGAGCGCTACTCAATCCTCATGCTAAGTACTTAAGTGTAAAAACAATAATAAAGTAGGTAAAGTAATATGATTACATCCCTACGTGATACAACATGGCTGGCATACGAAGATATACTGAAACTCGATCAATCGGCTCGAGTTTCGCGGTGTAACGAACCATGTCGCGACACTAATGAACCAGCGAGACCGTCATTAGTTCAAGCTTGCTTTTAAAAGGCACCATTTGACGTCATACTTATTTCCATTAATCCATCAGCCGCAAGACGTCTACTGCTAGACATGTACCTCCCACATAGATTTCCAAAAGGGCCGGTTGAAAGCGGCCTGCTTCAGAAAGCGGTCAGTCCATATCTTGACAAAACTTGGTACACAGGTTGGATACATTTTATATTAGCTATTTCCGCGGCTTCGCCCCCGTAGTTTATTGATTTTTGTGCTATCCCATAGACCCCTTTTGTTTTTTCGGGATAAAAAATCGCCGACCATTGAACTAATCGCGCACCAAAATTACGAGATAAATAAATACCTCATCATCCCGACGTTTCGACCGAGTCGCAATAATGTGTTCATATCGCTAAAGTTTAAAAACAAAATTGAACTAAAGTATCGATGCCAAAAATCAAGTCTATTTATCCTATCCTACTAATATTATAAACGTGAAAGTTTGTGAGGATGGATGGATGGATGTATGGATGTTTGTTACTCTTTCACGCAAAAACTACTGAACGGATTGAGATGAAACTTTGCAATAATATAGCTTATATATCAGAATAACACATAGGCAATAAATTTTGATGATATATTGCGTATGCGGGCGAAGCCGCGGGTAAAAACTAGTGTTATAATAAAGGGGTAAATTACCGAACCAATTCGGCTGGGCAGCGGCTGATATTCGTAAAGGCCGAGTAGCTAGCCCTGGTCTCGGAGTTTTTGACCAATCCAACTGCTTCTGACATGGCAAAATGATGGGACCATTTTGCCATCAGGGCCTATAATTACTATACAGGATGATTGGTAAACAATTAGCATCCTTTTAGGGGCTTATTCTGTGCATCAAAACTAACAACTTTTGTTCAACGACTTTTGTCTAATCTCAAAAAAATAAGAATAAGTATATATAGAAAAAATAATTCACTCTTGACAAAATGTAAGGAACAGCTGATTTATTTTTTTGACTTTAAACAAAAGTTGCAGAATAAAAGTTGTTAGTTTTGATGTACAGAATAAAAGCCCCTAAAAGGATGCTAATTGTTTACCAATCACCCTGTATACATACGGTAACGATAGTACTTTATCAATACTTATTTTTCGCGAAAAATCGCAACACCGACTTCCACCGTGTATGTAATTCGAATAATTTGTACGAATCGATGTGACATCCATGTACATTTTTGTCGACTTATCAAAAACGGCTCAGCCGATTTCGACAAACATTTAAAAGCTACCATTTCCGAGGTAACAAAAATTATTAAAAAATAATTACGAATTAATTTTTTTTTTTATCGGTTCACAATTGGCGAAATACACAATGTACATACACAAAAAAATACACACAGATGAACATAGTAACTCCTTTTTGGAAGTGGACAAAAATACCACCCGCGGACACCAATCGTGCCAAACATTGCTTGACTTCGGTGATCGCTTAGGATACCTAGTCTAACTTTTAGCACAGACTTATGTTCGTTTGTATTAACGCGAATAAGTCTGTGCTGCACCCCCAGCTCGCCTAATGGTTTAGTGCGAATCATACAAGGGAGTTTTGGCGGGAACGCGGAAAAGTCATGTCGCCCCATTGTATTATTTTGTTAAACTTGTGTTTTATCTTTCTTTTTGTGATAAACATTTCAAAAATTGACGCGTTCGCAGGATTTGAACCTGCATCCTCTGGGACACCGGCCCAGATGCTTTGTCCAATTAAGCTAAATCGCAATATTATCACAAAAAGAAAGTTTCTATACACCTAGTGTGTGAAGCACGATAAAAATAATTTCATTGTGTTTTATCAGTGATAATTAGTGAAAAATTGTGGTATTTCGTTGATTATGAGCTGATTTACGTGCATGAGTGAAGGCAAGTGATATAATGTGACGTATCGTGTTGTTCCGTGTTGTTACCAAAACTCCATAGACTCCTCTAGTAAAGTCTCCACTGCTTTACTGAGATAGGTATGACTTGGACGACGTTTGGACTTGACCGCGACTTGACTGGACTATGACGTGACTACGACAGTGACTAATTGATAAAATATCAATAAATATTAATACTTAATACTTGACACTGGCAAATGCACAACAATGCGACGCCAAACAAAAGAAGAAGAATCATACAAGACGGCAGATATGAAATTAGCTACAAACTGCGTAATATCCAATCCTGACTGAAGCTCACATAAAGCTACGCGTTAACGCAGCTTTTAGCTAACTTCACATCCGCCGAGTTGTATGATTCGACCTATAAATGACGTTGTGGTTGAAAATAAAGCACGCAGACTTAGAAGAGCCTCTTTAATCTGACTTTAAAAAGCTTATAGGCTTACTGTTACATCTCCATAGTTTCACATTTACTGCTGAATATTTCAGTCTACCTGTCTGAGCTTACAGATTTTATTCTTCAGGGAATTCTATTCTTTTTAGCTCACGTCACAGAATAAACTGGTGTTTAGCTCATTCTTCGTATTTTGCGAGAATTTTTCCAATTTCGTTTGATGTTTCTGTCTGTTTGTAAGATAAAACATGTTTTTACGGCGACTTATTTATTTTTTACCTATTGGCGTAGTATTATTATATTATCTTCTTTGCTATCGGTTTATCTTTAACGATTTGAGGCTTATAGAAATGGAAATAATATATGATATTCAGTGTTTTAGTACAATATTGTTGCCCTGATAGCATACTATCGGCCCGATAGCGCTATACAGGATGGGGGTAAGAGACGCCTTTTGTGCCTTTTCTGTCTTTGTTTCTTTTGTTATGATTTCTTATTTGTTGGTGTCAATAAAGTGTTGTTGTATTGTATTGTACAGGGTTATTCGTAATCAATTAGCATCCCATGAGGGGCTTATTCTGTACCAACATCAAAACTAACAACTTTTGTTCTGCGACGTTTATCAAAACTCAAAAAAAAATCGGCTGGCCATTTTGTCGAGGATGAACGAGATTTTTCTATGGAACAACAACTTTTTCTTGAGATTAGACAGAAGTCGTTGACCAAAAATTGTTAGTTTTGATGTACATAATAAACCCCTAAAAGGATGCTAATTGATTAGGAATAACCCTGTATAGCTATGGTTAGTACAGTGGATTGGCAAGTTGAAATGGCAGTGGGTAGGACATATTAACGACTGCCTCGGTGGCTCAGTGGTTAGTGACCCTGACTTCTGGATCAAAGAGGCGTGGGTTCGATCCCCACCCAGGGCAAATATTTATGTGATGAATATAGGTGTTTGCTTTGTGTCTGGATGTTATTTAGGTAGTATCTATATAAGTATGTATTTAAAATATGTGTATGTAGTATATCAGTCTCTGGCAGCCATATCACAAGCTTTGCTTAGTTTGGGGTCAGAGGCCGTGTGTAAGATGTCCAAAAAAAATACCTAATATAGCGCGGAGGTAACATACCTACATACAAAAAACACAGTCAAACCTTTTCGATGTCGGTTGACAACTAAGGATTTTTACACCTGTTATTTTAGGGCCTCTGTTTTCGCCAACTGTGCTATAAACTAACCTACAAGCCTTTGTAGATTAATTTGAACCCCATCTGGATCACGAATCACCAAATTTAATTAAATTGTAATCGGAATCATCGGACCAGTGGACCATTAATGCTGTATTGTCAAACATATTGATTAACTGTATCTAGTGAAAATTAAGCCAAGCGTTTCTATTGTTATCTATGGATATAATTTATTCGTGGTATTTCCGACTTGGTTCATCGTGTCCCAAACGTGGAAATTCGATGTCGTACATAATTATATATCTATTTTTTTTATAATTATATTATTTTTCACGAAAAATGACACGATCGACTTTTAGCGTGTATAGAATTCGCAAATAGTTCGCACGGGTCGATGGAGCATTTTTCACATTATTGTTGATTTATCAAAAATGGCCGAGCCGACTTTGATAAAATTTAAATGGGACCAATTTCGAAGTATACTCTTTCCAGTAAAAAAAAAAATATTGAAATCGGACTACTATGAAAAAAGTTATGCGTGGTTATACATAAAAAATACATATATACGCGTCGAATTGAGTACCTTCTCCGGTTCGTCGGTCAAAAAGTCGAAGACGTAGGCACACGCATCGCCAAGCTAAGGCACCCATCTCTGCCTTAGCTTATAGGAAATTTATCTAGACGGGATGACAACAGGTCGACCAAGGCAGCCACCGAGTGGTACCCAAGAGAAGGACGAAGACCAGAGGCAGGCCACCCACACGATAGTCAGATGACGTCATCAAACTTGTCGGGAGGCAATGGATGAGGCTCAGTAGCACAGGATCGCAAAGAATGGCGAGAAAAAGAGGAGGCTTATACTCAGCAGTGGGTGGAACAGGCTGAATAGATAGATAGATTTCCAACTGGCTTCCTCGCATATTACGCGCATGTATCTGTAGGACCGTGTAAGTATGAATGAGTTATCTGTATTCGCGATTTTGTTTACTAGCGAGATGTATGAGCAGCGCTCGACGACCAGTTACTGCGCACTGGGTCATAGCGTGTGGACGTTTTCATAATTGGGATATTAAGGGAAAAAATAGTTGTATAGAGTCAAAATTGTCGTATCCTTTCCATGAACTACCTTCCAATTCTCGGCAGCTCCGTGTAGCCACTCTGTCATAGGAACAATTAGGAAGTAAACGCACCTTGCATAAGCCCGTAGTTAGGCCCTTGGTTATTCATTTCATTTGATCTAAATAAGTTGGCGTATAGAGGCGCCAACAATTAGTGACCCACCAACATATCAATGGCAGATTTATACATTTGCCGCCAGTGTCGTTTTAGCCATAGAACATTCACTGTTGGAAATATGCCTGCCTTTAGATCGCCAATAAGCCCTGTTGGAAGCGGCTTGCATCTATCGTAATCCTGCGGTCTTGATGTCCACCTTGGGTGGACGTCACTTTCCTGTACTAAGTCTCTACTTGAGAACATTTCGACCCCATCGGTTATCATTCTTCCGTGCTACGTCCACTGCCCTCATGCCCAGTAGGCCCAATATTAAAGGCGCCATTGTAAATTTAATAACAACGTAAAATAGTGTTCTCTCTATCAAACGCAAATTGTAGCGAAAAATAAGCAGGGTTAGTCTAAATTGCTATTAGTGTATTGTGCTATTGTGATGAGGCTTCTAAAATTGGGCCAATTGTACTCATAATTTAAATTTGCCAATCTGCTGGGCTATGGCGGTAACTTTGGTTCTGATGAGTAACTTTGGTTCTTCTACGGTTCTCTTCATTTCTGATTTTGTCTTGCAGAGAAACTCCGAGCATGACCTTGTCAATAGCTCGTTGTGCTACTTACTAATAAAGCCCTCACCTGGCATATTTTATCGCCAGTAGGCATTGAAGTTTTACTATCCCTACCGACTTACGCTAAAAGAAAACATGTTTGCTATGTATAAGTTTCTCGTACGCCATGTAAAAAGAAGGCGTCTCTGCAATCTGCATTGTATATTTCGTAAATATATATTTTTATGATGCATAATAAATAAATTTACTGTAGACATCTTGCACACGGTCTGTGACCTCAAACTAAGAAAAGTTTGTTATATGGCTTCCAGAGACTGATACAAACAGGGTTATTTGCTTACCCTGTACTAAGTCGAACGGAAGTGATTTAGACACTAAAGAACTGCTTTTTCATTCATTTTGTCGATTCCGAGTTGTAATTTTGTATGAAACAGCTGATTTTATTTTCTCGAATTTTGGGTTGGCCCCGCAGTTAAAGTTGTTCGTAATGATGGTCTGAATCACCCCCTTTCAGCTTTGTATGGTAAGCAAATAACCCTGTATAATTTTTATATATGCCGAATCGATAAAAGGATCCGCATCAGTTATGGTGATTCAATGTGGTAATAATTTTATACCATCTGACCCAACAATGCTTCAGTTTGACGTGGCGTGGGTTAAGCGGGCGAGGAGATAAATTGCGACGTCACGAACAATCAGTTTATTTGACAGAAGATTACGTATGACTACAATTATAGAGAAAACTTTAAGCGAAGGACATGGCGTTCCGCAGCGTAACGCACGCTGCCACCATTTTATCAAGAATCACAACTCGAGCCGTTCTAAACACAGCTCTCTTTACCACTGACAAGTGACATCTCATCTCGCACCGCCCATCGGCCGATCATGCGATATCGCTCGAAACCTCCTTGGAAACAATCAGCAGCGTTTGTTACCAGCTTTACCCCAGGAATGTTGCCACTACCATTCTTAGTCCTTCGAAATTATACTAAGTGGCACTATTTAAAGCTATGGTCCCGTTATATACATACTTAGGTATGTAGACCATAACATTCGATCACAAAAATGCTCGTCCTGGGTGGGAATCGAACCAACGCCTCTTTGACGCAGGAGTCACGTTTAACAAACCGTGGACCACCGAGGCAGTCAAGTATAACCAGAATCATACTTTTTGGCGTCTGTGCAGTAAGCTATATCAATCAATCAATCAATCAATCGTTTATTGCATCATATGTAGTATAATTTACATGCAGGTCTTAAGAAACATGTTTAGTATCTATATTCTATAAGTTATACATATGACCCTATTAGGGTATAGCAATATTGTGCGGAGCGATTTATTTGTTTCAATTTGCTATTTTATGACTGTCCAATAGGTACTCGTTTAATGTATAATAGCATTTCGTGATAAGTTGGTTCTTTAATACTTTTGCAAATTCGATTTCGTCTTCAATTTTCTTAATTTCGACCGGAAGTTTATTAAATATTTTAACAGCCATCGAGCATGGCCCGGAGCTGTGTATCGATAATTTTGATTTCGGTAACATTAAGTTATGCTGATATTGGGATCTGGCAGGATGGACACGTGCACTTGATAGTTTTGTGAAAAACTGTGGGTATTTTTTTACGAATTTGCACGCTTCAAGGATATATATTGACACCACAGTTAATATCTTTAATTTAATGAAGTAGGGTTTGTGGAATTGTTGTCTATTTGTATTTGGAAGCTTGATATTGGCCAATATCCGTACGCACTTTTTTTGGACTATGAACAGGTCGTTAGTATCTACACTGTTTCCCCAGAGGATGATGCCATAGTTTAGCCACGAATATGCAAACGCGTAGTACGCTGATAAAGCTGTGTCTAGATTTGTTGCATATCGCAGTTCTCTGAGTGCGTATGTGAAGCTTGATAGTTTAGCTTTTATTTTTCTAACGTGGCTTTTCCAATTTAGGTGCGTGTCGATATCTATACCTAATAACGTTGTCATGTCCACTGAGTCAATTTTATTATTATTATATGAAAAATTTATGTCAAGGGGGATTTTTTGATAAGGTCTAAATTGTATAATTGAGGTTTTTGATAGGTTAATTTCGAGGTTATGATCAGTTATCCAATTAATTATATTATCAAATATGTCGGTTAATTTATCGTTTAAATTTAAATTATTTTTACAAGATGTCAAAACTGTTATATCATCCGCGAAAATTACGCAGGACTCGTTAATAATTTTAGGTAATTCATTTATATAATAAAAATATACTGTCGTATACTACTATACTGCCGTCTATTACCTAAAAAGCCGTTAAGGCACAGGGGGTCATTTTTCACTTTTAAACATGTACGCATAGAGTTTAAAATTATCTATTAATCACTGTTAGAATTATATTTATATCTTTTATAAATTAGGAGATAGAATTTGTGAAACCGCCGCTATTGACATATTTTTTTCTACTTTACAAATCAATAAAGTCGTCATTCAACATGACATAACTTAACCAAGGGCCTTAGTGTTAAATCTCATTTATGCAAAAGTATTACAAAAAAGCAATATATTGGTGTCAAAAAGATTTTTATATGCTTTAAGGTTACAAAGTAGCATCGTTTATAAAATTGTGTTGCGTTTTTCGCTGATACCCAAAAAATTGGTTTTCTGGTTTAACGGCTTTTTAAGTTATAGACGGCAGTATAAGCTGCGCACATCCTCGCTTGCAGCGAGCGCACCTGACAACGAATTTGAAATTGCACACTCACTCGCTTTGTGTTTACTGTTCTTCTTTAAAGAAGCTTAATGCCAGTACTCACACATCAAGTAAGATTTGACTTGGATTTTTTTCTCTTACATTTCATACTGATGCGAGTAAGAGACGCCCTCTCGCTAGACCTCTATGCTCTGTATATTCTGCCCGCTTGTGAGCGATTTTTCGCGGCAAAAATCGGCATGCGCCGTATAAATTGCCATCACGTAATATAGATGGCGTGACGTGCCACGGTTGCCAAGTACGGTGTGAGTAACGTCCAGTAATCGGTCAGTCGTAAAAATCACATAAAAAGTTATAGTCTAATATAACATTTAGTTATTTTTAGGTAGGTCTAAGTTGGCATCATCTTTATATCCAGCAGACATCATGAACGCAGGACATCCACAGCTCGACATAGGCTTCCGTTATGAATTGCCTATAAGGCTGGTACACTGCATCCAATGCGTTTCTGCGATCTTAACGAAATAGTCAGTCCTCTTAGTCGGTGGACGTGCTACGCTGCGTTTGCTGGTGGTCTCCAATCGAGAACTTTACGGCCCCATCGACTATCCGTTATACGGACGGTTCTATGTACCCTGCCCAATGCCATTTCAAATTGCGAATCAGCTGGACTATGTCATTAACTTTCGTCTGCAAATCTCCTCGTTTTTGATACGATCTATCCTAAAAACTCCGAGCATAGCTCTCTCCATAGCACTTTGGGCTATCTTGTAGACGAAGAACTTAATTATTTTTCACCAAAAATGGCACAACCAAGTTCAATATCAAAATTTGAATAGTTAGTTAGAAACAATGTATGCTATATGAAGATTATTATGGAATGTCCAAACACCACTCAAATGATTCCAAAAAAAATTGCATCACCCCTGGACTATTCCTCAAACAAAAAATATCGTCATAATGGGTCATTATTGTCGGAATAATCGCGTAAACATACAAAGAAGCATTTAGTCGAATTGACGGTATGTTCCCAGTGTTACTACCATTCTTTTGACAACTTACTTTTTTGTAGTTGGTTGTAGAACTGGCAGATTTAAAAAGATCGACTAAATCCTTAAATCAAGCCATTCTGTCTTGAACAAATTAAATATTACTGCTACAGCGATTTTACGATTCGTAGCCCGTAGCACTATCGTAGCGCTGCGGATTGCTACGTTGCTACAGAGAGCGAGTAGTGAATTCAACCTGCTTCATCTTTGTCCATTTTAGAGATGAGAAGTTAAAAAATTGAGAAGGTATCGACATCGACCTAGTTATTTTTTAATATAAACTAAACTACCTATTTTTTGACTCAATTTCACACGATAGCATATGGCGAGCACTTTCACACCAAGGGGTATCGAATATCTACATAAATATAATCAAAGATATATATATGATCAGTGTAAGCAGAGTGAAACTTGATAGACTTGGACCAAAAATCTTTATCAGATCCGGGGTAAGGCAGGGAGACCCCCTTTCAAGTAAAATTTTTCTAGCTGTGCTACAAGATATCATGAAAGACCTAGACTGGAACAAAAAAGGAATAAAGATAGATACAGAATTTCTAAGCAACCTACGCTTTGCGGACGACATCGTCTTATTCGCAAAAACATCAAAACAGTTAGAAATAATGATAGAAGAGCTAAGCACTGCCAGTAATAAAATAGGCTTAAAATTGAACGCTTCAAAAACTAAAGTTGCAACGAATAGCAAGCAAGATCCTATAGTGGTTAACGGAACAACAATAGAGTATGTAGATCGCTATGTATATCTAGGTAAGCAAATGTCGTTCAAGAAAACTAGGCACGAAGATGAGCTAGAGCGCCGCATAAACATGACGTGGAAGAAGTATTGGAGCTTCAAAGAAATCTTGAAAGCAAGACTACCACTAGTGCTTAAGAAAAAAGTAATAGATTCTTGTTTGTTGCCTTGTTTAACATATGGGGCACAAACATGGATTTATCAAGGAAAAACAAAAAACAAAATACGGACGTGCCAGAGAGCTATAGAACGGAGCATTTTAGGCATAAAGCTTAAAGATAGACAGAAGAGCGAAGACATCCGAAAAAGACAAAATTAATAGACGCAGGACAGCATGCACAGAAGCTTAAATGGAGATGGGCAGGTCATATTGCCCGGACAACAGATAAGCGATGGACAAAGCGTGTCACAGAATGGGCAGGTCCAAGCGGGAAAAGAAGTAAAGGAAGACCTAAAGATCGATGGATAGATGAAATACAACAAATAGCCGGTAGAGCCTGGATGCAGACGGCGCAAGATCGAAAGGAATGGAAACGACTGGAGGAGGCCTATACCCAGAGCGGGGCCATGCCTAATTAAAATAAATATTAAGATGTTCTCTTATATGTACATAATTTGTAAATTAGCATGGAAATAAAAGGCTTTATTATTATTATTATAAACTACCTATTTTGCACAAGCATTCTGTAAAATTTTAAGTAGGCGCTTTTACAATTGGACTATAAGATTTTTACAGGCAATTTTGCTAAAAATAGCATAAATTTATTGTGACCATTTCAAAACCTCACGCATATGTAAAACGTTTGTACTATATTACGAATAAACACACAAGTCAGCTAATAGAAAAAGGTGTCATCTGCACGTGAATCAAAGCCGAGATTGCGAAAAATTCACGTATTAAATATTCATACGAAAACAAAAAATTCAAACGACTTTTACAAAGGTTAAAACAGAGAATGGAGAAGAATATCTCTGATATGTGTTCATGTAATTGTTAAAATTGAACATATTTGTGTTGTTATTATTTTATTATGCAGATGAAAGTGCACGCAAGTAACTTACTAAGTTTATGTAAAAATCTTATAACTTTAGTCTTGTGTAATAAACTCCAGTAAATATCTGAATAATATTGTTTTGAAGTTGTCCGAGGTAGAAGTCCGAAGTCCGAAGGTGTCCGAAGAGCAATTTTAGCAGATGATTATCATTCGTCTTATTTTGACGAAATCTAGTTAAAACATATTAAAAACGTTAGAGCTTTAACACTGGACCATCCCTACTCTAAGTCTTAATAAACCATTATATTATTATGTGAAAAAATACTAAATACCATAAAACGGGTTTTGCGGCGTTTCGCCCCGCAAGCGGTTTGCACAGCGGAGCGAATTGCCCAAGACTCTTTTTGAAGTTCCCCGGGGCAAATTTGTCCCGCATTGTTTGGAGCGGGGCGAAAAGTGGCATTCAAAAAGAGTCTTGGGCGATTCGCCCCGCGATTCACTTTTAAAACGTTCTTAGCTTTAGGAACGTCTCATCCCTAGCAAAAGAAATCCACTTCGTGATATATTTTCGAGAATTTCCAATTTTATAAATGCAATAGCTCGAGTGATTCTAATACTGGTTGCCTATGAGAAATGACGCAGAACCAACTTAGTTCCCTTAACATGTTATGTCTGCGTTTTGCAGACAAGCCGGTAGATCTCTCAACTGTGGATTTAATGCGGCTTAAAAATTAGACGTTGCAGTTGGTATGAAATAATAACGCTCTTATTTTTCTTCAGAAATACAATTATAAATAAATATAATACTGCTACATTTCATACTCAAAAAAACTTACCCTATTTATATATTCACCTCACAATCACAAATTAATTTTTTAAGAAGTATATTGTTTTGTTTATCTAAAAGTACCTACTTAAAAAAAACATATACTAAATAAATTTAAATACTAAAAAGTTAAGTGTGTCGTGGTGGTCAAGAGGTAATGACACCCGCCTTACAATCGTAAGGTCGTGGGTTCAAGTCATTGGCTTTTCAGTGAAGGAAAACATCGTGAGGCATCTGCATACCTACGCCCGTAGAAGACATTCGATGGCGTATGTGAATCCACCAACCCGTACTGGGCCAGCTTGGTGGATATGGCCCAATCACCCTTCGTGGGTAGGCCTACGTCCTGCAGTGGACTATTAAAAAGGCTGGTACAGTACAGTACAATAAAAAGTTAGAGTTAGTTTATAGAGTTTTATAAATTTGCCATCTCTAACTCAAGTTTTAAAATAAGTTTATTATTTTCTTAAAAAGTAGATCTATATTTTATTTTCGATCTTATAATCGTGAAAATATAGTATCATGATATTTCAATATTTCCAAATTTTAAAAATATAATATATGCTCGAGTGATATGCGTAGATTCCTGAAAATATTGTGTCTGTATTTTGCAGACAAGCTGGAAGATTCCTCAACTATGGATTAAATGCAGCTTAGGTATAAAGTTAGGTGCCAGTAAAATATAACGGTGAGCTTTCATTTATCGGTAGGGCGATATGTGTAGGGTATTACAGTTACACTACCGATTTTTGACGTGATAATGTCTTATAAGTCGATAGACGCCGACTGCATACACGAGAAAGTGTCACGTTCCGCCTGAGACGAGCACAGAACAAACGATAAAAAGGCACGATAGGCCTAAGCGTTCAGATTGTTTTAGTTGTTGATTCAGCATTTTTTTTCCGTTACTGGCAACCAGTTTTTTTAATTGATCTTCAGTTCGCTTGATGGTAAGCGACGTTGTGATCGAAAATGTAGCACGGTTGTGGGTTCCAGGTTGTGGCAAGACAACATGGGTGATTCGAAACTTTGATGTGGATAGGGATGCTATCATCACTACAACAACAGAGGCAGCGAAAGACCTGCGATCTCTCTCAGGTCTTTTGCTATCGTTTACTTATCGCACCGAATAGGAGATCTGCCCCCCTACCGCCTAAGCAATAGCTATCGTAATAGCAATCGTTTATGACTTCATTTTAGTCATTTGGCACCGCCTATGTGACTTTAGCCATCAATTGCTTTGCGCGGATTGCAAAAGCAATCGTTGAATGAACAACTTTGATGGCTAACGTCACATAGGCGGTGCCAAATGACTAAAATGAAGTCATAAACGATTGCTATTACGATTGCTATTGCTTTAGGCGGTAGGGGGGCTGGTAAAATCCAGAGTGCGAACCATGGCTTCATCTCTCGTCAATGGTTTCGGAAAAGAAAGCTTCAGTCGCCTTCTGGTTGACGAAGCTTTAATGAACCATTTTGGAGCCATAATAATGGCTGCCCGGCTGTCTGGTGCTAGCGAACTTGTCCTCATTGGAGACATCAATCAGTTGCCCTATATCGACAGAGAAAATCTCTTCGAGATGAGATACTGTCGCCCGACCCTGGTTGCAAACATCACCCAGGAGTTGTTCTGCACTCATAGGAACCCAATGGATGTCGCGTATGCGTTGAGGGAAATATATTCACTCTGACATTAATATCTATAGATTTTATTTATCTCTTAGGTTAGAAAAACCGATAGACAGCAATGCTTCACCATTCACGAACTGTGTTTGGTACGCGTTTTCTCTCATGGCTTGGACCACGCATCTATAATAGCCTACCGGCAGAAGCGAGAATAACATCGCACGAACACAAACGGAGAAAGATTATCAAAGAATGGCTAGTAAAATTGGGTTTTGTTAAACTGGAAGATAGGGTATTTACTTTGATGGGATAGCCTTTTTCGATAAATATTTATTTTATAAATCTTAATATACATATTTACTTACTATTGTCTATGTATAGATATGATTATTATTTTTGTTTATATAATTATCTACAAAATATCATTACTGAGATAGTCCAAATCATTGGTAACATGGTTTCGAAAACTTTCAAATTACTAATAAATATTTTTTAAATTTAGTGCAGGTATGAAGAATAAATACTTACCTGATTGTATTTGCATACGTTTGCTCGGCTATGTGGCGGACAAAGCGGGCTGCAGTAGTCCTCGACACGGGTTTTCCTAGTGAGGGCCGCTTTGCAAAGCTTACTATTTCGCATTACTGTTAATTATGTTTATTGCCAATATTTGTCATGCATACCTACCTTAAGATTATATTTTTAAGTACCCACATCTTTAAGTTTGTGAATTGTGTATGATGTATGTGTTATGTATGATAAATAAATAAATGAAATGAATGAATTCCCTGGCGATACGAATCAGAAATATTGAGTTAAACCGCTTCGTACGAATCGAAGGAAAATCGATAAAATCAACAAACAACAAATTACACACTCAAACAATAATTTTACATGTAATAAAGGTATACACCATGTCCAGCATGTTTTTATCTTTCCAGAAAACTTTGTTTATATTTCTTTCTTAAGTACCTGTTTTAAATTCAAACTTGAGCAAACTGCAGTAGTCTTAAATCTTCTGAAGAGACAAAAATTCGAGCACTTTGGGTGTACGCCAACACCCAAATTCATGTTCAAAACTCCTTTCTAGATAAACTTTGGGACGCACTTGAATGAATGCTGTGGCATTTCTTTGCACTTAAAAAAAACATAATAGCATGTAAACGTCTCGTACTGGCCGTTCGCCAGAAAGACAACTCGGCGATTCAAAAAGACCGTTTGAATTTCAAATGTGGAACATGACATCCAGCCAGTTAGATATGGGTGTATTCCATTTTTGAATTTTGGCTATATTTGCGCGTTTCGGTATTTCGTTCTAAAATTTTAGTAAAATGGACGGTGTCGCGGTTTATTATAATTGATGGACTTTTTTGCTACATGAAAAGTTGAAATGGTTTTAATGGCTTTAAACTAAAACTATACTCTATAAAATTTAACTTGATCTCTGCGACAGTGACATTGACATAGAAGCTTGACATTTTTAGAGTTGAGATAGTGGTGGAAAAAATCGATTTTCAAACAATGTTGTAATGAAATCGAATGAGTAGTTGAAGGTGAGAAATTGGATTTTATTTACTTACTATTATTTAAGATCAAGTATGTACACATGTAAATAATGTTATGATATTCATTAAATACTCATAATAATGTAACGATAGTATTTATCGACGTTTTTCACTATTATCGATGCTAATGTAACATATAATTGTTTTTAATTTAGTTACACATGTAAAAAATGTTATGATATTAAAATATACAATAAAATTAATGATAAAATAAGTTTTATTTAAAATATCGTTAGTATATCTATAAACTATCGATATTTTAAATAATACTATCTAAAACTCTGTGGTCACGATCATTCGTCGCCCATCACTAATCGTCATGCCCATAAAGTATGACATTGACAGGTACTGTCTGTACTATTAAAAAATTCAGGTCTTCATAGGCGTGATTTTTCTGACAGCTGTCGCAGAGATCAAGTTAAATTTTATAAAGTATAGAGATAGTTTTTTACAAGGGCGAATAGAGCAAAATATTGCATAAATGAATTAACTGTAAGTAATAAATTATTTGGGATAATTTATTAAAATATTACTGTTTGAGCGCCAAACATTTATTTTACCAATATTGTTTTGCTGATTGCTTTTTGTGGTTTAATGTAAAATGGCACCAATTTCGAATAAGGTTAAATATTTTCGAAAGTTTACGTTTAACGTTCAAATGATTATGATAACAGAACAAACAAAAAAATCAAGAGAGAACGTCATTGAACAGTCAAGTGAGGCCGGTTTTTAATACATGTGTGAGTGCGTCGGAATTGCGCCGCCATAGTTCGACTGACAAGCCAAGGCGTAGTTTCATTGTTCGTTGGATGTGTGTGTGATTGTCTGTACACAACGAGGCGTAGTTTTGGTCTCACTGGATTGTTCACAACATTCTCTCTTGATTTTTTATTTGCTCTGAGATAATTGCATGCTGTTTTACAAGTCTCTCTCCTCACAATCTCTACAAGTGGTCTCTTGTAAGTGGAATGCGACGTAAAAATAATATTATTATAAAAAATTTGAAATAAAAATCTATTTTTTTTTACACACGGCCTCTGACCCCAAACTAAGCAAAGCTTGTGATATGGCTGCCAGAGACGGATATACTACATATACTTATTTTTAAATACATACTCATATAGATAGTAACTAAATAACACCCAGACACAGAGCAAACACTTATGTTCATCACATAAATATTTGCCCTGGGTGGGGATCGAACCCACGCCTCTTTAATCCAGAAGTTAGGGTCACTAACCACTGAGCCACCGAGGCAGTCACTTAAATAATATCTATTAATTCTTCTTAATTAATATCTATTATTATAAATTCGCAAGTATGTTGGGTTTAGTTATTTCTCTTTCACGCGACATCAGAGACTGTAATCGAAATATATTACGATTACTGTCACTATTATTATATTCGCCCTTCTATCGTTTATTCACCCTTCATGTGTAGGCTAGACTATTAATAGATTATTATAAGAATATAACTTTTTAAAAAACACAAACTTTTCAGATTTTGGATATCATGTAGCAGAGTACTAGCCAAGACAAGTAAAACGAGCCCAAAACGACAGGTCTATCTTGTTTAGTACAGTTCCTATGGCCACCTTCCGACTCTATCATCAGGTCAACTCCATATTATTGCATTGTCACGCGATATAGATATGCGTGCAAAATTTCAGCTCAATCGAAAACCGGGAAGTTGGTCAAATTAACTTGCAAGATTCCACCCGAACTTACATCCTTCCTACTAATATTATAAACGCGAAAGTTTGTGAGGATGAATGGATGTATGGATGTTTGTTACTCTTTTACGCAAAAACTACTGAACGGATTGAGATGAAACTTTGCAATAATATAGCTTATATATCAGGACTAGCTTAAAACCCACGGCTTCGCCCGAGTTGTCTTAGTACATAGGTACTTGCTTAAAATGAAAACAGTTCGCGGTTTCACCTACGTTGTCTTTGTACTTGCTTATAAATAATATCTAATAGTCCGCGGTTTCGCCCGTGTTGTCTTAATACTTAGTTAAAATTATAATAGCCTGTCATTTGGCCCGCGTTGTTTTAGTACTTACTTGCTTAAAATAATAGCCCGCGATTCAACCCGTATTATTTAGACACTTGCTTTTAATAATATCTAATAGTTCGCGATCTGGTCCGCGTTGTCTTAATACTTCCTTAAAATTATGATTGCCTGCTGTTAGTCTGCGTTGTTGTATTACTTGCAATGATAATAGCCCACGGTCTGGCCTGCGTTGTTGCGTTGTCTTGGCACTTACGCGTTTCGCGACGGACTGACATCGCTCCCCGAACAGCCGGCGCAGGGGCCCGCGGGTGGGGGGATTCACGCGGTAGGTGAAAAAATGAATGAAAAAATAATAAAAATCGTACAATGCTTCTAAAAAAAAGTTGACAGTACCGTTTTCATGTCTTCAACGTTTCATTTTTTTAAAGTAACAACTAATTACTACTCATTTTACGTTATTGAGTGATTGAGTATGAAACGACCTTCATTAATGTATCTTAAATGTCTCAATAATACTTAATCCATGCACATAGATTTAAATTTTACACAATAGGAAATAATTAAGACAGATTAAACTGTTGTTGTTTTTTTATATTGGTGCGATTTGTAGTTTCGTCAAAATAACCCGTTGAATTGCGCTGTTTGGCCTCTATTAAAACCTTAAAATAATAATAGCTCGTGGTTCAGGTTCAATAGAGAGTACACTTTTTACGTTGCTATAAAATTTACGATGGAGCCTTCATGACTGGGCCTATTTTCATATTACTTGCAAGTATAATGCCTACGGTTCAGCCTGAATTGTCTAAGTATTTGCCTAAAATAGCCCACGGATTGGCCTGCATTGTCTCCATCCACCCATCAGCCATAAGAAGTCCACTGCTGGACATAGGCCTCCCCAAAGGATCTCCGATAAGTCCGGTTGGAAGAGGCTTGCATCCAGCGTGATTTTACAGTCCTAATGAGGTAATCCGTCCACCTTGTGCGTGGGCGTCCTACGCTGCGCTTGCCGGTACGTGATTTCCATTCGAGCATTTTTGACCCCATCGGTCATCAGCCCTCCGCGCTATGTTTCCTGCCCATTGCCATTTCAACTTGCCAATCCGTTGGGTTATGTCGGTAACTTTGGTAATAGATCTCCTCATTTCTGATTCGATCTCGCAGAGAGACTCTGTGCATAGCCCTCTCCATAGCTTATTGGTGGGCTACTTGGAGCTCACTAATAAGGCCCATAGTGAGAGACCACTTTTCTGTGCCATCAGTCATCAATGGTAACACACACTGGTCGTAAACAACATTGTCTTAGTATTTGCTTATCTAATTTACTCGTACTTGTATCTAAAGCTTATCAAGGAGTACGTGAATTTTTGAATGATAAATTGCTGATTTTTTGTAATTAATTCAATACTAATAATAATTGTATGAATGCCAATGTTAGAAATTTCACACAATTGGCTTTTTATTGATGGAAAACATTGAGGCAACATGTATAGTTACATCCGTAGAGAAAAAACAATATCGTATATAGACTCCGCAACCCGCGCTCGGCCGGCGTGATGGATATGGCCGATGGCCTAATTACCCTTCGCGGGTAGGCCTACGTTCAATAGTGCACTATTAATTAAGGCCGGTATATGTATTCGACATGTTTCATTCAGTCATTAGAAGTTAAATTTCGATTATTCTGAACTCATTTTTCCCGAGAGATATTGTGACAAACTCGCCCAAAACCGTTCACCCAGTTAAAAGTGATCGAGACACTTGTAGGACTTTCAGACGTTGTCTGACCCCAGGTAGATGAAAAAATATATTATATTATTGTCGAGAAACACATAGTGTATATCTAGACAGTCAGTCAGTTCAAGGATGCTATTATACTCATCATTTGACGAACTTTTACTATGGTACCAACCCCGAAATCACGTAAATAAAATCAACTGTTCAACACAAAAAGTTCATCGACCCGCGACAACATTTATGGAATAGGTAGGTAATCTTCGCTTTTTAGGGTTGATCCCATAGTAAAGTACATATATTGACCCGTATGTACCCTAAGCTTAAGATTATTGGCTCACAAAATAGAAAAAAATCGTCAGCTATTAGGGACCCATTTTGCCCCATATAAGGATAAATCACTATCTTAATTCTATTCTAGATATTTCACTATATTATTTAAAAAAAACTTTGTGATTATTTTTTACGCTTATTCAGGGTTACGATTGGTCTAGCACACAAGGAATACGGGACTTTTCCCAGAACGTCAATAGTTAGTAATTTATTAGTTAAAATGGTGGCTATTTTAACATAAAATTGAATTCATTGAGATTTTCAAACAGTTTTTAGTGTTTTTTTTAAGAAATCGACATCCCGAAGGACCCACTCAAATTTTCCGGGATAGCAGTACCCTAAAATGGTAATTTGTGTTATTGTCTAGCTTCGATCTAAATTTCGTTAGAATTCATTTAACCATTTTAACTTAGCTTTACATTATAATTATAACTGATTAATTTTGGCTATCCCTAAGAAACCTGAAGATTTTCCGGGATAGTAATAGTACCAGTAATAAAACATGTTGTGTGCTTTCTACATACCCGTTTCCATTCGTAACCTTTCAGCTCCTTGGCTGTAATCGATGCTTTTTCACTAACTTTATTATTCCTTTATTTGACCCCTAAGGAAGTTTCTTATGGAAAATTCAGAATAACAGGAAGAACTTTATTTTTTTATTTAGTATCAAAAGCATCTTTACAAAGTTTCATGTTAATCGGTACAGGAAATAAAAAGTTACATGAAAACGAAAAGGGCCCGTTTTACCCCGTAAGAGGTCGATTTTTCAAAATTTTCATCCTTTGTGCTTCATGATGTTGTACGATGTACGTATATTCTAAATTTTAAGTTTATATCATCGACGGTTTGGGCTGTAGCCTAAACTGGTTAATATTAGCTATCCCTCAGGAACCCTACAGATTTTCCTGGATATTATCAGTTCCTGTATTGAATCCTGCTGTGTGCTTTCTTCATAGCAGATTTCAACCATAACCGTTCAGCTGGTTGGATGTAATAGACGCTTTTTTCACCAACTTTGAAAGAAAGAAAGAAAGAAAGAAAGAAATTTATTTATTTGCAACAAAAATAATAGGTACAATAACAACAAAATACAACAAAACAAATCATAAAACACAAACAAAAACAACAGTATTATACCTAAAATCCCTGTCACAAAACTGGTCCCAACTCAGCGTAATGCTGGTTGCGCTTGCGAGCAACCAGCGCTGGTATTCTGTTGGAACCAGCAAGTGACATTACGCCCGAAATAATGCGCGGACAACAAGTAAACAAACAAACCAAAAATAAAATACTAAATCAGTCAACAACAAATTACATACCTTACATACACATTATATACATACTTATATAGATATAAAACCTCGACGGACATATTGGTATACACGCTACACGCCCTAACCATGCTTAGATATTTTAATTTATTATAACTGCATTTTCAGATAACACTAGTGTCAGTTCTAAGGCTTTCCTCACTTTTTTGGTGGACAAGAAGAAATTGTTTAAGACTACACCTAAAACCATGTACACTTTGCAGGTTCCTAATGGGTGGAGGTATGTTGTTCCAACACTTTGTCGCTGCATATCTGAAACTGCCCCTAAAGACAGTTTTGCTGTGACGCTCTGTTCTGAGCAAAGACAGCTTCTGACATGCACGTACTGAGTGAGGATTGCGACCTTTCTTCCACGATAACTTATCAAATAGATAACGCGGAGTTTCGTATTTTACTACGCCGAACAGAAGACACGCGAACTTTGGGACCTTATTTCACCCCTTAGATGAAAAAAAATCGGAAAAACAGGAAAAAACGTAACTTTTATTTTGTTTGAAAAGCATGTATACGAAGTTTCAAGTCAATCGGAACAGGGAATAAAAAGTTACATACAAACGAAAAGGGCCCGTTTTACCCCCTTAGAGGTCGAAAGTTCAAAATTTTCGTCCTTAGTGCTCCATTACGTCGTTCAATGTACCTATATTCCAAATTTCAAGCTCATATCTTAAGCGGTTTGGGCTGTAGGCTGTCTGTTAGTCAGTCACTCAGGGAAGCCTTTTATATACTAGATAACACATAGGCTATAAATTATAATGATATTGCGTCAAAAACCAAAATATCATGCGGGCGAAGCCGCGGGTAAAAACTAGTTGGTACATACATCTATTGCAAGTTTAATAAATGCTTGTAAAAAGCTGATGCAGTACAGTGCAGAACTAATATAGTTATATAACAATAAATCCAAAAGATCGCGAGTAAAACCGCGGGCAAAAAATAATAATAAATTAAAACAAAATTGCTCGCGGAAACAGCGCCTAATCTTCTTACGTTGTTCTAATGAGCTAGCAATCAACACCGACCATCTTTTGTTCACTTTTTTGTTCACTTTTTTTTTTTTTTTCTACCGAGAGTAATCACTGGCAGTGTTTTGTTGCGAAGATCCTGGTGCATGGAGTGTTAAAGAGGATTTTTGTATTATTTTTTTTCGGTCTGTAAGGAGCTTCCTCTAAGATTTATAGCAGCATTGTTTGTTGTTTCAAAATTAAAGATGTTTTTATCCCTAGTACTGTAGTGCACTGTATTGTATCAGCCTTTTTAATAGTCCACTGCAGGACGTAGGCCCACCCACGAAGGGTGATTGGGCCATATCCACCACGCTGGCCCGGTGCGGGTTGGTGGATTCACATACGCCATCGAATTTCTTCTACGGACATATGCAGGTTGCCTAACGAAGCCAGTGGTGTGAAATTCCGTACATAAATTCCAAAGAACTCATTGGTACGGGACCGGGGATTTGAACCCACGACCTCACGATTGTAAGGCGTGTGTCACTACCTCTAAGCCACCACGGCTACCACGGTTATCCCTAGTAGAGTCTAAAAATTGAAAATTGTTTATAATTATGCTCTCTTATCTCACTCTTCGTGTGTAGACCTATGTTCAGAAGTGGACTATTAACAGTACGATACAATACCTACAGTAGACAGGAAAATTCAGAAAAAGTATACAAGCCAATGTTACCTAGTAATTTTGACTGCCTCGGTGGCTCAGTGGTTAGTGACCCTAGCTACTGGGTCAAAGAGGCGTGGGTCCGATCCCCACCCAGGGCAAGTATTTATGTAATGAACGTACGTGTTTGCTGTGTCTGGGTGTTATTTAGTTACTATCTATATAAGTACATATGTATTTAAAAATATGTATAAGTAGTTTATCAGTCTCTGGCAGCCATATCACAAGCTTTGCTTAGTTTGGGGTCAGAGGCCGTGTGTGAAATGTCCCCAAATATTTATTTATTTATTTAATGATGGATGATTTAGACTATCACTAAAAACTACTTTTACTATGGGCCTCTATACAGGGTCATAGGCATTAAACGCAAAACCTATTAAGGGCGGGTCTTGTACAACTAGAAAAACATCTTTTGTACGAGATACGACTTTTGAAAATTCGCAAAAAAAAATTATTCGCTTCTCCACACATTTTGCCGCTTTGACGAATTTTTTGTATGAGAAAGCTGAAGTTTTCTTCGTGGTTTTCCAAAAGTCCTAGAACTGAAGGTGTTTGTCTAGATGTACTAGACCCGCTTTTAAGAGTTTTGCTTATACCTATGACGGGGGTGCGCGTATTCCCTGAGGATGGAGTTCTAAATACTCTGAAACTGGTTGGATTCCTTGCGGTATTCTGTTATAGTTAATATTTGACTTAGCAAGGATTTGAACCCACAACCTCTCGAAATAGGTGAGTTACCACCGCCAGACCACGGCTTTCTACCTATCAATATAACACTGTTATAATATTATTACATATTTTCACTTAACAATCTATTTTGTTTCGTCGCCCCAATTCGTGACTAAAACCACAGTTTTTTACAGCGCAGTAATCTTGTTATAAAACAGAAGGTTGGTATAAGGGGGGGCAAAGGAGGGGGGTCAAGGCTCCACGCGACTTCCGTAAGCCCTAATTACAATAATTGTGTCAAAAATGTCGCGTGCGGCGAGCGATACTGGGGCCGTGTGTTTAACTGACTTCTCGAAAGAGAAGGATTGATTCGTGCTGGCAAATGCAGCATTAGACGTCCACCAGCTGGTTGGACTGGCGATATGCTGGGGTAGCATACTGTTGTGCGGTGGATTGGAAAAGGCTTTTTAAAAAAAAAGCCGAATTTCAAATGAAGGGTTTTATAGCCCTTTTTACAATTTGAATTATTAAAATAAATCTATCTATCTATCTATCAGCCGTAGGATGTCCACTGCTGGACATAGGCCTCCCCTATGGATTTCCAATAAGGCCGGTTGGAAGCGGCCTGCATCCAGCGTGTTCCTGCGATTTTTATTATATCGTCAGTCCACCTAGTCGGTTGACGTCCTACGCTGCGCTTGCTGGTCCGTGGTCTCCATTCGAGAACTTTCCGGCCCCATCGGCCATCCGTTCTTCGAACAATGTGTCCTGCCCAATGCCACTTTAATTTGCTAATCCGCTGGGCTATGTCGGTAACTTTGGTTCGTCTGCGGATCTCCTCATTTCTGATTCGATCCCGCAGAGAGACACCGAGCATAGCCCTCTCCATAGCACGTTGGGCTATCTTGAGCTTATTCATGAGGCGCACATTAAAAGACCACGTTTCCGTTCCATATGTCATCACTGGCAACACACAACTATTGAAAACTCTCGTCTTGAGGCACTGAGTTATATCGGATGAAAAGATGTCACGCAATTTTCCGAACGCTGCCCAGCCGAGTCGGATTCGGCGATCGACCTCTTTCTTAAAGTTGGACTTACCTAGCTGGACTACTTGTCTTAGGTAGATGTACGAGTCAACAACTTCAAGAACCGAGCTCTCAACAGATATTGGGGTGGGTACAACATGGGCATTACACATGACCTTCGTTTTATCCATGTTCATTTTAAGACCCACCTGTCGAGAAACTCGATTGAGGCCTTCGAGCATCATGCTGAGTTCTTCCATCGACTTCGCCATGACCACAATATCGTCAGCAAACCGAAGGTGAGTGATGTATTCGCCATTGAATTATTTGCGAAGAATTAAAATAAAGCGGATAAAAAAATTAGAAAGTAGCCCTTAGGCAACCGGCCGGGTCTCAGATTCAAAACGAACTGACGCTCGGACGTTCCCGTTCCCAAGCCTAGGACTATAATGCTGATCCAGGGATGCTGGGTAAGCAATACAACCCTAAAACCCGGGGCGTAACAATACGCTCCATGACATAATTTTATCGACGTGTCAAAACGATACAAGGTTATGGTAAAGTATATATCTGTCACTTTTACACACGTCGACTAAAATTATGTCGTAATGCGTATGCTATGTTAGCTGGTCAAGAGTCTGGAAAAAAACTGGACTTTATGCTGCTTCCAACCGATCTAAAAATAAATCTGCTGGAGGCCTATGTCCAACAATGATTGTCCAGCGGCTTGTGTGATGATGATTTCTGCGAATAAACTTAGTTCATTTATGAGCTTTTATAATACAGCCTAGAGTCTAACCCTTGGGCAGAAACTACAGAATATACAATATGCTGTACAATGGCGGCCTTATCGCCTTTGGCGATTTCTACCAGGCAACCTTTGGATGGACTGGATTATTCTAAAAATAGGAGTATGGTCGGAGGTGTATACAGTACATACATTGAAATAAATAATACTTAGCAATAAAGAAAAGAAAACAAATACTATAATTAAAAAATATACACAAATAATTATACATCTTATAAATATACATACTTATATACTAATACCTAAATACATATACATACCAATTTTAGCTAGCATAAGGAAAGATAATGTTGATAAACAAGTTTTAACCAATTTTTAAACATGGGAAGGGATTTAGCCTATCTAATAGCAACAGGCAATTCTTTCCACAGCATGACAGCTTGTAAAGTAAAGGATTTAGTATAGGAAAGGTTGGAGTGGGTAGAGGCTTGGAATCCTAGTTTCAGAACTAATGAAAGTGCTCAAATAATAATCAAGGAACCCTTGAAATGACACTGAATAAAATAATGCTGTAATACTTATACCTAATGCGCGCAATTTAAACCTAACTCTTCGTGCGCCCAAATTCGAAAACAAACTCAAAACTTCTGTGGCATTTAATAAGTAAGTTCGTATAGGTCGGGAGGCTGGCCCTGGAGTCAGAGTTTTAAGCCGCCTGAAGACCTCTGCGATATCTAAACGGTTAAAACATCTGGGACCTACAATTTAACGGGCATTTGATGTGCTAGCAACATAGCGATAGTGGTGCCACCACTGACGTGCAGAGTTATCTTGGACGCATTCTACGTACGTACCTACGTCAGGCGGCAAAGCCAGCCTGCCAGCTGTTCTGTATTGTCACTACAAGACACCCACTGACTCTCTGCCCCTTTGATAAGGATTAGAAAAGATAAAATGGACAACTCAGAACAATTACTTTATTCATATTATTCCTTATTCTTATGTATGTTTTCGTATCTAATTTTCACTCATTATTACTTATTATCTAAGTTCAGTCACTTAAGTCACTTATTATCTAAGCTGGCTTACAAATAGGAAGGCAGTATGTTCCATCCGTACAAATGAGTTCTTTGGAATTTATGTACGGAATTTCACACCACTGGCTTTTCGGTGAAGGAAAACATCGTGAGGCAACCTGCATGTGTCCGTAGAGGAAATTTGATGGCATATGTGAAACCACCAACCCGCGCTGGGCCAACGTAGTGGATATGGCCCATTCACCCTTTGTGGGTAGGCCTACGTCCTGCAGTGGACTATTCAAAGGCTGATACAGTACAGTACAGTAAGTTCCATTCCTGGTCATTCGTTCAGGACGTCTACAGACTGTCCAATAGGCTACCTTTGAGGCTATTGAGGCTACCTTTAATCCCCAATCTCAATTAAAACCGGTTAGAAGCGGCATGCATCCAGCGCAATCCCGCAGTGTTAATAAGGTCATCCGTCCACCTTGGAGATGGACGCGTACGTGGTCTCCACTCGAGAAATGTTCGACCCCATCGGTCGTCAGTCCTGCGTACTATACCTACCTATGCCCTGGGTTTCGGGTCAGAAACTTACTGCCCTTACTTATTGTGTTGCGTTGCTGAAAGTTATCCATATATTCATATCTTTTCCGTCCTTTTGTTTTTCTTGACACAATGTACCTAGCAATGAAAACTCCGTCTGACACAGTCCCGCTGTGTTGCATGCATTCGACATTATGGACATCATGTCAAACTCATTGTAAGAGAGCCATGATGCTAAATATAGATTTAGGTACTTGCGTTGAGGAGATCTATTAGATTTTTGTATTAGGTGCTTAGTTTTTTCTATAAAAGTGATAAGTAAGTTCTTACTTACGTCTTGAAGAGGAAAGTTTATATTAAGCCAAATTAAATTTTATGAACTACCGATGTCAAAACCTACAAAATTTACTTTCGTTTATTAATAGCAGTCCATAGGTAGGTAATACGGCCCGTAATTTACTAATTTAGATTTTGTACACATGTTATAAGAAATTAGAAAAAAACAAAGGTGAAAGACGCCATTTTAAAAATAATTGATAGTTCAAAAACACTAGAAAAACACGCTTTAGTGCCTATCTTCCGGTTTCATCATCAGAACATGAAACCTAATCGTGGTCAAAGTTCATTACAAGACTTTTCTAAGAAATCCAAAACAACCATGATACGATTTTCCATCATGGAGTTCCAGTCCATATCTTCCGGCTCCATCATCAGATCAGTTCTACAGTGCCATATTATTGTATTGTCATCAGAACTACATACAGCTGCCAATTTCTATTACGCTACGACCCTTGGAAGATGGTTAAAATAGTTACCTTAGATTCCATTACATACAGCCTTGGCCAAAAGTATTAGGCGCCCTGTATTTTCACTCTATTTTCTAAACTAATTTCACTCCTTACTGGCATTTTTAACAAAATTAGGTGTCAATTTAATCACATCAACATAAATGAAAGCTTGTTTACTTGTTAGAGTCCAGAACACAAGTGACCAAACATTGACTGATAAGACTGAAAGAAACCCGAATCCTTTGTCGAAAACAAAGGATTCGGGTTTCTTTCACCAGGTGTTTTATGACCTTAACAAAGAGCCGCTTGATATTCTAAGAAGTTATTTATGACCCCGGTAAGTCATTTAAGATAAGCACTCAGTTATTGGTTAAGTAGTAAACATGCATTTTGATATTTTAAAGGTGCCTGATACTTTTGGCCAAGGCTGTAGTTACATCGTGGTATCCATAAAGGATTTTCCCTGGGTAAAAAAAAGATCCACAAGGTGTCCGGATTACCTCATTTAGGCCGCAAGTTTGCGCTGGATGCAAACGACTTCTAACCGGTATTATTAAAAATGAATATGTCTAAACTTAATTAGAAAAAAACTGTAATATCAGTGGCAACCTATGAAATAAACAGGATACAAAAG
Organism: Hypomecis punctinalis; assembly: GCA_949316475.1. Lineage (NCBI taxonomy): Eukaryota > Metazoa > Arthropoda > Insecta > Lepidoptera > Geometridae > Hypomecis > Hypomecis punctinalis. Next base: position 4,152,401 of record OX438809.1, read on the forward strand.
AATTCTGACTAACCTATTATTAGCGATCTACAGAAAAGACCTAATAGACAACAGTTGACGTCCTATGGCTGAAACGTCCACAACGGTTAAATACGAAAATCCCCCCTTGGGCTCCCTTACTACCGCATAAATTCGACATTATGTCAAACACATTCTTGATGACAGTTACGACTAACTGCTTTTTAGCACAGGGTTAGGTCACGAGGGTTGGTGGTTAATTAGCTGCTTTCTGTGCACATTAGTTGTTTTCAGTGTTTATTTCCTTCAACTTTTGAAATACTACTGCTATTTGCTTCGAAATGTTTGTTTCAGTTCGTCGACTTTAGTTATTTGTGTCAAGTTTTGAGTTAGTAACCAAGCGTTTAAATACAACGTAATAGTCTCAAAATAGTATTCACTTTAATAAAAGATACTTGTTTTTTGATTTTATAATACTACACTACTACTACATAGAAAGCAATTGGATCATCCACAGACCCTTGAAGGTCTAAAGATAATCCAAGTGCTCAAGCCCACTGCCAGTTGGCAGCGTGCCCAGCATGCTGGCAGCTTTGCCACGCTGAATGGCAATGCTTATACGTTGAGCCAAATAAACACCAGCATTTTGGTCACGCGTCACGTCCACTAGATGCTCAGAAAGACTTTTGAAAACGAGATGAGCTCCCGGCCCCCACGGACTCAAAGTTTCAACTCCAAATGGCTCAAATATGTAACCACTACCGAGGTTAGCATATTTGCGCCGCTTGTGCTTCTCAGTCGAATTGGCCGTCGCTCCAGCTCTACTCTGAGTCTCAGGAAGATGGGACGGTGCCAAAGTATTGACGCAAGTTGCGTCCCATTTTCACTTTGTTTGTATTCACAATTCTAATTTATTTAACTATAACTTTACTGATAACAAACTTGCCATATTTTGTAAACCTTAACGTGGTTAGATAGTGTAGGTACTTATACATACGCAACACATTCCAACGTTTGCATTGCCTGTGCTAATAGTTATGATACCTAGTATTTAAGTATCAACCATCCTAAAATGTAAATAAACATATTATTATTGTATACTACGGGACGAGACGATTACGAGATAAATAAATACCTCCTCAACCCGATGTTTCGGCCGAGTTGCATCGACCGTGGTCACGGGTAGCACACAGGTACTTTACTTTCATTAAGTAATTCTACTTGAATCCAATTATTTATGTTAAATATACTTTAGGTATAGATGTACCTACTTACTTACATAAATACCTACATTATTTTTACGTAGTTAAAGTCTACAGTTTTTTCTCAATAGTGTGCGGCGCTTGCAATTACTCTTACCTAGATATAGCCTGTCAAGTATGTATAGTAAAATAGTTTAAACTTAAGATTACCCGGTGTTTCTCAGTTAAGTGAATTTTTGTTAATTTTTATGTGGAATACATGTCTTAAAACAGGAAATAGTCTATTTAGTCCACTGTTGTACATAGGTCTAATCTTGAAGTGAGGCTGTATTCAATTAATCGTACAAGGTAGTGTTTTATGCAAGCTGTGGGATTTAAAAAAGTGTATATTAAAGTTCATCATTATGATCAAGTTTTATTGTAAAGCCATCTGCGAAATCGCGAAAAGATCAGATATTTCATGCAAAAAGTTTATTGACTAACAACTTAACTATTTTACGCAAAAAACGCAACACCGACTTCCACCGTGTACAGAATTTGAATATTTGTTGTTTTTAAACTTTCGCGATTTGAACACATTATTATTATATACTACGCGACTAATCGCGCACTATAATTACGAGATAAACAAATACCTCATCATCTCGACGTTTCGGCCGAATTACATCGACCGTGGTCACCGGTAGACTGATCTCGTAATTTTAGTGCGCGATTAGTCCCGTAGTATATAATAATAAAGAATTGGAATAAATTGCACGAAATGCACGAGTCAATGTGACGTCCATGCACATTTTTTGACCAACGAAATGGAGGAGGTACTCAAGTCGCCGCGTATATATTTATTTTTAATTTTATTTAGGTATTTGTAACCACGCATAAATTTTTACATACTGGTCCAATTTCGATAATTCTTATTCTATTGGAAAGTGTATACTTTTAAATTGGTTCCTTTTAAATTTTATCGAAATCGGCTGAGCCATTTTTGATAAATCAATAATAATGTGAAAAATGCTATATCGATCTGTGCGAAATATTCGCGAATTATGTACACGGTTGAAGTTGGTCATGTAATTTTTTGCGAAAAATAATTATGTTGATATGTAAAATATATCAAAAACGGCTCAACCGAATTCGATAAAATTTAAATGGAACTACCTCAAAAGTATACTCTGTCGAACAAAAAAAATCAGTTCATCGACAATTGCCGAAAATATCGATGTATACACAAAAATAAAAATATATACAGACGAACAATTAACATAATAATATTACCTACTTTCTCTTTTTTGTAAGTCGGTAAAAATATATGGCACATAAATGAAATGAAAACAAATGAAACTGTACTGTACCAGTAGTCCACTGCAGGACGTAGGCCTACCCACGATGGGTGATTGGATCATATCCACCACGCAGGCCCAGTGCGGGTTGGTGGATTAGTGCAACATCAATATGGAAACAAACAATTATTTTTCGCAAAACATGGCAAAACCGCCTTCCATCGTGTACAAAATTCGAATATTTCGCTCGAATTGTTAACATAATTGTTGATTTTACCAAAACGATTCAACCGATTTCTGTAAAATTGAAATGGCACCACCTCGGGAGTACACTCTTTCGAACTAAAAAGATTTTTTCGATTCGGTTCACAATTGGCGAAATTATCGATGAACATACACAAAAATAAAATACATACCGATGAACCTCCTCCTTTTTGGCTTTTTGGGAGTCGGTTAAAAAGAGTCGATGTAGTCGTTATAAAACACGAAATATACATCCAAATCATCTAACCGTGTCGTTTCTGTTTCAAAACGGAGGCATAAAAAATGTGCAAAACCTCAATATTAATATACAAAATTTGTTTAATATCTCCGAAAATTAAGGTTTCTAGACTTCAGCCTCCGTTATAGGGTACAGGCTTATGTAAGACTTCGAACACGGAAAAACCAGAAAGACATTTAAAAACGAAGCTACAAAAAGCTTTCAAAAATAAAATAGTTTATAACATACTCGTATTTGCTCGTAAAGTGGCAGTAATTACACCAAATTCAATATCGTAAAATATTTTTTAAAAAATAGAGTAACATGCACGGTTTTTTAAGATGCTCCGTCTAAAAATGAACGATACTTTTAAAACATCAAAACTCTAATTCTAAAAACTATAACTATTAAAATTAACCTACTTAAAATAAAAACTAATACTAAATACTAAAACTTATATTACTAAAATAAAACTTATCTAAAAGACCCGGGGCAGAGGGTAACGTGGCCAGAATGATGGCGGCGTTGCCTCGTTGAATTGATATGCTTATTTTTTGACCAAAATAGATGCCAGCATTCCGGTCACGTGTCACCTCTACCAGTCGCTTAGCCAGATCCTTGTATAAAAGGTGAGCGTCCGGCCCCCACGGACCTAAAGTCTCAACCCCAAACGGCACAAAATGGTACATTCTGTCCAACGACTCATATTTATGCCGATACTTTTTAGCAAAGAGTTTTTATGTCAGAAAAGTGGTCAATATTTTATGAATAAAATTAACTTTGGGAGATAAAAATGATTTCGCGCGCTTTTTCTTTTCGCTGTATTGTTTTATTTGAAAATGTCGTCTAGTAGTGATGAATTTACTTTCACTCAAGAGAGTGAGAGAGAGACCGGGGAAATTGTAACTAATAATAATAACTTGACAACATTAAAAATGCCAACTGGCAACGTAAAAATCACTTTTAAAAATTGTTCAAAATTCTCCTTCCTCGCAAATATGTTATAAAACGTCGTATAACATACATGCGCTTTGAAAATTACAACCTTTGCTTTCTTATAGCCCGAGCCGTAGGCGAGGGCTAGCAATATCGCCTCGGCTGTAATTTTCAACTTACCGCACTTATATCATAATGTACTATTATAGTGCGCTCTCTCTCTCTCTCTGTCTTCCAGAGGGGCTTTGGGCATAGAAAATTTTAGTTAAATGGAACTACACATACAGTCTTAGGCTGCCCACCAAAAAAGTGGACAGAAAACTTAATTAAGACCGCAAGAACGCGCTAGATACAAGCTGCTTCCAACAGGTGTTACTAGAAATCTATATGAGAGGCCTGTCAAAGACAAATTTATTTATTTGTTTGAATTGAGCATATAATTAATATGTAATACGGAGACGATAATACGGTGATAATTTAATTCTGAGATCGATAAATTATAATGAAATAGCAATCAATAAAAACTACTTATTTATTTAATTGAGAAAGAAAATATAATTTAGTTCCAAAATATAAATAGAAATAGACATAAATTTCTACTTTAATTTTGTAAAATAATACAAAATACCATGAATATATATGTTTTTTTTAATTTACGAAGAATAACTAAAGCCGTGGTGGTCTAGAGGTAATGACACCCGCCTTACAATCGTGAGGTCGTGGGTTCAAATTCCGGTCCCGTACCAATGAGTTCTTTGGGATTTATGTGCGGAATTTCACACCACTGGCTTTTCGGTGAAGGAGAACATCGTGGGACAACCTGCATATGTCCGGATAAGAATTTCAATGGTGTATGTGAATCCACGAACCCGCACTGGGCCAGCGTGGTGGATATGGCCCAATCACCTTTCGTGGGTAGGCCTACGTCCTGCAGTGGACTATTATAAGGCTGATACAGTACGAAGAATAACTGAAGTAAAGTAGGAACACATCCATAGCCAGCAGAAGATGTCCTACGGCTAATACGAGTATTATGGTTAAAAGAGAGTCCTTCTGGTTTCTTCCACTTTCGATGGCTTCGACTAAGCCAGAGCCCATCAAACCGTTATTTTTGGCGGTGTTTCTCCAAGCTACGGATCTGACGAGTCAATTTTGTGTTTTTTGTTTGGCAGATTAGTTCGGAGCTCGGGGCTTGGAAATCGCTGAGCTAAGTCGACTTTGGGCTCTTTGAGGTAAGTCTGAGAGAGTATTTTGGAGTAACGTAATTTTTCTTGTTGGAAAACAAAACTGTACCAAAGTTTTTTCCGGATTTTTGCTCGGAAATTCAGAGTGAATTTCAGGAACCGTGTTATTGCACTGATGGCTTTGTTTCATTCCGTTGTAGATTTCATTTAAATGTTTTATGTTCATAATTAGTTTTTTTTGTAATAAGTACTACCATGAATTTTATTTGTCAGGCTTCTTAACCCGCGAGCCCTCGCGCCGTGAGCATTAGCATTTCCCTCACAGTACCTACCTACAAATAAAAAAATGACAAAATTATGCGTACGCACATGGTTAACTTAGTATGTGGGTTTTATTTCCACCTCTACCCCGTATTATTGGTAAGTGGGTATAAGTGGGTACAGCCAGGTTTCGCCAGGTTGCATCAGTTAGTTCTTAGTTGTGCCGTGAAGCGTCATGCTGCTCATCGCGCGAGTGCTCATGTAACTTTTAATTGCGCGAGTGCTCGCTGGTTAAAAAACAAAGATAAATAAGTCTTTATTAGTTTTCGAAACTGACATCATGTACCTACGTACTCGTCAATCTATAAAAACTTATTTTATGTTAGGTACACTTAATGAAATATTACACAAAAAATACCGCAACTTCAATAACAAGGCGAAAATGTATGCCAGCTCGTGTTGTTTCGTTTAAGCGGCGCAGAGCGCGCGTGTGTTTGTAGTTTGTACTACGTTGTTATAAGTTCTGATGTGTCAAACTTTTTAAGTAAAATAAATTGTCATACTTGAGTACGATAGCGTAATAAATGAATATTGTATTTTTTCATATAAATATTACTTTCATAATGATGAAAATGATGCAGTTCGTGCGAAATTATTCCCTCACCATTCCAAAATGCACAAAAAAAAACCCGTCACGGATTTCCGCGAAGTTCATGCCTCAAACGATCTAATTAGAGCCGCCCCTTTGTATGGTGATGTGAAGCCACCAAGCGCTTCCACCAGGGGGATTAATCATTACGGAGACGAGTTCCGACCAGCTGTCGTCTACCTTTAATCCCGCGATCAAATGGCCAGTACCAATACCGCGAGCGGTATTGCGCCGTTTAGATGTTGGGCGGGAGGGTCTGGTTGTTCAGTTCCGGGCGACTTTGGGAGCATGGCACACGAAGTGTATTGTTGCAGCTCGTTGGATATAGCACGACGTAACTAGACGTGAGTTAGATGTTTTACGTGATAGATAGCGCATACCTCATAGATATGATTTAGTATATAAGCTGTTGTTATTCTTTAATAAAAGACACATTACACATTGGAGAGTGAGACTCGAGTATATTATTGTCTTCCTACCGCCACCTGGCAAATTGGTGACCCCGACGTGATCCGAGTGCAGTATCAGTGGGGGCCCCACTGCCATACCGGCAAAGTGGTGACCCCCTACCCGAGTGTCGCGCAATGTAGTGAACAAGCAAGAAGATTTGGGGGGTTGACGATAAATCCGCTGGATGACGTCAGACCTGTACCCCCACACCATCAAGCATCGAAACCTGGCCAACAAGAAACTTATGGAAGCTTTGATTGATTTCGAGAATTTGAAGAAAATTTGTGGAGAACTCATCTTTGCAAGACAGAGAAATGGCAAATACGCATAATTCAGCAAGGAAGATGTACAGACTACAGCATAAATCACAGGGTAGACGAAAAGCAGTTTGTCACGCAACTTTTGGAGTTACATATGAGTGAACGTCAAATCCAGGGTTCTGTAGCAGCAATGAAACGCGAATAACCCTTGGTATTTTGTTTACGAGTGAATTGATGAAATTGAATCAGCAGTCGCCAGCAGCCGAATATAGGACCACAGGAACTTGAGATGCCAATGCTGCCGCCGATAATTCAGGTTGGATCTGCAAGTGTTTTTTCGAAGTTGGCACCACCGTACGAGGAAAAATCGAAGGTGGCGGAAAATTGCGTAGTACTGGAGGATTTGCCCAGACTCGTTTCCATTGCCATTCGACTGGTCGGTTATATATATATATATAATTATATTGAGAATATGTGATATGGGAAATATGGCTGAAGCTGCGAACGCACGAAGATATTTGAAATGTTCAGAGATTACGGAAAAAGGTGTGTTGTGACAACATTGTTTTAGTCTATTGTGCAAAATCAGGATAAAATCAGTGAAAACGGTAATATAGGAAAGTGAAATTAGACGAAAATTGTGTACTGCCCATAGGATGTCGAAGTTCGAGTTCATATAGGTGGATTAAGTCATAGATAGAATTTTTATGTGAATTGTGTTAAGTGATTGTTTTTAGCTATAGGCATATAATTTAGTTAGATTGTTTACAAACCGTATTTTAGTAGATAATTAGATCACTAGTAGGTAGTATGTATTTGCTTAGTTAGAGCTTTGTCATCACATTTCGAGTAGCGTCATACTGCGAATCGATTTACGTGATCAAAGGAATTCAGGCGATTTGAAGAATATTGTGTAACTATGCGGAATTTTTATAATGTATTAATAGAGTTATGTCAAGTTCATCAGTGAATATACGTGACTAAGCCAGTAGGTTCAGTTTAGCTGATGCAAGCAAACTATACACTGCAAATGTAAACAGACGTAGGCAAGGTCGCTGCAACATGATTAATAGGATTTTTGTTAATTTTGGTTCGAATATTTTTAGGTAATAATTGTTTGTGAGTATATATTATATTTTTTTTTTCCAAGGGGGAAGTACTGTTGCAGCTCGTTGGATATAGCACGACGTAACTAGACGTGAGTTAGATGTTTTACGTGATAGATAGCGCATACCTCATAGATATGATTTAGTATATAAGCTGTTGTTATTCTTTAATAAAAGACACATTACACATTGGAGAGTGAGACTCGAGTATATTATTGTCTTCCTACCGCCACCTGGCAAATGTATCATGTCTCGTAGAGCGACGAGAACCCATCCCTAGGCACGACGTCAGCCTTGGGCCGCAGGCCCGGAACTCCGACTCAAGCAGGTTGACCGCGCCTATCGCTGTAGCGCGTTGTAATCTTATTGAATCGGTCCCAATTCATGTGTGAACCTCTCAACACCAGAGATGGGAGCGTTTGCAACACGGTAATCTTCAGCCCTAAAATCTTCTTAATCTCATTGTACGAGCCTAAGTTCTATATCCCGCGCCATGATAGGGTGCATGAGGTCGCTCGAATACGTGACTTTGGCAGCCCTAGTCGAGCTGCCACCTTCTCGACAAGCTCATCGTGAGAACCGTACTAAGAATGCTTCTCACGATGAGCCTCATCGAGGAGTCGCTGGTCCGAGACCACCTGTACGTCCACGATCACTCCTTCACCACTCCTGGCTACTATGAGATCGGGCTTACGAAATCCGAGTGCAGTGGTGATTCTGGGCTCCTCCTCCACTGTCCAACCCTCTTCGATCATAGCGGATCTCAAAACCTCCGCTACCTTGTTGTGGCGCAATATACGGCCGCCATGCGTTCGAAAGCATTGCTGGATGGTATGAGCCGTCGTCTCCCTGACCATGCACCCGGCACGGTAGTTTAACTGCGTCTCCCCACCAGTCCTTCCACCCCTCGTGTTGCGTACTCGCGAGGGGAGTGCATTGATGTGCGTATGCACGAACTGCACGTAATCACGGTCCGTATATAGTCTCTCTCTGTCTCTAATCCACTTTGTGGATGCCGAGCACTTAAAGGATTCGCGCAACTTGAATCCATTAATGTTCAAGTTTTTACTTCTACCAACAGGTAAAAAAAACAACGGGTTGCACTCCGGGGGCACTCCCGGAGTGCAACCCGTTGTTTTTTTTACCTACGTTTTGCCCCACGATTTTATTTTCGATATATCATCAGGTTTTTAGTTTTTATCTCGTTACTAAAAACTGTGTCTTACTTTTGAATCTTTTGATATGTCTAGGTATATTGAAGTGGTTGTAATAAAATATTATGGCGATGTTTATATTAGACTTAGTCACTTTTTTTTTAGTTGAGTATACGCTAAAATTTGAAAGAATAAAAGGCATTTTGACAGATCAAACTAAATTCTTCGCAGAGTTAATACAACCGGAGAGATAGCGCTGTTGTAATTTGAGGCAATCCTCTACAACATAATTATTTTTTCGGAAAAAAACACCGACTTACACCATGTACAGAATTTGACTAATTTTCATGAATCGATTTGACATCCCTGTACATTTTTGTTGATTTAGCTAAAACGACTCAGCCGATTTCAACAAAATTTAAATGAAACTAGCTCGGAAGTACTCTTTCAAACTAAAAAATACTTTTTTAAATCGCTTTACACTTGGCGAAAATATTGATGAACATACATAAATAAAAATACATACAGACGAACATGTACCTCCTCCTTTTTAGAAGTCGGTAAAAATGGAAAATCTTACTCAGAGCTGTCAAAACTGTCAGGTATGAATTGGAATTTGACACTATGACTTTGAGAATAACATGGCAAAAGCCACTGAATCAAGATATTTTTCATGTCTCTTTCTAGTTCATGTCATTTTAAATCAATGCATCTCCGTTACATTTTCTCGATCGACCTTATTATCCCCCTGGTTGTATTAAATAAAAATAGTTAAAAAAAAAAACAAAAAACACGGATAGGATTCATCAATTTCTTAATTACTTTTTTTTAATGCATTGTCGGTCTTTGATAGGTGTGCAAAGTTAAAAAAAAATCTGATCGCTCAAAATAGGTCGAAATCGAGCTTAAAGGGGCTGGTCACCTGTAAGCATAAAAGCAAACATACAGGTGAAACTAATAAAATCGTGTTAAAAATCAGGCAGTATGTAGTCAAACGCAAACCTACAAGGAATAAAAAAAAAGTCATAGAACTAGGTAGGTAAAGGCTTGTACCAAATACTAAATCAATCTTTCAACAGAAAAGAGGTCAAATTTTTATTACCAAAGACCCAAAAAACACAACGTTCAAGCTAATAAAACTGTTTAATAATGAAATATGTATTACACAAAAATACCCCAACTTCTAATACAAGTCACATAATACCAATAATACACTTTATTACCTCCTTCATAATCTATCAACTTCACTTTATCGCGTCCGTTATTCCAAAATCGCAAAACAAACTTCAAAGCGTTCCACGAAACGAGCGAAAAAGGAACCTTTACACACACCGTTTACAAAGCGGGGTTCCGTAGGTATTTGATTTGTAAAGGATAGTGGCGGAAGGCGGCATTGTCCGAAAGGCCGCCCTTGAAGGCCCGCAATGCGGTCCTGCATTAATATTTTACTTACGATGGCTACACACGGGCGGGCGACTCGGCGAGCCTCTCACCTGATTTTAGTTATTTTTGTTCCGGATTTGTCAGTAAAAATATTGATACTATTAAGTCTGTAAAGTGGATTGTCTGAATAAATTGTTAAAATAAGGGTAATCGCACCGGTTGTGGCCAGCTTAGTGTCAATTTGGCCACTTTAAATTTGGATGATTGTGTGGACAATTCGACTGCCTCGGTGGCTCAGTGGTTAGTGACCCTAACTTCTGGATCAAAGAGGCGTGGGTTCGATCCCCACCCAGGGCAAATATTTATGTGATAAATATAAGTGTTTGCTCTGTGTCTGGGTGTTATTTAGTTACTATCTATATAAGTACGTATTTAAAAATAAGTATATGTAGTATATCAGTCTCTGGCAACCATATCACAAGCTTTGCTTAGTTTGGGGTCAGAGACCGTGTGTAAGATGTCCCAAAAATTTTTATTTTTTATATTTTTAATATTATTTTAAAGACATTTTCAAACTTTGACATTCACACAAACAATATTAATGGTGTTACTTTGTTTATAATCGGTACGAGTACATCTACTTTTATTTATGGGGTTATTTCTTTTATTTGTAGAGTTATAGCACTTTTTAGGACAATATCTTAACAATCGATTACTAAAAGTAATATGTTTGATATACTAAATATAAAAATGGAATGGTTATATTTCTTTAATTAAAGATAGTATTCGCTGCAATAGTAAAAGATTAGCAACTAATGGAGTACTGCATGTAATACCAAAAGAAATTTGATGCTTGGAAATTCACACACATTTTAATTATTCCTTAAGTCTGTATTTTCAAAGATTTAACTCTAAGTATTTACAATACACTTTGACAAGAGTCTATGATACTTGGCGGGTGCCTCTAAGGGTAAGTTTGGGGAAGCCTGTTCCTTACTTAATCTCAAATATCTTGCCTGCGCCGGTTGTGGCCGCTGCCCCGGTTTTGGCTGTTTGATGTCAAATTATTGCATTAATTAATAGATTATAAACGTTGTGACGCCATAAATATTGTTTGTGTTTGATTAAAATTCAAAGTGGCAATAATGATACCAAGATGGCCGCAACCAGTGCCTAATACCCAAATTTATTTTTTATGTAATTTAAGTCAGAGATATATTATCATGGTAGCTAAGGCTCCAAATGAATATTAAAATTAAAAAGTTTTGCGAAAATATTTAGCGCAGCGTTTTCATGCCGCCATACAAAACTACCAGATTTGTAACTTCAGACTCTTGTCACTTGGTTTCTCTGTAGTTATCAGCACAGGGATAATGTGGTTGATCGAAGACAAAAAATGTATTGATTTAATATGGCATCAGTTAGACAGAGACATGACAAATATCTCAAGTCGGTGGCTAGTTACTGTGTTTTACTGCCAATAGTGTCAAATTCTTATCAAATTCTTGTCAAATTCTACTACATAATATTTGCCAGTGACGACCTCTGATAGAGTTTGTGCAAAAAAATAAATGTCGTGAAGTCGCCCGTGTGCCATTTTACTAATTATGTTACTTTGGCAACACTGCTCTATCATTGCTAGTACAACTAAAAGTGTTTGATACTTGTTAGACCCCACTCCGATTTTCATCAGAAGGCTCGCGTCTACCATATAGTCGGTACATAGGCTGCTGATTAAAATCTTATAGTTAGTTCATCGTATCGCCACGACGTTCTCTTTTTGCATAAACTCTAGTGATTGTTCCATACATTTTTGCGGTTGAGGCCACGAGCGACAAAAGCGCTATCTCTCTGATTGTAATAGCTCTGTGGTTATCTGCCTGACTCATAAAATATGTCTGTATCTGAAAGACTCGAATAAATAGACAATTCTTTACATTAAGGCGACGCATTTTCGCTCGGACTAGGATTTTAGAAGGTGAGGTGTGGGGGGCCGCCCGCGCGTGAATGTATGAACGGGTGGAGAAAATTTGGCAAAGGTCTAGCGTTGGCAAGCGCCCGATTGCAACTGACGGGGCAGCGGGCGGGCGGCGCGGCGTCTTGTCAAACCGCTGGGAAATGTTCAAGTTTTGGGATAAATATTTGACTCAAAAATATAGGAATTTAGTTGGAACCCAAATTTTAGCAGGTTCTTTGTAGTATTTAAAGAGAAACATTTCCATATAAAAATATTGTGGAAAGTCAGAAATTTCATTATTAAGTAATTCGATTAAGACTTTTACATTAAGATGTTTTTGGTTTTTTTATGATCGAGTAAAGTACACCCTATAGTGTAACAAATTAGCACATTACTTAGACGATATCCTTAAGTATATTGTATATTTTTTTGCAAGACCGATATTTAGTAGTAAATACCTAAAAAAATTGATCTAGCAAAACGTTTTTCTCCGCTTCTTCACTGGTGGCTCGCCTTAAAACCTCTTTCAGATAAAACCTTAATATTACCTATTTCATAGCTGATCGTAATCCAGTCCCGTGTGTACCCAATCTCCAGAATAAGGTTTGTTTTGGCCGATTACGGAGTTGCTGTAATATGATTAAGTATTATAATGTTTATTTTTCCTCGTGGTTCGGAACCTTAGTTAATTTTCTTCCGTGTAACTTTGGGTAATTGCGCTATTAAAATATTTAACGTTTTGGGTTAAACCCTGACTCCACCAAAATGAACCGATACTGGACAGAGCAATTTCCACCGTAAGGTTATTGCAGAAATGATAAATTTGTAATAAAAACCGACCAAGTGCGAGTCGGCTTCGCGCCGGAACACTTCGTGCCCCATAATAAATGTTATTTTAGTTTTTTTTTTAATTAGTTTTTTCAACCAATAACGTCAACATAATACGAAATTATTATTTTTATTTGATTATATATTTTTATTTATTTTTGAAGTGAATATACAACTGAATATTTAAGAGTCTACCTTTTGCCGTTATTAATATCAAGCTAAAAACCCCTTTGTTGTATGTAACATACATAGCCCCTTAAATATTTATTTTATTGACCGACGAACCACCGGAGGAGGTATACAATTTGACGCGTATATATATATTTTTATGTATCTATACCCATAACTTTTTTCGTAGTAGTCTGATTTCAATATTTTTTTTATTGGAAAGAGTATACTTCTAAATTGGTCCCATTTGAATTTTATCGAAATCGGCTGAGCTATTTTTGATAAGTCAACAATAATATGAAAAATGTTACAGCGATCCGTGCGAAATATTCGCGAATTCTGTACACGGGTGAAGTCGGTCATGCTAATTTTTGCAATAAATAATCTTTTTATTGAAGTCGATTAAAAAAGGGTCCATTCGCTCACGATTGTGTTTTCTTTCTTACAAATCAACAGCTCGGCTTCGCTTTGGTGGAGTCGGGGTCTAACAGGTCAGGTTATGAATGGCTAAGGTTGGATTTCCAAATTTCCACCTACGCAAGAATCCTAATTATTTTGGTTGCTAAACAGGAATTTAGTCGGTAATTTGAATAATTTTATCTTGCTATGATACAAGTTGCGGTTTCGCTCAAAATATTTTTAATATACATATTTTAGTGCTTACGGCGGAATAGCCAGTTCAAAATACCTAATAGTGTAGGTACATGGCACATAGCCCGTAGAACTAATTTCTGATAGAGTTGTAACATTTTTAAACTGAGAACACGTGCTGGAAAGCGCTGCTTAGGATGCCCAGTGACAAGGTGGACAGATGATCGTTCTAACGTTTTAACTATCTGTATTTATTTATGTATGAAAGTAGGTTTATTTTTATTGTATGTATTGTAAGAAGTATTTGTGTATGCCTATTATTATGTAGTGTATTTTATTGTTTTTGGATATTTGTAGCTTTACTTTATTCATTTATGTTTACACCACCGTCCATGTCAATTACATGTTTGTCTTTTATTAGTAGAGGTATTATATACATATTTGTAGAGGTTGTCTGGAAGAAATCGCTTTAAGCAATAAGACCGCCTTTTGTACCATTCTTCTGTCGTTATTTCTTTTTCTGTTATGTTTTACTACTTGTGGTGTCAATAAAGTGTTTTTGTATTGTATTGTGTGATGCGATAAAGACCGCAGAGATACGTAAATAGCCGTAATAATATAAGCCGCTAACTGTCCGTCTTTTTGAATATCTATTTAATATCTTAAGTCTTATATTTTTAAGTAAATTCAAGGTGAAGGAGCTAGCATAAAAGTTGTTAAGCCGCCTAAAAGCCTCCAAAGGCCCTGATAGACGTACAGAATAAAACCGCGCTTTAAGTTTTCTCTATGGTATGACGGTATAACGGTATAACCACAGAGAAAACTTTAAAACCGCGATTTTATTTTGTACACCAATAAGGGGCTTAACGTGGCTAAACAATTAAATTACACTACTGCAGTACTTAGTTTTAAATAGTCTCGGTCAACAATCCAAATATTGACCTTACTGAGCTTTGCTTCACTTAAAGCTAAAAACAAAATCGGATTCACCTCTTTATAATTCGTTACAGTTAGTGCTTTTACTTCTTGTCCATGTACCTATCTGAATTGTAATTTTTTTTCGTTTAGTTAATAATACCTACATTGAATCTCTATTGTTTGATGTTCTTAGGTTAGGTATTTACGAATAAATTATCTTATCTTATAATGTTATTAGTATTTTAGCATCTCTTATAAATTGCGATCTCTTCGAAATCGTCAATATTTCTAAAAAGATATTTTTGTAAAAAGCCACGCAGACATGTTTTTGTTCGTCTTATAAAAACAATCTTATAAGAAGTGTTCACAAAAAGGTTCACATATTATTCAATCTCCCGTATATTTGGATGAGACTATATTGGAGAACATGATTTTT
This sequence comes from Hypomecis punctinalis, assembly GCA_949316475.1. Lineage (NCBI taxonomy): Eukaryota > Metazoa > Arthropoda > Insecta > Lepidoptera > Geometridae > Hypomecis > Hypomecis punctinalis. Next base: position 4,167,600 of record OX438809.1, read on the forward strand.
TAATCGGATTTGTTTATTGAAGAAGCAATTTTGTTTGTGACAATAATGTTAAATTTTAATATGATCATCGCAATAGGATGGATAAGGATCTGCCTACGTACGTTTTATTATCATCATTCTAGCCATAGAACGTAAACTGCCAGACATAGGCAAGACCGATTACTGATTTAGCCCGGTAAATTTACAAGTTGAAGTGGTAGCCATAGGACGTCCACTGCTAGACATAGGCCTCCCTTACAAATTTCGAATAAGACCGATTGCTGACTTAGCTCAGTAAATTAACAAGTTGAAGTGGTAGCCATAGGACGTCCACTGCTAGACATAGGCCTCCCTTACAAATATCGAATAAGACCGATTACTGATTTAGCTCGGTAAATTTACAAGTTGAAGTGGCAGGAGGCAGGGCATACGGACGAAAGGTTCACGAGTACAAAAGTTTAATGAGGATTGTATAAGAAATTTGATTTTTGAATCAGAATCAGAACATTGATTTGCGCCAACAAGAGAGTATTAACATATAGAACTTAATGTACCTATATGCTTACGTCTACTTGAGGACCATGTTATATAGGGTGTAGCAAAACAAGGTAAATCTTATTAGCTAAAGGTAATGTCCACAAGTGGTATATTATTCAGCGAAAAATCGAACCAAGATGATATATACATCATTTGAAAGCTTGTTATATGGGCTTTCCAAAAAGATTTTTTCACCCCTCCAATTTTTATTTAAATGCGAAAAATAAATTGTATGTAAAATAATAATACAGCTTATTATTTTTTCTAGTTAAGCAATAATAAAATGCTTCAATCGTTATTTTACTAGCATTCGTAGCTTATTCTTCCACATTAAATTTATCTCTTAATTTGCTGAAATTAAAAATTATAACCTACCAGTGTGACCAGTTAGTAGGTACAATGTGACAAAAAAATAACTTAAAAAGTTTGTCTAATTGGTAAAAATGCTTTTATTTAATAATTTGGAGGTTACTTAATCAGGGCTGCTAGAAATAAACTACCTTTTTAGCAAAATATATTTATTTTTTCTAATAAATTCAAAATTAATTTTAAAAAACCGGAGGGGTCAATTTTTTTTGAACTGTTGTAATAGACTCAGAAAAATATGAACTTTCTCGAAATGTAACTAGTGTTGTGGTTAGAATTTTTGATTATTATTATACCAGCCTCCATACATTTTGTGGACATGTCCTTTAAATCTAAATTATAGTAGTAAATATTTGTATTTGGTATTGAAGAGACTACGCAATTAACCTACAAAATAAAATTGATACACTATGTGACTAGGTGACTAAAAGATATCTATTCTGTCTGACCTTAAAACCTTGAGATCACTATCTAAAGGAAACTAAAATTCCGGCGGCAGCGGATAGAGCCATTTCTTAGTGTTGCAAGTTAACTAGCAGTTCTCCGAATATAAACCTTGGAACTTAGATTAATGATTGGTAACGTACAAAATTGGTCCTGAATAAAAAAAAATATAAGTACGCGTCCATTTGACAACCTCCTTCGTTTCGTCAGTTAAAAAATTACTTGCATTTCCAATGTAGGTAATGACTAGATTATAAGTAGGTATTACTTGTGTTTTATTCTAGAGTCATCACAAAATAAAAGGCCCGTTTTGACAGTTGATTTTCTATTTTTTACCAATCGAAATGTTCAATGTAATTACTTTTTGACCGACGAACCACCGGAGGAGGTATACAATTCGACGCGTATATTTTTTTTTTATGTATAACCACGCATAACTTTTTTCGTAGTAGTCCGATTTCAATTATTCTTTTTTTATTGGAAAGAGTATACTTTGAAATTGGTCTCATATAAATTTTATCGAAATCGGCTGAGCCATTTTTGGTAAATAATGTAAAAAATGTTACATCGATCCGTGCATAATATTTTCGTTCTAGGGATGCGCCCGGCTTCGCACAAGTGTATTATACATATAAACATTTCTCTTGAATCACTCTATCTATTAAAACAAATTGCATCAAAATCCGTTGCGTAGTTTTAAAGATATAAGCATACATGGGGGCAGACAGTGGAAAGCGACTTTGTTTTATACTGTGTAATGATTCTGTCAAAGTCGGTCATGCTATTTTTTGCAAAAAATAATTATTACCGATAGAAATGTTCAATATAATTACGTTTTTCAATTATGGGTCCCGCCCACTCGACTAAGCGCTGTTCATAAAGATTTTTTCATACTATCCATGGTATGGTTACACCACTAGTTACGTCGTGAAGACAAATTTCAACGGGCCTATAACTTTGTGATGTCTATAGTTATGTTTTTTTAAATCAGTGATTTGTTTTAACACAGCCTCCATTTTTACTGCCCCTAAAAGAAACGAGTATTTATCAATTTCCTTCGTATTTCCGTATTTCTTCCCACACGAAAGCGTCCCGGTAAAAGCACGAGGTTTATGATCTCAAAAAATATGAGGGCCACATTTGCCTAAGCATTTGCTGGTACTTTTACCACCAAGCCTCATTTACCACAGAGGACGTAGTATGCTCAGGTGTACCAGTACCAAAACTTGGTAAAGTTTTTTTTTAACCGACGAAACGGGGGTACTCATGTCGACGCGTATATTTTTTATGTATGAACACGTATACAATACTACCTATTTACAGGCTAGTCTGTTTTTTATAATTATTTTTTGACAGACGAAACTGAGGAGGACACTTCACACTTCGACCCGTATATCTTTCTTAATATATATAAATCTCGTATCACAATGTTTGTCCTCAATGGACTCCTAAACCACTTAACAGATTATAATAAAATTCGCACACCATGTGCAGTTCGATCCAACTTGAGAGATAGGATAGTTTAAATCTCAAATTATAGTCGCAATTTTAATTTATTTAGCCACAGCAACGCGTGGCCGGGTCAGCTAGTTTTTTTATATATAACCACGCTTAACTTTTTATATAGTAGTGCGATTTCGATAGTAATTTTTTTATTGGAAATTATATACTATGAAGTTCCAATTAAAATCTATCTAAATTGGCTGAGCCATTTTAAGTTGTACTGTAGGTACTGTATCAGCCTTTTAATAGTCCACTGCGGAATGTAGGCCTACCCACGAAGGGTGATTGGGCCATATCAAATAAACGGTATTTCTTTCTTTCTTTCTTTCTTTCATATCCACCACGCTGGCCCAGTGCGGGTTGGTGCATGGTTGCATTTTAAACAATAATGAGAAAAATGCTACATCGATCCGTGCGAAATATTCGCGAATTCTGTACACGGGTGAAGTCGGCCATGCCATATTCTGCAAAAAAAAATTTATTGGAAAAGATATAGTCCGAAGTAGGTAAGTATAATAATCAAAATCAGTTCTTAATTATTATATACTACGGGACTAATCGCGCACTAAAATTACGTGGTCACGGGTAGACTCAACCCGAGACCACGGTCGATGCAACTCGGCCGAAACGTCGGGATGAGGAGGTATTTATTTATCTCGTAATTTTAGTGCGCGATTCGTCCCGTAGTATATAATAATTTTGTGTTCAAATCGCGAAAGTTTAAAAACAAAATCAGTTCTTATTAGACGGAGTAATCGCGTAACATACATACAAAAAACATAGGTACAGTCGAATTGAGAACCTCTTTTTTTGAATTCGGTTATAAAACACACTAACAGCTCAACTGGTAAAAAATGTGGTGTGACAGTGTCATGAACACGGCCGTGTGTTGTACGCAATGAGTAGGTACTTTATGCTTGTACGTGAATACGTTTACGCAAGCAAAATGACCTCAAAATGACGTTGCTTCCCCCTCCACTCTCCACGATGCGTCACAGTCCTTAATTAGCGTAATGAACTGTTTGATCTTTTAGGTATCCAACGGTGTAATTGAATTTAAGATAGAGATGATAGATCTGAAGCTGCAACACCAAACTGTACCCCCTGATTTTATTATCATTCGTTTTTTGGACTTGTCTCCCTATATTGCAATTTTAAAGGTGTACTCTCCATGGGCGTAGCTATCGCCGTATCTGCCATATCAATTTAACGGGGCACGGGCCACGGGGGCTCCCGTGAAAATTAATAAAATCTTCCAATTTTTTTTTATTTCAGAAATGACACAAGTCAAAAAAATCTATTTCTTTTTTTTTTTCGCGTAAAGCGTGCGTTTAAAAGTTGGCAACACCTTACATCGGTTATCGCGGGCTTCGGGATTTCCCCGTCTAAGTCATTTACTTCAACGGGAGAATCCCACAATAATCAATGTACATACGATGTAAAAACCACGGAGAGCAGTGTTTATTGACGCTTTTTATTTAATTGTCCATTTTACTCGTACTCGTACTGATATTGTACTACAATACAAACAATTGTTCTTCTGGTTTAGTAGATTTAACAAATCAGTCTACCGAAAAAATGGCAAAGAGAGTGTATTATTTCTTTATTGTGATAAACATTTCTCTGGGAATAACAGAGAGATGTAGGTTCAAATCCTGCGAGCGCGTCAATATTTGAAATGTTTATCACAAAAAGAAAATTTCTATAAACCTAGTGTGTGAAGCACGATAAAAATCATTTCAGTGTATTATTTCAATTGAAATGATTGTAAAAAAAATTATACAAACATTTTTTTCTGTTGTGAGAAATCTTTACCCTTCTTAAGGGCCCCCAACCACATTTTTTATACAGGGTAGCGTAGCTTGCTTTCGCGGGGGCCAAGGCACGCTACGCCACTGGTATTTACGTCAAAATAAAAATGATTTGGAAGTACTCTTATTTTCTATAGGTACGACGAGAGGTTTCCCAAGGTTCACCATCCCCATTAAATGAAATGGAATGTTCAATTTTATACATTCCCTTTAACCCTGGTGATCAATATTCAGGTGGGCCCACAGTTCTACACCCTCCGTGTTTTGGCAAATTGCTTTTGTATAAATATATGGAAAATGCCATAGTAAAGTAGATTGGAGAAATGCAGCCTAGATAACCAGGTCAATGAAAATTTTAAGATGTAAATGGCGTTGTTTTGCAAAGTGTATTGATTTATAGAGCTATATCTACATAATATGTATTTCAAATAATAGGCAAGATGACTGAAAAAATATAATTAGTCTGTCAGATAAGCTATCAAAAAATATTAGACACGTATTTTTTCTTTTGTCAATAAAACAAAAATTGATAAAGATATAGTCCGTCAACGTTCCGCGTGACGTCACAAGTGCCATGCAAATGTATAGACTTCTGTAAGAGAGGTGACGTCACGACCCCCACTCCCACACTTTGACTAGGTTTATCTTCGTTATTTGTTGTTTGATTGACAAAAGAAAAAATACGTGTTTAATATTTTTTGGTAATCTTACTCACGGACTAATTATAATAATATTTTTTTTTACCCAGTCATCATGGCTAATGGTGGTCGTGGTGCCAGAGTTTTATAGCCTGTTTTAACTGTTACGTAACCGGTACCTACATTTTAACGTGTCATCCGAGCCACGGTAGTGCTTAGTCAGAAATGCCACCCGCGGTCACCCATCCGAATACGTTGGACCGATCGTTGCTTAACTTCGGTAATCGCTGAGAAACACCTAGTCAAAGTACGCTATGATTGCTACAGCTATACAATGTGTTTGTTTACCGCTATCGTACCCTTAAGCGGTGACATCTATGGCAAATTTTGAACAACTTTTACTATGAGACCAACTCTGAAAACGTAAAAAAAACTGCTGTTCCATACTATGTTTTATCAGACTTTTGACGAAAAGTATGGAATAGCTGTTTTTTTTGCGTTTTCAGAGTTGATCCCACAGTAAAAGTTATTCAAAATTTGCCATAGATGTCACCGCTTAAGGCTCCGACACAGGTAGACAAACATATTGTATTTCAAATTATAGGTCAATATTTGATGCTATCAGGCGTTCTACGTGCTATGCGCCCTGCCCACCGCTCATTAATTATTATGAATAACTTTTATCATGGGACTATCTCAAAATCAAGAATAAAATCACTTAAAGGCTTTCTACACCTCACGACTGCAGGGCGGGTGTTACTACCACTAGACCACCACAGCTAAAACATTGTTAGCCCTGTATACCTACTGTATCAGCATTTTAATGGCATTTTCCAACTGAGCGCTACCGTGGCTCGGATGACACGTTAAATTGTAGGTCCCGGTTGTTTTAACCGTTTAGCCATGTCAGAGGCCTTCAGGCGGCCTAAAAACTCTGACACCAGGGCTAGCCACCCGGCCTATACGAACTTACTTACTTAGCATTTTAATAGTCCACTGCAGGACGTAGGCCTACCCACGAAGGGTGATTGGGCCATATACACCACTCTGGCCCAGTTGGTGGATTCGCATACGCCATCGATTTTTTTCTACAGAAGTATGCAGGTTGCCTCACGATGTTTTTCTTCACCGAAAAGCCAGTGGTGTGAAATTCCGTACATAAATTCCAAAGAACTCATTGGTACGGGACCGGGTTGAACCCACGACCTCACGATTGCAAGGCGGGTGTCACTACCTCTAGGCGACCACGTTAGCCCTGTATAACAAACAAATTATTATGACTTTTATACCTAAAAGGGTAAAAACTACGCAACAGCGAGAAAAGGCGATCTTTTAAATCTTGGTAAAATGGATAAACACATAACTACACAACCTTGTAGTGCATCAGTGGTAGAGATATTTTTATAGAGCTATACATATAATATGACTAGAGGTGATAATATGTATAATTGTAAGGGGATGCGCCTGTTTCCATTAATTTAGTAAGTGGGAGATCGTGGGTGTAGTATAAACTCTTATAGCACTGAGTACGATTTAATCCAATAGTTATCAATACAAATACAAGCTGTGGTGGTCTAGTGGTAGTGACACCCGCCTTACAATCGTGAGGTCGTGGGTTCAAATCCCGGTCCCGTACCAATGAGTTCTTTGGAATTTATGTATGGAATTTAACACCACTGGCTTTTCGGTGAAGGAAAACATCGTGAGGCAACCTGCATACGTCCGCAGAAGAAATTCGATGGTGTATGTGAATCCACCAACCCGCACTGGGCCAGCGTGGTGGATATAGCCCAATCACCTTTCGTGGGTAGGCCGATGTCCTGCAGTGGACTATGAAAAAAAAAAGGCTGGTACAGTTATCAATATTAAAAGATACGGTCGCGCGCCATTGCGCGTTGTCTGTCAGTTTGACGCGTCGATATTGTTGTTCCGCGCATCCGTACCGCTCACACTCGTTTCGGAAAAGCGACTGTGCGGCTAATAGTATGTATGTTTTATTATTTTAATATTATCAGATACACTTTACTAACAAAAGTAACCGACATAGCCGAGCTGATTAGCAACTGATGACCGGTGGGGCCGTGATTAAGACCATAAGATTGAGGAGGATGCAGGCCGTATTTAATCGTGCTTTTTGAAATCCATAAGTAAATTGACTGCCTCGGTGGCTCAGTGATTAGTGACGCTGACTACGGGATCAAAGAGGCATGGGTTCGTTTCCCGCCCAGAGCAAGTATGAACATAGATGTTTGCTCTGTGTCTGGGTGTTATTTAGGTATATGTCTGGGTGTTGTCTGAGTGTTATTTAGGTATAGAGGTATTTAAATATATTTATATGTAGATATATGTTATTTATCTCGTAATTTTAGTGCGTGATTTGTTCCGTAGTATATAATAATAATCTTACACGCGGTTTTTGATCCCAAACTAAGCAAAGCTTGTGATATGGCTGCCAGAGACTGATATACTATATATACCTATTTTTAAATACATACTTATATATATATAGTAACTAAATAACACCCAGACACAGAACAAACACTTATGTTCATCACATAAATATTTGCCCTGGGTGGGGATCGAACCCAAGCCTCTTTGATCCAGAAGTTAGGATCACTAACCACTGAGCCACCGAGGCAGTCGTTTTGGATATCTTTAGCACCCTAGAAACATAGTAGAATAATACATTATACAAAAGTATTTTCCTTTGAAATGTCCCTCCTTATCCTAACAAACATAAGTCTATGGATACCAAGCATGTTCTGTAAGGTTAGGGAACAAATAAGGTCTTTAATATACAGGGCTAGGGTCATTTATTTTTTACCAACGGTCAGTTTTGGGTAACGGGTGGCTCAGGTCGCGGGCGAGGGAAATGAGGGTAGGCCGTACGTTCGGGTAGGACCGTAGATCAGTGAGAATTGACATGTCGCAAGCACTTAGTAATCCGCGAAACTCGACTTGCTTAAGGGCACTCCAGAGCTACGCTGCTAACCAGTTTTAGGTATTTGACAGCGGCCGGCGTAGACCCGCGTAGCTCACTGCTTGTGTGCGTGTCCTCGCACACATTTAAATTGCTACGCGAAGCCGGCCGCTCTCATACAAAGTGGTGTAATGACAGTTAAGACAAAAATACTGAGCATCGCAAGTCCATTCACCATCTATCGTGAGAAATACGTATTTTATTTCATACGTGAAATTAGTACAATTAAAATGTCACTTTTTATGTGACATAAACAATTTGTTCATGACGTCCACAAGTGGTATATTATTTTGAAAAAAATCGATCCAAGATGATACGAGTATATACATCATTTGAAAGCTTGTTATATGGGCTTCCAAAAAATATTTAATTTAGATTTTTTCATCCCTCCAATTTTTTTTAAATGCAAAAAATAAATTGTATGGAAAATAACAATAGAGCTTATTATTTTTTCTAGTTTAGCAATAATAAAGAGCTTCTATCGTTATTTTACTTGCATTCGTAGCTAATTCTTCCACATTCATCTCTTAATTTGCTAAAATTAAAAATTATAACCTACCAGTGTGACCAGTTAGTAGGTACAATGTGACAAATAATCACTTAAAAAGTGTGTCTAATTGGTAAAAAAGCTTTTATTTAACAATTTGGAGGTTACTTAATCAGGGCTGCTAGAGATAAACTACCTATTGAGCGAAATATATTTATTTTTTCTAACAAATTCAAAATTAATTTAAAAAAATCGGAGAGGTCTGTGTAGATTTTTTTTATCGCGAATAAGTCCGCGTTTGACCACAAACTCGCCTGATGGTAAGCGACGATGTGGTCGAAGATGAAGCAAGCAGACTTAGAAGACAAGTATTCACTCTGACCTTGAAAAGCCTAAGATTGCATTTCGCAGGAAACAAGAAAGCCATATTATTCCATTCCCTGGCTGTAAGTTCGTTTTGAAGTTCGTAATTGGAATTTTATGATATACGAGTAGATAAAATATATCATTATACCGGCGCACTCTAACCGAACTAACCTTTTCATTAATTTCGTTATTTTCGTCGTAACGAGTAGTGCCTTGATTACAATTATTTAACTCTCTAAAGGGTGACCTAAAAAAAAGTTTTATTTATTAGTACCTATTTGTTTTATTATAATCAGCGTCTAAACATCTACCCCTAGAAGGGTTATTAGGCCGTAAATATCTCTTGAACCACCCCATCCAACTATTGCCTCGCGTTTATTTTTGATATTTTGATAATAATTTTATAAGCACTTTCGTACCTATCTGTACCGTATTCTGGTTTTCATCCCCCTTAGTAGTTGCTTCGTCAGTATTTTTAGTAGAACTAAATAAAAGTAAATTTAAGAAATAAGTCAATTTCATTGTTCATTTCAAGGCAATAACAGTATGAGATCCAAATATTAAGTCGACTTCAACAAACTAATTTAAAAAACTGACTTCAGATGTTTACCCAAAATTACGAAATAATATATTGAAATGTCGTGTGGTGGGTTTCAGATAAAATGTAAAGTAGGTAGGTAGGTATCATCCTTTCATTTGATACCCATATTGTAAGAATGCATAAAAACATAGTCCGCCATTTTTTAGAAGTCCGCCATGTTTTATTTAGATTGACTTCAGTTTATTTATATAACCATAAAAAACTTATTCCGCCATCTTAAGAAGTCCGCCATATTGTATTAAGAGTGTCCTCACTTAATTTTTCGAATTATCCTCGGCAAGCCCTTTCATTTGATACCCATATTGTAAGAATGCATAAAAAACTTAGTCCGCCATTTTTTAGAAGTCCGCCATATTGTATTTAGATTGACTTCAGTTTATTTATATAAGCATAAAAAACTTAGTCCGTCATCTTAAGAAGGTCGTCATATTGTATTTAGAGTGTCCTCACTTTATTTTTCGAGTTATCCTCGGCAAGCCCTTTCATTTGACACCCATATTGTAAGAATGCATAAAAAACTTAGTCCGCCATTTTTTAGAAGTCCGCCATATTGTATTTGGAGTGACTTCAGTTTATTTTTCGAGTTATTCTCAGCAAGCCCTTTCATTTGATACCCATATTGTAGGAATGTATGAAAAATTTAGTCCGCCATCTTAAGAAGTCCGCCATATTGTATTTAGAGTGACCTCACTATATTTTTCGAGTTGTTCTCGGCAAGCCCTTTCATTAGATACCCATATTGTAAGAATGCATAAAAAACTTAATCCACCATTTTTTCGAAGTCCGCCATATTGGATTTAGAGTAACCTCATTTTCTTCTTTGAGTTATTCTCAGCAAGCCCTTTCATTTGATACCCATATTGTAGCAGTGCAAAAAAAACTTAGTTCACCATCTTTAGAATTCCGCCATATTGGATTAAAAGTATTTATTTATGACTCAAAATACTCAACGGTATTGTTTATTTTTTCGATTTTCATTTCGAAAAAAAACGCCACCTTTCTTTTTGTAATAATTTTCCTTACGTTTTCCCATTATCACTAAAACATAAATGAACGAAATATAAGTATTATTTTAACACAAGAAATATAAACAACTTACACGAAAAAAGTAAAAATCACAAAACTGAACTTACCTCATCTACGTGTGTGCAGCTAATCATTCGTACACAATAGATCGCGGTCGAGTGTTCTCAGCGCGTCGCTCCGCAAATCGACGTAACCTCGCTCTGAGCTCCGGTGGTCGACTGATTTTCCGAGCGCATACGTCGCGTATTTATTCAACATCGCGCCTCCATAGAAATAATGTATGGAGAATTTGAGACGAGATTTTAGAAAATTCATAGTTAAATTATCTGATGTTATTTTACAAATGTAATAAATAGATTTAAAACTTTCAATATTAGAGATTACAATGAATTCAAGTTTGTATAGAAGTTCGACTGTTTATTATACAAATTCATTAAAACGCAAGTATGCCATTTTAGGCGTTTTGGTGTAAATTTACGTTTTTTTTAAAATAAAGTGAAACATAATTATTTATTTCTGTTACATAGAAACGGTAAACTGATTCTTTGTTGTATTTGTCATATTTTTTTTATGTCAACTAGTTTAGTAGTACTGATGGTATCGTTATAACCGTGAATACAGTTTTGATTGATTTTACTCGAAGTCATCTTAAAATGATATGATCAATCTTCTGAGATCAATCGCACGAAAATCTGTGTTTATTCTGGTACGTAATAAAATCATGAGGAAGGATTTTTTTATGTAGAATATAAGCCCAGTTACAGAGGCCTATAGATACCTATTTACTCGGGATTTGAAGACACCCACGTTGTACTTTAACGGGAAGACCGACCCAGGCAAAGCGTTCCACATTCCGGCTGTTCGTATGAGAAATGAGGATTCGAAACGCTTGGTTCTAACGCGCGGAATGTCCACCATAAAAGGGTGGCGCTTTGGTCGCGTCTGTCTAGCCGTACGATAGGAGAAAGGGGCAGGGGGGACCAGATTGTGCAACTCCTGGGCGCATTCTCCGAAGTGTATCCGGTAAAAGGCCGACAAACACGCTACCTTGCGACGATGCTCAAGACTTTGCAGCTGCGACTTAGTCAACGTGTCGTTGTCAATCAGCCTCCTGGCTCGCGTCTCAATCGACTCCAGAGCCTCCAGTTGATATTTAGCAGAGCCATCCCAAAGGTGAGAGCAGTATTCCATCCAAGACCTGACTCGAACTTATTGTCTACATATGGCCACAAACTCGCCTGATGGAAAGCGAAGTTGTAGCGGTAGATGGAGCATGTAGACCTAGCAGATACTCGTACCTATTCACTCTAGACTTGAAGATATCCAAATTGTCAGGAAACAATGACGGAGGCAGGGCATTCCCCATTTATTTTATTTGATGTGTCATACTACAAAGTCACAAGTACACGTAGTTGCATTAAAATAAAAAATATACGGCTAACTCACTATAATATTTTAATATGCTCTAGTAATACTGAAATCCTTATGAAAACTGCAGTTATTACAAATATTAGGTTAAAAAAAAACGCTACTGCCTTCGCTACACCATAACTGCAATGATTTTGTCGAACTGACAATTGTCTGCAGTTATAAGTCTTCATGCACTGCAGTTATTAAAATATACGGTTAAAAAATACTACTACCTTCACTACACATTAATTGCGACGATTTTGTCAAGCTGACATTTGTCTGCAGCCATTATAATCCTACCGCTTAACTCAGTCCTCGCCTGCGCGGGTACAGGGGCGCGGCAGTACACGACAAAGGGTACTGAGACAGGTACGGGCGGTCCCTTTTGTCGTCTACCCCTCGCCCCTGTACCCGCGCAGGCGAGGACTGAGTTCAGCGGTAGGATTATAGTCTCCTTTATGCATGACTGCGTTTAAATGTGTATCTAGAACAAAACACTGCGTTGTGTGAGTGCACATGAATAGGTGAGCTCATATATATCGGTTGTATGAGCGCACATACCATCGCATGTACCAGCCTTTTTAATAGTCCACTACAGGACGTAGGCCTACCCACGAAGGGTGATTGGGCTATATCCACCACGCTAGCCCAGTGCGGGTTGGTGAATTCACATACGCCATCGAATTTCTTCTACGGACGTATGCAGGTTGCCTCACGATGTTTTCCTTCACCGAAAAGCCAATTCCGTACATAAGTTCCAAAGAAACTCATTGGTACGGTATCGGGATTTGAACCCACGACCTCACGATTGCAGGTCGGGTGTTACTACCACGGCTTCATCGCATGTATCGTACAAATTCTAGTGTATGAGCGTCTCGCTCATATACCTATATAAGTGTCTCGGAAAAAAGATAGCTCATATTATTTTATGAGATCTACAGAGAGGTCTCTCTGTTGATCTCTATGGATGGTGTAGTATGTGGATAGTATGTGAAGGGTAACTATGTAGCATGATTCATGTCGCAGCAGGCGGGGGGTAGAAGGCAGAAGAGGGGCGGGGAGGGAGTGGGTCTGAAGCAGGACAGGGCATGGTAAAACATTCGTATTTATGCTACCTTATGGATATAGGATTTGTAGGTTTCTTGCCATTTACGAAATCTAAACTACACTTTTTAAATTTACGAAAACTCATTTAGTGTGTGGACATTGGACAGGTAGTGTTTACGAGTTACATACGCCTAAAAACCAAATTAGTGGTCAGTTTATGCACAAAAGTAAATTAACTGATTTTCACCTTATTTTCACCTTAGTTTGTAGTTGGTAGACTCTTGTAAATAAACTGGCCACTAATTTGGTTTCTAGGTATACCTATACCTAGTGTATACACATATATTAATTTGTTGCCGCTAAATGACTTTTTTAAATTACATTGAGCAGTTTATCTGTAAATGCTAAAAACACATATAAAATTTAATTTCATATTAACCTAGTGAAACCACCCTAACAATTAATATTTGCTATAAATTCTCGGTAGGAGTTGGGTTGTGTGTTTAGATTTTAAGGTTGACTATGTGTAAAATTCATAAATAAATAAATTAAGGCTAAAAAAAATAAAAAATAAAAATCTACTAGTATTGTTTATTTTCACATCCTTTGTGTATTAAGGGTCTTTTAATAATAGTCTAATACTGAATAAAAGCCTACCCAAAAAAGGCGACTGCACAATAGCCATCACGCTAGCCCAGTGCGGCTTGGTGAATTCTCATACATACATGTAAAATATCCTGCACCAAAAAAACCAAGGCTATACGTATAAGTTCCGAAAAACTCAATGGTACGAGGCGGGGCTTGAACCCACACGCCTCGTGTTTGTATTGCTAGTTATCCCATTAAGCCACCTGAAACTGCCCTTTTGATAGCCCACTATTAGACATAGGCCTACCAGCGAAGGGTGATTGGGCCATATCCACCACGCTGGCCTAGTGCGGGTTACTGCTCATTTGAATCCAAACATTTTTATTTGTGCTATGTAGTGGACAAAAACCCTAACCTTCTCCAAGCTCATAAATTATGAACATACTACATTTTGGCGGACCTTTGAAGTTCGAGGACGGTTTCATTGTAAATTGGGCATGTAATAGCATTATTACATGGATGGTGTAATATATCATCGAGAATGATGAATAGTTGACAAGATTTAAACGGTCGGTGACGATTCGAAACGTCTATGAATAACTTGGATGTAGGTTTTTTTTTTATTTTATTTATTTCTTGTAATCAACAGCGTTACAATACATAATACTAATATAAAAAACACAAATAAAGCCAAAACAGATTACAATAATTTTGCGTACAAATAAATTATAATTTTACTAACAACATACCAACGAAATCCCAATAAAAAGGCATATGTGTGTGTGTGTGTGTGTGTGTGTGTGTGTGTGTGTGTGTGTGTGTGTTCTCATTTGTGTGTGAGAGTAACACTGCAATACACGAGATCTCTTAAGAGCCAAGGTTTGCAGTGTTACTCGAGATTATGTATGTTAGGTAGTAAACGCGGATATAGCGCTCAGAGTGTAGTTGGACTAGGTGCCATTTAGCAATCACTAAAGTTAACAAGCAACATTCGGCTCGATCATTCTTCGGATGGGTGACTGCGAGTGGCATTACGACTAAGCGCTTCCGTGGCTCGAGCGACACGATAAATTGAGTCCTGCGTCGTTTCGCCCCGCAAGCGGTTGGGCCCACGGGGCGAATCGCCCAAGACTCTTTTTGAAGGTCCCCATTCGGCCCGCTCCAAACAATGCGGGGCGAATGGGGACCTTCAAAAAGAGTCTTAGGGGATTCGCCTCGCGATTCACTTTTTTTTCTGTACATTTAAGTAGAACAGTAGTCAATGGAAAAAATAAACAATTGCATTATACCGAGGGCATCATTCTATGAGTCTCATGGGGGTGTATGAACAAAAATGTATTTGTTTATTGATGATTGATTGATTGATTTGGCACATTGGTTTACGTGTTTTGTAAACATAAAGATTTCATTTGAAGCAAACAAACATATTTCAGTAGTTTTTATAAAAAACAGCATATTTCGCACTCACAAAAATCAAAACCTACAGGGTACTTCCCGTTGACATAGAACTATGAAATTTGGCGAAGAGCATTGTCTTAGAGTATAAATAAGGAATAAATCTGAAAACTGTACATTTTTATTTAAATCACAAAAAAATTGGGTCTTTAAATTCACAAAATATGGGTTCAAAATTCAAAATGAGTAAATCGTATCATGTACTCGTAAGGTATCATATAAAAGAACTTCATTAGCACAAGCTAAAACAAGTTTTTAATTATTTTAATAACGTGTTTGTACGGAACCCTAGATGTGCGAGTCTGACTCGCACTTGTCCGGGTTTTTAAATATGTTCATTGTATGACGTGTAATATTTCTCATTAATAAAATGAATACGTTGAAAAGAAAGATAAGTTGGAAAAAGGAAGGACCTGTTAATTTTCTTACAATTTATATTTTGCAAATGGGCCCCACCTGCTACCAAACAATGTTAAATTTAACTTAAGCCCTCAGCTCATAATGTCTGTGATATCAATTAAGTAAGTTTTTGGTAGTTTATTTTTTCTTGTTTAGTTCTTTTTATGAGTATGAAACACCGAACTGCGTTCCAGAACTCAAATAGACATGTAGCTTCCACAGCCGCTAAACTGAAGTGGCAGGGGGGCGGGAACGTTAGCCGTATGTCAGAAGATCTCTGGGCAAACATCACCACCAAATGGTGCCCCAATTCGGTGCGGCCTCGTGACGGACCCCATACTAGATGACGAGACCAACTGAACACCATTGATCCAAATTGGCAGGAATCAGCACAAGACAGACAAAACTGAAAATCTCGAGAGGAAGCCTTTGTCCAACAATGGGACAATAAAGGCTCATAAACAAACAAACAATTCTTTTTATAGCGTTGCATATCTGTTGATTTTTTGTAGTCGGATTTTTATTTTATGTCATGTAATTTTATGCGTGGCTGTACAATAAGAAATGCGTAATACTGATGCGGGAAATTGGTCTTTATCAACGTGGTCCGAAACAACCACTTCTTTCATAGTTCTCGGCTTTTCGCCCCGCGGGCCGAATGGGGGCTTTCAAAAAGAGTCATGGTCGATTCGCCCCGCGGGACAAACAGCTTGCGGGGCGAAACGCCGCAATACCCGATAAATTATGGGTTCCGGTTGTTTTTTGTTTGACTATGTCAGAGGCCTAAAAACTTTGATACCAGGGCTAGTCATCCGGTCTATAAGAACTTGCTTATACCTATTCTAAGTTTACGTGCTTTATCTTCGTCACTATCATCAAGTATCTTCTATGTAAGCATGCTACATCTTAAACCGCATGTTTACTTAACAGCAGGCAACATAATTATGGTCAAACGCACGCCTGTCATGAAACAAAAAACTGGTGGCCTGTATCGGAACACAGTGGCGATGATTTTAATGTGAAATGTATGTCAGCGAGTAGCTGTTGTATACGGGCACTACTACCTACGTTTTGTACATGGGCACTACGTCCTACATTTTGTACATGGGCACTACGTCCTACATTTTGTACATGGGCACTACGTCCTACATTTTGTACATGGGCTCTACGTCCTACATTTTGAATATGGGCACTGCGTTCTACATTTTGTACAAGGGCACCACGTCCTAAATTTTGTACATTGGCACTACGTCCTACATTTTGTACCTGGGCATCACGTCCTACATTTTGTACCTGGGCACCACGTCCTTCATTTTGTACCTGGGCACCACGTCCTACATTTTGTACATGGACACTACGTCCTACATTTTGTACCTGGGCAATACGTCCTATATTTTGTACCTGGGCACCACGTCCTACATTTTGTACCTGGGCACCACGTCTTACATTTCGTACCTGGGCACCACGTCCTACATTTTGTACCTGAGCACGACGTCCTACATTTTGTACCTGGGCACCACGTCCTACATTTTGTACATGGGCACTACGTCCTACATTTTGAGCGGATTAAGAACTTTGAGGCGCTCTTGTCAAACTTCACCACTACGTTTGCTCAGAGCTTAACATTATGTCGCCACCATACTCTCCACGAGGCGACACGAGCACCGCAGCTGTAGCTAACTTCACACAAGAATACAAGTCGGCGATGTGAAGTTAGCTACAGAATTTTCTTGAGAAGCTTCTGTAGCTAACTTCACATCGCCGACTTGTATTCTTGTTTACGATATGAAGTTAGCTACAACTGCGGTGCTCGTGTCGCCTCGTGGAGAGCATGGCGGCACCATTAGGGTACCCACACGTGTCCTATAACCAATTTCCGATGATAGCTATGATTTCTATTTGCAATAGCAAACTGACTGCAAGTTTGACTTTGTGGTGAGGCCTACATATTTAATATTATGTATTTTTTACACTTTCCGTTTATATTTAAATGTAAATATTGTTTATATGACAACTACTCATTTTAATAAATTGTCAATAGATTTATGTTTCTAAGATTAATACTTTTGTAATTATAAAGATATGAATAAATAGACCATTCTTTACACTCTAATTGTCTTACCTGGTACCGTGTGATGATTTTAACAACGTTTCACGTCAAAATACCCTGGTGTAACATTAGGCATGATGGCGTTCAAATGCCGACTAATCCGTTGTACCACAAAAGTTTTACGCACGCTTTAGACAATGTTTAACAGTACAAATTGCACGGTTAAACAATGTTTAAGCGTGTTTCTTCTAAAAATACTATTGTGGTAAGATGGTAGATATTTGATTCGCTCTATACTAGACGAGCATAAAACACTAGATCAGTATTTAAACTTTACATTTATTTTATCTGACTCATACACAGACTACACACGCACACTACAGATTGCGTTTAATCCAAACTACAAAACCCATAAATAGTTACCAAGTCGTACAATTCACAACCTCACAAATGATAGTACGACGAGCAATTTACCATATTTAACAAACTTTGTAATTGAATTCTAGCATTATTATAGAGGAAAGAATAGCTATAACTGGGCCATTTACATATAAACAAGCCAGGTGGCGTGACTGTCGACTGTTAGCTTAACTATTTACATTTCAGTTTGTGTATAGTTCCCATACTGCTGATATGAGTTTGTAAATTATAGGAGTTATGAAAGGATGTCGCATTTGAGAATCAATATCAAGGATTTTCAAAGCGTTCGGAAAATTTCGTAGCGTCTTCTCGTTTGACATACCTCAGTGCCTTAAGTCGAAAGTTTTCGATCAGTGTGTGTTGCTAGTGATGACTTATGGCACAGAAACGTGGTCTCTCACTATGGGCCTTATTAGTAAGCTCCAAGTAGCCCAACGAGCTATGGAGAGGGCTATGCTCGGAGTCTCTCTGCGGGATCGAATCTGGAATGAGGAGATCCGTTGAAGAACCAAAGTTACCGACATAGCCCAACGGATTCGCAAGTTGAAATGGCAATGGGCAGGGCACATAGCGCGGAGGACTGATGACCGGTGGAGTCGAAAAGTTCTCGAGTGGAGACCACGTACCGGCAAGCGCAGCGTAGGACGTCCACCCACAAAGTGGACGGATGACTTCATTAAGACAGCAGAATAGCGCTGGATGCAAGCCGCTTCCAACCGGTCTTATTGGAGATCCATAGGGGAGGCTTATGTCCAGCAGTGGACGTCCTTTGGCTGATGGGTGGATGGATGATCAAGGAATTTTACAAGTTTTATTTATCGCAAGTTTTACTTCTGCATTCGCGACGAATTCTTGAAATGTTTATCACAAAAATAACTCTTTGAGATAAACCTAGTGTTGAATGCACTATAAAATAAAGTCATTTAAAGATTTATTTACAATATATATAATTATATATTAGGGGACATCTTACACACGGTCTCTAACTCCAAACTAAGCAAAGCTGGTGATATGGCTGCCAGAGACTGATATACTACTTATATATTTTTTAAATATATACTTACATAGATAGTAACTAAATAACACCCAGACACCGCTCGCTCTGTGTCTGGGTGTTATTTAGGTACTATCTATACCTAAGTTCATCACATAAATGTTTGTCCTGGGTGGAGATCGAATCCACGCCTTATTGATCCAGAAGTCAGGGTCACTAACCACTGAGCCATCGAGGCAGTCAATTATTTGTAATTGTTTTTATTCGTATTTGTTTTTAGGTAATTATTTACATTTTAGTAAAGTTAAGCCGTCAAGAAATAAGTTTCAGAGTTTTTTAAATCGCTTGAAGGCCATGGCTAAGAAGTTAAAATAAACGGCGCCTACAATTTAACGTGTTATCCGAGCCAGTTGTAAATGCCACTTGCGGTCTCCCATACGATGACTGACCGTGCGGAACTCGGTGACCGCTGACAAACATCTCGTCAACGCCATGAGCGCTGCCGTGAATAAAAAAAAATATATTCGTATACCATTTAATTTTGTATATTTCAGCGCAGTGCTCAGTTCAGAATTTAGTTTGTGCGCTGTAGTCAAATTAACATATAAAGGACATGTCCACAAAATGTATGGAGGCTGGTATAATAATAATCAAAAATTCGAACCACAAGACTCGTTACATTTCGATAAACTTCATATTTTTCTGAGTCTATTCCATCATTCAGTTAAAAATATAAAATAGACCTCCGATTTTTTTAAAATTAATTTTGAATTTATTAAGATAATTAAACATATTTGGCTCAATAGGTAGTTTATCTCCATCAACCCTGATTAAGTAACATCCAAATTGTTAAATAGCATATTATTATTTATATAATAATAATAAACAATAGCATTTTTATTTATCAATTAGACACACTTTTTAAGTGTTTTTTGTCATATTGTACCTACTATCTGGTCACACTGGTAGGTTATAATTTTTAATTTTAGCAAATTAAGAGATGAATGTGGAAGAACCAGCTACAAATGAAAGTGAAATAACTATAGAAGCACTTTATTATTGCTAAACTAGTAAACATTAAAAGCTGTATTGTTGTTTTTCATAAAATTTACTTTTCACATTTCAAAAAAAATGGAGGGATGGAAAAATATAAATTAAATATTATTGAAAAGCCCATAAAACAAGCTTGCAAGTGATGTACATATCATCTTGGTTTGATTTTTCTCTGAATAATATACCATTTGTGGACGTCACCTTTGCTCGTTTTATATACATATAAATTTGGCAATATTATAAGAAAAATTCGTGAATTATATTCTTTGCTAAATGGCTGAAAACTCAGACAAAATAAAAAAAAACATGACAGAATGTTGTGAACAAACAAGTGAGGCCGACCAAAACTACGCCTTGCCGTGTACCGACAATTTACACACACATCAACGTACAAGGAAACTACGCCTTGGCTTGACAGTCAAACTATGGCGGCGCAACAGCGACGCACTCAGACATGTATAAAAAAAACCGGCTTCACTTGACTGTTCAACGACGTTCCCTCTTGATTTTTTTTATTTGCTCTGAGGGCTGAAAACTACTAGGTTTATATACTACTAGGTATATAAACAACTATATATACAACTATCCTGTGTATTTATAGATGAAATATATGTATTAGTATTTACTTATCATTACGAACAACAGAACTTTTACCATGGGACCAACCCCGTATTTAATCGTGAAATAAATTAACTGTTTTTCATGTAAATCAACATTTTTCGACAATGTATATATACCCTTTTAGCAACGCCTTACATCGGTTCTCATTTGCGACATCGAACCAAATTCATCATAATGGAAAATTAGAATTAGGGGATTGAAACTCAAATTGCTCGATATCAGGTCAAAACAAATACAATAGGTTCAATTATTAGAAACCTGATGATGTTTCAGAATTATTAGTTTCGTGCTGTGATTTGTTCTAATATTGATTTGTGACCAGCCTAAATTGATATTAGAAAAGGTTGATTGCGTTTGAATTCCATTTGAAATATCGATGATAATGGATGTCATTTCTAATATTAAAAACAATAGGCCTTAGCATGTATATTAAACGAAAACTATTATTGTTTTCATGTTGCTCCGTGTATTTTTGTTACTTCTTTCTCGTTTCCGCCAAGGGCACTGTATAAAATGTATAGAACCACACGGAAACTACTGTAGTTTCCGTTCTATATTTATATTTACCCCTCTGTAATGTATCGGTTTTTTATTTAGAGCCTTTAGTTTGATGTTTGCGTAGTTTACTTAAACTTTCGCGTTTGCGTGTGGGTCCATACATTTTGGTTAGTACTTCCTCGTTTCCGCCAGGGGCGTTGTACAAAAATATATAGAGCCATACGGAAACAGCTGTAGTTACAATTTTCGTGTAAACCTGGATAACCCCTTAGAGTCATAAAGACTCATGGGGTCAACCCAGAATTTGATAAAGGAATATAAGCTTTCCTGTATAAAATTTCAACTCGACAGTA
This sequence comes from Hypomecis punctinalis, assembly GCA_949316475.1. NCBI lineage: Eukaryota > Metazoa > Arthropoda > Insecta > Lepidoptera > Geometridae > Hypomecis > Hypomecis punctinalis. The sequence goes on from OX438809.1 coordinate 4,189,226, forward strand.
TGAATCAGAATCAATAAATAATATATGCAGAAAAAATATATAGATATTTTTTTATTCCGCGTTGGTTCCATAGCACAACGACTCGCTACGGACGTATGCAGGTGACCTCACGCTGTTTTTCTTTGCCGAAAAACCAGTGGAACAGGGTTTGCACCTACGTCTCACGTTCATAAGCCATACAATCTCCATCTAGGCTAGCGGCTAAAATCATAAAACCGTAAATACTACTTAAGCCTTACTTGTAAGTACTACTTGGGCCTATGGCCGTTCAAAAAGCCGTAGATCTTACTTTACTACGGTTTACTACGACCCTACGCCAGATCTTTATACAAAAGTTGAGCGTTCGGCCCCCATGGACCTAAAGTCTCAACTCCAAACGGCACAAAATGGTACATTCTGTCCAACGACTCATATTTGTGCCGTTTGAGGTTTTCAGCTTTAGCTGCAGCAGCGCCAGCTTTCTCCATTGAGCAAGGTAGATGGGACAACGCCAGTGTGTCAAAACATGTCGCGTCCCACACTGAAGGTCGTCCCATCTTCCATGGCCACAATGTCACTTCGTCGGGCCTCTTACCGTCGTCCAGCGACAGTCCATTAGACTCTAAGACAGACGGGACGCCGGCACTGACAAAGGCCCGGCGGATAACATCATTCAGGCTGGCGTGCCGCGAAAAACTCATATTTTGAGATTTTTTATCCGAAAGCCGTCACGATATTTTCCGTAGCATTGGATTCATTGGTTGGCCAAATAACGTAAATTTCAAGGAACTTAGATATTAGTATGAGACCGGATTGGATCCCACGCCTCACGTTTGCAAATCGAGCGTTCTTCTACCTTCTAGGTCAGCTGCCTCCACGGCTTTATGGTTGGCCTAATCTTTGTACAATTAACACCTAAAAGCTGCCATTACGCCAATCTCATTAAGTCATAATACAGGTGACGCGTAGCTAAGAGATTAAGTGACTGCGACGTCATTATACAGGATGTACTGTACTGAACTGTATCAGCCTTTTTAATAGACCACTGCTGAACGCACGCCTACTCACGACGAGTGATTGGGCCATAGCACGCTGGCCCAGTGCGGGTTGGTGGAGTTGACGGCAAGGTACTTTTGGGGAAGCATATGACTAGGATTGCGATTTGGCGAAGCACTTTCGGTAGAGCCATAGGTTAGTCGCTGGCAAACCCCCTAGGATTGGAATTTTGGTCAGGCGAAAAACAAAAATTGTATTAAATATGCTTCAAGCTGCCTGTTTCACTCATGAAAACTGTAACTGGGGTATTTTTTCTCCCCAATGTGACGAATTTCACTTTAGTTTTTAGGGAATTTAGGAAATAGGCATCGTCAACGCTGGTCAAGAGGTCGGAGTCTGATAAATTGGTCCGATTTGCACAGGTCAGTTTATGACACACGCAATCCGAAATTTTTTAAATTATTAAAAAATTTAAGTATTTAGAGATTTAATCAAAAATATTAGATATAAGTTCACGGCCCGTGGGTGTAATGACTTCAGACACAAGGGATTCGCCTCGAGCAAGAGGAGGATACCGGTCTAAGACGTAGTGTAAACGTCGAACATGTCACATAATTGCTAAAGCATATTATCATCAAACTCAATTATTAATCTGAAGCTTTCAAAGTCGAAGTGAAGCAAAGTCTTTTCAGTCTGCGCGCTTCACCTTCGACCACAGCGTCGCTTACCATTTGGCGTGTTGGTGGTCAAGATTAGGTTTATCCGCGATATAAAGTCATCGTACTCAATAATATATCCAACTTTGATTAAGAGGGTTTTTCCGGATGTCCAAACTTGATTGAAAAAAGTCCATGTGGTCAAATTACTAAAATCTAGCTTGTTTCTGAATACACTTCATCACGTACATAAATAAATTATAAGAGCAACCCAGAAACTCTCAGACGATCTGATGCAAGCCGCCTCCCACCGATCTTATTAGAAATCTATAGGAGCTGATGTGGTGATTCGCAAAAAAAATGCATCAGGTAGCCTACAATTCAGCAGATTAGTACAATTATGAAAAAAAAAATTGTTGATGATCTAGAGATCAACATTTTTAGCTTATTTTACTTTTGTATGAAAATCAATTTACAAAATAAGATGTAGTTATTGATAAAATTTTGATTATTTATAAACATTAACCTATAGCCCGAGATCCCACTGCAAGAACATCCCGCTCATAGCGTACACGGTTCAAACCATTTTTTTACGTAAATATAAGAATACAGTCATATACACCAAGTTGTCTTGCGAAATGTGACCGCCAGTATTTTGTATAAAAATGTTTGGTTGTTTTTTGACAAAACATTTTATTCACCTGTTATTTAGATACATTACGAAGCTTAGAATATGTTTATACAAGGTTGCCTAACGAAATATAAAAATCAAAATGTTAGGAAATTACATAAATTAGAAGCTGCAATTCGTTAGAGAACCTTGTATAGATATATTATAAGCTTCAAACTGTATCTAAATACAAGTGAATGTTGTGTTAAAAAATAATCAAACTTTGTTCAATCAAAAATACACACACATTTCCCAAGGCAACCTGGTATGGTATGGTTCAAATTATTTTTATAAAAAAACAAATGAAGGGTATGTTTTCGTATAAATTAATTAAACATTAATAAATTTCAAATACTTGCGGCCAAATTTCATGTGACAATCCTATTTAAATATGTTTTCCTATTCATATAATTACGTAAAAATTGGTCTGAACCGTATACGCTATGAGCGGGATGTTCTTGCGGTGGGATCTCGGACTACTAGTATAACAAATCATCCTGTATACCAACCGTTGCTTAGGCTAACTTATAGCGTTTGACCTCAATATTTAGAACGCTATATCTCGACTAATTTGCTTAGTACTTGCTAAGTGTTTTCGTGAGGTTTCTGTATTATTTTAATTTCAGCTAGGTTTTTTTATACTGATTGCGAGTAAGACAGCCTTGAGGATAACATTTTAAATGGTTTGACATATTTTCAACTGACCTTAAAAATTAAAGTTCTCAATTCGACTATGACTTTTTTGTATGTACATACATATATGTTACCCGATTACTTTCCTAAGTAAGAACTTATTTTGATGTTTTTTAGGGTTCCATACCTCAAAAGGAAAAAAACGGAACCCTTATAGGATTAGTTTATTGTCCGTCTGTCCGTCCGTCCGTCTGTCCGTCTGTCCATCTGTCCGTCTGTCTGTCTGTCTGTCTGTCCGTCTGTCCGTCTGTCCGTCTGTCCGTCTGTCCGTCTGTCCGTCTGTCCGTCAGTCCGTCTGTCCGTCTGTCCGTCTGTCCGTCTGTCCGTCTGTCCGTCTGTCCGTCTGTCCGTCTGTCCGTCTGTCCGTCTGTCCGTCTGTCCATCTGTCCGTCTGTCCGTCTGTCTGTCCGTCTGTCCGTCTGTCCGTCTGTCCGTCTGTCCGTCTGTCCGTCTGTCCGTCTGTCCGTCTGTCCGTCTGTCCGTCTGTCCGTCTGTCCGTCTGTCCGTCTGTCCGTCTGTCCGTCTGTCCGTCTGTCCGTCTGTCCGTCTGTCCGTCTGTCCGTCTGTCCGTCTGTCCGTCTGTCCGTCTGTCCGTCTGTCCGTCTGTCCGTCTGTCCGTCTGTCCGTCTGTCCGTCTGTCCGTCTGTCCGTCTGTCCGTCTGTGTGTACTTCTCAGTTATTGTTTAAAAAAGTTAGAGCCGTTTATGTCGTAAAAAACCGCATATTTCGAACTCACAAATATCAAAACCTACAGGGTACTTCCCGTTGACATAGAACTATGAAATTTGGCGAGGAGCATTGTTACATGTAGGAATACATCTGAAAACTGTACATTTTTATTTCAATCACAAAAACTAGGGCCTCAAAATTCACAAAATATGGGTTCAAAATTCAAAGTGAGTAAATCGTATCATGTAAGTTATCATATAAGACTTCATTAGCGCCCCGACTTCGCACAGGTGTATTATACATATAAACCTTTCTCTTGAATCATTCTATCTATTAAAAAAAACTACATCAAAATCCGTTGCGCAGTTTTAAAGATATAAACAACACATACACAGAATATCGAACAGGTTTCGTAACCATTTACGCATACGTATAGTTCAAAATATAAAATATTTAATCCGACGTGCAAACATATTTCATTTCATTTATTTGAAGCCTCTGACGTACAGGAAACTTCGAGTCGGTTTTAAACATTCGGTTTTTAAAACTCGGTTTTAAAATCGACGGCTTTTTGACGTTCCATTTACTGCTTTCCTCTTTTGCAGTTTACATTTTCTTTTAATTTAAATAGCCGTGTCCAGTACTAAAGTGTGTGTGAAAAAAATAATTCTTTCAAATATAATTAAAATTATCAACTTCACGAACGCTATAGTACTAAACATAGCTATTCTAAACAAAAAGGTACGAGAGAAACGACGAGAGAGGAAAGCGTCAAATGGGACGTCATAAAGTCGTCAATTTTAAAACCGATAAAGATTAGCCCTCGTACCACAAAAGTTTTAAAAATGCTTTAAACTCTGTTTAGCCGTGCAATTTGTACTGTTAAACATTGTCTAAACCATGCGTAAAACTTTTCTGGTACGACGGATCTTTAAAACCGAGTTTTAAAGTCAAAGTTTTATTGTACGTCGAGCAGGGACTTAACTCTAATTTTTCAGCAAATAATGCTTAATAATAATAAGCAGGTTCAAAAATAGAAATAGAGTATCGTACTGTAACATCTTTTTCCAGGTATTAAGTAAGTTCGAATAGGCCGGGTGGCTAACCCTGGAGTCAGAGGTTTTAAGCCCCCTGAAGGCATCCGACTTTGCTAAACGGTTAATACAACCGGGGCCTACAGTAGCTTTGCAGTGCCACAGAACATGCCGCTGCAAAGCCACAGAAGACACTAGAATAGCCAACGGATTGCATGATGCCTCTGCATTATCATCATCTCATTCACCATCTAAGCACAAGCTCACTAAAGCAGGAAAGTCGGTGTACGTGAAGGGTCCCGATATTTAAAACAAACTGCCCGACGACATAAGAAATGCGGCTTCTATCTCGATTTTCAAAATCAGGCTTAAAAGGTTTCTGATCAGTAAAGCGTACTATTCTTTGAAAGAATATGATAATACCAATACAATTACAACCGACATAAATTAAGTATATTAAATGTACAATGTATCGTACAGAAATTAATTATTACTCTTATGACTTGTGTTTTATGTAATTTAGCACCAATAAAGATCTGTATCTGTATCTGTAAGCTACTGGAGCAGTTATGCCAGCGGCCCAGAGCCACGCTCCGTTATTTTAAGGAGCTGGGCTGGCTCGGGTAGATGCTGGAGGGGGAAACGCACAAAACACCCCATGCGGGACGTCGGTGCGGGACTTATCGCCCCCAATTCAAATTAGAATTAGAACTGGGGCCTACAATTACGAGCCATCGTAGCCACGGTAGCGTTCAGTTGTAAATGCCACCCGCGGTCACCCATCCGAAAACTGACCGTGCCGAACGTTGCTTAACTTTGGTGATCTCTGACCTATGACCACCTAGTCAAACTACGTTATAAGCGGTACAGATAATAATATTCTCAGAAGGAAAGCAAACTGAAACAAAAATCTCTCACGTAAAGTCAACTTTCCGATCGATATAACGCGTAAAACATGCGTGGTATCTTTCAAGTGTGAATGGGCGACGACGTCAAACTTAGGCTCGATTTCATCTTCTTATCGTGACAAGGGCTGTTATTTCTGTTCAAAGGGTTTATAAAGTCAGTGATACACTGAGAGTCAAATTTTAAAAACCAACATGAGTAATAAATTTTACGCAAAAAATAGCATGACTGACTCCAACTGTGTACAGAATTCACGAATATTTCGCACGGATCGATGTAGCATTTTTCACATTATTGTTGTTTTAACAAAAATGGCTGAGCCGATTGCGATGAAACTAAAATGGGGCCAACTTCGAAGTATACTCTTTTCAATAAAAAATAATTATTGAAAATGGACTATGTAAAAAGTTATACGGTTACAAATAAAAAAAAACCGGACAAGTGCGAGTCAGGCTCGCACATGGAGGGTTCCATAGAAACATATTGTTAAAATAATTAAAAACCTGCTTTAGCATGTGCTAATGAAGTTATTTTATATGATACCTTACATGATATGATTTACTCACTTTGAATTTTTAACCCATATTTTGTGAATTTCGAGGCCCTATTTGGTGTGATTTAAATAAAAATGTACAGTTATCAGATTTATTCCCATATGTGTACTCTAAGACAACCACGCTTCTCGCAAAATTTCATAGTTCTATGTCAACGGGAAGGACCCTGTAAGTTTCGATTTTTTGAAGTGCCGAAATATGCGGTTTTTTACAACTTTAAAGGCTCTAACTTTTTGTACGATAACTGAGAAGGTTTTCTTTTACACAACTGCAAGAGACTATAGATATACGTATACAGTTTAAATTTTAACTCGATATTTTTACGAGTTCCGGAGATAACGAGTCTTGACATACACACAGACGGACAACAAAGTGATCCTATAACGGTCCCGTTTTTTTTTAAGGTACGGAACCCTAAAAAAATATCGCATATGTAAAAATTTATGCGTGGTTACACATTAGAAAAAAATATACTCGTCTATATAATAATATATGTTTTTAGTTATCATCATTATTTATTAATACTTTAATAACTATAGTTTCTTAAAAAATACAAATATAACTAAAGCAAAAGCTGCGTCGTATTTCTAGTATTCATAAAATTAGAAGTTTTTTTTTGGTTATTCGTGTTCTTGCTCAATGTATCCCCTCCTCACTCGATCTGCGGCAGTGACATGATGCCTCCACATCTTAGAAAACTCATTCCATCGTCTCCCCGAGCGCGTCGAGCGACTCGAGTCGACTCTACACGAGATCGATGCCAGATCGAGCTTCTATCTTAAAAGGCACAGATATCATTAAGAATTAGGTTCTTTATGAAATTAGTACTAGAAAAATTAGTTATTTTTTTGCGTTTTTCGTGTTTTCGCTCAGTGTGTCCCTTCTTCACCCGATCTGCGGCGGTGACATGATGCCTCCACGTCTTAGTAAACTCATTCCGTCGTCTCCCCGAGCGCCTCGAGCGACTCGACTCGACTCTACACGAGATCGATGCCAGATCGAGTTTCTATCTTAAAAAGCACACTTATCATTAAGAATTAGGTTCTTTATGAAATTAATACTAGAAAAATTAGTTATTTTTTTGCGTTTTTCGTGTTTTCGCTCAGTGTGTCCCTTCTTCACCCGATCTGCGGCGGTGACATGATGCCTCCACGTCTTAGTAAACTCATTCCGTCGTCTCCCCGAGCGCCTCGAGCGACTCGACTCGACTCTACACGAGATCGATGCCAGATCGAGTTTCTATCTTAAAAAGCACACTTATCATTAAGAATTAGGTTCTTTATGAAATTAATACTAGAAAAATTAGTTATTTTTTTGCGTTTTTCGTGTTTTCGCTCAGTGTGTCCCTTCTTCACCCGATCTGCGGCGGTGACATGATGCCTTCACGTCTTAGTAAACTCATTCCGTCGTCTCCCCGAGCGCCTCGAGCGACTCGAGTCGACTCTACATGAGATCGATGCCAGATCGAGTTTCTATCTTAAAAGGCACACTTATCATTAAGAATTAGGTTCTTTATGAAATTAGTACTAGAAAAATTAGTTATTTTTTTGCGTTTTTCGTGTTTTCGCTCAGTGTGTCCCTTCTTCACCCGATCTGCGGCGGTGACATGATGCCTTCACGTCTTAGTAAACTCATTCCATCGTCTCCCCGAGCGCTTCGAGCGACTCGAATCGACTCTACACGAGATCGATGACAGATCGAGTTTCTATCTTAAAAGGCACACTTATCATTAAGAATTAGGTTCTTTGTGAAATTAGTACTGGAAAAATTAGTTCTTTTTTTGCGTTTTTCGTGTTTTCGTTCAGTGTGTCCCCTCCTCACTCGATCTGCGGCGGTGACATGATGCCTCCACGTCTTAGTAAACTCATTCCGTCGTCTCTCCGAGCGCTTCGAGCGACTCGAGTCGACTCTACACGAGATCGATGCCAGATCGAGTTTCTATCTTAAAAGGCACACTTATCATTAAGAATTAGGTTCTTTATGAAATTAGTACTAGAAAAAATAGTTTTTTTTTGCTTTTTCGTGTTTTCGTTCAGTGTGTCCTCTCCTCACTCGATCTGCGGCGGTGACATGATGCCTCCACGTTTTAGTAAACTCATTCCGTCGTCTCTCCGAGCGCGTCGAGCGACTCGAGTCGACTCTACACGAGATCGATGCCAGATCGAGTTTCTATCTTAAAAGGCACACTTATCATTAAGAATAAGGTTCTTATAAAATTAGAAGTTTTTTTTTCGTGTTTTTGCTCAATGTGTCTCCTCCTCACTCGATCTGCGGCAGTGACATGATGCCTCCACATCTTAGAAAACTCATTCCATCGTCTCCCCGAGCGCGTCGAGCGACTCGAGTCGACTCTACACGAGATCGATGCCAGATCGAGCTTCTATCTTAAAAGGCACAGATATCATTAAGAATTAGGTTCTTTATGAAATTAGTACTAGAAAAATTAGTTATTTTTTTGCGTTTTTCGTGTTTTCGCTCAGTGTGTCCCTTCTTCACCCGATCTGCGGCGGTGACATGATGCCTCCACGTCTTAGTAAACTCATTCCGTCGTCTCCCCGAGCGCCTCGAGCGACTCGACTCGACTCTACACGAGATCGATGCCAGATCGAGTTTCTATCTTAAAAAGCACACTTATCATTAAGAATTAGGTTCTTTATGAAATTAATACTAGAAAAATTAGTTATTTTTTTGCGTTTTTCGTGTTTTCGCTCAGTGTGTCCCTTCTTCACCCGATCTGCGGCGGTGACATGATGCCTCCACATCTTAGTAAACTCATTCCGACGTCTCTCCGAGCGCCTCGAGCGACTCGAGTCGACTCTACACGAGATCGATGACAGATCGAGTTTCTATCTTAAAAGGCACACTTATCATTAAGAATTAGGTTCTTAATGAAATTAGTAATAATAAAATTAGAAGTTTTTTTTTTGTTTTTTCGTGTTTTCGCTCAATGTGTCCCCTCCTCACTCGATCTGCGGCGGTGACATGATGCCTTCACGTCTTAGTAAACTCATTCCGTCGTCTCCCCGAGCGCCTCGAGCGACTCGAGTCGACTCTACATGAGATCGATGCCAGATCGAGTTTCTATCTTAAAAGGCACACTTATCATTAAGAATTAGGTTCTTTATGAAATTAGTACTAGAAAAATTAGTTATTTTTTTGCGTTTTTCGTGTTTTCGCTCAGTGTGTCCCTTCTTCACCCGATCTGCGGCGGTGACATGATGCCTTCACGTCTTAGTAAACTCATTCCATCGTCTCCCCGAGCGCTTCGAGCGACTCGAATCGACTCTACACGAGATCGATGACAGATCGAGTTTCTATCTTAAAAGGCACACTTATCATTAAGAATTAGGTTCTTTGTGAAATTAGTACTGGAAAAATTAGTTCTTTTTTTGCGTTTTTCGTGTTTTCGTTCAGTGTGTCCCCTCCTCACTCGATCTGCGGCGGTGACATGATGCCTCCACGTCTTAGTAAACTCATTCCGTCGTCTCTCCGAGCGCTTCGAGCGACTCGAGTCGACTCTACACGAGATCGATGCCAGATCGAGTTTCTATCTTAAAAGGCACACTTATCATTAAGAATTAGGTTCTTTATGAAATTAGTACTAGAAAAAATAGTTTTTTTTTGCTTTTTCGTGTTTTCGTTCAGTGTGTCCTCTCCTCACTCGATCTGCGGCGGTGACATGATGCCTCCACGTTTTAGTAAACTCATTCCGTCGTCTCTCCGAGCGCGTCGAGCGACTCGAGTCGACTCTACACGAGATCGATGCCAGATCGAGTTTCTATCTTAAAAGGCACACTTATCATTAAGAATAAGGTTCTTATAAAATTAGAAGTTTTTTTTTCGTGTTTTTGCTCAATGTGTCTCCTCCTCACTCGATCTGCGGCGGTGACATGATGCCTCCTCATCTTAGTAAACTCATTCCGTCGTTTCTCCGAGCGCTTCGAGCGACTCGAGTCGACTCTACACGAGATCGATGCTAGATCGAGTTTCTACCTTTAAAGGCACAGATATCATTAAGAATTAGGTTCTTAATGAAATTAGTATTAATAAAATTTGAAGTTTTTTTTTTGGTTATTCGTGTTCTTGCTCAATGTGTCCCCTCCTCACCCGATCTGCGGTGGTGACATGATGCCTCCTCATCTTAGTAAACTCATTCCATCGTCTCTCCGAGCGCGTCGAGCGACTCCAATCGACTCTACACGAGATCGATGACAGATCGAGTTTCTATCTTAAAAGGCACACTTATCATTAAGAATTAGGTTCTTTATGAAATTAGTACTAGAAAAAATAGTTCTTTTTTTGCGTTTTTCGTGTTTTCGTTCAGTGTGTCCCCTCCTCACTCGATCTGCGGCGGTGACATGATGCCTCCACGTCTTAGTAAACTCATTCCGTCGTCTCTCCGAGCGCTTCGAGCGACTCGAGTCGACTCTACACGAGATCGATGCCAGATCGAGTTTCTATCTTAAAAGGCACACTTATCATTAAGAATTAGGTTCTTTATGAAATTAGTACTAGAAAAAATAGTTTTTTTTTGCTTTTTCGTGTTTTCGCTCAATGTGTCCCCTCTTCACCCGATCTGCGGTGGTGACATGATGCCTCCTCATCTTAGTAAACTCATTCCATCGTCTCTCCGTGCGCGTCGAGCGACTCGAATCGACTCTACACGAGATCGATGACAGATCGAGTTTCTATCTTAAAAGGCACACTTATCATTAAGAATTAGGTTCTTTGTGAAATTAGTACTAGAAAAATTAGTTCTTTTTTTGCGTTTTTCGTGTTTTCGTTCAGTGTGTCCCCTCCTCACTCGATCTGCGGCGGTGACATGATGCCTCCTCATCTTAGTAAACTCATTCCGTCGTCTCTCCGAGCGCTTCGAGCGACTCGAGTCGACTCTACACGAGATCGATGCCAGATCGAGTTTCTATCTTAAAAAGCACAGATATCATTAAGAATAAGGTTGTTATAAAATTAGAAGTATTTTTTTCGTGTTCTTGCTCAATGTGTCTCCTCCTCACTCGATCTGCGGCGGTGACATGATGCCTCCACGTCTTAGTATACTCATTCCGTCGTCTCCCCGAGCGCCTCGAGCGACTCGAGTCGACTCTACACGAGATCGATGCCAGATCGAGTTTCTATCTTAAAGGCACACTTATCAATAAGAATGAGGTTCTTAATGAAATTAGTATTAATAAAATTTGAAGTATTTTTTTTGTTTTTTCGTGTTTTAGCTCAATGTGTCCCCTCCTCACTCGATCTGCGGCAGTGACATGATGCCTCCACGTCTTAGTAAACTCATTCCGACGTCTCTCCGAGCACTTCGAGCTACTCGAGTCGACTCTACACGAGATCGATGCTAGATCGAGTTTCTACCTGTAAAGGCACAGATATCATTAAGAATTAGGTTCATAATGAAATTAGTATTTATAAAATTAGAGGTTTTTTTTGTTTTTTCGTGTTTTCGCTCAATGTGTCCCCTCCTCACTCGATCTGCGGCGGTGACATGATGCCTCCACGTCTTAGTAAACTCATTCCGTCGTCTCCCCGAGCGCCTCGAGCGACTCAAGTCGACTTGACACGAGATCGATGCCAGATCGAGCTTTTCCACTGACATCTGATTCTGAGAGCTCTGTAGAGATTTTTATTAAGATATTCAGTTTTATTCTTATACTACCTTATTTGCCTATACTTAATTCAAGTTTTTCGAAATATAATGGTAAACAAACCTATCTGCTGTTTTCTAATCGAAATATTACAATTTAACAATGCACTATAGTCTCTATAACAAATGGATACTAAGAAAACAAAACTAAAACGCTGTTTCACAAAAATGTCTCGCAGTCAACAAGTGAAACTAATTTCCATTGCTGAGCATAGGCTCCTCCATAGTAAAAATTGGTCATAATAATGGTTTGATCATTCCCTTTCGGCTTAATACAGGGCAAACAGATAACCCTGTATAGGGCTTGCAACCAGCGCTGGATGCGAGGGTAGAAAACGTTCATCTGCTTGCTAGTTCTCGAATAGAGAGTATCCGAGAAGATGACAGCTCCATTAGCCATAACTTTTGCGTGCCGTGTGCCCTACCCATTGCCACTAACACACACAACACAACTTCCAAATAGGCTGATGTATTAGTAACTTTGAAACAGCCGTATCACAAGTTTCGTTTAACGAGTTGACACTAAAATCGAGGTCACTAATGTTAGCTCATAGAGGTAGTATTGTATCTAAGTATATTGGATCTTACACGCGAATGAAAATGTATTTTTATCCCGTTTTTAAGCCTCTAAAAAGTGTGAAAATGGCAAAACCACTTGCCCTGCGTGAGCCAATCGGTACCTATACTGGGTGATTCAACAGATATAGATAATTCTTTATTTGTCGTAACGTCATAAATTAAGTTTAGTGTCATAACACAGTAAGTTTGTAACATTTGTTATAACATGGTGGTAGTGGTCATACAATAAGAACTAAAGTGGTACATGGTAGTCGGCGATAAGAAAACCTGTTTTGGCAGTAAAATAAGGAAATCAAATTAGAGTTTTTTTGGTACATCTTACATACGGCCTTTGACCCCAAACTAAGCAAAGCTTGTGATATGGATGCCATAGACTGATATACTATTATATACTTATTTTTAAATACATACTTATATAGATAGTAACTAAATAACACCCAGACACAGAGCAAACACTTAGGTTCATCACATAAATATTTGCCCTGGGTGGGGATTTAATCCACGCCTTTTTGAACCAGAAGTTAGGGTACTAACCACTGAGCCACCGAGGCAATTATATTCATGAAGAGATATTAAAGCTGAAGTGTGACATGCAACTGCTATATCAGAATTTCATGTTTTTAAAATCGATATTTAGTAGTAACCATACTTTTTCCATGAAGACTTTTCTCCGGTTGTTTACATAATACCTCCATTGGTAAGCTAAGTATTGGAAATGATTTAACAGATATGACGTCACTATTTTAGTTCGTGAATTACGCAATACCTACTCACTCCAGCAATTATAGTACTTTAGTAATTGCGACTGGTCACGCGAAAACCTTGAACAATAATGTTTTGGAAAAAATATTTATTATTCCATTGGAGTTTTATTGCTGATTGATATTGAAATAGCTTTTAACCCCTTATGAAACAGAAAGGAGTTGTAATTTTATTGTCTACTAGCTGCCCGTCCCGGCTTTGCCCGGGTATGATTGGCTATACATATACTTACCACGTAATGTAGGTATGCGCCACACACATGCTAGACATACCGGATGAACCATTATGATGAGTTAAAACCTACTCAAATCGCGAGAGTTTCCGTAGTCTTAAACTGTTCGAAGTTTATGAAAAAGAGATAGTAGGTATTGGCATATCTAAATAAAAGTGAGTTCGTATGTGTTGGGTGGCTGTACATAATATATAGCCCTGATTTCAGAAAATGACAATGATGAGAATGAAAGCGACGTTAAAATATTAGAGACCCACATGACAGTCTATACATTCTACCCATGTAAGTTAGTTTCTTGATCTTGTCTTCACTCGAGAACTTTGAAAAACATTGGACATCAGTTCTACTTCTACGAATTGTGTGCCCCAACTAAGGCCTCTTCAACTTGCTAACCCAAAGAGCTGTGATGGAAGGAATCGAAGCGCTGGCATCCAACGTGTTCCGGACGTCACGACCAGATCTTAGATTCACGTGAAGACCTTCGCTACACTTGCCAATACATTGTTTACATTCGAGAACTTTAAGGTCCCATCGATAATTCGTTTTACATAGGTACTATGTGTAGGGGCGTAGCTGCTACCGCAGTATCAGCCGTGTCAATAATACGGGGCTCCCGGGCTACAGGGGCCTTAACGTGTGTAAGCAAAACCTAGTAAAATGTTATCCACAATGTCACTTAATCTCGTGCTTCCCGAAAAAAAATCATCTCTTTTTTTCCCGGGTTAAGCATTCTTCCAAGTTCCAAAAGTTGTCCTAAGAGGCAGAAATTTTATAACAACTGAAATCGTCTTCAGCTAGACTTACTTAGCTGATATAGGTAATTGTATTCTATTCATTATCAATTATCAATTTCCTGAAAAAAAGGCAAGAAAAGTGTATATTTCATTTGAATTGTTTGGCTAGCTCAATTTCTAGGAGAAAGTGACAACTTATAAATAACCGTCTTACCACAAAAGTTTTACGCAGGCTTTAGACAATGTTTAACAGTACAAATTGTACGGCTAAACAGTGTTTAAAGCGTGTTTAAATCTTTTGCGGTAACGCGGTATATATTTATTTCAATTTAATGCAAGCATTTATGTTTCTTTTGTGAGAAATGAGTGATTTGGGCTCCCCAACTATGTTTGATTCAGGGCTCCTCCAAGGCACGCTACGCCACTGCATACCTATTTACTACCAATAAAACATAAATCGACACACTAATGGCGGAGATATATAACTGTGGTGGTCTAGTGGTAGTAACGCCTGTCCTACAATTGTGAGGTGGTGGGTTCAAATCCCGATCCTGTATCAATGAGTTTCTTTAGAACTTATGTACGGAATTTCAAATCATTGGCTTTTCGGCGAAGGAAAATATAGTGTGGCAATCTGCACCAACCCACACTGGGCCCTGGCACTGGTGGTGGATATGGGCCCAAGCACCCTTCTCAATGACCCGTTTCCTCGAATCTCGACGTTATGTCACCTAATAAGTGCCTGCATCCGAGCACTTTGGCATCGCGCGGCGTTGTAATCGGCTTGGAATCGCCTTACGACTAACTAAAAATCCTGCCCACTACGTAGCTTGGGCAGGATTTTGGCTCGGACACTTTTTTTCACGATTGTGACTATATAGATATTTGCTCGAAGTCAATTTTGTATTATGTACTGTACATTGTACAAAGTACATGAATTTCCAAGCGGAGAGAGCGGCAAAACGGAACTTTAATAATACTTACATTTTTGAACTCGTGATATCTTTGTAATGAAATGTCTGAATTAAATAATTTAAGCTGCATAAAGTTGCATAAAGCTATTGAAACAGTCTTGAATATGAAATAATTTATTTTGATAAGGATTAATACCAAGATACAAATTAGGATCCTTTTCCTGCGACGGTATTTCAATTAATTTTTAAGAATAAAAGAACAGTTATTACGGCTTAACTATAATAGTTGGATGTATGCTGTCGCGACATTTTTTGTAAATTATGGTGTGTTCTATAAAGTCGTGGTACATTATTTTATTCCATCATCAATTTCGCAGCGCACGCGATGTAAAGAATATTTTAGGCGTTTTTTTACACCTTGGGTAACATTATTATAGTTTTAATAGGGATCCTTATTTTTTTTTGCAATTAAAATAGCCTATGTTACTCAGTGATAATGTAGCTTTCTAATGAAAAAAGAATTATCAAAATCGGTCCAGTACTTTTTGAGTTTATTCGTTACCTACATACAAAAATACAAATCTTTCCTCTTTATAATATTAGTGTAGATGTCTACATTTCAGTTAAGCAACGTTTGGCACGGTCAGTCTTTGGATGGGTGACCGCGGGTCGTATTTACAACTAAGCGCTACCATGGCTCTGATGATACGTTAAATTGTAGGCCCCTGTTGTTTTAACGATTAAACCATGTCAGAAGCCTTCAGGCGGTTGAAAAACTCTGACCAAAAGGCAAGCTACCCAGCCTATATGAACTGAGGTACTTACCCACATATATAGACTGCCTCGGTGGCTCAGTGGTTAGTGGCCCTAACTTCTGGGTCAAAGAGACGTGGGTTCGATCCTCACCCAGGGCAAATATTTGATGTGATGAACATAAGTGTTTGCTCTGTGTCTGGGTGTTATTTAGTTACTATCTATATAAGTACGTATTTAAAAATAAATATATATCAGTTTCTGGCAGCCATATCACAATCTTTGCTTAGTTTGCGGTCAGAAGCCGTGTGTAAGATGTCCTAAAGTATTTATTAATTTATTTTATTTATAACTTTTAATAATGTCTTAGCTCTCATACGATTAAAACGATTTAAATATTGTTTTTTTTTAACCAACTTTTTTTTAAAATAGAGAGACTTTTATAAGTTAGAGGTGTGTGTTCGGGTATCTGTATACTAGCAGTGGCATCCTAACACAAACGAATGAACATATTTAGATGTGATTTTTCGTTTGTAAACTGATGTAATCGGGTTCTTATTCTTAGCCATATTTTAATAATATTTGTTTCATAAAAAATATTTAATTTTTTTCTTTCGTTTGTTGAATCACTCCGAAAGTCAGTAACATGCTATTGAACACTTCAGACCCACCGTACCCCTAGCCATACCACTGGTGGTACGGTGGACTTTTAAAGTTAAACTGTACCACTGATAGAGTGACCTAAGTAATGTTCTGTAAATAGCGGTAGTGTCATTATGACCGTCAGTATTTAGCTATAAAATAATACATACCTATTATTATACATATACAGGGTTATTGCTAATCAATTGGCATTCTTTTAAGGGCTTAATCTGTACATCAAAAATAACAACTTTTGTTTTACAACTTTTGTCACAATTTAAAAAAAAAACAGCTGTGTCATACGTTTTGTCGAGAGTGAACGACATTTTTCTATGAAACAGTTTTTTTTTTATATTTGATAAAAGTCTTCGATTAAAAGTTGTTTGTTTTGATGTACAGAATAAGCCCTTAAAAGGATGTTAATTGATTACCAATCTTCTTAATCGGTATCTTCGTAGCTGGAGGTCGTGTCTAATATGGAATGTTCGCCACTCGCTGCACCATGCTCTTCCATGCGGTTCTGTCCTCGGCGGTCTTAATGGCTTTAGTTATAGGCAGACCAGTAAGTGTTTTTATTTGGTCAGACCAACGGGTAGGAGAACGCCCACGTGGTCTTTTCCCGTAGACCTGCCCAACCACCATTAGTTTTTCCAGACAATCCGAGTTTCTGCGTGCGCCGTGTCCGCTGGAAACATGTAGTGGATAATCTAGTGATTATTTCGAGCTTTTTGAGTATCGATACGTTCGTTCGACGTGCGGTCCATGGGATTCGCAACATACACCTCCAGCACCACATTTCCAATTACCAATAACCCTGTATATATATTTTCAAAATCAAAATCTACAAAAGACAATAGACAACACGTGTTTAGTTTCGAATACAAGTGACATCTACATAACATAATTTAATAACGCGTATATCTTGACTAGATCACTAGACGGCTTTATTTCTTCATCAGAACTGTATCAGTATGTTATTTGCCCCACCCCGAGCTATTTGCCTCCGGATCCGCTACTTTTATTAAAATCGATCCGCGATAGTTTCAAGACAAACAAGTTCTATCTTTATTATTAGTTTGGGAGCCCCGAGAACGGTGGAACCGAGCTCTTTCTCTATATTTAGTTACTTAATTTCAGTCGGATTTCTCTTGAATGTAATTTGTTTCTCTTTTGGAGCGGATGCTAGCTAAACTGATTATTTTAGGAAAAGTACTTTGGTGCAAGTTGTGCTTTGTATATTTTTGACCGACGAAACGGAAGACGTATAACCACGCATAACTTTTTACGTAGTGGTCCGAATTCAATAATTATTTTTTTATTAAAAAGAGTAAAAGAGTGTACTTCTAAATTGGTCTCATTTAAATTTTATCAAAATCGGTTGAGCCATTTTTGATAAATCAACAATAATGTGAAAAATTCTACATCGCTTCGTGTGAAATGTTCACGAATTCTATTTTTCTCTATGACATAATCAGATTACTCAGACCTAGGAGTACGGCCAAGAGTCCATACCTTAGATTCACAGGGTATGAACGATCTCAAGAGCTCCCTAAAGGCTTAAACAGACCTTATATTTATACTTTAGAAATAAACCCCATTGTTCCGTTCGCTTCGAATAAAGAGCTCACAGGACGGTACAAACACTCACCATAACGGTGAAAGCCGCCAAAGCCGCGCCGTTTTTCTAAGGAGCTTAACTAATGAGATTTTTCTTAATCTACTTAATCTGCAACGGAGTATAGCATTCTACAGAGAGATCACTCGCGTTAATCCAGTCAAGTATGGACCTTTCTTATTCTTATTCGATCTAGGGGCGATAAGTCCTGCACTGACGTCCCGCTTGGAGTGTTTTGTGCATGTCGGACCTCTATTTCATTTAGATATTGCAGATCTTGTTAAATCATTAGTCAAACACAAAAACTGTGTGGACTATGTTATGTGCGATTAATAAGTAAAATGCAAAGACGCGTAACGTGTGACAGTCAAAACCTAGCGAGGCGGAAAAATTATAGTTTTGGAAAAATGTTTTTTTTTTTCTAATGCGAATAAGTCCGCGTTTGATAACTAACTCGCCTGATTACTATCAGTCGTTGTAGTCGAAGATAAAGCACGCAGACTTAGAAGATACCTATTTACTCTGATTTTGATAAGCTTTAGATTACCTATATCTCTTAGGAAATAGGAAATATATATTGGACTGTTTCATTCCCTGGCGGTACGAATCAGTTGAGTCAAACCGCTTCGTACGTATTGATGGAAAATCGACAGTGTAAGGGTGGTAGTGATGCGTCTTTCTACTTACAAACATTGAAGTATCATACACTTAACAATCATAAATGTTTCAATGGATTTTCGTGTTTGATTGGATGAGTGTGTATGCTTCGAAGTGAACTTCTTTATCTGCAGGGTCATTTTTGACCGACGAACCGGAGGAGGTACTCAATTCGACGCGTATATTTTTTGTTTTTAATGTATAACCACGCATAACTTTTTTAACAGTAGTAGCTGCTGCTGCTGTAGCTGTACCAGCCTTTTTTAATAGTCCACTGCAGGACGTAGGCCTACTCACGAAGGGTGATTGGGCCATATCCACCACGCTGGCCCAGTGCGGGTTGGTGGATTCACATACGCCATCGAATTTCTTCTACGGACGTATGCAGGTTGCCTCACGATGTTTTCCTTCACCGAAAAGCCAATGATGTGAAATTCCGTACATAAGTTCCAAAGAAACTCATAGTAACAGTAGTACGACTTCAATATTTTTTTTATTGCAAAGCGTATACTTCGAAATTGGTACCATTTAAATTTTATCAAAACCGAGCCATTTTTGATAAATCAACAATACTGTGAAAATGCCTATCGATCCGTGCGAAATATTTGCGAATTCTGTACACGGGTGAAGTCGGTCATGTCAAAATAATCTTTTTCTACTCCCCATGAAGAATATAATAATGATGACATAAATTCCAATGATCTCATTGGTACGGGACCAGGATTTGAACAACCTTACCACGGCTAACAGAATAATATAGCATTTAAAATATTTAAACAGCAATTTTTGAATAGGGATGTTTACTAGGTATGGTATAGGTATGGTTTAAATCATTATTATAATTAATCCGTCAGTTAGATTATTGAAAAATATGGGACACGTATTTTTTCTTTTGTCAATCAAACAATTAGTGACTAAGATAAACCTTGTCAAAGTTTGAGAGTGGGGGCTCGTGACGGCACTAGCCGGTACATTTCATAGCGATTAGTGACGTCACGCTGAACTTTGACAGGCTATATCTTCTTCAATTTGTGTTAAATTGACAAAAGAAAAAATACGTGTCTAAAATTTTCTGACAATCTACTTAACGGACTAATTATATTTTTTTAGTAAACATCCCTATTGAACTTTGTTTAAATTTTATCGATTTAACACATTTTTATCGGACTTTTCAGACAGTTGACTATCTGTGTTTATTCTAATCTGTGCTGAAGGTTTCTTCAAGTGCCGTTCTATGTTAACCTGACAACTTCAATTAGGAAATATTACCGTTGGAAATTTATTTATTATGAAATTATCACGCTGTTTTGTGTTTTGTTTATAACTGAACAGAGCTTGGAAAATAGGTGTTCATTTACCACAATGTGGCAGTAAGTCCTAATGTTCCTTAAATTTTCAAAGTGACCAATGTGGTCGCAAAGTTCTTAAACGTATTAGTAAGCGCAGCGTAGGACAGCCACAGAGTAGGTGAACACTGAACAGATGACTTGACGCTCAGTGCAAGCCGTTTCCAACTGGTCATATTGGAAACCTTTAAGCGAGGCCTATGTCCAAGCCGTGGTGGCCTAGAGGTAGTGACACCCGCCTTGCAATCGTGAGGTCGTGGTTTCAAATCCCGGTCCTGTACCAATGAGTTCTTTGGAATTTATGTACGGAATTACACACCACTGGCTTTTCGGTGAAAGAAAACATCGTGAGGCAACCTGCATACTTCCGTAGAAGAAATTCAATGACGTATGCGAATCCACCAACCCGCACCGGGCCAGCGTGATGGATATGGCCCAATCACCTTTCGTGGATAGGCCTACGTCCTGCAGTGGACTATTAAAAGGCTGATACGGTACGGTACGGTATGTCCAGTTGTGGACATTTTACGGCTGTTATGATCATGATGATGATTTTAGAAGACAAAGAAAAACAAGCTATGTTCACGGCGTGTGATGTGCCCTGCTTACTGCCATTTCAACTAGGCAGCCATCTAACCACGTTTAAATCCGAACTAATCACGGTAAACATTCCTATTTAAATAACTAAAACAGCGGCTATACGAGCTGAGAGTTCTACAATTTCGCCATTTGTTTGAAATGTGGCCGGATAGTTTATGCCGGTTATAAATTAAGTATAGAATATGTAGAAAAATACTATAGCAATAAAGTGTTTAGTCATAAATAAGTTTATTTTAAGCTAGTATTATTAAGGTTATTTTAAGAGATGCCTACTTTAAATTGTATAAGTTTATTTATAAGAGACTAGTTTTTACCCGCGGCTTCGCCCGCATGATATTTTGATTTTTGTGCTATCCCATAGGAACCCTTTATTTATCCGGGATAAAAAGAAGACTATGTCACGTTCCGTCTTTTAAACCCGATCCAAAAAATTAATCAAACAACGATTTGACGGTTGTTCGATTCGACAGTTGTTTTTTTTGACATTTCTTGAAGCGCACTCTAGAATAGCTTCTCAGAGTTCTCAGATCTTACTTAACACCTATCGTTATATTATGAACAATTTACACAATATCATTATAATTTATAGCCTATGTGTTATTCTGATATATAAGCTATATTATTGCAAAGTTTCATCTCAATCTGTTCAGTCGTTTTTGCGTGAAAGAGTAACAAACATCCATACATCCATCCTCACAAACTTTCGCGTTTATAATATTAGTAGGATAATAAATTATCTATGTTGTACTACAGAAAGCGCCCTGTATTTGCAATGCCCGACAAGGGCAACTATGTCTTAAGAGCTTTAAAATAATTATAAGACCTAATTGTAAAACACTTAGTAGCAAATAAAGTATATGAATATGAATATTCTTGATCGAATAAATGATTTATTCATTATTTATTTATGCAAACATTATACACAAGAAAAATAGGAATTAGAGCTAGGTAGATACCTACTTACACAAGAATTGGCGACCTTGTTGTTTTCGGTAACCTCTTTCAGACGATTTTTCTATGGGCCTTATTAGTAATCTCCAAGTGGCACAAAGAGTTATTAAGAGGGCTATATGCTCGAAGTCTCTCTGCGAAATCGAATCAGGAATGAGGAGATCAGTACTGTAGGATAACCAAAGTTATCGACGTAGCCCAGCGGATCGGTAAGTTAGAACGGCAATGGGCAGTGCACATAGCTCGGAAGGCTAGTGACCGATGAATTCAAAAGGTTCTCGAATGGAAACCGTGTAGGTACCGGAAAGTACTGGATAAGACGGTCCATTTACCGTCGCAGTTGTTAAGTATGTCAGTTCTTATAAGCTGGTAAGCCCTGGTGTCAAGAGTTTTTCCACCGCTAGAAGACGTCTGACACGTTTTTGTTAAACGTTTAACCTCCTCGCCTAATTGATGTAATAACCTCTTTTTTTAGACTATAATTTAAAGATGGCCATTAGAGAGCGAGACGCGGCGGTGGTGGAGGCCCTGAGTGGTATAAGTAGTCATTTTTTTTAAAAAAAGTTAAAAATCGTAATTTTAGGAATTTAACTAGGTTTAGATTTATTTTAGTGAAGAGTCCTCTAGTAAAGCCTAAGTTTTAGAAATATTGTTTAAATCAATAAAAAAGTAATGTATAATCTTAAAGAGCACAGGCCCCGGTGTCTGTGGAGTGTAACAATTCAATAAAAAAAAAAAAAACCTCTTTTAAATCGATGAACGCTGGCTGCATGCACTCAAAAGCATGACTCATTTTCACGTTTGCCTGAGCTGATCGTGTAAACGAGAGGGCGGAACAAAGGATAGAGAAGCTCGATCTGCCAACGCGTTCGGCTTGAATTTTCGCCAATTATGAACCGAATAATAAAAATATTTTATAATTCAAAAGGGTATACTTCCGAAGTGGTCCTATTTCAATTTTACCGATATCGGTTTAGTTGTTTTTGATAAATCAACAAAAATGTACGGATGTCACATCGATTCGTGCAAATGATTCGAAACCTGTACACGGTGGAAGTCGTTGTTGCGATTTTTTGCGAAAAATAATTATTGACTACTATAGACGTCGTTGGTTTCTGGAAATGCTGCTCAAGTATGCTGCTTTGACGCTCAAAATGTTAGACATAAATATTAGTATACGTTCCGGCCAAAAAAACAAAGCTATTTCTAGTAGAACTGTAAACAGAATTTACTATTAACGCGGAATGTTTTCGCGACGCAAAGCGACGATAATTACACGAACTTGATGGAAATTATTCAGGTTTTCATTATAATTTCGGGGTTAAGGCATAGCCAGGAGATTGCGCGGCGAAAGCTCTGTGAGAGAATGCGGTAGTTTTTCGAGTAATTACGACTGAAGGGTCGCTGGCGGCCTATAAAACTAGAAAACGTTGGGCTAAGCGATTGAGTGAGGATGAAATCTCATTATAAATGTACACGTACGTAGGCGTAGTGGTCTAGAGGTGAACACCCGCCTCTAAATCGTGAGGTCGTTGGATCAAATCCCTGTCCCGTACACGTGAATTCTTTGGAACTTATGTACGGAATTTCACACTTTTCAGTGAAGGAACACGCCGTGAGTCAACCTGCATACGTCCGTAGACGAAATAAGCTATTTGACTTCTTTTTGGAAATTGTTTCAAATTATTCGTTAGTACATTATAAGCACACTACATTTATATTTCCGAGAGATCTAATGTATTACCTATTAAAATCAAGTATTAAATAATAGATATTCAAGATACCGCCAAAACGACATTCTGTAATGGCACTGGTCTGTGACGTCACACACTAGTAAATAACGTTAGTTAACACTAGTAAATACGCTAGTTCACATCTAAAAATTAACGGAAAATACTTTCGCCCACCTATGATATTTTTCACCCGGTTTATTACTATCCTTTGAAAATCTATTCATAAATTAATTACCTTACACAAACAAAATACTAAAGTAGCAATGAGAGATAACTGTGTTACATTAACAAGTCTTTAAAAAGAAAACTAGTTTGATATCTTTACTTAGATTTAAAACCACATCAACAGAATTTTACTTTTAAAATGGATTTATTTTTGTTGGCTTATAATTTAATTTCTTTGAAGTAAATCTTTTCTTTCTAGTAACTATTAATAATTTTCTTTGATTTAGCCCAGACTGATGGAACATTCTCAAAAACATTTAAAAATAATATTTCTCTTTTTATAACAGTAAAATACGAATTTTGAAAAGGGTACAGGTTTTTACTGAGTAAAGATGGCACTTTATTCCTGGGTTTATAAATAAGTATGCAATAGACACAATTTTAAGGGCACTGTCTTAATTTTGATAGCAATGTAAAATATTGTTCTCTCCAGCAAATGCCAATAGGTAGTGAAAAAGAAACAGGAATATTCTAAATTGCTTTTAAAATTACGATGGCGCCCTTATAATTAGGCCAAATTTGTATCTAAACTGTAAACTAAATGTGTTAAAATTAAATATTTAGTGAGATAATTCACAATAAATTCTCACGATAACAAAACTTTGTGCGCACGTTCATAAAATCCTATTATGCAGAATGGTTTTCACTTACTGCCTTATGTTTATGTTTAATTATATCTATTTATCTTTTAATGTGTCTGCCCATTATAACGCACAATACCATGACCGAGCTAGACTGCTGCTGAACGGGTCAGGCAAAAAAATATTCTTTGTATTGAATGGCTCCACATTAGTGGCGTGAATTCACGCGCGAATTCACGCCGCGAATTCGCGGCACTAGTAGTGCTCAACACATTCATGCTAATAGTCGTTCTTGATACCTGCCATGAAACGGACGCGAATCTTTTGCATCCTACAGTGCATTTTCAGAATGTAAAGCTCTAAAAAAAGAATTTCAGTTTCGTTATTCCAACGTTCATGCACAGCTCCGTTTTAACGCGTGCGCAGGGACATGCACATGACTGTTTGCCTTTATCGTCAGAAGTAAACTGAAACGCGGCCGTAAATGTAGATATGTACGCGTGAGCGCCATCCGAAGGAGGGGCGAACCCTTTGTCGTGAGACAAGACACCGACTCCGATCGGGGAACAGGCGTGAACGCGCGAGCCCCGCGAAAACCGTCTATGTTCTCGTTCACGCCTGTACACGGAGCTTCACTGCACTAATGTGGCGCCGGCAGAAAAGTATGAGACTGCCCACTAGACCGTTTCGTCACTGACCAGCACGCGCGGTGTCCACGGAGCGTTTCGTCACCGGCAAAATATTCTCGACGTCTAGGTACCTATTGTTGACGTATGTTGATGTAATGTTATAGTGGGCATAGTAGAGCGTATCATGTTGTTTTATGTGTCTGATACGTGCCTAGCACGGTCATGGTATGGTACGTTCTAGTGAGCAGACACCCGTAGCCGAGTTAACCACTACATTTTTAATCAGACGGCCTTGTACAGGCTGTATTTCATTAATCTAGTCCTAATCTAGGCGGCCCAAGGCTAATGTTAGAACTTCGACCTGGCATTTTTCTGTTTTTGTTAGAAGCTTAGGTCACAGATTTGATCACAGTTACTAAGGAACTTAGACTTAGACTTCGCATGTATAAATAATGTCTGAAACGTAAGAAAGTGCGCCGTAAATTACCCAGACGTATTACTCTCTTGCAGCTTTCATAGGCAAGTTTGGGGCTTTGAAATAGACGTATGTTTGAAGTGAAATCTTTTTGACGGCGTTGCGCACTTTTTGGAATGATAAGAATGGTAAACTATTGTCAGGACACGTAAGCTGATCGAAAATTCATAAGAGGGAGGAGGACCACCGGCGCGGCGTAGAGAGTAAATAATAATTGATGGTCGGATGATGGATAGTTTATAGGTAATACAATTCGATTATCTACATCTAATAATCGAAAACTATTTATAGATAATTCATATGAGGGAATCATATAGGAATCAAATTGAATATTAAGAAAATCTGAATATTCATATCTTCAATATCATTGGTGGCCAATTGATTTTAAGGTAATAAGTGGGTTATTTAATTCATCTAAAACATATAGTAATCGTAAAAATGGAAGTGCAATAAAAATTAGAGTAATAGCTGGGAGAATGGTTCAAATTAACTCAATTATTTGTCATCAGTTTTTCCTATTATTTAGCGCATTTTTGGTGGATTTGTGGTGTGAAACCACCAATCCACCAAAAATCTTCGCGATCTTTACTCTCCGGACGTATGCAGGTGGCTTTGTTTGATACATGTGACATGTATTAACTAAGTAATATAATACCTTTAATACCTTTAGCAATAGTTGTTTTAAAAAAATATTTTCAAATAGATAGCTATTCAAATATGCGAAATTGCAAAAACCTTGTAATATTAAAATAATTTTCACTCATTCCTTGGGTACTCTTTCCGTCGTTGGGATTTTTGGGTTATGTAAATTTATCTCGTCCACCCATCGAAATGGCGATCGGTCTTTTCGTTCTTTAACTCCGCGATTGAAAGCTAGCTGAGCCGCGCGCTATGAGCCATTAGTAAATTTCAATTTTATAGCGTAGTAACACAGCGCTACCGTGGCTCAGATGACAAGTTAAATTGTGAATCCTGGTTTTATTACGGCTTAGCCATGTCAGAGGCCTTCAGTAATTCAGGAAGCATAAAAACTCTGACGCCAGTAGTAATTCTATGGCGTATACGAAATTACTTACTTTTAGAAACTAATATCCTTCTCGGCCACCCATCCAAATGGCGACCGGTCCTTCCGTTCTTTAACTCCGCGATCGAAAGCCAGTTGAGCCCAAGCGGTTCGCTATAAGCCATTAAGTGAATGGGCCGGAAGACCCCTATACTAGCTCCATTAGAGGATTTCACTTTTATAGCGTATCTGTATAAACTGGAAACTGAGTGCTCGGGATAATCAGACGCTTTCTGCAGCTTGTATTTAGATGTATTTTTATATATATGTATTTAGATTTTTTGGGGTGTTTAATTTTGGCTTTAAGTACTTTGAGTTTTACCTGACTAAAAATAGATTCGTATATGTGAATCAGAAATAAGGAGACTCATAGACGAACCATAGTAACCGATATAGCACAGCGTCGTAGTAAGTTGAAGTGGCAGTTGGCAGTGCACATCATTGGTAGAACAAATAGCCGATAGAGTCGTAGAGTTCTCAAATAAAGAGCAAGTACCTTAAAACGCAGTGTAGGAAGTTCACCGATAAAGTGGACCAATAATCTTATCAAGACCGCAGGCACTCACTGGTCACTGGTTGCAAGCAGCTTCCAATCAGTCTTATATGGGAGGCCTATGTCCAGTACTGAACTGAACTGCTGATGAATGGATGTATAATAAATAACTAATCTCTTTCTCGACCACCCGTCCAAATAACGCTTCCTCCGTTCTTTAATAGAAAAAACCGGACAAGTGCGAGTCAGGTTCGCACATCGAGGGTTCCGTACAAACACATTGTGTTCTTTTATATGACACCTTTCATGATACGATTTACTCACTTTGAATTTTGAGCCCATATTTTGTGAATTTTGAGGCCCTATTTTTTTGTGATGTAAAAATGTAAAAATGTACAGTTTTCAGATTTATTCCTATATGTGTACTCTAAGACAATGCTTCTCGCCAAATTTCATAGTTCTATGTCAACGGGAAGTACCCTGTAGGTTTTGATTTTTGTGAGTGTCGAAATATGCGGTTTTTTACGACATAAACGACTCTAACTTTTTTAAACGACAACTGAGAAGTTTTTCTTTTACACAACAGCAAGAGTTCATCGATATACGTATACAATTTAAATTTCAACTCGATATCTTTACGCGTTCTTGAGATAGAGTCTTGACATACACACAGACGGACAGACGGACAGACGGACAACAAAGTGATCCTATAAGGGTTCCGTTTTTTCCTTTTGAGGTACGGAACCCTAAAAATAGGAAACTAATTATAAGTAAGTATAAGCCATTAACTGAATGACCCCTACTAGCTCCATTAGAGGATTTCACTTTTATAGCGCTTCTGTATAAACTGGAAACTGAGTGCTCGGGATAATCAGGCGCTTTCTGCAGCTTGTGGGTTATTTAGTATTTCCGAGGTATTTAATGCTGCCTTTAAATACTTTGGGTTTTAACTGATTAAAAGGTTATTTTTAGGCTTTTGCTCGTTGCTTTTGTCGTGGCGACGTACCTAGTAGTACAACGCTCAGATTAGCGTCTTGAGATTGGGTTCAAATCCCAGTCTGGCATTGATTCTACAATATTACGATAATATTGATATTGAGTAACAAACATATAACTTGAGTAAATAAAATATACTGCAGAGTTGCAGTTGCAAGGTTTGAACGCTTTGCCTGAGTCTGTCTTTCCGTTATAGTACAATATAGGAGTTTTCAAATCTCGAGTAAATAGGTATCTTCTAGGTAAACGTGCTACATCTTAGACCGCATATCTGCTTAGTATCAGGCAGTGTGTAATCAAAACGAACCTATTTGAAAAAAAAAAGTGCTAGGAAAAGACTTTTTAAACACTCATATACGATAAACTTTATAAACATTTATTCCAATTATCTACACGAAGACAAAGAGAAATAAAGGAAATTTTGTCTTACTCGCACTCATTGAGTTATGGAAGCAAGACATGAACTTTTAGATGTTGTCCTT
The DNA here is from genome assembly GCA_949316475.1 of Hypomecis punctinalis. Classification (NCBI taxonomy): domain Eukaryota; kingdom Metazoa; phylum Arthropoda; class Insecta; order Lepidoptera; family Geometridae; genus Hypomecis; species Hypomecis punctinalis. The sequence goes on from OX438809.1 coordinate 4,217,504, forward strand.
ATAATATGGCGCCATATAATTTTATTATACTTAAGATAAAAGGTGTGTGAAAACTATAATCTTTCTTAGAGAATTAGGTAAAAATATAATACCTACCGATATAGCACCCATGACCACGGTCGATGCAACTCGGTCGAAACGTCGGGATGAGGAGGTATTTATTTATCTCGTAATTTTAGTGCGCCATCACTCCCGTAGTATATAATCCAACAAAAACATTTTCATGTGAAACATAGCCAAGACTACAGTTTGCACTTTCGAAAAGTTGTCAGATCTTATGTAGAGCCAAGCTTCTAACTCTACACGTTTAAACTCACAAGTCCTTACTTCTCAAACTCTACACCTTATTCAATATAAATGTGACTTAGCCGTTTCGTTAAAACAAGAACTAAGTGAATAGTTAATTAATCTTCACTTTACGCCCATGTGCAGTTAGCGAAAAAGCCAAGCCGCATAAATATTGAATAAGGTGTTGAGTTTGAGAAGTAAGGACCTGTAGAGTTAAGACGTGTAGAGTTAGAAGCTTGGCTCTACATAAGATTTGACAACTTTTTGAAAGTGCGAACTGTGGTTTTGGCTATATTTCACATGGAAATGTTATTGTTTGATTTAACTTCTTTTTGTAAATTATTTATTAGATAAAGTATTTTTATCGATTTTCAGATTCCTAGCTCCAAAACTTACGGAAGTCTATACTAACTTTTATTCCCCAGTTTTAAGGGTTGGGGGTGATTCACTAAAAATCCTGAAGTACGTGTTTTATTATTTGTAACAAAGAGCCTTCATGCCAATTTCTAGACTTCTAGCATAAAAATTAGTGAAAGTCTCATACAAGCTTTCATCATCCCCCAATTTTAGGGGTTGGGGGTAGATTTATTAAAAACCCTGAAATACCTATTTTATTATGATAGTCTTTTTGTTATAAACAAAGAGACAAATCAATTTTTAGACTTTTTGCATGAAACTTAGTGAAAGTCTCATACAAGCTTTCATCCACCAGTATTAGGGGGTTGGGGGGTAAAAGTTCAAAGTTTTAGATTTTAGTTCTACGTTAAAAAATCACATCGAATAATATGTAGAGGTAGATAATTAACAGATAATTGTTTTTTGACCGACGAAACGGAGGAGGTATTCAATGCGACGAGTATATTTTTTATATAACCACGCATTACTTTTTACATAGAGGTTTTCTTCATCATTTCGATAACTCTTTTTTTATTGGAAAAAAATATACTTCGAAATTGGTTCTATTTAAATTTTATCGAAATCGGCTGAGCCATTTTTGATTAATTAACAATAATGTGAAAAATGCTACATCAATCACGGGTGAAGTCGGTCATGTAATTTTTTGCACAAAATAATTATGTATTGCCAAGTTCGCGGTTCACAAATGCCATAAGTTTTTTTTTAACTGAACGAGGTATATTCTCGTTGTGTCATGTTATTCGCCATTTTCGCAGTAATTAGTTGGTATTTTATCAGCACGTGAGCGAGGATATTCTGCAGAGTAACGCCGGCGAATTAGGTGACGGGTTTTTTCGGACTCATGTCACTCAGGAAATTAGGTCGTGAAAATCGAGGCGTCCGGCGAACACATGTATCTAGTATACAGGAAGTTTAATCGATTCGCGTATTCTAGGATAGGTATCCCTTGTCGTTATTTCAGCCATAGGACGTCCACTGCTGGATATATGCCTCCCCTAAAGATCTCCAATAAGAGCGGTTCGTAGCAGCTTCCATCCAGCGCGATACTGCATTCTTAATGTGGTCATCCGTCCACTTTGTAGGTGGACGTCCTACACTGCAGCACTCGCCGTTACGTGGTCTCCACTAAAGAACTTTTTAACCCCATCGTTCATCAGTCATCCGTGCTATGTGCCATGTCCACTGCCATTCCAACTTGCCAATCCGCTTGGCTGTTGAATGTTGGTAACTATGGTTCTTCTACGAATGTAGGTACTCATTTCTGATTCAATCTCGCAGAGAGACTCCAAGCAAAGCTCGTTGGGCTACTTGGAGCTTAAAAACTTTCGACTTGAGGCACTGAGGTATGTCGGACGAGAAGACGTTACGCAATTTTCTGAAATAAAGAAATCCTTAATATATCCTATCCTACTAATATTATAAACGTGAAAGTTTGTGAGGATGGATGTATGGATGTTTGTTACTCTTTTACACAAAAACGGAATAATATAGCTTATATATCAGAATAACACATAGGCTATAAATTATAATGATATATTGCGTATGCAGGCGAAGCCGCGGGTAAAAACTAGTTATCTATAATTCAATAATTATTATCAACGAAATCAAGCCACGTTCAGCACGGTCAGATGCATTAACCGTTTAACCATGTCAAAGGCCTTTAACTGGCTTAAAAACTAACTCCTGAGCTATGCGAAGAAAAAGCATTTTGGTTTCTATTTTCATAAACTTGCCAAAAATTATAACACAGCGCTGTCAAAAAACAATTTCATTTTATTTCGTGTTATAAAATGTGCATTTCAAAGTTTACTTCAGCAAAATAAGTAGCCGTTGGAACGCGCCATTTAATAACGCAAAAACGGCCTTGGCCACCTTAGTAATACAAAAGAAGGAAACCCAAAATGGACTTCCTTAATAAAACTCCCATAGAGTTCAATTTCCTGAATGTATGTTGTCCTTATGGGGCGCCAACTTTATAGTGCAAGAAAAGGCACTTTTCATCAGACGGTCGACTTACTTGCAAATACAAAAGTATAAAAAAGGTAAATCTTTGACGAATAACTTGTGGGATATTTGAAAGGCTAGAAGTCAAGGCAAAGTTTCATACATTTTTGAATAGCTAGTATTATGTTAGTTTCTTAAATCTTACCTTTCAATTTGAAGTAGAGATGGAAAAACGTGATTGCAGTTCTTTTAGGGAATATTTATGAATCCTGCATTCAAGTCTTTATTTAATTGGAATTAAGTTTATTGTAATTTTCTTCCAAAAAACACGAATTTCATATTATTATCTATTTGCCCCTCTCAAAATCTCTTCCCTTATTCTTTCGAAAAGTATGCACCTAATCCACAAATTCTTTGACCTCGACTTTAGCTTCAAATCCGTTCTCGTATATTTTCACCAAACTTACACTTCACATATTCTTTAAGTATGTCTTGGACTTTACTTGAAGTCTCTTGTTTTGTTCTTCAAATTTTTACAACGGTTTCTTCAACTAAAGTTTTAGTTTCAAGTCTCACAACATCGAGAATCTTTACTCAAACTCTCACAGCTTATCTAAAGCATATTTCCCACATTTCCTTCGATTGGGACTTTAGTTCCAAGTCTCTTCCCCTATTTTAACACGCTTTTATTAGTTTCACCTGTATGTTTGCTTGCTTGCTAGTAACCAACCCCTATGAGCTCGATTTTGACCTACTTTGAGCGATCAGATTCTCTTGAACTTTGCACACCTATCAAAGACCGATGACAAAGCATTTATAAAAAAAGCGTGTTCTTAGACTTTTTTTTAAACTATATTTATATTATTTCCAATAAAAAATCTTAATTTGGATTTTAGTTTCAAGTTCCTCGTCTTGTACTCCCAAGAAACACGTCACGCATTTCTCGTCCACTTCCTACCATCTTCATCCTTACGAATAAAATCCGAAGCAATCCGAACAATAGAGCAACAGATAGACTTGATTATTACATGGCCAAAGACAGTTTAAAAAATGTTTATTTGGTAACTGTCAATGTTATTGGCACGGATATTATATCAAAGCTTAAAGAATGACATGAAGGGCAAGTACCTTTATTAACTACCACTAAATACAAGACTTACGTAATCTCAAACTACTTCAACTACCACTTCATAACAAGCAATTGAATCATCCACAGATCCTGACATGAATGAATTACATGAATGGTTACTCTATATTCAAGAATAATAAAAAGTTCCAATGGGATAGCACATAAGTCAAAATAAGATGATTTTACATTTTAACACAGTGTTAACATGATTTCACATATTATGTTTGACTTAGACTTAAGTTCCAAGTCTCTGCCCTCATTCTTCCGAGAGGCACGCACTCCACATACCCTTGAATAAAAATGCGATTTTCGCGGCCTCATTGTCCGGAGGAGGTTTATTCTGTACATAATTCGCAGTTTACTGTCCAGGGGCGGGTAAACCCTGGAATTACATTAGAAAATCCCGCAGAAGGAGCGTATCCAGGGAGAGTAATAAACAAGTTACGGCCGTACGGAGTTCTCTCATGGTTAAGCTGATTAAACTTATTTTGGGATCAGCGGAGTTTATTCGCAAAGCTGAGGATCTGAGGAATCTGCTGAATAATGATCGAGGTGAAGATGCTGTGTCATCATGCTAAGTGTTTCCTTATTAATATGATGTGATAACGTCTTATAAATCGATGAACGACAGCTGCACGCACGATAAATGGTCACGTTCCGCCTGAGCTGAGCGTGCAAGCGAACGAGCGATGGAGAGGCACGATTGGCCTCAGCGCTTGTTTCAGTTGTTTTTTCAACAATGTTTTCTTATGACGTTAGCACGTAAAAATAGCGTCCCGTAACTTTACAGACAACCCATTTCCTCATTTTAAGGGTTACGTACCCAAAGGGTGAAAACGGAACCCTATTACTATGACTCCGCTGTCCGTCTGTCTGCCTGTCTATCACCAGGCAGTATCTCATAAACCGTGATAGCTGGAGAGTTGAAATTTTCTCAGAAGGAAGTGTTGCCGCTATAGCACAAATACTAAAAACAAACCAAAATAAATATTTAAGTGGGGGCATACAAAAAACGTGATTTCCTGGTGCGATTTTAATATGGGTAACAGGTTTTAGGCAACATTCACAGAATAGGTATATATTTGTAAAATCACTTGAAAAATAAATATTCAAATTATAATTATTTTTCGCAAAAAACAGCATGACCGACTTCACCCGTGTACGAAATTCGCGAATATTTCGCACGGATCAATGTTGCATTTTTCACATTATTGTTGATTTATCAAAAATGGTTCAGCCGATTTCGAATTAAATGTTATTTAAATGAGACAAATTTCGAAGTATATTCTTTCTAATAAAAAAAGAATTACCGAAATCGGACCACTATATAAAAAGTCATGCGTGGTTACACATAAAAAAATATAGGTACGCGTCGAATTGAGTAACTCCTCCGGTCCGGTTCGTCGGTGAAAAATAAAATTCAGTACGGAACCCTTCGTGCGCGAGTTTGACTCGCACTTGGCTTATTATTAAGATAAGATTTTGTTGCAGTTAATAAATAAACTAATGACTAATTTTTTTTAAACAGCCAACTGTTAAACCAACTGAGTCAAGTACGTTAAGACAAGACTTCGTAACCCTTCTCTCATAGCCGAGTGTAGCGTGCGAGTCTTTCAACTTCAGCTTTGTATAATTATTATAATACCTAAGTATTACGGAGTGGGCGGCCTATACAAAGTATTTACCTTCATTTGAACGTATAAACTGTTGGATGTGACGTCTTTGTCATAATATTTGATCTTAATAACCGATTTTCATAAAGCAGGAGGACTATGTTCGTCTATATGTATTTTTTTTTGTATATTTTCATCGATAAAATAAGCGTGCTTATTTATTTGTATTAAAAAATAAATTAAGTGGAACTTTCAAAAATTGTTACCAGACGATTCCAAGTGCCTGTATTGTGTCTACGGAATAAAGAAATTTTGACTTTGCCTTTGATAATTTCGCCAATTGTAAACTGTATCAAAAAAATATTTTTAATTCGAAAAGGTGTAATTCCGAGGTGGTTCCATTTAAATTTTAAAGTAATCTGCTGAGCCGTTATTGAAAAATCAACAATAATGAGAACAATTCGAGCAAAATATTCGAATTTCGTATACAATGGAAAGCGGTTTTGCCATTTTTTGTGATTTATAATTATTTTTCGTGAACTTGAATCAATTTTAGTAATAATAATATATTTTCGCAAAAAATCGCCGACCGAATCACCGACTTCCACGGTGTATATTTTTGTCGATAAATTTAAGAGAGACTACCACGAAAGTATATTAATTCGAACTAAGTAATATATTTTTTCAATCAGTTCACTATTGTCGAAAATATTGATGAACATGCACAAAAAATACATACAGACGAACATAGTATCTCCTTCTTTTTGGAAGTCGGTAATAAAATAATAGTCATCGACGTGCTTATTGTTTAACAAGCAAGTTTGTGTCAGCCAGATGGCTAGCACTGCTAGGTTAGCATACAACCACGAAAAGAGTTTTGTCGACGTGTGAAAAGTGAGTAATATATACTTCACCATAACTTGTCTCCTGGTGCCAGAGTTTTTAAGCTTCCTGAAGGCCTCTGATAAGGCTAAACAGGTAAATTAAATAAAAATATATCTTGCGAAAATAATTATCATCGTCCTATGGAAGTGTGGACGGTCTTTAGTATGGGACGCAACTTGCGTCGATACTTTGGCGCCGTCACATCTTTCTGGGACTCAGCCGAATTGGCCGAATCCGCCGAATTGGCCGCCGCTCCAGCCCTACAGGCTGGAGCGGCGGCCAATTCGGCGGAGCAGCACAAACGGCGCAAAAATGCTAACCTCGGCAGTGGTTACATATTTGAGCCATTTGGAGTTAAGACTTTGTGTCCGTGGGGGCCGGGAGCTCATCTCGTTTTCAAAAGTCTTTCTGAGCGTCTGGTGGACGCGGCGCGTGGCCAAAATGCTGGTGTTTATTTGGCTCAACGTATAAGCATTGCCATTCAGCGTGGCAATGTTGTCATCATGCTGGGCACGCTGCCAACTGGCAGTGGGCTTGAGCATTTGGATTATATTTAGACCTTCAAGGGTCTGTGGATAATCCAATTGCTTTCTATGTAGTAGTAGTGTAGGTAGTTTTAGCATATAGTTATATAAACTGCTGTCACATTTCACGTCCATTCAGACAAACGCTTTATACGTCCAAGCTACCCAGCTCAGGAACATAATTATCATAGAAACATAGAGGTCTGGAGAGAAGCCTTATTTTAACTGGCGCATCAGACACTTATACTGACGTAGCGAAAAAATCATACACCACAAAATTGAAATATATTTGACGAAAATACAGCTGTCGGATGATTTACCATGAGATAAATCTCAAAACAAGATTTTTTGGACTTAAATGTAGGTTCCAAACTCGGCTAGGTCTGATTTTTGGTAGTCCAAGTGAAGTGGAGAGTTGCCGAAGAATACAGTGCGCGCACACTGTTTGTTTCTTGTTTACAGAGATATTTTTGTCAAGTAATTTTTGCCGTAAAACCAAAAATAACTAAGTTCCAGTAAACAGGTTAAAATCATGCGGTCACTGCAAATTACTGAACTGTTTACCACAAAAAGAAACTATGCATTACGTATTATTGTTATGTATCTATCCATCCATTATCAGCCATAGGACGTCCACTGCTGGACATAGGCCTCTATAGATCTCCATTAAGACCGGTTGGTAGCGGCATCCAGCGCGATCCTGCGGTCTTAATGAGGTCATCCGTCCACATTGTGGGTGGACGTCCTACGCTGCGCTTGCCGGTGCGTGGTTTCCACTCGAGAACTTTTCGACCCCATCGGCTATTAGTACTCCGCGCTATGTGCACTGCCCATTGCCACTTCAACATCCACTTCAACCAATCCGCTGGGCTATGTCTGTAACTTTGATTCTTCTACGTATCTCCTCATTCCTTCGATCTCGCAAAGAGACTACAAGCATAGCCCTCTCCATAGGTCGTTGAGCTACTTGGAGCTTACTAATAGGGTCCATAGTTAGAGACCACGTTTCAGTGCCAAAGTCATCACTGGCAATAAGCATAAAGATATAATATATAAACTATGCCCTATCTCACAATATCTGTTAATACAGCTTTACCACACTCTCCCACATCAGTCCTCGTACCTAAATGCCTAGCCCTCAGAACCTTTGTTGTACAAAACCTAAATTCCTTTGCTATTCGCCACAATCGGCTTCATCTGCGTGTTGGAGATAATATAAGGATTTGAGCATATTATATTTATTATTCACAATGAGTTGTTTGTATTTTGTTAGAGGAAAGTTCAGTAATGATCTTAGCGCGAATTGTTTTTGATTTATTTTGAGAAATGTGCTTACACGAGCATACATAATACCTATATCTATACAGGATGGTTGTCTAGACGACAGACATTGTTCTAGAAACTTATTACTGAACATTATAACCCAGTTTACTGAAGGTCCAACCCTGAAGTCGCGAAAATATCACTTTTTTCAACATTTGTTTTATCGAGACCCCCTTTTTACCCGACTGCCTAGGAAGGGTGTTTTTCACGCGAATCTTGTACCTATGTTTATAATTTTTTTATTCTTACGTATTTTTTAAAAATCTGAATGGATTTCGATAATTACGGTATCGCTAGATTTGTCTTAAAAACCCAAGTGCCCTTAGATAAGTGTTTAAAAACAAAATAGCGAATTGTGGCGCCAAATTGTAAATTGTTAAAATTTTTTTTAAACAAAACTATCGAGTATCATAATATAAATTTGATGTATACCTATACATAATTATGTCATGTAATTAAATTGAACAATCAGTTTTTGATCAAAAGCTAAAAAGAAAATCTAGATAACCTTCAGCCGTTATAAAAAAAAAAAGTTGCAAGGAAAAGTAAACTTCGATTGGAAAAATTTGCATTTCGCCGCAGGTTGGGCAATAAAATCTTTTATTGTACAGATGTTAAATTCCGGGTGTATGTTCCCGTCTGAACAGCCGATCCTTTGCGGGTCCTTCGGGACTCCGACCGTTTGTGCTCACAACCTGTGTTCAAGGGCATTCTACTTCAATTGGCCGGAAACATTTTCATTGTAAACGTGATATTAACAGAAGCATCGATATAGTATAAATAATTATTATGTGTCAAAGTCAAATTGTTTATTCCAGTTTGCATGTTACATTGGTGATATATAAGTAATCGAGCTCAATACACAGGGTTATTTCTAATCAATTAGCATCCTCTTAGGGGCTTATACTGTACATCAAAACTAACTACTTTTGTTTTATTATTATATACTGCGGGACTAATCGCGCACTAAAATTACGAGATAAATAAATACCTCCTCATCCCGACGTTTCGGTCGAGTTGTATCGACCGTGGTCACGGGTAGATACACTTTTGTTCTGCGGCTTTTGTCAAAACTAAAAAAAAAATTGGTGATTAATAGAAAAATACCGTTCACCCGCGACTTATAACCGCTATGACCGCGATCAATAATCATCGACAATTTTTTTTATTTTTTTTTCACTATTCTCGTCATTCTTCGAAAATAAGACATTGTTAAAATAATTAAAAACCTGTCTTAGCATGTGCTAATGAAGTTCTTTTAAATGATACCTTACATGATAAGAATTACTCACCTTGAATTGTGAACCCATATTTTTGTGTAATTTAATTAAAAATGTACAGATACAGTAAACATATATTATCTATTTTATATTATTAAAGTAGATTAATTGTTGAGAGTAAATTATTACATTTTTGCTTCGATCAACTGATTTTTCGTGATTTTACAGATGTACCCATGGTAAAAGTGATGGTTCATAATGAGTATTATCAAAGAATAAAGAAACAATAAGAAGAAAAAACATATAACAAACTGAGTAATAGAAAATAGTGTGAGAATAAAATTTCTATGGGGAAAAGAAAACGTACAATTCCCGTTATCAGTAAACCTCAAATTATTAGTTCTTTTACGTTTTTAAAAATAGCCAGTATAACAATTTTCCTTTAATAGTCGGTTTGCTGATAGAATTGAAATAAAGAATCTAAAGCCTTGTATGTTTTTTCTTAGTAAAATCGACGGTGGCGCTACTTATGAACATCAGGAGAAAAGGCGACGGGTCTTTACTTCCGCGTCTAATACTTGTAATTAAGTTGTCCGGTTGCCGAATTGACATGTAAGAGGAGTAATCACACGTACTGTATATTTATTTCTGACCAGAAGGTATTAAATACAGGGTAGAAGGAAAACCACATCGGACTAAAAAAAATATTCAGAAAATTTGTTTCATTGTCCTTAGCATAGCCGGTTTTACAGTTACAGTACAGTTTAATTAATTCTACTACAGTGGCTCAAGTCGAAAGTTTTCGACCACTGTGTGTTGCCAGTGGTGACTTAGTGCACAGAAACGTGGTCTCTAACTATGGGCCTTATCAGTAAGCTCCAAGTAGCCCAACGAGCTATGGAGAGGGGTCGCTCTCTGCGGGATCGAATCAGGAATGAAGAGATCCGTAGAAGAACCAAAGTTACCGACATAGCCCAGTGGATTGGCAAGTTGAAATGGCAATGGGCGGGGCACATAGCGCGGAGGACTGATGACCGATGGGGTCGAAAAGTTCTCGAGTGGAGACCACGTACCGGCAAGCGCAGCGTAGGACGTCCACGTACCCACAAGGTAGACGGATGATCTCATTAAGACCGCAGGATCGCGCTGAATGCAAGCCGCTTCCAACCGGTCTTATTGGAGATCCATAGGAGAGGTCTATGTCCAGCAGTGGACTTCCGTTGACTGATTGATGGATGGACTAGAGTTTGTGCAGAAAGAGAAGCGTCGTAGATGATGTCGCCCGTGTGCCATTTTACTAATTTTGTTACGTTTTTTTTTTTTTGTTTCTAATACATTGACAACACTGCTCCACATAGCTAGTACATTGTTTGATACTTGGTAGACACCAATTCGGTTTTCATCAGTAGACTCGCGTCTACCAAATACTCGGTACTTTGGCTGCTGATTAAAATCTTAGTGTTAGTTCACCGTAACGCCACGACGGTTCTCTTTTTGTACAAACTCTATCTGCTTTCAAGTACTAGTACGTAACCATAAACTCTCTACTAGTCTAGTGTACCTGACGTTATACATATTCCTATAATCCTATAAGTACCTGTAAGAATGATGTCGTTCTTTATAGAACTAAATATACTTACCGTCCCCTCAATATACATCTACCAACTATGTGTATTTGTAAGATTCAATTTAGACAATTTTGAAAAATTCGGTGCTACACGGGACCCTGAGACGACAAGACATTAGGGCATATTAAAGACACCTCACTCACTCGTTCGCAAAATCCGACAAATCAGTGTATGTGTGCGGTCCGCAAATATACAACCATCTGCCAGAATGCGTCAAAAGTGCAGCTTCTGATAACATATTTAACCGTAAATTGAAACTATTACTCTTGAGCAAAGCTTACTATTCGGTTAAAGAATATATAGGTATATATGATAAGTTATTGCTAATGGTATTAATTTTTTTTTGTAACCGAAAATCAAGTTTTACAATATAATTAATTGTAAAATGTATTTATCGTAATCTGACTTGAAAATTTTTATTTATTAATAAAGAATCTGAATCTAAAGTAGACCTATAGGTAGGTATAATCGTGTGCTTGCCCAGTACTAAGCCAAAAACTGTGTTAACTGTGTTATTTGCTTGCCTAATATTTGTAATGATTCTTAAGTGTTTAGAGATAAGTTATTTTAAACTCAAAAACGTTTTGGTTTATTAACTGTAAGTTTTTGAATATTGTAATAGAATAAATAAATAAATATATAAATAAATAAATAAATAAATAAATAAATAAATAAATAAATAAATAAATAAATAAATAAATAAATAAATAAATAAATAAATAAATAAATAAATAAATAAATAAGTAAATAAATAAATAAATAAATAAATAAATAAATAAATAAATAAATAAATAAATAAAAGGTTGTGACTAAGACCATCATTATGACTATTACTCGTACTACTTTTTACTTTGCAACTCGGCATAGACAAAATATATGAAAGAGCATATTATTTTTCTCTAATTCCGTTTTGGCTCCTTAGTAAAAGTTGTTCAAAATGATGGTCTGAATTACCTCCTTTCCGCTTAGTACACCAGTTCTGAATAACCCTGTGTGTTACGATGTATTTTTTTAAGTTTCACACAGTTAGGTACAACCTATCAGAACTCGAGACCTTTTTAGAGCTTTCAGTCTTTTACTTTATCAAATTTGACTGCCTGGGCGGCTCAGTGGTTAGTGACCCTAACTTCTGGATCAATGAGGCGTGGGTTCGATCCCCACCCAGGGCAAATATTTATGTGATGAACTTATAAGTGTTTGCAATCAGTCTCTGGCATCCACATCACAAGCTTTGCTTAGTTTGGGGTCAGTGGCCGTGTGTAAGATGTCCCAAAATATTTATTTATTTATTTTTATTATTGGCAACAAAATATCACATATTTTACTATGTTAGAGCAAAGAAAACTGATTAAGTTCCTAATTGTCTGTTGCCAAAGATCCTCTTTCCACAACCCCTTTTTGTACCATTTGTGGCAAAAAATAATTATTATCAATCTTGACTTTGACTTTTATTATTTATCAGATAGAGCTGCCAGTACTCGTAACTATACACGTCTTGAATAGGCAAGTACCTATACAGGGTTATTTCTAATCAATTAGCAACTTTTTAGGGGCTTATTCTGTACATCAAAACTAACAACTTAACAACTTTTGTTCAACGACTTTTATCAAATCTCAAAAAAAAAATTGTTGTTCCATAGAAAAATATCGTTCACCCTTGACAATATGTATGGAGCAGCTGATTTTTTTTGGACAAAAGTCGCAGAACACTAGTTGTCAATTTTGATGTACAGAATAAGCCCATAAAAAGATGATAATTGATTACCAGTAACCCTGTATACGATGGTGTCAAATTTCAAACGATTTTGAGTTGCCTAAGACCAACAAATAAATATACCTAATTCTAACAACCTACAAGAAAACTAAACATCCTGTAGGTAGTACTATCACGAATCGCTCACGGGAAAAAATGCTAATACAAACAAAACAATACTTAGTTTTACTGCCTACACAAACAAAAAACTAGATACCATATACTTAGCATCAAAGAAACTAAAGCTCTGATAAAAACACGCATCAAAACAAAACGTACTGAACAGATAATAGTATCCCACAGGAACAAGTATACTGAAAAAAGGCGTGTTGTTTAATCGCCTACCAAAAATGCTCTTATTTTGCTTCCAAAAAAATCCTAAATATCTGCCGCCACGGATAATACGCACTAAATTGAGTTTCCAAAAGTGTTAAATATCTGAAGCTATTTTTATTTTTATTGCATGCCATAAAACCGTTTAACTAAACACAGTTGACGTTCATTTTAGACCTAAACTACAAACCAAATATTGTGTATTATCATTTATCACTATCAATATTTTACCAATATTTTGTTTCGCGTACTTGCCTTCAGTTTAGTAATTTATTACCGAAAAAAAAAGTTGGTGGCACAATTTTCTTATTATCAAATATAGTATCGTAAACAACAGTGTTTTGTAAGTAATTGAAAGGCTTTTCAGGCCATTATAAAACTCAACGTAACCTAACAACCGAAAATGTAGTGTTTTCTATTGGTAGAAGTTTATACTAAACAAAAACGTAAAATCATATAAAAAATATTACTACTGTTATAGTGTAACAATATTTGGTGAGTATTCACCCATTTCGGCAAGCATTATAATATTTTGTTTGGCACTTATTGTTGGGGTCGGGAAATGTATTTTGGTCAGCGCTTAAAGTGTTCCCCTGATAAAATACGTGTTTTTAAACAATTCCAAACTCGCATTTGCAACCCACTCCTGCGAGATGAAGCTATAGATTACGGGTACAAGTATTTTGATAAAAAATCGCTGCGAAACAAAACTTGGGAACAGCTGCGGTTCCTGTATCACGGGAAACTTTTTGTTCGGATCATTGTAGGAGAGCGAGCGGGGTGAAAAAATAAGGGAAGCGTAGTATTGAAGTACATGAACAATTTTCAGCGAATGTGCTAAACTTTTTCGGTGTCTGTGTTGTCTTTTGTAAGTCACACTGTACTGTACTGGGCCTTTTTATAGTCTACTGCGGAACATAGACCTACTCACAAAGGGTGATTGGGCCATCCATATCCACCACGCTAGCTCACTGCGTTACTTACAGTACGCCATTGAATTTGGACGTATGTCGGTTGTCTCAAGATTTTTTCCTTGACTGAAAAGCCAGTGGTGGAATTCATAATTTTTATGGTACTTATTGGTAGAATTTGAACTTGACTCCAAGGCAAGTGTAAAACTACCGCTTCACTACCATACCACGGTATCAAGTTACATCGATACAAAACTACCGCTTCACTACCACGGTATCAAGTTACATTGATATAAAACTTTAAAAACTTGGAAGGTGATTAAACAAGTACACACAGAGAGATTGATTCTGAAACTACATCACTGTTTAAAAATCACAACTTTTTTGACACAAGTGTTATGGATTAAAATTAGTTTAGAATTCAATGGGTTATGTACTTTTGTTTTTCTCTTGTTCTAGTTTTTGTCATGGCAAGTTTCATTTGATATATTTACTAATATTATAAATCAGAAAGCGTTGAATTCGTTGTTACTCTTTCACGCGGCATCGGAGAGACGGATCGACTTGTTTTTTTTTCATGACTATAGCTTAGAGGTCGGAATGTGTTACGATGAGTTTATGCAAAAAGAGAAGAGACATAGGTGAGGTCGCCCGTGTGCCATTTTACTAATTATGTTACGTTGACAACACTGCTCTGTCATTGCTAGTACAAGTAAAAGTGTTTGATACTTGGTAGACACCAACTTGATAATTACATAAAACAAATTTTATATTATGATCAGTGGTTTATCCAAATTCTTCTTGTATAGTAGTAGCAAGTTTTAAGGTAAACATTTTATTGTTGATATACCTAGTCACTTTCTCATTAAGAAAACAGATTTTTTTAGGTATGTTATCACTTTCCCAGGAAGATTACGTAAGATAAACCTGTAAGTCCTGAAAGTACACGTAAATTGTGGAATATTTCGTAGAATTAAGGTAAATATTTAAATTTGAGCTACCTCAGCGAGGCTGAAATGCCCCAGTCACAGGAAAAGCCTAAGATTAGTCCGAACTGACACTCTTAGGGTCGTGAATCACCGAGAGCATTCGCGTTTGGTGCAAAAATTTGTATTGCAACAGCAAATGCGTTCAAGCAAATAGTTAAAAATATGATGCGCATAGAACACCTGAAGTTATTGTTATAATATAAAGAATATTTTATAGGGAGAACGGAAAAACATTATAATGACCATAAAAAGTCGCTCGTCTTGCAGTACCTACACTAAGCGGCACATATAACACCAAGTTCATAGACGAAATTATGCGAATTCTGAATCGACCAGTGTTTTCGCGTTTTGTGTAGAACATCGACAAAAATTGCGGTACATTTTTGTTAAAATTTACTTCAAAAGAAGAAAAGAAGAGAAAACTCTTCACACCCCCTACATTGTAACAGATGTTTTTGGTGTTCATTGCTTGAATAAGAAATATTCCACGCTTGTGCGTTTTATTATTTTCAGAAAAGTTTTTAGTTTTTGTATACTTTTTAGCCAAAGCTATGCGTAAAAATAAGACTTTTTGTAGGCTTATAACTTAAAGGTAAATTTAAAAACTGTAAACAAATAAATAAATATTTTTGGGACATCTTACACATGGTCTCTGACCCCAAACTAAGCAAAGCTTGTGATATGGCTGCCAGAGACTGATATACTACATATACTTATTTTTAAATACATACTTATATAGATAGTAACTAAATAACACCCGGACACAGAGCAAACACTTATGTTCATCACATAAATATTTGCCCTGGGTGGGGATCGAACCCACGCCTCTTTGATCCAGAAGTTAGGGTCACTAACCACTGAGCCACTGAGGCAGTCAAAACTTACTAACCTAGCGATTGAAGTGCTGATTACATGAGAAAAAAATACTCAAATCTAATAATATTTAGAGGTAGATAACAGCGTATTGTTTTGTATGGCAGTGATGTAATCAATCAGTTTGGATGTGCCACTCCGAGATTCTTACCCGTTACACGATTATGTATAGTAAATTAAATTATAGCGTTATTAGCTTTGTATATTATTATACAAGCTTTTGACCACGGGTTCGTGTGATATTTTAACTTTTGTTCTATCCCATAGGAACCTTTTATTTGCAGGATAAAAAATAGCCTAAGTCACTCTCAGGACTCAGGTCGATCCATTGTTTTGCTGCGTGAAAGAGTAACAAACACCGGAAATTATTGTTATAATATAAAGCAGTGTTATTTAATCTTTTTCATAGAGCGACCTCCTTCACTCACAGTATTGTATTTGTAAACTGTATTTCTGGTTAAAACAGACGAGAAGAATGAAGCAAAGGAAGCATGGTACATGGAAGCGTAGTGAGCGCGGAAATTTCACAAAGTTTTTTTCGCCTGTAGGAATCCGATGCTGCGCAGTCCCGCTCTTAAATTCATGTTTTGTCAGTAAACATACATTTTGAAATCATTTTTTCTTTTACTAAGTTTTCGCAAACCCCGGCCCTTAAAGACTCTGCGACCCCCCCACTTTGAAAAACAATGACATAATTAGAAGTCATTTTACAGTGAAACTGGGAAATCAAACATGGTGTGTAGTCAAACGCAAACCTATACGAAATAAAAAAAACACAGTTCCGGACTTATAATATTAAGTATAGAGTAATATGTAGCCTCTCCGCCGCCTCGCCGCCGTATAATAAATAGGTTAAGGCAGAGCTTAAACGCGAACGCTCCCGGTGTGTGACCGCCATTAGCTTTACTAACTGATACCAGCCTCAGACCAGCTGACGGCTGAGATCTCGTCATCTAGAGATAATATTTTGAGACTCTACAATTCCCTTTGGAAGGATTTGCGAGCAAAGCTACTTTGCAGCTGGAGTTTGCTCTGACAGCGTGAACACGATACAGTGAAATAGGCATGTTTACTGGGTACAAAAATCATTATTATAATAACTTTCTTTTTCTGATAAACGTTTCAAAAATTGACGCGTTCGTAGGATTTGAACCTGCATCTCTCTGGGATTCCGGCCCAAATGTTGTCCAATTAAGCTAGAAACGCTGTCTGCAAAAGCGTCTAATTAGTATAAGTGTTTTATCATTTTAACCAACTACTAAATTGTTGGAAGCGCCATCTGTGAGAACTGATTTAAACCAGTTAGTCACTTAATGTGAAATTATTAAAAGTTCAAATCCTGCGAACGCGTCAATTTTTGAATTGTTTATCACAAAAAGAACGTTTCTGTACACCTAGTGTGTGAACCACGATAAAAATCATTTCATTATTATAATTAGTCCGTTAGAAATGTTAGACGCGTGTTTTTTCTTTTGTCATTCAAACAATAAACGAAAAAGATAAACCTTGTCTTGTTTAGGAGAGGGGGCTCGGGATGTCACTAGTGAGTTACATTTGTAGCGCCTAGTGTTAGTGCCGTTTCTCTATTAATTTATTAATATCTTTTTAATTTTTAGTATCTTTATTAATTTTTATTTAATTGACTAAAGAAAAAATATGTCTAATTTTTTTTTGATAATCTATTTGACGGACTAATTACATTTTATAGTCAACAAGCCTATTATAAACTTTGTCATATGATCTAACGCTTAAGTTAAGTTAAAGTTTGAAACTATTTTTAATCTCTAGATTTTTCTTCGCCTTCTATAGAAACTTCTTTACCTTCTTTCTTTCTTTAGTTACGGCCATACCACTTTATTCTTATAACTTGGCCCATATCATCAGGGGTCCTGTGCCGCGTCCGCGCTCCATCCCGGCTTGCTCTGCATACCCCTGAGCGAGACGAGGTTGTTTTATCGCTGCTTATCCGAGAACAATGGATGTCTTTATGGCGGTCGCCTCGGATTCCGTGGGTGAATGATACGGATTTGAAAAACATCTACTAGAAACTTAGACAGAGAAGAGGTAGTCTGTGACTGGAAAGTACGTGAACAGTGTCATGATTATTTTGTATTTGCCAGCATTTTGGAAACTGTGCCCCCTGGCTTTTAGATTAGAATTTTCAAAATCATATGCAAAATATTATTATTATTTTTTTAGTTTAAGACTTTCTTTTTTGTAATTAAATATACTAGGTGGTTCAAAAAATATCAAAATTTTGTTTTTGTATGGTGGTGATTTTTAATATTTGTAAACTTTTTTATGGAAATCTGTGATTTGTAAATATCAGTGTGGTGGAGCCTTAGAAAAATTACAAGTAATAGAAACAGTACTAAAATAACAAGAGAATACATCACTTTGTCTCATTTTAAATATGAAAGGACATGTCCACAAAATGTATGGAGGCTGGTATAATAATAATCAAAAATTCTAACCACAACACTTGTTACATTTCGAGAAAGGTCATATTTTTCTGAGTCTATTACAACAGTTAAAAACAAAAAAGACCCCTCCGATTTTTTTTAAATTAATTTTGAATTTATTAGAAAAAATAAATATATTTCACTCAATAGGTAGTTTATCTCTAGCAGCCCTGATTAAATAACCTCCAAATTGTTAAATAAAAGCATTTTTACCAATTAGACACAGTTTTTAAGTGTTTTTTGTCACATTGTATCTACTAACTGGTCACACTGGTAGGTTATAATTTTTAATTTTAGCAAATTAAACGATGGATGTGGAAGAATCAGCTACGAATGCAAGTAAAATAACGATAGAAGCACTTTATCATTGCGAAACTAGAAAAAGTAATAAGCTGTATTGTTATTTTTCATACAATTTATTTCTTCCATTTAAAAAAAATTGGAGGGGTGAAAAAATCTAAATTAAATATTTTTGGGAAGCCCATAAAACAAGCTTTCAAATGATGTATATATCATCTTGGTTCGATTTTTCTCTGAATAATATACCGCTTGTGGACGTCACCTTTAAAAGGTGTTAGGCAAAGATGCACATACACCCGCACTTACATAATTTTGAAGGGTTTCACAAACTAGCATTGAGCTATCTCGGCTGTTAAAATTCAACGAGGTAAAAAGTAGGAATGTAATATGATTAGAGATTTGAACCTTCTTACTAGACTCTAGAGTGTTCAAATTTCCGAAAAAGACAAATTACCTAATCTAACCAAATTTTAACCATTTTGGAATTCCAACTGGTGATTTTAACGTATGCGACAGACATTGCGTTTTTTTTGTTCCACTCACTCTTGCGTATGCTGTATAACCAGATGTGAAAAAGACAGCTGTAACGTAGTTTTTATTTGAGTAAAATTTAGCAATACTTATATTACTTGTAATTTTTCTAAGGGTGGAGCAATTATACCCCGTGAAATATACAAAATTTTCTGTTCTATTTTTTTTAATGTGTGAAATGTAATTTTTCTTACTAAGTGATTGATTACTCACTGATCGCAAAACTTTATAAATCTGTTATTTCTCTAAATAAGTGTAATGATTGAAGTTCTTATCGACGTCTTGATTCCATGAATGTTTTTAACAGCTCTCTCAGAGAATGTATGCCAACTTAGCGCCTTTGTTAATCATATCTTTGAGGACAATACGAGTCTTTATCACTAAACTTTAGCCATAAGCCAAAAGTTTTAAGTCATATGTCTTTGCGGCGGTGGTCGAGACAACGACATGTTTTTGTCGAGAAATGAATGGGGTTTAACTTCGCATTACTTTTACTGCTCTTGAGGAATAATGAAATGTGTAATCATAGCCATTAAATGTATTTCTAGAAACTTTACCAAATGTTTTAGTCCGAAATGTGGTTTTGTTACTCTTGCATGCAACGGAGTGACGGATCGACTTGATTTTTTGCATGAATACTTATAGCAGCAGACCTCACAAAAATTATTATACAAGTTTTTACCCGCGGCTTTGCCCGCATACGCAATATATCATTATAATTTATAGCCTATGTGTTATTCTGATATATAAGCTATATTAATGCAAAGTTTCATCTCAATCCGTTCAGTAGTTTTTGCGTGAAAGAGTAACAAACATCCATCCATCCATCCATCCTCACAAACTTTCGCATTTATAATATTAGTAGGATAGGATTTTAGTCAATTATGTTTTCCTAATTGTCCACCATCTAATTAATTTGTAAAAAATAGTTTTTATCATCATCAAAATCATCGTCACCATCTACGGAAGCCTATCATAATGTCTCGACACGCACATGACAACGTCTTTTATTTTTACACCAATTAAAATAAACAATTCTTAGTCCTAGATTTATCTACACAGGGTATTGTTTTGTAAAATTCAGGGACTTTCAAAAATGTATGACACTTTGAACAATGCACAAGCACAGAGTACACTTAGTGAACTGAAATAAATGATTTGTTTGTTTGAACTAATTTTGCTATGCAACCAACTGTGAGAACAGCTGTTCATACAAAAGAATAGTTATTTGCAGTAGATATTTAGTGTGAGTAGTTACGTAAAAAGCGCATTGTTAATAAAAAAAAACTGGAGAAGTGCGAGGCAGGCTCGCACACCGAGGGTTCCGTACAAATCCAGAAAAGTTCACAAAATTGGGAAGTGTGTTGTTAAAATCTCGATATCGTCATCGACAAAAAAGTTTTTTTTTTTTTCACTTTTTTACATGATACGATTTACTCCCTTTAAATTTTGAACCCATATTTTGTGAATTTTTAGGTCCTATTTTTTGTGATTCAGATAAAAATGTACAGTTTTCAGATTTATTCCTATATGTGTACTCTGAGACAATGCTTCTCGCCAAATTTCATAGTTCTATGTCAACGGGAAGTACCCTGTAGGTTTGATTTTTGTGAGTGTCAAAATATGCGTTTTTTACGACGTAACCGGCTCTTACTATTTTAAACGATAACTGAGAAGTTTTTCTTATACACAACTGCAAGAGACCATAGATATACGTATACAGTTTAAATTTCAACGCGATATCTCAACCCTTTCCCCGTGATAAAGAGTCTTGACATACACACAGACGGACAGACGAACAACAAAGTGATCCTATAAGGGTTCCGTTTTTTTCCTTTTGAGGATCGAAACCCTAAAAACATAATATATTACTAAATACCGTAAAAAAATGATTGATTCAGAAACAAGAGCCAGTAAATAAAACAAACATGACATAAAATGCTGATAGCAACTTCATAAACCGCCAAGAAAAAGTTACGGTGTTTTTCACCCCACATAAATCATATGCTATGCATTGTCGGTCTGCACGCAAGCCTGGCTTCAGAGGTTGCTGTATATAATTACTTAAGCAACTATTGAAATGAGCAGCAGTAAAGTCAAGTGTGCTTTACAATAGTAGATTGTATCATATGGGAGCAAAAGATTATTTTTACGGCGAGGGCGCTTTTTTGAAACCAGAGCGAAGTGAGGGATTTTTTAGTAGAATCCTGAACGTAGCGAGGGGTTCAATGTACGTCGCCCGTTTGCGCCCGAGTGGTACACTCTACTTTTCATCACCTCTAAGAGAAAATAAAAGGCGCCTAATATTTTATTGTAAAATTATTATTTCATAAAACTAATATTTACATTATTTTTATTCATTTTCTTGGCGCTGATCACTTACATTACAAATACTTCCAAATTCAAAAAATTGCGCGGCAAAGATCATTCCGTCGCACTTATTTGTTCAAAATTCAAAAAGTGCGTGGCAAAGATAATTCCGTCGCACCAATAAAGTTCCTTATAGAAAACACCTCCTTTGGGCGCACTTAAAGGCGAACCAAGTAGTCCTTTTCCAATAGATGTGATGAAAAATTTAACGTCTTTAAGCCCAACGGCACAGTGTAGGTATCTATACAGTATTGCGCCTCGGCCCTGTCCTTGAAATAAATAACTACAGCCCCGCGTGGCCACGCAGTACGTAAAATGCGCTAGGGCTGCACGCCTGGTTGGTAAATCGCACGCTTACTGATTACAAACCCACACGTTCGTTCGTTACTACGGCGCATCTGCGACTATTGTGTACTGAGTGTGTACCGAACTGCGAGGCGCGTAGGTATGATTCGCGCTCCGGCCGTTTGTATGAAAACAGAATACTGTATACTCGTAGATACCATTACCATGCCAACAGATTGGCAAGTTGAAATGACAGTGGGCAGGGCACATAGCATGGAAGACTGATGACTAGGGTCGAAGAGTTCCCGAGTGGATACCACGTACCGGCAAGCGAAGCGTAAGACGGACGGATGACCCTATTAAGATAGCGCTGGATGCATGTCGCTACCAACCAGTCTATTGGAGATGTAAAGAGGAGGCCTATGCCCAGCAGTGGACGTCTACCGTCTACGACCTGGGGGTGATAGATGGATGATGAACGTCTTTAAGAGGATTTTGTTTTATTCCTTGTGGGTTTGCGTTTGACTACATACTGCCTGATGTTGAGCAGATATGCGGTCTAGGGTGTAGCACGCTTACGAGTACCTAGAAGATACCTATTTACTCTGGATTTGAAGAAACCCACGTTGTACTTTAGCGGGAAGACAGACCCAGGCAAAGCGTGCAAAATTCTGGCTGTTCGTATGAGGAATGGGGATTAGAACGCTTGGTTCTAACGCACGAAATGTCCACCATAAAAGGGTGGCGCTTTGGTCGCGTCTGCCTAGCCGTAATATAGATACTTATCATTAAATATGTACACTGTACAAACCACTTAACGTAGTTTTACTAGGTGTTTCTAAGCGATTAATCCTGACTGAAGCTCACAAAACAGTTACGTGAGGATCTGCCCCCCGACCGTCTCAGCAATAGCAATCGTAATAGCAATCGTTTATGACTTCATTTTAGTCATTTGGCACCGTCTATGTGACGTTAGCAATCAAAGTTGTTCATTCAACGATTGCTTTCGCAATCCGCGCAAAGCAATTTATGGCTAACGTCACATAGGCGGTGCCAAATGACTAAAATGAAGTCTTAAACGATTGCTATTACGATTGCTATTGCTTAGGCGGTCGGGGGGCGGGTTGTGCGCAGCTTGGAGCCGCCAAGAAATTTGGTTCGGCCTATGTACTGTACCAGCCTGTTTAATAGTCAACTGCAGGACGTAGGCCTACCCATGCAGGGTGATTGCGCCATATCCAACACCCCAGCCCAGTGGGGGTTGGTGGATTCACATTACGCCATCGAATTTCTTCTACGGACGTATGCAGGTTTTCCTCCACCGAATAGCCAGTATAGTGTGAAATTCCGTCCATAAATTGTTCAAATCTCATAGGTACGGGACCCAGATTTAAACCCTTAAAATGAAATGAAATTTTTATATTTCATTGCTTGAACTGCTTGAACTGCTGACCATTAAAAAATATCCAATTAGCTATATTTATTCGAATGTGAATATGTTGTTTAGTTAATAACAGCGCATAATAATATGGTAGTAATATAGAATCAGAATTGACCTAATTATTCTACGACGTTAAATTCGTTAATTTGTTGTGGTTCTACTTACTTCCTTAAAACATCATCATCATCATAGTATCAATAGTTTAATATTAACTATAATCAAGATAAAATTATTATAAAAATATAACTTTTTAAAAATACAAGCTTTTGAGATCCTGAATATCTTATAGCAGCAGAGTGCCAGCCAAGACAAATAAAACGAGCACGAACACACTAACCTCTCCTAACCATAGCCGAACCTTGATACAGTTTTATAATTAATTAATTTTCACAATGTTTTGCTCAATATTAATGCATGTTGTCTTTACCTTTATTGTGACGTTTAGCTCCTATTTTTTATGTACCTATAATTTTTTGTCAATGTATTGATGTACACAATGTTGGTGAACTAAAATATATAAATTAATTAATTACTAATTTTGTGTGTAATTTAATTTGATGAGTGGTACCCTTAACTTATACGCCTACGACAGAGCGGAAATACACTAAATATTTATACAAAACAAGGATTTGAAATGAACTTCTGCAAAGTAACGCCTGATTCAATAAATTAACAAAATAGTTTATCAAAACTCAAGACGTATTATTCACAGTCTAAGTTTAGATTAAAATTAAATACAGTAAACTTGCACTTGCTAGAATTAAACACAATTCTGCACTCAGAAGATATACCATCTATTCATATTCCAGTAGTTTCTGTGAAAAGATCCCATTAAATCCTACGTTTCCTTTGTGGTGTTCTCAAGAACTTTTGGTCTGAAAGAGGTTTCGTAAGATGGTTTCGTTGTTGTTATATTTTTAAATTGGATTGTCAAAGTCCGTATAGGTCGGGTGGCTAGCCCTGGTGTCAGAGTTTATAAGCCGCCAGCGAGTCTCTGACATGGTTAAACAGTTAGAACAACCGGGACCTACAATTTAACGTGTCTGAGACACAGTAGCGCTCAGTTTTAAATGCCACCCGCGGTCACCCATCAATTGAATGGTTGTGATTTGTATCCATCCTTATAATAAATTTATAGGTACTGATACCTATACCTATTTTAGGTACAGATTAATTATTGGTCTCGCTGCGCTTGACAGCGAGACCAATAATTAATCTAACTTTCAAATGTTTATAATCACATCAAGAAATTCGGTTGCGTTTAAGGTGACGCATTGATAAACTATTGTTTCAAAAATCGAGTACCGCGCCCCTTCACTCGGACAAATTTTACGCGGTCGCGGCAGAGCGGCGGGCGGCAGTGAGTTTTTAGTTAATTACTCATAATGTACACATAAAAAAAATAACTTCTCGGCCTGTAAAATAGAAAAGTGATCTGGCAATTTTATTCGTAAAAAATAATGGGGTGTTGTTGCTGATAATTCTGAGCATTCGAATTATTAAACTTTTTATTGGTGAGAAATTTGTAAGTTATTTTTTTATTAATCCCGGTTACTTTTCAAAATATTATCCAATTCATAAAATTTTTCAAGATTTTCCCTTATCTATGATATTTTTTAAATTTGAATTAATATCATTCGTCCTCACATTTTGCGCATTCAAAAGTACTCGTTTTCGTGTTTCTCGTCCCGATGCCTCATCTTAAGAATCCACCAATCTGCACTGGGCCAGCGTGGTGGATATGGGCCAATCACCCTTTATGGGTAGGCCTATTCAGTAGTAAACTACTCAAAACGCCAGAACAGTACAAAGGAGATACCGAAATATCCAGTTGTTTCAGTAGCGCTCGATAATAAATCTGGCGTATTCACGGTCTGTCAGACGCGGCGCCTCGTCAGCTATGATCTGAAAGCATTAATTAATTATTTGTCTCTGTGAGAAGGGACAGCGTTCCGCCACTTAGTGTTTATATAAGCTAATTTCAGTATGAGCAGATTTGGACTAGTAGTTCTACGTACAGTTGACCTCGCGGCACATACTATACATCTCTATATATGTAAATAAAATTGAAGTTTTTTACGACATGGCATTGCAACTAAAACAGAATACGGCTAAAACTCACGTTATAATTATACGGTCGATCCGCAAGGAATCCAACCAGTTTCAGAGTATTTAGAACTCCATCCTCAGGGAATACGCGCACCCCCGTCGACCGGCGCGCGCGCATTGATTCTGTATTCTGTTTTAGTTATGATGAATACTCATGGTAGTTTTAATGAAGTGATGGCATTGCATATTAATATATTTTATATACTGTACTGTACCAGCCTTTTTAATAGTCCACTGCAGGACGTAGGCCTACCCACGAAGGTTGTTTGGGCCATATCCACCACGCTGGCCCAGTGCGGGTTGGTGGATTCACATATGCAAATCTTCTACGGACGTATGCAGGTTGCCTCACGATGTTTTCCTTCACCGAGTACAGTACATGTACCAAAATAACATTTTTTTTTAATGTTTGTCTGTCTGTCTGTTTGTTCTGGCTAATCTCTGAGATGGCTGGACCGATTTGGATGGGACTTTTATTGGCAGGTAGCTGATGTAATAAGAAGTAACTTAGGCTACGTTAATCGACTTATAGGTGAAACGAAGTTCACCAGGTCAGCTACTCGCTCTTAATCGATTTGGTTCATACTCGCAAATTTTGCTAAAATTTAGATACATAATAATTTAGATACTTAACAATTTAGATACTTAATAATTTAGATACTTAACAATTTAGATACTTAATAATTTAGATACTTAATAATTTAGATACATAATAATTTAGATACATAATATTTTTTTTAATAGTATTGAAATCGGCTGATAAATAGCGCAACAGCAATTTTCCTCTTTTTAAGAGAAATTTCTTTCCAACCAACAACATTATTTTTTGCAAAAATTAGGATGACCGACTTCACCCGTGTACAGAATTCGCGAATATTTCGAACGGATCGATGTAGCACTTTTCATATTATTGTTGATTTATCAAAAATGGCTTAGCCGATTTCGATAAAATTTCAATGGGACCAATTTCGAAGTGTATTCTTTCCAATAAAAAAAGAATTATTGAATTCGGACCACTACGAAATAAGTAATGCGTGGTTATACATAAAAATAAAAATATACGCGTCGAATTTTATACCTCCTCCGGTGGTTCGTCGGTCAAAAATCGCCGACGATAAGAAATCGCTTCCATCTTGTCCAAATTTGAATAGTACGCTCGAATTGATGTATACAATTTTACATGACTGTTTTTTTTCTAAAACGGCTCAGCCAATTTTAATAAAAGAATAATGGGAAGTAAAGAATTCGCGAACGAAAGAAAGAACTAAAAAATATATATAAGTTTGTATATATTTATAATAATTTATTAATGAATGAATTTAATTATTTGTTCTACTGCCATTTTTCTGTATATTATTCCAGTGGTAAGGGTAGTGTATTATTGTCTAATAAGGGTTGGGATTGTTCAATAATTGCCGCTGTTACCAGCGTAAGGGTATTTAATATGATGGCACAGTCTGTTAGCATTGCGCGGTTTCCTACCTAGTTGGATATTATTCTAAGTTTGTACAAGAACTTTGGTCGAGGACGTGGGATACTCTATTATACGCAACTAGCAACCCGCTCCGGCTTCGCACAGGTGTCCATCCATCCATCAGCCAAAGGACGTCCACTGCTGGACATAGGCCTCCCCTATGGATCTCCAATAAGACCGGTTGGAAGCGGCTTGGATCCAGCGCGTTCCTGCGGTCTTAATGAGGTCCTTTCACCTTGTGGGTGGACGTCCTACGCTGCGCTTGACGGTACGTGGTCTCCACTCGAGAAATTTTCGACCTCATCGATCATCAGTTCTCCGCGCTATGTGACCTGCCCCAGGCTTCACTATCGTTGATTTAATACTCTGTTGTGACAACGTTTGTTTTGCTTTGATTAGAACAGTCTTAGTCTTTAGACTTTCTTGAGCTAAATCTGGCGAATAGGCTCAATCAAAGTTAATGGCATCTGTGAAGTTAGCTGCAAGCTGCGCACATTCCCTCTCTTTGCGCTGCTGACATATGTATATACTGTGATGCAGTAGATAGGCCGCGCGGTAATGACGGCGAGTTGTTTACACTTAAGCGCGAGATTTATGGTTTTATGACTCGAGCGAGATCAGTCTTTGTCTGGCATCTATTGTTTTTTTTTTTTTGGGTGTTTACGTATTAAAAAACAATAGGAAAGTCTCGAACTTTCAAGTTGTTTACTTGTTTACACAATAGCGTTTATTAAGTTTGAGTAATGTTCTCGTAGGTTCATGGCTGTAGGAAATAACGGATACAAATACGCCGGCCGACCCTTGGGGATCAGTTTTTCGTTTACCGTCGAAGCAAAAACATCTCGTATTCAAGTGTGGTACTAGTGATTGTGAAGTGACTAGTTTGTGTGAATATCAGTGCCAGTGTGAAGTGTTTGTGCGAACCAGTTGTGTCGTGTGTATTGGGATTTTGTGCAATAAGTGCAAAGTGATTAATCGGCGTTTTAACTGATTATACAAGAACCCATCTCGTAACATTACTATATGGGTATTGCTACTGCACAACCGCTCGCCTCGTATTTACAGACGCCATTACATTTGATTCGGCCCATACAGGGTTATTGGTAATCAATGAGTATCTTATTAGAGGCTTATTCTATACATCAAAACTAACAACTTTTGTTCTACGACTTTTCTCAAATATAAAAAAAAATGCTGCTTCATAGAAAAAAATCGTTCACCCCCGACAAAATGTGCGCAACAGCTGTTTTTTTTATTTTCTAGTTTTTACTAAAGTCGCAAAGTCGGTATACAGTAGAAATCATATTTGTTAGAGTACTTTGTCCAAGTGCAAAGTCAAGGTCACTAATATTCAAACCGCCAATCCCTTATCTTCTCATTTGCCAGAAAACTCTTCTCAAGCCTGTGTTATAAAAAGTTACCCAGAATTTGTACAAGTTAGGTACGTTACGGAAAGCATTCCACCTCGACTTTTCCCCTTTATTTCTTGTAACCATCCATCCTGCCTGAATAATATAAAAATCCCGAGTCTTGAAAAACTCTGACGTCCCAACAACAGATGTACAGCCCCGACCTTCAAAGGTAAAGAGTACCTAAACCTTCGAGCAAATATCTACAGAGTTACAGTCCTTAAGTGAAAAATGTAAAAAAATGTCCGAGCGTCGTCACACAATTCATACATGCCGACATAAATATTTACATTAAATTATTCAAAATGACCCGTTTTCTTGAATCTCGACGTTATTTCACTTAATTAGTGCTTTGGCATCGCGCGACGTTGTAGTCGGCTTGCAATCGCCTTACGTCTAATTAAAAAGCCTGCCCACTACGTAGCTTGGACAGGGTTTAAGTTTGGATACTTTTTTTGCACGCTTGTAACTGTATAGATATTTTCTCGAAGACCTAAACGTACAATTAAGTTAGAATAGGGTTAGCCCTGGTTTCAGAGTTTTGAAATCCGCTTGAAGGCCTGTGACACAGCTAAACGGTTAAAACAATTTGGACTTTTACGGTTAAAATTTTACGCATAATCCAAGCCACGGTAGTGCTCAGTTGGAATTGCCACCAGTATTTAAACTTATATTTTAAAGGTAAGTTGGTACATAAAGGTATATTTTATACATAGCAATATCAGATGCGTGACTATTTGTGTTTCATATTTTAAGTCTAATAAATGGGCATACGTTTTATGTACCTACTCGTATAATTATGTTGCTATATTTATTGTATACTATAAACAATGTCACTAAGTTATTGTAATAGTTTTTTAATGCTGTAAACATACCAACCTACATACATACATACCTTTTAATAGTCTATTGTTGATTAGGTACAGGCCTACCCACGAAGCAAGATGTTTTTATTAATACTAAATAACGCGTTAACTAAATGACGCGTTATTGTCTGTGTTAAAAACTACATTAGTCAAAAATAGTAAATAGTCAAAAAGTTAAGCTGAAAAATAATCGGTGGTCTGTAAAGTCATTTTACGGGCGAAAATTTTACGTGACATGTGACAACATCATAATAAAACATTGTTGAAGCTCAGAGCAAATAAAAAAATCAAGAGGGAACGTCGTTGAACAGTTAAGTGAAGCCGGTTTTTTATACATGTGTGAGTGCGTCATTGCTGCACCGCCTTGGTTCGACTGACAAGCCAAGGCGTAGTTTCCTTGTACGTTGATGTGTGTGTAATTATCTTTACTCGGCAAGGCGTAGTTTTGGTCGGCATCACTTGTTTGTTCACAACATTCTCTCTTGTTTTTTTTTTGCTCTGAGTGTTAAAGTAACAACTGAAACAAACCAAACGATTAGGTCGATCGAGCCTTTCTATCGCTTGATCTACGCTCTCGCTTGAACGCTCGACTCAGGTGGAACGTGACACTTTTTCGTGCGTGCAGCCGGCGTTCATTATTTATAAGACGTTATCAAGTCAAAAAAACTTCTAATAGCATATCCACTGTACGCTATCAGTGCTATAAGCAAAATGAGAAGAATCATCGCAGCCTCTACGAAATAAAAACCTTAGATGCGAAGGGATCGCATCAATTCACTATTGAGAGGGTTGAATCAAAACCAACTGAGAAAATTCGTGGCGCTGAGGTGAAGCAAAAGCGATTATAAATGCAAGTGGTCTAAACAAAATTTAATAAACAGCACCAACTTGATTTTTGACAGTTTGACATGGATATATTTAAATAGTCGGAGAGTATTATAACGCAGTGGGCATGTAGTAACTATGATGTAATCTGTGATGTTTATGTGATCACGCTTCTGGGGAGCTCTATTGGTTCACGTTTTTTTGGTGCCTTTTGTTTCCCGGTCTTTTGTATTCGGTTTTATGGTGTTTTTTGTGTGTGTAAGTAAGTATTTGAGAATAATAGGGAAGTCTCGAACTTTCATCTTGTTTACTTTGTCAAACACAATGGCGCTGATATTTCCAGAACTTTTCAACCTGCTACTCTGTTAACAATAGCGATTATTAGATCGAGTAAATGTCGCGACTCGTCTAGTTAATTCGAGACTGTAATGACGGATATAAATACGCCGGCTGACTCTTGGGGACTCGGTGTTTTGTTTACCGTCGAAGCGAAAACATCTCGTGTTCCAGTGCGATTGTGAAGTGACTAGTTTGTGTGAATAAGTGCCAGTGTGAAGTGTTTGTGCGAACCAGTTGTGTCGTGTGTATTGTGATTTTCTTTAGCGGCGTTGTGCACTTTTTGGGATGGGTAAAAAATGTTAATCTCGCGTCAGGACACGTGACCTGATCGAAAATTCGTAAGACGGAGGGAGAGTAGTCCGCCGACGCGGCGTAGACAGGAAGTAATATCCCTCTCTCTTTCTACCGCGCGGCGAAATTATATGCCTGCTACTGCTGTTTCATTTAAGCGGCGCAGGGCGCTTGCGCGAGTGTGCGTGTATTTACCACATAAATGCACAATACCTACACAAGTGGTGAAGTAGTGAGCACGGGCGTAATAATTAGCGACGAAGTGTCATCTGCGGCTTACTTCTCATCCGCCGACTTGTGTGGCGATACCTATATTGCATAATTTGCAGTAACTTGGCAAATGCAGTTGCCTCGGTTTGTGTATGACTCTCCTGCGGTATTTGTCAACAACCGTTAAGGTTTTATGACAACCCTTTTGGGTAAATAATAATTTAATGGGCCAAGTACAGCTTCTGCATAATAAGTCATCGCCACAGTGTCGACGTAACGAAAATAAAGCACCGTCCACACTTGCGGCGAGCGTTCATTACTCAGCGAATTTCGCGCGACCGCGGAAAAAATAAATATTTTTAAATGGCCACCATTTGGCAAGGCTTGGGTGCTAAACATTCGTGGCATTTTAACGAGCTGCAAATTTCTTCTTTAATCTTTTGTTCGTATATTTTGATACGAATATGAATGAATGAGATTTTGGTTATGCGTTTAGACTCGTGAACTAAAGCCGTGGTGGTCTAGTGGTAGTAACACCCGACCTGCAATCGTGAGGTCGTGGGTTCAAATCCCGATCCCGTACCAATGAGTTTCTTTGGAACTTATGTACGGAATTTCTCATCATTGGCTTTTCGGTGAAGGAAAACATCGTGAGGCAACCTGCATACGTCCGTAGAAGAGATTCGATGGCGTATGTGATTCCACCAACCCGCACTGGGCCAGCGTGGTGGATATGGCCCAATCACCCTTCGTGGATAGGCCTACGTCCTGCAGAGGCTGGTACAGTACAGTATAGTACAGTTTAGACTCTAATAGGTCTGGAAGGTAAGTGCAAAAAATGCAACAACTTTCTAAAAGCTGATTTTTTGGTATTAGGTAGTCATGGTGGTGTTCAACAATACCCCGGAGTCAGTCAGCTGGGATGCTTTACGTTTGGTGGGGATACCCGTAACCCATATAAATGAATAGGTGTCTTGCAACTAATTATAATTATAATAAAAGACACTAGATTTCGCGACACAGGTCCGCCTAGTGCGAAATCTAGGGTTCAATAAAAAAGTATTTACTATTTTTACCAATCTTATTTTCAATCTTATTTAATCTTACCAATCTTAATAAAACTTTAATTAAAACAAACAAACAAAATTATTCTAATGTCTGAATTGTGCTTATTGCTGAAATTGCCGATGACAATGATCGAGTTAGCCGTTAAAATTAGTTGCAAAGAATCAAGACAATTAATACATAACATGCGAGACTTACTTCAAGGTCATCATTGTCGGTCCTGTTGGTATGGTATTACTTAACTGCAATTCAGACAGCAAATTCTTGGTGTTGCCAAATATGCTAAGTTTTCGATATTAGATTTAATATACCTAAATAGAAAATTTTTCGGAACATTTAAAAATATTTTTAGCCACTAAGTTTAATTTAGCTTGTACTGTAATACTGTAAAAATTATAATGTATATTTTTGTAAATAAATAAATAAGAAAAATAATTCTAAATGCTGAAAATTAGTGTACAGGTAGATAAGTAATTTAAAAAGAGTTTAACCAGAGCCAATCACCCAAAACATGTAACAGAGCTTTTCAGTTTAAAGTGCTACTTTAATTCAAATGTGTATCACCACCAAAAGCTAAGCATGCCAGCTGACTCAATCTGAGGTATTGTTGTACACCACCATGACTAAACTAATACCAAAAATTCAGCTTAAATTTTAGAAAGTAGTTGCATTTTTTGCGCTTACCTCCCGGACTATGAGTTGTTATATAGTCTGGCTAGCGAAAGTTGATACTGACAAAGCGCGGCAAATTTAAAAAATATCAGTATGGCAGCCCTAAACTGAGAGGGAAACACTTTTTCTCACTCACACAATGTAGCATTGTTACCATACTGCGATTTTGATTCTTCCAAATATTTGGGGGAATCGCAAAAAAAAAACTTTTTTTCAAGCTTTATTTTGTCGTTTTTTTTTCATTACGTTAATTATTTTCTGTTTTTTGACGTTATTATTATGCCAAACTGAGGCTTTGCATTGATCTCCAAATGATCCAAATGATTTCAACGCGTACCTATCTACTTGATTACGATGAAGATTATAATAATATATGAATATAATATACCATATGAATCCTTTTGTTCAGTTAAGTACATGACGTAGGATTGAAAAATGTTTTTAATGCAAGGTAAAATACCCCAATTTAAAGGTAAATCCACGATGGTAGTTGCACCGTGTGTTGTCATTTAAAAAGTTTGCGAAAAATTGCAATATCAACTTTCGTTAGCCAGACTCTAGCATCTGTGACAGACTTACATCGTGTGTAGGTCGTCTGAAGGAATTCGATAAAAAATCACCTACAAAAGTGGTGAAGTAATGAGCACGGGCGTAGGGAACGCGCGAGAGGCATGAGGTTAGCGGGCGGATGTGCGCTGGCGTCTCGTCTATCTGGCTCCCGGGCATACCTATATTTTGCCTCTTGCGCAGTGTTCTGCGCCTAACTTCCCATCCGCCGATTTGTGTGGCGCGAATCATAACTGTATCTACTTTTCCCTTTAAATTATTAATTATTCAAAAGTGATGTGATTCAATCTTTACGGTTGTTGACAAATACCGCTGAAGTGAAGTAATGATCGGTTTACATTATTCCAGTTCAGCAATTGGTTCCAGCGGTGGATTGCAACTGAAATTACGGGATAATCGCTGGACTGGAAACCGGCACTTAAATGCCAGTTTACATTAGTCCAGTTGAAATCCTGCGCTGCGTTTGAATGAAACCACCTCGGGAGTATACCATTTTGAACTAAAAAATATATTTTTATTAAATCGGATCACAATTGGCGAACATATACCTACATACCAAAAAAAAAAATACATGAAGAAGAACATAGTTTTTGAAACCTCTTTTCGGAAGTCGATCAATAAATGTTTTTCGCTAAGGCTAAGTGATTTAACATTAATCCTTTTAACATCAAAAACCGTTCTCGCCACTAAAACCATGCCGCCTTCAATAAGGACCCGCCCGAACTAGGGCAGGTTAAGTGAAATATGGCCCAAGGACGTAAATCGAGAGTTCCACTCACGGATTAATGTCACTGTAGTGTTAACATTTCTAACAGGGTCTTAACCATAGATATTAACAGAGAATTTTGTTTTACCCGGCGCGCTTACTTTTTAATAGTCCACTGCAAGACATATGCCTACCCATGAAAAGTGATTGGGCCACGACGCTAGCCCAGTGCGGGTTGGTGGATTCACATACACCATCGCATTTCATCTACGGACACATTGGTTGCCTCACGATGTTATTTTTCACCGAAAGCTATTGGTGAGAAATTCCATACATACATTCCTAAGAACTCATTGGTGCGGGACCGGGATTTGAATCTACAACCTTCCTTGTAAGGCGGGTGTCACTATCTCTAGACCACCACGACATGACCTCGAGACACATTTGAGAGGGAACTTATGAAAATTACATACTTACCATTATACTTAGTATGCTATTTATATTTCAAGCTGAAATATAAATATGAGTATAATATGAATGAGTATTGCCGGGCGCTATCTTAAACGTTTTTATGAAAACTGTAATATTTTTCTGTCAATATTAATCTTCATGGAAAATATTTTGAAGAGCAATAAAACCTGATTTGGTCATAACTACTTGTTTAATCATTATTAGATTAGAGACATAAATAGCAGCCCACCGTCCGGGATTAGATACTCACTGAAATTGCAAAAAAAGTAATTGGTTCCGTACAAAATTTCATCGACCTGACAATGTAGAATAATAGATTTTTGAAGAGAAAATTTATTCTTTGACTAGGCTTGGTGTAAAAAATGTTAAATTCGCGTCAGGACACGCTATCTTATCGAAAATTCGAAGACGGAGGGAGAATAGGCTGCTGGCGCAGCATTGGAAAGAAAGTAATTTCCCCCTCTCTTTCTACCGCGCGGCGGTAATTAGCCTGCCTGTTTCTGATGTTGCGTTTAAGCGGCGCAGGGCACTTGCGTGAGTGTGCGTGTGTGACATTGTATTTTACCACATACCTAAATGATAGTACTTTATATGTTCGAGTTTTTACTTCCGCCGGCACTCCCGAAGTGCAGCGATGTTTTTTTTTGATTACGGAGTTGATAATGAAAAATACCTTTAAAAGTCCAGGCAGGTTCAACAGTCAGATGAACAAGACACTCAATTATGCACCTCAAAATGCATGTTTACGACATTATACATTTTAAGCAAAGGTTTTGCGCGAATTCCTAATTTAACGGTTTTCGTGTAAACGGCTTTCCTGGTATTTTCTTATATATATTATTAATTTAGAGAGAATACTGTTTTTTTAACACCTTTATGTAAATTTACCTAGTTCTACAGACAAATAAATCGTTGTGTTAAAAAAAAGCTGGACAAGTGCGAGTCAGGCTCGCACATCGAGGGTTCCGTACACACATATAGTTAAAATAATTAAAAACCTGTTTTAGCATGAGCTAATGAAGTTCTTTTTTATGATTCCTTACGTGATACGATTTTCTCACTTTGAATTTTGAACCCTTATTTTGTGAATTTTGAGGCCCTATTTTTCTGTGATTTAAATAAAAATGTACAGTTTTCAGATTTATTCCTATTTGTGTACTCTGAGACAATTCTTCTTGCCAAGTTTCATAGTTCTATGTCAACGGGAAGTACCCTGTAGATTTTGATTTTGTGAGTGTCGAAATATGCGGTTTTTTTACAACATAAACGGCTCTAACTTTTTTAAACGATAACTGACAGTTTTTCTTTTACACAACTGCAAGAGACCATAGATATACGTATACAGTTTAAATTTCAACTCGATATCTTTACGCGTTCCCGAGATAAAGAGTCTTGACATACACACAGACGAACAGACGGACAACAAAGTGATCCTATAAGGGTTCCGTTTATTCCGTTAGGTTTCGCGCACATCTCGCGATATCTGTGGTGCTAACCGACTATAAACCCCGGGTTGAATACTCGGGTGACTTCGTACCATTTTGATATAGTACTTCAATTACTTCCCTCCCTTATATAAATGTTACGTATTGTTACGAGATGGGTTCTTGCATAATTAGTAAAAATTCCTCTTAGCCACTTTTTGCACTTTATTGCACACAATCACTTCACAAAATCAACACGCGACACAATTTATCGAAAAACTATTATATTCTATTTTTAGTACATTTCACCCTTGCACTGATATTCACTCAAACCAGTCACTGAACACACTTTGACAGTCACTGATCACGAGATGCTTTCGCGACAAAGGTGTGAATTACTGTCGATAGAATGCGGCGTTGTTCTATTTATATCTGACTAAAAGTTGCCTCAAAATCTCTAGAATAATCGACGCTATTGTGTTTGATAAAGCAAACAACCCGAAAGTTCCGAAGTAATGAGGAGATTCGCAGACAAACTAAAGTCACTTACCGACATACGAGTAGCCCAGTGGTATAGCAAATCAAATTCGCAGAGGGCACATCTAGGTATTGAAAAGTGGGTGGAAAATGGGGCCTAAAGTTCTCAAACGAAGACCGCGTACCTATCAGTAACGGTAGCGTAGGACTACTACCGATTAGGTGGACCAACGGTATAAAAAAGACCGCAGGCCGTCCTACTCATTAAATAAAAAATTACCTAATCTCACGAGTACAAAACGCCATAATTATCTGCTTAGCATATTAATAGATATTAAAAAATAACCAAAGCAATTTTTGTTCCGAAATCAACACAAGCTTTCCTTTACACAACGCTTAATCCCAAAGGAAAATCTTTTACTTATACCATCCCAAAACTTCAAAGCTTTATATAAAGAGCCGTAAAGTCATAAGTTTGTACATTTTTTCCTTGTCGCAGTAAAACGGAACGATTTCGCGGAACATTTGGTTTCATTTCCATATCTTGTAATTGCTCCTTGGGTACTCGGGCTGTGGTAGCGCTGTATGTGATGACACAGTGCTGTGATGGCAGTAGGGTAAGTAAGTAAGTTCGTAGGTATAGGCCAGGTGGCTAACTTTGGAGCTAGACCGAATTAAACATCTTGGCAGCTGTGACCATGGGCTAGAATCTTAGAAGAAAAAAATCGTCCTTATATTCTACCATGACAAATGGTAATTTGCATTTTGACTTTCCAAATTACATTCTCTATGCCCATTCAAGGCTGCTCGAGTTGCAAATGTCAAAGTCAATCGATCTTTTCCGTTAAAATTTTCAGCAGTTTCGGTGCTAGATTTTTTAAAGTATTATCACAGTTATTGTGTTAGTTATGTAAAGTGTTCGTGCTTATCGTCTCCACTGAACTGTTACAAAACCACCAATCAATTGTGTTTTATGCGTTTGTGTTCATACATTGGTCTTTGAGTGTATTTTTGCTGTAAATCGAACTACAACTGCAGGCGAAGCAAAATTAGGATACAAAGTATTCCAAATAGTTAAAAATGATTCAAGTGTGTGTCTACTATCAATAATAACTGTGCAAAACTCAAAAACCTTATCTTACAAAAGTTAACCTAAAAATGTCCAAAGAAATTAATGTGAATGATGAATAAACTTCTTATAAAACTAAATATTGTCCTACTATGAAGTACCCTACTTCATAGTAGCACCATACTTAGCAGTAGCACCTACGAAGTACCCTACTTCATAGTAGCACAATATTTAGTTTTATTTATTGATTAACTTTTTATTGGTAGGTTTTAAAAATTATATATAAACTTAATTAGAGAATTAATAAATATTTATGAAGCCAAAAAAGTAATGTGGCCATTTTGGTCGCCATGTTTTAAAAAATAAATAAATGTCAATCTCTAAAATACCGGCCCGCTATTGGTTGTTCGTAGATTCATGTTTGATACGTAGTATCTATAGTAGTCTGTGGCTGTGACGTTAGCTTCTAGCTGCGGGAAATCCAATCCTTGACAGCTGTCAAGTGAGCTTCTGTCAGGATTGGGTTTTGCGCAGCTTGTAGCTACCATTACAGCCGCCAAGAAAGTGGATTCCGCCTAAATCAGGGATTTTATATACGTCCTGCCGGGCTAGTATGCGCGCCACGAAATATTTCTTTAGTAGTGTCAGAACGAAACAACGTTATGGCCAAGTATAAATCTGTTACGTTTTCACACGTCGAAACGAGTTCTATTCGTGGCTTTTCGTTGTCGCATGCTTGACTAGCTGGAGGCGCCTCAAGTTGAAATGACAGTGGGCAAAACAACATTAATTGTAAGTACTTATTGGCGTTATTAATATCGAGTTAAAATTGGCAAAAAAATCACGGTTTTTGTATTTTTTTTTTATTCCTTATAACGCAAACCGCGTTTGACTACATACTGCCTGATGTTGACCAGATATGCGGTCTAGGGTGTAGCACGCTAACCTAGAAGACACCTATTTACTCGGGATTTGAAGACACCCACGTTGTACTTTAGCGGGAAGACAGACCCAGGCAAAGCGTTCCACATTCCGGCTGTTCGTATGAGGAATGAGGATTCGAAACGCTTAGTTCTAACGCGCGGAATGTCCACCATAAAAGGGTGGCGCTTTGGTCGCGTCTGTCTAGCCGCACGATACAAAAAAGGGGCAGGTGGGATCAGATTGTGCATGTGCAACTCTTGGGCGCACTCTCCGAAGTGAATCCGATAAAAGGATGAATGTATGAAATATTTGTTCTATTTTATATTTAGTTTGTTGATATAGCGGCAACAGAAATACATCACTTGTGAAATTTTTAACTGTGTATAACGGTTAATGACATATAGCCTGGTGATACACAAATTAACGAACGAGCGGACGGACAACAGAGTTTTAGTAATAGGGGCCCTTCTTTACCCATTGGGCACGGAACCCTAAAAATTGCATATCGATGTATTTATTAGGTGAACTTTTGTACGTAAATGCAACGGGTGAAGTCGGTTGCGCTTTAACATAAAATAATGATATCCAAATGAAATGAAATATTTATTCCACTAAAATACAGTACATATAAATGGTGTTTCAGATTGATTCGTTCCTTCTATTTGCCATTTACTAGCATGTGAAAAAGCACTTAAGTAAATAATAAAGTTATAACAGAATTATTCCTAAAATTAATCGCAAATCATGTCAAAGTACGGTAAAATTCAATAATTTACAAAATGAAATAAAATAAAAATAATAAGTCGAATTAAATAATAAACATGTTGAAATCAAATAAATTAATAAATGTTATAGATTACGCATTATTAAAAATTCGTTTATTCTATGGAAACATTTTTCTATTAGCCATGTCTTAAGTTTATTGCGAAACATTCCATAAGGGAGTTCTTTCAATGATACAGGTAATTGGTTATATAAGGTGACACACATGGCATAACAGTTCTTTTGAAATAATGTCAATCTAGGCCGTTGTTCAAAAATTAACCTTTTCCCATATTGCAAAAGGCTTAAAAACCGACGAATCCGTCTGGTATCAACCCCAACTATGTCTGGGCTTTGGAGGCGGATTTCAGAGGTCTCCGGACGGCGCTGGAATCCTTGGCGAAGATTTTAATGATAATTAGAATTGGGACCGTGGAAAAATGCCGCGTTACCCCAGATTGCAGGTAAATATTTTCATTACCCCAAAATGTGAGCTTGTACGCGTTATCGTGCAAAAATGTTGGAAATTCACCGGTTTTAGAAAAATATGTTAGCAATTTTAATAGACGGTCTTTTGTGTTAGTATATTATTACTATGCTACTATGGTTTCGTATGAAGTGGTTATGAATAAATAAGTGCGATCTATAAGGATATGACAATATTTTATACACGCGGCTTCGCCCGCGTGGTATTTTTATTTATGCGTATCCCATGGGAAATTTTTTTCTGGGATAAATATGTCATTTCTCCTATCAAATTGTGACATAAATCAAGTAAATCCGTTGCTCCGTTGCTGCGTGAAACAGGAACAAACCAATAAACCAACAAACACTCTTTCGGATTTATAATATGAGTAAGGAAATGATGACGGATTACATATTAAATATTCAAATTACAGCAAAAATACACGTTAACTACTATTTACAAATTGAACTACATTATGTACAATAGAATTATAAAGAAATAAGATACATAGAAAAACATTAAAAACATATTTACAAAACAAACACGCCGTCCAGACCAGCAGCGTGTGCTGGCCGCGTTACCTCGCTGAATCGCAAGGCTCAGGCTTTGAGCGAAGCGAGCGTACGTGCCAGCTCTGGGGTTTCCGGAGGCGAGGACCAACCTTTTTGATAATGCTTTACAAAAGCTTTTTGTGTCGGATGACCACGGGCCCAAAGTTTCCACACCTAACGCAACAAATTCGTAGTGTGCGTTAAGCTATGAATACTTTGACGGATTGCATAGTTATTTAGTTACTACGTGTCTAACTAAGTACCTACGGAACATTCGGGAACGACCCACATGGAATGAGTATAAATTAGAAATTGTTAGGACCGCTGTAAATCCAACATATGAAAGATCATAAAAATTGTCCAGCCGTTCTAGACTTATACAATGCGGATAAATAATTTTAATTTAACAAAAAAGTTGAGTTTTTGCATGTAAAAAATGTGGGCAAATTTCAAAGTGAGTTACCATATTATGTCGTGTATCTTTTATTAGCAGAAGCTAAAACAAGTGTTTAATGACGATGATTTATAGGTAGCGTTCGTAGCGTAGTTTGACTAAAGGCCGAAACACACACACGGCGGGCGCGGGTCGGGTGCGGGTCGGGCGCGGTGCGGGGCGGCAGTACGGCGTGTCTTTTAGTACCTGTTTGAATGGACGACAACACACACAACGCGCCCGTCCCGCGCCCGACCCACGCACGCGTTCTGTGTGTTGTCGTCCATTGAAACAGGTACTAATAGACACGCCGGACTCCCGCCCCGCACCGCGCCCGACCCGCGCCCGCCGTATGTGTGAATCGGCCTTTAGTGTTTGTCAGCGCGATCACCAAAATAAAGCAACGTTTCGCATGGTCAGTATTTGGATGGGTGACCGCGGGTGGCATTTTCCAACTGACCGCTACCGTGGCTCGGATAACACGTTAAATTATAGGTCCCGGTTGTTATAACCGTTTAGCCGTGTCAGAGGCCTTTAAGCGGCCTAAAAACTCTGACACCAGGGCTAGGCACCTGGCATATACTTACGAACTAACTTACAAAAAACTTAAATTTCAACAAAATTTAAATAATATTTCATAAACAATTATAAGTCTAAAAATTATTAAAATTAACCTACTGATAGCTAAAACTTATACTAAAATAAAAATATAAAACTAATCTAAAAGCCCTGCGGCAGAGGATAACGGGAGACGTTAATAGTTTTTGATTATTTTTACGACAATTTATTTTCCGTTTATGACGATAAGTATATGTTATCGTATGTCTAGTAAGGCCACTATTTTTTGTTTATGTCAGTTCATATCCGTGCAAGGTTACCTGGAAGAAATCGCCATGGGTGATAAGGCCGCCACTTTATAATCATATTTTTGTCGTATATGTGTAAATAGTGTTTATTTTTCAAATTGTGGTTGTAAATAAACAGTTTTGTCTATATATTTCATTTTTAATATATATATATATGTGAAAAATGAAATGATTTCCCCCTCTCATCAATTCACTTATGGATTTCGTGAAATTTCCGGATTTCGTCCGGAACCTGCCGTCGTCGAGTCTTAAGGTATGATTCCAATCTACGGAATTCGAGTTCGGAATCATACCTTTACTCGCACTTCTGTGTTCTTTTTAAATTTAATTAAATACTAATCACCATCGCTCAGGATTACAAATGACATATGGCCTTACTTCGGCCCATATTGCCTAAATAAATCATATATTATAATCATATTCCATTAAAAAAACAAAGATGATAAATT
The DNA here is from genome assembly GCA_949316475.1 of Hypomecis punctinalis. Classification (NCBI taxonomy): domain Eukaryota; kingdom Metazoa; phylum Arthropoda; class Insecta; order Lepidoptera; family Geometridae; genus Hypomecis; species Hypomecis punctinalis. The sequence continues at coordinate 4,259,148 of OX438809.1, forward strand.
TACCGACAAAACGTTTTTTTTGTGTTTTCTAATGCAACGATACTGATATTAAACATTTATTTACCCTAAAGAACAGTTGGGTAATAACAACAAAATAAAAATGGTTCACAGTATAATTTCTGATTTACAAAACTCTTCATTGTATCGCCAAAATAAATATGTTTTCGCTAAGGGCCTTCGCAAACGCGCGTCTTGCTACAGCCATAAAACGCTGTCACCGAGCTGTGGACGTCAATTTTTATCATTTTGTCGATCTTTGCTTGTGTTACTTTCCAGTTGCGTATGAGCACCGTTATTGGCTCCTTAAAGCCGTTGCCTGACTAGTGTAACTGAAGCCTGATTCTGCTTCTAAGTGCGGTGTTTTTTCGATGAAACATCCATTTTTGGTGCCAAAAGGGCTAATTTGTCGCTATTATAGATATACATATATGTTAAAGTGGCATAATTAATTGCCTACTATCAAAGGTTTGGTTGTAGTTTTGAATTGGTTGTGATTGATTGTGTCATGTCGGTGCAATAGTTTTAAGTATTTTCGCTAACAGAATGTGTCATTACAGCTGACTTAAAAGTCGACAATAGAAGAAGAAAAACTGACCACTGGCAAGTTACGCTTGCAATATTCTCAAACGTATTAGTACAGCATCAATTGTTTATTTTTAATGAGTAATAACAGAATGAATCTTTGAGCAAGTTCAGTTTGACGTGAATCTCAAGTTTATCCAGTAAACATTTTCGACAGAGTAATGTAATGAACGAAACCGAAGCTGTTCACGAAGATGCTACATGTTATTACCAGCGACAAAAAACAAGCGGTGGCTGGACTATATGGGAAATTTTAATGGCAGCGTTTGTGGCTGTGGCGGCACGCCCGTCTGCATTGGCACTAAAAATGTATTCGCAAGAGCCGAGAAAAGTCATCGCTCGCTGCGTAATCTCGCTGAAATTCTTTAGGAATTCATCCCGACACGGCCATCCTGAATTCTTTTATTCAGATGTCATATCTTTATCTTCTCCTTTGTAAATAAAAGACAAAAGGGGTTTTATATTTGGCGGCATTACCGTAAAGAGTTTGCGTTATTGTCGACGGTTTTCGAATTTGTTTTATGGGGTATGGGAAGGTGTAGGAGTGGCGTAAAATGTTACGACAATCTCAATTTCGTGATAACACATGCTGTCTTATGTTTTAGTGTATAAGGCGGGTATTCGAGAGACATGTTTTTATGAATTGCAATGCGATTGAATTGGGTTGCTTACGAAATCATTCTTCTGGTTGTTGTTATTTCTATTGCTTCTAAATCTATAATGTGAGATGTTCGCTCTTAGATTCAATGAAAAAATATGGTATTGTAAGTTTGCTAGACATTGTCAAGGAAAAAACCGGACAAGTGCGAGTCAGGCTCGCACATCGAGGGTTCCGTACAAACACGACGTTAAAATAATTGAAAACCTATTTAAGCATGTGCTAATGAAGTTCTTTTATATGATGCGATTTACTCACTTTGAATTTTGAACCCATATTTTGTGAATTTTGAGGCCCTATTTTTTGAGATTTAAATAAAAATGTACAGTTTTCAGATTTATTTCTATATGTATACTCTGAGACAATGCTTTTCGCCAAATTTCATAGTTCTATGTCAACGGGAAGTACCCAGTAGGTTTTGATTTTTGTGAGTGTCGAAATATGCGGTTTTTTACTACACAAACGGCTCTAACTTTTTAATACGATAACTGAGAAGTTTTTATTTTACACAACTACAAGAGACCATAAATATACGTATAAAATTGAAATTTCATATATTCCCGAGATAAAGAGTCTTGACATACACGCAGACGGACAGACGGACAACAAAGTGATCCTATAAGGGTTCCATTTTTTCCGTTTGAGGTACGGAACCCTAAAAAACAAGCTTATATTATCATTAACGAAAACAGAAGAGGAAAGATGTTTGGTCACATTGACCCCGACGACATGAGAATCTTGTGAAAATCAAAATAGAAGAAAAGATAGAAGGAAAGAGAGGAAAATGAAGACCACGCAGAGCATTTCTAGACCAAATTAAAGAAAAAGCAGACGTCGTGTCGTACAGGGAGGTGAAAACGCTAGTCGAAGACCGCGATACATGGAAGTTGCTCCACCGACAAGAGCCGCGCTCTTAAATTATGATGATGATGAAGTTTGCATACATCTTTGTATCCTTATGCATGGTTTCGTAATATTGAGTTACACTGTTAAAAAATTGTGAATTTTGTTATTTAAGAATTAAATAATACAAAAAATACAAGAATAGTGAAGAGAAACAAGTCTTTTCACAGTGTTGGCAAAGTTCCAGAAGCGCCTTATAAAATCACCACCTTTCATGTCATGTGACTTTACGCTTTAACTAAGATTTATAGACAATAGACAGTTCTTTATTAAGGCAAAAATAAAATTAAACAAAACCATAAAGTAAACAACACAGCAAAACAAAACAAAATAAACAACATAAACAATTAATCTTAATTAAGTAATTTAAGATTTGGCGGAATTGCTACACTATTTGTAAAATTTAAACGGATGTAATAATATTTCACAGTATTCTTGTGAATATAATGATAAGCATGGAAAACTGGCGTTTTCGTTTTGGTATATTTTTGGTCTACTCGGCCTGCATTCAAAGCCGAGGATCGAAGGAAGTAATAAGAAAAAAAAAACACCTCATAGAGGGATAATTAAACTTTCGCAATTTGAACACATTATTCTTATGCAGGGTTATTGATGATCAGATAGCATCCTTTCAGGTGCTGAAACTGTACATCAAAACTAACCACTTTTGATCTGCGACTTATGTCAAAACTCAAAAAACTTCTCCATACATTTTGTCGAGGGTGAACGACATTTTTTATGGAACAGCATTTTTTTGAGATTTCACTAAAGTCATTGAACAAAATTTGTTAGTTTTGATGTACAGAATATGCCCCAAAGGGTATTGCGGCGTTTGGCCCCGCAATTCAGACCACGAGGTGAAAAATGATGCTATTTAATTACCTATAACCCTCTAAATACTTCGAGACTCATCGCGCACTGAAAAACGCGTTAAATACATACCTCATTACTCCAACGTTTCGGCCAAGTAGCATAACGACCATGGTCCTGGAAGAAATCGCTTAAAGCGATAAGGCCGCCAGTTAGAAACCTATAAATTGTACTGTTTTGTCCCTGTAATTTGTTTTTTTTTTATGTAATGTGGTTGTCTAATAAAGTGTTATTGGTTGTTTGTTGTTTTTTCATGGGTAGACTAAAGGTAACAACTCGTAGCAACTCGGTCGAAACGTCCGGATAATAGGGAGGTATTTATTTAACTCTTGTTGATTAGTTCTGTCGCGTTGTCCACAGACCGTCTGATAAAGACCTAAAGGTCACTTTTTGCCATTCAAAATATAAGACCTTTTTCACTGATCTTATAAATGGATACGACCTTAAGTTATAGACTTAAGACAACCTTTCATTTTGGTAGAAGTGGCATAAAAAACCTATCAATAACCTTAACCTAAGGGCGACATTTGAAGGCCTAGGTAACATGTCGTAAACTTCGCCCATACACTTAGGGTAATGTTCACCCTTTCACCATATTGCATACCACACAAGGCATTTTGTTCGAATATATCGAAAAATATTTTACGCCCCTTTTTATGACAGCCAAAAGGGCTGTTTAGAGATGTGCTAGAATGACTTATTCGAATCTATAGTTCAATCTAGAATGACTTATTCGAATATGTAGTTAAATTTTACATAACGAGCGAACATAGACGTATCTATAATTACTGTCGTTTAACTCTGCACGAAATAAAACTCTTGTTTGATCTAATAGGCCAGTTGACTAAAAAATATAGTTAGTCTGTAAGATAGTTAGATTAGTCTGTCATCAAAACATATTATACACGTATTTTTTTATTTTGTCATTAAACAAAAAAATATGAAGAAATGGCCCGTTAAAATATCGCATAACGTCACGATCACGACTAGCTATACTTTTCACCAAGAAGTGACGTCATGACCCCACTCCCGAACTTTGACCAGCCCCTCTACCGCCTAAGCAATAGCAATCGTAATAGCAATCGTTTATGACTTCATTTTAGTCATTTGGCACCGCCTATGTGACGTTAGCCATCAATTGCTTTGCGCGGATTGCGAAAGCAATCGTTGAATGAACAACTTTGATGGCTAACGTCACATAGGCGGTGCCAAATGACTAAAATTAAGTCATAAACGATTGCTATTACGATTGCTATTGCTTTAGGCGGTAGGGGGGCTGGTTTATCTTTGTTATTTATCGTTTGATTGACAAAAGAAAAAAAAGTGTACAATATTTTTTGATAATCTAGCTAACAGATTAATTACAATGATATTTTTTGTTTATACTCTGTCATAATGCCTATTATGTTATATAATGCGATTAGCTCAGGATCGAGGTCACAGTAAAAAGAGGCCTAGGTATACCCAGCAACCCAGCAACAACAGTGCAGCTATGCCCAGCAGTGGGATAAAGGAGGCTGTGGGTGATGATGATTTTAAAAAAAAGTACCAATACAAGGTCAGCGAACAGAATTTATAAACTACTTTGCTTCCTGTTTTTCACAATTTTTTTTTTGTTAGCTTATTGTCAGGCTTTTTATACATGATCTCTGATGAGGCGGGTGCGTGGCAGCGTCAACAGCTACCTAGGAGTAGTGGCAGATGGGCCATTTCTTAACCACTTTTTGAACAAACATGTGCTGCCTTGGCGGCCCTGTTTGAAATAAAATATAATTAGGATTAGGTATATGTCATTGTCCGTGTTAAATTACATTTTATTTTGTATACATTTAATGTGACATTGTAGGGTAACATTGTAATTTAATTTTACTCTATGGATTTTGTGATCTGAAATAAACTTATCATTCTATATTCTATTATATTACTAAAATACGCCGATTGGAAGCTATTACCCACGGCCTTTTTACGTCACTGCTGGGTTGTATGTATGTCTATGTAGTCATTAACTATGACATTTTTCATTTACTATTTACTAGTTTTACCCGTGGCTTTGTCTGCGTAATATTTTGGTTTTTGTTCCGTCCCATAGAAATATTTTAGTTTTTGGGATTAAAAATACTTTGTGATAGGTATACTTTCCGGGTTTTTAAAGAATATATGCAATAAATCAAATCTATCTCTTCCTCTGTTGCGTGAATTAGTAAAAAACAAACCAAAAAATACACTTTCGGATTTATAACATTGGTAAGTATAGTAATAGGGCCTATTCTGTGTATAGTAAGTATGCGGTGATGCTCGATTTTTTCATTCGATAGCTTTGTGAAATGGCGCATCTCTAACGCCATAAAAAGTCGTTCGCACTTTCGACTCTGGAAGGTCAAGATTATAAATCAAAGTGAATGGCGAGTCGGAACTGCGAGTCGATATGTTTGCCGCCTTGCCGCTTCAAACGTTGGCTCAAGAACGGCTTTTGTTCAGAACTATCTTGCAACCATAATTTTCGAGCCACTTCTTATAGCCCAAGATCCCACCGCAAGAACATCCCGCTCATAGCGGTTCAAACCAATTTTTTACGTAATTATATGAATATGAATATTTAAATAGGGTTGCCTTGCGAAATTTGGCCGCTAGTGTTTGAAATTTAATAATGTTTAATTAATATATACCTTTATAGAGAACATATCCTTCATTTGTTTTTTATATAAATGTATTGAGTTGGAGAACACATAATTATAAACCAGGTTGCCTTGCGAAATGTGACCGCAAGTTTTTTTGATTGAAAAAGTTTGATTGTTACTGGACAAAACATTTAATTTACTTGTTTTTAGATACATTAAGAAGCTTAGAATATATTTATACAAGGTTGCCTTGAAGAAAAAATATAGTTATACAAGGTTCCAAAGTAAACTCTTTTCAATAAAAAAAGAATTATTGAAATCGGACTATAAAAAATACTATAAAAAAAGTTACGCGTCGAATTGAGTACCTCCTCCGGTCGTCGTTCGAAAATACAAATGAACTAAAAGTGAATTACAGTAACACAGAAATACATTGAAACATATCTACTTTCATCAACGAATAAACTATTAATTTGTAAAAGTCTAGTCCCAAGTAGGGTATGATTTATCGAAAGCCACCCCCAAGGGGTGAAAAGCTGTGCAACGGGCGGAATTGACCCCACAATGGAGTATTTTCATAGAGGTATTTAATTTAATAGAGAAGGTGATTCAGACATTTAACTATCAGGATTTTAATTTTTAAATACGTTACAAACAGGTTTCTTAGGATTTTATGAATGGCACAATATGCTATCCTATTCCATTCAGTTAGTCGCTAAGACTTCGCTGGTTATAGGACTAGAAAAGTCTAGTGCTGATCATAGGCTTACCTACAAAAGGCAATATTCAACAACTCTAGACGGCAGGATTTACATTCGAATTTCTCAACGGGGAATTCTGTCCACCCATCCTATGAATTTTCAATAAGATCAAATTGGAAGGCGATTGCATCTAGCGCGTTTCTGTGGTCTTAAAATTATATCGTTAGTCCACCTAATCCGTACACGTCCTACGCTGAGCTTGCTAGCACGTGGTCTTCGTTCAAGTACTTTACAGCCCCATCGGCCGTTCGTTCTACTACGTGCTCTGCCCACTGCCATTACAATTTGCTAATCTGCTGGACTATCCATCGGTAACATTTTTTGCAGGATTTACATATTTGTATTGTGTTGTACCAATCTTTCTAATAGTTCACTGCAGGACGTAAGCCTACCCATGAAGGGTGATTGGGCCATATCCACCACGCTGGCCCAGTGGGGTTGGTGGATTCACATACGCCATCGAATTTATTCTACGAATGTATGAAGGTTACCTCACGATGTTTTCCTTCACCGAAAAGCCAGTAGTGGTAAATTCCGTACATGAATTCCAAGGAATTCATTGGTACTAGACTACGATTTGAACCCACAACCCCACGATTGTAAGGATTTAAATACAACATCGAAATTCTCAAGCCAAGTCACGGGGCATTACTAACCATGGATCAGGTCGTTGGAAATAAATATTTTTGAATTGAATTGAAATACAGGTCACGTCACGTAAAAAGAGCGTTAGAATTGAAGCTGTGCACAGTGCCTAACTCCTATTACCTGAGCAATAAGATTTAAATCTCCTTGAGCGCAGCTTCAATATGCATGATGACTAAAAAAATATAAGTCCCTCAGATAAACTATTTACAAAAATATTGGACACGTATTTTTTCTTTTGTCATTTAAACAAAAATTGATAAAGATATAGCCCGTTAAAGTTCTCGTGACATCACAAGTGCCATAAAAATATATAGACTTCCATGAGAGAAGTGAAGTCAAGACCCCCACTCCCAAACTTTGACAAGGTATATCTTTGTCGTTAGTTGTTTGATAGGCTATAGAAAAAACACGTGTCCATTATTTCTGAATAGTCTAACTCACACTAATTATAATAATGGTTTTTTTTATGTCATAATGTCTATTATAGCGTTATTTTTACGTATTGTGACGTATACTGTATCAGCCTTTTTTTTTGATAGTCCACTGCAGGACGTAGGCTTACTCACGAAGGGTGTTTGGACCATATCCACCACGCTGGCCCAGTACGGGTTGGTGGATTCACATACGCCATCGAATTTCTTCTACTGACATATGCAGGTTGCCTCACGATGTTTTCATTCACCGAAAAGCCAGCGGTGTTAAATTCTGTACATAAATTCCAAAGAACTCATTGGTACGGGACCGGGATTTGAACCCACGACCTCACGATTGTAAGGCGGGTGTCACTACCACTAGACCACCACGGCTTTACCGACGTAGTTATAACCAGGTCTTAAAATACATGTCTATGGGTGTATCACGACTAATGATCCACTAAGTACGATCAAATGGGTTATTCGGGAAATAGATAGCAGTTTATAGGTTAAATGGTAGTAGTTTACTAGGTTAAGACGAGCTAATGGTGAATTATTCACAAGTTTCAAGGCTTCATCAAGTTTCGTCGACTACGCAACAAAAGAAAATTGCCTATTCGTACATGAGAATCAGTAATTACAGATAAGTTTTATAGTTTTGGTATTGAAAGTAGAGAGTAGTTTTTCTAGCTACACGATTAGAGTTTTTCTCGTTACCTAATTATATGATTAGTTCATTTAATTAGGTATGACTAGTTTTTCAACTTTCGCGATTTGAATACATTATTATTATATACTACGGGACTAATCGCGCACTAAAATTACGAGATAAATAAATACCTCCTCATCCCGACGTTTCGGTCGAGTTGCATCGACCGTGGTCACGGGTAATTTTAGTGCGCAATTAGTCCCGCAGTATATGATAATAATGACTAGATTATTCTTTACCTAGTTATGTTTCCGACTAGTTTTTTAGGGTCCCGTGCCCAAAGGGTAAAAACGGGACCCTATTACTAAGACTCCGCTGTTTGTCCGTCTGTCTGTCTCCAGGTTGTATCTCATGAACCGTGATAGCTAGACAGCTGAATTTTTCAGAGATGATGAATTTCTGTTGCCGTTATAACAACAGAATAAAATTAATATTTAAGGGCCCATACAACGAACCTGAATTTTTAACCGTTTTTCGCTCGATATTAATAATGGTAACAGGTAGAAGCTTGAAATATTCACAGAATGTTTAGGTGTATATACAATTGAATCCTAAATAATTAAATTAAATTAAAATAAAATAAATATTTAGGGGGGCTCCCATACAGTACGGAACCCTGCGAGCGCGAGTCCTACTCGTACTTTGCCAATTTTTTCTAGTATGTCGTAAAATGTCCACCAACGTGCTGAGCTAGTAATAAGCACCACGGAATATTTTTTTCGACGTGGCAGAACGAGACAGAGTTATGGTGAAGTATATATCTGTCAATTTCTCACACGTTGCCTAAACTCTTTACGTGGTCGTATGACAAGCTAGTAGGTAGACTGACGATTAAATTAGGACTGCAGGAACGCGCTGGTTGCAGGCCACTTCCAACCGTCTTTATTGTAAATCCATGGGGCAGGCTATGTTCAGCAGTAGACGTCCCACGGCTAATGGATGGATGTTTATGTTTGTTTAACTGTTCCCTTGTTGTTTGTCGTCGTTTCAAACATAAGGCTTCCACAGTTACTGCTGGACATAGGTCTCACCTATAGACCTTCAATACTTAAGGCCTGCTGGAAGCGGCTTGCATCCAGCGCGATTCTCTCTATGCTTGATGGTAAGTAGTCTCCATTCAAAAACTGCGGCACCATTGGTTTTCTGTTCTACAAACAATTCGCCCTACCCACTGCTAAAGTAAAGAGCTACTGTAAAAAATATTTATAGGTATAATAAAGAAACCATATAAATTCCCGAATCCTGTTTAAAAAAGAAATTTGTTCTGTACCAAAAATTCTTGTATTTACGATTTACAAGCTACAAGCTATAGCTCGTATTTCTACGAGACTTGAGATAGAGCTCAAGTCGCGCGAAAAGATTCCTTATAACAGGGGTTATTCTCGTAATGATTCCAACACTGTACACCAAGTTTGCCGAACACATTCCATAGGTAATATGAATGTTTTTTTTTTCGTCAGTGACTTTTCGTTCCCCTCTTCCATCAAAAAAGGGGAAATTTGGTGTCGCACTATTTATCTGCTATTTTTTTCTAGCCCACAACGATGGAAATGAAATAATCTATTTATTACTAATTATAGGTTCTATCGAATAATAAATATAACATTACAGAAAAATGGCCATTTATCGGTAATAGGACGTCTACTGCTGGACATAGGTTTCCTAAAACCTTGCATTTGCTGTCGTAAAATCTTGATGTTGTCATCTGTCGTGGGTTTGACATCCTACGCTGCGCTGAGCAACAAATCATACTAATATTATAAATATGAAAAGTTTGTTGGTTTGTTTGTTTGTTGATATGTTCCTCTTTCACGTAGCAACGTATCAACTAATTGATTTGATATTTGGCCTCAGACCAAATAAAAAAATAAAGACAGAATATTGTGAACAAACAAGTGAGGCCGACCAAAACTACGCCTCGGCGTGTGCTGACAATTACACACACATCCAGACTATGAAACTATGAAATAAACTATGAAACTACGCCTTGGCTTGTCAGTCAAACTATGGCGGCGGAACAGCGACGCACTCACACATGTATAAAAAACCAACCTCACTTGACAGTTCAACGACGTTCTCTCTGGATTTTTTTATTTGCTTGATTATTTGCTTTTTGGCATGGATATAGTTCAAGGGCCGGAAAGTGACATAGGCTACTTTTTATCCTGAAAAAATAAAATGTTCCTGTGGGATAACACAGAAGTGAGAATACCACGCGGACGGAGCCGTGGGCAAAAGCTAGTAACCAAATAAATCAACAAACACACTTTTCGATTTACTGTTAGGATGTTTATCTTTTAGTCGCTATCCTAATGATGTTTTTTTTTCTTTTACAGGTAAGAAAAACATTCTTCTAAAATGTTATTCCGGCAACGACTCAGTTCAAATTGAAATTTAGCGTATTGTAAATGTTTGTGGAGAGATCGCTGTTCCCCGAAGCACTAGCAGTAAGTTTTAGTTTAAAATTATGTAATTAAAATGTACAATTATTACTATTAAAGTAAGTAAGTTCTTATAGGTCAGGTAGCTGCCTTGTTGTCAGTTTATGAGCCGCCTGAAGGGTTCTGACATGATTTAACAGTTAAAAAACCCAGGACTAACGATAGGTATGACGACTGCGTGAAAAAAAAAAAACATTATTATAATTAGTCCGTAAGTCAGATTATCAAAAAATAATGGACACGTATTTTTTGTTTTGTTAATCAAACAACAAATAACAAAGATAAACTTTGTCATAGTTTGGGAGTGGGGATCGTAACGTCTTACAGAAGTCTATATATTTGTGTGGCACTTGTGACGTCACGTGAAACTTTGACGGACTGTATTTTCATCAATTTTTGTTTAATCGACAAAAGAAAAAATACGAGTCTAATTTATTTTGATAGTGTATCTGAGGGATTAATTTTTTTTTTAGTTTACCATTCAAACGCTCCGTGTGTAGTAAACAACACAATTCGTCGCGCGAACTTTCTGGAGATATGAAACTCCGATCCGACAACACGACCGTATTACGTTTTCTTCATTTGATGTTATTTCCGAAGCTAAAAATCTTTCACATAGTAAGGGTGCTTTTACTTTCATAAAATATCATATTGCGCACTTACTCGTAACATGCGACGTTGATAAACGATTTGTATGGATTTATGCTTGTAAGATATTATTGAAACTATTATTTGTGTATTACATTTTGACTGACGCTACAGCAATGTTTCATTGCTACGCTTACAAAGTTACCACTACAAAAAAACTATATTGAAACACGGCTACGTTACGTTATAGCTGCTACAGAACTGCTACAAGAACTGTGTAGCTGCTATCTAATATCGGCTACGATTTAAGTGCTACAGATACTCCACAGCTATACATACACAATGTGTACACATTTACAGTGAACGTGCTACAACCGTAGCAGTGCCACATATGAGCTATAAATACGTAGCAAGCACTGTAGCTATACTACGAGCACTAAGTCGGCTACGTTGCAAGTGCTTCAAGCGTAGGCTACAAGCGTAACATGCTACGCTTGAAGCGCTACAGCTACGCTGTAAGCGCTACATGTACGTAGCAAACACTGTAGCTACACATCAGGCACTATCGGTTATGCGGCTAACCCAGCCGATAAGCAATTTCAAATGACATTATTCGAGACACAGTTCGAAAAACGAAAGGCCAATGGGGCTTTAAAGTTCTCCAATGGAGACCACATACTAAAATGCACAGTGTAGGACGTCCACTAAGTGGATCGACAATATAATTAAGACGGCGCGGCGGGAACGCGCTGTATGCAGGCCGTTTCCAATCAGGCTTATTGGATATATTTGGGGGAGGCTTATGTCTAGCATTGGACATCCTACGGTTAATAATGATGATAAGTTAGTGCTGACAGCTTGTAGTTTCCTTACTGTCTGTATATATGTGTCTGTGTTTACGCCCCTTCGGTTAGAGTAACACTTGTCTTACATTGGTGAAGATATTTCGGTCAAGACGTTGATAGCAAAAAACATGACAATTTCGAGAAAAATACGTCTTTGATGTGAAATAACATTATGGGAACGCGTGAGAAATGAACTTGAACTTATTTCTATCATTTTATACGACTACGTACGAGTAAATATACTCGTAGGCATCTCGTAGGTGTTAAAATTATTTCGATTGTGATGTTATTTTAATCATTACAATTGATTCATTTTATTATTATTTTTCATTATCATATGAAAATAACAAAATACATATATTTACTGACTTATGAGTATTATTTATAGATAACATGTGTAGTGTGTAGGTACACACTACACATGTTATCAATAAATGATTTGTATTTGTAAGAGACGTCGTCAAAATATAAATCAAATCAAAAATAATTTATTGATAACGCCACAGTTACATGTCAAATCAAAAAAATAAAAAAAAATTCAAAATTACAGCAAATCAAATAATAATTAAGCTTCAATCATGTTCAATTAATAATGTTATAATATCCTTTTTAAAAATATAAATTTGATAAGGTATATCTGCTAAAAAGAACGATATAATTATCTACTTCGATGGCTCAGCGGTTAGAGGCCCTGACTTCTGGGCCAAAGAGGCGTTGGTTCGATTCTCACCTAAGGCAAGGATTTGTGTGATGAACACAGGTGTTTGTTCTATGTCTGGATGTTATTATATAATTATATTAAAGGGTCATTCTACTTTTTAGTGCAGGTTTTTGCACTGCTAAAAGTGGGCTTTAAAATTTTTATCATTAGAGATAAATGAAGTAATGTAACTGTATTTATGCGTAATTATACCCACACAATTGAAATTAACTGCCAGCAGCGAATTTTTTACATATTTCTTTCTGAAAATAAAGATTTTGGCGACCAAGGTAGAAAAATCATACCACTTTGTTACCAATCTAAATATTTTTATTGAGCAGCCTTAGTCACTCATTACAAACAAATAATTAACAAAACCGTATTTTAGGAACATAAATCTTTCTTTTTCATAACTAAAATTAGAAATTATCATTTATTAAGTCTTATAAATCACATTTAAATGACAACTATGTTACTGTTGTGCACTTTTGTTTACAAAGATTTGACATAAAATGTATATAATTATGTAAAAATATCTTAACAACGTATTTAACATTGATATTAAAAAATATTATCTTGCATCTGATATATCTGTAATGTAGCTTATTATGCCAATTGTACAACTCAAATTGAAAAACCTTTACTTAGAAATAGGGACATAATGGTAACACAGTTGTTCAACAGTAACAAAGTTGTTTCAATAGAGAATTCTCTTCTACAAAAATAGCTAATCAGTCTCTTATTTACCACAAAGGTTAAAGATAATAATGTTAATAATACAAATATATCCGTTTTACCAAAATCACAGCACTTATGCAGGTCGGATTACTTAAAAATTAATTAATAATTGCAGTCATTGTTCGAACACTTCCAGAGGATTAGGGAATTCGTAGTATTCGCGTTTCCCTCTAAAAATCTTTTTCGGTGCAGAAACCACTTCAACAATGTTATCATAAGGTTCACAACTAGTGTCTGTTTCGACCGCTTTAAAAAGTTTGCCAGTCTCATTTACACCTATGTAAAACATAAATTTTACGTCGCCATCTTCGTCAACCTCACTCAATGCTGAAGCCAAGTATGTATAAATTTGTTTTCTACCTTGTATTTTCAATAACACATAAGTGCCGGGAACGATTTTACTGGGTTGCTTTATTCTCTTTACTTCGGTTTAATCTATGGCATTTCTTCTTATACTTTTGATATTTTCGCTCAGCTGCCTCTAGCTTTTCTTTCAGATTTACGTTTTCTCTATAGAGTTTAGTTCTGTCCCTTCTTACTTGTTTACGTCCACGATTCTGCGCAGAAACAGAAGCTGATGCAGGTGAAGTCACCGTTGATGTTGATTGTTCCTTAGCCGAACGAGATAGAAATAGTGATTGTCTAGGCATCCGTTCATGAGAATTTTTTCGAGTGGCTTTCTGGCGCGAAGACAATGGAGATGGAGACAAAGAAGGTGTGCGCAATCTGCGAGAATCGGGTAACGGACGATTTTCAGGAATATTTGGCGCATTTTGTCCTGTTGGTGGAGTATTCACACGAGGTACATCAGGTTGAGGGGTCGATTCCGGAGTGTTTCTTGTAATAGATTGCAAAGCATGAATGCGGGCTCTTTTTTTGCTGTTAGCGACCCGCCATTTTCTCTTGCATTGGCGATGTTCACGTGATGTTAAGTCTTTGACAAGGTTTTGTGGTACCTTTCTAGAGCCTTTTTTCTTGCGTCCTCATCTTTAACAGAGTCTAATTTTCGCTTGTTTCGGTACCAACGTTGTTTTTCGGCTGGAGTTAGCGGCATGATCTTCTGTAAAAGATAAAAACATGCCATTGTAGTACTAATTTTACCGTCAACAATTAAAGTAAGTCAGCAAACAGTTGTAAAATTGTTAAAATATTAACCTGTGGGTCGATACGAACTAATCAAGTTAAATAAAATTAGAGAGAAAATCAGTGACAGAGTATATTTACAACTGCGTTACCATCTTTACAACTGCGTTACCACAGCAGAGTAACAAAGTGGGCCGGTAATACAGTTGTAAAATAACATGATGCTACCTGATATTTACGAAATGACCATATAATTTGCAAATCCAACAATAGAATACAATTAAGTGACATAAATGCCACGTCTCAACAGTTAAAACATAAAGTAAAAGTTTAGAAACTTACCTTTTCGCCGGGTAACAAAGTGCACACCAAATAAACACACGCGTCTTGATTCACAACATGGCGGCGACTGAGTGGCGGCACGTGGCTTACTGCCATTCCCCTCCACCCCGCTCTTGTAATGCGCAACCTACCCAATCGACCCGACCAGTGGCAGTACAGCGACATCTAACGATTTTTTTAAGAAATACCAGTAACATAGTAGTACCGTATTGAGCTTCTTCCTTAGGGACAAAACTAAAGTAATTATTTTGAAAAAGAAATAAATCGTTTAAAAATATATGAGGCCTACATAAAAAACGCAAACATATCAAATAAACTTAATAAATTTTTGAAACATAGGACTACACTGCAATAAGAATACTTTTTTTGGTTAAGTTAGTCCGCGTATTAGGTCGGGGACACTTTGCAATACTATGGAAAACAACTATGTTACCATAAAACTCCACTTTGTTACCCTTAATTATCTTAAAATAGGCAAAATATTTAAATATAAATGTTAACAGAAGTAAAAGAAATATTACGGACGTTTCGTGTATTGCGCAATATTTTTAAATTTTATGAAGAAAATGGCAAATCTAGATTTTTTTGTCTGGGGGACACAAAAACCTGCACTAAAAAGTAGAATGACCCTAAAATGTTCTTCAGACAAGATACCTAATATATCACTTATTTAAGCTACGCCAAATATGAGTTCGTGCCGTCAACTAGACCATTCTGGCCGAGCCGTCCGAAGGAAGAACAAGTCTAGACTAAGACTAAGAGTTATTTTTAAAATTAGTGAACACTGAGTTCAAAAATAAACTCAAAAGTTGTAATATTCTGCATCGGTCCTCAGTTTTCCTCGCAATATGTACACATTCAACACACAAACATATACAAAAACATAATCCTCGTCGTAGTCGGATAAAAACAACTACATAAGTCAATATGCTTCGTATAATTGAGTTGTTTACTACTGAAAATTGGACATATTTTAACGTAAAATCGAGTTATTTACAGTACCGCCGTCTCATATTTCGTAACATTTTGCTGCGAGGTGTTTAAATATAATTAATTCCACCGCTGACTGCACAATAATTCTCCTACTAGGTTCACCTTTCTAGGGTTACCAACGATAATGTGGTCTTTGGTTTTTTTTTCATTTAATCTATGAAAAATGTATGTCATGTTAGTTTCTTAATTTAAAATAGTAGCATTAAGTATAACCTTTTCGTCTAGGAAAGAGTAGGATCTACCTACGACACAGGTCAAGCTAGTGTGGGATCCATTGCACTATGAATGTTATTTTAAGTTTCTGTGATATATAGGTAGTTTTGTTTTTGATAACATAAGAGCCAAGATCCCACGATACAAGTCACCCTAGTGAGGGAAGAAGTGTACAACTTGTTTTGTGTCAACTTTTAAGAACAATAAACGTTTTAGTTATTTATATTTATTTATTTAATGTTAATTTCCGCCTTATTGCTACTTTGAATAAAATATGAATATCTGTGGTACCAAATTTAGCAACCCTAGTTTAACTTGACCTACATTAGTGAAAAAAAAAACGGGAAAGAGTATATATTCCACTGCGGTGTTCTGAAATACGTTTTTAAACTTATTCCAGTTTTGAAATAATATTGCTCACCAAACTAAACTGTGTAATTATCAATAATTTCTATATTTTGCATTGTCTAGAAAAAAGGGGCTCTTTGCCATAAGGCATTTTGCATTTTTTTTTCTTTTCTTTTATTGACTATGTTTCTTATTGAAGTGTCAAAATAGGTATCTTGTATTTTTTGTAAACGTAAACGTTTCAATGTTTGAAGTGTTTGTCAATAAGAAAATGTGCGAAATTCCATACATAATTCCAAAAAACTCATTGGTATCGCACCGGGATTTGAATCTACGACCTCACAATCATAAAAGGTTTTTGCTACTAGTCTAGACGTTTTACTTAGGACTCTAAAAGCGCTGTAATATTGTAACAAAATCCAAAAAAACGATGCAACGTACGATCAACTACGTAAGTAATAAGTAATGTATTATCTTTGACAACAACAACATACAGTGGAATACAATAGAATTTTTCATATTATAAATTAGGACAACACAATACTACATTCAATTAAAAAACTACAGTAGATCCACACCAAGTCCAGCCAGTGGTCCCACACTAGGCTCTAGGCCCGTGTTGTGGGAACCTCACATATCGAAAATCAAGACAACTTATAAGTGGAGGTGTCCAATTAAATACATTAAGAATTAAACTAAAGAATTATTTCGGTGCTATCCTTAAAAGAGTTTCTTCGTAATTTTTTCTACGTTACTCTAAATATAAAAAATTGAGCGTACTTCTCATTACTTATTCATGAAGTTTAGTATTTTCGCGGCTCAGTTAAGTGGAGCGGTCGATTTTTTTACCAGAGGTGGTGGCCTTACTTAGAATGTAGGGGAAGTCGGAGGGAAAACTTTGGAACGTTTTTCAAAGTGGTTTTAAAATAGGTACAGCCTCCTTTGCGTGATATAATTAAGTATTTTAATGGCTTATAACTGGTGTTATACCAATTATATTATGGGTTCGTTTAAGAATGAATTTTTGTTTCATTGTAATGTAATGTACCATTTTGAATAGTCCACTGCAGGATGTAGGCCTGTGGCCGTGAAGGTTGCTGGGCTACATCCACCACGCTGGCCCAGTGCGGGTTGGTGGATTCACCTACGCCATAGAATTTCGTCCTTGGACATATGCAAGTTGCCTCACGATGTTTTCTTACACCGAAAAACCAGTTGTGTGAAATTCCGTACATAAATTCCAAGGAATTCATTGGTACGGGAGGGTTTGGACCCACGACCTCAAGATTGCAACGCGGGTGTCATTACCACTAGACCACGGTTTCTTATTTTATATTGGCTTATTGTGTTTCATTTTTGTGTTCATTGATATTTTCGCCATTAGTAAACCGATTTGAAAAATTGGTTTTTAGTACAAACCAATAAAGTTTTAGTTTGCACGAACCGATTTGACACATGTACATTATTGTTGATTCATAAAAAACGGTTTAGACGATTCAGATGAAATTTAAATGAGGCCACCTCGGGAGTATTATACCCTTTTGAATTAAAAAACAATTTTTCAAATCGGTTTACAATTGGCGAAAAGTACACAGGAAGTGGAAGTACATATTTCGCGAAAAAGAATTATTTTTATTGAATCGTTTATCTCCTATTTATACATAGTAATTACTTTAACTAATTTTATTTTATTTTGTCATAGTTTCAAATGGTAGTACATTCAGAATAGATGTTTTGAGGTATACATTTTAAATTTTCATTAAAAACTGGACTCTCATAGGAAATTTCCATTTTTTATATTTACGACAGCTGATTGTTTACGAATTGCCGGGCTGGCCTCATTTATTATTATTATGTTATTTATGTATTAGGATGTAGGTACTAAATGTATTCGAATTTTAGCTCGTTATGTAAGTATTTATTATTTGTAATTTAAGTTTTTTTTTTGTCAACTCTCTTTTGCTACTCACTCCGCATTTCCTATTTTTTTGTTTGTTTTATTAATTCCTCTCCAGAAGAAAGGGTTGCCTGGAAGAGATTGCTATAAGCAATAAGGCCGCCCTTTGTTGCACTATTTTATGTTGTTGTTTTTTTTTCCTCTCTGTGTATTTTTGTTTTCTGAATTGTATTTTAGTGTTAACAATAAAGTGTTTATCTATCTATCTATCTATCTATTTCAAAAAATATTTATAATGATGCTTTTAATCACCCCCTTTCGTCTTTGTTGTCCGCTTTCCCTATGAAAGCAGGTAACCTTGTATAGTTCTTGTCTATTACACATTGTTAATTAATCTTTTAATTTTAATCGCAATATTTCAGATAAAATGCAATGCAGCAAATAATATTAACAAAGATATCTTGTTTCTTGGAACAATGAGAAGTTCTCTAACATCGTAACTTGACCTGGACTATTGTCAGTATTCCTTTTGCTCCTCTTCGGTACGGGAAAGATCGAACGCTTTGATAATACTCTACTGCAACTACTCTGAACAAATATAAGGTTGTAGCATTGTAAATCTTATAAAATAACTAGGGACCCGTCCTGGCTTTGCGTAGGTGTATAATGCATATTATAAACCTTCCTGTTGAATCACTATCTATTAATAATTATTTATTGCAAAAAATAACATGTACTCACCCGTGTACAGAATTCTCGAATATTTCACACGGATCGATGTAGCATTTTTCACAGTATTGTTGATTAATAAAAAATCAGCCGATTTCGTTGAAATTTAAATCGAACCGATTTCGAAATATATTATTTCCAATTAAAAAAAGAATTATTACAATCGGACTACTATGAAAAAAGTTATGCGTGGTTACAAAAAAAAGGACAAAAAAAAAAGGACGTGGTTACAGGAAAAATGTACGCGTCGAATTTTATACCTCCTCCGGTGGTTCGTCGGTCGAAAAAACGCATCAAAATCCGTTGCGTAGTTTTAAAGATTTAAGCAAACATAGGGACAGACAGCGGGAAGCGACTTTGTTATAACTATGTAGTATGATAATAATAAAACTAATAGTGGTAGTAGTAGTTCTGCGAACAATAGACATCGCGAACAATAGACAATGTTTAACCGAATTTTCATAAGCTGATATCTCGACTCGCTCTTAACCGATTCTGTTCATCTTCACAAATCTTGTTACGATTTAGATACTAAATAATCTTGTCCATCCAGGACATCTAACACACGTCAAAGACCGTGTGTTAGATGTCCCCTAATATTTATTTATTTATATTTCCGAGAGATCTACTGTATTAACAATGAAAATCAAGTGTTAAAGAATAGATATTCAAGATCCCGCCTAAACGACATTCTGTAATGGCGCTAGTCTGTGACGTCACACACTAGTAAATAACGTTAGGTAATACTAGTTAATACGCTAGTTGACACAAAAATACTTTAGAAGTAACTTATAGATCCAATAATATTACTCCGAAATCACAAAACACAAATTAAACAAACAACAGTCAATCGAAAAATTCTTGCCTAATAGCATGTGACGTCATCACAGTTGCCGCCCTTCTCGGAGCGTTCACGTCACAGATAAAATATCAAAAAAATATTATATTTATTTCGTGCGATTTGTGAAAATTAGACCTAGTTTAGTTTAAATAAAGTGAAATATGTCTTTTTCAGGCTATTATCTGTATGTATATTACCACAATCAATAGTATATTTTCAATGTTGTCAAATAGCCTATTATTTATCAGAGTGTTCATTATAACCCTAGAAATTTTCGCGAAACATCGGTTTATCAAATTGTTTTATCATAAATACTATCTATTTGCTTGTCATAATACTAAAACAAGATATTTACGTATAGCCCATTGTATTTGTAATTCTATTCAAGTCTAGCTCAGCATGCGCTGGTGCTAAATCTATTAACCAGTTCCAAGGGGAATATATTATCTTGTACCCAAGTGCATTACTGATATTATTGATGATATCGTATTATGTATTAAGCATCGTATACACATTAAAATGGTAATAATGCTTGATATTTGTTCAACATATAGTATATTTGTTCAATATACAGTATGTTACATATTACTTTATGTTATGTAATCTGTGATTATGTTATTATTTCTATTAATATTTTTTATTCTTTGACGATGCTATTGCTGAATAACGTAACTTAATATTTGTTCCCTAACTGTGATATCAATAACCGTTATTTCTGAATAACGAAATAAGCTGTTTATTTTTTATCTGTGATGATTAGCTATTTTCTACTATAATAGCTCTGTGATTTTCTATAATAGTCAATGTTTTTTATTCTATTTGATGTTTGTTGTCGTTGACATTAGTTAGTTTACATTGACTTTGTTATACATTAGTTATTTTTTTTAAATTGGTTATTAATAGAATTGATAAATTGGTTCGAATGTAGTATGTAATTGTAGATAAGTATTTCAAACATTGTTAATTGACGATTCCAAGTGCAATTGTTATGTCTACGGAATAAATGAACTTTTACTTTGACTTTGACTTTGAACATTGTTAAAATTTAAAGACAATTGACAAGAAAGCAGTATCACGGTATAGAGTTTGTGCAAAATGAGAAGCGTCGTAGGCGAGGTCGCCCGTGTGCCATTTTACTAATTTTGTTACGTTGACAACACTGCTCTGTCATAGCTAGTACTACTAAAATTGTTTAATACTAATTGGTTAAGTACTTGGTTAAGGTCAGAATATGAGCGCAAAAACACATATTTTGCAGATATCGTCACTATTAACTACCAACTGTTTTTTACGGAACACGCGATCCCAATATAGGTCATCCTTCTACTTGCACCTGCCCTTAGTTAATTCATAATTTGGAGTCAGACTCATCCAGTCACCACTCAATCACAATCAACCACACATAATGACCTAAAATACGATATATTGTGACTCCTTTGGCTTTAGTCACTATGTTAATGTAAACTTTACACTGGCAGTCAAAGAACCCTTGTTCACGTCCACCCCTGTCAATGGTCATGCATTTTTTATAGGTCAGTAGTGCTTAGTCGCCACTCAACTAAAATGTGTTCCAACAAAACGTCTGCCGAAACTTTTAAAGTCGTTTGTATATAATTTTGGATAAAGGTGTATACAGAATTTTAATTGGATAATTTTGGCAGAAGTTGAATTTAAAAATTAATCGAGTAGGAAATTAATATTCCATGAAGTTTATATAGGCAGGGTTGTCAGATTTAGTTCTAGAGTTATTAACTCTCAAAGATCTCTGGACTTTTCTTAATTATTTTAAGAAATTTTACTAGTAGGTACTAAGTACTTTTGTATGTAGTACTCACAAGGAGAGGGTTCACATCCCGGTCCCGTATTATATGTTCTTTGAATATTTTATACGAAATTTCACACCACTAGCTTTTTGGCGAAAGAAAACATACTGTGATAACTTTCACACGACCGTAGAAGAAATTTGATAGCGTATGTGAATCTACCAACCCGCACTGGGCCAGAGCTGTGCATATGGTCCAATGACCCCTTATGTCAGCAGTAGACTATTGACAAGGCTGGTAGAGTATACTACATTACAGGACACATATTTTTACTCTTTACTTTTGTCTTTTCAGGCCTTTGACAAGAATGTGAATCTGCTATATCTATAAAAGCAAGACTTTATTTGCTTGTCTGACATGAATCAAACCAGGGGCCTTATTGTGTAAGCACTCGGACGTTCGGCTTCGCTTTTTCTCCTGCTCGCGCCAGTTACTCAAGCCACGGGAGCGAGTGAGAGGTAAAGTGAAGCCGAAGATCAGAGCGCTTACACAATAAGGCCCCAGGGCCCAAACAAGAATTGGTTATCCAACAGTAGAGCTTTTGTTTGGGAGCGCTCACTCTCTTGCTTTTGAATAGATCGATTTTTCATTTTATTTCGGCAGCAGTTTTTACAGTTTTTATTAAGTTGTCGAACTTTTGTTTGTCAAACACAAATTGTACAAAGAAAACTCTTTATTTATTGATTTATTTATACACATATATTACAATTTACAGAGATTTAGAATTTCTACTATAAATGAAAATACTGGCAACACGTATGCGCCGCGTTTTAAGAAGATGTTTAAAAAATGACCTGTCTGCGCTGAACCTATAAGTGAGTAACTGACAGGTAAGTGAGTTATATAATAATAAATAGTAATAATTAATAAATAAATAAATATTAAGGGACATCTTACACACGGCCCCTGTCCCTACACTAAGCAAAGCTTGTGATATGGCTGCCAGAGACTGGTATACCACATATTATAAATATTTTTAAGTACATACTTAGAGAGATAGTAACATTCAGACACAGCAAATACCTATGTTCATCACAAATGTTCTTGTCCTGGGTGGGGTTCGAACCCACGCCTCCTTGGCACAGTAGTTAGGGTCATTAACCACTGGGCCACCGAAGCAGTCATAATAATATTGACGCAATATTATCACAACAATCCTCATATTATACGGAAGGCTATTAGATAGGGTTAACAACTATTAAATTTTTTCAAGACGCTCAAAATTTTGATTTAATTTTTAACACGCCTTTATTAGTTTCACCTGTATGTTTGCTTGCTTGTAATGAACCCCATAGAGCTCGATTTTGCCATAACTTTTTCTTTAAACTTTGCACATCTATCAAAGACCGATAACAATGCATTTATCGGATTACTAAAAGTCAGAAATAAATATAGTTTAAAAATAACTAAAAACACGCTTCATTCAAGTTTTTTTAAACTATATTTATTAGAGTTCTGTACCCAAAGGGTAAAAAACCGGACCCTATTACTATAATAAGACTCGTCTGTCTGTCACCAGGTTGTATAATAAGACTCGTCTGTCTGTCACCAGGTTGTATAATAAGACTCGTCCGTCTGTCTGTCACCAGGTAGCAGGTAGGCTCGTGAACCGTGACCGTAGGCAGTTGAAATTTTAACAAATGATGAATTGTATAAATTTGCTATTGCCGCTAAAACAACAAACACTGAAAACAAAATAAAATAAATACTTAAGCAAAGGCTCCCGTACAGAAAACGTTATTTTATGCTGTTTTTCGGTAACAGGCAGACACTTGAAAACGAACTATAAAAGCAAAAAATAATTAAATTAAAATGAAATAAATTAAGGGGAGCTCTCAAGCGGTACGGAACCCTGCGTGAGCGAGTCCGACTCGCAGTTGGCCGAGTTTTAAGGTAGGTGTCGCATTGCAGGCGGCCATTTTGAAATGAGTTTATTTCTGGTGATAATTAGACATTGCGTGACACCTTACAGTAAAAACGACTTTATCTATTTGTGTTTACGTTCATTTTGTTATTTTACATCCACCATAGATGCTATGACTTACTTAGATATGTTAAAGGGGTATGAGCTTTACTTAACACTGGTTTCTATAATATATAATCACTTAACATTATGTTACTTACTTACTTATAGTTTTGAGCTACAAACAATGCACCGGCAAGAGAAGCGTAGGCATCCTATTTTTGTACGGTAAAATACATGGAAGCACGACCTTCACCCATCTGATAACTTATGATATTATATACTTTTTATGAAATTTTATATACCTACTTACAAATAGGCTTATGATAGCTTGCCTATCGAAAAGTGTTCATGACTATATTTAAAACTATATTTTTCTGGGAATGTTTTTGAAATGTACGGGAAGAGACATGGAAGAACGACCTTCACCCATCTGATAACTTATGAGATATACTTTTTATGGAATTTTATATACCTACATACAAATAGGCTTAAGATACTCGTAGCTTGCCTATCGAAAAGTGTTCATGACTATATTTAGATCAATATTTTTTTTGGAAATGTTTTTGAAATGTACGGGAAGAGACAAGAACGACCTTCACGCACACACAGTCACAGTTTTCAACGAATCTTTACGTTAACGCAACTTGAAACTAGGTAGCAGGTGTTATATATTTTGGGATTTTTTTCGTCGTGGGCGAATTTTGATTCCGGGATCTGTCCCAGTACAAAGTTACGAACTGTATACATATGTCCACCTACAATCTAGTTCTAGTTTTAAAAAACTGGCAACATTTTACGGAAGTGAAATGATTTTTTATCGTGCTTCACACACTAGGTGTATAGAAACTTTCTTTTTGTGATAAAAATTTCAAAAATGGACGCGTTCGCAGGATTTGAACCTGCATCCTCTGGGACACCGGCCCAGATGCTTTGTCCAATTAAGCTAAATCAACATTTTACAGATTGTTTTAAAATTGTTGCTAGCCTTGTTATTTAACCATACGTCTATGAGACCCTTTTTGTTCTTATTCATACGTCCAGTCAAATCAAAATTATCAATTTTACTTGTAAATTGTGACTCCAACTAGATTCGTAGACGTATAACATGGTACAGATGTGACACCTTTTGGAGTCATTGGACAGTGAACGTGTTAAGTTTAATTCAGGGGACATTTTTGTTGCTGCGCTAATTAACCGATTTTAATCGTATTTGGAAAAATTGTTTAGCATTTCAATTATGACAAGGTTTGCAGGTATAACGCTTATGGAGATTCAATCAAACAGGTGCGACGTCTCTTCTACGGAAAACTACTTGTATAGTTTTTTTTTACATCTGGTGATCTTACTACCTGCCCCCCGACCGCCTAAGCAATAGCAATTGTAATAGCAATCGTTTATGAATTAATTTTAGTCATTTGGCACCGCCTATGTGACGTTAGCCATCAATTGCTTTGCGCGGATTGCGAAAGCAATCGTTGAATGAACAACTTTGATGGCTAACGTCACATAGGCGGTGCCAAATGACTAAAATGAAGTCATAAACGATTGCTATTGCTTTAGGCGGTAGGGGGGCAGGACTACAAAGACCCTACTTAGTATGTACGATTGTATGCCTCGAGTATTCGAGTTGCAATGTTGGCAGCGCTGTAAAACTTTATAGTTGGCGAAAGTTTTTGTTTTTTGAACTATCCCGTCGGCACTACTGGGGCTGCTTTCAACAATAGTTACGTGGGTAGGATGAAAAACTACTTTTTACTATTTTCTTCTTATTTTGCAAATGAAAAATTGTAAGTTCAGAAAGCGCTGACACATGTTCTATTACAGATTGAAATTATTTTTTACGATACAAATAAATGTATTAAAGAAGAGCGCTGTAAGACAAACACAGGCTACTTTGATATACGACTGCAGAACGTAGACCTACCCACGGAGGGTGATTGAGCCATATCCACCACGCTGGCTTAGTGCGGGTTGGTGGATTCACAAACGCCATCGAATTTATTCTACGAAAGTATGCAGTTTACCTCACGATCACGATGTTTTCTTTCACTGGAAAGCTAGTGGTGTGAAATTCCGTGCATTTTTTCTTCGTGGGTACTTGGAAAAGACAAGTCGTTGTTTTTATCGCTTCCATGTATTTATTGCTTTTTATTGTTAAAAGTGACTATTTTAAACAGTGTTATTGACTAATACGCCAAATAAAATCAGTATTATAAAGTGAGATAATGTGTTTCCTCAGAAATAAGCTATTTTTAATTTTATCTGGCGTTGAATAAGTGGACCTAACTAACGCCTTGAAAAAGTGATTGGCAATATTTACTTGCAGCGTCACAGCATACTGCCCCGTAAAGTAGTTTTTACAATACAAGATACCTTGGTGCAATTTGACGTAACGAGTGTTTATACTACTACAACATGGATGCACTTGTTTGGGGTTGTTGTGAACAAAGCACGGACGATGGGAAATCTTTGAAATGCACACAATGTTTCAAACTATTCCATTGCGCCTGCTTGTTTTCTACTGGTCAAGATGATACTCAGGCAAACGAATGGAAGTGCCCGTTATGTGCAAATGCCCAGTCGAAAAAAGGTAACAACGATAATACACCATTGCACCGTAGATCTACTAAAAGACCCGCTATCTCTTCGCCGGAAGACGAGTCAAATTCACCCATTACGCAGCAGCATTTACGTGGCGTTATTGATGATATTTTACAAAAACATACCCTGAATATTGTAGCACAGGTAAACAATAATATGTCCAACACGCTCTCACAGGAGTTAAAGACGATTATGGGTGAAATGAAGAATGTGAAATTGTCCATTGAATCGTTAAATAACAAGTATGACGACGTTGTCAAACAACAAAGTTTCCTACAGCAGTCAGTTCGAGAGGTTAGTGAGACTAGTAAAAATACGGAGACGGCATTGAATAGATTGACGTCCAAACTTAGTGATCTGGAGCAAGATGTCGGTAAAAGTGCAAGCAGCATTCTTACCACTAGTAAGTTACTTGAAAGTGTGACCTGCCGTTTATCTACCCTTGAAGAGTCAGCTAATTATTCTAATAGCCGTCAAGATCTTTTTGAAAACCGCCTCACTGAGATTGAACAACAAATCAAGAAGATAGATCAGTACGAGAAAGATATCTGCAATCTCAAAGCTAAGTGTAACGCCCTAGATCTGGAACTCAAAAAGCGGCAACAATGGGATAGACTGTATAATTTGGAAATTGTCGGTGTGCCTGAGAGACATGATGAAAACTTGTTAAACATAGTCACCTCTATTGCCAAACACGCCAGCGTTCCTTTGACACCGCATGATATCGAATTTGCGATCCGAGTCGAGCCAAAACTGAGAAAACCGGGAGTCCCGCGAGCCATAATCGTTAAATTAAAATCTAGACTAGTGAAAGACTACATACTGGCTGGTATTCGACGAGCCCGCGGCATCAACCGAAGCCACATAGGAATGCAAGGCGCAGAAAAAATATTTGTAAATGAACACCTAACCGTTGATAACAAGATACTTTATAACAAAAGTCGTGATTTAATTACTGATAAAAGTATGTATCTATGGGTTAGAAACTGTACGATTTTTTTCAGGAGAGACGACAAGTCCCCAAAAATCGCTATAAACAGAGAAGAAGACCTGGTAAAAATAAAGTGACCTGTCGTCTCTTTAATAGTCGCCGTATATGTACGAATATAATGTTCATTCTGGTTACGTTTTCTCGAGGTAATCTCATGTTTCTTGGTGAGGATGTATTTGTAGTATTAAAACACTTTAAACATAACTTAATAATACATAATCGCTGTTGTACCCTTATCATTGTGGTATGCCCACGCGACTACCTAACACTGTACCGAAGCATAATTAGCAATACCTTCTCCATAAATAAGATGCTACAATTAAATATTAACATGTTCGATAATTCGATTTACAACGTTTTTCATATAATTTTACCTGCTGGCACCATGCGAGCCATGCTTAAGTTTCATAACATTAACATGTTTGATAATTCAATTTATAACGTTTTTCACATAATTTTACCTACTGGCACCATGCGAGCTATGCTTAATCTTCATGATATGTACCCAGGACTCGGCGTGCCAACTAAGCATTGTAATTTGCAAGTCATGTCTAACTATAACACGTATTTATATATACATAAGTCTCATAACAGAATACAGATTTATTGTTCTTTAAAATATAATGTACTATTATACCTATGCTATTCATTTCACAATGGCTAACAAACAATTGAACGTATTTTATCAAAACGTAAGAGGCTTACGTACAAAAACACTTGACTTTCACAGAGCATTAGTTAGTAATGACTATGATGTTATCATAATTACGGAGACTTGGCTTCACGATGGTATATTAGACAGCGAATTTAGCGACTCGCGATACGATGTGTTTCGCTTGGATAGGGATTTAGCCTTCACGAATACCTCACGGGGCGGCGGTGTTATGATCTTAGTACGTACGGATTTGGACGCACACATATTAGATAACGCAAGAACTACTCATCTCGCAGATATTCTTTGGTTAACAATTCCTTCTAAATCATTTAATGCCACAGTGGGCACGACTTACACCTATGTGTTATCTATGCGCCGCCCGACAAGCAACTGCCTCAAGGTATTAATGATGTTGTGCAAAATGTAACACGCATTTTTAATTCGCACTGTCACGACTTTTTCTTAATCACGGGTGATTTCAACCTTCCTTGCGTGGATTGGGACCCTCATCTCGGGCCACTGCATATACGAAAAGGGCCGGTAGAATTGCAGGACGCAGGTAAAAACTTAGTAGATGAATTCAATGTGCTGGGGCTGGAACAAAGTAATTTCACTAAAACCATTTATAATCACACAATCGATCTAGTATTCAGTAATTTTTCCTCTTCCTGTAAACCTGCTCGTAATTCCCTAGTGCCAAAAATTGATCTTGCACATACTTGTCTTTTAATTGACCTTGCAAATATTACTGTGCGCCCTCTTGAAGAACAATGTAAACCAAGCCGTAATTTTTATAAATGTGACTATAAAAAAATTAATGAACACTTGGGTGACTTAAATTGGGACAAAATATTTGAATCCGGTAACGATGTCGATCACGCAGTAGATCTCTTTAACGCTGAAATTTACAAATGCTTCGACCTTTTTATTCCGGAACGTAAAGTCAAAAGAGACAATAGGACTTATCCACCATGGTATAGTACCGCATTAAAAAAACTACATCGAGAAAAATGGAAAGCTCATGCCAAATGGAAACGTTTCAATAATCACCTCGATTATTTAGAATTTTCTTTACTGCGAGCAAGAGCAAAACGTTTAGATAGTGAGTTGTATAATAATTACATTGAACATCTGCAAGACAAAATTAAGTGTTGCCCTAAACTAATGTGGCAATACGTTAAATCTAAAAGAGGTAAATCTTCATATCCTAAAACATTAACGTACGGATCAAAAGTTTACAGTAATGGGCCTGATATTTGCAATGGATTTAATGAATTTTTCAAGAGTGTATTTGTGGAACCACCCTCTCTATATGATTTGACCGGACTTAATTTACCGAGTTGTAGTGACTCTCACAGTATAAGTGAAGTAAAAATAGAAGATGAGAATATTCTGAGCATATTGAAAACATCTGACGTTAGTAAATCGGCCGGCCCTGACAACATACCGCCTGTATTCATCCGTAACTGTGCAGAGGCCCTGGTATATCCTCTAAAACTCATTTTTCAACGCTCTATGCGAGAATGTAAATTCCCGGCAAAATGGAAAGAAGCGCATGTAGTTCCAATTTATAAAAAGTCCTCTAAATCTATGGTAGAAAATTATCGCCCAATTTCCATTTTAAATACCTTTAGTAAAATCTTTGAAAAGATCGTGTACGACCAAATATACAACACAATCATTAACGGAGTCAGTGATGCTCAGCATGGATTTCTTCGACGTCGGTCAACGACCTCTAATCTCACCGAATTTACTCACTTCGTACTAAATAACATGGAACGTGGAGGGCAGGTGGACGTGGTCTATACCGACTTTGAAAAGGCATTCGATCGCGTGGACCACGTGATCTTGTTTGAAAAGCTATCAAAATTAGGTATGCATGGAGATCTACTTCGCTGGACCATATCTTACGTAACCAATAGGACCCAGGCAGTTGTGGTGGGTGGATACAAGTCAGAAATTATTAAGATCCCTTCAGGAATTCCACAGGGATCACATCTCGGTCCGCTGCTGTACAACGCGTATATATACGACATATATAAATGCTTTAATACTACAAAATATCTTCTCTATGCGGACGATAAAAAAATATTCTGTAAAATTAGCTCCGTGGAAGACTGTATCGCTCTGCAAGAAACCCTAAATCGACTCGAATATTATTATACTATTAATAAAATCACTGTCAATGTCTCTAAATGTCAACAGATTTCATTTACACGTAGATTCAATCCGATCAAATTTACTTATAAGTTAAATAATACCCCAATACAGCACGTTGATAAGGTCCGTGACTTGGGCGTTATTCTGGATTGCAAGCTGTCTTTCACGGATCACATAGAAACTATAGTAAACAAAGCGTACAAAAATTTAGGATTTGTTATTCGTACCTGTAAGCCATTTTCAAATTTAAGCTGCATTAAATCAGTATACAATGCATACGTTCGCAGCGTACTCGAATACGCAAGTTGTATATGGAGCCCTTTTTATATAACGCACTCTCAGCGTATTGAAAAAATACAGTCAAAATTTATTAAACACCTTAATTACCGAGCCCGAACATATTTAGACTACAACAAAGGATGCATTCACCATAAAATGACCCCTTTGAAAGATAGACGCACGATGTTAGACATGATGCTCTTATATAACATTATAAATTCTCACTCGGACACCCCTACCCTACTTTCCTATATATCTTTCAATATACCTAGAACCCGGACACGACACACAAGGACGAAGCTGTTTGCATCTGATTTGAAGGTCACCAGTTACACAAAGAACGCACCTGTTGCCCGTTTGTGCTCAACATATAACAAACGATTCTCTGATTTGGATGTATTTAATACTCCTAAAATAACGTTTAAACGTAAAGTACACGAAAAACTTATAAGTACATTAATGTAGTCAAATACTTCTATTGTATATAAACAGAACTAAACACGATTAATTATTTATCTATCTATATAGTGGGTGTGCTTGTTGTGGTCAATGACCCGATTGTGGCCTTTTATTGTCAAAATTAGTAACAAACATCTATATTATTTTAATATAAAATTGCCAAATTAATATAAAATTGCCAAATTAATATAAAATTGCCAAATTAATATAAAATTGCCAAATTAATATAAAATTGCCAAATTATTCATTAAAACTAAGTTGCCGCATCCGGTGCACCTACACTAATTGTTTTTATGATTTAATAACTTTATAGCTATCTTTTTATAGTTTCATATCTACTTAAATACAACAAAAATAAATAATAAACAGTTCACCGACTGAACTAACATATAAAAACAAAACTAAGTAATAAACAAATACACCTACTTAACTTCTCTTCGTATAATATAACATTCACTAATGAATTTGGTAAAACTTTTATTTCACCTTACTTTTCGTAATCTAAAATTGTAACCATCAAAAATTACATTTTGTATTATTTTATGAAAATATAGTATTATGACTAAATTGCGCATTGGTGCTTGAATGCGTCCATCAGAAAATCATAACAAATCCTCGCGGCACGCACACATGTGCACGATGTGCCTACTTGCATCTTATCAGCACCTATCTATTTATACTTCAGGCATACGTCTTCGCATAACTATTTGGGTGGGTAATGGCTCGCATGCTAATACTTTCCACTATTTTTTATATACGTTAGAGATGTTAATAGAATTTAACGAGGGTATCAATCTGTAAGTTTTATTTTGCCAGTAGGTAAACACGATTTGATTTTTGGGCATTGTAATCTTTTATCTAAGTATAGGTCAGTTGATTGTAAGTTTTTATCGTAATGTTTTAATATATTAATAAAATAAAGTTAGAATTAAACTAGGTATTGTAAAAGGGTACAACATACTGATAGATTATTTTTAAGTAAGTACTATAATTAATTTTTAACTGATTTTTATATCCAGTAGGTACACATATTTTCATCTATGTATATTTTTTTTTTCTTCTCATACGCATTGTTCTTTTTTTTTTGCACTCTGTTTGTATAAATATTAATTATCAAAGCCGATTTAAGTTGTTTAGTGTAATTTATAAAATTTATATTGCTGTTATATATACCTACATACATATTTGTAAACTTTAAGTACGTATTGAGTGGTTGAACCGGCTTGTTTTTTCTTTCCTTTATGTATCTTATTTTAGGAATAGGCCTGTTATTGGCTATATATACTTATCTGTATAATTAAGTTTAATGTAATTTTTTGTGCTGTTGGCCTGTAAATAAATAAATAAATAAATAAATTTCAAGGAATTCATTGGGATTTGAAGCCACGACCTCACGATTGAAAGGCGGGTGTCCTTATCACTTGATCACCACGGCTTTAAATAATAATGACTTCATTTACTGCAAAAGTTCTAATACCTGTAAATTATATATATCAACATTGTTTCTCTCATTTTTGCACACCGAAAGGTCGAATATTGTTGTACTCATTGTATATATTGTATTGTACTGTATATTATATTGCATTCATTTTGTTGTACTTTTTACCATCCTGTTATTTCTGTACCCATATGCGCAAATAAATGTTTATGAATTGAAATTCCTAGTTAAACTTAAAGCACGATTACAGAGGCGCCAGCGTAAATTAATTAGCAACGTAAATAGCGTTCTCTCTATCGAATGCCTAAAGTGAAAAAGAAACAGAACTATGCTATTTAGCTAATATAGTTACGCTGGCGTCTCTGTAATCGGGCTTTAGTGAATTTAGTTTATTTTTTGTTATTTTTCAAAGTATTGTTTGATGAATAAAGAATTTATTATTACCAAATTCATTGTTACAGCTAGTATGTATGTACCTATGTGATGAGATCGGACTGCAACGAATAACGTGTTTTGAACTTGACGAAACTTAACGTGGGTTCTCTATATTTTTGGATTTTATTTTATCGTCGGCTTTTTTTTACCGAATACCCACCGGAGGAGGTATTCAATTCGACGTGTACCTATTAAAATATATTTTTTTTTGTATCACGCATAACTTTTTTCATAATTGTTCGATTTCAATAATTCTTTTTTTTTTGGAAAGAGTATACTTCGAAATTGGTCTGTCATCGAAATTGGCTGAGCCATTTTTGTTAAATCAACAATAATGTGAAAAATGCTACATCGATCCGTGCGAAATATTCGCGAATTCTATACACAGGTGAAGTAGGTCATGCTGTTTTTTGTGATAAATAATTATTATATTGTCGGCTATGTTTAATTGTTTTTATTTTTCTTAAAAAGAGGGGAAATTTACTGAAGCGCTATTTACCAACCGATTTAGATAATATTGGGCAATTTCGTTTAATATTTAAATCCTAACAAGTTGTGCTAATATGGTACAAGCCGTGGTGATCTAGTGGTAATGACACTTGCCTTACAATCATGAGATCGTGGATTCAAATCCCGGTCCCGTACCCATGAATTCCATGAATTGAAAGAAATTCAAATCATTCAACCCGCAGTGGGCCAGCGTAGTGGATATGGTCTACCTACGTTCTGCAGTGGACTATTAAAAACGGTTGGTACAGTACAGTACAGTGCGAATATGAACAAAATCGGTCTAGAGTAAGTTGAGATATTGGATTATGAAGATTCGGTTAATCTGATTAATTGAATCTCCAGTTCCCGTCTGAGTGGGGTTTACTGTTAACATTAACCCAGTTCATGTTGATTGTGTAAAGGAGACCTTGCAAAGAGGGCCCAGACACGGTAATGGTATGCAGTATTTCGACTAGGCCTTGTCCTTGAAATAAATACCTACAGCCGCGCGTGGCCACGCAACACCTAACTAGGGCTGCCCGCCAGATAGGTCGCACACTTACTGATTCACACACGTTCGTTCGTCACTACTACGGTGCGTCCCTGCGACTGTTGTGTACCGAACTACGCACGTAGTTTTTTTTTTTTTTTTTTTTTTTATTTATTCATTTATTCATTTATTTTGATTCAAATGCTTTCTGCGCTTACAGTGTACACCAAAACGCACAGAAAGCCAAGTCACAATACATAAGACATAAACACATTTTATACACAAAAACAAACACGAATATTATTTTTATCTAATCTTACATACAGTGATTACCCACGAAGGTGATCACCGACATCCTGAAGGATTTAAATTTGTCAGCAAATATATCAACATCTGGCATATGAGCAAGCATGGCGTTGAGCAAATGAATGGCTTGGGCCGTAGGAGCGTACCAAGCAGTGTCAGTACGCGCACTGGGAGTCTGGAACAATTTTCGCACGGCGCACGCGCGCGACCGCCGCATCCGGTCCGGCACCGCTAGCGAGCAGCGAGCCAGCGTGGAAGGGTTGTCTATCAAACCATTTAGCAACTGGTAATAGTGCATCAGTAGGGCACATTTCCGTCTTAACTCTAACGTTTCGATGCCCACCATACCACCAACAAACAGTGACGGATACAAAAAGGGATAGTACCCATACATTTTTTTATAAAGATAGCGAGAAAATTTCCTCTGCACCCTTTCAATCATCAGCTTATATTTGTTTTCGTGCGGATCCCATACTATAGAGTTGTATTCCAACTTGCTGCGTACAAATGAATAATATAGTATTACTATGGCACTTCTGTCTTCAAATCTAGCTGCTTGTCGCATAACAAAACCTAATGACTTAAATGCTCTGTTACATATATCGCTAATATGCTTGTTGAAAGTTAGCTCTGTATCGAGAATAACTCCCAAGTCCTTAATTTCTTTGACACGCTCCAGACTGACACCAGCTACTTGATAGTTATAGTTAATGGGGTTTCGAGAGCGGGTAAATGAAATAGCTTTGCACTTAGAATTGTTGAATTCCAAGTGATTACGTTCTGCCCATTTGACCACAGCATCGATGTCTTTCTGGAGCGCCTCACAGTCATCTATACATCCTATAGCCAAATACAGCTTCAGATCATCAGCGAACATCTGGCACTCAGCTGTTCTCACAACCTCAGGTAAGTCGTTGATCATAAACACAAACTGGGTCGGTCCTAATGTGCTACCTTGACTCACACCAGAACAGATTGGATACGGATCAGAACGAGCTCTAAACAACTGCACATATTGGTATCTACCAGTGAAAGAACTTGCAAATAGCTGTAGAAGTTTCGGAGTGAATCCTGCTTTGGCGAATTTTGTTAGAAGCTCATCCGTATCGACGCGATCAAAGGCTTTTTTTAAATCGAAGTAGGCAGCATCTACTTGCTTTGTCTGATCCATACCTCTAACAGCGTAGTCCACAAAGTTTATTAAGTTGGTTGCAGTTGACTTGCCAACTCTAAAGCCATGCTGATTGTCAGATAATTGAGACTGGACTTGCCCAGTGATGTGACAATTTAATACAGATTCAAAAATCTTTCCTGGGGTCGAGAGAACAGCTATAGGTCTATAGTTTTCTACTAATGATTTGGAGCCTCCCTTAGGTATCGGAGTTACTCGCGAGAGTTTCCATATATCTGGGTATGTAGATGATGATAGCGCTAGATTGTAGATATATAGCAGAGGTGCCATAAAAGCTGAAATACAATCTTTTAAAACAAAAGGTGGAATACCATCCGGTCCCGCGGAAGAGTGAGTCTTTAGGCGACGGATCGCCACTGTGACGTCAGCTGGAGAGATAGTATCCACCGCAATCCTTGAGGAGCAGAGTGAGTTAGCTGCGTTATTTTCAGCTTCGATTGCAGATAGTCTAGGGATTCCAGGCAGAAATACGGAACTGAAATAAGCAGCAAACGCGTTGGCCGCATCTACTTCAGATACCGATTTACCGGCATACTCATATTCAGCGCATTCCTGTCTGGTACCCTGCTGACTCTTGACAAATGACCAAAAACTCTTCGGGTCCCTTTTTATATCCGCCTCAGTTCGCTGAATGTAGCAACGATAGGCCTGATCAATAAGCTGCTTAGCAAGATGCCTGTAGTATTTATATAATTCGCGATTAAACTCCAATTTATGAGTTTTAAATTTTTTTAAATGAAAATGTTTATTTTTTAATGTACTAATAATTTCTGCTGTAAACCAAAACGGATATTGGTATTTAGAGTGATATTGCGAGTTTCTTTTTTTGGGTACGTTAGTGTCGAAGCATTTATATATTTTATTATAAAACATAGAAACAGCCTCATTTACATCGGTAGTTAAAAATATGTCGTCCCATTCTAGAGAATCTAATTCTGCGTATAAAGTTAAAAAGTCTGCCTTACGAAAATTCCACTCGCACGATGACTCATCGCCGTCGACCTGCTGCGGCAGCGGCGCGCCCGCGCCTCGGCCCCGCGGCCGCACCGCGCGCGCGCACCGCACACTAACCTCCAGAGGCGGGTGGTAGGGGTCGATCTTTACTACGGGCTCAATGTCGCCGCTTACCTCGATCCACTCATCGTCACGATTGCTCAATACCAAATCTAACATATTTCCGTACGCGTTGCAAATTGTATTATGCTGACTTAATTTGCAAGATTGTAAGAAACAGTTGTAATGCATGATAACATTTTGGCTACACGAACATAAATTGAAATCACCTAATAATACTATGTCCAACTTATAATATTTAGAAATAAGGTTTTCTACAACAGTGAACGTATTAATGTATTTCATATCAGATGAGTTTGGCGGGATGTAAATTGCACAACAGATAATTCTCTTATAAGTAAGTGTTACAATACCTATCACAATTTCAATATCGCCGTCGTAGCCGTCGACATCAAATACTTGGGTCACACCTAATCGGTCACTGACTGCAAGTAAGACACCTCCAAATCCGGCGTCGACAGTGCGCCCGTATCGCTGTACAGTACGGTCCCTCCGAAGCACGGTGTACCCCGGAGGAAATAGCTCAGCGTCACTTACGCCACTAACTAAAAAAGTCTCGGTAAAGGCATAAATGTCAGCTGATGCGGCCAGTATAGACGTTTTGCACTCATCGAGCTTCGTACGTAAGCCTCTAACGTTCTGATAGAATATCGTAAATATTTTAAACTGTTTATTTTTCTTGTGTTGCTTACTGTTGGCTGCGAAATCCACTCCGCCAGGGCTTAATATGGACATCCTCCGCCCAATATTCAGGTTTCATATATTCCTTGATGTTCTTGGTCGGAACGGTCAATTTAAAAGATGCGTAGTCACCGCGCGATTTTAACGCCTCAGCTGCACAGTTATCATTAGGACAAATAGATCGAAGATGGGCTAATACTTGTTCGACAGTGGTACCAATTTTGACAAAATACAAATGCAAATAAGTCTTCCGCTCCGAAGCTGCTATCGTACATACTGCCGAACCTGGGGCGGCCGTACCTCGAGTTACGTTACTCGGGGGACGCCGAGATCGCCTATGTGTGACCTCGGCCCAGCCCGCATTATCATTTGCATTATCGGTTTGCGGATGATTAGTCTCTGGCTGCATAGCGATGATTGCAGGTGCGCTTTGCAGCGTTATCGCCGGCGGCGTAGGTGTAGTCGGAGAAGCAGGCAAACTCGGAGACACATTCAACTCGGGATCGCGGGCGCATGCGACAGAAAGAGACGGCGATATATTGCGCGCGCTCGTCCCTTTCCTCCGAACATTAACAGCGAGCGAAGATGTAGCCCGTAGTTTTGCTTCACGAGCGGGTCGTTTCGCACTTTGCACCGCGGATTCACTGACAGATCTACCCTCTTCAGTAGATTCAACGTTACCCGACGAAGTGTTTGTTGTAGGATGATCGGCAATAAACTTCTTTATAAGCACATTTTGATCTAATACTATCTTCTCTAGTGATATAATTCTTTTCTGCATAGACAGCACCGATTTTGTGAGTTCACGGATTGCAGTGTCTTCAGGTTTGTCAGACATTACTAATTATTATCACTAAAATAGACGGAGCAAAACAAACTACCTCAGACCTCAGCGGGGGTGCGGGGCGCACAGTTTATTTTTTTATTTATTACAAATACAAAATAATTTATTACCACAACAAATATACATTAGTTACAATTGCCAGGGGGCCTCAAACTCGGCTAAGCCTGTATCTTGTTATTATTCGCGTTCCAAACATTTGTTTGAAAACAAAATACTGCATAGATAGGTACGATTACCGTGGTCCAGACTTCGTACAGTAGTGGCATTCATTAAAATATGGTATATAAATGCGCCTAATAAAACAACCACATTTAATGCTCAATTATTTTACAATTTCATATTTACCAATTTGATTTTTGTTCAAGGCCGCCATCACGCCCCGATATTAAAATTTTACAAGCAATGTCACTAAAATACTTAGGAGAATAAAGATAGAAGCAAGAAACAAAAATAATTTTATATAACAAATAAAGTAAACAATGAAATACTGTACAAGGTGATGGCCTAAGTTCTATATATTTTCGCAATATCTCCTTTGTGGAAACAAAATAACACTCTCCGGACCTTAATTCTGATATACATTGATCGCAAATTGAAACCGCCCGCGGCCTTCATTCCTGTTTTTTATTCGTATCCGGATTCGAATGTATCGTTTAACGGTATTTTGCGTTCCATATTTGAAATTTCCGGAAAATGGTGATAGGTATTGGTGATTTTTTTGTGATATTGGTTCAGAATTAGAACTAAAAAAATATATGTGTTCAGATGTTGCGGTTGACAACTTACGGTTAGTTGAGTTGAGTATTATGTGTTCAATAATTGGAATTCCAAAAAAAAGTTGATGTAAATATATCGTTGTTGATAGTGCCGTAGGTTGTTGACAAAGTTGATATAGGTATTCCGATGTTTATTCAGATATTGCGGTTTGTTGAGCAAATACATACTTTTATTAGTCTGCGGTATGGTTTTCATCACCTATGTTTTTTAACCTCTAACCCTAAATTAGAGGTGTTATAAGTCTGCGTCATGGTATGAGGAGAGTTGCAGACAAACCAAGGTTACAGGCAAAGCTACAGCAAGTTGAATTGGCACTGGGTAGGGCACTTATATTGAATAAAACAATTACTTTTCACCAAAAATGGCTTAATAGATTTCATTTGTAAACAAAATTCGAATATTTTGCACGCTTTGATGTATCAATAAAGTAGTAATCTTTGCATTATTGTTTACTAGCCGGCCCGGCCTCGCACAGGTATATTATACATATAAATCTTGCTATTGAATCATTCTATCTATTGAAAAAAAACGCAACAAAATCCGTTACCTGCGTACTTTTAAAGATATAAGCATACATAGGGACTGACAGCGTGAAGCGACTTTGTTTTATACTATGTAGTGATTTTTCAAAAACGACTCAACCGATTTCGATAAAGTTTAAATGTAACATCCTCTGAAATATAATCTACCAAACACAAAAAGAATCATCAAAATCAGTTCACAATTGACGAAATAACATACAAACCTCCTTCCTTATTTGAAGTCGGTTAAAAAAAGCAGATGATTTTTTTCGTGACTTCGGTGTTAGTCTCAATAAAAATTGTTCATAACCATACGCACAATAATATTCTCCTCTGAAATTCCCAATATTTTGTGAAATAACAATATAACATTATTATTATGTACTACGGGACCAATCGCGCACTAAAATTACGAGATGAATAAATACCTCATCATCGGGTAGACTCAGTCTACCCGTGACCACGGTCAATGCAACTCGGTCGCAACGTCGAGATGATGAGTTCAATAATATTCTCCTCTGAAATTCCCAATATTTTGTGAAATAACAATGTAACATTATTATTATGTACTACGGGACCAATCGCGCACTAAAATTACGAGATAAATAAATACCTCATCATCGGGTAGACTCAGCCTACCCGTGAGCACGGTCGATGCAACTCGGTCGTAACGTCGGGATGATGAGGTATTTATGTATCTCGTAATTTGAGTGCGCGATTGGTCCCGTAGTACATAAAAATAATGTGTTCAAAGCGCGAATGTTTAAAACTACGCGTAACTTGTATTTCTAATTGAATGACCTAAATTTGAAAGAAAGAATTCGAAAAACTGTTCTTTGACAAATTACTTCCAGGGTATGTACTCAATCTGGCTGCGTCTGTCAGACGAGTGCGTAAGATCTCTGAACTCAAAGAATCCTTTATCTCCCTGGGCGAAATAAAAACCAACCAGCCACAGTGAATAGCCACAGAACCTAAACTTATTGTTTCCTAAGAGAAATTTTAAAAATTTGAAATTCTAAAACTTTTCAGTGTAAGTAAACAAATAAATATTAGAGGACGTTTTACATACACAGAGAGTGAAGAGGCTCAGAAAAAAAGACAATAAATAGAAACTTTGCTTTATTTTACTAAATAAAAACTTTACAAAAAAATGTTACAGCTGTCTTAAATTATACATATCTAGTTTATACAGCATACGCGAGAGTGAGTGCAACAAAAAAAAAACGCATGTCTGTCGTCAAACGTCAAAGTCACAAGTTGGAATATCATAATAGTTGTAATTTGGTCTACTTTTTGTTTCGCGATATGATCGGAAATTTGAACCCTCTAGTTGTTCCATCAGAAGGTTCAAATCTCTGAAAATAAAATAGCGTTCATTTGTACTTCGAAATTACGAAAGTTCGAGTGTGGTTGTGAATATTTTTTTAACACCTTTTAAATTTAATAATTATAATTATTTTTTGCAAAAAATAGCATGACCGACTTCACCCGTGTACAGAATTCGCGAATATTTCGCACGGATCGATGAAGCATTTCTCACTATATTGTTGATTAATCAAAAATGGCTCAGCCGATTTCAATAAAACTTATATGGGACCGATTGCGAAGTATACTCTTTCCAATAAAAAAAATAATTATTGAAATCGGACTACTATGAATAACGAGAAAAAAAATTATATATACGCGTCGAATGGTATACCTCCTCCGGTGGTTCGTCGGTCAAAAATGAGACAAAATGATATATCACCTTGGTATTTTAGTAAGGTTTCTATTACTTGTCATTATTCTAAGTGGAGAGGTGTCTTCTCTTAGAATGGAATAGTGTGTGTGAAGTAAGGCGTTGAAGACTACCTACATGATTCGTCACTTTCACATATCGGATCGAACTTTAATATTAACTCAATGAGCATGTATTAAATCCTTTATATTTTCAAAAATGTAAGAGTTTTAGTAGCGTCAAAATTTAAAATACAATACGACGAAAGACCCTTTTAAAATCTTAGAGTAATTTAGTTAGACTAGCTGTAATATGTAAATTGTCTGATAATTTAATTTTTGACATCTTCGATTGTAAATAAAGTTATCAAAATTTCTAAAGCAGTATTTTTGGGTAAGGCCGGGACTCCACCAAAGCGGAGACGAGACGAGCGGAGAGATGTTTTTTAAACAACCGATAGAATTGTGTTATTGACACATCTCCTACCCGCTCAGCTTCAGTGGAGAACGCTGTGCGGAGATGTGTTATATTTGTATGGCGGAGATGTGAGCTGTGCGCGGACGACGCACAGTGGAAACGAGAGATGTGAGCGGCGCGCAGTAAGCGATGTCAGCGAGCGTGTCAGAATGCGTACTGAGCACTCAACGCCTCGCACCCGAGCTGGAAAACATCCTCTTCTCGCATAGTACAGCTGTGTGCTGTGCTGTGCGAGCAGCGGCGCGCGCTGGGCCGGGTCCGCTTCGGTGGAGTCCCGCCCTTATGCGGGGTTTCACCGCTAGCGGTTCGCACCGCGGGGCGAATTGCCCAAGACTCTTTTTGAAGGTCCCCATTTTTAAGTAATTAAATAATTGCGACATGACAAATTATATTATCAGGTCCAATTTTTTTTTTTTTACAAAATTGCAACTGTGCAGCGACCAGCTACCAAAATTTAGGTTTGTGCCTAGTTTGGTAGACAGGGCCCACAAAATCCCATACATAAGTAACTGCTAACTTCACAAGCCTTCACACGCCAAGGTTTTTGATTCGGTCTATACTTACGTTCTATAAATTTTGGAAAATAGGTAGTAAAAGTGGGTGCTCTACTTTACTGCAGATTTTTTGCTGCGGTAATGACCCCGTATCTTGTCTGTTTTCTTTTCCTCGGTAATTTGTTTGTTTCACGCTGTGCTAACTCTGCCACTTTAAGGAACATTTTTAAAACTTTTGTATTAAAATGCTAAACAAAACCTGTTCGGCATCAGTTTACTAAAAATATGCATGGCATAAAACTATCCCTGATGATACCTCGATTCGTTCTTGACCAATTTCGTTTATACATATTTGCGTACCTTGTTAGGACTTAAACAATCAAAATATTATGAAAATCGGTTGATAAATATAGCTAGAAGCAAATGTCCCCCTTTTTGAGCGACCCTCTCCCCCTCCCCCCACCCCATCTTAAATCAAAAATCGCTGACGACAATAAACTTATAATCCGTGTACAATGTTTCGTCAAGATGCGTTGAAAAATGTGACTTGTAGAAGAAAATCAACATCCGGACCAGATAGACGAATAAAAGAAAATTGTCAAGACAGAACTGAATGCTTTGCTCACTTCGTTTGCTAGATCAAAAGTGAATCATTCTTTAATATTAATTTTCCGTGTAGTATATATCCTTTTCAGATTGTTTCCCAAATTAATTAAAACTTCAACGGTTAGCTAATCGCTTGTAGCCACAAACTTGAAGCTATATAAAATTTTAAAATTTAATGTTCCTTAAAGCGAACTAGTCGAAGCTAACGAAGCGTTGAACAAAGGTCTTTTTACAATAAATACAAACTTTGAGTTAAATCTCCCCAGTCGAGATTGCCCGGCTACGGGGTATAGTTAGCTGCACCGTTTGACCAGTAAGAGCAGTTTCTGAGTTATTAAATTGACAAATAGAAAGAAAGAAAGAAAGAAAGTTTATTTACTAGAAAACTTACAATGAAACACACAAGTTACAAAGATGTTCAATACCATAGTTATGAGATTTAGCAGAGTGAATTCATGGTAAGGCAAGTATACAGTGGTGCAGTGAACCCCAAACTAAGCACGTGGCTTGTGTCTTGGGGCTCGAGTGCGATGTAACAGTAAGAATATATACCCAATGGGTTTTTAAATTTGGTAAAAAGGAAATTAAATTAAAAAGGAAACCAATAATTACTATAAATCTTATGAAACGAAATCTTAAAATGTTATTTAAATTATTTTATCACTTAAACAGAAATGTCTTGCATGATAAATACATTCTATAAACCTAAAAGTTGTATGAACGTCCGTACGTGCGTGTATGTATGTGTGTGTGTGTGTGTGTGGTGTGTGTGTGTGTGTGTGTGTGTGTGTGTGTGTGTGTGTGTGTGTGTGTGTGTGAGTGTGTGTGTGTGTGTGTAACACTGCAATACACGAGATCTCGTGAGAGTCAAGGTTTGCAGCGTTACACGTATGTGTGTGAGTGTGTGTATGACTATCCAGGAAACAGACACTATGATATTAAGTGCATGTAAAGCTATATAGATACAGATACTATTCACTATATAATCTATATATGCTATGAATTAGTTCTTCTGTACTATTATAGGATAATTTTAGTAGCCAGTCTTTGATAATTGTTTTGAATGCAACTCTGCCAAGACTATAGCTTACGCAGGCTTTTTTGCAAACGTTGTTGAACACGCAAGGAAGGCTATGAGCAGAAAT
Organism: Hypomecis punctinalis; assembly: GCA_949316475.1. Taxonomy (NCBI): domain Eukaryota; kingdom Metazoa; phylum Arthropoda; class Insecta; order Lepidoptera; family Geometridae; genus Hypomecis; species Hypomecis punctinalis. The sequence continues at coordinate 4,302,691 of OX438809.1, forward strand.
CAAGATTGTTATCCTTGTAGTACGGGCCTTATCGCGCAATGATGATAATGATAATGATAATTTTATTGATAACAGGAATATTACATGTCAAATTATAATAAAAGAAAATTGACGAAAATACTTATATGAGGTGTACAATATTTTTAAAAATTATGTAAATAATTTACATTTCTATTCAACTTTTGGAATGAATTCCTCGACGCTATAGGGCGCCATGTCAGTCAGGAATATTTTAAGCTTTTCTTTTAATATTGCAAGAGAAGCTGCATTTTTTATAATATTTGGTAAGGCATTGAAAACTATAACCCCAAATATTCGGGTGCAGTTATGGGATTTAGTTAGCTTTAGGATGGCGTGAGTGGTTAAATTTCCTTCTCTCCTGCCCTGTTTTCGATGCCCTGTCGAAAATGAACCCAAGTTTTTATGTACATATATACTGGTATGGAATAAGTATAATGCCGGCATAGTCATTAATTTAAGTTCGATGAATAGTTGTTTCGCTGGTGTTACCGGTAATAATGACATACTTATAAAATTAAATACCTCTTTATCTCTCTCTCTCTCTCTTTTAGTCTGCCCGTGAACGCGGCCAATGCAACTTGGCCGAAACGTCAGGTAACGAGGTATTTAATTATTATACAAGGTTATTTAATTTTAGTAGTAGTGGAAAGTGTTATTGTTTTTCTGTGTAAATAAAATAAATGTTGTATACTATATATAACGGCACTAAACTCACGTGTAGGGATAGTCATAACAAACGACTATAGTTTCGGTCGCGTTCGGCGACCTTTCTCAAGTTGGTGAGTGCTAGCACGCGGAGCCGTCTCGCAATGCACTGTGAGACGGCTCCGCGTGCTAGAAAGGTCGCCAAACGCGACCGAAACTATAGTCGTTTGTTATGACTATCCGTACACGTGAGTTTAGTCTCGTTATAATAGTATAAAATGTGTGAAAACTACGTTAATTTCCGTAGTAAAACAAATATTATAGAAGTATCTCATGATTTATTGCGCGATAAGTCCTGTATTACAAAGATAATGTGTTCAAATTGAGTTTAAAAATAACAAATTAAGATTAGTTAACTTTGGTTATGTAAACTACTGTGATTTTTTCACATTTTTTATAACGAACTAGTTGTTGCCCACGGTCTCGCTCGTGGTATTTTGACTTTTGTGCTGTTCCATGAGACCCTTTTATTTTTCCAGGGGAAAAAGGAACATAGGCTCCTTTTTCTTCCCTTTGTTCATTTCTTCAAAGTTTTCACTTTCCGATTTTTGAACTTTATCTATGCTAAAAATTAAGTCAATGCGGTGCTCTGTAACTGCGTGAAAGAGTATAACTAGCCAATAAACTCACTTTTGGATTTATAATATTGGTAAGGATACAACACAAGTCTTACTCTCGTAACAGACAGCACGTTTTATAGTTTCGACAGCATTTGGTAGCCCTTATCAAGATGGAGAAATAGCGGCAAGTAGTGTCTAGTGAGCATAGTCTCACACTTTCAATACCAATAATATTTTTTGCTTGACACGTTCCGAGCACGGTCATATAGAGGGCAAAGACTTCTACTAGCAAATGTTTTGAGCAGTTTAGTCGTACTACATCCAATATATTCTCTAAACACGTACCTATTTTGTGAAACGTTAGAACTAGACTCGAATAAACGAAACAAAAGTTTTAATTCAGACTGAACTAAATTTTAGAATTGCCTTTTGTTTGGGAAATTTTTAACTCGACTTGGTCGCTGAATATTTATGTTGTTAAAACTTTCTAGAACACCAGTTATTTAGTAGCAGGTATCTGTGTAAGTTAATATTTGAATTGGCGGAAAAGTCAGCATAAATGTTGGCAATCATGTCGACGTTTTCTTTAAGCCTGTAATGAAATTATCAAGATCAGATTCTTGCTGCCATTACAAACAGAAAAATTGCCAAGTTGATGCTGTGCCCGCTGCCATCCCTACCCCCGCACCTCAACCGCTGCGCGTCACGACTCGCAGTGTTGTGCGAGACGAGCCCGCGTGCTAATAGGTACTCCAACCTTGAAAAAGATTGCCAAATGCGGTCAAAATTAGTGTGCGGCGAGAAAAAAAGGCGAGTGTCGATACCTCTAAGCCGTGGTGGCCTAGAGGTAGTGACACTCGCCTTGCAATCGTGAGGTCGTGGGTTCAAATTCTGGTCCAGTACCAATGAGTTCTTTGGAATTTATGTATGGAATTTAACACCACGGGCTTTTCGGTGAAGGAAAACATCGTGAGGCAACCTGCATACGTCCGTAGAAGAAATTCGATGGCGTAATGTGAATCCACCAACCCGCACTGGGCCAGCGTGGTGGATATGGCCCAATCACCCCTTCGTGGGTAGGCCTACGTCGTGCAGTGGACTATTAAAAAAGGCTGGTACGGTCAAAATTATGGTAGCAGTAGAATAGTAAGCTATAAGAATAGTAATCTACTTAGTAAAGTTTGATTAATTCCTGTGCACATAGTACGGAGGACTGACGACCGTTGGATTCGAAAAGTTTACGAGTGGAGACCACGTACCTACCTTCTAGCGCAGCGTAGGACGTCCACCAACAAAGTGGATGGATCAGATCGCGCTGAGTTTTACACATTTTGTGTGAAAAGAAATCAAATCAGATATTTTTTCTGATATCAATGATAAATAAATACCTAACTCAATAGCGCCCAAAATGTCGCTTAGTAATTATAACATTATAAGTATTTAAGATTTGAAGTTGGGATCATATAATTTAAAAACCACTTTTTTACCTTTTGTTAAGTATTTTATTTAAATAAATAAATAAAATTTATTCGATCAAAACAATGTTTACTTAATATTGCGTCTTAGTTAAGCTAGACTAATTGAACACAAAATTATACTTTTATAACTGTGTGTATCTGTTGCCGAACTGTGTCTTAGCTTACTGCGCCCCCTATTTGCACTGGTTTTCCAGCTATAACAATTTTTAAATCATATATATCAAAAACAAGATGAATTTAATGTATATCAGTAAGCAATTTAAATTAATTTAGAAAGACGGTATTTTCAAAATAACTAATTACTAAAACTATTTCTATTTCAATTATAATTAGGCTGAGGAGGAACAACAGTTGGAAATGCGAAGTGAGCGTGAATTTTGAATCGTCTTTTGAATGGGTGCATTGTTAGGGTTCACTTAACATCCTGTTAGAATATTTCACGCGTTCGACTTTTTTGAAGTGGAAACTCCTTTAACTGCGTTGTGCACTTTTTAGGGTAGGTAAAAATGTTAAACTCGCGTCAGGATGGAAGCTAATCAAAAAAAAGGTGAGTAGATGGAAGCCGTGGTGGTCAAGAGGTAGTGACACCCGCCTTACAATCGCGAGGTCGTGGGTTCGAATCCCCGGTCCCGCACCAATGAGTTCTTTAGAATTTATGTACGGAATTTCACACCACAGGCTTTTCGGTGAAGGAAAACATCATGAGGCAACCTGCATACGTCCGTAGAAGAAATTCGATGGTGTATGTGAATCCACCAACCCGCACTGGGCCCGCGTGGTGGATATGGCCCAATCACCCTTCGTGGGTAGGCCTACGTTCTGCAGTGGACTACTAAAACGGCTGGTACAGTACAGTACAGTACAGATGGCCCGCGCGGCGTAGAGAGGAAGTAATATCCCCCTTTTTTTTCTACTGCGCGGCGGCGGAGGGCGCTTGCGCGAGCGTGCGTGGTACACAGAGATATCAGAGGGATAACGTGGTCGATCGACAAAAGAAAGAAAGAGATGCAATGATTTAATGATTCACATTCCAATACATATTTGACAGTTTTGACAGCGCTGAGCACGATTTTCCATACATTTTTGTGATTGGGAGATGCCCTAAGCGATAACAGTGCTATCTCTCTAGTTGTAATAGCTCTGTGGCGTGGTGTGATATTGTATTTTACCACATACGAGTAAATTATAGTACTTTATATGTTTTAACTTCTGCCGGCACTCCCCGAGTACAACCTGTTTTTTTTTTCAGTAGACGATAGGGTTTTGGCGAGTCTGTAGACGTTCCCTCCATCCATTTAGTTAGCACATAATAAGGTGCATTCCACCATATTCCGCAGTATTTAGAAAAATGGTATTTGCAGTGCCCAACTTGTCTCGAATTATGAAAAAAAAAGAAATGGGTGTTACTGTGTTTTGTGTATAAAACCTTAAACTTCTAATTACAACTTAAAAACTTCCCATACTGCTTCAATTTATATTTATCCGGCTAATATTTAGGCGGGTGGTGACTTGCCATCCACTATGGGCCCCCCATAAAAGCTACCGTAAGTTAGCGCCGGAAGGGCAACATTGGTGTGGATGGCTTATTATTATTATTTTATTTTTATATATTTAGCTGGAGGTATTTGGTCCAGCGATATTCTAACTTCTTCAAGCTATCCAAAAAATAAGAATTCTGGAACCCCGCAAACAGGACTCGGTTTCGGCGATGACTTCTTCGTTTGACGAGACTCGCCTTCCACTAAGCCATTTTTTTATGTTTGGGAACAAAAAGAAATTGCATGGAGCCAAATCTGGAAAATAAAGTGGCTAAATTTGATGTGGCGATTGCGGACGTGTGAGCTGTTGCGTCGTCGTACGACTTGATGACTTTCAGCATCTGTCAAAACCAATCGGCTCGATAAATCAGTTTAAAAGTTTGACAGTTATCGTTGTAAAGATGAGGCTACATGATGGCATATAAATTTTGCGGTAGTGGTGCCCTCAATCGGCAAACACGGGTACTTATCACACAGCCTAGGTACATTAGACTTTATTAATTCGACAAGCTCATTGTAAGGTGTTGTAAGCGACGATGATAATTATTGCTATTAGACTTTATGAATAAAAATATGATTAGTCCATCAGATAGATTACCAAAAAGTATTAGATACGTATTTTTTCTTTTCTTAATGAACCGAAAATTTATGAAGATTTAGCCCGTTAAAATTTCGCGAACGTTAGGACTAGACCACAAAAGTTTAGATTTATGACAGAGAAGTGACGTCACGAGCCCCCACTCCCAAACTTTGACAATGTTTATCTATGTCATTTATTGTTTGCTTGACAAAAGAATAAAACCGGACAAGTACGAGTCGGGCTCGCACTCCGAGGGTTTCGTACAAATCCAGAAAAATTCACAAAATTGGGAATTAAGTTGTTAAAATCTCTAAGTATACTATAATCATTGACAAAAAAGTTTTTTTTTTCACTTTTATCGTCATATGTCGAAAATTACTCATTGTTATAATAATTAAAAACCTGTTTTAGCATGTACTAATGAACCTCTTTTATATCATACCTTACATGATACGATTTACTCACTTTTATTATACTCTCACCCATATTTTGTGAATCTAGGCCCTATTTTTTGTGATATAAATAAAAATGTACAGTTATCAGATTTATTCCTATATTTGTACTGCATACAATGCTTCTCGCCAAATTTCATAGTTCTATATCAACGGAAAGTAGGGTACTTTCCGTTGATATAGAACTATGAAATTTGGCTGTTTTGATTTTTGTGAGTTTCAAAATTTGCGTTTTTTTTGCAACATAAACGGCTCTAACTTTTTTATACGATAATTTAGAGGTTTTTCTTTAACACAACTGCAAGAAACCATAGATATACGTATATAGTTTAAATTTCAAATCGATGTCTTAACGTGTTCCCGAGTCTTGACATACACACAGATGGACAGACGGTCAACAAAGTGATCCTATGAGAGTTCGGTTTTTTTTTTGAGGTACGAAACCCTAAAAACTACTAATTATAATGATTTTGTACCCCATCATGTCTATTGTTATATACGAGAAATACGTAATAGGACGGGATATTTTACTTGAATGTTTATTCAAGTATAATAAGGCCCCGCAGCGCCGTTTTTATATATTGTGCTTCGTTTATTACATTTTTTATTACGTTCAGCGCCGTCAGTCTTCGGATGGGTGAACTTTGGCGGTTTACAACTGAGCGCTACCGTGATTTGGATGACACTTTAAATTGTAGGTCCCGCTTGTTTTATCCGTAAACCCATGGTCAGAGGCTTTTAGAGTTTGCCTCTTTACCACGCTTTTATTTGTTTCACCTGTATGTTTGCTTGCTTGTTTACTTGCTTGTTACCAACCCCTTTGAGCTCGATTTTGACCTACTTTGAGCGATCAGATTTTCTTTAAATTTTGCATACCTATCAAAGACCGATGACAATGCATTGATAAAAAAAAACTTGATGACTCCTAAGTGTATTTTTTAGTGATTTTTAAAACAATATTTATATTAATATTTTATTACATTTTCTACGATGTAGATTAAAAACCATGTTTCATGATTTTGCGTGGTGGATATGGCCCAATCACTCCTCGTGGGTAGGCCTACGTCCAGCAGTAGACTATTAAAAAGGCTGGTACAGTACAGTTCATAATTCTAATTCTATGCAAGAAGTCTCAGGTTTTATATTCCCTCATTTTGTATGAAAAAATCAGCATACAAAATAAAATTTATCTTCGAAAACCGTTCATCATTGTTTTTTTGTAAATTTAAGTGATTGGTACATATTATCATTATTGAATAAATAGGTAGATACCTACGTAATATAACTGTATAGTTTCTCGCGCTTCTGATAAATACAGTGTTATTTGCTTATCTTGTACTAAGCCGAAAGGGGGTGATTCAGACCATCATTATAAATAACTTTTACTATGGGGCCAACAACAAATTCGAGAAAAAAAATCGGCTGTTTCATACATTTGGTCGATTCCAAGTTGTAATTTTGTATGTAAGCAAACAACCCTGTATATTTGACAGGCAGACAGCCACGAGATCTTACAAGGGTTTCTTCAACTCTCGAATTATTTCCTTTTTTAATTTTTCTGATATGCAACCTTACCAGGGCCTTCGCTATGTTAACCGTGCGCACGCGGCGGGTGCACGGAGAGGGCGCCCGCGCCAGACCTTCGACGCGGGCCTAGGATCCGCGGCTAGCGGCGCTAGAACAATTTACACCCGCCAAATGCGCCCGCGCCGCGCACCCTCCACCCACCGCGCGTATTATAAACCCGTCACGCGTCCGCGCCAGAGAGCGCTGCTCCAACGCCTCCAACTTATCTTTCAATACATACACGCAAAGCGGGTACCCGCTGCGTGCGCGCGCTTAACGTAGCGAAGGCCCTAAAACCCACAAGACTGTCAATAACACTACATTATTCTGCCCGATCACACCCGATGAAAACATAAATAATATTAAGGAAAAACCTGAATACGCAAGGAATTGAGCATTCGTGCGTGCGATGAGAAAGATTGTATTTAATGGGGAAAAAATACCTACTTATCGAGAAGTTTTGCTCCGATATATTAGGACTCCAATAAGGCGGAGCGGAGCACAGTTGTGTGGATATGGGAAAATCGTAGCGTTGTTCTCATTATTTGTTTTTATTGATTTTTTTTTCTAATTTACAGGACATTTAGTTTACAGTTTAAAAAAGAAGAGAAGAGTAGAAGAAAATATTTTGAAGTAAAAACTTCTTTAGCGGCGATGTGCACTTTTTGGGATGGGTAAAAATGTTAAAATCGCGTCAGGTCTTGATCTGATCGAAAATTCATAAGACGGATGACGTAATGTTCAAGGTTTTACTTCTGCCGGCACTCCCGAAATGCAACACATTGTTTTTTAGGGTTCCGTACCTCAAAAGGAAAAAACGGAACCCTTATAGGATCACATTGTTGTCCGTCTGTCCGTCTGTGTGTATGTCAAGACTCTTTATCTCGGGAACGCGTAAAGATATCGAGTTGAAATTTAAACTGTATACGTATATATATGGTTTCTTGCAGTTGTGTAAAAAAAAACTTCTCAGTTATCGTTTCAAAAAGTTAGAGCCGTTTATGTCGTAAAAAACTGCATATTTCGACACTTACAAAAATCAAAACGTACAGGGTACTTCCCGTTGACATAGAACTAAGAAATTTGGCGAGAAGCATTGTCTCAGAGTACACATATAGGAATAAATCTGAAAACTGCACATTTTTATTTAAATCACAAATAAATAGGGCCTCAAAATTCACAAAATATGGGCTTAAAATTCAAAGTGAGTAAATCGTATCACGTCAGGTATCATATAAAATAACTTCATTAGCACATGCTAAACAGGTACAGGTTTTTAATTATTTTATCAATGTGTAATTTTAGACATATGACGAGAAGTGAAAAAAAAAACTTTTTTGTCGATGGTACAGAGATTTTAACAACTTACTGCCCAATTTTGTGAAATTTTCTGGATTTGTACGGAACCCTCAATGTACGAGCCTGACTCGCATTTGCCCGGTTTTTTTTAATAATACAATCGTGGCAGAATCCGAGGTCAAGTCGTATATAACGCTTTACCTACCCAGCTAAACCGGTTAACAGCTCTGAGGGTACTGATATGCCGTTTTTGTCGCGCTCTAGATACTTACACTCTGAACATCTTCGAGTCTGAGCCTTCAAAATTACTCACTGCCACATAATAAAAACCTATGAACTAGAATCCTAACGCTGTTGCCTCTCGAGGACCATTCTCACCACACATATGTGTGGAATACGAGTATTAAAATTGACAAATATGTATTGAAATTCGACGTTCCTCAGCGAGAAATTGTGCAATAGCTAACGAATTGAAATATTGTTCATGTCTCTTTCTAATTCGTGCCGTATTAAATTTATGCATCTGTTCCAGATTATCTTGATCGACCACATCCTCTGGGATATTTGTGGTCGCAACAGATTTTTTTGCTCAGTGCAGCACATCGCCGCCGCTCCGCTACGCTTTAGTGATGTTCAAAGCCTTATTGGGAAGTTTTGCTCCAATTGATATGGTACTGGTAAACACGTATTAGAATATTAGATATTTATTACATTTGCGACGGATTCCTTTTTGTGTGGGCTGAATAGAATGTCGTCCTGCGGTGGCAGAGCGAAACATTTTTATGGAAACTCGATATTTTTCATGCTTCATTCAACGTATTCACTTGTCATAAGAATATACGTGTTCATGAAAGGTTTAGTAAATGTAATTGTAAATGTTGACATTCATAAGTGCACACTGATGTACCTATATTTGAGAAATAAATGAATTTAATTGAATCAGTAAATCAATAGGGAAAAATCATACAATACCAATACATAAGGTACAAATTATTAATTACCAACCCGCACTGGGCCAGCGTGGTGGATATGGCCCAATCACCCTTCGTGGGTAGGCCTTCGTCCTGCAGTGGACTATTAAAAAAAGCCTGGTACGTTTTACGTGGTTCGAAGTAGGTACAAATTATACGTTTTATTAGACGTTGTTTGTCGTTTCAGCGATAAAACGTCCACTGGTGGACATAGGCCTCCCCTATAGATATCCAATAAGACCGGTAGTATTGACTTGTATCCAGCCTGATCCTGTGGTTATGAGGTTATCTATCGACCTTGTGGGTGGACGTCCTACGCTGCGCTTGCCAGTAAGCGGTCCGACAGTCTTTCGATAATTTTTCTGACCCCACCTCATCAGTTTTCCATGCTACGAGCCTTGCACACTGCCATTTCTACTTACAGATTTATTGAGCTATGTCGGTAAATTTAGTTCTTCTACGGATCTCTTTGTTTTTGAAAGACGCTCGTTTTTGTCATTTTACATAAAAAGCGAATTGAAAGAAAGTAAATAAAAGCTTCATGAGAATGTTCAAAAGAACGTGACATGGCGTCCGCTGTGATTAAGCGTAAATGTTTTATATCGCCGTCCTCTACCTATCAAAGAGGAGTAGAGCTACTCGTATTAAAATCAAAATTGAAAAAATCTCTATTTTAGAACTTATGTTGATGATAAGTTTGATTACCTCTTTTTGCTATAGTTTTTGTTTGTGTATGTTAAAGACCGAAATAGAATGACACAGTGTCCATTAATTCTAACTTAGAATAGTTTTAGTTGATTAATGTGGCCCCGCGCTTGCCACTACGGCTGCAGAGAATAGGAAGAACGGCCGACGATATACCGAAACTCCTCTTCCCCTGCAGCCCCATCGCTTCCACCAACACGTTGGCGGCACCCGTTAGAGCCGCTGGCAGGTAGAATGGGCAGCGGCAAACATACCGCCTGTTCCATCCTTTCGCCGCCCCCGCCTCGATGTGCTCGACCGCGGCCTCGCGACAAGCGCAGTCCAACTCATTCGACAAGCCGACCTACTTGGCCAATCTCCACACGGGCTTGTTGGGTCAGGACCCGGAGAGGCAGCCCCGCCACGAGATCCTCTTCGCTTCATCAGGCTGGCCGGACCTGGTTACTAAAACTCCCCGCCACGACAAGGCGGGACCCATCGGGGTGCTACATCCTACCTATCGCATATTTGCTCAAACATCAGGCAGGTAGTAGAATACCAACCTATATTAAATTAATAACTATAGAGGACGCCTATGTACAGCAGTCCTATAATAATTGATCCTCATTCTCATTCTCATTTGAAGTAGGGGCGATAAGTCCTGCACTGACGTCCCGCATGGGGTGTTTTGTGCATTTCCCCCTCCAGCGTCTACCCGAGCCAGCCCAGCTCCTTAAAATAACGGAGCGTGGCTCTGGGCCGCTGGCATAACTGCTCCAGTGGCTTGGTTGGTATACCAGATGGCGATGAAGATGATGCTGTAGATGCTGATGACAAAGCAATAGCAGCGTCATGCAACCCGAAAGCGATTCTAGTTTCTGCCGTGGCCTTACAATGCCACAAGACATGCTCTACCGTTTCATTCTCCTGCAGGCAACCACGACAGAGTGGGCTGTCGGTGGCTCCCAGTTTATACATGTGACTATTCAAGTTGCAGTGACCAGTGATGAGTCCTACCATAAGTCGGAGGTCTTGCCGCTGCAACCTCAATAGATCGTTTGTAATGTTTCTGTTCAGGGCTGGGAAAGCAGCTTTGCATTTGCAGAAAGCATTTTTTTCAATAATTGATTGATGGATGGATGAAATATTTCACGCCAAAAATGTCATAACTGACTACAATCGTGTACAGAATTCGAATAGTTCGCTTGAATCCATGTGCCATTGGTAGCAGGTGTCCCGGTTGTGGCTACTGACCCGGTTGTGGTCATTTTGGTGTCAAAATTATTGCATAAATGGTAAAAAAATGTACAAACATAAATTATTGCTTATGCGAATCTCAAATTATATTGTGTATCAGCTTTTTTTTTAGTCCACTGCAGGACGTAGGCCTACCCACGAAGGATGATTAGGCCACGAACCAACCCACGGGTTGGTGGATTCACATACGCCATCGAATTTCTTCTACGGACATATGCAGGTTGCCTCACGATGTTTTCCTTCACCGAAAAGCCAGTGGTGTGAAATTCCGTACATAAATTCCAAAGAACTCATTAGTACTTGACCGGGGTTTGAACCCACGATCTCACGATTGTAAGGTGAGTCTCATTACCACCAGAACACCACGGCGTCAAATTATATATTTTGTTTTAAATGTTTGAACATTAAATTGTCTAACTAATCGTTCAAATTCAAAAAAGGCACAAATTATACTAAGATGGCTACAACCGAGGCACCTGCCCTAATTTTCACATAATTGTTGATTTTTCAGAAACAACTCAGCCGATTTCAATAAAATTTATCTACTAAAAAAAATAAGAATCATCAACATCGGTTCATAATATAATTGGCGGAGTAATCACGTAACATACATACCTACTTACAAAAAGTAAAAAAAAAACATACAGACGAATAGAAAACCTCCTCTTAAGAAGTTGGTGAAAAAGATCTCAATATTATATCTCTTGAGAACGATGAAGTTTATTACATTTTCATTATAAGAATAAACAGGATCTGTTTGTTGAGGCCGGTCCCAAAAATATTAGATCCTAAGGACACCATTCTGATAAAACACTTTGGTCCAATGTTTATTATGGCTCTATGATAATGTAGAGAAAATTGGAGAATTTTACGAACAAAAAATATTGTTTTTCAAAGATATAATATGATCATAATATGACTAGGTGCTTGTCAGCGATCACCAAAGTTAAGTCGGCTCAGACAGTCTTCGGATGGGTGATCGCGGGTGCCATTTACAACTCAGCGCTACCGTGGCTCGAATAACACGTTAAATTGTAGGTCGCAGTTGTTTTAACCATATCAGAGGCGTCTTAAAAACTGACACCAGGGCTTGCCACCCGGTCTATGTGAAATTATTTACTTGGCAATACGCTGGGCTATATCGGTAACTTTGGTTCTTCTATGTATTTTCTCATGACTGATCGATCTCGCAGAGAGACTCCGAGTATAGCCCTCACAGTAGTAAGTTATTAATAAGACCAATAGTGAGAGACGTCTCTGTGCCGTAACTCATCGCTGGCAACACTCGCTGATCGAAGACTTTCGACTTGAGGCACTGAGGTATGTCGAACGAGAAGACGAAAAAGTGCTGTAATTTTAATGATATATTTTATATCTACACTAGTTTTTACCCGCGGCTTCGCCTGCATACGCAATATATCTTTATAATTTATAGCCTATGTATTATTCTGATATATAAGCTATATTATTGCAAAGTTTCATATCAATCCATTCAGTAGTTTTTGCGTGAAAGAGTAACAAACATCCATACATCTATCCATCCATCCATCCATCCATCCTCACAAACTTTCGCGTTTATAATATTAGTAGGATTTTCCTGCTAAGTTTACTTTACCGTGTTACTAGGGCATTAGAGTAAAAAAATTAAGGCACACCTGCAAACCCTAACTCAAAGAACGGAACAAAAAACATTTTTGCATAAAACATCGCGCCGCCCTAATACCTGCCTGTTCTTACATAATGTTTACGTTAAGGCAAAAGCACACAAGTTTCTTTTAATGTAAAGCGATTTTTTTAAACCGAGATAGTGACGTGTTAGTAATATCTACCTTACAATCCTGAGGTTATAAGTTCTAATACCGGTTCAGTACCAATAAGGTTTTTAAACTTATTTACGTAATTTCACACCACTGGCTTTTTGGCAAAAGAAAACATCGTGAGACAACCTGCATAACAAGTTGTGTTTACTGTTAGTGCGATAATGATTTTGTAAAAATATTTTTGTATAAATAAAACTATTATTTATTTATTTATTGATAAGCCGGTTAAACCAATTCTTTAGCGCATTTGACTTTGCCAACATGCATGGGGCCAGCGTTGGACATATGGCCTAAACATTCTTGTTGGTTAGACCTGTGCTCATCAGTGGACTATTGAAAATGCCGGTAGAGTACAGTACAATACTGTTTTTGATGTTTCTAATTTCTAATGCTTTTTTCAAAGCAACGTCGAATCAAAAAAGTAGGTATCTATAGAATAACCAAAGTTTCAAAAAATGACACAGCTTAGCAGATTGGCAAGTAGAAAAGGCAGCGGGCAAGGCACATAGCATGGAGAACCGATGATTGAAGAGGTCGACTTAAAAAGGTGCCATTTGGAAAAAAGGACTTTGAGAGTCACGCTATGTACCATAACCCTTACACTGTTTCATGAACAAGCAAATGTTTTTATTCATTTTTGAGATTTTGCGTATCTCAGGGACCATCCGTTTCGGTCGGGGGAGGGCAAATGTGTTTATTTTGACCTATTTTTCCTTTTGTAAAATTAAAGTCAATAAGGTTGAAATGAAATGAGGCTATTTCTGGTATTAATGTTTAGAGAGCGAAATGACCCGGGAAAATGCGTAAATGTTACGAACCACAGGGAATTGAATATGGAATGTGTGCTTCTTGAGTTAAATTATATTTATTTTAGTGTTCTGTTTCCTAATTTTGAATGTGTTTGTAGTGCTCTATAGTTATTTTTTCATCGGGCAAAAGTGCCTTTATTAACTACAACCAGATACAACACTACCTTATATGATAAAACTACATACGCTACTGCTACATAAAAAGCAATTGGATCATCCACAGACCCTCGAAGGTCTAAAGATAATCCAGATGATCAAGCCCACTACCAGTTGGCAGCGTGCCGCACGCTGAAATCTGAATGGCAATGTTTATGCGTTTAGCCAAATACTTAAACAATGCGTGCTCTATAGTAGTACTTTATTTAGTACATTGGGTAGATATTATCATAATAATTATTCTTGTAACTGATATATTAGTAATTTCAGGCGGAATGTAGTCAAACGCAAACTCGTTCGAATAACATTATGTACTTTTTATTAAGTATGTCGTGGTGGTCTAGTGGTAGTAACACCCGACCCGCAATTGTGAGGTGGTGGGTTCAAATCCCGATCCCGTACCAATGAGTTTCTTTGGAATTCACACCATTGGCTTTTCGGTGAAGGAAAACAACCTGCATACATCCGTAGAAGAAATTCGATGGCGTATGTGAGTCCACCAACCCGCACTAGGCCATCGTGGTGGATTTGGCCCAATCACCCTTCGTGGGTAGGCCTACGTCCTGCAGTGGACTATTAAAAAGGCTGGCACGGTACTTTTTATTATATTTCAGTGAGATGTTTTTAAGATTTCGAAGTAAAACGTGGAACCCTTATAAATTCGTTGTATTCGTCCGTCCGTCCATCCAACCCCACCCCCTCATGAGGGGTATTTTTGAACCGAAACCTCGTTAAATAGAGTTTCTAAAATGAGTATAAGAAAAAAAAATGTTGAAATAAATTTGTCCTTTACCACCCCTCGGTTTTTGTCGGTGGCTAAAAACGTAATTTAGGCAGTAATTAATTGATCTAATATTAACTCGACAAATCCAATCATCTCTAACAATAACCCTCTACCGAATAATGATTAACAAGTTCGTTTATTGACCGTAAAGGCCCTTCAGTACGAAGCTTTCATTACTAGAAATGTACGGAAACATCACAGACGTATTTTATTCTATATTTTCAACGGATAATTATTTAAACCTATATATATTTAAGTCAAGTCGAATTCCGCCGCATTAGGTGGTCTAAAGATTCATTGTTTGATTCTTTATTCCATACGTAGAACGTATTTACGTTCAATTCATATTTGATACTTTTAACAGCTCTGGGCAACATTTTCCATACATACCTATTTGTGGTTGAGAATTACCTCAGACGAAGCGCTATCTCTCTGGTAGTAAATGCTTCGTGTTCCGAATGTTTTAAAAAATTGTAACAGTTATCACAAGATATCAAACACACAATTCAATAATGAGTATTCACGGAGGTGTTTTCAAGTAGTGCGGTATCTAGTCAAGCGCAACGAGACCTAATCTATCTAATCTATAGCATGACCGACTTCACCCGCGTACAGAATTCGTGAATATTTCTCACAGATCGATGTAGCATTTTTCACATTATTGTTGATTTATCATAAATGGCTAAGCCGATTTCAATGAAATTTAAATAGAACCAATTTCAAATTATATTCTTTCCAATAAAAAAATAATTATTGAAATCGGACTACTATGAAAAATGTTATCCGTGGTTATACATAAATAAAATATACGCGTCGAATTGTATACCTCCTCCGGTGGTTCGTCGGTCAAAAATGCCAGGTTGGTGGTTATCAGCGTCAGTCACAATTTCGGACACTTTGAAAACGATCGGTCCTTTTGAATGACGGGCCTTGTTTTGTCTATATCCCGGATATGTAGCCAATTAATTCGAAACTGAATAGACGTCGTATTGAAGATCGAATATCCTTTGACAGCGTTCAGAATAGATATAATTATTAGATACCATGTGGAAAATAAAATATGAATAGGTATTTTATACTCGAAACTCTTCTGGTTTTCGCACATTTTGCTTTATATATAAACGGGAACAATACTACTAAAATTTTATTTCAACAGTATAATAGTATAGTAGTAATAGTAGATATGGGAACAAAGTACTGTCTTGAGTCTTGTATCACGGACGATATATTGACCCTTGCGCATAGCGAGGGACTTTAGAGTTATTTCTTTAGAATTATATAGAGTCCTGAGTAAAGCGAGGGATTCAAGCCGCCCAACACAAAGACAGTTGTACCTAAGTGCCACCCGCAGTCACCAATCCGAAGACTGACCGTGAACACTGCGACTTCACTTCACTTCGATGATCGCTAACGAATACTAACTCAGAGGACTTTTATTTTTGTATTTTTCAGGTGTTTTTATTTTTATTTTTTTATTTTATTTTTTTATTTTTTTTATTTTTAATATGTTCGCGTTTGACTACACACTGCCTGATGTTAAACAGATGTGCGGTCTAGAGTGAAGCACGCTTACCTAGAAGATACCTATTTACTCGGGATTTGAAGACACCCACGTTGTACTTTAACGGGAAGACAGACCCAGGCAAAGCGTTCCACATTCCGGCTGTTTGTATGAAGAATGAGGATTCTAAACGCTTGGTTCTAACGCGTGGAATGTCCACCGTAAAAGGATGGCGCTTTGGTCGCGTCTGTCTAGCCGTACGATAGAAGAAAGGGGCAGGGGAGACCAGATTGTGCAACTCCTGGGCGCACTCTCCAAAGTGTATCCGGTAAAAGGCCGACAAACACGCTACCTTGCGACGATGCTCAAGACTTTGCAGCTGCGACTTACTCAAGGTGTCGTTGTCAATCAGCCTCTTGGCTCGCCTCTCAATCGACTCCAGAGCCTCCAGTTGATATTTAGCAGAGCCATCCCAAAGGTGAGAGCAGTATTCCATGCACGGCCTGACTTGCGCATTATAAAGACTAAGCAGTTGCTCAGGTGTGAAATACCGTCTCACCTTAGAGAGAACACCAAGTTTTTTGGAGGCTAATTGGGCTTGAGACTCTATGTGAGAGCCAAAGTTAAGAGAAGATGAGAGTGAAACGCCTAATAGTTCCAAGCTGTCAGTTACCGGAACGGAGACACCACGGAAAGCGGGAGACAATTGAAAGGGTCTCTTTTTGGCCGAAAACAGACAGCCCTGAGTCTTCGTGGCATTAAACTTGACTAGGTTAGCATCACCTCAGTCGGATACCGCCTGCAGACTCAAGTCAGGTGGCTTAAAAACTCTCACACCAGGACATGCCTCCTCGCCTATACGAACTTTCTCACTTACTTTGATACTTTAAAAATATTACCCTAAGCATTAAAAAATGCAAACATTGTCCAAAATAAAAATGCCATGGACATAACCCTACACGTCTCCTCTTAGCCTAAGGCATAATTACCCACATAAAACGTTTTAATTTCACCTCCAGCATGTTGACCTCCGTTTAATATCCTCATCTCTCTATTAAAAGGCTCTGCATCTATTATTATAGTCGTAAAAGCCTGTTATCTCTTTATATTTTTAATGATGAAAATCTCCCGGACCTTATATTCACCGTGCCCTTACGAATAAACATACAACAGAATACTGACAGCGGGACGAAAATACAGTTTTTTTTTGCGACATCTTACACACGGCCTCTGACCCCAAACTAAGCAAAGCTTGTGATATGGCTGCCAGAGACTGATATACCACTTATACTTATTTTTAAATACATACTTATACAGGGTTATTTCTAACCAATTAGCCTCCTTTCAGGGGCTTATACTGTACATTAAAACTGACAACTTCTGTTCTACGACTTTTATTAATTCTCAAAAATAAGTTGTTGTTCCATAGAAAAATATTATTCACCCTCGACAAAATGTATGGAACAGCTGATTTTATTTTTTAGTTTTGACAAAACTCGCAGAACAAAAGTTGATAGTTTTGATGTACAGAATAAGCCCCTTAAAGGATGCTAATTGATTAGAAATAACCCTGTATAGATAGTAACTAAATAACACCCAGGCACAGAGCAAACACTTATGTTCATCACATAAATATTTGCCCTAGGTGGGGATCGAACCCACGCCTCTTTGATCTAGAAGTTAGGGTCATTAACCACTGAGCCACCGAGGCAGTAAATATATAATAGGCATGAAGACGGGTTAAAACATTTTTATAATTAGTCCGCGAGCTAGATCATCAAAAAATATTAAACACGTATTTTTTATTTTGTAAATCAAACAACAAATGACAAAAATAAACCTTGTCAAAGTTTGAGAGTAGGGGTCGTGACGTCACCTCTTTCGCAGAAGCTTGTGACGTCACGCAGAACTTTAACGGGCTATATCTTCGTTAATTTTGTTTAATTGACTTAAAAATAAACCGGACAAGTGCGAGTCAGGCTCGCACATCGAGGATTCCGTACAAACATATTGTTAAAATAATTAAAAACCTATTTTAGCATGTGCTAATGAAGTTATTTTATATGATACCTTACATGATACGATTTACTCACTTTGAATTTTGAACCCATATTTTGTAAATTTTGAGGCCCTATTTTTATGTGATTTAAATAAAAATGTACAATTTTCAGATTAATTCCTATATGTGTACTCTGAGACAATGCTTTTCGCCAAATTTCATAGTTCTATATCAACGGGAAGTACCCTGTAGGTTTTGATTTTTGTGAGCATTGACATATGCGTTTTATTACGACATAAACGGCTCTAATTTTTTTTTATACGGTATCTGAGAAGCTTTTCTTTTACGCAACTGCAAGAATGCATAGGTTTACGTATATAGTTTAAATTTCAACTCGATATCTTTACGCGTTCCCGAGATAAAGAGTCTTGACATACACACAGACGGACAGACGGACAGACGGACAACAAAGTGATCCTATAAGGGTTCCGTTTTTTCTTTTTGAGGTACGGAACCCTAAAAATATGTATCTGATATTTTATAATAATTTAACTGACAGACTATTTTTTCTTTTTTAAATTTTCATGCCTATTATGGTGACGAGTCTCACAATCATTGTACTGTATTGAAAGCAGTGGCTACTGCTGCATGTTCTGTAGCAGGACTCCATATTGACACTGAGTGTTATCCGAATATCCCCCACTAGATTGTCCCTACAGTCTATGTTCGTCTGTAGGTACGTATTTTTTTTGTATGTTCGCAGATATTTTCGCCAATTGTGAACTGATTTTGATATTTGTTTTTGTTAGGTAGATCTTACTTCAAAGGTGGTCCTATTTAAATTTTATCGTTATCGGCTGAGTCGTTTTTGAAAAGTAATCAATAATGCAAATGGCATAAAATGCGAACAATTCGAATTCTGTACACAGTTGAAGTCGATGGTGTAATTTTTACCGAAAAATAATTACGTTGGGACTTATCATTCAATACCAATTTTGACGGAAGTTCTCACTCTATAGTATTTTTGTTTGTAGTCGTGCCCGAAAAAATACCCTGTTCAAACAATTGTAAGCCACGATAAGCCGGCCAGGATTACGTGGTTAACCGACACGACAAACGCTTCGGCGAACCCAATATTTCAGCCATTATGGACCCCAAAATAGGGGCTTTAGAATTTCTTAATTGGCAGAAAAACTTTGTCTTTGTGATTTAAACCTTGGGACCGGTGGTGACCAAAGCAATGGAGATGCAAGGAAGAGAAATAAAAATCCAACATAGCCTTGACGGGGCTTTCACTATCAAAAAATTATCAGATCTCATGTAGAGCCAAATCAACCAATGTAGATATCGTCCTACGCTGCGCTTGTCAGTACATAGTCTCCAATCGAAAACTTTTTGACCCTGTCGGTCATTACTACTCCGTGCTATATGCCCTGCCCACTGCCATTTTAACTTGCCAGTCCGCTGGGCTATGTCAGTAACATTTGTTCTTCTACGGATCTTTTTATTTCTGATTCGATCTCGCAGAGAAACATAGCCCTTTATATAACTCTAGTGGAAAATTGGTCATACCACATATTTTTAACTCAATCTTATCCAATTTTGGCCAGATTGAGAAATAGAAAAAGAAATCTTCAAACTTTTTCCGTTTACAAAACAAAGAGCTATAAAATTAGCAGACAGCCCACTCCGAAGTTAACCCGTCAATGAGAGGTGGCCTAAGGGCGGGACTCCACTAAAGCGGAGATGTATGCGGTGTGCTGTGTGCTGTGGGAGAAGAGATGTTTTTAAGCTCGGGTGCGAGGCGTGGAGTGCTCACTGCTCAGTACGCATTCTGACACGCTCGCTGCCGTCGCTCACTGCACGCCGCTCACATCTCTCGTCTCCACACATCTCCGCTTCCATCGCGCCATACAAATATTTCACATCTCCGCACAGCGATCTCCACTGAAGCTGACCGGAGAGGAGATGTATCAATAACACAATTCTATTGGTTGTTTAAAAACATCTCCTCTCCCCTCGTCTTGTCTCCGCTTTGGTGAAATCCCGGTCTAAATGACACCAAGCCTCAGATGAAGGAAAAATAGATGTGCCATAAAAATATCATATTTTTTGAATACTACTTCTACTAGACTACTTGGCAGTAGGTAATACGGGAAGAAAATGTTACCTGTGTATAATTATCCTGTGGTACAAAAGGCTACAAGCGGCGTTCCCGGCGAGAGGGACGGACCATTTTTTTTTATATTAGGGGATATCTTACACATGGTTGTTAGACAACAAACTAAGCCAAGCTTGTCATATAGCTGCTAGAGACTGATATACTACATACGTACATACTTTTAATACATACTTAAATAACACCCACACACAGAGCGAACACCTATGTTCATCACATAGGAAAAAACTTGCCTTGGGTGGGAATCGAAACAACGCCCCCGGCTAACCACTGAGCCACCGAGGCAGACATTTTTACCTATCCACTCACCGTATGACGTCCTCTACTGGAAATAGATGGATTTCCAATAACATTGGCCGGTTGGAAGCGGTCTGCATCTAGCGCGTTCCTGCCAGTTATATGGTCAGTCCACCTAGTCGGTGGACGTCCTATACTGCGTTGCTCGTATCCATTTGAGAATTTTACGGCCCCATCAGTCATCCGTTCTTCAAACTATGTGCCCTTCCCACTGCCGTTCCAACTTGCTAATCCGCGGCGCTATAACTTTGATTTGTCTGCGAATTTCTTTATTTTTGATTCGATCTCGCACAGAAATTCCTAAAATAGCCCTCTCTCTACAGCACGTTAATTTTTACTTATTCACTACTAATCCATGGTGGTCAAGAGGTAGTGACACCCGCCTTACAAATAGTGAAATCGTGGGTTCGAATCCCCGGTCCCGTACCAATGAGTTCTTTGGAATTTATGTACGGAATTTCACACCACTGGGTTTTCGGTGAAGGAAAAAATCGTGAGGCAACCTGCATACGTCCGTGAAGAAATTCGATGGCGTATGTGAATCCACCAACCCGCACTGGGCCCGCGTGGTGGATATGGCCCAATCACCCTTCTTGGGTAGGCCTACGTCCTGCAGTGGACTACTAAAAAAGCTGGTACAGTACAGTACACTACTAATATTGCAGTGACATATTTTTAGGGTTTTTAATGCCATTTTGTCCTTAATCCAAAGGCGGGCTTAAAATTTGACTATCCTTTTTTCTTTCATCTAAGGGCTATGGCGGATACAATGGATCCAATCGACCCGATCCCATTTGACATATTCGTGATCCTTTAACAATAATTCTCGTACAAGGGAGGACGTAAATGATCGATCGACCCACAATTAGGGGAAAATCTGCTGTATTTTTACTCGATAGATGTTTTCGTTCATGTCTATTTATTTTATCGTTTTCCTACCTCAAAAAAGTTTGATTAGGTTGTTTTTAGGGTTCCGTACCTCAAAAGAAAAAAACGGAACCCTTATAGGATCACTTTGTTGTCCGTCTGTCCGTCTGTGTGTATGACAAGACTTATTATCTCGAGAACGCGTAAGAGTATCAAGTTGAAATTTAAACTATATACGTATATCAATGAACTCATGCTGTTGTAGAAAAGACAAGCTTCTCAGTTGTCGTTTAAAAAAGTTAGTCATATTTCGACACTCACAAAAATCAAAACCTACATGGCACTTCCCGTTGACATAGAACTATGAAATTTGGCGAGAAGCATTGTCTTAGAGTACACATATAGGGATAAATTTGAAAACTGTACATTTTTATTTACATCACAAATAAATAGGGCCTCAAAATTCACAAAATATGGGCTCAAAATTCAAAGTGAGTAAATCGTATCATGTAAGGTGTCATATAAAAGAACTTCATTAGCACATGCTAAAACAGGTTTTAAATTATTTTAACAACGTGTTTGTACGGAGCCCTCGATGTGCGAACCTGACTCACACTTGTTCGGTTTTTTTTGTTTTGCTTAAGTTTATGCAGCTATTATTTAGCACTAGCTTTTGCCCGTAACTTTTCCCGCGTGATTTTATAATTTTAGTTCTATCCTTTTATTTTTCGGGATAAAAAGTAGCTTTAACCTTTGATCGTTTTTCTTTGTCCATGCCAATAGTCAAGTTGATTCGTTGTTCTGTTGCTGCGTAAAAGAGTACCTAACAATCTAACAAGCACAGTTTCGGATTTATAATATTTGTAAGGATAAGGATAGCAGTCATATGATGTTCACTGCTGGGTATGGGCCTCCACCGTAGATCTTCAATAAGACTAGTTATTAAAGTAGTAGTAGTAGTAGTAAAGTAGCTGAAGAAGGGATTTCAGGGCATACTAAAGCACGGCAGATTAGCAATACAAGGGGATACCTTATACCTGACTAAGTACCTCCACCAAATATGAGCCCAACATAGATGGCCGCCCGTCAAGGATGAAGCATCATATGTATTAGTAAAAGAAATGATCAACAGAATGCGTCAGGATTAAGGTAGGGTGAGTTAATTACATGCATGCAAGTGTATATTCAACTAATCTGAAAATTTAAGAAATGGTGAAGACTACAAACTTGTAGGTATCTCGACATTCTTAAGCATGGCCATTTTTTTAACATACCTACAGTATTAAAAATACATAAAACTTGGACGCTATCAATATCTGACGCGTTGGAGTATGTCCATGCAACAGTTTTTTTTAACATATTTAAAAATCTCTGGCCCCTCTTGCCCACCAATGAAAAGATATAAGTTACATACACATTTTTTCTTTTTATCATCTAAGCCTCGCAACCCAATTGGTCTCTTTAATGCTCGGGTAAATCCAATTTAGCATCGTGGGCTCCCTCCCCTACCATTAGAAGCGGTTGAATTTAGCGCAATTCTACAGACCGATAGAAAACATCGTGAGGCAACCTGCATACGTCTGTAGAAAAAAAATTGGTAGCGTATGAGAATCCACACTTGGCTTAGGTGGTGGATATTTCCCAATAACCTTTTGTGGATAGGTTTATGTCCAGTTGACTATTAAAAAGACTGGTACATTTATTATTACACCATAGGTCTTTCATTCATAAACTGCACGCATGTCCACTAAATTTAATAGTTTTATTTGGAGAAAGATATGAGAAATAAATATTGTAATTTCTACTTATGGATATATTGTGCGGGGCTTACTGCTAGGACGTATGCATATAAAAAAAGTAGCAATATCAAATTCTGTAACGAGTTTGAGTCATCTTGTTAAAGGCGTGTAGTTTTAAACTGAAAGGTCTACCAAGTATTAGAATCTAAATCAAAAAACAACTTTTGTCAATGTCCCCAATACCACAAAGTTGTATGTTCGTCGACAACAGCCAAGTATAACTTATACAAAGCTTATAACTTGGTTAAGCATTAAGCAACGTTGATCCACTTTGAGGTGGTAACACGTTATTTAAATTTCATGAGCGCTTTGTAAGCGGCATTGTTGGAGCACCACAGTTAGGATAGTCGGTAATCTTGTTTCTTGTTCAATTAATACAATTAATGTTGATTTTCGTGGTTTGGTAGAATAGATTTTTTAGAGAAAGGGGAATGAAAAAGATCTTATAGTTATAAAGTTACTTATACTTTAGAAGAACTATTAGATTGCAACGTGCTCATACAAACTACGGCCAACACTCATCTTTGTATCACATGTGCTCATATAGTACAGGAAAAATAGACGTTTTTTTCTGTCAACTTTGCACTCCGAATCAATTTTTTTTAATAAGGTTTAGGTTCACTTATGCTGGAAACATACTATCGGACGCGACTGACAGCCGCGACTGATAGGTATCTAGATAATGAATGTACACTGAGCCGTGCACACTATCGGACATAAGTCGCGGACGTCAACTTGAGTTGACCTTGAGCGTTTGGACGTCCGAGAGCAATCTGGCGCGCCGGATGTTTTAAGACGTGCACACTGCTAAGTCGCGGCTGTCAGTCGCGTCTGTCAGCCGCGTCCGATAGTATGTTTCCAGCTTTACTGGGCATAAAATCACAAAATGCTGACAGATCCAGGTAGAGCTTCAAGCGCCATCTTGAAATAACGTTTTTGGCAGATATCTTGGAAACTATGCACTTAAGGGCGAAAATCATTAAAATCATTTTTTTTTCGAATAAGTTCGCGTTTTACTACACACTGCTGATGTTAAGCAGATGTGCGGTCATTATTGTAGAAAATAATATTTCGCATCTTTTGTTGCCTGTAAACTTTTTTGTAAAACTTACAGTTTACTATTCATGATCCACTAGTTTTTACCCGCGGCTTCGCCCGCATACGCAATATATAATTATAATTTATAGCCTATGTGTTATTCTGATATGTAAGCTATATTATTGCAAAGTAGTAGTAGTTTTTGCGTGAAAGGGTAACAAACATCCATACATCCATCCATTCATCCTGACAAACTTTCGCGTTTATAAAATTAGTAGGATTTAATGATAGCCCATTCTATTATTCAGTATCAATATTGTTACGCATGTTGTGTTCGCTTCTAGAATGGCATTTACATTGTGCATTTCTTTTACGAGTATTAATGTTTTTGTTTCATGTAAAGTTTAACGTGTAAGCCCAGTTTAGTGAACCATAAAAAAATGGTGGAATAAGATTCCTACTGGGTACAACTGTGGCCGCAGTGTTATTGCAGAACGCAGGCTCGCCAGTCACAAAGGGATCTTGTAAATGAGTGAGCGGGTTATTCAAGGTGGAGCATTGGAACCGGCATGTTGTATCAACATACTTCGGTATGCTTGTTTCCAAGTTATTATCAACTAGCCATTGCTTGCGGCTTTGCCCGCGCTTCTTGTGTAGTTTATGGCACTCGCAAATAATGTGGATTTCTATTTGTAAAATAATTTTCAAAAATAATCGAAGTTTTTTTTCTGATTTTACTGTTTGTTGTTATAGCGTCGTCGATAGCAGTACGTCATCTGTAACAATTTCTACGTTCTAGCTATCACAATTCCAAAAATACAGCCTGTAGACAAACAGGCGGACGGACAGACGGACATCGGAGTCCTAGTATAAGGTCCCGGTTTTAGCTTTTGGTAGAGAACCCTAAAAATGGTTCAGTATATCCAGTGATTATCCCATATAACCTCACAATTTACAAACATTACCTCTTTATTATATTAGTAGATGACGATTCTGCAGACTAAACTTTATTATTTCTAGATATTTTGCTAACTTTTTATTTGTTTTTCATTCCGTTATTCTTACTCATAATACAGAGCCGAAAGTATGTTAATTGTTCGTGAATCTTTGAATCAAATAACTTGATTTTTGAACATAACTTAAAAGTTAGAGAGTATCATAGATTACTTTTATCCCGGAAAATTAAAGAAGATCGTATCGTATAAGCTCTTTACCAAAAAATGGCGTAACAAACTTCAACAGTGTACATAATTCGAATAGTTCGCACGGATCGATGTAGTAATTTTCAAATCATTGTTGATTTACCAAAAATGACTCAGCCGATTTTGATATTGTTTAGGTATTAAAAGGGACTTTTAAAGTATTATCTACAAAAAAAACAAAATCAGACTACTTTGTAAAAAGTTATGTGTGGTCAAACGTTACAATCTGTGAAAATCATCTCCTGTTTTCCTACCGTTTAATAATTACCGTTTAGCCATGTCAGAGGCCTTCAGGCGGCCTAAAAACTCTGACACCAGGGCTAGCCACCCGGCCTATACGAACTTACTTACTTACTTACCGTTAAATATAACTTTTATTTTCAATATTTAAATGCGATGACTAATTTTGAAGTACATTCTTTCCAATAAACAGAGAATGACTGAAATCGGAATACTTTGTAAAAGGGTATGCGTGGTTAAACATAAAAAAAAATACGCGTCGAATTAAGTAACTCCTCAGTTTGGGTACCTCACCGCGATATCAAAAGCAGTTCACTACGAAACTAAGCACATAAGTAGTATTTATCATGTGAAACTAAATTCTACCCCCACCCCTCCCCTCTATCCCTCCCCTTACCCACAAATCCTCGTCCTGTCGCCGTCCCGTCAGGTGAGATTAGGATCAAGCTGAGCTCGAACAAAAAAGGTATTTCCACGAAGAAAGGATCACGGAAACCTTTTAAGTTCCACCGGTTTACCAAGCACGCTTTTAAAAAATGTTGTTTTTTCAGTGTTTTTCACTTACCTATACACTCTATACAGGGCTTTAGGGAGCTCTATTACTAAAACCAGGGCCTCTATTTTTGAACTAGGACGAATGCGTAAATTATCGCGAGATAAAGTAAGACAAGGAGCGAGGAATGACTCTTAAACTACATTCTGCTCATTTTTAGGGTTCCGTACCTCAAACGGAAAAACGGAACCCTTATAGGATCATTTTGTTGTCCGTCCCAAGCAGCACTGTCATGTCCATGACAGCATTTCTGATTCGAACCGCTAGGGACTGTTCCATTCCCTTGATGTGTCCTCCAGAAATGTTGAGTTAAACCGCTTCGTTCGTATCGAAGAAAAAGCGACAGTGTAGGTGTAATGTGTAACTCCGCGTAATGATCAACTATTTACAATAGGGTGAATTCTTTTTTTTTACAATGGACATGATGACTGGGTAAAAAAATCATTATTGTAATTTTATCAATCCGTTAGTTAGATTTTCAAAAAATATTGAACACGTATTTTTTGCCAATCAAACAATAAATGACACAGATAAACCTCGTCAATGTTCGGGAGTGGAGGATCGTGACGTCAGTTCTCTGTCAAAAGTCTATACTTTTGCAGCCCAGTGATGTCACGCGGAACTTATATATATCTTCATCAATTTTTGTTTAATTGACAAAAGAAAAAACACGTGTCTAATTTTTTTTTATTATCTATCTGAGGGACAATTAATTATATTTTCTATTCATCTAACCTGTTTTGAGATAAAAATGTAGTCGATATGACGAGTAGTTAACTCGTCATTTCCTAGTTAGAATAATACATTATGATCGTTGATCACAGAAACAGTTTGGTGTGGACACATATCGGTATCGACTAGCCCGCAATGTGCTCCCACCCTTCACCCTTTGTGGGTAGACCTATGTCCAGTAGCGGACTATTAAAAAGGCTGATACAATACAGTGGACGTTCATAAGCCATAGGACGTCCACTGCTGGAAATAGGCCTTCCCTATGGATCTCCACTAAAACCAGTTAATAGCGGTTTGCATCCAACGCGATCCTAGTCATAATAAAGTCATCCGTCCACCTTAGTGGAAGTCATATGCTGCGCTTGCCGGCACGTGGTCTCCATTCGAGAACTTTTCGACCACATCGGTCATCAGCCCTCCGCGCTATGTGTCATGTCCACTGCTATTTCAGATTGCCAATCCGTTTGGTTTTGCTAAAACGATGATAATAAAATTCTTTCTAGATCAGCAACATACACGTCAGTTGCTTCCTGAAAACTTTTAAACGTTTCCTCGAAAATCATTATTTTAATAGCTTTACAGTGAAGCTTCAGCGAGCTCTTGGTGAATTCATGAAACTGAAATTTCTAGACTTTCAAGATTTCAAGTGACTTCAGCTTTGGCGGCGGTCCAATGTCGTCGACCTGGGTCAAAATTTTATAAAAACAGTATGGGAAAAAGAGCAAACTTGAAGAATAAAAATATTTGATAAAGGCTAAATCAGACAACTTGGCGGCTGTAAGTAGCTACAAGCTGTGGATAGCCAATCATCGCGCCGCTCTTAAGATGAGACATCGGGCCGGGAAACACGAAAACGAGTACTTTTAATGCGCAATGTGAGAGGGCGAATGATATTGATCATAGATAAGGAAAAAATTTATGAACCGAAAAAAATTTTGTAAAGTAACCGGCTTTATTAAAATATGCTCAGAATTATCAGTGATAACATCCCATTATTTTTTACGAATAAAATAGCCAGATCACTTTTCTATTTAACAAACCGAGAAGTTATTTTTTTAATGTGTATATTATGAGTAATTAATTAAAAACTCACTGCCGCCCGCCGCTCTGGCGCGATCCTGTCGAGCGCGACCGCGTAAAATTTGTCCGAGTGAAGGGGCGCGGTACTCGATTTATGAAACAATAATTTAATAAATGCGTCACCTTAAGTGAGTTTTAGTCAGATTGGGTTAACCGCAGCTTGCAGCTAACAGACAGCCGCCAAGTTGTTTGATTCAGCCTCTACTAGTTGACACGTGCTCAACGGTATAGCGAATTGAAGTGGCGGCGGCTTGGCCACACAGATAGTACGAGAGCCCACGACCAAAATTTTTGTCTCATAGCAATACAGCCAAAACCGCATCAAATCGATAGATACGATTATCCTGAACTCGAAAATATGTACCAATATCAGACATTTTCCGCGTAGCGTTTGATCTGACCGAATTTTCGAAATTGTCAAAGAATTTTACCGAACTGCATCATAGCAATATGTCTGATTTGCAGACTGTAGTTGAATGATAGTTCTGAGATACCGGAAACATATTTTTCAGACGTTAGTGGTGTAGCGCAAACCCGTAAAATCACTTAAAAAAATTAAAAATGAGACAAAAATAATGTCTCATAGCAAAATCTTTTTTATTAGTAAATGTTGGTTATTTGATGCGAACAAAACAATTTTCAGACGGAAATGTGAACGCATTAAATTTTGAGACCGTTTTGAAAATGTTAACAAATTTTACCGATCGGTATCATAGCAATATGTCTGAAAATTGTTGGACATGATAAAATAAGTTGTCCACATGTGCAAAAAATTTATATCAGACAAATTAAGTGTAGCACCTTCTCTATCAGACAACTTTTCGATTCTCAGATATCATTTAAAAATATATTGTATTGAGGTATCTTGAATTCTCTGTTACAAACCAATGAATACGTTGCGACCCTGAATTTATTAGATGATAATTAACAAAGAATTTACCCGAAACCGTAACATTGAAGTTGAAGGACTGAAATTAATCGCACAAAAGGATCATAACATATCATAATATATGTCATCTGTCAAAGTACATATAATAGACAAGGGAGATTCTTGAATGTCTATGAAGGCTGTAAATTTAAAAAAACATTTAACAGAGGCGTCGGCCAGGCGACTCCGAAACGTTATTTTCGTTTTTGGGAGTATATGCTACACTTAAAGTGTCTGAAAACAGGCTTTTGGTAATCATGGCAGCAATACGAAAAGATAAAAAAAAATTTATCCGTATTGCTATGATACAGGTCGGCTAAATTTGTTGATATTTTCAAAAATGCGCTCAGGCTATGTGCTACGCGCAAAATGTCTGAAAACAAACTTTTTCGTAATATAATTATAAAATCTATGTACATTTTCACTATCAGACGTATTGCTATAATACCGACTGCCTATTTTTTTTTGACACAGCAGAAATGGCCTCCCACGCAGTTGCTACACTTTCGACCGTTACTACACACCTAGTCGGGTTCAGAATCATACAATCTAACGATTTTATAGGTTTTTTGCCGTATTGCTATGAGACATGGTTTTGGTCGTGAGCTCTAGTAGTACTAAGAATAATTGATAGCAAGTGTTACGACTCCAAAAAATGAGGTTATCAATTCGACATTACATTTTTTTGTGTGTACGAGTATGTTACTCATTTACTACGCTGTTCTCGTATACTGTTTCTCGTACATCAAACTTCAAATTTTTTTTAATCAAAATCGGTTGAGTCCTTTTAGAAAAATCAACAATGATACAAAAATTACTACGTCGATGCGAACTATTCGAATTCTGTACACGGTTGAAGTCGGTTATGCCATTTTTGACAAAAAATAAATAATTATCCTAAATTATTCTTCTACTTTCATTGATGCGTGGAGGATACCAGGGACCCCTGATCTCGGCACTTTAAAAAAAGGTTCCACAATGTACTACATAAACCTAAGATAACTTGAAAAAAACTTGCTGAAAACTCAGCGCTATTAATACACCTCACCATATTTACGAGGGCTATGCTCGGAATTTCTCTGCGGGATCCAATCAGAAATGAGGATATCCGATGAAGTAGGTACACACTAAAATTACATATTCTAACAGATTGGCAAGTAGAAATGGCAGTGGGCAGGGTATAGCACGGAGGACTGATAACCGACGTGGGTGAAAAGTTCTCGAGTGGAGACCACGAACCAAGACGAGACCAGAAATATAATCTTTTTAAAATTCTTTCGTAAGTCATCATTTCAAAAGCTTCCAAGCGTTTGCTTGTAGTCTGAGACCTATTAGACATTACAATGTCTATAAATTTTGTAAGAAATCTCGAAATATAATGTTACGCGCTAGGCGCGCGCACGTTGTAGGCATATAGTAACTATGATGTAATCTGTGTTGTTTACGTGATAGCTTGTTTACGCTTTTTGGTCATCTATTATCTTTGATTTTTTTGGTGTTATGATCACTTTATAATAATAGGGTTTCTCCAGCAGTAAACAAGTGTAAGGCGTTTACTTCAACCACAATGGCACCGAATATTCTAGAGATTTCTGGGGAAATTTATTTCGATATAAATAAAGTGATGGTTTTCGTTCGTCTCAGTTACCGTTTCTATCGTTGTCGCGAAAACATCTCGTGTTCAAGTACAGTACCAGTGATTGTGAAATGGCTATTTTGTGTGAATATCAGTGCCAGTGTGAAGTGTTTGTGCGAACCAGTTGTGTCGTGTGTATTGTGATTTTGTGCAATAAAGTGCAAAATGAATAATCGGCGTTTTAACTGATTATCCAAGAACCCATCTCGTAACAATAAGTTACATCATCCATACTGTCTGTATGTGTTTAGATACATAAGTATAGAACTTAATTCCTTTGAAATTTCACCGGCAACATTTAGCTCTTCATAGGAATTTTATGAGGCGAATGAGATTATTAGTTCGTGTTTCGCTTTTATAGTGTATTTTAAAGACACCTGAATCTGGAAACTTTGCACTTTAGAAGTAAGCAACGACTAAACAAGATGTAAAAGAATAGGAAAGAATATGACTGACGGCGGTGAAGAATTATTCTCAAAAAGTAGACATTAAACATTTATAAGGAAAAACAAAAACGACAAAACACACAACACAGCAAAATAAAACTAAACAAACAGCATACAATCAATCTTAATACTAATATAATATTTTAATGTCTATTCGCAAGATAACACTGCTAAATGTCAGTCCAATAAAAAAAATGTAGGGGAAGCTTTTGGCCCGCCGTCATGTCCGAATAAAAGGTGATGAAATCTTCAGTTTAACCTAAATAGCCTACCAAAATTCAATGTTCGAAATTCGTGCCATAGCCAGATACTATCAAATTCAACATTTTTATATCCTAACGTATCGCGTGACCAAATGCGACGTGACCAGAATCTATCAAACCACCAAAATCCTTATTGATTTAAGAATTTTCCTTTAAAAGTATTCAAACACTTCTTTTGAAATAATTCGCTTCCCTTTGAAAATATCTCATGGCGAAAAAATATAATCAAAGAGTGAATCAGTAATGCGGTCAATTTCCGACCCTAATGAGTCACTCTCCAGAGGACTGAGTATTTTTTACCAAATCTCAGAAAGGGTCGCTTCAAAGTATCTTTTATAAAATGTCTGACTACCTTAATTGTGGGCTCAAGCCATGAGCTTGATGATGGGAAGATTTTCAATATATTTTTTCTTGAAGCTAACTATAGAATATCCTCTGATGTTCATAGGTATTAGGCGTCAGTGAAAATATGATTTCACTTTGCACTAAATTTCCGATCGATTTTTTTATACGGTTTAG
Organism: Hypomecis punctinalis; assembly: GCA_949316475.1. Classification (NCBI taxonomy): domain Eukaryota; kingdom Metazoa; phylum Arthropoda; class Insecta; order Lepidoptera; family Geometridae; genus Hypomecis; species Hypomecis punctinalis. The sequence goes on from OX438809.1 coordinate 4,334,650, forward strand.
GATCACTACTGAGCATAAAATTACAAAATACTGACAGATCCAGATGGAGCTTCAAGCGCCATCTTGAAAAAACGTTTTTGGCCGATATCTCGGAAACTATTTATTTAAATAGATACACCAACAGTGAACATATTGAATACAATCTTAAACTATTACATTGGTTGGTGTACAAAGATCTGATATGATCACCTTTAATAGGTGTATACAGCATTAAAAAAAACTACTTAGTGGTTAGACATATTTAGTTGTTACAAACTGTAGTCACAATTAAGAAATACAAAAAAACAAATTGAACGTTACTTATGCACTACCTATGCTCTTAAGATCAAAAGTTTTGAAGACTATTATTGTAGGAAATAAAGTTTCGCATGTTCTGTTTCTTGTAAACTTTTTCCAAAACATGCCGTTTACGATTTCTGGCTCATTTAATAAACCGGTTTTTCTATCGTAGTCGATAACTCTTGAATAGAACATTAGATTATTCAATAAAACGCATCAATCCATTTTTAAAGATCAGCTAATATCAGTTTTTTATGTTTTGTTTTTTACCTTGTGGGTGGACAATTGGACAACCTACGCTGCGCGTATCAGCAAGCACTAGTAAATAATATTATTATATGACTAACATAATATGCTATTAAATTCCCCAACAGCCGTATGTAAGTTCCTTTGTGAAGTCTTTCTTCATTAAAAAGTCAATGAAGTGAACAGCCTGAAATAAAATACAAAAAAGCTCATTACAAGCTTCTAAGCTATAAGGTAGTAAATATCTCGGCTACCGAGCGTCGCTCGGTTTTGCGCCATCTTGCGACGAGAAGTGAAGACGCATTTATTAAATTTTCTTTAAAAAAAACTCACTGGTACGGGACCGGGGATTTGAACCCACGACCTCACGATTGTAAGGCGGGTGTCACTACCTCTAGACCACTACGGCTTTTTTAAATAAAATAATCGCTAAATTATGTAAATCGAATCTTTTGCGCTATGGAAAAAGACGTGGATTTAGCACATTTTTGTACTCTATGTAACGGGAAATGAATCAAGTAATTTATTAATCATAGCGACTACAGTTTTGCCCACATTGCCGTCCCTTAATATAATACAATCTAAGCCACTGGAGCAATTGTGTGACCTAGAGCCACGCCCTGTTACTTTAAGCAACTAGGCTGGCTCGGGTAGACGCTGGAGGGTTAATGCATAAAACGCCCCATGCTAGACGTCAATGCAGTACTTATCACTATAAAATTAAATTAAAAAAATCATTTATTTCAGGCATGTAGGGCCCATATTAGCAGAAAATTGAAATACAAAATTACACATCATAAGTCAAAAATTGAAAGGTTAATAGGTTTAATAAGGATTGGACGGAGGTTGCACAGGACAGAAAGGAATAGAAGGAATTGGGGGGACCTTTGGCCAGCAGTGGGGCAGTACAGGTTAAATAAATAAAAAATTGGTTGCCTGTAAAGTCGGTATACGGGCGAAAGTTTTACGTGACGACTTTGAGTGGTAAAATAATTTTAATGTGAATATTCATTCGTATAGTAGGAAGAAGGATGAAAATGTCTGTCTCTCTCGCTCTTAGGCGGGCTAACCATGACGCGTGCCTCTCACTCGCTCTCATTGTGAGCGCATAACGTGAGCGGAGCGTAACGCAGTTTCTTGAAGTGTCACCCGGCAAACCAATTTATAAGACGTTGTCACGTCAAAAATGCGATTTCTCGGAAATACCGCATATACCTGCACATAAACTTAGATTAAACTATCCAAGTAACAAATTACATCAAAATGGCTACAGTCGTCTGCGAGATCCGAGTTATGTACAAACATAAATGTAGATAAAATAAACAAACAATAACTGCTCGTTTTACGGTAAAGGTCACCCTTCGTGGGTAGGCCTACGTCCTGCAGTGGACTATTAAAAACTTACTATATTCTAAGTAACTTTATATTCTTAGACCACGTCCCAAAGTCTCCGTTCGTTCAAACAAAGTAATGGGGAATTTGGCGTAACGTTACCCCATTTGAGACATTCCTTGTTTGATGTCTTTCACACCTTTTATTTGGATCGTTGCAACAAACATTTTCCGGTAAATTTAAGTCCCAGGTAAATTATGGGGTAAATTGTAGGTAAATATTTAAATTTGTGAATTATGTACTTAATGTGAAAAAAGAATCTCTAAGTTTTTGTATGGTAATCTAAGGTTTTCATTTGTAGAAGGGAATGTAAAGCCGTTGTTTTCAGGGAAAAGCTTAATAAAAATTTATTATTTTATTTATGTTAGGGCCGTTCCGAAATTCAAATTATTTATTAATTATTTATTTATTTTGTTATTTTGGCATATAAAAATAACTTTGGAGAAGACACTACCTTTATAACTTAAGAGTATCAAAAGTCTACAACTTATTTACAGACCTACCTATACAAAAAAAATCAAGCTGTTGGATAATAAACAGTTTTACTCATTTCAGCTAAGATTAATTATCTACACTAAATCATCTCTATATACAGTCGGATCTAAAGAAATTTTAGAAAAAACAACGGGTTGCACTCCTAGAGTGCTGGCAGAAATGAGAACTTGAACATAATTATCAAGCACTATCAGTTATGTGGTCGCGCAAGCGCCCTGCGCCGCCGCAGGAGCATGCACTCGTTTTCGCCGCGTAGTAAGAGAGGGGAATATTACCTCCTCTCTTGCGCCGCGCCGGTGGTCTACTCTCCCTCCGTCTTACGAATTTTCGATCAGGTCACGTGCCCTATCGCGCGCTTAAATTTTTTATCCATCCTAATAAGTGCACAACGATGCTAAAAAAGTCTTCACTTCAAAAAAGCTGAAATGTAATTGAAATCCAACACCGAAATTTAGTTTTGTACCAAGTTGATTTCATTTTTCAACACGAAATGAACTGAATTGAATAAAACCTGTGAGTGCTACTCAGTTGTTGTACGTAGTTGGCTTGATGAATTTTATTTTAGAATTTAGAGAGTAAAAGTACCTACTCGTGCGTTTAAAAATTCATTTTGGAAAATTGAAAACAAAACCTGAGAGTAAAATAAAATAATGTGTGGGTATTTTCGGACAGATAAGGGACTAATTTCGCAGTTTTATTTGATTATTGTATATTTAGTTTATACGATTATTTAGAAAAAGTGTACACGTAGGTACTTAGTTGAAAGGGATTCAGGACATCATTATGAAAAACTTTTATTACGGGGTCAATCCGAAATTCGAGAAAATAAAATCAACTCTCTCATTTTGTTGATTTTGAATTACGATTTGTATGGAACAGCTAAGTTTATTTCGGTCTTTGTTTTAGCCCCATAGTAAAAGTTGTTCTTAAGACTTTAAGATTGGCCAATGACCTTGAACATTCGGAATAATGTTTTATTTTTGCGCCATCTAGCGAATCTAGCTTTGTCAAAGTTGAACGATCGAACAGAAGGAGTGCAGAATTTAACTGTAGAATTATTATTTTTTTATTTTTGAATTTATTTGATGGTCTAAGAAGACGTGTGGTATGAACTTCAGACCAAATGTTACGTTGACGTTTGCGCAATATGGTGGACAAAATGTCAAACGACTTCAAGGCGGAACTTATTTTTTATGAAGAATTACTAAACACCAGATCTGATTATATTTATTGTATTTTTATTTTCTTTACATTGAAGAAGTTTATTCCTAGTACATTTTATTAAGCGTTCATTCAACTTATTACACTTTATTTTCATGACTTATTCACCGTTTTACCGGCGAGGGTATCGTTCAGCCATCGTAAAGTGAGTTACAGCTGTTTGAATGATTTCATTCACTAGTTCAATTTATTCATTCGTTCATTTTGCCTTCGGTCAATTGAACGATACTGTCACTACTGTGGAATGTGAATTTAGAATAAATTTAGGTACTGTTTTTTTATGATTTTAGTAGTTTTTTTAAATGTATCAAATTATATTTGTAATTTAATAACGCTGGTTTATCAATTAAAATTTAACTTAGTACAACATTTTTAGCTTATAACTTTTTTGTGTCCGTCCGCCCTTATATTACAAAACCTTATAATTTCCACATTTCATATTTAAGAACCAAATTGCAATTTGGTTCTTAAAATTCTGGAAATTTGAGATATCATAATATTTTATTTTATTTCTGATTTATAGACTTCAGCTATCTCTGAAAAATATTTTGAGCGCTGTGGAATTTGTGGATTATATCTTTTTGAGTTATAAAGAAAAATTGTAATTCTTAAATTTGCACAACGCTCAGAATTCGTTAACCTCACAAAGAGATTTCTTGTCTTTCTAGCAGTCAACCATAAAAATTGTTTTTTATCATCATCATAATCATCGTCACCATCTACGGAAGTCTATATACGCGTGTCGAGACACGTACTTGACAACATATTTAGATTCTTCTTCTTCTTGAGGTACCAGCTCCTTCCGGATGTCGGCTATCATTAGGGCTGTGCGGACTTTGGAAACCGCTGCGCGGAATAGTGGTCTTGTGCTTAGATTGAACCACGTACGAAGATTTTTAAACCACGAAGCTCGCCTTCTACCGGAAGGTCATTTTCTCTGGATCTTCCCTTACATGATTAACTGGAGCAGGTCATATTTGCCATTACGCATTATGTGCCCAAGGTAATGCAGCTGCCGCTTTTTTATTGTATCCAATTTTTCACCTTCTTGTTGACTAGCCGCAAAACTCTCTCATTCGACATTGTCCCATGATATTTTCAGAATTCTTCTGTACACCCACATTTCAAAAGCTTCCAAGCGCTTACTCATTGTCTGGGTCCGTGACATGACACCGTATCGGTGTATAGTAAACTAGCAACCCGCCCCGGGTCGTCGCATCAAAATTCGTTCCGTAGTTTTAGAGATATAAGCTTACATGGGAACAGACAGAGGGAAGCGACTTTGTTTTATACTATGTAGTGATTTTATTATCTTTATACTACGGCACTTTGCAATAAAACATGGGATACAAACTTATCGAACGCAATGAATTCGACTGCCTTTGTGGCTCAGTGGTTAGTGACCTTAACTTCTATAATTATATCCTTAACCTATTCGAAATAAAAAAAAAAAATCTTCTGAAGATCAAAGAGACGTGGGTTCGATCCCCACCCTGGGCAAATATTTATGTGATGAATATAAGTGTTTGCTCTGTGTCTGGACGTTATTTAGTTGCTATCTATATAAGTATGTATTTAAAAATATTTATTTGTAGTATATCAGTCTCTGGCAGCCATATCACAAGCTTTGCTTAGTTTGGGGTCAGAGACCGTGGGTAAGATGTCCCAAAATATTTTTTTATTTATTGTGAAATACCTCTTTTTCTCAACTTTTTGACCAAGTTGCATTGGTCGTGGGCACGGGCTGACTAGATACGAAGCCATACATACCAGTACCACTCAAATTGACATTGTTTTATTGCGCCATAAGTCTCGTAGTACAAAAATCTCGGTGTTCAAATCGCGAGTATTTTTTTATTATATATTTAATTATTTTTTGCAATAAACAGCAACCGACTTCACCCCTGTACAGAATTCGCGAATATTTTGCATGGATCGATGTAGCATTTTTCACATTATTATTAATTTATCAAAAATGGCTCAGCTGATTTCGATAAAATTTAAATGGGACCAATTTCAAAGTATATTCTTTCCAATAAAAAAGAATTATAAAAATAGAACCACTACGAAAAAAGTTGTGCGTGGTTATACATAAAAAAGAGATATATATACGAAAAAAATGTATACCTCCTCCGGTGGTTCGTCGGTCAAAAAATAATATTATCGGTTTTTTCGGGAAAATATCAGAGTCTAAAATTTAGTCGAGAATAAGCGCTAACGAAGTAACAAAATCAAGCAAAACGTGAGCTAAAATCTAGGTCTTTACGTACAGTGAAAGTAAATCAGCTTAGGTATATAGCGAGTCTGGGATTTAGATAACCTAATTTAGGAAGCAAAATCCTTTTTATGGTCCTAATACGACTCGTTAGATGTAAATCAAAGGTATTCGAAGTCGAATAAGGATGATTTTTGTAGTAACAAAACGGAATTCAACTCTGAATTCCTGATGAAATTTGAATTTTTACTATCACTTTCCAACACGACTCTACTTTTACATCACTGGCATTTCGGTGAAGAAAACCTCCTCGGTTGCCTCACGATGGCAACCTGCGTACGTGCGAAGAAGGAATTTATTTATTTATTTATTTATTTCAGCAAAACACATAGGTACAATTAGAGTGTATATCTAATTAGTTACATGTCACCCTGTTACATAGGGCATGGCTGATTTTAATCATTGAGAATATATATAATAATCATTGAGAATACACTGTATTGTAGTTATATACGAGTACACTTAGTAGCATTCTAATAATGACGTAACAATTTTTCCGTAATGTAAGACTAGGATTAATCAACATTGTCTGAATAATTATTCGATTTTTTTTTTAAATTACATATGTGGAACTGTACTTGAGTAATTTACTTACAAACTAGGTAAACTTATAGCCTAACACAATAATATTTATGCTGTTAGACCTAAGCTGAGATCAGAATTTATCATTTAAAAAGTCACCTAAGTCATAATAGCATTTTTGTATTAGGAAGTGTCGTAGTTTAGTTTGAAAGGATTTGTCTAAAGTTTCTTTTTTTATTGTATCTGGGATTTTATTATAAATTTTTATGCTCATATATTCAGGGCCTCTTTTAAATATTTCCAATTTTGGTTCTGGTAGTAATAGTTGCTCATTTCTTCGAGGGTTATTGCATTTGTTGTACATATTTATGTTCTTTCTGACGAATATTGCTGTTTCTAGTATGTAGATACATGGGAGTGTAAGAATTTTTAAGCGGATGAAATGCGGTCTGCAGCTACATTTTTGTTTAATATTTGCTATAATACGAATACATTTTTTTTGTGATACAAATAATGTATTTACTTCGGTGCTATTCCCCCATAAAAGGACGCCGTAGCGTAACCAGGAGTAGGCGTAAGCATAGTAAGCTGTGATAGCAGTCGCTTCGTTGGTGTTAGCTTTTAGTTTTGCTAAAGCGTAGATGAATTGGGATATTTTTGTTTTTGTCTTTTTTATATGCGATTTCCAGTTTAGATGCGAGTCTATGCTAAGGCCCAAAAAGGTATGTTCATCGACTTCTTGAAGGTTTAGGTGTTGTTTAATGTTATTTAGGTCTATGGTCTTTTTTTGGTACGGTAGAAATTGAATTAGTTTCGTCTTTTTTACATTTATTTCAAGATTGTGGGCTGTTAGCCAATTTTCTAAATCGGAAAAGGTGTTTTTGATTTGGATTAGTGAATTTGGGTCGGGTGTGCACCGAAATAGGAAAGAAATGTCGTCTGCAAATAATATGCACGGAGATTTTGTTAGGTTTGGCAATCCATTTATATAAATGAGGAACAACACGCATGCCACAACACTCCCTTGTGGTATCGAAGAGTTCACTGTTATGAATTTTGATGTTGCAGTTTTTATTGTTTCGGTATCCTGGGTATGGTATTCTATTTGTACTAGTTGCTTTCTGTTTAGTAAAAATGATTTCAGCCAGTTTAGTGGTTTACCTCTTATTCCGGTTTTGAACAGTATATTAAATAAAATTTTATGGGAGACTTTGTCATACGCCTTACTCATGTCGAGTAGTAATCCGATGGAGTGGTATTTATCGCGCATGTTATTTAATATCTGTTGGATGAATTTATAAACTGCTAGGGAGGTTGATGATTTTTTGCGGAACCCAAATTGGTTATCACTTAGGAGTTTGTATTTTTCCAAGAAATTATATAGCTGATCTGATATAGCGCGTTCGAATATTTTTGAAAAAGTTGATAGGAGGGCTATTGGTCTGTAGTTACTTGGGTCCGTGGTTTTACCGTGTTTTTTGAGTATGGGTTTAATTTTTGCTATCTTTAATCTATCGGGAAAGCATTCTTCATGGAAGGATTGGTTTATTAATGTTGTAATGGGCGATGTCAGTTCCATTGAGCAGAATTTTATTAATGTTGGTGGGATTTCGTCCACGCCACAGCTATGTTTGCTATGTAGTTTTTTAATAATTTTTGTAATCTCTCTTTCTGTAACCTGGGAGAGGTACATGGAGTTTGTGGCGGTGGTGTTGGCCAGTAGTTTCATATTTTTGGATTTATTTTTATTTTGGGTTTTACCCATTGTTGCGAAAAAGTCATTAAATATGTTGGCTACCGTATTTGCCTCCTCTATAATTTTCCCTTTGTGCATAAGTTTGATATTTTTAATTTTTTTGTTTGTGTTTTTTTGTGTTATATCTTTTATGATAGACCACATAGCTCTTACTTTGTTTTTAGAGTGTTTCATTTTATTGGTATTATGTATTCTTTTAGCTTTTTTTATACAATTCTTAAGAATTTTTTGATATATTTTTCGATGTAATTTTAATGTTTTGCTATTGGATTCGTTCGTAAGTATTTGTAATATTCTCTTGTATTTGCATGACATTTTCAGACCTTTGGTCATCCAGTTGTTTTTATTTTTCAATTTGATTTTAGATGTTTTTAATGGTATGGTTACGTTTAAAAGTTCTTTTATTTTATTGTCAAAGTTATTATAATTTTCATTTATTGTTTGCCCATGTATTATTATGGTCTTCCAGTCTACTTTGTTAATGGCTTCTTTGAATTTTTTCATATTTGTTTCGTTGAAACATCTTTTGGTAATAATTTTAGCCGTGTTAGATTTTGTTTTTTCAGTAACAATACTATAATGCAGAGCTTTGTGATCTGAGATACCATAATTTTTTACAGTAACTATTTGTGGTTTCTCTTGGTAGTTTGTGAACAAAAGATCAATGCAGGTTGCCGATTCTTCTGTTACTCTTGTAGATTTTGTTATTTGTTGGTGAAGGTTGTGTTCTAACATCGTATTAATTAGTTTTTGAAAATGGATGGAGTTTTTGTATTTGTTGAGGTTAAAGTCACCGCCGATGATAATGTGTTTTTTTGTTGTTTTTAATTTATGCAGTAATGTATCTAAAAAGTTAAAAAATGTTTCGATATTACGATCTGTTCTATATAAAGATATTAATAATATATTTTGTTCTGGTATTTCCACGGCACAACATTCTACAATATATTCAATTGAGAGTTCATCTATGTCAGGTCGTTCTTTGTAGTCTACATTGTGATGTAGTAAAATGGCGACCCCGCCATGTAGGTGATTTTTTCTGTAGAATCCCGCAGCAAAGACATAATTTGGCACTTGCACTAAGCCTTTTTGTTCATCTGTAATCCAAGTTTCCGACAGGCAGATTGCTTGGATAATGTCATTTTCTTCTTCTAATACATTTGTCAGTAAATGAACTTTATTTTTGAGGCTGCGCATATTTTGGTAAATTGCTATAAATTTAGATTCGAAATGTCTGGTTATTTTGTTTCCGTGTTTTTTTTGTATTTGTATTATAGTTGCTGGTAGTGTTTGGTAGGGTTTGTCTTTTTGATGAATCTTCTCCGTCAGATGTAGAGCTGGATGCCAATGACATACAGTCGGATGTGGTTGTCATACAGCTAGATGTAGGTGCCATTTCTGTTAGTTTCTTCTTATTGACAGAATATATTAAGCTGTTCTGGAGTTCAGTCTTGGCCTGAGTAGAGCTGGTTAGTGAAGGTTGCGGAGAGGTGTCACATATTGTATTATGGTCTATGTTCGAGTCATTTGTTGTTTGGCCACCTTGATATTCTTTACCGTCGACGTAGAGTCTATTGTTGCGTATTATTGCGTACTTGCCTTTTTTACGTTCCGTTATAAGTGTATCTCTTAATATTTTTCTCTTTTCTATTTCTTCTTTAGCTAAGTATTCCGATATTGCGAGATCTGTGTTGTGGAAGTTGTGTTTATTTTGCAAAATATATTTTGTCATACGTTTGCTTATTAGTTCAATGACTATTGGTCGCTTTTGTCCTTTTTTCCCAATGCGGGTAGTTTCTTCAATGTATCCTGCGATATTTACATGCAGGATTTCCATGAAAGCTCTTATAATTCTGCTATGTAGTTCAGTTTCACTTTCGCCGTACTCAAATAGTCCATATAGTACAATTTTTTTACTGTTACCATTCGATGGCGTATGGGACTTCATCAGCCTGCATTGGTGCTGCGTGGTGGATATTATGGCCCAACCCATCATGAGTAGGCGTGCGTAGTGCGTAGGAGTAGGTCATGCAGTGGACTATTAATTCGAAAGAGTACACTCCCGAGGTGGTCCATTTAAATTTTACAGAAATCGGCTGAGACGTTTCTGAAAAATCAACAATAATGTAAACAATTCGAGCGATTCGAATTTTGTACACAATGGAAGGCGGTTTTGCCATTTTTTGCGAAAAATAATTGTGTATATTTTAATTAGAATTGACACAAGGAAAGGTGACAGGGGTATAACTTCCAAAAAACTCATTGGTACCTACGGGATCGCTATTTTGACCTCACAAATGTAGGACAAGTGTTAGTATCACTAGACCAACACGACTCTACTTTTACATCACTGGCTTTTCGGTGAAGAAAAACATCGAGAGGCAACCTGCGTACGAAGAAGGAATTCGATGACATATGTGACTTCACCAGCCTGCACTGGGCCATCGCAGTGGATATGGCCCAATCACCCATATGAACAGGCGTAGGTCATGCAGTGGACTATTAAAAACACTGGTATAGGTACAGGGAAGGGTCGATACTATATAGTAGTCTTGCTGGCTGCCATAAAAACCACGCGTGTGTAACACCTGCTTTTTATAGGTATTCGGGAGGAAAAGGTTATACTTGTCGATTCCAAATTTGAGAGATAAGAAAAAATGTAATGCAACTTTCTTGTCAAGCCATTCATAAATATTAATAATTTTTTGTTTTAAATATTGATGATAGAAATCAGAATAATTCAAACCAGAATTCACTGTCCATTGTTCTCAAAGTTAGTAGTACTCGTAAGTAACATAACTCTGTTCAGTTATTCTAGATTTTTTAATAAACCACTGCAGTACGTAGGTCTACCCACTACCCAAGAAGGGAGGGAGGGAAGGAGGGTGATGACTGATGAGATAACTTTGTAATTAGTATGGTCTAATAAAATAAACAAATAATTAAAAATAAATTAATACCTCTTCCGTTAATTTACTTCCATTTTTCCCAATTTTTTTTTCACATTTTACAAACGATCTAATTATAATATCTAAAAAACAAAGTAAATTAAGACAGACAAAAAGGTTTATTGGTTATTTCGTTTAAAAATGACGTGTCAATAAATATTTTGTAATATTAAATCTACAAAATTTGTTCCGATTTGGGAAGTTGTTCCTTATACTACGGGACTCATCGCAAATAATAAGGTATAGAAATAAATATCTCAATGTGCTTAAACGGTGAAACTTTAAAAGTAACGTGATGTAGGAAAATTATGTTAATAAAAATAAATAATGACGTGATGTGAAGTCATCCTTCCCGATTTATCTTTTCACTTCTGTTTCTTCCTGTACAAATAGAAATGTTCGAGAAAAAGGTAGATATTCTTATAAATAGGAGTCCCGAGAGAATACATTTGTTAGGAGCTACCTCGGAATAACATTTGAATGGAGGAGGAAGATTGATGACGCTGGAGCGGGATTTTTGGAGTGATTTTGCTCTTTCGTTGCAACTTGTTGCATTAAAATTATGTTTTAGCCAAATATAGCATAAACCGCTTCAACCGTTAACAAAATTCGAACAGAAATTGTATTATCGATGAAATAATTTTTAAATTTTGTTGGATTTTCAAAAACTATTCAGCTGATTTTGATAACATTTGAATTATGTAAAAAATAATTATTTTTTGACAAAAATGGCATAAACCACTTCAACCGTTTACATAATTCGCACTAATGGTACAAATCATAATAATATAATTTGTTGATTTTTCAAAATCGACTCGGCTGATTTTGTTAACATTTGATATTTTAAATAATAATAATATTATTGTTTGTTAAAAAATTTACAGAATTCAAACAGATGGCATAATCAATGTATGTAGGTGTGGTAATTTTTACGAGTACATTATTGCTCATTTTTCATAAACTGCTCAGCTCGAGGTTGCCTGGAAGAAATCGACATGAGTGATAAGGCCGCCACGTTATAATCATATTTTTGGTCGTAATAGTGTTTATTTTAAATTGTGGTTGTGAATACAGAGTTTCATCTGTCTGTCTGTCAGCCGATTATGATAACATTTTAATTACACCATTTGTGAAGAATAATCTACCAAACAAAAAAGAATCACGAAAATCAGTTCATAATAATTTTGCGTAGTAATCGCGTAAGGGGTGGGAAGCTGAAGTATGGTGTTGGTGGGAATCTTAGCTAGGTGAGGCTAAATTGGGGTGGGAAGCTGAAGTATGGTGTTGGTGGGAATCTTAGCTAGGTGAGGCTAAATTACCTAAAAAATGCCAAAGAAAGCCACTTGCGACCTGTGAATGGCGTAACACAGGGTCAGCAGACTTCAGCCAGTCCGCGTCATCCACGTCCCCGTCGTCCACCCTGGGACCTGCTGCAACCGCGCCGCCGCGCCATCGCCACACAAAGAGTTGCAGCTGCTAAGGATGCAGGGCGCAAGGCGAGTATTCTGCGCCTCAAAACAGAATTTAAATCACCAGGGAGGATACCCGAAGAAAACCGAGCCAGTCCGAATGCTCTGAGGTGGCAGCCCCACCAAAGGACTAGGGCACTGTGGGCTAATCTCCTGCATGCCTCAAATTCAAACCGATTACTGAAACAGATACAAGAATAAACCGGACCGATTCAAATACGACGACTTTTGGCATGAAAAAACGGACACGCTTTTGGAACGTAAGAACGCTCCGCGATGACAGTAAACTAGCACAAGCGGAAATGACTCTCATCAACTATAAACTACTTCTTCTGGGAATGACTGAAGTGCGAAGGAATGGATTCGGTGAAACTCGAGCCCCGAAAGGAACCACCTTACTGTACTCTGGAAAAGAGAGTGAAGACGATGTCCACGAATACGGTGTTGGAATTTTGCTCTCGAAGGAGGCGAGGAGGAGCCTAGTAGATTGGAAACCAATATCAGAACGAATCATGGTAGCCCGTTTCAACTCCAGAGCACGTAAAATCAGCATTATTTTATGCTACGCCCCTACTGAGACATCAGAGTTTCAGTCCAAAGAAAATTTCTATAGCCAGTTAGCAAAAACCATTAAAGAAATAAAGAAACAGGATATAGTCATACTAATGGGCGATCTTAACGCGAAAATTGGAAATAACGGCCAACTGTACAAAAAAGTCATAGGACAACACGGTCTTGGTGAGCGGAATGAAAATGGAGAATTATTCCTGGAATTTTGTCAAAACTATGACCTAGTCATCGGAGGCTCTCTTTTCCCTCACAAAGACTGTCACAAGTACACCTGGACCTCTCCGAACGGACGTACTCGCAACCAAATCGACCACATAGCTATCCACAACAAATGGCGGGGATCGCTACTTGATGTTCGCAACCGCAGAGGTGCAGATATAGACAGTGACCACGAATTGATAGTTGCACAACTCCGACTCAAGTTAGCTGCTCTACGTCGTCCTAAATTAGATGGGGGTCTTGGAAAGAAATACGATGTTGCAAAGTTAAAATGCCCAGATATCTTGAACAGCTTTAGGATCAACCTGCGAAATCGTTTTGCAAGCCTCGATAATACTGAGAATGATGTTAACTCGCAGTGGAACAATATTAAAAAAATATATGCACATACCAGTTCCGAAGTACTTGGACATAAACATCATACCCGGCAAGAATGGATGTCACAAAAAACATGGCAACTGATAAGCGAAAGAAGGGATTTAAAAATCCAGTTATTAGCTACCGAAGATATGCTCGAAGCAGAAATACTTAGGGAGAAGTACCGTAAAGTACGCAAGCATATATTCCGTAGCTGTCGCAATGACAGACGTGTTTGGGCAGACCATATAGCGGACCAAGCGCAATCAGCTGCCTGTAACGGCAACCTGAAAGAGATGTACCAAGCAACAAAAACGTTGTCAGGAAACAACCGGCATAAGAAACACCCGCTTAAGGACAAAAATGGCCAGTTTATAACGACATCTGAAGGGCAACTGCGCCGCTGGAGCGAACATTTTACGGAGGTCTTCCGCGAGTCCATAACAGCCGACGACAGCCCTGCTGATGATACTTCTGGCGGACCAATCGGGCCAATGCCTTTGCTAGACATTTGCGCGGACGTACCTACACAATAGGAGGTTGCCAAAACCATTCTCAGTCTGAAGGATAGGAAAGCGCCAGGAGCAGACCTTATTTCAGCTGAAATGCTCAAAGCTGACTTATCTACAGTTACAGAAATACTGACTCCTCTTATACAGAAGATAAGGCATGAAGAACTGATGCCAGACGAATGGAGGACAGGTCTATTGGTAACGGTACCCAAAAAAGGAAATCTCAGCAATTGCGGCAACTGGAGGGGCATCACACTACTATCAGTCCCTTCCAAGGTCTTATGTAAGATTCTACTAGACCGAATGGCTAAGGCAGTTGAACCGCTAATTCGTAACGAGCAGGCAGGATTTCGCCCAGGCAGATCATGCACAGACCAAATTAACACGTTGCGTATCATTTTAGAGCAGGGAGCCGAATTTCAAAGAGAGATCTACTCACTCTTTGTAGACTTTGAGAAGGCATTTGATACGCTTCGTTGGGACGCAATATGGTCGCGAATGAAGGCTATTGGTGTGCCTGAAAAGTTCATAAATCTAGCAAAAGCTGCATACCATGAATATTCGTGCAGAGTACGCCACGATGGGCTCCTGTCTGACAAAATCCCAGTTCACGCGGGAGTAAGACAGGGTTGTCTCCTATCGCCGCTGCTATTCCTTATCGTGTTGGATGGCATCTTGTCACGCGTCAATGTGGTGCCACAAAGAGGGATTGAGTGGGGTCTTACAGGCTACCTTCAAGACCTTGATTATGCAGACGACCTCTGCGTACTCAGTCACCGCAGAGTTGATATGCAGGACAAGTTGGATGACCTGCAGAGGGAGGCAGCCGCAGTAGGTCTCAAGATAAATGTGCGAAAGACCAAAGATATGAGAAGTGGAGAACGTGACTCTCATCCGCTACTCATTGGAGATGAATCGGTAGAGAGAGTGGATAACTTCACTTATTTGGGGAGTGTCGTGTCGAGATCTGGAGGGACCGAATTGGACATTACTTCCCGGATAGCCAAAGCAAGGGGTGCCTTTGCTTTTCTTCGCCCTGTATGGCAGTCGAAACACCTCTCTCGTAGAGTGAAACTGAGAATCTTCAACACTAACGTAAAGAGCGTTTTGTTATACGGGTGCGAGACCTGGAAGACCACTAAGCAAGTTACTCACCAGCTCCAAGTTTTCATAAACCGTTGTCTTCGTCAAATTGTGGAAATTTTCTGGCCGGACACGATCACTAACAACGACCTGTGGAGACTGTGCCACGAAGACCCAGTAGATCTGCAAATCAGGCGTCGTAAATGGGGTTGGATTGGTCACACTCTGCGCAGGAACGTGGATCATATTCCAAGACAGGCTCTGGATTGGAATCCACAGGGCCGGCGCAGGTGTGGTCGTCCCAAGCAGACCTGGCGGCGCTCTGTCATGGCAGAGGCGAAGAGCATCGGCAAGACGTGGAGCGAAGTGAAGCGGGCTGCCCAAAACAGAACCGAGTGGCGAAGTATTGTATCTGCCCTCTGCCCCGATGTGGGGCCTTAGGATTAGAAGAAGAATCGCGTACCAAAAAACATAAAGTAGAACTGAGAATCTCCTTTTTTGAAGTCGTTTTAAAATAAATGTCTAATCTTTGTCAATGACCTACTTCTTTGTCCCACGTTTTTCAAAATGGCAAAAAAATTTAAAAAAAAGAAAATAAAACAAATAAAGATATTAAAATTTGTCAGAAGATGTGAAAATCTCAGAGCAAATAAAAAAAACAAGAGGGAAAGTCGTTGAACAATCAAGTGAAGCCGGTTTTTTATACATGTGTGAGTGCGTCGCTGTTGCGCCGCCATAGTTCGACTGACAAGCCAAGGCGTATTTTCGTTGTACGTGGATGTGTGTGTAATTGTCTGTACACGGCGAGGCGTAGTTTTGGTTGGCTTTACTTGTTTGTTCACAACATTCTCTCTTGATTTTTTTATTTGCTCTGAGGTGATAATGATGTGATGTTAGTAATCCTTCCCGATTTATTTTTCACTTAGTTCTGTTTTTTTTTTCTGTACAAATAGAAATGTTCGAGAAAAAAGAAGATATTCTTATTTATTTGCTCTGAGGTAATAATGATGTGATGTTAGTGATCCTTCCCAATTTATTTTTCGCTTCTGCTTTTTTCTGTACAAATAGAAATGTTCGAGAAAAAGGAAGATATTCTTATAAATAGGAGTCCCGAGAGGATAGATACATTTGTTAGGCTACCTCGGAATAACATTTGAATGGAGGAGGAAGATTGATGACGCTGGGGCGGGATTTTCGGAGTGATTTTGCTCTTTTGTTGCAACTAGTTGCATTTAAATAAGTAAATAGGTGGCGCTACCTAATTTTGTTACATTAGTTGAAGTTTTCATTATTTTCATCAATGAAATCATCATAATTATCAGCCGATGATAATAGGCATTATGACTAAAAAAAATTGTCTGTAAGATAGACTATCAAAAAATATTAGACACGTATTTTTTCTTTTGTCAATTAAACAAAAATTGATGAAGATATAGCCCGTCAAAGTTCCGCGTGACGTCACAAGTGCCATAGAAATGTATGGACTTCTGTAAGAGAAGTGACGTCACGACTCCCTACTCCCAAACTTTGACAAGATTTATCTTTGTCAATTGTTGTTTGACTGACGAAAGAAACAATACGTGTCCAATAAGTACTTTCTTTTTGTGATAAACATTTCAAAAAGTGACGCGTTCGCAGGATTTGAACCTGCATCTCTCTGGGATTCCGGCCCAGATGCTTTGTCCAGTTAAGCTTATTTTTATTATTTAATTAACTTTTACTAATTCGACGCTGTCTGCGAAAGCGTCAAATTAGTGAAAGTGTTTTTTTATCATTTTTACCAACTACTAGATTGTTGGAATTAATTTTTGAAATGTTTATCACAAAAAGAAAGTTTCTATACACCTAGTGTGTGAAGCACGATAAAAATCATTTCAGTGTCCAATAAATGTTTCGATAATCTAACTCACAGACTAATAATTATAATAAAGTTTTTTTTTTTCCCTAGTCATCATTCCTATTACAAGCAAACTAGCTTTTACTCGAGGCTTCGCCCGCGTCACAGTTTGATTTTCAAGCTTGCTCATAGGATTATTTCTAGTTTATAATAACCAATTTTATGCATTTTCAGCGCCATTTTCGGGTGATCATGTCGTAAGGTGTTTTACAGTTTTTGTCATTCTTCTATACAGGGTTATTTCTAATCAATTAGCATCCTTTTCGAGTTTTGACAAAAGTCGCAGAACAAAAGTTGTTAGTTTTGATGTACAGAATAAGCCCCGAAAAGTATACTCATTGATTATAAATAACCCTGTATATGCATGAAAGTCTGCAGCCAATGTCACCTATCATTCATTAACCTTTCACCTGCCTGTATTAGACGTGGGTTGTTATGGATAAATTGATAAGATAAGCTAATAAAAAAGTGATTGGCCTACTTAGGGGAACCATGTTTTTTGGGATAAAAATAGTCTACTATATGACTTTCCGTCGTTCAAAATGTGTCCATGCCAAAAATCAATTCAATTCGTTGCTCTGTTGCTACGTAAAAGAGGAACAAACCAATAAACCAACAAGCCATAAAGCAACAAACACAATTTCGAATTTTATACCTAATATGGTAAGAAAATAAATATATTATATTAGTAAGGATAAGAATGTTGGTTTTCCCCCACAGGTCGCAAGTTTCAACGTATCTTGATTAAACTTGTAGGTACTCTTGAAATATAGAATCTTTCCTTTATTCTTAATTCTTTAAAATCCTTGAATCTTGAAATACAGTGTTACAAGTAATCAATTAAATAATTTTGTACGGAAGAAAATAAATGCGAATTTTTAGAAGTCGTAGAAAAGAATTTGTTTGTTTTGATTTACAGAATATGAATATGCCCTTAAAAGGATGCTAATTGATAATCAATAACCTTAAATACACAGGTGCAATATATTGATGGTAAATTTTTGTCGTCGATAATCTTTGATTAAGGGGGTCCGTCCATCCATCGTTTAACTGCCTCATTGCCTCAGTGGTTAGTAACCCTGACTTCTGGGTCAAACAGGTGTGGGTGCGATTCTCACCCAGGGCAACCATTTATGTGATGAACATTGGTGTTTGCTCTGTGTCTGGATGTTATTTAAGTAGTTATGTAAGTATGTATTTAAAAAATATGTATATGTACCTAGTATATCAGTCTCTGGCAGCCATATCACAAGTTTTCCTTAGTTTGGGGTTAGAGACCGTGTCTCAGATGTCCCCAAATATTATTTATTTACTAAAATATTTATTTATTTTAAATATTTATCCATCCATCAGCCATAGAACGTCCACTTCTCAACCGGTCGACACTTCCCGATTCCTCGATGAGGTCATCCACCCACTTTGTGGATTGACGTCTTACGCTGCGCTTGTCGATACGTAGCCTTCATTTGAGAACTTTTCGACCTCATCGGTCATCAGACCTTTGTGCGGACTTGGTCAGATTCGTTTCACCTTGTCCGTGGACGTCCTACGCTGCGCTTGGTGATAAAATTTGTGATCACGATGACGGCTGCGAGTAATCTGCCTTGTTTGCTTGCCAAGTCTGCATTTTTTTTATTACGGAACCCTAAAATTTGGTTGTATACAATCATTCAAAATTGTATGTGTAGTAGAGTATACAGGGTTATCCAGAACTGGTGTGCTAAGCAGAAAGGAGGTGACGCAGACCATCATTGTGAACAACTTTTACTCTGTGGCAAACCCGGAATTCAAGAATAAAATATCGGCTGTTTCATACATTTTGTCGATTCCGAGTTGCAATTTTGTATGGTACAGCTGATTGTACCTTGGATTGGGTTGTACCCACAGTAAAAGTTGTTCATAATGATAGTCTTAATCATCTCTTTTTGGCTTATTACAGCATAAGCAGATGATCCTGTATAAGCAATATTTGCCTCTATCCTGGAAAAACTTGATGCGCTGCATGAAATTCTTACTTCTTTTTATCAAAGGATGTAAAATAAACGTAATCAACTTAAAATAAACTCAGTTGCCTGAAAAATATCGCTTTTAGCGTTAAAGCTAATTATGTCACTTCTTTTAAGCTTTCATAATTGTTGGAATTCATTTTAATACAACTTAATCACTTAATATTACATTTATTAGAGGATGCAATTTTATTTTTGAAACGTGTGTCAATAGAAGCTTAACCCCAAGTTTGTGGGATTGCCGCCCTTGTCCACCGGCCGCCATCTTGGAAAAAGGGCTGCAAACACCTTTTTCACGATATCTCGGAAACTATACTTCCTAAAAAAAAATTGTTAAGACACAATTTGTAGAAAATTGCTTTGCTTACAAATATGTTCGTAAAGTATTTTGCCCTAAAGGTGACGTCCACAAGTGGTATATTATTCAGAGAAAAATCGAACCAAGATGATATATTCATCATTTGAAAGCTTGTTTTATTGGCTTCCCAAAAATATTTAACTTAGATTTTTTCACACCTCCAATTTTTTTTAAATGCGAAAAATAAATTGTATGAAAAATAACAATACAGCTTGTTATTTTTTCTAGTTTAGCAATAATAAAGTGCTTATATCGTTATTTTACTTGCATTCGCAGCTTATTCTTCCACATTCATCTCTTAATTTGCTAAAATTAAAAATTGTAACCTATCAGTGTGACCAGTTAGTAGGTACAATGTGACAAAAAAACACTTAAAATGTGTGTCTAATTGGTAAAAATGCTTTTATTTAACAATTTGGAGGTTAATTAATCAGGGTTGCTAGAGATAAACTACCTATTAAGCCAAATATATTTATTTATCCTACTAAATTCAAAATTAATTTTAATAAAATCGGAGGGCTCTTTTTTGTTTTTAACTGTTGTAATAGACTCAGAAAAATAAGAACTTTCTCGAAATGTAACAAGTGTTGTGGTTAGAATTTTTGATTATTATTATACCAGCCTCCATACATTTTGTGGACATGTCCTTTAAAATTGAAGAAGTTATAAGCAAAAAAGTGAGAAAATGTCTATAAAATCGTATTCATTTTTCTTGGGGTTCAAGTCGCCCAAGACGAAGACAGTCTTGGTTCTAGTGGTGCGTACGCTACTTGTCATACTCTATTCTCGCAGGAGGCGAGAAAATAAAACATCAGGAATATGAGTATGCGTCCTCTAAAAAATATAAAGCTCATGTAAAATTTAAATGGACAGGGTTTCTACTCTATTTCCTAAAATCCCTAATAACGTAATTTACATCCATGGTTCGTTTGAATTGCTCCTTAACGTAGGTACATCCTTTAAATATTTGAAACTAATGTCTCACGAACCAAGACGTTTTCCTCAAATGATCGAAACGTTTTAGTGAAGGATATTTAATATTTATTAAACCAATGATGGATTCTCAAAACGGAACCATTTTATGTGCCCTATTTATTTAATTTAATATGTGAATTATTTATTGGTACTAGTATGTGATTAATTTATGTTTTTTTTTGTTTCAGGTACCTACCGGATTTCAATGATTTGGTAATTAAGGGATTATTATTTATATCTATATGTAGTAAATGTAAGATATAATTACGATAAAAAATATTGATAAGTACCCCTTCATCTGTAATTATTATTGTAATTATATCCTGACCTGATTTCTAAATTACCTATTACTAACTTATGTCCGCGGTTTTGCCCGCGTGATTTATTTTTTGTACGTACCTACTATCCCATAGGAACCTTTTATTTCTAAGAGATATAAATAAAATTGGTAAAACACAGTTTTATGGAGCGGTTTATGTACTAAAAGCTAAAATATAATAATAACTCAAAAATAAAATCGTGGGGCCTTCGCCTGGAAGATTTCATTAGGTAGGTACGAGTACGTTGCGCCCCACTATTAGAAGGAATCCGCAAATTGTACGCGACGTCACTTGCCGGTCTTGACGGAAGACCAGCGCCGGTTGTATAATATAACCTTCATCATGCTGAGATGGGACCGGCTGGTGACGAAAATAAAACACTAGGTAGTTTAGTTTTTAGTGTAGTTACTATCTTTGTTGCTGTATTTTGTTTTCGTCAATAAAATATTGTCTATTGTCACTTTTTTATTTTTGAGTTATTATATTAGCTTTTAATACCTACATAAACCGTTAAATAAAAAGTTTTTTACCAATTTTATTAGTTATTATTTTGTTACTACAAACTGTGTTGAGGGGGTTGTGTAAAAAAAAATATCCGCCATGTTGTGGCGGTGGCCATCTTGTATTGACGTCAATAGTGAATACAAGAAATTGTATTGTCATCAAAACTAAAGGTGTGTACCAAATATATCAATCTGTTCACGAGAAGGAGGTCAAATCTCAATTATTAGATTTGACCCAAAAATCGGGCAAGTGAAGTTAAATAGAACCGTTGATCACTTTCCGACTTTTGCACTACAGATTTTAATACT
The DNA here is from genome assembly GCA_949316475.1 of Hypomecis punctinalis. Taxonomy (NCBI): domain Eukaryota; kingdom Metazoa; phylum Arthropoda; class Insecta; order Lepidoptera; family Geometridae; genus Hypomecis; species Hypomecis punctinalis. The sequence continues at coordinate 4,356,362 of OX438809.1, forward strand.
CCACTCCCACATACCTACCAATTCATCTAGAGATATTAGTTCCTAGAAACAAACGTAGTTTTTTTTTAAATAAAGTTAAGTATCTACCTAGCTAGCTCTATTTTTATTTTTAGCACAACCCTAACTTTCTTTCACTGTTTGTATGGGAATGCTTTGTAAGGTAGCCCTACTTTGCCTACGTGCTAGAAAAGTAGTAATTACAAGTACTTTCATATATTACACATAGATTTCTTGACAGTCAAACTAATAATATGCTTATAAAAATGAGATGATTTTTTAATTGTGCGTTTATTTTCTTCTAAAATCTTCTAGGCAAAGTTGAAGTGCTTGGCTGCAATTTTGCCTAGAACTTTGACAGCTTATACAGCAATATCCGAAAAGAAGTTTAGCCATTATGTACCTTACAACATAAGGCAGTTGGCTCAAGTTTGTACACTAACCAAACAACAGCACAGATTGTAAATATTTTAAGAGATATCAAAAAGAAACTTCAAATTCTGTGCAAAGTTGCAGCATTTTACGGTATATCCATTATCAATGACAAAAGTCAATCCGTTGCTGTATTGCTGCCTGAACGAGCAACAAACCTACAAACACACTTTCAGATTCATAATATTAGTAGATAAACATAAGGAAGTAAGGATAGGTAGGTTGATGTGTATCCCCGATCCAAGTGCTATTAGTTGATAATTACTTTGGAATCGTTCTCATAAACTGTTTCGATTCAAATGATAGAGTAGTCATAATATAATTGTACACTTAACTAGAATAAATTTAGACTTTCAAAGGTAGCGGCCTCAAACATTTTTGTTTTTACTGTTTGACTGTCTCGGCGGCCCAGTAGTTAGTGACCCTGACTCCTGTGGCACAGAGGCGTGGGTTCGATTCCCACCTGGAGCAAGCATTTTTGTGATGAACATGGGAGTTTACTCTGTTTTTGGATATTAACTATAAATGTAAGTATGTATTTATAAATATACTAGCGGACCCGACCGACGTTGTCGACCTAGATAACGACTGCAGCGCCATCTGCCGGGCTGATTTGTAAATCTAAACTAAATACATAATTTATTTAGTCTGGGTTCAGAGACCATGTACTGTATAACATATCTCCAAAAAAAAAAAATTTTAAAAAGCGTTTCCATTTCTGTTTTGGGCCGAAGTGTAATTTACTTGAAGGTTTCTCGTAGAATGTTAATGTTAATTACTCGAGTTACTGAACTGTATTTGAGCAAACATGTTGATAGATTAATTCCTGTAAACTGAAACTCGTCATCGAATTTCATGCCCTAAAACGCTCGAGGCTATGTGTACAAGTATGGTAATTAATACGAGTAGACTGGGAGCTACTGATCGAATCACTTACGAACATGCATCGATTTAAGACGAGGCATCGGGCCGAGATACGAAAACGAGTACTTTTGAATGCGCAATGTGAGAGGACGAATGATATTGATTCTAATTTAAAAAATATCATAGATAAGAAAAATCTTGAAAAATTTAATGAACCGGACAAAATTTTGAAACGTAACCGACTTTATTAAAAAAAAATACAAATTTCTCACCAAAAAAAAGTTTAATAATTGTAATGCTCAGAATTACAGCGAAAACACCCCATTATTTTTACGAATGAAATAGCCAAACCGTTATTCTATTAAATAGACCGAGAAGTTATTTTTATTAATGTGTACATTATGAGTAAATAATTAAAAACTCACTGCCGCCCGCCGCTCTGGCGCGATCCGGCGCGCGACCGCGTAAAATTTGTCCGAGTGAAGGGAAAATTTTCGAAACAATAGTTTATCAATGCGTCACCTTAATATAGCGCAAGTTAGAAAGAGACAAGAAAAATATCTCGATTTGTTAGATTAGTGTTTCACAGATTTGACAGCAGCTTTGCTAGATTTTTCATGCTTTTTTGAGGGAATTTGCTTCAAGTGACAACAGCGTTATCAATCTGTTATTATTAGATATCTGTGCTAACGAATTATTTTTAGAAATGTTTCACTTACGCGCGATCGATCCGTTTTATTAGGGTTCCCTAACCAAAGGGTATAAACGAGACCCTATTACTAAGACTCCGCTGTCCATGTGTCTGTCTGTCTGTCACCAGACCGTATCTCATGAACCGTGATAGCTAGAAGGTTGAAATTTTCACAGGTGATGTATTTTTGTTGCCGCTATGACAACAAATACTAAAAACAGAAACAAATAAATATTTAAGGGGGGCTTTCATACAACAAATCTAAATTTTAGACGTTTTTCGCTCGATATTAATAACGGCGACAGGAAGATACTTGAAATATTCGCAAAATATTTAGTTTAATATGCACTTCAAAAAGAAATGATTAAATTAAAATAAAATATATTAAGGAGGGCTTCCATACAGTACGGAACCCTTGGTGCACGAGCTCGACTCGCACTTGGTCGATTATTTTTTACTTTTTGTCCTACTAGAGACTAGACCAATCGTAAGTTAACTAACCAGGAGCTCCCGGACTACGTGAAAAAAAAGGTTCTAATTAAGATTGGCGTTCGGGCGGGCCTCCATTAGGCCTCCAATTATTTTTATGGAGTGATCATGTGAGTTTTTTCACATTACTTTTATTTATGAGGTTGTTTGTTTTACTTGTAGAGTTGTTTTGACTTTGTATAATTAATCAACGTTTCAGGGGCAAATATATAAATTACATTTATTGCATAATTAAGTAAATTGTTTCAGTACAATATCTTAACAATCGACTGCTAAAAATAAAAGTTTGATGTCGTAAATGTAATGTTTAGAGGTACATTAGATACCTTACACATTTTTTATTGTAGACTATTCTATAGAGGTCGTCATAACATCACTTGGTAATATCACATATGTCATACTATTCTAAAGAAAATTATATTGCATGCACCCTACACTCCAGACAATAACTACCTACCTAAAACGTCTCGGGCGTAGGTACGACGCGGCCACGTAGGTACTCAGACGTAGGGTGACATTGATTACTCTGTTTATCTGTATATCTTGAAGTTATTTCAATATTCTTGCACTAAAGTGAGTGAAACCAATGTAGAGGTTTAATTGTTTGTTTATTATACTTTCCGTATGCAAAGTATGTGCACTGATAAAAGTTATCCTTGTAGATGAGACATTATTTTTATAAAATATAATTTATTTACAAATACGCCTATGATAGCTTGCTTGTTGAAAAGTTTTCAGGGGTATTTTCAAATAAATTAATTTTGCAAATATATTTTTTTATATCTGTCATAAATATCTATATTCATCAGTGCAATAAATCATTAGTATCTACCAGTGAGTGGTTAGTACATTGATTTATAAGTACATCGATTCACTAGTACATCAATTCATACTAATACATTAATGATTGATTCCTCAAAACATTAAACATAATTATATTATTTACTACAACAAAATACAACACTACCTTGTGTGCTAAAACCACCTACACTACTACTCTTGGAAGAGTTATCCTCGGGAATAGAATTCTACGCGCGCACCCCTCTGTCATGGTATGAGAACTATAATTCTTACACGTTTATAAAAACCACTTACCAATCGATATTTCAACAGTCATCTGATTGAATCCGCTGCGCGAAGTGCTCATTGAAAAAATGCCAGCTTGTGCAGTTAGAACGTGTGAAAATAAATCTTATACCTCAAATTTACAAAAAGATGGTGTAACGTTTCACATGTAAGTATTTTTTTGTTTCATTGAAGCTTATTAGTATATAAAAACTTAAAATAGTTCATTCGGACCGGCATCGAATATATCGATTCAGTAATGGAGTCTCCGCCAAAGATCGAGAATCATATCCTCCCATGTTTATGCAACATTCAGCCATATGTCCATATCTTACAATCTATTATTGTCTATTGTGGAGAAGAATTCAGTACGCGTACCCCTCTGCCACGGTATAAGAAAAATTGTGCCTACACGTAAAAGAGACACCGGACATTTTATAACACAATTTTAGACTTAAGCGTTCAAGCAATTAAGGCGAAAATGGATTATCAGCATCTGGGTGCATTGTTCTCGCTCGCTCCGCTCCATAAACCCGTCACCCGTTAACGTTTCGACTTTACCCTGATATGTTTAAGGTCGAAATTTCAGTGAACACCTCCTCCCCCGCGCCTCACGTAAAGCTGACAGAATGTAGTGAGTGCGAATGGTAGAGCGTTACTAGTCCGGAGATAAAACGTCCCTGCTACTACTACATAAAAAGCATTGATCCATTACCTATTACATTGATTGCCAAGCAAATTAATTCATCAGTAAGTACTAAGTACATTGATTCATTAGTATTGAGTACAAGTCTTCCTGGCGTCGTCTGTGTGCTACATGGTACGGCTTCCCGAGCACTCGCTAAGTGCAACCGCTATTACTTAACTCACTTAAGTGGAATTAAGTAGCTGTGACTTTTCTAGCTTCTTCCTTGCAAACGGTGTGTAATGGAACTTGGTTAATTTTCTGATGGTTCTATTTTCCTTATTTTCACTTTCGCGATTTGAGCACTATACTACTATATTAATTATACCTATATAGGTCAAACGAAGCGTACTATTGCTGAACGGATCAAAGAACATATCGCAGCAGTCAAAAACCGCCAGATAGAGAAGTCTGCCATAGCCGAGCATTTGCTTGACGGAGGAACTAGTCATTGGATTGAGCTCCACGACCCGAAAGTACTCTCCACTGATCGACATTATTTCTCAAGAATAGTTCGTGAGGCTGTAAAAATTAAAATGCACCGTAATTTCAACCGAGAGGATGGTTTCAAACTATCAGTGTCGTGGAATCCTGTAGTCGACAAATGTAAACTGCGTGGTGTAGGCATTAAGACCTTTACAGATACTGTCAGTGTGGTGTGTCGTGGTGACAATTTCAATTTGAGTGATACGGACTCCGCATTTAGTCTGCCCGTGACCACGACCAATGCAACTTGGTCGAAACGTCGGGAGAAAAAGAAAAAGAGGTACCTATTTAATTAATATATCTCATGTTTTATTGCGCGATAAGTCCCGTATTAATATAGTAGTATAAGGTTCTATTTTCTTCAATATTTTTTATTCATTGGCCGAGGAAGATTGTCTCCAACCAATCGATTTATTCATTCTGTAGAAACATATCTTGCACTGCGAATCGTTTTACAGATTTCACTAGATTTTAGTCTTCGGATGGGTGGCCGCGGGTGGCAATTACAACTGAGCGCTACCGTGACTCTGATGACACGGTAAATTATAAGTCCCGGTTGTTTTTACCGCTAAGCTATATCAGAGGCCTTCAGGCGGCTTAAAACTCTGACACCAGGGCCATCCACCCGGCCTTTACCAACTTACTTTTATTAGATTTATATTAGCTGAATCGAGAATAAGGTATAACACAGAAAAGAGTGCACTACTTGACATCGACATTCGCTTGTTCGAATAACGCTAGTTCGACAAAACTGAACTGCGATACGCCATAGTTCGCTTGCACGCTCAGTTGACACACTGAAGCTCGACATCACTCTAGCGCGACACTAAAGATACAAATAGGATACTTTAGGCGTTACGCTGGAACAAACAATGACGTGATTAAATTATATTAGAAATTACGATCTACTTGAAAAACCCTTGTTGGCCTGTAGAAAAATAAGTACATAATTCGCCATTTTGTGGTGTCAGATATCTTAAATTTAGGTAGGTACTGAATTTTATTATTTTACTAGTATTGGGCTTAGCCCGCTTGGATGGCTTTTGTGCTATCCTATATATGTAACATTAAATTTTTCGGGATAATAAGTAGCCTATGTCATTTTCCGTTTTTCAAACTATGTCAATGTCAAAAATCAAGTCAATCCATTGTTCCGTTGCTGCGTGAAAGAGGAACAAACCAACATATACACTTTTGGATTTATAATATTTCAGTAAGGATTTCATAGTCGCCAGATTTAAAAGAGAATTTTGACTTGACCAGGGACTTGAAACGCATTACGGTTGGCATTCATTACATTCTGTCAGCTTTACTTGAGGCACGGGGGGAGGAGGTGTTCACTGAAGTTTCGACCTAATGCGTATGATAATAAAGTCGAAATGTTAACGGGTGACGGGTTTATGCATCGGAGCGAGCGAGAACAATGCAGCCCAGTTGCAGATAATCCATTTTCATCTTAATTACTTAGAAGTTTAAGTCTAAAATTGTGCAATGAAATGTCTGAGGTCTCGTTCATTTGAAGGTACAATTTTCCTTATAACATGACAGAGGGGTACGCGCGCTGAATTCTTCTCCAGTAGCTAAATCCTCCAAGAATTTGACCCAAATAAATAATAATACACAATTTTTACAGTTGTTATTAGACCCAAATGAATTTTATTATACCATTTGGGTATAATAAAAACCGTTTAAATATTGTGAATCTGTTTAATTATTCAACTATTATATCGAATAATAAACAGTTTCACTTTTCTTTTTAAAACAACTTTCATTTTATTTCTCAACCAATAAATTCGATAAATCGGTAGTTAGTAATTTCGTTTCAAAAATTCTTAATACAGGGTGTTTTAGTGATACTTATAATGTTATAGAAATATAATGTTCAAATGACTTCAGTTTTGATCATTGTTGAAAATAACATCTTTTGATGATCTCCATGTCAAAAGTTTAAGGTTTGAGTTTTTGCTTATAAGTCTGGCTATGTCATCAATACTTCTTACGAAATAGACCATATTTATGTTACAATACTGTGAACAAATGTTATGGAAATAATAATTTTTTGCAAAAAAAATAGCATGACCGACTTCACCCGTGTACAGAATTCGCGAATATTTTGCACAGATCGATGTAGCATTTTTCACATTATTGTTGATTTATCAAAACTGGCTCAGTCAATTTCGATAAAATTTATATGGGACCAAGTTCAACGTATTTACTTTCCAATAAAAAAAATTATTAAAATCGGACTACTATGAAAAAAATATGCGCGGTTATACATTAAAAAATATATACGCGTCGAATTAAGTACCTCCTTCGGTTGGTTCGTCGGTCAAAAATAATAATAACTTACGAGCCAAAAAAGTAAAAAAAAAATCAAATAGACCTAATTTGATTTTTTCCCTTCCCTTTTTCCTTTTCCCTCAAAAAAAGGAAGTTTTTTGTACCGCTATTTGTCGACCGATTTTGATAATATTTGACATTAGCGAGTATGAACGAAATCAGTCAAGAGCGCTTCAAGATATAGACTTATGATTCAGTTAAACAAATGCGAGGTCTACTCTCCGGTGAACTATTATATTTACCGAGCCACGGTAAATTATAGATTCTGTTTGTTTAAAGCGTTTAGCCATGTCAGAGGCCTTCCGGCGGCCGTAAAACTCTGACACCAGGGCTAACCACCCGGCCTATACGAACTTAATTTAGTTTTACCAATGTGTCTACTCTGGATTTGGCTTTACCTATATCATTTTGATCCTTCCCACAGAGATACAAGAGGAATAGTTTGATCGATCGAGAAAATTCGAAAGAGATGCATTGATTTAATATGGCACGGGTTAGAAAGAGACATGAAAAATATATCGATTCAATGGAACATATATTTATTCACACTTATTATATAGATTTTTCGAAACCTCAAATTCAAGTACGTATCTGACAGTTTAGACGGCAATTTTGCTGGATTTTTCATGCATTTTTGTGACTTTGATTGCCTTAAGTGACAACAGCATTATCAATCTGTTATAATTAGATATCTGTGCTAATACCTTATTTACCAATGACCTGTCGACCTGACGTTCCGGCGTTGACTTTGAACCCTGTAATGGTTGACCGCAGAGTGACGGAACAGCCTGTATAATGGAAGGCGGAGTGGAGCGCTTCATTAAATATGAAACACAAAAGGCCTTTGTTACGCTCGGAGCTTCTAAATTTAGACTTAGTTTTATCTACTGGTGCTATGTTGTGTAATTGTTTCAGGTTTAGATCCTGTATTCAAAGGGCCCTAGCTTAGACCCTTAGGATGAGGTTTGTATTAATGGATTTGCAAGTTGAGTAACCGTCAAAAACTGAGAGCTTACTTTGGGTATCGATATAACCTCATATTTCCGTTGTTCATAGCTGACACGAAAGTTTTTGAAGTGAAAATTTCTTGTTGCATGCGTTGGGCACTGTTTTGGGATGGGTAAAAAATGTTAAGCTCGTGTTAGGATACGACGACGACACGACGTGACCTGATCGAAATTTCGTAAGACGGAGGGAGAGTAAACCGCCGGCGCAACGTAGGAGAGGAAATAAGATTCTACCGCGCTGCGAAAATGTACGCCTGCTCCTGTTGTTTCGTTTAAGACGAGGCATCGGGCCGAGAAACACGAAAACGAGTACTTTTGAATGCGCGATGTGAGAGGACGAATGATATTTATTCAATTTAAAAAAAAAATGTCATAGATAAGGAAAAATCTTGGAAAATTTAATAAATCGGATCAAATTTTGAAAAATTACCGTCTTTATTAATAAAAAAATTACAAATTTCTCACCAAAAAAAAAAGTAATAATTCGAATGTTCAGAATTATCACCGACAACACCCCATTATTTTTTACGAATAAAATAGCCAGACCGCTATTCTATTTCATAGACAGAGAGGTTATTTTTTTAATGTATACATTATGAGTAATTAATTAAAAACTCACTGCCACCCGCCGCTCTGGCGCGATCCTGTCGAGCGCGACCGCGCAAAATTTGACCGAGTGCAGGCAGAATTTTTGAAACAACAGTTTATCAATGCGTCACCTTAAGCGGCGCAGGTCGCTTGCGCTAGGGTGCGTGTTGTTTGCACCACAGCCTGCTACGCGCATCCCGGATGGTGACTGATGATGGCTCGACCGTCTGTATACTTGGAAAATTCGTGTAAACAAACTGTTTAAATGCACAACGTTAATGTTTAAGTTTTCAGTTCTGCCGGCCCTCTCGTAGTGCAACTGGTTATTTTCTACCTGAATAAATATAAATAAATAACTATTTTTGGGACATCTTACACACGACCTCTGACCCCAAAGCAAGCAAAGCTTGTGATATAGCTGCCAGAGACAGATACGAGTATATTACATATACGAGTACTTATTTTTTAATGCATACTTATATAGATAGTAACTAATTAACACCCAGACACAGAACAAACATTTATGTTCATCACATAAATATTGTGTAGTGGGGATCGAACTCACGCCTCTTGGATCCATAAGTTAGGGTCACTAACCACTGAGCCACTGAGGCAGTCAACTATAACTCCGCGTTTGACTACTAAACGTTTTTTTACTGTAACATACGTACAGTATTAAAAATACGTAAGATATGGATGCTATCAACATCTGATGCGTTGGAGTATGTCAATGCAACAGTTTTTTTTTACATTTTTATTCAATCTATTCCCCCACCGATGAAAAGGTAACGTATAACTATTCATCGGTGGGGGGTCTATAGATTTTTAATTATTTGCATTATATGTATTCATTTTTTTGTCACTGTAACATACGTACAGTATCAACGAGACGAGAAGCATCGTAGGTGAGGCGCCCGTGTTCCATTTTTACCGACTTTCAAAAAAAAGGAGGTACTATGTTCGTCTGTATGTATTTTTTGTGTATGTTCATCGATATTTGGGCCAATTGAAAAGCGATTTAAATTTTTTTTTTAGTTTGAAAGAGTATACTTCCGAGATAATCCCATTAAAATTTTATCGAAATCAACTGAACCGTCGTTTTTGATAAAACAACAAAAATGTACATGGATGTCACATCGATTCGTGCAAATTATTCGAATTCTGTACACGGTGGAAACGGTGTTGCGATTTTTCGCAAAAAATAATTATAATATTTTTTACGTTGACAACACTGCTCTGTCATTGCTAGTACAATTAAAAGTGTTTGATACTTAGTAGACACCAATTCGGTTTTCATCATAGGGCTAGGTGCGAGATTTTTGCTCGAGCTCGATCGCGTTAACGTTTGATGTGATTTCAATGAAAATGGCACCACAGCGCCATCTTGTGTCATGTACAGAAAACTGAATAACTAAGTGTGAGTATTTTTTACGGTAATGTAACAAGCGCCAAACCGATCGAACACGAACGCGGCAACTTATGTGATTGGCTAATTCAAGCGTGTGTGTCAATGTGCTCGCGTGTGTGTGCGGCGCGCTCGGTCAGCGCAACGTAAAAGTTCTTCGATTTGATTTGCAAATCTCCCACTTGAAACTCTGTAGACTCGCGTCTACCAAGTAGTCGGTACCTTGGCTGCTGATTAAAATCTTATTTTTAGTTCACCGTAATACCACGAGCGACGGTTCTCTTTTTGCCCAAACTCTACGATAAAGATCAGCTTGTACGTTTGTCTCCAGCCATCTGTACCTATGCCACAAAGCGTTAATGAGCACGTGTAACGAGCCAGCCCGTGAAGCACGTACTTGTATACTGCCGTGAAAACTAAGAACACAGTAAGGCGCTTTGCACATGGAACAACTGAAGTTGTGGCAACTATCAACTTTTTAAAAGTTTTCTGTAAAAACATTAAGTACCTAACCAAAAGGAGTCAACACTGCAAAGTGTACCCATCTGCCAAAAGTATACGCGACCGGCGGTCATGCTCTTTATATGAGTATATCGGTCTGGTTGCGCTTGTGTTGCGTTAATTTTCAGCTAGTGTTAGTTAATTACATCTGTGTGTGTGTAAACTTGCTTATATTTTGGTTTGTGTGCGTTTCTTCACCCCCTCACTGACTTGGAAGACATCGGTGCGTAGGCGTGTCGACTCCTCTTGGTTAGGTACTTAATGTGTAAAAAGTTTGTAGTTGCTTTCAATGGTATAGTTCGGCCGTTCAAAGAATGCGTTCCTGACACCTATCAGTTAGTCACGACTAGTGTTGGGCACAACATAACACTGAGTTCGTTACCGTTCCTCCAAAATGGACCGCCGCATTATTTTTTAAGATTATTTTCGGTTTAAATTGGCGGAATCATTTAAAATTTATATTTTAGGTATTTAAGTGGAAACCAAAAAAAGGTAATATTAATATAATAAAATTATTTTATTTATTCTTTGTTACAAAGTTACAATCTGTATTTCTATGCAATAAAAAGTACATTGAATTGAATGTGCGTACAGAATATTAATCAGACTCCGATTCGCTTGAGGAGGTGGTGTCTTCATCATCATCTTCGCCTACATGTATAATTATATTATTATCAATAACAGAATCAATCCTGATATCGCGCGTTCGGTTTGGTCGTAGTTTTATTTTTATATTTCATGAAATTTATCTAATAGTCCATTATTTTCAAATTCTTAAAAAGAAAATCAAAACGTATTATTTTATAAAGTATAACTGTATAAGAACAGATTACGATACTATTACTGCCTGTTATTGTTAGCACAGCACTACAAATATAAAGCGCTGACATAACCTTGTAATAGCGCAGTATAGATTTAGAAAAATATTGTTTACCAAGTTATTTGACACTCAGTTTGGCACAAAATTATAACATTCATTGATTATTGATACCACTTAGTATAATTTCGGAGGACTAGGAATGGTAGTGGCAACATTCCTGGGGTAACGCTGCTGAATGGTTCCAAGGAGGTTCCAAGTGACATCGCAGGCTCGGCCGATGGGCGGGAAAATGCGAGATGACTTGTCAGATGTGAACTGTGTTTAGAAACGCTTGAGTGGTGATTCTTGATAAAATGGTGGCAGCGTGCGTTACGCTGCGGAACGCCATGTTCTTCGCTTAAAGTTTTCTCGTACGTACCTATCTAACTTTTTTTTGAAATACTAATAATAATAATTTATATACTTTATTGTACACCAAGCAAAAACAAATACAAACATTCTTAGGACTAAGTATATTAACAGAGTACAAGGGCGACCTTATCGCTCATAGCGAGTTTTTTAAATACTGAGGAAATAAGAATTATGTTTTGAGTCACCTAAAAGGACGGAGAAGAAGAAAGGGTTTCAAAGGGAAGTTGTTAATTCACATTTAATTTTTATTTTAGTCCCTAAAACATAGAGAACTTTTTTTACCGCTGACCGCTGATTGAGAACCGATTTAAAAAAAATGTTCAAAAGAATATACTTATAGGTTCATTTAAATTTTATCGAAATCGGCTCAGCCGTTTTTATAAATCAACATAAATTTACACGGATGTCACGTCGATTCGTGCAAATTATTTGAATTATGTACACGGTGGAAGTTGGTGTTGCTATTTTTCGCGTAAAATAATTATTCAAGACAAAAAACTCCTTACTGTGTTCTTAAATAGTACGGCGGCGTAGTTGGACAATCTGGGGTGTGATTACTGAATACTGCATACTGAGAAATGCATTATAATAGCTCGCTCAGCATGTTGATTTGTCCGTAAAAGAGAGACAGGAAATGGAAATGCAAGGCAACGCGCTAAAACAGAGTCAGAATATGGTATATTGAGCCGAATGGCAATGATTCCCATATCTTTAAGAACAACTTTTGCAATATAGCCAACCTGAACTACAAAATATGTGGGACAAGAGGGAGGATTGCAGGCATGCCAAAGCTGCTTTCCCAGCCCTGAACAGAAACATTACAAACGATCTATTGAGGTTGCAGTGGCAAGACCTCCGACTTATGGTAGGACTCATCACTGGTCACTGCAACTTGAATAGTCACATGTATAAACTGGGAGCCACCGACAGCCCACTCTGTCGTGGTTGCCTGCAGGAGAATGAAACGGTAGAGCATGTTTTGTGGCATTGCAAGGCCACGGTAGAAACTAGAATCGCTTTCGGGTTGCATGACGCTACTATTGCTTTGTCATCAGCATCAACATCATCATCCTCATCGCCATCTAGTATACCAACCAAGTCATTGGAGCAGTTATGCCAGCGGGCCAGAGCCACGCTCCGTTATTTTAAGGAGCTGGGCTGGCTGAGGTAGACGCTGGAGGGGGAAATGCACAAAACACCCATGCGGGACGTCGGTGCAGGACTTATCGCCCCTACTTCAAATGAGAATGAAAATGGCCAACCCGAAATTTAAGAAAAAAAAAACAGCTGTTCCATACACTTTTTAGTACTTATCCACTTCATAGTCCCATGGAATAATTATTTTTCGCAAAAAATAGCATTACCGACTTCAGCCGTGTACAGAATTCGTCGTATTGAAATCGGACCACTAGGTAAAAAGTTATGCGTGGTTACACATAAAAAATAACAAATATACGCGTCGAATTGAGTACCTCCTCTGGTCCGGTTCGTCGGTCAAAAAGTCGATTGACAATCTGTAAAGTTCTCGCAACAAAATCATTTTGTTGCGAGTCAATTCGGGATTGGTCCCATAGTAAAATTTGTTCATAATAACGCTCTAAATCACCCATTTTTGGGGTCCGTACCCAAAGGGTATAAACGGGATCCTATTACTAAGTTTCCGCTGTCCGTACTTCTGTCCGTCTGTCTGTCACCAGGCTGTATCTCCTGAATTTTGATAGCTAGAACGTTGAAATTTTCACATGTAACTTCACTAACAACAAATACTTAAAACAGAAAAAAAATTGTAAGCTCCCATACAATAAACCTACATTTTTAGCCGTTTTTCGTTCGATATTAATAATGATTACAGGACTTGGCTGATTCGGATAAAATTTAAATGGGACCATTTTTAAAGTAAAATTTAAATGGGACCATTGTCAAAGTAAAATTAAATGTGACCATTTTCAAAGTAAAGCTTAAATTTGACCATTTTCAAAGTAAAATTTAAATGGGACCATTTTCAAAGTAAAATTTAAATAAGATCATTTTCAAAGTAAAATTTAAATGGGATCATTTTCAAAGTAAAATTTAAATGGGGCCATTTTCAAAGTAAAATTTAAATAGACCATTTTCAAAGTATGATCTATATACCAAACAAAAAAAATCTAAATCGGTCCTCTCTGTAAAAAGATATGCGTGGTCAAATATAAAGATAAAATTAAAAAAACAAAAATCTCATGGGCTTGTAATCCTTCTCCATTTTGTCGGTTAAAAATAGAATAAAACTAAAATGAAATATAATTATAAACTAACGTTCATCTTATCTTATATTCTAAAGAGGTTGTGTGTATATTACTAGTTACCTTGTTTATACATACGTTAGTACAATATAAGTTTTCACTAAACCTAAAATATTATTTCTCTCCATACAGACAGTCGGCTAAAAATACTTACGTCTAGCAGACTCCCAAGAAAATTGGAGTTTCGCAACAAATTGTCGCAATTTTCACGCTACAGTAACGTTAAATGCCTTGAAAGAACTTCGTGTCATTTCTCGATTCTTAAGGGCTTCACACACAGCAGCTATAATGTATATTAATATACATTACATCCAGAAATGTGTAGCTTTGAATTGTCTTAATGTATCACACACACAACAGGTAATGTAATGTATCTTTCCCTTCATTTTATTGGTAAACGTCCCGATGGTCGCACACCCCAGCTGCTAAAGTGTTGTAAAGGATGTTCTTATTTTTAATGTTATAATATTACTGACCCGTCGAGTTACTTACTATTAGCAGTACCGGCGTTAGGATAGGGCGCGGTTGGGAGACCGCCCAGGGGAACGGGACATTAAAAGGTGCTGCAGGAGCCCCTGATCACGCGTCGCAGGCGCCCTTTCACGCGGATCCAAGATGGGACGGTAGGTATATTAAAATAAAATTTGCCCTTCATTGAATAAAAAAGCAGAAAAAAATTCTCGCTAGCTACGCTCGCGCTCAATCAAACTATGGTGGTTTTACCTGCTTCCTCTGTTCTGAAATTATAATTTGGTCCATAGTACTGTTTGCCCCTTTCATTAAAAATAGAAAACAAAAATAAAATCCGCCTCTTTTCTCTAATTATTTGATACAAAACCATTTTGGGGTTTGACGTTTGTATTTTTTTTATGTTCGCTGCTAAAAAACAAAAGAAAGCTAGCCGGGCAGTAATGGATTTTCATGCAACATTCCTGCCCTGCTTCGAAAGGCAGTAATAAAATTCCATATAACTTTTCCCGCCGCACATTTTTAAGGGAGAAATTTCGAACTTTGTAACCCGTTTATGAACGAGTAATAAGACACTCTCCGAGTGGGTGTAATATAAATATATATTTTCGTACCGCTCTGTATCTTAAGATGCGAAGATGTAAAAATTTACATTATAGCTGTAGTGTGTGGTCTCCTGACGATTTCTATGAAAAGATGTAATGAGATGTATTGTGCTATAATTAAACTTTACATTATAGCTGTGTGAAGCCCTTTACGTTCTAAACAAAAACAGTAAAGCGCGAGACGGGTTTTGTTTGATTGACAAATATATATATATATATATATATATATATATATATTATATATAATATTATAAAGAGGAAAGATTTGTTTGTTTGTAATGAATAGGCTCCGAAACTACTGGACCGATTTCAAAAATTCTTTCACCTTTGGAAATCTACATTATCCCCGAGTAACATAGGCTATATAATATTTAAAAAAAAATTAGGGATCCTTACTAAAACTCAAATAATGTAACATAAGGTGTAAAAAAAGACCTGAAAAATTCCTTACGTCGCGTGCGCTGCGAAAACTATTGATGATGGAATAAAATAATGTACTACGACTTTATAGAACACACTATAATTTACAAAAAATGTAGCGACAGCATATATCTAACTATTATAGTTAAGCCGTAATAATTGTTCTTTTATTCTTAAAAATTAATTGAAATACCGTCGCAGGAAAAGGATCTTAATTTGTATCTTGGTATTAATCCTTATCAAAATAAATTATTTCATATTCAAGACTGTTTCAATAGCTTTATGCAACTTTTTAAATTATTTAATTCAGACATTTTATTACAAAGATATTACGAGTTCAAAAATGTAAGTATTATAAAAGTTTCGTTTCGCCGCTCACTCCGCGTGGTAATTCATGTACTTTGTACAATGTACATAATACAAAATTCACTTCGAGCAAATATCTATAGATTCACAATCGTAAAAAAAGTGTCAGAGCCAAAATCCTGCCCAAGCTACGTAGGGGGCAGGCTTTTTAGTTAGTCGTAAGGCGATTCCAAGACTACAACGCCGCGCGATGCCAAAGTGCTCGGTTACAGGCACTTATTAGGTGACATAACATCGAGATTCGAGGAAAAGGGTCATTGAGAATTGAGAAGGGTGCTTGGGCCATATCCACCACCAGTGCCCTGGCCCAGTGTGGGTTGGTGCAGATTGCCACACAATATTTTCCTTCGCCGAAAAGCCAATGATTTGAAATTCCGTACATAAGTTCCAAAGAAAATCATTGATACAGGATCGGGATTTGAACCCACCACTTCACGATTGTAGGACAGGCGTTACTACCACTAGACCACCAAATTTATATATCTCCGCCATTAGTGTGTCGATTTATGTTTTATTGGTAGTAAATAGGTATGCAGTGGCGTAGCGTGCCTTGGAGGAGCCCAGAATCAAACATAGTTGGGGAGCCCAAATCAATCATTTCTCACAAAAGAAACAAATATGCTTGCATTAAATTGAAATAAATATATACCGCCTAACCGCAAAAGATTTAAACACTGTTTAGCCGTACAATTTGTACTGTTAAAACTTTAGTGGTAAGACGGTTATTTATAAGTTGTCACTTCCTCCTAGAAATTGAGCTAGCAAAACAATTCAAATGAAATATACACTTTTCTTGCCTTTTTTTTAGGAAATTGATAATTGATAATGAATAGAATATAATTACCTATATCAGCTAAGTAAGTCTAGCTGAAGACGATTTCAGTTGTTATAAAATTTCTGCCTATTAGGACAACTTTTGGAAGAATGCTTAACCCGGGAAAAAAAGAGATGATTTTTTTCGGGAAGCACTCGATTAAGTGACATTGTGGATAACATTTTACTAGGTTTTGCTTACACACGTTAAGGCCCCTGTAGCTGTAGCCCGGGAGCCCCGTATTATTGACACGGCTGATACTGCGGTAGCTACGCCCCTACACATAGTATGTGAAACGAATTGTCGATGGGACCTTAAAGTTCTCGAATGTAGACAATGTATTGGCAAGTGTAGCGAAGGTCTTCACGTGAATCTAAGATCTGGTCGTGACGTCCGGAACACGTTGGATGCCAGCGCTTCGATTCCTTCCATCACAGCTCTTTGGTTTAGCAAGTTGAAGAGGCCTTAGGTAGGGCACACAATTCGTAGAAGTAGAACTGATGTCCAATGTTTTTCAAAATTCTCGAGTGAAGACAAGATCAAGAAACTAACTTACATGGGTAGAATGTATAGACTGTGGGTCTGTAATATTTTAACGTCGCTTTCATTCTCATCATTGTCATTTTCTGAAATCAGGGCTATATATTATGTACAGCCACCCAACACATACGAACTCACTTTTATTTAGATATGTCAATACCTACTATCTCTTTTTCATAAACTTCGAACAGTTTAAGACTACGGAAACTCTCGCGATTTGGGTAGGTTTTAACTCATCATAATGGTTCATCCGGTATGTCTAGCATGTGTGTGGCGCATACCTACATTACGTGGTAAGTATATGTATAGCCAATCATACCCGGGCAAAGCCGGGACGGGCAGCTAGTGTTTAATAATCTAGCTAACGAATTAATTATAATAACGCCTATTTTCCTCCTAGGTCAATATAATTAAAATACAATAAATATAATAAAAAACCGGACAAGTGCGAGTCAGGCTCGCACATTGAGGGTTCCTTACAAAGACATTGTTAAAATAATTTTGTTTTAGCATGTACTAATGAAGTTCTTTCATATGACACCTTACATGATACGATTTACTCATTTTGAATTTAGAACCCATATTTTGTAAATTTTGTGGCCCTATTTTTTTGTGATTTAAATAAAAAATGTACAGTTTTCAGATTTATTCCTATATGTGTACTCTGAGACAATGCTTCTCGTCAAATTTCATAGTTCTATGTCAACGAGAAGTACCCTGTAGGTTTTGATTTTTGTGAGTGTCGAAATATGCTGTTTTTTACAACATCTTAAACAATAACTGAGAAGTTTTTCTTTTACACAACTGGAGGAAACTATAGATACACGTATACAGTTTCAACTCGATATCTTTACGCGTTCCCGAGATAAAGAGTCTTGACATACACACAGACGGGCAGACGGACAATAAAGTGTTCCTATAAGGGTTCCGTTTTTTCCTTTTGAGGTACGGAACCCTAAAAAACAACGGGTTGCACTCTGAGAGTCCCGGCAGAAGTGAAAACTTGAACATTAACGTTGTGCATTTTTGAATATTTTAGAATGGTTAGGGAAAAGGCTATAGTACAAAAACACACTCGCGCAACCGCCCTGCGACGCTTAAACAGCAAGAGCAGACATAGGTACATTTTCGCCGCGCGGTAGAAAAAGAGGGGGATTTAATCATCTCCTACGCCGCGCCAGCGGTCTACTCTTCCTCTTTCTTACGAATTTTCGATCAGGTCACGTGTCCTGACGCGAATTTAACATTTTTACCCATTTTACTATGGAAATTTACGTGGTTTTCACACATTTTATACTATATATAACGGGACTAAACTCATGTGTAAGGATAGTCGTAACGACTATCCCTACACGTGAGCTTAGTCCCGTTATATATAGTATAATTTTTTTCCCATCCCAAAAAGTGCATAACGCTGCTAAATAAGTTTTCACTTCAGAAATATATTTATTACACTCACATCAATAAATTTCAGAATCAAAATAGTTTCAAGGACCATTTCTAATTATATTTGTAAATCTAATAAGGGCAGGTTTTCTCATGTTTTCGTTCAAAATGAGCTCCGAAGTTTTTCTTCGGAATCAATTTAAAAGTTTCGTCCGAAAACAGCGCGGGCCTCATACAGAAGTCCATAAAACTTTTTCTACTCATACATAAGTAGTAAATATTTGAGTGACAGTTAATTTTCTCTTGCAGAATATTAAAATTTCAATACAATCTATGAATCATTGAGTCGTACGTCTACCTAGGACAAGTAGTCCAGTTAGGTAGGTCCGACTTCAAGAAAGAGGCCAATCGCCGAACCCAACTCGGTTGGGCAGCGTTCGGAAAATTGCGCAACGCCTTCTCGTCCGACATACCTCAGTACCTCAAGTCGAAAGTTTTCGACCAGTGTATGTTGCCAGTGATGACTTATGGCACAGAAACGTGGTCTCTCACTATGGGCCTTATTAATAAGCTCCAAGTAGCCCAACGAGCCATGGAGAGGGCTATGCTCGGAGTTTAGACATAGCCCAGCGGATTGGCAGATTGAAGTGGCAATGGGCAGGGCACATAGCGCGAAGGACTGATAACCGATGGGGTCGAAAAGTTCTCGAGTGGAGACCACGTACCGGCAAGCGCAGCGTAGTACGTCCACCCACAAGGTGGAGGGATGACCTTATTAGGACCGCAGGATCGCGCTGGATGCAAGCCGCTATCAACCGGTCTTATTGGAAATCTTTAGGGGAGGCCTATGTCCAGCAATGGACGTCCTATGGCTAAAATGATGATGATGAATCAATTTTTTTGGGACATATGTCTCAAAAATAAATAAATGATTGATTAATAATTGTTGTTATTGTGATTGTTAATAATATGTTAATGTACTCGTACAGTATCAGATTATCCAGACTCCTGATCCAGTCTAAGACTGTATGTTATGTTATGTTTATGTTTCAGGAGCCAATGGCTTTTCTATAGTAATGTACAAATCCATCTGTACATAGCTGTCCACATGTAGCTACTTATATGTATTTCTCATGTGACAAACTATGTCTCCCACTAGGTAGGTACATTTAATTGTTAAAATTTAATATTTTGAGCAACTCAACTAGAGTTATGGAAAATAGCTTCACAGGTGCTAGAAAAATGTAGGTAATAGATGTGAGATATGATAAATTTTACCTTTATTGATGTATTACCACAATGAGAAGAAAATTCACATGCTTTGGTAATGATGGGACGGGCCTTGGACGTCGGATGAACAGGAGGCGAGTCACAGAGAACGAGAAACGGTGGAACCTTCCTTTCCTACGTCGAATCCAGGCTGGAATAGATTAAATTAGGAATAAGTTTCTTAATTTTAGTATCTTAAGAAAATCGGGAAGAGATATTAGGATGTCAGGAAGCTTATGTACGTTTTGAAGGCAATTTGCACAATATGTATGGTATTTTAAAGTCTAACTAGTTTGCTGGCTGAGAACTACTAGCGCTTATTAGCAAGAAATCAGCATTTGGAGGATTGAGTTATATACAGTACAAGTCCAGTGATCTTTATTGAGAAAAACTGTAAAGAGTAGTAACGGACCTTGCTATTTTGTTATAAAGATGACAATACCTTATATAATTTTAGCCAATTTTAAGGAGTTTTGCCGCTGTCGCCAGGTTAGAAGCTGTCCTGCAAGCTCTGGGATCTTTTATATGGAGCTGAAGACTTTTCGGAGGCTGGGAGAATGTCAAAGACTGGAAAGAGTATCCTGAAACGAACATCGAATAATTAGATTGGAATGTTTGAGTTACATGCGCAAAGAATCGGACTACGATTCTTTGCGCATGTAAAAATTGCAAAACTTTACTTACCATTCAACTTTAAATAATGCATATTCGTTTAGCAGTAATCTTGTATTAATATTTATAGGTATTTCGTGCTATTTTATCCGATTCTTTTACTAGGTTTTAATATTTACACTTCACAATAACAATCATCGCAAAGCCGGGCCAAAAATCACTATTGCTAGCGCGTGGTTTTAAAAAGAAACAGTAGTGGTGTAATATTATTGTACGGTAATATTTGTTCAAGGACAAAAGCGCTAAAACAATAGCATAGAGTTGTTATGTATTGTCCATCGGATTAGATGACTATTATTCTTGCTACAATGTGTAAAGAAAATAGTTTAAATCGTATTTGTAGAAATAACAGGGAATCTGTAAAAGTAACGGAATATTTAATGTAATTTTATGGGTGGCAACATTGTAATAAACTATCAGTAACGTCACTGACATAAAGCGAATATGCTCCATAATGCAAGAATTGCAACTATTTGCTTTATTAACGTTAAGATCCAAATTGAGGGTATGCTGTTTTTCAACGTTAGTTGCCTTATGCGTTCTTTTGCGGGTATTGCATTTGATTGCGTTGTTGGGCTTTTGTTCCGAATGGGTGTTTTTAGCTTTAATGGCATTATGTGCTCTGTGGTGATTATTTGCAATATTGGCCTTTTTAGCAGGAACCGTGTTATTGCATATTGTTGTGTTAGTGCACCGATCGCAGTTAAAGCAATCGTATAAAAACTAGTTTAGTATAAAAGGGCGCGGGGGACCAGCTCCGGGGTTGTTAACGTCGAGATTTCGAGGAGGTCGTACCTCTGATGAATATAATACGCAGTTTAATTCGGAGACCATTTCTCTGATGGATTATCGGGAGTTTTATTTCGCGTTGCCAAATCTTTGTTGTAATTATCGGAAAAGTGAAAATTAGTGACGTCGGCTTTGTGATAGTGTAATTCAGTGCGGATCGTTTTATATAAGTGAAATTATAATGAAATGTAGTGCAAATTGAAGGAGAAACTTGCGAATTGATTTTATTCGATTTGAATAAACGTTCGGTAAGCCAGATTGGCACAGCTAAGTGCAACCTGAAGACGGTTCGATGCAGCGCTGGGTTTCGAAGCTAAGGAACGGACATATTTCCAGCGTGCCGCTAAACTACTTTGGAAGGGAAAGCTAGCCGACTACGAGGACGAGAGCCATAGGATGGAACATTCTCATTTGGTGAGGCAATTCCGATTTATTTGTGGGAGATTGATTTGTAAAAGTATACGACTTTTAAACATTTACAAAATACCTACATTATTCATTTTAAGTCTGGCGTGTACCCTTAGTTAGACCTTAAAAATACTTGATTTATTTCAAAGAATCTTTTGATTGGATACACTCAATCTCTTACGCACAATCTTACTTTTTATTTGTATTATCGATTTGTTATTCATGTGCTTGCTTGTTCTTACTGTGCACATTTGCAGGGTTGGACTTTCTTATATGAAATATATTGTGTTTTTCTATACCTAAACGGATTATATTAAGCGCCTTATTTTTAATATTGCGGTGTCTAATATTCATTTGATTACTGCGCTGCGATTATAGCGTATACCAAAGTTCAACGGAACCTTGAAGATTTATGATTGTACCTACATTTATTTATCTTGATGATATTTGTTTACGTGAAATACGGATTTGAAATATATGTTTTAATCTTCGAAAAGTCATACGTATCTTTAGCGTACTCGTAGCGTTTAGTGTACTCAAATTCATAGTACCAATATTTGGAGATTTAGTAAAGTGTATTAATCTTTAACGGGGATTGTCCCATGTTTACGATCATATTTGTGTAACATGTTTTATATGAATGATTTTAATGTTCAGAACTAACAACTATACATTGTTATAGTGCATTTTCTAAATATTGTAATATTTAGAGTACTCAAGTTAGTAGTACAGACATAATTACATCATGTAAGGCATCTGAAGGTTCTATCAAAGGATAGTTGATACTTTGGAAATTCACAGGGGTTTTTAGAATTGACTTTGCTTTTATACAGATATTTCATCATTCAATTTTAGCTATTTTAATTAAATCCTAAGAGATATAATAATATCTAAAGCTTTTTTAAATCAGAGTGAATAGGTCGATCCCTATTCACTATGATCTTGAAAAGCTTTAGGCGATCCTAAGTCTGCGTGCTTCATCTTCGACCCCAACGTCGCTTATATAAAGTAATGAAGTGATAGAAAGCGTGGACTTATTTTCGTTAAAAAAGTACATTGTTTATAATTTTAAACCTGAAAATTCACTCATACCGATTTTTGGTACGAATGTAAATGTATTGAATATAATGAATATAATATGAAATTATTTTTATCGTGCTTCACTCACTAGGTGTAGGTATAGAAACTTTCTTTTTGTGATAAATAATTTCAAAAATTGACGCGTTCGCAGGATTTGAACCTGGATCCTCTGGGACTCCGGCCCAGATGCTCTGTCCAATTAAGTTAAAACGCACTCTGCGAAGGCGCCGAATTAGTGAGTGTTTATCATTTTTACCAACTACTACATTGTTGGAAGCGCGATTTTGTGAGAATTGCTTTAAACCAATCAGTCACTTAATGTGAAATTATTAGAACTTCTTACCATTAACATGACAGAGAAATGACGCATTGCTTAATCAATTAAATTATTTTTATCGTGCTTCACTAGGTATAATATTCATATAGGTATAATATTTTTTAGACAGATATTTTTTGGCAGTTCTACCGATTTCGCATTTTTACCGTACGAGAGTTCGAGACCATTATATATAGCACCATATATTCTCATACCTACTGTTCAAACACGAGTGTACGTAGCGTAGGGACTGCTAATACTATTTTGATAGTTACTGTCGCGTTCGGATACTGTTTGAGTTGGAGCTAGTTACGCCAAGTTACAGCCAAGGTAAATAAAGTCATTGATATGTATTTGACGACCCTCCTGGCCTAATTGGTGGCATGGTATAGCAATATCGTCAAGTTACGCACGCATAACGCGTTTCTCTACTGCCTCCTTATTTTAGAACAGTAGAGATATTTTGCCCACGCGTAGGTACATTCCATCCATCCATCTATCCATCAGCCGAAGGACGTCCACTGCTGGACATAGGCATACCCTATGGATCTCCAATAAGGCCGGTTGGAAGTGGCTTGCACACCACATTAGTTAGAAAGTTTTCGACCAATGTGTGTTGCCAGTGATGACTTATGGCACAGAAACGTGTTCTCTCACTATGGGCCTTAATTAAGCTCCAAGTAACCCAACGAGCCATGGAGAGGACTATGCTCGGAGTTACTCTGCGAGGTCGAATCAGAAATGAGGAGATCCGTAGAAGAACCAAGGTTACCGACATAGCCCAGCGAATTGGCAGGTTGAGGTGGGAATGGGCAGGGTACATAGCTCAGAGGACTGCTGATCGATGGGGTCGAAAAGTTCCAGTGGAGACCTCGTACCGGCAAGCGCAGCGTAGGACGTCCGCCCACAAGGTGGACCGATGCCCTCATAAAGACCGCAGGATCACGCTGGATGCAAGCTGCTACCAACCGGTCTAGAGATCCATAGGGGAGGCATGTCATGTCCTGCAGTCGACGTCCTATGGCGGATGGATTTATAAAGTGACAATGTACTTGTTAGACCATTGGGTCTAACAAGTACATTGTCATGTATGAACATATTGATGTTCGCCTCGATACCAAGAACTCCGTCGGACTTGTGACTCCTGGAGGACTACAAGACTGCGAGCTTTGTCATAGTTAGATATTCAAGCAATGAGCTACCCTGCGTGAAAGGTGACTGTGCCGTCCGTTCAGATAATTCCTGAGCCACAAATTGGCTGTGTTGGCTAAAAATTCTCTAGTCTTGGTTCCAACTCTTCAATGTGTAGATCGACCTTGGACTGATATTAGGCGCAAACCAAACAATAACAATTGACGCTGATTAGCTGTTCAATTCGTAGCCAAGCTTGGACCAGGGACGTTTTATCTGTAGCTAAATCCTCCAAGGCTTAGACGCAAGTCACCGTCCAATTCGTGGCCCAGGCCAGGCCCATAATGCGATCGTTTTGTTCTTTGATCTCACTAGTCAGAACTGGTAGCTGTCTACTTTGCATACTAGCATAGCGTATGATTCATATTGATTTATTTGCCACTAAGTGTTACAGAGGTCTTATATTAAAAATTGCACTTACAAACTTAGTCACCCTTTCCGGGCATTGCAAATGTTTTCTGGCGCTTCTTATCAATAAAATAAAATTAAATATGTTACTAAACTAACTTAATACTATGGATAATAAAGGTGCCGTAATCTAATATTAGAGGGAAGCGTCTCGATGAAATTAAATATGTCTACTGAACTAACTTAAAACTATTTATACAGGGTGTCGTAATTTATTATCATAGAGAAGCGTCACGTCGTTTTCTTGTGGCGTACATAGCTGGTGGCTTCAATGTATTCTTTTACTGAGTAAAAGTTTTTTTCCCTCAAGAATCTTTTTAATTTTATTTTAAATTTGTTAATTTTTTCTTCATTTTTTATAATTGATGGTAACCTGTTAAAAATTTTGATTGCCATGTAATATGGGCTTTAATTTAGCATTATTTCGGGTGTTTTTCCTATGGGTGTCTTTTGTTTTAGTGAAGTTTGTAATATTTTTAAATACAAATAAACATAATTCCTGATTGTAAATAGGGTCGGCAGCTTACGGTGTTATTGATCGCTTCACTGTTACTTTAAATCCCTATTATTATATCTCTTTAGTGTACTGTGTAAAGCGAGGACCAATGTACTTAGTACTTAGTAACCCCAATATGTTCGGCTCGACACCGCCGAGTCCGCCGGACTTGTGACTCCTGCGGGACTACAAGACTGCGGGACCGAGGCCTAATACCAGAAGTGTCTCGTTAAGCACTGCCGAGGGAGCGGAGCGAACAAGTTACGGGAACCTTGTCGACCGTACAATGGCATAGAATAGTGCATTTAATGTAGACTCACGTTCGAGAACTCGTTTCGACATTTTCAAACGACTTCAAAAAGAGGTTCTCATTTTGACTCTGATATTTAGGGTTCCGTACCCAAAGGGTAAAAACGGGACCCTAATACTAAGACTCTTTTGTTCGTCTGTCACCAAGCTGTATCGAACTGATTGTCACGAACCGTTATAGCTATAAATTTGAAATTTTCACGGATGATGTATTTACGAGTTGCCGCTATAACGACAAATACTAAACACAGAATAAAATAAATATTTAAGGGAGCCCTCCCTTACAACGAACCTGCATTTTACGCCGTCTCTAGCTCGATATTAATAGTGGTAATAGGTAGATGCTTGAAATATTAAAATAATATTAAGTTGTATATTCACTTTAATTTAATAATTTATTATCCTACTAATATTATAAACGCGAAAGTTTGTGAGGATGGATGGATGGATGTATGGATGTTTGTTTATCTTTCACGCAAAAACTACTGAACGGATTGAGATGAAACTTTGCAATAATATAGCTTATATATCAGAATAACACATAGGCTATAAATCTTAATATATATAAATCTCGTGTCACAATGTTTGTCCTCAATGGACTCCTAAACCACTTAACCGATTATAATAAAATTCGCACACCATGTGCAGTTCGATCCAACTTGAGAGATAGGATAGTTTAAATCTCAAATTATAGTCGCAATTTTAATTTATTTTGTTAGCAACGCGTGGCCGGGTCAGCTAGTAAATTATAATGATATTGCGTCAAAAATCAAAATATCATGCGGGCGAAGCCGCGGGTAAAAACTAGTAATATATAAAATTAATATTTAAGGGCGGCTCCCATGAAGTTCAGAACTGTTCATGTGCGAGTCCGCCTAATACTTGGCCGATTATTATTTGTAGTATGTCACGTTATTTGTAGTTTCCACCAATTATAAAGCGATTTCGGTATTGTTTTAATGAGTTAGGTTGGTTTCTGGTTAGTAATTGGAGGATAAAGCTCTAATTTCTTAGCATAGCGGTATCCGTAATATAGCGGCTGTATTATAGGAAAATTACGTCACTAGAACTTTGTCTATGGTAACAAAATTGCGTGGTTTATTATAGAGACTAGCGGACCCGGCGAACTTCGTTTCGCTTTCCGTAAGAACCTTGTACAGAGTATTAGAAAACTACAAAAAAAAAATAAGCCAAATCGGTCAAGCCGTTTTCATGTTATGTCGTGACAACGGAAAACGGGTTTCATTTTTATATATATAGATTATTGACACCGTAAAGTGAGATACAACTTATAACGCCAGCAATATTAAGACCGTTTTATGGAACCGCTATCCTAGGAAATCAGACATTACTTATAATGATTCTTTTTCGCAAAAAATCGCAACACCGACTTCCACCGTGTACAGAATTCAAATAGTTTGCACGAATCGATGTTAAATTCATGTACATTATTAATGATTTATCAAAAACTAATTATATTGATGATTTCGTTGAAGGTTTACTTCCAAGCTGGTGCTAAATGGGACCACCTCGGAAGTATACAGTTAGATAAACTCTTTATTGTACATCTATGTTTTGAATAAATATTTAGTGTATTTCCGCTATCTTGTTGTAGGCAAATAAGGATAAGGGCATTAAGGATATTTATAAAAAAAATTACAAACAATTACTAATATTACAATAATTATACATTTAAAAATTTAATTTTACAAAATAGATAAAATAATAATAAATATCACTTATTTTCACTACACTCTATTATATATTTTTTAAAATACTATATTAATAATCCGTTAACAACAAATAAATATTATAAAAATCTTTAAAAATAACATGACAATCAACTATCTTTATCACACACCAAGAAATAAACAAAGATACACAGTGTAACAATGAGCAGCCTTATCGCTGATAGCGGTCTCTGCCAGGCAACCTTAAGTACCTATATCCTTTTGTGAACTAAAAAAGATTTTCTTAAATCGTTTCACAATTGGAGAAAATATCGATGAACATACACAAAATAATACATACAGACATACACCTACCAGCAGAACATAGTACCTCCTTCTTTTTGGAAGTCGGCAAAAAGCACACCTTACCTCACTTGCAAGTCTAGTCCCGTATTAATCCATATTTCGCAAATTATTTTTTTTGTTGTTTGTTAATATCAGGAAAAGGTTTTTTTAAAACGAACAATTAAGACAATTGCCCAAAAAATTTTTTCTTTTTTTGGGCAATTGTCTTCAACTATATTTTTCCATACTAAATGTATTTGTTAATGAAGGTGATTTGAAGTTCACCAGGACATAAATAATAAATATTTTCTTAATTAACACTCTTTAATAAAAGCGTATTATAGGAATGGGTCCTATAATTTATAATAACATGCCTAAATCAGTGCTGGAATCGGAATGCATGTCTTCTTTCAAAAGGAAATTGTTTGACTTCCTGGTGGTGAGGAGTTATTACACGATAAGCGAATTTTTGAACGATAAAGTAAAACATATGTAGGTTATGTGTTATTTCGACTGAAAAATCTGAAATTATTAATTGAAGTTGTTTGAATTTTATAATTATTTTGTCCGATTTTAATTTTATATTGCTAGTAATTTTAGATGCTGTTTTATTGATATTTATGTATTATGATTGACAAAATATTAATATTATTATTTTAATGTTCTTGGTACATAATATCATATTGTATGTCCATAGTGGACGAAGCTGTTGAGACTTTAATATCTTTGTAACATCTGTAACAACACAGTTTGACAATAAACGATTCTGATTCTGATATTCTGTGTGACTATTATTGACTTATGTTGATGGTACGTTGCAGTGGGTATAGAAGAGCGAATGGTGTTATTTCCAAGGTATATCGCGTTATAGCGAGTATCTACTCTCAATGTAAATGAAACAGGTGTAGCAAAAGGTTTTCAAAGCATTGCGCTCAAAACTCGGCAAATTGAAAGCAAAGCAATGTAAATAAAACAATTGCAATGTTGCCATACAAGAACTTGTAACAAAGGAAGTCTACGTGTTTGATTAGGCGAATTCATAGGTAATCCCTATGACTTCCGTTTTCAGGCTATCTAATTATAATCCTACCGCTTAACTTTAACTTTAAAGTCCTCGCCTGCGAGGTACAGGGGCGCTGGGGGAGACGAAAAAGGGAACTGAGACAGATGCGGGCAGCGGGTCCCCTGCACCTGTTTTAACCCCCCTAAAAACCCTAGGACTAAGTTCAGCGGTAGGATTATAAGCCCTTAAATGCATGAATTTTCAAAATTTAGATTCTTTATTTCACAGAATTAATGAATTGCTGATACTGATTCCAGTCCACTAATTAAAAAAAAAACAATGGGTTTGTAGACTTATGGCAACAACATGCATTTAATGGTTAAAATAATACAAAAATTAAACCAGAACAATATAGATACATTTCAGGCGGAAGAAAAAATCTAATGACACAATAAAATAAAATTTTAAAAATACTGATTTATGATAAGCAAACAGACAAATTTATTTTTGTAGATCTTGTATAGAGTTAAATTGTACCACATAAAAACTGACATATAGCGTAATTTTATTAAACAACTGAGTTTTTATCCCTTCTTCTTTAAGATGTCGCGTTATAATTAAGTAAAAATGTTTTACAAAAACCAAATTTACATCAAAATCGCTATCGTTGCAGTGACAAATTAATTATACGGAAACAAATCCATTATTTTGTTTAAATAACCGGAACTACTGGAGAAGTTTTGTAACAAAATAATGTTATCTACTAATAACCATCTTGTATCTGGTTGCAATGTGTTAGCAGTTATTTTTACTATAATCTCCACTATCTGTACTTTACCAGCCTTTTTAATTTCTTGACATTTTGTATGGACATATTGTGTTTCATTTTTTATCATTTATTATTTCCTGACATTTGTTTTATAATTAGATATAAGTGAGTTATAATGTAATTGGTCTTTCCATGTTATAAGCTCAATAAATGAAATTTAATTTAATTTTTTACTGTCCACTGCAGGACGTAAGTCTACCCACGAAGGGTGATTGGGCCACCACCACGCTGGCCCAGTGCGGGTTGGTGGATTACTATACTACTATCTATATTACTATACCACTATCTGTGCCTTTATTAAACTGTTAAATATTTATTGGAAAATATTTTATTGCGATGTCTATTCGGGGTAATCTGCGTGTGAGCAAGATGCCGACGTCGCTCGTCGAGGTATTTGAAACCGCTGCTTTACTGTTAGTGGGATTTTCAAAGGAGTGCCTAAGTAGAATTCCGCTCTTTGCTACGTGTACATAACTAAATTAGTTTATCCAAGTATTTTTACTTCATACCAAAAAATACAAAAAAAAAATACTCGGGAACTGTAGAAATAGTACACGAAGTAGGTTTTAAATCCCAAGGGATGCAGTTTTGACTTTTAACAGTTTAGCAAGCTCGGTCATGATATAATAAAGCTGGCCTTGATCGGGCTAGTTAGCGCGCCACGAAATATTTCTTTCGTAGTGTCGAAACGAGACAGCGTTATGACATAGGTAGTATCTGTCACTTAATATCTGTCACTTTTTCACACGTCGAAAAGAGTTTTTTCGTGGCTTTTATTTATTTATTTATTTATTTCGGTATACACTTGCCTTATAATATGTATATATATTATATATTATTATAATATATATATATATATATATTTTTATTTTCGTGGCTTTTTTTTATTTATTTCGGTATACACTTGCCTTATACCCTTTTTGGTGGTCGCATGCTGGACTAGCAGGCCAGGGTAACCACGTAAAATTTACATTTCCTGTATTTGATTTAGGATTTGGTTTGCTTTTCTAAGAAAAGGTGACGTCCGCAAGTGGTATATTATTCAGAGAAAAATCGAACCCAGATGATATAAACATCATTTGAAAGCTTAATTTATGGGCTTCTCAAATATATTTAGCTAAATTTTTTTCATCCCTCCATCTTTTTTTAAATGTGAAAAATAAATTGTATGAAAAGCAATATAATACAGCTTATTGTTATTTCTAGTTTAACAATAATAAAGTGCTTTTATCGTTATTTTACTTGCATTCGTAGTTGATTCTTCCACATTCATCTCGTAATTTGCTAAAATTAAAAATTATAATCTACCAGTGTGACCAGTTAGTAGGTACAATGTGTCAAAAAAAACATTTAAAAAGTGTACTGTACTGTAGGTACTGTATATTGATAGAGATCAACTACCTATTGAGCCAAATATATTTATTTATCCTAATAAATACAAAATTAATGTAAAAAAATCGGATGTCTCTTTTTTTTACCTTATGTAATAGACTCAAAAAATATGAACTTTCTCGAAATGTAACGGTAACGAGTGTGGTTAGAATTTTTGATTATTATTATACCGGCCTCCATACATTTTGTGGACATGTCCTTTGTAGGTACGTTCTAATATCTTAGATTTTATCGTAAACAAGAAAATCCCTAACATTATAGTTGCCTCGTGAGTACGCTTAGTGAAGTTATGATGGTTTTCAGAGTTATTCGTTTTCCTGTAATTTTAATGTATTGCTGGAGGTATGTAAAGTAGAGTATGCACTACTAAAACAGTCTTCGTCTTGGGCGGCTTGAACCCCTCGTTCCACTCAGGACTAAATAAATCTAATAAGACTATGTTTCGAGTCTCTCGTTATGCTCAGGGTCACCGGTAATACAAGACGCAACTTCGTTCTCTAGGTGCATAATCTAATATTATTTCATTCTGATTGAATCAGGCGTTATTTTGTGGCTGTTTATTTTCAAATTTTTGTTTTATTCTTTAGTTGTCATGTTTCCACTCTATTGTGATAGTACAAAAGGTTTAAGGATCCTCTTCTTGAAATAAAATAGATAACTAAATTGTAAGAATAAAATAAAAAAGCCTTTATTGTTGTACTTATTTACATTTGTACTTTCGTACATTTTGTGTAATGTACCTTCTTTTAAGTTTATGGCTATGTAACATTGTACTATATGGATCTGTGTTATCTTATATTATTATAATATATTATTAGTATAACAAATAAATAATTTGCTTAACACTTAAAATTACCTTAACTTTCACACTATTCATTAAACTTAACGTATTAAATCTAACTAGTACAATTAATTATTAATATCGGCAACCAGATTATTTAATTTATTATAAATAAAAATCATAATCATAGCTTGGTCCTTTAGCAGGCATCAGTGGAGCCGCAGCCAACACTGAGAGGCCCTTTTACATTAAATAAAAAAAAATATCTGTTAAGTACATAGAGTAGGATGCCAGCAACTATTACTAGATGTGATTTAAGGTATTTCGGGCTATTGTGATAGATGACTTACAAAGATGCGCTATAGGATGAAATACGGCACCCGCCAAATAATGCCTCATTTCACAATGTTTAGGCGAGTGGTGACTAGTCATCCACAACATGCTCCCCCATAAAGGCTACCGTAACTTGGTGCCGGAGGGGCAACATTGGTGAGGACGGCTTAGGATGTCGAGAGGCGATTTCACTAGACGCTACTCGGGGCGTTATGCCCTGTAACATTTCCACCCTGGAGCTTAGGTTCTTAGCTCTTATGATTTCCACTCCAAACCGGCCGGTTAAGGCAAGATAGGAGTCAGGGGTCTCATTTACCCGAGGGAATCAGGGTTCGCGGTGTCGCCACTCACTGACGGCTCGCAACAAAGCGCGTTTATTTTTTATTGTTTATTTTTATTTCTATTCCTGTACAACTTGTCTTCCGACAAAAACCTCCTTCAAAGATTTCTATTTTTCTCTGTCCTTTCCCGTACGTCATGTCCATGTTGGGCTCGCTATATTTTTGAGGTCATCTTCCCACCTCTTGATTTGTCTACTCCTTTTTCTTTTACTGTCCAGTGGTGTCCACCATGCAGTTATTAGTCTTGTCCATTTTTCTTTCTTATCTCTTAGCATATGTCCTGTCCATCTTCATTCTAACTATTGAAGTTTTTCGGGGGTACTAAGAGATCGACAGTTGATAGATGCTATATAAATGTCGTTTGTTTTGTTCTAGTGTGAGTGACGTTATTTACCTTTTTCGTTTTCCCCCACGAGGACCAGTCGTACTTTAATTTATTTAACTGCCACTTTACTAAACAGTAAAGTAAAAAGTTTGGTAACGAAAGTTAGTTCTCAAGTGGAGACCACGCACCAGCAAGCGTAGCGTAGGACGTCAACCCACAAAGGAGACGGATGACCTCATTAAAACCTCAGGATTGTGCTAGATGCAAGCCGCCACCAACCGGTCTTATTGGAGATGTTTAGGGGAAGCCTGTGTCCATCAGTGGACGTCCTAAGGCTGAAAAGAAGAAGAAGTAAAATAAATGTAGATATAACAGTGAACCGTTAAAATAGAAAACAAGATATTTAAAAGAGATTATTCTGTCTCGCTCAGTATGAGTCCAATAATTTAGTTGTCCCGTCGCTCAGCTGCATAAAAACTGTCAACCAAAAACTAGCAACAAATGGAACGCACTCTACCAATTTAACCAAAGCCCCAAAAATCACTTTTGTAAATATTCCACAAAAAAGTGTCAGATCAAACACTCCGAATTCCATCAGTGCAACAACGAACTGCCGAAATGCCAAACTACGGTAAAAAAATGTGAAACACTAAAAATCGCGGCAAAAACGTTAAAGTTGACCAAAGCGGTTGTCAAGGGCAGTGATCCGGGACACGGCACGCATTTTCAGGAGGCTCCTTAGTTTGTAGCCGTTACCACCGGTAGCTTGAGCCCCACCCCGCTGCCAGCGGCAACATAGGTTAAGTTTTTATTTAGTTTTGATTGGATCAATGGTTCAACGTGTTGGTGGACGTACTATGCTGCTTTTGCGGGAACGTAGTCTGCATTTGAGAACTTTACATCGGTGATCCGTTTTACTATGAGCCCAGCTCACTACCACTTCTACGTACTAATGCGCTGGGCTATGTCTTTCAGGTGATGATAGGTGATGACTAGCTATTTCTTTAAAAAATACAAGCTAAAAAAATTTAATTGCCTTAAAAATACGTAAATAAATAATGATCTTGAAATAATCTTAAGGTTATATTTATGAGTAAATGTTGTTGAATTTCAGTCAACAATAAATCTATGGCAGTCAGTCACGTAAACACTATTTTTCACATCGTAAAAATGCAAACGTAATGTCAAAGCAGGGTTCAAAAGGTCACACGTAGAAGGTAGAAAGGTTGTCCTTTCATGATAGCGTGTGATGGAGATGTGACTGCCTTGCATGCATATAAAATTATTTGTCGATACAACTTTATGTTTTTGGGACTCAAAGTTTTTGACATGTCCTACTTCCTACTAATATTATAAACGCGAATGTTTGTATGTATGGATGTTTGTTGCTCTTGCACGTAAAACCTACTGAACGGATTAAGATGAAACTTTTCAATAATAATGCTTATACATCAGAATAACACATAAGTTATCATTTATAAAGATATTTCGTGAAACGAAGTTAGCCGGGTCAGTTACCTATATTTTGTGCTTTTGAAATATTACCGTCAGTGTTTTTAAGATCTTGTTTCTTGTAAGTAGGTTTTCATCTAAGACGTAAATGTTTGCGAGACCGAGTATGTAGAATTTAGCATCTAGCACAGCGTGGACTCAGTTCCTTCTGTAGCCTTTCAGCCTGTAGCTTAATTTTGAAACGGCAGAAATGACTTCTATAGTCGCATACTGGAGGAGGCATAATGGAGGAGAATGTTAAGCATGCCGTGGACAGCGAAACGTATAAATAAGTCCATTTTTGAGGAACTAAATATTAAAACTAGGCTTTCCACAATTTGTTATCAACAAGTCTTAACTTATTTTTTTTCACATCGCACATAGACAGCCCGATAGTTTTGAGAAACTGCTTGTGGTTGGGAAAGTAGATGGCAAAAGACCACGTGGACGCTCACTTTCCCTACCCACCTAGATTAAGTTAATAACCGAGCTTCCAGTTTCCACTGTTCTGAAGAAAGCTGAAGATAGGGCGGCGTGGAAGCAGCTCATTACTGATTCTGTCAGAGCATTTCAAAACGGGCACGACCTTCAGTATCTAATGAAGAGGACTAATAAGAAGAAGAGTCGCATACTATACTGTACTGTTTGCACTAACATTGAATCCTAACTAATATCCGAATAAGAGCTAGCATCAAAAATGTACGTTAGTGCCCTTGGGTTACCATAGTACGCGATAATAAAAGTCATTTCTATCGTTTTAAAAATTAAGCAACTAGTTAACTGTTCACATTACGGCTGGACGTTTTTAAACGGACTTGAAGCATTTTTGCTGATCGATATATTTGTTGCCGTTTTCAATTGTGCAAAAAGATAAGCATCGTAGGTGATGTCAGCCGTGTACCATTTTACTATTTTTTACGTTGACAACACCGCTCTGTCATTGCTAGTACAAATAAAAGTGTTTGATACTTGGTAGACACCAATTCGGTTTTCATCAGTAGACTGGCGTCTACCAAGTAGTCGGTACCTCGGCTGCTGATTAAAATCTTATTGTTAGTTCATCGTAATGCCACGAAAGTTCTGTTTTTGTACAAAATTTAACATTCACATCATTAAAAAATTATCGACACTAACACACCATCTCGAGTCGATAAAATCAAAACATAATCGTCTCATCCCCACGTGCGTAAATAATTTGACGAAGGCCTAACACTGCTCGGAATCCGAGGACTTACCCACTATTCCGTGTTTACGTAGTTTTTCCCTTCGTCGAGTGGTTTAATGGGGGTCAGCGGGGGTGGGGGTAGGTTTGGAGGGAGGGGGTCTGTGGGAATTTTCGGATTTTCGATCCCGCCTGTTGTTTACTACTTTGAATGTGGATACTTGCAGAGGGTTTGTGGGATTTCAACACGATCTTAGCATAATGGGGTAGGTTACTCTTTGTAATGTTGGTCAATATTTATTTTGTCATTTTTGTCCTTTCTTTTGTGAGATGTTTAGTAAAGCTGTTGAATATTGTAGAGTAGTATTTTTTGGAGTCGTTTTCATTTTATACATCGACTTGGCATTTTTCCATATTGATGATTTTTATCGCTTTGTTTCTTGTTTCAGTTTATTTTATGACGTTTATAACGTACGTATGCAGAGAACTCCGCCACATTATTGTTTTAATGCATAACGAGCAACAAATCCTTGGATTTGCTAGCTCGACTAGTTGTTTGACGGCCGTATCTGTACCAGACTTTTTAATAGTCCACTGCAGGGCCCTATTTTATAAAGCTACAAGTCTTGTACTTGTAGTGAAAAACTGGCAACACCGCAAAAAATAACTAAGTACGGTGTTTTAAAAAGCTACAAGACAACCCATGTACAAACTACAAGTACAAGCACTTGTACGTAGGTCATAGACAAACCATAGAGTATATTACTTTTTAAATGTTAAATCGAACAAGTGTTTTATAAAAATCTTAGGCTTTACAAGAGTTTATCACTACAACTTGTATTTTATTTTACCTAACTCTGACGCTAGGTAAAATGATTACAAGTGAAGACGAAATTAAAACTAGCTACAAAAACAACATAAATACAATGAATAGGGATTCTTCGAAATCCGACAACGATAATTTGCTTGCGCCGAGGCTGCAACGACGACAACCAAGGGCTTTTAAAGAAAGAATAACCTACAAATCAGGAGGATGATGAAATTCTGTTCCATAAAAAAAAATATCGTTCCCAGATTAGATTAGCCGGTTAACAAAATGTATGGAACAGCTGTTTTTTTAGTTTTGACAAAATTCATAGAGCAAAAGTTGTTAGTTTTGATGTGCAGAATAAGCCCCTAAAATGATGCTAATTGATTACCAGTAGCCCTGTATGATATGAACTTAATTATATAATCAGGTTTATTTTTTATACCTATATCAAGTATAGGCCGCGCCAGGCAAGTTGGCGGATGTGAAACTAGCTATAAGCTGCGCAATATCCAATTCTGATTGAAGCTCACATAAAGCCGCACGTTGAATGACTGTTGCGCAGCTTGCAGCTAACTTCTCATCCGCCAACTTGTGTGACGCAACCTTTATCAATCATAAAGATATCAATTTCATTATAATTGTAATGTAATTGTAATTATAAATGAACATTAAACTTTATCAAGTAGTCAATAACTATCAGTTTTTTTTTTCATGGGTGACATTTCTAGAGATGAGAAGCATACTTGTAATTTAGACTTATAATCGATACTTGTAACTTGTAACTACCCTTGTAGTTAATACGGCATGTTTATAAAACACTTGTAACTGGTAACTTGTAGTTACTGATACTTGTAACTTGTAAATTGTAAGCTTGTACTTGTAGCTTTATAAAATAGGGCCCAGGACGTAGACCTACCCACGAAGGGTGATTGGGCCATAACCACCACGCTGGCCTTATGCGGATTGGTGGATTCACATACGCCATCGAATTTCTTCTACGAACGTATGCCTCACGATATTTTCCTTCACCGAAAAGCCAATGATGTGAAATTCCGTACATAAGTTCCAAAAAAACTCATTGGTTCGGGATCGGGTTTGAACCCACGACCTTACGATTGCAGGTCGGGTGTTACTACCACTAGACCACCACGGCTTACGGCCGTATCAGTACGCATTAATCAAAAAATTATATATATTATAAAATATAACTTTTTAAATTCAAGCTTTTGAGATCCTGGATATCATGAAGCAGCAGAGTGCCAGCCAAGACAAGTAAAACGAGCCTAATCACGACGGGTCTATCTTGTTTAGTACAAGAGTTCCTATGGCCTTCCTTCCTGAACCTTCCGATTCCATCATCAGATCAGCTCCATGGTACCATATTATTACATTGTCACGCGATATACATATGCGTGCAAAATTTCATCTCAATCGGAAACCGAGAAGTTGGTCAGATTAACTTGTAAGATTCCACCCGAACTTATTTACATAGTAAGTACATCCATTGCAAGTTGAAAAAAAGCTTGTAAAAAAATAATATAAGAAAAGTTCTCGAGAGAAGTCCATGGACCGCTCGTTTACTCCCAAGGTAGATATTAATATGACCTCAATAAGATTTCAGAGTCATACTGGATGTACTCGTACACCTACATAAAAGAAACAAAGGTGACGTCCACAAGTGGTATATTATTCAGAGAAAAATCGAACCAAGATGAAAGTTAGATTAATGGGCTTCTCAAAAATATTTAATTTTGATATTTTTATCCCTCCATTTTTTTACATGTGAAAAATAAATTGTATGAAAAACAATTAATACAGCTTTGTATTTTTTCTAGTTTAGCAATAATAAAGAGTTTCTATCGTTATTTTACTTGCATTCGTAGCTGATTCTTCCACATTCATCTCATAATTTGCTAAAATTAAAAATTTTTAACCTACCAGTGTGACCAGTTAGTAGGTACAATGTGACAAAAACACTTAAAAACTGTCTCTAATTGGTAATAATGCTTCCATTTAACAATAATGGAGGTTAGTTAACCAGGGTTGATAGAGATAAACTACATATTGAGCCAAATATAATAATTTATCCTAATATATTCAAAATTAATTTTAAAAAAATAACGGAGGGCTCCTTTTTGGTTTTAACTGATGTAATAGACTCAGAAAAGTATGAAATTTCTCGAAATGTAACGAGTGTTGTGGTTAGAATTTTTTATTATAATTATACCAGCCTCCATATATTTTGTGGACATGTCCTTTATTTAAAGACTGATAAACAATTCAAAAATTCAGGTTCTCAGGTTCAAGTTTGGTCATGACAAATTAATTATGATTTAGTTGTATGTCCTCTTTCCGAAAAACCTAGTGTGGAAAGCAGTACAAATAAAATAGTTTCACTAATTTTCTTCGCCTCTATTTGCGAAAATTCTACTAACAACACCTTTTACTCGTTTAATTCTCACACTATCCGTGTAACTGGCGAACTATCTTGCGGACTATAATGCCCACCTGTAATAGGTAGGCGTTTGCTTAGTTGAAACCGCTAACCCTAAAGTTAAGGATCCTCTTATCTGATTCCTCAATATTGTGAAGAACAGTACGTAAACTTCCTTTTTGGTATTTACTAGGTGACTAGGCAAACGTTATTTTGCCAAGCAAAAAACTGTAGACGGTTATTATAGTTTTAATATAGAATTTCAATATTTAAAATAACAAAATTGTGTATTTAATGATTTTTTTTTTGGTTATTACTTTACATCCTCCCTTGATTGCTAAAGTACACAGTTTTCCCAAGTATCTGACATAGTTTTCCCTAGAAGGAGAAGGTTCTTGATTAGAGAGTATTTTATTAAGAAACTATCATGTTTGTTAATTTTCTCCGCTGCTTTTGACGTGATATCGTCTTATAAATCGATTAACGCTAGCTGCATGCACGTAAAAATATGACATTGTGGGTGGACGTCCTAAGCTGCGCTTGCCGATACGTGTCTCCACTCGAGAACATTTCGACCCCATCGGTCCTCCTCAGTCCTCCGCGCTATGTGTCCTGCCCATTGCCACTTCAACCTGCCAATCCGCTGGGCTATGTCGGTAACCTTGGTTCTTCTACGGATCTCCTCATTCCTGATTCGATCTTGCAGAGAAACTAATAAGGCCCATAGTGAGAGACCACGTTTCTGTGCCATAAGTCATCACTGGAAAATCTACTTAGTTCGGTGTAACAACAAATATTGTAGGAGTAAATATTCCACCTCGCAAACCATTAAACATCCAAGGATGTTCGGATACTACCACTTATGAATATTGAACCCTCTTCTCGCGCACTTCCCGGAGCTTGCATTTTCCTGTTCAATAGTTAATTTCATTCGCTGTTGTTCGAGAATCTGTAAACAAAGTTCCTTAAACTTGTATCCGAATTTAACGCTTTGTTCACCTTATGTTATCAAAACTCGCAAACTGTGTCTCTGATAATTCGACGACTTGATTAGATCTAAACTGTACTAAAGCAGAGTGGCGCAGGAATGCTCAATACACAATAATTTATTGAAATGTAATATTTACACGTGGTTCTTAAATAACATGTTCTTTTTAGTTTTACATATGACTCTATGAGGGTATGGCAATTTTTTTGCTTGTATTGGAACGGTTTATTATTATATATTATACACATATTTATTTATTATCTTAAATCTAAGTTTTTTTACAATATTTATATAAAAGAACAAAATACTATAAAAAAACCTAAACCTAGAGTGCCGCCGGCAGCGGGGCGGGGCTCAAGCTACCGGTGGTTGGGCCTACAGAGAGAGGAACCTTCTGACAATGCGCGTCGTGTCCAGAACGACCGCCTTCTGTATCTGACCCTTGACCCAACCGTCTAGCGAGAGCCTCTTAAGGTGGTGGTCGAGACTCTTCGCTATTAAGCCGTTTACCGAAACGACTATCGGGACAATGATCGTCGAGTCCACATCCCACATGGCAGTAACCTCGTGAGCCAAGTCAAGGTACTTGCTGAGCTTGTCCTTCTCAGCCTTCACGAGGTTCTCGTCATGTGGGATGGTGACGTCGACGAGCACTGCCCGGCGTTGGGACCGGTCGACCACCACGATATCAGGCCTATTTGCGACAATAGTCCTGTCCGTGATGATAGAGCGGTCCCAGTAGAGCAACGCACGACCATTTTCGAGAACTGGCGCCGGTGCGTACTTATAGTACGGCACCTCAGACTCGACAAGGCCGTATCGAAGAGCAAGTTGCTGATGGATGATCCTGGCTACTTGGTTATGCCTGTGCAAGTACTCGCCGTTGGCAAGATGAGAACAACCGGAAGTAATATGCCTGAGTGACTCTCCCGGACGGTGGCATGCCCGACAAATGTCGACCGTACCGTCCTTCAGGATATACTTCCGGTAGTTGTTCGTCAAGACAACTTCGTCCGCAATTGCACAGGCAAAACCTTCGGTTTCCCCAAAGAGGTCACCGAAGCGCAGCCAGGCCACCGACGCGAGCAGGTCCACATCGGGTCCTGTTAGGGCCCGATAGAACCGCCCGTGCAGCTCCTTGCTCCTCCATACCGCCTTGCGATCATCAGTGCTGAGCACCGATGGCCTGCGCCAGTTCTCCTTCGCCAGGGCGAGCGGGGTGAGGCCTCTGTCAACAGCCACCACATCGCAATGCATTCCACGCCCGCTGTGTCGGAAATAGTCCCGGAGACTGTATACTTCGCGGTTGTGGAGGTCTTTGGCATTCAAAAAGCCTCGGCCACCACACTTCCGCGGAATGTACAGTCTCATGACAGACGAGCGCGGGTGTAGCATGCGATGCAACGTGAGCAGTCGACGGACCCTCCTATCCAGGGCGTCCAGCTCAGTCTGAGTCCACCTCAGTATGCCAAAGGAGTACATCAGCAGCGGCATCACCCAACCATTGAAGGCGCGCACCTTGTTGCCGCCGGACAAAAGACTATTAAATACTTTTGTCAGGCGACAAAAAAAGCGCTCCTTCACCGATTTCTTGATGTCCACTGCCGATATACCCAACGACTCTGACATACCGAGGTACTTGTAGGTCTCGGCTTCGGAGAGAGACCTGATAGTCATCGTCTCAGAAAGTTGTAGATTCGGAGAATCCACAACTTTCCCTCGCTGTACATGCATGACCGCACACTTATCTACACCGAACTCCATCCTCATGGCCCTGCTAAAAACTTCAGTGGTTTTTAGCAGCTCCACCAGGTCTTGGTATTTCGGTGCAAACAGCTTTAGATCATCCATGTACAGCAGGTGAGAGATAACTTCACCCTGTCTGCGAAGCCGATAGCCTAGCTCTGAATTCCTCAGCAAAGTGCTGAGAGGATTCAGGGCCAGGCAGAACCACAATGGACTCAGACTGTCACCCTGGAATATTCCCCGCTCAATCCTTATCAAGTCTTGCGGGCCAACGGAGCCGTCTCCACCACCTGGTTGACGAAGGACTGTGGCCCATTGCCCCATGCATGACACTAAGAATGATTTTAGAGTTGTATCGATTTTATACAACTCTAAAATCCTCTCGAGCCACGAATGAGGCACTGAGTCATAGGCCTTCTTATAGTCAATCCAGGCGGCAGAGAGGGCTCCCTTGTTCCGCCGGACTTGCTGGCTTATGGTCATGTCTATGAGGAGGAGCTCCTTAGTACCACGGGACCCAACCCTACATCCATTCTGAGCGAAAGCCAAAACGTTTTGCGCAACGACGTGTGCGTTAATTTTGATGCTCAGAATGGATGTGAGGAGCTTGTAGATGGTAGGCAAGCACGTAATGGGTCGATAGTTCTTTGCTTCCGTGGTACTACCGGACTTATGGAGCAGGAAGGTGACACCGGTGGTGAAAAAGCTAGGTAGAGAACCAACCTCAAGGGCTTCCTGGAATTGTGTGGCTAAGCGGTCATGCGAGCATCGAAACCATTTTATCCAAAAGTTGTGCAGCCCGTCCGGCCTAGGACTTTTCCAGTTCTGAGCCATACGGATCGCACAACTAACGTCTACGGGATCTATTAAAACAGATCCCATAGGTTCGATAGTCTCGCATTCCCGCTCAACCACACGCATCCAGTCACCCTCCGTGTGTTCGACGGGCACCGACCAGATGCCGCGCCAGAAGTCATTCATGGTGCTAGCATCCGGCAACTGCCCGTCGCTCACACGTTGGTCGGTTCTCTCCCAGCCTCGGTACACTTTCCTTTGGTCACTTTGGAAGAGGCGATTTAGCCAATATCGGTCCACACGCTCTCTGTAGCGACGAATGCGGTTTGCCCACGCATAGACTTTCTGTTTCAGATAGTCTATGCGTTCCGTGACACTGGCCAAATAGTGCTGGGGTCTGATACCAGTCCCGGCAAAGGCCTGTGTCACGAAACGCATGACTCGGGGGCGGTTATTCCCCCGGCTGAAACAGATTAGCTTTGCTATGAGAGTCCTGAACGAGTCGATACGCCGCTGGATCCGCATTTGCCACGCGGGCACACCCCCGGCGGGTCGCGGTGCACGGTTAGTGTCCGGAAACTTAACACGTGCAACGCGACACGCCGCGATGGCGCCGCAGTACAAGATCGAGTGGGTATCGACTAAGCCTTCGCTTGCCCGTAAATACGGGACTAGCAAAGGGTTCAGGGCTCCCATAAGCGCCAAGTTACGCCTATGGGTGGGAAAACGTGGCAGTCGCGGCCTAGAGTCGGGTGCGAATCGATACTGGGAAATTGCGTCTTCCAAAGCCCTCCTCAGTTGCTCACTCACCTGGCTAGATACGCTCATACTCGCGTCATCTGCCTCGTCGACCACAGGACCAGCCGGTGATGTCGCAAGTGTCGCCGCCGACATCGGCACTAAAGCCATTGTCGGGGCTGACGACGCGACAAGTACGGGCGGGTCCTGCGTCGAAGAAGCAGTGGGACGAGCAGGCAGCGCCTCCAGGCGGAGCCGATCAATGACGGACTGATCCAGCAGTTTGCACCGGTGGATAGCCCGCACTTGGTCCGATAGTCGTTGGGCAGTCACGGCCACGGTCGGTTCAAGGGCCTGAAACAAAGGCAGCATTCTGGAACAGTACGCTGTCATGTTGGTTCCCCCCTCTGTAGCCCCAAAGTACGCGCGCATGCAATTCTCATTAATAGGTTGAGTCCATCGCATGCGACGCACTATGCCACCGGTAGCGGGAGCGGATGGCGGGGCAGGATGCCCCACAGGCCCCAAGCGTGCCGGCAGCGGTGGACGGCCTCGTCGTCGCACTGGTGGTCGTGGCGGCGGCGGTGTCCGTGGCCCGCTCGTGTCGCTCGACGAGCCGCTCGTCTCGCGGGTGGTGTGGAACTCATCACCCGACGATGCGCTCGGAGCTGACGACGAGGCGGGCGATGGTGGTGGTCGTGCGCTTGTTGTATCCGCTGTTATTTTTGTCTTAGATCTTGTTAACATTGTATTTTGATTGGATTCTGATATTTTCTTGTGTCATGTTGAATGTCAAATTTTTGTTTCTGATTTTTCTTCCTATTTTTCAAAGTTTCATTGTAAATATATCTATAATATATATATATATATAAATATATATATATATATTATATATTATTATTATTATATACTACGGGGCTAATAGCGCGCTAAAATTACGAGATAAATAAATACCTCCTCATCCCGACGTTTCGGCCGAGTTGACTCCCCGTGAGTCTACCCGTGACCACGGTCAAAACGTCCTCGGAATGAGGAGGTATTTATTTATCTCGTAATTTTAGTGCGCTATTAGTCCCGTAGTATATAATAATAAGGTTTATTATTATGTTTTCTAATTTATTTTGAAAAAAATTCGTCTAAATTGTGGCATGTGGTTAGTAAGATACTTTTTAGTTGTTTGAAGCTAAATTTTTGAACCGATAAAAACGAATTGCATACAGCAATTCAAAAATTTAGCTGGAGCTCCGTTCCATTCTTCTGTTTCCTATCTACATACTCTGCTACTCTGTTCGCACTAACACGGCTTTGTTCAATGCTTGCTTTTCGGTACCGTGACCATTCACGCATACTTGCAAAATAATTATTATAATGTTCAAAAACAGAGCCCTTGAGCCTTGCTGTCTCAATTTCCTAATTTTCTAAAAGGATTTTCCATGACACTTTCTTCTGAATATCACAACTACACTTTTATTTTCGAAGTCAAGATGAGATGAGGTGCCTTGGTGGGGCAGAGTAGAAGTCGCTACAAATTCGCTTAGCCCAGCTCCTGTCAGCTTTGGTGGAGTGTAAGCCCAATTCGGCGGCATGATTATGATCGCATCGGCCAGGGGCGAGATAACGACCCAATTCGACTGTAACCAGCCAACTTGCCGGAATTTCCCAAGTAATTTTAAATCTTCCCGGTTAAGGGCTGATATGGGTGTAAT
The DNA here is from genome assembly GCA_949316475.1 of Hypomecis punctinalis. Taxonomy (NCBI): domain Eukaryota; kingdom Metazoa; phylum Arthropoda; class Insecta; order Lepidoptera; family Geometridae; genus Hypomecis; species Hypomecis punctinalis. The sequence continues at coordinate 4,400,852 of OX438809.1, forward strand.
GAGGTCGGTTAAGATTTTGCTAAATTGCCGCTTTGGTAATTAAGTTGGAAACTTGAAAGAAAAAATGGGGAACTTTCGTCTGGGCTTCGGACTTTCGCGCAAAGTTTGTTGATTAAATTCGCGGTCTTTTGGCCGCCATCGCTGATTTAATGCTCGGGTAAATTTGTTTATGGTGACATTGTTAATGTTTTTTTTATAATACCATCACAAATAACTTAATGTTATAACAACATAGAATTAAGAACAATGGATTTGAAAAATTCTTGAGCGCAGCATGTCAACCTACGAGATGAATCGATGTAATCATTAGATGAATATCGATATCGCGTATGAATTCACCAACTCGCTTATGAATGGTATGCCCAATTGAAGTATTACGACTAATAAATGTTAACTCAAATACGGTGTCTGGCTGGCGCAATAACATGATGTATCTAATCCAATTTAGGTAATCGAAATGTTTACTAGCTTTATGTTCTAATTTGAAATACACTTTCTGAATGACATTCGTGAACTGCATCTACACATCTGTCGAGAACAATATATCTAACTAGCTTTAGCCCGCGTCTTCGCCAGCGTGATTTTTGTCTTGGTGTTATTCTATATATATAGCCGTGGTGGTCAAGAGAGGTGGTCGTGAGGTCGTGGGTTCGAATCCCCGGTCCCGTACCAATGAGTTCTTTGGAATTTATGTACGGAATTTCACACCAATGGCTATTCGGTGAAGGAAAACATCGTGAGGCAACCTGCGTACGTCCTTAGAAGAAATTCGATGGCGTATGTGAATCCACCAACCCGCACTGGGTCAGCGTGGTGGATATGGCCCAATCACCCTTCGTGGGTAGGCCTACGTCCTGCAGTGGACTATAAGAAAAAAGGCTGGTACAGTACAGTTCAGTTATCCCATATGAACCTTTTACTTTTCCGGAATAAAATGTCACCTACCTATCTCACTCTCCAATTTTCAAACTATATCCGTGTCAAAAATCAACTCTAATCCGTTGATCTGTTGCTGCGTAAAAGAGTAACAAACCAACAAACACACATTCGATTTTATAATATTAGTGAGGAAGTAAAGACTGGGATAGTAAAGATAAGTAAGGATACACCCTCTACCTAACCAAAAGAGCTAGAACAGTAAATACTCCACTCGTATAACGTATGACGGTCGGTGGGCCAGTATTACCTATCCGTATGAGATTTAAGACGGACAGCGGGCAAAAGCGGCACTGACCGTTATTGTTATTACGTATCTGAACATAACCGCTTAACATACGGGAAGGTCTATTAAAAACGTTGGCCATAATTTTGCAAAAGGTCGCGGTATTTTTCGAGCAGATTTTGGACCGCATTTAATTGTGAGAATAAGTAAAGGTAAAAATAAGGTAAGTGCTATATTAACTGCAGTAAAATACCTATATAGCCTAATCTGATATTGGTGCCATGGAAGATGGGACGACCTTTAGTGTGGGATGCGACGTGCGTCGACACACTGGCGTCGTCTCACCTTCCTGGCACAATAATCAGGGCTGGCGCCGCTGCAGCAAAAGCCGAAAACCTCAAACGGCACAAATATGAGTCGTTGGACAATTTTGTGCCATTTGGGGTTGAAACTTTAGATCCATGGGGCCGGAAGGCTTGCTCCAAACTACTGGCTTATCGAAGTTGTATCACACTCACCCATACACCACCGATCACTATCACAGACTGGCACTCCAGCCCGCCGCCCAAACCATCTCTCTGTCTACCCTCATTCTATCTACTCCTCACCGTCGCAATACCGAAGTATGTTGCGACATGTGTAGGTACCCTCTTTAATAAGCGCAGCTAACAAGACTTAGCCAGGCGGTTGGTAGAGGTGACGCGTGACCAAAATGCTGGCGTCTACTTTGGTCAAAAGCTCAGCATTACCATTCAGCGAGGCAATGCTGCCAGCGTTCTGGCCACGTTTTCTTCTACAAAGGGGCTTTTAGATTAAGTTTTATATGTTTTTTATTTAGTTTTGTATATACAGGAACGCAAAACCTTTTAAGGGTGGGTCTAGTACATCTAGACAAACAACTTATGACATACTACTACTTTTCAAAATTCGCAAAAAAAAAATCCTTCTCCATACATTTTACCGCGCGTCGACGAACTTTTTATACGAAAAAGCTGATTTTTTTCTGATTTTCCAAAAGTCCTAGAACAAAAGCGGCTTGTCTAGATGAACTAGATCCGCCCTTAAAAGATTTTGCGTTTAATAATTATGATGTTAGTTTAGGTATTTTGTGTATATTTTAGTTCAAGTCAGAATAAATTATTTTGTTGCAATATTTGACATGCCATTATAATAATTATTATCTATTAAGCTTTGACCACCACGTCTTAATTTTCGTTTTGTCTCATAGGAATTGACTGACTGGCTGACTTTGGTAGTCAAAACGTTAAGTAATACTTGTTATTATAAGTAGATATTTTAAAGAAGTTTTGTCTACTGCTAAAATAAATACTGGCAGTATTATGATGTTCTAGCATTATAATATGATAATACCTATAACATTTTGTCATGGAAAAGGTTTGTTTTCCCGTCTTCCGTCGGTCCGGGATTGTTTTCTCGTCGGATATCATTTTCTGGATCCGCTATTGTATAGATTTTACGATCTTATTCTTATGAAAAATAAATAAGTATAGAGTAAGAATATAATAGTGTTTGCCTCGGAGCAAATTTTATGAAGATCAGAACTATTATCTCGCTGAATATAAACGAGAGATATTACAGAAAATGTGAGCAGTGTCTTCGTTTTATTAGAAAAAATCGATTATGTAGAGATTTGATTTTTCTAGGTAGGTACTTTGCTTATATTTATCGTCATCAATATTTTAAAGCCTGACGCAGAACGAAGGATGTTTTAAATTTTGATGCTTGTATATGTAAATGAACATTATTTAGGAGACATATTATACACGGTATTTGACTTTGACCTAAGCAAAGCTGGTGATATAGCTGCCAGAGAATGATAAACAATACTAAATATAAATATTTTTTCACATACATATCGGATATTAACATCCAGATACAGAGCAACCACCTATGTTCAATTGTTCATCACAGTAGTTCTTGCCCAGGGTGGAAACCAAACCCACGCTTCTACAGCCTAGGAGACAGGGTCGCTAACCGCTGGGCCACTGAGGCAATCAAAGAAATGCAAAGATGAAGAATTTATTTTTCATCACATCTATTCGAAAAGAACGACTTGGTTCGCCTATAAGTGCGCCCAAAGGAAGTGTTTTCTATGGAGATTTTAGCGGGCCCTAAATTCAAATTTGTGAGGTAATTATAAATGATTCATGTAATTAATGTGGGTATTAAACTCAGTAATGGCTACGCACTTGTTCTACTCACGTCGCTCCTATTTAAATATAATAGTTTAACATGGCGCAGTCGGTAGGATTTCATTTAATTCAGGCATTTGCACCCATAGTCACAAACTATAAAATTAAATAAATAAATTAAATAATATCACCAAAATGAGCTAAGCTAGCACCTAAGATAATGCTAATTGATTCCCAGTAACCCTGTATGAGATTCGCTTACTAGAAATTGTGTCAACTATCATTTCTGTAGTTAAACGTAACAAAATGCTATTGGCAACATACCCAGGAAGCTGGCAGCTATAAGTATAGGCCGACTCATACAAGTCAACGGATGTGAAGTTAGCTACAAGCTGCGCAATATCCAACCCTGACTGAAGCTCACTTCACTTCATTTATTCAACAAATGGGTGTCAGAGACACACTTTTGAGAAGTCAATAAAAATCTACACAATGGTAAACACTTAACAAAAAAAATCAATTGCTTACATAAATGAATCACCATTTACACTTATTCCACATTAATTAATTAAATTACATTACAATTAGGTACCTACATCATACATTAAAAACAAGTAAACACAACACAGTGCCAGTAGTATGAATGACGAAAACCTACCAAATCTATCCAATTTGGTAGATTTTCGTCAGTCAGTCAGTATAAGTAGAATACACGCAATAAAATGTCAAATGTCGGCGACCTTTATCAAGTTGGCGAGTGCTAGCACGCGGAGCCGTCTCGCAATGCATTGATAATGGTCGCCGAATGCGACCGAAACTATAGTCGTTACGACTATCCCCACACGTGAGTTCAGTCCCGTTATATATAGTATAAAATACATAAATGTACTGTTTAAATTTCGACTCGATATCTTTACGCGTTCCCGAGATAAAGAGTCTTGACATACACACAGACGGACAGACAGACAGACGTACAGACGGACAGACGGACAACAAAGTGAGTAATATGTACAGTCACTTCATTAAAACTCGCGTGAGAATACATTATATTAGATAAAATACCGGTTTTAACTCACGTATGATATACGGCCGGGCCGCTGTGAAACCCGACCGGTTTCGGAGTAAATTAGTACTCCTTCTTCATCAGGGAATACGCGCACTCCCGTCGCCTGGCGCACGCGCACTGTGCGCGTCAGTGCGCGTGCGCCAGGCGACGGGAGTGCGCGTATTCCCTGATGAAGAAGGAGTACTAATTTACTCCGAAACCGGTCGGGTTTCACAGCGGCCCGGCCGTATATCATACGTGAGTTAAAACCGGTATTTTATCTAAAATATGTACAGTGTAATAAGGGCTCCTTTTTTGGCGTTTGAGGTATGGAACCCTAAAAAAATTGGGATCCTTACTAAAATTCCCATAATGTATCCCAAGGTGTAAAAAATTACCTAAAATATTCTTTACATCGCGTACGCTGCGAAAAACATTGACGATGGAATAAAATAATGTACTGCGACTTTGTAGAACAAATGATCATTTAAGTACAAAAAATTTAGCGACATATGTCTAAATGTTATAGTTAAGCCAAAATAAGTATTCTTTTATTTGAAATATTACATAGAAATGCCACCGCAATAAAGGGCTCTTAATTTATATCTTGGTATTAATCCTTTTCAAAATAATATCCACCACGCTGACCCAGTGCGAGTTGGTGGATTCCTATATGTCATCCAGTTTCTTCTACAGACGTAAGGATGCAGGTTGCCACACGATATTTTCCTCCACGCGAAAGCCAGTGGTGTGAAATTGCGTAGATAAGTTCCAAAGAAACTCATTGATATGGGATCAGGATTTGAAACTACCACCTCAGGATTATAAGATAGATGTTACTCCCACTAGATTACCACGGCTATATACGGATATACCACCTCTATTTAAGCGCCGATTTATGTAGTACCTACAGATTTGGAAAACCTTAGTTAGGCGAACCGACATACAGACGATTTATAATTTCTGTTGTAGTGATAGTGAATAGGTATGTGTAGTTACATACATAGTTCGTAAAACGAATGATCGATGGGGCTTTAAAGTTCTCGAATGTAGACAATGCATTGGCAACTTTGCAAGTATAGAGAAGGTCTTCACGTGAATCGAAGGTCTGGTTGGTGTTCACGTGTGTGACCTTTAGCTACATTACGTGGTAGATAAATAAATGCACAATACTTATAATGTTTGCCTTTTGCCAATCATATCCGGGCGAAGCCGGGGCGGGCAACTAGTAAATAATAATAATAAATATTTTGCAACATCTTACACACGGCCTATGACCTCAAACTAAGCAAAGTTTGTGATATGGCTGCCAGAGACTGATATACTACAAATACTTAATTTTTAATACGTACTTATATAGATAGTAACTAAATAACACCCAGACACAGAGCAAATACTTATGTTCATCACATAAATATTTGCCCTGGGTGGGGATCGAACCCACGCCTCTTTGATCCAGAAGTTAGGGTCACTAACCACTGAGCCACCGAGGCAGTCAAAATTGAGAAATGCCTCAAGTGATAACTGTGTTTTTATCTGCTATATTTAGACACAGAACTATAATGTGGTCAATCGAGAAAATCTGAAGGAGAAGTATTGATTTAATATAGCATGAGTTAGTACTCGTAAGAGACATGAAATATATCTAGATTCAGTGGTTGTTGCCGTGTTTTTCTCCCGATAGTGTCAAATTCCAATTCATATTTGACAGTTTTGACAGCTGGGCAAGATTTTCCATACATTTTTGTGGTACTGAATTGCCTCTAGCGACAACAGCGCTATCTCTCTGGTTTTAATAGCTCTGTGTATTTATACATCTGTGTATACAGTCATACGTTAATAACAAAATAAGATTGAACATTACTTTTTCTCGAATAGCAGAAATCATTTCAGAAAAAATCGTTTCATTACAGACTACAAATGCCAAAAACAAAATGGAAATGTATGATAATATTTATGAGGCAATTTGCTAAAAGCCTGAAGTGAGATTTTATAAATAACAAATGCCATTTGCGAATACTCTTCGCTGTTATAATACTCGCATGTCAGTTCCGCTATTAATAATATCTTCTATATTGGAATAACGATTTTACGTGAAACAGTTGTATAGGCCGAATCGTACGAGTCGTTTATATGTGATAGTTACGGAGATAATCCACTTTTAAGTTTGACAGCTGTTATCCGAAATGTAGATCTCGTTGAGCTCTATCACTTTTGTTAGAACAACAATGGTTTTTAAGTGATAGTTACGGAGAAAATCCACTTTTAAATTTGACACCTGTCACTTTGACACCTATCATGCTGTTATAGTAACGGTTCTAGAATATGACAGCTGTCACTTTGACATCTATGATTTAAAAAAAGTTATGTACCTAATGGATCCCAATTTTTTTAGGGTTCCGTACCTCAAACGCCAAAAAAGGAGCCCTTATTACACTGTACATATTACTCACTTTGTTGTCCGTCTGTCCGTCTGTACGTCTGTCTGTCTGTCCGTCTGTGTGTATGTCAAGACTCTTTATCTCGGGAACGCGTAAAGATATCGAGTCGAAATTTAAACAGTATATTTATGTATTTTATACTATATATAACGGGACTGAACTCACGTGTGGGGATAGTCGTAACGACTATAGTTTCGGTCGCATTCGGCGACCATTATCAATGCATTGCGAGACGGCTCCGCGTGCTAGCACTCGCCAACTTGATAAAGGTCGCCGAATGCGACCGAAACTATAGTCGTTACGACTATCCCCACACGTGAGTTCAGTCCCGTTATATATAGTATAAAATGTGTGAAAACCACGTTAATTTCCATAGTAAAAAAGTATATTTAAGGTTTCTTGCAGTTGTGTAAAAGAAAAACTTCTCAGTTATCTTTAAAAATAGTTAGAGCCGATTATGTCGTAAAAAACCGCTTATTTAGCACTCACAAAAATCAAAACCTACAGGGTACTTTCCGTTGACATATAACTATGGAATTTGGCGAGAAGCATTGTCTCAGAGTACACATAAAGGAATAAATCTGAAAACTGTACATTTTTATTTAAATCTTAAAAAATAGGGCCTCTAAATTCACAAAATATGGGTTTAAAAATTCAAAGTGAGTAAATCGTATCATGTAAGATATCATATAAAAGAACTTTACTAGCACATGCTAAAACAGGTAATTATTTTAATAACGTGTTTGTACGGAACCCTCGATGTGCGAGCCTGACTCGTACTTGTCCGGTTTTTTTTAAATTTTATATGTATGGCCTATGTTACACAGGGATAGTGTAGCTTTCTATCAGTGAAAGAAATTTTCAAATCGGTTCAGAACTTTTGAGCCTATTCCATGCAAACAAACAATCAAATATTTCCTCTTTATAATATTGGTATAGATTATTTTCCTAGCTAGAGAGATTTAATAAACACGTCCGATCGCTGTTAATCATAAAGTGCTGAGGGAGAAGCGCGGCCTCCGACGCGCTATATTTGTAGGCACGCGCCGCCGGCCGGGCCGGTAGGTACCTCTGCACCGCTGTCCCTGCATTTTAAATCTGTAATATCTTCGAAAATATTAATTTAAATTACATGCTGTAAAGAGCCATATTAATCTATATTGAATGGACAATCTATTGAAGATAATTAATTGGATAAGGATTAATGTTGTGTTGCTTAAAATAACTTCCTAAATAATCCATTTTTTTCCGTAAAATTTAAAGGATATAAATGGTTATTGTGGGTTATCCTTAAGAGATAGACATATACCATTACGGACTTTTTTGTTGACCTTTTTAAGGTGTACAATACTGTAGTACACTATTTTGATTTATCTCGTGGGGTTCAGTCAGCGTTTGCAATGTAAGCGCAAAAAAATGTGTTTATTTACGACATCACATTAGAAATCTGTAAATTCATCAGTGTTTCTCTACAATATTATGCATGTATCATACATATAAACCTTTCTCTTGAATTACTCTATCTATTAAAAAAAAGCGCTTCAAAATCCGTTGCGTAGTTTTGAAGATTTAAGCATACATAGGGATGGACAGACAGCGACAGCGACTTCGTTTTATACTATGTAGTGATTATTTTAAAAATCTATAGAAAATCACTCCCAGAAGTTCATCATCATCCACAACCTTCTTTATCCTACTGCTAGGTATAGGCTTCTCTCTTACTATACTATCTGCCTCGATTCTCTGCCAATCGTGTCCAGGTTTAACCCGCGATTTCGACTATATAGTCTCGCCATCTTGCAGCCAGACGACCAACGCTCCTCTTAACTTGCCTCGGCCGCCATTATGTGACAGGCTTACTCCACCAGAGGTTGTCATTGGCAAATATATGTATTGGGATTTGACAAGAGTTTGAAGTTCTATACAGAAAATTCCGGCTATCGACACCGAATCGAAATATTTTTCATGTCTCTTTCTAAACTTTCTTTTTGTGATAAACACTTCAAAACTTGGCTCAATCACCCTTCGTGGGTAGGCCTACTTCCTGCAGTTGACAATTAAAAAGGCTGGTACAACAATAAAACAAAAGGTAGAGTTAAAGGTCCTACAATTATTCAACGTATCACCTGAACCACTGAGCAATTTTCCGCGGTCACCCATCCAAAATCTGACCATGCCGACCGGTGCCTGATCTGATCTACTCATGTCAATTAAAAATGTTAATACAACATTATACTCCCTGATAAGCCGTGGTGGCCTAGAGGTAGTGACACTCGCCTTGCAATCGCGAGGTCGTAGGTTCAAATCCTGGTCCCGTATCAATGAGTTCTTTCGATTTTATGTACGGAATTTAACACCACTGGCCTTTCAGCGAAGGAAAACATCGTGAGGCAATCTGCATGCGTCCGTCCGAAATTCGATGGCGTATGTGAATCCACCAACCCGCACTGAGCCAGCGTGGTGGATATGGCCCAATCACCATTCGTGGGTAGGCCATCATCCTGCAGTGGACTATTAAAAAGGCTGGTACAGTACAGTACTCTCTGATAACACAGTAATAGTCGGTACTTTACAATCAGTTCTGTTACAGAATGTTACGCCAAAGTCCTTTTACCAGACGATTATGCCATCTAAAAACAATTTGTAGACAAAATTAGCCAAAATTAGTTCATAAAAGTTAGGCGCGGCATTAGCGACTATTTCGTGGCCCTAACGGTTATTCCTGGATAATAAATAACTAAAACTGCTTTTATCAGGTTTAATAAACTGGTTTTGTCTAGACTAACCAAATTGGGATTGTATATGTTACTTATTATTTGTATTTTCAACCCATTTAAAAAACAAAGAGGTTTCGTTTTCATTACCTGAATGCCAAAGAATGGTATTGTTTTTCAACTGTATCTTGTATGCCTGTTTGTATACTTTTTAAGGTTCCGTACATCAAAAAGAAAAAAAACGGAACCCTTATAGGATCACTTTGTTGTCCGTCTGTCCGTCTGTCTGTCTGTGTGTATGTCAAGACTTTTTATCTCGGGAACGCGTAAGTTAGGCAAGTTGATGGTCAAGCGCCGACTCATAAATGCGAAGAAATCACATAACAGTCTCAAAAAAACGAGTTATTTGAAAACCCTCTTCTATTTAAAAAGTACGACATTCACAAAATAGTTATATTCGTTATTTCAACCCTCGAATATAAAGTAAATATAAATTCTTGAACTAAAGCCCAAGTTCAGTCTAACCCTGAACATTATAGAAACCGCAACTTAAAGTAGCTCAAAGGAAACGGGCCGTAATAGCACAGTACATTATGAACAGTAGTTCGTCTAAAGCCAGGGCCACACATTGACTATGATGGCTAAAAGCTGTAGTCCTGGTTCCAACATTGCAATGTGTGGATCGATCTTGGACTAATATTGGGCGCAAACCAAACAATTCGTAGCCAAGCTTGGACGCAAGTCACCGTCCAATGTGTGCCCCGGCATAAAATCGACCGCCTTGTTTAATCGTAAACAGTGTTGACAAACCAAACTTACAATAAACCTTTATAGAAACATTGAAAGCTCTGTGAAAAACTGTAAAATCCTACTCAAAGAACTGTAAATGTACAATTTTCCTTTTTTAACAGAAGATAATTATGTTGGCACAAAATGGAGCTTGTATTCGCCAAAATTGCTTCGCCAAAATCGCGATCGCAGGAAAATAAAGTAGACGGTGCAAAACTGTGGATTCGTAAACAACTTAATATACTGTAAATATTTCAATTATCCTCCTGTTGCTGTTTTTATATCGAGCAATAAAAACACGTTCATTGTATGGGAGCCCCCCTTATCAATTTATTTTAATTTAATTATTCATTTTTAAGTGAATATTCAACAACATATTTTGTGAATATTTCAAGCTTCTACCTGTCACCGTTATTAGTATCGAGCGAAAAACGGATAAAAAGTCATGTTTGTTGTATGAGTGCTCCCGTTTTTTTTTTTCTGTATTTGTTGTTATAGCGGCAACAGAAATACATCATCTGTGAAAATTATAACGTTTTAGCTATCACGGTTCATGAGATAAAGCCTGGTGACAGACACCAGGCGGACAGACAAACGGACAGTAGAGTCTTAGCAATAGGGTCCCGTTTTTTTACCCTATGGATACGGAACCCTAAAAACTTTAGAGTTAACTACGCTCGCGATGCTCGTAATTATAATACGCCCAGTATGCATGCACACATTCAACCCTGCAACGGTCGATTTCTTTTAAAATTACCTACTGTTCACAGTGTAGGTGCTAGGTACTGTGGTAATAACCTCCTTGAAATAATATAGAAATAGAGGCTTACTCCAACGACTAGGAACAAGAGAAACAAGTCGGAATCCTAGCGGAAATTATCGGGATCCGAAGGGACCATGAAATCTCGAGATTTGAATATCGTTTTGACTTTCTTAAGGGCAATTCGCACAGTCCGATCCGACACGAAGCTGTAATAGCAGAGCGGGAGAACTTTTTACTCAGAATAAATTTTTATAATAAGAAATGCTACTTATTCTTAATGTATATTAGGTAAGTAGGTACGTAACTCTAAAACAAATTCTCAGTATTGGGACAAGCTCATATCTATGTCGCAGGGTGACTTAATAAACAGTATTTCCAAAGCAGAATTTCGCGAAAACACGTCTAAAGCTCGGATCACACAGAGGCGACAGCCGCGAGAAAACGATCTGATAGCGGTCCAGTGCAAAGCGCGTGCGCCCGGTTGTGATGGTCGCATACAAATTCGAATATTACAAAAAATTCACGTCCCGGATCGCGATCGCTTTCCCGCACTTCCCGCCTCTGTGTGACGAGAGCTTAAATAAGACATTGGCTGTTATATATCTCAGTCTTACTGAAATTTGTAATTTTCCAAATTAACAAATACAGGTACTGCAGGACGTACTGTATCAGCCTTTTTAATAGTCCACTGCAAGACGTAGGCCTACCTACGAAGGATGGTTGGGCCATTTCCACCACGCTGGCCCAGTGTGGGTTGGTGGATTCACATACGCCATTTAATTTATCCTACGGACGTATTCAGTTTACCTCACGATGTTTTCCTTCACCGATAAGCCAGTGGTGTGAAATTCCGTACATAAATTCCAAAGAATTCATGGGTACGGGACCGGGATTCGAACCCACGACCTCACGATTGTAAGGCGGGTGTCACTACGTCTAGACCACCATGGCTTTTAATACAGGTATTTCTTTTTTTTTATAAATAAATATCGGGGGACATCTCACACACGGTCTCTGACCCCAAACTAAGCAAAACTTGTGATATGGGTGCCGGAGACTGATATACTACATATACATATTTTAAATATATACTTATATAGATAGTACCTAAATAACACCCAGACACAGAGCTAACACCTATGTTCATCACAAAAATGCTTGCCCTGGGTGGGGATCGAACCCACCAGCATTTTAGATGTTTATTTATTTACCAACCAATTATTTTTAATGGCTAACTACGAGTTCGCGAAAAATAAATCAGCTGTTCCATTCAAATAGTTCATTGCCCCTCGACAAAGAGGATGGAACAGCTGATTTGTTATCGCGATTTCGGGAATTTATAAAAAGTAGTTTCTCAAGTCCTTATACTTTGATGAAGAGCTTGTATTTAAAAAGTCGAAGATCTTTTTAACCCTCAATTCTAAAAGAGGGGTTTTATTTATTATACGTCTGTTAAAACAAAGAATCCATAGGGCAGCTCTATGTCCAGCAGTGGACGTCCTACGATTGAATATTATGATATTTTTCTGAACACTACTAAAATATTCAACCGACTTAAAAAAAAGGGTTCACCCATTGACTGTATGTACTTTTTTGTATGTACGAGTATGTTGCGCGATTATTCCGCCAATTATCATGAATCGATTTTGATGATTATTTTTTTGGTATATAATAGGTACTTCTGAAGAAGCCCTTATAAACTTTATCGAAATCGGTTCAGTACTTTTTGAAAAAAAAAAAAAAAAACTATCGATTTGAACTATTTGAATGTACTATCGTACCTTGTCGTACGTAGGTGGCAATGATAGAAGTTGTTTGTATCATTTTTGTCGATAAACAATTACTCAAATCTACAAAAAAAATATTTTGAAAGGTGTTTTGGTTTTTACGTGTTTTTTATGTTTTTCGGTGTGCTGAATAGATTGATTACAAAAAATATATTATTGCTTGGGTACAAAATTCTTAGCTGAATCCGAAAATGACTTTCATTGTGTCAGAGAACGTGTAATTTTCTGGCAATATAGGTATCTATTTTTAATAACTTGGAATAATTAATTTTTTTAATTTAAAATTTTGTATCAACACTTATTTTATTAATCTAAAATACATTCATTAGTTGAGTCCCAAGTGAGACTCATTTTGGTACATTTTCACTTGTGGGAAGTATCTGAAAGGACTCTCTGAAGCGTCCAAGTCCAGTAGTCTGCCATCATTGAGATAGTCCATCGTTCCTGGTATCTTTTTTCCATCTGTATAATATCTTGGTGATAATGTACACCTTATTCTTCACTGATATCCCCTAAATTTGCTATGCTCTATACAGGGTTATTTCTAATCAATTAGCGTCCTTTTAGGGGCTTACTCTGTACATCAAAACTAGCAACTTTTGTTCAACGACTTTGGTCAAATCCCAAAAAAATGTTGTTTCATAGAAAAATATCGTTCACCCTCGACAAAATGTTATGGAACAGCTGATTTTTTTTTTTTGAGTTTTGACAAAAGTCGCAGAACAAAAGTTGTCAGTTTTGATGTACAGAATAAGCCCCTAAAAGGATGCTAATCGATTAGAAATAACGCTGTATATGACTTCAATGTAGCCCAAATAAAATGCGTTTTGAAAAAAAACCCCACGTTCAGGAATTTTATGGGTATTTTTTTTTTGTTTTCTGAACACCTTTATCCTAACCTTAATCTTAATACATAGAAATCAGTTGAAAACATCCAAGTACATATTTTATACTATATATAACGGGACTAAACTCACGTGTAGGGATAGTCGTAACGACTATAGTTTCGGTCGCATTCGGCGACCTTTCTCAAGTTGGCGAGTGCTAGCACGCGGAGCCGTCTCGCAATGCACTGCGGGCTGCGGCGCGTAGCGCTCGCGATGACAGCGGTTGCGGTGGTGGGGCGGGGGCGGGTAGAGAGGATTGTTGTGTCGGCGCGCACTGAAGATCCTCTTCGTCGGTATCCTGGTATACATCGGGGATACTCCAGCACACTGAGCTCACTATGTCTCCACCAGTTCCACGGTTAAGTCTCTTGGTTCCTTGAAGACACGGTTTCCACGTCGGTGGCAGTATCCATCCCCCGTCTCTATTGAAGTTAGGGCGTCTGCTAATCTCGATAGCCTCCCTAACTTTACGGGGTACGAAAAACTTCTCTCGCGCTAGCACCTTCGCTCTGTCAAATCTGATGAAGTGCTGCGCATCGGAATCGAGAGTGTGTTCTACCACCGCGGAACCGTTCCTATCCAAGTTCTTCATTGAACGTATATGCTCCGTGAGCCTGGTAGAAACATTTCTTCTTGTCTCTCCGACGTAACACTTCCCGCAATTGCACGCGATCATGTAGACACCGGGGACACCCAAAGGGTCTCTATCCTTAGGAGAACGTAGCAATTGTCTTAGTTGTCCCGGAGGACGGAAGATGGTTTTAATGCTATACCTTCGGCGTAATAAATTTCCAATTCTGTCCGTTACTCCTTTAATATATGGCAAATAAGTTGCTAATACTCTCTCAACCGATGACGGACGAATGCGACCGAAACTATAGTCGTTACGACTATCCCTACACGTGAGTTTAGTCCCGTTATATATAGTATAAAATGTGTGAAAACCACGTAAATTTTCATAGTAAAATCCAAGTACATGTTTTCCTGAATACAAGTGTTATTAATTCTACATTTGTCAGATTCGGATCGGATCAGTAAATAGGTACAAAGGCCCTAAACCTTAAGGGTCTGAGTGAGCCATATTGTTCTCGGTGAAGTTTAATGAAGTTTACTCAATAACGGGCCCATTTTAAGTTGGATTCCATGGGGTTTGGTAACTATTAATTTCTAATTAAGTTAACAAAAGCCACATTGTGTGTTATCGTGATTGTGGCAACCGCATTTGAAATGGATACAATGTTTTACAGAATGATTGACGATGATAGGACTACGTTTGAAACTAATCATCTCGATCATTGGTCATCTCGTTAACAAACATACTCTCGAACAGAAATAGATCGTTTTCTCGCGTCGCTGTACAATTACTATTAAAATCAAAAATATCCAAAAACATTAGAAAAAGATTTATTATAACATAACATATGGAGCATTGTACATGATGAAGTGAAATGTGGACACTAACGCAGAAAGATAGGGAAAGACTTATGGCGTTCGAGATGTGGTGTTGGAGAAGGATGGAATAAATCAGCTGGACAAAAAAGAAATCAAACTAAGAAGTGCTAAACATTATCAAGGAAAATAAGATTTTTTTTTATCAGAAATCAAGAACAAAAGAGGAAGTGACGTGGCGTGTCTCGTCAATATAGCTTGTTCCGCGCTCTCGCTTGCACGCTCAGCTCAGCGAAACGTGACACTTTTTTGTGCGTGCGGCATCAATTCGTTTGATCGTTCATAGATTTATAAGACGTTATCACCTCAAAAATCTCGCTAGTAAAATTGATTAACTTTATTGTTTCAGAATTTATCATTCTGATATTAAAACTATTACAGAATACGGCTAAAACTCACGTTATAATTATACGGTCGATCCGCAAGGAATCCAACCAGTGCGCGCGCGCCGGTCGACGGGGGTGCGCGTATTCCCTGAGGATGGAGTTCTAAATACTCTGAAACTGGTTGGATTCCTTGCGGATCGACCGTATAATTAATTATAACGTGAGTTTTAGCCGTATTCTGTTATAGTTATGATGAATACTCACAGTAGTTTTAATGAACTGATGTTAAAAGTTTATCTTTATACCAACGAAGTCGAAACAAAACGATCTCATAGCAATATACAAAGATGTTTCAATACCAATAAAAAGCTTAAGAGTTTCTGTCTGGCCTTCGGAATAGACAACCGAACGATTCCCCGTATTCGAGTTACGTCTTTAGGGAAATCGAAAATTTTCGAATCAACTTGCTTCTATGAGCGTCTTGTATATTAGATATATTTTTGAAAATATATTGGTTTGGTGTTTTTTATTAATTTTATCATAACACCGTCTATATCATTTCACAGCTGAAGTGGCATCAGACTCAGAAATTGTTTTTTGCATAAAACCGGAACAAAGGTGTTATAAATATTATATTATCACAGTTTTTGGCACAAATATGTATGCATTTTGTCGCGAGTGGCTTAAATTTTTGTTTGAAGCAGCCAGTTGCTTTTTCGATATTTCTAGGTTAGTTTCATAGTAAAAGGTGCTTGCTTAAATTTGTGGAACAGTGGCCATTTTACAGCGGATGTAATAAATATATAGTAGATACATCTTACACCGTCTCTGACCCCAAATTAAGCAATGCTTATTATTCCTATGGCTACTAGAGACTGACAGCATATTATTCCTAATTATAGATATACATTTAAATACACACTTATAATAGAAAGAGGGGAAGAGTGATTAGGACTACCATTATGAACAACTTTTACCATGGGGCCAACCCAAAATTCGAGAAAAAAATCTCCTGTTGCATACAAAATTGCAACTCGGAATCGACAAAATGTATGAAACAGCTGACTCTTTTATCGAATTCCGAGTTGGCCCCATTGTGAAAGTTGTTCATAATTATAGTCTGAACCAGCTTGTACCCCGGGTGGGAATCGAATCTACGTCTCTTGGCACAAGAGTCAAGGTTACTACCGACGGGCTACTTAAGCAATCTAAGTAGCGCTAGTAGCGTAATTTGACTTTGATGGGTGACCGCGGGTGGCATTTTCCATCTGAGCGCTACCTTGGCTCGGATGACACCGTTAATTGTAGGTCCCGGTTGTTTAGCCGTTTAGACATGTAGGAGACCTTCAGGCGGTCTAAAAGCTCTGACACCAGGGCTAGCCACCCGGCCTATACGAACTTACTTTAGCAATCAAAGATATGATAGTTTTGTTCACCGTTTGAGTGTCTATTTGTCTAGATCCTCTCTAAATCCTAGTCCGGGAACCTCCGGATGTCTCGGCCGATGTTCCTGAGGGAATAACGTCGGATCTGTCGGAATAGGCTCGGTGGGCCGCGAAATGAGACGGCAGTTGGGATGACAGACGCCGTCACGGTGACGTTCCGGGACCGCCATTGTTGTGCGACTCAGGGAACTGTAAAATGGACAGCTTTTATCACCTTCTAGCATTTTACCGACTTCCAAAAACGAGGAAGTATAATGTTTGTCTGTGTGTATTTTATTTTTTAGATTATTTATCTCTTTGGAAACAGGAAAGTATGAAGACTGTTCCATTCCTTGGCGGTACGAATCATTATTTAATTTTGTTCAAGCGAAACACTATCTCTCTAGTTGTATTAGCGCTGTTGTTTTTCTGAACGACGCACATTTTCTAGAATAACATTGAATTTTTAATTTGTTTTGAAAGGGTTTATTCCCGAGGTCTTATTTATAGTTTATCGAAATCGGCTGGGCCGTTTTTGAAAAATCAACAATCATGTAAAAATTACAACATGTATGACACATCCTGTACCCGCCTTTTTTAACAGTCCGCTGCAGAACGTAGGCCTACCCACGAAGAGTGATTGGGCCAAATCCACCACGCTGGCCCAGTGCGGGTTGGTATATACCATACGCCATCGAATTTCTTCTACGGACGTACTCGTATGCAGGTTGCCTCACGATGTTTTCCTTCACCGAAAAGCCCGTGGTGTGAAATTTCGTACATAAATTCCAAGGAATTCATTGGTACGGGATCGGGATTTGAACCCACGACCTCATGATTGTAAGGCGGGTGTCATTACCACTAGACCACCACGGCACATCACTATGACACATTGATTCGTGCGAACTATTCGAATTCTGTACACGGTTGAAATCGGTTAAGCCATTTGTTTTTATTACGTATATATATACAGGGTTACTGATAATCAATTAACAATAATTAACTAACACCTTTTGTTCTGCGACTTATATCAAAACTTTAAAAAAACAGCTCTTCGTTATATGTTGTCGAGAGTGAACGATATTTTTCTATATGATTTTTTGATTTTTAAAAGTTCTTTATTGATCAGAAAAAATACTTAGTTACAAAGTACGTACAAACTAGACACAGTCTTAAAAATTTATATGCAACAATATTATACAAACAACAACAACAACAAACAACAACACTTTATTAGACAACCACATTACATAAAAAAGAGATTATAAGGACAAAAACAAAACAATAGGTCTCTAATTGGCGGCCTTATCGCTTTAGGCGATTTCTTCCAGGCAACCAAGCACGGACAGAAAAAAACATTTGACAAAAAAACGTGGCCATAACTGCAAGAAAATTTAAATAGCATATATTATATTATATAGCATAGAAACAAACACTCAACCAAACAAAAAAAAAATAAACTAGACAATACCTAACAAATATACAACTAAATTATATTCAAAGAAATATATCTTTACACACATACATAACATATAAACTACATATACACATAATATGAAAATAAATAAACCTACATATACAAATGACTTTATCAGGCTAGCAGCGCCTCCAAAAGTCTTTCAATTATTTTTCTATAGAACAGCATTTTTTGAGATTTGATAAAAGGCGTAGAACAAAAGCTGTTAGTTTTTATGTACATGATGATAAACCCCTAAAAGGATACTAATTGATTACTAGTAACCATGTATACCTCGTATAAAAAGGTCAAACGTATTTAAACATGCAAAAAAATGTTCGCCGACATTCAGAGCAGTAGGTCCCTCATTTCAATGGGACACGTTTCAGTTGATGAGCTTAGCTCAGGGTCGCAGATGTATGCATTATTCATGGGGCGTGTGCTGACAAAAAGATCGCTCTGTGTAGGCATATCGTAATGTGGAACATTAAAATTATATTACCTCCGACGCTTTTGCAATACTATCTACTCTTTTGTTGTAGACCTTAAGTAAGGACTTGAAAGTTTGTTGAAGTGCAACAAGTTGACGGCACGAACGCATATTTGGCTTAGCTAAAATAAATCATATCTCAGCTGTATTGTCTGAAGGAGAGAAGGAGATTTGATGATAAACAGTAGATATTATGTGTGTAACCATACTCTATATTGCACACATTGCAATATAGAGTATGGTTTTTATTTGTTTTAAATACCTATAATTATTACCTAACACGGCTGCGTACTAAATGCGCATAAGGTGTACACGTAGTAAGTTATGAAAAAACTGTTGAATGGATTCGTGTAAATAATAGTTATTTGAACTAACGAATATACAGGGTGTTAGTCTTAACAGCGTCTGAAAAACTGTGGAAAATAAAATCTATTTCTGAATTAATAAAAGAATTTTTGTAAAATTCAGATAGCATCTTGCTTTGTTTTTCTAAGATTCATATATTATCCAAATACAGCATTAAATTACGGTAACCCGTGCGTCGCTTCCAACAGCTCCGTAGGTAATTATTATTTACCTACGTAGCGCTAGTTTTTGCGCGCGCCATCGTTTTAAAATTTGTGGGACATTTTCCCAAAATTATTCAGAAAATTAATCCTATTTTTTACATCGTTTTAGGCATCTATAAATGATACTGAACAACCCATTAAAAGGACAACGCTGTTGTCAACACCTAACACCCTGTATTATAAAATTATAAACTAGGCCGCTATTTTCATACAAGGTGACTTAGTTTTGTATTTCTGTTTTTTTTTGCATCCAAAGTCTCCTAAAATTTTGAGTCAAAATTCAAATGTTTCAAGGCTTTTTTTATCATTCGAGTGGAGATTTTTTTCACAGTTTTATTAGCAAAAAACAGGTTTTGTAAAGACAAATTAGACAAATTGATATAAATCTTAGTTTTAGATATTCAACAGCAAACACTGGTGTGATTACCCACCGACGTATGTATGGAGTGATGAGCGACTTCTTTATTCTTAAGAAGATGGCAGCTGGATTTTCATTTTTAAACGATGAAACGGAAGAGGTTACTAAGTTGACGCGTACCTACATTATTTTTTCATGTATGAAAACGCATTAGTTCTTACAAAATATTGCGATTACGATAAAATAAAAATTTTGGATAGAGTATACCTAGGATTCAATTCGGGTTTGAACATTTTTGTATGGAAGCTGGCACATCCCACCCACCATTATGTATTTTTTTAAAGTTTCCGCGCACAATGAAAGTAGTAGAAATAACAAAAGAAAACTTAAAAAATACTTTATCATTAATATAAAAAACCTAAGTAAATAAATATATATGTATATATATATTTTTCGTACAACTTTACACTTGTACAATAATATTTAGTTTGAGTAATATCGATGTTCATTATACAATTTTCCATCCTGCATCCTGCTGTATATTTTGATGTTTACGTCGTCGCTGCCGCGTTGAGCCGGCCACTGGAACCGGTTGTCGTGAGCAGCGCCCGTGTCCTAGTAAACTGTGCACAACTTCACTTGGCTGATAAGAATTAATAATAATTATTATAAGTGATATTTATTATTATTTTATCTATTTTGTAAAATTAAGTTTATAAATGTATAATTATTGTAATATTAGTAATTGTTTGTATTTTTTTTTCTCATAAATGTCCTTAATGCACTTAATGCCCTTAAACTTATTTGCCTACAACAAGATAGCGGAAATACACTAAATATTAATTCAAAACATAGATTTGAAGATGAATTTCCGCAAAGTAACGCCTGATTCAATCAACTATGATAAGAAAATGTGATGAATCGATGCATGCTACACTTTTGATCTGTTATTATTTGCATATTGTCAATATCCAAAATCTTATTCTGTTAATTTATTTACCTACCTAATACTATTTTTAGTTCACGCACTTTGTGACAGTCAGCGTGTGTGAGAATAACAGTGCCGTGACAAACTTACTGTAGTTTTACGGCACTTCATTGATTTGTTGTGATAACTGTGTATTTTAATGATGAATAAAAAAAAAAAAAGTATATATGGGTAGTGGACACTTCTAGTCGCTGTTAATGTTCGGAGGAAAGGGACGAGCGCGCGCAATATATCGCCGTCTCTTTCTGTCGCATGCGCCCGCGATCCCGAGTTGAATGTGTCTCCGAGTTTGCCTGCTTCTCCGACTACACCTACGCCGCCGGCGATAACGCTGCAAAGCGCACCTGCAATCATCGCTATGCAGCCAGAGACGAATCATCCGCAAACCGATAATGCAAATGATAATGCGGGCTGGGCCGAGGTCACACATAGGCGATCTCGGCGTCCCCCGAGTAACGTAACTCGAGGTACGGCCGCCCCAGGTTCGGCAGTATGTACGATAGCAGCTTCGGAGCGGAAGACTTATTTGCATTTGTATTTTGTCAAAATTGGTACCACTGTCGAACAAGTATTAGCCCATCTTCGATCTATTTGTCCTAATGATAACTGTGCAGCTGAGGCGTTAAAATCGCGCGGTGACTACGCATCTTTTAAATTGACCGTTCCGACCAAGAACATCAAGGAATATATGAAACCTGAATATTGGGCGGAGGATGTCCATATTAAGCCCTGGCGGAGTGGATTTCGCAGCCAACAGTAAGCAACACAAGAAAAATAAACAGTTTAAAATATTTACGATATTCTATCAGAACGTTAGAGGCTTACGTACGAAGCTCGATGAGTGCAAAACGTCTATACTGGCCGCATCAGCTGACATTTATGCCTTTACCGAGACTTTTTTAGTTAGTGGCGTAAGTGACGCTGAGCTATTTCCTCCGGGGTACACCGTGCTTCGGAGGGACCGTACTGTACAGCGATACGGGCGCACTGTCGACGCCGGATTTGGAGGTGTCTTACTTGCAGTCAGTAACCGATTAGGTGTGACCCAAGTATTTGATGTCGACGGCTACGACGGCGATATTGAAATTGTGATAGGTATTATAACACTTACTTATAAGAGAATTATCTGTTGTGCAATTTACATCCCGCCAAACTCATCTGATATGAAATACATTAATACGTTCACTGTTGTAGAAAACCTTATTTCTAAATATTATAAGTTGGACATAGTATTATTAGGTGATTTCAATTTATGTTCGTGTAGCCAAAATGTTATCATGCATTACAACTGTTTCTTACAATCTTGCAAATTAAGTCAGCATAATACAATTTGCAACGCGTACGGAAATATGTTAGATTTGGTATTGAGCAATCGTGACGATGAGTGGATCGAGGTAAGCGGCGACACTGAGCCCGTAGTAAAGATCGACCCCTACCACCCGCCTCTGGAGGTTAGTGTGCGGTGCGCGCGCGCGGTGCGGCCGCGGGGCCGAGGCGCGGGCGCGCCGCTGCCGCAGCAGGTCGACGGCGATGAGTCATCGTGCGAGTGGAATTTTCGTAAGGCAGACTTTTTAACTTTATACGCAGAATTAGATTCTCTAGAATGGGACGACATATTTTTAACTACCGATGTAAATGAGGCTGTTTCTATGTTTTATAATAAAATATATAAATGCTTCGACACTAACGTACCCAAAAAAAGAAACTCGCAATATCACTCTAAATACCAATATCCGTTTTGGTTTACAGCAGAAATTATTAGTACATTAAAAAATAAACATTTTCATTTAAAAAAATTTAAAACTCATAAATTGGAGTTTAATCGCGAATTATATAAATACTACAGGCAACTTGCTAAGCAGCTTATTGATCAGGCCTATCGTTGCTACATTCAGCGAACTGAGGCGGATATAAAAAGGGACCCGAAGAGTTTTTGGTCATTTGTCAAGAGTCAGCAGGGTACCAGACAGGAATGCGCTGAATATGAGTATGCCGGTAAATCGGTATCTGAAGTAGATGCGGCCAACGCGTTTGCTGCTTATTTCAGTTCCGTATTTCTACCTGGAATCCCTAGACTATCTGCAATCGAAGCTGAAAATAATGCAGCTAACTCACTCTGCTCCTCAAGGATTGCGGTGGATACTATCTCTCCAGCTGACGTCACAGTGGCGATCCGTCGCCTAAAGACTCACTCTTCCGCGGGACCGGATGGTATTCCACCTTTTGTTTTAAAAGATTGTATTTCAGCTTTTATGGCACCTCTGCTATATATCTACAATCTAGCGCTATCATCATCTACATACCCAGATATATGGAAACTCTCGCGAGTAACTCCGATACCTAAGGGAGGCTCCAAATCATTAGTAGAAAACTATAGACCTATAGCTGTTCTCTCGACCCCAGGAAAGATTTTTGAATCTGTATTAAATCGTCACATCACTGGGCAAGTCCAGTCTCAATTATCTGACAATCAGCATGGCTTTAGAGTTGGCAAGTCCACTGCAACCAACTTAATAAACTTTGTGGACTACGCTGTCAGAGGTATGGATCAGACAAAGCAAATAGATGCTGTCTACTTCGATTTAAAAAAAGCCTTTGATCGCGTCGATACGGATGAGCTTCTAACAAAATTCGCCAAAGCAGGATTCACTCCGAAACTTCTACAGCTATTTGCAAGTTCTTTCACTGGTAGATACCAATATGTGCAGTTGTTTAGAGCTCGTTCTGATCCGTATCCAATCTGTTCTGGTGTGAGTCAAGGTAGCACATTAGGACCGACCCAGTTTGTGTTTATGATCAACGACTTGCCTGAGGTTGTGAGAACAGCTGAGTGCCAGATGTTCGCTGATGATCTGAAGCTGTATTTGGCTATAGGATGTATAGATGACTGTGAGGCGCTCCAGAAAGACATCGATGCTGTGGTCAAATGGGCAGAACGCTTGGAATCACTTGGAATTCAACAATTCTAAGTGCAAAGCTATTTCATTTACCCGCTCTCGAAACCCCATTAACTATAACTATCAAGTAGCTGGTGTCAGTCTGGAGCGTGTCAAAGAAATTAAGGACTTGGGAGTTATTCTCGATACAGAGCTAACTTTCAACAAGCATATTAGCGATATATGTAACAGAGCATTTAAGTCATTAGGTTTTGTTATGCGACAAGCAGCTAGATTTGAAGACAGAAGTGCCATAGTAATACTATATTATTCATTTGTACGCAGCAAGTTGGAATACAACTCTATAGTATGGGATCCGCACGAAAACAAATATAAGCTGATGATTGAAAGGGTGCAGAGGAAATTTTCTCGCTATCTTTATAAAAAAATGTATGGGTACTATCCCTTTTTGTATCCGTCACTGTTTGTTGGTGGTATGGTGGGCATCGAAACGTTAGAGTTAAGACGGAAATGTGCCCTACTGATGCACTATTACCAGTTGCTAAATGGTTTGATAGACAACCCTTCCACGCTGGCTCGCTGCTCGCTGGCGGTGCCGGACCGGATGCGGCGGTCGCGCGCGTGCGCCGTGCGGAAATTGTTCCAGACTCCCAGTGCGCGTACTGACACTGCTTGGTACGCTCCTACGGCCCAAGCCATTCATTTGCTCAACGCCATGCTTGCTCATATGCCAGATGTTGATATATTTGCTGACAAATTTAAATCCTTCAGGATGTCGGTGATCACCTTCGTGGGTAATCACTGTATGTAAGATTAGATAAAAATAATATTTGTGTTTGTTTTTGTGTATAAAATGTGTTTATGTCTTATGTATTGTGACTTGGCTTTCTGTGCGTTTTGGTGTACACTGTAAGCGCAGAAAGCATTTGAATAAAAATAAATAAATAAATAAAAACAATAGATGTTAGAACTATAATACCCTAAAGTGTCACGTTCTCGAGATATTTAGACGTAAAGATCGCAAAGTTCTCGTACAGCGATATTTATATCCAAATATCTCGAGAACGTGACACTCTATTGTACCATACTACGAAACATTTATTGTGTGTATATGTGTCCCCTACTCATATACCTATACTACTTTCACCGTGCGCGGAAACTTATAAAAAAAAACATAATTGCGGCGGATGGATATATACGCCACAAATGTTCAAACCCCAAAGTTTATCGGTTATTAAATAATCAAGAATAATCTGAAATGGCATACATCGATTCGAGTAAACTATTCGAATTTTGTAAGTAGATTGCAACGATTGAAGTCGATTGTGGTTTTTTGCGAAAAATAATTATCGAAAATTCATAATTAAGTATTTGCTTGCTACTTGGTCTTCACGTGAGAACTGTTGGACCCCATCGGTCATCAGTCCTCCGAGCTAGGTTCCCTGCCCACTGCTATTTCAACTTTCCGATTCGCTGGGCTATATCAGTATCTTTGGTTGCTATACGGATCTCTCCTCATTTTTGATTCGACCTCGCAGAGAGACTCCGAGCTGGCTATGCTCGGATATATCTATACTAACCAAATAATGACCTAAACTATGACTATAAACGAAAATTTTGTTTATAGTTGTAGTTTTGACTAGGACCAGACTATGAACAAAAAATGTGTTCATAACCATAGTTCAGGGCCAAGGTATCGAAACAAAAACAAAAAAGCTTACATAAAACGTATTGAAATATCAACGACGAAAAACAATATCACCTTTTATTATGTGTATTCTCACTCTATCATACTTTATTATCAATACAAGAGTCATAACAGGAATGAAACTAACAATTTAATTTCCTCGAGGAAACAACATTCTTTGAACTAACTGTTATTAAGATCGAAACTAAGGTGCTGTTTATTTTACAACAGAAACAGTATTTTCCAGCAGTTTCTCTATGTCTGTTATTTGCTTTATACTGCAAACTAGCTGCCCGTACCGGCTTTGCCCGGGTACGATTGGCTAAAGAAGACAGATTTTATAAGCATTGTGCCTATATACTTACCATGTAATGTACGCAAATCTTAGACATACAGGATGAAGCATGATGATGAGTTATAACCTACCCAAATCGCGGGAGTTCCCGTAGTCTTAAACTGTTAGACTATTTACGTAAAAGAAATATAGTATTGGCCAATCTAAATAAAAGTGAGTTCGTATGTGTCGGGTGGCTGTACATAATATATAGCCCTGATTTCAGAAAATGACAATGAAGAGAATGAAAGAGACGGTTAAAATATTAGAGATCCACAGTTTATCTACACTCTACCTATGTAAGTTAGTTTCTTGATCTTCTCTACACTTGAGAACTTTGTAACACATTGGACCATCAGTTCTACTTCTACGAATTGTGCCCTACCTAAGGCTTCTTCAATTTGCTAACCCAAAGAGCTGTGATGGACAGAATCGAAGCGCTGGCAAGCAACGTGTTCCGGTGGTCTCGACCAGATCTTAGATTCACGTGAAGACCTTCGCTACACTTGCCAATACATTGTCTTCATTCGAGAACTTTAAGGTCCCATGGACAATTCGTTTCGTTCGTCGATCGTTTCAATTCGAAACGTCAATAATACGGGCCCTCCGGGCTACAGGGGCTTTAACGTGTGAAAGCAAAACTTAGTAAAATGTTATCCACAATGTCACTTAATCTCGTGCTTCCCGAAAAAAAATCATCTCATTTTTTCCCGGGTTAAGCGTTCGCCTAAAAGTTGTCTATAGAGGCAGACATTTTAAAACAACTGAAATCGTCTTCAGCTATACTTACTTAGCTGATACAGGTAATTATATTCTATTGAATAAATATGCCGAAAAAAAGTCAAGAAAAGTGTAAATTTAAATTGAATTGTTAGGCAAGCTCAATTTCTAGGAGGAAGTGACAACTTACTCGTATAAATAACCGTCTTACCACGAAAGTTTTACGCACGCTTTAGATAATGTTTGACAGTACAAATTGCACGGTTAAACAGTGTTTAAAGCGTGTTTAAATCTTTTGTGGTAAGGCGGTATATATTTATTTCAATTTAATGCAAGTATTTTTGTTTCTTTTGTGAGAAATGAGTGATTTGGGCACCCTAACTGGTGGTGGTGGTGGTCTAGTGGTACTAACGCCTGTCCTACAATCGTGAGGTGGTGGGTTCAAATCCCGATCCCGTATCAATGAGTTTCTTTGGAACTTATGTACGGAATTTCAAATCATAGGCTTTTCGGCAAAGGAAAATAATGTGAGGCAACCTGCACTGGGCCAGCGTGGTGGATATGGCCCAATCACCCTTCGTAGGTAGAACTGTATGTCCTGCAGCAGAAGACTATTAAAAAAAGGCTGGTATAGGTACAGGTACATTAATAGCGGAGATTTTATGTAGGTAGGCACATAATAAGAATATGACTGCCACTCTCGCTACTCAATAGATTACTACGCGATCGCGGTTTCATCAAAATTATATGCAGTAAAAGAAAACGCCTTTTTTTTATTCAATGACCAATATGAATCCGGCAAACCACGCTGGACCAGCATGGTAGAGATGGTAGATATGGCCCAATCACCTTTCGTGAGTAGGCCTATGTCCTGCAGAGGACTATTAAAAGGGCTGGTAGGTATATTATGTAAATTGTACAAAGTACAGGAATAGCCAAACGGGGTGAGCGGCGACCACGGAACTTTTTATAATACTTACATTTTTAAACTCGTGATATCTTTGTAATTAAATGTCTGAATTAAATAATTTAAAAAGTGGCATAAAGCTATTGAAATATTTTTGAATCTGAAATAATTTATTTTAATCCTTATTATTAATACCAAGATACAATTTAAGATCCTTTTCTTGCGACGGCATTTCAATTAATTTTTAAGAACAAAATAACAGTTATTGTGGCTTAACTATAATAGTTAGATATATGCTGTCGCGACACTTTTTGTAAATAATGGTGTGTTCTGCAAATTCGTAGTACATTATTTTATTCCATCATCAATAGTTATCGCAGCGCACGCGATGTAAAGAATATTTTAGGCATTTTTTTACACCTTGGGTAACATTATTGTAGTTTTAGTAGGAATCCTTATTTTTTTCTTGTTATTAAAATAGCCTATGTTACTCAGTGATAATGTAGCTTTCTAATGAAAAAAGAATTATTAAAATCGGTCCAGTACATTTTGAGTTTATTCGTTACATACAAAAATACAAAATTACAAATCTTTCCTCTTTATAATATTAGTGTAGATAGTGTAGATAAAGCTACAATAGTATATCGACTTTGAAATGAGGACGTTTTTAACTCGTTTGTGATGTCGTGATAAATAAAATCACTTTCACTACATAGTATAAAACAAAGTCGCTCCCCGCCGCTGTCCCCGTGTATGCTTATATATTTAAAACTACGCAACGGATTTTGATGCGGTTTTTTTTAATAGATATAGTGATTCAAAAGAAATGTTTTTATATATTTAATACACCTGTGCAAAGCCGGGGCGGGTCGCTAGTAAATAATAATAAAACTAACCTTGTCCTGAATGATTGACTGATGGATCAAATGCTTGATTTGAATAAATAATATATTTAGTGTATTTCCACTCTGTCGTAGGCATATAAGTTAAGGGTACCATACAATTATTTTTTATTATTTTTAACGGATTAATTATAATTTTGTTTCAGGTTCATTAATTTTATATATTTTAAACATACTTGAGTATAACAATTTTTTTTTACATTTTATTTACCAGAGTAAATCTTTTAAAGATACCACAGCACCTCGGGACAGGCGGGTGGTTATGTGGGAGTCCTCGCCCATTGCTGGACTGTATACCCACCAAAACCCCTGGGTGTTCCGCCACTGCGCTTGGTGTCGGGGCTACGGGCACGCTTCCGCACTCCTCCGCGGCACCCGACAGCGCTGGCCTTACACAGGCCCCACCTCGGAGCGTAGGCTCCCTCCAGAATGATGATGCTAAGCCTAACCTAACGTAACTTTTTTTCCTGACCTAACCAAACCTTAGCTTAACCATAGCCGAAGTATGATACAGTTTGATGATTAATTACTAATTTTGTTTGTGATTTAATTTGGTTAAACCGACCCGCCCCGCGCCCGACCCGCGCACGCGTTCTGTGTGTTGTCGTCCATTGAAACAGGTACTAATAGACTCGCCGTACTCCCGCCCCGCACCGCGCCCGACCCGCGCCCGCCGTTTGTGTGTTTCGGCCTTTAACTTATATGTCTACGACAGAGCGGAAATACACTAAATATTTATTCAAAACAAGGATTTGAAGATGAACTTCCGCAAAGTAACGCCTGATTCAATAAACTGACTGACGGATCAACGCAGAGCCCTAACAGCTGGGGAGGGTGGGTTCTTTGTATGACGTAGGCATATCGGATGCCTACGTCATAGAGGATTTTTCGAAATTCTAACCCTATAAGGGTGAAAAATGGGTACAAAGTTTCTATGAGATATCGTGATTCCTTGGTCCAATGAATCATTTTAAAAGTTTTTAGAAGAATCTTATTTATTTTGATCGTCTAACTAGTTCTTACCTACGTGATTTTTATGTTTAAATAATTTAAAGGACATGTCCACAAAATTTATGGAGGCTGGTGTAATAATAATCAAAAATTCTAACCACAACACTGGTTTCATTTCGAGAAAGTTCATATTTTTCTGATTCTATTACATTAGTTAAAACCAAAAAAGGGCCCACCGTTTTTTAATCAATTTGGAATCTATTAGGATAAATAAATATATTTGGCTCAATAGATAGTTTATCTCTATCAACCTTGGTTAAGTAACCTCAGTTATTGTTAAATGGAACTTTTAGAAATTAAACTCAGTTTTTAAATGTTTTTTTTTTCACATTGTACATATACTAACTGGTCACACAGGTAGGTTATAATTTTAAATTTTAGCAAATTAAGAGATGATTGTGGAATAATCAGCTATGAATGCAAGTAAAATAACGATAGAAGCACTTTTTTATTGCTAAACTAGAAAAAATACATAGATGTATTAGGTATTATTTTTCGTACAATTTATTTTTCTCATTTAAAAAAAATGGAGGGATAAAAGAATCAAAATTAAATATTTTTGAGAAGTCCATATATCAAGCTTTCAAATGACGTATACAACATCTTGGTTCGATTTTTCTCTGAATAATATACCACTTGTGGACGTCACCTTTAAATAAAAGTTTTGTGTCCCAAAAAGTTTATTCATTGTTTATACGGCCAAATCACATAATATATATTGAATAAGGTCTAGCTAGAGTTTGTGGAGGACTCGTAGAGTTAAAACGTGTAGAGTTAGAAGCTTAGCTCTACATAAGATCTGACAACTTTTTGAAAGTGCCAACTGTGGTCTTGGCTATACATGGAAATGTTTTTGTTGGATTAAAATTACGCTAAGTAGATTCCAGTTTCAAAAATCTTTGGATACGTACAATTTATTTATTTCCTTTTGTTCTACTATACAGACAAACAAGTTTTATTGCAAATACATTATGTATACTTTACTGATTAGTATTTCTGTATACCTAATACAAAAAATTAGCTATGTTTTGAATTAATATTTAGTGTATTTCCGCTATCTTGTTGTAGGCAAAGAAGTTTAAGGGCATTAAGTGCATTAAGTAAATTTATGAAAAAAAAAAAATACTAATATTACAATAATTATACATTTAAAAACTTAATTTTACAAAATAGATAAAATAATAATAAATATCACTTATTTTCACTACACTCTATATTATATATATTTTTAAAAATAGTACAATAATAATCCGTTAACAACAAATAAATATTATAAAAATCTTTTAAAAGTAATATGACAAAATATTGAAAACACTTCAGTAATAAATAACACCCTTATTCTCACTGCACTACACTCTGTTCGACACGTGTTTCGCCTCTCATCGAGGCATCTTCAGGACGTGTTGACTCTTCGAGGTCGCTCGAAAGAAATTCTTGCGAGCGACCTCGAAGAGTCAACACGTCCTGAAGATGCCCTTTTTTTTTCATTAATGTCTTTAATGCACTTAATGCCCTTAAACTTATTTGCCTACAACAAGATAGCGGAAATACACTAAATATTAATTCAAAACATAGATTTGAAGATGAATTTCCGCAAAATAACGCCTGATTCAATCAACTAACAAAAAATTATGTTTCTAGTCAATTAACCTGTCACAAACTTCAGTGAAACGACTATTATTACAAACTAAATCAATGCAGTAACTAAGGCTGTCGTTCTCCGAAGTAGCTCTTGAGGCCTCATGTATGAATGTAGTTGATTTATTTCTACATAGGCCGATCTTGCTGAAATTTACATATCTGCATTCCTGGTCGCTATCACAATCTACATCGTATTGGCACTGAAAAAAAAAATTAAATGTTATGGGATATCTTACGCACGGTCTGTGACCCCAAATTAAGCAAAGCTGTGAACTTGATCAGGAGGATACCGTACCTCATATTTTGGTAGAGTGTTATGCCTATGGCTCGGAACGTTTCCAGTTGGAACAAAAATCAGCCGAAAACTAGATGTACAAACTTTGAAGGAGTTAATGGTGGACAATCAAATGAGAAACAGTTTTTTAGAGTATGGTATAAAGATAGCTAAAAAAATAATAAATAGAAACAAATAGTTTGATATAGTTATATTATATCAATTAATCAGCACTTGGTTCGATATACAAGTTATAATAAGTCAATATACATACAAGTTAATAAAATAAAGATAAATACACTGTGGATATAACAAGGTTAGATGGAGGAAAATAGAAGAGCTTTTGGGAGCTTGAAGTGGTCAACGCATGGTTATATTGAACCGTGAGTATGTATACTGGGCTGAAAAGTCTCCAAATTGGGGGATAGGATATATAAAATATATGATTATGGAAATAAATACTCAGGATAAATATCTATTAAAATAAAAATATCTAAAACATGTACGGAAAATTAAAAATATTTTTATTATAAAATGACCTTGCCTATATGCGAGGGAAACATAGAATTAAAAATATCTAAAACATGTACGGAAAATCAAAATATTTTTATTAGAAAATGACTTTGCATATATGCGAGGGAAATATAGAATTAAAAATATCTAAAACATGTACGGAAAATCAAAATGTTTTTATTAGAAAATGACTTTGCATATATGCGAGGGAAACATAGAATTAAAAATATCTAAAACATGTAAGGAAAATCAAAATATTTTTATTAGAAAATGATTTTGCATATATGCGAGGGAAACATAGAATTAAAAAAAAATACTAAACAAAGCTTGTCATATGGCTGCCAGAGACTAATATACTTACTTATTTATTACACACACATTTCACATTTTTTTAATTACATAAATTTTTAGGAAATAAATTTTTAAAATTTAAGTACATTGTACTTAAATTTTAAAAATCGTTACTTTAGACAGTTATTTAGTAGAATTAAAGATTTATAAAACCAATGCAATAAGATATCTACAGCGGCTAACAAAAGCGTTCATGACTTTGAAACCGCTAAACCGATTATGATGATACATATCTAAGAACACTTTATTACCCTTTGATATTTATACTGAGGCTGACCCCTGCAGACTTCACAAAGAAAGATCAGGATTATAGCCCAAAGTAATTTAGACATCTCAGCTATGTTTCCTGAAAAAAAAAAATACTATTAATACCCAAATATTATGAAATGGGATAAATTAGCCTGGTTTTTAAAAAAATATGAAGGTAAGCTATCTTTGCTAATATAAGAAATCTTAAAGTGTGTTAGTTGGTTTGTCAGGTACTCTTCCACGCAGAAACAGAGCAAAACGGAGAGACTTGATTTTGAAATAGTTCAATGGTTGGAGAGTGACTTAGGTTACTTTACATAAGTTACTTTTACGTTTTTTCAACATAGGTTTGTTTAATACTTTCACTGTCCCAGTACAAAGTTATTAATGTGTTTATACGCCCACCTACATTTCGCTATAGCTTGACATAACTGTTAACGTTTTACGGCGGCACTTTTATACTATTTGGTAGCCTTATTTCTTAACCATACGTCCATAAGAATCATTTTGTACTTGTTCATACGTCCAATCAAATAAAAATCATCAATTTTACTCTTAGTTGTGACTCCAACTTAGGGTTGCCATCTCTAAAATTCGGCAACCGAGACAAATCGCGTGAAAACTCTAGATTTTAGAGTCCGGAAGTCCCACGGTGCGCACATGCCAGTTGACAGGGGCGCGCGTATTCCCTGAGGATGGAGTACTAAATACTCCGAAACCGGTTGGTCTCCCGGCGAATCGACAGTATAATTATAACGTGAGTTTCAGCCGTATTATTTTAATTATATGGCTATTTACTCAATTTAAATAAATACTAAATTCTACGGCCTAGTCATTCAAATTAAATAAATTCTGAATAAAAAAAAATCAGATGCCATACTCACTAGGTTGTGTGGCTGAAAACAAGTAATGTCGACTTCGCAGGCTCGACTGTTGATAACACAGGCAGGCTCGAACATTTATAATTCGTAAATGTATCGCTTTAGGCACTCTAAATATTGTTTACTGGCTTTTGCCCGCGGCTTCGTCCGCTTGATATTTTGGTTTTTGTGGTATATATTTTTTCTTAATAAAAAGTAGTCCATGACAATTTCGGACTTTTAGACTAGAACCATGAAAAAAATCAAGTTAGGCTGACAAACCAACTAAGACATACATTTCCATGTATAATGTTTTTATTTATTATCAAAGATTTTTATTTATTTCTTACTCGAAAAATACATAATTATATTATTACTTAGTGTCATTATTTTCTGATAAATAACAATAATAAAATAAATGGCTATTATTATATGTTCTTTGCCTAGAGCGTAAGACGTTCTGCGTCGTCACGTGGCGCTGCAGGTATATATGTATCTAAAGGACAGGGCCGGATCACAATACTGATATTTTATTACCGTGACCGCGAGCCGGCACGTTCGAAAGCTAAATGTAGGTATGTAGAATCGTAGATAAATGCCACAACGCACGGAGAGACGTATGACGGCCGAATGAAAACCAAATCAATGTCACTAAGTTAAGACTCTAGTTTGTAATAACTTTTGTTATAACTGTGCATTGTGCAATAAATAAATAAATAAAAAAAATTGTGCCGATTGGCCCCGAAAGAACTATCCGTTCGGCACAAGCCGAATTGAGGACTTCTTCTTCGCCATTTAGGACCCAAGTGTTTTGTTATTCCATCACGGGTAGCACAGCAAAGGGAGAAAGAAAACCATTTTATCCACGTGTACAATATCAGTTGTCATTGTCAATCCATACCTACTTTATTTCCTCTTCGAGGGGATATAATGGTGGAAAGAGTATTTGTCCCTTTGCCATGCTACCCGAGCAGAGAGAGTTACTAATACAATTAAACATACATACAAATTAGTTTTACACATGTGAAACGGATTAATTAATATGCGAAAATTATATTACGCCAGAAAAAGTATGAAAAATAACGTCTACAACTAAATCAGCTGTGAAAATAAACTAAAATTATAAATTCAATATGAACTAACAGGCGGTTTGTCAATTTATATTTCGATCGTATTGGGATTCATTTTGTCAAATATTACATTGTACGAGTATGTATTTATTTAATCCATATTCATTGTATAAACATTTTTAAAAGCGGAAGCTCACTGCGATGGGAAAACTACTAGTGGGGGTTAACAAATACAACAAATCTGATTTTTTGCAGTTTTTTGCTCAATATTAATAACGGCGTCAGATAGACGCTTGAAATATTCATAGAATATTTTAGTGTATTTACTTCAAGAAGATAATTCATATTAAGATAATTCAAGATTATTCAAGATAATTCAAGATAATTCAAGATAATTCAAGAAATAATTACATAAATTAAAATAAAATATATTAAGGGGGCTCCGATACGAATCTCTTCGGTACGTGACTCCGACTTGCACTTGGTCGACTTTTTTTCATCATTTGAAACGATATACCATTTATTAGCAAACTAATTTCTTCTCGGAATATTATTAATATTATTTACTAATAAATAATTAAGGTACTTCTAAAGCTATGGCTATGCTCGGAGTCTTTCTGCGAGATTGAATGAGGAACGAGATCCGAAGACGATACAAAATTACCAATTTTTATTATTATTGATATAGCCCAGCGGATTAGTAAATTTAAATAGTAGTGGGCAGGGCACATATACACACGTGTAGCACTGCAAACCTTGACTCTCATGAGATCTTGTGTATTGCAGTGTTACACACACACACACACACACACATACACACACACACACACACACACACACACATACATTTGTATCTTCATGAAATTCAAATTGTGAGGTCAAGAGGTACGCTCCGCTGGCTGTAACTGGCTGACGCCAAAATGACGCAATGACAACAGTTCTTGTATTGGTGCCAAAAATGTTACTAGCAAAATATTGATATCGATATTTTTGACTTGGTTCTACTTTGAATAAAATATCGTATTGCAACAACACATCCTTTTAACTATTGACACGATACTGGATCAAAATATATCGTATCGAAACCACAAAATCATATCGTCTCAACAAAGAGCGGCTTTAGAAAATATTATTTCTGTGTATTTTGCTACTTACAGTTTGGCCGACGTAAATAAGTATTGTTTATGTACCTAAAACAATAAACTTTGAATACGATACCGGATCGATCCAAAATATCGTATCGAAACAAGCGGATCGATACCTGCCTACCTGGATTGAAACACTGCGATGCGATCCATTGCAATCCAAAGTATCGATACAAAGCACCTGGATCGAGCATCCCTAGTCGGTTGTCAACTAAAGCGCCTATCGATGGTGAGCGAGGCCGCCCCGCGCACTCTGTCCACTGGTTAACATGCTCCTTGATGCAACCTTATAGGAACTCAACCTGTTGGCAAGTCCTATTTTCCGGGCCTACATTATAGGTATGTGTATTGTACCATTAGTGGTAGCGACGTAGAGGATTATATTATATTATATTAGATATAATTCTACGTTGCTAGTTCCATCATGGTACTAGCGAAGTATACATACGTGTGTGGTACCATCAATGGAACTAATCAATGGTACTACTGACAGAAAATCGATTTTGCTTTCGTTTGTCCAGATTTTGATTTATGTCTACAGGTCGCATTTTTCACGAATCTTGTCGGAACTTGGTATGCAAGTATAAGGTAAGGGTATTTCTACTGTCTAAAACAAAAATGACTGAACGCTTAGGCCAATCGTGCCTCTCTTTCGCTTGTTCCACGCTCTCATTTGCACGCTCAACTCAGGCGGAACGTGACAATGAGTCATGCTTTTTCGTGCGTGCAGCCGACGTTCATCGATTTAAATAAATATATGTATATATAATAATAAATATTTTTGGGATATCTTACACATGGCCTCTGACCCCAAACTAAGTAAAGCTTGTGATATGGCTGCCAGGGACTGATATACTACATGTACTTATTTTTATATACATACTTATTATTATATAGTAACTAAATAACACCCAGACATAGTGCAAACATTTATATTCATGACATAAATATTTGCCCTGGGTGGGGATTGAACCCACGCCTCTTTGATCCAGAAGTTAGGGTCACTAACCACTGAGCCACCGAGGCAGTCAAATTTATAAGAAGTTATCACGTCAAAAAACATACAGTCGAATTACGAAACTTTTTTTTTTGTAGTCGGTTGAAACACTGTAATTTGTTATAAACGCGAAGCTGTCAAATTCTTATCCTATAAAGGTCACCATATGGATCGCACGGATTGCCGCGAGTGTAACCTTTTATCTCCCGGTTTACTGTTTGATCGTAAGGGATCTGTTATCTCATTTGTTATAGACGCTGTGGAAAACAGTATTACGGATTTGAAGAGTTAATTTCCCTTTAGAAGGTATTACGTTTTTCTAAAAGCAGTCTACTGATAGTTCATTTTTGTGATGCTTCTGCTGCAGTTACGTCATAAATTAGCACTCTAACTTACGTAGATGCAGCAAACGTTTGAATGCGTTAACCCTATTGTTCTTCAATAAAAAAAACATTAAATAATCTAAGCTAAGGACCTGATAGCGTAGGCAATAAATAGCCGCAGCTTATGTCATAGTTACTGCGCACTTAGATGTAAACAAGAAGTAGTAGTTTATGTCGTAGTCAGTACGCGGATATCTAATGACAATATGGTTTTAAGTTTCTTTTTGATGAGGTATTTTTCTTCATTTTTAAGGGTTTCGCACTTCGCACAGTTCTACTTAGGTAGTCTGGGCTTGACTGATTCTATTTTAGTCGCTGTTTTCCACTCATGTCCATGAACTCGTTAAATTATTAAACGGTAACATGGGCCACTAAAAAACTTATGGAGCGATCTGTCTGTCCGTACCTGGCCCGGCAGTAA
This sequence comes from Hypomecis punctinalis, assembly GCA_949316475.1. Classification (NCBI taxonomy): domain Eukaryota; kingdom Metazoa; phylum Arthropoda; class Insecta; order Lepidoptera; family Geometridae; genus Hypomecis; species Hypomecis punctinalis. Next base: position 4,438,015 of record OX438809.1, read on the forward strand.
AATAAATTGAAATTTCGTATATATGTCTACGCTTTGGCTGGGTTAGATGGCCGCCCAGAGAATTACTCAATCCGTAGATCTACTATCTACGCATGTACTCTTGTGGTTTTATTTAACTTTCTCAAATATCACTTTTGAAATATTTCAACAGCGTTTTTGGCGATCACCGAAGTTAAGCAACGTTCGGCATGGTCAGGCTTTGGATGGGTGACCGCGGGTCGCATTTACAACAGCGCTGTCGTGGCTCAGATGACGCGTTAAATTCTGGGTCCCTGTTGTTTTGAACCGTTTAGTTAAGAGTCCTTCAAATGGCAAATCTGACACAATAGTCAAGTAGTTATTCGGCCTATACAAATTCACTTACTTGTTACTTACTTTTAAAATACATTGTATAGTCTATACACAGGTATGTTTGTAATTTATTAGTTATTATCCTAGTAATCACAATTTATTGAAAAGATTTCCCATACGAAGTTCTAATATGACGGCTAACACGGGTCTTTATAAACGAGATCTTATTTTATCCAATAAATGATTCAAGGTGAAACGCTTCCACTAAGATGGCTTAAACCACAGAAATCTATACAGAGGCCATCTCTTTGTCAAGCGTAGCACTTGTGTAGCGAATACGCATACATCACAAAATCGACATCGCAAGACGCGAGCGCTCTCGCTCGGATACCTGCGGTTTCGCACGAATTGCCGATTGTTTATTTGCACTCTTTAAATTAATAAATTGAATGATTGTGCGGAGTACTTAACACTACGACAAACCTTTGTAAAGTTTTTTAGTGTTACTTAAATATGTATACATGTTGTAACCTTTTGTTGATAATAATAAATAAATAAAAAATAATTAAAATCTCTGTACATAGTAGTGCCCCACCAAAAACGTATGACTGAGGTGCGCTTTGTGAAGATAGAGCTTTTAGAGCTTGTCACTACATGATATCTGATATTATTTTTGTCAGTGCAAGATATAGTCTCGTTTTGGGCGACATTTTACATAAAAATGTTTCAGTTGGATGAATGTTTACGAAACCAACCTTGTAGACTACATGTTGTGTAAGTGCTTAGCTATAAATGAATGATTTGTGAACAACAATTATGTAAATGGCACACAGAAATCTTCTACGATAATATGTGCTTTTGTTGTATATCTATAATTATACCTTCAGTAGTTAGCTAATAATAATTACCTTTCTAGTATTGTAATTTTAGATAACATAATAATAAGGAAGAGCCTAGGTCCCACGACACAGGTCACCCTAGTGTGGGAACTAGTGCACAACTTGTTGTTAACTTTTATGGAACAATAAACGTTTTTATTATTTTATTATTAATATGACCCGCCCCTCCATAAGTCAAATCGTTTGAAAGTATTTGTAAAATTATTTACAACGCGCCACCACGCATGTGTGCATACTGATACGGCTGTCAAACAACTAGTCGAGCTGCCAAATTCAAGGATTTGTAGTTTACTACACATTAAAACAACAATGTAGAGGGACGGCCCATGTTATCATAGAAGATCTCTAGTAGCGATTTTGAGCAGAGAAGATTAATTTGTGCGAAGTAAGTCCTCGTTAAATTGAGATGACATTTCGCATCTCACGAGATCTAAGTCGAGACTAAAACTGTCTATACAGCGTCAAGTAGGTAGGTACTTCTAACATAATCGTTTTAAAACTTGCCGAGATCACCCCCGGTGACAGGAACCGATGATACTCGTAAGTAAGTTCGAATAGGCTGGGTGGTGAGCTGTCTGAAGGTCTCTGACATGGCGACGTGTCAAATATGATTTTTTCAATTCCAAGAATTTAGGTTGGAGGAATGTTTTGAAGTGTATAATTATGTGAAAATTAATTAATTAATGAATAAAATAAATTAATGAATAAACTCAATTTAAGTAATAATTGAACAATACATAATTATTTCGCACAAGAATTTCTTAATAACAAAACTTAAAGTTTACGTAACAGCAGCTTAGAAACGAGGCCTTTGGCGAGAGACCATTTGTTAACTCACAAAGCATAAAATACGAAAAAATATTTACGCCCATAAAACATCATTTTTGGACAACATACATTCATTTTATCAAATCGCTTTGTAACTACTAGGTGCTTAATTGCTTTGAGTCAAATGGTCAGCAGTGGAAATAAATTGTGATCAGCAAAAGTTGACTTGCAGCAGAATATCAGAATGAGTGTCAAGTCAATAAGTGTCAAGTCAAATTGAGAATAGATATTACCCATATAAGAGATATTCAGATCTAAACAGGTAAATCATAACAAATTTAAAAACAACCAACTGCAAAAAACGAACAGATATGCAACGCACTAAATAAGAAGGAAAATGGTCGAAGATTGTAATTATTACTGATTAAATTTAAATATATAATAAAATATGTATATTTTTGTTAAGTTCTTATAATTTCCATTTCCGTTTAATTTTCATTCCATTATTTTGGTATCCCACTCGATAGGTTTGGCTAATAAATATAAACTAATGAGTTATAATTTGAGGCTGATAACCTACCATTTTGTTTCTCTCATCTTGGGTTTTTGAAACAAATCTGACAATACCTTAATTTTCGAAACCCTAGATGGGTTTTTCTAAAGATACGTGGGAATAAATAAAAGTATAAACATACAAGATACGTGCGATAAACAATACCCTTCCTTGGAAGCCGGGTAAAAAATTCGCAACGTTGTGGTCGAAAATAAAACGCACCAACTTAGAAAATATATTGTATTAACTCTGACTTAAACCATCAGAATATATCTCTCCGGAAATAAGAAAGCCAGAGCAGTCTGTTCCATTCCGTGCCCATCCCGATCAGAAACGTTAAGTCAAACCGTTTTGTACGTATCGAAGACAAATCAACAGTGTATATACTGTTGAGAATAAAACCGTCCCTGCGCGCGAGTTACTCAGCTCGGTGCAAGTACGGCAGTGTGTGACTTGGACGCCGTCGCGGATGACGTCTGCGGAACGATTCTAGGATTAGCGGCCTAATTCTTAGTGTGCCAATTATATTAAGTGGGGCGCGGATCGCCTAATTGTGTTGACTGTTGATTTGAAGTGCAAGTGATTGGCGGCGGATGCAATAGAATCCTGAAGACACCTCATCAGCTGTGAGTTCGTTCCATTTAGTTTTGGTCGACCAAGGGGGTAGGATTCGGGACGAGTTTAGGTTATTTCCAGGGTGGAATGAACTCGTCGGCTTGCGCCGCAGCATTCGCGAATTGATGGTAATCGAATTCCTATTGTTTTAATTATTATATGGGCCCAGCACGATTTAGTAGATTGGTTGGAGTCCAGCCTACCGGTATTTTTTGGCGGAAACATTTTGTTAGCAGAAGCGTGGTTCTCACGAAGTGATTTTCGTGCCACGGAATTGAAAATTGCATTTAATATTGTATTATTTGTAAGTTAGATGTAAAATGCGGTCATTTTATTTGGTTGTTTTTTGGTTAAATTGTGGGTAAATCGTAAACTGACTTCATTTTACTGTGAAGGTTTACTACGATTGTGGAATAGTTTTGCATTGTATAGCACCTTATCGTAATAAATACGCGGTCGTATTAAAAGTAAAAGGTAGGTACATTTGTAAAACTCAACTCATTAGTTTGTCGTAAATAAATTACTATTAGCAATCTTAGTAGGGTTGCATATGGATAATTGTGTTGCATTATTGCTATTTGTTATTGTTTCGTATTTTCGCAATTGATAATTGTTTGTTTTGTAATTTTAAGTCGCACGATTGCGTGGTACTTATTGTTTACTTTAGAAATTATCCATAAGAAGCGTAGGCTTGGCTTTTAAATTGCTTCAATATTTTATTAGTCAATGGTAATTAACTAGGAATTGATTCGGTTTGTTTACATTAGAGTAGGTTGTGTACGCTTGCCGTTATCTTTATTAGTTTCATTTTAGTGCGCGGTCGCATTTAAAACTATACTTAAGTTTTAATAAAATTTAGGGTTCAGCTTAATATACCACGGGGTTCCGTACCATTTATATTAAAATTAAATTATAATTTCACTGTAGGTTATAATTGTGTACCTACTATTGTGATACTATTGTTTGCGATTGTTACCTATAGTTTGGGCTGTTGTCACTCGGGGTGTCACCAAGTTTAACTGTGTCATTTTTTGGTCTTTTATTTACGGATCACAGTTGTTTTTATTGTTTAATTTACGTTCCTTTTCGTTTCACTTACTTCGAATATGGCACGGCATGCGGCGAAGGACATTTTAGCCAAGGAGTTAAGATGGTTCCTTGGAGCTAAAGGGCTTATCGGTCGACCGGATCGGAAGTCTGCACTACGTCTACGCGCGGAAGCCGCGCGTGGCAGACTTGAGAGCGCTGAAGACGCTTTCATGACATTAATGGCCACTGATCCTTCGCCAGAGATATTTGCCAGTTATGAGGCAGATCTCAATCAAATCTCTGAAACATGTGATGAGATTATGGAGGCCGTGGAGGCCATGAAGGCGGCGCAGGTGGGTGGCCCGCCAGTCGCTGGTGGAACAAAGACAGAGCCGGGACATGGCGTCACGGGCCGGCTGCCAACTTTGGAATTACCCCATTTTAATGGGGACGTGGGACACTGGGTGTCCTTTAAAAATATGTTTATGTCGCTGGTCGACTCGCGAAGGGACCTGACGTCGGCACAGAAAATGGCGTATCTGTTGTCGACACTTGAGGGCGAGGCACAGTCGCTCATCCGGCATCTTCGGGTCGAAGATGATCAGTATAATACCGCCTGGGAGCTGTTGAACTCCCGCTATCAAAACGTCCGACTACTGGCGGACGTCCATGCGAGCCAGATACTGAATCTGCCGAAGATAGGGTCCAGGGCGGACCTTCGGCATAAGTTGCTCACGCCTCTAACAGTTGCGTGTAACTCGCTGCGCACTCTGGGGTTACCAGTGGACGAGTCGGCGAGTGGATACTTGCTCGTCCACCTAGTTTTAGGCAAACTCCCAGCCGAGCTGCGTTCGAGGTTCGAGCGAGAGCACGGTGCGGGTCCAGATGCTCAGGGTGTCGACGCCCTCCCCAAGTTCACGGATCTGGTGAAGTTCCTCGAATGGGAGGCCAGGATCGCCGAAACCTCGGCCCCGGAAGCTACCTCAAGTGCGCAGGGGCGCATCCCAGGGGGGCCTTCGGGAGGAGGAGGAAGGGCGCGGGGGAAGGACGTCCGCGCAACACCGAATTGGAAGTGCAGCAACAGGGTTGCTACATTGGTTGCCGGCGAGGCTCGAAGGGCTTGTCGGCATTGCGGCCAAGAAGGACATGGGCTGTTGCAGTGCCGCTCCTTTAAAACCTTGACGGTACCGGAGAGGCGCCGGTACGTTAAGAGCAGTAACCTATGCTTTTCGTGCGCTGGGGCACATTTTCACAGGGACTGCTCCGAGGCAAAACCGTGCACGTGGTGCGGAGGCGCGCACCACCCCATGCTATGCATGAACAAGGGTGACGCAGGCCACCAGGACAAACAGAAGGCGTCTGTCACGGGCGGGTGCGCTCCCCCCCGAAGCTCTTCTCCGAGGGACGGAGGAGGTGCCCGGGCACAAGGTCAAGTGCAACACAGGGGCTGGGGGGGATCGTCCTCTAGTGAGCGCATTGGAGGGCAGAGCCCTCAGGTAACCGGACATGCGGCGGCCGCATCCGGTCCTTATTACGCTCGGGCGAGCATGGCCACCCACTCCAGGGCGGAGGGGTCGGCAAATTGTGATAAGGGGAAGGGGGCCTCGGCAACGGCGCCAATTGCGGTCGGCCATCCCCCATCACGAGGCCAGGAGGTAATGACCTCGCAACATGAGCGGTACTCGCCGCCCATGCATGAGTACCCACGGTTGGAGTATCACCCACCGTACTATCGGTCCGGCAGGGCTGCCGGGTACGTGGTGCCAGCGAGGGCGCTGTGCGTGCGTCCCGTACGTCCCACGGAATATCAGGCCTATCCAAATTGTTCTCCGCCAGCTAGTCAATAGCTAGCTGGTTCCTCTGAGGCAATAGGCCCACAAACTGTGCTGTTACCTACCGCGGAGGTCCGCGTTTGGGGTACAAGGGGGGACAGCGTACGGATACGAGCCCTTCTTGACACGGGGGCACAGGGGTGTCTAATAACAACGCGTGTGGCACGTAAATTGCGTTTAGAGCTAGAACGCGCATCGAAACCCCTACTGGGTGTGGGTGATTCGGAAGTATTGGGTGTGAGGGGCCATACATACGTCTCCTTTTCTTCGGTGCACACTCCAGCGCTGAGGATTTCTGTTGCCGCCATGGTACTGGATACCGTGGTGGGTTGGCATCCATCAGTGGATATCCCTACGGGAAGGGTATCGCTGACAGAGGGGTTGGACTTGGCCGACCCACTCTTTCATCAACCAGGCCCTGTAGATCTGCTAATCGGAGCAGATGTATTGGGATGGGTATTAACGGGAAGACAGAAGACATTAGGGACTTCTTCCTTGGTAGCAATTTCTACTATTTTTGGACATGCGGTCATGGGTCCGGTGTTTGAGGACCAAACTCAGGGCGAGTCATCGGTCACTATCGCTAGTTCAGCCCTTGCCAGAATTATGCGGAAGTTCTGGGAGGTGGAAGAACCCCCTGAGGCGTCACGGGTAGACCCGAATCACGACGAGTGCGAAGCGTTCTTTAAGGACAACACGGTTAGGCTTCAGTCAGGAAGGTTCATGACTAGGCTACCCTTTATTACCTCGCCGCCCTCGTTGGGGTCTTCTAGAGCGTTGGCCGAGAAAAGACTGCTGTCCATGGAGCGACGTATGCAACGAGACCCAGTTCTCCGGGAAAAATACATCGACTTCATGCGTGAATATGAAGCACTAGGTCACATGTCGCCTGCTCAAGTCGATTGGAGCTCGACTGAGCACTACTTCTTGCCTCATCATGCGGTGCTGAAGGCATCTACGGGTAAATTAAGGACCGTATTTGATGGTTCTGCTGTTACCTCAACGGGAGTAGCTCTCAATCATTGTTTGCACGCGGGTCCCAAATTGAATCGTGACGTTGTCGATGTCATTCTGAACTTTCGGAGACATCAGGTAGTTTTCGGGGCGGACATCCGGATGATGTTCCGTCAGACTGTCATTCACCCAGAAGATAGACGCTTTCAGCTTATTCTCTGGCGTGAAAATCCCAACGACCCAGTGGTCGTATATGAGCTCAACACCAACACGTATGGGTTGAGGTCGAGTCCCTGGATTTCGACTCGCGTGCTCCGTGAGTTAGCGGAGTGTGAGCGAGTGCGTTTCCCTCGGGCTGCTGCAGTTTTGCGTCGCGATTTATTTGTGGATGATATCTGTACGGGTGCGCAGACTTGGGAGGAAGCTATCACTCTACGCGACGAGTTGGTTGCCATACTGGCGACAGCTGGTTATGAACTGCGTAAATGGTTGTCGAATGATCCTAGGGTAATGGAAGGTATCCCAGAAGAACACCAGCAGAATCCGGGCCTCTTCGCGGACGGAGAGGACCCAAATATGATAGCTGTGTTGGGTATGAAATATCAGCCAGTAGCTGATACCTTTACGTTCCAAGTGGATCTGGAACGACATCAAGTGTGGACAAAGCGGACTGTTCTATCCGCCATCGCACGGACCTTTGATCCAAACGGCTGGGTTAGTCCCGTGATCTTCTCAGCCAAATGTCTTTTACAAGAACTTTGGACACTGGGTATCTCGTGGGATGAGCCACTCAATGGAGCCCCATTGAACACATGGCTTGAATTGCTTGATACCATTGAGGAGGTCAATCGGATTGCCCTTCCTCGACGAATACTGCCACCGGGAAAATACCAAGCCAGTCTGCATGGCTTTTGTGACGCCTCAGAACGAGGTTATGCGGCGTCAGTTTATGTACGAGCGGTTGACGCCGAGGGCCGGGTCTCCGTCGTATTACTGATGGCCAAGAGCAAGGTTGCTCCTATTCGGACCAGGTTGACAATACCTAAATTGGAGCTGAGCGGGGCTCACCTTTTAACGCGTTTGTTATGCCACATTGGCAAGGAGTTAGCGTCCACTGTAAATATTGAGAAGATATACGGATGGTCGGACAGCCAAGTGGCCCTGGCGTGGCTTGGAGCCGCACCGCACACGCTGGATGTTTTTGTGGGAAACCGGGTTTCCCAAATTCAGAATGCCGAAGTTCATATTGATTGGAGACACGTTCCGGGCGAAATCAATCCGGCTGACTGTGCGTCTCGGGGCTGTACAGCTGTGGAGCTGGTGCAGCACCCACTTTGGTGGGGACCGGACTGGTTATTGGAACCAGAGTCCTCTTGGCCTGCTCCAAGGAAGGAGAGGTTACTATCGGTGCTGCCGGAGTTGCGCGTGAATGCAGTGGCAACTGAACCAAAATTGGATAAGGATTGGTTGGTGGGGAGATACAGCAGTTTGGAGAAGTTACTGGGTGTGACCAGTTGGATAAAACGCTTCATCCACAACTGCCGCCACCCGACTCGGAAGCAGCTTTCACCCACTACGACGCCGGAGGAGCGGCGAAGCTCGTTGTTATATTGGATCAAGATTATTCAGTCGGACTGCTTTAAGGCGGAATTATCAATCTTACGCTTAGGACGCGCGAAGTTGAAGGGAGCCGTGGCTCGGCTTAACCCTTTCATTGATTCTGATGGTTTTTTGCGGGTCGGAGGCCGCCTTCGAAGGGCTAACATTCCATATGGGAGTAGGCATCCGTTACTACTTCCGAAGCAGGGAGCTTTGGTAGAACTTATCGTGCGAGACAGACACATTCGCAACGCGCATGCAGGGTGCACTGCGTTGCTTGCAATTTTACAACGAGAATTTTGGATTTTATCGGCCCGGAGGGTTGTCCGGGGTGTTATATTTCGTTGTATACCTTGTTATAGGGTCAAGGCAGCTACGATGCAGCCACAGATGGGTGATCTACCCTCGGATAGGGTCAATCAAGCGAGGCCGTTTGATGGGGTTTCTACCGACTTTGCCGGGCCATATTATGTGAAATCGTCTACATTACGAAACGCTAAGGTTACTCGCGCTTATCTATGCGTATATGTCTGTTTATCGACAAAATCGGTTCATTTCGAGGCGGTATCCTCGTTAACTACTGAGGCATTTATTGCTTCTCTAGACCGTTTCGTGTCGCGAAGAGGTCTCCCGTCACTGATCCGGTCTGACAATGGTACAAACTATAAGGGTGCAGACAATTATTTAAAGGAAGTTGGTAAATTCCTACAAGCTAATGGAAATAGTATAAGTCAGGCTCTTGCCCAGAGGGGAATAACTTGGCTAACGAGTCCGCCAAATTGTCCCCACTGGGGAGGTATATTTGAGGCCGCGGTAAAGTCAGCCAAGACGCACCTACGGAGAATATTAGGAGAGACGGCTCTCACGTTCGAAGAGCTTGCCACTGTGTTTTGTAAGGTGGAAGCTGTTCTGAACTCACGTCCGCTCTGTCCATTGTCTTCCGACCCAAACGACCTAGAGGTCCTCACCCCAGGTCATTTCTTGATTGGGCAGCCACTCGCGGCTTTGCCAGAGTATCCGTGGACGGATGTCAATACGACACGGTTGTCGCGGTTTCAGATGTTACAACAAATGGGTCAAGACCTATGGCGTCGATGGTCTTTAGAGTATTTACACATTTTACAACAACGGGTTAAATGGACAGATCGGACGGATCCTCCACGGGAAGGGGATTTGGTTTTGTTGAAGGAAGCGAATTTGCCTTCATTGTTTTGGCGCAGGGGGCGCATTATAAAGTTAATTATGGGTCCTGATGGGACTCCTCGCGTCGCCGAAGTGCTGGTCAGAGGCTCGACTTTACAGCGGGCTATAGCGACGCTCTCCCGGCTCCCGGTGGATTAAGACTAGCGGCTGGCTTCTCCAGCCGGGACGGGTGGTTGTTGAGAATAAAACCGTCCCTGCGCGCGAGTTACTCAGCTCGGTGCAAGTACGGCAGTGTGTGACTTGGACGCCGTCGCGGATGACGTCTGCGGAACGATTCTAGGATTAGCGGCCTAATTCTTAGTGTGCCAATTATATTAAGTGGGGCGCGGATCGCCTAATTGTGTTGACTGTTGATTTGAAGTGCAAGTGATTGGCGGCGGATGCAATAGAATCCTGAAGACACCTCATCAGCTGTGAGTTCGTTCCATTTAGTTTTGGTCGACCAAGGGGGTAGGATTCGGGACGAGTTTAGGTTATTTCCAGGGTGGAATGAACTCGTCGGCTTGCGCCGCAGCATTCGCGAATTGATGGTAATCGAATTCCTATTGTTTTAATTATTATATGGGCCCAGCACGATTTAGTAGATTGGTTGGAGTCCAGCCTACCGGTATTTTTTGGCGGAAACATATACCAATGAGTTTTTTTAGAATTAATGTACGAAATTTCACATCATTGGAATTTCGGTAAAGGAAAACATCGTGTGATAACAGTGCCAACCTGCATACGGCCGTAGAACTAATTCGATGGCGTATGTGAATCCACCAACCCACACAAGAGGTAGATTTGGCCTAGTCCCCCTTAGTGGTTAGACCTACGTCCTGCAGTGGACTATTAAAAAGGCTGGTACAGTACACTACATTACATCTGACAAAATAATAGTGTATCGCTTGCTACTAGCATTATAATCTTTGCTGACCACGCATTATTGTTGAAAACAGCGAACCATTTACATTGTCCTCACTTTATCACCGTAGTAAAACTACAATACACTACATGATTTAACGCGTTCATAACTCACGTATAAAATATGATTTCATAAACTGAGATAGCTGAGCACTTCTCGGGAGAGACGAGAATTCTCGTAGTTTTCTCAGTACTTGGCTGAATTTAATTATGTACCATTTTTCTCGCGTTGTAGCGTCCTATCAGTGCTCAGTAACTATCTTGTAAGTTACTAGGTACTCGTAGCTAGTGTTTCTCGTACTTGGTTTCTAGTTATTTCTTATTTGTTGCATTTCTTTAGGTTTTCCTAGTAAGTTACTTTTGTCAATTTTTGGGTTCCGTACCTCAAAAGGAAAATAACGAAGCCCTTATAGGATTGATATTGTTGTCCGTCTGTCCGACCGTCCGTACCTTTAAGTATCTCGAGAACTCGTAAAGTTAACGAGTTGAAATTAAATATGAAATCTATAGTTTCTTACAGTTGTGAAAAAAATCAGACATCTCTGTTATCTTAGAAAAAAGTTGGAGCCATTTATGTGGTAATAAAACGCATATTTCGACACTCACAAAAATCAAAACCTACAGGGTACTTTCCGCTGATATGGAACTATGAAATTTGGCGAGAAGCGTCGTCTTAGAGTACATATATAGGAATAAATCTGAAAACTGTACATCTTTATTTAAATCAAGAAAAAAAATAGGGCCTAGATACACAAAATCTGGGTTCAATATTCAAAGTGAGTAAATCGTATCATGTAAGGTATCTGTAGAGGACAATAACTGCAGCTAATAAAATTATAATAAAACGAGCACAAAATACACCATCACTGTATTGAATGTAAAGCAGAAGTGGAGACAAGAAGGACAAAAGAAAACTAAAACATTCTACTCACGATTATTTGAACGGTCGAGCCGCTATGCGTCCGACCGGTTTCAGAGTAATTAGTACTCTTTCTTCAGGGAATACGCGCGCTCCCGACAACGGACGCCCGCGCACAAGATAAATTTCAAATAAATTTGAATAATGAATCCTCACGCTAGTTTTAATGAAGTAACATTCTACTCATTTAAAAATAGCATAAAAAAACATGAAATTTGCGGAAAAGTATTTACATTAAAATACAATAAAGAGATCGCCAACAGTATCATTTAAAAGAGCTTCAACGGCACATGCTGAAACAGATTTTTAATTATTTTAACAATGTGTAATTTCGATGTATGACGAGAAAAGTGAAAAAAAAAACCTTTTTTGTCGAAGATATAGTACAAAAGTTTCAACTACTTGCTTCCCAATTTTGTGAAATATTCTGGGTTTGTACGGAACCCTCGGTGTGCGAGCCTGACTCGTACTTGTCCGGTTTTTTTACGTAAACGTAACTCATTACTAATCACGTACGTCATTAATGACGAAAAATAATGATGTTTCGCCAAAAAAGGTATAACCGACTACAACCGCTTACATAATTTGAATAGTTCACACGGATCGATCAAGTAATTTTCGCATTATTGTTGACTAGCTTTTGCCCGCGGCTCCGCCCGCGTTGAATTTTACTTTTGTACTCCCACAGGAACCTTTTATTTTTATATACTACGGGACTAATCGCACACTAAAATTACGAGATAAATAAATACCTCCTCATCCCGACGTTTCGGCCGAGTTGCATCGAACGTGGTCACGGGTAGACTGACCGTGGTCAGTTTCAGTGGTCAGTGGTGTGACTACGGTCGATGCAACTCGGCCGAAACTTCGGGATGAGGAGGTATTTATTTATATCGTAATTTTAGCGCGCGATTAGTCCCGTAGTATGTAATAATAATGTGTTCAAATCGCGAACGTTTAAAAACAACAAAACATTTTATTTTTTCGGAATAACAGGTAGCCTTTGTCCCTTTCCAGCTCTCGAACTATATCTATGCCAAAAATCAAGTCAATCCATTGCTCCGTTGCTGCGTGAAAGAGGAACAAACCAAACTTTTCGGATTTGTAATACAAGTATGATTGATCAACTTGACGTTGACTTGAGAACCTCTTCTGTTGTTTCGTCGGTAGTAGTCAAATGGTTTTAAATTATTTTTTTTTTTGCAAAAAATGGCATGACCAACTTCAACCGTGTACAGAATTCGCGAATATCACGCACGGATCGATATAGCAATTTACATTATTATTGATTTATCAAAAATGGGTCAGCCGATTTCGATAAAATTTAAATGGGGCCAACTTTGAAGTAGGTATACTCTTTCCAATAAAAAAAGAACTTTTTAATAAAAAGTAATGCGTGGTTATACATAAAAAAATATACGCGGCGAATTGAGTACCTCCTCTCCTTCTTTACGTCGGTCAAAAAATCCCTAACACCATATACTCGTTACACATACCATATACTCGTACCTACGCCTACGTTCATAAAACTACTTTAAACTTAATAATAGCTTAACTCATAATAAATGTGTTTTCATGGATGATTTATAGTGAAGTCTAGATTATATTGCCGATAAAGAAGTGTTTATTTAATAGCACTAAGTTCATTTGAGTTTATTACAAGGTGAAATGTCAAACGAAGGAAAGTGTTAGATTTTATCATCTTTGTAGCTTAACGTTAAGCTGAAATAGCTTGGCATTATTCTTGGTCATTAACAGGGGTGGTAAGCTGAAAGTAAATCAGACATGAAGAGATCCATGTATTAATAAAATATACCGATGCCGCGATGTAGCAAAGCGGATTTGCAAGTTCAAAACTAAATGATATTGGGCAGGGCACAAAGCGTGGAGGATTGATGACTGATGCGGTCGACAAGTTCTCTAGTGGAGGCCCCGTACTGGCGAGCGCAGCGTAGGACGTCAACCCCTGAGGTGGACAGATTACCTCAACAAGCCTGCGCAGGATTGCGTTAGATGCTAGCCACTTCCAACTGGTCTTATTGGAAAACTTTACATATTAGCTTAATTAAGCGTTTCGAATCCTCATTCCTCATACGAACAGCCAGAATGTGGAACGCTTTGCCTGGGTCTGTCTTCCCGCTAAAGTACAACGAAGGTGTCTTCAAATCCCGAGTAAATAGGTATCTTCTAGGTTAGCGTGCTACACCCTAGACCGCACATCTGCTCAACATCAGGCAGTATGTAGTCAAACGCAAACCTATTCAAAACAAAAAAAAACCGCATAAGTTTGACTACGCTATAAGAAGTTAGTTTTAGCGTTTATAGCGCTCAAAGCGTAGTTTAACTAGGTGTTGGATAGCGATCACCGAAGTTAAGCAACGTTCGGCACGGTCTGTCTTCGGATGGGTGACCGCGGGTGGCATTTACTAGTGACCGCTACCGTGATGACACGATAAAAAATGTAGTTTCGGGTTGATTTAACCGTTCAGACGGCTTAAAACTCTGACACCAGGGCTAGCCACCCGGCGTATACGAACTTACTTAGCTTCAGAAAATAACGTCACGAAAGGCGGTCTTCGGTTTACTAAAGCATTTTGACAGCTCATCATCAACAACGAGCGAGAGGGAAAATTGTTACCGTACAAGAAAGACGGAGATAGCAAGTTTTATTGGCACTCAAAGCGCTTCTTGGCTCATTACTAAGGAAATCACCAGTGTCATTACGGCGGATGATCATCCATTCCAACTTCATGACCTATTTCAATATTCGGCGTAGTAAAGCCGCACGTTATACCGCCTATTAAAGTGGCGTTTGTAGCCATACCACAGTAAACCGCTTACTTGCAGTACAGTAACAAAACACCGACCAGTAAGAATCAACATCATTATCGCCCCGTGCCGACACACTGCTGGGCATAGACCCTCAGTAAAGACTCTTTCATGTGCCATTGACCAGTAAGTATAGCGTAAGATAGCGTGTTTATCAGCTTTCTATCGGATACACTTCGGAGAGTGAGCCCAAGACTGGCACAATCTGGTCCCACCTGGCCCTTTTTTCTGTAGCACGGCTAGACAGACGCGACCAAAGCGCCACTCTTTTATGATGGATATTCCCCGCGTTAGGACCAAGCGTTTCAAATCCTCATTCCTCATACTAACAGCCAGAATGTAGAACGTTTCACCTGGGTCTGTCTTCCCGCCTAGGCACAGCCCGGACACTCCGCGATTTTTCATACGCACAAACTGCTGTCTTACGCACACTAAATACTTACTCACAGACAACACACACACGCACGGTCGCTACACGTGCATTTGTGTGCGGAATGTCTATGGCTGTCAGCGATCACCACCAGGTTGCGTATTCAATTTGCAAAAACGAATATAAATCTAGTGCTTATAAAAGTATAACAATTACTCAATTTTTGACTGCCTCGGTGGCTCAGTGGTTAGTGACCCTGACTTCTGGATCAAAGAGGCGTGGGTTCGATTCCCACCAGGGTAAGCATTTTTGTGATGAACATAGGTGTTTGCTCTGTGTCTGGGTGTTATTTAGGTACTATCTATATAAGTATGTATTTAAAATATGTATATGTAGTATATCAGTCTCTGGCAGCCATACCACAAGCTCTGCTTAGTTTGGGTCAGAGACCGTGTGTGAGATGTCCCCCAATATTTATTATTTATAATTTGGAAGCATTTTAGCAATAAGTAACCGATCTACTTTATTTGAAAGAAAAAATGAAGAAAAAGTTACCAAATAATTTAAAAAAAGTTTCTTTTACTTATCTATCTATATATATATATATATATTGTAAATGTGATAAATAATAATAACATTTGGTAATATAATAAGATGTTAAGTTAAGTATCTATCTAAATTTTGTTATTAATCACTTTTGTTTATATTTTGGCAACTTTAGAAAATGATTAAGTGTCTGTAGTAGATTGATTTAATAGTGTTATATAATATCTAAGATTTCGATTAAGTAGATTTTTTTCTTTTTCTGTTTTTCAAAATTAATTATTATTTGTATATTACAAAATTGTTTTAAAAATTTAGTAAAAACACGATTTGTTTTGACATAATGTTTAAAATTGTTACTTTAGAGAAGCCATTGGCTCCTGAAACACAGTCTTAGACTAGTTCAGGAGTCTATGGATCATCTGTTACTGTATATTAACATAATTATGTGTCAAAAATAAATAAATGATTGATTGATTGATTGATTGATTGATATAAAAATGAAACCCGTTTTCCGTTGTCACGACATAACATGAAAACGGCTTGACCGATTTGGCTTATTTTTTTTTTGTAGTTTTCTAATACTCTGTACAAGGTTCTTACGGAAAGCGAAACGAAGTTCGCCGGGTCCGCTAGTCCTTAGATAAAAATTAAAATGTATTGTTTTGTTACGTATTATTGAAATTCAACCATACACAGTACAATTCCTCCCTATTGTCACAGTCTAGGATTTTTTTATTACAAAATTAACCGGCCAGTGCAGTCCGCGCGCAGAGTACACGATCGGTCCGTGAAACGCGCGGTGGAAGTGAGGAAGACTCAATCGTGTGGGGGGTAACGAGTGACCATTCGATACGTAGTATTATTATCCTTTGGCCTAGGTAAGCGTACCTACTACCCTAGACTGCATATCTGCTTAACATCAGGCAGTATGTAGTCAAACGCAAACCTTTAAAACGAATGAAACTTCTTTACGGCTGTGAAGTTAGCTATATACATTCTGCGAAAAACCCAACCCTGACTGGAGCTCACTTAACAACTTTTTTTATTTTATTTTATTTTATTGGCACACAAAACAAAATACAGTTACAAAAAATATAAAATTAATATTACATAAGTTCAGATCTAAACTATATTTCTAAATATGTGTACACAACATGATTACACTTATAAAAGCAGAAATTTATACAAAATTAAATTTAAATTAACTTAAGTATCTAAATAACATCCTGTGAAATAAATTATTTGTATTACTTGTCACTGTTATCATATGCCGTGAAAACAATATTTCTGACGTTTCTTTTGAATTTACTTAGCTTTTGATCAAACACGTCAATAGACGCGTGATGTTTTTTCAAGATCTCATTGTATTGGCGACACATTCTTACTATAGGATTATAGAACGAGGTATTATTTTTATATACTTGTAGTATAAACGTTTTGGAAAAGCTATCGCGAGTTCTAGGTTTAGTGTTTATGTTTATATTTGAAAGAAGTGAAGGAGAATCGATCTGAGAATGTAATATTTTGAATAAGCAAACTAACAACAACTACGGTAATACCTACGTTAATTTGCTCTTATGCAAAGTCTATCTGGGAAAGTTGGGTTGCCCGGAGTCTCTCTGTGAGATGGAACCGAAAATCTCTCAGATCTCCATCTGTAGGAAAAAACAAAGTTGCTTACGTAGCATAGAGGATTAGAAAGTTTAAAAAGTAGTGGGCAGGGTATATTAGGGTATATATGTGTGAAAAATAATTACAGTCTCTGTTGACTGTAATTTTTTTTCACAAAAAATGGCACCACTTACTTCCACCGTGTACAGAATTCATTTGTTGATTTATTACAAACGGCTCAACAAATTTCGATTAAATTTAAATGGGACTACTAAACTTCTAGAGAATATCCTTCTGAAATGAAAAAGATTTTTTATATCGACTTATAATTGGTAAAATACATACAGGCGAGCATAGAACCTCCTCCTTTTTGAAAGTTGGTAAATACAACTAACGACAAATCTTACGTCTAAATATAGGTATATGTGACTGTATAATACTGTTCTGACACAGAGGCGGGACATCACGACGCTCAGCAGTGAGCAAACGACCTGAGGAGGAGGAGTGACTGTATAATATAGGTACATAATTACGTGGTTCTCGTAAAGTACCAGATAGTTTGAAGATATAGCGATAATGTATACTGTATCTTGATCACACTTGGCTAATTTACTCTCTGTTTGTTCTGTGGTCTCTGTATGTCGTCTTTATGTAGTATTCTGTATTTACAAGCATTTATAGTTCCGACGGGGAATCAAGTAATGTTGCCACAGTGGGCTTTGTAAAATTAACAACCTTCGTTTGCCACAACGTTGCCACAACTACTGATATTTTAATAAGAATAAAACAAGGGAGTATTAAATTTTCGCTGTAAGTGCATTTTACTCTTACACTTTTTTTTTTTTTTTTTTTATTTCGAATAGGTTTGCGTTTGACTACACACTGCCTGATGTTAAGCAGATGTGCGGTCTAGGATGTAGCACGCTTACCTAGAAGATAAATAATACTACGGGAATAATCGCGCACTGAAAATACTGATAAATCACTGTACTGTACCAGCCTTTTTAATAGTCCACTGCAGGACGTAGGCCTACCCACGAAGGGTGATTGGGCCATATCCACCACGCTGGCCCAGTGCGGGTTGGTGGATTCACATACGCCATCGAATTTCTTCTACGGACGTATGCAGGTTGCCTCACGATGTTTTCCTTCACCGAAAAGCCAATGGTGTGAAATTCCGTACATAAGTTCCAAAGAAACTCATTGGTACGGGATCGGGATTTGAACCCACGACCTCACGATTGCAGGTCGGGTGTTACTACCACTAGACCACCACGGCTTCTGATAAATCACTACATAGTATAAAACAAAGTCGCTACTCTATCTGCCTGTCCCTATGTATGCATATATCTTTTAAACTACGCAACGGATTTTGATGCGTTTTTTTAAATAGATACAGTGATGAAGAGGAAGGTTTATATTTTATGTATAATCGTATTCTTATTGTATCGTTTTATTGTAAACTGATTTAAATTCATTGATTGTATAATTATGATTTTGTGAGATAGATGTAAATGTATTGTACTCGTTTTTATCTCAATAAAATAATTTGAATTTGAATTTGAATTTGAATTTGAATACACCTGGGCGAAGCCGGGACGGGTCGCTAATACATTAAGAAAAAGTCCTTGAAAATCTTACACATATCAAAGTTGCACAGTCTGCATTAATGATAACTACCGATAGATTTGCGTAAAAATATATAAGTGGTGTATAATATAGAGAAAATGTAACACGATATATAGCTACATCATTTAAAAACTTGTGTTTATGGGCTTTTCAAAAATATTTCACAAAAAACATTTTCTTGTAAAATGGGGCCAAGACAAGACTACAATTTGTACTATCTATAAGTATTATTATTATATACTACGGGACTAATGGCGCACTAAAATTACGAGATAAATAAATACCTCCTCATCCCGACGTTTCAGCCGAGTTACATCGACCGTGGTCACGGGTAGACTGGAATGTGGAACAGCTGGTACCGCCAATTCAATTTGAACTTGAAAAATTGTCACTACGACACACAACACTGACGGTATCTAACAATGTCCTTCTACCTACACTACACGATTTGCATTTGTTGACAACAGGATTCCACGACGCCGATAACTTAAATCCATCCTCCCGGTTGAAATTCTGATGTTTTTTAGATTTCCACCGCTTCACGATCTATAAGTAATCAAATCTCATGTAAAGCCAAGCTTCTAACTCACTTATTTCACAAACTTGACACCTTAGTCGATATATGTGTGTCTCGACAAGCACTTGACAACTTACTCTTAATGTAATAGACTCAGAATAACACCCAGTTTTACGAGATGTAACGAGTACTGTGGTTAGATTTATGTATTATTATACTAGCCTCCATACTTTTTGAGGACGTTTCGATAGCTTAATAATTGTTTGTTAATCAACTAGTGATGAAGCCGTGGTGGCCTAGAGGTAGTGACATCCGCCTTGCAATCGTGAGGTCGTGGGTTCAATTCCCGGTCCCGTACCAATGAGTTCTTTGGAATTTATGTACGGAATTTCACACTACTGGCTTTTCGGTGAAAGAAAACATCGTGAGGCAATCTTTATACGTCCGTAGAAGAAATTCGATGGCGTATGCGAATCTACCAACCCGCACTGGGCCAGCGTGGTGGATATGGCCCAATCACTCTTCGTGGATAGGCCTACGCCCTACAGTGGACTATTAAAAAAGGCTGATACAGTACAGTACAACTAGTGATGATAAAATGTAACATTTCAAGTATTATTTTATTGCAAGTATAATTAATCATAGGTAACTATATAAATGACTGCTCTTAAAGTTAATTATAATGAAAGCAGCGAACAAATGAAACTAACGTAAATCGCAAGTTTAGTCAGCTAGAACAATACATTTAATTAAGGTGTTAAATTGTATCCTCCAGACAAGGTGAATGTGACCTCAAAGCTAAGTACTGCCTCAGTGGCCCAGTGGTTAGTGACCCTGACTACTGGCCCAAAGAGGTGTGAGTTCGGTTCTCGCCCAAGGCAAGCATTTATGTTATGAACATTATTTGTGTCTGCTCTAAATCTGGATGTTAATATCTGTTTAAATATGTATTTGAAAACGTGTACTTGTATACTGTATAATTATCATTCTCTGGTTTCATCACAAGCTTTGCTTAGTTTGGGGTCGTAGTCTGTATGTCATGAAATAGGCATAACTAAAATAAACTATGACGATGACTAAAAAAATATAATAATTAGTCCTTCAGACAGATTATCAAAAAATATTAGACACGTTTTTTTTTCTTTGGTCAATTAAACAAAAATTGACGAAGATATAGCCGGTTAACGTTCCACGTGTCGTTACAAGTCACATACAAATGTATAGACTTCTGTCAGAGAAGTGACGTCATGTCCCCCACTCCCAAACTTTCACAAGGTATATCTTTGTCATTTGTTGTTTGATTGGCAAAAGAAAAAATACGTGTCCAATATTTTTTGACGATCTAACTCAAGGACTAACTATAATAATGTTGTTTTTTTTTACCCAGAAATCATGCCTATTGTTTGGATATTAATTTTTGTACAAGGTACATGTACCTACTGCTAAGCAAAAAAAATCATTTCGTTTAGATCAATATTATTTTGACTTATAAACGATTAGCAAGGCACTGCAAGGCACATGGAAAACGAATGGCCGATGGGGCCACAAAGTTCTCGAATGGAGACCACGTACTGTCAAACGGCAACAAATACTGTTGATGATGCTATTGCAGATATTTCTATTATAGTATTTCTGACATTTTTTTTTTGTAACATTGCATTTTTATGTAATGTACCGAATTTTAGTTAATTTATTGTAATATCGTGCCTAATAATTCAATTCAATTGAGTACATAATTAATAATTGTTATTTTGACGATTCGTAGGGTGTTGCTCATCGTATATTTTTGTATACCAATGTATGTAATTATCCTTACTGAAAATAAATAATTATCTATCTAATAAAAATACAAGAATTGCTTGCTAAATATGGTTTACGGAAAGCTTAGCCGTTATAATTATTTTTTGCCAAAAATGGTACAACCGACTCCCATTGTGTACAAAATTTGAATAGTCCGCTCGAGTTAATGTATATAATTTTTTGATTATTGTTGATTTTTCAAAAACAGTCTATTTCGATAACATTTAAATGGGACCACTTCTGATTTATTGATCTAATAAACAAAAAATCGGTTCTTAACTGTCGGAGTAATCGCGTAATATACATAGGTAGAATAAAAAACCGGTCAAGTGCGGGTCAGGGTCACACACCGAGGGCTCCGTACAAATCCCGGGAATTCCACAAAATTGTTGATTGAAAATAATCATCAAACAAAGTTTTTTTTTTACTTTTCTCATCATATTGTACATCGAAAATTACACATTGTAAATCTGTTTTAGCATGTGCTAATGAAGCTCTTTCATATGATACCCCACATGATACGATATACTTACTTTGAATTTTGGGCTTATATTTTTTGTATTAAGGCCCTATTTTTTGTAATTTAATTTAAAATGCACAGTTTCAGATTTATTCCTATATAAGAACTTTAAGACGATGCGTCTTGCCAAAGTTCATAATTCTAGGTCAACTGGAAGTAACCTGTAGGTTTTGATTCCCTTGTAAGTGTCAAAATTTGCAGTTTTAAAAGGCTCTAACTTTTTTCTGTGGTAACTGAGAAGTTTAATTTTATCACAACCACAGCCCGGACACTCCGCGTTTCTTCATACAAAATCTGCTGTCTTACGCACACAACACTATATTTATTCACAGACACTACACATACGCACGAACGCTACACGGGTATTTTCAGCGGCTTGTGCAGCCCGCGCGCAGAGTAGTAAATCGTGTCCTGACGCGGGGTGGAAGTGAGGAAGACTCAAACGGGTGGGGGGTCACGAGTGGCCGTTCTATACGTAGTATTATTATATCTTCTTTGTCACAACTATAAGACACCATAGATATACGTAAATGGTTTAAATTTCAACTCGTTAACTTACGCGTTCTTGAGATAAGAGGTCTTGACATACGGACAGCCGGACAGACGGACAAAAAAGTGATCCTTTAAGGGTTCCTTGTTTTCCTTTTGAGGTACGGAACCCTAAAAACAACATAATACACACCTACAGTCGAATTAAAAACCTCCTATTTTGAAATCGGTTAAAAAGCACTCATGACTGTAACTTAATTTTCCAAGTTTTAAATTAAACTAAACAATCAGGTAATGTAAACCTACTGAGTAATGTAAGAACACCGTAAGGCCAGTTAACTTTACTTTTTGCGAATAATTCTTGAATCCCACGAGCGGCGAATGTATGTTAATCCCCTTTTTGGCCCGTGTAATGAATGTGCAGAACTTCTGGCAAAGTTAAAGCGTCCGGAACAGAGTGTTTCCATTAATTTCTTGTTTTTACAAAAAGGTTTACTACACCTGCAGTTGTAAGCGTTGATTAAAACGAGAACTGGTTTTAAATGTTGATGATACTTGGCGCGTGTAGCAGTTTCAGTATTTCAGCGAGAACTAGATGGAGAAAATTTATATTCTAGTTACTGGTCTACTGGATTTATTTTTGGTTTTGTTTGGCCTAGAACATAACACAACCAAGGAATTTGTAAGCTTTATATGGCGTGTCTGGCTAGAGAGCTGATAATTTGTAGAATAACATTGTTCTCATCATTATTATCAATAAATCAATAGTCTTTGTTATTTTGTCTAAAGTTGATTTTTTTCTGTCCTTTAGGTGTTTCATTGCGATTTCAGAGCAAAGCAACACTTCGTGTACACTTAGGGTACCTTATTTTATGCTTTATTTGTTTAAAATAATCGGTCATAGTCAATCCATCCGTCAGCCATAGGATGTCCATTGCTTGACATAGGCCTCCTTCATATATATCAAAACCCATATCAGTTATAAGCTTAAAAATTCCAAATAGTCACAGAAAATAACATAAGAAACAAAAGCAAGACTTATTTCTCCTCCCCTATCTTTTCTGATAACTGTACAATCCAACAAAACGTGTAATTTACCTTACACCTGAATAGCCGTTACATTGCCTATTTGAACTCTGTATGTATCCAGAATAAACAATATTTGCATTATCGCCATACGGGCGACGTGACAATACCTTACGCAGCGCGTGACACTTTGTACATAAGTTAATTTAAAACACAGACACATAATCTCAAACACTACAATATTATAAACGTATTTCATTGCAATGATCGCTTAAATCAAATTTCATAATTCTCTTATCCATCGGACATAGGACATTATGCCTCTCTTTTCTGACTGCCTCGGTGGCTCAGTGGTTAGTGACCCTAACTTCTGGTTCAAAGAGGCGTGAGTTCGAGTCCCACCCAGGGCAAATATTTATGTGAGGAACATAGGTGTCTGCTCTGTGTCTGGGTGTTATTAAGTTACTATCTATATGTATGTATTTAAAAATATGTATATGTATATCAGTCTCTGGCAGCCATAGCACAAGCTTTGCTTAGTTTGGGGTCAGAGATCGTGTGTAAGATGTCCCCATATATTATTATTGTTATATACATCTCTCGGGTCAGGCCCAGATCTTTGATGGGCATCAGTGGAGCCGAAGCCAACACTGAGAAGCCCCTTTTAATACATCATTTAGCTATATAGTTGAGATGATGGTACAACGAAACCTGTTGTGCGGAATGAATTATAATGGGCTATTGTAGTGAACTTCTGAATGATTTACATAACCGGTCTATGGAATGAGGTGCGTCACCCGCCAAGTAATGCCTCATTTCAAAATATTTTATTTTACTTTTTATTATTTCTTTCTATGGCTCTCCAAAAAGTTAAAAATCAAAAGCTTAAAACTTACAAAATAGTCACAAAACAATAGTGTGCGTGAGAAAAATATGCTAAACTCTATTCCTCCCCTATATTTTCTGATAAATTTACAATCATATAGAATGTGTATTTCACCCTTACCCCGTAGTTGCCGTAGCATTTCCTATTTGAACTATGTATCCAGAATAAACAATGCTTGCATTATCTCCGTACGGGTGACGTGACAATACCGTACGCAGCGCGTGACAGCGAGCGCGATACGCGTGACACGTACGATCAACATGACAAGTCAATATTGGAATATAGGGCATCAAAATACCGATCATTTACGATGCACGTAAATATTTAACTATTCCGATACTAAAATGTTTCTAAACTATAGTAAAATGTTACAATGTGTAATAAAATAGGTTGGATAGATATCACCTAATTTTGTTACGGTAAGCAGTGGTATAAAATAAAACAAACTTGAAGAAATCGAACGTCCATGACTAAAATAGATATTAAAATTGAAATCGGACGCTCAAGACTAAAATAGATATTAAAATTTGTCATTTACACAATTTTTTCGAACAGGAATCGAACTCAGAATTAACTAGGTCAAAACTATCGTCATAGAATGGTCAATAATGGTATTATATCAGAAACGTGTCATGACCGTACAATAAGCACTTCTCATTTTTCACTTCTTTTTGATGTGATAACGTCATGTTGACTGCCTCGGTGGCTCAGTGGTTAGTGACCCTAACTTCTGGGTCAAATAGGCGTGGGTTCGATCCCCACTCAGGGCAAATATTTATGTGATGAACATAAGTGTTTGCTCTGTGTCTGGGTGTTATTTAGTAACTATCTATATAAGTATGTATTTATAAATAAGTATATGTAGTACATCAGTCTCTGGCAGCCATATCACAAGCTTTGCTTAGTTTGGGGTCAGAGGCCGTGTGTAAAATGTCCCAAAATATTTATTATATAAGTCGATAAATGCCGGTTGCACGCACGAAGAAATGTCACGTTTTACCAGACCGATCTTGCAAGCAAAACCGCAGAACAAGTAATGGCACGATCGGCCTTTTTCTGAGCGTTTTTGTTTCAGTTGTTGATTCAACAATGTTCTTTATTACGTTTAATAGCGTCCGTAAACCGACTTCACAGACAACCAATTTTTTATCTCTCATGAGCACGACTCAAAGAGATTTAAATAGCTTACATCAGTATTTATCGTATAAAAATCAACCTATTTCTAGCTGAATCTGTAACAATATCTACAAATAACACTAACAGTACGCAATAGTGCGTGCCACTACGTTTCGAGAACGTGACAGGCGTGACACTGCGTACACTCGGCGTAATATTCTTATGTATATGAGTCTCATCCACAAACACGGACCGCCTTCTTTGGGCTACGACGGGAGCATACTAATCTACGGATAAGAGCCTGCATCTTGGAGAGATTTTACTGTAATGTTGTGAAAGTTGTTGGGCCTTACAATGTTGCGAGGGAAATAAAAGGAAGAAATTGGGTCGGAAGTTCTGGGCTTGAAAAGTCGTTAATGAAATTTTAAGTGCCTTTCACTAGTTCAAAGTTTGATTGTGCTTGAGTTAAGGTAGCTAATTTGAAATTTACATCAAGAAACGTTTTTTTTAAGTCAGATTGAGACCAAAGGTATGTTGGTACTGGCTGGGTAGCTAGACTATAATCCAACCTGTTAGATTGACTGAGGAGGACTGAAACAGGTACGGGCGGCAGACCCCCGCCGCCCATACCTGTCTCAGTCCCCGCGCAGGCGAGGACTGAATTAAGCGGTCAAACTAGTAGCTAGCGTTAGTTGAAAAGTTTTTAATCCATCTGAAAACGTTGGCAAATCGGAGGAAACCTCGTCAAGCTCACAATTTAACGTGTTATCCAACCCATGGTAGTAACCAATCGGTATATTTGCCTATTTGACTGAGCGAATGAAGTGCACTTACTTCGTCTCAGTTTTGACTTGCCAATTTTGCTTACAAATCGCAACAAACAACAAAAAATCAACGATTCTTGACAAAACTTGGTACACAGCAGGCTTTTTAATTTTAATGATTTTTTTAAGTTTTCGTTGATTGTTGATTTGGGGTATCAGCTCTCTTTTATTCACTCTTGACTTGAAGATCTTCAATGAAGATATCGAAATTGTAATTGTCTGGAAACAACGACTGAGGCAAGGTATTCTAATCCCTGGCGGTCCGCATTATTATTATTTGCGGGTATGAAATTATAACTTAAGAGCGAGTCAAGGTATAGACTTAGGTATAAAGATTCAGTTAACCAGGTTAGAGGTCTACTGTTTGTAGAAGTACCACTTATATTACTAGTATAATTCAACGTTCAACTTACCTATCTAGTTAACTCGCTAGAAGTTTTAGTATGTACGTTTGCTCTCTACTTGCTCTATTTCGTTTTCCATTACAAACAAAACACTTAGAACTACGAAAAAGCACTGCTGTCGACACAGTCTTTTTTCTACGACCCAGCTACGCAATGGCACCGAATAAATCAAACTTCATGTTAAAAAAAAACGAGTAACGTTGGCACCAAACATTCTTATTTCTTGCCAACTCGCTGAAAATAGTGCCACCGTGGCCCCATGTTGGGCGCCATACAGACCAGACTCTACATCAGGTTCAGGGAGCGAATAACCGAAAATATAAGGTTTATAACGGTTAAAGTTATGATATCCCCTTTTTATTTAATTATTTGGACATTTTATTATGTACACGTAAATCAGAATTTCTTTATTGTAATAAACTGGACATACAAGGTTTTAACAACTAAAAGGTCCACGAACGTGTAGAGTTAAATATCTAAAAATAACAGTACAGTGTTTACAGTACATTAGTTACTGCCAACCAAGTTTAATTGACAAAATATACAACGTTGCATAAGAAGCGTACTCCATTTTTCGGCTAATAATAAATTATGGAATCTTTAATTACGATACTGATAAATGTAGCCATAGCGTATCCGAAAATAAACCGATATCAATCTATACCAAGGATGAAACAAGGAGTGTATCCATGGTCTATCCACAAAAAACTACTTTTATAAAAATGACAGATTGTATCAGGGCTTTCTGCTTGCCATGTACTAAGTCAAGCGAGGTTATACCCAAAATTAAAAACTAAAAGATCATTATGACCAACTTTTACTATGGTACGAACCAAGAAGTCGACAAAAAAATCAGCTGTTTATACGAAATTGCAACTCGGAATCGACAAAATGTATGAAACAGCTGTTCTTTTTTATCTAATTCCGGGTTGGCTCCATAATAATCGTTGTTTATAATTATGGCGCAAATCACCTCATTTCGGCTTAGTACACCAGTTCTGGATAGCCCTATAGTATATACATAGATATCATTATCATCCAAGAACCGTTAATCATTAACGGAAAATCATTATTATTTTAATACCGCTACAAAATAATGATTTTCGGTTCTCAGTTTTCGGTCCCGGTACCATACCGGTAGTTTATGCCAGTCTTATTGCTTTTGCCTTAACCGCTTTCAGTCTTTGACAGGTCCATATATTTATTCGGCTGACAGTACACCATGTCGCCGGAAAAGAGGAAATGCGAACGGATATCGATTCTGTGCTTCGGCTATTCGATACATCGAAACGTCATAGAAACTACGCATTTGTTGGATAGCAAATATGAATGTTTATCGTATGCAAATATTATCTCGATGTCATCTATATGCTACGCGCACGGAATACTCATGCATTGATTCTGAAATAGTGATAAGTCAATGTTAATTTTTAGGGTTCCATACCTCAAAAAGAAAAAACGGAACCCTTATAGGATCACTTTGCTGTCCGTCTGTCCGTCTGTGCGTCTGTCCGTCTGTGTGTATGTCATGACTCTTTATCTCGAGAACGCGTAAAGATATCGGGTTGAAATTTAAACTGTATACGTATATCAATGAACTCTTGCTGTTGTGTAAAAGAAAAACTGCTCAGTTGTTGTTTAAAAAAGTTAGAGTCATTTATGTCGTAAAAAACCGCATATTTCGACACTCCCAAAAATCAAAACCTACAGGGTACTTCCCGTTGACATAGAACTATGAAATTTAGCGAGAAACATTGTCTCAGAGTATACATATAAGAATAAATCTGGAAACTGTAAATTTTTTGAAATCACAAAAAATAGGGCCTCAAAATTGACAAAATATGGGTTGAAAATTCAAAGTGAGTAAATCATATCCCGTGAGGTATCATAAAAAGAACTTAATTAACACATGACAAAACAGGTTTTTCATTATTTTAAAAATGTGTAATTTTCGACGTATGCCAAGAAAAGTGAAAAAAAATCTTTTTTGTCGATGGTTATAGTATGGAAATTTTAACAACTTACTTCCCAATTTTATGAATTTTTCTGGATTTGTACGGAACCCTCGATGTGCGAGCCTGACTTGTCCGGCTTTTTTCTACAAATTTAATGTGAAAATAAATCTATCAAAGGACTGCTTTAGTGTTTTTTTAGTAAACTGAATTTTTATTCTCAATGTAAACAATGTTTTTGCTCTGAAACTTCGATAACAAACATCTTCAAAGGCTCTTGCTTTGAAGATATTTTTATTGTATTTGAAAATATTTAGATACTTAATTTTCAAACTCAACTTAATGAATAAAGTCTAACTTAATGAGTGAAGTTTTTTTTCATGTACTTTATTTGCCGCATCGCAATTTATCTATAGGGAGAATCAATCTTCTTGGCGGCTGTGATATTAGCTCCAAGCTACGGATAACCCGATCCTGTCTGTAGCTCACTTAACAGCTGCGCGAGGATTGGGTTACCCGCAGTGTGGCTAACATCACAGCTTCCAAGATGTATTCGGCCTACACTTGAGAGTGTTCGCGATGTGCCGAATACCACAAATCTCGGGAGATAACCAAACCATGCGTAACGCCAATATTTACAGATTTATTACTCACAAAGCACTACAAATACAGCCTTGGCCAAAAGTATTAGCCACCTTTAAAAAATCAAAATGCATGTTTACTACTTAACCAATAACTGAGTAATTTTAAATGACTTACCGGGGTCATACATAACTTCTTAAGGCCCACACGGTCAGTTAAACTGATCAGTTTTTCGCGTCACTCCAACTGGGAGCTCATTCAGTTAATGAAAAGGTGGGAATTGGTGGTTCCATATTTGAAGACAGTGGAGCCATGATATTTCTTCGATAACTTGTGTTAAGTGTTTGAATTTTTCATGAGAAATTATTGGAATTAAAGTTGTTTGAAATTTGATTTTCCACAACTTTAATTCCTATCAACTTTTTCTAGGATCGATATTTTTTAATCAGCCGGTGATGCCATGATGTTTCTTCGATAACTTGTGTTTTTTCAATTTTTCATGAGAAATTATCGGAACCCATGTTGTTTGATATTTGATTTCATATAACTATGATTCCTATCAACTTTTTCCAGGATCGATATTTTTTTGATAAGACAGTGGTGTCATTTTATTTCTTCTATAACTTGTGTTATTTCAATCTTTCATGAGAAATTATCGGAACCAAAGTTGGTTGAAACTCGATTTTCACAACTGTGATTTTTATCAACTTTTTCTAGGATCGATATTTTTTTAATAAGCCGGTGGTGCCATGATGTTTCTTCGATAACTTGTTTTATTTCATTTTTTCATGAGAAATTACTGGAACCAAAGTTGTTTGAAATTTGATTTCCTACAACTTTGATTCCCATCAACTTTTTCCAGGATCGATATTATTTTTAATAAGTTAGTGGTTCCATTTTGTTTCTTCCATAACTTGTTATTTCAATTTTTCATGAGCAATTATCGAAGCCGAAGTTGTTTGAAATTTGATTTCCTACAACTTTGATTCTCATTAACTTTTTCTAGGATCGATATTTTTTTTAATAAGCCATGGTGGTGCCATGATGTTTCTTCGATAACTTGTGATTTTTCAATTTTTCATGAGAAATTATTGGAACCAAAGTTGTTTGAAATTTGATTTCCTACAACTTTGATTCCTATCAACTTTTTCCAGGATCGATATGTTTTTTAATAAGTTAGTGGTTCTATTTTGTTTCTACCATAACTTGTTATTTCAATTTTTCATGAAAAATTATCGAAGCCAAAGTTGCTTGAAATTTGATTTCCTACAACTTTGATTCTCATCAACTTTTTCCAGGATCGATATTTTTTTAATAAGTTAATGGTTCCATTTTGTTTCTTCTATACTTGTATTATTTCAATATTTGATGAGAAATTATCGGAACCAAAAATAACTAAAACAGAATACGGCTAAAACTCACGTTATAATTATACGGTCGATCCGCAAGGAATCCAACCAGTTTCAGAGTATTTAGAACTCCATCCTCAGGGAATACGCGCACCCCCGTCGACCGGCGAGCGCACACGCGACCGTATAATTATAACGTGAGTTTTAGCCGTATTCTGTTTTAGTTATGATGAATACTCACGGTAGTTTTAATGAAGTGGAACCAAAAATGTTTAAAATTTGATTTCCTACAACTTTGATTCTCATCAACTTTTTCTAAGATCGATATTTTTTTTTAAAAGGCAGTGCCATTTTGCTTCTTCCATAACTTGTGTTATTTCAATTTTTCATGAGAAATTTTAGAAAACAAAAATGTTCGAAATTTGATTTCCTACAACTTTGATTCCCATCAAATTTTTCTAGGATCGATTTTTTTTTTGATAAGACTGTGGTGCCATATTGTTTACAATGCATACACTGTCTTATTCGAAAAATATAGATCCTACAAAAGTTGATGTGAATTAAAGTTGTAGTAAATCAAATTCCAAACAACTTTGGTTCAGATATTTTTTTTATAAAAAATTGAAATTACGTGAGTTACTGAAGATTTAGTTAATCATCGAAGTAGTACAAACATGCAAACCATCGCAGTACCTATCGGCAATAGTTGACTACATTAGGACCCCGCCGCAATTATTTGATGAACTGATGATCATTTCATCATGTGTGCCCAGCTCCTGGTAGTGGTTTATACATGGAGCCACCAATTCCCACCTTTTAATTTACTGAATGAGCCCCAATCGGAGTGACGCGAAAAACTGATCAGTTGAACTGACCGTGTATGCTCACCTTTAGAATATCAAGCGGCTCTTTGTTAAGGTCTCAACACCTGGTGACCGAAAACAAAGCATTCGGTTTTTATCGGTTCTTATCAGTCAATGTTTGGTCACTTGTGTTCTGGACTCTAACAAGTAAACAAGCTTTCATTTCTGTTGATGTGATTCAATTGACACCTAATTTTGTTAAAAATGCCAAAAAAGAGTGAAATTAGTTTAGAAGATATAGCGAAAATACAGGGTGCCTAATACTTTTGGCCAAGGCTGTAACTTAATAATTTTGTTGTGCGCTCCATACAGGCACCTACTTTAGCAAAATTAAATGTATTTTGCAATGTATGAGTAGTTGCTATATTTAAGTATATTTTGCGTCAGTTACAGATATCTAAAGCTAAAAATGATTCGTTTCCTCCTTCATGATGCGAACCGCCAGAAACTGGAATGCCCTATCTGCGTCACTGTTTCCTGACAATTACAATCTGGATATACAGGGTTATTTCTATTCAATTAGCATCTTTTTAAACTATATATAACGGGACTAAACTCACGTGTAGGGATAGTCGTAACGACTATAGTTTCGGTCCCATTCGGCGACCTTTCTCAAGTTGGCGAGTGCTAGCACGCGGAGCCGTTTCGCAATGCACTGCGGGCTGCGGCGCGTAGCGCTCGCGATGACAGCGGTTGCGGTGGTGGGGCGGGGGCGGGTAGAGAGGATTGTTGTGTCGGCGCGCACTGAAGATCCTCTTCGTCGGTATCCTGGTATACGTCGGGGATACTCCAGCACACTGAGCTCACTATGTCTCCACCAGTTCCACGGTTAAGTTTCTTGGTTCCTTGAAGACACGGTTTCCACGTCGGTGGCAGTATCCATCCCCCGTCTCTATTGAAGTTAGGGCGTCTGCTAATCTCGATAGCCTCCCTAACTTTACGGGGTACGAAAAACTTCTCTCGCGCTAGCACCTTCGCTCTGTCAAATCTGATGAAGTGCTGCGCATCGGAATCGAGAGTGTGTTCTACCACCGCGGAACCGTTCCTATCCAAGTTCTTCATTGAACGTATATGCTCCATGAGCCTGGTAGAAACATTTCTTCTTGTCTCTCCGACGTAACACTTCCCGCAATCGCACGGGATCATGTAGACACCGGGGACACCCAAGGGGTCTCTATCCTTAGGAGAACGTAGCAATTGTCTTAGTTGTCCCGGAGGACGGAAGATGGTTTTAATGCTATACCTTCGGCGTAATAAATTTCCAATTCTGTCCGTCACTCCTTTAATATATGGCAAATAAGTTGCTACTCTCTCAACCGATGACGGACGTGTCCTCGGAGAAGCGTTTGCCAACCGCCAGCTCTGTTTCCACTTGTAACCATTACTGCTCAGCACACTTTTAATATGTTCGAGCTCAGTATCCAGGTATTCAAAATTACACAATTTTAGTGCTCTATTTATCAGTGTCCGTGGTACCGAGGTCAAGTGCGCTGGATGGTGGTGCGAATCTGCGCTCAGGTATCCGTGTGTGTTGGTTTACGGTATACCGTGTGGGAAAGTCGGCCGTTAGAGTCTCGTTTCACCAACACATCTAGAAAGGGTAGAGCTCCGTTGCGTTCACGTTCTACCGTTACAGTAATGTTCGCATGTACATTGTTCAGATGCGACAGTAGCGGATCTATTCCGTCTTTCTGGACTATGGCAAACACATCGTCCACATAACGCCACCAGTGTCTCGGTTTATATGAAGTGGTTAACAAGGCAGCTTCTTCAAACCACTCCATAAAGATGTTCGCTGCCACTGGAGCCAAAGGAGAACCCATCGCAACTCCGTCAATCTGTAGAAAGTAGTCCCCCTTCCATACCAAGTATCCACTTGACAGAACGAATCTTATTAAAACCAGGTACTCGATAGGTATGTCGACATGCTGTAATAAACCAGCTATTATGTCTATTGTATCCTCTATCGGTACATTCGTAAACAAAGACACGACGTCAAAACTAACCATCTCCTCACCCTCATCCAGTCGTACTCCTTCAAGCATCTGAACAAAATGTGACGAATCTTTCACATAACTAGTTGTCTTAGCATCCTTTTAGGGGCATATTCTGTACATCAAAAATAACAACACAACATAATTATCACCACATAATTATAAAGCAAAGTCGTTATTTCTGTGTGTCTGTCTGCCCAACTGTGTATTCGCTTATATCTTTCACACTACACAACAAATTCGAATGCGGTTTTCACTATCATTTAGAGTGTAAATAAAAGATTTACAGCTATAAATAACCATCATACCTGGACGAAAAGAAATAACCTTCTGTTTCTCTTAATCTAGTTACCAGTGGCGTAACTACAGCATCTGAGGCCTTTGACAAATTTTATAGATGGGGCCCCCTCCGTCCTCCAAATTGTCGTGCTTGTGCTTTAATTTTAATAAAGCACTTAAGTAATAAAAATTACCCAACACTTTTAATAGTATTGTGTGTATTTAAGTTAAATATCTAGCAAATTTTATTTTGTTATGCTTCAAGCAGGGAACACAAAGACTTTCGAATACAACTTTTGGAATTGGTCGCTAACGGAAACAATTATATTTTTCCTTTGGCATGAGCACGGTGAGTGCGTTTTTTTTTGTGATAATAGACAAGGATTGGACGTAAACACTTAATTAAGTTTGAGCGTGAGCGCAGCGAGCCAGAAAATTTTTAGTTGTTTTATTCTGATTCTCTTATGAGAAAATTTTAACCTGAAATGAGCTGCGAATAATGGAAACATTACTATCAGAATAAAACGCAAGCACAGCGAGCGCAAAAATTTTTCATGCTTTTTTTCATTATATGTAGCATTAACATTTTATAATTTTGTTTAAAATTTTAGGTTATTTTTGAGTTCGGGGGCTCTTAGGCCGGGGCCCTCTCGGATCGGGGGCCTGTGGCATTTTGCCAGCCCTGCCACCCTATAGTTACGCCACTGCTAGTTACGTTATAGGTACTAGTTAGTACAGCTTATGAGTGGAACTGACTGACTGACATTCTGAGCGATCTAGGTACTGTAGCAGAAGTAATTTCATCTAAAAATTACTATGTAACTTCATTCTGCACACTGGCACGTTTAACTGTTTCATTTTTCACAGAAATGCTGTGCAATTTTGTACTTTAGACAGGGAATGTATTTAGGGAAACAGAAAGAGGTAGAATTGAAGACAATTTGACTTTTGCTTAGTTTTACACGAGCTATCGTTTGCAAAAAGCAAGGACAAAGCGAAAAGCGCAAAATGATGTGTATAAAGTTATTGTTATGAATAAACTTTATTGCAAAAAATTATCAGCTATTATTTTTATTCCATACATTTCGTCGACAGTCAATGAACTTTTGGTGTGGAGCAGATATGTTTTTTGACGTAAAAACGTCTTATTAATCGATGAATGCTGGCTGCACGCACAAAAAAGTGTCATGTTCCGCCTGAGCCGAGCGTACAAGCGAAAGCGCGGAACAAGCGGTAGAGAAGCACGATCGGCCTAGACCGCACATCTGCTTAACATCAGGCAGAGTAGAGCAACCTAAAAAAAACACGTAGAATTATCAACCTTAAACTAACTTTACAGACAAGCAACTTTCTTTTACGATTTTGGGCTTGGTCTCATTTTGAAAATTGTCCAAAATGGAGAGTAGGTATTAATAATAGTACTGTAATGTACTGTACCGGCCATTTTAAAGGCCTACCCACGAAGGGTGATTATTAATAATAGTAAGATAATATAGCTTTTAAAGTAACTGCACTCTGGAAAGCAACACTTTGTATAGACGCCCATTTTGAATGTGTTAAAATCACAATTACATTGTCGTCATTTGTAACTAAGGCGATAGGTCATAAAACTTTCATGTTTCTATCCCATTCACACTCGTTTGGCGTAGATAACGCTGTAGTACTGTCTCTTTCTGATTCTGGCGGACTCAACACCTTAGTTAGTGATCAAGTCAGTAGGTATATTATAATAATTAATAAATGTGTAAACTGTAGAATCACTACAGAGGTTCCAAGCTAATTTCAGATGGTGAGGTTATGAGGTCAAAGTACAATGTTTTTGCAAAATAATTGATGTAACATGATTGTTTTATCAACTACTCAGATTTAAGTGACGGTGTTTGACTATTTGACTGCCTCGGTGGCTTAGTGGTTAGCGACCCTAACTTCTTGATCAAAGAAAACACATAAATATTTGCCCTGGGTGGGGTTCGATCCCCACCCAGGGCAAATATTTATGTGTTGAACAAAGGTGTTTGCTCTGTATCTGGGTGTTATTTAGTTACTATCTATATAAGTATGTATTTAAAAATAAGTATATGAAGTGTATCAGTTTCTGGCATGGCTGCCACAACACAATCTTTGCTTAGTTTGGGGTCAGAGCCCGTGTGTAAGATGTCCCAAAATATGTATTTATTGATTATTTTATTATTTAAGCAGTATATACAATACAGTATACTTATACAGACTTTGAACTTGCGATTTCATGGGTCTATATTGAACTATTATTTACCATCGATCTTGATAATAAAATCAATGCGTCAGTATAGTTTTATTTTTCGTGACCATTAGATTTTTTTTACTTAAATATAATTATAAGTCCGTCAAATAGATTATCAAAAAATATTAGACACGTATTTTATCTGTGTCACTGATTGTTTTATGGACGATGACTGATGGGTCGAAAAGTTATTGAGTGGAAACCACGTACCGGTAAGCGCAGCGTAGGACTTACACCCACAAGGTAGACGGATGACCTCATTAAGAGCGCAGGATCGCGCTGGATACAAGCCGCCTCCAACCGGTCTTATTGGAGATCCACAGGGGAGGCCTATGTCCTGCAGTGGACTGCTTATGGCTGATGGATGGATGAAACATCCCTATTGTTTATACCCAAGGTACTAGTCTCTTACTCCCTCCCTGTACAGTACAATGCACAATGGTAAATTACAGTTCATAATTTACTACTAACGCTCTACATGCGAATCGTCGGCTGCTTTTATAATTAACTAGTTTTAGGCAAGTGGTCCATCGCTGGATATGGAAAGTGTGCTAAAAATAAAACTTTTTTTTGTTACAAAGGGTTATTTTTGTGATAAACATTTCAAAAATTCGTCGCGGATGCAGGACTCGATCCTTGCGTCTTCGGAACACTAGCCCGACGCTCTGCCCAACTGAGCTAATCCGCAATACTGCTACGCGTCGAATTTTGTGAAGTGTTTATCATTTTAACCAACTTATGGCGTTGGCGGCGCCATCTGTGATAACCGTATTAGACAGGTTATCACTCAATTGAAGTTATAAGAACTTCTGTATATTGACGAGAGATGGCGCACTGCTAAATCAATCCCACACTAGGTTTATCTCAAAGAGTTATTTTTGTGATAAATATTTCAAAAATTCGTCGCGGACTTCTTTTGTTATTCAGAAAAGGTGTTCTATGCTGTAAAAGATTGATTCAGACCATTTATTTATTCACTTAAGAAACACCAACAGCATATGCATTAAATATTAACTAGAATTAACACTTTCATAACAAAAAATATAGTTCTGATATATATACCTCATCTAGGTATTTACAACATTCTTCAAGTATACTCGTAGGTAGAACAATGGTGTAAAGTATTGTTACAGTGATAAAAATGTGACAATAAGAAAAACAGCAAATGTTTTAAGTTTGATACTTAAACAGTAAAACAATATTTTTGTACTGCTAAAAT
Organism: Hypomecis punctinalis; assembly: GCA_949316475.1. NCBI lineage: Eukaryota > Metazoa > Arthropoda > Insecta > Lepidoptera > Geometridae > Hypomecis > Hypomecis punctinalis. The sequence continues at coordinate 4,474,645 of OX438809.1, forward strand.
TTATATTAATCATATTAATTTATACTGTACAGGGTTATTTCTAATCAATTAGCGTCTTTTTAGAGGCTTACAAAAAATTACACGCAAAAATATCCTTCATAGGTATATAACAGACAAATAACAGTCCCCGCAGCAGGGATAAAGCGGGGCACTATAATTGACCCGTGGACCAGGGCGTCTGGTCTCGGGTGCTGTCTGACGCCCAGTGCTGGTTGGTTTTGAGTAGTGGGTGACGATGTTTCTGGTGGTCTGGCACATCGTCATCGAAGCAGAGAGGAACGAGGAGCTCCGTGGAGGAGCCCAAGTAGGGCTAGCGCTGTTGGGTGCCGCGGGGAGTGCGGAAACGTGCCCGTAGCCCTGACACCAGGCGCAGTGATGGAACACAAAGGGATTTAAGTGGATATATCGACCAGTCTGCGGAGACACGCACATAACCACCTGCCTTACCTCGAAAAGTGGTGTTATCCATAAAGGATTTTCCTTGGTAAAAAAGGGGGTAACCTGCGCCGCGGTAGAAGTTGGCCGATTACAAAACTACGGACAACTCTATTATCGTTACTTTTCAGTTAAATAAATTGATATTCGAGTTTTTATTTTTTATAACTAGTTTATGTATAATTTATATTGTAATGAAAATAAAATCGCTTCGCTTGCAGTGGAAGTTGGCTTCATACTCCGGTTGTTCAAGCATATTTTACTAAGACAGACCGCAGTACCTGGTGTTTGAAACAAAATAGATTTCCATCATCATTACCTTCATGTTAGCAATATTAGAAAAGCCGTTGTGGTCTAATGGTAGTAACACTGTCTTACAATCATGAGATTTTGGGTTAGAATCACTATTCCGTACTAATGAGTTTTTTGATAATGCATGTTGACGTTGTGCGCTATGGACATGTTTCTTTCCTAGTCAATGTGCGCTTTGAATATTTTGCTTCCTAGCCATTGTGCGCCTTGGACATAATTTTTTTCGTACATATTGCGCTATGGACAATTTGCGCCCTGGTTGCATTTTGCGCTTTTAGTCGCAAAATGTTACGACTAAAAGGGAATTTACTTACACTACTGGCTTTTCGGTGAAAGGAAACATCCTGAGGCAAGAGAAGAAAAAAGAAATTCGATGGCGTATGTCCCTTGGGTAGGCTTTCTTCTAACGTAGGTTTTACGATTTTATAGTTGGTCTCATAGTATTTTTTTTTTCATAATAATGAGCATAAATATATCCTCTGAAAGTTCGTGTACTTTGCAAAATTATACCTTCTATAGTTGAGAATTCTGAACATGATTAATTGTGCACACAATAATTTTATCCATATCGAATATTAGTTTAGCCACTTTAGCCACTATTCTGCAACAGTATAGGTAGGTACTTTTAATGCACGTTTCACGTCATAAAACCAACAAATTAGCAAACTTCTATAATAAAACACAAAGGTTTTAAATTCAATTTGGAAACTGTTGGTGAAGCTCAGTTTTACTGTGTTTCACTAAAATAACTTTAATAATGCAATCGTAACTGTTTAATTGACTTTTGGTGAGTTTATACACGTGGCATGTGCAAGGCAATATTTCCTTGCATTTTATTAAAAGCGGTAAAAAACTTATTAGAATTAACAGTAAAATTATAAGTAGGTACATACAATGACATCCTGTAATATTCGTATTTCCGTCATCGAAACAAAAACCTGTAATAGTAGATTGTATCATATGGGAGCATAACAATATTTTGACGGCGAGGGCACTTTTTTGAATCCAGAGCGAAGTGAGGGATTCTTTAGTAGAATCCTGAACGTAGCGAGGGATTCAAAGTACGTCGCCCGAGCCAAAAATAAATTTTGCGCCCGCGTGGTACACTCTACTTTTCATTACCTCTATGAGAAAATAAAAGGCGCCTCATATTTTATTGTAATATTATTGTTTAATAAAACGTAGAGTAACAAATACATTTAAATGAAACGGTATCTAATAATAAAAAAATGTAAACTTATATTAACATTTTTGACCGACGAACCACCGGATGAGGTTTACAATTCGACGCGTATATATTTTTTTTTATGTATAACCACGCATAACTTTTTTCATAGTAGTCCGATTTTGATAATTCTTTTTTTATTGGAAAGAATATATTTCGAAATTGGTCCCATTTAAATTTTATTGAAATCGCCTGTGCTATTTTTGATAAATCAACAATAATGTGAAAAATGCTACATCGATCCGTGCGAAATATTCGCGAATTCTGTACACGGGTGAAGTCGGTCATGCTAATTTTTGCAAAAAATAATCTTGTTTTCATTCATTTTCTTGGCACTGAACACTAACATTACAAATACTTCCAAAATCAAAAAGTGCGCGGCAAAGATCATTCCGTCGCACTTATTTGTTCCAAATTCAAAAACTGCGCGGCAAAGATAATTCCGTCGCACTTATGAAGTTCCTTATAGAAAACACCACCTTTGGGCGCACTTAAAGGCGAACCAAGTAGTCCTTTTCTAATAGATGTGATAAAAAAAATATCGAGCCTCCACCTTTCTCAGAAGCCGGTTAAAATGAGCATTCCGATTTACGCGATCTGCATACCTACCATAGTATAAACACCACAGAAGGGCCATTCACAGATAAGCTAGTAATTGACTCCGAACAAGGAGTCCCGACAAAGGAGATCGAAATGAGATTTTCATTAGCCACGGTTCATTGGCTGCGTATTATTTGAATTTAGAATGGGCCACAATGGAAAGGAGAGGGGATAGAGGGGGGCGGGATAAGGGAAATGGGGATTCTTTGATGTGACGTTTTATTGACCTCTTCGACGTACGCCGTAAATGTTTTATGACCTTGAGTAGGGCATTTCGTCGGTATTTTGTACATAGTCGTTTGTGAAGCAGATAAAGCAAATTGCAATTTACATCAAAGGCGGAATGGGGTCAGGTCAGTTCTCTTATGAGCCCTGAGCAGTGCACGCAAAGGGAGGGCGTTGAATTGTAAAATATTGCGAATACAGAAGTAATAGATGGTAGATCTCCAAAACTCATTCTGGCAACATTGTGTTGTGAATATTGTCAAATTATTTAATTTTCACTGGTGACTGTTTTGTGATTGATTTGTTTGTCTCTTTAATTCTTTATTTTTTATTTGTTTCGAATTATTATTGTTGTTGTTTTTGTAATATTGGGTATGTAATTGACGTTACATGATTTTTAGCTAATGACGTTTCAAAAGTGTATATTTGTACCTAATTGAAATAAACATGATTGAATTGAATTGAATAGTTTACATGTGCTTAGGGCGGCAAAAAGGGTGTTTTTTCGAGACAACATACCCATTTTAGGATATCATTGTACTTATACCTCCTCACCTCATCATTAAGATAACTTTTAGTATGAGACTAACCATAAGAAATGGCGAAAACAATGAGTTATCTATACGTTTGGTCGTAAGTAAGATGAACATTTTAAGATAAGATAAGATAAGATAAGTTTATTTCCAACAATTAGCTATGTACATTATTCTTACTATTTATTATATTACACATTTAACATATTTGTAGGTATAGTACCTCAAGTTTTAACACATTTTAAGATGTTACGCTATAAATAACAGGTTATTATTATTATAAGTAGCAGCGATTATAACACAGATTTTATGTACATTGTCTTTGCGGTACTAGTGGGCCCCGAACTAGGCTAGGCCTGTATCTCGGTGGCCCAAATTCTACAGGTAGGTAGTATTAATTGGTTTCGCGCGACTACGTGAAGACAATAAAAGATAAAAAGAAAAAAAAACAATATTTAACCTAAAAACTAAAGAAATTTTCCATTGGTTAAACTACCTTTAACTAATAGAAAACATACGTAGGTAGATTTAGGCACATTTGGTACTGAGGAATGAATGGCTATGTGCATATTCAGTAAAGCAGTAAGGGCTCCTCTGCGTGTGCGCGATATGTATGCGTGAGGGTGCATGTGTTTCTACGCTTATCTGTATGTATGTGGATGTGGTTACAACTACACATGTGAAGCACCGCAATACTCGAGATCTCATTAGAGTCAAGGTTTGCAGTGCTTCGTTCTGTGAAAGTTATCAAAATTGTTTTGAATTGTTTGAATTATACACTTGCATGATAATATATTCGGCTACAGTCAGCGTGCATGTGAGCGATATGGATTCATGAAGTACCGACTTCTGTGTGTCTCAGAGAGCGGACCAAAATGGAATGATGCATATACGACTATACGTACGTGTATGATGAAGGTATGCTATAGAGCACAATCGTGAACTTTCACCAACGCCTCTGTTTCCGCGTATGTTCTAGTCATGAGCCAGTTCCTGACCTTAATTTGAGCTTCTCTGAGCGTACATTTTTTAAGATTGCACGTTTTACATATAGCGTTATACGAAAAATTGTGAATATACGGGGGCAGTCGCGAAGCAAACACCGTTCTTACATCCGGAAGCTGTGTTAGTTCGGGACGTGATTGCCTCCTTCGTTTATTTGACCGCAATGAAGCACTAGTATGGCATTTTACTATTGTTTTCATAAGGAACAGCTGTCTTACGCTAAGGAGCTTGGTGTCCTGATAAAGTTGTTGAGTAGGGTAGCGGCGTGGCTTCCCGATCATCACCTTCAGGACTGCGCGTTGAGCTCGTTCAAGATCAATCATCGTTGTTTTAGCTGCGCCGCCCCATACTCCTATACAGTATTGCAATAAAGATTGACATAATGCTGTATAAACTAGCTTTCTAACTTCAACAATTGCTGCAGCTCGAAGTGTCTTCATTAGAAATATTAGCTTGCGGACTCGCTTGGAGAGCAGCTTTATGTGTGGTTCAAAGGTCAGGTTTTGGTCCACGACCACTCCCAGATATTTGACAGAGGGTACCTTTTTTATGACTGGACAGAAGCAGCTGCATTCTTTGTGAGAATCCACGAGTGCGGAGCAAGAGTGCTGATGAATTTTCATACGATCGACTTTAAGTTCCGTGACGCGTGTTATATGAAATCCTATGAAGTTAGTTTTCCTGGTGTTAAATGTTAGCAAATTTTGGTCGAGCCAGTGTGAGATGACAGACATACCCTTTTCAGCTGTCGAGATAACATTTTCCCAGGATTTTCCGTGAAACAGTGCGACCGTATCATCTGCGTAGCAGATAAGATCAGCATTCGGTATCTCTAATTTCAGGATGTCGTCGATATAGATTACAAACAGGGTAGGCGAGAGAATGCCGCCCTGTGGGACGCCAAAAGGGATGACGTGGTCATCGCTCATATGCTCACCAATTTTTACCCGTTGGCGCCTGTTGCTAAGGTAGCTTTTAAACCATGCAAGAACGTTTCCTCGTACACCGATGCGTTCTAATTTCTTAATTAGCATGGGGATTGACACTGTGTCGAACGCCTTAGCAAGATCGAGAAATACAGCTATGTTTCTCTCACCTTTATCCATGTGCCGAGAAATAGTGGACGTCAACAGTTCTACTGCACCTTCGGTTGATTTTCCACGTCTGAAACCAAATTGCCGGTCGGACAAAAGTTTATGTCTGTCAAGAAAATCTACCAGACGTTTATTCACGATTTTTTCCAATATTTTTGACAATATAGGCAGTAAAGAGATTGGGCGGTAGTTATCTACATTACCTTTGGTTCCCCCCTTGTGTATGGGGCAGACAACGGCCGTCTTCCAGCAGTCTGGAAACTCACCTGACTCTATACTCAAATTGTATATGTGCGTTAGTGGGTCTAAAATAGCGAATTTGATATTTTTGAGTAAGGAGGGCGTGAAAGAGTCAATTCCTGGCGCGCTGTCTATTTTTAGGTCTGTAATTAGTCTATCAACTTCATATTGGTCCGTAGGATATAGAAAGAGTGAGTCTCGTACTTGAGTATCTGATTTAGACTTATCATATAGGATATCGACAGTAGTAGAGAGTTTGTTTAAGACACCTGTAGCCAGTTTTGAGCCTGCTGTAGCAAAATGCAAGTTGCAATCATTGACTGAATCCCGTGGAGATTGTTGGTTATTTAATAGTTCTTGGGAGTCAGATTTAGTCTGAGGTATGTCACAGACTTCTTTTATAGTTTTCCATAGTTTTTTTGAATCGTTAACATTTTTAGATATTTGTGAGTTTTCATAACTTGATTTGATGTTTCGTAGTAAATTATTACAAAAATTTTTGTACCTATCGTATGACGTTTTAAGAATAGTGTTTCCTGGTTGTTGTCGAACTTGAAGATGTAGATTGTCCCTATGTTTGATACATCTTATAAGTCCAGGCGTAATCCACGGTTTCAGGTTATGCTTGTTGCGACTCACCTTAACCTTGCTTGTGTGCTTTTTTACTAGGTTAGCAATCGTATTGTTCAGAATATCTGCAGCATCATTTACATTTTTAGTTAGAAATAATTGGTTCCAGTCTTCTGTTTTCAGGTCGTTCGCAATCGCGGCGAAGTCGGTTTTTATTTTATACCTAGTTTCTATTTTCTTTGTGTTTTTAGTCTTGTTCAGGTTGAATCCCACCATCGTAAGATTGTGGTCTGTTAATGAACAGTTGCAAACCATGGCTTGAACATTTTGATTTATGTTTATAAAAATATGGTCCAAGCAGTTTTGGAGTCTAATGGGTTGGGTAATAGCTGGAAGAAATCCGAGTTCAGACATGAGGCATTGATAACTTGAGCTGGTGCTACCGGGTTTTTCATCCAGCAAATTTATGTTTATGTCTCCTGCTACTATATTAATTTTGTGATCGTTTATTCCCATGAGAGTCTGCTCAAGTGAAGCCATGAATTTTTGTGTATCAGTTACGGCTGGCGAGCGATAGATACCTACTATACTAACTTGGTTTGCAACATGCACTACTAAACAATTCGCATCGTTAAATACAGGCTCTTCAGCCTTTGAGGACCAACAGTCCCTGATATAGATCGTAACTCCACCGCACTTATTAACGACTTTTGTGGTATGAAACGCGGAATAACCCAGGATTGTCGGAATTTGCGGATCAGATTCCTTAAACCAACACTCCGAGAATACTAAAGCGTCATACTTGACGTCAAGGCGTTTTAGAGCTACATAGAGCTGGCCCGTGTAAGCTTTGTGCAGGAGGCCTCTTATATTGCACGATAGTATTTTGAAGTCGGAGTTAGTAAGTTCACCTTTACAGTCTTCTAGTTTGCTTAGCGTTTGACACTTAATCTTAATAGTTTCATCTATATCTGCATATAAGTCCGTCTTATCCATTTTCAAAAGGAGAATAACAATGAGTGAGACAGTTGGAAGGCGAATTGAGTGTCACGTTTTCAAGACACAGATGTATCGGAAGCAGACTGTGTTGTTTTAGCCAGTGGTATAGTTGAGTCTTCTTAAGAAGATTTGGTATATTATACATATTAGTAATATTATTATAAGGTTTACTCTGCTCGTGTAGAGTGAGATGACTCATTTCCGCTGTGGTGTTTGGTAAGTTTATGTCATATGTAGTCGATGAAAAATACTTGCTAGATTTTGAATGTGTGTGTGTATTTACTGAGTAGTGTGTGAGTGTGTTATTTTTAAGATGAATTAAATTTATACACATAACCATCATTATATTTATCGTCCTCATAAACCAATCATAGCATGACTTATAATTATTGTTTGATTGAAGCAATGGAATGTTACATTTACAATTATTAAAACAATTTAAAATTAGTATTATACTACAGACAGTTTTTAATAATAGTAGCAAAGATATGGGCCTATTGAAACCTGCCAGCGTGAATCTTTTCCAGGTCGGCATATCTTCGAATAGTAATCGCTGGTCTTCCCTCTCCTTTACGAACGAGAACCCGACCGTCGCTGACCCAGCAGAAACGAAATCCATGTTCTTTGACACGGACTCTGGCGTTCCTATGCAACATCCGGTTTGATCTAGTGAGGTGTTCATTAATATATATTTGCCTGTCTGGCCCTTGGATATTTAGATCAGCTGAAGATAGATTACGGCGACTCTTGCGACTTTTAATCAGTTCGTCTCTTTTTATTTTCCTTGTAAGTCGTACAATAACCGGTCTAGGGAGTTTCCCTTCATTTAATTGCTGGGAAGATGGGTTTGACTTAGTTTTGGGTCCTACTCTGGTAATCCAGTCGATATCAGTCTCAGCTAGGTCCACTCCTATTTTAGAGGCAGTTAAGAGCACAGTATGTACGAGGTTTTCGTTATGAGTTTCCTCTAAACCAATGATTTCGATTTCATTTCTCATAGACTTTTGTATTTCATACTCGAGCTTTTCTTCTAAGCCTGCAATAGTGTTTTGAAGTGTCGGAATGAGCGCAGCGCCTTCTGCGAGCACTTTTATTTGATCCCCAAAGCTGTCCAATTTCTCATTATATTTTTGAAGGCTTCCCTTCACGAATTCTTTAAATTCGCACATTTCTTGTCTAATCAGGAGCAGTAAGGAAGTAGCACTTGTGTCGTCCATACTGTTAGTATCGTTCGGGCTTGGACTCGGTGAGCTGACCGCAAGGCGCTTTGAAGGTCGAGGCGTTGCAGTCGCAGCGATGCAACCGGGAGACGCGGACACCCGTACTAGTGAATTGTCCCGTTTAGGTATTTTTGCTAGGCATTCTGGACATTGCCAGTCTCGCACTTTAGACGTGTCTGATGACGCCAAACCGACGCAGGAGGTATGATATGTACCTTTACAAGCCGTACAAATTATCTGGCGCAATTTGTTCGTAATTTCGTGCTTGCATCCTAGACAGTTGACTTTCATTATGTCTTAGTGAATACCAATATAAATATGGAAAAGTGCGGCAAGTTACAGTGCAGTTTGGTCAGTCTCTTATGGTGCCAGGACAGTGCGAGTGAGAAGTGTTATAAACATGCGCTTTAAGTCTCGTAGGAGTGACAGAGATGGAAGAAAAAACAGCTGATCGTCCGTTAGCTTTGTGGTGAGTCAAATTGAAATATCAACCGATTTTTGTCGTTGAACAGTGTTTCCTTTGAAGATATCTACTTATTCGTAATGTTAATTGTCGTACCTTGTGGTTGGATTAATTCTGCATGAGATGAAACTGGTTTTCAGCCATGTAGCCCGATATTTCTCGTATTTTTAATTTTTTTGAAAACGCGGATTGAAAAGAGTGTGCGATCACGAAGCGCGCCAACTTCAGACCCCCAGATTTTATGTGAAACATCGACGTTTGTTTTTGGCGACGCGTATATTTACTTACTTGTTTGTGTAAGTAAAGATGTATCGACTGTACAAATTTATTTTTAATTCTTGGTGACGTTTTATCACGACAGTTCTAGTTTTTTTTATGCCGGGATCTTCTGCTCCTTAAATCAACAGGAGTCAGGAAACAGATGAGGTCGCCCTCCTTTCTGTGACTGTACACCCTGGTACACTGGCCAAGGGGCAATTCACTGTGACTTCTTACACCCTCTGGCCAATTCGGCTGTCCTGCCATCTTGGCATGGACAAAGGTGGTTATCCTGGCTTGGGTAGCCTCTCGTGGCTTGGTGGTGCTCTTTCTGGGCCTCATCATGGCTGCTTATATGCCCTCTTCGAACGTACTGACAGTAAAGCTGAAAGACATTCAAGCGTTGGCTTTACCTTTGTGTAGCCAAAAAAAACCAATCAAATTGAAAACTTCCTTTTTTGAAGTCGGTTAAAATATGAGCAAAGTATACGTATCTATAATTAAGTTTACATTGTGCTTAATACAGTTTTGTCAGTTAATATTAATACAAAATACAATTGATAAAATCAAGTCTGTTAATACATCTAGTACAGTTGATACAGTTTTATCAAAAAACATTTATCAGAAACAGTTTTACCAAAACCAATATTTATTGTTCGATCAACAATTAAATATAAGGTCGAGAACATTCGATTCGTTATTCAGTCCCTCCTCTAATTAACAAGAAAGAAACGAATCTCATGATCTTGATAATGATTACCAATCGCCGAATCCCTTCCGAGTAAAATTAAATGAGCTCTAGAATTCCAAGCAGGTCTATATCCCATTAGATTGCAATTAGGTTCTAATTTCTCTAACTATACGGTATCCGATAAACACATTAGGGAACCGTCAGAGCATTTTACACTATCCGATCCGATATCGTTGTCGGACGATGATAGCCGGCATCCGATAGCACATGCGCCGTTTTCACATATTTCCATTTAGAATACTTAGGTATAAAAAAGAGTCGACACTGCAAAGCGTACCCCGCTGCCAAAAGTACGCGACCGGCGGTCATGCTCTTTATATAAATATGTCGGTCTGGTTGCGCTTGTGTTGCGTTAATTTTCAGCTAGTGTTAGTTAATTACATTTGTGTGCGTGTAAACTTGATTATATTTTGGTTTGTGTGCGTTTCTTCATCTCCCACTGACTTGGCAGACTTCGGTGCTTAGGCGTATCGACTCCTTTTGGTTAGGTACTTAATGCATATATCCGACAAAATCGTTCCGATACGATGACGACGCCATCATGACAACCAAACCAGCAAACAAGCTCAAAATGGCCGTTACGTATTAGGTTCTGCACATAAAGATACACGAATAGCACACATAAAATCTAAAAAATATATCTAAATTATATCGAAAAGGAAAACTGTTTTAAAAAAACAACTATTTTTTTCTATTATCCAAATGCTATTTCACGTTAGACGAATTTTCTAACGATAATTTAGATAACAAAATAATAAATTGTTCCAATACAAATAACAACATTGCCATACCCTTATAGAGTCATGTGTATAACTGTACAAAACATGTTAATTAAGAACCGCATGTAAATTTCATAATTATGTTGCAATAAATGATTTGAGTTTAAGCATTATCGTCCGACGGCTCACGGGAGTCCGATGGTGCCGCTAACATATCGGTGTCGGGTCTGAATTCTGATATTGCGCTGGACATTATGAATGACAGGAAAGGTATATATTTCAAACATTTTATTTATCCCGAAATCAGGTCGGTTGTAGGATCGGATAATGTGAAAACGCTCTTAACGGACTCTTTCGCTTCTCAAACCCGGACCTAACTCAATCTCTTTGCTAATTGTCTCTGTTCCCGCCACGTCTCATTTAGTTCACTCACTTATCCGTTCATTATGTTCACTCGCTCAGTTTTGTTCATTTGTTCATTTTAGTCAATGAGTAACGAGTGAAGAGGAGACGGCCGCAGCTTTCTATCTATCTTATTTGGAAGTTCGCTGCCCACACTTTTCCCCTAAAATGTTCCCAAACAGATATCAATATATTCTTTCATCAGTAATGCTGCGAACATTTTAAAATTAAATGATTTTACAGTGATTGAGAGCACTTATTTACCTAAGGCAGTGAAGAAATCACTTTTCTATAAGTGTATGATGTATATCGATGCTTTTCAGGTTCATTATGTAGTAGCAGCCACATAGAGTTCCCCCAGCCGCGTTCCCTTGTTTATAGCTATTTCCAGTCTATGTAAGTAAGAATTTATAAGTACCTACTTGTTATACAAGTATTATTAGAAGTGTCTTCAAATATGGAGCCACCAATTCCCACCTTTTCATTAACTGAATGAGCTCCCAGTTGGAGACGCGAAAAACTGATCAGTTTAACTGACCGTGTGTGCCCACCTTAAGTCATGCGTGCGTCATTTTCGACCGTTTTTTGACCGACGAACTGGAGGAGGTACTCAATTCGACGCGTATATATTTTATAAGTATAACCACGCATAACTTTTTGCTAAGTAGTCCGATTTCAACCATTCTTTTTTTATTGAAAAGAGTAGTCTTCGAAATTAAATGGAACCACCATTTAAATTTTATTGAAATCATCTGAGCCATTTTTGATAAATCAACAATAATGTGAAAAATCCTACATCGATCTGTGAGAAAAATTCACGAATTCGCACACGGGTGAAGTCGGTCATGCTATTTTTTGCGAAAAATTATTCTACGATTCTTTCTAAGTAGAAGGCGAGTTGGTAGACAAGCATGAATTCATTATCTTTTCACGAAAATTGCCTTTTACCTAATAAAAGACGTAGTAAGTATTTTAAATGTAAATAAGCTTAAGCTTGACTAATATGCGTGAAAAGCACTTCAACAAATGCGTCAATAATAACACAATGTATTATTACACTCTGTTCAATGTTTTTTCACGATAAAAAAGTTACAAAATGTGAACGCACGTGAATTGAATGTAAACGTAACGTAACTTGTTGTCACTTAATAAATATTTAAATATTTTGTATATTTTGTGGTCTCGTGTCACAGTGTTTGTTATCGAACTCCCCCGAAACGGTTCGACCATTTTTTGACCGACGAACCACCGGAGGAGGTATACAATTCGACGCGTAAATATATATATTTTTTTATGTGTAACCACACATAACTTTTTTCATAGTAGTCCGATTTCAATAATTCTTTATTTTATTGGAAAGAATATACTTTGAAATTGGCCCCATTTAAATTTTATCAAAATCGGCTGAGCAATTTTTGATAAATCAACAATAATGTAAAAAATGTTACATCGATCAGTGCATAATATTTGCGTTCTAGCGATGCGTCTCGGCTTCGCACAGATGTATTATACATATTAACGTTTCTCTTGAATTACTTTATCTATTAAAACAAACTGCATCAAAATCCGTCGCGTAGTTTTAAAGATTTAAGCATACATGGGGACAGACAGCGGAAAGCGACTTTGTTTTATACTATGTAATGATTCTGTACACGGGTGAAGTCGGTCATGCTATTTTTTGCAAAAAATAATTATTGTTTATAATATTTGATAGGTCTGAAAATAGGTCGTATGTTATTTTTTATACCCTAGGTGACTAGGTGATATGAATACTTTTTAATTACATATTATACTATAAATACATTTAGGCACCTAGCCCATTATTCTAGTGTCGGCGTCTAAAATAATGAATAGGTACAAGGTACAACAATAGTTTCAAAGGTACAATTATTATTAAAAAGAATAATATTAAATTAAAAACTTACTTACCTGTTGCGTATTCTTCCGTAAAGTGCAATAATGTACACTACACGGTTCAGCGCATGATTATTCAAGCTAGAATATACGAGAATAAAGGATGATTTACATTGAACCGGACCGGGCGGGATGGGACACGGATCATGCTCTGTGTAATATAAACAGCTTCACACAAAATGTTTGGAACGTTTCAAATTCAAGCCCCGTCTAAGCCACGTACACGGCTCAGCTAAACGTGCATTGTGTAACTTTACTGCAAAATGTACGTAATGAACGTTTCAAATCTGTGCTCCTTCTGTGCCCCGGGACCCGTACACGGCCCGGCCCGGATACGTCCCGGTCTAATGTAAATCATTCCTTATTTAACTTATCCGCCGGTAAGCTACGCTAAGCTTGGTAATAACTTAGAACTTAGCGATTTCTTTTTCAACTTTGCCTTGTGTTGCAGAGTTTTATAATTGTACGTTGATAAAACGTCTAGTATACTGTATCAGGTAATGGCCCAAGCTCGATATATTTTTGCATTATCTCTTTTATTCTGTAGTACAAGCAAAGTACATCTCGGTAAAGATAAAATATTATGAAAGGGTTAAATAAAAATCGGCCGAGTACGAGTCGGACTCGCGCACATAGGGTCTCGTACCGAATGGGAGTCCCTTTTGTCCTATTTCAAGAGTCTACCTGTATGGGAGCCCCCTTTAAATATTTATTTATTCTATTTTTATAGTTTGTGTTGTTATAGCAGCAACTAAAATAGGTACAGCATCTGTGAAAATTTCAACTGTCTAGATATCACGGTTCAAGAGATACAGCCTGGTGACTCACAGACAGACAGAGCAGGGTCCCGTTTTTACCCTTTGGGTACGGAACCCTAAAAATCATCCGTCTCTGCCGTCGGGAGTGGCCGAAAGCCTCGGGCAGAGTGGCCATTAGTCTCATTATGTTCTCGTGTGGGTTTTATCTCCCTCGTATTGCTTTGAGCTATTAGCGTTCTGAAAAATGTTGCGTTTCCGCTTCCGGACCGCCTGATCGGTTTCAAAAGAGACTTTGTTAGAAGAAGAACTAGGTATATTTACATTATCAATCAATCAATCAATCATTTATTTATTTTCTGAACACATATATTACAATGGAATTTTCAAAATAACAATACATTTACAGAACAAAACATAAGGAGATAATTCCAACTATTTCCAGCGGCCCCACACTAGGCTCAGAGGCCCGTATTGTGGCGACCAGAAAAACGAAACATACAAAAATGATATGGTATGGAGGTATCCTAGGTTACAAGCATTGCAACAAAAAACTTGGTTCTATTTAATATAACACACTAAGATCAGTTATACAATAATAATAATAAATGGATTAAAAAATAAAATTTTGATTTAAATTAAGTTTATTCGACATATCAAAAAACTATAACAAAGAAAAAACAAAAAGAGTCGAAAACCCATAGCAATGAATGTTGAAGGTAGAAGGTAGGAAGAATTTGCTGGGGGAAAAAAATTAAACATCAAAAAAAAAACATTAGCCATTTAGAAAAAAACACATCTTAGCCATTGCCACGAAATGAAGATGATGATGATAAATGCTGCTATTCTGGTGAGCTTCTTTGAATTTCGGGCATGACATTTACATCCCACTGTTGGATGTATGCCTATCCACGAAGGGCTACTGAGCTATAACCATAACGATAGCCCAGCGCAGGTTTGTGAGCGTTTCTTTGCTTTTCGCTAGAAGGAATATGTCGCAAGGCAACCTGTTTACATACGTCTATGGAAAAAATCGATGAGCCGCACAGGGCCAGCATGGCCCAATCACCGTTTGTGGGCAGGCATATGTTCAGCAGGCCGGTACAGGGCAGTCTGACGTTTGTGGGCCCCATAATGTTTCCCTGTGGTACACCAAAATTTATTGGTTTTTTTCAACAGCCGAACGTCATAACGTTCGCTGCTGGATTTACGTCTTCTCTATAATTATATTTCCAATAAGCCCGGTTGGAAGCGCCGTGTATCCAGTGCTCAATAATTGTCCCGTCTTTGGTGCATTTGCTTTTTCGATAGTTTTGTGAACAGAAATTTCTGTAATAGAGGTGAATACAATACAATTCATTGATTTGGGCCCAGAATACTACCTCGTGGTACACCAAAATTAATGGCTATGTTACCACTTAACACAGACAGTGACAGTGAGAGTTGACAGTGTGTCAATATCAGAAATGTCTGATATTGACACTGTCTCCGCCCCAAGAAATAGCCATCGAACCAATTTAATTATCACCTTTCTGTACTGTGCTGTACTGTACCAGCCTTTTCAATAGTCCACTGCAGAACGTAGGCCTACCCACGAAGGGTGATTGGGCCTTATCCACCACGCTGGCCCACTGCGGGTTGGTGGATTCACATACGTCATCGAATTTCTTTTACGGACGCATGCAGGTTGCCTCACAATGTTTACCTTCACCGAAACGCAAGTGGTGTGAAATTCCGTACATAAATTCCAAAGAACTCATTGGTACGGGACCGGGATTGAAATCAGAACCTCACGATTGCATTGCAAGGCGGGTGTCACTACCTCTAGGCCACCATGGCTTTCATCACCTTTCTCCCTAAGACAAATTTCAAATAATTTCTATCAAAGAATAAGAACTGAAACAGTGTCAAATGCTTTTAAAAACATTGTTATAACACTTTTGTCCAGTTTAGCTGACACCACCGATGTGAGGAAAGATATAATAAATAAATATTTTGGGACATTTTACACACGGCCTCTGACCCCAAACTAAGCAAAGCTTGTGATATGGCTGCCAGAGACTGATATACTACATATACTTATTTTTAAATACATACTTATAAAGATAGTAACTAAATAACACCCAGACACAGAGCAAACATTTATGTTCATCATATAAATATTTGCCCTGGTGGGGATCGAACCCACGCCTCTTTGAGCCAGAAGTTAGGGTCACTAACCACTGAGCCACCGAGGCAGTCAAGATGCATCGACCTTTTTGAAATTAAATATACATATGCCACAAACTGAATCACAAACTCAACGTTAAACTACTTATCACACACAAATATGAGGTAAACTAAACCATAGCATGATATACGCAAGACATGTAATCGTAACTAATCAATCTGTACGGAACACGTGCCACTTATTGATGAGTGGCACCCAATTCGATGTAATACACACATTGAGATATGAGATTAGAGAGTATTGGTAATTATTAGGTGAGCGTAAATTTCTCTACTACAGGCGAATACAATATTATACAATGAGTTGATTTGTGGACCCCAGAATGCTACCCTGTGGTACACCGAAATTAATGACTAAGGTACCACTTAACTCATTACCAATCTTGAAACACCGTCTCCGCCCCGATAAATAGGTATCGAACCAAATATTTAAGGAATTGAACGAATTATTTATTAGCTTTTATGAAGCAATTAGAAGCAATTATGTACCAGCTTTCCCCCTAACACCCAACACAATAAATGGTGGATAATGTAGTTGGTGGCACATTTATAAGTGTATTTTGTTAATTGTTTTTTTGTAATGTATATTGTGCTATTGTTTGTTGTCCTAAATGAATAAATAAAAGAAAATACAAATTTAGAATAGTTTCATTGAAAGTGTTCGAACAGCTGTCAAACGCTTTGGTCAAGTCTAAAAACACAACTATACCCTTATGTCCAGTTTTTGAAAGTAAACAGATGCCAGAAACTGTACCATGAATTCAATATTAAACTACTTACAAACTGAAGTATCGTAATATATACGCAAGACATGTAATTGTGTCTGATCAATCTGTACGAAACACGAGCTACTCATTGATGGCTCTTACTGTGATGTAATACGCACGCCGAGTAAATGGGATTAGACGGTATTAGTGATTTGACGAGCTTAGAGCTTAGATTAGTTCCGTAATAGAGGCTGATGCAATATAGGTGAAGAATTTTCTGTCAACACATCTGTGGAAATTGCAGTTATATGACTGTTTACCTGTAGTGTAATGTACTGTGCAGTATTCAATTATTTGCTTTATTTGTTTGGGAAAATGATTTTCCTACTATTAAAAATTTTTCTTTAATAGTTATTTCTTTCATAACAATCTTCATTTAAAGGAATTTTTCTATTTTCGGATCTTATTATCTTTTGACATTGCTTGTAAAATATGACATTTCATTCAAATTAAGCATTCAATGAGGTTGTTTTACTCTACGCATTTATACACCATTTTAATGGATTTTTTGAGCTACTGTACACTGTCATGTCCAACTTTGCAATATCTTCTTTGATAGTGCGGTAGATTTATATTTGTTTTTGAAAAAAATATTAGATAAGTATCGGTAGAGGTCCGGTCCGGATGGCTTACAGAACGAAGTGTTGATAGTAGGAGCAAAGCTGCTTATCGAACCACTGACTTATATTTTTAATATGGTCTTAAATACTGGAATAATACCAGAGCAATGGCTTAAATCTGACATCATACTGCTCTACAAAAAAGGAGACCCACTCGACATCGCAAACTACCGGCCCATAAGCTTGCTCTCTTGTGTATACAAACTGTTTACATCTATCATACATGATAAAATCACCCCCCAAATAGATAGCATGCAACCGGTAGAGCAAGCAGGTTTTCGTTCCGGTTTTTTGACTATGGATCATATCCATACGATAGAGCAAGTCATTGAAAAATACACCGAATTTAACAGAACTCTCTACATAAGATTCATCGACTACACAAAGGCATTTGATAGTCTTCACCACAATGCTATCTGGCACGCTCTACATAGCTGTGGCATAAGCCCTCTAATCACAAGAACAATAAAAAACATTTCTTCGAAGAGTGTGAGTAGAGTTAAGCTGGAAACTAGAGGTGACGAGATCAAAATAGGCCGCGGCGTAAGACAAGGCGATTCTCTTTCAACAAAGCTGTTCATAGCAGTCCTGCAGTGCATATTTTCCAAGTTAAACTGGGCTTCCGAAGGCATCCAAATCAACGGCTCACGCCTCACCCATCTGAGGTTCGCTGATGATATCGCAATATTTTCTGAAACCCACCAAGAGCTAGAAAAAATGATATACCATCTAAATATTCAAAGCAAGAAAGTCGGTCTGTGCATGAACTTAAGCAAAACCAAGATAATGTCAAATGGCGCGAAAAGAAAAATTGTGCTCGAAGGCGTTGAACTAGAATACGTAGAGCAATATATATATCTAGGCAAGCAAGTATCCTTTTCTAAATCAAACAATGAAGACGAAATCCACAGAAGAATCATGAGCAGTTGGAATAAGTATTGGGCTCATAAAGAAATACTAAAAGGCAAAAACGATCAGCACATGAAGAAAACAGTCATGGACACATGTATTTTGCCTTGCTTGACCTACGGCTCACAGACTTGGACGCTAACAAATAAAACCAAATGCAAAGTAAGAAGCTGTCAACGGGCAATGGAAAGAAGCATCCTGAGTCTAAGAAAAATTCAAAAAATAAGAAGCGACGAAATTAGGAAAAAGACCAAGCTCACAGACGCACTCAGGCACATACTAAAACTGAAATGGCACTGGGCCGGCCACGTAGCGAGATGCACCGACCAACGCTGGACTCTAAAGAGCACAAAATGGAGCGAGCCACAAGGAAAAATAAACGTGGGGAGGCCACAAACACGTTGGGCGGACGACATAGTTATGATAGTGGGAAAAAACTGGATCGAAGTAGCACAAAACAGGAAAAAATGGAAGAAATTGGAGGAGGCCTATACCCAGCAAGGGATTGCTATATAAATATAATCACTGCATATACTAACACTAGGTTTAATTTAATTCTACTAACATTAAAATTAAAATTGTAAATTCATTGTTTTTAAAATTGTAAACATGTTTAGATTTATAGCAAATAAAAAGGCTTTTTTATTTTTTATTTTTTTATTTTATTTTTTTTATCGGTAGAAGTCATAAATACGTATTATATATATATTTTTACGTTAGGATCTCCCTATGATTGCGATTTAAAATTGTTTCAGTAGAAAAATGAGTAACGTTTCAGTTTCAGCTTTTTATTCAATAACAGATATATGATGTTACACGTCAAATATTACATTAATTATGGAAAAACATCCAAATTTGCAAATGAAAATTAAATAATTATTTTTTGCAAAAAATAGCATGACCGACTTCACTCGTGTACAGTATCATTACATAGTGAAAAACAAAGTCGCTTTCCGCTGTCTGTCCCTATGTATGCTTATATCTTTAAAACTACGGCACGGATTTTGATGCAGTTTGTTTTATTAGATAGAGTAATTCAAGAGAAATGTTTATATGTATAATACACCTGTGCGAAGCCGGGGCGCATCGCTAGGACGCAAATATTATGCACGGATCGATGTAGCATTTTTCACATTATTGTTGATTTATCAAAAATGGCAGAGCCGATTTCAGTAAAATTTAAATGGGATCAATTTCAAAGTAGATTCTTTCCAATAAAAATTATTGAAATCAGACTGCTATAAAAAAAGTTATGCGTAGTAATACAAAAATATATATATATATATATATATACCCGTCGAATTGTAAACCCCCTCCGGTGCTTCGTCGGTCAAAAACTAAAACACATCACAAAAATCGGATTATAACAAATAATAGTGAACTAACAGAAGAAAATCTATGAAACTAAATAACTATTAAAGCAATATAACGCCACACTGCAAATCGTGCATATGGGAACTCCGCTCAAAGACCAATTATGAAATAGTCAGTGCATCATCTTCATCTCAAGTTCGTCATCATATCAGTTGTAAGACGTTGTAGCTAGGCTTCACCAAAACATTTCCTATAAGTTTAGTTGGAAGCGACGTTCAAGTCACATGTCCACATGTTTCGTCCTAGGTAGTAGATGGTGTCCATTGAAGAATCGTACAAATACATAGGCTATCATCTCCGTCTGCAGTATCTATTAACCATCTGGTAACTATACAAACATAAAAACCCGGACAAGGGCGAATCAGGCTCGCACACCAAGGGTTCCGTACAAATCCAGAAAATTTTACAAAATTGGGAAGTAAGTTGTTAAAATCTCTATACTGTAATCATCGAAAACAAGTTTTTTTTTTAACTTTTCTCGTCATACATCGAAAATTACACATTGTTGGAATAATTAAAAACCTGTTTTAGCATGTGCTAATGAAGTTCTTTTATTTGATACCTTACATAATACGATTGACTGACTCACTTTGAATTTTAAACCCATACTTTGTGAATTTCAAAGCCCTATTTTTTGTGATTTAAGTAAAAATGTACAGTTTTCAGATTTATTCCTATATGTGTACTCTGAAACAATGCTTCTCAAGAAATTTTATAGTTCTGTGTCAACGGGAACGACCCTGTAGGTTTTGATTTTTGAGAGTGCGAAATATGCAATTTTTAACGACATAAACGGCTTTAACTTTTTTGAACGATAACTGAGAAGTTTTTCTTTTACACAACTGCAAGAAACAATAGACATACGTATACAGTTTAAATTTCAACTCGATATTTTTACGCGTTCTCGAGATAAACAGTCTTCACATACACACAGACGGACAGATGGACAACAAAGTTATCCTATAAGGGTTCCGTTTTTTCCTTTTGAGGTACGAAACCCTAAAAAATTACTTAAATAACACAACACACAATTGTTATACAGTTTTTTTTCCTTTTATCAAACTTATTACGACAATAAAACACCGCAAAGATATATAAATCAAAATTTTATTACGTACCTAACTGTACGAGAAATTATCACTATAAACGAGAAGCGTATTCTGGAATATCATTGTACCTATTGTGTTGAAATAAATCGAATAATAATATTTTAGTTAATAGCAAAAATATAATTATTATTCGCAAAAAATTGCAACACCGACTTCCACCGAGCTCAGAATTAGAATAGTCTGAACAAATTGACGTGACATCCATGTACATTTTTGTTTACTTATCAAAAACGGCTCAGCCGATTTTCATAAAATTTAAATGGAAGCACCTTGAAAGTACCTTTACTCTTTTTTTTTTAATTCATTTATTATTTATCCAGGGTTATTTAAGACATGACACCCTTATACACTTAACAATGATTAGCAGTTGATTGCGTTCTGCAAGAGCTGCACGGTATGCGTCGTACATCTGGCGTCCTTTGAATCAGGTGTAGATAACACGCTATTACAGCTTCCCACTTGCCAGATAACATGATTACTATCAAAGAGTTGACGTTGACCTTTACTCTTTCGAAATTAAAAAGTTTTTTTTGAATTGGTTCACAATAGGCGAAAATATCGATGACCACACAAAAAACACATAAGACGAATATAGTACCTCCTCTTGTCAGTAAAAATGTACAGATCTATCAAACCACAGGAGTTATTGATTAATCACCGCTCAGAGACAATACGATAAATAGTACATTATTGGAGTGATATACGATATAATATGGCAACACTCGCCGATGGCGTCGCAGAAAATACTCGTTATGTTGACAAGACATCTGCGCCGTTATTGTGTGTGCCATAGAGTGCAGTATTCAATCTCAAACGTATTCCAAAATAGAATGCACACACACTTTTATTTAAGTAAATTACTAAGAACTCATTGTTAAGTCACTCTTTTCATTACATTAGGTAATAATTATGAGATGTCTTATCTAAAAGCGGAAGAGACTAAATCTCACGACACAGGACCACCCTAGTGTGAGATTTAGGGTTCCACTCTGGAAGTTTGTAAATTTAATCTAAGTACTGTAAGGGGATGCTTCTGCTTCCCCTAATTTAGTTAGTAGTTGATCGTGGGCGTATTATAAACTGATATATCACAGACTGCACTTTTAATCCAATAGTTATTAATATTAAAAGATACGATCGCGCGCCATTGCGCATTCCCTGTTCAAACTGAAGCGTCGCTAGTGTTGTGCAGCGCGTCCGTCGCGCGTTAGTGTTGTACCGCTGTCACTCGATTTGGCGAGTCGAGTGTGCGGCTAACAGTACCTACCTACTAACATTACTTTAAGCATCATCAAGATTTACTAACTCCAAAACCTGTAACTTTTTGAGCAAAATAAACGTTATCTTATCTTATCTTAGAATAAGCAGTACAGATCTGTTCACTCACGAAGGCGCGCCCCTCCATATTTATTGAATGTAGTTGTACGACAGTATAACCCTCTAACCTAAGTGATCATATTTTTTTTTTTACTGTCTGTACTATTAGCCTCTACACGAACACTAAGGCGTTGTGTACAAACGAGGTCTACGCGTATAAATGCAAACCAATAATTTACTGTGGAGGGGCGCGACTTCGTGAGTGAAACGGTCTGTAACTATCTACCGATTTGCCTGCCCTAGATGTAATAAGACCTATGCAGCGATACCTAGTAGTTTGTGCCAAAAGAGAACCGACGCGACCTGGCGTTACGATGAACTAAAAATAAGATTTTAATCAGCAGCCAAAGTACCAACTACTTTATAGACGCGGGTCTACTTATGAAACCTAAATGTGTGTCTACCAAATATCAAACATTTTTAACCCTCGGCATGCCTGGTAGGGTCTGTGAGACACACCGCAACAGTTAAGCCGTCATAATTAATTCAAATTTTAATTTCGCACATAACCGCTCTCAGAAGTTGACCATAGTGAACTACTTAACACGGGGGGTGTTAAGTAGTGCAACTTTAGTCCGGGACGCGCTCCAGTGGTAAAAAGACGTATGTGAAGTGCGCTCGGGTCTCACTGACCCCACCAGGCATACGTCGTGACATTTTTATGTGAGTTTTTATTTTGTTTCTTTCTGTGATTTTGTGTCTTATTTGTAATGTAATGTTAATAAACATTAACTGCAAACTACAGTATTTTAACTACAAACACGACTATAGAATAAAACCTTAGATAAAACTTTAAGTTTTAGTGTATTGAAGATTTTACGAATTTTTAGGGTTTACTTGTATGTTTTTTTAACTAAATATTTAACTGTATTTTTTTAAATTCATAATGGGGAGCCACCTACGTGACAATGACATCATTGATTTGCTACTTGAGGAGGTAGACGAAGATCACAAACATGAAATTGTATTCAACTCCAGCGACAAAGAGTCTCATAATGTCACAGAACTGAACCATGAAACTGATGATGACTTGGAAGCTTTGGAAGAAGATGTCTTGGAAGTATACACATATAATCGCTGATGAGAACTCTTGAGATTCTGAAATGGCCGTGTCACTACCAGAGTTGACCTCGCAACCATCAGGAAGAACTTACAAATCTTCTCGGTCTTTCTATAGATCTTCGCAAACGAATAGCCAAGCGTATTGGTCTCCAAGATGGCCCACCGGTCATAAAATCAGTTCCAGGTTTAAGGCGTAAATGTCACGTTTGTCCGTCAAAGCAAAACCGTACAACGTAATACTTTTGTGAGACGTGTAAGAGCCACTTGTGCCTGAATCAGAAATTTTGCTGTACAAAACTTTGGTTTGGTTGATGGTTCGAAAACAAAGCTAAACATGTTGAAAATGAAAAATACTAATAATTTTAGCACATTACATTAAATAATACATGTGTCTAATGTTCCCCAAAGTGTAATTGAAATATATTTTCTTTTAGTTAATTTTGCACGTTTATAAACTTACGATGTTTAATTTTACGTTAAACAACTTATACCGAGTTTAATTAGAAATTTCATTAATAAGTATTGTTGATTCGAAGACGTATTTAACTTAAACTCCTCAGAAGAACTTTTAATTTTGCTATTAAAACCATAAAATTGATTAAGCCACAAATTAGTAGGGCATTCTTTTTTAATCCGGGTCTCACAAACCCTCCAGGCATACCATGTAACTTTTTTCCACCAGCATGCTAAGGGTTAATTGTACTAACAATGACAGAACAGTGTTGGCACAAGGGCGACCTCACCTATGACGCTTTCTCTTGTCTTCTTGTTCTCTCTTCCTATGACAAACTCTAACTGAAATATCGACTGCCGCTACGAACAGTATCGAAACTGACATAGCGAAATGTACCAGTTTCGATGCTATTCTATAGAAATAATAACTTATTGAAATTTTCCAACTGCGCGCTACCGTAGCTTGGATGATACGTTAAATTATAGATCCCGGTTGTTTTTAGCCATGTCAGAAGCCTTCAGGCGGCCTAAAAACTCTGACAAGGCTAGCCACTCGGCATATACGAACTTACTAACTTATTGATATAAGTGGTATTTTTATAGTATTCTAGATTTAAAAATATATTTATGTAGACTGTGGTAACATATGCATTATACAGGTTTCCTTACGATGTTTTCCTCCACCGAAAAGCCAATGGTGTGTTAATCCGTACATATATTCTAAAGAAGTTTAAAGAACACTACGGTACAAGACCGAGATATGAACTCACAACCTCACTTTTTGTAAGACAGGTGTGTAATGACACCTGTCTTACAAAAGTGAGACTAGACCACTAGACAGCTACGGCTTGAAACGGAGCGAGACGACATATTTGATTTTAGTTGATAGCAATAGCCCGAATGGGGTCACACGTGGCAACACTGCATGTTTGTTTCGGAATGAAATTACTATGACAGATGGGCGAGAAACGTCATGCCATTCTGTGCGCAAGCGGCATTCCACCCGTGCAAACATATTGATATTAAAATCCGTTTCCATCCTCGAAAATCCTTATTAAATTAATTACCAAGTGATACTAGGTCAATAAAACCACCCGCTCCGGTAGTATAGAGTGTTTATTTTGGTAAGATAGATAACTGGAAACCGCCGGCCGGAGCCATACCAATGGATGATACCTATTATAATCCACACATTACCATGGCGGGTGAGATGATCAGTCTCAGATCCCGACATATTATTATCCATTATTTTTCATCGAGCTTCTGTACTGTATTCAATTCAAGTGTGCTACTTACTTCCGTTATTGAATACGATATTTGCGCAAGATATATGAGCGTAAGGCGAATAATATTGTACCCTTGAATAGCTTGCGTTATGATAAAATCACTAGTAAGATACTGGAATGTCGTCATCATCATAATACATACTTATATTTGTTGTTGGAATGTTATCTCTTTTTCTTCTGCCCCTGATTGTCCCCGGTGCAAAGGTAGCCATCACACTAGCCGCATTACCGCGCTGAATGGCAGTAGCCAACTTCTGCAACAGAAAACAGCCGGAGCGGGGGTCACCGTTTCTTTCTCTGATCCGTTGCCCAATATCCCGAATCAGCTTCTTGCCCTCGTTCCCCTAAGAACCAAAAGCACAGCCTGGATATTATGGTATATTTCCGCTATCTTGTTGTAGGCAAATAAGTTTAAGGGCATTAGGTAATCCCTTATCTATCTATTTTGTAAAATTAAGTTTTTATATGTATAATTATTGTAATATATGGAATAGTGTGTAATTTTTATTTAAATGTCCTTAATGCCCTTAAACTTATTTGCCTACAACAAGATAGCGGAAATATACTAAATATTTATTCAAAACATAGATTTGAAGATGAATTTCCGCAAAGTAACGCCTGATTAAATCAACTATCTAAAGTTCATAAACTCTTCTGAGGTAAATCTAATAAAGTATTAAATAATTTGGAAACATTATAATACAAATAACCGATCTAAAGTAGGGACAAGATAATAGGTCACTTTTGACAGATGTCAGTTTTATATTCATAGTGAGGTGACCTGCTTAAAAACATCGATTAAATGAATGAATCGAATGAATCGATACAGACTTGAAACATATGTGAATTTTAAAAATGATCATGCGAATCCCTGTCCCATTATTATTTTTTCTTTCATAAATTAAAGGAGCAAAATAAGACAAGTACCTACGTAATTTAACAAAAAAATTGCTTTTATTCACTTGAACTATCGGAACTGCTATCTTCATCACTGCTGTCAGCACTCAGAGATATTATTAATTCATTTTCAATAATATTGTCTATTCTCACATCTCGTTCAAAATCTTGTAAAATTATTTTCTTTGTCTTCTCCACGACTTTTCGCCAGTCTTCTGTAGTGACTTCTGCACATGCATGTTGTAGCAGAGTCATCATTTTAGCAGTACTGAAGGGTGGTTCAGTATTGTTCCGCGCTGCATGACCCTTTATTTGTGCCCAAATAAGCTCGATGGCGTTATACTGGCAATGGTAGGGAGGCAATCGAATAACTTCGTGTCCATGCTCTAGGGCTAGTTCATCGATTACATAGCGGAGCTTGGACGGCTTAGTTGCTTTTACCAGATTTAACAACTCAACTTTTAATAA
The DNA here is from genome assembly GCA_949316475.1 of Hypomecis punctinalis. Taxonomy (NCBI): domain Eukaryota; kingdom Metazoa; phylum Arthropoda; class Insecta; order Lepidoptera; family Geometridae; genus Hypomecis; species Hypomecis punctinalis. The sequence continues at coordinate 4,500,916 of OX438809.1, forward strand.
AGTTGGACTTGCCTCCACACCATTTCTTACCAGCCACGAGACAATTTCTTGCTTTTTATTTGCTTGAGTTGGTGGTTTATCAACTTGTACAGAATGATACGGAGCATTGTCCATTATAATTTTCGATGGGTTTTCTAAGCTGACTAGCAGCTTCTCAAACCACTCTTTAAAAACATCAAAGTTCATTTCCTCATGGTAATCTGTTGTAGTTTTAGAGGCGAATGCGAGGAGGCAGTCTGGAATAAAACCTTGAGAAGCTGATCCCGCGTGACATATAATAAGTCGGGCTCCTTTTCCCGATGGAACTTTTGAGGTGGAGGCCGTTGTATCATCGGTCCATGTCCGCGCAACCGTATGGTTCGCATTCAACCATGTTTCGTCAATAAACACGACATTGTCCCAATCCGTAATTTTATTTACCTCACGTAAGAATGTTATTCTCTTCAAAATAATATCGTAGCGTTCTAGCAGGATTTTCCGCTTATCGGATTTTTTAAATCTAAAGCCAATCGATTTCAAAACCTTTGATAGAGACGATTTGCCTCCAAAAATAAACCTGCGCCTTTTAACGAACTCAATAGCTTTTCCCGTGTAGGATATTCTTTTCTCGAGTAATATCCATAAATGTGGTTGCGAATTGCAGTAGCATCAAAATTATCAACGTCAACAATTTTCTTGTCCCTCTTTCGTTTTTTCGGTGTACGTAAAGTATTATCTTCTGAGCCTGATGGTCCGTATTTCTCTTTCAGAATTTGAGTTACTGTCTTCTTCCCTATTCCCAATGCTTCGGCAACGCGTTCTCTCGGTGGTTTCAATGGTAAAAGAGGCCCATCGTTAACTGATTCACGTCCAAAATAATTGTACAATTTCAGCACTAGTTCGCGAGATTGACTGTTTAGAGTTTTCCCCCGTTTCGACATAGTAAGACTGTAATGTTTTTCTTGTTTAATAATCGTTAAGCAATCGGAGTCCAATTTATAGCCAGGCAAACGTAGTCAGTAAGATCAGTTCAATGAAAAAGCCGGATCAGAAGAAAATAACAGAGAGCACACCAAAAACGCACAGTCACTTCGCACAACAACAAAAGACTGCGTCATCATCATGTTATGGCGACATGACATGCGTCATCGACAGGCACTGGTGTTGCCAGCAACATCCACCTAAATTGCACCCAACATCAATGACCTTTCTATTTAGTTATTTTTTTGTATTTTTATAGTTAGTTAAAAGAATAATAAATATGTATAATTAGGTTTTACTATAATCACAACGTGGTTATAAATTTATGGTGATTTTTCTTCACAAGTAATCATTGCATTCGATTCAGCTTACAATCCTATCAGCTTTCGATTTTTAGAGTAACATCCCTAGTGTTTAAAAAGAAAAAGGGTTGACTGACGCAACATTGTAACGACGTTCAGTTCTTTAGATCAGAAATTGTTTATTATGTTTAGAATGGTTTATTAGTGAAAGCAAATCGTAAAATTACTCGTATCGGTCATTATTACAATAAATATGTAAACGTAATTGAAAAAAGTTAAGCAATTGTGCAGTTCTTATTTTATGCCCGCCGTTACAAGGTTACGTTGTTGAATTTTGATGAAATGTCAAAAGTGACCTATTATCTTGTCCCTACTTTACTTCATTTGAAACAAAAAAAAAAAATATTTTACACGTCAAAACAGTTAAAAATACTAAAACATTCAATATCCAAATAGAGTTTCTCTCGTGGATAAAAGCAATTTAAGTGTCTGATTACTCCACATTTCAAACTTCAGCAAATTAATTCTAAATCACGTAATTTGATCACTGCCAATGGATCCACAACTCGACTTGCACCCTATTCAATCACATTAAAACATTAAATAACCCCCTTCCTTCCTCCAAATATGTAACTGAATTAAAAGATCCGCTCCAATCGTATCTGTGATCCTTCATAACGAGTTCTTGTCGCCAGGGACGGGTTTAGGGTTAAGGTGGGTAATATGGTCAGCTCAGCTGACCCGAGTTTAACCGTTGTTTAAATACAGTAATCACACGTTTAACTTAAACAAGCGTCGGTGAACTCGGGTATTAGTCACATTGAACCTTTAAAATAAATATACTTTTCAACACACTTGCTCATCAAGTGGCTCCAATTTCACCACAATTAAAGAAACTTGTAATCAAACTGTGACCTTTTCATTGCTATTTTTCACAAGTGAGTCTTAGAGTTTTATTTTATTTAATTGGTTGAGATGCTTTGTTCTTAAAAATAGTTTCGATACAAAAACGGCCGTGTTCAATAGTAGGTACAAATAAATTAATGTACCTATGAAACCTCACTCTTTTAGTCTATGGCCAATTGCCATTGCGTGCGTATAGGAAAACTGCTTAATTTTTCCCTCCATTTCGAAACATTTTCCACAACTCGTTATCACTGTTGAAAATATTTTTTTAGTATTATTTTATTCACAAGTGTGTTGAAAAACGTCGTATGCTACATGTGAGTGCTACGACTCAGTGGCGCTTCAGCGGTAATCACCAAAATTGCACACTTGTACCTAACTCGCGTATTTGGTAATTAGGTAATTAAATAATACTTAGAAGAAAAATAATGAAAGGTTTATTTGTTTAAGAATCACTAACAGAATTTACTGTTTAAAAAAATGCAGGTTTCCTCACGATGTTTACCTTCACCGAAAAGCCAGTGGTATGTAAATCCGTTCAGAACTCATCGGTACGGGACCGGGATTTAAACTCACGACCTCACGATTGAAAGGCGGAAGTCATTGCCAATAGACAACCACGGCTACAAAAAAAAAAGGAGTTGGGGACACCTTTGCCCAGCAGTGGGACAGTATAGGTTAAATAAAAAAATCAGTCAAATTGGGGATAAATTGTGTGACGGAAATATAATATACGAGAAAAGGGAATTAATGCTGAGATGGCTGATGTGATGTTATGATGTTTATTGTAAGTGCTTTCTACACTAGATTTTTATCTCAAAGAGTTAACTTTGTGATAAGCATTTCAAAAATCTGAAGCGAACGCAGGATTTGAACCTTGCCCCTTCGGATCACTAGCCCGAAGCTCTAACCAACTGAGCTAGCTCGCCTCCTACGCAAGCTTCAAATTTCTGAAGTGCTTACATTTCCCAACTTATAGCGTTGGTGGCGCCACCTGTGATACCCGTATTAGACAGGTTATCACTCAACTAGAAGTTATTAGAACTTCTAAAGATTGACGAGAGATGACGCACTGCTAAATCAATGTTATGATGTTTATTTTAAGTGCTTTCTACACTAGATTTTTATCTCAAAGAGTTAACTTTGTGATAAGCATTTCAAAAATCTGAAGCGAACGCAGGATTTGAACCTTGCCCCTTCGGATCACTAGCCCGAAGCTCTAGCCAACTGAGCTAGCTCGCCTCCTACGCAAGCTTCAAATTTCTAAAGTGCTTACATTTCCCAACTTATAGCGTTGGTGGCGCCACCTGTGATACCCGTATTAGACAGGTTATCACTCAACTAGAAGTTATTAGAACTTCTAAAGATTGACGAGAGATGACGCACTGCTAAATCAATGCTGCAATGCTGATGTGATGATGGATGTCTATGACAAAGAAGTGGTAAGAGGAAAAAAACCTGCGCCGATCCACCTACATGGCAAGAAGATGAAACTAAAATATGTCGGTATTGCTTCTATAATTTCAGAACAAAACATAGTAGTAGGTAAATAATTTCATTCAGTTCAGAATTTCACTACATAATGTTAGTAACTGTACCTACCCACTTGCTAAGATGTAAAAAAATGTGCTTTTATATGTCAATAAAGATTTTTTATGTTCATGTTTTATGTATATTGCAGCTCTCATTTAGATTAGATTTAGGCGTGATTTCTATCCCCTAACCACATCCTCACTACATCCCTGCGCTACCCAAAATCTCTAATTAAATTTCCTTTCCGCGTCTTAAAACAGAACGCTTTCAGAGGAACCGCAATTTATTCGCGGACGAACGGACCGACAAATTAATCTCGGTGGTCATAAACAAGGTCGTGGTTTACGCCTGCAGTCGGGCCACGCCTTTCGCTTCTCACAGATTTGCACGACTGTAATAGACATGATGACTGGATAAAAAATCATTATTAAAATTAGTCCGTTATTTCCTACAAAATATTGGGCTTATATTTTTCTTTCGTCAACCAAACAATTAATGACAAAGAACACGGACGGACAGACAGACAAAGTAACAAAGTGATTTTATAAGGGTTCTGTTTTTTCCTTTTGTGGCACGGAATCCTAAAAACATTTAAGCTGGAAACATACTATCGGACGCGGCTTACGGAAGCGACTGACAGCCGCGGCTGATAGGTACGAGTATCTAGATAATGAATGTACACTGAGCCGTGCACACTATCGGACATAAGTCGCGGACGTCACCTTGGGTTGACCTTGAGCGTTCGGACGTCCGAGAGCGATTTAGCAGTTTCCGGCTTTAGTCGAATTGAGAACCTCCTTTTTAGAACCTCCTTTTTTGAGGTCGGTTTAAAAAGTTGTTTACTTATCTTTATTTTTACCCATAATATTATAATTATTACTATAATATTTTAAATCTGAAAGTGTGTTTGTTGGTTATTTACTTCTTCACGTAGCAACGGATTGACTTGATTTTTGACATGAATATAGTTCAAAGATTGGAGAATGAAATAAGCTACTCATTATTTCGTTAAAAATACAATGTTCCTATGTTCTCTGGTTGACCTCGAGGCAAAAGTAACGTAATTACCTATGTCCACTGCTAGACATATGCCTTCGATATGGATTTCCAATAAGACCGGTTAGAAGCGGCTTGCATGTAGCCAAAAGTAGTCCATAATGGTAAGTCATGTGACCTCTTGAAACAAAAAAAATCCTTATCTATTCTATTCACGGGATATAAGTATCAAAATTATGGGTAATCCAGTTTAAATACGAGTTAATTAAACATAATTGTGAGCTTAATTTCTTAATTTTGTTACATCTAATTAGATAGGTAAATCTATCGTAGGTATCCTAATTTTAATAATATAGCTAATTATAATAAACAATTTGACAGTAATTATAGTTCTAAGAGTCAATTAATAACTTTAATAAATTAAAGTCGATAACTTCGATAGTTCAAGGGCAGTTAAATGTTACGTGACGCCCTGATACAAGTGTATTACATTAAAAATGTAGACGACCTTTTCCGACAAATATTTTATTGACAGCAACAATAATTAAGAATGTCTATGTAATTGAAGAATTTTAAATGCCAGTGAGCATAACATAGAGAATCGATGACCGATGGAGTATACCTGAATATAAATTAGTCGTCAGATAGATTTAAAAAAGTATTAGACACGTATTTTTTCTTTTGTCAATTAAACAGAAACTAACGAAGATGTAGCCCGTAAAAGTTCCGCGTGACGTCACGAGAGCACTACAGATGAACAGACTACGTCGCACTAGTGACGTCACTAGCCCCGTATCGTAAACTTAACGATCAAAAACATGTACGGGTCTAGCGACTCGAGCATGTACCAAAGCGAGCCACCCGCGCAACTGATCCGCGTGCTCTGTGGCGCGCGCGGGTCACAGGCGGCTCATGATTACGACTATCACGAGCAAATAACTTGTGCGTACTGCTTGCGCAAGTAGCACGTGTCTTTACTTGCTCCAGTTATTTGCACCATGTACAAGTACAAGCGAGTAACTAGAACAAGTAGCTTGCGCATATTACTTACGCGTGTGACTCGCATCTTTACTAGCTCCTGCTACTTTTTCCGTGTACAAGCACCCTACGTGTTAATCGGTTTACTAAAAGTGCTAACAGTATATAGTAATAACAAATAAAGCAATTTCGTTATTTTAACATATCATTGAAACCACATTTGAAAACCCCGTAACATTTAAATGTTGTTCACAATGAAATTTGTGGACAAATGAACAGCGAGACATATCAGGTGGCTATTATGGTTGGTTCAAAGGTGACGTCCACAAGTGGTATATTATTCAGAGAAAAATCGAACCTAGATGATATATACATATTTTGAAAGCTTGATTTATGGGCTTCTCAAAAATATTTAATTTAAATTTATTTTATCCCTCCGTTTTTTTATATGTGAAAAATAAATTGTATGAAAAATAATGATACAGCTTTGTATTTTTTCTAGTTTAGCAATTATAAAGTGCTTATATCGTTATTTTACTTCCATTCATAGCTAATTCTTCCACATTCATCTCTTAATTTGCTAAAATTAAAAATTATAACCTACCAGTGTGACCAGTTAGTACGTATAAAATGTGACAAAAACACTTTAAAACTAAACTTTTTAACTCAAAATGCTTCTATTTAACAATTTGGAGGTTACTTAATCAAAGTTGCTAGACATAAACTACCGTTTGAGCCAAATATATGTATTTACCCTAATAGATTCAAAATCAATTTAAAAGAAAACGGTGGGCTCTCTTATGGTTTTAACTGATGCAATAGACTCAGAAAAAATATGAACTTTATCGAAATGTAACGAGTGCTGTGGTTAGAATTTTTGATTATTATTATACCAGCCTCTATATATTTTGTGGACATGTCCTTTTACTAAATTAATATTGTTTTTCGTGATTTCATGCTACAGGTTTTTCGTCTTCGGCTGCAACATTGCTTCTTATAAAAAAAAACGGAATACTGCTTATCATTATTTACTTTAGTAATTTATTAGGTATTTATTTTAATTTACGTATTTTTTTTAAGTTTAAACTATCAATCGACTATTTTATGTCTATGGGTGGTTTAAGCGATCCTTTTTAGTTAGTTTTTCTTGATGTTTTAGTGTGCAATGTTTAGTTTGTAGTTTTATTTAGTTTATTTGTATTTTTTATTTATTCAGAATAATGTATAAATATAATTTGATGTCAAAATGAGTCACATTACAATCTAAAATTAAATAATTTACAAAGGCAATAAAAATATACGTACCTAGTTTTAATACATGGGTACCTAATGTGGTACTTCGTCTGAAAAAATAGTATATTAATTTATATCGTAAATATTAATTTGTGATTAAATAAAGCCACACATTTATTAGGACTTGACAATTACTTTTGTCATTGTTTTAAATGGATAGATAGAAAAATAAACGTAACAGAAAACACAGGTACCCCAAGGACATGCTGCTACGCTGGTTCATGTACATGTACAACCGGAAGATCTGCGAGGAGGACGCCTTCCTGCGCTGGCGCGAGGACGACACCGACGCCTACCCCGGCACGGGGAAGGCACACTTCCAGGTGAACACGTTGCTGACGTGGCTGCAGCAGCAGGAGTTGGAGGACAAGGAGAGCGAGGACTAGTCGCCCCCGCCCCGCGCCGCCTCCGCCCCGCCCAACACCGCCCGCTTTGTTTCGCTCATGTCGTATGGATATGATTAAGCCGAATAGATCGTGCGTCCGCGCCGCGCGCGCCCCGCTCTTGAATTGGAACAATTTTAGGTTACTTTGTGAACGAATATTAGTATCTCGAGATAATTTTTTGTAGGTCTTTTACTCGATTTTGATACTTTTACAAATGTATACAATGTAAAGTGTTCGTTTGGACGTATGATTGCACCCTGCGGCCTTATTTTGTAAGCGCTCTGATGTTCGGCTTCGCTTTTTCTCCTGCTCGCGCCAGTTACTCACGCCGCGAGAGCGAGCGGGAAGAAAAGCGAAGCCGAACGCCAGAGCGCTTACAAAATAAGGCCCCTGATCTGCCCGACTCCCCACAGAGAGCGTGTTTTAGTTAAATCAATTTTTATTGCATATTGAATATCATGATCATTTATTTTCTTTTTTTAGCTAAATGAATTTAGTGATTAAATGTAAGAATGCTTAAATTTCATTGTATTATCGAAGTTTAGATTTTTATAACAAGATAGATAATGAAATAACAAAAATGATGTAAATACAGTACATACCCTTGGGGCGTAAGTAATGTATGTCGAGTGAGTCGTAATAGTTGTGAAATGATGCCAATGCAGTTTATAAGTAAAATTAATCAATAACTATACCAATGTAACTGTATTACGAAAACAAATGTAGATTTTTTTATTTCAATTTTAATAAAAGTTTATTTTTATTGCATTATTAAATAGTCTTTCTAGCATTTTTTAAATCAAAATAGGGCAGGTACAGCATGCGCATCATTTATTTTACATTAAACTTTTTTAAATTAAACATACATATACCTACATACGTTATAAAATAGTAGCTATAGGAAAAGTAGCATTATGATTTCGGATAGTGAGCTTTCACAAGTTGTTTGAAAACATACAAGGAAGGTGAACGCTTAATTTCTAAAGGGAAGTCATTCCACATTCTGACTGCCTCCACTGAGAAAGAATACATATAGAAAGGAAACATAAATAATGCCATATGCCAGAAATCATTGAAGTATACCAGAAATACAAATCGCATCATACAACAATAAAATTTCTCCACCGTTCCGTATCCCGCTATTTATTGATCCGGGCTTTCACCGCAACCGCATTGCAACGCACCAGTAAATACTCTTCAAGCTAATTACTTTCCAGCTTTATTAAATCAGAAACAGCTTGAAATAATTAATACAGCTGCAAATAACAGCTGGAATTTTAACGCTGTTGAGCTGTTACTATTATCATTGAACAACAATACAGAGTGGCCACTCATTGTCACTCACGTCTAAAAATATGAAGTTCACATTGATCCCAGAGGGATAATAAGTCGATCGCGATAATCTGAAAGAGATGGATTGATATACCTAATGCGTGGATATAATGCACGAGTTAGAAAGAGACATGAAAGTTATCTCTATTCGGTGGCTGCTGCCAGATTTTTCGTTGAGGAACGTCTAGTTTCAATACATATTTGACAATTTCGACAACTCTAGCCCAAAAATTCCATACATATATAGCTATATAGTTTTTGATTTGTAGTGAGGTCCTATTTTGCTATTAGAGACGTAACTTTCATCTATACACGTCATATTCGACAGTAGTGAGACAAACCAATTAGCTGTGAATTTGAGGTTCATGTAATACATCCATCGTTTTATGTTTTATTAATAAAAATGTGTCTATAAAATAATGAAAAACTGTAGTACAAGAAAATTGCAACTATTACTGAGTGAAAACGATGGCAAGGAACGCTAAATCTAATGAGTAAGTAACAACACAGAGCTAATACAACGCAGAGAGCGCTGTTGTCGCTTGAAGTAATCCTCAACAGCAAAAATGTTTGGAAAATCTTGCCCAGAGCTGTAAAAACTATCAAATATGAATTGGAATTTGACACTATCAGGAGAAAAGCCATGGTGGCCTAGAGGTAGTGACACCCGCCTTGCAATCGTGAGGTCGTGGTTTCATATCCCGGTCCCGTACCAATGAATTCTTTGGATTTTATGTACGGAATTTCACACCACTGGCTTTTCGGTGAAGGAAAACATTGTGAGGCAACCTGCATACTTCCGTAGTGCATAATTCGATGGCGTATGCGAATCTACCAACCCACACTGGGCCAGTGTGGTGGATATGGCCCAATCACACTTCGTGGGTAGGCCTACGTCCTGCAGTGGACTATTAAAAGGCTGATACAGTACAGTACATAAGAAAAACACGGCAACAACTATTGAATCGAGATGTTTTTCATGTCTCTTTCTAACTCATGCCATTTTAAATCAATTTATCTCCTTCAGATTTTCTCAATCGACCACATCATCACTCTTTACGGGTAGCATGGCAAAGAGACAAATTGTCTTTCCACCATTACATCCCCTCGAAGAGGAAATAAAGTTTGACAATGACAACTGACATTAATAGTGAATAATATGGTTTTCTCCCTTTGCCGTGATACCCTTGATGGTTGTAATAGCTCTGTGAGTCACAAACTACCAAAACCCCAATTTTTATAACTCTTCTAAAACATATGCCTAGTAATAAAATCCGAAGATGTTAGGATAAGGTGCGTCCGCCAAATTACATGCAAATCCGTTCAGCCGCTGACAAACAATCTCACTGCGATCTCATTTCACGATTACGGAACGTTTCCTGCGGAACACTTATTACGGGATCCCGGAAATTTGTTCTACGCCGTAGCAGCTACGAGCACCGGAAATGCTTATTTCGTAGCACTCTCGTAGCTCTCGTAGAGGCTACGTTTGTTATTTCAGAGCATTGAGGTATTTTTCTAGAGATAGTCATTAAACTTTTGATTTTTATGAACATGATTGATATTTTGGTAGTAACTTTTCAAGTAAAGTAAATTTTTAAACGCGTTTTTTTACATTAATGTAATAGTTTGTTTATGGATTTGTATTAGAACGTACCTACATACATTAATATGACTGTTTTCAGACGATTTCAAGTACCTGTAATGTGTTTACGGAATAAAGTAATTTTGACTTATTAACTTTTTGACTTTAGCAGGATTTTTTTGTGCTCAGCTGAGCGAAAATTTAATTTAAAGCGCCAAAAACGAGGATCTCTTTATAAGCTTTGACGGAAATGCGAGTCATGCGGACATTGCATTCAAAATTAAAAAGTAAGTTTGTATAGGCCGGGTGGCTACCCCTGGTGTCAGAGCTTTTCATAACTACCGTACTTTACAAGACGACACTGCATGTTAAAGCTATTTACTAGTAACTACTGTTAGCTATCTGGTTATAAATGTTATAAATTCGACAGTGTGTCTTTTTCCTTTTTTACATAGCATCAGAGGGAAGAGTTGACTTGATTTTTGCATAAATAAAGTTTGAAAGTCGAAAAACATCATAGACTAGGTACTATTTAACCTGAAAAATCAAAAGATTTCTGTGGAATACCACAAAGGTTGCCTGGCAGGGATCGCTATAAGCGATAAGGCCGCCTCTTGTTTCAAGCTAGTTTTAATGGTTTTTTATCTGTGTATTTTTCTTTGTGCTAACAATAAAAAAATATCTATCTAGTAATCTTTATAGAAGAAAACTGAGTTTAAATAAAATCATTATTTATGATTTTATTTAAACTCAGTTTTGATTTGAATCTAAATTTTTAAGTTTTTAGACCTATCCTTATTCATTCGTAAAAGTGTTATTTTCCCGAGATTTTCCACAGTCCTTTTAGCGAAATACACGTCAATGTATTGAAACCAAATAGTAGGTGGATTTATTATCTATATTGAAAGATATCTGGGGGCAGTCGGGCGAGGAATAGAAGCAATCCGGATATGAGTGGACTATTGATTCACCATGTTTATGGACAGGCTTTCGTATATATGAACCAACGAAGATTTGATGAACTAAATCGGTCAAGAGTACGCAAAAAGGGTCTTACTGTACCAAAGGCGCGGAGAGCGGTGGGCATTCAACTAGTAAGTTATAAATCAAGAGCTTAATGATCCCCCATAATGTATCTCATGTTTATGTGACAGTAATCCGACCTTCGTATTTATGTTATCGCCTTTCGCAGCTATTTGTACCATTTTATCCTAAACGCACAGCGGGGGTCGGGGTCGGACAAAAATATAGACTTGTAAGAAAGAAGTCTTCAAAGAAAAAAAGCTTTGAGCGCAATTAGAATGTACTCGTAAGTATAACTGGGAGGCGATATTTATTCGTTTACATAATCCAGTATAATAATATAATTAATTTAGACCTTTTATATACCTATAATAATCAACTATGTCAGTTCTCGAACTCGTATTCACAATATCTCTATACATATTATTATTTATCTTCATTTACATACACTTACACGCTCATATTCACTCACTCACTCTCACATACACCCACAACTTATCACAACTAACCTACCATAAGATACCATTAATATTGTACCATAATCTTGTTAGTATAGTGGAAGAGCCTGCAGCGCACGACATAGGTCACCCTAGTGTGGGTTGCAGTGCACATGTGTATATTGTACAATCTTTAGAATAATGTGACGCAGTAGGCCACGGTAATGACGGCGAGTTGTTTACACCTAAGTGCGAGATTTATGGTTTTATGACTCGAGCGGGATCAGTCTTTGTCTGCCGTCTATTGTGTTTAGTTTTTTCTGGATGTTTACCTAAAGAAGACATACAGTCTACCTAGGGCGTAGCGTGTAAGTGGTACGTGATATGTTCTTTTCTACAAGTTAGGTACATCGAATCGGTGACTATGTAAGATAAAGTTGCGGCTCCATCGCTATAAACTATACGACTCTGTACGTTATGTTATACCTTACTGATTACTCTTTGCTCCCATCTACATCACTCTTTCTGTTTTCAACATTAATAAAAATAATTATAAATCTGAATAGAGCCAAAGATCTCTTCCTCTTCTGCATAAAACGCTGCGAAATTACTAAAAAAGTAGAGTCAATCTTGTAATTCTCAGTTATTAAGTAATATCACTACAAAATCACCTAGTATCGTAACATCAGAGACAGCTGATGTTGCGAGTAAATCAGCTCGACTGACTTTGACGTATTTGAAAACAATAGGGAATTCTCGAACTTTTAAGTTGTTTACTTGTTAACACAATAGCGTTTATTAGATCGAGTACCTCATCATCATAAATACCGAGTTGCATCGACCGTGGTCACGGGTAGACTAACACGGGGAGTCTACCCGTGACCACGGTCGATGCAACTCGGCCGAAACTTAGTCCCGTAGTATATAATAATAACTTTTGCACATATGAAAAATCTCGAAAAAAAATCATCTGGTCTATACAAAAAGTTCACTAACTCTCTTCAAAATATATGGTACAGCACAGGTCATCTGTTTTCGCAATGTAGCAGGTGATCCCGTAGTAAAAGTTGGTCATAATGATAATAATTTACATCTCTAACAGTAGTTGTATTTTGCAGTGCAACATCCTGTATAAAAGGTTATTTTTGAAAGCTCAGACCAAATAAAAAAATCAAGACAGAAAATCGTGAACTAAACAAGTGAGGCCGGCAAAACTACGCCTCGCCATGTACAGACACAGTTACACACACATACACGTACAAGGAAACTACGCCTTGGTTTGTCAGTCGAACTATGGCGGCGCAACACCGACGCACTCACCACATGTATGAAAAACCGGCCTCACTTGAGTGTTCACGATGTTCTGTCTTGAGTTTTAGGGTTCCGTACCTCAAACGGAAAAAAACGGAACCCTTATAGGATCACTTTGTTGTCCGTCTGTCCGTCTGTGTGTATGTCAAGACTCTTTATCTCCGGAACGCGAAAAGATATTGAGTTGAAATTTAAACTGTATACGTATACCTATGGTTTCTTGCAGTTGTTTAAATGAAAAACTTCTCAGTTATCGTTTAAACAAGTTAGAGCCGTTTATGTCGTAAAAAACCGCATATTTCGACACTCACAAAAATCAAAGCCTACAGGGTACTTCCGTTGACATAGCACTATGAAATTTGGAAATAAGCATTGTTTCAGAGTACACATATAGGAATAAATCTGAAAACTGTACATTTTTAATTAAATCATGGCATTATTATTAATACCAAAATATGGCCTCAAAATTCACAAAATATGGGTTCAAAATTCAAAGTGAGTAAATAGTATCATGTAAGGTATCTTATAAAATAACTTCATTAGCACATGCTAAAACAGGTTTTTAATTATTTTAACAATGTGTAATTTTCGATGCTTGACGAGAAAAGTGAAAAAAATAAAATAAAAACTTTTTTGTCGATGGTTATAGTAGATTTTAACAACTTACTTCCCAATTTTGTGAAATTTTCTGGATTTGTACGGAACCCTTGATGTGCGAGCCTGACTCGCACTTGTCCAGTTTTATTTTTATTTGCTCTGAGTAAAAGCCCGGTAACACTAAAACCCTAAATAAGATACATCATTGTGAATAACTTGAGACCAACCCTGAAATTGCGAGAAGAAAACAGCTCTTTAATACAAAAAGTTCTTTGACTCGCCAAAGGATACGTCCACAAAATGTATGGAGGCTGGTATAATTATAATCAAATAATCTAACCAGAGCACTTGTTACATCTTGAGAAAGAACATTTAATTCTGAGCCTATTTCATAAGTTTAATTTTTTATTTTTTAAAAATTAATTTTTAATTTCTTAGAATAAATAAATATATTTGACTCTAAGGTAGATTATGGATGTTTGAATAACCTTCAAATAGTTAAAACAGGACATTTTTATCAATTAGACACGATTTTTAAGTATTTTTAACACATTGTACTAACTGGTCACACTAGTTCTATTGATCTGATCTGTTTCTGGTAGAAATCGCTATCAGCAATAAGGCATTTGTGGCACTAATTCAATCTGTATAATGGTATACTTTGTAGGTATCTGTTGTTATACTTATTTATCTTTGTGCACACAATAAAGAGTTATATCTGTATGTCTAGTTTCATATAATTTTAGCTAAGTATGAGATGAATGTGGAAGAATCAGGTAAAATGCAAGTAAAAGATCGATAGAAGCACATTATTATAGCTAAATTAGAAAATTCAGTAAGTTTATCTTTTATTTTTCATACAATTTATTTTTCACATTTAAAAAAAATGGATAGATGAAAATATGTAAATTAAATATTTTTGAGAAGCCCATAAATTAAGCTTTCAAATCATGCATAATTCATCTTGGTTGGATTTTTCTCTGAATAATATACCACTTGTGGGTGTCTCTTTTATAGAACATCTGTTTCTTTTCGATTTCTAGTAGATATTCTTATAATGATATACCTAATTTGTGTAAACATTGTATATTATTAGTATTTAAACATTCTTATTATCATGTATTAGATATCATTTTGCAGTAACTTAGAACTGCGCAGAGTGTTGATGATGATGAGCATTAATCAATTAACGTTTCTGTTTCAGGTAAAACCTGTACCTCAAAAGGAACCATAAGTTCTTCAGGTAAGCCAGACATCAATTTTTAAAAGGAATTCAGTTGTTTTACAAAGATTTTTGATTATCTGTTGGATTAATTAAGTAGTGTTTTAAGTGAAAACTTCTTTAGCGGCGTTGTGTTTTTTGAGATTGAAATTTTGAGCGAATTGAACCTTACCCAATTCACGTCAGGACACGCGGCCTGATCGAAAATTCGTAAGACGGTGGTGGTGAGATTTTGCTTCTGCCGGCACGCCCACGAGTTTTGATTTGATTTCGAAAATTCTTTTTAATCAATATTGTAAATGATATAATAAGCCCGATTACAGAAGCGCCAGCGTAACTAAATTAGCTAAATAAAATAGTTCTGTTTCTTTTTCACTTTAGGCATTCGATAGAGAGAACGCTTTTTACGCTGCTATTTAATTTACGCTGGCGCCTCTGTAATCGGGCTTAATGTATATTTAGCGTTAGGTGGCTTAAATAACATTAAACTATTTTTTTTTGTCTATTAGGCTAAGGGCGCCATTTAAAACTTAAAGCTAGCAAGAGATAGAAAATAAACTACTTATTAAAACAAAAGATTGTGGGTACTTTGTGAATAAATTAGTTATAAAGTGCTACATACTACTGGGCTACTTCTTATGCTTAGAACATCACACTTCCGGAGTGCAATCCGTTGACTTTTAGGGTTCCGTACCTCAAAAGGAAATAACGGAACCCTTATAGGATCACTTTGTTATCCGTCTGTCCGTCTGTGTGTATGTCAAGACTCTTTATCTCGGAAACGCGTAAAGATATCAAGTTGAAATTTAAACTGTATACGTATATCTATAGTCTCTTGCAGTTGTGTAAAAGAAAAACTTCTCAGTTATCGTTTAAAAAAGTTAGAGCCGTTTATGTCGTAAAAAAACCGCATATTTCGACACTGACAAAAATCAAAACCTACAGGGTACTTCCCGTTGACATAGAACTAGAAAATTTGGCCAAAAGCATTGTCTCAGAGTACACATATAGGAATAAATCTGAAAACTGTACATTTTTATTTAAATTACAAAAAATAGGGCCTCAAAATTAACAAAATATGGGTTCAAAATTCAAGGTGAGTAAATCGCATCATGTAAGGTATCATATAAAAGAAATTCATTAGCACATGCTAAACAGGTTTTAATTATTTTAACAATGTGTATATACGGAACCCTCGATGTGCGAGCCTGACTAGTACTTGTCCGGTTATTTTTACTAGGCATTACGCCTATTGCTTTCTGCGTTTTGAAAAATTACTCATCATCATTTTAAACCCAAAATAAATGTACGAGTACGTTTCCATATTGAATTAACTCAACGTATGTAGATCTCCGTTCTATTCCACGCACTTCCGTATGAGATGTAAGAAATTTCCTTTCATTTTAATAACGCATGAATATTATTATGTAAGAAACGTAGATCGGGCAAGCTGGTTCATCTTTTGATGTCCTTTGGTGATTTCCACAATGTACGCGCTCGTGCGTATATTGGAGCGTCAGGTTACCACCCTAAGCTCTACTAAAGAGGAACGAAACGGCAATGGGCAGTGTTGAACACAGTCGGATTCTCTCTGCGAGATCGGATCAGGAATAAGGAGATCCATAAAAGAACCAAAGCTACCGACATAGCCCAGCGGATTAGCAAGTTGAAGTGGCAATGGGGAGGGCACATAGCACGGAGGGCTGATGACCGATGGGGTCGTAAAGTTTTCGAGTGGAGACCACGTACCGGCAAGCGCAGTGTAGGACGTCCAACCACAAGGTGGATGACTTCAGTAAGGTCACGCTGGATGCAAGCCGCTATCAACCGGTTTTATTGGAGATCTTTAGGGATGTCCCTATGTCCAGCCGTAAACGGCCTATGGCTGAAACGACAATGACGACGATAAGCAATATGTGTTATTTTTTTGCCAACAAATGTTTTTTTATCTTGCCCTGCCCCGCTTTGTTGGAGACTGGAGTGCGTACCGGCTTCCACCATTTAACGTCAGAATTAAAAGAAACGCATTTTAAGGTAGATAATTAAATGGAAATACGAGAGAATTTTGTTATTTTGGTACAATGGAATTTCAGACATGTTGTTTTCCTCAATTTGGAGCTTTGTGCGCTGTTTTGGAGGCTTTTTATGTGATACGAGAATTTTATAATGCTTTTAAAGTGTGTTAAGGTATTTTTACGTACGGTATGATGACTCTCTTATAAAACAAATGCGATAAAACAGTACGATATCACGTAATAAAAATAACTCTTCCAAAAATATACTGCTACTTTTGTCTTTGTGTCATTTTCACTTCAGTGTCATGAATAAAATAAACTCAATACCGTCTGATGACATGACTCTCAGAAAAATGTATAAGGGTGTGTACAGATTAATAAGATTTTTATAACATGTTGTATTACACAGCGTGTACGCACCGTAAAACAATTTTTTTACCGACTTTAAAAAAAAACTGTTCGTCTGTTTGGTGTATGTTCATCGAAATTTTCGCCAATTGGGAACCGATTTAAAATAATATTTTTATTTCGAAAGGGTATACTCCTGAGTTAGTTACATTTAAATTTGCTGAGCCATTTGTGAAAAATCAACATTGATGTGAAAATTACTACATGGATGCTTCGAGCAAATATCTATAGAGTCACAATCGAGCAAAAAAGTGTCCGAGCCAAACCCCTGCCCAAGCTACGTAGTGGGCAGGCTTTTCAGTTCGTAAAGCGATTGCAAGCCGACTACAACGCCGCGCGATGCCACAGTGCTCGGTTACAAGCACCAATTAGGTGACATAACGTCGATATTCAAGAAAACTTAATGGAAACATGTATGTATGAAATTTTTTACTACTTTCATTTAGGGACTGTGTTTCTGTTAGATATTTGTTCGAAGCAAGGATGGCACATCGATTTGCGCTTTTTGAACTTTGTACACTATGAAAGTTTGTTATGCCATTTTTGGGGAAAAAAAAAATTACGAAAAGGGATGCTTAATCCTGCAGTACAAGTTGTTCAAAGTAAAATTGAATGATGTTCCTTTTCAGGCTTAATAGTGAACTTGGTGAATAAGCCTATGTTTAGCAGTCATAGTTCAGTAAATAGTAAAGAAATCACTTTGTCGATCTGAAGCTTTGGTCTGGTGATCATGACGCACAACGCTGCGGTATGCGCCGCAACGCAGCGTCACGACGCAGCATTTAGCGTCCCTGCGGAGAGGTGGTCAGTTGATTTTGCCGCAGCTACCAAGGTAGACGTGAACATCGAAAAATTCCATATTGACCCGTGACGCACACCGCAGCATTGAACCGAGAATGACGCCGCGCTGTGCGGCAGTACACCTCCCCACTTCACCGCGCTTGCCCTTCGCCGCTGACGCATACTGCGACGGAACAGGAGAACATTCTCGACGTTTTTCATACGATTGAGTGTCCGGCAACGCATACCGCAGCGTTGTGCGTCATGATCACAAGACCCCGGCTTGACCTATCCCGCTGCTAACTTCTGGCCATTAGCAAACAAACATTTCAAAACGTAGCACCAAAAATCTGCAGTCAAATCCACAAAACTCCATTTCCAAATACCCAAAAGTCCGGTTTCAAAAGTCTATTCATCAATCCAATGACTCTCGCCAAACGTGCACCAAACTCCACGAAAACCCGTCGCCAGCTGAAAAAGTCGAAAAAAAAGTGTCGCAAATATCTGGCGAAATCTGACGTTACACTGTATGAATAGGCTCCCCAGTCTAGAGTCATTGAGCTCTCGGAACATTTCGGCAAGGAAATCTAAGCCTTTTTGTATCAGAGGCAAGGGTGATTATTGAGTGAAAGGGTGACTAATTACGATAGAGGCTTCGAAAGAATGAAGAGACAAGAAGCTTGTGAAATCATGCGCGGTGATAACCCATGATTATGAGCAGGCGATTAGTAGCTCTAGTGATGTGAGTTTGGCCGTCGATAGTTTTTTGATAATTTGTTTTAAGTCGCTTTTCTGCTAGATGTGAGATGTGTGTACGAGCTGTTTGCATGCATGTTTAGCGTAGTCAATGAAGTTGAGCTGAGCTTACAGAGATACCAGAAGGATAACGTGGTCGATCAAGAAAAGAAAGAAAGAGATGCAATGATATAATATGGCATGAGTTAGAAAGAGACTTAATAAGTATCTCGATTCAGTGGCCAGTTGCCCTGTTTTTGTCTCAGTAGTGTCAAATTCCAATACATATTTGACAGTTTTGACAGCTGAGCCAGATTTTCCATACATTTTTGTGGTTGAGAATTGCCTCAAGCGACAACAGCGCTATACGCTATAGCTCTAGTTGTAATAGCTCTGTGGCTGAGCTACACCATGATTTTAAGGGTTGTTTGTTTTTTTTTTGCAGGTCTTTTTTTCATAACAAATGTTATTAACATATCAAACCAAAAATCGCGATAATAGGTAACTTAGGTGGCGTAGTTGGGTGGTCATAGCATAGTTAAGTATTCCAAAGCAGTCATCGAATTACGAGTCTAAGTTACTGCATGGAAACTGACAAGTCTTCGGGCGAGTGACCCGGGTGGTATTTCGAACTGGGCGGTGGACTGACCTGACTGTCTACCCGTGACCACGGTCGATGCAACTCGGCCGAAATGTCGAGATGATGAGGTATTTTTTTATCTCGTAATTTTAGTGCGCGATTAGTCTCGTAGTATATTATAATTATGAAACTTATTTTTGGAATTTGCAGTGAAATTACATCATCATTATTATTGAAGGTTATTATGATAGTTGGAGATAAATCTATTTTAGCGAAAAGACCGCCTTTTATACCATTCTTCTGTCGTTATTTCTTCTTCTGTTATGTTTTACTACTTGTGGTGTCAATAAAGTGTTCTGGTATTGTCTTGTATTGTATTGCATTGCATTATCATCATCGTTTTAGTGAAAAATAGTCACGTAACCACTATGTCACA
The DNA here is from genome assembly GCA_949316475.1 of Hypomecis punctinalis. Lineage (NCBI taxonomy): Eukaryota > Metazoa > Arthropoda > Insecta > Lepidoptera > Geometridae > Hypomecis > Hypomecis punctinalis. The sequence goes on from OX438809.1 coordinate 4,520,731, forward strand.
CAGACCGGTGACGAATTATTTTTACTTACTCTGGCTACATTTTTGAGCATTTACACTCGCCGACCGCAAGTGTGGTTTCGATACATGTGTAGGATAGGTATATAGACGCGCACTGATCTACGATACATACAGATCGAAATATTTGAATTTAAAAACACGCTGCGGTCTCACAGACCGCTCGTAGGTGGTTAAGGGTTTTGAGTGGATCCACTTATAAGGTAGAGTACGCAGCTTTTGCTGATACGTGGAAATAAATATCTCAAATACAGTTTTTTGTATCAATAACATTTAAATAACATCATAATGATATCCTTTAACGTCTTTGCAAACACCGCTACTGGAAATAGATAGTATTTGACGTACAATTTTTCCGGTACAATGTATTGTTTCCCTGTATTATTCCATCGATTATTATGTTTATTGGAAAGAAAATAAGGCCGATTTTTGCATTTATTTTGGTATAATTTGACTGGTCTAAACATAATTAACTCTACGTAAAAAGCGCGCCGCCACCCGCGAGGCTCAGACCTCAGACCTGTGTAGACCTGTGTAATAAGCAAACAAGTATACATATTAGTTAGGTATGTAAAAATCAATTTGTTCGTTCATTCGTTTCTGCCACTGCTGGACATAGGCTTCCCCTAAAGATCTCCAATAAGACCGGTTAGTAGCGGCTTGCATCCAGCGCAATCCTGCGGTCTTAATGAGGTCATCCGTCCACCTTGTGGGTGGCCGTCCTACGCTGAGCTTGGTACGTGGTCTCCACTCGAGAACTTTTCTATCACAGCGGTCATCAGTTCTCCGTGCTATGTGCCCCGCCCATTGCCATTTTAACTTGCCAATCCGCTGGGCTATGTCGGTAACTTTGGTTCTTCTACGGATCTCTTCATTTCTGATTCGATCTCGCAGAGAGACTCTGAGCATAGCCCTCTCCATAGCTCGTTGGGCTACTTGGAGCTCACTAATAAGGTCCATAGTGAAAGACCACGTTTCTGTGCCATAAGTCATCACTGGCTACACACACTGGTCGAAAACTAATTAATAAACAATTATTTGTATACAATTATGCTGATTCCCACAGATATTCTGATAACGCTTTTAAAAAAAAAATTAGGTGTCGAGATTTGGAAAAGGCTTTAGAACAAAAGTTGTTTGTTTTGATGTACATAATATATATTAAAAGGATGCTAGTTACCATGTTTAGATGGAAATAAAAACTTTAAATAGCGCCGATTACAATACGACATTAAAATATTAGTTAAATTAAATACTATACTATACTAATAAATTAAAATACATTCAGTATCAGTAAATGTCGAAATCAGTCCACTACGTAACAAGTTATGCGTGGCTATACATAAAAAATATACGCGTCGAATTGAGTACTTCATCTATTTCGTCGGTAAAAAAAATATACGCGTCGAATTGAGTACTTCATCTATTTCGTCGGTAAAAAAAATATACGCGTCGAATTGAGTACTTCATCTATTTCGTCGGTAAAAAAATATACGCGTCGAATTGAGTACTTCATCTATTTCGTCGGTAAAAAAAATATACGCGTCGAATTGAATACTTCATCTATTTCGTCGGTAAAAAAAATATACGCGTCGAATTGAGTAGGTAGATACCTACTCCGTTTTGTCGGTCCAAAAATTGTATAGCCGTGTATTGTGTAACACGAGATGAATGAATTAATTAATTTAAACTCACTGAGTCGAATTGTCAGGAAGAAGACATATTTATTTATCTCCCACTAGCTTTTTCCCGCGGCTTTCCCCACGTTATATTTTTTTTGTGCTATCCCACAAAAATCTTTTATTTACTCGGGAAAAAAAAGCTTAAATATTATGTCACTTGCTGACCTCTGAAGTATATACATGTCAAAAATCGAGTAAAAACTTGTTGCTTTGTAGCTACGTTAAATTGTAACAAACTACCAAACAGACTTTCGATTTTACAAAACTAAAATATCTTATACAAAACTAAATCAAAAACTCATAAAAACAAATCTAAAAGCCCTATTGTAGAAGGAAACTGTGCCAGTATTCTGGCAGCATTGTCTCGCTGAATGGCAATGCTGAGCTTTAGACCAAAGTAGACGCCAGCTTTCTGGTCACACGTCACCTTTACTAACCGCCTAGCCAAGCCTTTATACGATGAAAGAGCGTCCGGCCCCCATGGACTTAAAGTTTCAACCCCAAACGACACAAAATGGACATAAACACAAATAAATAAATGGACACAAACGACTCTGTCCAACAACGCATTGGGTTTTATAACATTAATAAGAATTTTACTGTGCAACAAACCCTTTAAAATAAAATCAATATTTGACACAAGTTTGATAGTCACCACGTCTCTACTTTGCAAGAGCTCAGACGTGCCATACTCAGCTCGATATTTGAACAAGAATTCAGGGATGCTGCGCTCCTGTTCAGCCATTTCAATATTATAGTTCAAGGTATTTATTACTACCACTATTTTAAGTTAAAATCGTAGCGCTCACAATGTTCTAGCGAATTCTCTGAAATTCAGTCAAAGCTAGTTTCAACTTTTCGACTCTACTAATCAAAACCATTACAGATAGCTTCAAGAGTTCTCCGTGAAACGAAACAATACTGCACAAAGCCGTTCTACCGAAACATTAGTTTGTGGCACGGATCTAGCTAGATTGGACATGCTATTTAGATTTTTGAAGTGAAAACGTCTTAGGCGACGTTGTGCACTTTTTGGTATGGGTAAACAATGTTAAACTCACGTCAGGATACGTAACCTGATCGAAAATTCGTAAGACGGCACGCAGGATACTTGCGCGAGAGTGCGTGTGAGATGTTGTATTTACTACATAATTGATAGTACTTTTTAGGGTTCCGTACCTCTAAAGGAAAAAAACGGAATTGTTGTCCGTCTGTGTGTATGTCAAGACTTTTTACCTTGAGAACGCGTAAAGATATCGAGTTGAAATTTAAACTGTATACGTCTATCTATGGTCTCTTGCAGTTGTGTGAAAGAAGAATTTCTCAGTTATTGTTAAAAAAAAATAGAGCCGTTTATGTCGTAAAAAACCGCATATTTTGACACTCACAAAAATCAAAACTTCCAGGATACTTCCCGTTGACATAGAACTATGAAATTTGGCGAGAAGCATTGTCTTAGAGTAGACATATATGAATAAATCTGAAAACTGTATATTTTTATTTCAATCACAAAAAATAGGGCCTAGGTTCACAAAATATAGGTTGCAAATTCAAAGTAAGTAAATAGCATCATGTAAGGTATCATATAAAAGAGCTTCATTAGGACATGCTAAAACAGGTTTTAAATTATTTTAACAATGTGTAATTTTCAACGTATAACGAGAAAAGTGAAAAAAAAAAATTTTTTGTTGATGATTATATAATATAGAAATTTTAATAACTTAGTTCCCAATTTTGTGAAATTTTCTGGATTTGTACAGAACCCTCGGTGTGCGTGCCTGACTCACACTTGGTTTTTTTTTATGTTCAAGTTTTCACTTCTACCAGCACTCCCGGAGTGCAACCCGTTGTGTCTTTTTTATTTCGTATTGGTTTGCGTTTGACTACACACTGCCTGATGTTAAGCAGATAAGCGGTCTAGGGTGAAATACGCTTACCTAGAAAATACAAATTGCTTTTTCGTGCGTGCACCCGGGGTTGCAAGCCGTGGTGATCTAGAGGTAATGACACCCGCCTTACAATCGTGAGGTCGTGGGTTCAAATCCCGGTCCCGTACCAATGAGTTCTTTGGGGTTTATGTACGGAATTTCACACAACTGGCTTTTCGGTGAAGGAAAACATCGTGAGGCAACCTGCATATGTCCGGAGAAGAATTTCAATGGCGTATGTGAATCCATCAAACCGCACTGGGCCAGCGTGGTGGATATGGCCCAATCACCTTTCGTGGGTCCTACGTCCTGCAGTGGACTATTATAAGGCTGATACAGTACAGTACCCGGCGTTCATAGATGTATAAGACGTCATCACGACAAAATACCCTTATAATACTGACTGACTGTCTGACTAACTGACTGACTACTATATTTTATAGTCATCTTTCGTTTTCGACACTCTCCACTGAGCCGTTACCTAAAATCTTCAGATAATCTTACACTTAGTTTCCCTCGTCACAAAACATCTTTCTACGATTCTTCTTTCTTTGTGGAGGCAGTCAGACTTTGGAATGACTTACCTTTAGAAATTAAGCGTTCACCTTCATTGAACGTTTTCAAACAACTTGTGAAAGCTCACTATCTGAAATCATAATGCTACTTGTTCCTATCGCTACTATTTTATAACGTATGTAGGTGTGTAGGTATATGTATAATTATATTTATATATTATATCGTATATATGTAAGTATATTTAAAACTTAGATTGAATTAAGTATATTTAGTTTATTATTTTCTTTGTTTTCTTTGTTAATTTCTATTTAAGGCCACTATTTCTTGTTCTTGTCGGTTCATATTCGTGCAAGGTTGCCTGGAAGAAATCGCCATGGGTGATAAGGCCGCCATTTTATAATCATATTTTTTGTCGTGTATGTGTAAATAGTGTTTATTTTTCATATTGTGGTTGTAAATAAAGAGTTTTGTCTGTCTGTTTGTCTGTCTAACATTGTCTCGCGCGCTAGGTAAAGATAAGACCTCTCTATAGATCTGCATGGTTCTACCAAAACATAAGTTAGACTATGACTATGACTAGCAGCGATCAAAGCATTAGTTAAATGGCCGCCGGCGAACCGAAAGTTAGGTAAAGTTGGCAGCTGCATAAGCAATTAGTTTGAAGTCAAAGACCGATACCGTGGAGTTGGTTCTGAGAAATTATTGAACTGGGGCGATGTCATTTTGAGATTTCGTTAGTAACGAGTAATTTTAGAATTAAAATCATTTATTGAAATATTTTTAGATTAGATCAAAGAAAAGGTAGATGCCATGTCGTACAGGGAAGTAAAGACACTGGCGGAAGACCGCGAGTCATGGAACTTGCTCCACCGACAAGAGCCGCGCTCTTAAATCCTTAATGAAATTGGAATGTTAAGCTTAAGGGCCTTCGCTACGTTGTGCGTGTGCACGCGGCGGATGCACGAAGCGGGCGCCCGCTCCGGATTTCCGACGCGGGCCTAGGATCCGCAAGGTGGCGGGCGCCTGACGCTACATCTAGTGGTGCTAGAACAATAATTACCCACCGCAAGTGCCCGCGCCGCGCAACCGCCCAACTTATCTTTCAATTGCTTTCAATACACGCGAGGCGAGTACCCGCCGCGTGCGCACGCTTAACGTAGCGAAGGCCCTAATACTTAAACTAAATACCAGTATACAACAATTTGTATAATAACATAATAATAATACACCTAATTTCCTTCATCCTTCCTGCCCGTCATGGTTAAGTTAATAACATAATTATAATACCATAAAATAAATCTCGTCTTTCACAATAATTGTGAAAGACGTGATTTATGACTGACTATTTATTTATTATATAAATTAGAAAATTGATTACATTATAATAATCTATTTTTTAGTAAATATTTTGCGGCTTTATTATTAAAACCACAAAATAAATATCGCTATTCCCAACAATTACAATAAAAAATATTAAAAAATTGATTACATTAATAAAAATAAATAAATTACTACGAGTACCTACTTCATAGTAATATTATTTGCTGTAAACGGGAACTTTTACCCATATATTCTTGTGGATGGACTTCCGACGCTGCTTTTTTTCAACTTTTGTGATGGTGATCTATATCTCAGAAATGGTACATGTGACAAAAAAGTGTTATTTGAAACCATACATTCATTTTAGAAACCCTTTCCATTGATACGGTAGAGTTGAAAAAAAAATCATCCTCATTTTACATACTATGGGAGCTACCCCTTAAATAGAGTTTATTTTTTATTTTTAGGTATTTAAAATTGAGAAATATACTTGAACTATCATTATGATAGTTTATTCAACCAAATTGCATGCAATTTTATAAATTATATCAAATTTCATGCAATTTGGTTGATAAATGTAGAATAATAAGCTTTGTATTATAAGGACGGACGGACGGACTCAACGAAGTTATAAGGGTTTCTCGTTTTACTACGAGACCCTAAAAAAGTGAAAAATCTGGTGGTCTTACTATTAAAAGTGATCTCGTCTAGGTGAGCTTAATATAACATCACATATCATATTATTTCATTCAAAATATTTCGCTGCAGTCGAAATGGCTTAAAATTTGTAAAGCAACTGGTGACAACAAACAAACCTTATCACTGTACTGTACTGTACTGTATCAGTTTTTTTAATAGTCCACTGCAGGACGTAGGCCTACCCACTAAGGGTGGTTGGGCTATATCCACCACGCTGGCCCAGTGCGGGTTGGTCACATACGCCATCGAATTTCTTCTACTGACATATACAGGTTGCCTCACGATGTTTTCTTTCATCGAAAAGCCAGCGGTGTTAAATGCCGTACATAAATTCCAAAGAACTCATTGGTACGGGACCAGGATTTGAAACCACGACCTCACGATTATAAGGCGGGTGTCACTACCACTAGACCACCACGGCTTCCTTATCACTAATCACTAACAATGATCTCGTCTAGGATTTTTTAACCGACTTCCAAAACTGAGGAGGTACATACTATGATCGTCTGTATGTATTTTTTGTGTCAAATCATCGACATAATATTTGCCAATTGTGAGCCGATTTAGTAAAACATTTCTTAGTTCGAAAGGGTATACTCCCGAAATAGCCCAATTTAAATTTTATCGATAACGACTGAGCTGTTTTCGAAAAATCAACAATAATGTAAAATATGTATACGAGTACATCGACTCGAGCGAACTATTCGGATTTTGTACACGATAGAAACCGGTTGTACCATTCTTTGCAAATAATAATTATACACTTTTGTATATTATATACTAGCTGACCCGGCGAACTTTGTTTCAAGCAATATCTTTATAAATTATAGCACATGTGTTATTCTGATGTAAAAGCATTACTACTGCAAAGTTTCATCTCAATCCGTTCAGTAGTTTTTTGCGTGAAAGAGGGACAAACATCCATACATACTCAAGATCTTTCGCGTTTATAATATTACTAGCTTATGCCCGCGGCTCCGCCCGCGTGGGAATTTGACTTTTCTTCTATCCCACAGGAACCTTTTACTTTTTCGGGATAAAATAGCCTATGTCACTTTCCGGCCCTTGAACTATATCCATACCAAAAATCAAGTCGATTGCTCCGTTGCTGCGTGAAAGAGGAACAAATCAACAGAATTTTCTGATTTATAATATTAAGTAGGATTATATATTATTCTAGGCAATCCCGCCCCGGCTTCACACTGGTGTATTATACATATAAATAAACCTTCCTCTTGAATTACTCTATCTATTAAAACACCGCATCAAAATTAGTTGCGTAGTTGTAAAGATTTAAGCATACATAGGGACAGACAGATACATACAAACTTTCGCGTTTAGAATATCAGTAGGATTATCTCTTCCGAATATTTTGCTACATTTTCCATGTCATCAAGGGTTTGGTCCCTATGGTTAAATAAATAACAAGAATACGAATCCTGTAATATAGAGATCTCGAGGGAGAAGCGGAAGCCTAATAAGATACTACTCGTCCTCCGCCCTTGGAACGTATCTGGAACATGTATTCTATATTTTATATGTTCACTCATCATCATCATCACCATTTCAGCCATAGGACGTCCACTGCTGGGCATAGGCCTAATGATTTACAATAAGACCGGTTGATAGCGACTTGCATCCAGCGCGATCTTGCGGTCCTAATGAGGTCATTCGTCCACCTTGTGGGTGGACGTCCAACGCTGCACTTGTCGGTACGTGGTCTCCACTCGAGAACTTTTCGACCCTATCGGTCATCAGTCCTCCGCGCTATGTGCCCTGCCCATTTCCACTTCAGCTTGCCAATCCGCTGGGCTATATCGGTAACCTCGGTTCTTCTACAGATCTCCTCATTCCTGATTTGATCTCGCAGAGAAACTTCGAGCATAGATAGAACGTCGTGAACAGACGAGTGAAGCCAGTTTTTTATACATGAGGTGAGTGCGTCGGTGTTGCGCCGCCAGTAAGACTGACGTGCCAAGGCGTAGTTTCGTTGTACGTGCTTGTGTGTGTAATTGTGTCTGTACACGGCGACGCGTAGGTTTGGCGGCCTCACTTGTTTATTTCTCAACATTCTGTCTTGATTTTTTTATTTGGTCTAAGGGCTAAACAGTTAAAACAAACGGAACCTACAATTTAACGTGTCATCAAAGGCACGGTGCCAAACGATGCTTAACTTTAGTGATCACTAACAAACATCTAGACGAACTACTATGATAAGCGCTACTCAATATAAAAGATAATTGTTTTTCGCAAAAAATCGCAACACCGACTTCCACCGTGTACAGAATTCGAATATTATTTGAATAGACATCCATGTGTACTATTGTTGATTTTCAAATCTATGTTTTGAATTAATATTTAGTGTATTTCCGCTATCTTGTTGTAGGCAAATAAGTTTAAGGGCATTAAGTGCATTAAGGACATTTATGAATAAAAAAAAAAAAAAAAAAAAAAAAAAAAAAAAAAAAAAAAAAAAAAAAAAAAAATTTCAAACAATTACTAATATTACAATAATTATGCATTTAAAAACTTAATTTTACAAAATAGATAAAATAATAATAAATATCACTTATTTTCACTACACTCGCGTGTTGATTCTTGCGAGCGACCTCGAAGAGTCAACACGTCCTGAAGATGCCTCGTTGAGAGGCGAAACACGTGTCGAACAGAGTGTAGTGCAGTGAGAATAAGGGTGTTATTTATTAGTGAAGTGTTTTCAAATTTTTTGTCATATTATTTTTAAAAGATTTTCATAATATTTATTAGTTGTTAACGGATTATAATTGTACTATTTTTAAAAAATATATATAATATAGTAAATAAATAAATAATAAATATTTTGGGACATCTTACACACGGCCTCTAACCCCAAACTAAGCAAAGCTTGTGATATGGCTGCCAGAGACTGATATACTACATATACTTATTTTTAAATACATACTTATACATAGATAGTAACTAAATAACACCCAGACACAGAGCAAACACTTATGTTCATCACATAAATATTTGCCCTGCGTGGGGATCGAACCCACACCTCTTTGATCCAGAAGTTAGGGTCACTAACCACTGAGCCACCGAGGCAGTCAAGTGTAGTGAAAATAAGTGATATTTATTATTATTTTATCTATTTTGTAAAATTAAGTTTTTAAATGTATAATTATTGTAATATTAGTAATTGTTTGAAATTTTTTTTTTTTTTTTTTTTTTTTCTTCATAAATGTCCTTAATGCACTTAATGCCCTTAAACTTATTTGCCTACAACAAGATAGCGGAAATACACTAAATATTAATTCAAAACATAGATTTGAAGATGAATTTCCGCAAAGTAACGCCTGATTCAATCAACTATATTGTTGATTTATCAAAAACGGCTCAATTTCGATAAAACTTTAATTGTGACCACCTCCTTTCGTAACAAAAAAGTTTTTTTTATCGGTTTACAATTGGCGTAAATATCGATGAACATACACAAACAAAAAAATAAACACAGACGAACATAATACCTCCTTGTTTTTGGAAGTCGGTAAAAAATACTCATCGATACAGAACATTGACAAGGGGCCCTTAAATATCATCATTACCATAATATCGCTATTAAAATTCAACAGATATTATGAAGATAAGATTCAAAATTATATTCACAGAAAGCGTTCGATTCCTGAGTAAAAAAATACAGGGCCCATATTTAAGGTAATTCATGCAGCATAACTTAGCAGATAAATGAGAAATAATGGTCGAGTTCCGGTCTGTTTCTACGATAAGGATATATTTACGATGGCAATCGATACGGGGTACAGTATAGGTATAGTGTGTTCAGAAAATAATTTTACTATAAAAATATAACTTTTTGAATACAAGCTTTTGAGATCCTAGATATCATATAGCAGAGTGCTAAGACAAGTAATCTAAGATAAGTAAAACGAGTTCAAACATGATAGGTCTATCTTGTTTAGTACAGGAGTTTCTACGGCCACCTTCCGACTCCATTTTATTTCTATTTTATTTATTTCTTGTAATCAACAGCGTTACAATAATAATAATTACTAATTTAAAAAATACAAATAAAGCCAAAACCGATTACAATAATTTAGCATACAATTAAATTATAATTTCAGTAACAACATCCCAATGAAATCCCAATAAAACCCAATCAAAATGCATATGTGTGTGTGTGCGTGTGTGTGTGTGATCCTCCATCATAAGATCAGCTCCAGGAAACCATAATATTGCATTATCACGCAATATACATATGCGTGCAAAATTTCAGCTTAATCGGAAACCGGGAAGTCGGTCAAGTTTAACTTGCAATATTCCACCCGAACTTACATACATTGAAAGTTAAATAAAAGCCTGTAATATTGGGAAACGAAAATAAAATTATTTTTAAATTTTCGCGGGCTTGGAGTGTCCAATTGTTATTTTTTTTAAATACTTGCTACACATGCCAAGATAATACGAAAAATTTACAGCTGTAATCATTGCTTACTTTGTTTGTAGCAGCCGCTAAGGTTAGACGTGTATTATGAGCTTAGTGATTTTCGTTTGTTAAAACCCCCGGATTTGTGGAAAAAGAATTTATGGTTTATGGCACCTGCTCACTTCTTTGCTTGTTCGTGAATTCTTGGACAAAAACAATACTGTAACGGTCCAGCCTCCATATTTGCCAGACATGGCTCCGTGTGACTTGTTCCTATTTCCAAAAATAAAGAAAACCTTTAATAGCCGACGTTTTACAATCATTGATGATATTAAAAGTGCATCGCTGAAAAAACTAATCCCGAGTAAATATGTATCTTCTAGGTAAGCGTGCTACATCCTAGACCGCATATCTTCTCAACATCAGGCAGTATGTAGTCAAACGCAAATCTACAAGGAATAAAAAAAATAAAAATTGGAAGAAGCGCTGGCATAAGTGCATAATATCGGATGGGGACTATTTTGATGGCGACAACATAATCTTATGTAGATTTTCCGCGAAAAGGCAGAGAACCAGCCAAAACTTACGTTTTAGTATGAATAATTTAACTTAGTTTCAAAACATCACCAAAACAAGGTTCCGTTCGGATTCCAGCGCAGCAAACCGCATACAAATTCAAAATTAGCAAACAAAATTAGTTTCACACGATTTGTTTTCCCTAACTCCGAGACGCAACTGCATTAGTTAAGAGCCTTGTAGCTGCCAAAAACTATTTCGCTCGCACAGTATTATAAAATTAACTACCACTAAATACAAGATATATATAATCTAAAACTACAAAAACTACTACTACATAACAAGCAATTGGATCATCCACAGACCCTTGAAGGTCTAAAGATAATCCAAATGCTCAAGCCCACTGCCGGTTGGCAGCGTGCCCAGCATGCTGGCAGCATTGCCTCGCTGAATGGCAATGCTTATAAGTTGAATTAAATTATATTGCACACAAAATATAACTATTTGTGAGTTTGCAAATAAAATAGGTAATAAACCTATTAAAAATTAAATAGGTTTAAACCTATTTTGAGCTAAACTATTTTAATAAACAGCGAAAATGTACTAAAAGCTAAAAAATTAAAATAATTAGGCGAGTCTTTGGTACCTGTCATTACATTACTTTCTTTATCAATGTAAGTAAATTCTAGATCATTGGGAAATTCAATGCCTATGTTCTTGAACTTGCAAATTCTTACTAATATTGTATCTGTTGGTTTATTGATTTGCTATTCTTTCACACAGTAACAAGAGATATCGACTTAATTTTTTTTTCATGGATTTATTTTAAGGATTGGAGAATGTCATAGACTACTTTTTATAGGTACCGGAAAAATATAAGATTCCTATGGGATAGCAAAATAACCAAAATATCACGTGGCCAAAGTCGCGGGCATAAGCTAGTAAGCAAATAACACAGGGTACGACTACAAGACCGTTAGGTAATATTTAGTTGATAGAATATCTGCACAACTCCCAGATGCGAGAATTTGCTTTGTTAGCTCAAAGTTTGTCTTACGCTAGCATCCGTGACGGCTGGCTTACGTTTCTATCAACGATATGAGGCATTACCAAGGATGGCAGAAACGAGCGGATACGGCTTATAGTTGATGAAGAAAAATGTCGTATCAAATAGCTCAAAACAATGTGGTGCGATCTGTGAATCTGAATGCGAACAGCGACAGGTGTACCCAGTCACCATTGAAATACAGAAATACAGAAAAATTTATTTGGGACAAAACAATTAGGTACACAGAAACAAAACACGAAGAACAACTAAAAATAGAACAATTAATACCCAATGCTTTGCCACGAAACTGATCCCAACTCAGCATATTGCTGGTTATAAACAACCAGCACTGATATTATGTTGGGACCAGCAGTGACGTCACTACCGCAAGTCAGCGCGAGCAGTTAAATCAATTCATATACATACTTAAAAACAAGAACTAACGAGAGTACATTTCACAGGGCTATGACATCATGATTATGAAAGTTGTAGGTAGTCAAACGAAATAATCTTATACCGCGTTTACATTCAGCCATTGCCGTTGCCGTACATATCTCCCCAACTATTGCTGTGACAACGTCAATGGAAATGAGTGTTTACGTTGCCGCTTCGTAAGTATTTTCAATTCGACTCTGGGCCATGAACATGCAAATTGTCGCAGCGTCAGTGCTCTGCCTTATACCTAAGTTTAATTAATTATTTAAATGATTTAAATAGAAATAAAGTTCATAAGAGACGTCGTCGTCAGAGGAGATCGTAAATGATTGTAGGTATTACCATGAATTGCTAAGTATTTTTTTAAGATATTAAAAGCTCTAGAACCCTACAAGAAAGCTCTTAAGGTCTGGAGAACAAGCTTTTGATTCGATCGTAACTAACCAGTGGTTACATCTTATTATAAAATAATTACTGCCAGTTTGTGTTTACCCATTTCTAAAATAAATATCTAAAACCAGATTAGAAAAGCGTGTGATTTTACAGATAATCTAAAATTTATTCATCCATGAGCAAGCACATGCTAAGATATGGATGTTGTTTGCAGACAGTTGGGAGATATTCCATATTCCGTAGCTGAGTATTCGGTAGTGGATTTAGTCCTAGGATTTAATATTACCTAATCTAAGGTTTGCGTCTATATAAGTATTACTAGTATACTTATGCAAATAACTACAAAGCCGTGGTGGCCTAGAGGTAGTGACGCCCGCCTTGCAATTGTTAGGTCGTGGGTTCTAATCCCGGTCCCGTAGCAATGAGTTCTTTGGAATTTATGTACGGAATTTCACACCACTGGCTTTTCGGTTTCATCGTGAGGGAACCTGCATACTTCCGTAGAAGAAATTGGATGGCGTACGCTAATCTCCCAACCCGCACTGGGCCAGCGTGGTGGATATGGCCCAATTACCCTTCGTGGGTAGGCCTACGTCCTGCAGTGGACTATTAAAAGGCTTATACAGATACAGTACAGTATACTTTTGACTACAACTAAATTCAATACGACATACTTAAGCTAAACTGGCCATTTAAACTACTACTACATAAAAGCAATCGGATCGGATCACCCACAGATCCTTGAATGTCTAAAGGTAATTCAAATGCTCAATTTCACTGCCAGCGTGTCCAGCATGCACACAGCATTATCAGTATACTTAGATGGCTCGTTTTCTGATAGCTCTATATAATATATATTATGAATAATATACAGAGTTATCTACAAAAGGCGTACTAAGCCAAAGACGGTGAATCAGACCATCATAATAAATAGCTTTTACTGTGAGGCCAACCTGGTACACCAAAAAAAAAAACAGTTTTACTTAACTTATAAAAGACTAGCTTTTGCCCGCGGTTTCGCTCGCATGGTTGTTTAATCTTCGCGCTATCTCATGGAAACATTTTATTTTACTGGGATACAATGTAGCCTCTGTCACTTTCCGTCTTTCAACAAATCAAGACAATCCGTTGCGCCGTTGCTGCGTGAAAGAGGAACAAACCAACAAATACACTTACGGATTTATATTATTAGTAAGGATAATATGTTGGAAAAATACTGGTCACTCAAAGAAATCATGAAGACCTGAGCATCAGTACAAAACGAAAAATCTACAAAACTTGCATTCTACCTTGCATCACACATGGCTGTGAACATGGTCTCTCTCAAAACACCGCAGAGATAAGCTGCAATGCTGTCAAAAAGCGATGGAGAGAAGCATGTAAGGCATCAAGAAACAAGACAGGAAACGAAACACCTTTATCAGAGCCAAGACAAGAGTTATGGATATATTTACGAAGATAGACCAACTAAAATGGAGATGGACAGGCTACATGTTAAGGAGTACTCAGGAAAAGTGGAGTAAAATTGTGACACACTGGTATCCCAGAGATGGAAAAAGGAAACGAGGAAGACAACTTAAGAGATGGGAAGATGAGTTAAAGCTTACAGCGGGCCCTTACTGGAGAAAGGTTTCCAGAGATAGATCACAATGGAAAATGTTAAATTAAATTGAAAGGTAAATGTTACATTAGCATCGATAATAGTGAAAAACGTCGATTAATAGTATCGTTACATTATTATGAGTATTTAATTAATATCATAACATTATTTACATGTGTACATACTTGATCTTAAATAATAGTAAGTAAATAAAATCCAATTTCTCACCTTCAACTACCCATTCGATTTCATTACAACATTGTTTGAAAATCGATTTTTTCCACCACTATCCCAACTCTAAATATGTCAATATGTAACTGTCGCAGAGATCAAGTTAAATTTTATAGAGTATAAGTTAGGTAAAAGTTTGCTAAGTGACGTTGAAGTTAGTAAGATTTGGCTCCATATTGACAAATTTACGAAGATTAATCACAAACTTTTGACGTTTCCGCTCGGTTATTGGTTGTAAATAATTAACGGCTTCATACGTGCTGCGAATGTGTGTAATAATTAAGATGTATTGCGTGTTAGGCACTTCTGCGTAAGATAAGTTAGTCGGGTGGCTAATGGCCAGTGTTGTATACAGGGTTATTTCAAATCAATTAACATCATTTTTAGGGCTTATTCTGTACATCAAAACTAACAAAGTTTGTTCTACGACTTTTGTCAAAACTGAAACAAAAATTGGTGTTCCATAGAAAAGTATCGTTTACCCACGACCAAATGTATGGAACAGGTTTTTTTTGCCTTTAGACAAAAGTCGCAGAACTAAAGTTGTTAGTTTTGATGTACAGAATAAGCCCCTAAAAGGATGCTATTTGATTAGAAATAACCCTGTATAGATAATACCTAAATAACACCCAGACACAGAGCAAACACATAAATATGTAGCCTAGGTGGGAATCGAACCCACGCCTCTTTGACCCCGAAGTCAGGGTCACCACTAGGCCACCGAGGCAGTCATAAACTAACCCATTTCTCAAGTTGTACCAAACTGCACATAGTGTGCAAAATTAGTTTAAAATCGGTTAAGTTTAGAATAAATTTAGAAGTCCATCGCGGACATACAACGTGACGCGTAATTTTTATATATTAAGAAGATAAGATTAACAACAGGGCACAGAGCAAACATATCTATGTTCATCACAAATTTTTTGCCCTGAGTGGAAATCGAACTCACGCCTCTTTGATCCAGGAGCACAGCCCGAACACTACACGAGTTTTAGTACAAAATCTGCTGTCTTACGCACACTACACAATACTTACTCACAAACAACGCGTGGTCGCTACGCTTCGTACATGTGTATTTGTGTGCGGAACGTCTATGGATGTCACCGATCAACACATTTTTTTTTAAATAATATGACACAATATTGAAAATTAAGGTAAATAAAATAACAGTACTTAATTTGGAAGCATTTTAACACAACCTAAAGAAAGAAATATTAAAATTTCTCCTTGGGAAATATTAAAATTTCTTGTTTTGTTACGTATCGTTGATATTCAACCATACACAGTACATATCTTCCCTATTGTAACAGTGTAGGTAGTTTTTATTAGAAAATCCACCGGCCAGCGCAGCCCGCACGCAGAGTACAAGTTCTGTCCATGGACGCGGGGTGGAAGTGACGAAGACTCAAACGGGTGGGCGGTAACGAGTGGCCGTTCTATAAATATTATTATTATATCTTCTTTGCCAGGAGTCAGAGGTCACTTACCACTGGGCCACTGAGACACTGCTTATAATTGTTTTTATAACGTGCACAAATCGCTAAAGTTTAAAAATAACATACCTACAACCGCATTAGGGGACAACATAAAGTTACTTCCTAACGTATTGGTAATGTTCGTGGTGGCCTAACAAGCCGTGGTGGCCTAGAAATAGTGACATGCCTTACAATCGTGAGGTCGTGGGTTCAAATCCCGGTCCCGTACCAATGAGTTCTTTGGAATTTATGAACGGAATTTGTTACACTGGCTTTTCGGTGAAGGAAAACATTGTGAGGCAACCTGCATATGTCCGTAGAAAAATTTCGATGGCGTATATGTGAATCCATCAACCCACACTGGGCCAGCGCAGCGTGGTGGATATGGGCCAATCACCCTACGTGGGTAGACCTACGTCCTTTAGTGGACTATTAAAAGGCTGATACAGTACAGTACAGTATTAAGTTACTTCTATATAAGCAGAAACAACTTCGAAGCGAGTTTTAATCAAAGGCACTTTATAGAGGCTGGCTTATTGTACAACCGAGTGCAGTGTCCATTTAACTTGCCGGGTCAAAACCGACACTAGTTACTAGCGCCGGCAAAAAAAGGACGGGATGCAACGCTGAAAGTATAAATAGGAGTATAGCATGGACACATGGCACTAGAAGTGACACGATACACTGAGAATAGGCATGATGTACTGTACTGAAGCCGTGGTGGCTTAGAGGTAGAGACACCCGCCTTACAATCGTGAGGTGGGTTCGAATCCCGGTCCCGTACCAATGAGTTCTTTGGAATTTATGTACGGAATTTCACACCACTGGCTTTTCGGTGAAAGAAAACATCGTGAGGCAACCTGCATATGTCCGTAGAAGAAATTCAATTCATTCATTGCAGGACGTGGGCCTACCCACGAAGGGTGATTGGGCCATATCCACCACGCTGGCCCAGAGCGAGTTGGGGGATTCACATTACGCCATCGAATTTCTTCAATCATGTGATGATCGCTAGCTTTTGTGCATGAGCCAAAGAAGGTTTCCGAGTTGGGTTGACCAATTTTCGACAAATGGCGCCACATTTGGTGGCGTAGCAACGCGCGCAGGGTACAGCTAGTTTAGTATAAAACTCAACAAATTGGTTAAAAAAGTCTGATTTCATACCACGTTTCGGCATTGTATTTATTTCGGTTGAACCGTAACATTGTCACAAAAAAATTATGAATTAAAATCCAACAAAAATTAGAACAACAAATACACAGTTGCGGCAATAAAAGAAAATATCTGAATATTTCTAGTAGCGCTACATCGTGGTACAAAACCGCTTGTATTTTTCCCTTGCAAATCCGCGCTTGCACCAACAAAGGCAGTAAGTTACTTTTATCTATTTCAACCGAGCTTCGCCGGCCTAAACCGAGCACGAGCACTGCAGGTGTTGAAGGCACAAACTCGCTGAATTTAAAGGATATCTTTTTAATCCGTGGAGGTTTTATTTAGCCATGTAAGAGAAAAAAACTAAAATAAAATTTGTTTACTTCATTAAAACTACCGTGAGTATTCATCATAACTATAACAGAATACGGCTAAAATTCACGTTATAATTATACGGTCGATCCGCAAGAAATCCGACCAGTTTCGGAGTATTTAGTACTCCATCCTCAGGGAATACGCGTACTCTCGTCGCGTTATCGCGTTAAAAAAATGATGGCCTATGTCAGAACACACGGCCGATGGTTTTAACGTAAAACGTCTATGTCAGCGAGTCACTAATAAATCGGCACTACGCCTGGCTTTTTGGACGAGTTAAACTTTAAGGTGCTCTCGAAACTGCCTCGCTCTCGTACTTTGAAGTACCCACACGTACCCATTCCAATAACCCCTTCTTTTGATTATGGGAACTGGCGTAGTTTTTGCACATCATAATTTAAAGTATAGCACAGGTGTTACTCACGCTTTATTTTAGCCGATAACTGCTACTATAGTTTCGATCGCATTTGGCGATCTTTTTCAAGGTTGGAGTAATAATAAATACTACTTCTTTTAACGTATTCAAAAAGAAACTTGCAAGTACATTATTGCCGACAATTCATAGTTATAAATTATAAGAAAAATCTGTCATATAATATGTATGTTTGTTATCGTGTACATATGTATTTTTTCTTTTACACTTGTTTTCATATTGTAGTCGATGGGTATGCATGAGTAAAAAATTTTAAAAGTTGTTACATTATTTTGTATTATTTAAAAATTGCTTTCTCAGCGACGACGAACTGTTATTTATAATTACATATATTTAGTTGTGTTCTCATGGAAGTGATGTAATATCTAAATTGAGAATAAATATCTTTAAACCTAATAGCACGCGGACTCGTCTCGCATAGTACTATCAGACGAGCCCGCGTGCTAGTACTCCAATCTTGAAAAAGATCGCCAAATGCGATCGAAACTATAGTAGCAGTTATCTACTAAAATAAAGCTTGATTAACACCTGTGCTATACTTTAATAACAAACCCCTTCTTTTCGATCATAGCCATGATTTATATTTTTTGCTGGCACTAGCGCGGACTGAGGCCGACATATTGAATTATCAAGTATTTTATTATAATTTCCGTTTATTTTTAACGGTAAATATTATTTATATAACACTTATTTTAACATTAATCGATTGTTTATAAATATATTTTGGTTTGATTTTGATTTGATTTGATTTGCACCAATTACGTCCTATAAAAGTGCGAAAGAGTCAACATGATGAATTTTACTATTAATACAGGTGTCATTACGACCATATCATACGTAAGTTTTCGCAGTTCAGAAATAGTAAAGCATGTCGAAATTCCCACGAGTGTTTACTATTGATTCTGGGCATCAATATTCAAATGTAGCAGAGTCAATAGAATATGGAAATAGGCGCCTGCAGTGCTTGCCGCAGACAATCTAGCCAAAATTAGACTATAAAGCCTTCTCCACACTTGGCGTAGGTACTTTATTCCCAGAAAATCAGTCATCGACGATCCAAAGACTTTTGGTCAACTGATATTTCGCTTATAAGTAGGTATTTTATGCGCCAACCCGTGGCCAGTAATGAAGTGCTGAGTGAAAATGACAATTTTAAATAAATTTCGTGAACAAAAGTTGTTCGTTAAGTTCCGTATACGTTTTTAGTCGTTCAGAAGTCAAAAATAGAGCCCCAGGTGCCTACGATTTTCGCTTTGCTTCCGTACTCAAAGGACCACGTACCTTTATAGGCGATACCTTTGAAGACCTCATAATACTTGATTATACAGGGTCAAAGGTATTAAACGCAAAACCTTTTAAGGGCGGGTTAAAATGTACTAGCATCTAGAATTCTAGACAAACAACTTTTATTCTAGGACTTTTAGAAAAT
This sequence comes from Hypomecis punctinalis, assembly GCA_949316475.1. Classification (NCBI taxonomy): domain Eukaryota; kingdom Metazoa; phylum Arthropoda; class Insecta; order Lepidoptera; family Geometridae; genus Hypomecis; species Hypomecis punctinalis. Next base: position 4,540,398 of record OX438809.1, read on the forward strand.
CAGGAAAAAAGCCGAATTTCAAAATGTTATGTTATTATCGTAATGTAAGCGACAGAAATGTCTTGACTGAGAAATAATATTCTTAATACCTAAACCTGCTATTCTAATTAACTTGTAATTGTTTTATCCAACAACATTCTGAGTTCTTTATTCTATTTTAGTCAGTAACCGCAGCAAAAACCGCACGCTTCAAAGATTTCTTTTTATTCTGCGGTTAGCTGTCCCCTTTAGGAATTTGCGTGATACGAAACGGCATAGCCATTAGGTACCTATTCTTTTGATCTCTGCGAATTTGAAGAAGTTTGAAGAGGAGGTAAAATATTGTTTTATTTAAACGCCTGAACAAATCACACAGAGGACGTGACACAAGTTTGTAAATTCTCAACATTTTTTTTACTAATTTAATTAAAATTGAGATAAAATTATTTTTCGACAAAAGTGGCATAATCGCCTTCAACCGTGTACAGATTCGAATAGTTCGCGCCTATCAATGTAGGTATCATCAATGTAGTAATTTATAAATTAATGTAGATTTTTCAAAAACGGTTCAGCCGATTTCTATAAAATTTAAATGAAACCTTTGATGTACTGTACTGTACTGTACCAACCTTTTTAATAGTCCACTGCAGGACGTAGGCCTACCTACGAAGGGTGTTTGGGCCATATTGACTGCCTCGGTGGCTCAGTGGTTAGTGACCCTAACTTCTGGATCAAAGAGGCGTGGGTTCGATCCCCACCCAGGGCAAATATTTATGTGATGAACATAAATGTTTGCACTGTCTGGGTGTTATTTAGTTACTATCTATATAAGTATGTATTTAAAAATAAGTATATGCAGTATATCAGTCTCTGGCAGCCATATCACAAGCTTTGCTTAGTTTGGGGTCAGAGGCCGTGTGTAAGATGTCCCAAAATATTTGTTTGTTTGTTTGTTATATTCACCACGCTGGCCCAGTGCGGGTTGGTGGATTCACATACGCCATCCAATTTCTTCTACGGACGCATGCAGGTTGCCTCACGATGTTTTCCTTCACCGAAAAGCCAGTGGTGTGAAATTCCGTACATAAAGTTCAAAGAACTCATTGGTACGGGACCGGGGATTTGAACCCACGACCTCACGATTGTAAGGCGGGTGTCACTACCTCTAGACTAGACCACCACGGCTGTTGCACGGCACACACATTTGATGTATGATCTATCAAATAAAAAATTAACATTAATATCGATCTATAATAAAATTAGCGGATGCGAGTAATCGTGTAACATATCTTCATACAAAAAAAACATACAGCCAAATTGAGAACTTCCTTATTGAAGTCGATTAAAAATACAAATATACTTACATATTTTGAATTTTACCGATTAATTTACTACTTTAATCGAGACAAAATATTACTTTTACTCGATCTGAGAAATATAAAGCAGTTTTCAAACATTTCCAAGGCATTCCCATCCCTCGCGGTCTGCATCATGAAGGAAGAAGCGTATCGCTTAGTACGAGAATGGTATGTCTTCTACGTAGGGATGGTATTTAAGAAATTTTCGCCTTGTCCTGTAGTGGAAAGGAGATGGAGGAACTAGGTCATGGAGTTTGAGCGCACATATCCACATGGGCACACATATTATTGGTATTATGCGAGATCGAATCAGGAATGAGGAGATCCGTAGAACCAAGGTTACCGACATAGCCCAGCGGATTTGCAGGTTGAAGTGGCAATGGGCAGGGCACATAGTGCGGAGGACTGATGACCGATGGGATCAAAAAGTTTTCGAGTGGAGACTACGTACCCGCAAGCGCAGCGTAGGACGTCTACCCATAAGATTGACCTCATTAGAACCGCAGGATCGCGCTGGATGCAAGTCGCTATCAACCGGTCTTATTGGAAATCATTAGGGGAGGCCTATGTCCAGCATTGGACGTCCTATGGCTGAAATGATGATGATGATGACACATATTATAAACTAATCTTTAGTTCTTAACAAGAGTAATTAAATAAATCAACTTAGGGGATATCTTACACACGCTCTCTGACACCAAACTAAGCAAAGCTTGACTGTTATATGGCTGGTCCAGAGATTGATATACTACAAATACATATTTTTAAATAAATACACTCAATTACCTAAGTATGAAAGCCGTGGTGGTCTAGTGGCAGTAACATCCGACCTTTAATCGTGAAGTCGTGGGTTCAAATCCCGATCCCGTACCAATGAGTTTATTTGGAACTTATGTACGGAATTTCACATTATTGGCTTTTCGGTGAAGGAAAACATCGTGAGGCAACCTGCATACGTCCGTAGAAAAAATTCGATGGCGTATGTGAATCCACCAACCCGCACTGGGCCAGCGTGGTGGATATGGCCCAATCACCCTTCGTGGGTAGGCCTACGTCGTGCAGTGGACTATTAAAAAGGCTGGTACAGTACCTAAGTATGCATTGAATTTCCCCACTTTTAAACGTGCAATAAAATCTTGCGGTTAAAAAAAGTTAAATAACAATCGTGAAATCAATGTTTCAAACAAATTGATCAAAAGATTGAAATTCACTTAAATCGAATCAAAATGTTACATTGTAACTAGCGTCGAATGTCCCGCGACTGCGTTGTCAGAACCCAGCCAAAGTTTAAGCAATGCGCCTCGAAAAGTATGCGAAATTTCGGGCCAAAGTTACAAGGAGTTACATTGATTGGGGTTACTTCACAATGTTGTGAACCGGGCCAGGGGGTAACAAGCTTTGAATCGAATTGTTCATCAAAGTACTTTATAACTGCGCCCCGAAAAATTTGACCTACTTTACAGTTAAAGTTAGATACAGTTCAGGCTAAAGAACTTAGAAATTAAATCTTAATAATATATATATAAAAAAAAAAAAAAAAAAAAATAAAAAAAAAAAAAAAAAACCGCTGACAGACCAGACGTCTTTTAAGATCAAATTTTCTAAATATTGTATTTTATTAGTTTTTCTAGTATTTTTCTGCAGTATTTCAAAAAGAACAACAACCAGATTATAATTTCATTCAGATTCAGATATATTTTACAATGAAACTGTGAAAAATAGAAAGAAAACTCCGACACCAATATTTGACATTCAACATGACAAACACTTCAAGAAAATATCAGAATCCAATTAGAATACAATGTTTACAAGATCAAAGGCAAAAATAACAGCGGACACAACAGGCGCACGACCACCACCATCGCCCGCCTCGTCGTCAGCTCCGAGCGCATCGTCGGGTGATGAGTTCCACACCACCCACGAGACGAGCGGCTCGTCGAGCGACACGAGCGGGCCACGGACGCCGCCGCCGCCACCACCACCAGCGCGACGACGAGGCCGTCCACCGCTGCCGGCACGCTTGGGGCCTGTGGGGCATCCCGCCCCGCCTTCCGCTCCCGCTATCGGTGGCATAGTGCGTCGCATGCGATGGACTCAAACCAATAATGAGAATTGCATGCGCGCGTACTTTGGGGCTACAGAGGGGGGAACCAACATGACAGCGTACTGTGCCAGAATGCTGCCTTTGTTTCAGGCCCTTGAACCGACCGTGGCCGTGACTGCCCAACGACTATCGGACCAAGTGCGGGCTATCCACCGGTGCAAACTGCTGGATCAGTCCGTCATTGATCGGCTCCGCCTGGAGGCGCTGCCTGCTTGCCCCACTGCTTCTTCGACGCAGGACCCGCCCGTACTTGTCGCGTCGTCAGCCCCGACAATGGCTTCAGTGCCGATGTCGGCGGCGACACTTGCGACATCACCGGCGGGTCCTGCGGTCAACGAGGCAGATGACGCGAGTATGAGCGTATCTAGCCAGGTGAGTGAGCAACTGAGGAGGGCTTTGGAAGACGCAATTTCCCAGTATCGATTCGCACCTGACTCTAGGCCGCGACTGCCACGTTTTCCCACCCATAGGCGTAACTTGGCGCTTATGGGAGCCCTGAACCCTTTGCTAGTCCCGTATTTACGGGCAAGCGAAGGCTTAGTCGATACCCACTCGATCTTGTACTGCGGCGCCATCGCGGCGTGTCGCGTTGCACGTGTTAAGTTTCCGGACACTAACCGTGCACCGCGACCCGCCGGGGGTGTGCCCGCGTGGCAAATGCGGATCCAGCGGCGTATCGACTCGTTCAGGACTCTCATAGCAAAGCTAATCTGTTTCAGCCGGGGGAATAACCGCCCCCGAGTCATGCGTTTCGTGACACAGGCCTTTGCCGGGACTGGTATCAGACCCCAGCACTATTTGGCCAGTGTCACGGAACGCATAGACTATCTGAAACAGAAAGTCTATGCGTGGGCAAACCGCATTCGTCGCTACAGAGAGCGTGTGGATCGATATTGGCTAAATCGCCTCTTCCAAAGTGACCAAAGGAAAGTGTACCGAGGCTGGGAGAGAACCGACCAACGTGTGAGCGACGGGCAGTTGCCGGATGCTAGCGCCATGAATGACTTCTGGCGCGGCATCTGGTCGGTGCCCGTCGAACACACGGAGGGTGACTGGATGCGTGTGGTTGAGCGGGAATGCGAGACTATCGAACCTATGGGATCTGTTTTAATAGATCCCGTAGACGTTAGTTGTGCGATCCGTCCGGCTCAGAACTGGAAAAGTCCTGGGCCGGACGGGCTGCACAACTTTTGGATAAAATGGTTTCGATGCTCGCATGACCGCTTAGCCACACAATTCCAGGAAGCCCTTGAGGTTGGTTCTCTACCTAGCTTTTTCACCACCGGTGTCACCTTCCTGCTCCATAAGTCCGGTAGTACCACGGAAGCAAAGAACTATCGACCCATTACGTGCTTGCCTACCATCTACAAGCTCCTCACATCCATTCTGAGCATCAAAATTAACGCGCACGTCGTTGCGCAAAACGTTTTGGCTTTCGCTCAGAATGGATGTAGGGTTGGGTCCCGTGGTACTAAGGAGCTCCTCCTCATAGACATGGCCATAAGCCAGCAAGTCCGGCGGAACAAGAGAGCCCTCTCTGCCGCCTGGATTGACTATAAGAAGGCCTATGACTCTGTGCCTCATTCGTGGCTCGAGAGGATTTTAGAGTTGTATAAAATCGATACAACTCTAAAATCATTCTTAGTGTCATGCATGGGGCAATGGGCCACGGTCCTTCGTCAACCTGGCGGTAGAGACGGCTCCGCTGGTCCGCAAGACTTGATTAGGATTGAGCGGGGAATATTCCAGGGTGACAGTCTGAGTCCATTGTGGTTCTGCCTGGCCCTGAATCCTCTCAGCACTTTGCTGAGGAATTCAGAGCTAGGCTATCGGCTTCGCAGACAGGGTGAAGTTATCTCTCACCTGCTGTACATGGATGATCTCAAGCTGTTTGCACCGAAATACCAAGACCTGGTGGAGCTGCTAAAAACCACTGAAGTTTTTAGCAGGGCTATCAGGATGGAGTTCGGTGTAGATAAGTGTGCGGTCATGCATGTACAGCGTGGGAAAGTTGTGGATTCTCCGAATCTACAACTTTCTGAGACGATGACTATCAGGTCTCTCTCCGAAGCCGAGACCTACAAGTATCTCGGTATGTCAGAGTCGTTGGGTATATCGGCAGTGGACATCAAGAAATCGGTGAAGGAGCGCTTTTTTTGTCGTCTGACAAAAGTACTAAATAGTCTTTTGTCCGGCGGCAACAAGGTGCGCGCCTTCAACGGTTGGGTCATGCCGCTGCTGATGTACTCCTTTGGCATACTGAGGTGGACTCAGACTGAGCTGGACGCCCTGGATAGGAGGGTCCGTCGATTGCTCACATTGCATCGCATGCTACACCCGCGCTCGTCTGTCATGAGACTGTACATTCCGCGGAAGTGTGGTGGCCGAGGCTTTTTAAATGCCAAGGACCTCCACAACCGCGAAGTATACAGTCTCCGGGATTATTTCCGAAACAGCGGGCGTGGAATGCATTGCGATGTGGTGGCAGTTGACACAGGCCTCACCCCGCTCTCCCTGGCGAAGGAGAACTGGCGCAGGCCATCGGTGCTCAGCACCGATGATCGCAAGGCGGTATGGAAGAGCAAGGAGCTGCACGGGCGGTTCTATCGGGCCCTAACAGGACCCGATGTGGACCTGCTCGCGTCGGTGGCCTGGCTGCGCTTCGGAGACCTCTTTGGGGAAACCGAAGGTTTTGCCTGTGCAATTGCGGACGAAGTTGTCATGACGAACAACTACCGGAAGTATATCCTGAAGGACGGTATGGTCGACATTTGTCGGGCATGCCACCGTCCCGGAGAGTCACTCAGGCACATTACTTCTGGTTGTTCTCATCTTGCCAACGGCGAGTACTTGCACAGACATAACCAAGTAGCCAGGATTATCCATCAGCAACTTGCTCTTCGATACGGCCTTGTCGAGTCTGAGGTGCCGTACTATAAGTACGCACCGGCGCCAGTTCTCGAAAATGGTCGTGCGTTGCTCTATTGGGACCGCTCTATCATCACGGACAGGACTATTGTCGCCAATAGGCCTGATATCGTGGTGATCGACCGGTCCCAACGCCGGGCAGTGCTCGTCGACGTCACCATTCCACATGACGAGAACCTCGTGAAGGCCGAGAAGGACAAGCTCAGCAAGTACCTTGACTTGGCTCACGAGGTTACTGCCATGTGGGATGTGGACTCGACGATCATTGTCCCGATAGTCGTTTCGGTAAACGGCTTAATAGCGAAGAGTCTCGACCACCACCTTAAGAGGCTCTCGCTAGACGGTTGGGTCAAGGGTCAGATACAGAAGGCGGTCGTTCTGGACACGGCGCGCATTGTCAGAAGGTTCCTCTCTCTGTAGGCCCAACCACCGGTAGCTTGAGCCCCGCCCCGCTGCCGGCGGCACTCTAGGTTTAGGTTTTTTTATAGTATTTTGTTTCTTTTATATAAATATTGTAAAAAAACTTAGATTTAAGAAAATAAATGAATATGTATATATATAAATCTCGTGTCACAATGTTTCTCCTCAATGGACTCCTAAACCACTTAACTGATTATAATAAAATTCGCACACCATGTGCAGTTCGATCCAACTTGAGAGATAGGATAGTTTAAATCTCAAATTATAGTCGCAATTTTTATTTATTTAGCCACAGCAACGCGTGGCCGGGTCAGCCAGTGAAATAATAAAAAGTAATGTAATAACTTTTTTGATACCTAATACAGAAAACTTATTGCATATTAAGAAATAATAAGCCAAGTGCGACTCGTACTCGCGCACAAAGGGTTCCATACCATATAATATGTGGAAGCTATTTAATTTTTACTGTTTTTAGTATTTTTTTGTTATGGCGGCAACAGAAATACGTCATTAATTATTTATTTTTGAAGGGAATATACGACTCAATTTTCTGTGAATATTTCTAGAATTCCTGTTGCCGTTATTAATATCGAGAAAAAAATTGTTTCTGGTCTAGGTCTGGTGTGTTTAATTTTTTTTTTTGACTTAATCATTTATTTGGGAAGCGAATATTTAACCAAATATTCTGTGAATATTTCAAGCATTTACCTGTCACAGTTATTAATATCGAGCGAAAAACAGCTAAAATTAATGGTTAGTTGTATGGGAGCCTTAAATATTTGTTTTTTACTGTTTTTAGTATTGTGTTGTTACAGCAACAACAGTTTTTTTTCAAACACTATTTTTTTTTTATTTCGAATAGGTTCGCGTTTGACTACACACTGCCTGGTGTTAAGCAGTATGAGGAATGCGGATTCGAAACGCTTGGTTCTAACGCGCGGAATGTCCACCATATAAGAAATACGTCATCTGTAAAATTTCAACGTTCTAACTATCACAGTTTATGAGATATAGCTTGGTGGCAGATAGACGAATAGTTTTAGTAATAGAGTACCGTTTTTACCCTTTGGGTACGAAACCCTAAAAACAAAGTGTCGAAAGGGAGTGAACTAAGAAACCGGCAGAATCGAATTAAGGTAGTAGTTAGACTATCAGCATACTTTGTGGTAACGTTAAGCTAAGAAACTCTTTTGTTAAAGCCTAAAAAGCAAATTAACTCCAAACAAAAGCTAGCAGCGTGAAAAATTCAGTTTACAAAATCAGGAAACAAAATTCTGCGTTGAAATTTTACACGAATTTTCTGGTTTTCCGCGGCAAAAATCATATCCGGCTATTTTTCTGTCGGCATGGGCGAGATTTTTTGTTTTTACCTGGCAACATTGTGAGAGAAATGGGCAGGTGCAATTTTTTTTTTATTTTTATAAGCTTTTATGTCACGTAAGTGGCTAGGAAAATAAGAATGCAGCCGAATTTACATGTTTTATTAACGTTAGAAATAGTTTTGGACTAGTAAATGTTGCACATTAAAATTTATTCGTAGGTATATTAAAACCGATTTCAAACTGTTACCAACTGAGACAATTATAATTACAAATAAAAATACAAGTGATATGAGAAAAACCAACAAAGTTATATGATAAAATAGTAATAGAAGTGATAAGAAGCCGTGGTGGTCTAGTGGTAAGACACCCGCCTTACAATCGTCGTGGACAGACTCGCCAAATTGCGATACATGTGGAGTGGTAGAAGATGTATACCACCTACTGGTAGATTGTCTACGAATTGAAAATGAGAGGCGGGCACTTGAGGTGACTTATCACTTCAACAGGCTCAACGTTGGACTATATAACAGGCTACTTGCTGAACCTAGCTCTATTTACAGCCGGAGCGCTATTTGATTTGGTGAGTCGCCTCAAGTGATCGGAAATACTTAGCTAGTACTATTAAGTAGTTAGTAAGTTAGAATATACAATGGGACTGATATTTTATATAAAAGTCCCAAAAAAATTGGACAAAGCATCTGAGCCGGAATCCCAGAGAGATGCAGGTTCAAATCCTGCGAACGCGTCAATTTTTGAAATGTTTATCACAAAAAGCAAGTTTCTATACACCTGGCGTGTAAAGCACGATAAAAATCATTTCTTTAAACTTATGTATAAAAATGAACGATGAACTTCTCAACTACTGAACCGATTTCAACCAAATTTTTTTGTGTGCAGTTTGATCCAACTTGAGAGATAGGATAGTTTATATCTCAATTTAAAATCGCAATATTTTTTTATGGCAAAACTATCTTTGTCGGGTCAGCTAGTGTAAAAATAAGGAAAATGTTTTATTTGTCTTTAAGCGATGAAGAAAAATTAAACCGACGTATAATTTTCTGAATTCTTAATACATAATCTTTCTTTGACGTTTCTGTAACATAATTATAAAAACTAATCTCCACAAGGAAATTTCTTAGTTCATGAATTTTAAATGCAATAATTTTGTGAGCAGCCGGATTACTTCCGTTTATCCGTTTATAACTCATACTTTGAGATTGAAGTAATTTGGTACGTAAGTACTTTTGTGTCGACGGAATAAGTAAGAGCCAAGGTTTTTTTAAGTTGTAGAAGTTTTCCACGCAAGCTTTTATAGTACCTATTTCTATTATAGGCTTAAGATACAATCTCATCAACATAAACCACAGACTCTTAAACAGTCCCCGGGGTTTTATTTTCAAACCAATATTAATCAATAATTTTGTTGGTTTGTTTGTTACTCATTCACGCAGCAATAGAGAGACGGATCGATTTGATTTTTAATCGACTTCCAAAAAGAAGGAGGTACTATGTTCGTCTGTATGTTTTTTTGTTTACGTTCATCGATATTTTCTCCAATTGTGAACCGATTTAAAAAAATCTTTTTCAGTTTTGATTTTGATAAAAATTTTATAGTACCACTAATTTACTTAATCTTTATCGCAAACGACTGAGCCGTTTCTTAAAAAAATTACCGGTACCGGTACCAGCCTTATTAATAGTCCACTGCAGGACGTAGGCCTACCCACGAAGGGTGATTGGGCCATATCCACCACGCTGGCCCAGTGCGGGCCAGTAGATTCACATACGCCATCGAATTTCTTCTAAGGACGTACGCAGGTTCCCTCACGATGTTTTCCTTCACCGAAAAGCCAATGGTGTGAAATTCCGTACATAAATTCCAAAGAACTCATTGGTACGGGACCGGAGATTCGAACCCACGACCTCACGATTGTAAGACGGGTGTCACTACCTCTTGACCACAACAGCATCACAAAACATCACACATCAAAAAAAATTACAATAAAGTAAAAACAGTACACATCGATTCGAGCGAACTATTCGAATTTTGTACACAATTGAAGTCGGTTGTACCATTTTTTTGCAAAAATAATTATTACGGATACAGTGTAGAGGTCAAAGGTCATAGGCTACTTGTTATTCCGGAAAAAATAACAAGAATTCCGTGAAAAATCGCGGTTAGAGCTAGTGCTAGCTAGTGCGAGCATAAAAGTAATTTTCTAACGTTTCCAAAATTGTATTCCTGAGGTAGATCGCTACATATTTATTAATCAGAATGCAGTGAGCACGGGGCATCTGCTGGAAATTCAAATGAGATAGTTATCTCTCTGTAAACACTGCCGTGGAAATACTGTTTGGAGTGCTACTTGTTAATCTGGGTCTCGTAGTCAAGTAGCTAAGACACGATTTGATCACTAACGGAAACTGAGCATCAATTAACGAGGTGACGTCCCATCTAGCGCAGTTGGTAGAACTTCTGCCTTTGATGCAGGGAGTTCTATTATATTTGGTACATATTTGGGTACATGTACTTTAGCCTTTTTAATAGTCCACTGAAAGACGTAGGTTTTCCCACGACGATTGATTGGGCTACATCTACCACGCTAGCCCAGTGGTGGCAACTGGCTCACATTGAATTGATAACAAAAATGTATCATAAGAATAATATTTAATTAATGTTAGAATATTACTTTGGTCGATTAATAGTTAAGTGGTTACATCCCTAGCTGTAAGACAGAGACGGGAAGAAATATATCCTGTCTCCTCTTTTTTCCGTTATGGCACGATTAATAAATAGCTGTAGATTTATGTTGTGTGATTAAAATAAAAGCCTCATTATTAATAAAGATCCACTCAAGCTTTTATAATTAAAACTTCAATATTATTAAATAATAGTAACTGTAAAAACTGTACCAGCCTTTTTAATAATCCACTGCAGGACGTAGGCCTACCCACGAAGGGTGATTGGACTATATCCACCACGATAGCCTAGTGCGGGTTGGTGGATTCACATACGCCATCGAATTTCTTCTACGGACGTATGCAGGTTGCCTCACAATGTTTTCCTTCACCGAAAAGCCAATGATGTGAAATTCCGTACATAAGTTTCAAAAAAACTTTTGAAAAAACACGATTGCAGGTCGGGTGTTACTACCACTAGACCACCAAATTCCAAATAATAGTATTGACTCGTAATATAATGAACCGCAGTCTCCTCAACTAAGCTGACCTTATCTTGGCATAACGTGAAGCACTAAGCTACTCGTATTTCGTGTTGCAAACTATTTCTGATGTCAGATGGTGAAACTTTTATTAAAACCGTACTGCTTTGAAGTTATAGTTTTTATTTAAAAAGTAGAACAGTTTTTTGGTGTGAATTGCAAGCAGCTTAGGAAAATACGAAAACATTTCTCTTAGTGTAATTATTTTTACATAAAATGTTTGAGAAGAATTATTTTTAGGGTTCCGTACCGCCAAGGAATAACACGAGACCCTTATAAATAGGCTTATAGGATCACTTTGTTGTCGGTCTGAGAAATATTTTTGCATCTGCAATTACTTAGATAATAATTGTGCATTTTTATACTCTATAAAATTTAACTTGATCTCTGCGACAGCTGTCAGAAAAATCACGCCTATGAAGTCCTGAATTTCTTAATAGTATAGACAGTACCTGTCAATGTCATACTTTATAAACATGCCGATTAGTGATGGGCGACGAATGATCGTGACCACAGAGTTTTAATTAAAATATCGATAGTTTATACTGACGATATTTTAAATAAAACTTGATTTATCATTAATTTTATTGTATATTTTAATATCATAACATTTTTTACATGTGTAATTAAATTAAACCCAATTATTTGTTACATTAGCATCGATAATAGTGAAAAACGTCGATAAATAGCATCGTTACATTATTATGAGTATATAATTAATATCATAACATTATTTACATGTGTACATACTTGATCTTAAATAATAAAAGAGGTGTATCAAATATTACATGACACAGTTAAAGCATAAATTTATAATATTATATTTGTATGTTTAAATAAATTTATTATAATATAATTATGTAAATAACACACACACACACACACACACACACACACACACACACACACACACACACACACACACACAAATAAACAGCGCAACTGTATAATGAGTATTAGGTTTATTATGTTGTGAAACTGCATAAAAATATGTTTGGTAATATAGTATAAATCAGTTATTGGCCTTAAGTTTAGTTGTTAAGTTAATGTAATGTTTTTTAAGGGCTGTTGATTTTAATAAATAAATAAAATAAAATAAAATAATAGTAAGTAAATGAAATCCAATTTCTCACCTTCAACTACTCATTCGATTTCATTACAACATTGTTTGAAAATCGATTTTTTCCACCACTATCCCAACTCTAAAAATGTCAATCTTCTACTGTCGCAGAGATCAAGTTAAATTTTATAGAGTATAGTACAATTTAGGTACACGTAAAACGCATTTATGATCACAAGGATTAAAAAAATATATTTCTTTGAGGGGCATTTACAATAACCCATATTAGGTTAAATCAAAAATAAAATGATGTAAGATTATTTTTTGCAAAAATTAGCATGACCGACTTCTCCCGTGTACAGAATTCGCGAATATTTCGCACGGATCGATGTAGCATTTTACACATTAATGTTAATTTATCAAAAATGGCTCAGCCGATTTCGATAAAATTTAATGAAACCAATTTAGAAGTATACTCTTTCCAATGAAAAAAGAACTATTGACATCGGACTACTAAAAAAAAGTTATGCGTGGTTATACATAAATATACGCAAGGAATTGAGTACCCCATCCGGTAGTTCGTCGGTCAAAAATATGATTATCTTTGACAATACTAGACATGATATCGATTATGCTAACCTCGGTAGTGGTTACATATTTAAGCTATTTGGAGTTGAGACAATGTCTCACCCGGGAGCTCATTTTGTTTTCAAAAGTCTTTCTGAGCGTGAGTTGACGTGACCAAGATGCTGGTGTATGTTTGGCTCAACGCATAAGCATTGTCATTCAGTGTGGCAATGCTACCAGCATGCTGGGCACACTGCCAACTGACAGTGATTATTTATCTTTAGACCTTCAAGAGTATTTGGTTGATCCAATTGCTTTGAATGTAGCAGTAGTTTAATTATGTAGTTATAGCGTAGGGAGTAGTGCAGTAGTATTGTATTTATTTTAATATATCAAATGTTCTGAGAACTACATGTTTATTTTGTCCGGCGACTAGCTCTGTTTAAAATCTATTCTGACAATTAATTATAGTAACATTTTGTTCCTGTCAACACGCTGGGTCACAAGTTTCCAAAACACTGAGCAACACAAAGAGAATTCTGAATGGGGAAATTCATGGCATCCTTTATTTTCCCAAAGGATAAAGTTGTATTTTCCTTCGCGTCCAATGTATGGATTATATTTATTTATACGCGGATTTCCTCGACTCTGGCAGAAAGCTTGCGCTCTGGATTAGGGAATATGATGCTTAAGCCAGATATATTTCATTTATTCATCATAGTTATTCGTATGACAAAATAAATGTTAGTTCTGGTTATGCGACATTTGTACGAACCACGCCACTGATTGATTGTTTTTTTACGTATGTAAAAGTACTTGAATTACATGATTTAAGATGTGATGTACCTACTTTTAAATGTTTGATAGGCTCAATTGTAAAGGCGACATCGTAAATTTAATAGAAACTTAAAAAGTGTTCTCTCAATGTAATCTGTAATCGAATACCTAAAGTGAAAAAGAAACAGATATATTATAAATTGCTAATATAACTACGAGTGCGCCTTTTCAGAATTGGGCTTATTGTTTTGTAATATTGTAACAATAAATAAAACCTAAATATAGATTTATCGTCACGGATTAGCTATAGAAATACGGTTATTAGTAAAAAGTCGTACTAATAAGAAAGTATGTAGTAGAAAAACCGGACAAGCGCGAGTAAGGCTCGCCCACCGAGTGTTCTGTACAAATCCCGAAAATTGTACGAAACCGGGAATTAAGTTTTTAAAAATCCTAAACCGAAGCTAACTACGAGTATCTATAACAGGAGGACCTTCTTCATAAACGGAAAATAACACAACATAAAAGTAAATAATTTAAAAAACCTGTCTTAGATTGTACTAATGAATCTCTTTCATATGATACCCCACATTGTACGATTGCTATTATATATTACTAGTTTTTACCCGCGGCTTCGCCCGCATACGCAATATAACATTAAAATTTATAGTCTATGTGTTATTCTGATATATAAGCTATATTATTGCAAAGTTTCATCTCAATCCGTTCAGTAGTTTTTGCGTGAAAGAGTAACAAACATCCATACATCCATCCATCCATCCATCCTCACAAACTTTCGCGTTTATAATATTAGTATGATATATCGCATTAAGGCTATTGATTTATTGGCTACTCTAGTACAATGCTATTTGCCAAATTTTATAGTTCTGGGTCAACGGGAAATACCCTAAAAGTTTTGATTCCTTAGCGAGTGTTAAAATATGCGGTTTTGTGCGACATTAAACAGCTCTAAATTATTTTACCCAGCAGAACCCTCGGTTGCTCAGTGGTTTGTGACCCTAAATTCTGGATCAAAGAGACGTGAGTTCGATCCCCACCCGGGGCAAATATTTATGTGATAAACATAAGTGTTTGCTCTGTGTCTGGGTGTTATTTAGTTATAACTATCTACCTATATAAATATGTATTCAAAAATAAGTATACGTAGTTTATCAGTCTCTGACAGCCATATCACAAGCTTAGCTTAGTTTGGGGTCAGAGGCCGTGTGTAAGATGTCCCAAAAATTTATATTAAGTATTTGTCGATTGCAAGAAATTTGGGTAAATGGTTTTAATTTCAACTTATGTTCACATGAAGATAGAAGGTCTCAACACTCCGATGGACAGACGGACAACAAAGTGATCCCATAAAGGTTCTGTTTTTATTTTTCTTTTGAGATACGGTATCTTAAATTTTTTTATGTATACGTTATATAAGTTATAGTTATTATAAGAGGTATGACTGATTTTAAGCGAACTGTAGACAAAAATCAACATCCGGACAGAGGAAAGCTAAATCATCGTGTGGAAGCACAGACCTCCGCTTCGCTTCGGTCAATTATTATACTACCGCTATAATTCTAATTTAAACTTAAATGGACTTGCTAGCTATTATAATGGTGAGACAGTATTTGAGCAAAGTTTAACAAAGTTACTAACTATTTTGGCTAGCCTCAAACAGAAGTAAGGCAGTCGGAACCACAGTAGAATGACAAGTAATAGAAGTATTGCTAAATACTGAAATAACAACTACGTTACAGTTGTCTGATTCATATCTGGTTATACAGCATACTCGAGAGTGAGTGGAACAAAAAAAAACGCATTGTCTGTCGGCATACCTACGTCAAAATCACAAGTTGTAATGTCAAAATGGTTAAAATTTGATTCCACCTTTCCTTTTTTATGATCGGAAATTTGAAACTAGAGTTTCAGCTGAAGGTTCAAATCTTTGATCATATTACTTTCCTACTTTTATCTTTTTTGAATTTGGACAGCCGAGTTAGCTCAATGCTAGTTTGTGAAACCCTTCGAAATTACGTAAGTTCGGGTGTATTTGCATCTTTTTCTAACATCGTTTAAATTTCTTAAAATGGGACAAAGTGATGTATATCGCTTGCTATTTTAGTGCGGTTTCTATTACTCTAGTTCTTATTCTATGGTCGGAACTAACCAAAGTATTAGGAGACAGAAAGTTACCTACATAGCTTTATCTAGCAATAAACCAAGTTTTTATGATTTAGCCTGAATATAATTACTTATTTGCATCACCTTTGCTCCTGTTGCCCCTTCAATTAAGACACAAACAGCAGACAAAAGACGTAGACGACGCCATAGTTTAGTTAGTACTATAAGTCTAGTTGGTTAGGTTACTTAGATGATAGTAAGTCAAAAGGAGCTTATTATATCGACACTAGTTTCGACCGCGGCTTCGCCCGCGTGTTTTTTTTTTTTAATTTTTATACTGTCTCATGAAAACATTTTATTTTTCTGAGATCTTAAGTAACCTATTTCACTTTTCTTCTTTACATTGCTCAGTTGCTGCATGACAGAGGGACAAACCAATAAACCAACAAACACACTTTTGGAATTAAAATATTAGTAGGGATTTTGAAAAACATAAAAAGAACAATCCGGAACTAAATTAAGAAACTATTCAATCAATAACAAAAATATAGATTACGATCAAATGCCTTTATTAACAAGAACAAATAACAGTACAACCTGTACAACTACTTTACGCTACTACTGCTTAATAAATCGACTGGATCACCTACAGACATTAAGTACCTAACCAAAAGGAGTCGACACTGAAAAGCGTACCATTCTGTCAAAAGTACGCGACCGACGGTCATGCTCTTTATATAAATATATCGGTCTGGTTCCGCTTGTGTTGCGTTAATATTTAGCTAGTGTTAGTTAATTACATTTGTTTGCGTGTAAACTTGCTTATATTTTGGTTTGTGTGCGTTTCTTCACTCCCCACTGACTTGGCAGACTGCGGTGCTTAGGCGTGTCGACTCCTTTGGTTAGGTACTCAATGTCTACAGACCCTGTACCCCTTGAGACCTTGAGATAATTACAAATCTCTAGTTCACTGCCAGTTGGTAGCGTGCCTGGCATTCTGGCAGCATTACCACGCTGAATAGCAATACTGATGTTGAGAGTTGAGATTGTTGATGATGTTAGCTACAACCTGCGCAGAAGCCAATCCTGACGGAAACTTCACAGCCGCCAAGAAGTTTGATTCGGCCTATAAAACTATGCAAGGTTGCCTGGAAGAAATCGTCATGGGTGATAAGGCCGCCACTTTATAATCTTTTATTTATTTTTTGTCGTATATGTGTAAATAGTGTTTTATTTTTCATATCGTGGTTGTAAATAAAGAGTTTAGTCTGTCTGTCTGTCTGTTCGATTAGTTAATGCTGACCGACCGACAAGGACGTCAATTTGATGTGAATGGATGCGGGGCGACACAAACTGAATGAAAGCCTTTAGTACCTCATTGTTTCGAGCCCATTGTTGCTGAACGAATCCCGCGGAATCGAATATGCACAACAGAACATGAATGTAGCACGCTTAAAAGATATTTAGACTACATACATTTTACTTCTTTAAAACTACCGTGAGTATTCATCATAACTATAACAGAATCCGGCTAACTGGTTGGACTCCTTGCAGATCGACCGTATAATTATAACGTGAGTTTTAGCCGTATTCTGTTATACTTAGTTACATACATTTTGACTACAGACGTATATATTATCGTACTTATCACTTTGTGAATAAATACGATAATTTACAGGGCTGTTTCTGATCAATTAGCATCCTTTTAGGGGCTAATTCTGTACATCAAAAATAAAAAAACTTTTGTGCTGCGAGTTTTGTCAAAACTCAAAAAAAAAATCATCTGTTCCATAACATTTTGTCGAGGATGAGCTATATTTTCCTATGGAACAACAATTTTTTTTTTGAGTTTTGACAAAAGTCGCAGAACAGAAGTTGTTAGTTTTGATGGACAGAATAAGCCCCTAGAAGGATGCTAATTGATTAGAAATAACCCTGTATATACATGAAAAAAAAATGACTCTCTAGTTACATTTGTATGAAATGCACTCCGTCTAAAATTGGCATAGACAAAAGTGATCTCTTTGAAACTAATTAAGCGCGATAATACCTACTCTATTTAAGGGTAGTTTTTCATACGTCAACATTTACTGTATCAGCCTTTTCAACAGTCCACTGCAAGACGTAGGCCTACCCACGAAGGGTGATTAGGTCATATCCACCTCGCTGGCCCAGTGCGGGTTGGTGGATTCACATAAGCCATCGAATTTCTTCTACTGGCGTATGCAGGTTGCCTCACGATGTTTTCCTTCACCGAAAAGCCAGTGTTGTGAAATTCCGTACATCAATTCCAAAGAACTCATTGGTACGGGACCGAAGATTTAAACCCACGACCTCACGATAGTAAGGCGGGTATCACTACCTCTGGACCACCACGGCTGTTAACAACATTCATCAACAATATTTCACATACAACATTTAAGTTAATCTTAAATGTTGAATGTGAAATGTATGAAAAACTATCCTTAAGTATTTCAAATTTTTAACCTCCGACACAAAAACGATGGAGTGTTATACGTTTGACGTGTCTGTGTATAGCATCATACGAGTAGCTCCCATACCCAGATGAAACCCATTTTAATTTTCTTGTTTGTTTTTAACTGAATTATTGAGCTATGTTTTGTAAAAATTAATTGAGCCGTTCCAAATTTGAGCTCCAAAATGAGCTCTTTGTTAGCTTCAGTAGGAAACCCATTGCATTGTTTTTTTTTTTAAATTTTGTTTTATACCTGGTTTGAATATTGCAGTTTTCAACGACTCACGAAATACGCTATGCTCTATAGTTATAATGTTACTTTTTTACCGGAAAGTGCTTTTATTAACTACAACAAAGTACTACTACTACCTATACTAAAACTACTATTACATACAAAGCAATTGGATCAAGACAGACTCTTGAAGGTCTAAAGATCATCAAAATGCTCAAACCCACTCCCAGTTGTCAGCATGCTGGCGGCATTGGCACACTGAATGGCAATGCTTATTGTTTGTGCGTTAATGTAACTTAGTAAATTGTGTACGAAAATAAGTTGACCTCCTCTCGGCTGAATGGCACAATTCTATGTGACCTAAATATCATCAATCAAATATAACAATCAAGTAATAACTAAACCGCAGTCTAGACGAAATATTGATACCTAGAATCTTGTAGAACTTTACCGTTTGGAATGTTTATTCTAAGTAGCGGCGAACTTCGTTTCACGCAATACCTTTATATATGATAGCCTGTGTTATTCTGATGTGCATTACTATCGCAAAGTTTCATCGCAATCCGTTCAGTAGTTTTTGAGTGAAAGAGGAAAAACATCCATACATACAAACTTACGCATTTAAAATATTTGTAGGATATCGGTGAACGTATCAACGAGCTCTTTAGAACTTGTATAGGTAAGTATGTAATTTCACACCACTTTTCGGTGAAGAAAAACATTGTGAAGCAATCTGCGTACATCCAAAAAAGAAATTTGATGGCGTATGCGAATCCACAAACCTGCACTGGGTCAGCGTAGTGCATATGGCATAGTCACTCTTAGTGAGTAGGCCTACATCCTACAGTTAACTATTAAAAAGGATAGTACAGTCTAGACGAAATATCCATACATCCATCAGCCATAGGACGTCCACTGCTGACATAGGCCTCCCCTATGGATCTCCAATAAGACCGGTTGGAAGCGGCTTGCATCCAGCGCAATCTTACAGTCTTGATGAGGACATCAGTCTGTCCACCTAGTGGGTAAACGTCCTACGCTGCGTTTGCTGGTACGTGGTCTCCATTCGAAAACCCCATCGGTCCGTGCTATGTGTCCTGCTCACTGCTATTTCGACTTGCCAATTCGCTGGGCTATGTCGGTAATTTTTGTTATTCTGCGGTTCTCGTCATTCCTGATTCGATCTTGCAGAGAGACTCCGAGCATAGCTCGTTGTGCTATATGGAGCTTACTAAGACGAAATATGGATAGGTACCTAGAATGTTGTAGAACTTTTTTTACGTTGTAATGGAAATTTGCTCGTGAATCATGCGAGTGAAAGCGACTATGGTTTCGACGTCTTTCGTGAGTGATTTCTTGTATAAACAAAGTTAAATAATTAATCGGCGAAGTGCTCGAAGTTGGACTCGCACACGAAGGGTTCCGTACTGTATGGGAGTCATCTTTATATATTTTATTTTAATTATTTAGTTTTGATATGTATATACAACTAAATTCTAAATAAGCAGTGGTGGCCTAGAGGTAGTGACACCCGCTTTACAATCGTGAGGTCGTGGGTTCAAATCCCAGTCCCGTACCAATGAGTTCTTTGGAATTTATGTACGGAATTTCACACCACTGGCTTTTCGGTGAAGGAAAACATCGTGAGGCAACCTGCATATGTCCGTAGAATAAATTTGATGGCATATGTGAATCCACCAACCCGCACTGGGCCAGCGTGGTGGATATGGCCCAATCACCCTTCGTGGGTAGGCCTATGTCCTGCAGTGGACTATTCAAAGGCTGATACAGTACAGATACAGTACATAGAACTAAATATTCTGTGAATATTTCAGTAACGGTTACCGTTATTAATATCGAGCGAAAAATTGCTAAAAATGCATGTTTGTTGTATGGGAGTAAATATTTAATTTACTGTAGTTTAAGTATTTGTTGTTATAGCGGCAACAAAATACATCATCTATGTAAAATTCAGTTTTCTAGCTATCTCGGTTCATGAGATACAGCATGGTGATAGACAGACGGACAACCGGACAGCGAAATCTCAGTAATAGGGTCCTGTTTTTACCCTTTAGGTACGGAACCCTAAAAATGTGCAATAACTACGTTAGTTTCATCAAAACTCAGTTTTTAATCAAAATTTTGATTTTGGTCTATATTAACAGAGAACAGAGTTGGTACCAAAGAAAACTAAACTAAACCTTTTTTTCAAAATGGCGGAAAATGCACACAGAAAATCTTGGTCCACAATTTAAAGTTAAGTTTTTAGGCCCTCTACAAGTAATAAGTATCCAAAATTGTAGCCAACATAGCCAATTTGTGACCTTTGCTAGACTCGAAGCTCCAACCTCTGTGAGGCACAACCTTAAAGTAATGAAAAAGGGCAGAAATGTAGAACATAAGTTAGGTAAGGCATATAAGGCCCACCTTTATTAAAATTAAAATATTTTTACCTATTGATGAGTCTCCCCATATTAATTATAAATGTATTTAAGTTCCGTCATGAAATAAAAAAAAAAAAAATTATAACGTTATTTTTGAAATATGAAGTGTTTTTTAAAACCATCACTTCGGGCCTTATTGAACACTATCAATATAAAAAGGCCCTAAATATAAATTAACATTCTAATAAAATTAACAAGTTTACAATTAGAATTATTAGAAATAAAAGACCTTGGGCCTTATTAATCTATAGGTATTAAAAATGTCCTACGTTCCTTTAGAATATGTTGCTAAACACAAATTTGAACATTAGGTAAGTATAATCTTACTAAATTAAAGTTATTCAAAAAACAACAACAAAATCGCTAACACTTTGATAGCTAACAAAACTTCAGTGGGCCTTATTACACTAAAGACTTTTCAAATACTAAAGATTCAACGAATATAAAGTTTTTATAAGGTAAATTTTACAACTTTAAATTAAGAACAGTTAATAAAAAAGCAATAAATAATATTAAGGTACTCGTCAGATTTCAAATCAGTCGTAATACTCGTACTTAAATTAAATTGAGGTTCATCTAAAGGTAATAAGGCCCGGGCCTTATTACCTGCGCAAGGGCCGGGCCTTTTTAGCCGTGGAGCAAGCTTTACAATCAGTGTCATATATTTAGTAAAAAAATAGCAATTAGAATGTGTACTTAAGTCTCTCCGTGGGGCAATACAAGAATAGTTCACATTGAAATGGCAAAAACTCGGATTAAAACAAAAAACTCGATGAAAACTGAACCTCTTTACGCTCGAAAAATATTACGTACGGCAGCCGCAACCTCTCTCTGTGACTGTGTGGACGGTACTGACGAAATGGCGGACCGCGCGGAAGAGCGCGATGTTGCCAGCTCGCTGTATGTGCGTCTTCTATGTATGCGTGAGTTTTAAGCGAATAGATTTTTATGCAACTGTTATTTCTACAAACTGGGCCTAGTTTGCAACCGGGCCTTTCATGCCTCACCTACCTTAGTAATGTTCTACCTTAGGACATACTAATACATGTTTCGGCCTATACATAGAGTGCTATTAATAATGTTAGGGAATATCTAGAAGGTAAGGTAAGTTAGAACATTAGTAATGTCCTAAGGACATTACTAATGTTCTACCTTACCTTCCAGAACATGATCATAGCAAGATTGCGTCCAAAACGCATAAAAACTGGTATGTAACCAATAACAACCCCAGTGAAACTTGAAATACTGATCAAATGGAAATAGCAATAATTCCCTAACATTATTAATAGCACTCTATGTATAGGCCGAAACAGGCTTCTTGGCGGTTGTGAAGTTAGCTACAAACTTCGCAAGACCCAATCGTCACGCAGCTGTTAAGTGAGTTTTAGTCAGGATTGGGTTTTGCACAGCTTGTAGCTAATGTCACAGCTGCCAAGAAGTTAGATTACACCTATCTATAAAACGTTTTTAAAAATCCGTATTCTTCTGTAAACATACCTGGGTTCATGTTCATTGTTTGTTGGTCCATTGAGAACGTCAGTTAAACATAATGGACATGGTGACTAAAAAATATATTTAGTCCGTCAGATAGACCATAAAAAATATTAATATTGTACAAGTATTTTTGACCGACGAACCACCGGAGGAGGTATACAATTCGACTTGTAATATATTTTTTTGTTGTTTTTAAATATAACCACGCATAACTTGTTTCATAGTAGTCCTATTTCAATTATTCTTTTTTTTATTGGGAAGAATATACTTCAAAATTGGTCCCATTTAAATCGGCTGAGCCATTTTTGATAAATGAACAATAATGTGAAAAATGCTATATCGATCCGTGCGAAATATTCGCGAATTCTGTACACGGGTGAAGTTGGTCATGCTATTTTTGCAAAATATAATCTTGTTATTTCTTTTGTCAATGCCATAAAAATTGATGTATAGCCCGTCAAAGTTCCGCGTGACGTCAGAAGCACCATACAAATGTATAGACTTCTGTAAGAGAGGTGACGTCACGAGCCCCCACTCCCGAACTTTGACAAGGTTTACCTTTGTCATTTATTGTTTGTTTGACAAAAGAAAAAATACGTGTCCAATATTTTTTGATAATCTAACTAACAGACTAATTAAAATAATGTTTTTTTTAGCCAGTCACCATGACTATTTTTGTATAATTTAATCATAAGTAACTCGCTAAAATGTTCTCCCTTGTACCAACCCACATCTCCAAAGTACCAGCCTGCGGTATAAAATTGAAAATGTATGAAACAACACAATTCCTTCTTGACCTGAGTACGTGCCGTATAGATTTTCAACCTTCTCTAGTCTCTACGGAATAAGATCTTAAATTCACTTCGAAGTATGGCACTTATCCATTCTCTGAAATTATTGCTGAACATTTGTAAGAGACTTCCAAGAAGGTTTATTTTCTTTGATATTTCTACATGACTGCCTAAAAATATATTTTCTGTTGTAGGGTTCTATTAGTTATGCACAAGGTTGTTTGGAAAGGGAATACTAAGCTGGATGGGAGTGATTTACACCAACATTATAACAATTTTATCATGGAGCCAACCCAAAATTAGAGACATACCTATAAGTTGTTTTATAGATTTTGCCAGAGTTGCAAAATTTTGTATGCGAAAGCTGATTATTGTTATGAAATGCCGGGTAACCTGGTATAGGCATCTAATAGTATATGTACAGGGTTATTGGTAATAAATTAGCATCCTTTTAGGGGCTTATTCCGTACATCTAAATAAACATTTTATGTTGTTCGAGTTCTGTCAAATCTCAAAAAAATTATTAAATATAAATATTTTGGGACATCTTACACACGGCCTCTGACCCCAAACTAAGCAAAGCTTGTGATATGGCTGCCAGAGACTGATATACTACATATACTTATTTTTAAATACATACTTATATAGATAGTAACTAAATAACACCCAGACACAGAGTAAACACTTATGTTCATCAAATAAATATTTGCCTTGGATGGAGATCGAACCCACGCCTCTTTGACCCAGAAGATAGGGTCACTAACCACTGAGCCACCGAAGCAGTTCAAAAAATGCTGTTCCGTAGAAAAATATCGCTCACCCTCGACAAAATGGTTTTCTGTCAGTAGTACCATTGATTAGTTCCATTGATGGTACTACTGACGTATAAATATATCGCTATATAATCGCTGACGACAAAATATATTCGCTGAACAAAAGTTGTAAGTTGATGTACAGAATAATCCCCTAAATTTAATGCTAATTAATTACCAATAACATCTAACTACGAAATCAAACCTACGGTAGATTTTTGGGTAAACTTCGAATAACATTTACCAGGCGTATACACTGACTCTCGATTAGTTTGCAGAAACTGTTTCTTCTGTACCAGCCTTTTTAACAGTCCACTGCAGGACGTAGGCCTACCCACGAAGGATGATCTGAATTGTTGAACTTTGAAGCGTGAACTGTTCTTTGCTTGGTAAATATACGCTATATTCTCGTAATAAAAGTTTTTTCCTGTGTTAGATTCGAATTAGTATTCTTAGCGCAGGATTAATTACTAGAATTCGTCTGGGGAAATAGCTATCATGTAGCTATTCAGAGACAGTAGCTAATATCGTTGATAAACTCTACAACTTGTAGGTCCTAGGAGACGTCTAACGAACTTAGAAAAAGCAAACTGTACGTACAAAACATAGATATTTATAGATAGCACGTATTTTTGTGGCGTATGAGTGTCTGGAGTAAGGCGCTCCAACGCTCCAATTTAAACAGAAGTGGGTACTTATGTTTAAATTGGAGCGTTGGAGCGCCTTACTCCAGACACTCATACGCCACAAAAATACGTGCTTACAATGCACACGTTGTAGAATTCACTATTGTAGGTACCTACTTTTAGACTGCCTCGGTGGCTCAGTGGTTAGTGACCCTGACTTCTGGATCAAAGAGGCGTGGGTTCGATTCCCACCAGGGCAAGCATTTTTGTGATGAACTTAGGTGTTTGCTCTGTGTCTGGGTGTTATTTAGGTACTCTCTATATAAGTATGTAGGTATTTAAAATATGTGCCTTTGGGTATATGTAGTATATCAGTCTCTGGCAGCCATATCACAAGCTTTGCTTAGTTTGGGGTCAGAGACCGTGTGTGAGATGTCCCCCAATATTTATATTTATTTATTAGGCGCTTAAGAACAGGAGTTCTTAGAACGGATTGCCGTCGGAGGTACGAATATCTCCAATTGAGACCACGTAATGGCAAGCGTAGCATAGGACGATTATCAATATGTTAGATATACAACCTGATTGAGATCATACCTTCCAAGCTGTCTTGTTGGAAATCTGTAGATGTGAATTTTGTCCAGCAATGGACGTCCTGCGGTTGATGTTTTTTTTTTTATTCCGTGTAGGTTTGCGTTTGACTACATACTGCCTGATGTTGAGCAGATATGCGGTCTAGGATGTAACACGCTTACCTAGAAGATTTACTCGGGATTTGAAGACACCCATGTTGTACTTAAGCGGGAAGACAGACCCAGGCAAAGCGTTCCACATTCTGGCTGTTCATATGAGGAATGTGGACACTAAAACGCTTGGTTCTAACGCGTGGGATGTCCATCATAAAAGGGTGGCACTTTGGTTGCGTCTATCTAGCCGTACGATAGAAGAAAGGGGCAGGGGGGACCAGATTGTGCAACTCCTGGGCGCACTCACCGAAGTGTATCCGATAGTAGGCTGACAGATACGCCACCCTACGTCGATGCTCGAGACTTTGCAGCTTCGACTCAGTCAAGGTTTCGTTGCCTATCAGCCTCCTGGCTCGCCTTTCAATGGACTCCAAAGCCTCCAACTGATATTTGGCAGAGCCATCCCAAAGGTGAGAGCAGTATTCCATGCAAAACCTGACTTGCGCTTTATAAAGACTAAGCAGTTGCTCAGGTGTGAAATACTGTCTCACCCTAGGGAGAACACCAAGTTTTTTTGAGGCTAATTGGGCTTTTGACTATATAAGAGCCAAAGTTGAGAGTCAATAAAGTGTTGTTGTATTGTATTGTGGGCAAACACTTTTATATAGATTCATGTCTACCACGTACCAACCGTAGCAGTTTGGTGTACATTACTTCAATTATTCTATTTGATACTGTAATATAAACGAAGAGAGAAAAACACACGAACCAAAATTGAGTGACAATATTTGACGACCAAATAGCGGGAGCCATCCTGTATAAACGGAACCTATGTGTGCGTATAAAATTGAGAGTAACTCAACTCATAGTATTTACATAATCTTATCTATCTACACTACTATCTCGTGAAGTCAGACATGTTGACTTGATCTAATTTCGCATGAAAATCTTTGCTCTACGCACACCCATAATTATACAAAATTTATTACGGAGACTAACGTGACTTTCGCTTATTTAATTTCACATTATATAGTTCATGTATTTTTTAGATATTTTTTAGTTTAACTGCTTTGCGAGACGGGCATTCGCGGTAGTGCTCGAAAACTTGACAAAGCCCGCGTAATGCGGTCGTAACTACTGGAGTAATATCTAAAAAGAATAAATGAGTGATTTCCCGTTCATATATTTAAAGTAACCCTCTTTTTAGGGTTCCGTACCTCAAACGGAAAAAACGGAACCCTTATAGGATCACTTTGTTGTCCGTCTGTCCGTCTGTCCGTCTGTGTGTATGTCAAGACTCTTTATCTCAGGAACGCGTAAAGATATCGAGTTGAAATTTAAGCTGTATACGTATATCTATGGTCTCTTGCAGTTGTGTAAAAGAAAAACTTCTCAATTATCGCTTAAAAAAGTTAGAGCCGTTTATGTCGTAAAAAATCGCATATTTCGACACTCACAAAAATCAAAACCTACAGGGTACTTCCCGTTGACGTAGAGTACAAATATAGGAATAAATCTGAAATCTGAACATTTTTATTTATATCACAAAAAATAGGGCCTCAAAATTCACAAAACATGGGTTCAAAATTCAAAGTGAGTAAATCGTATCATGTAAGGTGTCATATAAAAAAAATTCATTAGCACATGCTAAAACAGGGTTTTAATTATTTTAACAACGTGTTTGTACGAAACTAACGAAACCCTCGATGTGCGAGCCTGACTCGTACTTGTCCGGTTTTTTACTAAAAAGTAACTTCGCCTTTTAACTACTTAGATTACGGTTTCGTGTTTCCAAGATTTGTACGATACTCTTGGTGGGTGACCCTGACTCGCACCTCACTCAACCCTGTTCCATTAATTTTGTTGCGGGTGAACGATATGTTTCTATGGAACACACATTTTTTTTGAGCTTTGACAAAAGTAGCAGAATAAAAGTTGTTAATTTTGATGTACAGAATAAGCCCCTAAAGGGATGCTAATTGATTAGTATTATAACCCTGTATATCGACTCGTTCTTGACCAACTTGGTTTATACTCGCAAAATATATTGTTAAGATTTAGATACTAAACGACCTTGCCATATATTTTCGAAATATGCTGAAAAATAGCGCGACAGCAAATATCTTTGAGGGAAATACCCCCTCAATTCAATCGCCGACGACAAATATATATTAACTAGTTTTTACCCGCGGCTTCGCCCGCATACGCAATATATCATTATAATTTATAGCCTATGTGTTATTCTGATATATAAGCTATATTATTGCAAAGTTTCATCTCAATCCGGCTAGTAGTTTTTGCGTGAAAGAGTAACAAACATCCATCCATCCATCCATCCTCACAAACTTTCGCGTTTATAATATTAGTAGGAAGTAGGATGTAGAGAACCTATGTACCAAGTTTCGTCAAGATTTGTTGAAAAATGCAAGCTGTAGATGAAAACCAACATCTGAACAGACAAAAGAAAACTCGCGGTGTTAATCCTTAGCTCCAAAAAAAAGTCGTATCAAAGATGTTTTCTCCATCCATACTGACTATAAAACTCCCGAATGGAGTGAAAAGTTGACAATGCAGCCACCGCACCAACACATGTACATAGTTGAATTGATTGAATGTGAACCAACTTTGGATTGAGTTGACTTCGCTTAAACAAGCTAGTTCAGTGATTTCCCAATCATGGTAGGTACTTCCTGCTTAATATTATAAGCGCGAAAGTTTGTGAGGATGGATAGATGTTTGTTACTCTTTCACGCAAAAACTACTGAACGGATTGAGATGAAACTTTGCAATAATATAGCTTATCACTATCACTACATAGTATAAAACAAAGTCGCTGTCGCTGTCTGTCCGTCCCTATGTTTCCTTAAATCTTTAAAACTACGCAACGGATTTTGAAGCGCTTTTTTTTAGTAGATAGAGTGATTCAAGGGAATGGTTTATATGTATAATATTGCAGAGAAACACTGATGAATTTACAGGTTTCTAATGTGATGTCGTAAATAAACACATTTTTTTGCGCTTACATTGCAAACGCTGACTGAACCCCACGAGATAAATCAAAATAATGTACTACAGTATTGTACACCTTAAAAAGGTCAACAAAAAAGTCCGCGATGGTATATGTCTATCTCTTAAGGATAACCCACAATAACCATTTTTATCCTTTAAATTTTACGAAAAAAAAATTGATTATTTAGGAGGTTATTTTAAGCAACACAACATTAATCCTTATCCAATTAAGTACCTTCAATACATTGTCCATTCAATATAAATCAATATGGTCCTTTACAGCATGTAATTTAAATTAATATTTCCGAAGATATTACAGATTTAAAATGCAGGGACATAGCGGTGCGGAGGTACCTACCGGCCGGCCGGCGGCGCGTGCCTACAAATAACGCGTCGGAGGCCGCGCTTCTCCCCAGGACTTTATGATTAGCAGCTATCGGACGTGTTTATCGATCTATACCTCGAATCGAATCTATACCAATATTATAAAGAGGAAATATTTGATTGTTTGTTTGCATCGAATAGGCTCAAAAATTCTGAACCGATTTGAATTCTTTCACTGATAGAAAGATACATAATATAATATTTAAAAAAAACTGGACAAGTGCGAGTCAGGCTCGCACATCGAGGGTTCCGTACAAACACGTTATTAAAATAATTACCTGTTTAGGATGTGCTAATAAAGTTAATATATATGATATCTTACATGATACGATTTACTCACTTTGAATTTTTAAGCCCATATTTTATGTGATAGGCCCTATTTTTAGTGATTTAACTATAAAATGTACAGTTTTATATGCATAGGCCCTATTTTTAGTGATTTAACTAAAAATGTACTTATTCCTTTATGTGTACTCTGAGACAATGCTTCTCACCAAATTTCATAGTTCTATGTCAACGGGAAGTACCCTGTAGGTTTTGATTTTTGTGAGTGCTAAATATGCGGTTTTTTACGACATAAACGGCTCTAACTTTTTAAAAAGATAACTGAGAAGTTTTTTTTTACACAAATGCAACAGACCATAGATATACGTATATACGTTTAAATTTCAACTCGATATTTTTACGCGTTCCCGAGATAAAGATTCTTGACATACACAGACAGACAGACAGACAGACAGACGGACAACAAAGTGATCCTATAAGGGTTCTTTTTTTGGCGTTTGAGGTACGGAACCCTAAAAAAATAGGGATCCTTACTATAACTCCCATAATGTATCCCAAGGTGTAAAAAAATACCTAAAATATTCTTTGCATCGCGTACGCTGCGAAAACTATCGAATCATTTAAGTACAAAAAAATTAGTGACATATGTCTAACTGTTATAGTTAAGCCACAATAAGTATTCTTTTATATTAAAAATTACATAGAAATGCCACTGCAATAAAGGGCTCTTAATTTATATCTTGGTATTAATCCTTTTCAAAATAATATCCACCACGCTGACCCAGTGCGGGTTGGTGGATTCCTATATGTCATCCAGTTTCTTCTACAGACGTAAGGATGCAGATTGTCACACGATATGTTCCTCCACGGGAAAGCCAGTGGTGTGAAATTGCGTAGATAAGTTCCAAAGAAACTCATTGATATGGGATCAGGATTTGAAACTACCACTTCAGGATTATAAGATAGATGTTACTACCACTAGATTACCACGGCTATATACGGATATACCACCTCTATTTAAGCGCCGATTTATGTAGTAGGACCTACAGATTTGGAAAACCTTAGTTAGGCGAACCGACATACAGACGATTTATAATTTATGTTGTAGTGATAGTGAATAGGTATGTGTAGTTACACACATAGTTCGTAAAACGAATGATCGATGGGGCTTTAAAGTTCTCGAATGTAGACAATGTATTGGCAACTTTGCAAGTATAGAGAAGGTCTTCACGTGAATCGAAGATCTGGTTGGTGTTCATGTGTATGACCTTTAGCAACATTACGTGGTAGGTATATAAATGCACAATACTTATAATGTCTGCCTTTTGCCAATCATATCCGGGCGAAGCCCGGGCGGGCAGCTAGTATATCATAATAACACATAGGCTATAAATTATAATGATATTGCGTCAAAAATCAAAATATCATGCGGGCGAAGCCGCGGGTAAGAACTAGTAATATTATAAACGCAAAAGTTTGTGAGTTTGTGAGGATGGATGGATGGACGGATAGATGGATGGATGTTTGTTACTCTTTCACGCAAAAACTACTAAACGGATTAAGCTGAAACTTTGCAATAATATAGCTTATATATATCAGAATAATAAAAAAAATAACACATAGGCTATAAATTATAATGATATATTGCGTATGTGGGCGAAGCCGCGGGTAAAAACTAGTAATATTAAATTATAAATAAAAAATGTTATAAATCCGAAAGTATGTTTCTTAGTTTGTTCCTCAATCACGCAGCAACGGAGCAACGGATTGACTTGATTCTTGGCATGGATATAGACTTGGCTACTTTTTATACCAGAAAAATAAAATATTCCCATCGAATAACACAAAAAATCAAATACCACGCGGGTAAAGCCGTAGGCAAAAGCTAGTAACATCTTACTACTGTTTCTAAGTGATCACCGAAGTTAAGCAACGTTTGGCACGGTCAGTCTTCGGATGAGTGACCGCTGGTGGCATTATAACTGAGTATTGCTATGTCTCCAATGACATGTTAACTTGTGAGTCCCGGTGGTTTTACCCATTTTGCTAGGCGGCTTGAAAACTCTGACACCAGGGAAGACACCTGGCCACCCGGACCGGACACCCGGCTTATACTTTTTATTTTTTACTAGTTTTTACCCGCGGCTTCGCCCGCATACGCAATATATCATTATAATTTATAGCCTATGTGTTATTCTGATATATAAGCTATATTATTGCAAAGTTTCATCTCAATCTGTTCAGTAGTTTTTGCGTGAAAGAGTAACAAACATCCATACATCCATCCATCCATCCATCCATCCATCCATCCATCCATCCATCCTCACATACTTTCGCGTTTATAATATTAGTAGGACAAGCTTTTATATTAACTTGCAATGGATGTATGCACCTACGAGTATGTATATAAGTTCGGGTAGAATCTTGCAAGTTAAATTTGGCCAACTTCCCGGTTTCCGATTGAGCTGAAATTTTGCACGCATGTGTGACAATGCAATAATATGGTGCCATGGAGCTGATCTGATGATGATGTCGGAAGGTGGCCATAGGAACTCATGTACTTAATATGAGAAACCGTCGTGTTTGGGCTCCAGGGTCAGTTTCCTATTAGATTGTATTGTAATGTATATATATTGTTATATTTTTATTATGTTTTTTTTTCACATGGGTTGTGTACCTGAAGTAAACGTTTATTTATTAGTCTATACTAAAACTCTGACACCAGGGCTTATAAATACTTACTTAACATTAGAGAGCGAGACGCGGCGGTGGTGTAGGCCCTGAGTGGTATAAGTAGTCTTTTTAAAAAAAAATAGTAATTTTAGAAATTTAATTAGGTTTAGATTTATTTTAGTGTAGAGTCTCTAGAAAAGTCTTAGTTTTAGAAATATTGTTCAAATCAATAAAAAAGTAATGTATAATCTTAAAGAGCACAGGCCCCGGTGTCTGTGGAGTGTAACAATTCAATAAAAAAAAATCAAAAATTATACTTACTTAACCACCACCTATACTATTATATTCTATTCTATGTTAGTAACTTAAATTTGCCTGTTGATTTACATATTTCTAACTCAATATCGTAAAGAACTCCTCCAGAGGGACCAACGCCCTCACAGCTCGTTAGTTATTTAAAAAAGAACTTTGTTAAATTTAAATCTCCACTCCACACTTTAACTACGTAATTTTTCACGAAAGCCGTCGCACACACGATATTATTGCGCTTTAAAACTTTCACGAAATATAACATTAAAAAATACACTGCATTTTCTAGACGCGGCTTAAAGCTAAACCACTGGAGTTACTTCTGGTAGGAACATAAATTTTGCTAGACACGTAAAGTGAATTCAGTACTTACTATACGAGTACTTATTGACTGCCTCGGTGGCTCAGTGGTTAGTGACACTGACTTCTGGATCAAAGCGGCGTGGGTTCGATCCTACCCAGGGCAAACATTTGGATGAACATAAGTGTTTGCTCTGTGTCTGGTTGTTATTTAGTTACTATCTATATAAGTATGTATGAAAATAAGTATAATATGTAGTATATCAGTCTCTGGCAGCCATATCACAAGCTTTGCTTAATTTGGGGTTAGAAATTGTGTGTATCTTAAACACGGTTTCTAATGTTGTTATTAAGCTTTCGCGATTAGAACACATTATTCTTATACACTTTTTTAAATATTAAAAACCGTTATTATATACTACGGGACTAATTGCGCACTAAAATTACGAGATAAATAAATACCTCCTTCGACGTCGGGATGAGGAGGTATTTATTTATAGTAATAAATACCTCCTCATCCCGACGTCGGAGCAGGTATTTATATATCTCGTTATTTTAGTGCGCAATTAGTCCCGTAGTATATAATACCTAACGGTTTCTAATATTTAAAAAAGCCAGTGGTGAGAAGTTATTCAGTAATTAAGTTCCAACAACTCATTGGTACGAGATCGGGATTTGAACCCACAACCTCACGATTGTAAGGAAAGCTACTAGACCAGCACAGCTAAAAGGTCACAAGGTGGAGCCGAAATAAATCTTATCTACCCGGAAGAAATCTGCCGAGTAAATAAACACAGTTCGACTCAATCTCTAACTTGTATTAGATTAGGATAAAACAAGATGAAACCCAGAGAAGCTGGAAGAAAATCTACTGGTGACGTCGTAAAGAAAACTTGCAGTAACTCAAGGCCATACATATTTGATTGCCTCGTTGGCCCAGTGGTTAGTGATCCTGACTCTTGGGTCAAAGAGGCGTGGGTTCGATTCCCACCCAGGACAAGCATTTCTGCATAGATCTCTGCTGGAGCTCTGTGTCTGGATGTAATTATCTATATAAGTATGTATTTAAAAATAAGTACTGTACTGTATCAGCCTTTTTTAATAGTCCACTGCAGGACGTAGGCCTACCCACGAAGGGTGGATTGGGCCATATCCACGACGCTGGCCCGGTGCAGGTTGGTAGATTCACATACGCCATCGAATTTCTTCTACTGACATATGCAGGTTGCCTCACGATGTTTTCCTTCACCTAAAAGCCAGTGGTGTGAGCCAATTCCAAAGAACTCATTGGTACGGGACCGGGATTTGAACCCACGACCTCACGATTGTAAGGCGGGTGTCATTACCTCTAATCCACCACGGCTTCTCATTTCCTTTAAGCCACCACGGCTTCTAAAAATAAGTATATGTAGTATATAAGTCTCTGGCAACCATATCACAAGGTTTGTTTTGTTTGGGGTCAGAGATGCGAGACGCGTGTTAGATGTCCCCTAATATTTATTATTATTTATTTATTTTATCGAGTTCTGTAGCCAAATCCCGCCATTCTTCCCGGAAAGTGCCAAGATTGGCACACATGCGTTTCCTAGGCCTTCCCTGCCTTCGTCTGCCCTCCGGTACCTACTGTGTGACGATCCTGGCCCATCTCTCGGGGTGCATACGAATCACATGACCCGCCCAATTCCATTTTAATTTAGCAGCTTTTTGGCCTACGTCAACTACACCTGTGATGGAACGCAGTGTTGTGTTTCGAACTCTGTCCGTACTATTGATGCCTATCATACTGCGCTTCATTGCCCTTTGGCAAACCCCAAGCTTGAACCTCTGAGCATCAGTAAATAACCAAGTTTGAGCACCGTAGGTCAGGACGGGCAAGATACACATATCGATGAGTCTGCGCTTCAGTGATATCGGCAAGTCACCCTTCATCCACTCTTTGATCGACCAGTAACTTTTCCAAGCATTTTCGACTCTGAACTCAATTTCTTGGTCGGTTTTCGAAGGAGACTCTCCAGTCCTAAATAAGTGTACTCATCGACATATTTAAGCCCGATTATAGAAGCGCCAGCGTAAATTTAATAGCGACGTAAAAAGCGTTAACTCTATCGAATGCCTAAAGTGAAAAAGAAACAGAACTATGCTATTTAGTTGTTATAATTACGATGGCGCCTCTGTAATCGGGCTTATTGCACTCATTGACATTGACACATTGTACTCATCGATATATATATTATCTGCCCGTCAACCTCGACCTTACTTTTTGTGCTGTTTGTCATGACTTTAGTCGGAAGTGGGGGAAACCTTTGCCCAGAAGTGGATAGCATAGGTTGAGAAAAAAAAATATTTTATCAGGTTATGTTGGTTTTTAGTAGACCACAAAAAAGGAGATTCTTAATTCGACTATATCTTTTTTGTATGTATGTTATGTTACGTGATTACTCCGCCAATTGTAAACTGATTTTGACTATTCTGTAGTTTGACACTATGACTGATGATATGACCCAAATGCGACATGGGACGTACCTACCTATCCCATAAGTGTATGTTACACAATTTTTTATTAAATTGAACATTAGTCAAGATTTCTTTGTCAATGAGCCTCCTGGCTTGCCTCTCTATCGACTCTAGAGCCTCCAGTTGGTATTTGGCAGAGCCATCCCAAAGGCGAGTTTAAAAAAAATATTTTTAATTGTAAACTTTATAATAACCTAAACTTTATGTTATAGTTTTACTTAAAGCATTATAATAATTATTACTTATATTATTTATGATAAAAAACAACTCGGTACTTAACAAAAATTGTACATACATTCAACTTGTGAACTCTATTTCAAACTAAACAAAATAAAACTTTACGAAAAATATTTTTATGAATTTTGTGATATGTTTTTTGTTTGGTAGATTGTACTTATGTTGGTAATTTCCATTAAACGCCTAAATCATCCCATTTGTATCTTCAGTGTCGCAGTAGAGTGACGTCGAGCTTCAGTGTGTCTCCCAAGCGTGCAGACGAACTATGGTGTGTCGCATTTCAGTTTTGTCGAACTAGCGTTATTCGTACCAGCAAAAGTCGATCTCAAGTAGTGCACTCCGCAAAATCTGTCATATGGCCATGGTCCAATCACAGATATATTTTTAGGCTATCTCTTTGAATTGATCTACTGTTTATAGTTTGCACAGGCATGATGCCACAGTCCGGTCACGGAGCCAACTTCATACAGTTGTATTATGTTCCTTCTGGGAAATAGCCAAAGTACGTAAACAAGTCAATCGCTCATTGTTTCGGTACACGCCGCATCTAGTCACACGTGCTCCGGCCACTTGGCAAGACTGCGCAATCACACACTTAGGCCTTTGTCACACTAGGTCTGTGGAAAGGGGACGTCCACAAGTGGTATATCATTCAGAGAAAAATCGAACCAAGATGATATATACATCATTTTAAAGCTTGTTATATGGGCTTCCCAAAAATATTTAACTTAGATTTTAT
The DNA here is from genome assembly GCA_949316475.1 of Hypomecis punctinalis. Lineage (NCBI taxonomy): Eukaryota > Metazoa > Arthropoda > Insecta > Lepidoptera > Geometridae > Hypomecis > Hypomecis punctinalis. The sequence goes on from OX438809.1 coordinate 4,576,269, forward strand.
CACCCCTCCAATTTTTTTTTAAATGCGAAAAATAAATTGTATGAAAAATAACAATACAGCTTATTATGTTTTCTAGTTTAACAATAATAAAGTGCTTCTATCGTTATTTTACTTGCGTTCGTAGCTGATTCTTCCACATTCATCTCTTAATTTGCTAAAATTAAAAATTATAACCTACCAGTGTGACCAGTTAGTAGGTACAATGTGACAAAAAATCACTTAAAAAGTGTGTCTAATTGGTAAAAATGCTTTTATTTAACAATTTGGAGGTTACTTAATCAGGGCTGCTAGAGATAAACTACCTATTGAGCGAAATATATTTATTTTTTCTTTTAAATTCAAAATTAATTTAAAAAAAAATCGGAGGGGTCTTTTTTGTTTTTAACTGTTGTAATAGACTCAGAAAAATATGAATTTTCTTGAAATGTAACGAGTGTTGTGGTTAGAATTTTTGATTATTATTTTATCAGCCTCCATACATTTTGTGGACATGTCCTTTCGTCGCGGAAAATCCAACAATAAATGTTATTTATACGAGTACAATAAGCCATAGCAGTACAGTTTAAAGTGAAACAACGACGGAATTTCCGTATGGTGCGGCAAAGGAAACATTAAATTCACTAACAAAACTTAACTAACCTGCTCTCTCACACACATACACACACAAATACACAGAGAGAGTGAAAGAGAGAGTTATAATACAATAATTATTCATTTTAATATGCCAATGAAAATGTTAGATGAAAATAAATTACTTTTTCATTTATAATTAAGAAAAAAACGGAACCCTTATAGGATCACTTTGTTGTACGTCTGTCCGTCTGTCTGTCCGTGTGTCAAGATCTTCTGTCTCGGGAACGCGTTTAGGTATCGAATTGAAATTAAAACCATACATGAAAATCTATGGTCTCTTACAGTTGTGAAAAAAAATCAAACATTTAAGTTATCGTGAAAAAAAGTTAGAGCCGTTGATGTCGCAAAGATCCGGATATTTCAACATTCACAAGGGAATCAAACCTATAGGTACTTCCCGTTGACCTATAACTGTGAAATTTGGCACTAAGCATTTTCTTAGTATACACAATACAATACAATACAAAAACACTTTATTGACACCACAAGTAGTAAAAAAATAACAGAAAAAGAAATAATGACAGAATATAGGAATAAATCTGAACATTTTAATTCAATCACAAAAAAATGGGGCTTAAACGCAAGATATGAGCGTCGAAATTTTAATTTCGTTTTTAATAATAGTTTCATATGGTTTTTTTACCACAAGTTAAAATGTTTATTATTTTTACAAAATGTGACTTTCGATTGCTCACGAGAAAAATAAATCGCCTTTTGTATGGTTTAAGGGACAGCTAACGCCATCTACTTGCCTTTCGCGTAAACAATCGATACCTAATCAGCATCGCCTTAAGGTTACTAACTGAACTTAATTCAAGGTTATTATTATATACTACGGGACTAATCGCGCACTAAAATTACGAGATAAATAAATACCTCCTCATCCCGACGTTTCGGCCGAGTTTCATCGACCGTGGTTACGGGTAGACTTAAATTTATTTTTATCTCGTAATATTAGTGCGCGATTAGTCCCGTAGTATATAATAATAATGTGTTCGAATCGCGAAAGTTTAATAACAACATTAATTCAAGGTTTCTTGCAATTTTCAGGATTTATACGGAACCCTCTTTGGGGAAGCCTTACTCGCACTTGTCCAGTTTTTTTTTAAATAATAATATTATAACATTATCTCGTATCTCAAGTTAGAGCTTAGTTTCAGCTCACATTATGTATAAGTGCTCTTATGAATGCGGTCTTAAGTCTTCGCTCCGTATGCAATGTGCACACGACTTCAGCAAATTGTGCTAAAATGAGAACATTAATTTAATTTTCAACCGGCTTTCAAAAAAGAGGAAAATACCAAAGTTACTGTGTGTATTTCTTAACAAAATACAACTTAGCACACTACTAATAGGGTTCTTGACTAGTATGGAGTTAATTAAAACTAGTGAATTTAGCAATTAATTATGGTTCGTAAACTGAAAAAATAACTAAAATTGGCTAATCCAGTTCAGAGATATATGCTTGTAAAGATTTTGGTAGGGATTAAGAGGGGATGCTTTGTCCCTTTCCCACAAAGCATAAAGGCGAATGTATGACACTTTCGGGTCGTGACGTCATATTATGCTATAGTGCGCTCTTTGTCTAGCAAGAAAATAAAATGCTTGTAACTTGTATTTTTAAGTTGATTTTATTTTTGTTTTCGTTAATCGGCTCTGTTTATGGTTAGCTGTTACAAGAGGACATAAAAAATTGTCAACTAGCCATTATATTCTAACTATAATATTTTTTAGTCTCATAGACTCAGAATTTGAGAAAAAAATAAAATGATTTGGTACTGTATCATTTATTTCATTCTGTTATTACATATGTACCTACTTTATATATTTTATGTATGTTCTATCTATGTATTGTCTATTTATGTAGTAGTATTATTATGTGTTAGGTATTGTGTGTAGTATTAGTATTTAGGTCTATAATGTATTGTGTTTTTTTTTTTTTTTAGTATTTATTGTACTCCCCGTAAATTATTTTTAGCACATTCCTTTCCGTACATGGGTTGCCTGGAAGAGATCGCTTCCAGCGATAAGGCCGCCTAGTGTTGCACTATCTTAAGAATTTCACTAATGTATTTATTGTTAGTTTGTTTTGTGTGTACAATAAAGAGTTATTTGTTTGTTAAACTTTTCCTTACAAAATGATGGTCTGAATCACCTCCTTTCGGCTTAGTGCATCAGTTCTGGATAACTCTGTATAGACAGACAAAACTCTTTATTGTGTGCACAAATATAAATAATTGTAACAAAAGGTGCAAAGTATGCATATTGAATTAGTGCCACAAATGGCGGCCTTATCGCTGACAGCGATCTCTACCAGCCAACCACTCAAAGGAAAGAGATCACAAACAAGAGTACAAATGGGGTACAACACAATTAATAATAATATTGTTTCGAAGAACGGATAGACGATGGGGTTGTAAAAATTTTGAATAGAGACCACGTACCGGCAAATGCAGCGTAGGAAGTCCACTAACACAGTGACCCGGCAATATTTAACACCACGGGAACGCGTTTACTGCAAGCTGCTTTTAACCAGGCGCAGCGTACCTACCTATTGGAAAATCGGGGAGGCCTATATCCTGCAGTGGACGTCTTGCGGATGATAATGATGATAAGCCACATCGCTGCGTCGTATACTATTGAGAACCTCTTCAGTTTTCAATTTGGTAGTACCATAAAGTTAAAATAAGCTATACTTACTATGTAAGTTGATTAAAGAGAAATCAAATCGACATTAGCCAGGAACGAAAATAGAAACACTTTAACGTGCTTTAAATCGTTCGAAAGCTTTGCAAAACCGCTTTAGTTTACCTACAAATATAAACCACTTTAGTTCACCTAAAAATATAAACCACCTTGGTTTACCTAAAAATATAAACTCAACGTCTAATGTTGATATTTTTCTTTCCTGAACGGAGAGGCTATTACCGGAGTCACATTCGACCAGCTAGGAAATTTAAAGAGACAGCTTTTGATATAAAACGCTGTTTTAAACTTTAAGCTGTGAATTATATTTTCAGTCATAGTAAAGCTAAAGGCTTTTAGTTATTTAGATGTTTTCTTCTTTTCAAATCTGGTAACGTTTGAGAAATCAAGCTATACAGAGTTATTCCTAATCAATTAGTATGCTTTTCGGGGCTTATTATGTACATCAAAGTAACAACTTTTGTTCTGCGACTATTGTTATAACTTATTAATAAATATAAAAGTAGTAAATCAATATATATAAAAGTGTGTCTGTTGGTTGGGTTGTTACTCTTTCACGCAGCAACAGAGCAACGGATCGAATAGATTTGCGTCGGAATGCACTTAGTTCAAAAGTAGGAGAGTATCACCACAGTATCACATACAGTAAAATATCTTCATACAAACGTGCCGCTCTCGGTTTGAATGTGTGCGTGCGCGCCGCGCGCCGTGTCGGCACGCGATTTCACGCACACGCTTGCATAATATAAGTGGCAATAAGCTGGCGGCAGTACGGGCTGTATTTTTACAAAATTTATAAATTAGTAACATATTCAATCATAATAATAATATGCTTTTTATTGCATAAATTTAGATCAAGTGCTGCTTCTTATAAAATAGGGAAATTAACTATAAACTAAAAGTAAAAGTGACAACCCTGGGGATCAACGCAAGAGTAGGCTAATAACTTGGCGGGCGGCCTTAGATAACCTACTGTATGTATTTACTGTGGTATCACATACAAGTTTTTATATACAGTAAAATCGGAATCAGATAAGGGTCGTGTGGGAAGCCGTGATAGGTAGGCTTTTAGACATAAAAAATAAAAAAGAATATGAAAACATAAAAAAAAAAATTATCTTTATGTAGGCCTATGGTGACTAGCACCGGTACAGAGTTTTTAAGCCGCCTGACGGCCTCTGGCATGGTTAAACAGTTACAACACCGAGACCCACAACTTAACGTTTCATCCGAGCCACGGTAGCGCTCAGTTGTAAATGCTACCCGCGGTCACCCATCTAAAGACTGACCGTGCCGATCGTTGCTTAACTTCGATGATCGCTAACGAACACCTAGTCAAACGACACTACGAGCACTACAATGTAATACAATTATTAACGATGACCTCGACCTAGTACCCCATGACCCAATATAAAACCTATAGCAATCACTCTATCGTAAACCTAATTAACGAGCATTTTTTAATAAAACTTGGCTACAACCCCACTGTAAAAGGAAACAAACAAACTTCAAATACAGCTCGCTAATCAGTCCTAATTCAATTCCATTACTGCAAATGAGTTCACATAATCTCCCTATACCCCTACTTTCCCCCCATTTTCTGTGCTTTATTTACCTTTTGATTACTTAGAAAGAGATATGGCTCCATCTGCTACAGAGTACACACCGAATTCTGCCACTTTTTGACCGAAGCGTAGCGACGAATTTCGACAATACTTTGAACACAAGATATAAAGAATATGAATATTTTTTGTCGTCGGTTTTTGACTGTGGGTGGTTTTTCTCAGCTCGCGCACCACCTCCCACAGCTTCGAGCAAATATCTATAGATAGATATTTGTTCGAAGCTGTTGGTGTATTTCCTTGACAAAAATACAGTAGTATACAGCCTTGGCCAAAAATATTAGGCACCCTGTATTTTCACTCTATCTTCTAAACTAATTTCACTCCTTTTTGACATTTTAAACAAAATTAGGTGTCAATTTAATCACATCAACAGAAATGAAAGCTTGTGTCTGGTGTTAGAGTCCAGAACACAAGTGACCAAACATTGACTGATAAGACCGAAAGAAAACCGAATTTTTGTTTTCGGTCACCAGGTGTTTTATGACCTTAACAAAGAGCCGCTTGATATTCTAAGTTATTTATGACACCGGTAAGTCATTTAAGATAAGCACTCAGTTATTGGTTAAGTAGTAAACATGCATTTTGTTTTTTTAAAGGTGCCTAATAATTTTGGCCAAGGCTGTATATCTATAAATAGATATACAGTATAGGCTATACAAGGCTATATATCTATAAATAGATATACAGCCTTTAAAAAAATAACAATAGATCAGAATGTAAGCCGAATCCTTCACAAAATTAATCAAATGCTTCACCCTCTGCCACCTCGCCTGTTCATTTCGAATAAAGAAGTCGTTGCCATTTCATCAAAGCACTTACTATAAAGGCATGTGTACTCGTGCTCGAGAAAGAGACCCGTAGCGCCTTACAAGCCTATAAAACCCCATTTAATTGATTACGTCTTAATGATATGACATGGTTCCACGAATACTGAGCATTTAGCAGATGGGTTTGTAGCATTAAAAGCTTGCTTCCGGATATGGTATTTTGTACAAAAGTGTCATCTACCTATAAATGAATAAAGAATTTATAAAATTCTAACATTTACAGGTGGTTTAAAATATTCTAAAAAAATCCGTTGTGATGTTATTCCTATTGTTTTGGCGCAAAATTATAATAGATATTATTTTACGGTTTTATAGATTTTCCGTCCTGGATTGGCAAAATACAAAGAAGCAATTGTCGTTAAAGTAAATAAGTAAGTTAAGGCCGGGTGGCTAGCCCTGGTATCAGCGTTCTTAGGCCGCCGTCGTGTGATAACATATACTGAATTATACTGTTTACTGTGCTTATTTATTTTTCTAAAACTCCCGATCTGAGATCTTCGAGAATATCTGGAATATTTTTGAAGATTAGATAACAAAATATGATTAATACGTGGGTCACTTAGCAAAAGTTGTCTAATAGGCTAAGCTCATACAATGTGTTGCTTAGATACGATAAATGTAGAGATTTACCTAAAGATCTTCTATGTTACTACCTACTTCTATGGTACACAAATATTGCTTAGGGGCCCATCCAGTTTCATACGATATAGAATAGAATAGTATGGAATGGAATGGAATGGAAAGGAATGGAATGGAATAGAATGGAATGGAATAGAAAACGCTTCATTGTTTACACAATTTACAAAATAACAATTAAAAAATACAATATAATTAAAATAGTGCGACAACCGGCGGCTTTATCGCTTAGAGCGATTTCTTCCAGGCAACCTGAACGATATGCGTGTTGTCGAAAGGAAAAATGACCTTTTTGTGTGGACCAATGCTTTTTTTGCCTAGGTATTTTAAATACGTTATACAAGTTGTTTTCCAAAGTGCAGAAGCTTTTAGAGGTATGCTGGTTTATTTCTAATCAATAAGCATCATTTTCAACATATAACATATAATATAATATAAGATTTAATAATTCAATTGACATTTTTCATAATCAAAAAGAAAGATTTAAAAAAGAGGTGTTTCAAATATTACATGACACAGTTAAAGCATAAATTTATAATATTATATTTGTTGAATAGATTTATTTTAATATAATTATGTAAATGTAAATAACACACACACACACACACACACACACACACACACACACACACACACACACACACACACACACACACACACACACACACACACACACACACACACACACACACACACACACACACACACACACACACACACAAATAAACAGCGCAACTGTATAACAAGTATAATGTTTATTATGTTGTGAAACTGCATAAAAATTTGTTTGGTAACATAGTACAAATCAGTTATTGGCCTTAAGTTTAGTTGTTAAGTTAATGTAATGTTTTTTAAGGGCTGTTGATTTTAATAAATAAATAAAATAAAAATAAAATAAAATTTTAGGATATTATTCTGTACATCAAAACTAACAACTTTTATTTATTCCGCGACTTTTGTCTAAACTAAAAAAAAATCAGCTGTTCCATACTTTTTGTGGGTGAACGATATTTTTCCATGGAACACCCATTTTTTTTTTAATTTTGTCCAAAGTCGCATAACAAAAGTTGTTAGTTTTGATGTACAGAATAAGCCCTTAACAGGGTGCTAATTGATTAGAAATAACCCTGTAAGTAAAATATACTCATAATTATGGACAACCTTTACAATGGCCCTAACCCCAAAATATTTAAAAAAAAGTTAATTTTTCCATACGTTTTATGGAAAATCAATGAAAAGAAAAAAAAAATTTTGAAGAGAACAGCTGATTTTGCCATTTTATATTTATATTATACGGGGTATCTGCTTGCTCTGTAGTAAACAGGAAGGGGTTGATTATGAACAACTTTTACTATGGGGCCAACCGGGAATTTGAGAAAAAGACCATTGTTCCATACCAATTTGCAACTCAGAAACAACAAAATGTATCAAACAACTGATTGTTTTTCTCGAACTCCGGGTTGGCCTCGTTGTAAAAGTTCTTTTTTAATTTGAGAAAAAGTCAACTATGTACTTACCTATTTTATACGTTGTATGGAAAGTCAATGAAATTAAAAATAAAACTTGCGAATGGGACAGCTGATCTTTTGGCCTATTTTACCTGTATTATAACTATAGGCTAAAGAAGTAGGAACAGAAATGAGCAAAAACGCGCATTGGGGAACTCCCGTCGACGGCGTTCTAATTAAATGGCAAAAATCGACTCCCGCCGGCTTGACCCACTTCCCAGAACAATTGGGTACTACTGCCAGACGATGGCCTGTGGCTCAAGGAAAACTCGAGGCTTAATCCACGTGGATTTTATTATACAGCCACTGGAAGAAATAATAGACACATTTATCGTTTTCGTACTTGAATCAGAAGAACGAAAGTTGCGCAGAAAAACATACTCATTCTTTTCTAGATTAATTATAGTACTTATATTTACATTTATTATTACCTGAATTATTGACTGCCTAAAGGCAATCTGTTAAGAGTCGCAATTAACTAGATTTTTAAACAAACGTAGATCATAGATTTTAATCAGCTTTGTATTCCATATAAAGTCAGTGAGGCATTGGAGACTTTACTTTAAGCTTATCTCTTTCACCTTATTCCAGTTGACAATAACAGATCAAATTAAATGACTATGACGCACTCTAGTAAATTTTATCAACGTTCCGCACGGTCAGTATTTGGATGGGTGACCGCGGGTGGCATTTTCCAACTGAGCGCTACCGTGGCTCGGATGACACGTTAAATTGTTGGTCCCGGTTGTTTTAACCGTTTAGCCATGTCAGAGGCCTTCAGGCGGCCTAAAAACTCTGACACCAGGGCTAGCCACCCGGCCTATACGAACTTACTTACTTACTTTAGTAAATTTTATCAAATTATATTTTTTTTTGGAAAACGCCTCATTGCATTTCAGTTTAATAGAGCTATTCCAAAACTATTCAGTTAATTTCTGGTCGTATGTGCTGAGTGACTTGCCCTGGTGTCAGATTATGCCGCCTATACGCCGCTGTAGCTCTTACGTTGCGGCAAACCATAAAGCAAAATGTGCTGCAGTCGGCAATCTGTTAAGAGTCGCAATTAACTAGATTTATAAACAAACGTAGATCCTAACTTCCTTGCCTACAACCCAGAACATTCACGAATGTTCTAAAGTAGAGTTTGTGCAAAAGCAGAAGCGTCGTAGGTGAGTTCGCCCGTGTGCCATTTTACTAATTTTGTTAAGTTGAATACACTGCTCTGTCATTGCTAGTACAACTAAAAGTTGCTCTCTTCTTCTGTTGGTTCTCTTTTGCACAAACCCTACTTAATTACATATCTAATATCTAAAATAATTGCTCATTATATCTTATACCTAGAGGAATGAACCCGCCGTTTGTGACCTATATGTCTCAGAGACTAGCCCCCCGACCGCCTAAGCAATAGCAATCGTTTATGACTTCATTTTAGTCATTTGGCACCGCCTATGTGACGTTAGCCATCAATTGCTTTGCGCGGATTGCGAAAGCAATCGTTGAATAACAACTTTGATGGCTAACGTCAGATAGGCGGTGCCAAATTACTAAAATGAAGTCATAAACGATTGCTATTACGATTGCTATTGCTTAGGCGATCGGGGGGCGGGTGGACAGAAAAAGTCGAAAAACTTTTTAATCCTTGATCGATTTGAGCTGGAATTTCGAGTAGCTAAATAGTTAAAAAAAACTCGATAATGACATATTTAAAAAAAATAGAATGATTGAATGACATGGTTAAAAATGGCAAAATTTAGGCATTTCAGTTTTGAATCTATGAGACTTAATAAATAACAAGTAATTTATATAATACCATGTTAAACAATAATAAAAACATGTGTTTTTATGGTGTTATTATTTAAAATGGGATAAATGGCCTAGGTAAAAATATTGTGCTTAAAAAACCCGGTGCGTGACACCGGGGTCACAAACGATGTAAGTCAAATTGACGTCACAAACAGCAGGTTAAAGTAGCTCAGGCGGTATTACTTTAATATTCGTTAGCTGAGGTTGTGTACTGCACCGGCCACATTAGCACGCTGCTGAACATATGTCTACCCACGAAGGGTGATTGGGTCATTACCACCAAGCTGTACGAAGCTGTGTGTCTAAATTAGTGCAGGAACGAGACGATTTGTGTACAGAAGAGGCCTATGCTCAACAGTGGCAGATTACAGGCTGAAGGTGACAATAATGTAAATCCACCAAAAATTCCATCAACATGGTAAGAAGAGTCCTGCGTCGTCTTGGGATAGTCTATGTTCGTCAGTAGATTGTCTAAACTTTGTAATCTTTCAATGCCACAGCATTTATCCATATAAAATCATACTTGATATAAAAATAGTCAAATTAAATGTGCCTTATGATGTAGCCGTGGTAGTCTAGTGGTAGTAACACCCGCCTTACAATCGTGAGATCAAATCAAACTTCTATTTCCCGGTCCCGTACCAATGAGTTTTTTGGAATTTATGTACGGAATTTCACATCACTGGCTTTTCGTTGAAAGAAATTATCGTGAGGCAACCTGCAAAGCGCATACGTTCGTAGAAGAAATGAAATGCCGTATGTGAATCCACCAACCCGCACTAGGCCAGCGTGTTGAATATGGCCTAATCACTTTTAGTAGGTAGGCCTACGTCCTGCAGTGGACTTTTAAAAAGGCTGATACGGTACAGTATATTATCATCCAATTACCATTTCTATTGAAGTGTTCGTAAAGTGGCTAGTAAAATTACGCTTATTATTAGAGTTATTTAGAGCTGCTATTAGTATATAAGAGCTAAGTGCTAAAGTTCAGACGCCGATAGCTTTGAATATTTTATGTGTGACTGTAGTTACCTACTACTCCTTGAATTTAGTAGTTATATTACAGAAAGCCGTGGTGGTCTAGTGGTAATGACACCGGCCTTGCAATCGTAAGGTCCTGGGTTCAAATCCCGCCCAGTACGACTTCTTCGGAATGTATGTACGGAATTTCACACCACTGGCTTTTCGGTGAAGCAAAACATCGTGAGGCAACCTGTATACGTCCGTAGAAGAAATTCGATGGCGTATGTGAATCCACCAACCCGCACTGGGCCAGCGTGGTGGATATGGACCAGTTACCCTTCGTGGGTAGGCCTACGTCCTGCAGTAGACTATTAAAAAGGCTGGTACAGTACAGTACTACAGAATAAATAATAATAGTGTACATCCCGGACTCTACTGAAGTGAGAGAAAGATAATTATATTGAGCAGAACAAATGGTTGAAGTGTCAAGTCCTCAGAATAAGGACTAAAGTAATAGAAACCGCACTAAAATAGCAAGAGATATACATCACTTTGTCCCATTTTAAAAATGAAATTCAAAAGGTGTTAGAAAAAGATCCACCCGAACTTACTTTCGAACATTTTACAAACTAGCATTGAGCTATCCCGGCTGTTAAAATTGAAAGAGGTAGAAAGTATGAAGGTAAAAAATAGGTAAAAAAGTAAAATGATCAGAGATTTGAACCTTCTGATGGATCTAGTTCAAATTTCCGATCATATCGCGAAAGACAAAGTAGACCAAATTTTAACCATTATGACATACCAAATTGTGATTTTGACGTTTGACGACAGATAATGCTTATTTTTGGTTCCCTCCTTTTTTGTTTTGTTCACTCACTCTCGCGTATGCTGTATAACTAGACATGAATAAGACAGCTGTAACGTAGTTTTTATTTAAGTCAAAGTTAGCAAGGTTTTCATTACTTTAGTCCTTATTCTGAGGTCAACTTCACTGCATAAATGCGAAACTTGCTTAGCAACAAACAGGATACGAGTGTAAGCAGTGCAGCAGTATTAATAATATATACAACAATAATCAGAACAATTATATCTTAAAGAGGAAAAAAAATTAAGAAAAAAATTTTTCACGGTAAGGCCTAGTTTTAATACGGATTATATGCCATAACACTAAATAAGAAGAATTGCATGAAACCCATTTATCTGACAATTTATTTTTTAGCTTGAACTTTTCTACAAACTTGTTAAAACCAAGCGTTTCGACTCTCCACATTTTTATACATGTATATGTATGAACAGCCAGAATATAGAACACTTTACCTTTTTTTTACCCTTACCTATACAGGGTTACAGGCTAAGTCGACCTATTCCCGTTAAAAGTGTGTAGTTTGCTACGTTTCTGACTGATTTGACTATGAAACACTATATCCTAAATCTCGCCGTTTTGAGGTTTATTAATGGTTCATTTTACGGACAATATTGGGTAGTGAGGTCATAAAACATTATTTTACATGTAAAAATCAAATAATAATAGTAATACGACTAACGTTTCAAAATATCCGAGCTGATAGCCGAAAATTGGGTATTATTTTTAAAAACAATTACAAATATCGGATTTTTTTTAAATCTAGGATAGTGTGTTTCATAGTCGAATCAGTCAAAAACAAAGAAAACTACACACCCTTAACGGGATTAGGTCGACTTACCCTGCAACCCTGTATAATAAGTCTGTCTTTTCACTACTATGTCTACAACTTAAGTGTGTTCAAATCCCGAGTAAAAAGGAAATTTTCTAAGTAACCGTACTACATCCGAGACTACATATCTGATTTAAATCAGGACAGATGAAGGTCGACTGCAAATCTATCCTGTATACCTAAAATAATTGAAAACAAAGCATAATCAATACAATACATCTATCCACCATACTGTGCTCGATAACAATTTTGAACGGATTGTATAAAATTTTAATGCATTAATTTACTATGCAAAACGTTTGATATGCAATATCGAGCTATTTTAGCTGGCTGAATGGCTTATACAAAATAGTTACCAGAATTTAAAATATTTTTCTCGAATATATTACTTTATTTTATTAATAATAAAAAAGTCGTGGTGGTCTAGTGGTAATGACACCCGCCTTACAATCGTGAGGTCATGGGTTCAAATCCCGGACCCGTACCAATGAATTCCTTGGAATTTATGTACGGAATTTCACACCACGGGCTTTTCGGTAAAGTAAAACATCGTGAGGCAACCTGAATGCGTCAGTAGAAGAAATGCGATGGCGTATGTGAATCCACCAACCCGCACTGGGCCAGCGTGGTGGATATGGCCCAATCACCCTCGTGGGTAGGCCTACGTCCTGCAGTGGACTATTAAAAAGGCTGGTATACTGAGCGCCACACAAATTGAAAGATGGGAAGTTAGCCGCAGATGACACTTCGCCGTGATTCGCTAATTATTGCGCATGTGTGCACAATGCCTATACAAATGGCGAAGTAGTGAGCTCGGGCGTAGGGAGCGCGCGGGAGGCATGAAGTTAGCGGGCGGGTGTGCCCCGGCGTTTCGTGTCTCTGGTTTACCAACGCGTTTGCGCGCGTACCCATATTTCGGCTTTTGCGCAGAACGCTGTACAGTATTAATAATAATAAAATAAAAATAATTTTAGTGCTACAAGCATAGATAGATGCATCCATGGCCGTATCACGCTATGAGCGTATCACGCGCTAGGGCTAAGGTGGGCACCTTCAGTATTTGAACTAGTTTCTTCTAGTTTCTATCTATTATGACGTAAAATTAGTATATTTATTACAAAAAAGAAATTCGTTGTGAATGAAAATGGAAACGTTCAATGACAATACATTTAATGTTATTTTTTTGATGTTTTTGGGGTTCCTTAGTAAAACGAGGAACCCTAAAATATAATTCGAAGTTACAAATCTACGCGTTCGTTCGTCACTATAGCCATAGATTAATTTGGTACTCATGACTCTGGAATAGCAGTTGCCCGTCTTTGAATAGGTACCTAATTCGTCTATGCTATAGCATACCAAGGGCATACCGACTCCGAGGCGGGTAGGTATGATTTGCTTTCCAACCGTTTGTATCAAGACGGAATACTGTTAGATTGCATTACCGCGACTGCTAGATAAATACGAGTAGATCACACGTGCATTGAATATCAACGTCAAAATAAATAATTATCTTCATAAAATAAGCTGCAGGACGTCCACAGCTGAGCATAGTCCTCTATAATAAACCAATAAAACTTATCGACATTGACTCGCATCGAGCATAACCCTCAGGCTCCATGTCCACTTCACGGACGGACGCCGTCCTATGCCGCGCTTGCTGCGATTGTCATGCCAGAACAAAAATTCGCATCTTCATACTTACTGAAAGCGTTACATTATTGAGGAACCGAATTTTGATTGCATGCAAAATTGCCTAATGGTTTGGTAAAATTTTGAGTAGGGCGGTGATGGGTTTTCGGATCCCTAAGGATCCAATTTGACCCCTAAGCTAATCTTGCAGGATCCGTTATGGAATTTTGTATTACAATGGGGAGTGCAATCACGTATACGTTATAATTTACAGGACAATATGAGTGTTTCGCAGCGATCGCCGAAGTTAAGCAACGTTCTGTGCGGTTAATTATCAGATGGGTGACCGCGGAAGGCATTTTCCAACTAAGCACTGAGGCTCATATGACACGTTAAATAAGGTAGTTGACTGGCATTGAATTAATTATTAGTATTAGTGAATTCTACAGTTAAATATTCTTGTATGGTTTTATACTTTTATTTCCATGGTGATAAATATGATTCATAAACTGAAAAATCTGAGAACGTAGAACTTCTTACCATTAACGAGACACTATAAACACTTTCACTAATTCGACGCCTTCGCAGACAGTGTTTTAGCTTGATTTGGACAAAGCATCTGGGCCGGAATCCCAGAGAGATGCAGGTTCAAATCCTGCGAACGCGTCAACTTTTGAAATGTTTATCACAAAAAGAAAGTTTCTATACACCTATTGTGTGAAGCACGATAAAAATCATTACATTTCTCGACATACATCGAAAATTACACAGTGTCAAAATAATTAAAAACCTGTTTTAGCATGTGCTAATGAAGTTCTTTTATATGATACCTTACATGATACGATTTACTCACTTTGAATTTTGAACCCATATTTTGTGAACTTTGAGACCCTATTTTTTGTGATTCAAATAGAAATGTACAGTTTTCAGATTTATTCCTTCATGTGTACTCTAAGACAATGCTTCTCGCCAAATTTCATAGTTCTATGTCAATGGGAAGTACGCTGTAGATTTTAATTTTTGTGTGTCAAAATATGCGGTTTTTTACGACATAAACGGCTCAAACTTTTTTGAACAATAACTGAGAAGTTTGTCTTTTACACAACTGCAAGAGATCATAGATATACGTATACAGTTTAAATTTCAACTCGATATCTTTACGCGTTCCCGAGAGTCTTGACATACACACAGACGGACAGACGGATAGACGGACAACAAAGTGATCCTATAAGGGTTCCATTTTTTCCAGCATTATGTCAGCTGCAGGACACGTTTAAAATAAACCGCCTTACCACAAAAGTTTAACGCATGCTTTAGACAATGTTTAACAGTACAAATTGCACGACTAAACAGTGTTGGCTTGTTTAAATCTTTTGTGGTAAGACGGTCAATTGTTGTACCCATTTTAAATTATTCATCATATTCATTGCAACACCGGAGCCAAGAAACCATTTCAGACTTCAGGCGACATTGTTGCGGTCAAAAACTAAAGCGTTCATACTTTCAAAAGTCGAACATAAAAGCCACGATAATTTCTTTCTTACTGTTCCAATGTTGGCAACACTGAATACCGTAGAATGTAACGCTGCAGTACAATTGTCGAGCAGAAAATATACAGAAGAAAACTGCCCTCTTTATGAAAACTAGTGGTCTCAATACAACAATACAATGCAGTATAACTTTATTGCACACCAAAAGTATAAGGTACAGGGGCAGCAAGGGAGTTTCTACTTGACATGTGACAAGTTATAGGACAAAACAAATTTAATAGCGTCGGTGAAGTTAACTGCAAGCTGCACAAATCCCAACTCCTAGCTCTGCTAATTATGAATAATGAAATGAAATATATTTATTCGACAGATACAAAATAGGTACAAGGAAATTTATAAAATAACGAAATACAAAAAGTGTCGAAAGGAACCCACCTCAGCTATAAATGTTGAGTGCTGGGAGGACTCAACGCTGGTATTCTGGTGAGCCCCTTTAAACAAAGGTAGGTAACTACACAACATAAATAGAATAAATTGCTACTGCATAACGACTCGCCTCCTGATCACCACAGACGCTATTAAAGGACACGTCCATAAAATGTATGGAGGCTGGTATAATAATAATCAAAAAACCTAACCACAGCATGCGGTACATCTCAAGATTCTCAGTCTATTACATCAGTTAAATATTACTGAATATTATTCTAGCTGGATGGACTAATTTTTATGAATTATATAATTTTAGCAAAATATGACAACAATATGGATTAATCAGGTAATAATATAAGTCAAAGAACGATAGGAGCAATTTATTTTTATCATTTAAAAAAAGGATGGATGAAATATATAAATTAAATATTTATTTAAGAAGCCCATAAAACAAGCTTTTAAATGATGCATATCATCATCTTAGATCATATCATCTTAGTTTGATTTTTCTTTGAATAATATACCATTTGTGGACGAATTAAATATTATTAAGAAGCCCATAAAGCAAGCTTTCAAATGATGCATATCATCAAGGTTAGATTTTTCTTTGAATAATATACCATTTGTGGACGTCTCTTTTCATGCAGCCTATTTTGATAGTTTTGTGTTGTGCTTTCTAGGTTAGATTTTTCTTTGAATAAAATACCATTTGTAGACGTCTCTTTTAATGCAGTCTATTTTGGTAGTTGTGTGTTGTTCTTTTAGGTTAGATTTTTCTATGAATAATATACCATTTGTGGACGTCGCTTTTAATGCAGCCTATTTTGGTAGTTTTGTGTTGTTATTTCTTGTTTAGATTTTTCTTTGAATAATATACCATTTGTGGACGTCTCTTTTAATGCAGCCTATTTTGATAGTTTTGTGTTGTGCTCTCTAGGTTAGATTTTTCTTTGAATAATATACCATTTGTGGAGGTCTCTTTTCATGCAGCCTATTTCGGTAGTTTTGTGTTGTACTTTCTAGGTTAGATTATTCTTTGAATAATATACCATTTGTGGACGTCTCTTTTATTGCAGCCAGGTTTGTTTTTGTATTTTGGTAGTTTTGTTTTGTACTTTCTAGGTTAGATTTTTCTTTGAATAAAATACCATTTGTAGACGTCTCTTTTAATGCAGCCTATTTTGGTAGTTGTGTGTTGTTCTTTTAGGTTAGATTTTTCTATGAATAATATACCATTTGTGGACGTCGCTTTTAATGCAGCCTATTTTGGTAGTTTTGTGTTGTTATTTCTTGTTTAGATTTTTCTTTGAATAATATACCATTTGTGGAGGTCTCTTTTAATGCAGCCTATTTTGATAGTTTTGTGTTGTGCTCTCTAGGTTAGATTTTTCTTTGAATAATATACCATTTGTGGAGGTCTCTTTTCATGCAGCCTATTTCGGTAGTTTTGTGTTGTACTTTCTAGGTTAGATTTTTCTTTAAATAATATACCATTTGTGGACGTCTCTTTTCATGCAGCCTCTTTTGGTAGTTTTGTGTTGTTCTTCTGCAGATTTTTTACGCAGCAGCACACCAGTACAACGTTTAACATTTCGTCGCGTAACAAAACAATGAATCGTTTTTCTGTAACGATTATCGCTTTTGCGAATTCTTTTGTTCCTTTTTTTGCGGAAATGAAAATGGGAACTTCGCGCAATATTTTTTTGTTCGGAAAGTTTTTTCCGACCAACTTTGAAGTTGACTTGTGAAGGCATTTATTATGTTAATTTATTGAACTCGTATTTTAAATTAAGTGCATTTATAAGTAAGTCTATTTAAAAGATTTGACTGCCTCGGTGGCTCAGTGGTTAGTGAACCTGACTCCTGGATCAAAGAGGCGTGGGTTCGATCCCCACCCAGGGCAAGCATTTATGTGGTGAACATAGGTGTTTGCTCTGTGTCTGGGTGTATTTAGATACTATCTATATAAGTATGTATTTAAAATATGTATATGTAGTATATCAGTCTCAGGCAGCCATATCACAAGCTTTGCTTAGTTTGGGGTCAGAGACCGTGTGTAAGATGTCCCCCAATATTTATTTATTTATTCTTTAGGAAATTTAAAGTTTCTTATCGATTTACTTGTGCTGATGTACTTAAATATTGTTGCTTAACGAATTGGCAAACTGAAATGGCTGTGGACAGGGCACGCGGCATGCAGAATCACCTTACTCGTTTGAGTTAACCTAAAACGGCCGTGTAAAGAATTTTCAAAAAAATCTGCAAGTAGATAGCCGAAAGTTATTCTCAGTCGATTCACTTCCGATTCCAAGCAATCTAAAGAAACCGACACAACCACATACATATATAATGATTGCACAACCAGTACAAACACAAACTATGTAACGATGCAGATGGACAACTGAAAAATATACAAAATGTCATAATCAATTTAAATTTTAATAATTGCATGAAATTAGTAAAATTATATCTTTGATTTGACTTTATTGTCTTTTGATTGTGTTGTATTCTTATATTTCTTATATAATTATTTTTCGCAAAAACTGGAACCATCGCCTTCCGCCGTGTACAGAAATCCAAGTTTGCGCGAATCGATGCGACATCCATGTACATTTTTGTTGATTTATCCAAAACGGCTCAACCGATTTCGATAAAATTAAAATGGGACCACCTCGGTTGTATACCCTTTTGAAATAAAATAGGACTTTTTAAATCAATGCACACTTGGCGAAAATATCGATGAACATATACAAAAATATACATACAGACGAACATAGGACCTCCTCCTTTTTGGAGCGAGCAAAAAACGGCTAGAAATTCAGGTTTGTTGTATGGGAGCCCCCCATATTTTTTTTTCTGTATTTATTATTTATTGCGGCAGCAAAAATACGTAATCTGTGAAAATTTCAACGTTCTAGCTATCACAGTTCATGATATGACATGTCAACCAGGTGACAAACAGACAGACAGGCGTACGGACAACGGAGTCTTAGTAATAGAGTCCCGTTTTGACCCTTGGGGTACGTAACCCTAAAAACGGTAACAAATATTTCGAGCACCAAAAAAGACTTCAAGAAACCAAGTTGTGTTACCAAAAATATCAAACTAAAAAAAACTAAACATTTACCAAAAACAGTAACTCGAAAATAATAATAGCTGTTTTAATCTTAACTAAGCACAAATATAGTCACTGAGCCCCAAAATCTTGAACGAGGAAAACAGCTGTTGTCCATCTGTTAATTCCTAGTCCAGCGCATCGATGTCCGTAAAACCTCGATTGGGGACCGTAAAGGATCCCGACAATTGTCTACAATGGGATTGCGATTGCTAAACTCGTGTCTTGTACGGCTTTCCTGCTAAAGTACAGTGTAAACGTACTCGAGATGGGAAAACGATATCCATGAAACGATGTTTAGCTAAGCTTTAAGCTCTATATTGTACCTACAGGTTCTTGAAGGGAAATTTCTTTTTATCACATCTATTCGAGAAGGACTACTTGGTTTAAAGAGACATTAATAAATTACTTAACATTTCATTTACGAGCCAAATGGTATCAGTCGCTTAAAAGTTTTCTTGAAATACATCTTCATACATTTTTTATGAACCGTTTCACTAAAGAATAATTAAGGAATGACTCAGTATTTCTATTTTCTGTGAGTATTAAATTGTTGACTGTTATTAAGTAATTACAGATGAAGAAACACTTATACCGTTGTTATTATAATTACACAAATGTCGTTATATTGAACAAGGCATGATTACATAATTACATGACTACCTATTTCTAAACTAATTTAAAAAGAAGAAATACGTTTATTTTTTTGAAACGGACTGAAGTTCCTTTATTAACTATCACAAAATACAATACTAGTTGGTAAGCTAAAACTACATACACTACTACTACATAAAATCAATTGGATCATCCATAGACCCTTGAAGGTCTAAAAATGACCCAAATGCTCAAGCTCACTGCCAGTTGGCAACGTGCCCAGCATGCTGGCTGCATTGCCACGCTAAATGGCTATGCTTATACGTTGAGCCAAATAAACTCCAGTATTTTGGTCACGTCATAATTTGGTTGCATTTTCACTTTAATAGCACACAGCACTTTGTTTGACCTCGAAACTAGAGTATAAGGAGTTACGTACTCAAAAAGTGAATCTACGAAAACTAGAACTTTCCAAGCGATCTGAAACGTAATGTATCGGCTCATAAAATTCCATACCACGCTTATCGTATTTCAGCCACCGTTTTACAGCCTAACGTAATAGTGATGTGTAATACCTATCGATATTTTTATCGACTCAATAAACAAAGTACGAGACTAACGCCATCGATAGATATAGCAATTCACAGAGAAAACAGACACTGAAAATCAATTAAGTAATAATAATTTTCAAATAAATACATTTTTATATTTTATTTTATTTATTTGCGAGCGCCCAGTTTATCAAAGCTTTTTTATATACAAGGATACGAGCTAATAATGTGTAGGTACATCCTGAGTAGAAGAGCACTTTTAGATCCTCAGTCGAAAACAATTATCTGTGTGTAAGGGATAAAATTGACAGTTATCGTTTTTGTCAGTTCAGTTATTGACGCAGTTATTAATTTAAATTCCACTCGAAAATAAATAAATTAAAATCATTCCCACAACATTACGAATTGTTTACTTAGCGTTGTGTCAGTCTGTGATCAACTATTGTATTGTTTGTTGGGGATCTGCAGCAATAACTCGTCTTATAAATGCTGAAAGAGCCCAAAGAGCTCTGCTAAAAGTTGCGTATAATAAGCCATTTAGATACCCTACAGATAAACTCTATGAAGATACTAAGTACCTTACTGTCCGACAGCTATACGTTGCTGCAACAGTCCTACGCTTTCATAAAACGGCCCTGGCAAACATAGTTCACTCCAAAAAAAGGTCTGATCGACGTAATACTTGGCTGCTCCCTGTGACGAAAACTGTCTTTGCCCAAAATGCCTACTCCTTCAAGGGTCCATTTCTTTATCAAATCCTCGAAAAAAACCTTGAAATCTTAGAATCATCCCGCTTTGTGTGCAAAAAAAAGATTACATTATGGCTGACTAACCTGGGCTATAGTGGTACAGAAAAATTACTGCAAGTGACAAAGTGACCTGACAAGAAAAAATATTTCAACATTATATTATAATTATGACAACTATAATTAATGATCATTATATGTGTAACCTAATTTTCACTAATATATATTTAAAAATTATTTTTAATATGTGAACTAATAAAATGTATATTATGTTTCATAGCGAGAAAAAAAAAAAAAATATAAATATACTTATATATTGTATACATACATACACTTTTTTTACATTTATATTCTAATACTTATTTATTTTTTAATATATGGTTAACATTGTGGTATAATTTAACAAATTTTAAATATCTCACAAACATAAGAACAGTATAATATCACCTACTGTATACATTGCGCTGTACAACATTTATCACAGCTGCATTCAAGTAGGCTCATGCACACCTACATACCTACCTACTACACGGTCAACTCTAACCTAGTGTTGACACTCACACTATAGTATTTCCACGATAGTCATATTCTCATACATTCTTACATTGTGGAAGTGATAAATTTACACTCACACTTCAATAATGACATACTTTACACATAGATAGGTATACATTTAAAACACGTATGTACGATTAATATTGCGAGTTTTGTCTTTCTGCTACTGCGATAACCCTCATATTAAATAAGCAAGAAGTATAACCCTCTTTTGACTTTATATGTAAATAATAACTATATTTTCAAAATTAATTAGCTTACTAAGTACTTATATAGTATTTTATTTTCATTTAGTAACCTAGCTTTTAAATTTAGTCGTTTTTATTGTATATCTATAATTATACCTTCAATAGTTAGCTAATAATAATTACTTTTCTAGTATTGTAGTTTTAGATAACATGTTATACCTAATAATAAGGAAGAGCCTAGGTCCCACGACACAGGTCACCCTAGTGTGGGAACTAGTGCACAACTTGTTTTTGTAAATTTTTATGGAACAATAAACGTTTTATTTATTTATTTTATTTATTATTTATCATTTAATTGCATAATGAGTACATAACATAGAAATAGCAGCCATAGCCATATAAACTACCTAGATGTGTTCACACCTGCATTTTGATGACTAGCCTTTCCTAGATTGAAGCTTGTGTGGTATGTACAGATGATCAAGTAAAAGAGATATACAACTAATAAAAATGATGTCTTAGTTTTACAATATTGTTATACAGTTATTAATTGTTAACACTTCAAATTATTTTCATGAAATTATCACAGGAGTCCAAATCAGTCTTTATAATATTAATAATTCTACAGTGCTCAAAATAATTATCAGTCAAAGTTTTTAATACAATATATACTTACATTGATTAATAAAATTTTATAAACTCAAATTATGTCATAAAATTAAAACAATGTTCATTAAAATAATACATTTACATTTTTATTCCTTTAAAGGTATGTATTAAGTAAAATAATAAGTCGATAAGTAAAATAAGTACTCAACACATTTAATTAAATAAATATAAAGCGATATCTTACACACGGTCTCTGGACCCCAAACTAAGCATAGCTTGTGATATGGCTTCTAGAGACAGATATACTACATATATATAATATATTTAAATACATAAATAGATGACAACTTATACAGATGACAACCAGACACACAGCAAACAGTTATCGTTATCACATAATTGCTTGCCTTGGGTGAGATTTGAACCCACGCCTCTTTGACCCAGAAGTCAGAGTTACAAACCATTGAGCCACCGAGGCAGTCTTCGAACTACCATGAATTTATTATTCTTTAAAGGAGAGTACCTGTATTTGTAAAATCCGTACGCTACGGATACGTGATTATTACAGAAGCCCGCTTGGAGCCCCCTGAGATCCCTACACAGTAAACAAGTTTTATCAAAACAAAACATCGATAGACGTAGAAAGTTTTACACCAAAATACTACATCACTATTATAAGCCTGAATACATACACGGCACGTCTACTTGCTCATGTCGGTTTGCATTGTGTTCTAGCACTATTTTTACGGTACATTTCATACTGAAAGCTGGCAGGCACGTACGAATCAATCCCTGGAGTAATAGAACAGTTGTTAAGTTCATTAGGTTTTGCTCGGTTCGCTCACGCACACTAGTACACTTGTATAAATTTCCAAAAGATTGGACTGTCTAGTAAGGGGGCGTTCACTGCAAGCTGAATAAGTCCGCATTTGACCACCAAATGTTTGATGGTAATCGATATTGTGACAGACATAGAAGATACTTACTCAGACTTTGAAGAGTTTTAGATTATAGCTCTCAGAAAACAGGACAGCCGGAAGACTGTTCCATTCAGTGGCCGTTTGAATCAGAAATTTAAGGTTGAACCCCTCCGAAGAAAATTCTACTTCTACCTGTTCTTACTGCTTTCCTGACTTCATCTGTGTAGACAGTGTGAGCGCTTGTTTACGCTCGTTTTTTTCACCGGTCAACGGACCGTTTTTTTCACCGGATTTGTGGTGGTGTATGATTTATAACGTGTGTGAACGAAGCGGACAGCCATCCGGCAAAAAATGTAGGCATTTGTTTACTGACGGTCCGTTGTCCGGTTAAATAATTGGCTAAGTGCGAGTCGGACTCGTGCACATAGGATTCCGTACCATATGGAACCCCCTTTTAATTTAATTGTTTATTTATAAAGAAAATCTACAACTTAATACTTATTCTGTGAATCTTTCAAGCATCTTCCTGTTGCCGTTATTAATATTAAGCAAAAACGGCTAAAAATCAGGTTGGTTGTATGGGCGCGTCCCTTATTTTTTTTTCCTGATTTTAGTATTTGTTGCTATAGCGGCAAGAGCAATAACAACAAATAAAATAATCTGCGAAAATTGCAACGAACTATTTGTCACAATTCATGAGATACAGCCTGGTCACAGACGAACAGCGGAGTCCTAGTAATAGGGTCCCGTTTTTACCCTATGGGTACGGAACCCTAAAAGATGGCCGTGAACAAGCGCTCTGTAGCATATTCTCGGCTATACTCAATTTCAACTACCTGTTTTTGGCTATCACTTCAGTTAAGTAGTACCTACATACTGCCACTTATCATGGCACCGTCTTGATCAATCTAAAATCTAAATTAGAAAAAATTGTCGACGCATATTTTTTTCGATTTAGTATTTCAAATTCAGATAAACTTTAACTGTTACTGGAAGATTTTACTAAGAATATTAGGGTTGGTTCCGCTATGGTATGGTCCCGGTATGGCACCCTTGCAAAATACCTACCGAAAAGTCCCGCTATGGTACCCATCTTTTAGTTCTACGCCAAACAATAGAAGGTACAATTGAGAAAAAAAGTGTACCTGTAACTTTTTAGTTTCTACTGAACTTTATTAAAGAGTACTTTTATTATTAAGACTCAATAGCCGAGTTCTTAATATTTTGACCGCCAAAAGCACCCATAGTTTTTTGTAGGTATGTTTGTCAGACTTCTCCTCCAACACAAGTCGGAGACGTTAGCAACAAACACGATAACATCATCTTATCATAAAATTTACTATGGTATAAGTCGTTTGATCAGCATTTATGGGTTTATAGTTCTCAAAAAATCTAATCGTAATCTAATCTAAAAAAACTAAGGCGTTCCGATCAAAAGGTTACTGTACTGTACTGTACCAGCCTTTTTAATAGTCCACTGTAGGACGTAGGCCTACCCACGAAGGGTGATTGGGCCATATCCACCACGCTGGCCCAGTGCGGGTTGGTGGATTCACATACGCCATCGAATTTCTTCTACGGACGTATGCAGGTTGCCTCACGATGTTTTCCTTCACCGAAAAACCAGTGGTGTGAAATTCCGTACATACTCGTAAATCCCAAAGAACTCATTGGTACGGGAGCGGGGATTTGAACCCACGACCTCACGATTGTAAGGCGGGTGTCACTACCACTAGACCACCACGGCTTAAAGAACATACAATTTTAAAAAGCTTCTTAATTTGACCAAGTATGTGCCACGTTCTACGTAATTTACATTTCATACAATTCACCGTGGAAATAACTTAAAATTCCACTGTAGAAGAGAAAACTTCTAGTTTCAATGCTCTGTCACGGCTTGCATTACCAATCGGAGGGGAAACGTTTTGAATTAGAGCTGTCGCGGACGTTTCAATCAATAGTTCTACTGGTGGTTTCAGTCAGGAATCATGTCAGCAATTTGCTTCTTTTTTCATTTTGTTCTTGCAGAAGGTAAGTATTTTGTAATTCGGACGACTTTATGATGTAGATCAGTAATATAGTAGACGCATGTCAAGCAATGTTGTCCTATGACTGAACTTAATAAATAAACTTACAAATTTTATTTGACAGGATTTGCGTGTAATGGTTTTGCGCGTTCACCTTCATTGAACGTTTTCAAACAACTTGTGAAAGCTCACTATCTGAAATCATAATGCTACTTGTTCCTTTCGCTACTATTTTATAACGTATGTAGGTATGTATATATATAAGTATATGTATATTTATATATTATATCGTATATATGTAAGTATATTTAAAACTTAGATTGAATAAGTATATTTAGTTTATTATTTATAGGTGTTTTCTTTATTAATATCTATTTAAGGCCACTATTTATTGTTCTTGTCGGTTCATATTCGTGCAAGGTTGCCTGGAAGAAATCGCAATGGGTGATAAGGCCGCCAATTTATAATCATATATTTGTCGTAAGTATATGTGTAAATAGTGTTTATTTTTCTTATTGTGGTTGTAAATAAAGAGTTTTGTCTGTCTGT
The DNA here is from genome assembly GCA_949316475.1 of Hypomecis punctinalis. Lineage (NCBI taxonomy): Eukaryota > Metazoa > Arthropoda > Insecta > Lepidoptera > Geometridae > Hypomecis > Hypomecis punctinalis. Next base: position 4,602,066 of record OX438809.1, read on the forward strand.
CTGTCTGTTTTGACTGTCAATACACCATTCAAAAGTTAAAATGAGTCGACTCATTATTGTCCGGACTTTAGTATGAAACCAAATTTATAAATATTTTGTTTAATGTTTGTTTTGTATTATGTGTTGTTTTCGTTGCAAATAAAGTTATGTCTATGTCTTATGTCTAATTGCGGGACTCATTTTACACGACTTAACTCAATAATTATTTTTTGCAAAAAAAAGGGCATGACCGACTTCAACCGTGTACAGAATTCGCGAACAGTACGCACGGACGATGTAGCAATTTCACATTTGTTGATTTATCAAAAATGGCTTAGCTGATTCGATAAAATTTAAATGGGACCAATTTATAAGTACCACTATTCTTTTCAATAAAAAAAAAGAATTATCGAAATCGGACTACTACGTAAATATTTATGCGTGGCTATTTACACATAAAAAATACGCATTGAATTGAGTACCTACTCCGTTTTGTCAGTCAAAAATATGCTTGTTTGGCCTGACCCATAGAATAAGAACAGTAATAGAAACCGTACTAAAATAGCAAGATATATACATCACTTTGTCCCATTTTAAATATGAAATTTAAAAGGGGTTAGAAAAAGATGCGCATACACCCGAACTTACGTAATTTCAAAGGGTTTCACAAACTAGCATTGAGCTATCTCGGCTGTTCAAATTCAAAAAGGTAAAAAGTAGGAAGATAAAATGATCAGAGATTTGAACCTTCTTACTGGAACTAGAGGGTTCAAACTTCCGAAGAAGACGAAAGATCAAGTTTAACCAAATTTTTAAAAATGACATTCCAACGTAACGTTTCCAACGATTTTGACGTATGCGGCAGACATTGCGTTTTATTTTGTTCCACTCACTCGCGTATGCTGTATAACCAGATATGAATAAGACAGCTGTACCGTAGTTTTTATTGGAGTAAAATTTAGCAATACTTCTATTACTTGTAATTCTTCTGAGGCCTGGCCTTATTAGTTTTGTCAGTCAATACCCTAGATCCACAGATATCTACTAATAATAGATTGATAAAACAGTTGTCAAAATCAAACTTGAGGCAATTCTCAACCACAAAAAAGCAATCTAGCAAAGCTGCTGTCAAAACTGTCAAATACATATTGGAATTTAAAGTTATCTTCATAAAAATCCGGCTTATTTGAATTGAGATATTTTTCATGTCTCTTCCTAACTCGTGTCATATTAAATCAATGCATCTCTTTCAGATTTTCTCGATCGACCACATTATCCCTCTGTTATATCTGTGCCTGAATCACATCCAATCATCTCACTCAGTGGTTCGTGCCCTCATGTCGAACCGAACAGCCGGAATTCTGCCTGTCTGTATTGACAACCGGAATCCTTCCACAATGAAGCTGTCACTCATGCCGACTTCCATTGGAATATGCCAATATTTACCGATGAACGCTACCAGTTGGTTTGCAGGATTGACTTGCATAGAGGGAGCTTCAAACGTATCTATCGCTAACATGGATGTAACAGTATGCTCAACACAAAATTGAATACACTCTGTAAGTATAGCGTAACGATAGCAACGAGCTTAGGCCATTATCTGGTACAGTATTTAATTATTTGTTTTGGAAAATGATTTTTCTGTATTTTTTTTAGTTAAAATCATAATTGTCGACCCAGGCTGATGATGATGATGAAAATCATAATTTAAAGGAATTTCATATTTTTAGATCTTATTTTATCCTTTGACTTTGCTTGTAAAATATAGCGGCGCCGCGGCGTGATGGCAGCCTTGAACAAAAACCAAATTAGAAAATAGGAAATTCCATTTTAGTTAAGCATTAAATACCATTGTATTTTTTGGAAATTTGTTTACCATATTTTAAAGCCTTTTGGGCTACTGTACATAGTTGTTTGCAATTTGCAAGACCTTCTTTCAAAATTAACTGTTTATCAACTTGACGCAATTGTTATTATTCAATTTTAACAATGTATTCCATGTCCAATTCCATTCCATGTGAGCATTGAAGATTTCAAAACTCTTCGTGGCAATTATCAATCGTAACACGTATGTCTAATGCCTAATGTATTATTAAAAAGTTGAGTTGGATCTAATTTCATTTAACGGTAGAATTTTGGAAAAAACCTGTTATTTTTTCGATCTACTTACTCTGTCGAATTCAAAAATTTCAAACCGAAAAATTTAATACCTATGTAATTTTTTATTTTAGTTAATTCTGTACAATAATTTACCATATTTTTTATCTGCGATTTTTATCTTTATTGCCGCGAAATTTAAACGAGAAGAAAAAATATCGTGAGGTAACTAACATCGAAAAGAGGCTTATGGAGAACATAAAATTAGCTAAAAAAGTTGGGCTACGTAACTACTATGTACCCCTTTCATAGTTTTATGTCAACGGGAAGTACCCTGTAGGTTTTGATTTTTGTGAGTGTCGAATAAAGCGGTTTTTTACGACATAAACGGCTCTAACTGTTTTATACGGCAACTGAGAAGTTTTTCTTTTACACAACTGCAAGAGACCATAGATATACGTATACAGTTTAAATTTCAACTCGATATCTTTACGCGTTCCCGTGATAAAGAGTCTTGACATACACACAGACGGACAGACAGACAGACGGACAACAAAGTGATCCTATAAGGGTTCCGTTTTTCCGTTTGAGGTACAGAACCCTAAAAATGACGCAAATACCATAATTATTTATTTTGTAAACGCAACCAGTCTCATACGCACGTGCTGGATAAGCAGCACCGCACGATCGTATGATATCGGTTGCGTTCACAAAATCAAATTGGTATTTGAGTCAAATTTGTTATCGGTACTCACGATTGTATTGAGCCGGTTGTAAAGAGGTACAAATAGTTGTCGCTCTGTAGATTTTTTGAACTTCGCACGGTTTGTTCGTATACGGAATTTGTATGGATTATTCGCAACTTTCATACGCAACAATACAAATAATTCTCCATACAATACATCAAAGTTCTGTATACGTTCCTAAGCGTTCGAAATTAAAAAAAACCGGACAAGTGCGAGTCAGGCTCGCACATCGAGGGTTCCGTACAAATCCAGAAAATTTCACAAAATTGGGAAGTAAGTTGTTAAAATCTCTATACTATAACCATCCAAAAAAAAAAAAAAAATTTTCAATATTCTCGTCATACATTGAAAATTAAACATTGTTAAAATGATTAAAAACCTGTTTTAGCATGTGCTAATGAAGTTCTTTTGATACCTTAAATGATAAGATTTACTCACTTTGAATATTGAATCCAATTTTGTGAATTTTAGGACTTATTTTTTGTGATCTAAATAAAAATGTACAGTTTTCAGATTTATTCCTATACTCGTATGTGTGCTCTGAGACAATGCTTCTCGTCAAATTTCATAGTTCTATGTTAACGGGAAGTACCCTGTAGGTTTTGATTTTAGTGAGTGTCGAAATATGCGGTTTTTTACGACATAAACGGCTCTAACTGTTTTATACGGCAACTGAGAAGTTTTTCTTTTACACAACTGCAAGAAACCATAGATATACGTATACAGTTTAAATTTCAACTCGATATCTTTACGCGTTCCTGAGATAAAGAGTCTTGACATACACACAGATGGACAGACGGACAAAAAAGTGATTCTATAAGGGTTCCGTTTTTTCTATTTGAGGTACAGAACCCTAAAAATTGACTCAAATACCATAACTATTTATTTTGTAAACGCAACCGGTCTCATACGCACGTGCTGGATAAGTAGCACCGCACGTTCGTATGATATCGGTTGCGTTCACAAAATCAATTTGGTATTTGAGTCAATTTTTATCGGTACTCACGATTGTATTGAGCCGGTTGTAAAGGGGTACTACTTGTCGCTCTGGAGATTTTTTGAACATCGCACGGTTTGGTCGTATACGGAATTTGTATGGATTATTCGCAACTTTCATAGACTGTTGTCTACAAATAATTCTCCATACAATATATTAAAGTTCTGTATACGTTCCTAAGCGTTCGAAGTTAAAAAAAACGACCCCCTGTTGTTACGAAGTGTATCCTGTAACCTCGGACCAAATAAAAAAATACAGACAGAATGTTGTGAACAAAAAAGTGAGGCCGACCAAAACTACGCCTCGCCGTGTACAGATAATTACACACACATCAACGTACAAGGAAACTACGCCTTGGTTTGACAGTCGAACTATGGCGGCGCAACAGCGACGCACTCACACATGTATAAAAAACCGGCTTCACTTGACTGTTCAACGACGTTCCCTCTTGATTTTTTTATTTGCTCTGAGCCTGTAACACTCTGTAACAACAGAGCGACAAGTTGTGCAGAACATTTCCTGTTAAAATAAATAAAAAATCGTAGTTATTAAAATACTTGCAGTTCAATGATGAAATTAAATCGGCTTAATAAAACGAGCTTGTTGTACCAGATAGTACTGAGTTGAACAAGTAGTTGGTACGAGGAATCTCAATTAAGCGTCGCAGATCGCAGGTTTCGCGAATACTTTGGTTTCGAAATGTTGTCGAGGAATTTTATTATAGTTCCCGCGCGGGCAGTTTCGTTTTACATGATAAAATTAAAAAAATCCCAAACGGCGTGTGGAATGCAATAAGGTGAAAGGTCTTGTTCGAGTATAATAAGTGTCTGTTAATATAAAAAAAAAGTTCTTAACCCTAATAATTATTTTTTGCAAAAAATAGCATGACCGACTTCACCCGTGTACAGAATCATTATATAGTACAAAACAAAGTCGCTTTCCACTGTCTGTCCCCATGTATATATCTTTAAAACTACGCAACGGATTTGGATGCAGTTTGTTTTAATAGATAGAGTAATTCAAGAAAAATGTTTATATGTGTAATACACCTGTGCGAAGCCGGGGCACATCGCTAGAACGCAAATATTATGCACGGATCGATGTAGCATTTTTCACATTATTGTTGATTTATCAAAAATGGCTCAGCCGATTTCGATAAAATTTAAATGGGACCAATTTCGAAGTATATTCTTTTCAATAAAAAAAAAAAAATTGAAATCTGACTACGACGAAAAAAGTTATACGTGGTTATACATTAAAAAAAAATATATACTCGTCGAATTGTATATCTCCTCCGGTGGTTCGTCGGTCAAAAAATAAACAGATACCAGGATAATGTGTGCATGTTTGTGTTTGTCCATATCTGTCGATAAATATATGTCTATAGCGCCAGTAAAATGTAGGTACCTACTGTTAGATCATTGTTTATAAATACTATATTATTTGCAATAAGATTTAATAGGTACACTAATAATTGTATTTGTAGAAGATTCAAGACGTGATGTTTATAACTATATAATTATATGACTTGTAACAGAATATTATGAATGAAGTGTTTATATTACGATTATGATATTACTAACAAAGATGATCATAGCGTAGTTAGATTAAGTGTTTCTTAGCGATCACCAAAGTTAAGCAGCGTACAGCACGATCACGGTGGTATTTACTACTGAGCGCTGCCGTAGCTCGGAAGACGTACTGTTAACACGGGTCCCGGTTATTTTAACCGTTTAACCAAAGTTTTCATATGGCTTAGAAACTTTAACACCAGGGCTAGCCACCCGGCCGCTCACTTCGCGTGGTTAATAAAACATCATTCTGATAAAGTAAGCTAAGTTTTAAAGTAAGCTATCAAACTAACACTAAGTTATTCTTAGCTTAGCAAGCGCCCGTATGATGGAAACAAGCTAACTCTGACAGTTCAACACTAGTTAACATAAGTTAATTTATAACATACATTTTGAATACAGGTAGGTTAACATTTTTCTTAATTGTATTTTACTTTAAAAAATCAATATTATTACTTATTTACTGCTTAAAAATTATGTGACTATGATATTGACAGAAATATCCGTAGAAGAACTAAAGTTACCGAGATAGCTCAGAGACTGATGACCGACGGGGTCAAAAACCGCGTCTTATTGCTGATTTCAATTTTCATTACGAAACATGAGATGCCTGACAATAATGGAATTTAAATCAGGACATGATAATAAAATATTGTTAAATGCACTATTTTATGTTATTAATAAGGAATCATAATATAGGTAATGTTTGCTGAAATATGTTAGCATGTACTACAAATGACCTGTAACTAGTTGTTATTAATAAAGAGAATGAGAATGAATGAAAACTTGCATCTTGCCAATATGCCATGAAGAGGAGTATGGTAAATGTTAAAATATCGGACAGATTGAATAACTATGTCATCAGAAACAAAACAAAAACCACAAATGTCACACTGAACATTAGAAGTCTCAAGAGGAGATAGCTGGTCAGTCATGATCAGAGGCTACGATAAATAGAGCAAGAGAGTGACAAGTTGTTACCACAGGAAAAGTAAAAGGAAGATAGGTGGACCACAGAAACGATGGGACGATGACATCAGCAGGAGTGACGTGGAAGCGAGCCTGAGCCACTAAGGAAAGATTAAAATGGAAACGGTTACAGGAGGCCTTTGCCGAATCATTGGCTCATACTTCTCCGAGAGATATGTCTCATGTCCGGGGAAGGATGGGCAATTTCTGCGGTTTGAGATGTCGTGTGGGGTCCCGCAGGGCTCGGTTCTTGGGCCGGTTTTGTGGGACATCGGATACGACTGGGTGCTGAGAGGAGCTCTCAATCCTGGAACTGGATTTTCCCTGGGCATAAAAAAGGCCTTTGCCGATTGGCAAACGACAACTACTAGATTAAGTTTTATGATTACAGTATGTTTATTTTTGTCAAATTATAATAATTGTCACAAGATACCATGAATTAATTTACTTGAAAATCAAATAACCTGCCCTTCATGGTTCCCGGTGCAAAGGTGCCCATTATGCTAGCAGCATTACTACGCTAAATAGCGATAGACAGTCTTTGCACCAAGAACCATCCAGAGCGGGAGTCACCTCCTCTGTCCCTTATGCTCCGCCCAATTTCACGAAACATAAGATATGTATGTTTATTTTGTGTTTATATTGTAATATTGTAACTAGATTAAGTAGATCTGAATGAACGGCTATTTTATATTTATTTAAACATGAGATGAGCCAAGTGTTAGTGACCATGTGTCCCCACCATACGTCATAGTTAGCAGGACATGTGGCCAGGCGAAGTGACGACAGTTGGAGTAGGGAAATATAACAAATCGATGGAATAGGACAGTGACAGAGTGGTGGCCGACGCAAGGCAAGCGGAGCGCCGGTCGTCCGGCTGCTAGATGGATCGACGATGTAGTGAAATCGCGGATCGAACCTGGACACTATTAGCACAGGACCGAGACAAATGGCACCGTAAGAGAAAGGCCTTTATACTACAGTGTACTATTATGTACGACGATGATGTGTAAATTCGTATTAGTTATGTACCCTGTTCAAAAAACTAAACGTTCAAGAACATGGTCAATGGATGTTAATATGTTCTACTCAAATGTTCCGTCAAAGAAAATTGCTCTAAAGTCGCATAATCGTTCGTTATGCCACAAATCTTCTCTTTTGGTATCTTCATGAATGGTCTCACTTACGCTCATTACGTGTAGTTATGAAGTACTGTAAACAAAATATTTCATTTCTGGCATAGTTTTCCCAAGCCATTAGGAGTAGTTTAGCTTTTCTCTTGTTATAATTAATTTGATCCTAATGATCAAATTAATCACTTTGAATCTTGAAAATGATCAAGCACTTAAAATAAGTACTTATTTTCTTAAAAATGGCTGATTAGGTGGTAAAGTTTAAAAACGTGTTGATACATAAAAGACGTCTATATGTATCTATATAGCTGATGATGATGATAAACTTCTATAGGTTTAACATTCTAAATATGTGTGTGCTCACATATTTTAATGGTGAGGACGAATACCGCTACAATGGATTCAGTTCAAAATGACTGTCATAATTATTTAGTAGAAGTATTACCCGCGGCTTACAAGGTTCTTGATTTTTTCTTAGATAAAAAGTAAATCCATGCCAAAAATCGGGTCCGGACTCGTGGCTACACCGCCTTGTTACACCAGTGTGACTACGAGTAAATTTTTTTACTCGTGGTTACACTACTCTAAAAGGATCGCGCTTGACTAAATATTAGGTAGGTAGTGATGGTCCGATAGTTGAAAATATTTTAAGGTAAAGATATATTACGCTGTTGCACACTGATTAGTAAGGTCGTGGTAAATATATAAAATTTATCCACTGATCTTATAGTGAAATATTTTTAGTGTTTAGCTTCTTTTCAAAGTAAAACAACCAAGTGAAACTAAAACAACAAAATTTAAATCAAGTCAATCTGTTACTCTGTTGCTGCCTGAAAGTGTTTTATACTCTCGGATTTATAAGGTCAATTTTTTGTCCGCAGCTCCACCCGCGTATATTGTAATTTTTGTGCTATAGGAACTTTTTATTTTTCCAGGATGAAAAGGAGCTTATGTGACTTTCCAACCCTCAAACTAAAAATAATAGAAAGAATAACACACTAGCAAACACAATTTCCACCCACAAGGTGGACGGATGACCTTATTAAGACCGCAGGATCACGCTGGATGCAAGCCGCTTCCAACCGGTCTTATTGGAGATCCATAGGGGAGGCCTATGTCCAGCAGTGGACTTCTTATGGCTGATGGATGGATGGATGGAAACACAATTTCAGATTCACAATGACTGCCTCGGTGGCCCAGTGGTTATTGACCCAACTACTGTGCTTTAGAGGCGTGGGTTCCATTCCCACCCAGGGCAAACATTTTTGTGATAAGCATAAGTGTTTGCTCTGTGTCTGGATTATTTAAAATGTATAGTAGGTATATCAGTCTCTGGCAACTATATCATAAGCTTTACTTCGTTTGAGGTTATAGAAGTAGTGTGTAAGATGTCCCCTGATATTAATTTATTTATTATAATATTATTAAGGATAAGGATGGTAAGAATAAGGATAGTAATTTTCGTCTGTGACTTTTTCCTCTACTACCTACTACTATACTCTATAAAATTTAACTCGATCTCTGCGACAGTGACATTGACATAGAAGATTGACATTTTAAATGATGACATAGTGGTGGAAAAAATCGATTATCAAACGATGTTGTAATGAAATCGAATGTGTAGTTGAAGGTGAGTTATTTGATTTTATTTACTTACTATTATTTAAGATCACATATGTACACATGTAAATAATGTTATGATATTAATTAAATACTCATGTAGCGATAGTATTTATCGACGTTTTTCACTATTATTTAATTTAATTAAACATGTAAAAAATGTTATGATATTAAAATATACAATAAAATTAATGATAAACTAAGTTTTATTTAAAATATCATTAGTATAAACTATCGATATTTTAAATAAAACTCTATCTACAACTGTGGTCACGATCATTCGTCGCCCATTACTAATCGGCATGCCCATAAAGTATGACATTGACAGGTACTGTCTGTACTATTAAGAAATTCAGGACTTCATAGGCGTGATTTTTCTGACAGCTGTCGCAGAGATCAAGTTAAATTGTATATAGTATAGATAACTCTATTCCATAAAAACAGTTTATATAACTAAAACACAACTCCAACGCCAGCGGGTAGCAAACGTCATGGACGACAATTAGTCAGAAAGACGACCGTTAAGCCATTTTGCTCGACGTCTCAAAGCTAACAGGGTTTAGTTTCTCGGAAAATGGCCGTGTTAAACACTGAATAGACACTTTATTTGCTCTTTTGTAGCGAAAGAGGAAAAGGATAATTTTCCTTCTGTTTTATTATAATAAGCACTCAGATGTAGTGACTTGTTTTTAATTAAGCCATTGTAGCAGTCTTTTATAAAATTTGAGCAGTAACTAAACGATAGATAGATAGTAGTTTGAATATCTAGTATATTTGAACGTCAGTTTGAGATTAATAGCGCTAGATGGCGTTATACATTGCTAAAACGCACAAATTATAAACAAACCATTAGATAAAATTATAATATTATCTGCCTTCAGTTTAGGAATTCCACAACACGAAGGTTAACTTTCTTAATCTTAAGTAAAGTAAAAATTTATTTCACAAAATGTGTAATGTGGTGGTACAAATTTTCTTAGTAACAACAGTCTATCCTAGCGGACATGCAATTTTTGGTAACTAAAATGTTTAAGTTTACCTGCCTAAGTTAAACTAAGTTACATTTTCTATTAAGTTGACATTTAGATTCTATCACCAATAAATAAATAATGACTTTAACAAAGAATGAGAAAAAAACATTTAACTCCGAAAGCAAGGCATCAAAAATTACAATCATAAGACATCAATATCTGTTTTTTTTGTAGGGCATGAGCCTCCTCCGTCTTTTGCCATCTATCCCTGACTTCTAAAAAAGGATTAGGTTGTTTGTAAAGTCGGTTTACAGACGACAGTTTTACCTGATAACGTCATAAGAAATCTCGCTTGCACACTCGGCTCAGGCGGACCATGACACTTTTTCGTGCTTGCGTCCGGTGTTTATCGATTTATCACGTCAAAAATAACTCATCATAATCATTATCAGCCGTAGGACGCCCACTGCTGGACATAAGCCTCCCCATGGGTTTCCAATAAGGCCGGTTGGAAGCGGCCTGCATCCAGCGCGTTCCTGCGGTCTTAATAATATCGTCGGTCCACCTGGTCTGTGGTAAAGCCTGGTAAAGCCGTGGTGGTCAAGTGCTAGTGACACTCGCCTCACAATTGTGAGGTCGTGGGTTTGAATCCCCGGTACCGTACCAATGTGTTCTTTGGAATTTATGTACGGAATTTCACACCACTGGCTTTTCGGTGAAGGAAAACATCGTGAGGAAACCTGCATAATATCCGTAGAAGAAATTCGATGGCGTAACTATGTAGATCCACCAACCCGCACAAGGCCAGCGTGGTGGATATGGCCCAATCACCCTTCGTAGGTAGGCCTACGTCTTGCAGTCTGGTCTGTAGACCTCCTACACTGCGCTTGCCGGTGGGTGGTCTCAATTCAAGAACTTTACTACCCCAAAAATAACTAATTCCACGAAAAAATGGATAAAAATGTGCTTCCAAATTTCCATAACTACAACCCTCTACCGGAAAACCCATAGGGCATAACTTATACGTGAGATAAGTACCCGTTATCTACACTCCCGAATAGTAAGGTACCTAATACTTTCCAATTCTTTTAAGCCCTCACAAATACCTCACGATCCCACCCTTTTCACCTAAATGTCAGTATCTACGCTCTTAGACAAAAATACGACGATCTTCTACGCGTAGATAATTTTCTAAGTGCCTGAGCGCGGGTCTATAAAATAAGCATAAAATGTGATAGAAAAAACTTTCCACCACCTCTGAGTTTCTCCGCGTTTCTATATAAAAACAGTGGATTCTATCCAAGTAAAGGTGAAGCGAGGTCCCCCAACTTTTTTGATGTCCCGTTTGCCTTTGAAAAGTTTCGCCTTTCGGGAGTTAAGCGATTTTATGTCAGTTTGCTTCGTAACAAAATGTCGTAAGTTGTTATCCGGTCTTACAGGAAAACTGAACAAAACTGTTTTTATGGTAGGGTGGAGATTTTTGGAAATGGAGGCGACTGTTGTTGAATCTGTGATGTGAGTGAGCTTGGGATTAAAGTTTCCAATGATGATCAACTACACAGACAAACGTGTAATGTGTAGTAAAATCTGTAATAGTAGGTAAGTTTTGAAGGAGTCACAGAATATTTTCTAGAAAGAAGGAGAAAAGATTTGTCATCATAATTTTTAGTACCAATGTTTCTTATCAATGTTTTTCATTTTTCATCCATCCATCAGCCGTAGGACGTTCACTGCAGGACATAGGCCTCCCCTATGGATTTCCAAAAAGTCCGGTTTAATTTTTCTTCTTATAAGTTTGCGGTGTTACCTGTATCCAGCGCGTTCCTGCGATCTTTATTATATCGTCCACCTAGTTGACTTACTGGTCCGTGGTCTCTATTCGAGTACTTTACGTTTACATTTTTGGTTGAAAACATATCTTAATTTTGGGATTTTAGCCCTTTTGTGGTTTTTTTTTTTCAGCACTGAATGGAAAATGAATAGAATAATTCTTAATTATATTAAAAGCATAAATAATATAATTGCTTCTGTCCGGAAAGATTATTTCCTCAAAATATAAAAATCTATGTATATGAAATGGATATTTTTAATAAAAATACAATTTACCAAAAAAAAATATGTATAAATCGCTATTTTGCATCTAAATACAGAAATTATTTTAAGATCCTATTATAACAGTTCGTTTCACATTATAAATAGACGTTCAAAGTGTTATTTTCTGTGCTTATTTGATGAATTTAAAATATGATTGAATTTAATTGAATAGCCTCTGTCATATTTCAACAGTAGAGTTTGTGCTAAAAGAGAGCCGTCGTGACGTTACTGTGAACTAAAAATAAGATTTTATTTGTTTATGTAATGTAAGCACTTCAAAAATTTGACGCTTGCGTAGGATACGGGCTGGCTCAGTTGGTTAGAGCGTCGGGCTAGTGATCCGAAGGGGTAGGTTCAAACCTGCGTTCACTTCAGATTTTTGAAATTTAATCTTATATCTTATCTTATCTTACTAATTTAATCAGCAAAAAATGTACCGTTTATACTTGTTAGAAGCGAGTTCTGTTAAAAAGAATTGGTGTGTACAAAGTATCAAACACTTTTAGTTGTACTAGCAATGACAGAGCGGTGTTGTCAACGTTAACAAAATTAGTAAAATGGCACACGGGCGACCTCACCTATAACGCTCTTTTTACACAAACTATGGCTCAAATAGACCTCACAAATTGTTATTAACCGACTCTTACCTTTCATCCCCGCGAACAGCTTAATGCAAAAGATTTATTTCATTCAAAACTTCTTTACCAAAAACATTAATATCTAACTGTGAAAATTCTCTTTCAATTAGTTAAAGCACTTAGTAAAAGAAACGTTAGTGAAATTAATTTTCAAAATATTATTCAAATTAATTTCAAGAGTTATGACACTTTCTGTTAAAGAAAGCGTGGGTATATTCTAAAAGTAACTTTTGCCCGTGGCTTCGCTTGCATCTTCGTTTATTTTAGGATTCCATACTCAAAGGGTAAAAACGGGACCCTATTCCAAAGACTCCGCTGTCCGTCTGTCTGTCACCAGGCTGTATCTCATGAACCGTGATAGCTAGAACGTTAAAATTATATTTACAGATGACGTATTCCTGTTCCAGCTATAACAATATATTAACAGAATAAAAATAATCATATAAATATTTAACGGGAGCCCATACCAAAACCTGAATTTTTAGCCGTTTTTTAATTTTAATAATTTTGATAACGGTGATAGGTAGACGCTTAAAATTTTCACAGAATATAATATAGTTAAATATAGTTAATGACGCGGCACTATTGTGCGGTACAACTATTGATGAGATTGGACGTTACACCCCTTATACAGGTGTAACAATTTATTTTATATTATTTTAGATAACATTTATGTAACTTTGGGTCCTGCAATAAATGATTTTTATTTATTAACTTTAAAAATAAATAATTGAATTAAAATAAAATAAATATTTAAGGGGGACTCCTATAGAAGAAACGTGATTTTTACCTCGATATTAATAACGGCAACAGGAAGATGCTTGAAATTAATAATAATAATAATATTTGGGACATCTTACACAAGGCCTCTGACCCCAAACTAAGCAAAGCTTGTAATATGGCTGCCAGAGACTGATATACTACATATACTTATTTTTAAATACATACTTATATAGATAGTAACTAAATAACACACAGACACAGAGAAAACACTTATGTTCATCACATAAATATTCACAGAATATTAATTTGCATATTCAAAGTAAATATTTAAATTAAAATATATTAAGGGGGCTTTCATACGGTACGAAGGGTTCCTCGTGCGCGACTCCGTCTCGCACTTGGCCGTTTATTATTTTTTTGCTGTACCATTCTATGGTTTTTATTTTTCTGGAACAAAATGTAGCGATGTCACTTTCCAACATTTGAACTATTCAATAACAAAATTTGAACAATCCGTTATTGAATAACAAACTAACAAACACACTTTAGAATTTATAACTTTGAAATAAATATAATTTAATTATTCATTTACGCAAAATTCAGCGGACAGGATAATTTCGCCAAAATGAGTAGATGATTTCTAAAAGGAGTGTACCTATTTGATATTTGACACTTAAAATGTTGAGACCTTTTAAGTTAAGCGTCGAATTTAAATTACGTTCGCTAAAAAGATATAACAGACATTCAATTTTGCTGATATAATATTAATTTGAACTTATCCGTATTTCCGCTTTCCATAATGTCAAAACATGTTATGAAGTTTCAACATAGTTTTTTCTCAGCTGTGATTAGTCTTTTCAGAAAGATTTTCAGTTTCTGCGAAACAAGTCAATATTTTCAGCCAAAAACTAAACCATCCATCCATCTATCAGCCAAAGGACGTCTACTGCTGGACATAGGCCTACCCTATGGATCTCCAATAAAACCGGTTGGAAGCGGCTTCAATCCAGCGCGATCCTGCGGTCTTAATGGGGTCATCCGTCCACCTTGTGGGTGGACATCCTACGCTGCGCTTGCCGGTGCGAGGTCTCCACTCGAGAACTTTTCGACTCCACCGGTCATCAGTCCTCCGCGCTATGTGCCCTGCCCATTGCCATTTCAACTTGCTAATCCGTTGGGCTATGTCGGTAACTTTGGTTCTTCTACGGATCTCCTCATTCCTGATTCGATCCCGCAGAGAGACTCCGAGCATAGCCCTCTCCATAGCTCGTTGGGCTACTTGGAACTTACTAATAAGGCCCACAGCTAACTATACATAACTAGAATCCAAGTACAAAAAACCGGACAAGTGCGAGTCAGGCTCGCTCACCGAGGCTTCCGTACAAATCCCTAAATTATCATGTATCATGATTAATTCATTCATTCAGAACTATGTCGTTAAAACCTTAGAGCGAAGTGCCGAAGTTCAGTAGATTATGCACCTAAAGATCGCAGACCATCGAGGACGAGCAGTCGAGCGAGAATGACTCACGATCGCCGGGCGGACGGCTTAAATAGAGCGCCGAGGCAGCGGTGTACTTTAATATTTTTTTTGCATTTCTTGTCATTAATCGAAAATCACGCATCGTTAAAATAAAAAAAAACTTGTTTTAGCATATTCCAATAAAGCTCTTTCATATGATACCCCACATGATACGACTAACTCACTTTAAAATTTGGGCCCTCATTTCTATAATTTAAGACTATTTTTTGTGTTTTAGTTGAAAATGTGCAGTTTTCAGATTTATTCCTATATGTGTTCTCTAAGACAATGCTGCTCGCCAAATTTCATAGTTCTAAGTCAACTGGAAGTACCCTGTAGGTTTTGATTTTTGTGAGTATCAAAATATTATGCGGTTTTTTACGACATAAACGGATCTAACTTTTTTCTACGGTATCTGAGAAGTATGATTTTTTCACAACAGCAAGAAACCATAGATATACGTTTACGGTTTAAATTTCAACTGTTTAACTTCACACGTTCTCGAGATAAAGGGTCTTGACATACACACAGACGGATAGACGGACAACAAAGTGATCCTATAAGGGTTCCGTTTTTTTTCCTTTTGAGGTACGGAACCCTAAAAACAGTAGTAGCTACCTATTAACTTATAAGATAGGTAGGTTCTCTACATAAAAAGTATAGTATACCATAGACCCTTGAAGGTCTAAAGATATCCAAATGCTCAAGCCCACCGCTAGTTGGCAGCATTGCCACGCTGAATGGCAATGCTTATACGTTGAGCCAAATAAACACCAGCATTTTGGTCAGACGCTCAGAAAGACTTTTGAAAACAAGAAGCTCCCGGCCCCTACGGGCCCAATGCATCAACTCCAAACGGCTCAAATATGTAACCACTGCCGAGGTTAGCATATTTGCGCCGTTTGTGCTGCTCCGCCGAAATGGCCGCCGCTCCAGCCGTACTCTGAGTCTCAGAAAGATGTGACGGGCGGCGCCAAAGTATCGACGCAAGTCGCGCCCCATACTAAGGACCGTCGACTTCCACGGGACCAGCGTCATGCCGTCAGGCCTTTTGCCATCACCACGCGCGAGCCCACTCGGTTTGTATATTTAACATAATTATATTTGTGGTATATACGCACACATCGTCTACACCAGCCGGCATTGCGCATTTACGCATTCGTTTACATGTTTGAATAAACAAACATATCTGATGAATACGAACCACTTCACATTGTTGTATTTATGCAAATAAGACAAATAAGCGACCTCAAGTAGAGAATGAGAAGACCCACCAGTAAATTAGTATTAACTGTTTATCTAAATACCCAAGTCACAACCCTCACAACGTAACATAACGTAGTGTGAGTATATGTATTCACATTCAGGTCTGCCAAAGCAACAGAACACAAACAGCTTTCTTATCAGGCATTCAAAGGTAAAACAATAAACAATAACCACCGCAATAGAAAATTTATTTCCTTTTCGTTCCACAATAAAGCGAGTCGATAGCTTTATCAAGATTGTTGTGAAACTATTTGAGTTTGAGTTTGCGCGGTGAAATTGCTGAGTGTAGCACCACGCCTCGTCCGCTTTACTAATAACATGCGGTTATGTTTTTGTGTGATAAATTATTATTTTTCTCCAAAAATGGCGTAGCCGACTTCCACTATGTACAGAATTTGAATAGTTCGATGTGTCATCCATGTATGTAGTAATTATTACATTATTGTTTATTTTTGACCGACGAACCACCGGAGGAGGTATACAAATCGATGCGTATTTTTTTATGTATAACCACGCATAGGTGACTTCTTTCATAGAAGTCCGATTTAAATAATTCTTTTTTTATTGGAAAGAATATTCTTCAAAATTGGTCCAATTTAAATTTTATTGAAATCAGCTTAGCCATTTTTGATAAATCAACAATAATGTGAAAAATGCTCCCTCGATCGTGCGAAATATTCGCGAATTCTGTACACGGGTGAAGTCGGTCATGTTAATTTTTGCAAAAAATAATCTTGTTCAAAAACAGCTCAGCCGATTTCGATTAAATTTAAATAAATGGGACTACCCATTTAAATTTAATCGAAATCGGCCTTGGGGTACCTTTTAGAAATAAAATGGATTTTTTTAAATCGGTGTACAGTTGGCGAAAATATCGATGAACATACATAAAAAATACATACAGACGAACATAGTACCACCTCGTTTTTGAAAGTCAGTGAGTTCGTATTAGGTCTCATGTCAAAGCTTTTAAGCACCCTGAAGGCTAGTAACTGGTCCACAGTGGTGAGATGCGGCGCACCACGCCACACCTGACGAAAATTTTGTTTATCTGGTAAACTCCAGACACAAGTTATCAGGATTTAAAAAACGACGATATGTTTCAAGAGAACTGCGCTTTGCTTAGCTCTTTTTGGCGGGGCACTACAGAACCCCCAGATACCCCAGATATGCAGGAAAAGTGGATTAAATTGAACTGTAGCTTGCTTGGAATGCAATGGTGACAGCAGTACTAGTCCTTCACTTACAACCCACATCAATGAAATTGACGACTCTTTAAAAGCATGTATCTTTAGTGAAATGTAGGACGACGGAGCGTAAGGCGTGTTATAACCGATTATAAACGGGTTTTTAAGAATAACTAGGGTTAAAACATTCTAACTACGATAAAAAAGGAAAAGATCTGAACATTCTGTCTCAGTAAGCGCTACAAACCACCACCACAAACTAGGTAGGTAACCGACGATATAATCAACAACCCGCTACAAGCGTGCTACATCCTAGACCGCATATCTGCTTAACATCAGGCAGTGTGTAGTCAAACGCAAACCTATATGAAATAAAAAAAAAACTCAAAAACACGCTGGATGCAAGCCGTTTCCAACTGGTTTTCTTAGAAATCCGTAAGAGAGGACTACGTCCAGCAGTAGCAGTCCTACGGCTAGTGGATGGACGGACCAATACAGTCTCTATCTTTCGTGACCAACTTTGTACAAAGTCTTATCAGAGTGTCTAAGTGCAATGTTACCCTTAAAACCACTGAAAAATTCACCCCTTTTTGTTCCGCGCTGTTTCTTTTGTTAGACTCGTTTTGTCTTAAATCTGCCACTTCAGATTTTAACAATGGTCCGTAATGAGGTGACTTTTGAAGATTTTTAGCCGTATTTTTGAAGAAAATACTCAATTAAGCGACGGATCGCGCGAAATTTGGCATCCTTATATAATTTACTTTTAAGTGAATTTGCCTGTAGTCGTACTATTCATAGTTTTATCCGATTCTGAGATTTATAAATAAATTAGTCAAGACCATGGAATTAGAACTAAAGTAATAGAATACTTACTAAATTTTGCTCAAATAAAAATTATGTCACAGCTGTCTTATACAGCATACGCGAGAATGAGTGGAAAAAGAAAAACGCATTGTCTGTCGGCATACGTCAAAATCACAAGTTGGAATGTCAAAATGGTTAAAAATGGTTCCACTTGGTCTTTTGCGGTATGATCGGAAATTTGAACCGTCTAGTCATAGTAAAAAAGTTCAAATATCTGATCATTTTACCTTTCTACTTTTTACCTTTTTGAACTTAGACAGCCCAGATAGCTCAATGCTAGTTTGTGAAAAGGGTGTATGTGCATCATTTTCTAACACTTAAAATTTCATGTTCAAAGTGGGACGTAGTGATGTATGTCTATCTCTTGGTACTTTAGTTCTAATTCTATGGTCAAGACTAAACAAATATTTTTCTTTTTTATTTATTAATCGAAAAAAAAATGTAGTCTACTACACGTGTATTACTGAAGCCACAAGCACAATGTTTACTATCGGTCCAATCCTGAAATTTCTAAACCAAAATAGCTGTTCCGTACAATTTGTCAAAAGATTGCTATTTCAATGGGTTGGTAAAAATAAATAGTGCTCATAATAATACATAATTTCAATATTCCCGCTAAAGTACAACGTGTATGTCTTCAAATCCCGAGTAAATAGGTATCTTCTAGGTTCGTCTGCGGATCTCCTCATTTCTGATTCGATCCCGCAGAGAGACACCGAGCATAGCCCTCTCCATAGCACGTTGGGCTATCTTGAGCTTATTCATGAGGCGCACATTAAAATACCACGTTCCATTCATCACAAACACTTACTCTTTATTTTGTTTAGTCGGTTAAAAACCTTATTGAAACAATGCTCTAGAGGTAACTTGTCAGTTTTCGTAATCCTCTTACTACGAGTACTATCGATCTCACGTCGCCGTCGGCATAATAAAGAAAAACAGCTTTCCCAATAAAACTCACATCCATCCAATATAGGCTACGTGTCCAATAAACGAGTAACTTAGGGCGAATTTCTGAAAAATTGCCAGAAAAATTTGTACAGAAATTTACCGCAGAATATTTTTTTAAAATTTGCCATGGTATGGTAAATTTCTGAAATGTTTCTTCGCTACATCGGCATTTTCTTTAATAGTTTGCTTCTCAACATAGGCCTACACACGAAGAGTGATTGGGCCATCGATCTATTTAATTGTAATTAGCGAAATAATTATTTCTACAGTCAATAGTTTTGTAATAAGACGCATTCGTTTCATTCCAATTTAGTCACATGGTACCCATATTATGTTCATGTCATTAACGTAAAATATATTTAAACTCACAAAGAGTTTAAAGATATTTTACGTTGAAAATGCTTGAAGCTAGCGTTTTCCCACTTACTTAACTTACTTTACCTTAGCAAAAAAAATCTGGAAAAAAATACTGTAGATTTACCCTACCTACGGTGAATTCAGGTAGATATTCACCGCAACTACGGTGTTTCACGTATTAGATATACTTGTATAGTGAATTTCCGAAAAAAATGCCGTAGGTGCGGTCGTTTTGGATTGTTGGGCGTAGATAGGCCTGAACGCTGGAATGTGCCTGAATAGGATTCTCGCTTCAGTAATACTCGGATACGGGCGTAGAATTTGGTTAGTTAGATTACTGGAATGAGAGTCAGTACCGTGACTTTGAAGATTTTAACTATACTCTATAAAATTAAACTTGATCTCTGCGACAGTGACATTGACATAGACGATTGACATTTTTAGTGGTGAGATAGTGGTAGAATAAATCGATTTTCAAACAATGTTGTGCTTAATGAAATCGAATGACAACTACTCATGTCACAAGGTGAGAAATTGGATTTTATTTACTCACTATTATTTAAGATCAAGTATGTACACATGTAAATAATGTTATGATATTAATTAAATACTCATAATAATGTAACGATAGTATTTATCGACGTTTTTCACTATTATCGATGCTAATGTAACATATAATTGGGTTTATTTTAATTACACATGTAAAAAATGTTATGATATAAAAATATAGGAACAATAAAATTAATGATAAATTAAGTTTTATTTAAAATATCGTTAGTATAAACTATCGAAATTTTAAATAAAACTCTATCTAAAACTCTGTGGTCACGATCATTCGTCGCCCATCACTAATCGGCATGCCCATAAAGTATGACATTGACAGGTACTGTCTGTACTATTAAGAAATTCAGGACTTCATAGGCGTGATTTTTCTGACAGCTGTCGCAGAGATCAAGTTAAATTTTATAGAGTAAAATAATATCTGGGTGACCTAGCGTTTCTCGGATTTATGCTATCTCACGATCAATACCGATACCAATTATCTCTACCGTGCTTCGGATGACACGTTAAATTGTAGGTTGTTTCAACCGTTTAGATATGTCAAAGGCCTTCAGGCAGCCTAAAAACTTTGACACCAGGGCTAGGCTCCCGGCCTATACATACATACTTATGAACAATTATAAAAGTGAATCAATAAAACGATTAAACTTATGCGTAATTAGTCACGTGTCTGAGTAAGAGCAGGAGCGAGCATTGAAAATATATGCTTGTGCGAACGGGAGAGCATAGTATGCGACTCTGGGCGAACGATTGATTTTTTGTCACATGTACCATTGGTGAGATATAGGTCGACGAAGTTGAAAAATTATAGTGTTTGTGTGTGTCCCACCCCTTAATTTGTAAAGTTTGCAAGATTGAAGGTTCTTTTCATTATAACTTTCAAAGTTTATAAACTGATGTAGTTTAAAACTTTCTCTGAAAATCATTTCGAGCACTGTGGGATCATAACTTTTTGAGTCATTAAGGAAAATTGAAATTTTTAAACATGCACATAGTTCAGAGTTTTTTTAGTAGTCAACCATCTACTGACATCGTAAAAATTGGTTTTTATCATCATCACAAGCATCGTCATCTACGGAAGCCTATCATACGCGTGTATCGACAGACACTTGAGTCCTTTTTTTTAATTTATGTGTTTAGTAAATCTATATATATAAAAGAAAGTCGTGTTAGTTACTCCACTTATAACTCAAGAACGGCTGAACCGATTTAGCTGAAAATTGGCAGGGAGGTAGTTTAGAGCCAGGAGAAGGACATAGGATACTTTTTATCCCGTTTCTTTTTATTATATTTTTAATAGTTATTCATCTTATCTTTTTCATATCATCTTTTCCCTTAAAAAATCGTTAGCGAAACTGTCACCTATCACAACGACGCTAATAGGCCCAATTTTGAAGGCATCATCGTAATTATAACATCTAATTAAAATATTTCTGTTTCTTTTTCACTTTGGGCATTCGATAGAGAGAACACTTTTTACATTCCTATTAAATTTACGACAGCGCGTTCATAATTAGGCCTAAAATTGATTGATGAAACGTAATAAGATGACAGGTGACATTTATTGACTGCAGACTTTTATAAATGTCAAGCTTAGCATAGCAAAGAGACAAATTGTCTTTTCACCATTATAGCTCCTCGAAGAGGAAATATAGCATGGATTGACAATGATAACTGACATTAAAATTGGACTAAATGGTTTTTCCCTATGCCACGCTACGTTTTACAATGACGTTTAATACTGGGCCGTCATTTTGTCTGACATTAAAAATATTTTTAAATATACCACCGTTAGAGGTTAAACATGTTTCTTTATTCTACCTTTATGGTACAGAATCCATACTAATATACGAAGAAACGGATCGACTTGATTTTTAGGAGTAGTATAGCATGAGTATCTTGACTCTAAGGTTATTAACCTTGACTGTGAACTGTGACCTTGACATGAACATACATTTCTGTTTTTTTTTTTTTTTTTTTTTAATATAATGACAATACTACATTACTACTACATAGAAAGCAATTGGATCATCCACAGACCCTTGAAGGTCTAAAGATAATCCAAGTGCTCAAGCCCACTGCCAGTTGGCAGCGTGCCCAGCATGCTGGCAGCATTGCCACGCTGAATGGCAATGCTTATACGTTGAGCCAAATAAACACCAGCATTTTGGTCACGCGTCGCGTCCACCAGACGCTCAGAAAGACTTTTGAAAACGAGATGAGCTCCCGGCCCCCACGGACCCAAAGTCTCAACTCCAAATGGCTCAAATATGTAACCACTGCCGAGGTTAGCATATTTGCGCCGCTTGTGCTGCTCAGCCGAATTGGCCGCTGCTCCAGCCCTACTCTGAGTCTCAGGAAGATGTGACGGTGCCAAAGTATCGACGCAAGTTGCGTCCCATACTAAGGGCCGTCCACACTTCCATGGGACCAGCGTCATGCCGTCAGGCCTTTTGCCATCACCACGCGCCAACCCACTCGGTTCGAGTACGGCTGCGATATTGGCGGTGACAAAAGCCCTGCGCATGACATTTCTGTTGGTTTGGTTAGGATTGAACAGTGATAAAAGTGCAGCCCGCCTCAGTTGCGGTACTCCTCATGAGGCACGCAACTTACCGGCCAGCCTCTCAGCTGCTTGAGTTAAAAAGTCCAGAAAAGTGGCCCAACCACGAGTGCAAACTTCTAAGCTGCCAAGAGAGAAAAGACCCAAAAAATCGGGAGACTTCGAGCGCCGCCTTCTCAGCTGTCTCAGAAGAAACCCAGAGAAGCGGCTCTATCTGGGGATCCCGCGCCGCCCATAAGCCTCGGCTACTAAGTTCCCTTGCCACGACAAGGCGGGAACCAGTACACTCTAACCTTATCTTAATCAACAGAAGCATTTATAAGTATAAGGTATTATGATGTCAGGTTAGGTTTGGACAGTGGCAATGTGCAAGGGTCCTTGCCTTTGTTTTTAGAGCAAGTGCCTTTATTAACTACCACTAAATACAACACTTATAATGTAAAACTTCATAAACTACTACATAACAAGCAATTGGATCATCCACAGACCCTTGAAAGTCTAAAGCTAATCCAAATACTCAAGCCCACTGCCAGTTAGCAGCGTGCCCAGCATGCTGGCAGCATTGGCACGCTGATTGGCAATGCTTATACGTTAGCCAAATAAACACCAGCATTTTGGTTACACGTCGGGTACACCAGAAGCTCAGAAAGACTTTTGAAAACAAGACCACCACGCGCACAATGTCTCAATTTCAAACGGCTCAAATATGTAACCACTGCCGAGGTTAGCATATTTGCGCCGTTTGTGCTGCTCCGAATCGGCCAACGCTCCAGCCATTCTCTGAGTCTCAGAAAGATGTGACGGCACCAAACTATCGACGCAAGTCGCGTCTCATACTAAGGGCCGTCTACACTTCCATGGGACCAGTTTCATACCGTCAGGCCTTTTGCCATCACCAAGCGCAAACCCATTCGGTTCGAGTACGGCTGCTATACTGGTGGTCGCAAAAGCCCTGCGTATGACATCGTTCACACTGGCGTGGCAAACAATTCGACCAGCGCTTTTTGAGCAAGAAAGACGGCGGTGACAGAGCTGGTCAACTAGGGTACTTGAATAGGTGAGAGCGCTCAGCCATGTGCGGCGCGGCAGCAAGTTGGGTCGACTATCTCGACGATATCATCAATACCGCCGGTCGAGCCTGGTCACGACCGGCAAAGAGCCGAGGTAGATGTCACAGAAAGAGAGAGGCCTGTGCCCAGCAGTGGGACAAAGAAAGCTGCGGATGATAACCATGACGAAACAAATTAGTTGAGATTGACTGTTTCTTGGGTTTGAAATGATTGTTTGCTACAATATTTGTGTACCGTTTCACATTGGATTGGGGCTATTTTTTTTGTGACGCACTTACTATTACTTACTTCGTATCTACCGATTTTAGACCATAAAAGCCGGAAACATACTATCGGACGCGGCTGACGGACGCGACTGACAGCCGTGACTTAGCAATGTGCACAGTTTTAAGACATCCGGTGTGCCAGATCGCTCTCGGACGTCCGAAAGCTCAAGGTCGTCCGAAGGTGACGTCCGCGACTTATGTCCGATAGTGTGCACGGTTCAGTGTACTTTCATAGTCTAGGTCGCGGCTGTCAGTCGCGTCCGTAAGCCGCGTACGATAGTATGTTTCGAGCTTTACTGTCTTTACAAAAGTGAGATAGCTCAACCAGATCTACATTTTGTATGATAGCTGTCGAACTTAAAAGTAGTTTATCTCCGTATCTGTCAAATTTTGTTCAATGTTATCTTTACGAAAGTGATATAGCTATACCAGATCTACATTTTGGATGATAGCTATCGAACTTAAACGTGGTTTATCTTCGTATCTGCCGATTTTAGACCATTACTGTCTTTACAAAAGTGATATAGCTTAACCAGATCTACATTTTGTATGACAGCTGTCGAACTTAAAAGTAGTTTATCTCCGTAACTGTCAACTTTTGATCAAAGCTATCTTCACGAAAGTGAGATAGCTGAACCAGATCTACATTTTGGATGACAGCTGTCGAACTTAAAGGTAGTTTATCTTCGTATCTGCCGATTTTAGATCATTACCGTCTTTACAAAAGTGAGATAGCTAAACCAGATCTACATTTTGGATGACAGCTATCGAACTTAAACGTGGTTTATCTTCGTATCTGCCGATTTTAGACCATTACTGTCTTTACAAAAGTGATATAGCTTAGCCAGATCTACATTTTGTATGACAGCTGTCGAACTTAAAAGTAGTTTATCTCCGTAACTGTCAACTTTTGATCAATGCTATCTTCACGAAAGTGAGATAGCTGAACCAGATCTACATTTTGGATGATAGCTGTCGAACTTAAAAGAAGTTTATTTTCGTATCTGCCGATTTTAGATCATTACCGTCTTTACAAAAGTGATATAGCTAAACCAGATTTACATTTTGGATGACAGCTGTCGAACTTAAAAGTGGTTTATCTCCGCAAATGTCATCTTTTGATCAATGCTATCTTTACAAAAGTGAGATAGCTCAATAACATCTACATTTTGGATAGCCATAAAACTTAAAATATCTTAAGGTAGGTATCTCCGTAAGGTTAGCTACCTACATTCATTAACTTTCGCGGTACGAAGTTCGCCGGGTTCGCTAGTATATTCTATTGAGAATGAATACGACCATTACAGCAAACTTTTTTTTATTGTTTCAGGCTAAGCTGACTTTTCACGTCACAAAATTTTTGTTGGTAAGTGATGAAATTTTATAAAAATTGGTTTATATTTATCACGTCATTGCTGGTAAACAAAAATCAGATTTTTCATACATTTTGTCGAATCCGAGTTGAATTTTGTATGGGGCAGCTAATTTTTTTCCACGATAGCCTCATATAGCTCGAGATCCCACCGCATGAACATCCCGCTCATAGCGTACACGTTTTAAACCAGTTTTGTTACGTAATTATATAAATAAGTAAATAAATTTAATCAGGGTTGCCTTGCGAAATTTGGCCGCCAGTATTTTTGATTGAAAAAAGTTTGATTATTTTTTTACATAACATTTCACTTGTTTTTTAGATACATTACGAAGCTTAAAATATATATATACAAGGTTGCCTAACGCAATGTGGAAATTCAATTGTTAGAAAATGACAAAAATTAGAAGTTATAATTCACTAGCCAACCTTATATAGATATATTATAAGCTTCGTAATGTATCTAATAAACAAGTGAATGAAATGTTTTGTCTTAAAATATTCAAACTTTTTTAAGCCAAAAATACTGGCAATTTCGCAAGGCAACCCTATTTAAAATATTCTCCTATTCATATAATTACATAAAACATTGGTTTGAACCGTGTACGCTATGAGCGGGATGTTCTTGCGGTGGGATCTCGGACTAATAGTAAAAGCTGTTCCTAGTCAAAGTCAAAATTTCTTTATTCCGTAGACACAATACAGGCACTTAGATTTGTCTATTTACAATTTTTAAAAGTTCTACTCAGTTAAATTTTTACTATAAATAAATAAACACACTTTTTAGATTTTACAAGATGAGTATCATTCATCATCATCATTTGGTACACAAAAAAAAATTGAATACAAGTGTGCACAATACCTAGTGATAAATGGATAGACACACTCTTTATTACGCATCAAGAAATAAAAAAGGAACAAAGATACATAAACAATGGAATAACTGGCGGCCTGAAACGGCCTGATGGTCTGAATCATCCCTTTTCATTTAAGATAAGTACACGCAAAAATAAATTGAAAATATGTAAAAGACCATCTTCCTTCTATGGAGGAGATACCTAAAAGGCTTTTTAAAAGTTGTTGATTTAGGCCGGGCACCTAGCTTTGGTGACAGAGAGTTTAAAGCCGTCTGAAGGGCTCCGAGATGGCGAAGCCACAGAAGGCCAGTTGGAAATACCAGCCGCGCACACTCATCCGAAAACTGAACGTGTCAAACGCTGCTTAACTTGTGTGTGTGATCTCTGACGAACACGAGTTAAACGCTACGCCATGAGCGCTACGCTATGAACGCTACGCTATGAGTGCTACGCCATAAGCGCTACGCAACGAACGCCGCGCCATGAACTCTACGCTATGAGCGCTACGCTATGAGCGCTACGCTATGAGAGCTACGCTGTGATAAACATATATATTGGTAATTTTGTTTTAAAAATTATATGTCATTCAAATGTTATGTACTGATTTCCATTGTTCTGTTTATCTGCCCGGATAGGCTGTAGAAATGGTAGAGACGTAGTTTACTAGGTGGTAATCTGAGACGAAATTCTTCAAGTTTACTCACTTGTACAAGTTTCTTATAAGTAAGTTCTTTTTGACCGACGAACCACCGGAGAAGGTATACAATGCGACGCGTATATATATATATATATATATTTTATTATGTATAACCACACATAACTTTTTTCGTAGTAGTCCGATGTCAATAATTCTTTTTATTACTTCAAAATTGGTCCTATTTAAATTTTATCGAAATCGGCTGAGCCATTTTTGATAAATCAACAATAATTTGAAAAGTGCTACTTCGATCCGTGCGAAATATTCGCGAATTCTGTCCACGGGTGAAGTCGGTCATCCTAATTATTGCAAAAAATAATATTGTGATGTTACACATGTTGCTCGAAGAGGTCAATGACATTAGACTCATTTTCAACTGACTTCAAGAAAGAGAGGTTTTCAGTTCGATTTTCGTAAGCTTTTTAGGGTTAACTTAAACCATATACGTGAATATCTATGATATCTTACAGTTGTGAAAAAATCAATCTTCACAGTTTCGTAGAAAAAAATTAGAGCCGTGTATGTCGTAAAAACCCGCATATTTCGATACTCATAAGGGAATCGAAACTTATAGAGTACCTACTGATCTTGTTTTAGAGTGCATATACAGGGTTATTTCTAATCAATTAGCATCACTTTATAGGCTTATTCTGTACATCAAAACTAACAAGTTTTGTTTTGAGACTTTTGTCAAAACTAAAAAAAAAATCAGCAGTATTTCTATGGAACACCAATTTTTTTGAGTTTTGACAAAAGCCGTTGAACAAAAGTTGTTTGTTTTGATGTACAGAATAATCTCCTAAAACGATGCTAATTAATTAGAAATAACCCTGTATATACAATGTATTTGTCTACCGATATCGGAGCCTTAAGCGGTGACATTTATGGCAAATTTTAAATAACTTTTACTGTAGAATCAACTCTGAAAACGCAAAAACAGCTATTCCATACTTTTTGTCGAAAGTCTATATAAAACCGTATGGAACAGCAGTTTTTTTTTACGTTTTCAGAGTTGGTAGTAGAAGTTGTTCAAAATTTGCCATAGATGTTACCGCTTAAGACACATTTCATTGATTAAGCAATGCGCCATTTCTCGTTCATGGTAAGTTCTAATAATTTCACATTAAGCGACTGACTGGTTTAAAGCAGTTCTCACAGATGACGCTTCCAACAATGTAGTAGTTGGTATAAATGATAAACACTTTCACTAATTCGACGTCTTCGCAGACAGCGTTTCTAGCTTAATTGGACAAAATATCTGGGCCGGAATCCCAGAGAGATGCAAGTTCAGTTCCTGCGAACGCGTCAATTTTTGAAATGTTTATCACAAAAAGAAAGTTTCTATACACCTACAGTGTGAAGAACGATAAAAAAAACATTTCATCAAACAAACATTTTTAATTTAATGGCAAAAAATAGGACCCAAGTCCAAAAAAAAATGCGCCCAAATTTCAAAGTGAGTGTAAGTAGTTCGCTGTTCTGTGGTGTAATTGTATCATGTGGGGTATCGTATGAAAGAGTTTCATTAGCACAAGCTAAAACAGGGATTTTGATTATTTTTATGACGCTCTGTCCTTTTGCTGTGAGTGGGGAGTGTATCAATAATGATAATAAATAACGCTTGATGATGATGAATGAGAAAAACTGTCAAAGATTTTCAACTGTACGCATATCTGAAATTAAAATTAAGCTTTCATTACTAGTAACGTTGTCTCTCCACTGCGTCGGAGGACGTCCTACGCTCTTTTATAATAGGTCCTGTAAACAATTACCGCCTTCTTCATTTCACAGAAGTCAGAGCTCCGCTAATTCAATTAAGACTCTCCTAAATGGGTGCAAAAGTGTCTTTACTCTATGAATTTAATTATTTCAACTAACCCTCAGAAGGACGGTAATTACAAAGGTGTTAGCAAAAATAATTATAAGTTTATTTTCAGGGTCCAAAACGTGGGTGGGATAAATTTCAAAAATTTAATTATCTAGAATAGTGACGGCACCCTTGTCAAGATTACGAAAATTAGAACCTAAATTATCTAACTTTTATAATTTGTACCTACGTAAAACTCATATCTGAGGGCATTTATAATTTAATCACTAGTATGAAGGAGCACTAAATAAAAAATGAAATAAAATGATACTTTCTTTTTGTGATAAACATTTCAATAATTGACGCGTTCGCAGGATTTGAACCTGCATCCAACAATGTAGTAGTTGGTAAAAATGATAAACACTCACTAATTCGGCGCGTTCGCAGAGTGCGTTTTAGCTTAATTGGACAGAGCATCTGGGCGTCCCAGAGAATGCAGGTTCAAATCCTGCGAACGCGTCAATTTTTAAAATGTTTATCACAAAAAGAAAGCTTCTATACACCTAGTGTGCGAAGCACGATAAAAATAATATTTCATTAAATAAAATGATGTGCCAAACGCATTGCCATTCAGCGTGCCAATGCTGCTAGCATGCTGGGCACGCTGCCATCTGGCAGTGGGCTTAAGCATTTGGATTATCTTTAGACCTTCAAGGGTCTGTGAATGATCCATTTGCTTTTTATGTTGTAGTAGGTAATGTAGTTTTAGCTTATGTTACGTAGATATCAATAAAATGACTATTATCAAAAACAATGGTACAACCGACTTTACCGTTGCAATCTATTTACAGAATTCGAATAGTTTGCCTGAATCTACAAATGCGTGCCATTATTTAGAATATTGATGATTTTCAAAAATAACTTAGATAATTTTAATAATTAAATAAATAAATATTTTGGGACACCTTACACACGGCCTCTGACCCCAAACTAAGCAAAGCTTGTGATATGGCTGCCAGAAACTGATATACTACATATACTTATTTTTAAATAGGGTAATCAGACAGTCATTGGACACTGAATAGTTATTGGACAGTCCCTTTTGATTTGCTAACAATAAGATAACCACAAATAAAAAGAGACCTCTGTATCTATTACTAAAATCTATCAGTTTCTAACATTGTTATAGTTCATAGGTCTTGTAACAGATGGCAGTAGTAAAGTATTAAAAAAATATTTCTGGCGGCGGCTGTCACGGAAGCGGATAACTGTCTTGAAAAATTATTATTTTTATAAGGTTGAGTCTAGAGTTTTGTTACGATTTTGGCATAGTGGTGATTGGTATTGTTTTTAGAACTTTGGAGATTGGTAAGATATCATACAATTTACATGATAAATTGACTTTTAACTCATAAATGTTATATTCTGAGGTTATTTTCACCTGTCCAATAATTGTATGGTACAATTTGAAAAAATCTAAAATCTCTTGGACAGTGTCCAATAACTATATTTTTTCAGAGCTTTGAGTTTCTATGATATTTTTTGCATTCATTTTAAGCATTTAAATTCCTTATAACGTACTTTCAATTTCAAGTATCACAGACTATTCTGTCAGTTATTGGACACTGTCCAATAATTGTCACTTATTGTGTCCAATAATTGTTCGCTTGCAGGTTGGAGTCTCAATAATGCCTAAGAGAAAAAAGATAAATTATGACCCTAGTAATATGCTTTTAGCACTCAAGGAATTACAGGAAACGGAAAACCCAAAGATAAGAGAAATTGCCCGAAAATATGGCATTCCAAAGTCCACATTGCATTTTAAATTAAAAAATCCTGATCATAGGACTTCCTTCGGACCGCAACCAGTATTAACACATGATGAAGAGTCTATCTTAGAACTTTGGATTATAAGGTTAATGAAGAAGGGTTTTCCTTTAAAAATTGAAAATTTGCAACGTAGCGTATCCAAATTTCTTGAGGAAAATCCACGGCCAAATCCGTTTAAGGATAATTATCCTGGGGATGGGTGGGTAAAAGCATTTTTAAAAAGACACCCTAACATTGTCCAACGGACTAGTGAAGGAGTTACTCAGTCTAGCGCAAATGTCTCAGAACAAGATATTCGGAAATGGATTTCTGAGATACACCAGTATTTAGAAGAAATTGGTCTTTTGCAATTGTTGGATGACCCTACTCGAGTATTCAATGGGGATGAAAGTGGTTTTCAGTTGTGCCCAAAAACAGGGAAAGTACTAGCTGTCAAAGAAACTAAAAATGTAGACAGCATAGACACTAATAATTCCAAAGAGTCAATTACGGTCATGTTTACGTTCTCAGCTTCTGGAGAAGCTTGTCCACCCATGGTTGTCTACAACTACCAGCGATTTCCACAAAAAAAATTGATGGGATTCCAAAAGACTGGGGTGTAGGACGTAGTGATAATGGGTGGATGACTTCAGAACTGTTTTTTGAATATATAGGAAATGTTTTCTACCCATATTTACTCCAAAAAGGCGTAACACTGCCAGTCATATATTTTTTAGATGGACACAAAAGCCATCTCACCTATAGTGTAAGTAAATTATGTAAAGAATTGGGCATTGATCTTATAGCGTTGTACCCGAATGCAACACGCATTCTACAGCCGGCTGACGTAGCTGTTTTTCGGCCGGTTAAGGCAGCATGGAAAGATACAGCAAGGACCTGGCTTATGAATAATCCAGGTGAGTCAATAACAAAAGTGAATTTCGCTGGTATCCTTGATGAAGCTCTTGAAAAATCTATAAAGCCTGAAACTTTGATCAACGGATTCAAAGCCTGTGGATTGGTGCCTTTTAATCCTGATGCGATTAATTACGAGAAATGTTTGGGCAGCAATAAGCATAATCAGACTCAGAACCACCAATATCAAGAATGTGTTTTATCGTTTTCTCAATTCAGCCAAATAGTTGGATTAACGAAACTGGCGCAGTTGGAAACTTACAAAAACTTAGACAGTACTAATGAAGATTTCCAAATTTTACGTAGTATTTACGACGCATTTACAGCATCATCTTCAAATTCAGAAAGACGTCGTTCACCAATACCTGAAACTTCAATTATAGCACAGGATACTACTCATCAAGCGCATGAAACTGTTTCAGAGGTCCAAGAGCCAATACCACAAGACGATTTGATACAAATTTCAGATCTAGTTGATTTAAACGCATCTCCCATAGAATCCAATTCTATTGCTAACAACGACTTTCAAGATACTTCTTCAGAACTAACTATTTTGATTAAATAAAGAAAAATATATTTTTTGATTATATAAATAAATATTAGGGGACATCTTACACACGGCCTCTGTCTCCAAACTAACTAAAGCTTGTAATATGGCTGCCAGAGACTGATATACTACATATACCTATTTTTAAATACATTCTTGAAGAACAGAATTAATAACATTATTACACGTCGTAACAGGAACAAAACAAAATGTATTTTCTATGTGTCACAATGCTGCCTGTCGCGAGCCATCCCGCACCCAAATGTCCCCATCAAACTGGCTGCACACACTTATGTTCATCACATAAATATTTGCCCTGGGTGGGGATCGCACCCACGCCTCTCTGATCCAGAAGTTAGGGTCACTAACCACTGAGCTACCGAGGCAGTCAATCAATTAAAACATGTATGAGACAATCTCGGAAGTGTAAAATCTACCAAATAAAAAGAACAATCATCAAAATTGGTCTATCATTGATTAAACATACAGTCGAATTGAGAACCTTCTTTTTGAAATCGGTTTAAAATAGATAATTTTTGACCTTCCATTGGGCCTCTTAAGCTTGTTTTTAAATTAAAAAAAAAAACAATTCAGTGCGATGAGTAGATTGCAGAATGGCACAGCGTAAAATATTCACTTACAGAAGGTCAGATGACCTGTTCAAAGTCATAATAACGTGCTGGATCCAAGCTTCTCCTTTCCGGTTCAATCGAAATTATTACAGGGGAGGCCTATGTCTAGTAATGGTTGACTTAAACTCAAGAGTTAGTTGATGATGATGACAGCTATTATCTTACACTAAAATAAACATCAAAACTTCATTAGCTTAAGAAACTAAAGATAACTATTTTGCAGTAATTAGAATAAAACAATTTGCATTTTAACTTGGAAAAACAATCAAAACAAAAACTAGCATTAATATTCATAAAAATTAGAATATAAAAAACATTTTAATATAATAAGAAAACTGACGAATCTTTTCTAATATAAAACATTTGTTAAGAAAATAAAATCCTTGCCTCATTTTAGGTTAATTAAGTCAGGAATTTAATTGAATTTAAAAAAGATTTTAATCTATTTCACAACAACTTAGGCTAAGGACTCACTGAGCGGTTTTTAGCCACGCCCGCCGCAATTGCGGGACCGCGTGACACAGGAAATAAACCGCAGTGTAGAATGCAAATATATATCGACTTCAACCGCTTTCGCGAATATTTCGCACGGATCGATGTAGCATTTTACACGTTATTGTTGATTTATCAAAAACGGCTTAGCCAATTTCAATAAAATTTAAATGAGACCAATTCCAAAGTATACTGTTTCTAATAAAAAAAATATTTATCAAAATGGAGCTACTACGTAAAAAGTTATGCGTGGTTATACTTAAAAATGTTATACACGCATCGAATTGAGTAATCATAATCATTTTTATTGCTAATATGTCTTATTGAATTACAGATCATACATTAGAAATTAAATTACAAAAGCTTATAATTAATAACATCGTATTACTATATATTAAGTAACTCCTCCGTTTCGTCGGTCAAAAAATTAAATAAGATCTCACGGCGCGTTTAACGCCCTCGATGTTCGCGGTTGTTTGCGACTCCCGCCCCTTCATTTTAGTCATTTGGCACCGCCTATGTGAGGTTAGCCATCTAAGTTGTTCATTCAACGATTGCTTTCGCAATCCGCGCAAAGCAATTGATGGCTAACGTCACATAGGCGGTGCCAAATGACTAAAATGAAGTCATAAACGATTGCTATTACGATTGCTATTGCTTAGGCACTGCTACTGCTCGCGGGCGCCGCGGTCAACCGCAGCCTCGGCGGTTTGCAACCGCGCGCTCTGACGACGACGTCCGCGTAACCGCACAAATAACGATCGCGTGAGTATAGAAATAAAAGCGCGTTCCGCCACCGCGGCGGGCTCGGGAAAAAACCGCTCCGTGAGTTCTTAGCTTTAATTTTATCAACATGTCAAAACGAAACAAAGTTATGGTGTGGTCTGTCTGTCACACTTTCATACATCGATAAAATTATGTCGTGGTACGTATGCTAGTTGTGCATGCCTGACATAAGTTTACATAATTAATTTATTCTGCTGCACTAGAGTACATGGTGGTAAAAATATAGAGGGTACAAAGTATAAGCAGTGTGGTTTTTTTAGCTCTGGTGGGCAAGCCTATACGTCCTACAGTGGACTATTAAAAAGGCTAGTACAGTACAACACAGTTAGCCTTGAAATAAATTAAAAAAATATTTTTATCAATATGAGTAGCATGCTTCAATATTTTTTGCCAATTGCTTAACTCAATATCAATCAATCATTTTTTTGACGGTAATATTACCAAAACTTGTTGTTTTGTTTTGATGTTTTAAGAGTGTTATCAAGTTAAAAGTGAGTGAGTGTATGTCCTACATAGGTCAAACGAAGCGTACTCTTGCTGAAGGTTTTTTGAATAAATATTTATTATTATTATTTATCATACACATATTTATTTATAGTCTTAAATTTAAGTTTTTTTACAATATTTATATAATAAAAAATAAAATACTATAAAAAAACCTAAACCTAGAGTGCCGCCCGCAGCGGGGCGAGGCCCAAGCTACCGGTGGTTGGGTCTACAGAGAGAGGAACCTCCTGACCTTGTGAGCCAAGTCAAGGTACTTGCTGAGCTTGTCCTTCTCGGCCTTCACGAGGTTCTCGTCATGTGGGATGGTGACGTCGACGAGCACTGCCCGGCGCTGGGACCGGTCGACCACCACGATATCAGGCCTATTGGCGACAATAGTCCTGTCCGTGATGATAGAGCGGTCCCAGTTATTATTATTATTATTACGGATCAAAGAACATATCGCGGCAGTCAAAAACCGCCTGATACAGAAGTCTGCTATTGCTGAGCATTTGCTTGACGGAGGTATTGGTCATTGGATCGAGCTCCACGACGAAAAGTCCTCTCCACGGGTCGACACTATTTTTCAAGAATAGTTCGTGAAGCGGTGGAAACCAAAAAACCGGGAGGATGGATTTAAGTTATCGGCGTCGTGGAATCCTGTTGTCAACAAATGCAAATCGCGTAGTGTTGTTAGATACTGTCAGTGTTGTGTGTCGTAGTGACAATTTTTCAAGTTCAAATTGAATTGGTGGTACGAGATGTTTCACAATCCAGTCTACCCGTGACTACGGTCGATGCAACTCGGCCGAAACGTCGGGATGAAGAGGTATTTATTTGTCTCGTTATTTTAGTGCGCGATTAGTCTCGTAGTATATAATAATAATGTATTTTATATTTAAAAATACTTGTCAAAACCTTTAATATCTGTTAACAATATTGCATGTTCAAAAGACTATTTCTATGTGTTATTCCATCCTGTAAGTACTATGTAAACCAATGCTAAGTAATAAATAAATATGCATATAATGTCAAAAATTTTTTGGCGTCTGAAAGCCTCTGATATGGCTAAACGGTTAAAGCTATCGGGACCCAAAATTTAATGCGTCATCCTAGCCTCGGAGTTCGATCGTAATTGCCACCAGCGGTCACCCATCCGAAGACCGAACATTGCTTAAACTTAACGTCTGACGTACAACTTGTGTACGAACAGCGCAAGATAAAAGCCGAGTAGTTTTGGAAAACTGACGTTATAATCTAAGTTAACCGTAAGTTATGTAAGTGAGGTTTAAGTTATTATTCACTCGGTTTGGGAATCAGAGTTAGTAACTTGAGTTTGCTAGTTGAATGTTTTGAAGGGAAGTTTACGAGGTATAGTTTGTAGAAGTAGTTTTGCATTATTAAATTTTCACGCAAAGCTGAAATGAAGTCATTATGTACATGATTATGGATATATTTCACAATGGGTTCAACATTAAGAACTGACGATCTATATATCTCCAATAAAAACGGCTGCTTGTATTCAGTGTAATGATGCGGTCTTGATAAAGTCATCTAGCCATTGTAGGGGATGTCATACGCTGCGCTTGCTGGTGGTCTTCAATCGAGAACATTTTGACCCCGTCGGTCGTCAGCCCTCCCCACTGCCGTTTTAAGTTGCCAATCCGCTGAGCTATATCGGTAACTTTGGTTCATTTACGGATCTTTTAATCTCTGATTCGATCTCGCAGAGAGACTCCGAGAATAGCTCTCTCCATAACTAGTTGTGTTACTTGGAGCTTACCACTAAGGCCCATAGCGAGACCCGCGTTTCTGTGTTAAAAGCTATCACCGGCAACACACACTGTTCGGAAATTTTCGACTTGAAGCACTGAGGTATGAAGGACGAGATGACGTTACGCAGTTTTCCGAACGCTGCTTAGCCGCTATTACTCCTTACAAAAACTAATATTTCCTGCTAGTCAACCATGCGACCACGAATAGCCACGATATAATTATTTATTTTATTTATAACGCTGTCTCGTTCTGACACTACGAACGAAATAAACCGTGGCGCACATACTAGCTCGGCTGGTATCTCGAAGGAACTTGCCTTATCGAATGTCTCATTGTTCACCTCAGCTACTTTGAGGTCCTTCTATTCATTAGCCATAGGGCCATTACTCCTCGACATATGCCTGCTTTTTAGACCTCCAATAAGACTGGTCGGAAACGGCTTGCATCGAGATTCTGAAATTACCCCTACACCCACTAGTGGGTGAGCCAGTGGGTGAACGGGTAGAGAGCCATTCCAGCTCGGATCCTGCTGTCTTGTCAAGATCATCTGTCCACCGCGTGGATGGACATTCTAAGTTGCGCTTTCTGGTATGTGGTCTCCACTCAAAGGCTTTTCGACCGACACATGTCGGTAACATTGGTTCTTCTGTGGATCTCCTCATTTCTGATTCGATCTTGCAGAGAGACTCTCTGTTCATTTTGCGTTGAGCTACTTGGAGCTTACTTACTGAAGTTGTTTTTTATTGACTAAATCTAATATTCCCTATTTCCCTGATACCTCGAAGAAACATGCCTTATCTGGTCGAGTGCCTCATTAATTTTTTGGCTACTATGAGCTCCATCTATACACTGCTGGACAAAGGTTTACCCAATAGATCAATAATAAGACTGGTTGGAAGCAAAGCAGCAGGGAATATAAGATACCATCCCTACATAGTAGACCTGCTCGTACAAAGCGATTCGCTTCTTCCTTTACTATGCGGACCGCCAGGGATTGGAATGCCCTGCCTCCGTCATTGTTTCCTGACAATTACAATTTGGATATCTTCAAGTCAAGAGTGAATAGGTATCGTCTAGGTCTACATACTTCATCTTCGGCTACAGCTTTCCATCAAGCGAGTTAGTGGCCAATTGTAGACCTATTCTACATTTAAAAAAAGCTGGATGCAATCCGCATCCATAGCGATCCTGCGGCCTCGATTAGGTCATCGTTTCACCTCGTGGATGGACTTCATACGCTACTCTAGCTGGTAGGTACGTGGTGTCAATTCAAGAACTTTTTGGCCCTATCGGTCACTAATTCTACGTACTTATGTCCCATTGGAACTTGTCATTTTGGTTCTTCTACGAATCATCTTATTCCTGACACGATCTCGCAGAGAGACTCCGACTATATCCCTCTCCATTGCTTACTTCTTACAAAATCTAATATTCCCTGGTATCTCGAAGGAACATGCCTTATCTGGCCGAGTGCCTCATTAATTCTCTCGGCTACTCTGAGGTCGCTTTGAATAAATATTTTCATAAGGAAAATTAAGCGGATTTAATAATGCTCCGAATTGTTCCCCTCTTGTACTGCTGTTGGCTCAGGTAGGTTTTATTAAGTCTTTAGTAAAGAATTTTGGATTTCGTTTTATGTTTGAGACAAATATTGACTCGTTTTTTTGTGTTCGTCTGGTTTTCCTGTGACATTAGCCAGAGGTTTTATAGTAATAATCGTTTATTTCAGACATCATAAAAAAGAACATATTTTATAGTTCTTTTTCGCAAGAAAATCGCAACATCCACTTCCGCCTTGTACATAATTAGAATAGTTTGCACGAATCGATGTGATGTGTACATTAATGATGATTTATCAAACCCGGCTCGGCCGATTTCGATAAAATTTAAATGGAACTACCTCGGATGTATACCGTTTCGAATTAAAAAAAGTTTTTTTAAAATCGGTTCACAAGTGG
This sequence comes from Hypomecis punctinalis, assembly GCA_949316475.1. NCBI lineage: Eukaryota > Metazoa > Arthropoda > Insecta > Lepidoptera > Geometridae > Hypomecis > Hypomecis punctinalis. The sequence goes on from OX438809.1 coordinate 4,640,345, forward strand.
CGAAAATATCGATGAACATACACAAAAAAAGACGAACATAGTACCTTCTCTTATTTGGAAGTCGGTAAAAAACAAAACCTATCTTAATAATATGACACTACCAACACACAAATATATTATTATCAAATATCTGGCCAAGTCACATATTTTGTCTTTAGTTTGTGAAGTTAGGTTAGGCCGAGTGGCTAGCCTTGGTGTCAGAGTTTTTAAACCGCCAGGCATTTGATATGGTTGAACCTCAGGGTTGAACAGTTGAAATGACCTACAATACCTGTCAAACAGGCCACGGAAACGTAGAAAATTTCCGTCTTGTTGTTACACCTCGTAATATGCATAATAAGATATCTCACACTTAATCGATATAAGTTGTACCTATACTAAGTTATATTAGTGGCAAGTTCTTGGTGCAAGTTGTGAGGTTGCGGCATAGTTACCAAGTCAGAAGTCTGTGTGGGTTCGATTGAACTTAGATTGGTGAACGCTTCACGTCAATTCAACTGTTATTTCTTCAGTTTATTGCGATGCGTTACTTCATAGTGTATTCCTAGACGCAATAAATATTTTGTGATATAATATTTTACTCTCACATTTAAATAACACAATAAGCCCGATTACAGAGGCGCCACCGTAATTATAATAGCTAAACAGCATAATTCTGTTTCTTTTTCACTTTAGGCATTCGATAGAGAGAACGCGTTTTAAGTTAAATCACTCTTCGGCATCGAAAACTTCGCGAGTGGACATAAAATACCGACAAGCACAGCGTAAGACTTCTACAAGGTGTACAGATCACCTCATAAAGACCTGAGGCAATCATCAGGATGACGATCCTCGCTGGATGCAAGCCGCTTCTGAGTGGTTTTAGTGGAGGTTCATAGGCCCATGTCTATCCATGAACATTATGAAACGACGACGAAGACAGTAGATTTGAGTGACTCCTCATTTTTTGATTTAAAAAACCGAGGTCTAAAAATCTATCGAGCGACTTTTCAATAAAATTTAATTCCGTATTTTGGTTACCCAACACGGGGAATCCGTTAATTTAATTCGCGTTTAAATTAATCTCTTAATTTCAGATAATTGTAGGTTTAAAACTGGCCTGTCAATATCTCGTTTTCGTAAATAATACGGGTCTGCATTCATTTTGAAATACATTGCTTTTAAGCTCTTTTGCAAAAAGAGGAGTGTTAAATGTTTACTGTATACAACTGTTACTGAACTGTTTAGTTTGTCCGCGAGTCGACAAAATGAACGACAAAGCTAAAATTCGCAGTTTTAGGTTTGGTTCTATTGTGAAAGTTATGGATTTATTTAACTTATAAAGACAAGTCCAGCGGATGAGCAATTAGAAATACCAGTGGGCAATTTACATAGCAATCAAAACTGACATCAATGAAGTCGAAATTTCGCAAAACTCTAGAATGGCGACCACGCACCGGCAGGCGCAGCATAAGACTTCTACGAGGTGGACTTAAGACCTGACAAAAAACGCAGGATTGCGCTGGATGCAATTCGCTTATGATCGGTCTTGTTGTATTTCTATAGGCCTATGTCTAACGGTGGAGGTCCTACTGTTAATACTTATGATGATGATTTCACCATAGAATGCAGTCTTTGTTTGGTTCATGATTCAATAGGCCTATGTTGAGCAGTGTATAAAGCCATTACATAACAGTACAGCATCTAAATGAATAGGAAACATGACTAGGTAAAAGAAGTATTAGGTATTATAATTAGTCCGTCAATAAATAAAATATTAGACACAAACTTATTATTTTGCCAATCAAACAAGAAATAGCAAAAATAAAGAGAGTCGAAGTTCAGGAGTGGAGGATCGTGACGTCACTTTATAGTAAAAAGTCTACCACAGCGTGACGCCGCGCGAAACTTTAAGCGGGTCAAATCTGCGTTGTTTTTTGATTAATTGACAAAAGAAAAAATACGTGTCTAATATACTCATACTCATATATTTGGTAAAAAACAATTTACAATTAAAAAAAATAACAAAGATCATTAACGATTAAAAACAATCAATAAAACTGATTTCATCCATCATATTAAATAAATAAATTAATGAATAATTTTATCATCGAAGAGTTCACTTAAATCGTAAAAGGAGTGCTGAAGAAGCCAGCGCTGGAGGCGGAATTTGAAGCTGTTTAGCGTTGGTGCTGAAATTATGGAGCCTGGCAATTTTTTGTACACAAGTGGACCCATGACGTGTGTGAGTTTTTCAGACTTCACCAAGGATATTTTTTTATTTAGGTCGTGGTTATTAGTCTCATTATTCATATGAGAGTGTTCGTGAGTTCATGTATACATGGCTACTTGCAATAAGACTATCGAAGGCAGTGTGAGTATTCTTAAGCTTTTAAAGTCTTACGGAAGTGTCCCGTGGTACTTGCACGATTGTTCTTATATACTTACTTATGCCTTTTGATAATCTAATTGGGGGACTAATTCAATTTTTTTAGTCGTTTAGCCTATTATATAACCTTCGAATATATTATCAAGTTATAGCTTCGTAACTAAACCGCACGATGTCAATCTTCATTGAAACTTTGTGGTTAGCCATGTCAGGTGTCCGTACCCACTTTGCTCACATATACCCTTATACAGCCAACAACGCTGCGGTTTGGCCATCTTGAACTACAGTTATTTTAAGGCTTCGAAGGTACGGCTCTAAGGTCGAAAACCCTTGGAATGTGGGTCAGGTAATATTATGCAGAGGGGTGTAAAATTACAGGCTTGTCTCAAGCGATTTTGAGTCTTATCGAGTTGGTTTTCGACTAAGGAAGTTTGTACTGTAAGGATACTCCAGCAAACCGGTGAAGAAATATGCGAAATAGGGCAGACCGTTACAGTCCACAAGTCTTAGTGTACTGCATAAAGATAGATAGATAGATAATTCTTTATTAGTTTAACCACAATTACAATACAAAAACACATTAAAAAACATTACAAATATGCTATACTAAATTTCTTCCAGGCAACCAAGAACGGACAGGAAATAGCAGATTAACAAAACAGCGGCCTTAACAAAAAATAATTAAAAAAATAAACAATAAACATTTCCTGTGTACTTACTATTAAATCATAACTATAAAAGACTTCAGTGCGCGCGCGCCAGTCGACGGGGGTGCGCGTATTCCCTAAGGATGGAGTACTAAATACTCCGAAACTGGTCGGATTCCTTGCGGATCGACTGTATAACGTAAATTTTAGCCGTATTCTGTTATAGTTATGATGAATACTCACGTTAGTTTTAATGAAGTGGTTACTGTTATATCGGTTCAACTTGGCACATTTCCCCTCCGCTCCGCATTTGTGGACTCTGGAACCAATATGCGTGGAAGTTAGACTTTGGCTTTAGTTTGCTTTGGTCTTAAGTTCGGATGTAGACTTCGAGTTTGAATTGAATCTGACCCTTGAAATAGTACTTTTTGGTCCAAAAACTTAAGGATAAAGTTTTTCAAGTAGAGTCAGCGGTTAACGAAACTCGCTGAGTTTGTGGATATCCTGAGGCGTAAAAGATTCTAGTTAGTTCGTATAAGGCGACTGGCTAGCCTTGGTGTCAGTTTTTAAACCTCCTGAAGGCCATTAACATGATAGGACCTTAAATAGGATTGTTTAATATAAAATTTAATTAATCCGTCAATTAGATTTTCAAAAAATGTCATTTTAGCAATAATTAATGAAGATTTAACTCGTTAAAGTTCCACGTGACGTCACTAGTCTACTACAAATGTACCGCACTAATGACGTGACGTGACGTTACTAAATGACGTGTAATGACGTTTTAAGCCCCCATTCTCTAACTTTAACAAGAAAATCATTGTCATTTAGTGTTTGACAAAATACGCTTTCAATATTTTTTGATAATCTAAATAACGGATAAATTATTATAATGATTGTAATGCTCATTAAACATGCCTATTCAACGTGTCATCTAAACTAACGGTAACTGTTTTAAAAAAAGAAAAGAAAACTTTTCGTTTAGCAATTTTTTGCGATGTCGGGGTTGGTTCAATAACAAATGTTGTGCATAATAATGCGTTTAAAGTACCTACCACTTAAAATAAACTCCTTTATCGTAGCTGGTCTTTTAAATTATAGTAAACACAAGCAGTTTCCATAAAATACTGGGAAAATATTGCAAGAGATAGTATAACAATATGCGACACTTCAATAGTGTATTCAATATTGAATGCAACCTTTATAAATACAGAGTGTACGGTCAATTTAGGACGTGTATGAAAAATAGGTTGTTTTTTTATTGCGAACTTGGTGACCCGGTGAATTTCATATCACCTTCATCTCACTAATCCAGTAGATTCTAATTTCGATGGCGTGTAGCGCCATCAATGGTAGGAGCATTTTGTGTGGGAAAATTAAATCGACGTTTTCATTACTCTCCATTTATTTTTTCCTTTTATAAGAACATCCTTCTGCAAAAATAACAAATATAACAAAAGTGAAATCGGTCCTGCCGTACACGCTTGATGTCGTGATAGTATATTCAGTTTTGTATAATATAATAGATAAGTCCGCCTTTGGAAAAACCGATAACTTGCCAAATGGTAAGCAACGTTGTGGTTGAAGAAGAGTTTGGGTCGTCTTGTGTCTCGAAGTCCCGGGAATTTTGATAATTTTAGTTATCTTGAATCCCGGGACTTTGGGGTCGAGACACGAGACGAGACAAAATTGTCGAATTTGTTAAGTTATCATTTTTATATTCAAATAACTAAAAGATCACGCCATCTGTTAGTATAATGAATGATTTAAATTAACTACAGTTCTAACTAAGACAGTATTTGTAAATTCTCTCTTATTTCTTGCGCTAGCTGGTTTTGAGTCTATTATTAATAATAAAAGAAGGCTACAAAGACTGTGTCCTTAATGAATTCAGTTTTCTTAGAAAATTCGACAATTTCGTCGTACGCTTTATTAAACCGAAAGGAGATGATTTAATCTACCATTATAGATAGCTTTTACTATTGGAGGAAACCGGAATTCGAGAAAAAAAAATAATTCATACATTTTGTCGATTACTAGTTATTTTGTATGGAATAGCTGAATTTTGAAGAAAAGCAAAGTTTCAAAGTCGAAGAAGTTGTAGGCTGTCTTGTGTCCCGGGACTTTGACGATTGTCGGGAATCCCCAAAGCTTGGAGCAGACTTAGAAGATACCTATTTTGATCAAATAATAATGGTAAATATACTTTACTCGAAAAATAAATAAAGTTGAGAATTATCTAGACAACTTTTTAAAAGTGCGAAATGTGGTCTTGGCTATATTTCACATGGAAATGTTTTTGTTGGATTAGATTTAACGATATACTTTTGTCATTTGTATCGCAACGCACCATATTTTCAAAAAAACTTTCTAATACAAGTTTTACTTCTAATCTAACTAACTTTCTTACAAGTCGAGGAAAATATGGCAGAGTCCCGTCACTAAAAAGAATTGAATATTATTTACGTGGGTATTTATTCGTTGTTCAAGTGAAATAAAAAGAAAAAAGAGGATCTCCAACCGTTACAGAAACGACCTTGATAGCCAACCAACCAATGTTCCATTCCATTGATTAAATATTTCACAGTTTCACCGTACCCTTCTATCAAGGCTTGAAATTTATTCGTTATTTATCCAAACACCCTGTATAAGTTTATGTAAGGCTTGCTACACATATGTTCGGGGCGGCCTCGTTGGGCACTGCTGGGCCAGGATCGGTAAATTCGAATATTTGTAGACGAATGTTCGGAAGAAGAAGCCGATCCAAAGTCGATCGGCTTTCACTAGCCCGGCACTAGCATAGTCGGGTCGTTGTTGGGGCAAAACCCAATGTATGAAGTTGAATGCCGCGAGGCGCGGAGAGACGCGCGACGGCCGATTGAAAACCGAATTGTGCTGATTGTACCCAAAGGAACCACCCGATCAGTGCCGATCGGCACAAGCCTAATAATGACAAATGTGCCAAACGTATGTAGTAGCTGCTTTGGGTCGGCTTTGTCGTTCAACAAATTGTGTTGAACCGACTGTGCCAACCCGTATATATGTGTGCCAAGCCTAAGGTGTATCAATTTACATAGAAGGTGCGCTAGCCGCCGGAGGTATCCCATTACTTGGGACTTGGAGGGGCTTGGGACGAGGAAGGTAGACAGCTGCTAAAGCACAATACATCTATGCTTATGTATGTGCATCTACTTAAGGCGACGGATACCCCACGAACAATCTCAATAATTTTGGCACAGAATAAACAATAGTTATACACTTATCTAGACCAAGCGCATCATTTGTTCGCATGCAACAACGCATCGTGTAACGCTATTCACTAGTGTTATAGTGTATCTGCTAGCGCCTGTCATAATATGAGAGCAACGCTATTTCTGAACGAATAGTTTTCACCAGGCTTTAGCAGTATTTATTTTTAATTAAACTATAACATTTAGAAACAAACGTTTATCCAAGCAATAGGTGATTTTAACTCCGGCAACTTATTTTTAGTTTAATTCACAATTAACCTCTCTGACCCATGAAAAATAGAATAAACAATAATTACAAAAGTGTTGTACCTACTAATACTTTTTTTTTAAATACTTATATTAATAATAAGTATTTTAAAAGACCACGCACTAATAAATAGTAGTCATAGTCATATTTATTGGTAAAACTTTTTACATGTCAAATAAAAGTGTACAATAATTCCATAACTTACAATATTTGTAAATAATACATCCATCAGCCAAAAGACGTCCACTGCTGGACATAGGCCTCCCCTATGGATCTCCAATAAGACCGGTTGATAGCGGCTTGCATCCAGCGCGATCCTGGAGCCTTAATGAGGTCATCTGTCCACCTTGTGGGTGGACGTCCTACGCTGCGCTTGCCGGTACGTGGTCTCCACTCGAGAACTTTTCGACTCCACCGGTCATCAGTCCTCCGCGCTATGTGCCCTGCCCATTGCCATTTCAACTTGCTAATCCGTTGGTTAAATAATACATTTATGTAATAAATAAATAATTAGGTCCTCATAATAAAATTTCTAATCACAAACTTTGTCAATTATAAAAAACTAACAATTCATTCCACTTCAACAACCATAATTTGGAAGAGACAATAAATATTATACAATTTAAAAACACTCATCTTATTACCTTATAAAATTCTTCGAACTCATAAGAAGCTTGCTCTATTAGCCACTTTTTTAGTTTAAACTTGAACGACTGCAGAGACACAGCCGCAGTGCCATCTTCCGGCAGATTATTATAAACAGTCGGGCCCATAACATGCGTCAACTTGGAGGACTTCTCCAACGATCGCGGAACGGTCAATAACTTGTGCCTGCCGCGGGTTGAATACGGGTGCTTAGAACATCGCTCAGGCATCGTATCCAGGTTTGTTCTGGCGTACATTGCCACCTGATAGATCAGAATGGCAGGCAGCGTCAGGAGTCCCAACTTCTTGAAGTAGGGGCGAGCCGGGGTGTCCCAGGATACTCGTGCCACGGCCCGTACCGCACGCTTTTGCATGCGAAACGCCCGTTCCCATTCCGCGGCTCTAGCCCATATCTTTGTGCCATACTGAAGTTGAGAGTGCACTGTAGCAAAGTACCTAGCACGCTCGTGCTACCTCACCCGACACCACTCTAGCAACTCGTTTTAGTGCAAAGCACGCGCTACCGAGCTTTCCGCACACTTTTTCTATGTGGTGGTCCCATTACAGTCCCCGGTTCACCTCGAATCCCAGGAATGTAGTCGATTTCTGTTCCTCAATTCTCACTCCAGGCAGAAGCACCGTCAGCGGTCTTACTGGCCTACCTTGATCATGGTCATTATAATGTACAATAATATTTACTGATTTTGAACCTGTCATATCATGCAATAAGGTCAAAATATGAGTGGGAAAACCTTTGAGCAAATATCTATAGAGATACAATCGTGCATAAAAAGTGTCCGAGCCAAAACTTTGCCCAAGCTATGTAGCGGGCAGGCTTTTTAGATAGTCGTAAGGCCATTTTAAGCCGACTACAACGCCGCGCGAACAAGCACTAATGAAGTGACAATCGGGTCATTGTAAATTATTTAACGTAAATATTTAAGTCGGTATACGGCGCTCGGTCATTTTTTACTACTTCCACTTAGGGACTTGGACTCTGTAGATATCTGCTCAAAGGTGAAAACACATATTTTTGCAGATATCGTCACCTTAAGACTGCGTCAAAACTGAAGTCCCACGGGGAACTGAGTCTGGAAATTTGGAAATAATATTCATTCAGGTTTGGTGACCAAAGCGAAGCGAAGGTCTACAAGTATCTACTTCAACTCGACGATTTTGCTTTCCTCTGACCGAATGTTGATTTTCCTCTAAAGCACGTATTGTCTATGCGTTCTAGGCTTTGGCTTCGCTTTTCCTTCCTTTTACTCTCGTAGAGCGAGTTACTGGTGCGAGCAGGAGAAAAAGCTAAGCTATACGTTACAGTGTGTACAATACATCCACAGGTCGCATTTTTCAACGAATTTCAACGAAATTTGGAAACGTACCGACAAAGCTCCAAAATATAGACTGCCTCGATGGCTCAGTGGTTATTGGCCCTAACATCTGGGTCAAAGAAGCGTGGGTTCGATCCCCACCCAGGGCAAATATTTATGTGATGAATATAAGTGTTTTCTCTGCGTCTGGGTGCTATTTAGTTACTATCTACATATTATGTACATAAAAATAAATATATGTAGGATATCAGTCTCTGGCAGCCATATCACAAGCTTTGCTTAGTTTGGGGTCAGAGACCGTGTGTAAGATGTTCCAAAATATTTTTTTAATTTATTTTATTAAAATACAACTCCTTATCTATCAAATTCTAGCTCCTCTCAAAATCACGTTAGTCGCGTTAATAAAATTATAACTAAAGTCCAACACTAAACCCATTCCGATAAGTATTACACGCTAAAACCAAAGCATACTAGTAGTTAAGGCAATCGTGAGGCGCCACTTGTCTATACAATAACAATAAGCTGTTATCTATCTCTAAATATTGTCCGATTTGAGTTATTTTTTTCATGTAATCAGCACTTGAATTGACAACATTTCAAATTTTAAACGTTATTATTTTTATTTTTTTTCTGAAAGATTATTGTAAAATAAGATATACGTATTTTTTATTTTTTCAATTAGACCTATATTTTCCGTAAAAATATTTTTTGTAAAAGAGCTTATTCTAAAAGGACGTAACTGCATGATTTAGGATGTATATAAAATGTTAGTGAAGTCACATTAAAAAAAAACATCTATAACTGCCAAAGTCAAGCTCTAGCGTAGCTGTCACTGTGATAGCACTGGCAATGATAACAAATAAATTATCCAGCGTGACAACTTTTGGCAGATTTCTACTTTTTAGTACATTTTATGAGCCTAAACCTATGTAGAGTTGTAATAAATAGAAAACATAAATCGAATTAAAGAGAAAATAGTATTGCATTTTTCAATTGACTTAAATCAGATAAATGATAATTTTATGTAACAAGTAATTTTATGTGCAGCAAAAATTCTAAAAAAATAATGATTGAAAAAAAAGGCTGTTTCAAACAAAACTATAATGTAGTAATTTTAACAAGTAATTTATAACAGTATTCTGAAACACGTTCAAAATTCTAATGGATTTCTGGTGTTTCTAGGGCTCGATTTAGTAGGCTCTCAAATATTTCGTGGGCAACACTGATTTTAGCGATACTTTTAGTAGAATCTCTGAAAAAAATGATGACGCTGAAAATGACAAAACGAAACGTAATGTCAGTGTCAACTGTCATTTTATATTGCTATTGTTTTTTTTTTATCATAGGCTACTGAACCTCTACTATAAATCCGATAACCGCTTGGATGAGAGTTTTTATTTAATATCTTTGTAATTACTGCACTAAAAATTAAAAAAAAAATAAGCAAAATGATCAGCATCGCAATACCCCGAAATGGTTTTGGAATTTCATAGCCATGTGAAATATGAAAACTTGTCAATTGCTAGGATTATACGTTTTAGTTATTAAAGTTTTTTTATGACATTAAAGTGATACGCCTCTTAGCATAATTTGTGGCCATTTTAAATTTAAACGATTAACTAGACAATTTAATATTTAAATAATATTTTAAAAATATTATAATTTTGAGATTCACACAAACAATATTTATATTGTTACATAGTTTATAATTACCATTTGGGCAATAATTTTGACACCAAAATGGCCTCAACCGGGGCCTTATTGTGCAAGCGCTCTGAGGTTCGGCTTCGGTTTTCTTCCCGCTCGCTCTCGTGGCGTAAGTGAGTGGCGTGAGCAGGAGAAAAAGCGCCTACACAATAAGGCCCCGGGTCACAACCGGGCCCCTGCTATACGAGCGTGCTACGTTTCTTAATTAAGCGATTGACATCAAAAACATGACACTTGAGTTTTCTCCCGGAACGTAAATTTTATTAAAAATGTACGGTTAATTCTCTCAATGTTGAAATGATTTCAATTTTATAGTACATCTCACTAGATTTATCTCAAAGAGTTATTTTTGTGACAAACATTTCAAAAATTCGTCGCGGATTTGTCGTTGAGATGAACCTAGTGTGGGATGCACTATAAAATCAAAATCATTTCATTGATTTAGCAGTGCGCCATCTCTCGTCAATATACAGAAGTTCTTATATCTTCAATTGAGTGATATCCTGTCTAATACGGGCATCACAGGTGGCGCCGCTAACGCTATAAGTTGGTTAAAATGATAAACACTTCTCAAAATTCGACGCGTAGGCAGTATTGCGGACTAGCTCAGTTGGGAAGAGCGTCGGGCTAGTGTTCCGAAGACGCAAGGTTCGAGTCCTGCACCCGCGATGAATTTTTGAAATGTTTATCTCAAAAAGAACTCTGTCAATGTTCTACAAGAAACGCGAAAACAGTGGTCGATTCACGATCCTCTTTAGCTAACCCAATTTGGAGGCAACTTTTCAAACTGTCATCATAAAGCGTGCAGTAAAACAATATTGTCGCCCGGCGGCACAAAACGACTAAAATATGACTACACGACTAAAACTAGGCCACTGAAACTGTAGCGCTCCAAAAACTATGAAGCAAGGGAAATTAAATTAAAAATGAACGACGCGCACGCTCTTTGTCATGCTGTCGACACTCGCGTATTAAATGATTTTTTTAAAAGCAAATATGTTTTTTTAAGTAAGTATGTAGATTGTAGAATCAAATGATTATGTCACCTTTAAATTTTTATTTATTTGCATTTACATTTTTAATTTGTTTCTACCAATTAAAAAAAAAAAAAAAAATTTGAAAAGTTCTCGAGTGGAGACCACGTACCGGGAAGCACAGCGTAGGACGTCCACCCACAAGGTGGACGGATGACCTCATTAAGACCGCAGGATTGCGCTGGATGCAAGCCGCTTCCAACCGATATTGGAGATCCATAGGGGAGGCCTATGTCCAGCAGTGGACGTCCTTTGGCTGATGGATGGATGGATGACAATTCTAATTTCTTAATAAATAATTAGGTGCTGCAAAACTATAGTCATAGTCATATTTATTTGGTAAAACTTTTTACATGTCAAATAAAAGTGTACAATAATTCCATAACTTACAATATTTGTAAATAATACATTTATGTAATAAATAAATAATTAGGTCCTCATAATAAAATTTCTAATCACAAATTTTGTCAATTATAAAAATATATAGTAAATATATAGTAAGTAGTAGTAGTAATATAGTAAATATATAATAAGTTTGTCGCGGCAAAAGTTTGTATTATAGAACAGTAAATAAGTTCGCATAGGGCGGGCGACTAGTCCTACTCTGGTGTCAGAGTTTTTAGGCCGCCTGAAGGTCTCTGACATGGCTAAACGGCTAACTAACGTGTCATCCGAGCCAAGGTAGCGCTCAGATGGAAAATGCCACCCGCGGTCACCCATCCAAATACTGACCGTGCGGAACGTTGCTTAACTTCGGTGATCGCTGACAAACACGTCAAACTACGCTACGAGCGCTACAGAAAAGTTTATTGACAAATTATAAAGATACCGATACAAGCTGAATCATATAAGTCGGCGGATGTGAAGTTAGCTACAAGCTGCGCGAAATCTAACCAACGCGCAGCTTTATAAGCTTCAGTTAGGATTGGATATTGACTGACCATCTTAAACCAGTATTAATAATACTAATAGTCCGTTACGCATGTTCAAATCCTGTGATCACTACAAATTACTTATTGCAAAAAGCTCTTTGAGCAGCTTATTCTCTGCTTTGCACATATAACAGCGCTCGCTCTGCGTTATGCAATAACTTGTCAAAGTATGATTTTAAGAAAAAGTTAAAGTATTGGAACCTAAGTCTATCCTACAACCAGACTGAGAGTTTAATAAGTTGCCTGTATGGAGAATGACTGCAATAGTCCAGAGCTAAAACACTTAATCTCATTAATTATTTTTCACAACACAAGAGATTTCCCGAAATTCCTATTTTCCACTATTTCCTTTCGTTAATAACAAACTTATTATTATTTTAGTAAATAACAAAGTTTTGGTTTTTGCAAATTCGAATTCGATCTGTAATCTATAATCTGTAACAATTCCTGATATCCTGGTAACGTCGCATATGAGCCCCAAGATACGAGTACAAGCCTGCGCTTAGTTTGAGGCTCGCCGTCTAGCTTTTTATTGGAATTATTGCTCATCTGTACTTGATTATTTGTAATCTTAGAAACCTTAGCTTGTATGTATTAGTTTTAAACTTTTTTGATGTAGGATTACTTTTGTTGTGTATTTCTTTTGGTAAACTTATATTATATACCGGATTATCTGCTTACCTTGTACAAACTAAGAGGATAATAGATGATGCATGATGACTGGGAAAAAAATCATTATATTAATTAGTCTGTGAGTTAGAGGATCAAAAATGATTGAAAACGTATTTTTTTTTGTCAATCAAACAACAAATGATAATGACAAACCATGTCAAAGAGTTTTGGCGGGAACGCGGAAAAATCATGTCGCCTCATTGTATTATTTTGTTAAACTTGTGTTTTTATCAGTGATAATTAGTGAAAAATTGTGGTATTTCGTTGATTATGAGCTGATTTATGTGCATGAGTGTAGGCAAGAGATATAATGTGACGTATCATGTTGTTCCGTGTTGTTACCAAAACTCCATAGACGCCTCTAGTAAAGTCTCCACTGCTTTACTGAGGTATGACTTGGACTATGTTTGGACTTGACCGCGACTTTATTGGACTATGACGAGACTTCGACAGTGACTATTTTGATAAAATATTATCAAAAATGACTAAAACTTAATACTTGACACTGGCAAATGCACAATAATGCGACGCCAAAACTAAGAAGAAGAAGAAGAACCATGTCAAAGTTTGGAAGTGGGGGTCGTGACGTCACCTGTCTTACGGAAGTCTATACATTTGTATAGCACTTGTGACGTCACGCGTGTGGTGAATCAAACTAACAAGTCCATTTTCATGTGTATTTGGTCACCATAAAATATTATACATTAGTTTCTTAAATAATTATCACAGTTCGTGTTGACTAAGAATATGTGCTTTCGCCTCGATGCGCAAATCGAGAATCATCTCACCTAAAAATTAATATTGTTACATCAGTCTCTTCAGTTTCTTTTCTCGTTTCCTGATTGGCTGTTTTAAAACTACGCCGGAAGCAGTTCTTATTGGTTGAAATGCAGCTGGTTGTTAAATCGGCCAATCATAAACCAGAGAAAAGTTACCCTTACAAGTACTAGAAAATATCACTCGACCTATATTATAAAACCAGTTCAAAATTTGATCAGTTGCATCAATCATAAAAAATCATGATACGCGGAACTTTATCGGGCTATAATTATATATTCACCAATTTTTGTTTAATTGCTAAAAAATGTTGGATAGTCTATCTGACAGACTAATTATATTATTTAGCCATCATACCTATTTAAAGGAGATGTCTTCCGGAACGTAAATTTTATCAAAAATGTACCACCATTTTTCTCGTTGTTCGCCAGAAAACTCAAAAACACTGATCGATTCAGAATCCTTTTAGACGATTCAAAATTGTTACTCTTGACACCGCCAGCATTATTACTCTTTTTTTGCTTTTAATAAGAAAAATGTCGCATTGTTAATATTAGGTGACACTGACATTGTTTCGCCAAAAGGTCAGACTGTCATTGCGCCAAATTGTTTCATATTCAGGTGTATATTAAATTCCGTTTATTACCAGCGCTATAGTGTCCTAGCGTGTCACCCTTTGTGCAAGGATTTTGATTAATATCACTAAGTCTAACATAACAGGTTTCTTAGATTATAAAGGTGTTTCCTCACAGGGAGTATTTTTTTGTAATGCAATATATACTCTATACATGGTCGCAGAACTTGAGTTGTTAGTTTTGATGTACAGAATAAGTCCATAAAAGGATTCTAATTTATTACTAATAACCCTAAATACCCTTCGTCTGGACACAATATAAGAGAAAATTGAAACTGAATACTGGATGGGTCCAGATCTATCATGGGCAAGTGGAGTGGTTTCGCACTGCGGCCAATACGAATGCGACCCGAATCCCATCCCCATCCGTTATTAAAATGGTTGTCAAAAATCGGATGACGGATATCTTGTCTAGTGCGTAAACTGCCATACAAATATTTCCATGGAAGCTCGGATTAGATTTGTTTCAGCACGACACCACTTACCTTAACTTCAAGCAAATTGGCGAAAAAATATCTCGTCACTCAATCACAAAATAAATTATTATAATAACATAACTTTTTAAAAATACAAGCTTTTGAGATCCTGGATATCACATAGCAGCAGAGTGCTAGCCAAGATAAGTAAAACGAGCCCAAACACGACGGGTCTATCTTATTTAGTACTGGAGTTCCTATGGCTTCCGACTCCAGCATTAAATTAGCTCCATGGTACCATATTATCGCATTGTCACGTGATATACATGCAAAATTTCATCTCTATCGGAAACTGGAAAGTTAGTCAAATTTAACTTGAAAGATTCTACCCGAACTTATATTCATTGCAAGTTAAATAAAATCTTGTAAAATATTTATTTATGTTACATTACAGGTGAATACTCCCAGTGAGCGAGCACCTTTAGACTAGCCTAGAGTTAATGGATTGCTGTATATTAATCTGGATATAGAACTACTTCGCAAAACATTCTGAAATGTGTCATTAACAAATTGAAGCTCTTACCTATATGACGGGTGAAGTGAAGTTTTATTTTATTTTGAATCAGACAAATATTTATTATCAGTTTTCGTTTGATCCCTCCATCAGCCATAGGACGTCCGCTGCTGGACATAGGCCTCCCCTATGGATCTCCAATAAGACCGGTTGGAAGTGTGATCCTGCGCTCATAATGAGGTCATCCGTCCACCTTGTGGGTGGACGTCCTACGCTGCGCTTTCCGGTAGGTGGTCTCTGCTCGAGAACTTTTCGATGTCATCAGTCATCAGTCCTCCGCGCTATGTGCCCTGCCCATTGCCATTTCAACTTGCCTAACCGTTGGGCTATGTCGGTAAATTTAGTTCTTCTACGGATCTCCTTAATTCTGATTCAATCTCGCAGAGAGACGAGACGGACGTCGCTCGGACAAGAAGACGTTACGCAATTTTCCGCACACTGCCCATCCGAGTCAGATTCAGCATTTTGACTCTTTCTTGAAATCGGACCCACCTAACTATAGACCGACTGGTCCTAGGAAGGCGTACCAGTCAAGAACTTCATCTTCAACTTTTTGTTCGATCACTTTATTTTTATAGTTTTTAGTGTGTAACTGTATCATAGTCGCCTTCCCTTCTGATTGTGCTGAATCCGACAGAGTCCGTACGTACTCAATATTATATATTGACTGTCTTGTACAAGTTGCTTTAACGAATTAGTCACGTAAAAGGCCTTCATGCAGCCTAGAAAATTCGACACCAGGGTTGGCCATCCGGCTTATACGAACTTAGTTACATGAATAGAAGCGAAATAAATGAATTATGTATCTACCTATTATACCTATATGTCCTGACGCCAGTTTAACATTTTTTACCCATCCCAAAGAATTGCACAACGCCGCCGCTAAAGAAGCTTTCTCCTCATAAATTCGAGTTCCGTTTTGTTTTCGCCGGCTATAATAACTAATACTAACTGTAAAGCCCATTCCAATACATATTGCGCTAGAGTCTGTGCAAAAAGAGAAGGGTCGTAGGTGAGGTCGCCCGTGTGCCATTTTACTATTTTTTTTACGTTGACAACTATGACAACACTGCTCTGTCATTGATAGTAAGTACAATTAAAAGGGTTTGATACCAATTCGGGTTTTTTTACTCGCGTCTACCAAGCATTGTCGGTACCTTGGCTGCTGATTAAAATCTTTTTTGTTAGTTCACCGTACCGCCACAACGGTTCTCTTTTTGGACATATCCTACTAATATTATAAACGCGAAATTATGTGTTTGTGAGGATGGATGGATGGATGGATGGATGTTTGTTACTCTTTCACGCAAAAACTACTGAACGGATTGAGATGAAACTTTGCAACAATATAGCTTATATATCAGAATAACACATAAGCTATAACTTATAATGATATTGCGTAAATTTTTCATAATATAACGATAAGTGTCAAGTAAGATCTGAGAACTCTGAGTGTGCTTCAAGAAATGTCAAAAAAAATCAACTGTCGAATCGAACAACCGTTAAATCGTTTTTTGTTTAATATTTTGGATTTTCCACTTCCTTTATTAAGGGTAGTAAGGTAGGGGCTCGGGTTTGAAAGACGGAAAGTGACATAGTCTACTTTTTATCCCGGATAAATAAAGGGTTCCCATGGGGATAGCACAAAAAACAAAATATCATGCGGGCAAAATCGCGGGTAAAAACTAGTACTCTATAAGAAAATGCGGCCTCCACTTTTTCGCCTGTCTATTCTTGTTATCTTTATTCAAAGTTTCTAAGAAAATCCGTCTGACGTGCAGATGTCGTGCAGAAAACAAATCTCATCTACAAATAGCTATAACTGTAAAGCCCAATCCAATACCTATTGCTATCAAATATCTAATACGAAAGTAACCTCAAAACCCGCCGAATTTCTGGCAAATTCTGACACAATAAGGCTGTAACAGGATTCCGAGCAGCCCACGGGATTTGTCTAAAGCTAGGCATAAATATATCATTCGAGGTTTCCGTCGTAAGGTAATATGAATGTTTGTTTGTCACTTTAAAATTAATAAAATAAAATTATTATTACTATATACAATGGGACTAATCGCGCAGTAAAATTACGAGATAAATAAATACCTCATCATCCCGACGTTTCGACCGAGTTACATCGATGATGGTCACGGGTAGACCGAAGCGAAGTCACCAGAGGCCGTAAGGCCTCTGTTTCGCACGTGACGTAGGCCGCTTACGCTCGATCCATTTAAAAATCTATAGAGGAGGCCTATGTCTAGTGGACGTCTTAAGGTTGCAATAACGAAAATTAAGACCAGTTGGAAGCGGCTTGCATCCAGTGACGATATGAGTGCTATTAACAGGTAAAACCGTGAAGCATATGAAGTATAACAATGAAGGACTAGGCTATCCATTCATCCGTGACATCACGGACACATTATTTATAGCGGTAACGCCTAAGCGATAGGGCTGTAGAAATTATTGCCAGTGACAAAAATAGAAATAAATTATTATTAAAAAAAATCTATATTTATAAACATAGGTATAGGTATTGTCAGTAAAAGTTAATGTAGCAAACGTGTATTTCGGAGGAAAAGCGCCTAAATGGATTTTATGAAAGAAAGTTTAGGTATTATGACCGAACACTCGACTACTTCGGTAAATACTTGGCAAATACCCATTTTTTATTCAAAATTACCCTAAAAGAGCCCAAACACATTTTGATATCATTACGTAAATGGAAGATTTGGATCCTCAAATTAATTTATTAGACGGGATTGCCAATAAATTTATCAGGATACGTGCCTGGCCAGGGAATAGGTAACTAAATTCCTCAGATTCACAGGTACTCGTAGCTTCACGTTCTGTGAGAATTATATGGAATAAATGTTGTGTTGAAACTTTCGCAATTTGAACATATTATTATTATATACTACGGGACTAATCGCGCACTAAAATAACGAGATAAATAAATACCTCCTCATCCCGACGTTTCGGCCGAGTAGCATCGACAGTGGTCACGGGTAGACGGTCAGTCTAGATGAGGAGGTATTTATTTATCTCGTAATTTTAGTGCGCGATTATTTCCCGTAGTATATAATAATAATTTTATGGAATAAGATCCAAGATCAAGTGTAAACGTACTGGCGAGCGCAGCGTAAGACATCTGTCATCTAGGTGGACCTCATTAAGTTCGGAGAATCGCACTGAATGCAAGCCGCTTGCAACCGGTGTTATTGTACATTTTATGAATAAAAGTATTGAAAATATTTGTTTATAAATGCATTGTCATCGGTCTTTGATAGTTGTGCAAAGTTTGAAGAAAATCTGATCGCTCAAAGTAGGTCAAAATCGAGCTCAAAGGGGTTGGTTACAAGCAAGCAAACATACAGGTGAAACTTATAAAAGCGTGTTAAAAAAAGATTCTTTCAAACACTTTAATTTATATTTATTCTTCTAAACAACAAGTTTAAATATTTCTAATAATTCAGCGTTCAATAGGTTCAGCGGTTTCCTGTTAGAGATCGCTGTCCGCGAGAAGGCTGCCGTTTGTGGCACTAATTTAAAATAATATACTTTGTACCTTCGGTTTTAGTTATTAATATTAGTGCACACAATAAAGAGTTATGTCTGTCTGTATGTTTCGTATTAAATGTTCATCGACTTGACTTTTGACATGATGTTCAGACAGCTGTTTTTTGCAATTTCGGGGTTAGTCCCCTAGTAAACGTTAGTTCATAATCCACCCTTCAGCCAAAGGACGTCCACTGCTGGACATAGGCCTCCCCTATGGATCTCCAATAAGACCGGTTGGAAGCGGCTTGCATCCAGCGCGATCCTGCGGTCTTAATGAGGTCATCCGTCCACCTTGTGGGTGGACGTCCTAGGCTGCGCTTGCCGGTACGTGGTCTCCTCTCGAGAACTTTTCGACTCCACCGGTCATCAGTCCTGTGCGCTATGTGCCCTGCCCATTGCCATTCAGTTCATAATGATGCAATGATATTCTTGAATATCGTCTTTTAGAAATAAGTACACTATATAGAACACTAAGTTTTTACGGACAGCTTGCTCAAGATCATAAACTGTTTCGTTTTCTATAGGTAAGAGATAGATAGGTCATCTATGTAGGGGATATCTTTGACAGTTTTATCCCTGATTTTATCTGTGACAGATATTTCTAAGGTAGTTGAAGGATAACTTCTAAATCTAGGGTTTTTGATATAAATTGGGTCGTAACTTTTCTCTTCTATGGTCCATATTCAGGGCAGTATAATGCTTAGTAGTATTTTAGTGATGGAGTCTATTTATTGGCTGCCTCGGTAGCTCAGTGGTTAGTGACGGGAGTACCTGACTGGGATCAAAGAGTCGTAGGCTCGATTCCCACTCAGGGCAAGTATTTATGTGATGAACATAGGTGTTTGCTCTGTGTCCGGGTGTTATTTAGGTAAATAAGTATGTATTTAAAAATACATATAAGTAGTATATCAGTCTCTGGCATCCATATGACAAGCTGTGCTTAGTTTAGTTTCAGAGGCCATATGTAAGATGTCTCTTAATATTTATTATTTATTTATATTAAAGAAAATTATAGATCAAGTACGCTATGGAGACCACGTTCCAGCTGGAGTAGCTTTTTTCACTTTTATACAAATAAATCTGATCGAAATTGGAACACGGATTGGAAAATTTTTGTACAAAGATATGAAATACATGTATTTACAATCAAATGTACCAGAATTGCTCGTTTAAAGGTATAAGATATAGGATAGCAATTCGAATCCCTATTCAAACAGCAGGTTTCACTTACTTCCATGACTAAACTCGCTACATAGGTACCTGTAAGCATTAATCCAACTACGTAATTAGGGGCTAACATTTGATATACGGATTATATCAAAACTTTAAGGTTCTACCCTGATTTGAGCTTCTAGGTCAACCTTTCACTACAAATCTGTTTCGCCTTCATCAATAACAAACTTGGGGTGACAGCGCCGATTTTAGTCTACCAACTGATTTTAATAAGATAAAGGTGTATGCACATTTTTTTGGAAGTAAAACACTAAAACAAATTGAGTGTCTACAAACAATAACTTTACGTGATAACGTCATAAAAACCACCTGACTACGCAGGCAACTTGGCTCTGCAACTTTCTATCCCCGGTCGAAGAACCAGAGGCAGACCGAAGACAAGATGGAGGGATGTAGTGCTGAGGGACATGAGAGAGTGTAGTGTTTCCGAAGACGATGTCGAAGATCGAGCAAAGTGGAGGAGGAAAGTGAGGAAAGCTGACCCCATCACCATGTGGGATATATAGCCAAGAAGAGAGAGAGATAATGTCATAAAAAAACATTGTTGAATCAGCAACTGAAACAAGCTGAACACTGGCCGATCGTGGCTCTCTATCGCTTGTTCCGCGCGCTCGCTTGCACGCTCGGCTCAGGCGGAAAGTGTCATATTTTCGTGCATACAGCCGGCGTTCGTCGATAAGTAAGTTCGTATAGGCCGGGTAAATGGTAGCCCTGGTGTTAGTTTTTAAGCTGCCTAAAGTCCCCTGACGTGGCTAATAGATTAATATTTGTTTATTTATTTAACTTACAAATAAAAATAGTGTTCATAAAATAATAAATAAAAACAATTACCGCGTCTACCCAATATAATGTACCTACTATACCATGACCATGACCATATCAAGAACTTTTAGACAACTTTGACTTACTCGGCGATGTCCAATTATTTTACAATATCCACGTAAATGACGTTATCATCATGACACAGTATCGAGGTTTGTCTTTTACTGGCAAACTTGGGAAGGAGAAAATTTTAAAGGTTTATTATGACGGGGTGTGCAATAATGGAAAAGTAAGTGCCAAAATTTAAACCGACGGATATACGTCACTTTTGAAAGATGGCATCGAAAATTTCTCGAGTGGAGACCACGAACCGGCAAGCGCAGCGTCGGATCAAGATCGCAGGATCGCACTGCAAACACATCCAAGCCGCTTCCAACCGGTCTATTGGAGATCTATAGGAGAGGCTTATATCCAGCGGTGGACATCCAATGGCTGAAATGACGACGACGACGAGGAAGTTTCAAAATTAAGATTTACGTATTGAATTGTTTTATTTTCTTTGGCTTTTTATTGTTATTATGGATAAATTATTGGTCCCGAGACTAATAAATTAATTTAAAACTTTATTTTCTTATTGATAAATGCAAGTGTAGAGTCAGCTTAAGGGGTGGTGTGAAGTAATTGTCAACAACTGTTCCGCCGGCCCGATTTTCGTAGTTACGGTAGTTCGCAAATACTTGATATTTCGAGTTAGGAAAGGTCAGTAGGTAATGTGTGGACTCGAGGAATACATGTCTTATAACCGACTTCAAAATAGGACTAAACTTGACTCCATGTTTTTTTAGGGTTCCGTACCTCATATTTTGTTATTTGTGGGATTATTGTTTTATCTCTGTGTAAAGTGTGACAACGAAAATTGAAATTGTTATTTATAAGTTATTTTTATCATGTATGCGACAGAAATGTCTTAAATGATAAATAAAATTCTTTAAACCTAAAAATAAAAACGGAACCCTTAGAGGATCACTTTGTTGTACGTCTGTCTGTCCGTCCGTGTGTCAAGACCTTTTATCTCGGGAACGCGAAAAATTAACAAATTGGAATTAAAACCATATAGGTACATATATGGTCTCCTGTGCAGTTGTGAAAAAATCAATCTTCTCTTCTCTAGAAAAAAGTTAAGAGCCGTTTATGTCGCAAAAGCGCATATTTTGACACTCGCAAGTGAACAAAACCTTTAGGGGTACTTCTCCTTAAACTAGAACTTTATATATAATTTAGCAAGGAGCATTATCTTAGAATACACAATTATAAATAATATATCTGAAGACTGTACATTAGAATAGACAAAAAATAGATCCTAAATGCAAAAATCGTTCTTTTTAAACTTGGTTCCCAATTTTGTGCAATTTTCATGATTTGTACGGAGCCCTCGGTATGCGAGCCTGACTCGCACTTGTCTGTTATTTTTCATGTTGATTACTCTGAAAATTATAACTATGAACCGATTCTGATGTTTTTTTTGGTAGATCAGATTTCAGTCTCATTTCAATGTTATCGAAATCGGCTGAGTCGTTTTTGAAAAATCAACAATAATGTGAAAATGATTACGTCAATGCTACTTTAATCAAACGTGCAAACTATTCGAATTATGAACACGGATTGTTGGCGAAAAATATTTTTTTGAAACTGCTGAACGAGAGTTCATCCATCTATTCATTCTACTATTAGCCATAGGACGTCTACTGTTGAACATAGGCCTCCCCTATGAATCTCCGATATGACCGGTTGGAAGCGGCTTACAACCAGCGCGGTAGCAACAGTCGCTGATTTACAAATACAAACAAAAATACAAAATACTCGTGCGTTATACATTACAATAACGCACAAGTGCGTAATGAAATACATTACGATATTGAAATTGGTGTAATTACAGCAAACACGAGCAAATATGTTATAAATAATCTTACCAAATATTATCGAAATCGGCTGATCGTTTTATTGAAAAGTGCAATATGTAGACAAAAATCAACATCCGTAAAGACGAAAGCAAAATCGTCAAATCGATCTTCGCTTTGTTTCGATTCATAAATAAAACCTTTCCATGAAACTTTGTGTGACAGGGATATTTTAGTGGGTACTTAGTTACTCGTAAACTGACAGAGTTCTCTCCGTCTTTGTTAACCACCAATTCAGGCCAAATTGACACAACATTTATCCAAATACCTCGATGGAGAAGATAATTAACAGATGTACAAGTCTCCGGAAAAATAAATGTTACAATACAAGTAACTGCAGTTTACTTTTGCATTTGCAAAGATAAGGATTAAGAGTGACATTAAATATCTTCAATACAGTGTTTAGATGACTTGAAAAAATTAACTATACAATTGACGAATGCCTGAAGATAAAGATTTTACTTAAATTATTATTCATAATTATGTGTATTTAGATAAAAGGCCCAATTTTAGAGACGCCATCGTTAATTTAATAGCAACTTAAAATAGTGTTCACTCTATCAAATGCAAATAGTGAAAAAGAAACAGGGCTACTATAATTTGATATTATAATTACGATGGCGCCTCTAAAATTGGCCCTACTATTGACATTGCGTCTAATAATAATGAGTCAATGAGTCAGTAATGAGTCAACAATAATGAGTCGTTTTACTTTGACAACATAATGAACATGCTTTTATTAGTTTCACCTGTATGTTTACTTGCTTGTAACCAACCCCTGAGACCTCGATTTTGAACTACTTTGAGCGATCAGATTTTCTTTAAATTTTGCACACCTATCAAATATTGATGACAATGCTTTTAATAGGAAAAACAGTATGACTCCTAAGCGTGTTTTTTAGTTTTTTTTTTAAACTAGGTATATTATTTATAATTTGAATCAACATTTATTTCACAACAAAAATAAATAAATAAAAAATTGTTTACTGGTTGTTTAATAATCTGAATAATTGACCCAAAGGCTCCTGAACTAGTTAGAAACTGTATTTCAGAAGCCGATGAACTCTCCAATAGGTACACAATTTAAAAATTTAAAAACTACGCCTGTTACAAATTATTATACAATAAAATTTAGAGTTGAAAAGATGAAAGAAAAAAAAATCCAAAGATTCTTTACAATCTGATAACAACGTAAGTATGTCTTATGAATATGTGTATGTGTGTGTGTGTGTGTGCCCGCGTGTGTTTGTGTGTTCATTGGTATGATCTCAATTTCACAACAACAAAAAAATCTCTATTATAAATTTTAACTAAAAATAAAAACTATCCAACTTACTTACATACCACACCTATATCTCTGTAAATATCCTCACCAAATCGCATCAGTTTGATTTCAACCATTTCTCAGTGTAATGAAAGCGAGTGGTTTACGTTCAGTGCCCAAAGTAATTGTCACCTGATGTATTTATAGTGGGTTCGGATCCTAGCCGTGATTTATAGGGCCCGGGCTGGCTTAGGGCGTTTTTCCGAGGTGAATAGGTTAGCGGTACGGAAATAAAAGGCTGAAACCATCTATTTTTGGAGGGAAAATGTTCGGGAGAATGTGTTTTTGTTAAACTTACAAAATTGTTTTATCATTTTCTCCTTTGGAATTCGAAACAAAGGACTAAAATAGAATACTTATTTAAGCGATTTCGAAGAATGAGGATGTTTTCAATTGTATGTATTCTTTACACGACTGCCAAGGAAGAGTATTGTTTTTTGCGTGTATCTTGTATGTACTGTACTGTATCAGCCTTTTTGATAGTCCACTGCAGGACGTAGGCCTACTCACGAAGGACGATTGGGCTATATCCACCACGCTGGCCCAGTGCGGGTTGGTGGATTCACATACATAGAATATCTTCTACGGACGTATGCAGGTTGCCTTACGATGTTTTCCTTTACCGAAAAGCTAGTGGTGTGAAATTCCGTACATAAATTCCAAGGATTTCATTGATACAGGATCGGAATTTGAACCCACGACCTTACGATTGTAAGGCGAGTGTCATTACCACTAGACCACCACGGCTTATATCTTGTATATTTATTTGTAAATTTCTTTATTATCACGTATTTTGTGATGAATTTCACAACAGGTAAGTATCGTAAGATTCAAATTTATATGAACACCGGATACAACTCACGATTATTTGAGCGGTCGAACCGCTATGCGTCCGACCGGTTTCAGAGTAGTTAGTACTCTTTCTTCAGGGAATGAAGTAATCGTTAGATTCGTTTAAAAAACTCAAGTGTCCATAGATAGATATAAGAAAAGAAACAAAATGGCCAACTTTTGGCGCGTAAATGTAAGTAGTTCTGATTTTTAGGGCCCGGAGCTGGATTGGGCTGTTTTCTGAGGTGAAAGTGAAGGTTAGCGATCTGTTTTTGGAGGAAAAATGTTCGGGAGAATGCGTCTTTGCTAGACTGACCGCGTACTAACAAAACAACTTTATCATTTTCTCTTTTGGAATTGTTACAAAAGACTGAAAATAGAATACGGTAAGTATTAATACGTTAAACTTCAAATAAGTTGTTAAGTGCGTGTCGAGACACGCATATTATGATAGGCTTCCGTAGACGGTGACGATGATAAAAACCAATTTTAATTATTTGATTAGATGGTTGACTGCTATAGAAACATCATTGGCTAAGAAATATGTTTGTGAGGTCAATGACCTCTGTGAGCAAGTTTAGAAATTTCGATTTTCCTTTATAACTCGAAAACTTTCTTTTTGTGATAAACATTTCAAAACATTTGTGATAAAATTTTCACACTAGGTGTATAGAAACTTTCTTTTTATTTGTCTTTTAGTGTGTGGAGCACGATAAAAATAATTTCATTGATTAAGCTATGCGTCATTTCTCGTTAATGGTAAGAAGTTCTAATAATTTCACATTAAGTGACTGACTGGTAGCAGTTCTCACAGATGGTGCTTCCAACAATGTAATAGTTGGTAAAAATGATAAACACTCACTAATTCGGCGCCTTCGCAGAGAGCGTTTTAGCTTAATTGGACAAAGCATCTGGGCCGGAGTCCCAGAGGATGCAGGTACAAATCCTGCGAACGCGTCAATTTTTGAAATGTTTATCACGAAAAGAAAGTTTCTATACACCTAGTGTGTGAAGCACGATAAAAATAATTTCATATCTCGAAAAGTTACCATTCCACAGCGCTCAAAATAATTTTAAAAGAAAGTTTGGTCTATCAACTCGGATAGTTTGAAGATCCTATGTTGTATACTTCAGAAATTAAGGGGGGACACAGTATTTTTTAACTGAGACGACCTACGTCTCCTAAATGGTACACGTTACAAAAAATGCTCAATTAAACCTAACATTTATTTTAAAGATACCCCCACACGGGGAGACGGGATTGAAATAAAATGTTCGCGTTCATGTAGCTACCCTTTAAATAAACTATTTGAAAAAAATTACTCGTTTTAACCACGCATAACTTTTTACGTAGTTTCCGATTTCGATAAATATTTTTTACTGGAAAGAATATACTTCGAAATTAGTTTTATTTAAATTTTATCGAAATCGGCTGAACTATTTTTGATAAATCAACAATAATGTGAAAAATGCCACATCGATCCGTGCGAAATATTCGCGAATTCTGTAGACGGTTGAAGTCGGTCATGCTGTTTTTTTTGAAAAATAATTATTAAAGGTCAGTAAAATGGTGTAATATTAATTCATGTGAACTATTTTAAATTTTGTACTCAAATTGCTATGATTAAAGTGGTAGTGTTGATTGTACCAATACCTAGAATACCTATTTTCCACAGATGATGAAGCCGTGGTGGTCTAGTGGTAGTGACACCCGCCTTACAATCGTGAGGTCGTGGGTTCAAATCCCGGTACCGTACCAATGAGTTCTTTGGAATCTATGTACGGAATTTAACACCGCTGGCATTTTGGTGAAGGAAAACACCGTGAGGCAACCTACATATGTCAATAGAAGAAATTCGATGGCGTATGTGAATCCACCAACCCGCACTGGGCCAGCGTGGTGGATATGGCCCAATCACCCTTCGTGGGTAGGCCTACGTCCTGCAGTGGACTATTAAAAGGCTGATACAGTACAATACAGTACAGTACATAAATTGCTATAATTAAAGTGGTAGAGTTGATTGTACCAATACCTAGAATACCTATTTTCAACAGATGATGATATCATTTCATCTGTAGGACATACTGCACACAAGCTTCTCGTATATATTTCCAATAGGACCGTTCGTAAGCGGCTTTCAATTTGCAAATCCGCTGGCTTGTGTCGATAACTTTAGTGATATACCAAAGTTACGTTTGTTTCATCATTATAACCTCAAATATTTCAGTCCTGAATTTCAAAATAAATAATCGGTCAAATGCGAGTTGGACTCTCGCACGAAGGGTTCCGTATCGTATGGAAGGCCCCCTTTACATGTTATATTTTAATTTAACTGTTTATTTTTGGAAGGAATGTATAACTTAGTGGTGTTTATTTGGCTCAACGTATAAGCATTGCCACTCAGCGTGGCAATGCTGCCAGCATGCTGGGCACGCTGCCAACTGGCAGTGGGCTTGAGCACTTGGATTATCTTTAGACCTTCAAGGGTCTGTGGATGATCCAATTGCTTTCTATGTAGTAGTAGTGTAGTATAGTCATTTAAAAAAAAATAAAAAAAAAATATATATATAAATATATATATAACTTAATCTTCTGTGAATATTATAAGCATATTCCTGTTGCCGTTTCTAAAATTGAGCGAAAAACGGCTAAAACTTCAGGTTAGTTGAATGGGAGCAACAGTATTTGTTGTTATAGCGGCAACAGAAATATGTCATTCGTGAAAATTTCAACGTTCTAGCTGTCACGATTCATGAGATACAGCCTGGTGACAGACAGACAGACGAACAGCGGAGCCTTAGTAATAAGATCCCGTTTTTACTCTTTGGATTCGGAACCCTAAAAATACTTTCCATACTATCTATTACTGTACTGAACCAGCCCTTTTAATAGTCCACTACTGGATGTAAGCCTGCCCATAGAGGGTAATTAGGCCATATCCACCCCGGTGGCTTAGTTCGGGTTGGTAGATTTACATACGCGACCGAATTCTTCTTACGGACGAACCTACACAGGTTGTCTCACGATGTTTTCCGTCAGTGATTTTACTGATGTGAAATTCCGTACATAAATTCCAAAGAACTCATTGGTACGGGACCGGAATTTTAACCCACGACCTCACGATTGTAAGGCGGGTGTTACTACCGCTAGACTGCCACGGCTACTACTGATCTATTGATCTATATTATCTATGGTGTGGAGACAGCCACTCACCTTGAGGCTCCTCGTGCTGAGGTAGCTGTTCCAGCGTTTCTCGGGGTCTGTGTGATGGTGTGTAGTTTTCTTGATCGCCTCGTAGTTATTTTCATAGGTCGTGGGTGATATTTCCGGCAGCAACTATACACTCCACTGGCACTAACACAGCGCGTACGCGCATGCGGGAAAGATGCCTCCGCTCTCGTGGATACTCAGGCTCACATGGGGGACGCGACTGTCCTTCGCGGTGTTGGACGTTGAAGTGCCAACACAACACAACGAACTCCTCTAGGTTTGTGACCATACTACCAACACCATACTCAAAAAAAAGAAGTTTGTCTATGTGTGGTCGCATGACATGACAAAGCGCAAAAGGCGCGAATTTAAAACTCGGGAAAATATCTGGTGCTGTACGCACCATACCGCTCACCTTAAAAGAACTGACTTCTTTTAACTTACTAAGTAGGTATCCGTAAGGGATTCTAAGCTCTAACTCAAAAAAATATAAGGAACTTATAAACAAAATTTAACTAACACTCTGTACATTCTCTACTCTACAAAACAAAAAAAAAACTAAATAATAACTTGCACTCTGTACATTTTCTACTCTGTTGGAAGTTTGCAAACCCTTGCGACGGCACGCTTGTAAAACGTAGTACCGGCTTGCAACGTTACAACTCGTACCTTGTTATCAGTACCTGGATGAAGGGCGTGTACACGAGCCAACTTCCACCGAAGTGGGGGAAGGTTATCGTCGCACATAACAACAATATCGCCTACACGTATAGGAGAACCTATATCAGAATGCCATTTACTGCATTGTGAAATTTCGTGCAAATGTTCTCGAGAAAAACGTAACCAAAAGTGGTGTACGCACTGCTGGACCCAGTTCCATCTCGTGAGTCGGTCGGGGTTAGAGTCCGTCAGGGGAATCTCAGGAAGTGCGGTTAACGGACCTCCTATAAGGAAGTGAGCCGGGGTGAGAGGCAGCGGATCCGCTGCGTCTGCGCTCAAAACACAGAGAGGCCGTGAATTGATTACGGCTTCAATTTGACACAGTAAAGTGTGCATCTCATCGTAGGTCAAGACTCGTGTACCTACTACTCGGTATAAATGTCTCTTTACACTCTTAACCCAAGACTCGTGAAGACCTCCCATATGGAGAGAATTTGCTGGCTGAAAATGCCAAGTGATACCTTGTTGCAAAGACTTAGCGTTCAATTCCGCTTGCACGGAATCTTTCCTCAGAAATTCGTACAGTTCTCGCAAATAATTGTTGCACCCAACAAAGTTTTTAGCACCGTCAGAATACAAATCGGTAATTAGGCCTCTGCGGGATATGAATCGCCGTAGAGCTGATAGAAAACTCTCAGTTGTACAATCAGACACTAACTCCAAATGCGAACATTTCACCGAAACATCAACAAAAATTGCTAACCACGCTTTAATGACCTTCGCGTTTCTCACTTTATTCGCTCGGACATAGAAGGGGCCCGCGTAGTCCACGGAACAAATCTGGAAGATACGATGCGGCTGCACACGGGCGGCGGGCAGTGGCGCCATAGCGGGGCGCGACGGGACCGGCCTCACTCGGAAACAACGTACGCAAAGGAAAATTCGTTTGCGTATAATGTCTCTGCTCGATAAAATCCAATACTTACGCATAAGTAGGTATTGAACGGTCTGAGTGCCTGCATGTAGGTACATGACATGGGCCTCGTCAATAATCAAACTCGTTAAAGGATGTCTCTTAGGTAAAATCAATTGATGCTTCGTCTCGTACGGCAGCAAAGATTTGTGTAAGCGTCCGCCTACTCGCAAATATTCTAACTCGTCAATAAAAGGATCGAGTCGCTTCAGCTGATTCGAAGGTCGTTGACCCTTTGCAATGGTTTTAAAGTCGTCGTGAAAGACTTGATGTTGCACTAAATAAATCAATCTATTTAGGGCAAAGTTATACTCGTGGACTGTAATATAATTTGAATACGATATTTTCTCATTTTTAACTCGCGATTTTAAAATGTTATAGAACCGAAAAATGTAAGATGTGACTCGGACAAGTTTACCTAAACTCGAATATTTTTCAATTAACTCAACCTCTTTCGCTTGAATGACGGGAAATGACGCGACTGGCGTAGCGCGTTTTTCCTCCTTAGTACCAGGGATGATTTTAGGCTGTGGCCAGGAACTAGGTTCCTCTCGTAGCCATTGAGGGCCATAAAACCAAGTCTCATCGTTCTCTAGGAATGTCGAAGGCATTTGTCCTCGGGAGGGGGCATCGCTCGGGTTTAGGGCCGAGGGAACGTACCTAAATTGACAATCCGGAAGTCTCGTGAGAATCTCACTCGGGCGATTTGAAACAAATGTTTTCCACTCATAGGGCGGTGATCGAAGCCACGCCAGAACTACCGACGAATCAGACCACACGTACGTCTCATCAATCCTAATGCGATCGCGATAAGTATTTTGCACTTTCTCGATAAGTT
Source organism: Hypomecis punctinalis (assembly GCA_949316475.1). Taxonomy (NCBI): domain Eukaryota; kingdom Metazoa; phylum Arthropoda; class Insecta; order Lepidoptera; family Geometridae; genus Hypomecis; species Hypomecis punctinalis. The sequence continues at coordinate 4,670,928 of OX438809.1, forward strand.
TGGACAATATCACGGCCGCCATGAGCTCGAGGCGAGGAATGGACAAACGCTGTGATACTGGCGCGACGCGCGTTTTGGCGAGAATAAGAAATGTTTTCACTTGTTTCGTGACGTCATCAACAAGGCGCGCGTAAACGCATCCTGCCATGGCTCGCTCACTGGCGTCACAGAGACCATGAAGTTGCACACTGCTCGATGGGAAAAATACCTGGCGAGGTATTGAAACTCTGGATAAAAGTGGTAGCTCTTGGACGAAGGTTGTCCACGAATTTACAATATCCATCGGGGGTCTCTCGTCCCACGTGACGCCCCGGATGAACAAAAGGGATAAAATAATTTTCATATAAACTGTGATTGAAGAAAGGTACCCAACGGGATCATAAGTCCGCGCGATTTGAGAAAGGATTGTTCTCTTAGTAACAATATCTGAAATGACTCGCACATCAAACGTAAAGCTGTCTGTTTGAGGATTCCACTGAAGTCCTAACACTTTAAGTTTGAGTGTCTCTTTCCCTAGGGGCAAAAGGCACCTCCTCCTGCCGCTCACCATGAAGAACTGGCGCCTGAACTGCCGCTAGTAATGCGGGCGAGTTGCTGTGCCACTTGTGTAACTCGAAACCGGCTGACTTGCAAATACCTATCAACTCTTGTTGCAATACGAGTGCCCTCTCTTGGTCACTCACAGTACAACAAACATCATCAACAAACACTTGGTCCAATAACACTTTGGACGCAAGTGGGAAAGTCTCAGCTTCGTCTAGGGCCAACTGCCGCATAGTACGAAGTGCTAGGTACGGCGACGACGAAACTCCAAAAGTCACTGTACGCAAACGATAATCTCGAATGGGCTCACTCGGCGAAGTCCGCCATAAAATTCTTTGAAGATCACGATCTGATTCTCGAACATTTATGTTCAAATACATCTGCCTAATGTCGGCTAAAAGCGCGACACTATGCACTCGAAATTTCAAAAGGATGTCAACAATATCCTGATGAAGCTTCGGATCCGTTAAAAGAATGTCGTTCAATGACGTCCCATTAGAACTCTGACATCCCGCATCAAATACGACACGAACTCGAGTAGTCGTAGAAGACTCTTTAATCACGCAATGATGAGGAATGTAGTAAGTACTCCCTAACGAGGGAGACTCAGACACAGGCTCCATAAAATTTGAGTCCAAATACTCCTGTAAACACGCATGATACTCGGACTTTAAACTCGGGTTCCGCTCTAAACGATGTTCAAGTTTGTGAAAACGCGCGAGTGCAATGTCGCGTGACTCACCGAGTGGTGGAGCATCAGGCTTGCGAGGCAAGGCCACTGAGGACCTTCCCGTGACGTCACGAGACATTGACTCCTCGAAAATAGACTCGCATAATCGCTCTTCCGGTGTGAGTACCTTCACTTCCGGTACCGACTCAAGCTCCCAGAATTTTTTCAAATCACTATCATCGGATACAGAGGTAAAACAAGCTTGAACGGGCAAAGAACTTGAAGACTCATATGCTACGCTTCCTAACAACACGTAGCCAAACACGCTATTCATAGCAATCGGTAACTCAGGACCTCCAGAAATCACGTGACCTAGCAATACTTGTGACAACACATCAGCTCCCAAAATCATGTCAATGGGCTGGGGTGAATGAAAGGTAGGATCAGCCAACCTCAAGTTTTTAATATGGGACCAACCCGAAGCAGGTATTGGAACGCTCGGCATGCACGAATGCGTTAGTTTTGGTAATATTAACGCGTCAATAGGTATTGACGGCTGCATCTCATTTCTCGGGGTAATATTTAACGAAACAACTCCTCTGGGACGAATCGGCTCATTATCTCCTAGACCATAGATTGGGATTTTCGCATAACGACGTTTGAGTCCTAATTTATTTGCGCAACTTTCACTCATAAAAGTTGCTTGCGAACCGCTATCAGCCATGCAACGCACAGTTGAGATTTTCTCAGCACCTATACATACATCGACTAGCATAGTAGCGAGTAACACTGTTCTCGTTCGAACAGAACGCGCAATGGATGACGCGCACTCAATTTGTGTCGCTGCATTAGACGTAACCGCATCTCGTAGTACCGGGGATTCAATGGAATGTTCAGCAACTGATAAGGAAACCGCTTTGATGTCTTTTGAAAAATCGCCTTTTGTTTTGAAACATATCGAACTATGGTGATTTTTAGAACAGGTTTTGCAAAGAAACTTTGACGTACACTGTGATACAGTGTGAGACGTACCTAAGCAATTGAAACAAACATTCCGATTTTTAATGAATGCGTAACGTTCATTAGGGGCCCAACTCATATATTTGCTACATTTCGACAACGAATGTTGACCATTACAGCACACACAATTGTTGTCTTTATTCTCAGACCGTGAAGGTCGAAACTCGTTTGAACTCGGGGTCTTATCAGTATTAGAAAGACTCACAGCAAATACTCGGGTCGCCGTACGAGGCGAATCGCCGCGTCTCGAACTACCCGCAATTTCATGTTTTTTATCGTCTGATTCGACGATTTCGCTCGCAATCAAATCCTTTTCTAAGAAATCAATCAATAATCCTACACTAGGTATCTCGGTAGGTTTTTTCAATGATAACTCGAAACGTTTACGAATGGAAACAGGTATTTTACGCAGCAAAATATGCAACAACAAGAAACTCCACTCTAAAACGGGAAAATTCATCACTTCTAACGCCTTTATGTTTTCTTGATAGACGTTTAGCATTTTACGCAAACCTGTGGTAGTGTTTTTCTCGGAACATGACTCGATATCAAAGATGCGATCAAGATGTTTGGATGCAATAGCTCGTTTGTTCGAATATCTCGATTGTAAAACGTCTAACGCGATTGAATAATTCTCATCCGTAATAGGTATCGATTTGATAAGATTGAATGGCTCATTTTTTAAAGTCAGTAGTAAATACCTAAACTTCTCAGACTCGGTGTAGTTATCATTGTTATGCACGATTGATCGAAATAGATCATAATATGAGGTCCACTCGGTGGATTCTCCAGAAAATGAGGGTAATGGCAGGGTAGGTAATTTGTTATGACAATGATTAGATTGCATGGAGCTATTTAGAAACAATGCTTTGCTCATACGTCTGCCCTCATCCTCTTTTTTCTTAATCTCGTCTAAATGCCCTTGGATTGCGTAGTAGCAATCATTAAATTAATTTCTAATGCGCAGTTGCTCGTCTCGATCAAAGGTTTGCAATTTCAACAATGACCTCTCAATTATGGATTGAAGTTTGAAAAATCTATTATGAATTTGGTGGATATCTCTCGCTCTAATTCTAAATTGATTCTCATCTATCTCAAAATACTGTAAGATGCGTTTGATGTCGTCAAGTATTATTTCTCGCTCGAAAATGTCTTGTTCCGCCATTTTGCGGGTCGTAACGGCGCAACGCAATAATGGGAAAAACAAGATGAAAACTCAAAAAACTCGAAAAAAATCTCAATTTTAACTCAAAAAACTCAAATATTGTCGGGATTTGTAAGATCGCAACGACAATACACGTTGTATGCAATGATAAGGTGAAAATATGAAAGTTTACTCAAAAAACAAGGGGGTATTTTTCTCTAATGGCGGTATGAAAACTCATTGAAATATGGCAAAAATAGGAAAAATATACGACCAACACACAGAAAAACACAAAATCCGGCTCGAACGGATCAAACTTATGATGTGGAGACAGCCACTCACCTTGAGGCTCCTCGTGCTGAGGTAGCTGTTCCAGCGTTTCTCGGGGTCTGTGTGATGGTGTGTAGTTTTCTTGATCGCCTCGTAGTTATTTTCATAGGTCGTGGGTGATATTTCCGGCAGCAACTATACACTCCACTGGCACTAACACAGCGCGTACGCGCATGCGGGAAAGATGCCTCCGCTCTCGTGGATACTCAGGCTCACATGGGGGACGCGACTGTCCTTCGCGGTGTCGGACGTTGAAGTGCCAACACAACACAACGAACTCCTCTAGGTTTGTGACCATACTACCAACACCATACTCAAAAAAAAGAAGTTTGTCTATGTGTGGTCGCATGACATGACAAAGCGCAAAAGGCGCGAATTTAAAACTCGGGAAAATATCTGGTGCTGTACGCACCAATCTATTTACCTATAGAATTATTGTTCATAAAAATTAAACTAATTTAAGTAAATCTACCAAACGATGCCATGTCATGAAATGCTGCCATCAATTCTAATCTTCAAGATAAAAAGTGATTTCTGTGACATTCGGCCCATTATGATACTAATGGCACTTTTGGGGCCACAATGGGTTAATTGTGAAATTCAGTAATAGATTTATAGCATCGCTCGGGTTAGGAAGAGAAGGGCTAGTGATGGGACACTTAAGTATCGATACTTGGCTCTGTTTCGTAATGCTACGCTCCACCTGCATCTTTACGTGTAAATTAGCATGGTAATTAAGCCGTGACGTAGATGTGGCCAACGTTTTAAGGCTTTAAAACGTCAACGTTATGCTTTACGTGACGGCTTAATTAGCGCGCTAATTTACGCTTTGAGACACAAGTAGGGCACTAACAAATAAAGGACATATGTATCACCGTAGACCCAGACTTTGCACTGTGCATCAAAATAGGAATTAAAATATGAGGAACAAATTGACTGCAAAATTGGCATTTCATACCGATGTTGTAGAAACATAATACAACATCGGCGTTAAAGTTGTGACGATTTAATACTTTAATTATTATTTTATTTGTATGTTATCAATTTTCAGTTCCGAAACAACATAAGTTATTTGAAATTACCTGTATGTATGCATGCTACACCGCCTAATCGACAAATAACTTTAGTGCTTAAATTCAAAATATAACATTATTTATATATTTTTAGGGCAAGTATAAATCTCACTGAGGGCAAGTGCCTTTATTAACTACCACTAAATACAAGACTTACATTATCTAAAACCATAACACGTGCGCATACATAACGTGCAATTGGATCATCCACACACCCATGAAGGTCTAAAGATAATCCAAATGCTCAAGCCCACTACCAGTTGGCAGCGTGCCCAGCATGCTGGCAGCATTGCCACGCTGAACGGCAGCATTGCCACGCTGAATGGCAATGCTTATACGTTGAGCCAAATAAACACCAGCATTTTGGTCACTATTTTTAGTTAGTTTTACATCTTCATACTATGTGTAATGTGTTTATTAAACACATTTAAACATTCACTTTTAAGGCGTAAAGAATATTATTTTTTCAATGGTGCTTTACGCCCAAAATGAATCTTAGCCTCATAATAAAAACAGGTGTAAACTTAGAGTAGGTGTAAAGAAAATTTTGATGAATTTTCTTGGATGTAAGGCACATCTATTTTTTGCGTTCGTTTTATTCTAGCTAGATGGTTAGCCGTGCTCGTGAGGTAGTCGTGATGCTTTCTTCGTCATCTTGACTCGCTCGCTCGCTTTGAACAACTGTGAGGAGATTTAAGATTACAAAGTCCACTAGTTAGAAGGATTTAACTGAGTAACAATTTTATTTTGGTTTTTATTAAGTCTTGCTTGTTATTACTTAATTGAAATTCTGAATTTTTGTACTTATAGTTAAAAATATCATTTTCAACATATAGTATCTACCTTCTATTACTGTAGATGTAGACTGTATTGTAGATGTAGATCTATTAAAAACAGCTAGACAAAGAGGCCGCAACAAAATGTCAAGTCCGAAACCTTGAACAGTTCAGGGGTTTTTTTTTTTTTTTTATTGAAAATTTTTACAAACCACAGACTACAGGGTCTGTGCCCTTTGTTAACTAAAATTACAATTGTTAGATGATACTGTACAAAGAGAGTTAGTAGGTACTTGAAATTTTAGCCTAAGTTAGTTAGTTGGTGCAATGCGTGAATGCCACAAGCAGACCGGCGACCCGCAAGCAGCACCCGATCACGAGTGTGACACATGTGCCAGCCATCGCTCTCCTCGACCATATTTGAGGGAAGAGAGCGACCCGGCACATGATGCCGCCGCAAGAAGGAGCCTTCGATGGCGAGCATGAATGCTTGGGGCATGCGCGCAATGCTTATTTTTTATAAATTACAAATACACATTTTCACGTCCTATGGCTTTTTTTTTTTTTTTGCCTTCTCCCGGCCCAGAGCCTCCATCACCGCCTCGTTCCGATCCCTGACGGCCATCTGCAGGTTGTATTCCCTGATGGTTTCCGATGACACAGACGACGCTCGCCGTACGAATCGACTGATGGCATCATTTTCGATGTCGTCGGCGTAGTAGATGAAAGTCCCAGTGTGCCGCGATAGTGCAACGACCGCGTGTGAGACGCTCTCATGTAGTCTCATTTTTGGCTTTGTTTTTATAACGATTACCGATTCGTATGTCAGTCCCTGAGCTTCGTGAATGGTAAGAGTGCGTGATCCTGAGCCTCCCCCATAACCTTGGCTTAAAAGGGTCTCCTTTTCTTCCTGCGTATGCACTAAGAAAAGTGTATTGGGGAGGGTTTTGGATATTTGAGCCCCCTTGAACCTTTTCTGCTCAAGAGACCTAACACGAGGGGCTGAGGAATATATACCTGAGTATATTTCCCTCAACGCATACGCGACATCCATTGGGTTTCTGTGTGTGCAGAGCAACTCCTGGGTGATATTTGCAACCAGCGTTGGACGATGGTACCTCATCTCGAAGAGATTTTCTCTGTCGATATAAGGCAACTGATTGACGTCTCCAATGAGGACAAGTTCGCTAGCACCAGACAGCCGGGCAGCCATTATTATGGCTCCAAAATGGTTCATTAGAGCTTCATCCACCAGAAGGCGACCGAAGCTCTCTTTTCCGAAACCATTGACAAGAGATGAAGCCATGGTTCGCACTCTGGATTTTACCAGATCTCCTATTCGGTGCGATAGCTTCTCTCTCAGGTCTTTTACTGCCTCTGTTGTTGTTGTGATGATAGCGTCCCTGTCCACATCAAAGTGTCTAATCACCCATGTTGTCTTGCCACATCCTGGTACTCCGTTGACCCATTGTATCTTTGGTACCACCCAGTTTCCCCAGCCTGCCTCAACGTCTGAGCTCCGTTCGATGGTTTTAGCCATCTCAAGGATTCTATCGTCTAGCATTATCTTGGTGCACTTGGCGGTGACTACAATTGGGTCGTTCGATGGTATCGCGTATTTCGGTCTTCCTATTCGCTCCGTCTCTCTCTCATCCAGCTCCACAAAACCACATGCTGCGCTGTAAGCTGCCATATACTATCCTTTCATGGTCCCTCTGATGACTTGGGAAGTGACGTTATTGTATATGGCTGCTTCTGCCTCCTCGAGTCTTGATTTTAGTAGACTCTCACTTACCGGACCACCCAGCCTAAAGAACTCCAGGATGTTATCACAGTTCTTAAGATTGACATTTTTCGTCGCTCTCAATAAGGCTAGGTATTCGATAAAGGCATTTCTCGCGTGGTCTCGTGGCGCCGAGGCCAAGATATAACGGGGCGCATCGACCTGTCCCATGTCGGCTCTCGTTCGGGTTGCCTGGGGTGGTGAAACTACTCTCGAGGTCACCGTTGTCTGTGGAGGTGGTGTTTTAGGCATGAAACGGAATAAGCTCTGCATTGCGATACTGAATAGACCCGATAAGGCACCATCGCTGCTGCTTGGACGGAAAACGGGTCCCTCAGATGCTGCTATTAACTCTGCTCTTTCAGAACCAGATTGAACGGCTGAATTTGGAATGGGGCGGCCCCAGCTGTCTGTTGCATTATCAGGATCGTTACGAGGAGATTTCAGAAAACTCAGGTTTTCTCCTCTGTCCTCATACACGATAACCTCATGGTATTCCGAGGCTTTAATACAACCCAGCCGGTCCGCGGCTTCCGCCTTCGACCGTTCAACCACCATCGCGTCCACGCTTATCACCCGGGGAGTGCTGTCCACTTTCTTACTGAGATGTTCAAGCAATGCACTAGCTTGCGCGAAAGGTGATTGGGCGGCCCACTCGACTAGTGCAATCGTTTTGTTCTTCGATCTCACCAGTCGGAATTGCTGGCCGCCTGCCTCGCACACTGGCATAGCGTCGTAGGATTTCCGCTTCAATGTTAATTTGGCGGTGCTCCCGTTAAGTAGACATGCTAGTCCAGGCGACAAGCGGACGCGTTTCTGGGCTCTGACTTGGCAAAAGCTTAGTCCGAATCTTTCTCTGTTGTTGTCCATGAAGAGAGCCACACCACGGATACGAATCCCCGGAGTTCCCTTTTCTGCGTTTACTAGGATTTCGTCGATGACTACGCTTTTTGGGAGTAATTTTCGGACGGGAATTGCGTTTTGTGCGACTTCGGCGGACTGTGTGTTAGTAGAGTGTATTTGAATGGGGTCGAGTGTTAGAGTGGAGGGTAGTGTGAAAGTGTCAGTTAAAGTGGGTTGAAGAGTAGAGGTGATGGGAGATGGTATGGTAGTAAGGAATGGTAGGTTAGCGAAGGATGGTAAGGGGTGTGTTGCGACGGGAGTGTGTTGTTGGATGGAGTGGAGAGTAGAATTTCTTCTGGCCGCTATTCGGAACTGTGAGGAGATTTAAGATTACAAAGTCCACTAGTTAGAAGGATTTAACTGAGTAACAATTTTATTTTGGTTTTTATTAAGTCTTGCTTGTTATTACTTAATTGAAATTCTGAATTTTTGTACTTATAGTTAAAAATATCATTTTCAACATATAGTATCTACCTTCTATTACTGTAGATGTAGACTGTATTGTAGATGTAGATCTATTAAAAACAGCTAGACAAAGAGGCCGCAACAAAATGTCAAGTCCGAAACCTTGAACAGTTCAGGGGTTTTGTTGTGGACAGATTTTGGCAAATGTACAATTTTATTTCTAATTCCGGTTTCAAGTTTTGTGCTTAATAGGATCGATAACTATTGCCGTACACCGGTAGTGAAAACTGCATCTTAAACTGGAATCACCGATGATGTAAAATCCTTTATGCCGGAGGCTGATAGTGGTGATACCACCATTGCTGTCGCGCTCAAAGAGTGAATCGACAGACTATTAACAAATGATAAACATAATTATTATTTCAATTTAAGTTACTTTCTTAAATTCCTAATTGATGTAGTATTTATTAGCGATAACATTGAAATTGTAAGACAGCAATACTATGTGACTATTAAGTATTTGGTTCTGTACAATAATAACATACATACATACGTTATCGGGGCAATATTCGAAATTAAGATGTTATAGTAGCAGTGACTATTATATTAGTTTTCTTCTATATTTTTATGTAGCGCTACATAATTATATCCGCTATATTAACATTACTTTATTACATTTGTGACTATAAAGTAATTGTATAATAATAATAAAAAGGAATTAAGTCATGTTATTTAGTGAAAAGACATTAGAATCAAAGCGAAATGGTATTCAATTCTTATCGATATCTAATATTCTGCATGTCATGTTCCTATTCAAAATATCGTACACGTGAAAGTTAGGACATAATTTCGAAGGGCGATTAGACAGATTGATAAGAGAGAGATATACAGCGTCGGGGGACGCGCTCCTTATTACAAAAGGAAAGGCCTTAAATATTGAGGACACCGATAATATATGTGACCTAAGAGTGTGGATTTGGTATTGAAGCTAGTTTTCATGTCAATTGATTTTACTAGATTTAGTGCGATTGTTATCGAAATAAACTAGTTTTTCGTTGTCATATATTGACTTTTGTCCTATCCCATTAGAATACAGATCTATTTGTGTTTTATTCTCTACAGACTACGGACTACAGACCTTTTATTAACAATGATTCGACTTTTTCCTAAGAAGACAATATATTTTACTAAACTACGTTACGTATATGCACCGAGCAGTCCTGCCCCCGCAAGCAGCACCCGTTCACGAGTTGACGCACGTGCCAGCCGTCGTCCTTGTCGACCACATTAGGAAGAGGGCTCGCTGCCACGCATCGCCGCCGCAAGCAGAGGCGCCTAGGCTAGCCTGAGTGCTCCGGGCATACACGTCATTATGCTAACTTAATCTACTATTAACTATCGTCCATTCGCCTCAAGACCTCCGCAACCGCCGCGTTCCTATCTTTTATGGCCATTTTAAATACAGAGCTATTGCAACCCTCTAGTATCAGTATAGTCATTTATTCATAACAACATTTGTTACAAGTCAATAAGTTCGGTGGTTAGTCCGGTTGACCGAACTACTGCAACTTTTCAGTTGCAATAGTTCGGTTATAACTAAACACCGGAATATCGATACCTTCTGGTAGCAGTAGTCCGGTTGACCGAACTACTGAAATTTTTCAATTACAATAGTTCGGTTCTAACTAAGCACCGTACTATCGATACCTTCTGGTAGCAGTAGTCCAAGTGATCGAACTACTGAAATTTTTCAATTACAATAGTTCGGTTCTAACTAAGCACCGTACTATCGATACCTTCTGGTAGCAGTAGTCTAAGTGATCGAACTACTGAAATTTTTCAATTACAATAGTTCGGTTCTAACTAAGCACCGTACTATCGATACCTTCTGGTAGCAGTAGTCCAAGTGATCAAACTACTGAATTTTTTCAGTTGCAATAGTTTGGTTCTAACTAAGCACCGGACTATCAATACCTTCTGGTAGCAGTAGTCCGGTGGTTAGTCCGGTTGACCGAACTACTGAAACTTTTCAATTGCAATAGTTCAGTTATAACTAAGCACCGAACGATCTATACCACTTTAGTAGCAACAGTTAGGCAAATAAACTAACCGTATTGAATCAGCCTACTCGCGCTTCTAAATATAATACGCGATGCTTTCCACGGCTTTCTTCAAGTAGAGCTCTAAGTCAAGGTACATAAAAGAAGCCTATGTCACTTTACACTCTTTCACTTTCGTTTTTTTGGTTCGTTCACTTTTTTTAAAAGACTTAAGAAATTATTAATCGACAAGACATACGTATTTTTCCATAGAAGAGTTTTTAAATGACAAATCTTTGTGCAACTATAATGTATAATATAAACTCACAATTATTCATACCGATAAAATTAATGTTAATAATTTTGCATGCCCTGATGCTAGACCTAGTCCGACCTTGCAGTTTGCCAGCGGGCGATGGAACGCAGTATTTTAGGCGTTAAGCTAACAGATCGCATAAGGAACACCATACTGCGTTCCAAAACACAAATAGCCGACGTGACACAAAAATGTGCCAACTTGAAGTGGGACTGGGCTGGACATGTCTGCCGCATGCCGGACGATCTTTGGGCCAAAATTACCACCGATTGGACACTAGGCCAAAAACGAGCTCGCGGCAGACCTAGAAAGCGATGGCGGGACGACCTTGACAGGCACCGGAAGGACTGGCATACTTTAGCGCAGGATAGAGATAAGTGGAGAGAGGGTAGGCAGGCCTCTGCTCAACATTGGGACAATATAGGCTCATGATGCTAGAGCATGGTAACCATATAATGTATCTAATTTATCACCTACATGTTACCCATGACTCCGCAAAATAAATATTTTGACTTTGACTTTCTGATCTTTTAACTGCATCCATGCCAAAATTCATTTCGATCCGTTGCTCTGTTGCTGTGTGAAAGAGTAACAAGCCAAGAAACACACTTTCAGATTTATAATAATACTAGCTTTTGCGCGCGGCTCCGCCCGCGTGTAATTTGACTTTTGTGCTATCCCACAGGAACCTTTTATTTTTTAGGAATAAAAAGTAGCCTATGTCACTTTCAGGCCCTTAAACTCTATCCATGCCAAAAAACAAATCAAACCGTTGCTCCGTTGCTGCGTAAAAGAGAAACAAACTTAGCACTTAAGTAAGATGATTATTGAGGATAACCCTGTATATATGTTCCCAATGTAGTCAAAGTCCCATACAGTAGCTTAAGATGATTTTGTATTTACTCGAGCTTACATTAACATATGGGAAATTCTTTGCATCATTGCATTAGGTGCGTTTTAAGGGTTCACTTAACATATTCTCTGAATATGTGACGCGTTAAAATATTTTAAGAACGGTAAGCTGTTCGGCCTCAGTTTGTCTGTAGTTGCTCTCCCCATCGACTTGGTGTACACATGTATACTGTTTACTTCCTAACATATTTATTATATTTTAATATAATTTTATTTTATTTTTTACATTCTTAGAAACTAACAGCTTTTTTATTACAACTTTTGAACTTAAAAAGTTTAACAATTAAGCTTATTACAAGTTTCTACTATTAGAAATATTTTGAGAATATTAAACGCTTATAATTTTGATTTGCTTTTGGAATGAACAAATTTAACTGCAACTTAAATAATGGAACACAGAGTCACATTCGTATTTCAGAATATATTAAGATTTAATTCTTATTCAATTTAGTTTGGTTCATACATTACTAAAAAAGCGGTCACTCGGCTGCTTCCTAATAGAACGAACATTAGAATGGAATATATACGTAAATATCCAGGTCATGCAGTAAATTATTGTAGGTGCCACACGCACGACTTATAACACTATTTTGGCGATAATTGGTTGATGCTGCAGGAGGTTTGAAAGGGGGGCTGTGACGAAATGCTCTGGGTGGGGTAAAAATATTGACTTTGCTCAGTAGACTGGGACAATCAAAGCTAGAAGTAGTAACTTTTTTAAGAATAGGCTTTTTTATCTACAATATGGCTTGAGTAAATCAAAATTTAGCATCAAGGGCTCCCCATTAATAGAATTCAAAGCAACCGTCTTGAATCTCAACCAGAATCCAAAGCAACCGTCTTGAATCTCAACTACGTTTATTTAAAGGTAAATTATTTTTTCTGTTTTCCCAACAATTTAATTAACAAGAATTGGTAATATAATTAGGTAATTAATTGAGAACCTATTATTGCAACTCATCAGTTTCCTAATTTTGTTTCGGAAATGTCCTCCAGCTAGGACCGACGTAGAAATTAATGGCCTCATTTCCATATCAAATACAATAACATTTCCTCGTTACGTGACCATAATTTCACGAACCAATTAAACATTCAGGACCGGCCGCGTCAGTTCAAAGGGCCCGCTCTGCGTTACAAAAATAACTGCTCTATTTCGTGGAAAACAGTTACACAATTCATGTAATCGCAACAGCTATACAAATACCTACCAAGTGAACTGAAAGGAAAATGTTGTAACTCAAACGACTTATTATTACAAACTATAATTTTCTTAGCATTTTCGGCACAAGTCAAATAATATTATATGCATTGCCGGTAACCGTTAGAAAAGCTCCATCACTGAACATATTTAAGGATCATGTTAAAAACCATTATCTACAGAAACTGTCGCTTTATTAAATTTGAAGCTGTTGTCGTTGTTTTTCTGGTGTTTTTATGTATAAATAATCTATGTAAATTATAGATTAGTTTATTAGTTAGTTGTAGGTTCATTTTATTTTTAAGTATTTATATCTTTTATTTATTGTATGTAGGATGTAGGTTTATGACGTATAATTTAATTTATATGTATGTTTTTTATTTACTGCGCACCCGTCCATTATTTATAAGCTATCTATCCTCACCATCCTAAGGTTACTTGGCAGAGATCGCTATTAAGGCCGCCCTTTGTTACACTGTTTTTGTATATTTATTTCTTCCTATTATGGTTATTTCTTGGTGTGCAATAAAGCGTTTATCATTATTATTTTAATTAGTCAAATTTCTATGGCCTAGTGGTAGTTATACTCGTAAACATAAACACAATTGTAAAATTTCAAGCCTTTTTTTGACCGGGGGAGGTATTTAAACGCGCGTAACTTTTTACATAGTCGTCTCATTTCAAATATTCTTTTTTTATCGGAAAGATTATACTATAAAATCAGTCTCATTTAAGTTTTATCGAAATCGGCTAAGCCATTTTTGATAAATCAACAATAATGTGAAAATGCACAAATGCAAAAACATCGATCCGTGCAAAATATTCGCGATTTCTGTACACGGTTAGAGTCGTTCATGCCATTTTTTGCAAAAAAAAAATATTAATTTAAAACCATTTGACTACTTGACGCTTAATTTATTGTCAGTGACTCTGACAAAATTTCGCATAATTAAACTCGTAATTTACTTTTTAGGGATTTGGATTAGCCCTAGCGTATATATTTTTTTCTGTTGTCAAGAAATATGCACAAGTTTAGTCACTGTCCGTTTGTTTATAACAGTAAGACTGGTTTAACCGAAATTCGAAGATAATTCCAAAGGACCGTTTAAGGACCAACCGTTTATTACTTTTTTGATATTTTTTAGGGTTCCGTACCTCAAAAGGAAAAAACGGAACCCTTATAGGATCACTTTGTTGTCCGTCTGTCCGTCTGTCCGTCTGTGTGTAAATCAATACTCTTTATCTCGGGAATGCGTAAAGATATCGAGTTGACATTTAAACTGTATACGTACCTATATCTATGGTTTTTTGCAGTAGTGTAAAAGAAAAACTTCTCAGTTATCGTTTCAAAAAGTTAGAGCCGTTTATATCGTAAAAAAACTGCATATTTCGACACTCACAAAAATCAAAACCTACAGGATACTTCCCGTAGACATACAACTTTGGAATTTGGCGAGATGCATTGTCTCAAAGTACATATATAGAAATAAATCTGAAAACTGTACATTTTTATTTAAATCACAAAAAAATAGGGCCGGAAAATTAACAAAATATGGGTTAAATATTCAAAGTGAATAAATCGTATCATGTAAGGTATCATATAAAAGAACTTCATTAGCACATGCTAAAACAAATTTTTAATTATTTCAACAATGTGTAATTTTTGAAAAGTGAAAAAAAAAACTTTTTTTCGATGGTGTGTTGTTGTTGTGAAATCCTTTCCTCTCTTAATCATGTTGCCTGGAAGAAATCGCTCTAAGCGATAAGGCCGCCGGTTGTCGCACTATTTTAATTCTATTGTATTCTTTTATTGTTAAATTGTAAATTGTGTGAACAATAAAGCGTTTTCTATTCTATTATCTGGATTTGTACGGCACCCTCGGTGTGCGAGCCAGACTAGCACTTGTCCGGTTTTTTTACATACATCGCCCCTTTTAAGATTTTAATGATATGATAAACCATGTCTTTTTATTTTCAAGGGAAGATAATTCGTTCTTCTTTTGTAGCGCTAATAGCGTAGTTCGACTAGATGTTTGTCAGCAATAACCGAAGTTAAGTATCGCTTGGCACGATCAGTCTTCGTATGGGTGACCTCTGCGCTAGTGGGTGAAATTTAAAATTTAAATTGTAGGTAAGTTATTTAAACTAATTAGCCATGTCAGAGGCCTTCACGCAACTCAAAAACTCTGACACCAGGGCTAGCCACCTGGCTTATACGAACTTACTTCTTGCTATTATTATTGCATATGTCATAACCCGTTATAGACCGATTTTAAGGATTTCACGTTCTCTCTAGTAAGTGCTCACTACTAGATATGTTTTGTTTATCACAAAACAAACATCTAATTTATGCACTGGTTTCACAGTCTACGTTGCTCCGCTCAGCTCTCCGTTGTGTGAATCTGAACCAAAAATTCAAATTCAAAATTCATTTATTGACTCATTAAATTAATAACAAATGACAATGAGCTTCAGATCTCCAAACTAAGCATAGCTTGTATTTCGGAGATCTGTGCTCTCTTAACAAGACTTATTAAAATAGAATAATGTTTATAGATTAGTGCTTATTCAAGTAATTTCAATATAATATGGGTTAATTTAATAGTACACAGCATATTCAAATATTTGTCAATAAATTGAAAAAGTAATAAAGTTTAATTCTTATTGATTACAATGATTATTATGATTATTATATTAAAAAAACATATATCTAATAAATTTCGGCATACATACTCATATTATTTTCTTATGCAATATACTAAGCCTATGCTGAAACATAAATGCAACATAATATAGGTAGCTATCGCAAAAAATATGAAAATTTGGCACAAACGTTAATACCGGTAAAATTTCTAAAAATACCGGTAATCCGGTACAACACTGAGCGGCGGGCGCTTCCGTCACAGAGAAAGTTTTTTAGTGTGACGCGATATTGCGACGCGATGAAACAAGAACACAGAACCAAATGTTGTATTGAAGCGACATATTATAGTAAAATTATAATCTAGTGTGACATTTTTTATCGACTACCTCTCTTCTTTTTTTAAGCCTTAGGACGGGCACTGCTCAACACATAGCCTTTTAAAGCCAAAGTCATTTTATAAAGCCGATAGTAATCTAGGGAAGTATCTATAAGTGATTCAATTTGAATTCAAAATAAACATTCTTACAAAGTATGTATATACTTTGTCGTAGCTTCATATCTACGATACTGCGCTGCAGTAACTTCGTATCAATACGCTTAGATTGTACAACTGTTCGTAACAAAAAAAATATACGAGTTCAAAAAAACAACTTTGTTTTTGTATCAGACGTAATTCAAATTTTGTTGTGAAGTACATATTTTACATGAATCGAAAAGTGTTGCTACGAAACTCCTACGGCAAAGAGTCGTAGCAAAGAAGCTACGACGTAGAATATATTGAATATATTATATTCTACGTTGCTACACACTACGCCGTAGGAGCTTCGTAACAACTTTTTAAATTGATGTACAATTTGATTATTATTGATGAGTCCTAGTCTCAGATAAAAAGACAGATTTGTTTGATCGTCGGAAGTCATTCTTTATCCTATCCTATTTAATATTATAAACGCGAAAGTTTGTATGTATGGATGTTTGTGCGTCTTTCAAGCAAAAACTACTGAACGGATTGAAATGAAACTTTGCAATAGTAATGTTGATACATCAGAATAATACAAATGCTATAATTTATAAAGATAATGGGTGAAACGAAGTTCACCGGGTCAGCTAGTAAGTACACTAAGAGAATTTACGCAATTTGTAGTAAGTACACTACAAATTGCGTAAATAAATTGAACATTTGGTACTGGCTACAACCAAATCATATTTCTCTTCGTGGCTTGGCCTACGTTCAGCAGTGAACTATTAAATCAATTATTTTAAAATAAATTTTAGATGACACACAGTCTCTGACCCCAAACTAAGCAAAGCTTGTGATATGGCTGCCAGAGACTGATATACTACATATACATATTTTAAATACATACTTATATAGATAGTACCTAAATAACACCTAGACACAGAGCAAACACCTATGTTCATCACATAAATGTTTGCCCTGGGTGGGGATCGAACCCACGCCTCTTTGATCCAGAAATCAGGGTCACTAACCACTGGGCCACTGAGGCAGTAAATTATTATTAATATGGTTTTGCAACTCACGGGTTGCCCCGGATTTTTTATGGGACCGAAACTAACACCAAGAGGCCCTTTTACAATCATTAAGTTAAAAAATACAGTCAACCAAAATTTTACCTGCCTATTCCACTTCTTAATATCCGGGTACAATTCACCATTTTCACTTTGCAGCCACGAGACAAAGCCCCCACTATCTATTGTTAAATTTTTAAACCTCCGGCCGTCTTTTTAACTTGCCGCTGGCTTTTTGTAACAGCTGTGGTGGAAACACATTAGTTTTTGCTGTAAAATATCTTAGACCAAATAAAAAATCAAGACAGAATATTGAGAAACAAACAAGTGAGAGCGTACAGACACAGTTACACACACAAATACGTACAACAAAGTTACGCCTTGGCTCGTCAACCAAACTATCGCGCAACACTGATGCACTCACCACATGTATAAAAAACACTGGCCTCACTTGTCTGTTTACGACGTTCTGTCTTGATTTTTTATTTGGTATGAGTAAAATAAAATACACTGCTTTTGATTTTGAAAATACTTACAATTATAATAGCAAATAGTATATAAACATGCAGCAAATAATACGTAAAAATAGAGCAACACAATGTACACTTAACGTTAGATGGTTTAAATAACATTTAATGTAAAAACTTCATTGTCGTATAGGCTAGGGACTTCTATTAAAACTTTAAGCTAAAGAAAGTTAGAAAATAAGCTATACTAGCTTCATTAGACTGCAGAAGTACATAACAATTAAACTTAATGCATTTTTACCTTAGGAGGATCGTGAATCACCAGTTCACCTTAGCGTTCGCGTTTTCTGTAGGACATTAAAAAATCACGGTGTATTTTTGATAAAATTTAAGTTCCGGAAGAAAATTCTTTTTACCATTTAAATGGATTTTTCATCATAGAATGGAAAACAATCATTTACACTTAAACATTAAATCTACAAATGTGATATTATTATACATACATTTTTTCATTGAATTGAATTCTTCGGTATGTTTTTTTTTCTATTTCATTCAGATTGTTTCTGAGACGATTTTATTTAGTTTTTTTTTTTCAATCTATAGAATCATGAGCGACATAGTTCCATTATAAATTTAATTTAATTGTTTTATTGCAGTTATGTAAATATTTTTCTCGTTATCTTTCAGATAACTATGCAGTCAAATTGCTTTTTAAGAAGAAAGGGGAGCGGCTGAATAGCAATTGGTAAGTTTCCATTGTATATATTTATTTATTCAGTTTATTATATACAGGGTTATTTCTAATCAATTAGCATCCTTTTAGGGGCTTATTCTGTACATCAAAACTAACAACTTATATTCTGCGACTTTTGCCAAAACTCAAAATTTTTTTGTTGTTCCATAGAGAAATATCGTTCACCCGCGACAAAATATATGGAACAGCTGATTTTTTTTTCGAGTTCTGACAAATGTCGCATAACAAAAGTTGTTAGTTTTAATGTACAGAATAAGCGCGTAAAAGGATGCTAATTGATTAGAAATAACCCTGTATATTATACCCATACCTTTCCACTGCTTAATAACTTCTATGTCATGTCTTTAATACCGTTTAAGCCTACTAAAACTAAATAAAGCCTATTTTTACTAAACTTTTACGATATACAAAAAATGATAAGAATCAGTTACCTTATGTAGAAAATACTAGAATTGTCAATCTAAAAGATTTTCCTCAATCATAAAGCTCGAAACATACTATCAGACGCGGCTTAGGGACGCGACTGACAGCCGCGACCTAGACTATGAAAGTACACTGAGCCGTGCACACTATCGGACATCAGTCGCGGACGTCACCTTCGGACGACCTCGAGCGTTCGGACGTCCGAGAGCGATCTGGCGCGCCGGATGATTTAAGACTGTGCACATAGCTAAGTCGCGGCCGTCTGTCGCGTCTGTCAGCCGCGTCCGATAGTATGTTTCCGGCTTAAGCATTGGGAAGGTAGTTTTTCAGAATAAAGTGTTTACATGTGGTATTTCAGCTAAATCTATCAACGTCAAAACCTTTGATATAACCATTTGGGTATAACAATATAAGATTGTAGGTAATTTTGCTTGCAAAGAACTATTTTAACCGACTTCAAAAAAGGAGGATGTTCTATGGTCGTCTCCTTTTTTAGTGCATGTTCATCGACATTTTCGCCAATTGTGATCCGATTTAAAAAAATATTTTTTTAGTTCAAAACTTAATCCATTTAAATTTTATTGAAACCGTCTGAACCATTTTTAACACGCTTTTATTAGGTCGACCTGTATGTAACTCTGTACCAGCCTTTTTTTTTTTTAATAGTCCACTGCAGGACGTAGGCCTACCCACGAAGGGTGATTGGGCCATATCCACCACGCTGGCCCAGTGCGGGTTGGTGGATTCACATACGCCTTCGAATTTCTTCTAAGGATGTATGCAGGTTGCCTCACGATGTTTTCCTTCACCGAAAAGCCAGTGGTGTGCTTCCCGCCTTACAATCGTGAGGTCGTGGGTTCGAATCCTCGGTCCCGTACCAATGAGTTCTTTGGAATTTATGTACGGAATTTCACACCACTGTATGTAACTATGTAATGGAACCTAAGGTAACTAATTGAACCATCTTCCAAGGGTCGTAGCGTAATGAAAATTGGCAGCTGTATGTAGTTCTGATGACAATACAATAATATGGTACTGTCGAACTGGTCTGATGATGGAGCCGGAAGATATGAACTGGAACTTCATGATGGAAAATCGTATCATAGCTGTTTTGGATTTCTTAAAAAAGTCTTGTAATGAACTTTGACTACGATTAGGTTTCAAGGTCTGATGATGAAGCAGGAAGTTAGGCACTGGCATTCCATGATGGAATATCGTATCATAGTCGTGTTTGCACTTGTGAGAAAGGCCAGGTAATGGACTAAGCGTTTTTTTCTAGTGTTTTTCAAACTATTAATTATTTAAAAATCAAAAGTAATGTATAAATTGTATGCATCGATTTACACGATTGGAGTAAGTTGTGCCATTTTTCGCGGAACATAATGATTACAGGCTGAGTTCAAACACATTCTAGAATATGAATGTACTTGTCGTAATGATCATCATTTACTAATCGACCAATCTGGAAATCGCAAAATATGGGTAAATAATTAGCTTTTTAAACTTTCGCGATTTGAACACATAATTATTATATACTACGGGACTAACCGCGCACTAAAATTATTTATTTATTAAAATTTATTTATCTCATAATTTTAGTGCGCGATTAGTCCCGTAGTTTATAATAATTAAATAATTAGCTGTTTCATACATTTGGAACAGCATATCCTTTTCCGCGATTTCAGGGTTGGTCTCATAGTAAATGATTGTCGTAATAATGAGTACCTATTTGTGTTATCGACACCGACCCGGTAGTTAACCCAACCGACGGCGCATCCTTTTGTCTTCGGACATGTGCCTAAGACCATTGTGCATGGTGAAAGCGCAACAGCGCCCACCCCTTATTTTGTTTGGATAAGTTTAATGTTATATAGAATAAATTTTGTCAAGGCATTAGTTAAGTTACCATCTAAAGGAACAGACTTCCAACTCAGTCTGTTAGGTTAGGATTAGGTTAGATAATATAAAGTAAGTGAATTAAAATTCAATCGTACTTTTTATTAATAGTATTAATCAAAAACACCACCGCGGCGCTCCCGAATCTTGACTACCTTGATTTCCCAGAATAATATGTCTGTTGCGTAAGTACTCCGTAGGGTTACAGTATTGGGCTAGATTATAGAGTAAATTATAAGCCCAGAAAGGGGATGATGCTTATAAAAAAATATTTAAAAAATGCTTGACGTGTGATAATACAAGTAGCCACTCCATATTCACACATTAAGCCGTGATGGTCTAGTAGTAAGGACACAGGCCTTACGATCGTGAGGTCGTGTGTTCAAATTTCGGTCCAGTAACAATGGGTTCTTCAGAATTTATGTACGGAATTTCATACCACTGGCTTTTAGGTGAAGGAAAACATCGTGAGGCAACTTGCATACGTCCGTAGAAGAAATTCGATGGCGTTATGAATGAAAATTTAAGGAGACAACCTCGGGAGTATACCCTTTTTGACCGACGAACCACCGGAGGAGGTATACAATTCGACGCGTATATATATATTTTTTATGTATATCCACGCATAACTTTTTTCATAGTAGTCCGATTTGAATAATTATTTTTTATTGGAAAGAATATACTTTGAAATTGGTCCCATTTAAATTTTATCGAAATTGGCTGAGCCATTTGTGATAAACAACAATAATGTGAAAAATGTTACATCGATCCGTGCATAATATTTGCGTTCTAGCGACGCGCCCCGGCTTTGCACAGGTGTATTATACATATAAACATTTCTCTTGAGTTACTCTATCTAATAAAACAAACTGCATCAAAATCCGTTGCGTAGTTTTAAATATAAAGGCATACATGGAGACAGACAGGGGAAAGCGACTTTCTTTTATACTATGTAATGATTCAGTACACGGGTGAAGTCGGTCATGCTATTTTTTGCAAAAAATAATTATGAACTAAAAATATTTTTTTTATACCGTTCACAATTGGCGAAAATATCGATGTATATAAAAAATGATATAGACAAATATAAAACCTCCTCAATTTGGAACTCAGTTTAAAAGTAGTTTATAACGACGAGCACTCTGTACATGAAAAATCAACTTGTTTAATAGATCAAGTGTCTGTCATCACTTAGAACAATTATTCCGTGTCAGGCGACTGTTCGACCATGGCGTGTCGAGAAACGCTCCTCCCGAACATTACGACTCTTATTTATCACATACAAACCCGTGCTCGCTCTAAACAACTCTGTCACAATCACTAAAAACAAACACGTATTCGATTTGTATGAAAATGATCGTAGAGCTACTTTGACAAGGTGGTAAGTGTGCTCACAAAAATATTTGATGGTTAAATACAGGGTTTATTTAAGTTTTTGACAGCGTTAATTAATTTGGGCCAAGGACGGCACAGTTAAGTTATGAAATGGGCTATTGTTAATTTCATTCAAAGTGGAACGATACGCGGATTAAATATAATTTGTATTAACTGACTGATTAGGTTTTTAGGTTTCAGGGTGAGGGCCAAAAATTAAGAGCCAATGTATGATGCTTAGGCTGTTTAGGGCCACAAAATTATAACGTTTTTACGATTTTTTACTATTTCCTAGTCAAACAATATTAAAAAAATGTAATTAAAGTAATTATTCAAGTTGTTCAATTTTTACCGGGTGTATAATAATGTAATAAAAAAATTACATTATTATTTGCCAGTTTTGTTTTAGATAAAAAAAACGAGTCAATTTCTTACATAAAACCATTTTTGCTACAACAGACAGGAACGTATTATTAACTTTTAAATAGGTCCCCTAAACAAGAATATCTATTAACCTCTACACAAACACCCGATTGCAAAAAATCAACAAAGAAAAGATTCAACAATAAAACGTTGAGATAAAAGAACACATAAAAAGACCGAAAAATTAAAATGGTTATAATTATTTTTGGATAAATTTAAATCCATTACATATGTACATTTTTGTTATTTCCCTTCATTTTGACAACCTACTCGACCGGTTTGGCTAAAAGCAGTTAGGAACTACTTACAATATGGCGCCAAAAATCCGCCATTTTGTTTTTTAGCTTTCCATACCTGTCTAAAGACGCTCGGAGTTTTAAGACAAATCTAACGATACCTTAATTATTGAAATCTATCCAACTGTTTGGAAGATACATGGGAATAAATAACTTTAATTATTCATTATTTATTTATGCAAACAAACAAACATACTAGATACGCACGAAAAACAATACCCTTGCTTGGCCAGTCGAGTAAAAAAATCGCATAAACAGTCATACAAAATATACTAAACAGCTCGAGTTGATACAGTAACGATCCTATTCCAATTTAATAGTGTACAAAGACCTTGTCAAAGTTAATACATTTCATGTAGGTAAGCTTGTGTAATAGGTAGTTATGTCTAGCCAAGTTACATCTTTTTAAAATTGCACGCCCGTTATGGGTCCACTATTGAAACTCATATTTATTAATAACATCTTTGTACATGGTGTAAACGATTTCTGATTTCTTAAACGTTCGGCCTTAAAGGACAACCGCTTATACGTTTTATTTTCGTATAAAATATCACAAAATGTCGCCCAAATATTTACAAAACAAATTGTGTCTAGAATCTGTTTGTCTTGAGAAGGAAGTTAGGCTAAATTTACACTTCGTGCGTGCGCCACATTACCCTTTTGAAGTTCGGGAAAACACACATTGGCTTTGTAGCCATGGCATTTTAGGACCTGCTGAAAATATAACTAGTAAGGTAGGCCGCACACCAGGCATACATTTGCATCGTGGTAACTGTGGCGCCACATTTAACGCCACCGTATATCTGTAAAAAAGCCGTGGTGGCTTAGAGGTAGGGACATCTGCCTTACAATCGTGAGGTCGTGGGTTCAAATCCCGGTCCCGTACCAATGAGTTCTTTGGAATTCATGTACGAAATTTCACACCACTGCCTTTTCGGTCAAGGAAAACATCGTCAGGCAACCTGCATACGAAGAAGAAATTCGATGGCGTATGTGAATCCACCAACCCGCACTGGGCCAGCGTGGTGGATATGGCCCAATTACCTTTCGTGGGTAGGGCTACGTCCTACTGTGGACTATTAAAAAGACTGATACAGTACAGTACATCTGTTCGTGAGCACGCACACCAAAGACACATTTGTGACGAGTGCACTATGTGCGTTGTGCCCGCTACACGAATTCAAGATCGAAGTCGTTCGTTATTTGTGTCTCGTTGATTTGAGGAAATGAAAGACATCATTGAATTTTACATAGAGTATTGCAGGGGTTGAAAAAACCCTGTATTATACAATCATACGCTCGCTGATTATATTACCAGACGTATTACAGAAATTGTTTGGACTAAGATTTGCGAAAAATTCATTGAAAGGAGTAAGTACCTACCGCCTTTTTTCTCATTAATCGCCACATAAAGAAGTCGTCGTTGTCAGACGATGATGTCGACATTCTCAAAGCGGTGCCACGCTTCAACTGTTCCTCCGGTGTGCGTGTACAAAACGTTTGTGGCTGGATTGTAGCGTCGTAAATGTGGCGACGTAAATGTACGATGCGCGTAGCACGTGGCGCTGGTGTGCGGCCTGACTAATTCTCCAAACAGTAGATCTCGCAATACATCTCTTTGACTGAATCTTTATAAACTCGCGAATCGCTCTTGTCTGATTTTCAAATATTGTGGGAGTTATATGTATAGGTAATAAACAATCTTGCCAAATAGTATCAAAACTGGCTGATATAATAGCGAGGCAGCAATTTGTCCCACTTTTTTGAAGGAAATACGAAATACGCACGACAAAAAGAATCTAATAATATATAGAACCTGTTTACCTAATTTCGTAGATTCGATGTAAAATGCGACCTGTAGACGTAAACCAACATTTGGACAGACGAAAGCAAAATCGCCGTGTCATCTACGGAGATCATCACTTTGGCTCGATCAATAAGCACCGAGTAACAAAGCTATGGAAGGACTATGCTCGGAGTTGCTCTGTGAGATCGAATCATAAATGAAGAGATCCGTCGAAGAACCAAAGTTACAGCGTTAGCCCAGCGGATCGGCAAGTTGAAATAACATAAAGTACATAGTACCTACAGTTGGTACATAGTACGAAGGACCTCAGGATACTAAAAGACAGCGAATGACTAATGATCGCTCAGAATAAGGACTAATTGTCAAGTTGTCATGTCATAATTCAAATTTAAAAGATTCGAGCCATTTTGATCTGAGTCAAAATAGTTCAAATAGCTATACAGCTATATAGTTTATTGTCAAAATTCCATGAATGAGTTCCCTATTAAGTGTGATGCCTGATTACTTCCTCTATTTATTATTGGATAGTATTAAACCGGGTGAAAAATATCATAGGTGGGCGACTATCAAGTGGGTATCAAATGTGTGACTGTTTGTCGGGTTTGAGCTGGACATAAGAGCAGCGTTTTATGAGTACAATGACTGCCTCGGTGGCTCAGTGGTTAGCGACCCTAACTTCTGGATCAAAGAGGCGTGGGTTCGATCTCCACCCATGGCAAATATTTATGTGATGAACATAAGTGTTTGCTCTATGTCTGGGTGTTATTTAGTTACGATCTAAATAAATATGTATTTAAGAATAAGTATATGTAGTATATCAGTCTCTGGCAGCCATATCACAAGCTCTGCTTAGTTTGGGATCAGAGGCCCCAATGTAAAATGTCCCAAAATATTTATTTATTTATATTTTACGCAAAATTCTTTGAATAAAATTAACTTGAGATGGGTACGTAAAGCGCATGTTTTCACGGAGAACCACCCTGTTGTAATAAGATCAGCGCACACATGCTTTCAAGCTAAATAAATGCCACAAAACTAAAATCTTGTTGACGTGCCCCAATTTGGTTACCTATGTGCGTCAAAGTTACTTTAAAGTCACAAGTCTAGACTGAACTTGTTGTCTAAAAAGTTGGTAACAAGATAGGCACTACTTACTTTTCATGTTCATTTTATACATGAGTAGCTAGAATACATGAACAATTTGTTTATGGACAGGTAACCTACACTTCACAGGCTTATGAACTACATAAACATTGTACGTACTTAATCAAATACTTGTCGTTGGCCTTGGCGTTGGCTGCTAGAGTTTGTGCAAAAATAAAACCGTCGTGGCGTAACGATGAATTAACAATAAGATTTTAATCAGCAGCTAAGGTAGCAGCGTCATGTTTTGGGGTAATTCAGTCGAGTCTAACTCAACGTTTATTATGCAAAAAAGATGTTTAAGACTATATTTAAGCTAGATAGCACCGATACTCTCCGCGATGTGTTTAAATCTTATAACTTGCTTACCCTTACAGGTAAAAATAATCGAAAAAAATTTAGTGACATAAAGTCAAAGGTCCAGACACAAATACGACATCTGTATACCTCAATTTAACAGCAGCATGTTTTCAAATTGCGCTTATGCTATGGCAATAAAAGTTTACAATTGTTTACCATTTCATATAAAGATATTAGAAGGTAATAGCTTTAAAAAGACGCTGAAGTCCTGGCTAATTTCAAAGGTATTTTACTCAAGTAAAGAATACTTTGAAAATCACATAGTAATTGTCTTTGGGTTACCTAATTTATAAATTAATAATGCCAACTCTTATTTGTAATTTTGCTTAAGATAATTTTGATTTATTAGGTAGGTAATTAACTTTTAATTTTATAGGTGAATTATTGTACGCTCGAAATGGGCAGACTGTTTGAACTTTTGTATTTCTTATAACATCTAATTGTATGTACACAGCAACGCAATAAAGATTATTTCTATTCTGTACCGACCACTTGGTAGACGCGAGTGAGTACTAATGAAAACTGAATTGGTGTCTACCAAGTATCAAACACTTAGTAACACGTAGTACTAGCAATGACAGAGCAGTGTTGTCAACGTAACAAAATTAGTAAAATAAAAAATACGGGCGACCTCAACTACGACGCTTCTCTTTTTACACAAACTCTAGTACAGCTAGCATGTGAAGAAGGTACGGCTAGGATGTAAGTATTATCATTATCATTATTATTCGTAGCACGTCTACTTCTGGGTATAGGCCTCTAATAACGTCGGTCCAAATAAAACTGCTGGCCAATCGCACTAAAAAATTACAACTGAACTACAATTGAACTTTAACCGAACTTCTACTTTTTGTCTATTTTCGTATCGCACTAATGATTCTGACTAAAGTTGAAACTCAACTCGATCAGAGTTGAAACGTAACCGGTGTCAAATGAAAGGTTGGTGTATGATGTTTAACGCAATACCTAATTACTTGAAGCTGAATCGAAACTTAACTACAATTGCAACCGAACTTTATCTGAATTACAGATGGAACGCAGCTGTTTAAAATTACCGCGATTGGCCTGCTGCTTGAATTCTGTTCGATCTTGCGGTTTTACTAAAATCATCAGTCTTCAGAGTGGAAGTCCTACGCTACGCTTGTTGACGTTTTTGGCTTTCTCTTTATACCGTTAATGAGAATGTATACAAACTTAAATATAAAACTAATAAGACATAAGATTTTATTTTGTATAGTATTTAGGTCGAATACAACTCAGTGATTTATAAGTTATGTAAATAAATCCATTAGTTATTAAATAAATAATATTACAATTGATGACGAAAATATTTCAAACTTGCATCCACATACAAATAAACAAATAAAATTACATTGCAAGCCAGATTTAAACCTAATATAAAACGTCTTCCACATATTTAGAACAAGTACTATTTTCCGTTCCATATCCCGGCGTTTATTTATCTAATACTAGTAAGCAGAAATAAGTAATTTCAAGTTACATGAAAACTACGTCATGAACATGACTTTACTTACTTCAATCTGTAATTTTCTTATTTTACGCACGTACCTTCTGTGTACTAAATATCGGGAATTTGTCAATAAAACAAAAAATACATACAATAAACAATACATTTTATCGCCTTCAAAGTAGGCCCCATCGCTTGCAATACAACATCTCCAACGCTTCACCCAGTCTTCCATACATTTTTCATAGGCTATTTGCGGTATGGCCTTTAGCTCATTCAGCGAATTTTCTTATATGGCTTCTATCGACTCAAAACGTTTTCCTCGAAGTGGTAATTTTAACTTGGGAAATAAAAAAAAGTCAGACGGAGCCATATCAGGTGAATACGGTGCTTGGTCGAGAACTTTTGTTGAATTTTTCGCTAAAAACTCTTTCACTATAATGGCTGTGTGTGATGGTGCATTATCATGGTGCAGCATCCATGAGTTGTGTTGCCACAAATCTGGACGTTTTCGGCGGATACTCTCACGCAAACGCTTCATGACGCCTAAATAATATTCTTTATTCACTGTTTCTCCCTCTGGAAGGAATTCGGAGTGAACCACACCACGGTAGTCAAAAAAAACTGTCAGCATCACCTTGATTTTGGAGCGACTTTGCCGCGGTTTTTTGGGTTTCGGCTCGTTTTCGAGACGCCATTCTGAAGACTGTTGGCTTGTTTGCATGTCGTACTCATAAACCCATGTCTCGTCGTCAGATATTATACGTTTCATAAAGGTCGGATCCGTAGAAGCTCGGGAAACTATGTCTTCAGCGACATGCTTTCGCTGCGCTTTTTGAACAAAATTGAGCTCTTTTGGAACTAGTCGAGCGGCGACGCGTTTCATGCCTAAAATGTCAATGAGAATGTTGTGGACGGACTTAAAAGATATGTTCACCTCACTAGCCAACTCTCTCAGAGTCACTCTGATTTTCGAGCACTAGCTTCTTGATTCTGTCGATGTTTTCTTTGGTCGTAGTGGTTGAAGGTCTACCAGAACGAGGCAAGTCTACTACTACTTCTCGGCCTTCTTTAAAAGCCTTATACCATTCATATGCCCTTGTTTTCGATATACACGATTCGCCGTAGGTATTTAGCAACATTTTTAGTGATTCACCACATGAAATATCATTCGAAACACAAAATTTAAGGCACACTCTTTGTTCAACAATATTTTCCATTGTAAAAATCGCCGAGAACTCAAAACTATGACCAACAAAAAGTGTAGTTTAAAACAAATTAAATGACAGATCTCGCTCAAACTTTGCGCGCTAAATCAGTACAGTGCTACCAACATGCAGTAAAAAAATTAGAACGACCTCTTTTACACGGGTCTTTTTATTGGCATATTCCCGATACTTTTTACACAGAGTAGTATGTTATAATAAAACTTCAGTTAAGTAAATATTAAAAATATATGAATGCACCACAGTGCACAACCATGTTATATTATGTACTTTTCTCCATTCATGCAATTTTTATCCCCTGTACCTTCACTGTGGATAAAGCTGGACGTCTGTTTTTTTCATAACCTATATAGATGACATCACAATGAAAATAATATATGTGGGTAGGGGACACTTACACAAACAATAGATGTTTAGTACTATGATACTCTAAGGTGTCACATTCTCGAGATATTTAGATGTAAAGATTAAAAAATTCCCGTACAGCAATCTTTAAATCCAAATATCTCGAGAACGTGACACTTTAGGGTACCATAGTATGAAACATTTATTGTGTGTATAAGTGTCATATATTATACTAATTTCATCGTCGGAAAGTTTGAAAAAAAATTATAATGGCGACGTGTGGAAATGTATTTGATGCTCCCATAGATAAGTACTGAATCAATAAACCAACTTGTGCTTACATTTGATCTTACAACTTTTTACTGTAATACAGTTCATTACAGTAAAAAGTTGTAAGATCAAATGTAAGCACAAGTTGGTTTATTTTTCATGCTATGTTTTTTTTTTTGATTAGATTTCTTTTCATCCATTCATCGGCCATAGGACGTCTACTGCTGGACATAGGCCTATGGATCTATAAGACAGGTTGGAAGCCGTGCGTCCAGCGTGATGCCACGGTCTTTGTGGAGTCATCTGTCCACCTCGTGGGTGGACGTCCTACGCTGCGCTTGCCGGTACGTGATATCCACTCGAGAGCTTTTCGACCCTATCGGTCAACTTGCCAATACCCTGGGCTATATCGGTAATTTCGATTCTTCTCGCAGAGAGGCTCCGGCCTTCTCCATAGCTCGTTATGCCAAGAAATACAACGGATAAATAATTTAACGGATACTATCGCGCTTTAACTAGCTTCGCAAAAACTGCCAAGGAACATTTAAAACGTGTATTTTTTTTTACATTTTCCTAAGCAAATACACGAATAAAGTTCAATAAGATTTATTTTGTCTGAACTTATGGGTTTGGCAAGCAGTTTCTTTCAGACCGGTTATCAAAAGATTTTGTAAAACTTCTAAGTTTAATAAAGAAAAGTGGGCTGGTAGAAAAAGAATAATTTGTCGCCAAAAATGGCATAACTGAATTCAACCACAGTAACACAGTAATGATATCTACAGTATTCCACCTTCATACAAACGGTCAGAACGCGGATCATACCAACGCGCCTCGGAGTTCGGTATGCTCTCAGTATGCTAGTCAGCCGCGGCGCGCCGTAGTGATGAACGAAACGTGTGGATTTGTAACAAGTAAGCGTGCGATTTACGTTTTAAGGGTTCCTCGTTTTACCACGGAACCCTAAAAACAACAAAATACACAATATACATTTTACTAGCTTTTGCCCGTAGCTGCGCCCGCGTGGATTTTGACTTGTGTGCCATCCCACAGGAACCTCTTAATTTTTCGAGATAAAAAGTAGCCTATGTCACTTTCCGGCCCTAGAGCTATATTCATGCCAAAAATCAAGTCAATCTGTTGCTGCGTGAAAGAGGAACAAACCAACAAACTTTTCGAATTTATAATATTAGTATGATTGAACGCTCTTCCATTCACAACAAATTTATTTTTTGTGTTAAATATAAATAAATATATCTTTATTGTACACAGAAACACAGTACAGAAACTACACAATATGCAATATGGTGTACAAATATAATCATTTTACAACATAATAGATAAAAACTAGAAAGAAACTTAGATAGGTAAGTAAAGAGTAAGTAGATAAAAATAAAATACTGAAGGCGGACAGCCCTAGCGCGTGATACGTTCTGCGTGGCCACGTGGCGCTGTAGGTATATATTCCATAGACAGGGCCGAGTCACAATACTGTCAGTTAATATTACGGTGCTTCATCATCATCATCATATCAGCCATAGAACGTCCACTGCTGGACATAGGCCTCCCCTAATGATTTCCAATAAGACCGGTTGATAGCGGTTTGCATCCAGCGCGATCCTGCGGTCCTAATAAGGTCATCCGTCCACCTTGTGGGTGGACGTCCTACGCTGCGCTTGCCGGTACGTGGTCTCCACTCAAGAACTTTTCGACCCCATCGGTCATCAGTTCTCCGCGCTATGTGCCCTGCCCATTGCCACTTCAACTTGCCAATCCGCTGGGCTATGTCGGTAACCTTGGTTCTTCTACGGATCTCCTCATTCCTGATTCGATCTCGCAGAGAAACTCCGAGCATAGCCCTCTCCATGGCTCTTTGGGCTACTTGGAGCTTACTAATAAGGCCCATAGTGAGAGACCACGTTTCTGTGCCATAAGTCATCACTGGCAACACACACTGGTCGAAAACTTTCGACTTGAGGCACTGAGGTATGTCGGACGAGAAGACGTTACGCAATTTTCCAAACGCTGCCCAACCGAGTTGGATTCGGCGATTGGCCTCTTTCTTGAAGTCGGACCTACCTAACTGGACTACTTGTCCCAGGTAGACGTACGAGTCAACGACTTCAAGAACCGAGTTCCCAACTGAAATAGGGGTGGGTACAACATGAGAATTACACATGACCTTTGTCTTATCCATGTTCATTTTAAGACCCACCTGTTGAGAGACTTGATTAAGGCCTTCGAGCATCGTGCTGAGTTCTTCCATCGACTTTGCCATGACCACGATATCGTCGGCAAATCGAAGGTGAGTGATGTATTCGCCATTGATGTTGATGCCGAGTCCTTTCCATTCCAGGAGCTTAAAGGCGTTCTCCAGAGTAGTAGTAAACAGTTTCGGAGATATTACGTCTCCCTGTCTTACGCCTCTCTTCAAAGGGATCGCCTCGGAGCTATCTTCCTGTACTCGAACCGACATAGTGGCGTTATTATACAAACACTTCAGCACTTCAATGTACCGATAGTCAATACGGCATCGTTGAAGAGACTCAAGCACAGCCCATGTCTCAACCGAATCAAAGGCTTTCTCATAGTCCACAAACGCCAAGCAAAGTGGCAGGTTATACTCCTCGGTCTTCTGTATAACCTGCCGCAGCGTATGTATGTGGTCCATGGTGCCAAAGCCCTTCCGGAAACCGGCTTGTTCGGGAGGCTGGAAGTCATCAAGCCTGCGTTCGAGACGATTCGTAATGACCCTTGAAAACAACTTATAAACATGGCTCAGAAGCGAGATGGGTCTGTAGTTTTTCAATAAGGTGTTGTCACCTTTTTTGAAGAACAACACCACCACGCTTCTGTTCCACGCTTCTGGCGTTATGCCCTCGAGGACGACGGTGTTAAATAGCTTCTGAAGGACTTTTAGTACCGGCGTTCAGAAGCTCTGAAGTAATTCCGTCGTCACCCGGCGCCTTATTGTTCTTAAGTTGGTTCAGGGCCATCCTAATCTCGTACAGGCTAATGTCCGGGATATCTTCGGTGAAGTGTCGGGTTAGCTTGGCTCTTGGGTCTTTGGCCGCGCTGTTTACAGGCTTTGCTACCGAGGCGTATAACTGTCCGTAAAACCTTTCGATCTCCTGCAATACCTCTGCCTTGGTTGACGCTATACTGCCATCTTCTCTCTTCAGCTTTGTCAACTGGCTTTGCCCAATAGACAAATGCCTTGCGAACACTTTGGAGCCTTTGTTCCGCTCTATTGTCTCTTTAACATGTTTAGTATTAAAGAGACGAATGTCGCACCGCACCGATTTTGAAATCTGTCTATTGAGCCGCCTGTATGACTTTGCATCATCGGAAGACTGCAGTCTTAGCGAGCGTCGTTCGGCCATGAGATTTAGAGTATGATCGGAGAATTTCTGAGGTCTATCTGAACGGCGGGGTCTAAAGAACTTAGAACCCACCGTTTGGACAGTTTCTACGAGCCCGTTATTGATCTCGTCCACCGACGCAAAGTTCTCCAGGCAAGCAAAGCGATTCGAGAGCTCGAGCTGAAAGTTTTCGGGGTTTTGTATGTGGGCACGAGTAGGTCGGAGCGTAGACTTCATCAGGCGAGACCTTTCGAGTTTAACGTTGATATTCAGTTTGCCTCGCACGATTCTGTGATCACTGCCGGTTTTTACCCTGTGGATCACGGAGACGTCGTTAAATATCCGTTTCTCGCTAGTCATGATGAAGTCTATCTCATTTCTCGTGGTACCGTCGGGACTCATCCAGGTCCATTTCCTGCGAGGTGGCTTCTGGAAGAAAGAGTTCATCATGAAGAGTTCCTCTTTCTCCAGAAAGTCTGCCAGCATGTGGCCCTTGGGGTTCCGTTGCCCATATCCAAATTGCCCCACTCTCAACTCATCATCGCTTTTCTTGCCCAACTTCGCGTTGAAGTCTCCCATAACAACCGTGAAGCGGGTCTTAGACGTATGTATGGCCCGACTTACGTCCTCATACATAACTTCCACTTCATCATCGGGGTGTGACGAGGTCGGTGCGTATACCTGGATGACCTTCAACGAATATCGTTTGGATATTCTGAGTATCAGGTATACAACCCTGCTCGACACACTTTCGATGGTAATGATGTTGTTAACGAGAGACCTGTGTACGAGAAAGCCGACACCACCTTGGGACCGTTGGTCACCTTCCCGGTAGTACAGTAGGTTGCCGGATTTCAGGGTTATCGTGTCCTCGCCCTCTCTACGGACTTCAGATAACCCCATAATATCCCATCGCAACCTACCCAACTCTTCTTCCAGTTCCGCAATCTTCTCATCAGTCCTCATGGTGCGCACGTTATATGTTGCCAGGGCCAGTCGTCGTCGGTTGGGGTGGCAGCCGGATCTCTGCCGGGGATTCTTAGCACCCCTTGCTCCGCCGTTACCGTGGTCGCTGCCGGAACCAGGACTAGCGGAGCTGCCGGGGACTGGGGGCCTGGTTCTATTTTGTACAATCATAAGGGGGGGGGGTTTGCCCATAATTGCCGCGCTGGGCAAGCGTGTTGGCAATCGCAGAGCGTAGCTCTCGCGACGGGGATGCTGCTGCCCATCCCCGCCCTGTTGCACTTGAGCTACGCTGTTCTGGATGGGTATACCGCCAACAGTCGGTTCCGTAGTACCTCAGTCGGCTCTTACGACACCTGGTACAAGAGGGGGGTGCTATTCTACTCTGCCGGCACCCCACGGCCAATTACGGTGCTTCAACCGTGCACAGAATTTGAATAGTTCACTCACGGATCGCTGTAGTCATCTTCACATTATTGTTAATTTATCAAAAATGGCCCGGCCGATTTCGAAAAATTTTAAATTGGATAACAAAATCAAAAGTGCTGAAGTTTGATTTACCAAACAAAAAAGAGACATCAAAACGGTACAAAATTGGCGAAAATATCGATGTACATACACAAAAAAATAGTTCAAAAAGACTAAATAACACGCCTCATAATCGGATATTATTTAATCAAATAAATGCATTGTCATCTTTCTTTCTCTTTTCGGTCAGATTTTCTTTAAACTTTGCACACCTTTTGATAGGAAATCTGATCGCTCAAAGTAGGACAAAATCGAGCTCAAAGGAGTTGGTTACAAACAAACAAACAAATCAGGAATAAGGACATCCGTAGACGAACCAAAGTTACCGACATCGCCCAGCGGATTGGCAAGTTGAAATGGCAATGAGCGGGACACATAGCGCGGAGGACTGATGACCAATGGGGTAAAAAAGTTCTCAAGCGGAGACCACGTACCGGCAAGCGCAGCATAGGACGTCCACCCACAAGGTGGACGGATGACCTCATTAAGACCGCAGGATCGCGTTGGATGCAAGCCGCTACGAACCGGTCTTATTAGAGATCTTTAGGTGAGGCCTATGTCCAGCAGTGAACGTCCTATGGCTGAAACGAACGAAACAAACATACAGGTGAAACTAATAAACGCGTGTTAAAAATACACACAGACCAACATAGAACTTATTTGGAAGTCGGTTAAAAAACTGTACCGTAAAATAAACTGAACAATTTATCCACAATGTTTTACGCAATACACTATTAGCCTTCTAGTCGAATAGCTAAGTGGATGACTTTACATTCTTTAATAGGTTATGCCGTGTTACCTTATAATACAAAGTCTGCAGCACCTGAATAGGCCTTATAAAATTTTATAAAACCATTATGTTTTATTGCACGTGGTTGGATGTTAAAATAATATACATATACCGATCCGGGTGTTATCAACACCCAGAGTCGAAAGAGACGACCTCTGGAGATCGATGTCAAGAGAATCTCTACGAAACTTGGTATTCAGGTTTTATATACCTACTAGCTGACCCAGCCACGCGTTGCTGTGGCTAAATAAATTAAAATTGCGACTATAATTTGAAATTTAAACTATCCTATCTCTCAAGTTGGATCGAACTGCACATGGTGTGCGAATTTTATTATAATCGGTAAGTGGTTTAGAAGTCCATTGAGGACAAACATTGTGACACGAGATTTATATATATTAAGATAACAATCATGTTTAATGTCTATTAATGGATTTTTTGCCGTCGGTCGTATTTTGATTAGGGGGCTTATTTCCGTCAATAATCACCCCAAGCCCCAAGCACATATACCGTCTCCATTCCGTCGTGGGTAAAAAAGAAAATTTGCCTTGCGCTATTAATCCAACAAATTTAAATAATCTAGCAAGTTCGCATAGTATCTAAATCCTAACAAGGTTTGTGAATATAAATCAAATAATTGACGAGCAAGTCGAGATATAGGCTTATGCAAATATTGTATTATGTAAAAATAATATTTACGCAACACATTTATTACTTTTTTACTGTGGAACTAACGTAGTTTCCATACATCTTAATATCATAAATTGGCTCTAATTTCACCGCAATTAGGCACTGACACCTGTAATCTCAAAGTGTGACTTTTCATTGCTATTATTCGCAAGTGAGTTGTAGAGTTTTTTTTTATTAGTTGAGTTGCTTTGTTCTTAAAAAAAGTTTCGATACAAAAAAGATCGTGTTCAATAGAAATAAAAATGAGGTTTCATAGGTACATTAATTTATTTGTACCTAAATTAATGTACCTATAATACACTATAATATATTGTACTAAAAGAATGAGGTTTCAACCTCATTCTTTTAGTCTATGGCCGATTGCCATTGCGCGTGCATAGGAAAACTGATTATTTTGTTCCCGCCATTTCGAAACATTTTTCACAAGTCGTTTTCATTGTTGAAATTTTGTGTATATCAATACACAAAATTACCGTCCTCGGCTCTCTTAAGACTCTCAATGGCGCCTCAGCGGTAATCACCAACATTACACACTTCTACCATAATGCAACACATTTATTACTTTTTTAATATGGAAACTAACGTGGTTTTCACACATTTTAATGTTTTATACCACGGGATTGTAATAATTAAAATAATAATTAATTACCGAGTAATTCGGCGATCTTTCTCAAGTCGGGTGCTAGCACGCGGAGCCGTCTCGCAATGCCTAGCACTCGACTTGAGAAAGATAGCTGAATGCGATCGCAACGATAGTCTAGTATAGTGTTTTTTTTTTTACTTTGCATACTGAAAGTATAATAAACAAACAATTAAACATTGGTTTTACTCACTTTAGTACAAAAATATTGAAGTAACTTCAAGAGAAAGTATACAATTAAACGGAGTAATCAATGTCATCCTACGTCTTAGTACCTACGTGGCCACATCGTACCTACGCCCGAGACGTTTTGGTAGATAGTTATTGTCTGGAGTGTAGGGTGCATGCAATATAATTTTCTTTGGAATAGTTTGACAAAAAACTGATGAAAAAAAGTCGATCTTTTTATGAGCGAAATATGTTCTATTAATGATATCTATTGCGCGATAAAAATTTGTGCACTGAATAAAAAGTCATGCTGTACGACTATGAAAAATAAACATGAGTACAATCCCGTGATATAAAACATTAAAATTTATTACTCTTGACACAAAAATAAGTAATCAACACTAAACCATTCGTTACAATTCGATTTTACAAATGGACAGTGAAAATTCGAATTCAAATTAGAGATGGTATCAGTGGAGTTTCGTTTGTCCAATAGCATGCACCAATTGGAATTTTATTTTATGTAAAAACACGGACACAAATCGTTTTCCGGGAAAATGGTGCTCGGAGGCGTACATTCATGCATCCATCTCATCATCATCATATATTATCAACCGTGGGATGTCCGCTTACAAAAACAAACGAAATCGTTTAGATTTGTCTGTTCATTTCATTTATTTATGCTTCCATACAGTACAGGATGTTAATAACAAAGTTAAGGTATAAAGTTCAGTATGAACCCTGTCGGGCACTGCATATTCGAGTGAGAGTGGTCACTTATGTCAATAATAATATAGATGTTACATAACATTGAATTAAACATAAATTTTGTAAAATCTACTATTAAATACACAACTTGTAGACATAATCTACAACACAAACTACTACATGACAAGCAATTGGATCATCCGTAGACCCTTGAAGGTCTAAAGATAATCCAAATACTCAAGCCCACTGCCAGTTGGCATCGTGCCCAGCATGCTGGCAGCATTGCCACGCTGTATGGCAATGCTTATACGTTGAACCAAATAAACACCAGCATTTTGGTCACGCGTCTCGTCCACCAGAAGCTCAGAAAGACTTTTAAAAAAACAAGATGAGCTCCCGGCTCCTACAGACCCAATGTCTCAACTGCAAACGGCTCAAATATGTAACCACTGCCGAGGTTAGCAAATTTGCGCCGCTTGTGCTGCTCCGCCGAATTGGCCACCGCTCAAGCCCTACTTTGAGTCTCAGAAAGATGCGACGGCGCCAAAGTATCGACGCATGTTGCGTCCCATACTAAGGGCCGTCCACACTTCCATGGGACCAGCGTCATACCGTCAGGCCTTTTGCCATCACCACGCGCGAGCCCACTCGGTTCGAGTACGGCTGCGATATTGGTGGTGGCAAAAGCCCTGCGTATGACATTGTTAAGGCTGGCGTGGCGGCCAATCCGACTAGTGCTTCTTGAGCAAGAGAGACCGTGGTGACCGAACTGGTCAACTGCAGTACCACACTGACAGCGATGGGCCTCACAGCACCTTGCACCCAAGCGTAAGCTGACAGCTAGACGGAATGCAGTTGGGTCTAAAAGGTTACCAGTATTGAAAGAGGGCAATGCATGCAACCAAAGACCGGACTCCTATACAGAGACCGCAAGGATTCGATCGCGATTCATGACGCTAGGACATGTATCTTGAAGAGATTTCCGTGCTAGTTCGCAGATCGGCCAAATCTACTCACTTTCGACTATTGGTGACTAGACTAGTCGTGACGTTCTATTCACAGTAGGTACAGATTTATTTACATTATTCTCTAAGTCTTGTATACAGGGTTATCTGCTTACCCTGTACTAAACTGAAAGGGGGTGGTTAAGACCTTCATTACGAAGAACGTTTACTATGAGGTCAACTCAAAATTCGAGAAAAAGAAATCAGCCGTTCTATACCAAATTGCGTATCGGAATCGACAAAATGTATGAAACAGTTGATTTTTTTTCTCGAATTTTGCGTTGACCCTATAGTAAAAGTTGTTAGTAATGATGGTCCTAATTACCCCCTTTCGGCTTAGTACACCAGTTCTGGATAACCCTGTATATGTAAAAATATCCATAAAATTTTACTTGCGCTATGATACGTAATTCAATCTAGCAATCTCTGTATTGCATAAAGCTTTACGATTTTGAAAGTTTATCATATTATTATCATATTATGTGTATAAGGGCCACATTGTTGAACATCCTGTAAGAATTGAATAATCTCTAATAAAAATTATCAATATTAATGGTTATTTGGGGTCGAAAAGTTCTCGAGTGGAGACCACGTACCGGCAAGCGCAGCGCAGGACGTTCACCCACAAGGTGGACGGATGACCTCATTAAGACCTAAGGGTGCTACACCCTAGACCGCACATCTGCTTAACATCAGGCAGTGTGTAGTCAAAAGGAAACCTATGCGAAATAAAAAAAAAGACCGCAGGATTGCGCTGGATGCAAGCCGCTTCCAACCGGTCTTATTGGAGATCCATAGGGGAGGCCTATGTCCAGCAATGGACGTCTTTCGGCTGATTGATGGAATATTAATGGTATGGTAAATTGGTCATGTCACGTAAAGAACTCTAAACACGTTGGTAAGCGGCGAAAACAAGAGAGGATGACCAAAAAAAGTTATAAAAATATATAAATAAATATCGGAGGGCATCTTACACAGTCTCTGACTCCAAACTAAGCAAAGCTTGTGACATGGCTGACAGAGACTGATATACTACACAATATAAATAATTTTAAATACATACAATATAAATAGATAACAACATCTAGACACAGAGCAAACATCTATGTTAATCACAAAAATGCTTGCCCTGGGTGGGAATTGAATCCACGCCTCTTTAACCTTGGAGTCAGGGTTACTAACTACTGGGCCAATGAAGCAGTCAGTAGGTATAAGTGTAGATGAATTGTGTGAAAGATGATACGCGAGAAAAAGGAATTGATGATGAGATGACGTACGATAACGTGAAGTGACGAAAGGAAACGTGCTGTGCCGACCCCACCTAGAGGGATAAGGGCAAGATGATGTTGACGATGAATTGTGTGAAACATGATACGCGAGAAAAAGGAATTGATGATGAGATGACGTATGATAATGTGAAGTGACGAAAGGAAACGTGCTGTGCCGACCCCACCTAGAGGGATAAGGGCAAGATGATGTTGACGATGAATTGTGTGAAACATGATACGCGAGAAAAAGGAATTGATGATGAGATGACGTATGATAATGTGAAGTGACGAAAGGAAACGTGCTGTTCCGACCCCACCTTGTGGGATAAGGGCAAGATGATGTTGACGATGAATTGTGTGAAGATGATACGCGAGAAAAAGGAATTGATGATGAGATGACGTGTGATAAAGTGAAGTGACGAAAGGAAACGAGCCGTGCCGACCCCACCTAGTGGGATAAGGGCAAGATGATGTTGACGATGAATTGTGTGAAAGATGATACGCGAAAAAAAGGAATTGATGATGAGATGACGTATGATAAAGTGAAGTGACGAAAGGAAACGTGCTGTACTGACCCCACCTAGTGGGATAAGGGCAAGATGATGTTGACGATGAATTGTGTGAAAGATAATACGCGAGAAAAGGAATTGATGATGAGATGACGTATGATAAAGTGAAGTGACGAAAGGAAACGTGCTGTTCCGACCCCACCTAGTGGGATAAGGGCAAGATGATGTTGACGATGAATTGTGTAAAAGATGATACGAGAGAAAAAGGAATTGATAATGAGATGACGTATGATAAAGTGAAGTGACGAAAGGAAACGCGCTGTGCCGGCCCCACCTAGTGGGATAAGGGCAAGATGATGTTGACGATGAATTGTGTAAAAGATGATACGAGAGAAAAAGGAATTGATGATGAGATGACGTATGATAAAGTGAAGTGACGAAAGGAAACGCGCTGTGCCGACCCCACCTAGTGGGATAAGG
Organism: Hypomecis punctinalis; assembly: GCA_949316475.1. Classification (NCBI taxonomy): domain Eukaryota; kingdom Metazoa; phylum Arthropoda; class Insecta; order Lepidoptera; family Geometridae; genus Hypomecis; species Hypomecis punctinalis. Next base: position 4,711,573 of record OX438809.1, read on the forward strand.
GCAAGATGGTGTTGACAATGAATGGTGACTGGTTCGTTTGTTTTTTTTTTGTTGGTACTGTCATGTAGTATTGAGTCTGAAAGTGTGTTAGTTGGTGTTTTGTTAATATGTCACTCAGCAATAAGGCAACGAATCGATTTGGTTTTTAGCACAAACACATTCAAAAAGTGTGTCATATTAGAGTAGGTGAGGACTTTTTATACTTTGTCTGCCTCTGTGGCTCAGTCGTTAGTAAACCTGACTTCTCGATCAAAGAGGCGTGGGTTCGATCCCCAACCAGGGTAAGCATTTTATGTGATGGTGTTTTCTCTGTATCTGGGTGTTGTTTAGGTACTACCTATATCTATATATATATATATATATATATATATATATATAATGCATTTAAAAATACGTATAATATGTATTATATCAGCATAATCACAAGCTTTGCTTAGTTTGGGGTCAGAGACTGTGATCTTACACACAGTCTCGCAATATTTACTGTACTGTACTGTACCAGCCTTTTAATAGTCCACTGCAGGACGTAGGCATACCCACGAGGGGTGATTGGGCCATATCCACCACGCTGGCCCAGTGCGGGTTGGTGGATTCACATACGCCATCGAATTTCTTCCACGGACGTATGCAGGTTGCCTCACGATGTTTTCCTTCACCGAAAAGCCAGTGGTGTGAAATTCCGTACATAAATTCCAAAGAACTCATTGGTATGGGACCGGGGATTTGAACTCACGACCTCACGATTGTAAGGCGGGTGTCACTACCCCTAGACCACCACGGCTTATTAATTTATTATTAATAAGCGGCCCCAATACTTATTTATTTATTATCCCAGGGTACATAAGGAAACTGTGGAAAACCGTGAGTAAAGCTAGTTTAAGATAAATTTAATAAAACATCATTTTACATACGTGGCGATATTGTACTAGAATACATAATACACGAACACTATTAGTTACTTCTGCTTGCCGTATTTTATATGTCGTTTAATAAAGATTTTTACCAGTAGCTAATTTACATCAAAGTGTATTCCTTTCTTTTGTTTTTGAAAAAAGAATGTGTAAAGAATTTCTTAGAATTTGGTGTGATTGTATATTTCCTCAGCGGTATTCACCAACATTGCACACTTGTACCATAATGTACTATTAGGTACGCAATACATTTATTACTTTTTTACTATGGAACTAACGTGGTTTTCACAAATTTTAATGTTTTATATCACGGAATTGTATAATAATTAATTGCCGGGTAATTCGGCGATCTTTCTCAAGTTGGGTGCTAGCACGCGGAGCCGTCTCGCAATGCCTAGCACTCGACTTGAGAAACTCATACCTACTTTGGCGAATTCTAAATATTGCTGCAATGATAAAGCACCATCATTTTTTCCTGTCATTGTTATTAAACTTAAGGTTTTCCATTACCTATAACGAACGACGACAAATTTAATTATATAAAAACACTATTCTTATAAAGATCAAAAGTTAGATGAAAATTAACCGATCCTTAATGCCATATAAAATACGAGCTATAATTATAACAAAGCTAAAAGTAAATGTTAAGAAAAATTAAACCCAGCTATTTGATCGCAGATTTTCTTTGTTATTAATAGGCTTCATTATTTTCTTTTTATTTCATTTCTGTAGAGCAACATGCTTGTGGTTTAAGGCTAGAATTACACTGTAGGTGAAAAATACTAGTGGTTCTACGAAAAATGTAAGCCTCGCATCTGTTTAACTGAATCTATAGAAGCCTATATCCCGACTCACTCTTGACAAAGGACACGTCCACAAAATGTATGGAGGCTGGTATAATAAAAATCAAAAAATCTAACCACATCATGCGTTACATCTCGGCAAAGCTTATCTTCTTCTGATTCTATTTACATCAGTTTTAATCAAAAAATAGCCCTACGATATTTTTATACTAAGTTTGAATCTCTTAGGATAAGAATAAATAAATGCATTTGACAGAATAAGCCCCAAGTTCACCAACGCTTGTTTAAGTTAAACGTGTGATTACTGTATTTAATCAACGGATTTTGCTTGCTGAACAGCAAAATTTTCTTTAAAAGTTGTTTAAGATTTAACAACCAACGGTTGATAAATTAGACATCTGTTGGTGAACTAGGGTCTCAAACCAGAGTTTAATCGTTGTTTAAATACAGTAATCACACGTTTAACTTAATCAAGCGTTGGTGAACTTGGGTCCTAGTAGGTTATTTCTGGCAACCCTGCTATAGCTAAAATTAAAGCATTTTTATCAATTGTACCCAATTCTTGATGTTTTTTTCTTTAAATATAGCAAAATATGACATAAAAATGGATGAATCAGGTAATAATGCAAGTAAAAGGACGATAGCAGCACATTAATATGGCTAAAACAGAAAAAAAATAAGCTGTATTTCCATTTCCCACACAATTTATTATATTTTTTTTTTATTTACATAAAGCAATCTTTCACGACGACGCATATATCGTTTTGGTTAGATTTATTTTTTCAAATGTCTATTTGTCTTTTAATGTTACTTCTCACCTACAGCACCCGTATGGTCAAGGGATAAAACCGTTTGCTCCACTTTTTGACCGACGAACCACCGGAGGAGGTATACAATTCGACACGTATATTTTTTTTTATTCATAACCACGCATAACTTTTTTCATAGTAGTCCGATTTCAATAATTCTTTATTTATTGGAAAGAATATACTTTGAAATTAGTTCCATTAAAATTTTATTAAAATCGGCTGAGCCATTTTTGATAAATCAACAATAATGTGAAAAATGTTACATCGATCCGTGCGAAATATTCGCGAATTCTGTACACGGGTGAAGTCGGTCATGCTAATTTTTGCAAAAAATAATCTTGTTAATACCAGTTGTCAATATCAATCTTTATTTAGGGATAAATTGGGTACCTGTTGCATTTTTAACGAATCTTGAAGAAACCTGGTACTTACATAAACAGGTTTTATATGTTTTTAGAATTTTTTGTTCATCGGCGATTATTTATTGGGGAGGTGTTTCCGTCAAATTCTCTGTATTATTTATGTGGTTATTTGTATTTCAAAATAGTAAGTAAATAAGTTCGTATAGGCCGGGTGGCTAGCCCTGGCGTCAGAGATTTTTAGGCCACCTGAAGGCCTCTGACTTGACTAAACGGTTAAAACAACTGGGATCTGTAATTTTATTGAAATAGTTAAAATGCTTAGATTTAGGTACAAATTTGTCATCATATTAAATACAGTACATCCACTGTGAAACAAAGCATAGAGCTGCTAATAGATTTTCCCGTGGATTTTCCATAAGATTGATTGAACATAGATAAGAGAAAACCACATTTCATACACTCTTTTACTTTTAGAAGTTTTCATAAGATATTTCCAGTGGGAGTCAGGCCTTAGATTGAAACGAGAGATATTGTTTACTTTGAGATATCGTTGGCTATTAAATTGTACGATATTATTTGTTCTCAAAGACTCGAGTAAATACTTTGACTATTGGATCAAAATTCTAGGGAATAGAAAAATAAATCAATTTGCGAATTTATTTATATTTTTCTGTACCAACGATGTACAAAATTTGGTAAAAAAATTATTCATAATTTTAAATTTGATCCAGCTTAGCGAGTATCCAGCCCTGGAGTCAGATTTATTAAGCCGCCTGAAGTCTTCTGACATGACTAAATGGCTAAAACAACCGAGACCCACAATTTAACGCGTCATCTGAGCCTGTATGCTGAGTGTGAGTTTTTTCGTAAACATGACGCGCTTTTCGGCGAGCGCGTAAGCATGTAATTTGTATGAAGAAATGTACAGCGCTACTAGCGGCGTTTTTTTGAAACACAACAAGTTCATACAAATTACATGCTTACGCGCTCGCCGAAGAGGGCGTCATGTTTACGACAAAACTCTGAGCTGAGCGCTCAGTCGCGGTCACCTGCCACGGTGATTTTTTTTCTTTATAACAACACACAATTAAAACTTGATGCTATGCTAATAGTCCACGTAAAAAAATACCTTAGTAAATAGAAAACAAGGGCGAAGTTAAAGAAAACGCCGAGTCACAAGTTGTAATAAGTGACCCAAGTCTAAAGGTTCTCTAAAACAAATAATCACTTCCGTCTTCAAATTAGTTTTCGCGCCGCCTACGGACAAACACCCTCTTTTCTTGGTTTAGAGATGAGAGAAACAAAATTGCCGGACCTTTCCGGAATATTATTAACTAAAGATGTCTGCTCATTAGAATACATTACAATATATCTTAGTATCTTGGTTAGGTAGGTCCGACTTCAACAAAGAGGCCAATCGCCGAATCCAATTCGGCTGGGCAGCGTTCGGAAAATTGCGTAGCGTCTTCTCGTCCGACATACCTCAGTGCCTCAAGTCGAAAGTTTTCGACGAGTGTGTGTTGCCAATGATGACTTATGAGATATGAGAGGGCTATGCTCGGAGTCCCTCTGCGGAATCGAATCAGGAATGAGGAGATCCGTACAAGAACCAAATTTACCGACATAGCCCAACGGATTAGCAAGTTGAAATGGCAATGGGCAGGGCACATAGCGCGGAGGACTGATGACCGGTGGAGTCGAAAATTTCTCGAGTGGAGACCACGTACCAGCAAGCGCAGCGTAACACGTCCACCCACAAGGTGGATGGATGAGCTCATTAAGACCGCAGGACCGCGCTGGATGCAAGCCGCTTCCAACCGGTCTTATTGGAGATCCATAGGGGAGGCCTATGTCCGGCAGTGGACATGCTTTGGCTGATGGATGGATAGATGGATGACAATATATCTTTATTATTACAACGAATATAAGTGAAAAAAAAACTTAAAATAAAAATAACAAACAACAGTGCGATAGAGCAAACAGCCACGACAAAGTGTGCTGTCAGTGGCTCCAAGTTTATACAAGTGACTATTTAAGTTGCAGTGACCAGTTATTAGTTCTACTATAAGTCGGAGGTCTTGCCGCTGCAAGTTCAATAGGTCGTTTGTGATGTTTCTATTTAGATTGGGGAAAGCAGCCTTAGAGTGCTTGCAATCCTCCCTTTTGTTCCAGATATTCTGTTGTTCTTTTTCAGTATGACGACGCAGCAACTCGCGCACTTCCGCCGCTGTTGGCTTACAGTGTTTTGTTGCCTCGTCCCTTACCTGTTTCCTCGTGCCCTCTTTGGCAAGGGTAGCTATATTGTTGCCTGAACATGGTTCGTGACTCTTTGTCCAGCGCACGATTGTTCTACTTGAAGATTGTGTTTAGTTGAAAGAGTTTGAAGTGTCGCATGACACTCAGCGGTAACTCTAGACCTTGTTACAGGTCTTTTGAGTGCGTAGATTGTAGCAGCACTGTCAACCGTGAACACGATGACTTCTTTGGCCTCACCATTTTATGTAGCTGTCAAAAGTTCATTTAGGGTACAAGTGCTTTTGCGGCTAGTAATAGGCCCATGGCCTCCGCCTGCAAGGTTGTTGTACTTTTGCTCAGGGCCAGGTCGCTAGTTGTTTATAATTACTATTTATGCAATAATTTTGACACCAAACTGGCTACAACCGGGTCAGTGGCCACAACCGGGGCACCTGCTTTACTATGACTGTGCTAGGAATGTATCAGGCACGGAAAACAACACGACATCATTTTGCAGGTGCCGAAACGTTACGCGCAACTCGCGCAAGGCACGCGAAACCGTACTGGTACTGGAATATTTTATGTTATAGAAAAGTTATTAATAGCTTTATACTAGAAAAACCTCAAAGCTTACAAATACCTACTTATCTAGAAATAAGAAAGGCTAAACAACTCCATTCCTAAAATTTAGCCATTCCAGTAAGTTATAAATCTACAAACGCGGATTTCCTCTTCGGCATGTCAGTCATATTTCATTTTCTTATTTTTTTATTGCTACTAAGTGTACATTTGAGGTCTTAATTAAGATACGTGCTTACAACTTAGTCACCCTTGTCGGGAATTGCAAATTTATAACTTGCTAGGGCGTTTTCTATGTGATGAACATAAGTGTTTGCTCTGTCTGGGTGTTATTTAGTTACGATCTATATAAGTATGTATTTAAAAATAAGTATATTATGTAGTATATCAGTCTCTGGCAGCCATATCACAAGTTTTGCTTAGTTTGGGGTCTGAGGCCGTGTGTAAGATGTCCCAAAATATATATATTTTTATTTCTAAATACAATATTTTGCAATAAAAATATAGTTATAAAATAATTACATTTCATACTTATGGTCTAAGTATAAAAATCGTTACCTAGATGTTTAGTGGCAAGCAATCTGAGAGCTATTAAGAGATCGTCGTACAAATAATAAAATACCTACTTGGCAGTTGGCCTATTTATTACTTTTGTAGGTAGTAACTTCAAAGTATTCATCTAGAGAATAAAAGCAATATGATACTAAAAATTGTTTTTTTTTTTTAGAATAAAGTGATGTAATTTTTTGTTCATTTCGTATTTGGTAGTTTATAATATATTTTAACTGCCATATAATATGGGCTTTCATTAAGCATTAATATTCAAGACGATGGGAAACTTAAGTTATCTCTATATCTAATGTTTAAATTACGAGTTTCTTTTGTTTCAAGAAATATGATGTTGTTTTTAAACACGTATGTAGTCACGCGTTACCAGAATAATACGACCAACACATTCATCCGACCAAAAAATATTTAGCCGGAACTTTTCATCCCTAAAACTCAACCCTTCCAGCGAGTTTCCAATAAATCTACGAACGCGGACATCCTCTCAGGCATGTCAGTCACGCGTTGCCGGAATGAAGTGTGAACAAAGGACACCGAGACGTTTGCCGGATAAATTGACCGTGTCTTTTCTCACCTTAAAGCTTCCTTTTGAACTTCCGAAAAATATGCCGCTTTTGTTTGGGAACTGAACTTAGTTGATAAAAGCTCATTTTTGCTCTCCCAATAGAAAATCATGTTCTCAATTCGACTTTATGTTTTTTTATATTATATGTGTGTTACTATTATATGTGTGTTACGCTAGTATAGGCCGCATAACACAAGTTGGCGGAAATGAAGTTAGCTACAAACTGCGCAATAACCAATCAACGTGCGGCTTTGAGTGAGCCAATTATGAACCGATTCAGTCGGGATTGGATATAGCGCAGCTTGTAGCTGACTTCAGATCCGCCGACTTGTGTGACGCGGCCTTTGCTTCGCCAATAATAAACCGATTATGATGACTCGTTTTGTTAGTCTCATACTTCAGAGATAGTCACATTTAAATTTTATTGAAACGGATTGAGTTATTTTTGAAAAATCAACAATGATCTAAAAAACTACGAGAACTAACGTAAACTACCAAAAATCGAATTTTGTAACGATTGAAGTCGGTTGTGCCATTTTTGGCGAAAAATAATAGTTAACAAGTTACGTTGCAAATTGCTAACAGATAACTATAACAGAACACGGCTAAAACTGTGCGCGCGCGCCGGTCGACGGGGGTGCGCGTATTCCCTGAGGATGGAGTTCTAAATACTCTGAAACTGGTTGGATTCCTTGCGGATCGACCGTATAATTATAACGTGAGTTTTAGCCGTGTTCTGTTATAGTTATGATGAATACTCACGGTAGTTTTAATGAAGTGATTGCTAACAGATATTGAGAAACGCATTCATACTTATTTGATAGATGAGTATGTGTATGATTTATTTATTGTTTCATATGAGTGAGTGGAAAACCATCTGCCTGGCTGATTAGGTATTAGGAATCTCAACCATTTTTTTTTTATGATAAGATATGATAACGTTTATTTTGCTCAAAAAGTTACTGGTTTTGGAGTTAGTAAATCTTGATGATGCTTAAAGTAATTTTAGTACTTAGATTAAATTTACAAACTTCCCGAGTGGAACCCTAAATCTCACACTAGGGTGGTCCTGTGTCGTGAGATTTAGTCTCTTCCGCTTTTAGATAAGACATCTCATAATTATTACCTAATGTAATGTAATGAAAAGAGTGACTTAACAATGAGTTCTTAGTAATTTACTTAAATACGAGTACAAGTGATTTCCATTTTTCGATTGCGTAATATGTATTTAGCGTGCATGATGGTGTGTGAGTGTGTCTGTACAGTGAGTCTTTGCTTGATTAATACTTTGAAGCAACTGACGTGTTTATTATTTCTTTTTTAGGGTTCCGTACCTCAAAAGGAAAAAACGGAACCGTTATAGGGGTTCCGTTTATATAATTATGTGCTTTACAGGTGTCTTGCTGTACAGAGGGAGTGTTATGTGCACATTTTTCTTAACACCATATCTCTACATAATATGGAAGGAAGTATGGTAATCCCATCCACTTGGCATTTTTCTGTTTTATATGGGACACCCGACCCACGTTTTTAGGATAATAGCAATATGGGAAAATCACTAGCAAAACAAATCGTGAGGCAACCTGAGTGTCAAGTGGGAGATTTGCAAATCAAATCGAATTACTTTTACGTCGCGTTGACCGAGCGCGCCGTGCACACACGCGAACACATTGACACACACGCTTGAATTAGCCAATCACAGACGTTGCCGCGCTCTTGTTCGATCGGTTAGGCGATAGTTACATTACCGTAAAAAATACTCACACTTAGCTATTCAGTTTTCTGTACGTTACTCAAGATGGCGCTGTGCCATTTCCATAGAAATCACATCAAACGTTAACGCGATCGAGCTCGAGCGAAAATCTCGCACTTAGCCCTGTGTATACCTTCGTCGCGTCGGTAGAAGTAATTTGATTACGTATATGAATTCACCAACCCGCACTGTACCAGCGTGGTAGATGTGGCCCTATCTCCCTTCGTGGGTAGGCCAATGATCAGTAGTGGACTATTAAAAGGCCAGTACCAGTACTAGCAACTGTCTGTCACAAGAATATTGGCGTCGGCTAAAGGGATTTGAACGTTATTATAGACCGAATCATATAAGTCGGCGGATGTGACGTAGACTACAAACTGCGCGTAACCTAATCAACGCGCAGCTTTATCTGAGCTTCAGTCAGGATTGGATAGTGCGCAACTTGTAGCTAACTTCACATCCGCCGACTAGCTTGATTTGGTCTATACAATGTTTAATTATATTTGTTAACATATATTTGCAGTAAATAATTCACAGAAAACCACATCATTACAAAAACGGAGTCATATCAGATTTGCGTGGAGTAATTATGCCATGGGGTAGCAGGCCAAGTCAAATAACCGTGGAATAAAATGGGGCAGTGAAACCGCGGCCTAATTTTGAGCCGCGCTCATTAGGCTGACCCTCCACCGACCAATAATGAAGCGAATTGGCTCGTTACAAACGCAAACAGCTCAATAATGGCTCGTGACATAGTTAAAACAGTAGGAACACTAACAAGCCCTTATAATACTTTGTTTGAATCTTATGAAAACAGATTAGGCTATATCTACCTCGCTGACCCAGTGAATGTTAGTGGTGGATATACGGCATTGAATTTATTCTACCTCTTTCGGGTTTTAAAGGATGAAACGTAATTAAAATATGCTTAATTTAAATAATATATTCCAAAGTTTATTTTTTAAGCTTTATCTAATTAATTTTATCGCTGTATAATATTGAGCCACGCTTATTAGGCTGACCCTTCACCGCCCAATAATGAAGCTAATTGTCTCTATACAAACGCAAACACCACAACAGCTAAATAATGGCTCGTGACATAGTTAAAACAGTACTGTAGGAAATCTAATAAGCACTTATATAACTTTGTTCGAAGTTGAATGGGCTAAATTTTGAAAGCCGATTGGGCTATATCCACCTCGCTGATCCAGTTAAAGTTGGCGGTGGATATACACCATTGAATTTTTTCTACGTCTTTTAGGTTATTACAGGAGGTACAGTTCAAATATAAAATATGATCAAAATACGCTTGATTTAATGAATAGTTCATTTTATTATGGGTTATCTAATCAATTTTGTTGCTGTATAAATAGGTAATTTTGAGCTATGAGGAAATCTAACAAGCACTGATAGTTATTTTTTAATTGTTTGGTAGGCCAAATCTGAAAGCTGATTGGGCTATATCCACCTCGCTGACGCAGTGAGTTATTTGAGTTAGATTCACATACGGCATTGAGTCTTTACTACGGACGTATTCAGGTTTTTCAAAGATTGCAAACTTTAAAGATGTAAATGTAATCAAAATAATTCTACTATAGCTAGATTTAATCAATGTTCAGTTTTATATGTCATTATTTAATCTTTTATTCAATTGCACCTCTACAGTATTTAAGCATTTTTGCAGCTCTACAGCATTGTTGAAGTAGGTGGTAATTTATTTTTATTTTAACATTTTTTTTATTTTTACTTTTCATTTTGCGATTATGTATTGTGAATTGACGAGATCTATATTACGGTACTACATATTATTATACAAACTGTTGTATATTTAATTTTAGTGTTAAGCTCAAAACCTCAATAAATGAATCTAATTCTAATAGTTATATAACTATTATCTAATGGCTAATCAATATTATCACCATATAATTTTAATCCACTCATTAGGCTGATTAAGATGACCAACATTAAGATGCAATGGCTCATGGTCTCGTTTCAATCGCCCAAAGCTCAATAATGTCTAATCTAATAATATCTAATAATATCTAGTTGGCGCTGGAGCAAAACTAAGAATTAGTTATTTTTAATCGGGTTTCTAAATTAACTTTCTTCCACTCTTCTTTCTACCCGAATACGTCCGGTATTCGGGTTACTTCACGAAAATCTTCACCGAAAAGTCAGTGATAACAACCACGAGTGAGTGGCATCTGTTTACCGACTTAAATTAATTTACATATATACCTGACTTAAAGAATACAGTTTGTTAAATATCAATAACAACAAAAACAGTAAATAAAATATATACCTAGCTAGAAAATTAATCAAATAACCCTCCCCGTTCCTGGAACAAAGGTGTCCATTACGCTTGCTGCATGGCCGCATTGGATAGCAATGGACATTCCTTACAACAGAAACGAGGTAGAACGGGAGTCACCTCCTCTTTCCCAAATCCTGCGCTCTATTTCAGAAGTTAACATTTTAGCCTCAGCGCCCCAACTGCACACATGTGTTAAAATATTCTGATCAAAAATGTGCAAAAACCACTCTTGAAATCTACTGGTGCGTGAAAATTGCACATGACTTCCAAAGAACTCATCATAAAGGGACTGGGTTCGAACCCACGCCTCAGGCTTGTAAGACGAGCGTTCTCGCACTAGGTCATCATAACTTGCGCTGTGTTATATGTAATTTACTATTTAAATCTCTTTTTTTTTTCGGAGAACTAGTTACTAGTCATTATACTAAAAAATTCATCATAGTTGTTGCGGTTCTCAAACCACTAAAAACTACTAAACAAAACTAAGCTGTTATCATAAACAACATTCTCGCAAAATTTATGCACAACAAAGTTCAAAAACCTCAGAATTTTTCCAACTTTTCACCTGAGCCCGTAAAGTAGTCAGACAAAGTGCCTCTCTAATGTCACATTACAGATTAAAAAATAACAAATAGTCAACTCCAAGGAAACTTGCGCCCCAAACTAAGCAAAACTTGTGATATGGCTGCCAGAGACTGATATACAACATACACATATTTTAAATACATACTTTTATGGATAGTACCTAAATAACATCCAGACACACACACCTATGTTCATCACAAAAATGTTCGCTCTGGGTGGGAATTGAACCTAGATCTCTTTGACCCAGAAGTCAGAGTCAGTAACCACGGAGGCATTCAAATGTAACTGACCACCGAGGCATTTTAATGGAAAGACAGACTCAGTTAAAACGTTCCACATTTTTACGATTCGTACGAAGAATGTGGATTTGACCTTGATCGATCTCTAACATCCTATTGTTGGGCCAGGGTTTCCTTTATTTTTTCCTCTTTTTTTATCCTGTTACCATCCATTCATTTGTAAATCTCTCTTTATCAGTGGGATTTACGTATTTGCCGCTAATAGGCTGTTGAATTTTCTGCCGCTCCAAAATGTGACTATGCAAATGGTGGCAATAAATATTTCAGATTTTGATTCTACGCAATAAAACGAATCCTGTTGTTTAGACTTAAGTTACGTTATGCATATTACGTAGATTTTATAATATTAAAGCCATGTATTCACTGAGCAACAATATTTCGGATACAGTTTCTGAAACATCACGTTGATGTTTCCAGGAACTAATTTATTTACATGTTCCGCGCGGTAGTACTCGTATTTACGGAAACAAAATATTTGTCTCTGAAACATTATTTTTTGTTTTAGAAACACATAGATTTTGTTTCTGATACAGAGAATATAAACAATTGTTGCTCAGTGTATACGTGGCTTTAGGTATACAAATTAATATTTTATTTTTGTCACTAATAAAATGAATGTTCTGAAATTTGCCGCTCTAAGCTCCAGCCTATTCAGCTTGCCGATAAATGCACCACTGCTCTTTATATGTACTTATTGTACAATTGTACATATTCCATTGTACCATAATTATAATTATACTGTATTGTTCCAATTGATGAGTGAACTGATTAATCGGACATGTAATTATGGTGTTATTAATAAAATTATTTTTATTTTGTTTAATATAAAAATATCATCGTCTCTGTCTTTTAATAATCTGTGGCACAAACGAAAGTTTATCTCGTGTACCTCCATTATATTACGGCATGGTCACCACAACTCCATCTCACAAATTCCCGTTGAGATATGGCAGAGGTGTCACCACTGAGGCCTTTTTTATCACCACCTATCTTCAGATTTCTCATTCTGCAAGAAAAATGCTCGTAAATGCGTCTCCACAAATCTTTATTATCTAGCAATATAAGGAAGGGAATGCTGGCGCGTGAAACATTACCTATGGTTTAGTAAATTGATGGGCGGCGTCGGGGTACAGATTGAAAAAGAATGCGTGTGGTTTGTGATTTTTTGCGAACTGTTCAGCGCTTTTTGAGCGTTGAGCTGAGTAATTAAGTCATTCTAGGTACTAATATTACAAACGCGAAAGTTTGTGAGGATATATGAATGTTTGTTACTCTTTCACGCACAAACAGATAAACCGATTTAGTTGAAATACAGTATAAAGGTAGCTTAGATCTTGAAATAACACATAGGCTACTTTTTATTTCGGACTAACGTGGGTAACACTGCAGCACTGCGGGGAGCGTTTAGTATACTCACAAAAAAAAAACTTTTATTGTAAAATCAGACTGTCCTCTCCTTCTCGCCTAGTATGTAGTACTATAGGATATTTTAGCTGTGCCCGACGGGGTCCATGACTGTTTCTATTATCATAATTACTTTAATATTGTGGGAGGTAATTAAATAAAGTTCTGAAGGGTTCATTTCCTGCAAGATGAAAGTCTAAGTCAAAATTCCTTTAATCCATAGACACATTACAGATACTAACTTGGAATTGTAAGATAACAATGTATAAAATACCTACTGCTTAATTAATTTTAATGTAAATACAAAATAAATTTAGGTAAGGATTTCACAAAAATGTCCGGAAAACGGAAACTACGTAGGTTTCCGTATGGCTCCCTATATTTAGTAAAGCGCCCCTGGCGGATACGAAAAAGAACTATCAAAAGTATAGATTCACGCGAACGATAATAGTTTTCGTTTACTGCTCAAAGTGATATGTGATAATATAAATAATAAATAAATAAATTATAGGGTACATTTAACACACGGTCTCGTACACCAAACTAAGCAAAGCTTGTAATATATATAGACTGCCAGAGACTGATATACATATTTTTAAATAGATATTATCTAAATAACACTCAGACACAGAGCAAATAACTATGTTTATCACATAAATACCTACTTTAATTACATGAAAGTGGGGCGTGGAATGAAACAGTATAATTTCTGTTCAATTTAGACAATAGAAAATTAGCCAAGAATTAGAAAAATCCACTAACTGAGGAGTAGACAACACTATTTCCATTACTATAGCAGGCTAAATACACGGCATGCATATTAAAATTTGGTCTCCGTGTATTTTAACTTTACCAAAATTCTATTTTTACATATTTGTTCCGTCGTCGTTACGGTTTCTTGTATCAAAACTTTAAACAACATTATTATCCAATTTGATCCAGTTTGATCCCGAAAACTTCCACACCTTAGTTACGAAACGTAAACGACTTGTATCATAAGACTTGTTAACTTGGAACAGCGAACGTAAAATTCGAACCAGAATCGAAAACTTTTTACAACATAGGGGATAGGGTGGCAAGATGGGGAACTTAAGCTTTAAAGGTGATAATATAAAAAAATACATAGTGAAACAATCATATTTATATTTTAATTAACAAATAATTATGATTATTCTAATATTTGGTGTCATTAGAAACTTATGGTAACACATTTAAGAGAAAAAAAAACAGATGTTTTGCCCGTTTTGCTCCATGGTGCTGCTAAGATGTGGTACCTCCCTGAGATGGGGTGATGAGAATGATCACAGAGAAAGATGATTATTTGATTTGGCAGAACTCGCAGACATGGGTGGCTTCGTCATCATCATCATCATCATCTATTCCTGCGCAGCTATTATGATTCCATATAATGAGCATGATACCCACTCTTCAATGGAAACGGAATATACTTGCTTACAATACATAGATGGTGGGTCCTCCACTTCTCCTCCTCGTTTAGAGTTGTTATATTTTATTAATTTTATGATGTAGTGTGATATATTAAAACATTCCTGATGTTTTTTCGTTTAAGTGATGTATAACAGTCATAGTGAGATGGGGTATTCCATCTCGCCTGCATTTAAAACATATAAAAAACAAATATATAACAAAGCCCAGGTAGGTTATATTATAGGTTAGTTTAAGCGTCAATCACAGCAACACCTGACCAGCTAGCGTTATTTAACAAACCACAGTCACGTGTCAAACCAAAAGAAAATATGATAAACAATTTGCAGTGAAACATTTTTTATTTAATTTTATTCGACACTGCGCACTTGTGAACCACTAAACATCGGGCGATTGACAAAAATATGGCGGCGCGTCGAACGATAAATGAATGAGCGGGATTGGTCAATTTGAACTGTGAATTTCGCTGGGTACCCCGTCTTACCTCCTTCTCCCCTAAGCGCTGCTTTACAGTTCAGTATACTTTAAAACAGTATGCCATAAACACGCAACATTGTAATTCTTTATTTTGCCGCAAAATACACTTTTAGGTACTTTAAGAGTGTGAAATAATGAATTTGCATAAAAACGGAACCTAGACACACACTGATTCAAGTGATCATCCAAAAATTGCCGTGTGTGAAAAATTCACACTTACACACGTTTATCGTCTCCAGTTTATCTTTAGGGCTGCTCCACACTTATTATCATGAAGCTACTTCCGTCACAGTACTGGCACCGTACCGTCACAGTGAAAAGTATTCATACATTCTCTATGTTGGTCTGGATGTTGCTTCTCGCGTACAGATTGAATTTCTCAATAAATTTTGATGTTTGGTACAACAGTTTCTTTACCAGGCCGAAAGGATCATTCAGATCATCTTAATGAACAACTTTTACTACCCGGCCAACCAGGAACCCGAGAAAAAATAATCTGCTCTCCCTTAAAAAAACTCAACTCGGAATCGACAAAACGTAAGAAGCGGTTGTTATTTTCTCGAATAGACAGAGATAGTCACGAAGTTACTCTTGTTTTCAAATACCTTTATAAATATTTAACCTTAAATATCTAAAGGCTAAACATGGCTTGTCAGGAAACTAATAAATTTCAGCCGATAAATACCTAACCCAATTATTATTCCGCCTTATTCCCATTATAATATCTCAGGTGAGCGTGGGCCGTGTAATGTCAGGTTTACAAGGTAATTAGCTAACGCGGGTAACGTTTCATGTTTGACTATAAGTTAAGGTGGGTTTAGATACTCGATTATATAATTATTGCAACATAATACGAAATATTTACATGCGATTCTTAAGTAACTTGATCTGTATAATTGCAGATAGTCACGAAACGTTAAAAATGCCACGAAAAGAACCCTAAACATGGTGGCAAGCGGCAGCAATGGGAGGGAATAGCCAAAAAAAGTGTGGATGAATTCGTCCTGCAGTATACAAGGCTGATACAGTACAGTACAGCTTTACCCGCGACGTCCATATACGACATTTTTTTCGTGGATACGAAGTTCTCTATGACTCCAACTTTAAAATTATATACGTTGCTGTGCTGTTGCGTAAAAGAGTACAAACCTATGAATAACAATATACATGCTTTCGAATGAATTATAAGTAGGTAAGGATTTAGATTCAGTTCGTAATATTTAAAGGTGGCCTCTAATGAGATTTGGTGCTAAAAACCTTCTATAACTTAATGTGTCTTTAATCTAGTAACTTATTGAAGTACCTATTATAAACCTCAATCTTCTGTGATTTCTCGGTCAACCATTTCAAGGTAGAATTTCACAAATACGGACCCACCTTAACCTTTACATTATAACGTTACCTTTAAGCTATGCTGAAGACTAAATAATATCTGTAACTAAATTACATGGCTGAAATGGTGCGGTCTCAATATAAGCTGAGAATCCTAGAGGTAACTCGATAAATTCGGGTTTGAGGAATAGGCAAATTGGGTATCAATTCTGCGTGAACGTTATGACAACCTTCAAATGGAATACTTAATGAAACCAAAGCTTTGCTCCTATATTAAGGCCGGAGTCTGAGTAGAAATAGAATGCGACTGGGAATTTCGAGTAATGTTAATACATATTAATATGTACTACGACAAAATACAATACTGCTTACTACTCTTACAAACTTATTGTACTTATTATATTGACTTAAAAACCTAAAATAGGTTTATCTCTACAACAGATTCTCGTAAAAAATAACTACAATTAATCTAATATTACAATAATTACAAACAATAGATGCTTGATGCGCGCAATAACTCAATAACAGCTGGTAGCTTCTATTTCTGTACAATGGCTATCTCTATAATTATATTTTACTTTATCGAAAGGAAAGTTAAACTCAGTTGTTTCAAATAGATATACGTAGGTATCTTTCCCTGAGAGATTTTTTTAGTAGCTTGTGTGTAATTAATTTTACAGTTAAAGTAAGTTCGTAAAGACCGGGTGGCTAGCCCCGGTGTCAGAGTTTTTAGGCCACCTGAACATGAACCTGAACACCTGAAGGCTTCTGACATGGCTAAACGGTTAAAACAATCTACTATAAATTTTATTGATAAATATAATAAATCGTAAATTAATTTAAAAAATATATTAAAACCTAAAATTTATATTAAAAAAAATTATAGAGATAAAAAATTTAACACAGACAAAAAAAATATCTAACATTTATTTTATTTTGTTTCAGAACCCCAATGCGTCGGAAGCCAGCTCACCATCAGGAATGCAACCACACGGGGCGATGACCAGCATCATTGCAAAATGGCTCATAAACATTGGACGTCATGGGTGAAAGTCGCATTCATACCGCTGGTCCTCCTGGCCACCACCGTCGCGGACTTCACCACCGAGTGCCAGCGCCCCTGCGACTGCCGATGGCAGTCAGGAAACAAAGCAGCAATCTGCACCAACACCAGCCTCCGAACAGTCCCCGGCAACCTCAGCAACGACATACAAATACTCGACCTATCCAACAACAACCTCCAGCAACTCCACCCAGAAACCTTCAAAAAAGCCGGCCTCAGCAACCTCAAAAAACTATTCCTCAAAGAGTGCAACCTGGAATCCATCCACAAAACTGCCTTCGTCACTCTAGCTATCATGATCGAATTAGATTTATCCAAGAATCGAATAAAACATTTACACTCCGACACGTTCAGGGGAACTGAGAAGTTAAGATTAATAAACTTAAGCAACAACTTGATCGACAAGTTGGAGGACGGACTGTTTCGCAATTTGAAGTTTCTGCAGAAAGTAGAAGCGAGCAATAACAAGATCGTCCGCATCGGGACGAAAGCGTTCGTGAATCTACCGCAGCTCAAGATTCTCAGGTTCGACGGTAATAACTTGAGCCATATGAAGCCGGAAACTTTGATGGGATTACGGAACTTGTCCGGGCTCGATTTACACAACAACCCGTGGCGGTGCGACTGCAACCTGCAGACGTTCCGAGATTGGGTCATCAGTCATAACTTGTACACGCCCCCGACGGCGTGTGCCGAACCTGTCTCAGTGCAGGACAAACTTTGGAACGAATTAGACTCGTCCAACTTCGCGTGCCGGCCTACCATTTTAGACCCGATGCAGGGATCGACGGTCAAAAGTTACGAGGAGAACGTGACGTTGACTTGCAAAGTCGTCGGGAACCCCACTCCGGACGTCTCGTGGCGATTTAACGGGAAAATGATCGAGATGAAAGCGTTCGGGGAATTGAGATACGCTGTCACTGAGAATACAATGGATTTGATTCGATGGGTCAATCTGACTGTTATAAACGCTCGATACACCGATAGAGGGAACTATACTTGTGTAGCGGAGAATCCTGGCGGGCGCGATGAGAAGACTTTAACTTTAGTGCTTTCGAAGTACGGTTCTGGTATGATAGCCGGGATGGATACGGATTCGTTTGCGATATTAGTTGGTTGTCTTACGGCGATTGTTATCATTTTCGGGGCTGCGCTGGTGGTTTGTTATTTTACGACGCAGAATTCAGAAATCAAAAGACTGATTAAGAATGACGCCCGTTCTTCTAATGGTGACGTCCTGATTGAAGGCTCCGTGGCGTCTGAGATGGAGAAAGGTGTGAAGATGGAGGTGAATCCGGTATCAAAACCTCCGAGAAAGTATGAAGCCCCGCCTTCCCTTACCAGCGAAGCTACTGAAATGTCAGAACTAAACAGAACTTTACTAGAAAACGAGCCTACTGGTACGTTTATTATCTACCTAACTATTTTTTATAGATACATATTTACTCATAGTTACTCGTAAGATCTATCTTAGTCGTAAGAGTTTTAGCATCAATATCAGTTTAAGCATCAAAAAGTACTAAAAATCAGTCCTCATAAAGAACAAAGTAACGCTGACATTAATACTAAGACATATTTACTTTATTGTAATCCCCGGTCATACTCGTAGATGAATTCGTTCTAGCGGTGCGTGACCAAAAATTCATCTATGTCCCCGGTCTCAAGTTGAGAAAATCGTTAAAAAGAAAAGAGTCTAAAATGAATAATCGTCACATAACTAGTCAACCAAACTTTTCTATTAAGTTTTCCTTAAACGTCTCATTATTTCCTCAAATTACAATTTTCTATACAATTTAATCTTATTTTTTTCCTACAACCAACTCTTTTCCGTGCTACGAGGTAAAAAATCCAATCTAATTCTTGTTATAAGGTCGATGGGAATTCCCGAAAGACTTTGATTTTCCTCCGGTAAAGAGGTTTCTGCGGTTATTTTTTGTTATGTTTATAATTTTGGTATGTTTATAGTAATGGCAGGGAGAGTTGTTTTTTCTGTTTTGTTGCTATTCGTATGATAATAAATAAATACTGCAGTAATTTAACTAAACAGTTGTCCCGTTGCAGACATAATGTGCGTTTATATTTCCGCTATAAAAGTGAGATAGCCCTTCAGCTGTCCCAGCGCTTTACGGCAAAAACGCTATCTTGTCCAGCCACGCGCGATTTTTTTTTTATTTCCGCTGCTACCTTCTAAAATCACGATTTCTCGTAATTTTTGTATGAATAGTCCCAATAAACTTTACATCATAGGAATTGTCTTGAATTCAGCTATTAGAATCTATTTATAGAATGTGTAAATTTTATTTCACGTTATCTTTAGGAAAGTAGGAAGTTGAAAAAAAAATCTCCTCTCTCAAAAATTTGAATTTTTTGCAAAATACCTCAATAATCTATTGCCAATGCATTAAAAGTATAAATAACTTACCCTCCCCTTACCCTTCCATCATTTAATTAGAAAAATAGGCACCAAAGCCACTTTCGCACAAACAAATTGACCATTTTTATCACAAACGCAGACGGTTGGAAAACTCCGATGCGCGTCCGAGCACGTGTGACGACTTGTCGGCGAAATTAGACGAGGTCGAAGTAGGAATCGAATAAAAAGTCACGACACTATATTCTTCTCTGTTTTTCCTATTACTAATTGGTATAAGTTAAAACGTGACAGCACAATAGGCAGACGTCCAAAAAATTGCTAAAGAAAAAACGGGCGATTAACCAGATTCTGGCGGCTGGGCGAAATGGGACAAATTGTTCGTCACCAGAATCTGGTGACTGGACAGTTGAAGGGATATTTATTTGCCTTCCAAGTAAGTGCTGAGCCACTGAATAGCTAAACGAAAATGAGAAACAAACAAATAAATTGGTGGTATTTGTCTGACTCATAATATTATACAATAAGTTTTTTTTATTAATTACGTGGTGATTGGGCCATATCCACCACGCTGGCCTTGTGCGGGTTGGTGGATCCACATAGTTACGCCATCGAATTTCTTCTACGGACATTATGCAGGTTTCCCCACGATGTTCTCATTCACCGAAAAGCCTATGGTGTGAAAATCCCTAAATAAATTCCAGAGAACTTATTGGTACAAGACCGGGATTTGAACCCACGACCTCACAATTGTAAGTCGGGTGTCACAACCTCGAGAACACCATGACTTCATGGCCATGAATTAGTACTCAAACATAATTGTACTGTATTTTCCCCACTGATAGGCGTAGGTGTACCTCCGACTACTCCAGTTGTGACTAAAACTTAATATTAAATTAAAAATTTGGGAACAGACAGACTTGGTAATACCTACTGTTACCCAAAATACTAGTCTGTGAAAAATAATAGCATCGTATAATAGACTTTTAGTCACCCAGTAGTTTTAGTAGTTTCATAAACAACCAGAAAACATAATCAGAAATATAACCAAACAGAGTCAAAAACATTTTCAGTCAGATTTTCCTCAGTCTAAGGTTTCTACCTGTTTACTTCTACACACTATTTCATTAATCAATTTTTTAAATAGCACGCTTTGGTTTCCTCGTTTGTCGTTCAAAACCCAAAGGGTAAAAACGGGACCCTATTACTAAGACTCCGTCCGTCTGTCTGTCACCATGCTGTTTCTCAAGAACGGTGATAGCTACAACGTTGAAATTTTCTAGAAAACTTGAATCGCTGGCTACGGCACTCAATTTAACTTTACTCCCTCTTAATGCTACTCATCTTCTCCCATCATGATTTAATTTATCTGTCGTACAAAATTCGACCTCCTAAATTGAAACCTAAAATTCTTCTACAACGCAGTTTTGGTAGCATTAATATTGATAATTTACGTAAGGACGCACAGGAGCTAGATTGGTCAAGTGTTCTGGATACGGATGATTTAGATGGTAAAGTTACAGAATTTAATCTTATTTTAACCAAACTATACGACACTCATGCTCCCGTTCGCGCAGTTAAAATAAAACATGCTCCAGCACCTTGGCTAAATGATGAAATTAGAACCCTTATGCATAAAAACTTATCGCTAAGAGTAAGCTAAAGGGTTGTCAGTCCGGTGTTAAGAAGGAAAAATACACAAATTATCGCAACGTCTGCAATAGAGCGTGTAGGGATGCACAACGCCGACACATACATAGCTCCGTTGAAAATGGAGATCCAGCTAAAGTGTGGAAATTTTTAAGGTCATTGGGAGTTGGTAAATCACACCAGGAGACTGGTCGTAAAAATTTAGATATCAATCAGCTAAATAAGCATTTCTCTTCTTCTACCAACTTTGATGGACCTGCTAAAGCAGAAACTTTGAAGAATCTTTCTTCTACCGCTCCTCCTAACTGTGACCCTTTCACTTTTAATCGATTTTCCGAATGTGATGTTAAGAAGAGTATTCAGTCAATCTCATCTAACGCAGTGGGTAGTGACAGCATCAGTCGCAGAATGATATTGCCCATTCTTGATGAAGTAGTTCCCATCATTCAGTACATCCTCAATTTTTCCATCTCCTCGGGCAAGTTTCCAGTTAGTTGGAAAGAAGCCCAAATCACGCCACTTCCTAAAAAGCCTAATCCTGAATCTTTTTCCGATTACCGTCCAATCTCCATCCTTCCTTTCCTATCCAAAGTATTAGAACGGCTTGTATACCAACAACTCTCTTCTTACCTTGTTAAAAACAGCCTTCTAAATCCTTTGCAATCCGGTTTCCGCTCCGGTCATAGCACTGTAACTGCTTTGACAAAAATTACTGATGATATTCGTGATGGTATGGGTAATTGTCATCTGACTGTGCTGTCGCTATTGGACTTTAGTAATGCCTTTAATAACGTAGATTTTGACATTCTTTTAGGTATCTTGCGCACTCTTAACATATCTCCATCGGTTATTGATTGGTTTCAGAGTTACCTGTTGGGGCGCCGGCAGCGCATTCGTATTGATGATTCGTACTCTTCGTGGTGCAATCTATCTGCTGGTGTTCCACAGGGCGGCGTTCTATCTCCTCTTCTTTTTGCTGTATTTATAAATTCAATTTCTCAACAACTGACTTCTTCCTATCACCTCTATGCAGACGATTTGCAGATTTATACGCAGGCGCCTCTAGGGCAACTGAACGAGGCAATTGAGCGTATCAACGTGGATCTGAAAAGTATACTGGACTGGAGCAGATCATACGGACTCATTGTCAATCCTACAAAAACACAAACAATCATCATTGGGGGTTCTCGCATGATCTCCAAAATTGACTGGTTTTGCCTACCTCAGGTCATCTTTGACGGTATTCCGATTCCCTTCAGTGAAACTGTTAAAAATCTGGGACTTACTCTTGATAGGCAACTCTCTTGGATTCCGCAATTAGCTGAAGTCAGTAGGAAAATCTTCGCCTCAGTTGCTTCGCTCAGGAGACTACGTAATTTTCTCCCTGTTGCTACCAAAACTGCGCTTGTGAACTCCCTTCTCTTCCCGATTCTGGACTACGCAGATGCTTGCTATCTGGATTTAACCGAAGAGCAACTTGACAAGCTTGAACGTCTACAGAATGTCTGTATCCGGTTCATATTTGGTTTACGCAAATATGATCACGTGTCTGAATTTCGTCAAAAGCTCAAATGGTTACCAATCCGTCTTCGCCGCAACTCACATATTCTGGCCTTTTTGTATAAAATCCTATTCTATCCTTCCACTCCGCTATATCTGAAGGAGCGTTTTACTTTCCTTCAATCCCACTCTAGCCCTTTACGATCCTCTCGTGCTCTCAAACTTAAATTTCCTACTTCCGGTCACTCGAATCTATCCTATCATCATTCCTTTACTGTTCAATCCCTTATGCTGTGGAACGCACTGCCTGTCACGATCAGACAGGCTCAATCACTTAACATTTTTAAATCTCTTGTTTTTAAGCACTATCTGTCTACTTGTTAATTTGGTACATATATGTATATATTTTATTATGGTTTTATGTATGTATTTTATGTAGGTATATAATTATTTATTTATTTGTATGTAATAATTATAATTTGTTTTTGTATCTGTGTATTTGGTCTATGTAGTTTATGCTATTGAACAGCACCGACCGCAACATAATTATCCTAATATAATTTCATTTAGGTTGCCTGGAAGAAATCGCTGCAGGCGATAAGGCCGCCCATTTTTCTACCTGATTATTGTTTTATTTTACTAGTTTAAGTTGTTTTTGTAATGGTGTGAAAATAAAGCAATTTTGTATTGTATTGTATTGTATTTTCACAGATGACTTATTTCTGTTTATAAGCCATAGTGGTCTAGTAAACCGTGGTGGTCTAGTAGTAATGACACCCGCCTTACAATCGTGAGGTCGTGGGTTCAAATCCCGGTCCCGTACCAATGAACTCCTTGGAATTTATGTACGGAATTTCACACCACGGGCTTTTCGGTGAAGGAAAACATCGTGAGGCAACCTGCATGCGTCCGTAGAAGAAATTCGATGGCGTATGTGAATCCACCAACCCGACAGTACAGTATTTCTGTTGCCGCTAGAACAAAAAATACTAAAAACAAATAAAATTAATCATTTAAGGTGGGCTTTCATACAACAAACCTGATTTTTTTCCGATTTCCGTTCGATATTAATAACGGAAATAAGTAGACGCTTGAAATATTCACAGAATATTTAATTGTATGTTTACTTCAATCATTAATTATTAAATTAAAATATTTAAGGGACAATACAGTACGTAACCCTTCGTGGGCGAGTTCGACTCGCACTTGGCCGATTATTTATCTAAACCTGGCCAATGCCAATATTTTCAAAGAATGTAATTTAATTGGCCAACAGCTTGCACAACCAAAAGTTGGCACTCCAAGGCGACGACATTTTCACGTTTCCCAAATTTTTATTTGAATGTCAAAGACTTGATCCGGCCTTTTGAAAATTCAAAGCTTTGTGAAACATTATGAACGAACATTTTCATTGTTTTGTCAGTGTTTTAGTGAAGTTTTCCTTTGTGTAGATTGCGCGAAAATTCACAAGAATACAGTAGATGTTACGAATAATACAGTAGGGAGCTGGTGCTGTTTGCTCAGATTGATGAATAATGAATAAAAATTTGTCAAGAGATGGCAGAGGCAAATTAGAATTAAGTATGGTAAATAATGTGTTGCCAAAATTTCCAAAACTAAGTCCACGAGGATGTGTTTCAATGAAATTGCTTTTAACCGGTCTTTTTGAAAATCTATAGGGAAAGTCTGTCTAGCTGTGAACGTCCTACGACATTTTAATAGTTTTCTAGATATATTCATAAACTCCAACTTGTTTTTTTGTAAATCAAAATATGCAGCGCTCAATTAGTAAATTTTGTTGTTAGTTTGAACAACAATATTTACTAATATGACAACATAAACATACACCGTCGTCCGTCAGCATCAATATAGGATAAACTTTTATTATAAAATGTAACATACTTTGATCGGTCATTCCATAACAATAACATCGTATTTTTGTTCACAGCTTCCACAGAAGATAACAGCCGCCATCCAGAAGTGGAACTCTCCAAGATTTCACAAGAAACCCTTCTCATGGATCGCCTCTCACAAGAGCACCAGGCTTACCCCCCGGACTTGCTCTCATTTCCCCTTAGAGGCCCTCAAATATCCCCAGGGACCTCGCAAATGCAGACAGAGAGCCCTGTCAAGTCACCAGGATACGCTGTCACAGCTATCAACCCAGCCATGTACAGGATCCAAGCCCCTTACCAGGGATCAGCACCATTGATCAGCCAGAAAGGCTACGTCACTCTTCCAAGAAGACCAAGACATGACTTGAGACCACAAGTCTTTTCAACTTTAAACGGTGTCATACCCTACTACGACACGTTTAACATGAAGCTCTTCGGGCATAACAATTACTACAGTTTAAATAAGAGTGAGATGGATTTGGGGCCTGTTGGTAAATCCGGCTACCAGGATAGTGAGGAGTTGGAACCAGCGCCGTCGCCCGCACCAGGAACGCCTCATGCAACGATACCGAGGAACAGTCTGAGCTCTCCTAACATCCACAACCAGTTGCTGGCTCTTCAAGCCATGTCGAACTCGTCCCTGAGAGCATCAGATCAGAGACCGTTAAAAGTGCTGCTCTCAGAAAATGAGAGTCTTCTCAAAACCCCAAAAGATTTACGTATAAACTACAGTGTGAACGTCGTGAGTGGAACTTTAGGTAGGCGGACCCAAAAACCCCCTCCGAAACCGAAAAAGCGTAACTCCTGTGAAGTTAAAGAACAATTTTTAATGACCAGTGATAACGCCACCCAAGTTTAGAGTACTCGTCGAGTAATAAGTGTAGCAAATGATGTCAAATATTGGCAGTGTTCCAGAATCTGAAGTAGTGAATTTAGGTTTCCGCCGAATCGACTATTCGGAATGATATTACGAAATTGTGTTGGTTCAATAAGTGCTATTGGAATTCGATTTTCTACAATTTTTATTGCTGACTACCTATCATGTTTTTGTAGTTTTAATAGAATATCTTTTACCAATTTTTCATGAGACTTTTTTGTGAAACAATCTTTATTGTAAACGTACTGGACGTAAACCAGTGAAGTATCACTGGTTTACGTCCAGTACGCTACATTAATTGAGATTAAGATACATTTTGAGTTTTATCCATAATCAAACTTTGTTGTTTACTTACTCTTTACTTTAGTAGTACCTAATTATTTTTCTAAGCAATCATCGTTTTTATTTCGGCTGGCAAACTTAACCCAAATATCGGGACCTTAAAATTCATTTTAACTGACACATCAATCTTATGGTGTACGAGTATACGCTACACCGGTCGTATTTTAGACTAGGGACACGCAACAATTTCTTATTGTTGACCAACTGCAACACTGTAAAAAAAAATAAAGCTGTACATGATTGCCTCGGTGGCTCAGTGGTTAGTGAACCTGACTTCTGGATCAAAGAGGCGTGGGTTCGATTCCCACCCAGGGCAAGCATTTATTTGGTGAACATAGGTGTTTGCTCTGTGTCTGTGTATATATTTAAAAATAAGTATATGTAGTATATCAGTCTCTGGCAGCCATATCACAAGCTTTGCTTATTTTGGTGTCAGAGGCTGTGTGTAAGATGTCCCCTAATATTTATTTATTTACATACAGCTTTATTTTTTTACAGTGTAAACTTTTTTATTTATGCAATAGCTGATAATTTCATAATATTTCTGTATGTTTCCGGTACTTAAAGTTGTTCATAATTATAAGTACCATTATATAGGTATTAACGAATATCTCCATCGTCCAGAAATACGAAACGACCTCTGCAGTGAAACCATAAAAGCAAATTGAAAATTATTATTATTATTTATTTTAAGGGTATACAGGGCTATCCAGAACTGGTGTACGAAAGGAGGTGATTCAGATATTTAGTACTTAACACTTAATAGATTTAGACCATAATTGAACAACTTTTACTACGGAGTCTAACCGAAATTCGAGAAAACAGAGTGTTTCAAACATTTTGTCGATTCTGAGTAGCAGTTTTGTAGGGAACAGCTGATTTTTTTCACGAATTTTGAGTTGGCCCCTGTAGTAAAAGTTGTTCATAATGATGATATTATCAATCACCTCCTTTCGAATTAGTACCAGGGTAAACAGATTACCTTGTATAATATTAACAAGAACTTGTTTTTTTAATTGTTCTGTGGTGAATAATTAACATTTTCATGTAAGTACCTACTATATTATGTATAATATAAATCACGGTAAATATTTTGAGCCAAAAGTTTCAATTTGCGTCAATTCCAGCCTTTGAATACAATGTCAGCAACAATTTAAAGATTGATCACGGTAATGAATATTTAATTGCCGTGGATGGTTGTGTTCAATATTATAGTCAGTTCGTACACAAATCTACCACAACGACCTGAAAAAAATAAGTCTAATCGGATCATTTTACAGAAGAGTGCGTGTCAAACGTTACTAAAAATAATCAAGGCGTTGCGTATACAACTTAAATTTTATATGAGTTTGCAAATGAAATATGACAAGGTAAAGTTATAATCACAGATGAACATATTTCAGAGAAACGAGCGCGAGAGGTTTTTGTACCGACATATGTCCTAATTCTTATTGGTGCAAACATGTCATGAGCATGAGCATTCTTGAAAATGCACACTTGTACAAAAATGTGTTACGTATAAGACCTAAGACCCAATAAATTAAGCTGGCATGTTACTTAAGTAATGTTTTGTTTGAGACTGCTATCAACTAGTCAAATATCATCTATCTATGTTAGTCTTTGAAAGAAACTAACATTCACTTCTCTAAATTATGAGCGCCTGATTTATTTTACCTGAATTTGTTTTGATTTTATTTTAGCCAATAACTACGTCAAAGGATGATGGGCGGTTTGGTACCCATGTCCAATGAAAATGAATCACACATCGTTTGATAGCTATTTTAACCAGAAAATAATCTGCTAAGATGTAAACTCGTAAAAATTGTCCGTTTTGAAATATAGTCTTCAGAAGAAACGGTATTGTTCCCTCCCTCGCTCACTAACGCGGCGGCGTAGCGGCTAGCGCGGAAGGCGGCGGGCATGAGGAGACGCTCGCCGCGCATGCGCGGGTCGTTCGCTGATATTGTTTTATTTACCCAGATAATGACAAATATTCATATGAATAAATAATATTATCATCCCTAATTGAATCACTTTGTGTACGAACGGTGTTATACTTAAATTAATCTATTTTGGCATCATTTTGGCAATTGGTTAGACACCTATGTGATTAAAACTGTTTTGAATTAATTAAAATGTATTATCATTTGTATTATAGTTTAATGGATAATATTTTTTGTAATGTTGTGTTTAATAATTTTAAATCAAATATATACTGCTTTGTTCGTAATTTAGTAATTTTTTGTAATTAACTTATATTATTTAAGTTGCAGATATTTCGAAACGAATGCACTTTCACAACTAACGAGCTATAAGTTTGTCACACACTAAGCCATAAGGATATCATTGTACTCATCAAACAACGACATAAACCAACAACCATAATTAAGAAAAAACCTTAAAAATTAAAAGAAAATAGGCAATACGACTAAAAATTTAATTAATATCTACCAACCTGTAACTAACCCGACAGTTAGATTATCAAAATATATTAGAAACATATTTTTTCTTATGTCTATTAAACAAAAAGCAATGACTAATTACAAGAATATTCCGATTTACGTCCGCTTAGATATACTTTTGACCAGATAGTGACTTCACGTCACCAGTCCTGCCCCCCTACCGCCTAAAGCAATAGCAATCGTTTATGACTTCATTTTAGTCATTTGACACCGCCTATGTGACGTTAGCCATCAAAGTTGTTCATTCAACGATTGCTTTCGCAATCCGCGCAAGGCAATTATGGCTAACGTCACATAGGCGGTGCCAAATGACTAAAATGAAGTCATAAACGATTGCTATTACGATTGCTATTGCTTAGGCGGTAGGGGGGCTGAACTTTGACTCGCTATATTTTTGCTAATTTTTGTTACATTTACAAAATAAAAAATATTACTATCACTATTTTTTGTAATCTAACTGACGGACTAATTAATCTCCTGTTCTCAGAAAAAAATAGTTCCCGAGAAACTAGAACTGAGGATTTTTCGGCATTTTCCTAGGATCGTCGGATAGTGAAATACCATAATTATAAGTAGAGATATAGGCCTAGCACAGTGCAAACTTATAGCTCAAAGTTTTATGCCAACAGAATTGAAATTCAATGAAATAGATTAACGATAATGGAGGATAATTTAAATATAATGAAAATGAATATTCCGATTTACGAATAGTATTGAATATTGGTGCTTATGACTTTAATCGCATCAACTTTGTATTTATTTATTGGTTAAGTATTTGGATAGAGCACACAAACATTAAAAAATATGTTTAGTACATTAATTTTCATTGTGTTGAATGTTAATTATTTTAACAATATATTTATTTTAAAGTTTAACGTAATATGTACTCAGTCAATTTATTGCAACATTTATAAAATTTACTTGTAATAATAATAATTATGTTCTATATAGATTCTATAGTAGAGTCATTATGACCCTATAAGGGTAGGTATGGCAATTTTGTTGTTTGTATTTGAACGGTTTATTATTTTCTTTTCTAGATTATCATGAAAGAATTCGTCTAATGTTTGGTTAGTAGACTCTTTAATTGTTTTAAATTTAATTTTGAAAAGGCTTTTTTCCCTGAGTTGTCAGAAATATAATTATCCTTAGCCAGCAACACATATTTTGTTTATATTGATTCACCGTAGTTTACTAAAATGTACAAGATACTAAAATTATATAAAGGGGTTTAAACATTTTTGTATGGAAGCTGGCATATCCACCCGCCGCCATGTTGTTTTTTATAAGTTTCCGCGCACAATGAAAGTAGTATAAAAGATCGCTGTTGAAGAACTTTGCGATATTTAGGTACATCCAAATACCTCGACAACGTGACACTTTAGGGTACCATAGTACTGATTTTCATTGTGTGCATAAGTGTCCCCTACTCATACATATAAATATTTCTAGTTTAAGCTTGTTTTTGTTATACTGGTGTGAAAATAAAGCTATTTTGTATTGTATTGTACTTACATAGTGCGCGGAAACTTAAAGAAAAAGAAACAAAATGGCGGCAGGTGTGTATGCCACAAGTGTTCAAACCCCTTTATTTATGGCTTTATAGTGTAGAATTGTAAATATTAAAAATAATAGTTGACTTGTATAAAAATATATTTCCAGTTTCCTTACTTAACAATGTTTATGAATGCTATAATAATGATTATTATATAATTATAGATCCTATTACTTTATTTGCTAGAGGACAGATTTTCATAAAATTTTAATATTGTAAAAATGTAAATATAGGGTTATTAATAAAAATCAATATGGAAATGTACATTATGGCCTACCATTTATTCAGACATAGTTTCATAATTAGTTATTTTTATCTCAAAAAAAAAATATTATAAATAAAGGATACGTCCTAAAAATATGACAGTGAACTTAAATCCATGGGCCATTCATATTAAACACGTTGCGCGGTCGACTAAATGTGACATTGTGTAACAAGGAACTGAAAAATGGTCCTGAATTAATCTAATATCTATCTTAACTATCTATTAAGAAAAAATAAAAACCAACTGTAGGTATATGTTTGGGCATAGCTTACTGTATTGGCAGAAGATTTAGATTTATTCAACTTGTGTTACTTATCTGTCACCTCTGAGCCCTTGACAAATGTATAAAATTTTATTTTTAAACTTTCGCAAAAATAAAACGAAAAATGTTCACTATTATGAAACTATGTCTTATTACTTAACAATATTGTGCGGATTTGAAAAAGGAGAGATTTGGAAGGACCAATTGTGTGGAATGCGAGCGAATGGATAAATATAACAATAACAGAAATAAATACAATTTGACAAGATGTTTTTTGGTTTTATTGCTGATTTTATCTGTGTTTCACTGACTGTTCAGTGAAGGAAAGCATCATGAGGCAACCTGCGTACTTCCTTAGAAGGAATTCAATGGCCTATTTGGTGGAAATGTTGTCCGATTTGGGTGATTTTTTTTCATGTAATCAACACTTCAAACGCTAAGACCTTATTTTTTACAGTTTTTTAAATAACTGTAACATAATATGTGACATGCCGTTTTTGTGACATAAAAGGCTCTAACTATTTTTATGAAAATGAAGAAGTATGATGTTTTCACAACTGCCAGTGACCATAGATCTGCGTATAACTTAAACTGGATATCTTTACGCATACTAGAGCTAGAAGGTCTCGACACACGGACGGACGGACAGACGGAGAGAAGGACAACAAAGTGATAAGGGTTTCGTTATTTTCTTTTTGAAGTACAGAACCCCAAAAAGAAATGTATCAGAGCGAAAATCTTCAACCACCGCTCATAAAAAGGTATGTTTCAAGCAAATGACAGAGTCATTTTGACAAATCAACGCCAGTGACGCGACATAAAAAGTGTGTCCCACCTTTTTCGGTATAATTAGCAGGCAAAGATACGGCGAGTTAGCGACAGGATGGCAACCATTAAAAATATAATATGAGGTTGATTTGCAAAGTAGAAAAATTAAAATGAAGTGTATTTAATCATCATCATGAACACCTTTTACTAAGGGACCAACAGAGAAAACGCGAAAAAAAAAAGTCAGCTGTTTTGAGCAAACAAAAAGTTTTTGACTGTCTACCAAATAAACGGAGGCGTTGTTTTTTAGGGATCTGTACCCAAAGGGTAAAAACGGTACGCTATTACTAAGACTCCGCTCTGTCCGTCTGTCTGTCACCAGGCTGTATCTCATGTACCGTGATAGCTAGAACGTTGAAATTTTCACAGATGGCGTATTTCTGTTGCTGCTATAACAACAAATAATAAAAACTAATATTTAAGGGCCTCCCCTCCTATAACGTGACATGATAATTCACATACAAAATAACGTGATTTTTTTGCTCGATATTACAAAGAGCAACAGGCAGATGCTTGAAATATTCACAGAATATTAAGTTGTATATTCCCTTCAAATATTAATACTTAAATTAAAATCAAAAACATGGTTATTTCTAATCAATAAGCATCCTTTTAGAGGCTTATTCTGTACATCAAAACTAACAACTTTTGTTTTGCGACTTTTGTCAAAACTCAAAAAAAAATTGTTGTTCCATAGAAAAATATCGTTCACCCGCGACCAAATGTATGGAACAACTGTTTTTTTTTAGTTTTGACAAAAGTCGCAGAACAAAAGTTGTTAGTTTTGATGTACAGAATAAGCCCCCAAAATGATGCTAATTGATTATACTCTATAAAATTTAACTTGATCTCTGCGACAGCTGTCAGAAAAATCACGCCTATGAAGTCCTGAATTTCTTAATAGTACAGACAGTACCTGTCAGTGTCATACTTTATGGGCATGCCGATTAGTGATGGGCGACGAATTATCGTGACCACAGAGTTTTAGATAGAGTTTTAATTAAAATATCGATAGTTTATACTGACGATATTTTAAATAAAACTTAATTTATCATTAATTTTATTGTATATTTGAATATCATAACATTTATTACATGTGTAATTAAATTAAACCCAATTATATGTTACATTAGCATCGATAATAGCGAAAAACGTCGATAAAATACTATCGTTGCATTATTATGAGTGTTTAATTAAAATCATAGCATTATTTACATGTGTACAACTGTACATGCTTGATCTTAAATAATAGTAAGTAAATAAAATCCAATTTCTCACTTTCAACTGTACTGTACTGTACTGTACCAGCCTTTTAATAGTCCACTGCAGGACGTAGGCCTACCCACGAGGGGTGATTGGGCTATATCCACCACGCTGGCCCAGTGCGGGTTGGTGGATTCACATACGCCATCGAATTTCTTCTACGGACGTATGCAGGTTGCCTCACGATGTTTTCCTTCACCGAAAAGCCAGTGGTGTGAAATTCCGTACATAAATTCCAAAGAACTCATTGGTACGAGACCGAGGATTTGAACTCACGACCTCACGATTGTAAGGCGGGTGTCATTACCTCTAGACCACCACGGCTTTTCACCACTTTCAACTACTCATTCGATTTCATTACAACATTGTTTGAAAATCGATTTTTTCCACCACTATCTCAACTCTAAATATGTCAATATGTAACTGTCGCAGAGATCAAGTTAAATTTTATAGAGTATTTGACCCTGTATTTGACTCCCTCCATTTTTTTAAAAGGTGAAAAATAAATTGTATGAAAGACAATAATACAGCTTTTTTTTCTGGTTTAATAATAATAAAATACCAGAGATACCAGAGGGATATTGTGATCGATCGAGAAAATCTGAAGGAGATGCATTGATTGAAAATGGCATGAGTTAGAAAGAGATATGAAAAATTTCGCGATTCAGTGGCTATTGCCGAGTTTAATCTCCGTATAGTATCAAATTCCAATTCATACTTGACAGTTTTGACAGCTCTAGGCTCTAAGATTTTCAAAACATGCTTATGGTTGAGAATGGCTTCAAGTGACAACAGCGCTGTCTCTGGTTAGTTAGATTTCTGTGATATATTTTAAACAAATGTCAGCGTCATTTTGACAAGTCAACGCCAGTGACGCGACATAAAAAGTTTGCACCTTTGTCGGTATAATTAGCACGGGGAGATACGGGGAAGTCGCGACAGGATGACAGCCCATTAAATATTTGGCGTGTCACGTTCCCGGAAGTTTCAGTTTTGATGTGCGCTCATTATGTCGATGTGTTGTTGGGAAGATATATTTACGAGCGTTTTGTTTTTAAGTAGTTTGAAAAAGGAAGATTAACGGTTTTCCGTTAATCTTCGCGGTAACGATCGCGTTGGATGTTAGCAGCTACCAACCGGTCTTATTGGAAATCTATAGGGGATGCCTATGTCCAGCGGTGGACGTGCTATGGCTGATTGATGGATGGATGATGGACAAACATTGTTAGGATTTAGATACTAAGCAATCTTGTCAAATATTATTGAAATTGGCTTACATCCGGTAAGGTAAAACCGTCGACTTAAAACGGAGACCTATCTCACTTCGTTCTCTTGTGTCAATTATTATAATAATAATGGCAACAACTGTCCGTACAAAATTACTCATTATCTCAAGGATTTTTTTTTGTGATATTCATTTCAAAAATTTGTCACTACGCTGGACTTGAACCTGCATCACTGGGTCACCGTCTCGACGCTTTTCCAACCAAACTAGTTCGCCTCCTGACGCCCACGCCAAAGGCGATGTTCTCAAACCTGGCTCAAGTCTGTTACAAATTTAGATAATATATTATGTAAAAAAATATAACGAAACACGAAAAAACTCTTAAAAAATTCAGGCGCTATTAAAAGATGCACAATTTTAATATTCTTAATTATTACAGGCCTAACAACTCATGTTTTTAGTTTTACCACTTTGTGTTTTACCACATAATTTAGACAGGGACAAGAACACATGGATGTAAATACTCTCGCGAAGCTCAATGCGACCTCATTGGAAAATCACCAAGGACGCTTCGATGGTATATTTGTAAAGTTGTAAAGTCTTCGATATGCTTTGTACATATTAGAGAGGCAATCCAGACAATCCATATATTTATTTGTTAAAAAAAATCTTGGTGTCAGTTTTTGAACATTGATGCCGATTGACTTCTTTCTTACATCCATGGATCCACAACATAGTGGATGTGTCTAATGGTGGGCAGTATGGCAATAATGTGAAACTAAAAAAA
This sequence comes from Hypomecis punctinalis, assembly GCA_949316475.1. Taxonomy (NCBI): domain Eukaryota; kingdom Metazoa; phylum Arthropoda; class Insecta; order Lepidoptera; family Geometridae; genus Hypomecis; species Hypomecis punctinalis. The sequence goes on from OX438809.1 coordinate 4,746,359, forward strand.
TGTGTGGTTTTGAATCAACTGTTAGATTACGAAACACTACGTCGCATCGAATTAAGTGGTTTTTTCTCCCTATTATGATTCACCGTCAGTCATTGAGCCAAAGTCCCGTACAAAAAAAGAACATGTCCTTTGTAAAGTGTTGGTCATTGCAGCGTTGGTGGTAACACCGGCTTCTCTTTTTGCAAACTCTATCGTTTAACATCATAATTTAACAAACATTTTAGATTATAGACTAGAATTACTATATGCACACATACCATCATTCAATCCCGCAGCTCGCAGCGAGTGCGATAAACGCTGTAACTGTACGTTAAATATAATTTATGTTCCCCTATTATTAGGTCGTTAGGCGTACGTTATCCACACCCCATCTCGCAGTGTGAAATGCAATGTCGCGTGAGAACATTTAATAAAACTGAAGGATTAAAGAACTGAGTGTTTTCTTACAACCGTGTAAGAACACTGATAATGATGTAGAGAATATTATGGCATCAATAATAGACATGATGACTGGATAAAAAAACATATATTACAATTAGTCCGTAAGTTAGGTTATCAAAAAATATTGGACACGTATTTTTTCTTTTGTCAATCAAATAACAAATGACAAAGATAAACCCTGTCAAAGTTTAAGAGTGGGGGTCGTGACGTCACCTCTCTCACAGAAGTCTATACATTTGTATGGCACTTATGACGTCATGCGGAACTTTAACGGGCTATAATTATCTTCATAATATTTTGTTAAATTGACAATAAAAATACGTGGCTTATATTTTTTGATAGTCTGTCGGGTGGACTAATTATATTTTTTTAGTTATCATGTCAATAAACGCAACCATAGGAACATATATAATATTTATACCGTACCACTGACAAAAACAGTTTTTACAATGCACTTTTCCTACTATTTGGGTCCTAAATTATACAACAAACTTAGTAAACAATCTACTGTTCAGACGCTAAATGCACATAAATTTAAAAAAAAATATTATCTTTCCTAAAAGATATGGACTATCAAAACACTAAAAGCTTTATTTCTGTTCATTAAAGTTCTTTTATTAATTATTTATGTTAAAAACGATTCTAACTATGCTTATCATAGTTTTAATACGTTTTAATAGCTATGCATGAATGTTCAAATTTTATCATTTTTAATATTATTTCAAAACTTATTGTTAATATTGATTCAAGTTTTTTGTTTTTAATTATTTTAATCTAGTGCAACTATAGGGAGAAGCCACCGGATTCCGACACAGTTTTTAACTAGTTCGGAACCGGTGGATTCAATACAATAGCATGTATATTTTGTGTCCTAATGAAGATTTTGAATTTTGAATTTGAATTGACTGCCTCGGTAGCCGAGTGACTGACTGTGCAGGTACTGACTCCTGAGCAAAAGAGCGAAAACCTGTAAAAAAACTGGGCATGTTAAGAGGATTCTGAATCGATCAGTGTTTTCGCGTTTAGATCGAGAAAACTCACGGTACATTTTTGATACAATTTACGTTCCAGGATAAAACTCTTTTCACGCCTAAAACTGTAACAAAATGTTAAGTTTTTGGTATCAATCGCTTGAGTAAGAAGTATTGCACGCTCGTAGGTATGTCTTATTGTTTTTAAGGAAAGTTTTTTGTTTATGAATATTTTTCAGCCAAAGTTTTTCGTAAATATTTGACTTAGGTATAATTTTAAGGTCATTTAAACAACAATAAACGAATATAAATTTAAAATATAATAACTAGACGCATTAACCTAGATTGATTTCGATTAATTCATTATCGAGTAGCAGAGATATTATACACGGAGTCTCTCTGCGAAATCGAATCAGATATGAGGAAGCCGTAGAAGAACCAAAGCTACCGATATAGACCAGCGGATTGGCAAGCTGAAATGGCAGTGGACACGGAACGTGGCACGGAGCATGATGATCGATAGAATCGAAAAGTTCTCGAGTGGAGAGCATGTACTCACAAGATGGACGGATGACCTCATTAAGACCGCAGGATCGCGCTGGATGTAAGACGCTTCCAACCGGTCTTATTGGAGATCTATAGAGGAGGCCTATGTCCAGCAGTGGACGTCCTAAGGCTGAAAAGACGACGACACGTATGTTGAACAAGCCATTACAGTCAAACAATGTAAAATAAGTCCAAACACAACGCACCCCAAGCATCGATACGGCGGAAACTCATCATTCAACCTCGAAAAAAGGGAATTAGGTCAGATTTACTTGCCTAAAACAACAGGGAGGGCATAAAAAGGGACTTGTTTTTCTCTCATTATGTGCATAGTAAAGTACTGGACTCGCTTTAACTAAATGCCGTAGGGATGGGACTTGTGGTTTATATGACTAAATTAAAAAAAAATCTAATGAAATGTTTTACTTAGCTTTAAGGCAATCGTGAGGCGCCGACTTGACCATAGTCATATTTATTGGTAAAACTTTTTACATGTCAAATAAAAGTGTACAATAATTCCATAACTTACAATATTTGTAAATAATACATTTATGTATTAAATAAATAAACTTGTAATGTACAATTTGCAACACCCTATAAACAGGGTTATAATGTGTATAACGTTACATTTTCATAATTATGACTGTAACTAGACATTATAAGGCAATGTATACTTAAATAAATAAATAATTAGGTCCTCATAGTAAAATTTCTAATCACAAACTTTGTCAATTATAAAAAACAAACAATTCGTTCCACTCCAACAACCATAATTTGGAGTAGACAAAAAATATTATAAATATTATACAATTTAAAAACACTTATCTTATAACCTTATAAAATGCTTCGAACTCATAAAGCTTGCTCTACTAGCCACTTTTTTAGTTTAAACTTGAACGGCTGCAGAGACGCAGCCGCAGTGACATCTTACGGCATACAAAAACAATAAGTTGTTATGATACCTCTAAATATTATACGATTCGAGTGATTTTATTTTTCATGTAACCAGCACTTCAACAGCTAGGATTATACGTCTTATTTTTTACAGTTTATTAAATGACCTCAAAGTTATTTAAACCGCTAAAAAGTCATATTTTCACGCAAAAATTTGGGTGAAAAGTGTAAATAAGCTAAAAACTTTTCTGAAAAAAATAAGACGTTCGAGCGTGCAATATTTCTTACTCAAGCGACTGACAACAAAAACATAACATTTTGTTACAATTTAAGAGGTAAAAAGAGTTTTCTCACGGAACGAAAATTGTATCTAAAATGTACCGAATATTTTCTCAATGTTCTACAGAAAACGCGAAAACAATACAGTGTTTTGGCGTTTTCTGTAGATTCACGATCCTCTTAAGGGATTCTCTCTCTTCTCTGATTCTCTTAATCCCTAAGCTTTAATTCCTAAGATAGCGGTGGCCGTCTTATGACAGCGTCCGTAATAAAGAGGTGAATGACGTAACTTCTCGTAGCTAGACCGTTGTCTACGCAAACAAAATAGCGCAGTTTCCTAGACACCAGTATTGACTCCGTAAAGAAAAAGTTATATTTTTACACCCGTTATATTACGGCCGCTATACAGGGTTACCCAAAACTTGTGAACTAAGCTGAAAGGAAGTAATTCAGACCACCACTATGAACAACTTTTTTACTTTAAGGTCAAACCAAAATTCCGATTTGCAGTTTTGAATGGAACAGCTATTTTTTTTTCCTAATTTTAGTTTGGCTATAAGGTAAAAGTTGATCATAACGATGGTCTTAATCGGGTGATTAAGACCATCTTTGGGCTTAGTACAAGGTAAGCAGATAACCCTGTATATCGGTACCGTTTTACTAGGAAACCAAACTTTGTTTAATTCTAGTATTGTATAGCTTGCGCGTTATTTCAAACACTCGTCGTATTTTTAACCATGCCTTAAAGAGTCTAAATTAAACAAAACAACACACAAAACAAAAAAATTAGGGTTCATACGAAAGGATGTCCTTAAATAATAAATATTGAGGGACATTTTAAAATGAAGGGAGAATGAACCATCATTTACGATGGGACTAACCCGGATTCGGAGAAAGAAAATCAGCTGTCTTTTACAAAATTTCAACTCGAAATCGATCGGTGGTGTATGTTAAATCTCCATCAACCTGCAACTGCGGCAGCGTGTTGGATATAAGCCAATCGATGGTATATGTTTAACGAAACGTACGTAAAAAGAGATGGGTGAGAGATACCAATCTCTTAATTATACTTTTTTTTCTGAGAGTGCTCTGGATTTGCAACGAAAAATAATTTCTTTCTTTCTTTCTGTACCGTAAAAAAACAGTTTTCCCACCACTAGAAACAAATACGGTCGTTAATACGTCCACATTTACAAACAAAAAGCTATTTTTCTAATTTAATCCCGAGGCTCTGGGGCGGATGAGAAGTACCCAACAAATTAGCCCTGACTCCGACTTCGCCTGAATTCTGTTCCGATTTTAATGGGAGACAAAGGATAAACTAATTACTTCAGTAATTATTTTTCGCCAAAACTGGCATAACTGACTTCAACCGTGGACAGAATTCGGATAGTTCGCACGGATTATTGTGTCATCGATGTAGGAATTTTCACAGTTCGATTTTTCAAAATCGACTCAGTTGATTTCGATAAAATTTAAATGGGACCTCTGAAGTATGTAAGTGGATACTTAAAAACAAAAATAAACATCAATATCGGTTCATAATTGACGAAACAATTGCGTAACATACAAACAAAAAGACATACCGTCGAATTATGTGCGTACTTTTTGAAGTTAGTTAAAAAATAAAGAAAAAGTCAATGTTAATTTACTGACCGAACGAACGAAGTGAGAGAGAGTCGACTAGTAACGAGTATCAATACTATCGATAGTGTCGACACTATCGATAATATTATTGATTCTGCAATCGATAGTATTGACAGTAGCGACTTCGATATTATCGATAATATTGATAGTATCATTGTTCGATATTGTCAATAGTATCGCTAAAATTCAAAACTATTGCATGAGTTTACTATAGATAGTATTGATATATATAACTTCGATATTATCGATAGAACTATCGATAGTGTATCTTAATTTTGACTTTGACTATCATTAGCGAAACTATCGCCTATTGCTAAGGATGAGATTAACTATTTTGTCATGAAAAATCTAGATTAACAAACTGAAAGACTCAGATTTGAAACCCGAACGAAATACATGAAACGAGGTTTTTATCAAACATTTAGGAAAAGGTTCGTGTTCCTACCGCGCGACAGTTGGACAAAAAACTCCCCCACTGATTCGATTTTTAGATCGTGAGTGAAGCAGTCGTTATGTACGTAAACTATATATTATGCTTATGAAAATACACTTAGGTAAGAGATGTGACGCGAGATGTACTGTTCAAAGAGCTACTAGTATATTTGTTTCTTCAGAATGTACAATAAAGAGTATTAATCAATCTTTTAAAACAAAAAAATACTCCCACGCCTCCCTAACTAAACCTCCGCTAGAGACATCTCGCAAAATGTCCAGAGTCGTTACGATAATCGCAGTTTTTATGCCCGGGCTGATTTATAACTTCCGAAGATAATGCTTCATTATAAAAGATTCGCGGTTGACGGATGTGCTTTTAAAGCGTATGATAAGGGAAAAACTCAGGTAATAAAAAAATGGGACTCAAAACTCTGAAAACACAGAAGCAAAGCTCTAAAAGCTCAAAGTATTGTACTAATGGACAACTGAGCTTCGCTCAATGCATAAGGATCGTGTTTTTTTTTTCAGGATTGTTGCTTATGCCGAAAAACTTAACATAAAAGCCCACTGACTGATGTTACCTACATTTTGTACCCATGTTTTTTTTAAAGAAATTCAAGAAGCTATTTTGACGAAAGTCTTAGAACAAAAGTTGTTAGTTTTGATGTACAGAATAAGCTCCTAGAGGGATGCTAATTGATTAGAAATAACCCTGTATTAATGTAAACACATTAAATTTTTTTTAAATTAATTTAGACAAGTAATTTAATCCAAATCGTTCAATATAGGTTCCCGAGACCTATGATATAAAATCATGGACTAACTCTCGTATAAAGAAAAAATGAAATACTCTTATGGAAAATACTAGTAAAGTTCTATATACAGGGTTATTTCTAATCAATTCTATGGAACAACAATTTTTTTTTTGAGTTTTGACCTATGTCGTAGCATGAAAGTTGTTAGTTTGGAGGTACAGAATAAGCCCCTAGAAGGATGCTAATTGATTAGAAATAACCCTGTATATAGTAAGTCCTAGCAATATTTGCTCAAATAAAAGAGTCCTGCGTCGTTTCGCCCCGCAAGCGGTTGGTCCCGCGGAGCGAATCGACCAAGACTCTTAAAAAGGTAAACAATATCACCTAAATCGCATCGCCGATCTGTCAAAATTAGTTTCACTTTTTGGTCGCCACACTTTTCGTGAAATCGGTCTGTGGTCATGGGATATCTTAGAATATCGGCTAAATGCGTCCGACTCGCACTCAGAGGGCTAAATCACTACTCTTTCAGAAGGAAAAAGAACTCCTACAGCATCACACGCGCGCAAACTGCTTCGTGATCAGAGATTTATTTTCGTGTCCGTAAAATGAGTGGATACCACGGACGTCCACACACTAGCAGGACGGATGACTGATTGCACTGAATGTAAGCCGCTTCAAATCAGTCTTATATAAGAGGACGGCTATGTCCAGCAGTGGATGTCTAATGACTTAAACACGACAAAGAAATAGGCTGTTTAACTAGTTTTTGGAAATCGTTTTGAATTACTCGTTAGTACATAATAAGCACACTGCATTTATATTTCCGAGAGATCTAATGTATTAACAATGAAAATGAAGTGTAAAAGAATAGATATTCAAGATCCCGCCAAAACGACATCCTGTAATGGCGCTGGTTTGTGACGTCACCCACTAGTAAAACTAGTAAATACGCTAGTTGACATCTAAAAATTGACAAAAAATACTTTAAAAGTAACTTACAGATCCAATAATATTACTCCGAAAACAGAAAACACAAATTAAACAAGCAACAGTAAATCGAGAAATTCTTGTTTACTAGCATGTAACGTCACCAGAGTTGCCGCGTCTTCTTAGAGCGTTCACGTCACAGATAAAATATCAAAAAATATCGTATTTTATTTCGTGCGATTTGCGAAAATTAGACGTATTTTAGTTTAAATAAAGTGAAATATGTCTTTTTCAGGCTATTATCTGTATGGATAGCCACCCGGCCTATACGAACTTACTTACTTACTTACCACAATCAATAGTATATCTTCAATGTTGTCAAATAGCCTATTAGGAAGATTACCTTCTGTGCATTCTTTATTTGTGCCTGGGCTTAGGACACAATCTACATTGTCTTTTTTAAATGAACCCGCTTTATTATGTCACAAAAATGAGCAACGCAACGGCGCGGCCGGGTGGAATGTCTCAATTTGAATTTAATTTACAATTTGAAGCCAGAATGCTCATGCGTCGCAGGGTTTATGCATTTTGCGGAGATAACCTGCGTTGACTCGTAAATCGTGAAAAAATGTCATTTTTGGCGCTGATAAAATGTTTAAACATCATTTTATTTTATCTCCTGCCCAAAGGCACAGGATTAAATAAGTTCGTATGTAGGTAGGTATAAGGCCCAATTTAAGGCGCCATCGTTAATTTAAAAGCAACATAAAATATTGTTTTGAGTTCTCTTTATCTAATGCATATAGTGAAAAAAAACAGGGCTTCTCTAAATTGCTATTATAATTACGATGGGCCTCTAGAATTTGGTCTATAGGCTAGGCGCCCAATTTTAGTGGATAACTAGGCCTGATGTAAAAGTATTTGAGTCGTCTTAGACTTCTGTCATTGCTACAAAGCTGAACAAGTGTTCACAAACCCACGTTCAGTCTCAAATACTACCCGCGGTCACCCATCCGAAGAGATTAACCATACGGACGCCGTTTTCTCACTTCGGTGATCGCTAGAAACATTTTGACCGTCAAATAACAAATGCCTACATTTTTCGCCGGATGGATGTCCGGTGCGTCATTATAAACCATACAGGCATACACCACCGCGAATCCGGTGAAAGATTCAAAATTCAAGATCATTTATAATTTGTGAAAACATGGTAAGTAATTGTGTACTTACAACATAAAAAGTCGCAAACAGGTCTTAATATAATAGAGAGCGCATGTTTTTGCCCATCGTGGCGCACAAATGTCACACAATAAAATTAAAATTTAAGAAGAGAATGTTAAATTTAAAAATAAATAAACAAAATTAAAAAATATTTTGCTGAATTATAAGATGTCAACAAAAGTTAAATTATAGGCAAGTATTAAAGTCAGAATTTAGGATTGTCAGATATTAAAATACCTAATGTGAAGTGATAATGTCATATTACTTAAATTAACATATTTCCCTCGACACATACCTACGAAGCGGTTTCTGATCCACATTGCCAGGATATAGAACTGACTGCAGGTTATCCTGTTTCGTGAGAGATTTGCTTGCTTTTCAAATTCAAAGAGTCAATAGGTATATTCTAAGTATGCGTACGTCAACTTCGAACACAACATCGCTTACCATCGGGCGAGTTGGTGGTCTAGCGCGGATAGGTTCCCAATAAAAAAATATATAATTGTTATTTCACTGCATTTTTTATGTCAAGATTGATTACGGGTAAATAATAGCTAAGAAGTATTATTATATGGTTTTATAATTTACAAATGAAATTATTTTCTATCTAGCCCAGTAGTGTGACAGGAAATTATATTGCCCGTGACACCACTGGAAACAGAGTAGTGTCTTTGGGAAATGTTATGGGGTTTAATGTTATGTTATGGGAAATGTACTTTTTAATAGTAGTGTCATGGGAAAGTAAAATTTCCCTTCGCTTTTACTAGTTGAGTCATGGAGAATAGACGAAAAAACCTAATGAAATTAAAAAGTTTTTTGTGAAAAACATTGTTATTTAATTCAAGGAAACATATCAATAGAAATGTGTTTCGGTAATTTAATCATTATAACAAACGACTTACTTACGTTGCTTTGATATCAATAGATTTTAATTAAAATTAAATAGCCATAGTCTGGTACAAACAAAGAAATATGATTGTTGAAATGCTGACATGTGCACAAAAAACCTTATTTCTTTATATTCAGTCGGGTTAAAACCCTGAGGGATAAAAACCCTTTACCATCGTCACGTAGCATTTTTATTTGAGCTCAGACTATTTTCTTCCATTTAGTTCTTGATGCTCCGATTCAATGTCGCTGTGGGTATACCTACAGGGTTATTCGAATAAGGTGTATTAAGCTGAAAGGGCCTAAAGCTCAGCGTATCATTACTTAAGTTATTTTTGACCGAGCAAACATAGTGAGACAGAGTCTCAGTTTTGACTCGACAATTTTGCTTTAGTTTGTCCGGATATTTATTTTCTTCTACAGGTCACATTTTTAGCGAATCTTGACGAAATTTTATATACAGGTTTTATATTATATTAACGAAGTTTTGTTGTCGGCGATTTTTGATTGGGGTATTTCCCTAAAAAAGTGGAAAATTTGCGGTCGTGTTAAATCATCCGATTTCAATGATATTTGGTAAGATTGTTTAGTATCTATATCTCAAAAAAATTGCGAGTTTAAATGAAATCGCTCAAGAGCGAGTCTAAATATACAGGGTTATTTCTAATCAATTAGCATCCCTTTAGGGGCTTATTCTTTACATCAAAACTAACAATTTTTGTTTTGCTACTTTTGTTCAAAACTTTTGTCAAAACAGATTCTTGAAGAACTAAAGATAACCAAATGCTCAAGCCTACTGGCAATTTGAGACAGTTTAGTAGGGAACGAAAGATACGAGTAAGAGACCTCAATGAAGTGACGTCTCCCAAGTCTACGCTACGCCACTCATAAGGGTGGACTATGGCCAGGAGTGGGCTTCCAACAGCAGATAATGATGATAATGCGACGAAAGTTAGTAAATCGCAGGTGAAGCCGCATGTAGTAGTAGTGCAGGTAGTTTTAGCATATAAAATAGTATTGTATCTTATCGTACTCAAAAAAGTAACTTACTTTTTGCCACGGCCCTCGTATCTTCGCCACTACTGAACAGAAGATGCTCATATTCGAACTTAAATTTAATAAAAAATATAAACTACGTTCATGCTAAAGGACATTTCCACAAAATGTATGGAGGCTGGTATAATAATATTAAAAAAATTCTAACCACAACACTCGTTACATTTCGAGAAAGTTCATATTTTTCTGATTATATTACAACAGTTAAAAACAAAAAAGAGCCCTCCTATTTTTTTAAAACCAATTTTGAATTTATTAGGATAAATAGATATATTTGGCTCAATAGGTAGTTTATCTCTAGCAACCCTGATTAAGTAACCTCCAAATTTTTAAATAAAAGCATTTTTACCAATTAGACACACTTTTAAAGTGTTTTTTTGTCACATTGTACCTACCTACTAACTCTTCACCCTGGTAGGTTATAATTTTTAATTTTAGCAAATTAAGTGAAGAATGTGAAAGAATCAGCTACGAATGCAAGTTAAATAACGATATTATAAGCACTTTATTATTGCTAAACTAGAAATAATACAGAGCTGTATTATTATATTTCATACAATTTATTTTTCACATTTAAAAAAAATGCAGGGGTGAAAAAAGCTAAATTAAATATTTTTGGGAAGCCAATAAAACAAGCTTTCAAATGATGTACCTATATATCATCTTGGTTCGATTTTTCTCTGAATAATATACCACTTGTGGACGTTACCTTTCATGAAAATCGGTTGAGCGGTACTTGAGTTACCGTCGAACAAATATACAAACATACATCCAAGTGCCGGCTCGTCCCAGCAGACTCTGAGACCGCACTCACGCTCAGTCAATTATTTTATCCATGCCTTCCGCTTCCAGCCATCTCGGCTGATAATGACGCAAAAGTTAGTACGGGCCGAGAAAAAATTTAATAGTAAATAAATAAATGTTAGGGGACATCTTACACACAAGCTGAAGGCTACAAGTTAGCTACAAGCTGCGAAAAACCCAATCCTGACTGGAGATCACTTGACAGCTGCGCGATGATGAATTTCGCGTACCTTGTGGTTAATTTCACAGCCGCCAAGAAGTTTGATTCAGCCTATACTGCGTAGTGACTTGCCTCGTGTTCACAGACGCCATTGAGAATTATTCATCTTACTAGTTTTTACCCGCGGCTTCGCCCGCATGATTTTTTGATTTTTGACGCAATATCATTATAATTTATAGCTTATGTGTTATTCTGATATATAAGCTATATTATTGCATAGTTTCATCTCAATCCGTTCAGTAGTTTTTGCGTGAAAGAGTAACAAACATCCATACATCCATCCATCCATCCATCCATCCATCCATCCTCACAAACTTTCGCGTTTATAATATTAGTAGGAAGTAGGATATGATAAACCGCAAGTGAAGCAGCATGTGCAGCTCGTGTAGCTATCACGTCGCATCCGCGGGCGCTATCAGCGCGCTTCATCGCCTTCCTCCAATGCCTTCCGCATCCGTTTCGGAGAATGCGCCCAGGAGTTACAAAATCTGGTCCCACCCGCTCCTATCTTCTATCGTACGGCTAGATAGACGCGGCCAATGCGCCAAACCAAGCGTTACGAATCAACATTCCTCATACGAACAGCCAGTATGTGGAACGCTTTCCCTGGGTCTGTCTTCCCGCTAAAGTACAACGTGGGTGTCTTCAAATCCCGAGTAAATAGGTATCTCCTAGGTAAGCGTGCTACTCGCTAGACCACATATCTTCTTAACATCAGGCAGTATGTAGTCAAACGCAAACCTATACGAAAATAAAAGGCGATGTTACCGCTAAAAGCGATTTCTTCCTATTTTATCTTCAAGCAAATATATACAGAGCCACAGTCCCTAATTGAAAGTAGTGTAAAAATGTCCTAATAAAATCTTAGATATTATATACATTAAGTAATTCAAAATGACCCATTTTTTCGAATCTCGACGTTATGACACCTAATTAGTGCTTGTAACCGAGCACTTTGGAACCGCGCGGCATTGTAGTCGGCTTGCAATCACCTTACGACTAACTAAAAAGCCTGCCCACTACGGAGCTTGGGCAAGATTTTGGCTAGGACACTTTTTTGCAAGATTGTGACTATAGATACTTGTTCTGTGTATCTTGTACACTTTAGAAATTAGGGAAGAGGGGTCACTTTTCAACTTTGGTGACCTATTTCTATATCTAACAAATAGTGAAGTGAATGAAAGGTTGTGGAGCGCAGGTGAAGCCGCATGCACAGCTAGTGTAGCTATCACGTCGCATTAAGTGCTATCGCTCCGCGGGCGTTATCTGCGCGCTTTATGCCTTCCGTTTCCGCTCCAGCTCAGCAGCTCAGCGCCACATATTCACAGACACACCGATATTTATAACGGTAATAACGCTGCTGAACACCTAATAAACTTGTAATAAAGCTCACAGTATCAGTGGTACTCATGGTAAGTATTACTTATATATATACTGTACTGTACCAGCCTTTTTAATAGTCCACTGCAGGACGTAGGCCTGCCCACGAAGGGTGATTGGGCCATATCCACCACGCTGGCCCAGTGCGGGCTGGTGGATTCACATACGCCGTCGAGTTTCTTCTCAGGACGTACGCAGGTTGCCTCACGATGTTTTCTTCACCGTAAAAGCCAGTGATGTGAAATTCCGTACTTACATAAATTCCAAAGAAACTCATTGGAACGGGACCGGGGATACGAACCCACGACCTCACGATTGTAAGGCGGGTGTCACTACCGCTTGACCACCACGACTTACTTCTATATATACTGACCTCAAATTATAAATATTAAATATTAGGGCACATCTTACACACGGTCTCTAACCCCAAACTAAGCCAAGCATATGGCTGCCAGAGATTATACTTCTTAAAGTGGGAATTATACACGATGCGACGAATTGATCAATTTTTCGCAACACTCCAACTGGGAGGTCATTCAATTAATTAAAAGGAATTGGTGGTTCAAGATTTGAACCACTATCTAAAACTGGGCACACACAATGCGATGATTGCATCGGTTCATTAGATCGGTGCAGCGAAGACCTAATGTAGTTAATCATTGCCGGTAGATACTGCGATGGTTCGCTTGTTTGGTTCACCTCGATAATTAACTGAATCTTCAGTATCTCGCATAATTTCAATTTTACACTAGAAATGGTCTGAGCCAAAATTGTTTACATTTTTGTTTGGTTCACGTGGTGCCGCGCTGATAATCGGGGATAGTAATCTTGTCACTTCCAAACTAAAAAGTTTGGAACACAGGCGTAAAGTAGCATGTTTGGGCAATTTTCTATAGGCTCCATTTCGGCGAGTGTGCGGTCGATCTCCACTACCTGATTCCTTCATCTCCTTTTCACAACAGAACAGGCCGGAAGTCGCATAAATACCATCCCTGCATAGTCGACGTACCACCTGCTCGTACTAAGCGATTCGCTTCTTCCTTCATAATGCGGACCGCCAGGGATTGGAATGCCCTGCCTCCGTCAATAATGGAGGCAGGGCATTCCAATCCCTGGCGGTCCGCATTATGAAGGAAGAAAAGAAGCGAATCGCTTAGTACGAGCAGGTGGTACGTCGACTATGCAGGGATGGTATTTATGCGACTTCCGGCCTGTTCTGTTGTGAAAAGGCCTGATAATTACAATTGGGTTGGCGCGTGGTGATGGCAAAAGGCCTGACGGCATGACGCTGGTCCCATGGAAGTGTGGACGGCCCTTAGTATGGGACGCAACTTGCGTCGATACTTTGGCACCGTCACATCTTCCTGAGACTCAGAGTAGGGCTGGAGCGGCGGCCAATTCGGCTGAGCAGCACAAGCGGCGCAAATATGCTAACCTCGGCAGTGGTTACATATTTGAGCCATTTGGAGTTGAGACTTTGGGTCCGTGGGGGCCGGGAGCTCATCTCGTTTTCAAAAGTCTTTCTGAGCGTCTGGTGGACGCGACGCGTGACCAAAATGCTGGTGTTTATTTGGCTCAACGTATAAGCATTGCCATTCAGCGTGGCAATGCTGCCAGCATGCTGGGCACGCTGCCAACTGGCAGTGGGCTTGAGCACTTGGATTATCTTTAGACCTTCAAGGGTCTGTGGATGATCCAATTGCTTTCTATGTAGTAGTAATGTAGTATTGTCATTATATTAAAATTTAAAAAAAAAAAATTACAATTTAGATGTCTCCAAGTCAAGAGTGAATAGGTATCTTCTAGGTCTAAACACTCCTTCTTCGGCTACAATTTCCCTTTCCATCAGGCGAGTTGGTAGCCAAATTTAATGTAGCCGTATTCCACATAAAAAAAAGAACCAAAGATTTTCAAATCTTGATTTCCTACAATTTTGATTCTCATTAGCTCGTCGGCATTAAGCACACAAACCTACCCAATAATTAACAAATCACGGCAATGTGTCATCTGTGGCTAACTTCTCATCCGCCGACTTGTGTGGCGCTTAGTATATCTATGTGGAACTGACAGAAGTCACAGACATACCAACCCATAGGAGCAAATATTTTTCGTACCAATAATGTACAGCCCGTATTTCGCGACACAATAATGTACAGCATGATATTTTGTGTCCCTTTCTTCGGGACACGTTTTATCATGCTATAGATTATTGGGTTGCAAAATACGGGCTGTACATTATTTGCACGAGATGATAATGTCCGGTCAGTATTGTACGACCTTCGAGCATAATATACCAAAGGAGATGTTAATGTAAGGCGTACCCTTCTGCTTGCCATTTGCCGCTCCTCGGCCATACACGTTATGAAAAACTATTTCACTCGTGACCGCGGCCATTACATGTCGTTTCGTGTCGCGAAGTAATGCTCCGTGAAAATGTTGAACTGTGCAGTATTTTTGTATAACAGACGATCAGCGACATCAAACTCACGGAAACACGGTATTTCCTGTCACAAGTGTTATTTTTGTCAATTGTGTATGAAGTTTTGAATAATTGTGATTTAAAAGAACTACCAGTTGCGATAGATTAGCGACAGTTTCACGACGCGACGACGTCTTGGTAGAAGGCGTAGTGCGGGGACAAGAGGTGAGTGAAATCGATTGAATGAATTTTAAATTTTCAAAATGCGATGTGTTAGTTCCTACCTATTGGATTATTTGGCTCTCGTTTACAATATCACCAATTGCTTTCGCGGTTGTATTTTTTTTATAAATAGATCGTACCATATATATAAATATTATGTTCAAAGTCACAACCTGCGGAAATAAGTAATTTTTGAAATATTATTTTCGGAAATAGCAAAATAACTTATTTTTTTGTTTATTTATGTATTATTTTTTTTTAAGTTATTTCATGACCTGGATACAGCGTCCTTTGGTCGAAATCTTAGTAAAAATCATATTCTTAGTATGTTATACCCACAGTTAGGTGGATGATAACTTCATTATGTAACACTTTTTTTTGTTGTTCATGTAAAGAAACTTACTTGTCGCATACGGAGTCCTTTGATTGGATCTGCGGACCCATTCACATGGTTTTGTTTTATTCTTCCGCAGTTTGTAAACTGGTTGTTGCATTTAATCCACTAAAACATTCTAAAAAACATTGTTTCATCACTGTTTGTACAAATCCTTTTATATCGTATTTGTTTGGGCTGACACAAGCGGTGACACTTCTCTGACTTTGACGTTCGCGAGTTTTTTTTTATTATGGTGTTGCCCAGTTAAATTGTCTGTGGTCGACCATAAAACGATCGATTAGGCTGTGGGTTTGACGTTTGGCTGGCAGTATGAGGAGAGCTTTTTTGGTTTTACTATGGTTTTGGACCATAAACAAACAGGATCTATTGCCAATTCTATGAAGCCAATGACCTCTGGTTAACCCGGAAAAGCCGCCATTTGAAGTCAATTGCGTGGAAAATGGACTCGACGGCATTTTGGTCGCAGAAAGGGCTCGCAGAGAGGTTGGGTGTCTTGTCGCCGTAAGAAGAAAGGTTCTGATACCGGACCTTACTGCCGTGTACGGAGCTGAGGCCGCCATCGCTCAAATCCTCCTGATAAAGCGGGAGGTGATTTGACCCGGTGACTTGGTCCGGCAACCGGCGTAGGCACGTGCCGCACTCCTTCTTCGGACGTTCTGACAGTACCGCCAAGACCTGCACGGCAAACCTAAATTACCTACCATCGCCCCTCTGAAGTATGTAGCCTTTTCATATTTTTGAACGAGAATTTTCTGCTCTGCACGCTGCGACTGGGCCGACTTACGAATCGGTGCCTGTTGCTTTTTTTTATCCCTTAACTTCAATCTAAACCAAGGTGTACCTGCAAACTGGGGCTGCCACGCACAACGGTGAAACATCTCAACCTACCCTCAACCTTTAAATCACTCCCCTTCTGGGCTTTTTATGGCATCGCTTTAAAATGTTGTAACTGATATAAATTGTCTATCCTGTTTCTGTACCTGGTCTGAAGCTTCAACCATAGTATAAGTGTTTAAGCGATGTGTACTGTGTGTGTCTAAACTTTAGCGAGTCATTCCGAGACTGTAAATTGATTGTACGAGAAAGGATCCTAGGATTCCTTTTCCCGGAATGAGTCTGGTAATGTAATTTAGTATCAACGGAGTAAGTTACTTTACTTTATACCTAATGTAAATATTAATATTTCACCTCGCAGTATTAATATTTAATTTTCTTGTCTGATTGAGTGGTGACAGCGTGTAACTTAAATTAAATCCAATTTAAATCTGGATTTATGCAACTATATTGGTGTTATTTGATATTGTAGTCTGATTGTATTGTGAACGTCTAAGAATTCCTCTTCTAGGAAAACCATTATGAGGAGATTACCCTGTATAGATATCTGATTAATTTGTAGCGGCTTGTGCTTAATTGCGTTGTCTTGAATTGTTTTATTACCAGGTTTCTGTCCTCTTCTAGGGAAACCATTTTGATGAGATTACCCTGTATAGATATCTGATTAATTTGTAGCGGCTTGTGTTTAATTACATTGTCCTGAATTGTTTTATTACCAGGTTTCTTTCCTCTTCCAGGGAAACCATTTTGATGAGATTACCTTGTATAGATATCTGATTAATTTGTAGCGGCTTGTGCTTAATTGCGTTGTCTTGAATTGTTTTATTACCAGGTTTCTTTCCTCTTCTAGGGAAACCATTTTGATGAGATTACCCTGTATAGATATCTGATTAATTTGTAGCGGCTTGTGTTTAATTACGTTGTCCTGAATTGTTTTATTACCAGGTTTCTTTCCTCTTCCAGGGAAACCATTTTGATGAGATTACCTTGTATAGATATCTGATTAATTTGTAGCGGCTTGTGCTTAATTACGTTGTCTTGAATTGTTTTATTACCAGGTTTCTTTCCTCTTCTAGGGAAACCATTTTGATGAGATTACCCTGTCTAGATATCTGATTAATTTGTAGCGGCTTGTACTTAATTGCGTTGTCTTGAATAGTTTTATTACAATGTTTCTTTATGAATATTTTCTACAACTTGGTGTATGATAACTTAAAAGTGTTCCGCCGCCTTTTTAGTGTTTTTTTTCCAAATTGCCAGTTCTCGGACCATTTATCAATCGGGCGGCAGTTTAAACTTCTAAATTAGTGTTTCTAACCTTTCCGGAGCCATCGAGGCCGTTTGTTAATTCAATCGTGCCCACTAAAATTTTTGTCGCCCATTTATTACTTTTTTGTCGCCCGTTTATTATTTTTTTTTGTTTTCAATGCCAATCGATGGGAAATGATCCGAGCTGTCGAAATATACATTTTGGACTAGATTTTTTCGGCTGGTACACTTATCCCTACCGAGCTATCCCCCCTGGTAGGGATAAGTGCACTTTTTGTAGATTTAGTTCTATCAGTAGGGATAGGTGCACTGACCATTTGTGTAGTGCACTTATCCCTACCGAGCTATATTTGGTAGGGATGGGCGCACTGCCTATTTCTACTAATTTCTACTATACGTATTATATGCTATTACTAATCGAATATAATAATAAGGAACGTTGGTTTTATTGAAAAAATATTTTTCTGAAAAAAGTTTCATTAGGTACACAACTTTTTTCTATGACAGATGTCAAAGTGACAGCTGTCATATCCTAGGATCGGTACTAGACTACTAGGTGTCAAAGTAAAAGCTGTCAAACTCAAAAGTGAATTATCTCCGTAACTATCGCTTATAAACCATTGTTGTTCCAACAAAAGTGATATAGCTTAACGAGATCTACATTTCGCATGACAGCTGTCAAACTCAAAAGTGGATTATCTCCGTAACTATCACATATAAACCATTGTTGTTCGAACAAAAGTGATAGAGCTCAACGAGATCTTCATTTCGGATGACAGCTGTCAAACTCAAAAGTGGATTATCTCCGTAACTATCACATATAAACCATTGTTGTTCTAACTAAAGTGATAGAGCTTAACAAGATCTTCGTTTCGGATGACAGCTGTCAAACTTAAAAGTGGATTATCTTCGTAACTATTGTTACACAAACTAGTTATTGAATATACTTCACAATTACAAAACACGAAATAGATCTCGTTGAACTCTATTACTTTTATTAGAACGACAATGATTTATACGTGATAGTTAAGGAGATAATCCACTTTTAAGTTTGATAGCTGTCATCCGAAATGTAGATCTCGTTGAGCTCTATCACTTTTGTTAGAACAACAATGGTTTATATGTGATAGTTACGGAGATAATCCATTTTTGAGTTTGGCAGCTGTCATCCAAAATGAAGATCTTGTTGAGCTCTATCATTTTTGTTAGAACAACAATGGTTTATATGTGATAGTTAAGGAGATAATCCACTTTTAAGTTTGACAGCTGTCATCCGAAATGTAGATCTCGTTGAGCTCTATCACTTTTGTTAGAACAACAATGGTTTATATGTGATAGTTACGGAGATAATCCATTTTTGAGTTTGACAGCTGTCATCCAAAATGAAGATCTTGTTGAGCTTTATCATTTTTGTTAGAACAACAATGGTTTATATGTGATAGTTACGGAGAAAATCCATTTTTGAGTTTGACAGCTGTCATCCGAAATGAAGATCTCGTTGAGCTCTATCACTTTTGTTAGAACAACAATGGTTTATATATGATAATTACGGAGATAATCCACTTTTGAGTTTGACAGCTGTCATCCGAAATGTAGATCTCGTTAAGCTATATCACTTTTGTTAGAACAACAATGGTTTATATGTGATAGTTACGGAGATAATCCACTTTTGAGTTTGACAGCTGTCACCTAAAATGAAGATCTCGTTGAGCTTTTAGCACTTTTGTTAGAACAAAAATGGTTTATATGTGATAGTTACGGAGATAATCCACTTTTAAGGTGACGCATTGATAAACTATAGTTTCAAAATCGAGTACCGCGCCCCTTCACTCGGACAAAATTTTACGCGGTCTCACTTGACAGGATCACGCCAGAGCGGCGGGCGGCAACGCTGGGCTAGCGTACGTGGCGCTGCTAACGGCGCGGCGGCGGCACGCGTCAACTCAATTTGCCTAGAGCATAGATAATCATGGAGTCGCCTTGTCCTTAATCAACAATTTAAAAAAAAGGCAAAAATTATTTTGATCTTTTTAATGTTTTTTTTTTCATACAATACAGGGTTATTTCAACTGCTGTTTTTAAACTTTCGCGATTTGAACACATTATTATTATATACTACGGGACTTATCGCGCTCTGAAATTACGAGATAAATAAATAACTCATCATCCCGACGTTTCGTCCGAGTTGCATCAACCGTGGTCAAGGGTAGACACTCCGTAGAATAGTGAGTCTACCCGTGACCCGCAACAAAATGTATGGAACAGCTTTTTTTTTTTAATTTTGAGAAATGTTGCAGAACAAAAGTTGTTAGTTTTGAGAAATGTTGCACAACAAAAGTTGTTAGTTTTGATGTACATATACAGAATAAACCTCTAAAAGGATGCTAATTGATTAGAAATAACCCTGTATACAAATTAATGTTGATTATGTACAGGTATCATAATCAATGAATGAATCGTATTTTTGTGTTGTAAAAGTCTATTTTAGCCATAGAACCATATGTTCGGGTTTTGTGTCAACATTCCGTAAATATTTGTAATTTTCACTTTTGATCATCAACCCTGATACAAAAAGTTTATTTGTACTTATAAGCTTGCGCATTCAATTGCTTTAGAAAACTTCATTGGCTCGTTTTCTTTTTTGTCTCTTCCGTCGCAAATAATAGCAAGCTAGACACTTTTTCCTTTAATGTTGTACTCCATCAATATTCCAAGTTCGCAAATTAGAATTTACAGGTTTAAGTTTCTGCGTCGTATGTATAATTTGTTTACAGCTTATCCTGGAGAATATTCATCGAGATTTTCAGAAAACTCTGGTCATCGTCTTTTCCGCATTCGTTTTATATCATTCATTTTCCATCTACGTGACGATTTTATTTAAGTCGGGGATGTCTCCTCAAGCTAGCTTCTCAATGACTATTGCCATTTGCCATATATCACAGCATCATAATTTACTCTCCGGTAGCCTCATAGATAGTGAACTTATCTGCTTCGTCTAGTTTGCAGTTGCTGCAGCAGTATTCGAAACCAGTTCATTAAACATTTCGAAATGTTTGATGAAGGGGCTCATCTTTTTGTAGATCATCTCCCAATTAATCGCTTTGGTCAGCACGTTTACTTCTTACACAGAATTAGCTCAAATATATATGGACTGTGAGTGATGTCCTTTTCTTAGAGCCATCAATACTTCTTCCAACATAAATTGCGTCCAATTTTGAGAAAATATTCGCAATTATTACTTCACTTGCGAATCTAAGCAGAGAGTCAGCCACGATAAAGTCCTTTATGGCTCTCTGTTTTCTGTGCGTCTCTTATGTTAAAACTAACGCTTTTTGTGAAAAATATATCAATATTCTGAAAATGGCATCACATAATCTATGGAATCCCCGACCGAACAATCGTCAACGTCACCAGTATTTTTTTCTATTGAAATGGTAGCTGAATCATTTTCTTTCCCTTTTGAAATCACGTATTCTGGGTCACGAATTGGCCTGTTCCTTATGTGTCTAGGGTCAACCAACTCGGGAAGAAGACAATCATAGTAAAATTTAAGCAGTTTTGGCTCCATTATATCTGACCAAAATTTATCGTCTCTTTCTATGATTTCTATTTTCATTTTTTTGTCTCCATACCATATTCCAAGTAAGGCCTCCTGTTTTCTGCAAATATGTAACTGGCCTTGGACTTGAAAATACCAGTCTGATTTTTTGTTGACTACTATTTCGCCGTCTTTATTTTTTTTATAAAAATGCATCTTATTCTGTTCAATCGCCTCGTCTATACCCATTTTAAATGGTGCTATGGGACATTTTATTTCGACTATTTTGTTGTCATCGGTAATCCCATCAGGCGTTGCCCCCAAAAATGGATATTGCTCATCTATAAATAGACCGCATTTTCTAATTTTTGTGTCTACCATAACCGATAATTGTTCGATTGCAATTTTTTCGTGCTTTTTTCCGTGAGTTATTGATGACACGTTGTCAATATTTGGCTTGTAAAGTAAATTTTTTACTACGTTTCGGCATGTATTCGACTCTTTTCTTTTTACAATTTTACCGAAGTTTGATGCAGTTAACATGCTTCGCCTTAATTCCAACCATTCTCCAGATTCACTTTGTAGTATAGTTCGTTTTTCTACGTCTTTTCGCTGTTCTTCGGTTTTCGTCAAATTCTGGATGAAGGTGTCTTTGGCCTTTTTTAATGTGTCGTCATCCAAGTCTGGCTTATCCACAATTTCTCCATAATCTAGATTTAATGTACGCGGCACCAAAGTACGATTTTTCTCTTGTGTCAAATATTTCCTGTCTGTAACGTTGAAGTGAGTGTCTGAAGTAAGTTGCTGTAACTTATTGCAATAGTTCCTCAGTAAATGATTCCGACAGAAAATTTTTGACACTGTTAAGCCTGGGTATGGCCGAGCATTTATTATTTTGGCATAGGTGCTACTGTCGCCATCAGCAATAAGTCGCGCGTATATTATACCGTGCATTTCAATGGATTGTTTAAACCCCTCAGTTATTATTTGGGATTCCATAGCAGTAGAAGCCCCTTCAAAGTTTTTATAACAGACATGTTCTTTGGGACTTTCTTTTTTGTTTTGAGCTCGGGCACAAATACAACAATACTTATTTTTGACACACATGTACAAAACTTGGCCAAAACGTCTGCCAATTATGGCTGCAGCACCCGATAATGCAGCATAGTTTGTTCTGTATGAGCGTTTGCTCCAACACCCATCTACAATGACATCAATCATGGGAATGCCATCTTTTGTAACCCTGCCTTCAATAACAGCTGCTTCTTTCTCTTTTTCTCCGGCTATTTTCATTTCCTCCCAGGCAGTTTCTTCCCAATCGTCACAAACATCGTCCTGCATTTTATTGTAAGTGTGTTCAGACATAATGGGTAATCCTACTGCTGCGGAAAACTGCTTCAGTTGCGCGTGACCACAACCTGCTGCCATTATTCCTGCAACAACATCTTTGTTTACATCAGCCAAAGATGATTTTATTTTGTTTTTATAATTACACATAGAGCAGACAAATGTAAATTCCGATTGTAATCCAATTCGATGTTCAGAAACTAATTTCATTGAGGCTAATCCGCAGTCAAACAGAGATTCATGTTGAGAGAGTTGTATTAGTTGTGATGTAAAATGATTAACATCTATTACTCGATGCCCCAAGTTGGGTATTTCTGTATGAATCTGAAATTTAAGCACATATTTTAGTATTTATTTAGTTTGAATTTCTTATTATGTAAACATGCCTTAGCTATAACAAAATCCTTACTGTAGTTTCAGAGGTACTTTCGAATATGTATGGAATATCTTCATTTTCAGGGTTTTGTTCCTTTAACTGAAACAAAATTACACAAGTTCAACTTGCAGACGAAGTAAAAAACGACATTTTCAAAATATAACCAAATCGACAACATCCTCTTTTTTGAAGTCGGTAAAAAGACAAGACAATAATCGCGATAGTTTAAAAAGGTACTTAAGTTTACCGTTTCCACCGAATCCTCTGATGTGGGCAACACATTTTGTAACTCTTCATTTTCAGGATTTGGTTCTTTTAACTGAAATTAAATTACTTACATTACTATTAAAGGAATTAGACATGTACAAAATGGAGTACAGTGGCGGAGGTATAGGTACTAACTACTCACTAAATACCTGGAAAATCTTTGTGATAAAGCAGGGAGAATAATTTTAATTTCGTTTATTTAAAAGAAGAAAAAATAATAACCCTATCGACAACTTCCTCTTTTTTGAAGTCGGTAAAAGACAATACTATAACCGTGATAATTTAAAAAAAGTGTTTAAATTTACCGTTTCCTCTGAATCCCCAGATGTCGGCAACACGTTGTGTAACTCTGCGTATGTTGGTGATATTTCTGGGTGGCTACAAAATAAAATGATGTAATTATATAATTATTAAAAAGTTAAAGCTAACACAATTATTTAGGTGATAGAACATCACCTAATAAATATCATTATTTTAGATAGGTTTCTAAAATATCAAGAGACGACTCCATAGCTTTTTGTTCTGATATTTGTTTCCTACAGTATGGTTAGTTTGTACAGACAAATCTTAGTAGGTACACACTTGAAAATAAAGAATAGACGGAGTATTATTACTAGATACTTTAAATTGATTGCTGACATGATAGATAGGTACTTGGCATGGACTCACTCTCTATCTACTGGCCCTGTTGAGGATGTGGATTGACAATCGTCAGGTTGCAGTTTCCGTTTTTTTGACCTAAAAAAATTGTAAATATAGGTAAATGCAGAAAAATTGAAGTACCTAGGTAGTAAGAATGTGATAATCCATAATCTGTAGACGAATGTGTATTTGCCAAATATAGACTTTATTATTAGGGCATTAGAGTGCAACTATTTATTGCAAGTTTATTATATATGTAATTCGACTTACCCAAACATTCCGTCATTTTTTTTAGGTTTTCTTTTTCGTTTTTGTAAAAACAATTCTTTCCGCTTATTTTTCCTCCCCATTTTCTATGCACACTTGTTCACTACTATTTACACACTACCAAATAAAAATACTACCTAACTTACTACCTACTATAATAATGTTCTAAAGCTACAATATAATATAGTACACTAAAGTCTAACTTATAATTTTGAAAATAATTCTGAAGTAAATTACTCGGTTGTCGTCGCACAGAGTACCTAGAAGACAATAACCAAAAACAAACAGCACGCATCTCGCGCCGTCCGTACTTTGCGGCGTTGCCAGCCCGACGCTGAGCGAATCATGCGCTCGTCGGAGTCGCAACGTCGCACCGGTACGGCGGCGGCGGCCCAGATAGTGCCGGATCAAATATTCTGAGCAAACACTGTAGAGTAAAAGCTAAACTAGAGTAGGCGCGAAGAGATTTGATTGAGTTTTTAATTAATTACTCATAATATACAATTTAAAAAAAAAAAATTCTCGGTTTATAATAAAGAAAAGGGATCTGGCTATTTTATTCGTAAAAAATAATGGGGTGTTGTCGCTGATAATTCTGAGCATTCGAATTACTAAAATTTTTTTGGTGAGCAATTTGTTTTATTTTTTTTTTAATAAAGCCGGTTACTTTTCAAAATTTTGTCCGGTTCATTCAATTTATTAAGATTTTCCCTTATCTATGACATTTTTTAAATTTGAATCGATATCATTCATCCTCTCACATCGCGCATTCAAAAGTACTCGTTTTTGCCGTTTTCGTGTTTCTCGGCCCGGTGCCTCGTCTTAAGTTTGACAGCTAACACTTTGACACCTATCATGCTATTATAGTACCGATTCTAGAATATGACAGCTGTCACTTTGACATCTATGATAAAATATAAGTTACGTACCTAATGAAACTTCATCATTTCAGCAAATTATTTTTTCAATAAATCCAACGTTCCATAGTATTGTATTCGATTAGCAATAGCATATAATATGAAGAGTAGAAAATAGTAGAAATCGGCAGTGCACCCATCCCTACCAGAGGAGATAGCTCGGTAGGGATAAGTGCACTACACAAATGTTTAGTGCACCTATCGCTACTGGTAGAACTAAATCTACAAAAAGTGCACTTATCCCTACCAGGGGGGATAGCTTGGTAGGGATAAGTGTACCAGCCGGATTTTTTTACTTTAGAAACGTCTCAACTTAACTTTTGTCTTTAACTTTTTTGGTAATTTTGATTTTTTATTGTAAACCGGGAACAAAGCCCATCCGGCTTTCGCTCTCTGAGGCAATCCGACAATTCGCGCCAGCCCTATATTTTTTTTCTTTCTTCGTGTACTTTTTGCTTGTTTTTATAAAATAAAACAGAACTGTCAGAACAAATAGAAAATTTTGATTTATAACCACCCCCCCCCCCCCCCCCCCCTTACAATTACAAGTTTCAACGAGATTGCCGCTACGAAAGTCACATTTATCAATGTTGTATCATTTGCACACGCACGCATGCACGTTCACTAGCTTTTTACACTTAATAAACCATCATAATAAGGGAAGCAATTTTCGGAAAAAATACAAAATCATCTTAAGAATGCCCATCACTCGATATTATCATATCGAGTGTGAGCGTTGCGTAACTGCGCTATATTTTATAATTGTGTGCGTATTATATGATGGTGTGCGGGATTGTTTTAGTGTGCGTTTACACAAATAAGATTTTTATTGGCGCGTGTGCAGTACGTGTGTTCCCCGTCCCCCGTAAACATTGGCAGACAAGTATGTTCGTGGATTTTATCATTAACATCTCCATTGGTATATTCTCGAAGTGTACGACACGTATTGTACAGCCTGATAATTGGTGGCATGGGACATGAAATATGGGCCGTGCTTTCCTGCCCGTACAATTTGGTGTCATCAAATATGTGCATAGAACAATTAATTAATACCGAGGGGAATACATACGTGCTGTACAATAAAGGGCTACGGCTAGTAATATTGTTCTGTGATATAGGGACTCTACTTGTAGTACCTATCTCATTACAGTTTGTTTGTGTTCCTCTCTTTGGTTTGTGATTCCCTCGGCTTCGTGGTTGGTTAGGTCCAATAATTATTGTAAAGTTGACAAAGATGCCGAAGTGTGTAAAAGGCTATTGGACGCGTAAACTTGAACTAGAGCTCGTAGCTTTCATACGCGAGCGGGAATATATCTGGAAGCCCGTTGGAAACACCAATCATCATATTCAACAGAAATACAAAGCGTACGCCGAGTTCGCGGCTAAACTGGGTCGAGGATTTACTGGTGAGTTTAAGTCGTGTTATTTTAGTGTATTTGTTTCTAATTTATTGGCGTCTGTGATGTTATCTAAAGGCCGAATCATACAAGTCGGATGTGAAGCTGCGTAATATCCAATCCTGACTGAAGCTTACCTGGAGCTCATTGATTGGATATTGCGCAGCTTGCAGCGAACTTCACAACCGACGATTTAAGGTGCATTCGGATAGCCTACTGGTGGCAAAAATAACAGTTAAAAACGCTAACAACGATCACATTCAGCGTTCGGTTTGAGAATGTGTGAACAAAAGTTAAATTTTTAACTGTTTTCGTTCACCGTTCAGATAGCTCAAAAACAGTTAAAATGCTATCGTGAACTGCCACTTTTGACCCATCTGCGGAGGTGGGTTCTTTGTGATCTTTGAGTTTGACGTTTCAGCGTTTTTTTTGGGAAGTGAGCAAAAGTAGCATTATTGGTGAAATGGGTGAAAATCCCAAACCGAACAGTTTATATCAACGATAATTTTGCAAATGCCAATAACGCCATCAAGCCCAAACGGAACATACCTTTAAATAAGCTGTGAATAACCCAATCCTAACTGAAGCTTACATAACAGCTGCGCGAAGATTCGATTATGCTAACTTCACAGCCATCAAGAAGTTTGATTTGGCCTATTTCTACTGTTAAGTAAGTAAGTTCGTATAGGCCGGGTGGCTAGCCCTGGTGACAGAGTTTTTAGGCCGCCTGAAGGCCTCTGACATTTCTACTGTTATAACTAAAGGATTAGAAATATATCTACAAAGTAATATCTGTAAACCTGCCATGATGTCAAATATCCTGTTAAATGTTATCCTTACTAATATTATAAATCTGAAAAGTTTGTTGGTTTGTTCCTTTTACATGCAGCAACGGATTGACTTGATTTTTGGAATGGATATAGTTTGAAAGACCGAAAGTGACATAGGCTACCTTTTATCCCGGAAATAAGTTCCCTTGGGATAGCACAAAAATCAAAATATTATGCGGGAGGAGCTGCAAGCAAAAGCTAGTTTGGGTATAAAGCTTTGTGTTGGTATAGGTCGAATCGTACAACTTGACGGCTCTGATGTTAGCTATTAACTGCAGATAGCCCAATCCTGACTGAAGCTCACTTAACAGTTGTGTGAGGATTGGGTTATCCGCAGCTTGTATCTAACATCACAACCGTCAAAATGTTTAATTTGTTTAGGTTATTGTTTAGGTATAGGTACTTACAGTGCAACACAAAAGAGATGAAAAGAATTATTCGGGAAGTAAATTATCACGTTTGCTGGAACCACAACCTGAGCTGTCAATCATTGTTAACTTCCTAGCATTTTTCTCGTTTTGTGTTATTTTGTGGATTGCGAACAGGAAAACAGTATCATTATGCAAAAAATAATGCAAAATATGCTAACAAAGCGATGGTGGCGAACTCATTTATTTTCAAGTCTTTTATGTCACACTGTACTTGAATGATTTTTTCTTAAATAACACTACTGTACACTGTACCAGCCTGTTTAATAGTCCACTGCAGGACATAGGCCTACCCACAAAAAGGATGATTGGGCCATATCCACGCTGGCGCAGTGTGGGTTGGTGGATTAAAATAACACATATTACAAGTTAATTTTCAAGTTTTTTTTCCACTTATATAAAATAGCTAACTAACTTTTCCACAAACAAATTTCAGCTTGTGCCATCCGAGACCGCTGGGTGAACATCCGGAGCACCTTCCATCACAACCTACGCAAGGTGGATCGTTCCAAGCTGACCGCTGAATCAAATGCAGATGTCTACGTCCCATGCTGGCCTCTGTGGAAGCCTCTGCAGTTCCTGCGAGACGTACCAAGAAAAGACAATGCTCAGTTTGAGGTTTGTATAATTTTTTTTTTTAAATTTTAGCATTGTCAGTTGTCAGTCCTTAATCACATTTTGCATTTCGTCTTGGGGGAGCCCTGAAAACTAGATTGCAGCCCATGGAGTTTTCTTAATGTGCAGTATTAAATATTAGTACTTACTGGTAGGCTAATTCATCTTAACACCACTCTATTGTGTAAATCTTGTGACGTTCTTACAGTTTGACAATTATTTTATAGTTAGCATAATAATAAATGATCATCATTGTCATCTATATCGCCATCATCTCATTCACTACTACTGGAGCAGTTACGTACGCTATTGGCCTAGAGCCATCTAAGCTAGAGGCATAACTGCTCTGTTACTTTAAGGTGCTGGGCTCAGTGGAGTAATAGCCTACCTTAGCCAGACCAATG
The DNA here is from genome assembly GCA_949316475.1 of Hypomecis punctinalis. Classification (NCBI taxonomy): domain Eukaryota; kingdom Metazoa; phylum Arthropoda; class Insecta; order Lepidoptera; family Geometridae; genus Hypomecis; species Hypomecis punctinalis. The sequence continues at coordinate 4,774,995 of OX438809.1, forward strand.
CTATGTATATGCCTACTTTAATTCCTTCATGGGTGATAAAATAAAGCACAAGTATCTTAGTCTTGGTGGACCAATTTTTCTGGAAGAAAAATCTATATATATATATATATTTTTAAAGAACTAGAACTAACTGATGTGGACAAATAAGCAGATGACGATTGTCTAATTTAACCGGCGTTTTTGATGATACTGGCATATATCAACTGGCAAATTATCAGGTCCAGACTCGTGGTTACACCGCTTTGTTACACCAGTGCGACCACAAGTAAACTTTTTTACTACTGGTGTAACCATGAGTAAACTAATCAAATGCAGGACTCGTGGTCATGCTGCACACACTGCTGCTTCTTTCCATTCTATACAAGGCCAGAACGCAAGGCTATGAAACTAATCACGTATAGATTGAAAATAAGTTTTTTACTAAGTTCTTCCAAACCATACAAGAGCAGTACGCAAATACTCGCGTATACTTTGTAGAAACGTAGAAGTATTATGTTGTTCTATAATGTACAGCGCCAGCACACATACGGACTAATCGTGTATGTTTCGGAATAACCGCGCTAAACTCTACATTACAATTTGTACGTGAGCAGTTGCATGCTCGCCATTTTGATTTATTGACCTCTCTTTCTATTATATGGTAATTCATATTTACAAAATTTCATATTCAACCATTTTAAAAAGGACTGTCCCGCAAGATACATGTACAGCCGACATCTGCATCAAGACGATCCACTAAAAACAAGGGAACAAGAAATAGTATACAGGCAGGACAACCTTTAGCGCCCACCGCTAAGAAAATTAGAAAAAAGAACCACGACCTAGCATTTAACGTCTCGCATAATATTAATAATGCTCATTAAAAAGTTTTTTTTTTTTTAAATTTAATCCTAGCTATTTTATCCTATAAATAAACATAATTCCATATTTTACCGAATCAAAAAATACTCTGACTTTTTACACTCTTGAAGTCAAGTGTAAGTTGATTGTTATTCATTATTATTTCATTGAATCAATTTTTATTTTATAAAATCAATTTTATTATTTATTAGATTTACCTACATTATACTATATTAGGTTTTTTTACATGTAACTTATTGCTAGAAACGAAGACGCGAGCATCCACGATACAAACTAGGTATACACGATCAGTAAGGAAAATTATTGTGTGCATTGTAATAACAGATTTTATAGCAACATTACAATATAATTATTATACTCGTATGCGAGCCAGTTTCCTATGGCTACGTTCTGGCGTTGTATAGAATGGAAAGACGCGACGCGATCATCAACGTTATAAACTATACACGATCAGTACGCAAAATTCTTGTATGGTTTGTAATAACAGATTTTAAAACAACATTACAATATATACGCGAGCAGTTTCCTATGGCTGCGTTCTGGCGTTGTATAGAATGGAAAGACGCCACACTGCTAGTGTGGGAAAATAAAAAAGTCTGTACTGTATAAGATGACCTTGTAAACTGTCAACCAATCAACGACGACCATAAAACTACTATTTTACATTCTGTGTTACCAGGCCTAAATATTTAAGTAGGTGCTACTATTACTAATTTATTCATAGATTTTATTTTTTAAATACATCAAATTCGGGTCATTCCCGACAGTTCTACTGTTAGTTCTAAGGTAGAACATTTCGCTTTCAGGGCTCATTACGAGTAGTTCGAATTTGCTAAGATCTAACTTTCGTTACGTTAAGTATGTTTGAATAGGCTGAGTGGCTAGCCCTGGTGTCAGAGTTTTTAGGCCGGTTGAAGTGTCACTATTTAGGTGGGTGACCGCATGTGGCATTTTCCAACTGAGCGCTACCGTGGCTCGGAGGACACGTTAAATTGTAGAACCCTGTTGTTCTAACCGTTTGGCCACGTCGGAGACCTTCATTACGTTATGTTGTGAAAATAACATTGGGTTTTTGTCAGGACATATTTTTTAGTCCAACAATTTTTTTGATAGATTTCATATTTAGGTGACAAAGTGTGCAACAGCATAATCTTTACCATTTATCTTTACCTTAAAATTAAATTTTCAACTATCGGAACATCACTACCTACCTAATATTTAGTCAAGCACGATCCTTTTAGAGTAGTGTAACCACGAGTAAAAATGTTTACTCGTGGTCACACTGGTGTAACAAAGTGGTGTAACCACGAGTCTGGACCCAAATCAGTATCCAATACAATATCAGAAGCAAACGATTTTCATTTCATGGCCATTTTCACTGGTGGCACCTCCCTATTTACGGCACTGGCTGGGCAGGCTCAGATAGACTCTGGAGGGGAAAATGCACAAAACACCCCATGCGGGACGTCGGTGTAGGACTTATAGCCCCTACTTCAAATTAGAATTAGATTGTAATAGTACATTGTACACCGAGGGGAGAAAACGATCTATTTCTGATCGAGAGTATGTTTAAACCCGACGAGCAGCGGAGGGCAAAAAAAAAAAAACAATTTTATAAGAAGCAATAATTGGTTATTGCTTCTTATAAAATTGTTTTTTTTTTTCATTATTCCTAATATTATTTATTCAATCTTGCTTTTCAAATACATAAATGATGAGCCTCAGAAAGGAAGAAAATAATAGACGAGGGCTCACGCAACCATGGTACACATATCATCTTGATGGAAACAACATTGACTGTTGTTGATAACCATTTATACTGAAATAATCTTGAATAGGAGTCAATATGCGATAGCCTCAGACAATGCAACTCGGTGATCATCTCCGTGTCCAATTAAATACAAATTAAAAATATCACCAACGAAGACATTACGCGATGATTTGTTGTTAAGGGCCCCACTGACCATCGTGCCAAATGGATGACATCCGAATGGATTTGGCCAATGTTCCCAATTTATAGTTGTTAAGTTTAGACTTCATGCTTTACACAAAAATTGTTTAATCAGAAACACAAAAAGATAAATCCACAGATGTTTCAGTTTCCAGTTAATCAGAGAAGTTGCTAATCTACCAAAGAAAAGTCGTCATTTCTTATGACAAGGTCGCAAACTTGTAAGATTGAATGGATGTCATCCATTTGGCTTGATGGTCAGTGGGGCCCTTTACAATGACTTAATAAATACCTGTAACTGATAAATTAAAATAAAAAAAAAAACCACTTGAACATCATTGGTTCTTACCAAAGTTGTTTACAACATTTTAGTACATAATATTTCTTTCTGGTTTTGTGTTAGTAAGGCAGGATAATAGGACGAACTTAATAATTTCTAACTAAAATGTTACAATATGAAATTAATCTTAAAAAAGATATTAACAGTGCAATTCTCTCTTTTCCAGAACTTTCCAAACTACGAAGATCTTGCACTCAAAATCAAAGAAGAATCATATTCAGAACTCGAAGACATCGTCAAGATCAGGCAAAGAGCTGAACGTACTCACAAACCTCGTCGTAGACACAAAGCGAAGTCCAACAAATGCATTCAAGTTCTTGACGATTTGATTCAAGCTATGAAGCCTTTGGTTCGGAAATCTCAACCCGAACAAAGCTATTGGTTCTTTGGAAAACATATCACAGAACGATTGAATTGCATGAGAGATGTCGATGCAAAATGTGCCAGTCGAGATATAATGAACTTGCTGACTGAATGGTCTTCTGAAGAAATGTTTTTGAAACCAGGTCCTTCTGGAATGACTTGAGCGCTTGTTACATGCTTGAGGCGTGCTAGCAAAATCTCTAAAACGACTTATGACACAAAGGAGTTGTGCAGAATGTACCATTGTGGTCATGGCATTTTACTCAAAGATTGCCATATTGAAAAGCCAAAATGGTTATAGCATTTTAACTAAAGATTGCTATAAATCAAATCATGGAATTTTTACCTGAAGATTGCCATAAATCAGAAGCTAAAATCGTCATAGCATTTTACCTGAAGATTGCTATAAATCAAAAGACAAAATGGTCGTGGCATTTTTACCTGAAGATTGCCATCAATCAAAAGACAAAATGGTCATGGCATTTTTACCTATAGATTGCCATAAATTAAAAGACAAAATGGTCATGGCATTTTTACCTGAAGATTGCCATAAATCAAATAGCAAAATGGTCATGGCATTTTACCTGAAGATTCCTATAAATCAGAAGACAAAATGGTCAAGGCAATTTTACCTGAAGTTTGCCATAATTCAAAAGCCAAAATGGTCATGGCATTTTTACCTGAAGATTGTCATAATTCAAAAGCCAAAATGGTCATGGCATTTTACCTGAAGATTCCTATAAATCAGAAGACAAAATGGTCAAGGCATTTTACCTGAAGTTTGCCATAATTCAAAAGCCAAAATGGTCATGGCATTTTTACCTGAAGATTGTCATAATTCAAAAGCCAAAATGGTCATGGCATTTTTACCTGAAGATTGCCATAAATCAAAAGCCAAAATGGTCATGACATTTTTACCTGAAGATTGCCATAAATCAAAAGCCAAAAATGGTCATGGCATTTTTGCCTGAAGATTGCCTTAAATCAAAAGACAAAATGGTCATGGCATTTTTACCTCAAGATTGCCATAAATCCAAAGCCAAAATTCATGGCATTTTACCATAAATCAAAAGAAAATGGTCATGGCATTTTTACCTAAAGATTACCACATATCAAAAGACAAAATAGTCATAGCATTTTACCTGAAGATTGCCATAAATCGAATGACAAAATGGTCATGGCATTTTTACCTAAAAACTGTCATAAAATCGAAGATAAAGAGATTGCAGTTCAATTGCATCTTGTACAATCATTGTCTCGATGTGTTGTGTTCTCATTGCTGATCATTTTGGGCATTGTTCTGCTACAGTTGTAAAATGAATGTGCCAGTTCTGGGCTGGTCTTATGCAATAATAGGATGTTTTAGACATGCATGCATCAAAAATCAATAGTTTAATATAAACCATAAATACTGGTTCTGGTCCAGTCTCAATTCGATTTAACCAAAAATTAATCAATATTTTGTGAGTCATGTTGAAAGCACCGGTTCTGGTCCGGCACATGTATGGAATTACAATAAAAAAAAAACACTTAAAAATTAAAACAAACAAAGTACCTTTCATTTTAGCCATTGTCACAAAATTATGATGACTGGTTCTGGTTCAGTCTCGCAGTTTGATTTTCTGTCGTAGATTATGATTTAACCAGTGACGAATAAATATTTTATTGAAAGCACTGGTTCTGGTCCGACTCTCCGCTCATTATAAATGGTTTACTGATGATATTTATGTAAAAAATATTTTTATAATCTTGGAACATGCTTCAAATGGAATATACCGGTTCTGGTCCGGTCTTATGCCATCGGCAGCTTTTATAAACGCCAGTTCCACACTACTGGTAGAGAAGAATGGATTTTTTTCCACCTGAACAGTGCTTTTATCCGTTCACTGACCGGGGCGGTCACTTCACTGACACGGCACGGATGGCGGCAGATTTTGAATTCGTACCTACTTTGACTGTTAGGGACCCAACACACTTGTTCTTTGTTGTTGCAGCACACTTCCAATACTCTTGTCCGTTTGCATATTTATTTTTAAATGGTATTGATAGCCGTCATTAAGTAAAACAGATCCACGGCCTCTTGCTAAAAAAAATAAGTTCTTCGCACATTTTTAATTACATTAACCCTTAAATGCATAATAAAAGATTTTTAGCCAAAAAAAATATATTATGTTTCTTTAGAGGTCTAAATTAACTCGAAAAATAATAAAAAAAATCTAAAACAATTAGAACATTTTTTTTTTTTTTAAAATATGCTTGTATCGATTTCGATACACTATGCATTGTTTTTACAAAATAATTAAATTTTATATAACTGAAGAATTATGAAAATGGGTGAAACAATCTTTAGTTTTCTTACAACATAAGTAAATATTGCACTTAGAACATTTAATTATACTAAGTAAATTACACGATGGCATCATACATCGACCACGTGACTCGGTTCTCATGATATTATGATCCACTTGGTCGAGTCTAACTTCAAGAGGTGGCAAAACTTGGATAGGTTTGCCTTTTCGCATTTTGGGTGGTGGTTGATCTTCTTCTCTTATTGCATTGGTACTAGGGCGCCCTCTGGTGTTAACAGGAGTATATTGGCAAAGAGTTTCAGCCAACTCTGATCGGAAGTCTGCAAGGGTCATGATGTTTTTGTGGTTGCCTTTTCTTTCTTCTACTTTTTTGTATAATACCCATGCATTTATTACAGTCAAATCTAGCAGATGATAGAAGATCCTCATGTACCACTTTCTACTCTTCATTCGAATCCTGTATCTCCCTAGAAAGGAATCCATTAGATCTACCCCACCCATGTGCATATTATATTCTTTGATTAACTTCGGGCATGTGATTGGAATCCTCTTCTTTTCTTTTTTATCGAATCGTTCTATATTCTCCACGGGGCATGCTCCAACATATGTCGAAGCTAAGATGACTTGTTTGTTGTCTTTCCAGCTAACTGTTGTCATGTCAATTCCTTCAAAGTTTGTTACGTATTCTTCATATGACCCTCTTGGAACTGAACTCTTCATAACATCCTGCTTGGTTGGCAACTTGCAAGATTTTCCTATTCGGTTTCTTTGAATGGTGCCTAGGGAATGTATACCTTGTTTGGCTAGTGTATACATCAATGGCAAAGATGTATAGTAATTGTCGAAATAGACAATATGATTTCTTTGCCTGGGTACCACACTCAGCAAGTTCATGACTGTTTGTCCCACAACTCCCAAGTTATGTTCGTTTGACAATCCTTCATTAGCTTCTTTCCCAGAGTAAATTATAAACCTATAAGCAAAACCGGCTAAACTGCATAGAACAAACAATTTGAACCCCCATTTATGGGGTTTATTGGGGAGGTATTGTTTCAGAAAATGTCCTACTTTGGTGGCGCACATCTGTTCGTCTATAGATAATCTCTGTTCGATGGTTACGCTGGAGAACTTCTCATTTAAATGGTTTATTACGGGACGTAATTTATGAAGCCTATCATGCTGCGCATGGTCTACTGGTAAATGATCATCATTATTATTGAAGTGCAGTAACTTTCGCATTTTCTCAAATTTATTCACAGCCATTGCTTCTTTGATGTGTCTAAAGCCAAATTTATTGGACCAATACGACCTTGTACTCGGATAATGGTACACAGACATGAATATAAGGATCCCAAAATATTTGCGAAGTTCGCCTACTGTGAATAATTCGGGTCTGTCAGGTTGTTTCTGGACTGCGTAGCGAGTTGATTCAGTAACAATGTTTTCCATAAACTGATCCGTGAAAAAATAGTTAAAAAACTGGTAAGGACTTTGCAATTCCATTATAGATGAAGGTAACTCTTCAGATCCAACGAATTTGACATTATTCTCATCAAATGGAAAAGACTGCTTTTTCCACAGCAAATGCCTCAAATTTATGAGAGATTCAGTAGCTTGTGCTTCCACTCGCTCCGAAGACTGTGCGTCTTGTATAGGCTGCTCATCTTGAACCAATGGAGGGTCTGAAAATTCTTCTAAATTAATCTCTCCCGTAAGCACCTCTTCGTCATCTTCTAATTCAGCTGCCAAGGCTTCTTGAGATGGGTAATAAGGAATATCTTCTCCATCTGACTCTAAATCATCTTCTGATATCTCACCGTTCTCCAACCTCATAAGCATATCTTCTATTTGCCGGTCTACAAAGCAAAAAAAAAGCATTTAACCATACCCAAAAGCGAGTAAAATCAAAACCAAAACCGTTATAAAACAAACTTTTGAATGGGGTGTAGGCGGGAACCAAACGCATGCTGTATCGTTTTCGAGACAAACATAAAAAGCGATATTTACTCAGATAAACACATAAAAGTCGTGCATATTCGATTGTTTTCAAGTAAATGAAGGACTTACCATCCATTTTGTGATTTTTGTTGGCATCAATTCGAATTATTTTCGTTTTCGCAGTTTTATAAAAACTTCAGTTTCAGAGAAACGCGCACTACGTGGACGACTACACCATAGACAAGGAAATTATTCCACAGAAATGACATTGACACCTGACACTTACTTTTTTTTGTTGGGTTTTGAGGCAAAGAAATGTATGAATCTTCAGCCTACGCAGTATTTCAAATAAAAATCCGATAAAAACTATTAGAATGCGATGTATCGATATCGATACAAGATGCATTTAAGGGTTAAATCTCAGAGCAAATAGAGTGAATGTTGTGAACAAACAAGTGAAGCCAACTAAAACTACGCCTCGCCGTGTACAGACAATTACACACACATCCAGGTAACTATAAAACTACGCCTTGGATTGTCAGTCAAACTATGGCGGCCCAACAGCGACGCACTCACACATGTATAAAAAATAGGCTTCACTTGACTGTTCAACGACGTTCTCTCTGGATTTTTTTATTTGCTCTGAGCATTAAATAAAATCCTTTTTTATTTTCATTATTTCAATAATTTGATATATTTGATGACATGACAATAAATGTCAATTTCTTAGATGTCATGATGAAAGAGTTTCTTCAGTTTTTATACTGAAGGAGGTTCTATTGTTTTTTCAATAGAATAATAAACAAAACACTTAAGGAAGCACTTATACATTTTCAATATGATGATGCTTATTTCTGGATTGATTATAACAGTGCATATAAATGGAAAAGTATCCCCCCTAGTAGTAATAGGTGGAAAAATACATTCTTCTCTACCAGTAGGGATAGATCAGTAGGGATATGTGGAACTGTAGTTTATAAATAATGAATTGCTTGTGAACTACAAATAAATGTTCCGCGACGTTAAGTTAAAAGCTCCGGTTCTGGTCCGGTACTTCCTTGTATTACATTAAAAAATACCTAAAAATTAAATAAAAAAAATGTAGCTGTCATTCCACGAAATGATGATATGACTGGTTCTGGTCCAGTCTCGCAGTCTGCTTTTTCACATAGATTATGATTTAACCAAAAACAAATATTTTGTTAAAACCTTGTACCTACTGGTCCGACTCTCGATTGTAAATGGTTTACTGATGATATGATAAAAACATTTTTGTGATGATCTTAGAACATAAATGAAATGGAATATACCGATTCTGGTCCGGTATTGCACTTTTATAAAGCATGGCTGTAGAAACTGTTTTAATAACAATATTATAAATGAGGAGGTAAAAAGCAAACACGCCACTATCCAACATTTTTTTTTTGGCAAATATTAGAAACTGTTTATCGTTTCTCTCAAAAACTCTCGAAAACTCTCAGATAACTGATTTACCTAAAATCATAAATCGTTTTTCTAGCTATTAATAACATTCAAACTTTAGAAACCAGCGTATTTTACCAGGTAAATCAAAATAAGTATATGACAGGACGGTATTATTTTTGCATCTCAGCGTTGCGCAGAGTAAGATTTGCATCCAAACGTTTGGACAAAACACATTTCGGAGGAGTGTAGGGTGAGATGTCAAACAGTGAACCACTAAAAAGTGAAACCTTCAAAACTCAACTGTTTGTGGATAGAATAAAGCGCTTTTTTGACTAAAGGCCTCGTTATCAATCTGACTTCCATTCAGTACACCAATTTGGACTTAAACCGAACTCTAATTTCATTAAAATCAGAGTCCATTACAGTTTTTTTTAAAAATGGGAAATGGTTCACTGTGTTAACCTTGTGGGACACAGTGAACCGCGTAGTCAACAGTGATTCAGTATGGTACACTGTGAATCAGGTATTCTATATTTGTGGTAAAAACCATCAGTCAAGGATAATAAAACAACTTATATCATCGTAATAAATATGTACTTTTATTAAATATATATGAGAGGTTTGGTATCAAAATCAGTCAAGTCCAATTCACCCAATTTGTAATTATAGTGCATAAACTAATTTTTGTTATTGGCAATATTTTTGACAACTTTTGACAAGGCGGGTGATTCAAACGAGTCTTAAAACTAAACTAAACAAATATCTACCTTAGTCTCAAACAAAAAAAGTCGGATTTCAAATAAAATCTGCCGGATTTGACCAAATTTGATAGTGAGGGGCGGATTTGGCCGAATTTGATTGTCTTGGCTTTGGATTTGACTGTTTTTGATTGGTTATTTATGGATTTGGCCATTTTTGTATTTGTCATGTACGGGAGGTCAGGGGTGGTAAATTTTGGTTTCAAATATTCAGATATTCAATAAAAAAAGTAAAGAATACATAATATAAGAACACTTTATTCGTTTATTTAGAACTAAAATTAAAACTTTGTGCAACTACATACACAATTAAAATTAAACAATTAAATTTGGCAACTCTTCCAAAGCTTCACAATCCTCTTCTTCATAAGAATGTAATGATTCAACCGGCCTTAACAACACATCGCTGAAATATTTTAACTCTGGTAGTTCATTCCATCGTTCACCATAATGAGTAGTGAGTAGATTTTTAACATCTCCTAGTTTCGCGTCTTTAACTTTGACGTACAGAGGTACAGGGTCTGGGTTAATCTGACTAGCAGATTTTCCTTTCTTGCAAATGTTTTTAAAATCTCCCAGACGGTTGTGGTAACTTTCTTCGGCACGCACCACAACGTTTGTCTTTTGTTTGTTTTTTTTTTAATAAAAAATCTCTTACTTTTTTTAATTGAGAAGTGCATTGCAGTGGTAGTTTTTAGTATTTTTCCAGTTGCTTCTTTCCATTGCATAGCTTGCACGTCAGTACCTAAATGGAGCACAGTAGCCTGTTCTTTAAAAAAGTTTTCATAACAATCTGGTCCAGGTATTGATTCCACTTTTTTAATTTTCTTTTCGATTTGTGCAAAGACTCTGTCTGGGGGCAGAAAAGAATGGCCTACGATAGGGAAAACAATCTCGATCATTTTAATCCTATCCGGAGCATGATCCATAAGGTACTTAGAGGCCATACCAAGTACAGAAGAATTATTATTCTGGCCACTGCAGGCATCTGCGACTAAGCGTATCGAAGTCACTTTTTCATGTTTCTCGACAACAGTACACAGGCAGTGAAACACCGCACTGGCAATTTCGTTTGATGCTTTTGGCAATAAGTCCTCGGTCCAAGTGTATGCAAACACATTCTCGCTATTCAGTTGGGACTTTGAGTGACCAACAACGATCGTGAAGTTGTATATGTAGAGTTGACGCGAGTAATAAGTAATTTGAACTGGCACTTTCGGCATAGGTTGATTTTTTTGGCAGTCGAAACTAAGAATCAGCAAACTTTCATCATTTTCTTTTAATAAGTTGTAAAATGCTTTGGCTCTTAAACTGTTTACTCTTTTTTTAATCATTAAATCCTTCTTTTTATTACTGTCTTTCTCATATTTGATCTGTTCTTGTAATTGCAAGCATGTAGAACAAACGTCAGTCCGTGGGCTTCCGAAACCAATATTAAATGTAGTATTAAAAATTCTTCGAAAGTAAGATGCTTTAACAGTCTGAAATTGTGCCTCTGCTTGCTCTTTATACATTTTGTATAGTTTATTAATGTTCAAATCAGATGAAAGATACTGTCTGCATTTGATACTTCCTCGACAGTAGTGGATCTCGAGTGGTTTAAAACGCTTAATGAATTTTTGTATAGACTTTTTCTGACCGGCATATTTATGTTCTTTGTGATTGCCTCCCCGAGACTCACTAGCTGAAGCTCCACCACTTTTAAAATTACGAGCAATCACACCATTCACTCGTCCTTTTTTAATTCCTAAAATTTCAAGAAATGTTTTTCTGCACACGGGAATCAAGTTGTTTCTTCTTCGACAATAATATACTATTTGCATTCCTTTCATTTTTCTTGTGCCTGTCTTAGGCCGATGGCGACTCACAGCAGACGCCTTAGAATGTTGCAAAATAAAGTTGTCTTGGTCAATTTTAGATGGTGATCTGTAAAAATGCTGCATGAAATTTTACAATGTCGACTTTTCTTAGCGATGTGCATCTATATGATTTTGAGTAATGTTCACATGGGACTTTAATCTTTGGAGGAGCTTTTGGTGAATATCTAAAACAAAAATGATAATTAATGAAGCAAGCAAAGCATTTAAAATACCATTAGTAAAATACACTACATTTTACATACCTATAGTATAAAAAGTATATACACACGCATGCATAGGCACACACACCTCAGACTGTGCCTCAGACTTATACATACATAGGTGTACAACTCACTTTCATGTTATACACTTTATGAATCAAATTTAAAAAAAGTGGTTGTCTGTAAAGTCGGTTTACGGACGATAATTTTACGTGATAACGTCCACTGTCACTGTCCACTGTCACTGTCCCACTGTCCACTGGCCCACTGTCAAAAAAACCATCACACTCATAGCCTAATAACACTAGGGAAATTATGTATCTTGTCGTGTGCCATGGACAAACACAAACACGACCACAAAGACAACCAGACTCGATAATTTAAATACATTTTTTAAATTGTCCAGTAGTCCAGTAGCTTAGGTTGTTAGTAATTTTATTTTAATACGTAGGAGCAATTTAGCCATCCATGATAATAATAACAAAAAATTAGACTTGATCAAATGCGAACTTAATGCAAATTGTTAATCACCCCTGCCTGTCAAATGTTCGTCAGTAGGACTCGAGTTGATACAACAAACTTTACTTACCTAGAAACTTTTTGTTCATTACAGTCATTTTGGGTAACTTTGACAGGTTTTCAGCACTTTTTTGGGCGTAGTCTAATATTAGTGTCGTTAACAGATACACTCTTGTGGTATTCTGTGTTCTTGTGACATGGATATCAATTTTGTTGGACGATTTTGTGAGATTTACCGCTTGATTTTCAGAAAACAGCTGATTTAGACGGTGCCAAAGTTGCACCCCCGAATCGGGTAACATTGACATCATATTTAATTTTCTTTGAAAATCCGTTTTAAACTTAATTCTTAATATCTGGGTATCATTGGCCAATGTATTCTTGATTTGGGTTGCCAGCACTATATCCTAATGTAGAAAAAGCTCATTGGAATTATTAGATTTCAATATAAAATTTTAAGGACCAACAAAATTGCTCCAAAACGGAGGAGTATTTTGGAGAGACTGATACTAACTAAAAAAATAAACAACTAATTACCTTTTTATCATTTATTTATTATCAAACATGGAAATTATTTATATAATAGAAACTAATACTAAAATCTGAACTTAAGTACCCCATTCCATGAACAACAAATCGTCATCTATTTCGTAGATTCCGATTCCCTTAATCTTCATTTTCTTTGCATCTAGGACACTGATGATGTTATTTTGCGTGCATTTTGTATATTCTATAGTATTAGGCCACTTCCAACCCTCCAACGCCTTTGACATTGTGGCAATGGTGTACCAGGGATGTGAAAAGCTCACTATTTTGCCTGGAAATAATCATCCTTCTGTCCTGATTGTGCAAAGAGTGCCTGGCGACAAGCTTTTTGTCTCTTTTGAAGCAGGTTGTAACATTCCATCAATAACATTGTAGTCTTCTACGATCTCTTCAGTCTCTGCATCTGTAGTACTTACTTCAATATCATTTTCCACAGTCAACAAACACCCAAAATCACTGTTTTCTTCATTAGTCATCAGTTTTAAGAGCTGTTCAACCGCTTTATCATCTCCTTTTTGTACTCTGATCTGAGATATGGGCAAGTTAATTTGCTCCTCTACACCCTGATTTCCAGTGCTTTCTTTTTCCAAGTCGCTTTCTCCTTTTTGATTGTCTTTCTGTCTCAATAATTTTTTTTCTTTGTCGCCATCAGAAGTATTCGCCGTTCGTTGCTTTTTTTTATTCTTTGATCCTTGAGGACGACCTCTTTTTGTACCACCGGTATTAGCTTTAGTAGTTTTTTGTTTCTCTCTATTATTATAGTATGCTTCAACCTCCTCAACAGATATGCTTTTACCCGCACTAATAGGTATCTGAAATTTTTTACGCGTCGTCAATCCTAAGTCAGTTTCCCTTAATTCTTGTAAGTAATTTTTGAAACTTTCTCCCACTGATTCTCTAGTATCATTTGTTGTTAATTTTGTATATGCAGGCAATTTTTGAAGAACAACTTCCCGAGAAGTTGGATAAATCCCTGTAGCCTTAAAACCAGCTATCAGGTTACTAGCTGCTTGATCTGATCCATGATCTAAAGCCTTTCTGACAAGCTGAGAAAAACAGTTTTTAGGCAATGCAACAGCTTTTATCCCCCTTTTTGTCTGCCTCCAAGCCAAAAGGATTGCCCTCCAATTTGCTTTCAAAGAAGCAAAGTAGCCAACATCAAGAGGCTGGACAAGATGAGTTGCATTCGGTGGCAAGCAAATGAACTTTACGTTATTTTCTTGGCATAAGCGCAGTGTGTTTATTGTAATATGTGAGCTCAAGTTATCTCCTATCAAAACCTTTACCCCGTCTTGTTTTCGAACTTCTGGCAAAAACTGAGACTTAAACCACTCATCGAAGCTATCGGCATCAATCCAGCCGCTTTTTGTGGCAGCCATTCGTGAGCCACGTGGTGCGTTGGTCAGCCAATCAGACCATGTGTATTTCCCTTTAAAAATAAAAAAGGGTGGGATGAATTCCCCCCTTGCGTTTCCGCAAAATACCACTGTGTAGCAAGACTTGGTAGAGTTTCTGATTACATCAGTGTTACGGCATTTACGTCGAAACAGAACCTTCTTTTTCTTTGGGTCATCGTGAAATCCAGTCTCGTCAAAATTGTAAATATTTTCGGGTGGCACATCTTTTATCTCGTCTTCCAGCTTATCAAAAAAACTGTTGATTTTGTCCTCATTTACTTGGGCTCTGCTTCTGCTGATATTATGAGCAAATTTTTGCTTCAATTCTGGGTGTCGAGCTAGAAATAGCTGTCCCCACTCCCAGCCTGGAAGGTTATTTTTGAAAACCTTGACAACTCTGTTGTTAGAATTCAAGTAACTTTGAATCACTAGTTTGACGTCGTCTAATCCAATTGGTAAGCCACACGCTGCCAAGGACAATATATGTTTCGTTATTACTTCTTCTTCTTCCGCAGTTAGTGTCGTGGGTCGTCCTACACCCTTTAGTTCGCAGCGTATAAAATAAACAACATTCAAAACAAAAGAATCCTGTTCCTTTTATATCAAAGGTATTGCATTTATTTTTCATTTAGCATCTTAGAAATATAAATTACTACTAAATTTTAAATACTAAGTGGGACTAATCACTTGTATTCTCTTTTATTTTTCGAAGTGGTGGCGAGGACACTAACTGGGTGTAAACTGAAAGTAAATAATTTTGTTTTTGTGCAGGATTTTGCATCGATAATGAATATTGTGAATTATAAATGAGTTAAATAATAATGTTTCTTTGTGTTCGTATAACAGTCATTTGATTGTAGTGAACATGATTTAATTTATAACTTGTTGAAGTTGTGTGTTGTAGGTGATCAACACTGCGCAATATGTAGAAATGTAATAATCGTTTTTATGTTGTTTACTATCAACACTGCGCAGTTTCCAGTAAAGTACTTATTAATATTTTTTGACACTTTTAACGTAACTTACTGATAATTTATGCTCGTAATATAAATTTGATTCAATATTTTTTACTACCTTGTGACATTTTCCTGAGATTAGCTAACTTAATTAACATTTATGAAGAAAAGAATCCATTGAAATCTTACCATATGCTCGCTGACTTTAAATGCAGTTAATTTTGCGCAGGCTGCTAGAAAGCTGCTGTAACTGGTCTACAATCAAAGCTGCTGAGTTTGAAAACCAATTTCGGCTTACACCAAACCTAAATCAGTACCAAATCGACTTAGACAGCGCTGCCACGGGACGCTCTCTCCATCGTGCCAAAAACCCAGAAAAAAAAATGGCATTGACGCTGGACCCTACCCAACCACATGGTGGGAAGAGAAGAAGATCTATGAATAAAAAGATATTTCCTAGTGTAAAGATATTATTGAAATGTGTTTTTTTTTTCATATTTTTTGTTTATATCTACTTCTTCGGTCAAGCCGCAGTGTTGATGGTGAACAACATAAAAACCGCTCAGAACATTTCTATGCACTGCGCAATGTTGTTTCTCACCTGCATTAGATTTCTCAAAAAGTAGTAGTAGTAGTATTTTTTTATCATTTTTCTAGGGCCCTGTAAGGTTATTTATAACCAGTCAATCAGAAAAAAAATTAAAAATCAAGAAAAATTTTGCTTGGTCTTTAAAGGGTTAAGTCCATGTTTGTTCATTAATTTATTTTTTAAGGTACTTCTCGGTATCTTATAGAGTTTGCTTGCTGCGTTTATACTTACTCCGCAATCTTTAATTTTTTTCAGAGCTTCCTCCAGGGTTGTAAGTGTGTAACTTGACTTTACTCCGTATTTCCGTGTACCAGGTTCAATGATGTTTGATTTTCTGGGCATGATGACATCCTGAAACATATATTTTTTTAATAAAACCTAAGATTTCTTAACAATTTTATATGCCTATACATACATATGAAGTGACAATGTTACCCATTGAAAGATCAACAATAGAAATCAAATTACTTGGTAACTTTGACAGTGTCAAAGTTACCCAGGAATAGCCAACAACCATAACACTGTACAAAAAGTCATCAAAAAAGATAGAAATTTGTATAGTTTTGAGCAAATAATTGTTTTTTTTTTAGGTTTAGACACTTGTTTGTTGAATAATAACTGTACTTACCGCTTATCGCCAGTAATTTCACATAAAAGCTATAGTTGAAACTACACTAAAAAAACGGTTGCTCGCTAGACGCCGATACAGTCGTAACTGACAGATAATTAAGTTTGACATTTAACTTTTTTTATCCTGCATGGAATTAAGAAGACAGTTAGTAATCTTATTTTTACAATAGTAAATCATTGCTGTGAATATTACCAGCTTAATAAATTGTAAACTCGAGTTGCGCTCCATCTGCCAAAGATACCCTGAATGTCAAAGTTACCCAAAATGACTGTACGCTTCCACTTAGTTTTTTGTGTCAGCCGTTTCCTAGACATTTCTGGAGCAGTTTCTTTTATTTCTTCAGTTGATTCATCCATTTTTTCTATTTATTTTTATGTAATAACGCTAGGAACTCGATCTCGACGCAAATCTAGCACTTTGACGTAAAAACAAAATGGCTGACACGCCGTACTAAATCCTTGAATCTGATTGGCTGTTATGGATTTGGCTCATTTTGTTTTGAAATAGTACTCGATTTGTCTACTTTTGATCCCGGAGTTACGATTTGCAATGAAATTTCATAGAACAAACATGGATTTGGCCAATTTTGAATGACACAGAACTACAAAATGGAACGTTCTTAATTTAGCTGCATATTCAGTTTAAAAAATAAGTTTTTTGGATTTGGCCGATTTTGATACCAAACCTTTCATATTATGTCTCAGATAATTTTATTAACTAATGAAGTACCTATGCCTTTGGCTTATAGAGATCCATCGTTTAATCAACTTTACAATAATCAGTCTTAATCATTACAATTGGCTTTATCCTTAAATATAATAGCTTTTTATTTTAATGAAAAATCAATCTTCCTGTTTTGATAGTTTCCATATATTTCAACTGCAAAATAAAAATTGTATTCCAATTGTTTTTGCAATAATTCTAATAATTCCTATTCACTCTAAATATTATTAGTATGTAAGGAACCCTCAGTGCGCGAGTCTGACTTGCACTTGGCCGGTTTCTTATAAGTTATTACTTAAAAAAATCAAAACGGGAAGTTTAAAAGTGATAAATTCACTGGGAATCTGAACGTCCCTGTTCGGCGACTGCTGCCTTCTATCTTGGGGTTCGGCAATATATATTTTGTATAATTTTTTGAAACCATTGCCATGTCTGGTTCCATAGGATCAGCAAACGTGTGATAAACTTTACTTTTTAGCTTTAAATATGAAACGGAGTAGTCAAAACCACCTTCTGGAGAATTATCAATAATCATCGCAATTTTTCTTTGTTTTCTCTGATTCTATCAAAACAATCACAAAATCTCCACGTTTGGATTCCGAGGTAGAGGTGAAAAGTCTTCGGTCATCATCTTCACTGTCACTAAGGAACTGTTCTCCACCAGATTAAGAACCACTGGCACAAAAAGAACCCTTTTCGCCAGAATCATCGTCCAGTAAACACAGTTCCCTTCTTCTTGGATTTCTTCTTGAAATAGATCCCCGGTTTTTACTTTCTTTACTTTGACTTTGTCTTTATTTTTTCTTGCAGCTATCAAGTCTTTTTCAGGTGTGTCCGTAGCTATCATGCTTTTCCCCAAGGGTCTGCATCGTTTTGTCTTTCTTGGACCACCTTTTAGAGGTGGCCTAAACATTTTAGGGGAAATTAAACTTTTCATATCTTTAGAAGTTGAAGAACAGGCTTCATGTTGTGCTCCAGACTAAGACTCGCCTTCAAATACTGAAGACGAGCAAACGACGCGCCGTGCGGCGCTGCAGTGCGAGTGCGGCACGCATGGGCCGCCCGCCGCGCACGCGGCCTCGCTCCTCACTTGCTATTACTGCGGCACTCGTCAACATGCTATATGCTACGGCGTGCGCGGCGCGGCACTGCTGCGTGCGCTGCGCCGCGCGGTTTTT
This sequence comes from Hypomecis punctinalis, assembly GCA_949316475.1. Classification (NCBI taxonomy): domain Eukaryota; kingdom Metazoa; phylum Arthropoda; class Insecta; order Lepidoptera; family Geometridae; genus Hypomecis; species Hypomecis punctinalis. Next base: position 4,793,559 of record OX438809.1, read on the forward strand.
TATTACAAAAAGTCTGCTTCTGGTAAATTGTTTATAATAGTAGACAACTTATTAATTTCTTGTGGCAATTCTGCTTGTGACTGGAACAGAAAATCTTGGATTTGCTGTGATGACTCTTCCTGTAAAATTGTAGGAGAGCAGGGGGTAGGGAGTGAATTATCATGTATTTCCATCTCTGCATCAGGTTCTTCATTTTCTTTTCCTGTTTTTTTCTGTCCGTCACAGAACTTGGCAAAAAATCCTCTTCTGTAAATACCGACTCATCGTACGGATATATGCCACATTTTTTGAATGAGTGGGTTATATTCATTGGTGTCATGGCTTTTAAATATGCTTCACCTGCGCATTGAGCTACATGATAGATAGTAAATGACTGACCTGACCTGGGTTTCGTAACATCCATGAATCAACAGCAGCGTTATAATTATAATAGCTTTTGAAAGGTGCATTTAATCCCACATCCAACGGTTGTAATCTTGCCGTAGTGTGAGGAGGAAGCGTAAGCAATTACGCCGGAAGATTTTGCAAGGTTCAATGTCACTATTGACAAATGACTCTCGTGATTATCAAGAATCAACAGAGCTGGGTTGTCATTTGAGGCCGAGGTATGTTTTATTAAATGCTTCATGACATCTACGAATATTTCAGCATTCATCCATCCAGAAGACGCGGCTAAACCAAGAGTTCCAGAAGGAGCACCATGAAACATGTGAGATAACTTCTTTCGTGGAAAGATCATTGCTGGAGGCAAAGCATGATCATTAGCGGAAACAATGCAGCATGTGGTTACTAATACACCTCTTTTGCCCCTTGTCATACGCTGCTGCCTTTAAGAGCTAGCACTTTTTGCGGGCATTGTACCGTTGTGGTTGAGGTTACGTCTAAATTATAGACACGAGTTCCGTTGCCGAAATTAGGAGACCTTTGCATAGCATCTTTTAAGTTTTTAAAAAATGTTTGAACATTCATCTTGTTGAACGCTGACGCTCGTGCAAAGCGGCACGGTTCAGGCTTTTTTAAGCTTATGTTCGGGTGTCTCTTTCTAAATGATCTTAACCATTCTTTTCCGGCCATTTTTCTTTCTTCCCATGACGGAGGCACTTTAATATCATTCATAATCGCCATCTGATAAGCTAATCGTCGAGTATCTTTTGCAGTGAGGCCATAAAATTTGTTTGAGCAATCGATGATGTATTCTTTTAATTCTTTTTCTTGCGAAGATGTAAAAATAGAATTTACTTCATAATTCGGAACGAGATTAGTATTTTCATCTTTTTCGTATTTTCTTACGTATCTTCGTAAAGTTTGATATGGTAATTTACACTCCTTCGCCGCTTTCCGAATTGTTTCTCCATTTCTTACAAGCAAAATAGCTCGTAGCATAGTTTTTTCATTTTTTTTTCTCTATATTTTATCTCCTTTGTCTCACGATCCTATCGATATGGTCCAAATTGGGCTACAGTCGAACATATTGTTGATTTTACAGTAAACATGTATTATTTAAAACAATCTTTGTGGTTTTCATATTAGTAAATATAACTATAATTAACATGCACCTAACAGCATCCAACAAGTACTATCATTAATAACTTTTTTAAAATTTTTTTTTTGGACCATTGTTGTCAGCAGCGTTTTCAACTATAGTCCTACCCTTAAATGTCACTCAAAACTCTTATATTAAATTTGGACTATACCTACTTAAAAGCACCTCTGGTAATAATAGGCCATGTAAATACAAATACAACAAAAAAACACGTTTTATTTTTTGTTTTCAATGTATTTCACAAAAAATTACACATAAAACTATTTATGGAAGAAATATTAACCAAAATATTTAGATTTGTTCCAAGAAAAATAGTTGTAATTTAAATAAAAAACAAAAAAGACTTATTTTTTTGGTTTTCCCCACTTGTCTTCAAGTTCAGGAACCCTGAATAAAGCTCCTTTGGTGCTCATTTTTTTTGGAGTTTCAATTTTAAATTTAATTTTATAGGTTGGGTAAAAAATAATGTCTTCTTTTTCTGGCCACTTCCAAGAACGCCCGCAGCGTGTCAAGCACTTGACATATGCTCCATCAGTTTCTTTAGTTTGAATTTGGCCAGGCCATAACTCGCCTTCATATTCGACGAGGACGAAATCATTTTTGTCTGGGATTGATTCGCAATTCAACGTGGTGGAAAAGCAATTTGGAGATTGGTTTTCTTGACTTTTAAATTCTACTAGATCTTCATCTTCAAGTTCTTCAATGAAAGTACGATCGGAATCAGAATCGTTTGCCAATTCTATGACATTTTTATTTACAGAATCATCGGTATCGCTATCAACAGACATTGCTCTACGTTTCTTTTTAGATGGCTTGATTTGAGATGTCGTAGGTGTAACTGATATAGCTTTTAAATCTTCAGAGGTGATACTTTTTCCAGCGGGTACATTCAACTTCTTTTTTCTGCCAGTTCCCGCACGACCGACAACTGTATTTCTTTTATTTTCTAGAAACTCTACAAATGATTCTGACACCAGGCTTGGGTCAATATGTTCTGTTTCTTTTTCTGTTTCTCTGTAAGTTGGCAAGCGTTGTAATACCGGCGTCTCGTTTGTTGGATAAATACCAGTCTTTAAAAATCCAGCTTTCTGATTGGCTTCAGTTCTCGGCATCACACTGTCCCACAAACGCTTCAGCAAAGAAGGAAACGTATTTTTCGGAATAGTGGGCAAAACTTGACCATCCCTTGTGCTCTTCCACTCATCTAAAACTCTTCTCCAATGTAATTTGAATGGTCTAAAATAAGCCACATCGAGTGGTTGCGTTAGGTGCGTGCTGTTTGGCGGCAAATCAACAAACGCAATATTATATTTTTCGCACGCCTCTATGACCTTTTGACTAATATGGGAACTCAAATTGTCACCAATCACCACTTTTTTTCCCTCTTCTCGTCGCAGTACACGTAAAAGTGTAGTAAAAAACCAGTCTTCAAAACTGTGCATATCAAACCATCCTGAACTGGATCTGTTATAGTGGGTATTAGGTGGCCCGCCCTCAGTCCAAGTATCCCACATATTATCGGCCTTGTAATTGACGTAAGGAGGAAGAATCTCCCCAGCCGCATTTCCGCATACCAAGAAACTAAATGCAGCTTTAGTGGAGTTTTTGATTGCCTCTGGATACTTAGTTCCCCGTTTTGTGAGCACTTTCTTTTTCCCGGGATCGTCTACTAGATTTGTTTCATCGTAGTTATATATCAAGTGTGGTGGAACTCCCTCTATTTCTACTTTCAGATGGTTAAAATAGTTTTTAATTGTCTCCTCATTGACCGCAGCACGAACTCGTTTAATATTGCTGCACAACCTCTGTGATAGTTCTTTTTTGTGCCTCTTAAGGAAATATTGTACCCATGTACGACCGGGCAAATTATTGCTGAATTGGGGCACCATTCGACCTTTTTTCTCTAAATACAACTTAACTATACAACGCAAATCGAACACCGTAATGGGAAATCCGTATTTGCACATCTCTATTGCATGATCTACAAATGATAATTCTTCATCTGCAGTAAAAACGCATTGCCGTCCAGGTTTTCGAACCTTGTTCAATTTGATTGCTTTAAGTTTTAAAATAATAGAACTTCTCGGTATTTTGTATTTCGCAGAAGCTTCCCTTTGAGTGAGTACTTTGTTTTCTATATCAGAAATACAAAGTTGCAACTGCCGTTCACTATAGATTTTATAAGACCGGGCTCCTGGCTTTCTTCTACACATCGCAGCTCGTTCTGCAAAGAACCATAATGTAGTTTTTAAATATGGTCAAAAAAAAACTGGACTATAGTTGAAAACATAGTACGAAAATTTAAAAAAAAAATCACTCAATTAAATATAAGAAACTATTTGAGAATTAATAACATTTTATTAAGTGTATGAATAACTTACCGATCGACCGTAAAAAGCAGGAGAAGTAAAATACACAATTACTTTATTTTTCAAATTAAAGTTCCCAGCGAACAGTTACACGTGCCAACTTGTTTACATTGGCCGAGCTCACTGAATGGATACACGAAGTGCCATCTATGCAAAATCGATCAAAACAGGTAACGAATAACATTGACTACAGAAGCTTTCATTACTATTCGCTAGATGTCTCTACTTGTAGTTTTAAATGTGAATTTGGACCATAGTTGTACTCTAGGATTATAGTTGTATGATTTTAGGTGTTTAAATCTATGTAGTCTTTTAACCATGGTTTTTGTTTGAATTGAAGTATGCGATGCACTTTTTTCAATTTAAGGCCGTGTTCTAAACATTGAATCAAATTCCTATAGTGAATGATATATATTATCTTTCTTTATTATTTAGATTAGCAATCAATCTGTTATCTTTACAAGTAGGGGTTTTAGTGAGTTCAGGACAGAAAGGAAAATCAGAATGATAATCATGAATATCAGACGGATATACTGAGTCAACTTCAAGTATATAGCCAACATCTGATGTTTCTGGAACTTTAAAATTTGTGTCATTATCAACCCATTTAAAATCACTGTATGGTAAATGTTTGGACATAGCCCATACATACAAATTATTTGCATCTAAATATGTAATGTACGACTCTGATTTACTAGGATCAAAAGTTGGCAAGTACTTGTTATTAGCCTCAGCATGACGACCGGAACATTGTGATATACCTCCTCTAATACCTTTTTTATGAATGATAGCATTTCAAAATCTGTTAATAGCTCGAGTTCTATTTTGATTAATTTCAACATTGCATCCCAGCTTAATCCAGGCAAAGTGAAGTAGTGAGCCGGATCTAAGCTGTATGTTTTCATACAAAGAGATCTAAAATTCTCAAAAACATCTGTTAGAAGCAAAACATCTGTTTTCAGATACAAATCAGAGTACTCAGCCATGTTTTTGCATTTGAAATGATCCCAAACCGTTAATGCATGATTGTAATCCTCATTACTAACCGTTGAATCTGTAAGATGGCTATAAAAATCTTTTTGATCTGGCAAATTAGTAACATTTTCCAAGTCGTCATAAGACTTAATAACTTCATAGGGGAAAATTCCTTTGTGAATTAATAGATTAAAGTCTATCTTCTGGAAATAATTTGCGAAGCTCTATAAATTTCTCCCGTTCTAAATTTTTTGGTAAAGTTTCTAAAGATGAGCTCATAAATCTAAATGAATCTAAAAACCGCAATTTAACAAATTTACCATTCACTTTCATATTTTTTGTAAATGAAATGTATTTCTCTTTGTTCAGTGGAATCACATCTATATCACCTTCAGCAAAGTCTGGTTCATGTACAATAAAATGTGCATCGTAGTTTGATAAATTATGAAGAAAGATAGGGATATGTTGGGGGTACTTTAAAGTTAAGGTTACAATTACTGTGCGCTGCTCCTCTATATTTCCCCGTAAGATGATCATGATCTCTTACAGAATCACCATTCAAGGGGTTTTGCAAATATGACAATTTACAGCATTTATAAAACTGTTCTGCTCTTCAGTTGACAGATTACTCATTGGTATGTTATTATGAAGTGCACTACATATTTCATTTACGTCAGAACTTAGACTTTCAACAAACAATTTACCACAGTCGCGTCCTGTATAAGTCCTATATCGAGATAGATCATCATCATATGAACATTTAATATAATAACCAAAACTGTAAACAGAGTGTTTTTGAAAGTTTTTAGTATATGACTTATCTTGATTCAAAATATCATTTTCAACAATCAAGGGTGATAAAACTGCTTCAAAGTCAGCGTAAATTACGAATGGGACTTCTAACTGCTTGCTATAGTTTTCAAATTTCAAAATATTTGACTGCACTTCTCTACCTAGTCTATCAATTTTCAAATCTGAGTTGGGCATATCTACTCTAACGTGAACACAGTCGAACTGCGTATGATCACGAAGCTTCTCGGTAGAAGCAAAACTAATTAAACATCCATCACATATATATTTTTTGTGTTCACGGTTATTGAGTTGAGAGCTAACTAATCGACTCAAATTTTTTATAAAGCAATAATGTCCATTGTCACCATTGGATACTAAGAGTAAATTGACATGTCTCGTATTTCTCTACCTTACATACATCTACTAAAGCTACAGGATACGATATATTCCCCATTTTAATTTCATTGAAATGCTGTTCATAAGAACTTGTTCTATTAGCTACGTTACTTTCAGCTGGATATAAAGCAGATAAAAGCGCCCATGTGAAGCACATATCATCATTATTCTTCACATTAATGACCGCTTTTTTAAGTTTTATATCCACTGGTAGTTCAATAAAAGACAAGCCAGACAAAGGATTGTACTTATTGATATTTAAATCAAAATGTAATAAGTTTTCCAAAGACCATCCACTGTCTTTTTGCTCAAAATCTTCGATTTTAAGCGAAAACATATTACATATTGATGTATAGAACGTTTCTAGATTATCATCCACACACACCACACTGTTGATCGATTGAAAATCAAAATTGTTTGTTAAATCTTTTGTTGGTTGTATAAAAGTACCAGATAAAATAAAATTCACTTTTATAGTCCCATGTCTTTGAATCATTTCATTAATCAAGTGTAAAAAAGTATCTTTGATATTATGAAAGAATACGTTCGTTGTTGCTAAAGTGTTAGGTATGGTTGGTAAAATTCGAAACGTGACAATCCTTTGTATGAATGCCGATTCTATTACACTCACATTTGGCATGTAGCTAATAGATGCAGCGTTCTTATGATTTTTTGACGACAAATGACTAGTCAAATCGCCTCTTTACAAAAACAACGTGATATTTTTTAAACAACAACTTTACAGGAGAACATTTACAAACATTTAAGTGTTGGTAAATTCTAAAATATACATAATTTTACTATATGAAAATAGTGAAATTGTTACGCTATTTAATATGCTTTCTGAAAATAAGCAAAGAATCTTGAGTTTAATATGAAATAAGTGTAAAAGAAAATTTAAAAAAAAAACTGAAACACATGTCACGTTTTTAATGAAAATATGTAACAAAATGCTTGTGACATATTAATATATCACATTAAAGGTGTTAAATTTAGGTGTAAAGGTGTGTGATAAGTGAAATAAAATACTTGTTAAATTAAAAATATTGTATTTTTACCAATACAAATTTACCAAAACAACGGCTCACTTACACCATAACATTAGTTTAAGGCACAATAATCAACAAGAGATCAATCAATCACATTGTACTAAGTACTCGCTTTAATTACAATTAAAGGGTAACTAAAATAACTATCATACAAATAGAAAAATCATAAAGTTAAATGTACCTACTTAAAGTTATCTAAAAGTAATTAAAGTCATCTAACATAATATTATGGCACCGAGTTTAACATGGTTATCATCTATTAAAAACATAGAATCACAAATTCTTTTATTACCAATAAAAACTCTATCATTTAAAATCTAGCAATTACATAAATATTTCTAAAAAAATACAATTCTAAAAGTCTTTAGGTACATTAAATCAGTCTTACATTACAAAGATTAATAAAATGGTTTATGATATCTTGGGATGAGGTTTTTATTCACCAAATCCATGAGATCGGCTTTTTTTCTTTCAGCTAGTTCAGGTTTTTGAAGATAAGCTTTTTGCAAATTTAAATCAATGCTTTGGTTATTCCCCTTTTTTTTTCCACCACTATGGCTTTCTTGAAAAGCTCGTCAGCGTAAGATTTTTTGAAAAATATGGCATCGGGATCAGATTTTTGTACTTTTATCATTTTCAGTTCAGTCAGTTTTACAGTATTATTGTCTTCATCTTTTGCTTTTGCAAAGTTCATTTGAGTGCATATACTTTTCCAGTCGAAAAAATCATCAAAGCACATTTCATTAACATGGAATGGCTCGCTTTTTTTCCGTGCCGCCTTTATAGCCCCGATAAAGGCGTCAGGTGTATACATTGGTCCTGATCTCAATTGCCTTTTAACTTCTCTTTCTATTTGCGAGTGAGCTGAATCGCCTTCGTTCTGCGTATGTCCTTTGACGAGGTATTTGTGTGTAATTGAATTGAGATTTGGCAGAGTTTTGACACAGTAAGTGTACATTGCAAGCATAAACTTGTTTTTTTGCTGTCCGGCGCAATTGTCTGAATAAAAGACAACGTCGAGGTCTTCAGCCGTTGCGGAAATTTTCTCCAGGAATTTGTAAACACAGGTGCCGATTTCGTTGACACCTCTGTTGGCGTTAGATTCGTCCCAGACATAACTCTCAACTGAATTATTTTGTAAGTTATAAATTGTTAAGTTTAGTACATTTAGTTTGGACTTGTAATATAAGACAGAGACGTCTCCCTTGGGACATTGGAACACTGCTTGAAGATCATAAACCGCTACTAAAATATTGTTCTTATCATTTTCTTTTTCAATACGAGACAAATTCTTTTCGCTAAGATGTAATTCATGATCTTGTTCATAGATTTTTTCTCTTCATCTGTACTGTTTTTATAGGCTTCGCATATGTCGCACAAATCTTTTTTAGGGGTGAAAAACGAAATGTTAAAATCTTGAGTGAATATACGATAAAACGTAATGTAGGTTCCATAGGGAATGTTTTGGGATTTGCATTTGTCCACATAATCTCTATGAAGATCTGTGACAGATTTGCTACCATCAATATAATGTCGTTTTGAGTTAGCCCGGATGTAGTGTGATTCAATCTTTGGTATAGAATCAATAAACAATTTGATCCCATTTTTAATGATTTCGTCCACTGCATGACGGTTTGAATGAGTACCTCGGTTATCTTTCATGGATGATATATTGGTGTTGGTATTTTTCTTTTTCAAAGCTGTTTCTATGGGTCGGTTATTAATCCCCAAAGTATTTTTGAAGAACAATTTACAGACTCTTTTTTTTTTCACTCGAAATAGTCAAATAGAACGCGTTGTTGTTGTTTCGAATAGGTGCAATTTTTCCATCCGAGTCAACTTTAACGTAACGTTGTTTTGGAATTACTGTGACTACGTTATTGGCAATAAACGTCCATTGTTTCTCTATTGCACCTAAGCCCCAGTTGTCATTTAAAATTGTCTGTCATTGTTCCTCTGTAAACTTAGACCCGCATTGAAATTTACATTTATCTTTACAAGAAGGTTTCAATTCACGACATGGCATTTTTTTTTTTTGATTTGGTAGATTGATAAGGCTTCCCACTATTTCTCAGTCGTTTAGCTACATTGACTTTCCAGTTTGCTTCATTTAATTTTCTTTTTTTACCCGTTTTTATAGGACTAGAATTCTGCACAATTGGACTTACAGCATTTTTGTTACTTACGTTTTCAATCGCAGAAGATTCGCTGTTCTCTATCACACTACTATTGGGATTGTTGAATACCATAACTTGTCCGTTTGTAGACAAAAGTGGTTCTTCGTAGTTTTCTGTGTTTATTGAAACCATATCAGATGTTATAAAATTTTGATAATCCGTAATATTCTTACTACATTTGGTAGTGACATCTAGCTCGACGTCAGTATCAGAAGAATTTTCAGCACGTTTTGTTGGTTTGACTTCATAATCAGGATCCTTTACTGAGTCGTCGCTGTCTTGATACTTAGATGGGCCTCTGCTTGAAGAACTGCTAGAACTCGAAGAACTGTTTGAACTAGAAGAAACGCTGCTACTAGTCGAATCACTACGTGGTCGGATGAAATCCATTGCTATTTTTTGGTCTTCTGTTGATGTCTGCAATGTATTGGTCGTGCTTGTAGTAGTTTTATACTTATCGTGTGTTAAAATATCTATCGGAGAGTTCGAGTCACTTTGTGGTACACTTAAATTATTTTCAACTCCCGTAGCTAATTGAACTAACTTTCTGGATCGCGATCCCATCTGCAAAACAAATTTGTAAAATTTACTTTATTTTAGCATGTATAATGTAACATTATTAAGTATTTATAAGTTCAAACTAATAGATTTTCAAAAATAATGATTCAAAATAAAATAACCCATAGTATTTTAAAACGATTCATCAACAATAACGTTACAATATTAACTGACCATTCTCAAAACACACGAGTTTTACAACAAAAACGAGTTAGATAACTAAAATCACATTATAAAAGTTAACAGAAGTAACAAACAAGAAACATACCTTTGCAATAAAAACGTGGTATACTCGTGATGCCACGTTTTTTTGTGAAAAGTGGGAGCACTTCGCTCGTCGCGTGTGTGAGGCCAACTAACGCGTCGCGTTGTCGAAGTCGAACATCACACCGAAAGAGACAACGCGACAACGCCATTTGCCACGGCCGTGTCGTCTCTTTCACTCACAACTCCTCGGTCACTCACTTTAAAAATGCCGCGTTTTTGTAGATAATAAAATTCGACATCGCGGTTTTGAATATCAAATAATAAAAAAATATGTTTTAATGAGATGACACGTTGTTCTTGTAAAGAGGCGAAATATCTTTTTGCTATCCAAATTTTACAGTTATCGCAATAAACAGAATCATTATTATTACCTCTTGAAGTTGACGTTTTATCTCCAGGGTCTGATCCACCGACGACACCGACACCACATCCAACTTGTTCGCCACTATTACCAGAATCATCTTTGCAAGACTGACCATTTGATGTAGATGGTTCATCCCCAGAGTCTGGTTCACCGATAAAAGTAGCACATTGATCAATCTGATCTCTTCGTTGAATAGTAGGACTAAATGGGGTGTCAAACTCTTGAGTTAAGTTACACAAATTGTCTTCAATCATTTTCGTCATCACAACCAACTCCATATCAAGGTTTTCATTTTCAAACATCTCAGGTATACATGAATCCCTGAAGGTCGGCGCTATTTTTCGCACTTTACTATTATTGCTCGATTGTAGCGCAACACGTTTATTACTCTCATATGACAGACGGGTGAATTTTTCTTCTTCAGTCCAATCAATATTGGCCACTTCATCAATCTCCACTTGTAAATTATCCAACAATTCACACAAATTAGCATCAACTTGACTACCAGGTATACATGAATCCCTGAAGGTCGGCGCTATTTTTCGCACTTTACTATTATTGCTCGATTGTAGCGCAACACGTTTATTACTCTCACATGACAGACGGGTGAATTCTTCTTCTTCAGTCCAATCAATATTGGCCACTTCATCAATCTCCACTTGTAAATTATCCAACAATTCACACAAATTAGCATCAACTTGACTACTATCGAAATAAATAGAAGATGTATCAGTATAGTTCGCCATCATGTATACTGCACGAGCGTTTATTCACGAGTGATTTATTGTAAAACGAATACAAATAGTTTTATACCCCTAAAATTCCACAATATCAATAGACTTCCAAGTACTTAATAATCCCTTCTTATCTTATAGTATAATTATCTAATGCGTTTCCTAATTTAACTAATGACCCATCAACCTAATCATCACCTAATTATTGACACTCATTAGCAAATACACGTATTGAAGATAACCACGGCTGGTGACGTCATTGCGGCAGAACCGGCCATGACGTCATTTGCGGCAGAACCGGCGAATCCCTACTACTGACATGGTGCGCGGAAGGAGCTATGCGGGGGTGCGGACGCGGGACGCGGGCGGCGATGGGATGCTCGCCATCCCCTTAGGCGCGAAGCACACCAATCTGGCGCCTGGCTAGGACATGGCTCGGACCTGGCGCGAACCTGGCGCGGACCTGGCGCAGATACGGCGCTGGCAGGCACATAGGGTAGGCACGTTTAGTCGATTGCTAGATATTGAGCCATGTCGTCGTCCGAAGACGAGGACGCTCTCGCTCTCGTACAATTAATAAATATACAGATGCAGGTGCCTCGACGGTACTGGGTTCATCCTGTGTGGCGACGGGGACAAAATTCAAGACTTTACCTATCTATGCGAGACGTAACAAATTATCCTGATCGTTTTTGTGATGTATACAAAATGTCTCCACGATGTTTCCATTTTCTACTGCAAAGGACTAAACGGCACCTTCAGAAGAAATTTACAAACTACAGGGAACCCGTTTATCCAGAAGAAAGACTGTTAATAACGTTAAGGTATGTTGAAAAAAACAGTATTATAATCAAATAATCATTTATTATCAAAAGTGTACAATTTTACGATGAATATTGGTGGTGATGAAAAGTTGTTTAGGAGTCTTCATAGAAATTGTTCAACATAATATGTGTCACTCTGTTCAATGGAGATTGTCCTGGAGTTGCAGGGCTGATTGGAGAGAACGGTGGAATATTACCTTCATTTGTTTTTTGGGGATTTACTTGATAATTAGGTTGATCAGTTTGTTGTGCATACTGCACCCGTGTGTACTGCTGTTCATTATCCTGTCGGTTCTGAAATTCTAGATCAGTTTGTTGTGCATACAGCTCCTGTGTATCGTATCGCGGCAGCTGTCTGTTCAATGGAGATTGTCCCGGAGTTGCAGGGCTGTTTGGAGAGAACGGCGGAATATTACCTTCATTTGTTTTTTGGGGATTTACTTGATGATAAGGTTGATTAGTTTGTTGTGTATCGTATGATTTTTCGTTAAGAATTTTGTTACATAGATTTAGTATACCAATTTTAAAATTTCTTTTCTGGTTAAATGTCATTAACTTCATGTCCGGAAGAACACTTTGTATAAATTGTAAATCAGGATCTATTGGGTTCTCAGAGCTTGCAAGTGTAGACACTGTAGAGGAATATTTATTTTTCCGATTGAAATATTCATAGGCCACATCATTAACGTCATTTAATGTCCTTTTCTGGGGTTTAGCAGATCCTGATAACTCAGATCCCATCGGGGATGCTGTAGTATTTGAAGAGTACACTGACCGTTCGGACTCTGAATCCGAGTCATTATTTTTCTGAATATTGCCTTTAGGTTTTCGCGACTTAAGAAAACCATCCAAAAAACGCAAATGGGGCGCCAGATAATACTCTTTGGTAATTTTCGCTTCTGAACCGGATGGAAGAGATTGTGCTTTTTTAAACTTAGAGTATCTGCCTCGAATATTCTGCCAACGCTGTTTGCAGTCTTTTGCTGTAAAAGAAAAAACAAAAACATAACATTTCTTTTCTCTAAAGATGCATCAGATAGGCTATAAGATCTAAGGATGGCCACTTTAATGAGTTTTTTTTTACTTTAAAGTATACAGGTGTTACATGACTATGAAATAATATTTTATCACACGTTTTTTTCGACTTCTCATAAAAATTGTTAGTTCCAACGGCGCTAGTATCCATATGGAGTCCTTACTTAAGGTGCAACCATGGGGGCAACATCAGTAAGCGTTCCGAACTACACTTTTTTTTACACTATTTTTTAATTTTTGGAAAAACTATGTTATTTAGACGTGTGATTTTAAACAGCCGGCAATAATAGGTTGTTTTCGTTGTAGAAATATCTATAAAAATTTAGAAAATAATCTATTATTGCCGGCTGTTTAAAATCACACGTCTAAATAACATAGTTTTTCCAAAAAATAAAAAATAGTTTTAAAAAAAGTGTAGTTCGGAACGCTCACTGATGTTGCACCTTAAAATACCTCTCTCCTATCACGAATCGGATATTACTATTTCATCGTCACAAAACATCCTGTATAAATAAATACAACGTGTATTAGGGGCGAGGCGTATGGATGGGTTATACTTGCTAAATGACAAACTGGGGCTAAAAAAATTGTTATTGTTTCTGGCTGGTACCGAACCTACAGTTTGCCGCTTTGGTGCGATGACAGATAGACTACATATTATTATTTTTACTTTTTAGGTACTTTGCAGATGGATGTTCTTTCAAGTCACTTGCGCTATATTTCATGAGAGGACAAAGCACAGTTCGTAAAATTGTTCATGAAACTTGTACGGTACTTTGGATACATCTACAGCCCGAATACATGCCGACACTTACAGAAGAAATGTGGTTAGAAGTTTCTCAACGTTTTCACACACTATGGAATCTACCAAATTGTGTAGGAAGTCTTGATGGGAAACACATAAGAATAAGAGCAGCACCGAATTCCGGCTCTAGTTATATTAACTATAAAAGTTTTTTTTCTATTATCTTATTGGCAGTGGTCGATGCCGACGGTTTATTCCTAACCATAGATGTTGGAGAATATGGACGAAATGGTGACGCACGTGCATTACAAGAAAGTAATTTTGGACGAGCCTTACAACAAGGAGAACTTAATTTACCTGCGCCTTCACCATTGCCTGGGCAAACACAAAACGTGCCATATTACTTTGTTGGAGACGAAGCGTTTCCTCTTAAAGAAAACATTATGAAACCTTATGGCCGGGAGCAGTTGACTAATTCTCGAAAAATATTCAACAATAGACTTTCAAGGGGGCGAAAATCAGTTGAGTGTGCTTTCGGAATGCTCAGGGCAAAATTTGAGGGTTTGAGCAAGCCTATTACCTGCCACCCGGACAAAATTGATACTATTATTCAAGCAATGTGTGTATTACATAATGTTGTTAGAAGATGGGACGGAAAATTTGCGGTACCTAAATTCAATAATATCTTAATGGAGCCAATCATTGACACACAAATACAGAATAACGCGGCATATGCTAATAACGTTAGAGAATATTTAACAAGATACTTTGAATTTCGATCACCAATTCCATTTCAAAATAGATTTGCTGTGTGATTTTCCTAGACATTATAGTAAAATTATTTTGTCCGTGCGAACTTGGTCATAAATCATTAAGTTTGTTAGGTATTCTAGTGATAGGCGCACGCGGCGCGCGCGGACTCGTTATCGATATGAACCCTGTTTATCGACTATAGCTTTGTCCATCCCTAACACACACAATAGATTCCTACTTAAGAGCGAGAGCGTGAGGTGCGTGAACGCCGTTAAGCGCATGAGTTCCAAGAAATAAATATTGCTATCTCCCACCGATGATTGATGTTCAAGTTCGCTCGGACAAAATATTTACTTACTTGCGTACGTACTGGTAGCTTATTTAGTAGAATTACGAGGTCCTGTAGAATTTCTTTACAAACTTTAAATAAAACACGATAAAAAATCTTACCTGATTATTTTAATTCTCGTCCAATTTCTTGCCAAATTTTGTCCTGTACGTTAATATTACAATAATCATGGCGAGTATTATGATCATATATAGATGGATTTTTCTCGACTATTTCACAGAATGTAATATTAAACTCAATATCGTCACGCATTTTATTTAATTTTCTGACCCTAGTAGACATGCGTGCGTACTGCTTGCGAACTGACGCCGAACTGACTGCAATCAGGCGGTGATCGGACGCGGGCGCCGAAACGACCGCCCGACGGTTACGCCGTAGGATGTATTCAACAATGTACCTAATTACTGTGCTATTAAGTACGAGATTTATATGAAACGAAATAATGTCCGCGCCATGCCCTTGCCAGGCGCCACATTGGTGTGTTCCGCGCCTTAGCGAATTTCTAGTAATTTACCCGCCGCGTGCTTTACTCACACTGTTACACTTATTTACTGTTACCCAAGAAATGTGGTATACAGTGAACCGGATCACTTTTTAAGTAAAGTTTGTGGTCCAATGTGTACCACACCCACCATTTTGGATTTTTGTTTATGTTAAAAAGTAACGGAACGATATTTAGCAAAAGTTGTATTTGTAAACGATGCACAAATAATTACGTAAGAAGTGGTAAAAATAGACATCAGAAAATCTAAACTTAGCAAGATTTAAACAAAAACTAGTACCTACTTACGTATTTTTTGTTTTTTCTTCGAAAATCACAAAGCAGCCAGCCACACAGGTGTTATCGGCGCCAGGTCGCTCGCGACTGGGGAGCGGGCGGGGTAGGTTAAGTGAAGTACTTTCGTGTTAGACGCACGATCTGGCAACGTCGCGTTTACAGTGCATGGTACCTGGTTCATTGTATACTATTGGTTCACTGTTGGGCACCTCACCTTATGGTACAGCAAGCAAAAAAGAAACTGATTAAAATGATTTTAAGCTTATTTATTCTAGCAAAACATGATAACAATATAAATTTGTTACTCTAAACCCTTATGTCTGTTTCTGGTAATGCTGCATCACAAATCTCTTCTTCATACTCTGGGGTGTCATTCTCATCAGTAGCTCGGCTCAAAACTTCCCTGTAATAATTAAGATCGTCCCTGGTCTCCTATTCATCACCGAAATGTTTAAGAAGAAGTTTCTTCACATGTTCCAATTTTGCTCTGTTTACCACTACTTTGTGTTTGTTAATGGACTTCGGATTAAAATCAGTCAATGTTTTGTTTTTTTTCATTACATTTTTACTCGGCCCTTCGTCAGCAGTATAATGAACTTTGAATGAACCTCTTACCAAAAAACGATTTGGTTTTCGTTCTAAAAAAATATTTTTGTCTGCTGGAATTGGAAATGCTTGTTTCCAGGTGTTCGAACGACTTTTTCCAATTCCGATTTCCAGTCGTATACGTCATCAAAACGTTTAACTGTACCATACCTCTCAAAAACTTCAATGTACTGATCGGGAGTTAAAATTAACTCCATCTTCTTGATTTATTTCCCAATCAAACCAAATACCCGGTCCGGTGGTAGAAATGAATGTCCAGGAATGGAGAATACCAGTTCTACTGAAGTGATATGTTGTGTTGCACAACAATTCAACCAGGTAGAGCACATTCTAATCATAGTGGTATTTTTGTTTTGAGCCCCACATCCATCGGCTACCAATCTTACAGTCATTATATTCCCGTTAAACGTTGTGTTTTGAAGACAGTCGAAAACCGCTGATGCAATTTCGTTACTTCCTTTGCGATGTTCATCCTCTGTCCACGTAAACAGTGTTACTTTTTCTCGATTCAACGTATTTTCCGGAACAGACCTTACAACGGCAACAAAATTCACAAAATATGGGTAAAATTCAAAGTGCGTAAATCGTATCATGTAAGGTATCATATAAAAGAGCTTCATTAGCACATGCTAAAACAGGTTTTTTATTATTTTAACAATTTTCGATGAATGACGAGAAAAGTAAAAAAAAACTTGTCGATGATGATGATGAGTATAGAGATTTTAACGACGTACTTTCTAATTTTCTGGATTTGTACAGAACCTTCGGTGTGCGAGCCTGACTTGCACTTGTCCGGTTTTTTATTTTCCGTTCTCCAGATTTATAAAGTGTGTTTCGGATTTTATCTACTAGTTTTCCCCTTGCAAAGCCGGGTTTTCCAGATGTGGATTCTCTTTTCCTGATCGGGTGTAAAATTGTATTGTCTCATTATGCGTTCGTAATTATCATGAAATTGAGCTACAGCAGCTTTATTGAAAGCAAAGCTTCTTGCTGCGCTTGTGTTTTCTGGTTTTCGTAGACTCAATTCTGGGTTTCTCTTCCTGAAGCCAGCTGCCCAATCTTTTCCAGCGCATTTGTTTTCTTTCCAGGATTTTGGATAATTACACCCTGAGGATTCTGCGTACTCGTATGCCAAAGTCAAAAGCTGTTTCAATGTAAGGCCGTAGTGCATTTTACTGCAATTCAATAAATATTGAGTCAATGCCTTTTCTTGTTCGGTTGAAAAAACTTGTGCAACGGTATACTTGGAACCATAGATGTTTGATGAAGTAGCTGTAGCAGTGTGTGATAATAAAGCTGCAGTAATAGTGTGTGCTGAAGATGATGCTATTTGTGCCATCTCCATAGATGGTGCTATTTGTGGTGAAGATAGACCTGCTTGTGAAAAAGAAGATTCTGCTTGTAATGAAGAGGATGCTTTATTTGTAGATAATGTTCTGGTAGCTTCAAATGATTTTCTGGCTTTTTCTATGCGATGTTGTACGGTTGCAGTTTTGATGCCATATTTGTCAGCTGCTTTGCGTATAGATAAAGTCTTTGACAATAAAGTCCTTTGGGGCACTTTGATACGGTAATGTGCGGGGTACAATGAGACGTATCAATCTGCCCCTCTTGTGTATTATAGTGCCCCGTCAAAAATAATAGTTTAACGTATTGCATCTTCAATGTTTTCTTCATTGATATTTTTTCTATCAGTTTTAGGTTTGTAAGTGCGCACAATTTTCTGAAAAAAAGAAAAAAAACAATAAAATAAACTATTATTTTTGATGGGGCACTATAATACACAAGAGGGGCAGATTGATACGTCTCATTGTACCCCGCACATTACCGTATCAAAGTGCCCCAAAGGACTTTATCCACAAACAATTAATTTTAAAAATATATAATAATCTTGCAATCAAAAACATTTTAAAATACAATAATAACTATATTTACTTACCTTTAGTAACAAATAATAACAAAAACAACTAAGAGTATCCTCCTGAGACACAATTACATTTCACGTATTTGTATTTTTTTTTGTAGGCAGCGGCGCACGCCACTTCCAGCACGTTAGTGACCGTTGAGGCCCAACGGCAAACTGGCGGCGAGCGGTGTCACAACTGTCTTTCTTGTGAATGTCCTTGATGAAGCATTCTAGTGATGTGCCGGACTGTGTAGCGTTTATCGGTTTTGAGATATAGATACTGTACCAATGTGCCCCGTGAATCAATGTGCCCCCCCTCCCCCTACAGATTGCAGCTTTCATCATTGATTGTTTATGACGTAGAAACACTGTTTTCAATCTGAATACTATTAGCAGTACACATATGTTTTTTCAAAGAAGATTTCGTATGGTGAACTCGTTCACAGGCCCGATAAGGAAATTTATAATAATCAGTTATGATGAATAAAATATCTTTTGAAATCATAGTATTCAGTTCGACACACAGAACACTGTATTTTTACAAAAAAAATGTTGCAAATATTATTTACAAAAACTTTACAATCCTTAGTTACTAGCATTTAGCATTTGAAATCAAATCAAACATATATGATGGGACTACATCAAATTTGGTGTCAATTTGATAGATGCATTTCTGGATCAGTAAATAAAGGTGATAGCTTGCTTTTGGATAAGACACGTGTAGTGTGTGGTAACACTTAAAAAGTGTGTCAAAGGCTTTGTAAGCCGTTTGAAAAACATACCTGACCTTATCTATAATCAAGTAATAAGTCCCTCCATTATCTTCATCATTCGTGCAATGAATAATGTATGGTTGCACTGCTTTTCGTTTTCCTGATGCATCTGTTGATATCTCGTCGATTTTCTTCTGAATATCGCCAGGTGTCTAAAAAGTAAATATTTCATTTCAGTCCATCATATAATAAAACCTTAATTAAATTCACGTTTAAAGTTTATCTTGTAAAAAAGTTATTTTACCTCTGACATTTGTAGCTGCATCTCGGTCTTGTGATGGTGAGTAATGACTAGACAGAGACAAATGTCGAAGTGAGAAGTAAAATAATGGTGATCAGACTGTACCTTAACGTTCACAACGAAGCTTTCAATGCACTCCGTTATTGAAAATTTTTGACGTTTGTTGAGGCGTCCCTTTGGATGTACCAAATGACAGAGCAGCTTTATTTGCGACGGAAGTTTGTGATCTAGAATAAAGTGATAATTATCATTATTTATAATAATTTATCGATTTTCCATAACATACCTTTATATTAGTAGGTAAAGTTAGTATTGAAAAACCTTGAATGAAAGGCTTCAAGCAAATACCTATTCAGAGCCACAGTCCCTAAGTAAAAGTAGTTACAAAATGTCCGAGCGCTGTCATACATACGTACCACCATATTTACATCAAATAATTCACAATGACCCTATATCTCGAATCTCGAGGTTATGTCACCTAATTAGTGCTTGTAACTGAGCACTTTAGCATCGCTCGGCGTTGCAGTCGACTTGCGATCGCCTTACGACTAACTAAAAAGCCTGCCCATTACATAGCTTGGGCAAGGTTTTGGCTCGGACACTTTTTTGCACAATTGTGACTAGATATTTGCTCGAAGCTTCTTCTTTTGAATTAGAGTTTTTCGTGTCCTTAATTTTTCTAATGAATTCATTCTACAGTAGGTGAAACTTATTTGCTCTTCAATGATACATCAAATCGAAGTCTAATTGAATCTGAAAAAAGCAAATTAATATCTTGTAATTCATTTATTGACTCAAAATCGTATGATGACAAAGAGCTTCAGACCTCCAAACTAAGCATGGCTTCGCAGCATTATTAAGCATTGTTCAGCATTTCGGAGATCCGTGATTTCCTTAGAAGACATTAATTTATTTTAATAATAAAATAAATTAATGTTAAAAATGTGCAGTTATTCAATCACATTTTGATACAATATTACTGAATTTAATACTAAGTAGGGTCAGAGTGGGATCAGTGGCTCATTTTTTTCAGAGATCAGTAGCTGCCTAGATTTTCAAATGATTGAAATGAAACATTTACTAAACGTTAGGTATGTTCAATGGCTTTGTTTTGTTCAAAAATACTGAACTGCTACGACAAATAGCTACTAAGCTATTAGCGTTTATTAAAAACATTTCATTTGATCCACTGTGTACTTGGGGGTGTACACAGTGAAACATGCCTAATTACACAGTAGATCAAACAAAAAAATGTAGAAAATTAATCTAATCTACTGTGCATTTACAGATTATAGCTTGATTTTGGAATGCAAATTGTCTTAAATTAATCAAATAAAATAGTATGCTTATGAGATCAATCAATCAAACATTTAATATTATACCTTAATTAACCTTATAATCAACATATTTTGGTACTTAATCAGCCTTTTATATCTTTTCTAAAAAGTCTTTATTCTCGCTTATTTTTATTAAATGATGGCACTTAACGTTAATCAGTCCCTTAAAATGCCATTTGAAGCTTTGATCGCGTTAGCGAATGTTAATATGAGAAAAATCTTTTTTAAAGAAAAAGTACGATTGCTGGCGGGCTGTGCTTCCTCCAACGCGAGGAGCAGGCAAAATCAGACAAATGTCGCATTCTTTGACATAAGACAAGTCTGGGACAGTTGGCATGTTGAATTGATGTCTGCGGTTGTTCATTCTCAAGAAACTGACATAATATTCCAAGTTATCATTGCGGTTATGAAGAATTTTACCCACATAAAAGACACTCTTGGTTTTCGTTGCAAATCGAACTAGAACATAATCTCCTTCAACTGGAGTTCGAGATAAATCCTTCTTCATAAGTGATTCTTCTGTTATGATGTCAAAATCAGTCTCTTCTTCCCCAGACCATTCGGAATCGTCGTCATGAACAGACATCGCAAATTCATCTTCAGAATCACTAGCTTATATCTGTCTTACAACCTTCTGTTGTTGAGTCTTTTTTATTTTCAACGTTTTATTCTTTATGGGATCTCTAGGTTTATTCTTTTTGTTACTTAATTTTTTATCCCTGATGGCATCCTTCTCTGGTGTACCTGTAGCTATGAAACTCCGACCAGGCTTCCTCGTTCTAATATTCTTTCTAGGTTGAGCCTTTATAGGAGGTCTGAATTGACTGGGACTGATAAACCTTCTCAAGTCATTGTGTTTTGAGCAACCAGCAGCAGGGGAAGAAGGTAAAAGAGGCCCAGCAGATTATCGTCCGCAGATTTTGAAACATCCTCAATGAAATCACTAGGATGTTGTTTATCGACCTCTGGTGTCACAAGTGTATCAATGTTTTCAAGATCGGACTCCATATCTGGTTTGTCATCATCTCCAGATTCTTCGCGCAACATTGAAGGACTATGTGTTTCATCTATCTCTATAGCATGCTCTGGAGTTCGGTTTGATTCAGCGGGAGCAACGGATGGATCAGGCCGATCAGTGACAGAACTCGGTAAAAAGTCCTCGTCAGTATAAATATTCTTGTCCAAAGGAAATATGCCAGTCTTCTTAAAAGAGTTTATGATATTGGAGGGAGTCATTGTTTTGATGAAAGCTGTTCCCCCGAACTCGGCTACTTCGTAAATCGTAACAGGTTTGGCGGGGTGGCGTAACATACATGATTCCATTGCTGCGTTGTAATACATCTTAAACGGAGCATAGATTCCCACATCTAGTGGTTGCATCTTAGCTGAAGTGTGCGGATGCAGTGTCAAAACTGTTACACATAATGGTGTACCTTAGCGATGTCTAGTGCCTCCATGCAGAGATGGGACTCATGATTGTCCAATATAAGTAAGGATGGATTATCTTTAGTGCTCCCTGAGTGTTTGATGAAATGCTTCATGGTTTCTACAAAAAGTTCCGTATTCATTCAGCCAGATGAGTTAGCAAGTCCCGTAGTTCCTGGAGGTGCTCCGTTGATCATATATGTTTTGAAGTTTTTCCTGGGGAATATCATTATCGGAGGTAAGGCTTGACCAGCTGCACTGATTATACAGCAGGTTGTTACTAGGGTGCCTTTCTCTCCACTAGTAACTTTACATACATTTTTTCCTCGAACTGCAATCACCTTTTGCGGTTTTTGGACCGTGGTAGTAGCCGTCTCATCAAGATTAAAGACTCGGGTCCCATCTGCAAATGAGGGGTTTCGTCTGTATACGTCTTCTAGGTTTTCAAAGAAGCTTTTCACTGTTTCACGGTTAAATGCCGTTGCTCTGGCTAAACTACATGCTTCAAGTTTTCGCAGAGACAAATCGGGGTGACGTTTTTTATAGGCCTTAAGTCAATGCCCGCCATTTCCGTAGCAGTCCAAGATTGTGGAATTTTAAGTTTATTTATTACAGCCATTTCATATGCTAATCTGCGGCAATCTTTGGTCGTGAGGCCATAAAACATGAGAGCGCAAGACTTCAGATAATCTTTTAGAGCACCTTCTTGTTCAAGTGAAAAAAATTTTTTTACCTCGTAATTCGGCGTTAGTCTTACATCCATATCAGTCCCAGCTCTTGTCTTCAAATAGTAACGCCGTAATGTGGTAAATGGTATTTCAGTTTCCTTTGATACCGCCCTTATCTTCTTTCCTGCTTTAATTTCCAATAATGCAACCTTCATCTTTTCTTCTGGCGTGGCACCTATTTTTCTCCCCTCCATTTCTTTCCTTTTTCTAGGCATTCTGTAAGAAATAGTTTAAATTTCAAGTTTTAATCTTTATAGTACACACTGAATTAATTGGAGTACACAGTGAATCGTGATCCACTGTTTACCGCGGAATATTGAGCCACTGAGTACCGATCGACCATTTCGTTTTCAAACGTGTGCCGACTAGATTCTTACCGACTTTAGTTAGGTTAGATTGATTAATGCTATAATATTACAAAATATATGTGTATTACAGAAAAATAACGACTTATATCCTATTTGGGATTAGTAGGAAACCAAAAAACATGTAAACTTACCTGTTTTTTCAATTTTTGACTATCTAAAACCAATAAACACTCTTCTCGTAAACAACCAGCGCGGGAGCGGCTCGCTTACTAGTGCAGACATCATGGCGTCGAAGGGCGGTACAAATGTGAAAAAGACGCACATATACAACGTGTAACAGAACGGTTCAACAATACTTAAACCACGCATGCTCAGACATATTTAAAACTTACCCCATAAGGTCTCATAATCCTCAGTAAGTTAGATTACGAGTTATATAAAGTTAAAGTTTTGCGTAAAATAACCTGATGTCAACCCTAAATTTATCAGCTGACGGTAATGACAACGACTAATAAGTGTACAGAAATATTTTATTTTTGCCTACGTAATCGTGGACGGGCTTTTACACACAAAAATTTAGGTAAGTAGGTACATGGTCATAGGTACAAGTTACAAGGTCATAGATTGATGTACCTAACTCATCTAAACTGCCTAGAACTAGAACATGTTGTAAGTACTACCTGGCGCATAAAATTATTACATCGTCTATGTAACACCCTTTCTGATGTAGTAAGACTGTAAAAAAAAAGATTAACAAAGTTATTTTTTTCTTGTCACTCATACCTACCTTTTTGCATGTGTTAGTAGCATTTACAAAAACGGTCCTTGATGCTATGATATTTTGTGGCCTAAAACTGACAATAGGTCTAAGCACTCTGCCTATTCTACCGGCTCCAAGTCATGTCAAAATAAAAAATACATACCTACCTAACTGCATTGAAAGTTAAATTGTATTTAACTTACAAAGCATAGCTTAAAAAACTTTAAACACGACACGGAAATACCTAGGTATTATTTTAACAGTAACTGTAAAAAGAGCGAGGCAGAGAGGCCAAGTAGGTAATATTAAAGTAAAAATGTTTAAGAGCTTGTGGTAGTTTCACTCCCCAGATACATTAAATTGCTTGATTTAGTTACCACAAAAATACTACATTAAAATAGAAGTCACGCGTAACAATAGGTATCAATATCAAACCAAAGTTAGAGCATTTCAATTACGCATCTTTATTTTTATTCTTTTTTATCGGCTTTAGGTCCACGTGGACTGGCAACGCCGACAAACGAGCCGAAACAAACACTGCACTAATCACGAATGAGCGGGTAATATGGCGGCTCTTTAAGCTCCGCCCCCAAAAATATGAATATTTAAAAATATGGGTTTCGTACATTTTTTTGTACTAGTTTTATTTTATTATGGTAAAATGTTGTCTGATGCTTTGTTATTTAGTTTTTGCTACATCCATCCATCCATCAGCCATAGGATGTCCACTGCTAGACATAGACTTCCCCAAAAGATCTCTAATAAGCCCGGTCGGTAGCGGCTTGAAACCAGCGCGGTCTCGCGGTCTTGCTGAGGTCGTCCGTCTTCATAGTGGGTGGACGGCCTGCTGCCGTGGGTGGCTGCGCTTGCCGGTATGTGGTCTCCATTCGAGAACTTTTCGACCCTATCGGTCATCAGTTCTCCGTGATATGTGCCTTATGTGTGTATTCTTCTATGGATTCCCTCATTCCTGATTCAATCTCGCAGAGAGACTCAAGCATAGTATTATCCATAGCTCGTTTATTAATAAAGTACCGCGTCACGCCACTTTCACGTGAAACTTTTACAATACAATACAATACAAGAACAACATTATTGACACCATAAGTAGTAAAACAAAAAAATGGTACAAAAGGCGGTCTTATCGCTAAAAGCGATTTCTTCCAGACAACATCGTCTCTTTTACGTCGTACTCGTACTTTGCAGGCGCTTGTTAACGAGAATGTTTCTACCCAGGAGGTTACGCCGGAGCTACGCACGGTTTTGAGCCGTAGTGTGCGTGCGTGAGTTCAGTCGTCAGTACAATTTTACAAAAAAAAATGCATTTTGCTTGCTGACCTAGTGACCTGATCTAATGATGATGTTGATGGATTGATGTTGTGGTTCCGTTGAAATCAGTTTAAAGAATAACAATCCAACTAATCCAGCCGTAAGAATCCACTGCGGGACATAGGCCTCCCCTATAGATTTCAAATAAGGCCAGTTGGAAGCGGCCTGTATCCAGCGCGTTCCTGCGATCTTTATTATATCGTTAGTCCACCTAGTCGGTGGACATCCTACGCTGCGCTTGCTGGTCCGTGGTCTCAATTTGAGAACTTTATGGCCCTGTTGGCCATCCGTTCTTCGAACTTTGTGCGCATAAAAAAAACTTTCACTAAAAACGAAATCCGAAATATGAATACTGAACCCTAAAATTTTGATTCCAATTTTAATAGAAATAATAGGAATTTTTTAGTCAGTCGCTCTCTGACCTTGCGGAAGTGAAGACGTTGTCTATCAACTCTTTCGACGATCGCGATGCCTAGGCAGTCTAGGATACCTAACATTCTCAAATGTTTTTTTATGATATTATGCATTGGTGATATGAATGGCAACAACGGTGCCGCGCACGAGCTAACATTTTGAAGAAGGCAGGCCGCTTTCTAACCGACGCGGGCGCGCCGGTGGCGGCGGTGGCGGACGCGGACTTCTTAGATGACCCAGTGCTCGAGTTGGTTCAAATCTCGAGACGCGCATTCTGCAGCATTTTGAAAATAGCCCAAGGACCAGCACACGTCGGGCAGGAGCGGCAAAGTCCGAAGGACGTTCAACAGCGCCCGCGCACTATGCGCGCCGCGTCCGCGAGCACCTGGACGAGCGGTTTCCGGGGCAGACTTTTGGTCGTGGTACATTGAAAATGTTGTTTAATCTGTACCGTGCGACTCCAGTCCAGAGAGAAGATCAACCCTTTGCATCGTGGCGGAATTTCAATGTGGTGAACGTGAGAAAATCTATGGCTCGACGTACCTACGTACCTACTCGGTTGTGCTGCGACCGGAGAGGTTTGCATTTCGACTTTTTTTTGACTTTTATTGAATGTTTGTGGACGCCCTTGTGTGTGTTAATTTTAAGTAGGTTCCTAAGTAGGTATGTGGCAAATAAAAATAGTGAATTTAAAAAATCTATCAATTTGTTTTTTCTATCATTTTTGAGTGCCTATAGGACCTAATTGCTCATGTAGGTAATTTTAAACGCCACGATAAGATAGGGTAAGTACCCACATGCTTGTTTACTTTCAAAAGTGTCAAGAAACTTTTCAATTAGGTAAGTAAATAGATATTTGCCAAAAATAGGATACCTAAATTGGTTATCAACTCATATGAAAATTCCTAGGTACATATTTAAGTTACGCACTAAAGTAAAACGTTAGGTACCTACTTTATTTTTGCAATCCACGAATTTATAGCTGTTTCTAAAACTTAATTAGGTCTCGACTAGGTCACGGGACTAGGTCTAAGAATCTGTAGGTAAATAGCCTCCTTTAACAGCATTAGGTAGCCTAACTAGCATTTCCTTGTTGATTTTCAAGTTAAAACTTCAAAAATTAAGGCGCGACGGCTGCGCCCGTAAGCAAAGTTCGCGTGTCGGGCCGACGGCAGCGGGGCGCGGAGCCACGGCGCGTTGTTGGCGTGCGGCGCGGGCGGCGACCTTTTGAAACGAGGCCACCGACCTCACTACTTTAGGGTTGTCCAAAATAATATGAAAAAAATATTTTTTAGTTTTATATGGAAAAAATAAGATGACTTTTGAAGTTTAAAATTCATACAGGTGACTCGTGACAGGATACACATACATGCCGTTCAGTATTGTTGAACCTTTCTTTAGCAAAAATAATTAAAATAGAATCAATTTAAACTAAAATTTAGGCTCGGCGGTTTACAGTTTAAAGTGTGGCCAATTATGAAGGCACCATCCTAAATTTAATAGCAATATAGGCGCGGACGGAGACACATGCTTAGTGCTAAGGTAGGTACTGTTAATTACTCGATGGATACGGAACCCTAAAAAGAATTAGTATTATGTTCCAGTACTTACCAATATCTCACTCCTGATGTCATTTAAAATAGGCCAATTAACAATGAATTCTGCAATGGTTGAATATTCTTGCAGTTGGCGGAGTTCAAAGGTTAGCTTCCATTTATTTATTACTCCTTCATATGGTTCAGAATTGTTCTTTAACCACAAAATGTCATCCTTGTGCATATCTATAATATAAAAAAACACGGTGAATGTTCATTCAACAGTATAGACACAAAAGTATAATGGCTCCTCTTCACGATCGGCCATGATCGACACTCGTTGATCGTCTATAATCGGCAAGGTAATCGCCACCATCATCGTGCAAGCATCCACACGATCGTCAGTGATCATTAATTAAGCGGCAAGCATTCAAGATGGACGTGGAGGTTATAGCTGCAGTTACCATTAATTTAATTTCCGTATACAATCATTTTATTAATGTAGTTAAACGAAAAGTTGCGAAAAAAAAATGGAAGAAGAGAAGATGGTGGTGTTTGAGCATTCATCGTAATAGAACAAAGTAAATATACCTATACAACTTAATAGGTGATCCTACTGCCCAGTTCTTACTTTAAATATCTATTTCAGACATTCAATGGATAATCAGCTCTCTGAGCTATTGGCGGAACCTTCAGGGGAATTTGAAAACTTTCTTCGCATGTCGCTAAGCGATTTCAATTATTTAGTTGAAAAAATATCCCCATTAGTTGCAAAACAAGACACTACTTGAAGGGATTCTATACCAGTTAAAATCCGTCTTGCTATAACTTTGAGATTTTTAGCTACTGGGGATAGTTATAGAAGCTTGCATTATACGTTTAAAGTTTCAAGCCAAATTATATCTCAAATAATTCCTGACGTATGCCAAGCACTGATCAAAATATTGAAGAGTATGGTTAAGGTAAGTAAAACATAGATTAGATTTATCATTCGTTTATTTTAAATCACTCAAACTTTTTGTTTACATCAGCATCCGAAAATGCTCTGTATAAAATATCCTGCGATTGAGCATTTTGTGTAGACATATTTCGATTGTCTGGAGGTGAAGGGACAACCGAATTAAGAAATACCATGTCAAACTACAGGAGCAAAATTAATTTCCTCAAACATATATAAACTACTGTTCTTAATAGGTATTTTTTTAAATTAATATTGTTTGAGAAAAGTACTGTACAAGCCTTGGCACATCAACTGAGTATTTATGGACCCACATAATATGCTGGCCTCGATCCGCGTTTTTAAATTAGTACATAAATACTTCTGTTGCTGGGCTCAGTGGTAATATACTAATTAAAACTTACTATATATACTTTCTATCTCAAGATACAGAAATAATAATTTCACTTTAAAAATAAACCTTTATTGCAGTTCTTCTAAATTTTTAGATTTCTTTGGTTTAGTATCATTGTTTTCTTTTTCTACATTTTTTCTTTTCCGTTCTCCAGATTTATAAAGTGTGTTTCGGATTTTATCTACTAATTAGTTCTCCCCTTGCAAAGCCTGGTTTTCCAGATATGGATTCTCTTTTCGTGATGGAGGGAACAAAATATGTGCCCGCATTTTCAGAGGGGAAAAGAGCTATAACTTTGGATGTAATTAAATTATATTCTTCATGATTTATTCGGCTGGAAAGCAAAATAATAAGTTTACAAAAATAATGAAACTCATGACTGCTTGGTAAGCAGTCATATTCCACAAGCAGGCTCTCATGGAGTAAGTGACAAATGCTATTTTTGATAGTGCAACCAAACGTCTTTCCACTTAGTTCAAATGACAAGCAACACTGAGCAGACCGAGTCAGCAAATGAAAACATAATAATCGGCCAAGAGCGAATCGGACTCGCGCACCGTATGGTAGACCGCTTTAATATATTTTATTTTAATTATTTATTTTTAAAGGGTATCATTATAAAACCTAATATTCTGTGAATATTTCAAGCACCTTCCTGTTGCCGTTATTAATATTGAGCAAAAAATCATATTTCTCGTATGGGAGCCCCCCTCAAATATTTATTTTATTATTTATTATTATAGTATATGTTTAACTAAATATTATATGAAAATTTCAAGCATTTAACTTAACATAACAGTTATTCAATAATAACAGCTTAAAATTCAGATATGTTGTACGGGAGTCCCCCATAAATATTTTTTTCTGATTTTAGTATTTACTGCTCGAGCCCCAACAGAAATACATCATCTGTGAAAATTTCAACGTTCTAGCTATTACCGTTCCTGAGATATAGCCTGGTGACAGACAGACAGACGGACGGGCAGAGAAGTCTAAGTAATAGGGTCCCGTTTTTACCCTTTGGGTATGGAACCCTATAAATGCATTAGCCTGAGTCGGGCTGGTCTGCCACTTGAAGTAATGAAGTAAATTATGCTTAATAACCTCAACTGCATACCCATGTAACTCCGGCGATAAATATGAATCAAATAAAATAGATAAGGCACTTACTGATTAACTTGAAATAGCTCATGTAAAAATATTTGCATTTGCGGATGAAATACGCGTAAGTGGGATGCATTTGAAACTGCATCCCACTTAGGCGTATTTCATGCGCGTAAGTGGGATGCAGTTTCAAATGCTCAAATAAAGGCCTGCGTGACGTTGCAACCTGGCTACAAAGAAATCTACTCACGCTTAACGTTTCGTAAACCAAAATAATGGCTTTTAGAGTTTCTAGTCGTTCAGCCCCTCTTTATCCTCTCTGTATCCAACTACACACTTGAAGCGACAGTTACTACTAACAATGTTCCTGTAACTGTCCGACTTTAGAACAGGTTATAGAGATAAAGTATCTGGGTGTCTTTATCGATGAATTACTGTCTTGGACAAAACATATACAAGTGATGAATAACCGCCTTAGGAAAGTTTTGTTTGTATTCAAAAAGCTTAGAGCCGTAGCAGACAGTGGAACCGTCGATATGGTGTACAATGCGTTATGCAAATCTGTTTTAAGCTATTGCATTGCATCCTGGGGTGCAGCCTGCAGCACTTATTTGATAAAAGTGGAACGTGCACAAAGGCTTCTACTCAAGGTAGCCCACAAAAAACCTTTCAGGTACCCTACTGATGAGCTATACCGGGACACAAAACAGTTACGAGTTCGACAGCTTTTTATTTTGGCATGCGCTAGCAAATTTCATAAAATAGCATTACATACCTGCAAATCTAAACGCACATACAGATGGGAAGTGGCTAACACTAAAACTAAATTAGGACAAAAATGTTATAACTTTCTTGGAAGCCTTATTTATGCCCAACTAAACAAAAAGCTGAATATAGTAAATGACACTGCATACCTACAAATGTAAAAACAAAATTAAAAAATACCTTCTTACACTCAGTTATAAAAGCACCGAAGAAATGCTTCGTCCTACAAACTAGTACCTATTCCTTTAAATTAATTTAACAAATGTCATTACTGAAAACGTTGACACAAACTATTATAAATAATAATTATTGTTGTGATCATACAACTCGCCAGCAATTACACTATTAAACACTCCTACTCACTCCACTCCTACTAACCCCCTGTTTCAAATCATCCCTCAAGAGAACTAACTAGCTTCCACAAACACAGAGAATCCTACCGTGGAAGCTAGTGCTTCACAACTAGCTAAATACGAATAAGTAAACAATGTTTGTGCTTACATTTAAATGTAAAAATCTTTCATAATTAACCCTAAAATATGTACTGAAACGGAACTGACGTCACCTGCAGTCGCCACGCCCCTTCGCGCCATGCTGTCGCCCGCCGCCATGTTGAAACACAAGAGACAAAGGAGGGGAAAGTTATTTAAGCCGTGTTCAACCATTTTTGCGCCCTATTCGTTCCTGAATAAACAAGCTGCTACCACTCTGAGTGTTTCGAATTTTATTACGTTATAGTACCTAATTCGATTTAATTTTAATTCATTTAATCAACGAAAAATTTTAATTAATGCATGTATTTAAATATCTTAAGTAATAAATAATAATCTAGTTTATTTAAGTAAAATTAGCTTAAGGAACAACATTATGATCACGAAATAAATTATTCTTATTCTTATACTACTCGTGTAAAAATACGTCTGCAAATGATATCTGCCAGGATATTTCGATGCTTTTCTGTAATAACTTTGTGTTTTTCATAATATGTCAGAATACTGTTCCCATTCTTTACCACATCATCATCATGTGGTAAGCAATGATCGCAAATCAAAGTCTGGAAATTGGGGACGACCAATGAAAATATCTATTAGTTCATCGTCCAAACCAACTCCAGTGGTGTCGTCCTGTGGTATGAAATCGTATTCATCCGTATTTTGGGAACAACCTGGGGTAGATATCACCGTTAAAGTATTACTCTGAAAGTAGAAAAGGACATTAGAATGCATTGCCTAGGCAAAAACTGGCAAAATTTATTCAAAATAATCGGGTAAGTATGAGTAGGACTCGCGCACGAAGGGTTCGGTACCATATGGTAGCCCCCCTTCAATACATTTTATTTAAATTTTCGTTATCTATTTTTAAAGTTAATATGCAACTAAATATTATGTGAATTCATAGATATACGTACATGATTTAAATTTCAACTCGTTTTCAACCTTTTCGCGTTCTTGAGATACAGACAGACGGACAACAAAGAGATCATATAAGGGTTCCGTTTTTTCCTGTTGAGGTACGGAACCCTAAAAAAATATTACTAAGCACTACTTACCTAAGACAACAAATATTCGTCAATTTTATTTCTTACAAATATGCGCGTACTAATTTTTGGAATTAGCTCCTTCAGTAATCCATCAGTAAGGTCTTTTGAATGAATAATTTCTATTCCGTTATCTGAAATTAATATAGATAACAATATTTAAATGTTAATAATACGTTGGAAAGAATTAGCCACCTATTTATTATTAAGTAGGATGCGTAATTTATTAAGCGTGTAATTCCGGGGTAGTTGGCCATGGTTTTTTTTTTTGTTTTTTTTAAAGAAACCTTAGACTTTAATACAAAAATATTTATTTGTAATTAAACTTTAACAAATCAACTTTGTTTTAATTAACATAAAATTAACAAATTTTAATGAGATCACATGTTAATATTTTTTTTTAAAAAAATCACAATTGTCCATCTCTCCCAAGGTATCTGGGTTTGATGGCCATAGGGTTTGAGGTAAGATGGCCATAAGATGGCTCTAACTTAAAACTAGGTTTAACATATTTGGTCTTATTTTTTATTTTTCAGCAATCTTTTTTTGTTTTGACCGCATTTGGAACACATGTCCTCGAATTCCGTACAATGCTCATGCACCCAAAATTGACATACATTGCACTGCAGCCACTCTTCCACGAGAAGTGTTTTGTAGTAGTTATTGCCACACCCGCGACAATTGTCATTTTCGTCAATTTTCATTTTCTTATTATTTACTGTCAAAGCCGCAGCATTGCTACTATCGGACAGTCTTCGTAATGATTTTCTTTTATTAACAGGGTTATTCTTTGCCTCTTCATTTTTTTCTTTCTTTATTTTTATGTTTTTTTTTTTTTTAGTTCTCCTTTTTCAGACTTTTCTCTTCTGCACATTTTCTGGTGTTGATATGTTCTTTCGAAGTCAATAGTGTTCCAATTTGCTTTGCTCTTTTGCGAACGTTTATCAATTTTTGTGGAATAGGTGAGATTTCCTGTAAAATTCGAGAAGGGGTGTAATCTGGATCGGTCGAGAGAGCTTTTGGAGTGCTTGGGTCTGAAAAGTTAGACACAATGGCAGTGTTCAACGGGGTTCTTGATTTTCTTGTTAATACACTACAACCTGGAATATATCCGTCCTCATCATCTTCCACTGCAGGTGTAACAGAACGTGGAATCGCCTGTGTATTGGAAGCATTGGATGGAACACCTTCAGATTCTTGAATAAACGCGTCGTCTGGCACCGCTTCCGGGTTAAAAGGGTATACTCCCGTTGCTTTGAAGCAAGCAATTGCATTTTCCATTGATGCTGCCTTTCCCCAAGCCTTGTTCAGCAATGTTCCGAACGAAAGTCTCGTTATACGTCGGCCTGGGTGTTGCTTTATCCAAAGTCTACACTGTTCGTAGAAGTGATTTTTTAATGATTTAAATACTAAACGATCCAAGGGCTGAAGATAATGAGACGTATGACTTGGCATTGATATAAAAATAATATCGTTCTGATTAGCATATTTCAGCATTTCCACGGAATTGCAATGAGTTGAATGCCCATCTAGCAAAAGAACAACTTTTCCGGCTGGTTTTCTTGGAACAAAGTGCGTTTTTAGCCATTGTAAGAATATATTTGAAGTTATGTATGCTGATTTTTGTGACATAAACAGAGGCATCCCATCTTCAAACTCGGGTTTTTTATTCTTTCCCTTCATGATACATGCTGGTGGCAGAAAGGTACCTTCAGCATTGCAGCAAGCTATAATAGTTATTGTCTCCCCTTTTTCAGTTGATGTTACTATTGAAACAGCTTTCGAACCTTTTTTAGCAAGCACGTGTCCTGGACGACTGTTTAATTGCAAACCTGATTCATCCATGTTAAATAATAATATGCAATTTGGCATAAGGACACTTTTAAGAAGTTTAAAATATTCATTTACTTCTGATCCATTCATGGCATTGGCTCTAGCCAAGGAAACGCCTTCTGACTTTCTTAAAGTAATATCTGGATTTCGGCTTAGGAACATTTGCAACCAATCATATCCTACTTTCTCAGTTTCTTTGTTGAATCGATGCTTTAATTTCAACTGTTCAGCAAAATCGTAAGCTATTTTTCTTACATCATTTATCGTCAATGGAAAGCCTTTAGCTTGCATTAATTTGATATGATTTACCAATTTCTTTTCATTTGCTTCTCCAAATAAAGAAGATGGTCCCATAGGCCCCTTTTTATCATTATTCTTCTTTAACCTTCTATCTAATGTTTTTCTTGGTATATTGTGCTGCATAGCTGGCGAACCGCACAGAAAATCCGTCATTTTTTACAGCACTAATAGCTGCTTTTAGAGATTCTTCGGACCAATTTCCTCTCACAGCTACTGCCTTTCTCTTGTATTTATTAGGCATCTAAAACAAATAATATTAGAAATATAGATATTTAAGTCTATACTAACACTTAATTAAAATTACTTTCGATAACGCAGTATTGTTGAAATAATTTTTAAACTCGGTCCAGTTGTTTTTTGAATTTATCCATTAGAAACAAAAAGTATACAAAAAACTGTTAAAAAATAAAAATAACAAAAGTTAATTATTTCCTCTTTTTAATAGTAATGGACAGATTTAAAAATTAATTCAATAAAAAAGAAAATCAATTTAATAATGAATAAATTCTTTTTATAAGACACCCTTTGTATTATCGGTGTAAGTTGGCCATATGGCCATCATATACCGAATACAACTGGCCATCTCTCCTTTTTTTCCGGAAGAGATGGCCATATCTAAAATGAAAACAAGTCCAAACATGACACTAGCGATTTTGAGGTTAGAACAAAGCGTTATTAGTATACTTGCCAACAAACACAAAAAACACTACTATTCTAAGACACTAACATCGCATTCCTGTAAAACATGAACCCATTGAAAAATATTTACGCAGTACAAAACATTAAAAGAGGTTTTTACTTACTTTTTGATTTTTTTTCACTAGTGTCCGCCGTACCGTAGCTCCCACGCGCGCCGCGAAGCGAACTGAGCAGTAACTAGCGACATCTAGTGAACCGGTGTATGATTTTTTTCGATTGGCCATCTTTCCTTTATGGCCATCTACCCCGGAATTACCCTATACTTTGCCATAACGCTGTCTCGTTCTGACACTACGAACGAAATAATTCGTGGCGCGCATACTAGCCCGGCAGTACTTACCAAGACCTCACTCCTGATGTCATTTAAAATAGGCCAATTAACAATGAATTCTGCAATGGTTGAATATTCTTGCAGTTCGCGGAGTTCAAAGGTTAGCTTCCATGTTTTTATTACTCCTTCATATGGTTCAGAATTGTTCTTTAACCACAAAATGTCATCCTTGTGCACATCTATAATATAAAAAACACGGTGAATGTTTATTCAACAATCAACAATTCAACAACGTTTATTCAACAGTATAGACACAAAAGTATAAGAGCAACTACTATACTCGCAGGTGAGCATTTATGCATTCTTTATTTTCAAGTTGTCATTATATTGAGCAAGTAAAACAGAAATATAAAAAAAACCTTCTTTAGCAGAGATTGCATTATGCAATATCCCCAATTCTACTCTAGGTCCACTTTGCTTTCATCAAGTAGTCAGGTACTTATCTCTTAATTAAACTACACTATACTACGCATTCTAATTCAGTAAGAAATACCATGTCAAACTACAGGAGCAAAATTACTTTCCTCAAACATAAATAAATTACTGTTCTTAATAGGTTTTTTTTAAAATTAATATTGTTTGAGAAAAGTACCTACTGTACAAGCCTTGGCACATCAACTGAATATTTATGGTCCCACATAATATGCTGGCCTCGGTCCACGTTTTTAAATTAGTACATAAATACTTCTGTTGCTGGGCTCAGTGGTAATATACTAACTTTTAAAACACGTATGTACCTACGAGTAATATTGCGAGTTTTGTCTTTCTGCTACTGCGATACGAGTAACCCTCATAATAAATAAGGAAGAAGTATAACCCTCTTTTGCTTTTTTATGTAAATAATTAACTATATTTTCAAAATTAATTAGCTTACTAAGTACCTACTTAAATAATATTTTATTTTCATTTTAGTAACCTAGCTTTTAAATTTAGTCGTTTTTGTTGTATATCTATAATTATACCTTCAATAGTTAGCTAACAATAATTACTTTTCTAGTATTGTAGTTTTAGATAACATATTATAATAATAAGGAAGAGCCTAGGTCCCACGACACAGGTCACCCTAGTGTGGGAACTAGTGCACAACTTGTTTTTGTTAACTTTTATGGAACAATAAACGTTTTTATTATTTTTTTATTATTATTAACTAAAGCTTACTATGTATACTTTCTATCTCAAGATACAGAAATAATAATTTCACTTTAAAAATAAACCTTTCTTGCAGTTCTTCTAAATTTTTAGATTTCTTTGGTTTAGTATCATTGTTTTCTTTTTCTACATTTTTTCTTTTCCGTTCTCCAGATTTATAAAGTGTGTTTCGGATTTTATCTACTAGTTTTCCCCTTGCAAAGCCGGGTTTTCCTGATATGGATTCTCTTTTCCTGATGGGGGGAACAAAATATGTGCCCGCATTTTCAGAGGGGAAAAGAGCTATAATTTTGGATGTAATTAAATTACATTCTTCATGATTTATTCGGCTGGAAAGCAAAATAATAAGTTTACAAAAATAATGAAAACTCATGACTGCTTGGTAAGCAGTCATATTCCACAAGCAGGCTCTCATGAGTAAGTGACAAATTAATGCTATTTTTGATAGTGCAACCAAACGTCTTTCCACTTAGTTCAAATGACAAGCAACACTGAGCAGACCGAGTCAGCAAATGAAAACATAATAATCGTCCAAGTGCGAATCGGACTCGTGCACGAAGGGTTCCGTACCGTATGGTAGACCCTTTTGGCGACGGTTACACGTAAGGTATTTACTGTGATCCGTCACTATAGTATTTGTTGATGGATTTCAGTTTTTACTGAAGGAATAATACACTAGCCTACACGTTCAATATTTATTACGTCAGTATTGCGTCCGGTCTCCTGCTGTTTAAACGTCTAAAATGGCCACAGAGCTGAAAATTAAAGGTTGCGTGGCTATTATTTTAGCACTCAGTTTAAATATAAAGGTCAAGCGAAAGCGATGGGCGAAAAATTGGTTACAACAAAGGGAAAGGTACACACATTTGAATTTAATGGCAGAAATTAAATTACATGGTGAAATGGATGATTACGAGAATTATTTTCGAATGCCTTTGAACCCTGCTTTGAAGAACTTTATTAACCTAAAACTTACATAGCAAAACAAGTAACTTACTAACTATAAATTTTCAGGGTTCCGTACCTCATTTGACAAAAACGGAACCCTCATAGGATCACTTTGTTCTCATCTGTCTGTCTGACCGTCTGTCAAGAAATTCAAATCAAAACTTAAGAGGTACTTTCAGTTGTCCTAGGATTATGAAATTTGGCATTTTCGTAATATACCTATTCGTTTGTACGGAACCCTCGGAACGAGAGTCAAACTTGCACTTGTCCGGTTTTTAAGTAGGTCTGAAAGACATGAATAGTGAACCAATTGTGTAACTATTTTGTGTGTCCTGTGCATCTTCGTTTACAATCAAATATTGGTTTTGTTGCTGTTGGGTATTGATATTTTGTGTTGCATTATGTAGCGTAATAGTGTCATCATGTTGAGATTCTGATATATTATGCAGTGTGATAGTATCATCACCAATAGGCGATGGTGAGGGCGACGTAATATTAAAATTATCCTGTGGTGAATTAATCTGAATTGAGTTTCTTCCTAAATTTCCCAGTTCAGCTTCAAACAAAATATCATTAATAAACTTTTCAGCATACATTCTTTGTGCACTTAATTTATCCAATTTCTGAGTCCAATACAAAGCTGTTGGATTTAATGTTTGTGTATTACTTGATAAGTTCACAGATTGAGATAAAAATGAACATGCCAATATCCAAACAAAAGTACATTTTGTTTGGATATAGCCCCATTTTCCTTTGTTTTATTGGTGGTTGTGGGACATTGAAAGAAGTAAGTTTATTAAATGCTAAAAAACAATTCATTATGATTGACATCGGAACCAACAGGCGAGTATCAGATAGTGGAGTCTTATTCTACACAAAATTCTGGGAACTTTTTGAGCAAAACTATTTATACTTGCCACCACCATCATCATTACCAAATACCACCACATTATCTATTATATAAAAGGCTATAAACTTGAATTTTGGGCCATAGGTACATTGTACAACGCAATGGAGCACTAAGGACGAACATTTTGAAAAATCGATCTCTAACGGGGTAAAACGGGCCCTTTTCGTTTGTATGTAACTTTTTATTCCCTGTACCGATTGACTTGAAACTTCGTATAAATGCTTTTCAATCAAAATAAAAGTTACGTTTTTTCCTGTTTTTCCGAATTTCCCTTATCTAAGGGGTCAAATAAGGTCCCGAAGTTGGTGAAAAAAGCGTCAATTACATCCAACCAGCTGGACAGTTATAATTAAAATCTAGTATGGAAGAAGCACACAGTATGTTTCAATACGGGAACTAATAATATCCAGGTAAATCTTAACGTAAAAATAAACGGGCGACAAAAAATATAAATGGGCGACAGAAATTTTAGTGAGCAAGATCGAATTTAAAAAAAACGGCCACGATGGCTTCGGAAAGGTTAAAAACACTAATTTAGAAGATTAAACTGCCGCCCGATTTATAAATGGTCCGAGAACTGGCAATTTGGAAAAAAATGGCGGCGGAACACTTTAAGTTATCATACACCAAGTTGTATAAAATATTCATAAAGAAACATGGTAATAAAACAATTCAAGACAACGCAATTAAGCACAAGCCGCTACAAATCAATCAGATATCTACATATACAATGTAATATCATAAAAATGGTTTTCCTAGAAGAGGAATTCTTAGACGTTCACAATACAATCAGACTACAATATCAAATAACACCAATATGGTTGCATAAATCCAGATTTAAATTGGATTTAATTTAAGTTACGCGCTTTCACCACTCAATCAGACAAGAACATTAAATATTAATACTGCGAGGTGAAATATTAATATTTACATTAGGTATAAAGTAAAGTAACTTACTCCGTTGATACAAAATCACATTACAAGACTCATTCCGGGAAAAGGAATCCTAGGATCCTTTCTCGTACGATCAATTTACAGTTTTGGAATGACTCGCTAAAGTTTAGACATACAGTACACATCGCTTAAACGCTTATACTATGGTTGAAGCTTCAGACCAGGTACAGAAACAGGATAGACGTTTTATATCAGCTATAACATTTCAAAGCGATGCCATAAAAAGCCCAGAAGGGGAGTGATTCAAAGGTTGAAAGTAGGTTGTGATGTTTCACCGTTGTGCGTAGCAGCACCAGTTTGCAGGTACACCTTGGTTTGATTGAAGTTAAATGATAAAAAAACAGGCACCGATTCGTAAGTCGGCCCAGTCGCAGCGTGCAGAGCAGAAAATTCTCGTTCGAAAAATAGGAAAAGGCTACATACTTCAGGAGGGCGATGGTAGGTAACTTAGGTTTGCCGAGCAGGTCTTGGCGGTACTGTCAGAACGTCTGCGAGTGCGGCACGTGGCTACGCCAGTCGCCGGATCAAATCACCTCCCGCTTTATCAGGAGGGTTTTAATCACTAGCCGCGTCCAGACCGGCTGAGCGCCGCTCGTGAGCCGCGCTCAGACTTCCTGCACGCGAGCCGTGGCACCCGAGCTAATTTGTAAAAGTTCCGAGCCGGGCTCGCAAGCCAAGGTGAGCCGGTTTGAGCATTCAGTTTCTCTCCGTGTTACGATGGAAAACCACGTATTATTAGGTGCTACGGCGCTTTTGTTGTCTGGATATATAATAAAAAAAGAAAAGAGAAACGAAAAGTCTGGATTAAAAATACCAAAACCGAAACCAATACGGCAACAGTTTGTTAAAGGAACTAACAATCGACCATTCAGTCTCAAATTTTACACGCATGTCTGCGGGAGACATTGAATATTTGTGCTCCTTAGTGGCTGTGAAAATACAAAAATGTGACACTAACTACAGAGAAGCAATAACTGTATCCGAAAGAGTGCTGATAACATTGAGATATTTAGCAACAGGAGACTCCTATACCAGTCTTCAATATCTTTTTAGAGTATCGAAACAATCTATATCAACTATAGTTCCAGAAACGTGTGATGCAATTATAGAAGCCCTCAGTGATTACGTTAAGGTAAATAAAAAGTCATGGTAACTAAGCAATCAAATTATTTATTTATTTGTCTCATATTGAAATGATGGAGCTGTCACTAAAATTAAAGTCTGATGTTTCTGTAGTAGCAGGACTAAATTGTGTGTTCTGCAGATTTTCAGCGGAAGTTATGGTTGACATGGTAGTAGGTGGCTGTGTGTAATATCCTGGTCTATACATCTGATATTTTCCCATGTCCGCTTCGTGAATAATAGTATTAATAGCATTTTTTACACATGATTGAGTGTAAGGATCATATTTTCTGAGTTCTTGTGCAATATGATTACCGAATGCTACACATGGATCATATAAGGAAGTTGAACTTTTCTCAATTATGGCAAAAGTGTCCTTCAATATATTGTCAATAGAATCATTTTG
The DNA here is from genome assembly GCA_949316475.1 of Hypomecis punctinalis. Classification (NCBI taxonomy): domain Eukaryota; kingdom Metazoa; phylum Arthropoda; class Insecta; order Lepidoptera; family Geometridae; genus Hypomecis; species Hypomecis punctinalis. Next base: position 4,834,039 of record OX438809.1, read on the forward strand.
TGCATTCGTGTTCACCCGTCTTTTCTTTCGCGATGGTTGAGGTGATGGTGATGGTTGTCGTGAATTGTCACGACAACCATCAACATGCAATGGTTGTTGTGGCGATGGCGATGGTTCTTGTAGCGTTGGCGTGGGTTCTTGTGGGGATGGCTCGGGTTGTTGTGGCGATGGCTCGGGTTGTTGTGGCGATGGCGTAGACTGTTGTGATGGTTCTAGTTTTTGAGAAGAATTGCTCTGTAAAAATAATGTTTATTTTGTTATTTGCAGACACCGTCCACAGAAGAAGAATGGATAGCAGTATCAAATGAATTTGAAATAAAATGGAATTTCCCACATGTTATAGGGGCTATGGACGGGAAACACGTAACTCTTCAAAGACCCATCAATATAAGTACTGATTATGACAACTACAAGAATTTTCCTAGTATAGTGCTCTTCGCTCTCGTGGATGCTAATTACAAATTCTTGTTTGTTAATGTCGGTAGTAAAGGGCGTATTTCCGACGGCGGAGTTTTTAAAAATACGACTTTATATCGAAAATTAGAAAACTGTCAACTGAACATTCCTGAAGCGCAGATACTACAAATACCGTACATAATGAAAATACCATATTTCATATTGGGCGACAAAGCTTTTATGCTTAACAAATATACTATGAAACCATTTGAAGGTAATCCAGCGGCGGGTTCCAAAGAAAGAGTGTTTAATTACAGACTTAGCAGAGCTCGCAGAGTCGTTGAAAATGCCTTTGGTATTTTAAGTTCAGTCTACAGAGTTCTTAGGAAACCTATCCTCCTAGAGCCAGAAAAAGCTACAAAAGTTGTCTTAGCAACAGTGTATTTATATAATTACTTACGACGAAATAACTATTCTATTCCACCAGAATATTATGATAGAGAAGTGGATGGTTCATTTATTCCTGGTCAATGGAGAAACAATATTCCATCTACAGCACTATTACCTCTAACGGCCATTCCGCGCAGAGGTACTGTTAGTGCTAAAGATATTCGTCTACATTTAGCAACACATTTTGTAACAAACGGAATAATTCCATGGCAGCATCAATATTAATGTTCAACTAATTTTGAAAATAAACATAAATAAAGGACTTACGTTATCTATTCCGCCTTCTTTTGTAATTCCTGTGTCATCTTTATTTGACATAAAGTCAAAATATTTGAAACCAAACCACTTCGATGTATAAATTTCGTCAGCGCCTGTAACAAATATGTAGGAATAGGTATTTTTCGTTTCCTATGGTGTGTCCTATAGTAAATGTTGTTCATATGGATATTTGACAATGAGATTAACTAATCTAACATTCAATATTATTAAATAAAAAATGATTACCTGAACCAGTGATATAACTTTTTTTCTGCTTTGACTTTTCGCGTCGGTATGATCCTGTCAATGAGTCAAGTTTCTTTTTCAACTCGGGTACAGGTAACTTCATTTCCTTAGAGATCTTCCTCCAGCAATCTTCTCGCTTACTTTTATTTAAATGATCTGGATCTTTCGAATCCCATAACATTTTGAAGCTTCCGTAAAGTTGTATTAAGCGAATACTGTCTTCTTTATCCATTTTTAATTCACGTCCGTCTACACCGGGCGAGCACCTCAGACTGAGCCGCCTTTGAGCATTGATAAAAACCGACAACGCATGGCTCGGGGCCGAGCGGCGCTCGGGCGAGCCAACGTGCGCCCGAGGAAGCCCGAGCGCCGTCCACACCGGGCGAACTATTGGCTCGCGAGCGAAACTCGCGAGCCGGGCTCGGCCGGTCTGGACGCGGCTAATCGCTAGCGATGGCGGCCACAGCTCCGTGCACTGCAGTAAAGTCCTACAACAAGAATCGGTCATCAGCATTCGCGATGAGAAACCACGATTCAACAATTACTCCAAATCTCACTCGCTTACCGGTATGGAACCTTTCTTTTTACGTCGACACGACACCCAACCTCTCGGCTTAAAGCCGTTTCTCCGACCAAAAATGCCACGTCGAGTCATTTTCCACGCAATTGACTTCCAATGGCGGCTTTTCCGGGTGAACCAGAGGTCATTGTCTTCATAGAATTGGCAATAGATCCTGTTTGTTTATGGTCCGAAACCATAGTAAAACCAAAAAATGCTCTCCTCATACTGTCAGAGTACTGCTATCCCAGAAAATTTGAGTGGGTCCTTCGGGATATCAATTTCTTAAAAAAATAATAAAATCTGATCGAAAATCAATGCAATTTGTTTCAAAATAGCCCGACATTATAACTAATAAATTACTATTGACGTTCTTGGAAAAGTCCCGAATTCCTTGTCCGCTAGATCAATCGTAACCCTGAATAAGCGTAAAAAATAACTAGAATGCGCTTTTTATAATAATGTAGTGAAGTACCTAGAATAGAATTAAGACAATGATTTATCCTTCAATGGGTCCCTAATAAATTACGTTTTTTTTTTATTTTGTGAGCCAATAGTCTTAAAATTAGGGTACATGCGGGTCAATATTCTTACTTTACTAAGGGATCAACCCTGAAAAGCGAAAATAAATTTATATTTAAAAAAAATTAAATACATTTTGTCGCGGGTCGATTAACTTTTTGTGTTGAACAGCTGATTTTATTTACGTGATTTCGGGGTTGGTACCATAGTAAAAGTTAGTCAAATGATGAGTATAATAGCACCCTAGAACATGCCTGTCGTCTAGATACACTATGTGTTTCTCAAATAAAATTAAATATAGCTACCTACTTGTGTGTAATTTTTTCATCTGCCTGGGGTTAGACAACGTCTAAAAGTCCTACAAGTGTCTTAAACACTTTTGATTGGATGAACGATTTTGAGCGAGATTGTCATATCTCTCGGGAAATATGAGTTCACAATAATCGAAATTAAATTTCTAACGACTTAGTGAAACATGTCGAATACCTGTACTGGCTTTAATTAATAGTGCACTACTGAACGTAGGCCTACCCGCGACGTGTGATTGGGCCATATCCATCACGCCGACCTAGCGCGGGTTGCTGAATTCACATACGACATTGATTTTTCTCTACGGATGTACCTATATTCAACAATGAGGCCACCTATATAGGTTGCCTCATTGTTTTCCATCAATGAAAAGCCAGCAGTGTGAAATTCCTTACATAGGTACTGATACAATTATTATTATTATTGAATTAATTTCAAATATTAAGCAATTTATCATCCAAAAATTCAGGTACTCCGTAATAAGCTCTAAATACAAGTAAATTAAATAGGCAAATACTAAGTCAATGCAGACCAATCCGTGGGCTATTATCATTTTAGGCAATACTGAGACAATTCAGGCTAAGCCGTAGGCATTGTCCTTGCAGGTAATACAACATTAGGCTCAATTATGAAGGCGTCATTGTAAATTTAATAGCAACGTAAAAAGTATTCTCTCTATCGAATGCCTAAAGTGAAAAAGACAAAGCGCGGACTATTAGATATTATTATAAGCAAGTACAAATACAACGTAGGTCAAACCGCGGGCTATTTTCATTTTAAGCAAGTACCCATGTAATAAGACAACGCGGGCGAAGCCGCGGGTTTTAAGCTAGTTCCAATATATAATTGTAGCTGATGAAGCTTTTGCGTTAAAGTCCAATTTAATAAAACCATATCCACTAAAGTCGGCTACCACAGGGCAACAAATATTTAACAAACGATTGTCCAGGGCTCGAAAATTGGTGTCCCAGAGATGGAACATTCAAACAGAGTTCCTGACGAATGAAAACCTGTTTGATTCGCGACAGTCTGGTTTTAGATCGGGGCATAGTACTACCACCGCCTTGCTCAAGGTCACTGAAGATATAAGAGACGCCATGGAAAACGGCCAAGTGACAATCCTTGTCCTCATCGATTTCAGCAACGCTTTCAATGCTGTAGACCATGACCTCTTATTAGCAGTTCTATGCCATCTGAATTTTTCTACCATTCCGAGCGACTGGTTCTCTTCTTTCCTGAAGGGACGTCGGCAGGCGATTCGTACCGATTAAACTAATTTATCAGACTGGTGTGAACCGGCAGTCAAAAACCGCCAGATACAGAAGTCTGCTATAGCTGAGCATTTGCTTGACGGAGGTACTGGTCATTGAATCGAGCTCCACGACCCAAAAGTCTTCTCCACGGATCGACACTATTTTTCAAGAATAAATCGTGAAGCGGTGGAAATCAAAAAAAGGAATTTCAACCTGGAGGATGGATTTAAGTTATCGGCGTCGTGGAATCCTGTTGTCAACACATGCAAATCGCGTAGTGTAGGTAGAAGGACATTGTGAGATACTGTCAGTGTTGTGTGTCGAACGACACACAACACTGACAATTTTTCAAGTTCAAATTGAATTGGCGGTACTAGCTGTTTCACATTCCAGTTTACCCGTGACCACGGTCGATGCAACTCGGCCGAAACGTCGGGATGAGGAGGTATTTATTAATCTCGTAATTTTAGTGCGCGATTAGTCCCGCAGTATATTATAATAATTATATCGTTATCTTCAAATATATTTTTCATATATTAAATTTTTTTTTATTTAAATATATTTTTTTTATGACCATATTTCGGAATATCGCAAAAAAATTAAAATTAATTTGGCTTACGATCCGCGACAGGAGAAATGCTAGGATACTCGGACTGCTATACTCCATCTTAAACGACGCTAAATCACCGCCCTATCTTAAAAACTTTTTCACGTTTATGGCTTCAGATGTTGTCACTAGGCTCCCGAGATCCTGCAATGTCCTTCTTTTCAGCACCCCGAGGCACTGTACGTCATTTGTGCACGACTCTTTTCGCGTTGAAGCCGTGCGCCTTTGGAACAAGCTTCCATCCACTATTCGGCAAGCGCCTTCGCAGGCTGTCTTTAAGCGCCTTGTGCGGGAGAATTACTTCAAGTTGTCCAAAATATCGAACACATAGGAAAAGCTATTTTTATCTTTTACTAGTTATCATCTTATTATTTATATAGTTAATGTATTTTATTTTGAAATTGTATTATTATTTAGTATATATTATTTTTTTTAGTTTTGATCTGTGTTGATTCTAGTTAATTTATCTCTTTGTCTATTTATTCATGCCTACTTCCCAATGTCTTCTACCTGTAGGTTGACGACTGGCAGATAATGCTATTTAGCGTTAAGTCCTCCTTTTGTACAAATGGTACAAACAAAAAAACGGTACCAATTTTGGAAAACATTACAGTACAACCTTTGGTCGTTGGGATAACGACTTTGATGAGGGCCGTGATGATGTCGCACGTCGCCGTCCGTGTCCCAGTCGAACGTCCGTAAATTCCCGTAGTGTACGAACTGGGTGGATCAGTGCACGAACGGCTTCGCTGTTATCTCACGACCTTCACCACTTTAATGAAATGCAGAAGGCGGTGCTACACGGTTTATTGTAGGCTTGGAAGAGTTATAGAGGAATAGAATTCTACGCGCGCACCCCTCTGTCATGGTATGAGAACTATAATTCTTACACGTTTATAAAAACCACTTACCAATCGATATTTCAACAGTCATCTGATTGAATCCGCTGCGCGAAGTGCTCATTGAAAAAATGCCAGCTTGTGCAGTTAGAACGTGTGAAAATAAATCTAATACCTCAAATTTACAAAAAGATGGTGTAACGTTTCACTTGTAAGTATTTTTTTGTTTCATTGAAGCTTATTTTTATATAAAAACTTAAAATAGTTCACTCGGACCGGCATCGAATATTTCGATTCAGTAATGGAGTCTCCGGCAAAGATCGAGAATCATATCCTCCCATGTTTATGCAACATTCAGCCATATGTCCATACTTTACAATCTATTATTGTCTAACAATGACCCAGACAGAGTGCGAGAATCGTTTTTTGGCGCCACAGATACAACAATAAGCACACAAACATATATTGAATTTCTTAATTTCAAACTTATGCAGCATGAAATTAAGGCTAAAATGGTATATCATGAAGTCTGCACTAAATTCGCCATTTTGAGGTAACGTAATGGTAGTGATTGCTAGTGACAGAATACGATTTGAAATCCATATCGATAAAATATATACCACCATAAAATATAAGCGTGTGGTTGATATATTACTATTGGTCAAGAGAGTAGTAATATTGAAAAGATCTGTGTATGGGCCTACTTCAACCTCTCGGTCAGCGTGTGAAATGCAATTGTGTTTGTGTTTCTGTGTGTGAATGTTTTTTTGGGCTTGGCGTACAAAGTACCTATACAAGATAGAATCTTCTAACTCTATGAGTTTACAAACCATACTCTATTTTACCTACGCTGTGTCTGTCCGTCCCATTTATACAAAGTCATAACTTCCACATTGAATGTATAAAATTTGATATTATGATAGTTTAAATATAGATCTCAATTTTAAATAATCAAAAACTCATTGAAATAGTAAAAAATGGGTTTTATCATCCTCATCATCATCGTCACTATATACGGAAGCCTATCTTACGCGTGTCTCGACACACACTTGACAACTTATTTTTATAAATGAAAATTCAATTTTTTTAAATTTGCATTGTTTGGGACTTATTTTTTCAGGTTTCCGAAGAATTTCGTTTTAAAAGAAAAGTGGAAAAAATGTTGCTTTAGAAAACGGAATTGGGAACCTAACCGTACAAGTTCTATTTGTTCAATACACTTTGAAACAACACAATTCCAGTTCTTGCCTAGGAAACGGAGAAAATTAGTTGAAAACGCAGAGCCAACTTTATTTCTTCCAGATGTCGTAAGTAGTATTATGTAACAGCAAACATAAATAAGTATTTCATACATTTTTATTGGTGCATATAAATCATTATTTAGAGGAGTAGTTGTACATTTTGGGGATCGTTACGGTGTTTGTTAGAATAGGTTCGTTGACAATACATTTTGATGTCCTTTTGTGATTGCTAACCATAAATAAAGGCGGTTATCAAAAACAAAAATAAAATAAAATTTAAATGTAAAGAAGTTCCAAGTACGCACTATAGCAGACTATATATTATGTCGCCACTGTCTGATACATTCGGCATACAATGTTTTGCTTTGTGGGAAAGAGACAAGACATCCCCTCTTTATCCCTACCATTGTCTTTACACGCTTATATCTCTGAACTTGATATGTCAATTACAATTATTTTTTCAGCTTACGAATTATATTTCATTGCACAATTTACTTGTCCTAATACTTTTAATTAATAACATACCAGTCAACTAACTAGTTTTTATAGGAAATTAAATGAATATGGAACAATACTATTGAAATTATATCAATTCAATCCTTTTGTAGAATCATGCTCTTACGGCAACATCACAAACATGTGTGATAAGTGATGACAACAAAGCGACGAGCCAAGTTCTCCCATCCACGTCACATCTTCCAGCAAGTGTGGTAACTGATAATGACCAAAGTGGTTTTATTCTCCCAGCTACGTCACAATTCAAAGGTTGCATCTCAAATAGCAATGATTCACAAAACAAAATTGAATTAACGCCAAGGAAAAAGAAAATGAAACAGACAATTGAAATGCAGATTAAAAAGATCAAAAGATTGCAATCAAAAGCAAGATATTTGAAAAAGAAAGTAGCTTCGTTACAAGATATTTTAAAAACATTAAATGAAAAAGATCTGATAGACAAGGAACAGAAATTAATACTGAAGAATATTGGAGTAACTAGCGAAGAGCTATTGAAACGACAGATTACCAATGCTGAAACAGGAAAAACGTCACGGAAACCATTTTCACCGGAACTGAGATGCTTTGCGCTCACGTTAAATTATTACTCACCAAAAGCGTAAAAACTTTTCTAATATATCTATATATATTAGAAAAGTTTTTACGACTGCATTACCTCATCCAAAGACACTTACAAAATGGTATGCTAATATAGATGGAAAACCAGGTTTTACTCAAGAAGCATTAGATGCATTGAAACGTGTTAAAACCAGCAACCCGGATAAAAATATTTATTGTTCTCTTGTCATAGACGAGATGAAGATCAAAAAGAGCCCTGAATGGCATCCTAAATCTCAACGATATTATGGTTATGTTGATTATGGTTTCGATAATATCACTGAAAATAATGAGGAAGCCACAGACACTTTAGTGTTTTTATTGGTGGGCATAAAATACTACATAGAAATTACCAATAGGCTACTTTTTTGTTAAAGGGACACCTGATGCCCTCAAAGCCCGTTTAGTTACTAAAGCTTTAGAGCTAATTGGAAATACAGGGGTTGAAATCAAAGCATTAACATGCGATGGGACAAAGTCAAACATTGCTATGGCTGAAGAGTTGGGTTGCTGCATGGACCCTGACAATCTGCAAACAAAAATACTAGATCCTGTTACCGGCCAAAAAGTTCATTTCTTTCTAGACCCATGCCACATGTTAAAACTAATTAGAAACACTTTCGAACATTATAAATATTTCAATGATATTTCAGGAAATAGTATTAAGTGGAGACATATATCAAAATTAAATCAAATTCAAGAGGAAGAGCTTTTCTTTTTGGCCAACAAATTAAGGTCTAATCATATTTACTTTAAAACAAAAAATATGAATGTCCGTTTAGCAGCCCAATTGTTCAGTGAGAGCGTGGCAGATGCATTATTGTTTTGTGAGAAAAAACTAAAAATGCCTGGATTTGAAAATGTTGGTCCAACCGCTGAATTTCTAAAAACAATAAATGATGTATTTGACATTTTAGATTCTAAAACTCATAGTTCCGGGCTTAAAAGAGCAATGAATGTCGATAATTACAAAGAACGTTTTTCAAAATTAGATAATGCAAACACCCTAATAAGGAATTTGTGCGCTGACGTAACAAACCGAAACAACGTAACAACTAGGATGAACTTGCTAAAAAGTCCACGACATACTGGGTTCTTGGGATTCTGTGTGAGCATAGAAAGTGCCAAATGTTTATTTGACGACCTAATTTTGAATCCTAGTTCTGGTTTTATTATATTATTTTCACAAATTCGTAGTCACGGTGGATCCAACAATAATCCAACTGCGCGCCAGTTTGAGGGAATTTACAAAAAACTTTTAGTTCACAACGAGATTGCGATAGTTAGTTCCGGAACAAATTGTATCCCTCTAGAAGACATCAACATTTTAAATTGTTCACCAGCAAACAAAATAAATATCACGACAAGTCACAAAAACATTCACGAAACAAATTTAGAAGATCGTGATGAGCTTGATGATATTGACGTTGAAAGCCAAATATATAGAATACTTATCGGGGTTTGTGGTCTACTGTCTTTCGAAAAAACTTAAATGTGATGAATGCTTAAAAGCCCTATTTGGACCTTGTGACGACAAAAGTTTTATATATCATACGAAGGGATATTTAAAATATGCATCAGGATCCGTAATTAAATTATGTCGCCTCGCAGAAAAAATTATAAGGCAGGGTTTAGATAGCAAAAATAAATTAGACAAAAATATACAACCGCATACATAACGGCTAAAGCGTTACATTTCTTGGTGGGCGAAGACTTATTCACTGAAATGGAAGAACACGACAGCAACATTTATATAAATCATAAAATAGAATTGGCCAAAGCAGTTATTAGCAAATATACTGACACAAGAATATCATATCTTGTCAAAACAATGAATCCGCAAAAATGCATCAGACACATTTACACAAAATTAATCCATTTCAAAAATCAATAAAATATAATTTATCAAGTAAACGAAGCGTCTCTTCTACTGAATGAAGGCTTGTTATTTTTGGATGCTCATTAGCCATCCATCCATCAGCCATAGTTATGATGTCCACTGCTGGGCATAGGCGTCCCCTATGAGTCCTACCATAAGTAGTAACCACCTTATGGTAGGACTCATAACTGGTCACTGCAACTTAAATAGTCACTTGTATAAACTTGGAGCCACTGATAGCCCACTTTATCGTTGCTGTTTGCAGGAGAACGAAACTGTAGAGCATGTTTTGTGGCACTGCAAAGCCACGGCAGACACTAGAATAGCTAACGGATTGCATGATTCATCTGTATCATGCAATCCGTTGATGAAATGTTGATGTCTTCTAGACTATGGAATTATTTTACGGGGGAATAGTGTAAACGCGCATGAAGTATTCATAACATAAAAAAATGTATTCGTATTCTCGCAAATATAAGAATTCCCGACATTACCAAACTAAATTCCATAAAACATATTTTATAAAACTTGAAATTATATCCCTGGTGTCTATCTATATATTTAAAATATGTAAATTTGGCAAAAAGCACCCTGACTATTTTAACAAAGCGTCTGATAAATCGCTCAAAATTAGATCACAATACCGACATAAACTCGTGGGATCAAAGTACAACCTAGCAATGCATAGTTCCAGCCCGCATTCTATGGCTATAAAAATATTCAATAAACTGCCAAACAATTTAAAAGATTTTGAAAGAGAAAACTGTTTCATAAAACAGCTAAAAATTATCCTATTATCGAAATGTTATTACACATTAGACGATTTTTTTAATGATAATCTAGAAAACATAATAATAAATCGTTCCAATACACATAATAATATTGCCATACCCTTATAGGGTCATATGTATAACTATATAAAACAAGTTAACTAAGAACTGCATGTAAATTTCTACGGTATATTCTATCTTATAATAATACGAGTATCCACTCTTAATATTAGAAGACAAATTATGGCAAAAAAATAAAATAAATCGCTAAATCTCAAATGACTTTATTTTGCAAAATATCGAAATTACTGATTGTGTGACATCGATATTTGTCAATCCCTACGGATGCTAAAAATTAGTCAGTCTGTGATGCCAGTACCAAAGTACCCAATATTAAGGTAAATATTAGATTAGTAATTATGATTAAGATGAGTTTAAATTTTTCGTGGGTATTTATTGGTTAGCCATATAGAAGTATTTATAAACAGTAAAATATCACTATAGTATATTAAATGCTTGAATCATATACGTACTCTCCATTTCTACTATCCATCGATCTGTACTGTACCATCTTGTGGATATGGCTCAATTGTCCTTTGTGGCTAAGTCTATGTTCAGCAGTGAACTATTGAAAATGGCCGTTACAGGGCACCTTTTCTAACATAGTTATAATTTCAAAGCTATTAATTTTGGAGAAGTAAGTAAAATAAAATTTGAAACTGGCTACACTACTGGGAGGTGTGGGTGTCGTTTACAATATACTACGCAAAATTATTAGAATGTGTTCATCATTTGCTTTGTGTGCGTTAATACGAACACAAATTATTTTTCGTTTGTGTGTTGATTGTTTCAATGTGTAACTTCCTCACTCCCCGCAAGCTGACAGAATGTAGTGAATGTGAATCGTTGTACATTTCAAGTCCTGAAGATAATAGACCATGATTGTAGGGCACAAAAGTTCATACAATAATTTAGTGACGAAATTAATAACCTAGGCAAAAGCGCGAACAATGTTTTGGGGAAAAAAATAAAGACCGGTAGGTGTCGCCTCGAGTGTATCGCCGTGGCTTGACTATTTTTATCCACTCGCGCGGCGCGCGAGCGAGCCCGGCAGGCAAACCGGTTCCGCGGTTCGAGGTGGGGGCGCGCGTGGCTCGTCGCCGCGGCGCATGCACCGTTAACCTACTGTTAAAAGGTGTGGTGCGTTATCAGAAGATTATATTTATTTGATGTTTTATTAGTATTAAATATTATTATGTATATATGTATAGTTTTACGTTTGACCACATCTCGCCTGATGAAATATTATAAAATATTAGTAATTTATATATAGATTCGCCACAAACCTTTCTCGCACAGTCTGCAAACACTAAGTAAATTTACCGATAATTTAGGTACATATTGAACATTTTCAACACATCTTACCAAGTTATTGATATTCAGTAATATATCTCCAGATCCTAGGCTTTGAATACTAAAGTTGCTAGCAATTTTTATATCACTTGTAGATTGCTTGATTGTTCATCCCATGTATGCTATTGCTCATATGGTTCAAGCATCCGGAATCAATCACCCAATCTTGATCTTGAGCGAAAAATGCAGTAGCAATAAGAGATTTTTCTACTTTTGTGTTTTCCTTCTTCTCGCGTTTCAATTTGTAACATTTGTTCCGAATATGCCCTTTCTTTGAGTAATAACTAGTGATGTGCCGATTCGATTATTTTAGTAATCGATATATCGATTATGCGCCCGAACATAATCGATTATTAATCGATTACTAATCGATTATGCCTATTTTTATTTATTTTTAAATTTAGCAATATAACATGATGATTAATGAGATAACTATGATCAACTTGACCTATACTGAGTACGAGTAAAAAATAAAAATTAGCACTAGTATTTTATAATTTTATTTAGTAACTTAGTTTTACAGCAATGACCAATTTGCGTTTAAAAATATTATGTAATCGAGATGTTTGGGCAGTAGCCGGTTTCTCCTTAAATTTGTCACTTGTCCGGTTTTAGAGAATATCCTTTCCGATGGAACTGACGTAGCTGGAATACAGGAGTATTTTAAGTGTAGTTTGTATAAATTGTCATTATTCGTTTTCATGCCTTTCCAATATATTAAAGGATTGCTTTTTCTATCAAGTAACGGCAACTCTAGGTACTGACGTAAAGTTATTATATTCTCCGTTGAAGCAGTTGTGACTAAGTTTGATTTTTTTTTCTCAAAATGGTCCCAAATGGATTGTTTTCTTGTTTGTTCCTGATGTACTTCCTCTTCTATTGCTGGTTGACTGGTTTCTTCAGCTTTGTTTCTAAGAAAGGTGAGTTCATCTAAGCAGCGTTGTTGAGCACTGGTGGCATTACTATCTAAGCCGAACCCGACCTTCTTGAAACGGGGATCCAAAAGACAAGCAATTCCAACATGTTTATTGCTTTCTAAGGAACCAAGTCGTCTCTGTATCACATCGTGCAATGTTTCTTTTAGTTGCGTTCCAATTGATGTTTCGACGTTAGGCAAATTCAAATTATATTGTAGTCCTCGTATCAGTGGAATCACCAATGCCATTGTGGGATATTTTTCTCCGGATAATTGTTCTGTGATTTCTTCAACATTTTTTAACAGAATTACACAATCTGCTAATACCTTCCATTCATTGTAGTCAAGATTTTCAGGAGCGTTGTTAATTTCACTCAAAGTAACTGTGAGTGCTGCCTTAACTTCACATAACCTTGCGAACATAATACTAACACTATTCCATCTTGTTTCTACGTCTTGTTTCAATTTCAGCAGTTTCATATTCATATTTTCTTGTATTTTGGACAGATGTGCAGTACTTTTGGCACTATGACGAAAGTGACCGACTATTCGTCTGCATTTCTGAATGATATTCTGAAGACTATGATTTTCATTCAAAGCTTCTTTAACGCTTAAATTCAGAGTGTGTGCAATACACGGATGATGGTGTTTTCGAAGCACTTGATTTATAGCTTTTTTCATGTTGGCACCGTTATCGGACACAATGGTTACAATTTTTTCTTGAACACCAAAATCTTCAAATATTTCTTGTAGAATTTCTGCAATGTTTTCGCCAGTATTCGGATTTAAAAGTTCTCTTGTAGCAAGGACTAATGACTGCATTTCATCATTGTAGATGCAATGGCAAGTGACCGTGATATAAGACTTATTTGAATCAGATGTCCATATGTCTGTTGTGATAGCCAAGAATTCTATAGTACTTAAAATTTCTTTTATTCGTGTACATCCTTTTTCATAATATTTACACAAGATAGATTGAGTCAAACATTTTCTGCTTGGAGGTTCGTAAATTGTATCAACTCCAGTAATTTCTTTTTGCAATGTCTTTATAAATTTTAAAAATCCTGTATTTTCTACTATCTGCAGTGGTTGGAAATCTTCACAAATCATTTGCAAAAGAGCAGTGTCAATATTATTTCTCTGATTCTGACTAAGTTGCCTTGTGACTATTGTTGTAGACAATGTACATTGTTTAAACTTTTTGGTCCTAGGCTCGACTTCGTCTTTCGTCGTCGTTTCAGGTTGGTCGGTATTTTTGTTTGTGGAAGGCCTCTCATCTTCAAGTAAATGAATGCGTTTCAGGTGTTCACGAAGATTTGTCGTGTTCCCGCAGAATTTGAGAGTCTTATTACACAGATTACATGATGCTTCTTGATTCGATTTCGTAAAATGTGCCCACACGTAACTAGAACTCTCACGTCGCTTCATTCCAAAATAAACGTTAAGCACTTTAAATAAATTTTAATATTACGCACGTCTAACACTCTCGAGGACTTTCTTATGTTTGGCGGTAAATAAACTTGTAAAATTTGAATTTGTCTACTCAAAAGTAGATTGGGAAAACCCCTAATAGAAATGAAACATTTATATAAGAAAGTCCCTATAGTAAAAAAGAAAAATGCAGGCATTTTATATGGGGAATCCCCAGTTTTACCACTGAACGTTTTGAATGTAAATATAAACCGTATAGCGTATGGTATTTTACTTGGGAAGTCCCTCTCACAGATTTATTATTTAAGGTTGGGATAGATTGAACGATAAAAGCTAATTTTTAATGTCACTGTCAGAAAAAATCGATAACTATCGATCATTCCAATGATAATCGATTACGGTCGATTAACTAAATAGTCGATTAATCGATTATTAGTAATCGATTTAGCACATCACTAGTAATAACTACACACTTTGGTTGAATGATTCTACGGCATTACAAAAGCCATAGAAGTTCCATTTTTCTTGAAGAAGTCTGGATCTTACCATATCAGTAGTTAGCGAACCAGTTATACAGAAGGTTTCAAGACCAGACACGATGACATCGTAGTCACTTGGCAATCCTGTCAATAATATTTCTGCTACTTCACCACCTTCGATTGGTTTTCTTATGTCAGCTAGTAGATGAACTATGTTCGTAACGGTTTCTTTATAATGTGTAATTGACGAAAATGATTTTAGATCGATCCTGTGTAGTTGTCTAAGTAACAGGACTCTTCGATACAAACCTTTGTTCTCAAAGATGTTTGCTAGGTTATCCCAGGCTTCTTTACTTGTTTTCGCGTTCATAATATATTGGTAGTGTGGCGAATCAAACTAATAAGTCCATTATCATGTGTATTTGGTCACTATAAAATATGATACATCAGTTTCTTAAACAGTTACAGTTCGTGTTGACAAAGAATATGTGCTTTCGCCACGAGACGCAAATCGAGAATGATCTCACCGAAAGATTAATATTTTTACATCTATTCAGTTTCTTTTCTCGTTTCCTGATTGGCTGCCACCTTCGATTGGTTTTCTTATGTCAGCTAGTAGATGAACTATGTTCGTAACGGTTTCTTTATAATGTGTAATTGACGAAAATGATTTTAGATCGATCCTGTGTAGTTGTCTAAGTAACAGGACTCTTCGATACAAACCTTTGTTCTCAAAGATGTTTGCTAGGTTATCCCAGGCTTCTTTACTTGTTTTCGCGTTCATAATATATTGGTAGTGTGGCGAATCAAACTAATAAGTCCATTATCATGTGTATTTGGTCACTATAAAATATGATACATCAGTTTCTTAAACAGTTACAGTTCGTGTTGACAAAGAATATGTGCTTTCGCCACGAGACGCAAATCGAGAATGATCTCACCGAAAGATTAATATTTTTACATCTATTCAGTTTCTTTTCTCGTTTCCTGATTGGCTGTTTTAAAACTACGCCGGAAGCAGTTCTTATTGGATAAAATGCGGCTGGTTGTTAAATCGGCCAATCATAAACCAGAGAAATGTTACCCTTACAAGTACTAGAAAATATCATTCGACATATTATATTTAAAACCAGAACTAAATTTGGTGCAACGATTAAAAATCATGACATTCGGCCATCCGGCTCATGTGCTACCTCCTGGTGCACCCTGAATAATAGAATTTTAAAAACAACGTAATTATACGACTTTACAAATAAATAGATTACTATTACTTCTTAGCTACAGCATTGAAATAAACCTATCTTATAATTTTAACTCATGACATTTGGCTTATCATCACGCAGTCATAAATGGAATTTTGCTTTTCAGAAAACTGCATTACAGACAATGGGTAATATTCATTTTAAAAAAATATTATCCTTGATTAGTGTGTGTGTATGTACGTAATAACGTATAACAAATAAATGCTTCACAAAATTTAAAAAATAATATAGATTGTTTCAAGCAAAAACGCGTTACGAAACTTAGTAAACACATAAAAATAGACAATTACTATTTACGTGTACCATACACAACACTAAAGAAGATATAACGGTGAACATATTTAAAAAAAAAATACAAGTTCAACTAACAGCTAAGAGTATTACGTCGATTCTTATATCCGGGCACATTTATTTAAATATTTTTGTGTTCTAATGGATCAACACAACAATTGTGTTGTTGTTAGAAAAAAAGTGACAAGTATATCTTTTTAACAAAACGAACAAAAAATGCACAACTTGATTAAAAATTGCGACCAGCAAGACTGAATTTGAACAAAGATAAATGACGTATATAATTATAGTATAATAGACATAGTACATATTCCCGTGCCCTGTAATGCAAAAAGTGACATATTTGTTCGATAAGCAACTTGAAATTAGAAAAGCTACTAGAAGATCTAGATTTTATTTGAAATTGGTACAATACAAAATACAAATACAATTTTTCATTGAGGTAAAAACGACCAGAATCAATGAATGAATCAATCAAACATGTGCCTCACAATATTAAAATAAGTTAACAGCAAAACGAGCAAAAGTAATACAATACGCAATCAAAAAATAATATTAAAAACAGAATAAACATGAATCACTTATAATCATGCAATATCAATAGTAAAATGTCAAATTAAAAAATCAGCAGATACAATGTCAAAAATTAGGTTCAATTTCACAACAGAACAAGCATGAGCAAATTATAATTATGCAATGTCTATAACAAAATCATAAAATGTCAAAAACAGATATCATGTGCTTTATTCATTCATCATTACGTAGTAATTACGTAATATCAACTTTGCGCTTACAATCTGTGACGAAATATTCAAAAACTACAGAAAGTTTTCATATTACTTACTATCGTTTCTGAAGCTATTCTTGTTCAAACAAAATGCAATATTTATCTTAGTGTTAATGGGCTAACCTTATCTTATGGCATCTGACCTAGTCACGTGTCCTAATCATAATGTATCATGCTGACTCTAAGTTTCTACAGCTAACTTAATCGGAATGATCTTTAGAGTAATCTGGCTTGTCTGTTTATTGTGGACAAATGACTATGTAGGATG
The DNA here is from genome assembly GCA_949316475.1 of Hypomecis punctinalis. Lineage (NCBI taxonomy): Eukaryota > Metazoa > Arthropoda > Insecta > Lepidoptera > Geometridae > Hypomecis > Hypomecis punctinalis. The sequence goes on from OX438809.1 coordinate 4,851,328, forward strand.
CGCATTTTTTATAAAATTTGGTCCTTATCTAGAAAGTAAAAGTATTTTAGTATAGAACACACAATTTACATTCATCTTGAGGATGCGAAATAGAACGGTCGCTTCATATTATATACGCATAATTGCACAACACTGGGGATGTAATTTTGAACTTAAACTTTTCTTCACTGCATTTTTTTAAACTGTTATTTTTCACTTTAATTTCACTTTATTTTTAATTTTCACTAACTGGACCATAGATGTTTCACAGGTTATATCAACTGGAATGAGTTTATTTGAAGCCTCTATTTGGCTGCCAAATTCAGAGCACTTGTGACTTCTTCGCCATAAATCTCATGCCATAGACTGCCAACGCGACGTAGTAGTGATGACAAAGCTAGCATATGCTACATATGTAGCACCAACTGCGGTCAATCATCTGGGGTGACTTACGTAATTTGCCAAAGAACTCTCGTGGAGACAATGGGGTATATGTCCTTTGCACTGTAGCTGGGTCTTCTTATCATTTACTCGTAGCATAATTCCGGGAAAGGCAGAGAAATACTCATTAGTAAACATATAATTATTTCACGGGTGACCGTGAATCGTAATCAAATCAAATAATTATACAACAGCGTTTGATTGATGTTAATCGTAAGCCAACGAAACGCTGTTGTATCATTGTACTTGTAAATAATATTCTACTAGTTATAACATTGCATCTTGGCTAACTGCAACAAAATTTTATAATTCGTTTACCGAAATGTTGCTGAAAATTTGATAAAAATATTTATAAACAAACATACAAGATACGCGCGAAAAACAATACCCATCCTTGGCAGCCAGGTAAATAAAGAAACAATTCTGGCGTGTTGTAGGTACTTAGTCTATGCTTGTGACCTGAACGCGTATGGTTCAGTTGTAGCACAACCACAATAACTATAACCTCTCTTGAATATTTTGATCGGTCTTGATGATTCTAATCTCTAACTTGTGTGCTGCACAAACATGATAATACATAATTTAAATATTTGTTTGAACATATCCTAGGATATGTTATGAATGTAACTTTGTGAAGGCAAGTTCGACTACAGTACAAGTATATCCTCTTTCTGAGGCTATAAAATCGCAATCTAATGTCAGTCTATGACACACTTGACGGTAGATATCATAGATGCTGTTACCCTCGTTGTTACATTACTAATCATAGTTTTCTGTGAACGTCATCTAAAATGTTCTGTCTCAATAACCCTTAATGGGTTGTGAGTGATCTAACCATCATAAAGTTATGAATTTTGGAAAATATACTTATTATGAGGTCTAGAATAATATTTTCTGAGTTTGATATTTATCATTTATTGCTCTAATGAGTTTTACCACGTGGGAACTATTTTCCTGTTGTCCATATAAAAATATATGTTTTTGAGATACAACATGAATATTATTCCCACATCTGGGTAGGGAAGAATGATAGACATTTCATTACATATCACCATATTTATTTATGAAAGTTGTCAAAACATTCAGGGCAAATAGATACTTTGCAAGTTTTGCATATGAATCTGGAGCGTTTCTCTTTTACGCGAGTAGAACAAAAGCGGCATCTGCGGAATTTCAAATTATCTTGAGGTAGATGTAGTCCCACATTCAGCAGTCTGATTTCATCAGGAACACCGTATACTCCACCTTTTTTGTTCTTAAAAAGGGGAACAGTCACTTTTTTGGCACTGAAGTTGTTTATGAGTAGACGGCCAAGTCGGAGACGAAAATCTCTGTGTGTCATAAGACTGTTTTGATGGTAAACAATATATGAGTTCACCACAGCCGCCTCGAAAAGAAACCAAAACAAACGGTGCCAGTATTTTCTTGACTTGCGACTCAGAGGATAGGATGATCTATAATGATCAAATAGATCGACTCCTCCCATGTGTTCTGTGTATTTCTTTATAGCAACTGGACAAAACATTGCTTTTTTTGAGCCGTTCTTCTGTGTCCTTTGTATTACTTCAACAGACCTTGGATCATGCGCTGTAGTACTTACTAATACATCTTTTGTATCCATCCATTTAATGCATGCAATAGGATTGGAATATTTGAAGATGAACTCACCAGGACTCAGTTTTAGATCTTTGTTTTGCTTGCCAATTTCTGGTGGCAATCCCTTCCTGTTCGCTCGAATGGTTCCTACAGCATATATCTTCTCTGAATACAAAATCTCCAGCAACGGCAGGCTCGTAAAAAAATTATCAAAAACTATGAAAGTATCTTCTGGCACATTTTGACATAAATCCAAAACAACTCTACACCCTAATCCCTCTTCAGCTGTATTATCTGTTTTGCCTGTATAAATTTGGAACTCATAGAGGTACCCAGTTTTAGAATCGCAACGACACCAGCATTTATAACCTCGTTTAATAGGTTTTTTGGGCATGTATTGTTTCATAGATGATTTGCCTTTAAATTTTATCATACTCTCATCAATGGATTGATTTTGAGATGAGGAGCAGTTTTGTTGAAAGGTTTCGTTCAGAGCGTCCACTATTGGTCGTACTTTACACAGTTTGTCATAGCTCGGGTTATCGCGTTGAGCTTCTTCTAATATGTTATCAATGTGAAAATTTTCTGTGATTTTCTGAAACCGTTTGAAAGGCATGACTTCACTAATTACAGAATTTCTATAAAATTCGTCAGTAGACCAGTACATCTTTATATCAGGTATTGGGTTTATTGATATCAACACCATAAGCCCAAAATATGCATTCATTTCTTCATATGTTGTATCTTTCCAATGTCTTGAGCATTTATTAGCTGCATAGATATTTGTGTTTCTCACAATCAAAGGATAATGCAACTTACTGGGCTCAATATTTGCCCAAACATGAAACATACGTTCAGTTATAGAGCCTATTCATACAATCACTTTTTACTAAAGTGTCATAAAAATCTAACCTAGGGGAAAAAAGATATGTACTGCTAAAAACATAGCTTTTTGAACCTTGAACCTCATGGTATTTTTATTGTATTTTAAGGTATTATGCTTGTGAAGGTTACTTAATGTGAAGGAAGAATAATGTAAATACATACCAACATATGTATACATGACAAGTTTTCTATAAACATGTTAGAAATCTACTTTTATGCTATTGACTATTTTGCCAGACTATTTTTTTGTCAAGAGTTGCATACCTTATAAATAAATAAAAATGTACCTCCTTTTTACTGTGTCTCAAGGGCCAAATATAAGTAGGTATTTAACATGATAAAAACACTCGGGGTTTGAATTGAGCACACATTTATTTATTTAAAATACAATTACAGTGAAAATATCTATTAATCATCATCATTTATTATAACACTGTCTAAAAAAATTGCGGGACGGTGGATTGACTCTTGGTGCCTGGCCCAACCAAGATACCACACTGCAGCCATTACATGAGCGCAGACACCAATCGTCCGCCTTCCCGTCAAGCAATTACAACAGTAATTATTTATGCATTGAATGCCTTCAGAGCTCTCGTCCACTAGAATGTAGCAAAAATATTTTTTGCTGCTGCTGTGCCGACTTTTGATTCGCACTCTTAGTAAAGATACATTTGAAAATGGTAAGTCGTAGTTTTCTAATCTGCACATATCTCGTTCCACGCTTAACTCTATTGAGTAGTTCCCGCCACGGATGTGCTCGCTGTAATAGCTTGCAGCCAGTTTAATATGGTATGTTCCCACTGCGTATAATATTAAATCATCTTTGGTTAATTGTGGAAACTGGGAGATTTGGAATATCGCCTACAATATCTTGAAAAGTTACTCTTTGTCTATTTAAGTTATTCTCATCCACGTAATTGGCCAACTGGTTAGGCATATCCCGCCTATTTTCTATTATATTAAGGAATTCCGCGGCATGCCATTTATCTTCAAGTGGAATATGAAATGCATTAGTTAATGCTGCAGCGATCCTAAAATCTTCGAACATATGCAACATTGATTTATTAAAGTAATTGTGACGAAAGATTCGGAAATCGCGCTTAAATCTTCCGTTTACCACTTCAACAGGCCACCGACAAATTGTACAGAGTCTTGATTTGTTGGCCTGTTCAGTAGTTAGCTGATGTGCTGGCCCTTTGTTAGAAATTGGCATTACGACCCGATAACCAAATTCTTCCAATTCCCTTACTACGTCCCGAAATCCTCTATCCAAAACAAATACATCCCCAGTATTAAAATACCAGGGAAGAACACTATCTTCACTCCATAGTAATTCCATTAAAATGGTCGCGTCATTTTTTGTAGCTGCGTATGGACCCAACACGTCTAAAATATATCCATCGCAACTAACTATCATGAATGGCTTTAGAAGATTTCTATACTTATGAAGGCTGTATGTATCCTTTTGGAATGCGAAGTTGGCACTTTTTTGTATATATATGTAAGTAGCATCGCAAATCACAATTGCTTTTTCATTGTTTGGACTGCCAAATAATGTGTTGGGTATCAAAAGGTTCCTGTTTGCAACTTCTTCATGACTGATATGATTGAACCCCAAATGAAGTGGAACGAAGTCTGCGGTCAAGCATTGCCTTGCTATATTTAATTTTTTCTCCAGATTTTGCCTGGTCATCTTAAAAATTGACGCTAGCCTATCGTCGGCTTCTCCTGTTCTTAGCTTAGCTAGGTAAATGCCAAGCGTTGTCCTTGGTTTTCTGGTACTGCGCAGCAAAGATGGTGTCTCTTGCAGTATTTGCTGAAACTCATCGAAAGTACGTCCGGTCCAATAGTGTAGTTCTGCTTCATCAAAATCTTCGATTTTTTCAAAATCCAGAAGTCGGTTGTTATAATTCTTCAGTAAATGAATTATATTTAGTGTATATTGAGGATTAAAATCAAATCTTCTATTTGGAGAACCCAATAAAATCTGCCAACTATTTGTCATCGAATGTTCATGACAAACACGTGCCTCCGGGGGAATATAAAAGTTATTTTCCATTAACAGTTTCATTTTTACACTCTCTGCAATTCTTTGTCGAGATGTATTTTCGCATCCGTAGAAAATGCAGGACCTTGCCACATTTGGTGCTCTTGAAAATCCAGACAAGTTGAAGGATACATTGTTGTTCAACAGCTCAGGGTTAATTTCTACTTCTGATGAAGGTTGTTCCTCCGATGAAGGTTGTTCCTCATCTGGTTGTTGAATAGGTTGAGGATCAGTAGGAACAGGGTGGCTTGATGCTCTTTCCTGGTCAACCAGTTGGGGATCAATAGACATAACATTAACGGGGCTGCTTTGTAGTTGTTCCTCCAATTCTATTTCACGGTCTTGGTCAGATTGTTGAACCGGTTCGGGGTTGTTATCATGGCGCGCTAGACGACCACGTCTAGCTCGAGTCCAACAACGGTGGCATACGTATTCTTCGTTGTTATACGTAATCTGAAAATAAATGATGATCGATAAGAGCAGGGGCAAATACGCGCGTCCTCGCGTTAAATGCAGGTGTAGAAACTTATGTTATGCAATGTCATTATTATTTATTTTGCTCTACTGTGTGATCTTCCTGCAGGGTAAATACTGGATCACGAAAATAGTAAACCAATTTTAGAATCCTTCGCTTGCTCGGTCATCAAAATTGAGCACGCGGTTAAAAAGCAACTTAGTACTCTTGTATAACAAATAACTATTATTAACCGGCTATTTAGATTTCAGGTGGTAATATATGTATAAAGCACTTATTATTGATTCCCAAATACATATATAAAGGTTGTCAATTGACTTGTGATCAAATCTAGAGTAAACAGATACCTTTTAGGTAAGTGTGCTCCCTACACCGTATCGTTGCTTAACATCAGGAGAATGTGGTCAAATGCAAGCTTATCTCGAATAAAAAAAATCCCCAAAACGAAAACATCAAAATATAACTATAGGGTGCGTCACTTACCTCGCGCTGGCACGCTGCTTGGATGTTTTCGATCGTGCGTGAATGCAAGTTACGAAGTTCTGCGGTCAAGGTGTGTCTCCAACTCCGTAACACAGAACAATTGCACAGCAAGCACACGAATTGCGATTGTGGTTCAAACATCGTTAGGATAAATCGAGTCCAGTAAGCACAGCCAAAGTAAACATTCAAAGAATCACACAAGTCCGTAAGAAATAACCAAGTCATAAAAAATACGATAGAGCACACCACAGCTCTTCAGCCACAGGCTCTGAACGAACTTCTTCCTCAAGAGCAGAAGGTAACATGGGCTCATTAACTGCAGCCTCCACAGGAACATTACTCTCAAGTGAAAAAGATGACATGGGCTCATCAACTGCATCCTTCTCAGAAACATTTCTCTCTGGTGAAGAACGTATGGTAAATTCCTGCACTGGGGAGGGTGCTTGCACTGGGGAGGATGGTTGCGCTGGGGAGAGTGATTGCGCTGGCTGATTACAGTCATCAAGAATGTCTAAGAGTTCTTTGTAGCTATAAGATTGAATCTTATTCATCTTTGCATCTAAATTATTAAATAAGTTGGGCCTTTCACTCACGAAGGTAAGTTCTTCATCGTCCTCATCTTCCTCGTCATCGGAGGACATCAATCTACTTAATTCCGATTCAATCTGTGCATCTTTCAACCCTCTCACCTGTAAGAAAAAACAAAGATGTAGTTCCGTAATGATCAGTAGGAAAATAGTTCCCACATATTTTGGAAGCCCATAAAAGTCGAACCAAATAACTATTTAGGTAACTTTTACATAAAATGTACAGCAAATATCATAATTATAACAAATCTGTAAGAAAATTATACTTACGGTATTTTTTTTCGACATTTTCGACCAAAAAGCTCACAAACACGCATAGAATTAGCATTCAGCTGATGTTTTGACAGGAGACGTCGGGGTTTTTGTTTTTTTTCTTTCGTAAAGTGGTGCGTTCCAATTCAAGCTATTTTTTTTATCATAGACAATTTTACGTAGTTTTATTATTTTGACAGATTGTGGGAAACTATTTCTTCCTGACCCTTTGAGAACACATATAAAGATGTGGGAATAATTTTCCTACTGCACATTTAAGGGATAATAGACATATCTATTACACATTAAAAGTATAAAAATTGTAAAAATGAACTTCATAAAAGTTCTTCTATTTAATCTTCGGTGGCATTAAACACCATCAAAATTAGAATCGACCGGATAAGTGTGATAGGTGATATAGAGTTAACCTGGTCAGCTAGTTGATGTATACAAATTATAGATCGTGTCTAGCTTGCACATACTTTTTGTTTTTGTTGTCCAGCTAAAGAAAGCCACTAATCAAATTAACAGTTAATGTAAGCTGGCCGTGTCTATAACACAAATTTTATTTTCGTATCTATAGAAAATTTCCCAACTCAATGAAGAATTAACCTTTCAAATATTTCGTTGAAATTATTCAAAGAACATTTAAAGTTAAATAATTCAACTTATTTTAAATTGCTGAATAAGGTCACATGTTAACTATATTCCATAACCATATTATGAACCAGTCGAAGCCATATTCTCGTAGGGCGTACGTAGCCCAGTCGCACGTTGAGACTAATTTTATCGACGCACGTTGCACGATATACTTGTAGACCGACATAGCCCGCTTACGGTATGTAAGTAATTAAGTACGTTACAAATGTAAGCGTCTCCGGGCTATCTAATTGGTCCGAATTTCATTTGATTTCATATCTGGGCTATCTGGTGTAGCATGCCCACCCTCAGCATAAGTACTTATAGCTGAAAGCATTCACGGGCTTCTACTTGGAACACTGGTGTAGCATGCTCGCCTATGGCGTAAATAGCTATAAGCGTCTCCGAGCTTCTACTTAGTTTACTGGTGGCATACATAGCCTAAATCATATAGCCCAGTCAAAAATATATGGCTCCACATCAATGGTTACACATGTAATTTATAATTCACGTTATTATATTTTAAATCGTGATTCGAGTTCAAGGGTACTTAGTAAACATTATAAGACATTAAGGAGGAAGTGGACTTAGGGTATTCACGTAACAAATAGGTATTTCAAAGCAAATTCTGTGTTTAATAACAAACTTGACCATTGCTTTACTTCATAAGGAAACTGAATCAAGATGAATAAACGATACAGAATAAGTATACAACAACCACAGACCCGTGCAGTCTTATTCCAAAATACGTTTTAACTTTAAGTACTGAACTCAAACCATGGATTAGCAAAAACGTTATTATAAAACGAAGTTTATCACTAGACCACGGACCAACTAAGGTAACTTCGGTAGTAAAAGAATTCTAGTTTACAATTTGATTTAAATTATTTCATTCGGCATTCTTATTATAAATTAGAATTTAGAAATATAAGAATAATGAAGTTCCAAAACGATAACAACATAGCCTCGCTTTTTTTCTTGCCTGGATTTTGGCTTCACATACACTCGCATTTGCCAACAAAGAAATTGTTAAAATAATTAATTAAATTTTTGTATTCGATGGATACTTAAAGAAGTAAGGATGGATACTTGAATACTTATACTTATAAACAACAATTTGGATATATGTATTTATGCATTAAGACGTTATTTAAGCAGTTATTTAAGCATTTGAAGTGTATTCTAAAAAGTTTTAATATGCGAGAACGAATTAATGATTGTAAATATTTTTTTTTTTATCTGTGGCTACCGCTTAAACCATGGACTATCATTGGTTTATCTGATCCTAGGTTAGATCTTGATTTGTAATAGGGACGCGTTTTAATCCTTGTATTAACTCTAATACCGTAACAACCGTGGATATGCTATGCGTGGTTTAAGTCTGGCACCAATGAACTTTTTGGAATAAGACTGGTAATGTCTCCATACCTATATCAAAAACTATTGATTAAAGACGCTCCCCTAAAATGAGATATTCCAAAAATGTACAATGACCTTGTAGCGTACGAAATAAGTTAATATTAGCTAGAAAATGATTTTACTATTATGTAAGTATTTTCATTAATAGCGGACAAAGTTTAGGTAGTGAAATAAATTCTGATAGTATTATTATGACATTGTTCTAAAAATTTGGCGGCTATACGAACCAATGTAAATTCAGAAAGTATTTTTATACAAAGTAATATGTTTTTTTTTTTTGTGTCTGACATTTCTTACCCTTTATATTTTTTTATTATTTTGGAGCAAAGGTGATATAAAGTCTGGGTCTCCGGCAAAACATTTTCTTTGCTTACAATACCAAACGGAAACAAAAAAGGAGTTGGTAAACTTTTTATATGGGAGGCGGTCCTTGAAAACCGGCAGCGATGCGAGCTATATTAATGTTTAGTGCCATATTTAAGAATATTATTTCACGCAAAAACATATTTTTGTGTATCGCCGTTTTATTACAATATCTCTTTTTTATTTCACTAAGTAGAAAATATTTAGACTGAACTGGTAATACTGAGAGGAGGTCTACGTAGTCTACGTATCAGATAGGAATCTTCAAACAACCAATAGCGGGCTGGTACTTTAGAGTTTGTCATTTATTTATTTTTTAAAACATGGCGACCAGCCCTCTATTGGTTGTTCAATATTGACAATGTCATTTCCTTTTGCTGTTTCTTAATGTCACTGTCAGGTTTTTTTTTCAATTTAGGCTTAATGCAGTTATTTGGTGTAGCACATAGTTCATTTTTCTAATGTTTTTAGAACCTATTTGAAAATTAAATGGCGATGAAAAAAATTCTAAAAAATATGTGTTTGAAAAGATAATTATGTAAGCTCTCTATTGGTATAACTTTTGTCTGTGCAAGATTTCAAAACCCGCATCTTTTCCATATCCTTTGGTACCACTGCAGTCTACGCAACATTCTTATTGTCTTGTGAACGATCCGCGTAAAGTATGGCAGAACTATAGTACTTTCGATGGTACGCGTCTTTATAAAGAACTACTTATTTCACTGGTGGCATACAAAAGCCTTAGTCATAGTCCAAGCACGGCACACATATCTGAATAAACCTATTCTGATTGTGGGTCTATACACAGTCAGGGGCTATACATATGTATTATCGATAATGATAGAATTCACATCACAATATTGCGTACCCGCACAATAAAACAAATGCGCAGTTTGATAATCACCCAGTATCAGAACTGTCGATAGTAAGTGTCTCGACTACCAGGTATCAATCAGGTTAATTTGGCCTCGGAGTTCCTGGCCACATGTTATTCCAATCAATTGCGGTGTCTATTGTTATTTTGCGGGTAGGCAATCAGAATAGAATAAGCTTACAGTTTTGTTATACTTGGTAGCAGCGTTGTTGACCAATCAAATGCCATGCCTATTATTATTCTGCAGATAGGTAGGAAGAATAAAATATAAGCACACAGTTTTGATATACTTGGTAGCAGCCTTGTCGAGAAGTGTCTCGGCCAAGATACTACCAGTAATCGATCAGGTTAACACGGCCTAAGAGTTCCTGGCCACATGTTACACCAATCAAATGCCATGCCTATGATTATTCTGCAGGTAGGTAGGAAGAATAAAATAAGCACACAGTTTTGTTATACTTGGTAGCAGCATTGTTGAGAGGTGTCTCAGCCAAGATACTACCAGTAATCGATCAAGTTAACACGGCCTATGAGTTCCTGGCCACATGTTACACCAATCAAATGCGATGCATATTTCATTGATCTGCAGGTAGGGAATAAGAATAGAATAAGCGCAGTTTTATGACAGTTTTGTAACAATGCCGAAGGTTGAATTTTGATGTAATCAAGACAATCACTCACAATCGGTTTGGTCAACTTTGCCGCGACTTGACCATTATGATACCATATGATTAGTTGCGTCATTTAAATTCAATTTAGATTTAGGAATCGGTACCAATGTTGCTTCCAAGACGGCGATATGCAATATTATTAAATATAAATGTACATACCATATTGTGGGTCTGCAGGTTACGTCCACTGCTGATATGTGGCGAATCAAACTAATAAGTCCATTATCATGTGTATTTGGTCACTATAAAATATGATACATCAGTTTCTTAAACAGTTACAGTTCGTGTTGACAAAGAATATGTGCTTTCGCCACGAGACGCAAATCGAGAATGATCTCACCGAAAGATTAATATTTTTACATCTATTCAGTTTCTTTTCTCGTTTCCTGATTGGCTGTTTTAAAACTACGCCGGAAGCAGTTCTTATTGGATAAAATGCGGCTGGTTGTTAAATCGGCCAATCATAAACCAGAGAAATGTTACCCTTACAAGTACTAGAAAATATCATTCGACATATTATGTTTCACGGCTTCATTCTTTGCGATTTTTAGTTTACATGTTGTAGATATGCTTCCAGGTACCGGCCTTCAACACGGATTTTTTAAAGATTTTTCCTGTATTTTTTTTTTTGTTATGTTGTTACCCTTTACTTAATATCGTCAACGACTACCAGACCACTTCCTCTATAGTCACCGCCCATCCGACATCAGGCGCCATACTTCATTCCGTGTTTCCGTGTCGAGGCCTTCGCACGTTCACCAGACTACAGTTAACAATTAAAATTGTTGGTTTAATTTGCTCTAAAAATGGGATATTCGAGAAAACGAAGATGTGAAAGTGAGAGTGACGAGGAAGAAATTCGACGAGAAATCGCCAAACTTAAAGGAAAATTAAATAAACAGAGAGTAAATAATCTACTTCTATACATTTTTGTGCTTACAAAATACCCTCAATTTTGCTACACTTATTGATGTGAAACAGAAAGTACTCGTAAGTAATCTACTTTAATACATTTTTGTGCTCGCAAAAATACCCGCAATTTTGCTACACTTATTAAAGTTAAGCAAGACGATACAAATTAAAGGACCATAATGTCCCGACATGTCTTTCCACGTGTTATGTTAATCGAGAGCAAAGTTGATGCGTTACTGCCATACCCGGGCAGATACTGTCAACGTCAAGAAACCGTGTCTTTACACCGTTTCGTTGCTTTCCGCCGTGCTCCCCGGGGCCATCGGCCACCGGTGTCTTTCCACGTGTTATGTTAATCGGGAGCAAAGTTGATGCGTTACTGCCATACCCGGGCAGATACTGTCAACGTCAAGAAACCGTGTCTTTACACAGTTTCGTTGCTTTCCGCCGTGGCCATCGGCCACCGCCGCTAGCCAGCGCGATCCGAACGCCACGCCTGCTGCAATGGAGGAGCCTGCCGCGCCTGCCACCGAGCCCTCCGTCGTAACATCCGATACCGATGCGACGCGCGATTCAGACATATTGGAACTTCTGGGAAATCCGTCTCAATTAGAGATAAGTTTGGGACCAGCGATACATAAAAACGTCGCTGCTCGTTGGCAAAATACCCTCAGCAAGGGCTTAGAAAAAGAAGAAAATGAAAAGTTGCAATACCTATGCTGTGCCTATTAATTGCGAATTCATGTTAGCTCCCGAATTGAATGCCGTGTTCAAAACTGCCCTGCCAGAATCCTTGCAAAAAAGAGATGCATAAATTGTCGCGAAACAAATACAATAAGGCATAGCCTTATCGGCTTTAGCCACAGCGATTCTGAACTGCTGTACAAATACACTTTATTAAAACCGCTAAGCGACGCCTGTCGCATACAATGCGTTAGACAGACGTCCACTCGACGAAGCTTTGTTGTTTTAGGAGCAGTGAACTCGTCTCTCAAAGAAACGCTGACAAGATCCCAGAAAGACAAGTATCTTTTTGGCGATAATATGACGGAAAAATTAAAAAACAATAACATAAAAGACCGGAGATGACTTAAAAATGCCGGTTCCAAGGGCACACAAACACTTTAATAATAACAATTTTACCAAAAAGAATTTGAACTCTTAGCACCGCAAATTTCAATCGAAGGGCGAAGCCCAGCGCTCCCGCGGCGGATTCACCCTGCCGCGGCCTGTGACGAGAAGCATGCGCCTGCCGGAGCGCGAGACTCGGCGACCCGCGCATCGCGACCGCTCGCCACAGCCCCGGAGGATGACTGCTGCGCAGAGATAGATGAGGTATCTTCGTATGCGGGATGCTTACGAAATTTTTATTAAAATTGGACTCTAATTACATCCGATCCTACAATATTAGAATGCAAAAAAGGTTATAAAACCCCGTTTACTTCTAGTCCCTGTTAAAACAAGCCACTAGACCTTACCAACCCTCAATCGAAAGAGGAAGATTTAAATTTCACAGTAGTCATAAATTAACTGCTAGATATTAATGCCATATCCGAATGTCAACATTTTGATGATCAATTTCTTTCTAGAATATTTTATGTGCCAAACCGAACGGTGAAAAATGATTTATTTTGAACTTAAAGATATTGAATGAATTTATTGACACATGCCATTTTACAATGCACATACTACAGAACCGCATCAAAATTGTTAGCATGTAATTGCTATATGGCTATTATATTGATCTTAAAGATGCTTACTTTGTACATAAATCGTATAGAATTTGCCTACGATTTAAATATAAAATTGTTTTAGACGAATCTGTTTACCGTTTGGTTTGTGCACCGCACCTTAAGTATTTACTAAAATTTACGATTAAAAGGTTTCTTATCTGTCATCTATTTAGATGATATATGTAATTATATTATTGTGTCTTGGTTTAACATTTCTTTACTGCCAAGAAAACGAAAATTCAATAAAAACACTATTAGAAAATCTTGGTTTTATAGCAAACTATGAGAAAAGCTCTTTAGTCCCAATTTCTGGGATTTGTCTTTGATTGGCATCGACTCATTGGCTTGTTGATATCAGTGTGCCCAGCTATAAGATATTCTTGGTTAATACAACAGTACAATACCAATGTTTATTAGACAACCTAAGCTATGACCAAATCTACCATATTACCTAAAAAAAAAAAAAAAAAGCATTGGTGGCCTTTGTCCAAGGATATAGGACATTACTTAAATGTAGTGATTATTTAAATATATAAATTAAAATTAGAAACTATCTTATATATAAATTAGAAATCTATTCCGATTCATCTTCTACCGGATGGCGCGCTTATTGTAATAATGAAGATTGTTGTGGTTAATGAACTTGAACTATAAGCCTTTATAGCATTGAATTTTTTTGCTAAAAATATTACTGATTTTCTGATATATTACTAGATTAAGCAATGTTACTGCTGAAGTATTCAGTATACGAACTTGAATAAAATATTTCAAGACATTTGGACTTGGGTTGAATCTGGTTAAATGCATTTTATATTCATAACAAATAAAACAATAATGCTGATTATTTATTTAGAGGAAAAAAAAACCAAATTGTAGACATTGAATGTGAATTAGCTGATCATGCGTTTCTTAAAATAACAAATAAATTGGGCCACCCAGATATTGATTTATTTGCAAGCAGATGTGAGAGAGTTCCACTCATGTGAGATGGAAAATTGATCCTGATGCTATAGATGCTTTTACGGTATCTCTAAAAAATCTGACATTCTGTGCATTTCCTCCCTTAATAAACTTAATAATTGTTAAGACAATCCATAAAATTATAAATGATAAAGGAGAAGGTATTCTTGTGGTCCCATACTGACCAAAGCAGCCATGGTTCCCAGTTTTTCAAAAAATGATGGTTTCTGAAATGATTTTCTTTGACCCCAATCTCCACCTTCTTAAATCTTTATTTAGGACGTTACACAAGCTCTACAAGAACCTGACACTAGTTGCCGCGAAGTTGTCCGGCAAACGTGGGTAACTCAAGGGTTTTCCACCCAGTTCTAAAGAAATTATCTAAGATTCATTATCCCAATACCTATAAACAAAATGGTTATTGTATAAAATCCCGGGCTAAATTTTGCACCCAAAATAATTACAATTTTGCAAATGCTACAATTGCAGAAGTGGTATAATTCTTGACCCGAGTATTTAATAAGGGCGCTAAGTATGGTACCATAAATTCGTATAAGTCTGCTATACCTATTATTAATCAACATAATTATGTCAAATGATGCAGATGTAAAACGTTTTATGAAAGGAGTGTTTAGATCAAGGCCCCCAGCTCCCAACTATATTGGGATCCAGGCATAGTATTAAAGTATTTGTCAAAAAAAAATGGACTAACAAAGATCATCTTGATTTAGAACCTATTTCAAAAAAGACACTGACATTGTAGGTTCTGGACTGCACACAGAGTCCCGACATATTCACTAGTAAAACCATAGTAAAACTAAATAATATTCAGGTTAATAGCATCTGTGACACAATTTTATTAAAAATATCTGATACTATCTTTATACCTCAAACCCAAATTGTTCGCAGCCTTTTCTGAAATTTTTGTATTTTAATCAGAGACCTGAATTATGCTCAGCAAGATGCTTAGAGACGTACATAGAGAAAACAAAGAATTTACGTTCCTATGATAATGACTTTTTGTTCATAAATTATAAGCGTCCGCACGCTAAATTAACATCACAAAGATTAAGTCACCGGATCAAAGATGTCCTCTAAAGTAGTGGGATATATACGAATATATTAAGGCATAGTGCGCGGCATGCTGCCACATCAGCAGCTAACATAGTCGGTGTCAGTATTGATATTATAAGCAAAACTCCTGGATGGAGCCAATCTTCACAAGTCTGCAAAATTCTATAATAGAAATATTGTTCAAGATAATGTACAAATAAGATCAATTCTATCATATGATTGATAATTAAAATTTACATCTGAATTAACACATTAAAATATAATGTCTAAAAATAAATATACATTTCACATTTTGTTGTTTCTCTAAACATCTACAACATGTAAACTAAAAATCGCAAAGAATGAAGCCGTGAAACATAATTAATGATCAAACGAACAAGTGAAGTTCGATCAAAATTATGTGAACGGCTTCATTCGACGCGATTAATATACACCCCCCCTAAAATAATTATACATTTACAAAGCGTAATGCCCTAACCCTCAAACCAAAATGTGAAATACTTTAAACAAAATGAAGTATGGCGCCTGATGTCGGATGGGCGGTGACTATAGAGGAAGTGGTCTGGTAGTCGTTGACGATATTAAGTAAAGGGTAACAACATAACAAAAAAAAAAATACAGGAAAAATCTTTAAAAAATCCGTGTTGAAGGCCGGTACCTGGAAGCATATCTACAACATGTAAACTAAAAATCGCGTCGAATGAAGCCGTTCACATAATTTTGATCGAACTTCACTTGTTCGTTTGATCATTAATTATATTTAAAACCAGAACTAAATTTGGTGCAACGATTAAAAATCATGACAGTAGCATTGAGGTTCAATGGAAAGGCAGGTTCTCGCCAAGGCACGTTGGTCTTTGTGTTTGTCAACATCATTTCCCAAAACACTGGACTATAAATCTTCCAAAAACAACGCCATCTTCATCGAAAATTTCCACGAACTGTAGTTACTCACGCCTTCGAGCTTCTCCACATTGAAATTAGTTCCAGAGTGGAAAGTTGATGTCCCACTTGATGACATGGTCGCTGCGGCAACATCGCACGCGGTCGGAATCGCTGTAGGCATAGACATCACGAATCACGACGAGCAGTACGGCGCAAAACACACACAGATCAAACAGATTTTCCTTTATCAAGTCTTGCCGAAACTCAAATCAATATACTTGTTATTTCCAATTAGCCAAATCTGGCTATAATAACCTGTTAAAATATCAGGTCGTGGATCGAAGGAAATAACACCGAATACATTGATTCTGTTTATTCATAAATCAACATCTTCAATGTTGTTTAATGTATGATTGTATTAATATTTACAGATTAATCTTCCAACAAATAAATGATAAAGAAAAATACACCTATGCCGTGGAGAGGCAGGAAATCGGAAGAAAGAAGACAAAAGTATGTGATAGTTGACGTTGACATAATTATTACATGGAAAATGTGTTTTATTTGATACCTTATATGATACGATTTACTCACTTTGAATTTTGAACCTATATTTTGTGAATTTTGAGGCCCTATTTTTTTGTGATTTAAATAAAAATGTAGTTTTCAGATTTATTCCTATATGTGTACTCTGAGACGATGCTTCTCGCCAAATTTCATAGTTCTATGTCAACGGGAAGTACCCTGTAAGTTTTGATTTTTGTGAGTGCGAAATATGCGGTTTTTTACGACATAAACGGCTCTAACTTTTTTAAACGATAACTGAGAAGTTTCTCTTTTACACAAGGCGCGGGACAAGATTTCATTGACATACCTATACAGTTTAAATTTCAACTCGATATCTTTACGCATTCCCGAGATAAAAAGTCTTGACATACACACAGACGGACGGACGGACGGACAGGCAGTGGAATAATCGTGCCTATCCTTTATTCCTTCCCACTCCGCCTGGTGCCGATAGGTCTCACGGTCCAGGTATCCCGAACCTATCTATACAAGTATATATTAACTTCATATGGTAGGTTAGGGACGTTAGGGAGGTAGGGACACGTAGGGAATATTAGGGAGGTTGGAGTACAGAGTAGGTCCCCGCGACGACCGAACTGCTGTTGGAATAATCCATGTCCTAGCTTCGCTTGCTATCACAGTATAGCCAGGCGTTACGGCAACGGTAGTGGACTTCCACGGTTGCGTCGGTGGGTTAGTCAGGCGTCGCACGAACCTAACCATTGGTTGTGAGGCGGCTGTACCAACCGAGATTTCATCAGGCTTTAGCTAATCGTTGCAGAGATTGGCTAGCGCCTGAACATCGTTTTCAAATAATTGCAATTTGAATTGTAATGAAACAATAGTTTATACCTGAAATGATACTTATACTAAGCGCCACATAAATGGGCGGATGGGAAGTTATGCGCAGAACGCTATGCAAAAGCCGAAATATAGGTATGCGCGGGAGCCAGAAAGATGAGACGCGCGGGCACACTCGCCCGCCAACCTCATGCCTCCCTCGCGCGCGTAACACCACTACGTCACGTGGTGTCGGTATTGTGCACACATGCGCAATAAATAGCGAATCACAGCGAAGTGTCATCTGCGGCAAACTTCTCATCCGCCGATTTGTGTGGCTTAAAGTATACCATGATAAACACACTACCTAGCTACATTACTCAAAAATTTACAATTGTTTATTTCTAACTAACAGGTTCTCACTGCTGTACGTTTCTATGCAATCGCAAGTTACTAACGATGCATACATAGGTCAGGAATACAACATAGCACTGGGTCAGAAAACAGTCAGCAAGGTAGTTACAGAAGTGTGCCAAGCTGTAATGCGGCGCCTCTTTCCTCTACATGTAAAATTTCCCAGCACTGTGGCAGAAAGGAAGGCAGTGGCTGGGGGTTTTGAAGAGAAACATGGTGTTCCGGATGGATGGCACATATGTTGCAATCGTCACCCCATACAACAACAACCCCAACGATCCCCCAATTGGGTATAAAAATAGAAAAGGATTTTATTCCATTAATACACAGTTTGTAAGTATCTTCTTTTAATAACAAGTAGGTCCTTATAATTTATTCAAATTGCAATAAAACAATCAATAGTTTATACCTGAAATGGCACTTATACTAAGCGCCACACAAATCGGCGGATGGGAATAATGGGCTCAATTCTGGTTGTACATCCTTTAAAATCCTAGTCCAACTTCTGTGGTGGCCATCACATTCTCAAATATTAAATGAAATGATATGCAGATACTTTTCGAGCTGTAGTTCAGTTTAGCAAATAGGGCACCAGAATCAACCTAGTGTATTTTCTCATATGATACCCACCTTATACTATAATTTTGTTACAGGTATGCGACGCTAACTTAAGACTGCTGAATGTAAATGCGCGATTTCCAGGGTCTACACATGACCAGTATATTTTTAATAGCAGCAATGTAAAATTAGAAATGGCTCGGCTGAATTCAGAAAGGATTGGCCGTTACTATTTGATTGGTACCTGAACCTAAGTTTTACTGAACCTACTTTAGAAGAGAACCTAGAAATTTTAAGAGTGTTTAAAGCTTATAAATAGCTATTCTTCCTCTTCTATGATATTCACAAACGCTGCTGGAGCTGTAAACACTAAACTGAAATGATAAATAATGACACGTTTATAAATTTTATCATAAATAATATTACTTGCCCATAACTAATATTCAACTACTATACTACTGATACTATATTACTGATACTACACACACTGATATTATGTACTATAAGACCATACTTCAAATACTAAGTATTAGTTTTATTTTAGGTGGATACGCTAAAAAGACTTATATGCTGACACCAATCTTGCCAACTCCCCAAGAAGGATCTCCAGAGCTGCGCGACAATGACAAGTTAGCTAAAATACGAAACTGCATTGAGCGCACAAATGGAGTAATAAAGGCAGTGTTTCGGTGTCTTCGTAAGGACAGGGAGCTGTACTACCAGCCCAAGGTTGCAGCAGCTATTATATTATCCTGCTGCACCATATGTAATATGATGCACCACTACAAGTAAGAACCTCACTTAGCAAACAAAGTCACTATTATTAGGCATAAATTTGATAACTTTTTTTTTTTTCTAAACTAGATTTCCTCTACCTGAGGCATCAGCAGTAATAGAAGTGGAAGAAGACCACACTGAACGTGAACAAGGCCAAAGCACATCAAGGGCTGCAGCTCTCCAGCGACAGCAAGAACTTATAACAATCATTAACAACAGCTAAGTAAGGAAACACCTTGGCATTTGAAAATGCAAGATTATAATAACTATGAGCGTAACATTCTTATTTCTATTTCAGATCTATGGAGTTTGCAAGAATTGAAAAATGAAGTCTTGTTATCAATTAAAATATATTATTTATTTTTGCTGTGTTTGAAATAAGTAAAACCTCCAATCATAAGCTAATATTATTATAGTACAAGCTAGTCAACAATTGTAGAATTTTGTGGTTCACCGTTATCAACCAAAAGTCCAGAACAAAATAACATCGCACTTATAATTCTGCGAATACTGTGTAACTATCTACTGCTACATTGCTGTACAAAAGAAGATAAAATGTCTAAATATAACAATCTTACGATGCAAGCAAGTTGTTTCTCTCTCTGAGAATTGTGTTGCGTTCAGCTTCTATTTCATTTCTCGTACCTACCTAGGTGATCTGATATATCCTAATGATAAAATAAAATATTAAACAAAAAGTGCTAATAATGTTTTGTGCATCTGTAATACATTCTAATAATAGTTTTAGTTACTGAGAGAACAGAAACCATAGCTTCTGAACCTTTGGAGTAGATTTCTGCCAAATTTTTGTGGGGTGGAGGTGGGGGTGCTCGTGGTCTAAGTGTGTGTGGTCCAGCTGGTGTCGGCGTCTCCTGTAGAGGCGGTAAACAAGGCGATTCTGGCCGAACAGTTGGTGGTGTGGGGGTGCGTGGTGGTGCTGGTGGCGGCTCTACTGATCCAATGGGAATGGGATTGAGACACAAAATGGTGCACCGGAATCAACCTTATTAGATATGTAAAACCACCGAGCCTGCCGAGGCATTATTAGCCTTGTCCCTCCTTTTTTGTTCCCTCCAAGTCTGAAAAAGGATAAGGTTATATGAGATAACTTTTAAGTACCAAGTTGGATTCTTGTAAAAGATTTAGTTAGGTTGGTTGTCTTTACATACAGTTTTCCACTGGTCCACACTCCTGGAGGGACCTACCTCTGCTAGAGAGTTTGAAATCTCTTTCCATTTAGCCTGGAGCCGCTGAGCACCCATTGCGCTGGTAAATTGCCCCAGCGCAATATCCTTGTTTGTAGCCATAAAGGCCACCAACGCCTCTTTTTGGGCATTGGTGCATCTTATCTTTGTCCTGCAAGAAAACATAGGAGATCAAAATGTTTGTGTGTTACAAATGTTAATGTCCTAACGAGCAAAACAACGATAGCTTGTGTACTCACTTCGGTGGCTCCGACATTATCGTTATTGATCAATTGTAGTGCGATACAACAGTTTCCGATTTTAGATGACGACTGGGTGCACTTTCTTGCTTGATGTTTTCAAAGAGAATTAAACATAGAACAATGAATTTACCCACTCCACAGAATAATAACTAGTACAGAAGCTTTACTTCGCAATGGTTTTCAAAGAAATATGACTCAATCTGATAAACAATATGATTTAATTTAGCTCGCGGTCCAGTCGAGCACGTGTTCATTTACATACCTA
Organism: Hypomecis punctinalis; assembly: GCA_949316475.1. NCBI lineage: Eukaryota > Metazoa > Arthropoda > Insecta > Lepidoptera > Geometridae > Hypomecis > Hypomecis punctinalis. Next base: position 4,872,411 of record OX438809.1, read on the forward strand.
CCAATTTCTTTTTGAAGGAATATGGGCCTTAATTCACTATACTACGGTTCATAATAAGTTATACATTGTTATACGTATTGAAAGAGCCGCGGACTAGGGTTGCTTACTTCGAGAAACTACTTATGCCATCTAGCGCACAGCACGAGCGTTTACTCCTACTTGTGGCGGGCAACGCGCAGCAGGCAACGCCGAGTACGTTCATGTAGTCTAAGAGCTAGCTGCATAATTGTATATGCTATACGATTATTGCCAAAGATTTAATTTAATGAAGTAATTAAATAAAACACATTTTGTTCATTATACTTATATAGACAAAAGAATAATAGATGTTATGTATGTGTAAAAATATCTGGAATTGTTTTTGTTTCGAACAAAACATAATAATTGTATCATTTTTACCTCACTAATAAATTAATTTATTACTTAAATGATCTCTTTTGAAATAATCCTACTAATATTATAAAGGCGAAAGTTTGTGAGTGTGTATGGATGTATGTATGTATGTATAGATGTATGTATGGATGTATGTATGTATGTATGGATGGATGTTTGTTACTCTTTCACGCAAATACTACTGAAACGATTACTATGAAATTTGGTAGCTGAAGACCCAAAATAACACATAGGCAGAAAATCACGCCACCTCACTTAAGGGGTAGGCAGGAAATTCTAATATGGTTGTTTCTTAACCGATTTTAGACATAGACATAGACATAACTTTATTTGCAACGAAAACAACACATAATACAAGACAAACATCAAAAATATAGTACATGAATAAATATAAACAGTAATTATATGTTAAATTTTCGCCACAAAAACCGGTCCCATCTCAGCATAATGCCGACCGTGACAGCCGGCGCTGATCTTCCGATGGAACCGACGTGACGTCACGCACGCGACTGTCGCTCGGTATGCGTACAAGTAATACATAACACAAAAAATAAACACATTAAAATAACCTTACTTCATGTAACAACAATATTATAAATACACATTATAAGTCAGTTACATATTTACTACAAACATGTATACGCGAAAATAAAATAGATGGCGTTAGCTGCACCTTAAAACACACACAATCGTCTCACATAGACCTCAAGTAGCGGAACAAATATCGTAGTTAGTGTTTTCCAAAAATAGAACTAGATGGCGTTACTAGTGTCTTAAAACGCACAAATGTTATAATGTCCATCGCTTGAACAAGAAATATTAGGAAGTCTGGTAAGTTTTAAATTGTCAATCAAACTTTGCGGAAAACTTTGCTGTAGAGGCTTACATTTGAAAGACTGCAAAAACCAAGACGCATAATCCTAGCGATTGAACTGTTCAACATAGGAAAAAAATCACTCAATTCGGATAACATTTAGTTGTGTAGATAACAGCTTATTGTTTTTGTATGGTTAAGTACGCGGTTTTCACTAGTCCTAAATAAAGTTATCCCATAAACAATAGCGAAAAATACAACAAAAAATACTATAATTACAACAATGCTTAAATAAATAATGACAATGACTTATATGGCACTAGTGTCAATTCTCATGAGTTGTTCGCCCCGTTGATGTGCAAGTATAAATTTTTTCAGTTTTGATCTAAAACTATATATACTTTGCAGGTTCCTTATTGGTGGTGGAATATTATTCCAACACTTCGACGCAGCGTAGCGGAAACTGCCCCTGAAAGCGGCAGAGCTATGTCGCTGCGTCGCTAACTGCGTCGTACATTGGCGGGCTGGATTACGATTCGATTTCCATGACAACTTTTCGTACAAATAACTCGGAGTTTTGTATTTCATGACGCCAAACATGAGACATGCCATATGTAGCTTACGTCGATGCATCATTTTCAAAAGCGAGTGTTTATTAAGGAATGGAGTGACATGTGATCTCGGTGGGATTTCAAAACAGAAACGAGCACAAGCATTTTGAACGCGTTGTACGAGTCTCTTTGTTTTTGCTAATAATCTAGGTCCAAAAACAATAATTAACACACACACAAAAACAGTAATTTTGATCAAACTTTGAGTAGGGGTAGGGTAGGGTAGGGGTAGGGCGGAATAGGAATTAAAAAATATGTATATCGATAAAAGATCTTTATCATAGATGCCTAACTCTTACATATTTCTTAATTTCTTTCTTTGAGTCTTTAAAATGACGGTTATTAAATTTCAATGTCGCATATATACGCAATCTGGTAAACAATTTCAAGAGATATTCAGTTGGAAAACACGAACAAGGTACTTGCGCAGTAATAGTTCTGAATAAATTATAAAGTTGTTTTCCTGGATTCGTTTGAATTACTTTTTCGAAATTCTAGGTGAAACTTGATTCTAAGTTTTGTATATAGTTTATAAATTCTTTTGTCTATAAATTTTCAAACTTCCGTAGAATGAAGAATTCTTGTTGAAGGCTTTATAACGGGTAAACAAATTTTTGTTTTCCCCAACTCAGGAACAGTTTTCAAAACTTCGCTTAAATTCACGCACTTATGCTTATTTATACATTTAAACATAAGGTATCCCGAGACATAGGTCAATGCATTTTCTTCTGGTAAGTCTACTTCTCTGTAGTCTGATTCACCCTCCAAATACACTGCAGACCTACATAATTTCTCATTGTTTTTTTCACTCATGACTCTCAATTTCATCATGTCTTCAGCTTTCAAAAGAATTTGGCATATATCAAGTTCACAATTAGCATCGGGCGAGTTTTTTAACATGTTGCAAAAAAACAGTTTTGAAAAGGCCCTTCGAAACTGGATCGGCGTTGGTTCTGTGCAAGAGCCACCTTGCTGTCTAATAGACCCAAAGAAGTTCTCCAAGACATCTTGATTTAGTCTTCTCGTAAATATATACTTAAATCCGATTTCTTTTAGGTCTCTGAACAACATTTTGATTGCCTGTATACTTATTTGAAAATTAACGAAAGATTTCATATGTTTTGTGTTATCTTTTCCTGTTCTTTTATTTATTGCTTTAATCGTTGCAAACATATTTTGAGCTTCAACCAAAACTTCTTCTTGGGCGTCAGTGAGTTTGAAGGCAGTTTTAAATTTATTTTTAACTTTCACCCTACTAGAATTCAAACCATCAAAAAGGTTGTTCATAGACTCGATAAAGTTGGCAGTGGATCTGGCTTCTTCTGGTAATTTTCCCAAATCGATGTACGTGTGGAGTGCTGCAGACACAGTATGACTTAAAATTTGAACTGCATACTTCACTCGCATTTTTTTAAAGTTGTTGTAAATGTGACACTCAGTTATTTTTGGTATAAGTCTTAAGTTTTTGTCTTTTTGGTCGTCGTAAAGTTGTTTCATAAAATCCCAAGATATTCTTTTACCGTCACAATAGAAGTCACTTGTTAACAAATTATTCCGTAAACATTTGATTAGGTGTGGCACGTCAAAAATATAATAGATTTTCTTCTCATTATACATAAAAAATGTTTTTTCGGCTGACACTCCTTTCACATCTTTGGCAAATTTGTCGAAGTTTGAGCCTTGGTCAGTGGTTATAGCTTTTATGTCGATTCCAATTCCGGAGAGTTTTGTAATAACTTCTTCTAACCATATATCTAATTCTTCGTAATGACGTGCACTGGCAAGTAGTGCGTATGCTAATGGTTGCTTCCATTTAAAGTAAATTCCTTGAAGCATTATCACATACGCATTGCTGGCAATTTCCGGAGTCACTTTACCATTAATATTATGAAAACCTATTACTTCATCTGTTTTAATATCGTAGTATAAGTTTCGTTTCAAAGTCATTTCGTCTATACAAATCGTACAATACTTGGCTTTTTCAGGGAAAGATTTTACTTTTAATTCTAAACTTTCTAGAACTCGTTCATCTAATTTTGGAGGTATACTTATTTTTAGCTAGTTTAAGGTGCTTTTGCTGGGTAATTTTAAAACAATTTCTAAACATCGGTAAGTTTGTGGACTTGAGTAATGCAAGTTTTAAGCAAAGAGTTTATATTCTGCGTCATATCTATTACCCTTAAATTTATTTTTTAGTTTATTTTGCCACTTAATCAATTTCATAAATCTTCTGCCGATTTCGTCTTCAGGTTCATCGTTTCCAATAAGTGGTGAATTTTTAGTTTCTAGTTCTTTTACAATTTTTTTTATTTCACACTCAAGTCGTCGATTTTTGGTTTTGGTCGTCTTTAGTTCTTCTTTTAGTTTACGTTTACGTGGAGTTTTTGCACTGAGCAAAACTGATGTTTGTGTTTCCATCATGCGACATCTGAGATAATTCTGTTTGAGTCACAACTTTGTTGTAGCTTTTTTAATAACAACATCAGATATTATTTTCACTTTTGACGAAGGTTTTGCAATGTCATCGTAAGTTTTGTCAACATTTGTTTGAGATGTTCCTTCTTGAGATAGATTAGGTAACGATAAAGTTAGGTTTGCATCTTCATTGAGCTTTTGTACAATTTTAATTGCTGATTTTTCAAAATGCAACGAACATACATAATAACTTGAGTGCTTCAAATTATCTTTAGATAGTAAATCTTCTCTACCTATTGCCAATAACCAGGTCGCCTGAAATAAACAAACAAAACATTTTAAATGGACGAAACCCACAATGCAATAAAATACAAAAAGTATCTACGTATTGATATCAGTTGTCGAGCAGCACCCATAGTACAAGCTTTGCGTAGTTTGGAGCTAGATGGCGCTGTGTGGATTGTCCCATTATATTTATTTATTTATAAATTTAGAGGTACGATTTCATTTATTTGAAGTAAATAGGTATCTACCTAAAACATTTCATTCAGTCAAGGCCTTTTATTTTTAATAATATTAATATTGAGATAAAATTGATTATGATATTTTGGGTTAGTTTCCTTTAGCACTAATCAGCGCACATTTTATAATAGATTCATTAATAAATTTTGAGGTTAATTGTGTCTGTAAATTTAATACTTTAACGAAAAAATAATTAAAACAGGCATTATGAACGACACAAGATAATTTTTTATAATTTTAATTTTCTTTTCCGTCTGGTAACCATATTGAATGAATTTGAACGATATTCGACATTATAACTATATGTATACTATATTATAATTACAATGTCATTACTGGCGGTGGTTGCATATCTTAAAATTTTGTGAAAACTACTAAATCGATGAAAATTAATCGTCAGATAAAAACCGATATCAGTTACTAAAATCAAAAACTAAGGCGCGAGCAAACCCGCGGGTATCAGCTAGTACCTAAATGTGTGCTTAGTGTGAATAGTGCTCAACGAAACTAACTCAATATTTTTTATCTTGCACCTACAGTTTTACTGCAATATTGCAAAATATTATTTTATTATCATAATTATTTATTTATTTATTTCCAAGCAAGAAATTCTCAATATGGATTCGCTAACTTCCTTTAAGTTGAATAGAATTCCATAGGTATCATCTATAGTATCACCGAAAATATTTTGCGTTGGGCTCTTAGTCTAAGTTCGTAAATGTACGACAAATGAAATGCAACTCGAATGAAACGACTAAAATGTCTTTTTTATTGTACTTTTAAATACTTTTAGGATATTGGAATAGTACGGGGAGAAACGGTTTGTAGTTTGAATTAATTTCATTTCATATAGGAACATAATGTAATCCAGTCAAAATAGATTTTACCCTTGCCTGTCAGCGTCATTAGGTAACCAAAAAAAAGTCAAATTTCGATCACGATCCGTATTTAAACAATTAAATACTGCACAGTATCTTTTTGCTTTTTTTCGTTTTGTGTCCATCTTGCAATTATATAATGAATCAATCAAATCAAATAATTAAGTTGAACGTGGTCGAACATATAGCGCGCACGCGTGTGTTTTCTTTCGCTTGTGGCAGCCTACTAGATTGGCCCTTGCGCAATGGCCGCCGCCCGTAGGTATGTTTTTAATACCTACACGCGGAGTGACACAGACCTGCCACTACGTATGTTTTTCAATTTTCAAGTATTTGTTTTTCTTAGATTAAGTAAATCAGTGTTACCACCATGGTTTTAGTGATTGGGGCTATTGCAAAAGCTAAATAGAGCACAAATTATCACGAAGAGGGCTTGATGGGGCACAAATTACCAAGAAAAGACTTACTCTAAAAAAAAAACAAAACAAAAACACCTGTATTTTATACTATATATAACGGGACTAAACTCACGTGTAGGGATAGTCGTAACGACTATAGTTTCGGTCGCATTCGGCGACCTTTCTCAAGTTGGCGAGTGTTAGCACGCGGAGCCGTCTCGCAATGCACTACGGGCTGCGACGCGTAGCGCTCGCGATGACAGCGGTTGCGGTGGTGGGGCGGGGGCGGGTAGAGAGGATTGTTGTGTCGGCGCGCACTGAAGATCCTCTTCGTCGGTATCCTGGTATACATACGTAACTCACTATGTCTCCACCAATTCCACGGTTAAGTCTCTTGGTTCCTTGAAGACACGGTTTGTCAATTTTTGAATCTGGTTTGTGGATTTTCGGTAAGCCGAAAATTTACGTCTGAACAGCGTACATGCGAACATTACTGTAACGGTAGAACGTGAACGCAACGGAGCTCTACCCTTTCTAGATGTGTTGGTGAAACGAGACTCTAACGGCCGACTTGCCCACACGGTATACCGTAAACCAACACACACGGATAGATACCTGAGCGCAGATTCGCACCACCATCCAGCGCACTTGACCTCGGTACCACGGACACTGATAAATAGAGCACTAAAATTGTGTAATTTTGAATACCTGGATACTGAGCTCGAACATATTAAAAGTGTGCTGAGCAGTAATGGTTACAAGTGGAAACAGAGCTGGCGGTTGGCAAACGTTTCTCCGAGGACACGTCCGGCATCGGTTGAGAGAGTAGCAACGTATTTGCCATATATTAAAGGAGTGACGGACAGAATTGGAAATTTATTACGCCGAAGGTATAGCATTAAAACCGTCTTCCGTCCTCCGGGACAACTAAGACAATTGCTACGTTCTCCTAAGGATAGAGACCCTTTGGGTGTCCCCGGTGTCTACATGATCCCATGCGATTGCGGGAAGTGTTACGTCGAAGAGACAAGAAGACATGTTTCTACCAGACTCACGGAGCACGAACTGGTGGAGACATAGTGAGTTCAGTGTCCTGGAGTATCCCCGACGTATACCAGGATACCGACGAAGAGGATCTTCAGTGCGCGCCGACACAACAATCCTCTCTACCCGCCCCCGCCCCACCACCGCAACCTCTGTCATCGCGAGCGCTACGCGCCGCAGCCCGCAGTGCATTGCGAGACGGCTCCGCGTGCTAGCACTCGCCAACTTGAGAAAGGTCGCCGAATGCGACCGAAACTATAGTCGTTACGACTATCCCTACACGTGAGTTTAGTCCCGTTATATATAGTATAAAATGTGTGAAAACCACGTAAATTTCCACAGTAAAAAACACCTGTACTTATAAATCATTAGTACAGGTGTTTTTCACAATCATGACTTTTTTTTTATACGTAGTAAATTTAGTATCTTGTACTGTCCTATTGTTTTATTTACCTTTTTTGCCTTCCCTGTAGCTAATGAAAATTTAGTTATTTAATAATTGGCAAGGGACTGTTAGCAGGAATTTGCTACCTGAGGGCACGCAACTATCTTTTTTTCTTCGATTTTTTATTAAAACACTAGACTGTTATACTTCGTTGGATAGCTGATGAAACGTAGATATTTTTAAATACATTTGCACAACAGGCACTAAAATATTTTTTTGAATATTTTAGAAAGAAAAATTACCTTTCTTAATTTTTATTACTTTTTACAAAGGTGACGTCCACAAATGGTATATTATTCAGAGAAAAATCGAACCAAGATGACACATAGTTTATTTAACACGTTCACTGTCCAATGACTCCAAAAGGAGTCACATCTATACCATGTCACACGTCCACGACTCTAGTTGGAGTCACAATTTAAAAGTAAAATTGATGATTTTGATTTGACTGGACGTATGAACAAGAACAAAAAGAATCTCATGGACGTATGGCTATGTAATTAGGCTATCAAAAATTTTAAAAGAGTCTCCGTAAAATGTTGCCAGTTTTTTCAAGCTAGAGTGAGATTGTAGGTGTACGTATGAATACAGTTCGTAACTTTGTACTGGGACTGTGAAAGTGTTAAAAGCTTGTTTTATGGGCTTCCCAAAAATATTTAATTTAGATTTTTTCACACCTCCAATTTTTTTTAAATGTGAAAAATAAATTGTATGAAAAATAACAATACAGCTTATTACTTTTTCTAGTTTAGCAATGATAAAGTGCTTCTATCGTTATTTTACTTGCATTCGTAGCTGATTCTTCCACATTCATCACTTAATATGCTAAAATTAAAAATCATAACCTACCAGTGTGACCAGTTAGTAGGTACAATGTGACAAAAAAATTATATTTATTTATCCTAATAAATTCAAAATTAATTTTAAAAACGTCGGAGGGCTCTTTTTTGTTTTTAACTGATGTAATAGACTCGGAAAAATATGAACTTTCTCGAAATGTAACGAGTGTTGTGGTTAGAATTTTTGATTATTATTATACCAGCCTCCATACATTTAGTGGACATGTCCTTTTGATCGTCTACAACTAATTATTTATTCATGTTATGTACAATAGTACCGTGTAAATCCAATACACTGTAATAAAACATAGATTTTGAGAAAATCAGCTAAACAGTTTTTTTTAGTTTTTCGAAGTTTATTCCAAATTTTTACTTGGGAATGTACTTAGTGTTTGGTATCAAATTTAAGATAATTTTATAACTTATCAATCCCCTATTGTTTCATATACGTGTAAGATATACACAATGAATTATCATAGATAACTTGTATTGCCGTGATAGTCGTCAGAAGCGAAGAGAGAAATTGTTACGACAATACACTGTATTTTAGACATACAGTGTTTTGACTTGTTAAAACAGTATCATTGGAAGTTACAGAGTGGGTGTTTTTATTAGATAAACGCTATAATTATTAAAAATGTATGTACTGAAAATAAAAAAATATAAACAAGTATATCAGTAGCTAAAAAATATATTTAAAATTAACAAAAACAGTCTTATTACTTACATTATAATATGGCAATTACAGAATCAGTCTAACAGTTTCATGTAGGAACTTGAAAATACGTAAAAAACTTAACATTTAACCTTACAATTGCAGAAAAAATTAACAATAATGGCTTATATAACTAATAATCAAAATCAGCTTGTTGGGCGTTAAATAAAACAAGATTATAAAAATTGACACTACAATGGCTAACTACTAATATTTCAGCATATACTAATAGTTTTCTTCGATGTCGTGTTCGTCAAGATCAGGATCAGAAGATACCACAAGATTTTCATAAAATACTGATCTTGTGGGAGGCATAGATTTGCACAGCTGTAACAATTCTGTTTTTTTTTTACTTCACTTATGCCCCTAGCACTATTTTCTCTCGGCAATGAGTGGAGAAGATCGGTTTTGCCATTTGCAATTTCATCTGAAATGTTTTGAGCAACCTTTCTTTTCAAAAAATGTATTTCCTTAAAATCATCATTATAGTTATTCTTGGCAAACATGGACAAATGCCCCCTCCTAAATTCTATCACTTTCAAATTATGAATATTAAAACCTTTGGGGAATGCTGGCTTCGAATCATTTGTAAAGATAATCATATCTTTATGAGTAAGTACTGCAACTTCTATGTTTTTTCGCGACATCTTTATGTTGTGTACAAAATCATCAAAATCGTAGATTTCTCCAACCTTTTTGATTTTTTTAGTAATAGCTGCATGCACAGTGTCTGCAGCCATAAAGGTGTGACCACTCTCAAAATACTCCAACGTTACTGTTTCAATTTCAGTCATCTTATCATTGATCAATCGAACTAAAGCTGAGATTAGGGTTTTATTTTTATTCTGTGCATTGCAGTTATCCAGAAAAAAGTAAACATGTTTTTGATCACGACAGTAATTTCTCAGAAAAAAAACGTAAGTTGTTGCCACATTATATGCTTTTCTGCCGCTTTCACCTTCGTGCCAAAGAATACAAACTGCAGTCTTATTTTTGCCTGGTGGGACAAAAGATTCATTGAAAAGCACGAGTTTGCGGGAAAAATAAAACTCTTTTGTTGTTAGTAATGGCATTTGTATGGCTTTTTGCATGTCAACTGTGTAAATTGAATCCTTTCCTTCGCTCTGTTCACATCGTTCCTCCGCTACTTTTAAGTCTCTTCTCGAATTATTTTTGTTCTCCAAATGCTGAGCCTGGTCAAGACAGTCATCACAATTACAAGGAAGTGGCATTGACTCATGCGCCAGTTTGTAATTTTTGCATTTTGTACATATATCATGTACTGGCTCTGCAGTAGAAATATTCATTTCTTTAATCATCTTATGAAAATGAGACCAACTACATAGTTGCATAGATTCTTCTACACAATAACTTTTAAAATTTTGGAAAATAGAGGAAATAGTTACCCCTATTGGCAGATAAAGGCGATTGGGCGCATGTTGAATGTTATAGTGAGAATGAACTGGCTTATATTGCAAGATGAAGTTCCTCATTTTTTCCTGATACGACTCGGAAAATGCTGTTGAAGATGGGTGATGACCTCGTGGATCTCGCGCAGCTCCTATTTTTGGATTTACATTTTGAGATGTAGTATTAGCTTTCAAAACCGCTTGAACAGCTTCATCGTTTGTGTAACCCAATGTGCTGAGAAAAAACTTCTTACACACAATTTTCTCATCAAGTCTCCAGACTAAAGTGTTACGCCTTCTGGAGGTAGAACCAGCAGTTTTCAGAGCAGTTGGTAACTTTTCCACCTGTCTAGCCAAGAAATCACGGCGCCTTTGTCTGTCCATGCTCCAAAACTGTTCATGTATTGTTTTTCTTTTTAACTCGTCTATGTGTTCAATACACGACTTAATACAGCTGCTGTTACAAGGTGGTCTTATAGGATGCTTGTTTTTTTGAAATATTAAAATATCTGCAGGGTTTCTTAATCTCTTTTACTTTTTTCTTCGGATGTAAAATTTCGTCATCATCATGATAGTCGATATCATTTATTGTACTGGGTGGTGGTGTGTTCTGCCTATGATCTATGCTGGTGACAAGGACGTCGTCATGACTTAAGTGCAATGCTAAATGGCTGTCCAAGCTATGAGGACTTGATTCCGAGACTTGTAAGCAGTCGTTCTGCGACAATGAAGACGTAACGACATCTAATAACTCCGTGTAGTTCCCTTCACCTGTTTCTTCACACATGCATGTATTATACTCTGACTCATTTAATGGGATTAAAGGGCTAATATTTCGGCAGTCTGTACTTGTATCCATATGGTCATCATTATAAGGTACACATAAACTTGGAGCGTCCATAATTGTTTCTTTTTGTATATCATGGTTTAGCTCAGACGTCATTGTAGCACGATTAGAGTTATTATAATGTTGCGCCTTATTTTGGGATAACTTTATCAGCAATTTATTTCGGTAACCACTCATTGTTACAACTTATAGCCACATTAAATCACTAATTACTCCGGAAATAATTGAAACGTGTCAATCACGGCCGCGGCGCGGCGTAAGTAAACAATAACATTATCAGCTAATTCCCGCCGACATGCGTCCTCGATCTAAATTGACCAATAGACATTAAGATCGCCGCCGGTTCTCGCTTGTGATTGGCGCGCCCGCGTCGCGCGAGCCGTGCTACTTTGTTTTGACAAAACACTGTAACTTTTTACGCGCGAAGATTATTTTGGCAATACACGGCATATTAAATTACCGTGTTTTACTATAATAAACCTTTAGCTTTAGTAAATACAGTGTAATTACCATTGCAATATTTCAAAACTAAAAAAGGTATGAATTGGGTATGATAAAACAAGCTAAAAGGAATCGAATGAGCGTTGTTAATTCAAAACACTGTATCTTAAGATACAGTGTTTTGGATTTACACGGTACAATACTGGTTATTAAGATTATAAATCATCTTAGTTTACATGTAAAAAAAATAGTAATAGTAATAATAATGAGGCATTACTTGGCGGGTGCCGCACCTCATTCCATAGACCAGCTTATAATCCTTTAATAATTCATTAAACTAGCCCAAGAAGTACCTTTTCCCCGTCTTTACAACAGTTTCCCTCTTCCTATAACCCAAAAACTGTATTTTTTTACTTAATGATTGTAAAAGGGTCTCTAGGTGTTGGTTTCGGCCCCATCTATGCCCTTCAAAGATCCGGGGCAACCCGTGAGATGTAAAACAAATAAATGTAATAATAATAATAAATTTTAAAATATTTATGCCGATAGCCGTAAAACTGGTGTTTTTTTTATAAAAAACAATTCAACTCAAATATCTCGAAAACAGTTAGGTTTAGGATTGGGTGTTTCATAGACAAATCAGTCAAAAACAATGTAAACTACACGCCCTTAACGGGAATAGATCGACTTAACCGGTAACCCTGTATATCTACTGATAATGTGAGGAGGAAACTAATTTCTACAATGTCAGATCTCAAATGAAGTGGAAGATCCGGTTCTGGCCCAGTCCGATGTCACTAGAATCATTTAGGTGGTCTGATGTAATGATACAGTGTTATAACGACTGATTATATGACTATATTTCTTTATATTTTATATCTGGTTATGGATCGACCCTCTCTTTCATATCAAATTACTTAAATGATAGAGTTATATTAAGTTGAAAGCACCGGTTCTGGTCCGGCATTGCAATGTGTACCTACCAACATATCACTATATATAGCATTAGGTGATATACCCTCTCAATATAGTTGTACTGTGGAAAATTAATAAAACAAATCTATGACCTCTAAGGTAAGGTGGGGTAAGACTAACATAGTTTATTGCTAGAAATGAAAAATCGGTTCTTACACTGAAATTTCACATCTTAATGACTAATTAGGTACACTAAATTAAGATTTCTATACACTTTTACACGAATATTTTGATTTTCACGCAAGTATACTAGTATCAGATTTATTTAGGGAATTCTAAAAACCATACGAACTGTTAGTCGTGCCCCAATAAACGGGGTAAGACTAACACTATTTTTGTTCTCTAATATAACATATTTTTTTCTCTACTTATTCTATGTAGATCTGTGTTGAATCCGGGAAATGTTGTAATATAATTACCAAAAAGAATCATTTATTTTATACCAGACAAAGAAAAAGAAAACAATGTTGCTTATGCAAATGCTAATGTTGTCTTAGGAACAAAAGAAATGTTTTTCCAAAAAATTAATTACATAATGAAAGTAAAGAAAGAAAATTAACATTGCATTACGTTTTTGGAATAACAATATGGCACATTTTTAAACCTAATTAAGTATTAACATTTATATTTATTACATCACATAGTGTATTAGGATCTATAGGTAGGTACTTCAATTTTGCTTTAAATGCTTTCACGAGAACTTAAAATATCTACTTAAGTAACATTATATCCCGTAAAGGAAATCTTAAAAAAGATTTTTCCTCTTCGCCCAATTATAGGATAGGGCTACTTGCACACAATGTCATCAAGATGTCTGAGCTCACAAACGTCAGGTACATCAGGGTATATAAATGCAGTACTATCCATCGCTGCCTCTGCAAGCACTTTTTCTGACGTGCTTTACCGTTGCTATTCCCTCATGGTTTACACTTGAAACTATTCCTACATAATAATGTTTTACGCTTGATTTTGTAGTAAATTTTACCAAAATCCATTGTCCTGCAACAACGGTACTTGTGGGCGGATCATCGTAATCATCTGCATTATTTGTTTCTGTTTGTAAATCGACATTGTGATCATTATCCTTATCACCTAACATTTCTTCGTAGTTTTCTATAGCCATTTCCTCATCATTTAATATTTCTTCTAAATTTTCTAGATCACTTTCATCCATTAGTCCTAAGTCAGCATCACTTTCACTGGTTGAAGAATAGACTAGTTTTCTCTTTTTACTGTTTGCCGATGTTTGTCTCTATACGTTTCTTATACATTTGTTATTAGGTTCACTGCTTTTGTTGTCCTTCAAGATTTTTAATTGTGCAGTCTTTTTTCCGTCTCCTTGAATAATGGTATTATTATTGCTTTATTGTTCTCTTTACTAGATTTTACATTCATGTCTCTTGCTAGTTTTTTCTCCATTTTGTTTCGTCTTTTCTTCTTCAATATGTTTTACGTTTTTGTTTGTTATGTGGTGACGCTGATCTTATTTTCTGAAGCAACAATTCTTCAAAAGTATATTAACACTTTACTACACGATTTTCTGTAATAGTAATTTTTTTGCATTATTATCAACAGACGGTGTAGTTTCAGCAGTTTTAGCGTCAAAAAGGTGTCTTTTACAGATAAGATTTCTTTATGATGATCATTTACTTTGTTCAAACAGAGGTAAATCAATGAAGGAAATGGCTATGGAACACCAATACGTATGTTGCTCACGGGCGGAATCTCAGTTTCATTTTTGGATAAATCTTTGTCCCATGAGGGGCTTGGAGTTTGCTGAGTACTTTGGTCTTGAGTTTGAAGTTTATTGGACTGGCCAAGCTGTTTTTTATATTCCGCAAGTTTGTCTGGGTGAAACTTTTCTTCTGGCACAGCATTTTATTAAAAGGAAAAATAACAGCCTCGCGAAACCCAGCAACACAAACTTTAAGATCTACTTGAGCCTAAATTTCGCCAATAAGTTTTGAGAAGTCTTTTTTAAGCAACACTTCACCCACATGCATTAGTTGCCACTTTACAAGGGCCTGATCCGACTTGTCCTTTAAATACATAATCTAGTGGCTGTAGATTGTCGCTGGTATGTGCTGGGATTTTAAAGATAGTGATATCCGCTTCACGTGCTTTTTCTATCATGTTTAATTAAACCTACATGTGTAGCGTGGCCGTCATATATGAGCAATATGGGTCGTTTATGTCCCACTGTCGGCAAAAACACTTTCTCAAAAAAACTCTCAAAGACATCTGTTTCCATCCAACCATTCTTGGTCGTTGCATACCTAGTCCCAGAATAGTCATCCTCACACGTCCACTGGTCCCAAATGTCTTTTCCTTTATAAACAATTAGTGGGGAGTTTTATCTCCAGCGGCACTAATGCCCAGTAAAACCGTAGTGTTGCTTTAGCCAGGTGATGCTATAGTTCTTGTACAAGCGTATACTTTCAAACCCACTACCTTGGTTTTACTGGGATCTCTGCAAAAACTTATCTCATCCAGGTTCCATATGTGTGAATGTTAGTCGTGTAATTCCAATAAACCCATTGTGTTTTTCAGCAAATCATAATAGGTGTATATAATCCAAGGATTGCAGATTTATTTTTCCTAGAATTTTCTACGGCTTGCGGTTTTTTGACAGCCAGATTGTGGCGTTTTTTGAAAGACAAAAACCTGTCTTTTCCTAGGATGTCTTTTTTAAACGGATTTTTTATTTGGTTTTTTGTTGCGTAGTGGCCAACAAGCTCCATAATTTCTGTTCTTGATAAACCAAGGGAAGAGGAAAATATGAGTATCTTATAATCTCAACTATAATCGTAACTCACTTGGGTCTTTTAGAGATTCTTGAAAGTAATAATTCTCTGACGATTCAGATGAGGTGGTCTTTGGCCCAATGTCAACAGATCCTTCCGTCGGATGTGTTTGTGTGTATTGGGGGGGTCAAATGACGTTGAAGGTTGTGGATCCAAAATCTTTTTCTGGGGTAGCTCACTGAGAATAGGCCCTTAGAATAGCTACTTGCCGTTTTCTCTTCAATAGAGGTCCTTTGTTACAGAGAAGCATATAAGATGTTATGTGGTAAGGGCAACACAATGCTTTTTTTTGTATGCTTGTTAAAAAGCCCCATTCTGATTGAGAAGAAGCTATTTTGTCTGTGACATCTCTATCCTACAAGCCTGTTTCATATATAATTCGGTTGTAGTTATCCATATCTAGCTTAATTTCTATAGGATCTGTTTTTACTATGTTATCGTACGATTTTCCATCATCGACGGGGATTGTAGAAATGATGCGAGCCGCTTCCGGTCCCATCATGTTTCATAACAGATTTATTTTTATTGTGTCCGCAGATTCTCCTTTACCCGTACAATTTAGATAATCTTCGAAGGTGGTTAGCCAAAATCTCCATTCTGAAGCTATGTTTTTACCTTGTAGGTCCAGGTCAGGCGGTAATTTTACGTAGCTTGCTATGTCGGCTTCCATTTTGTTTGCCGGTTTCTTCACATCCATAATAATTATGAACTTTGCAGAGTCTTTGCAGGTTCTTTAGGCTGTGCCATATTTTAGATATAATTGAATATTTGACAAAATCACTAGATGATTAATTAAAATTAGAAAACATAAAATCAGACATGGAAACTGCTTAAGACTTATTGACAGAATGGGCGGGCACAGTGTTGCCCGCTAATAATCTCTAATTTACAACAACGACTACGAAAATTACTTTCGGATGCCTGATGTCCGTTTTGATGATCTTTTGGAACTGGTGACACCATTTTTGAGTAAACATGATACAGTGATGAGGTAATCGATTTCGTCTAGAGAAAAATTGGCATTGTCATTGCGCTATTTCGCCACAGGAAGAAACTTTATGGACATAAGATTTTCGGGCATAATGTCGCCGGAGTCAGTTAGTCAGAGCGTCATGGATACTTGTGACGCATTAATCTATGTTCTTCGAGACTAAGAGATAAAGGCGAGTGAAAGGTACATACTTAAAAAAGGGTTCGCTGCGGGCCGTACGCCCGAACGCGCGCGTCCTCTGTTTACGTTATCGCTGAGTATTGGGTACAGTCACCCAAACAAGTTTTGTCAACATGAGCGATAAAATTATTATAAATGAAGTGATCTGTTATATTATGAACAGAATTGATGTTATCGACGAACCAACGATAATTCGTATCTGCACATCAAACTTTATCGACGGCGAACTAAAAGTTTTAAAAATGTGAACTGTCCATTAGAATGATCACAAATCACAAGAAAAGGAGAAGGGCGAGCTTCAAGATATCATCAAGATGTTAAAAGAAACAGAACCCGCAAAATTACCAACATTTGTAGCTAAAGACTTACACAAAATTCAATCCATCACTTTTAACCACTGTGACGTCACTCGTATCCTAAAAGAACTTGCATCCTTAAGGGCGGAAACAGCAAAGATATGGAGTGCAACAGTCACTAAAGAAGAAATTAACAAATTCCAAGACAAAGTTAAATTAAGTGGAATTAATTGTTTACGACAGGAACCTGCGCGCACGGGTGTACCAAGCTTGAATATGCAAGATCTTGACTGCGTTTTTTCGGTAATCAGCGAACTGTTGTGCCATGTACTCCGGCCCCGGCCACCTCTGGGAAGAATTCTAGACAATCTACCATGACAGAAAACGTTTGGAGGGGGACTATAAAGACCCCTCAAAAGATTCCGAAACGAAACAAACCTGCGAGGCAATTTAATACAGCTGCATCTCGGTTATTTTGTGGCAAGGAGGTAGGTCACGCTAGGATCAATGCTAAAGTCGACGAGGATGGGTTTGAGTTTACCAACGAACGGAAAAGAAGAAGATCCCTATCAGATCAAAGGAGAGTGGGGGTGGCCAGTAACCTACTAATGGCCGCACCGAGCAAAACTACACTCTATATCTCTCGAGTACGAAAAGACATATAAGTTCGGAAAAGTTGTGCAGTTATATAAAAAGTAAAGGTGAGCTCACACCTGTAGTAGAACTCTTAAAGTCGTATAATGAAACCACTTTCAACTCATTTATAATAACGGTGGATAGCGACAGTCTTAAATTTTTTGAGCAGTTATTTTTGGCCAAAGAGCATTGCATATAGATAATATATAAGTGTTTGCTCTGTGTCTGGGTGTTATTTAGTTACTATCTATATAAGTATATATTTAAAAATAAATATAAGTAGTATATTCAGTCTCTGGCAGCCATAGCACAAGCTTTGCTTAGTTTGTAGCACGTACATGTTCAAAAGCATATGCATACGCGCATACACACATACATACACACAAACACACACACTTAACAATGTGGATAAAACTACAGAAATAACGTGTATACTAACAGCGAATATAATACGAACGACGAACGACTTTCCATAGATGTATGAAATGTAATATATTATGTACTTAAGTATGTATAACAAAGATAATAATATGTTCGAATAATGATTGTTCATAATCGACATACATATAGGTGCCTACCTTAAAATATAATTGTAATTCTACGATTGCAATCTTAATAATTAGGGGAGACCGTGGACAAAAGTAACAGTTTGTACTTCATGCCTGATTTCTCGTTAGTAATAAAATTTGTGATAAAATAAATTTAGCTTTATTAAACTTTTGATTCTGGTCTAACAATGTACACCATCATTTTGTCTAATATATATCGATTTCTGAAAATCATAAACCTGCAAAAAATAATGAAGATTGTTACTTTCGACCCCATGGTCAGGGCAAAAGTAACAAGGCGTGGGTCGAAAGTAACATCTTATAAATTCTGCACAATATAATCAAACAATGAAAAAAAAACAAGATTAAATAAAATTATTTATTTTAATGCCATATTACAGAAATAATCTTATAAAAATTAATTTACTAGACTTATGCTGCTCATATCAGCTAGGTCATTCTATTCATGCATCTTTTAATAGAGATCCTTTATTTATTCAGACTCACAATTACGGCACACATAAAATGTATTCTCATCTTTGGTGCACGCAGCGTGGGACCACTTTTTACATTCAACACATTGAATCCACTTCTGATTTGGTAAACTATTACTGATTTTTTCTAAACAAACGAAGCAATAGCAATCTTCTTCATCAGAAATGTTGCTATTTGTTGCTGAAATGTTTTCGTTGACTGTTTTCTTACATGGATTCTTCGTTTTCCCTTATCCTTTAGCTTTTGTAGATATTTTTTTCTTGCCTTTTCCTAGATTTAACTAAGTGCTGGTTTTTTTGGCCCTATTTCTTTGGTTATACTCTTCTTTAATTGCATTTTTTTCTGGCGTGTCAGTTAGAATGGCAGTTTTACGTTTTTTACGACCTCTTTGTGTTTCAGATCTGGGACCAGCTCTCGGAAGGGGTCTTATCACTTCAGGTGAAAAAAGAACTGTGGATGCTGAATGTAGCTTACTATGTCCTGGTTGTGGAGAGCGCGGTGAAAAAGGAATTGTCGAAGTCGATTGTAGTCCATTAGGTCGTGGTGATGGATTAAGGATAGCAGCGGTTGACAGTGGATTTAAATCACTGGCTCGTAAGTCCGATACATCCAATATAGAAGGCGATTTGGGATTATTAGATGTGATGGAACGATCATCCATTGGGTCATTCGGCACTCGTTCTGAACTATTATGAACTTCTTGTGCTATTCGTTGATTTCCATCTTCATCTTGCAAAGGACGATCTGTTACAAAAGACGGTGCGAAATCAACCGCAGAAAAGACGTTTCTATTAAATGGACTTATATCAGTGCATTTGAAACCAGCAATAACGTTGCTGTCGGTGACGGCTAGAGTAAATGCCTCTCTGACAATGCCAAGAATATAATGTATTGTCATTGTTTGACCAGGATTATTCCGCATCCAGTTATCTGTGGCAGTGACTACCATTTTCTTAAACAGTCCAAAAACTGCTCTGTCTAACGGCTGCAACTTGTGGGTGCAGTGCGGCGGAAAAGACAACAACACGATCCCATTTGTTGTACAAAAATCCAGTGCTTTAATAGAAATATGGGACGCGTGATTGTCGAGCAGAAGCAGGCATTTTTGGTCAGGAGTTGGCTTAACTTGTCTTTTAAAGTGTTTCAAGAACAGCAAAAACTCTGCTTCTTGCATCCACCCGCTTGCATTTCCTGCCCCTGCAGATCCGACCGGACCTTCCCGAATCATATGGTCTTGGTATCTTTTCAATGGCAACACAAAAAATGGTGGGATATTTCCTTCTTGAGCATTAATAGCGACTGCCACAGTCACTAACTTTCCACGTTCGGCAGACGTTACCGCACCTACTTGCTTAACTCCTTTTCGAGCTACCGTAAAATGGGGATACTTTGATCAATTTTTAACTTTAAATGACTGTAGCATTCTCATTTTTAGCGAGATTATTATTATTTAAAAGTATAATAATCGGTTTTTTGTGTAGATTTGAATAAACTAATTTTAACATGCAAAATTTTAATAAATTAAGAAAAATAAATTAAAAAGTAAGCGATCAAAGTTAAACCGTGAGTGGGGATACTTTGATCACCCATGTTTTTACTATGGAATTCGAAAGTAGACCCGAAACGATACTACGGAAAAAAATAATCAAAAATATCGACCGGTAATTTTTCATTTTATAAGCATTTTTATGCTTTAGGGTAACTTTGATCATATAAATAAAACAGATTTTACTCTAATCAGTGTTTATTTTACGACTTAGGAATATAATTTGTTTTTACTTAGAAATAAGCAATAGTTTAGTTATCAAATCACAGAAAATTGTATTCTAATCAGTTCTTTTCTTATTTTTAAATTAAATTATTAAGTACAATGTCTACTGACTAAACAACAATCAACATTCCCTATTAATTGGGCAGTATTTGATTTGCGCTTATTATGAAACTTGATAAATTTATAAAAAACAATAACCAATATGATATCATCACTTTAACTCTAGAATGTCTACATCAAACGAGAATTCTACTTAAGAGGTTGGTTCTTCCTCATTTAAAGACTTTGGTTTTGGAAGAAATGAAATTATATCCCAGTTTCC
The DNA here is from genome assembly GCA_949316475.1 of Hypomecis punctinalis. Classification (NCBI taxonomy): domain Eukaryota; kingdom Metazoa; phylum Arthropoda; class Insecta; order Lepidoptera; family Geometridae; genus Hypomecis; species Hypomecis punctinalis. The sequence continues at coordinate 4,893,200 of OX438809.1, forward strand.
TTTTTATTTACTGTTCAGAGTTCCAAAGGGAATATCATATTCTCAGGATGCAGCCCGTAAAGACATAGCTCCTGTCACTACTCTTGACAAAGCTTCATTTAATAATTCGTCACTGTAGTTAATATATCTTCTCGTTCCGGGTTTTTTTTTTGTAATCTTGCGGCATGATGTTTCTGAAGCAATAGATTAATAATAATATATAAAGAATCATAAGAATCGGATAAAAGTAGTTAACCACACCCTTACTTTAAAACGTAGGGTTACTTTTATCACCGATCAATCTCACCCTGCCTGCTGATCAATGTCACCCCGCGTTAATTTTTTGCCAATAACACAAGCAAATTTTGAGGTTAGAAAATCACAATATTTTTATATAGTTCACAAATTAAAGTTAAACTAACCAAATATAAATTGCATTATGCCTATACACAAAACGAATTAGTTACGGACAAAGTTTTGCAGGCTAAAAAAAGATATTAATATGTAGTTCCTCACCTTTTCAGTTATTTTATGCAAAACGAGCCGCCGCACTCGCCTATGCTTCTAAGGGAAAGATGGCTGACGATCAGTGTTGCCAACACGAAAAAAAAATGTGGGCTAGTGCGTTCCGTTTTCTCAATATTTGCACTTAAGTTTCTAAAAGAAGTTTCGATCAATGTCGCCCCGCGATTTAAAGTAACCCCATTCTACGGTACTATTTTGTTCAGTCTTTGCACCGTTGTCACCCCAGTCTCGTCCATGTTCCATATATATCTTGGCGCAAAGTTATGCCTATCAATAACTTCAGCCAGGTTATCAAAAAACTTGTTAACGTTATGTTCGTTAAAGCTTGTGGCGCGCGATAGACTTGTTGCTTGTGGACTCTCAGTGATAGGCTTGGGTGTCGATTTAAAAATCCGGCTAACCATTCTTTACCCGCTATTTGCTTTTCGTTCCACTGCTCAGGAAATGTCTTTTCATATTTGATTGCTAATTCGTAGGCCAGCTTTCGCACTTCTGTAGGGACCAATCCGAAGTAAACACTGGAGCATAAATAATGTAGTCCCGTAAAACTATTTCTTCTTCATAGGTGAAAACACGGTTGACGCAGCGGTAACCAAGTTGTGCATTAATATTCCCGGCTTTAAGTTTTGTATATATCCGTATAATGTGACATGGCAGATATCGTATTTTTTTGCTAGTGCTCTTATTTTTGAACAGTTCTTTAAATGCTCAAATTTGCTTGTTTATATACTCCAGTATTTGTAGTACCTCTATTAGTTTCTAATGCGCTGCCGTGGCATTCTGTTAAAGCAAAAAAAGGAAGAAACGTTTAATACATATTACCTACCAATAAAAAAAAGTAACATCTCATAGCAGGACAAAAGTAACACGTTACTTTTGTCCTGCCCTTTGATTATTTACTTGTCTACATATATAGTAACGCACCAACAGCGCCCAAAAAAATAGCATATAACTGTTATACGCTAACTCATCAGTGACGCCACAGACACCGCGCGGATAACACGTCTTATTATTCTCTGTTTTGCGGCGAAAATATGGCGTGCTGTGCTATAAATCTGTGCCGAAACTACAAGAGACGTTTGAAAACTGCTGAAATCACTGGTAAGTACATTTCAAACAACTATTATCTTGTATAATTAGAGAGAATTAGTGATAGAACAATCGCGAAACATACTACTGTGTATCTGTGTCATTAGTTGCCAGCTTTCAAATTGTATTTGACCCAAATTTTGTAGACATATTTTGTACCATATTTTTAAGAAGATTTAGAGGTGTGAAATGTATGTGTATTTTTTCGATATATTTTAGGGTTCCGTGAAAAATCCTTATCGTATATTTGTATAATATATGCCCTGGACCATTGTGTCCCTTTGCCTGAGGTGGTGGCAGAACGAACTCGAATGAAGAATGAACTCGCAGAATACGTTTCGCAGTCGGGTTTTTTGTTTAATTTTAACCGACTTCAAAAAAACGAGGTTATCAGTTCTTCTGACAGATTTTTTGTGGGTATTTTAAGCTATTTATGAACCGATTTTAATTTTTGTTTCATGTTTCAAGGGTGGTCCCAAATATATATATGCAGCTGAGACATGCGTAATATTAAGTAGTAACTTTATATTATATTTTGTTTGCAGAATACCCACAGATCCTATTTTAAGGAGTTAGTGGCTAAATATAATAAGAAAAAGCCGTGGCGAAGATCTCTGGCAACCGGTTGCATCTATTGTCATCTGTTCGTATCATTTTCGTTCCAAGGATTTGTATTTAGCTAACAACCAAGGTCGTCGTAGATTAAAAAAAGAATCGATTCCATGCAAGGTGCATTTTTTTATCGAATTTCACCCAACTTTACCGACAAAAAAGGAGCAGTTTATCAGGTATCCCCAATTTTGTTAGTTATAAATACCGTAGTGTCATAATATTTGTGTCGTCAGTATTGTATAAATATGTAACTGTTACATAAAACTAAATCATTTGTAAAAAAATATGTAAATAAAAAAACTGTAACAAATATGTTTTATTTTATACATTATATACCCTATAACCAGTATAAATCTATTTATAACCAATCAAAGCGCGGATAAAGCGCTTTTCGGTACGAAAGTTTACGAAACCTTTCATGCGCGAGTCTGTCTCGCACTTGGCCGGTTATTCAAATTATTCCACATCACAGCATATTTTGTCAACTTTGTGGAAATTCTTTAAAAGCTGGCAACATTATGCACACAAACATGGAACAGTAATTACAGTGTAAGGCAATTCTCTGTGTGCGTGAACACTCCTACATGCATGCCCAGCCTGGCCACCTATTTTTATTACCGTTGCAGCGCCACACTCTATCTAGACAAGTAAATAATCTAAGGTCCTGCCATGAGATGTTACTTTTGTACCCGACCCCGTTTTTGATATTTTATGCGACCTAACCTTAAAACTTAACGTGTTTCACGAAAACAAGTTATACCATGGTAAAGACAATCTTAACGTCAATCGATAAACAAATAGTCTCATTAGTATCAGCATCTTGATTCTACGTAAACACTAAATGAATTAACAGCAAAAAACTTACTTTTGGTGGTAAAAATCACAACATGTCTGCTGACACGACCTTAGCGCGCGGCGCGGGCGCGGAGACTGAACTCATGCGCGGGGGCAGGTGCAAGCCGACAACCAACGGTCGCGCACGTTGTTTCCGCCATTGGACAAGGCTACAGAGCGTTTGTTACTTTCGACACGCTGTTACTTTTGTCCACGATCTCCCATGTTATTATCACCTTATTAGTTTTCAGAACATTTAGGTACACATCTTTCAGGTTTACATCTGTCTATTTAAAAAAATAAATAAATAAAAAAATAACACATTTTTTCAGTGTATTCTAAAAACAAAAAAAAGTGTATTTAATGTGGCTCAAAATAGCGTATATACAGCACTATATGTACAACTAATCTTAAACATAACCTCCTCTTTGATCAATCGAGTAAAAACAAATATTGTGGTAATTTTGCCTATATTGCCGTCCACAAGCTATAACAGCGTTAAGCCACAGGGGGTCATTTTTCACTTTTAAACACATTCTTATAGAGTTTAAAATTATCTATCGGTCACTGTAAGAATTATTTTTATATCATTTATAGTTAAGAAGATAGAAATTGTGAAAACACCGCTATTGACATTCTTATTTCTACTTTACAAGTCAATAAAGTCGTCATCCAACAAAACATAACTTGAATACCGCTATGATCCCATAATTATTTGAAAACATCATTATTCTACAAATAATAGCTTACCTTTAAAGCCGTTTTTGCAAATAATTGTCTAAATCATAATTAAAGTACTTTATCTGTCTAGTCCCGCGTTTTTCGCTGATACCCAATAATTTGGTTTTATGGTTTAACGGATTTTTAGGTTATAGACGGCAGTATACTACATTCTACTTTTGTCGCTGTTACACGTATAACTCACTGTGTTGTTGCGAGCGGGACGGAAACTCTGCCGTGCTTATGAAGAACGCATTAACTAGGATCTGACACTTTCCGAGAAAATGGCGCCTAAAGTTGTTATTTTTATTTTTCCTTTATCTTCAAAACTACTTGGGGTACGAATATGAAATTAGTACCAAAGTAAAAAAAAAATGACAATTTATGTATACAAACATATATCAAATATATGCTATAATATAACATATAATTGGAAAAAGGTATTTATCGTTAGCAGCCTCTGATTCTATGAATTCATGTTGACTACCCAAAAATGCACTAACTAACTATCTTGATGCATTTATGCTTAGTAAAACAATATTAATACAATTTTGTGTTGTCATTGTTACCCGAATCCTTCATTATTCCACACTCTAAGCGCATTAACTTTATCACAAATGATAAGTTTATATTCAGCATGGTTTCTAAATTTGAGATCTCCAAGTTGTTCTTACTGCAGAAAAGGCAAATAATAGATAATATACAATGCTATCAATTTTGTAAAGTATTTATTTGAGAATACTTAGTGTTGAAGACTTAGGTATTTAGTAATAATATTATCAAAAAATTATGAAGGACGAAACTTGGGCTTCTTCGCAAAACAAAATCAAATAAAAACACTTTTCCAAACAAATCTTTAACTGTTATCTTAATTACCCTAGATAAAAACAATATACCTACTCCCATATGATACTAGGCAAGAATAAAAAATACAGTTAGAAGGCACAATTATATTAGTTAATACGAGTATGTTAAACTATGGCACAGTTTCATCTAAGATACCTACTAAAATAACAGTAAATAACTTGAGTTTGAGAAAAACAAATGCATATATACGAGGTGATGATATTGGCATGGCTCTTCTTTGATTAAGTAACTGTGTGGTATTGATCTTATAGACAGTTGGTATGAAACTACCATATTCATTATTAAAATCAAAAATGCTCTTAAAGTCATTGAAGTAAGTGAACGGGACCATAATTTGTCTATATCTGTAGAGATTGGTTCCGTTTGAGTTGTCTTGCAAGGTAGACTCTGGGGACCCATAGTTTCTAACCTTTCAGTCATTGGTAAATCAGGCTATTTCTCTTTATAGCTGCATTTAGTCATAGCTCATATACTATCTCTTCTGAGCATGTTTACCTGAAATAAAAATACAATTTACCAAGCAAATAAACAGTTTTGATTAATGTAAAGGAAACAAACATCCGGAATAGAAATCTATGTTAGTTAGTTTTTTAAATAAAGTTTAAATAATACTTTCCGGGAAACAAAATTTTTTTAAAGTTTTTTTAAGTTAGGTTGTTTTAAATAGTTTAAGTAAGATCACTATATTTTTCAGCAGAAATTGGCAATGTGTCTGTATACAACTTTCCAGGCAAAGTGAATTCATTGTATTGTACAGTGTTCACCTCACAGGATTTCTTCTTTCTGCCACTGATGCAAGCAGATTCCCAGGGCCCATTATAAGTAGACGGAAGCCTATTTTAGTACTCATCTTATCAATTTTGAGGACTTTTATAGGACGTGAAGGAAAATATGACTTTCTGGCTTAAATTGTGTCCAAATGGCTGGTCCATGATCTGAAATAAGATGAATCCACCTCTATGACTTTAAATGGGCTTGGCTTGCAGCGGGCATTTAAGAAAATTTCTGTCCAATCTGAAGGAAGTTCTGCTCTAGTCTTAGCTTTCACTAAACCCATATTTTAATGACACTCCATATAGGAGTGGCCTCTCATTGGAAATGTCACAGTATTTTTTTCTAGCCTTTTCTGATAATGTGCTAAGTGATGCAAGAAACGAAACATAGTAAAAATTTTATTTTGCCCTCCGCAAATGTCGCAAAATATTTGAAGGTGAGTTGTAATAGGTTTCATGTGGTTGAAGACAAAGTGATGGACAAGCGAGCATAAATCATCGTTTTCTTTTTTACCTTCTATTTCTACAGGTAAAATATGCTTTGTGATGAAGATAATACGTGCACATTGAAAGCGAAGACAGATAACTGTCGCTTATAATAAGTATCGTTTGTTTGTATGTTAGGAGCACAAAGATTTTTGCCATAGTCAAAGCATATTGCCTCCATTAAGCTGCCTGCTTCTCTGCTTTGCAACCTTGCCATCCGTTTCCTGTAGTAAAAAGTGCTTGCTTAATGCTTAATGTGTTATCATGATTTATAAAAGTAAATGTACAAAAATTATAACTACATAGTTCTAATTAAACTTTTGACATCATCATTGAGTTTGACATGACTGTTACGTTTTCCTCTCTTATAAACCGCAGCACAACCAGTTTTCTTCAAACTTGTTACTAAATATTCAATTTTTTTCTCGTTATTCCATGTATCGACATGAAAGCTTTTCTGCATATAATAATTTCTTTAATTTCCGAATCAATCATAGCAAGTACTCTGTACTTGTATACAGCATCGTAATGTGATACTCCTTCTTTTTTAGATGGCCTATTAACTGGAAGTACGGAGATTAATCCACTACACCATAGCTATTTTTGACATCATGTGATGCTAATAAATTGAAATTCTGGAGAATTTGGCTTCTTGATTCCTCAGGAACCTTAGCAAAACATCCCAATCTGCAATCACAGGCTGGACCGGATTCATGACTCGATAATTTTATCTTTTTCAATACTTTAGACATCCGACCGTGTGATTTACTCTTTTTCGTAGCCTTATAAATGTTATTTTCATCACAATCACTATTATTACTACTCATTTTGAGATAAAAAACTAAAAACTTAACGCACAACTTGAGCGTCGTAAAATTTCTTCAAGGACGCTTAACAGACAGCTGTCACTTGTATGGCACAAAAATTCAGATGGCCGACTATGAGCGCGTTCTTTGTTACTAGCCTCAAGAAGATTTGTTACATTTTCATCAAAATAATTTTGAAGTAGTTTATAGGCCTGGTCCTGCTTGGAGTATATTGCCGTGATTCTAACTTCATACTGTCATAAAAGTCTAAATTGGGATCCTGTGACCAAATACATTGTGTTTCTTCAGTAACTGACTCATCTGTATCAGACAATGGAGATGTATTTGATGCTGATGATTCTGGCAAAGGAGTCGGGGTATTGCAATGGCTACTGGATGGTGCTTCCTGTGAGGAAGAGTTGATACGACTATCTAAGTAAAGAATGGAGGGGGATTGTTGGATTTCAGCTGTGCTCACTGTTGGCTATTCTACGAAGATGTTAGATGAAATTGTTTTATCTGATAAGACCGAAATTCGATCATCGCGACAGCTGCCGCTGTATATAATTTCTTCGGGATCTAGATCTGGAAAACTTGATGTTGATGGAACTGCTGCATGGTCAACCAGTTGCGGCACCTCTACTTCATTGCTGTAAGGGGCAGTGTAAGGTATATTCTCCTCATCGATTCCAATCAGCGTGTAACTAATATCTACGTCCGTTATATTTTCAAATTCCGGTTCCAATTCATCTTACGATACCTCAGGATCGTCAGGGAGACCAAATAAGCGTTGCAATTCATCTTCGATTTTATGATCTCTCAAAGAACGCGACATTATTACCTGTAGTAATAAAAAAATCAACATTTCAGTTGTAGCCCGAGCACATTCATCTCAGGGCAGTGGCAAATATATTGCCACCTAAACATCCTTTTATTTACACACTCAATGGAGCCAAACATCAAAAATATTGCTTGTTTGTATAGCTTACATTCCAATTCATCGAAATAATATCAAAAACTTACCTGAATGGAGGCAAACCATCGAGATTGAAGTCGATTTGCAAAAAAATTCGAAAACCGGCACTTTTTCAACTTTGATCAAACATCAAGTGACAATTTTGACATTTGACATTACTAACTAAAATTCTACATAGTCTATGGGTATCAGTGTTGCCTACTTTAAACATAAATTAAACCAAAAGGCTACAAAGTTGTGTCACTTGTACCATCAATGGAACAAATCAATGGTACTACTGACACTAAGGCAAATAGACGTAGTAATTTAAAAAAAATTTACGCTGGCAAAATAATTGCCGCCACCTTATAAAATGTTAAGAGTCGTGAGCCTCATCAATTAATTCTTTAACTCAAGACCTATAATATTTAAACATATTGAAATTAAATTCGCAATTGTTAATTTTGTATCTCTTATGATGAAAATGCTTATTTTTAATGTCACGAATAATTTCACTCGTAAACCATGGGGGATATGTATGACATCCTCCGCCTGCTTCCTTTCAAAATCAGTAAGGTAATCAAAGTCATGTAAGAAGTTATCAAAGGAGACAACGGTCTGCACCGGCTCCGACGAAGTAATCTATTGACCCTCGGGTAACAAGGACAATACGTTAGGGGCATAATTTTTTTTTTCAAAAATTATAAACCTCTAAATTCTAAATTGTAAACAGAAATAATGAAATATGGGCAGTTGTCTCCCTTTTGTGTTTCGTGAACCAACGAGATACGTAGAGAAAATAAATGTTTTACGAATTTCAACCAATCCTGCTATTCTTCCGTAGTTAGTATGACCACTGGGAGTAGTAGTACAACTTTTAGTAGTAATAGTATTTGTACAATGTTTAGTAGTAGTATAATTTGTAATTGTTAGTCCCCAAGGGCTGATTCTCTGACTGATTTTTTTTCGGTAGTAGTAGAAACGGTGGATACAGAGTACTTTGGAGAGCACTTAGAACAGTTTTTAAAAGTCACGTATTTTTCTTCATAACGATAGCACACTAACATGAATGGAGCTTTACACGATTTTAAATTATGACCGTTGGTACGGCAACGTACATGTGGTCGTCACGGACGATTTACTGTATTTTACCGGGTGGCATTTTCTAACTGAGCGCTGCCGTAGCTCGGATGACACGTTAAATTGTAGGTCCCGGTTGTTTTAACCGTTTAGCCATGTCAGAGGCCTTCAGGTGGCCTAAATACTCTGACACCAGGGCTAGCCTCCCGGCCTACATGAACTTACTTACTTACTTACTTTTATCAATATATTATTAGACATAATCTAATGAATTAATCAATCTATTATAAGTCGGTCGTTTGAATTTTAGTGCCAAATATTTAAATTATAAACTAGTTCAAAGTGGCGCTAGTGATAAGTAACTTTTTTGTCGTTCCTGTCGACGTACATTCATAAAACAATTTAAATTACAATCTCATTTAAAAAATAATAATTAAACCTATAGAACTTTGAAGTGGTAAATAACTTATTGAAATAAATCATTAGTATTAATTTATTTTAGGTGAAACTTGTGTGAAAATAATAATTACATGAGCTAATGACAAGACAAGGGGCTTCATCATCGCCAAAATATTGCGTAAGTTGAAACATAAGCTGATTGTAAAATTAATTTAAAAAAAAAAAAGAGGAATGTGACATCATTGTTTTGAGCTTGGAAAATAACTTCTTATTTTTGGTTGTAATCGTTTCATTTTTAGTATTTAATCAATAAATTGTAATTAATGGTTTCTATTTGTATTATTTAGGTTCCTGTCGCCGAAAGCAGCGGTGGGGGATATCTATCATGACCTCTGAAGGGCTGTATTTCTACTGCACTGCAACTTTTCATGAAGAAAACTTAAGGAAAAACTGAGAAACCTTTGAAGATATTAATGCAGAGCCATTTCACAAGAAAACAAGCCAGGTGATGTGTTTTGTTTGTTAATTGGCAACGTAATGTGACAAGATCGTAATATTTCACTTCTAACCTCAACTTTGTCCTTTATTTGATTTGTGATTTAGAAACGGATAAACTAAATATTACATGACGCTGTGACTGCCTGTAAGTACTTTCAAAGTAAGTACTACACTCTCGTGTTGCATCGAGGAAATGTTTTTGATGTAGGTAAAGTACTTATGAGAATTGTACTGGTGTTGGAGTTTTCTGCCGGTCTTTAGCTGAAAACACAGTCGCTGGCATAATAATGCTCAGTTGATGCTGTTGACAATCCATAAGGTTTACTTCTGTGGTCTTTACATTATGACAATATAATTTATCTTTGTTTTCCTTCATAAGCATTCTCTGACTGATTTGTATAACACTCACAAACAAACAATAATTCACAATGAAACCTAGAAGACCTAATTTCCTTTTCGGCTAATTTAGAGTTATAATTAACTAGCTACTTGGCCCGGCTTCACTCAGATATGAATAAATTATTGGTATAAACCTTTTGAAAGAAATATTTTATAAGATAGTGGAAGCTGCATTGCTATCTGTTGTATAGTTTAGGCCATATAAGAGAAAACAGAGGGACACAAAAATAGAAACTGCATTATATAATGTGTGGTGATATTGTTATAGAACTAATGCGAGTTGTTTTTCTGGTAGAGAATAAAAATAAATGCAGTTCTACGCTGAGGGCTCAGGAGTGATGCTGTGGTGATGCACTGGAGCGGTGTAAGAATGCTTCGGAGCATAGTCTGACTACTGTCTTCAATTCCCCGTGCAACATGATCAGCTTTGCTTTCCTCGAGGACAGAGAGCCGATATTTAACAGTGGATTTTGTATGTTATGAATGAGTAATAGGTAAAGGCTAAATAATTTATTTTGTTCATGTTTATTTTTGATTGTTGTAATAATGCCAAAGTCAGTGTTGGCTGACTATCTTCCAAAATTATTTTTAATCTAGAATAATATTACAATTTTGCTGTTATGTTGGTTGTTGCAATGGAAGAACTGAAAATGAATTATGTTGATATAAAGTGCCTCTAATAAAATAGGGTCAACCTGTCATGGCTGAACTATCTGTCTATACTGCTATAATATTATCTTTCTAATCTTACATATAATATATTGCTATCAATTTAGTGGAAACGTCCTGGTCCAGGGTTTCTCAAACTTTGGGTCATGACCCACTGTCGAGTCGGCAAATATTTGAATGGGCCCTGCCTGTAGAACAATACACTAACCGATCGAGCAAAAGAATGTTATTTCATGTTGGCATTGGTTAATTTTCCTAGAGGTGGTGTAACGAGTTTGTATTTCAATTATCATGTGCTTAGAAACGTCATTACAACAAAATTAAAATTATACATTTACAGAATATTATAACATACGGTAAACTTATTTAAGATGAGTTGTAGTCCAGTCAACTTTGGGAACCACTACCCTAGTCAACTAACTCTGCAGTACCTAGACTGCCGTGATATTTAGTTTTCAGTAAATAGAGCTGTAGCTGTGTAATGCAATAGAGGAAAATATCAAAAGATGTTTATTATCAGTCTACTATTACTAGCACATAATTATCATTATCATAAATCGTGATATTAATGCCCAGACATTAAAAACTTATAGACCTTATAAGTAATTGATAAATAATTGAATGTAAAAACAATGTACGACCAGTCCAGGCCGTCATCGCATCAAACACAAAAGGTATACAGGGCCTGTCACCTGTCCACTGCGACTCGTTAAGGGAGACGTTAAGAATGGACTCAAGAGACGCCTTTAATGCACCGTCGAAAGAAGAGATGTCATACGGGCAAAGCCAGGTAGGTGCAGTCCTCAACAAGTATGTTATTTTCGGTAGACCAAAACACAAGTGAATTGTAATTATTTATAAAAACAATAATTTTATGTATGAAACAGTGGAAAGCAGCAGCAGGAAAAATTTCAACGCGAATTAGCGGTGGGCGAGGGCAACAGGCTTTTTAAAAAGACAAGTTGTGGTGTTAACTGCTTGAAGAGCTGGTCAAGACTGCCGTTTATTTCAAACTATATCTAAACATTGATACGTGAGACAAAGGATCACTTACTCTAATAATCTTAATGTTTCCTGGTAGGAAACATTAAGCTTCCTTTGGCGTTACATGACGCTTATCTATATTGCCTAATTACTATGGATGGCATTGTGTAATGTCAGGATTACGCGGACATAACTCCTCGCCCCTTAAGATGGCGGCGCACCGACTGTGGACGATCACGCTGCTGGGAATCTTCAACTTCTAAGTGATGCTGGAGTTTTACAGCTTCGTGTTGCTGGACTGAAGTGTGCGCTGACCTTGGTATCCACCAAAATTTGTAGATACCTGTTCCAACTGCTGCCAGGGTTAAAATGGTGTATACTAGGATGGATGGTCAACTGGGAGTGCTCGAGATGATGTTGAAGTTTTCTTCCGAAGTCTTGATTTTCTCAGATTGTTGCAAGGCGTCCTTTAGGTTATCCAACTCGTATATTTTCTAGGTTAATGGTTATAGGTGAAATCTTCGTTGTGTAGTGCGTCCTCGGCAAGGGTATTGTTTCTCTGACGTTGACGTAGCGCTAGTGCGTCGTTAGAACTTTGTCTGCAACTTGTACCTTGCAATTGTTGTCGGTGGTTATGAGGAAAACTCCTTTATTTCGTTGATATTGGACGTCGTTGGTACAGTTGGTCTTCACGACTTCTTCTTGTTTTATGATGATTATCCAGCTGTTGTCTTTAACTTGCTGAACCAGATTGTTCTCGTAAGTTGCTGTTGCATAGGTGCAGTTCTGTGGTTCTTGATGTTGGATAAGTTGTGCGATGCAATCGTTCGAGTACAGTAGGGTTTGCTACTCCAAGTACTTGCAGATGACGTCATCTTCGACGATCTCGGCGCATGGCTCGTGAGGATATGCGAACTCATTATTTCCCAAGACAAGGAAGGGATTTTTAGGGATAAGGATTGTGTTATTATCGTTAGGAATAGAGTATAGGTGTAGTAGATTGTAAGGTTGTTCAGAAACTAGTGGTATGTCCAGTATAAAGGTGAGAGTGTCATTAGTGCTATATGCCTTAACTACAATGGCTTTTTCCCACAAGTGAATGTTATTTATATTCGGGGCGTAGGCTAGAGTTCCCTCAATTTCGTTTTGAATTTGATTTAATTCTTCTATGAGGTAGGCAGGGTCAATGATACTAGGGTGCATTTTATTGAGGTGCGAGAATGTTAATGTATTTTCTAAAGTTTCTAGTCTGTCGTAAAGTTGTTGAAACGATGTCTCAATTTCGTTAAAAATATTGAGCGTTAAGTAGTTTGTTTCGAAATTGTGACTTTGTTTGGTGTACCTGTCAATTGCAATAGAAATTTAGTTTTGATTATTTTTGATGTGTTTCAGGCTGTTTTCATATTCTTTCATGAAATCCTGCATTATACTCGTACTTATTGTCTTTTTCTGATTTGATTTATTATTGTTGATTGAATCGCCTTGATTTCGTTGTCGTATTTGATTGCGTCATTTTGGTCTAAATTCCCTGTTATCGGTTTTACTATTGATCCCAAGCTGTCGAATAAGCCACGTTTGTGCCTATAGCCGGACTTAAAACCTATGCTGTCTAATCCTAAGTAAAGTAATCTACTTTCTATTACATCTATGAGGTAGTCTATTTGCTTACTAATAGCTACCGTACTTACCAAGCTATTCTGTTTTAATCTTATCGTATAATAATTACTATATATATATCTAAGTAAATATCCCTTAATTTCGAGGTGTTATAAACTACTGCTAAATGGTAGGTGTCTATCTGATTTTGGGCTTTCGCTTCACTGAGGACAAGGATCCCGTTGTGATTATCTATTGGTTGGATGATGGCGGAGCTTCCGGCGAGTCCGAGGACTGCGATGAAGGTGAGGGCGCTCCTGGAACATTTTCAGGTCGCCTTAGTAAACGGAAGTGTACTCTTATAGATTTAGCGTTGATGTGTTTTCCCACAATTTCCGCAATTTGTTCCGGATGTATACGTAAAATAGTATATGGTCCTAGGTATTTGGGTTCGAGTTTATTTGCTCTAGCCGTTTTAGCTACTTGTTTGTTAACAATGTCACCTTCTTTGAAGCGTGCTATTTCGGTGTCTTTATTAGCTTTTTCTATTACGTGTTGTTTATCGTTCGCTAATTTTTTATTTATTAATTTCTGTGTGTTTTCCATAATTTGCTTATGTTTTAAAACACATTCCTGGTAAAATTCTTTTGGGCAGTGCAATTCTAATGGGTTTCTACTGTCTGTGTGTCCGTAAAGTAGTTCGAAAGGTGTGAAACCTGTTGCGGAATGAATGGTATTGTTATAAGCTATAATCGCGTATTTCATTAGATTTATTGGTTCGTTTTTATCTGTAATTCTCTGTATTCGTATGATTTCGGCGAGAGTTAAATGAAGTCTCTCTATCGGTGAATTTGAGTTGGGGTTATAGGGTGTTGTGAAGTGTATGTGAATGTTGTGCATTGCGCATACCTCCGCGATTACGTCATTATCAAATTTGGAGTCTGAGTCTGTTGTTATTTTCTTAGGAACGCCTATTACTGCGAAAATGCTAAGTAGCGACTCTGCTATATGGATGCTAGTACATGCTGTAAGTGGTATTGCCTGTGCAGGGGTAGTTTTAAGGGGTTGCGTTCATATTTACTTTTAAGACATTTGTCACATTTATTGATGAATTTTTGTATGGACGCTAACATTTTTGGCCAATGGTAATTTAGGTGAATATGTTTGTAAGTTTCCTGAATTCCTCTGTGAACGGTTTTTCCTTCATGGTATTTCCTTATTATATCTGTTTGTTAGGAAACACTGTCAACTAGCGTTACTCTATTTGTGCATCTAATTAATTTTGGACCGCGATTATTAAATAAGTTTTTGTATACTTCACAAAATAACGAGTAAAACTCTTCGTGGTGAAAATAGCAGTGGAAAATTCTGCTAGGAATCGTGTGTTATTTCAAAAATTCGATTATTTGTTCTTTTGTGTTATTTATAGGTATCCAAATGTCTTTTATTACGTATTTTCCTTTTGATCTGTCATAGTGTCGCCGGGTGTTTTTCTGATGTGAAACTGCTTAAGCTGCCTATCAATTGCGTCTTCTATTTGAGGAATTTTTTCTGAATTTGATCCTACTTCCGGTGCTACAGGTTGTGAATCGGTTACGACGGGTGTCATAGACATATCTACCTGCGTTGTTTGAGTGTCTGTGAGGTGGTCTTGTTCTACTGTGTTATTGGCATATCTAAAAGTGTCCTGATGTCCGGATAATCTTGCTCTGGATTGGTCGTTGACGTGCTTGGTTGCGGTTCACTTGTGCTAGGGGTAGTTATTTTTTTATTATTATTTATACGGTGAACTCTGGATAGAGCGTCTGCATTCGTATTAGATTTCCTTTTTTTATACTGCACATCGAAGTTATATTCTGCTAGTCTAAGGCGCCAGCGTGCGAGTTTCGTGTTTGGGTCTTTAATTGACATAATCCACGTACGAGTAAGTGGGCGGTGATCTGTATAGATTGTGAAACGTTTTCTGTACAAATAAGGTCTGAAATACTTTATAGCCCATACTATACTTAGTAACTCTTTTTCTATAGTGGAATATCTTTGTTCTGTAGAATTAGAATTAGAATTAAAATCATTTATTGATGAATTGAGCTTAATACTAAAATTAAATATACAACAGTTTGTACAATAATAATTAGTACCGCAAAATACATCTCGTCATTTCACAATACACAATCGCAAAATTAAATTAAAAAATTGGTTAAATAAAAAATAAATAACTAGGTATCTATTTCAGCAACAAGGTTAAATGCTGTGGAAAGGCCACCGAATACAAAATTAAATAATGTCGGAACAATACAAAATATCAAAAGTACAAAGTAAATATCATAGATTATAGAAGTAGGTCAATTAAAATGTCATGGATTTTCGTCATTACATAATTGTATCGGATAGCGTACGTAAACCGTATGCTATTGGTCTATCCGAGCCCTTTTGTCTTTGAGATAGAACTGCTCCTATTGCTACATCTGAGGCATCTGTTGTTAAGATGAAAGGTTTTTCAAAATCTGGGTATTGTAAAATTGGTGCGTTAATGAGTACTTGTTTGCATTTTTCGAAAGCTTCTATGTATTCTTTCGTCAATTCGATTTTACTACCTTTTTTTAGACATTTAGTCAATGGTTTTGTAAGTTTTGCGAAGTCCTGAATAAATTTACGACAATAGCCTATTAAACCTAGGAATGATTTAATTTCCTTCTGTGTTTTTGGCATGGGGAATTTTTTTACTGCGGCTATTTTCTCTTCATTAGGCTGAAGGCCTTTATCGGTTAAAGTGTGACCTAGGAATTTGACCTGTTTTTGCAAAAAAACAGATTTATTCAGCTGTATTTTAAGCTCGGAATCTGTCGAAAACTTGTTTACATTTTTCAAGGTGTTCTTGTAGCGAGGTAGAGTAAATTATGACGTCATCTAGGTACGTGAGTACATTGTCGAGTCCATTAGTCTCTGAAATGTGCTAGGCGCGTTTTTCAGACCGAAAGGCATTCGAAGAAATTCGTAATGTCCGCGGTCTATTGTGAGTGCTATTTTTTCGACATCTTTAGCCATTTCTACTTGGTGATAGCCTGATGCTAAATCTATTGTTGAGAAGTATTGTGCACGTCCTAGTTTATCTAGGATATTGTCTATGTTTGGCAGTGGGTATTTGTCTTCTATTGTTTTTTCGTTTAGTTTTTTATAGTCTATTACTAGTCTATACTTTTGTTCTCCGGAGGGCATCGATTTTCTTAGGTACTAGGTGTACTGGGCATGACCACGGGGAATTACTTTCTTGAATTATATTTTGCTCCAATAGTTTATTGATTTGATTTTTTATTTCTTCCTTTTGTTTTGGGGCTTGACGATAGTTTCTTACATAAATCGGTTTATCGTCTGATAATTTTAATTGATGCTTTATTTCGTGTAAGTTAATGGGATTTTCTCACAGTGGAAAATGTCGCGGTAATTGTAACATAATTTCCTAATATTGCGATTTTCTTCGGGGTTCATATGGTTTGTACGTAATCTCTCTAGGTTTTTCTTTAATAGTTCGTCCAACTTTGCCTTGTTTTTTTGTGTTATTATTTTAGGTTTTTCTTTTTTTTTAATATTTAGCCGATGAAAGTTTAAATGACGATTATTTCTGAAACGAATTGGTCTATCTGTTGTATTAATTATGGATGCTAGAGCGTTTCCTTCTTTTACTGAAATTATTGCTGGGGGTAAAATTAAACCGTTTTTGGTTTTTAGTCCGTCTGAGTAATAATCTCCTTCTGAGTAGTTGCATAATAGGTTAATTATTTGCTCGCTTCTCGGTGTTATGCTAGTGAATGATTTCAAGTCGTCTTTAATCGGAATATTCGCGTTTTCAGTACGCAATATCATGTTTTTTATGTCTAATTTACTTTTTAGTGCTACCAATAGGTCCAGACCGAAAAGTCCTGCAAAATCTGAAACAAAATCAGAAATTAAAAATTTGTGCGTTATATCGTCGTTAAATAATCTCTGAGGTAATTGTATATGCGCTACTTGCTTATGCTTAGAGACTGCATGGGGTGTCTTTATGTTTGTTTGCGTTTCGTTCCTTATTTTAATGTTTGCATTACTTAAGTTTTTCACAATTTTCGGGCTAATTAATGACTGAGACGCGCCTGTGTCTCGTAGGAATCTACCGCCTAGTTCGTTGATATAGATATAAGGGAGACGGCTGTATTTTTAAATATTATTTATTAGGGTTACATTGTGAGCTGTTTGAACGCTTCTACCAGAAAATTGTCGTCATCAATTTGTTCAGGTTGGTTATTTTCATTTTCCTCTTCAGAGGCGGACTCGTCATCGCTATCGGGTCCTGTTTCTTGTTGATAATACGTTTTAATTTTATTAATTTCGGAATTATTCGCGGGTTGCTTATTCTTAAACGGTGCGTTGTTTTTTACGGGAGGTGTCTATTATTGTTTGAATTGTTAGCCGGATTTTTAGTTGCGTTTTTATTTAATTGAGCGCGTTTCGCTCTAAGCTTACTTTCTTCCTGTTTGGCTACCGTGATGGCCTGCTCAAGATTTTCTACATGTTTTAATTTTATAAAAATTGCTGTTATTGGATTGAGTTTGTCTAGAAATGTTTCGTTAGCTATTTGCTCATAGTAAATTCGTTTATCCGGGTTTAAAGAAATTAATGTGCTCATCAAGTTCCTTATTTTGTCGCCAAAAAAAACAATTGAGTTGTTTTCCTTATTTGTTTGCATGTTCTTGAACGAGTGAGTTCTTGAACGAGCTGTAATTCTGTCCTGAATTCTCCAAATTTTCTTTGTAAAGCGTCTTTAATTTCTGCCCAAGTTTCAGCTTCAGTTCAGGCTTTGCGACACAGCATCTACAGCTCTACCAGTAAGTTTATTTCTAATGAGACATGTAATGCAGGGGTCATCCCTGTTGGTGATAAGTTCTAAAGCATTCTCCATGCCTTCTATATAAAATGCCAAGGTTCTTTTGTTCCCATCGTAGCTAGGTAACAGTTTAGCGAAAGTCGAGTGATCCGTTGTGATTGGTTTCTCCTCAACGAAGGATTTTTCACCCTGGGCCCTCTTTTCATTAGTCATTTTAATCCAATTAAAAATAAGGGTCGCAAAAAGTGAGTAATCTCAGTAAACGGCGTAAAATACACGATATAAAAAATCGTAAAATACAAATTACAAATACTATTTTATAGTATGAAATTAGGTACTTTTACACTTGATATACCAAAAATTTTATGCGGATAAAATCAAGGGAAAAAGGTAAAGTCTCGGGGAAAAACAGAGTTAATGCTTACCCCACGAGCACGGCCGTTGTGAAGGCTGGTTGGTGGTGAGTCTTCGTCTTCAGCTACTCTTGTCTGCCTGCTACTGCCTGGAACCCACGGTAGGTTCTTTTTCGCGACGGAGACGAAGGATCGAATCGAAAGATTTTAGAAACTTGCTGCCGTTATCGCGACGTGCGCCAGTTAGGAGGTGGGCGAGGGCAACAGGCTTTTTAAAAAGACAAGTTGTGGTGTTAACCGCTTGAAGAGCTGGTCAAGACTGCCGTTTATTTCAAACTATATCTAAACATTGATACGTGAAACAAACTCAGTCGTCATGCCGCTTGGCAAAAACACGTTCGTACCATTGCTAAAAAGGGTTTAGGAGGGGTTGGGGGGAAGGCGCATTATGCCCGCCCAGAGATATAAAATGTTGGAGATAAAATGTTTAAAATTAATATTTTACTACTGCAAAAACAAGTACCGTAGAAAAATACGAATAACATTATAAAATGAAAGTCACAGATCCGACGCGGATCATTTAGGTTCGAAATGAGTCACAGATCTGAATCGGGGCACCCCGACCCTACGAAGTCTTGTGGCTACGACTCTAGTGTTTTTTAAAAATGCGGGAGCCAGAAATTCAAAGAAGCCGGCGACCTCCGCAGCTCAATGAAGGCCGAGGCTGGCGCAGCGACACTCAGGGCCGACTGCAGAGTTTCTGGCGGGAGCCCACTCGGAAGTCAGACATGGATCACTTAGGTTCGAAATGAGTCACAGTGACTCAACGCGGATCATTTAGGTTCGAAATTTTCCTATGGGGTAGGTATATTATTACTGTAGACTGATGAATAATTAAGGCTGCAGGAACGGGCTGGATGCAAGCCTCTTCTAACCAGCTTATTGGAAATCAATAGGGGAGGCCTATGTCCAGCAGTGGATTTCCTTTGGCTGATAATAATGGTGCTTTTCATAGCCAACAAGTAATTTTCACTACTTAATCCAAATCAAAAATTCTTAGTTTAACTTGACCTAGGGCTTAGGATTAGATTATCAGACCTCGATTTATAATAATTTTGCCTACACTCATATGAATGAGAAATGTAGAACTTAATATAAATTGTTTTTTTTTTCAGCTGTGAAGATGATCTAAACAAACAACGGAGCTACTGCGAGTTACAACTGGAAGTTAAAAGTACAGCATACTAGAAGCTTATCTGCGTAAATACAAATAAAAATAAATGTTCAGCGCGAGTTATGTCCGCGTAATCTTGACCAAAGAAGATATAATAATACTACGTATAGAACGGCCACTCGTTACCCCCCACCCGTTTGAGTCTTCCTCACTTCCACCCCGCGTCAGGACACGATTTACTACGTGTAAATCTGCGCGCGGGCTGCACAGGCCGCTGCAAATACCCGTGTAGCGTTCGTGCGTATGTGTAGTGTCTGTGAATAAATATAGTGTTGTGTGCGTAAGACAGCAGATTTTGTATGAAGAAACGCGGAGTGTCCGGGCTGTGTCTTGACATTACACAATGCCACCCATTGTAAATAGGCAATATAGATAAGCGTCATGTAACGCCAAAGGAAGCTTAATGTTTCAGGAAACATTATGATTATTAGAGTAAGTGATCCTTTGTTTGAAAAGATTTGAATTTTCATAGTAAATCTAGAAAATAGTTCTCATTATCCTACTAATAATATTATAAACGCGAAAATTTGTGAGGATGGATGTATGGATGTTTGTTACTCTTTCACGCAAAATCTACTGAACAGATTGAGATGAAACTTTGCAATAATATAGCTTATATATCAGAATGACACATAGGCTATAAAATAATATATTGCGTATGCGGGCAAAGCCGCGAGTAAAAACTAGTATACAATAAATGATAGATCATGCGCAGTAAAACGTCGCGATGGACCGAACGCGGTATTTCATTCGCACCCGCTAACACATATAATTATCCCTCGCGCTCGTACCTACATTAGACTTTTGATGTGTCTGGCAACATAAAGGAACTACTGAAACTGTCTGGCTATTGAGAAAACATCATTTGATAGTTCTCCTAATAACATATATAAATTGCAGCTTTTATACTATACCGTAAGTATAGTAACAATTAAATATACTTTAAGGGTGTCTGGCGGAGGGTTGCAACCGTACGAAGTGTCTGGCATTCAGCATGGTGACTTCTAGGATTATTATAAGCAAAATATGTAAAAACTGAGTTTTATACTTTACCGAATTCAACACACAATTTTACACACCTTTATTACCTGATACCTGCGAAAGCCACCGCGACCCAAGTTTCATAGACGGGATTCGTTCTTACCTGTTGTAACACTTTTTTTTGTTGTTCATGTAAAGAAACTTACTTGTCGCATACGGAGTCCCTTGATTGGATCTGTGGACCCATTCACATGGTTTTGTTTTATTCTTCCGCAGTTTGTAAACTGGTTGTTGCATTTAATCCACTAAAACATTCTAAAAAACATTGTTTCATCACTGTTTGTACAAATCCATTTATATCGTATGTGTATGGGCTGACACAAGCGGTGACACTTCTCTGACTTTGACGTTCGCGAGTTTTTTTTTATTATGGTGTTGCCCAGTTAAATTGTCTGTGGTCGACCATAAAACGATCGATTAGGCTGTGGGTTTGACGTTTGGCTGGCAGTATGAGGAGAGCTTTTTTGGTTTTACTATGGTTTTGGACCATAAATAAACAGGATCTATTGCCAATTCTATGAAGCCAATGACCTCTGGTTAACCCGGAAAAGCCGCCATTTGAAGTCAATTGCGTGGAAAATGTACTCGACGTCGCATTTTGGTCGCAGAAAGGGCTCGCAGAGAGGTTGGGTGTCTTGTCGCCGTAAGAAGAAAGGTTCTAATACCGGTAAGCGAGTGAGATTTGGAGTGATTGTTTCGTGGTTTCTCATCGCGAATGCTGATGACCGATTCTTGTTGTAGACTTCTTCTGCCGTGCACGGAGCCGTGGCCGCCATCGTGGCGATTGATCGAAACCCTCCCGATAAATCGGTGAGTTGCTTTTCATTTGTTTGACTATGCGTGCTTCGTGACAGTGTGTATTTTTCTGGCTTGGTGACTCGTACTAAAAGCGTTTTTTCCTTGGATAGGGAGGTGACTTGGTCCGGCAACTGGCGTAGGCACGTGCCGCACTCCTTCTTCGGACGTTCTGACAGTACCGCCAAGACCTGCCCGGCAAACTTAAGTACCTACCTTCGCCCTCCTGAAGTATGTAATCTTTTCATATTTTTCAAAAGAGAATTTTCTGCTCTGCACGCTGCGACTGGGCCGACTTACGAATCGGTGCCTGTCGTTTTTTTTTTATCCCTTAACTTCAATCCAAACCAAGGTGTACCTGCAAACTGGGGCTGCCACGCACAACGGTGAAACATCTCAACCTACCCTCAACCTTTAAATCACTCCCCTTCTGGGCTTTTTATGGCATCGCTTTGAAATGTTATAACTGATATAAATTGTCTATCCTGTTTCTGTACCTGGTCTGAAGCTTCAACCATAGTATAAGTGTTTAAGCGATGTGTACTGTGTGTGTCTAAACTTTAGCGAGTCATTCCGAGACTGTAAATTGATTGTACGAGAAAGGATCCTAGGATTCCTTTTCCCGGGATGAGTCTGGCAATGTAATTTAGTATCAACGGAGTAAGTTACTTTACTTTATACCTAATGTAAATATTAATATTTCACCTCGCAGTATTAATATTTAATTTTCTTGTCTGATTGAGTGGTGACAGCGTGTAACTTAAATTAAATCCAATTTAAATCTGGATTTATGCAACTATATTGGTGTTATTTGATATGGTAGTCTGATTGTATTGTGAACGTCTAAGAATTCCTCTTCTAGGAAAACCATTTTGATGAGATTACCCTGTATAGATATCTGATTAATTTGTAGCGGCTTGTGTTTAATTACGTTGTCTTGAATTGTTTTATTACCAGGTTTCTTTCCTCTTCTAGGGAAACCATTTTGATGAGATTACCCTGTATAGATATCTGATTAATTTGTAGCGGCTTGTGTTTAATTACGTTGTCTTGAATTGTTTTATTACCAGGTTTCTTTCCTCTTCCAGGGAAACCATTTTGATGAGATTACCTTGTATAGATATCTGATTAATTTGTAGCGGCTTGTGCTTAATTACGTTGTCTTGAATTGTTTTATTACCAGGTTTCTTTCCTCTTCTAGGGAAACCATTTTGATGAGATTACCCTGTATAGATATCTGATTAATTTGTAGCGGCTTGTGTTTAATTACGTTGTCTTGAATTGTTTTATTACCAGGTTTCTTTCCTCTTCTAGGGAAACCATTTTGATGAGATTACCCTGTCTAGATATCTGATTAATTTGTAGCGGCTTGTACTTAATTGCGTTGTCTTGAATAGTTTTATTACAATGTTTCTTTATGAATATTTTCTACAACTTGGTGTATGATAACTTAAAAGTGTTCCGCCGCCTTTTTAGTGTTTTTTTTCCAAATTGCCAGTTCTCGGACCATTTATCAATCGGGCGGCAGTTTAAACTTCTAAATTAGTGTTTCCTTTCCGGAGCCATCGAGGCCGTTTGTTAATTCAATCGTGCCCACTAAAATTTTTGTCGCCCATTTATTACTTTTTTGTCGCCCGTTTATTATTTTTTATGTTTTCAATGCCAATCGATGGGAAATGATCCGAGCTGTCGAAATATACATTTTGGACTAGATTTTTTTTACTTTAGAAACGTCTCAACTTAACTTTTGTTTTTAACTTTTTTTGGTAATTTTGATTTTTTATTGTAAACCGGGAACAAAGCCCATCCGGCTTTCGCTCTCTGAGGCAATCCGACAATTCGCGCCAGGCCTATATTTTTTGTTTTTCTTTCTTCGTGTACTTTTTGCTTGTTTTTTATAAAATAAAACGGAACTGTCAGAACAAATTGAAAATTTTAATTTATAACCACCCCCCCCCCTACACTGTGTTGGGGACATACTTTGAGAAACTTACAGCTTTTATACTTTAACGAAGGCCTGGGGGCCGCTGGCTCTTAGTATAAGAGGAACGGTACGGCATCGTCTCTGAATCGGTTACTATAAAGTGTTTTTTTATAAGAGAGCATCACTATTCTGGCGATTCCAATTATTTTATGACTTTGAAACTGAAATATACATAGTTAAGTATGTACTAGACATGGCGCTAAAGAATAATAATTAACAAAAGTGAGAGGGCGAGATGTGCGATATGGAAGTGTGAACAGGACGAAACTAATATCTTTTGCCTCTGTTTTGCGTATACGTTTTTTTTGCCTGACCACTACACGTTTTTGCGTGTAATAGTCAGACATTCTGTGGACATATATTTCCCGCTGCTCAACTGCCGAGTGACGTGAATGAAGTGTTTTGCTCTAAAACATGTACAGCTTGGAAAAAATATTGTTTTCCATGTTCCATGTAGTGATAACAGTGTACAGTTATGGTGCAGTGCAATGTAATTGGCTGTAAAAGCCGTACTGAGCGAAAAGAGCCAAACATAACCTTTTATCGGTAAGATGATTTTTTTTGATGAGATGCTTATTTATTTATTTATTTATTTAACACTTTATTGCACACCATTTGTACAAAAGGAGGACTTAACGCTAAATAGAATTTTCTGCCAGTCAACCTACAGGTAGATGCTTCATGTAAATCAACAAATTATTAAACTATTATCCATTTGCTATCAGTATTATGCAAGTTATTACTTATCTAAAGTCTAATTATGATAAAATCCAAACCAAATGATTGGTGCTAATCGACCAAAGAGCAAATGACGTTCATCGCGTAGGTGGTGTGTTCATACCTACTCCGTGACATGTGTATTTGGTTGGATTCAGGATTACACCATACTAATGAATAC
The DNA here is from genome assembly GCA_949316475.1 of Hypomecis punctinalis. Lineage (NCBI taxonomy): Eukaryota > Metazoa > Arthropoda > Insecta > Lepidoptera > Geometridae > Hypomecis > Hypomecis punctinalis. Next base: position 4,917,634 of record OX438809.1, read on the forward strand.
CAGGTGCCGACTTCTTCTTTTACCCATGTTTTTTACCCTAATTTGATAATAAATGATATTAATCCGGTTATGTTTCATAGATGTAGATGATGTTGAAATTAGATCAGAGGCCGATGAAATTAAAACTGTATTTCTTCATTTAAACTTAATTTTGTTACGAACTATATTTTTGGAGGACTTTTTTAAAGAGATTGACAGATAAAAAAATTGACATGACGTAACAATGACAGTTTAGGCTAGGTCCAAAAATTACAACTAAATATTAATTATTTAACACCCCTCCTCGATTGAAAATCTTATACAGATTGAGATCGTTACAAAATAATTATACATACAAGTTTACAAAAACAAGTTCACACATATAACTGTACACATGCAAGACAATGCATCTCTGAATTTATGCAACAATATTAAAACAAGTTAACACAAAATATTCAACAATTGTTTCATATGAGAAAGTTTTTCATCTGACAATGGCTTTGTGAACAAATCAGCAATATTATCATGAGTTGATACATATTCAATGCTTATCAATTTTCTTCTTATTAAAATCTTTTAAGAAATGATGTTTAATGTCAATGTGTTTCGCACGTTTTCTATTTTCAAAAGAGTTAGCTACTTGCATTGCACCTCTATTGTCCATATACAATATACACAACACATCACTTTTAAGTCCATTTAGACCACCTTTTATGTAAAGTAAATCACATGCGCTAGTCGCAACTGCCACATATTTGGCCTCAACTGTAGATAGGGCTACGCAGGCTTGTTTGCAGAGAAACAAGCAACAGGACATCCATTGTACAATATTACAGATCCTGAAACACTCTTCCTGTCAGTATGTGAACCGGTCCAGTCTGCATCCGAATATGTTTCTATACATGTTTTTACAACTATTACATTATTTTGATGTTTAAAAAATATGTGATGAATGAATGTGGAAAATTTTATCAAAATTGTTTTTGTTTGTATAAAGATTTTGTAGGTAGGTATTTAGTAGGTAGGTATAGGCCGAATCAAATTTCTTGCAAACGCATTACATATGCAGGCCGTACAGCTTTTATAATAAGCTTAAGTCAGGGATGGGGTTTTACACTAATTTTACAGCCCCAAAGAAATTATACCTAACTACAGGCCGAACCATATAAGTCGGCGGATGTGAAGTTAGCTACAGGCTACGAACATAATATACCATGGGCTGCGCTGTATTCAATCCTGACTGCAGCTCACATAATATCAACTGTAATTTTTTACAATCTAATTTACTATGAAACTTAAAAAAGGACAAGCCTATCCGTTTACAACAACATCAACATCATAAACTGTTTTATTATGATCATATGAAAATCTTTGAAATCGGGTCATGTTTGTGGTTGAAATGAGCCATGTGCTCTAGTATGGGTACATTGCGCGCTAAGATCTACCTAAATGTCACTCACGGTCACTCATCCCCGTACTAGGGTTGTCGAATTTCGTAACTTCGGTGATGGGCTACGTACGCCACGTGCGACTACTTACAGTGCTCTAACACTTTCAACTCGACATAGGTATGTTTTGTAGGAGCTGCCTTGGGAAGTACCTAACACACATTTGACAAAGTAATTCGAATACCACGGTACTAAGCCAAAAGGACATCATTGCACTCATCATTATGGACAACTTTTACTATGGGTTTTTTTTAACTTTTTTAACCCTTTTGTAGCGATGATGGCTCAGTGGTTAGCGCGTTCGGCTCGCATCCCGAAGGGCGTGGATTCGAATCCCAACAATGAGCTTGAGCTACCGGTGAAGAAAAACATCGTGAGGAAACCATAACTTGGTTGGTGGTAGAGTACTTTCTAATACTCGGCTTCTAGCTACCACCCTCAAGTTGAAAATCTGCCGCCAAGCACTTAACGGTGTGTTCCGGCAGCCTCACTTGAGAGCCAGTTCCTATTCCAGGCTGGATTTACATCATTTACATCCTCGACCACACAGACGAGAATCAGCCGAGGTTGTGGTCAACCGCCTAGCCTGTCAAGCGTAAAAAATAACCCTGAAATCGCAAAAAAAAACTCGGCTGTTCCATAGAAAAAGTTCGTTGACCTCTGACAAAATGTACGGAACAGCAGATTTTTTTTCTCGATTGCAGTGTTCTGTCATAGCAAAAATTGTTGATAATGATGGGTACAATGACCCCCTTTTAGCTTAGTACAGGGAAACCTTATAACCCAGTATAGTCAGACAGCCGAATAAATACTTAATTAATTAATTTAGAAAAAAATATTTTTTCTCTACAGTTACTCGGACTTTCACAGTTATCACAATCTCCAAAGTAACTATTGTCATAATATCTTAGTCGCCGCGGCGCGCGAGTTCGAGGCATAATACCGCATACGTATACTATGGTAACCATAGCTATCAAACCGTCCTGTATCTGAGGACGTTGAATGACGGTGGACGCCACTTTGAACGTATATTTACCTACAGGGAATTTCAATTTGCTTACTGAATGAGATATACACAATTACACATATGTATACTAGCAGCACCCAAGATTTAAAAGCTTTTTGACTATTCCACAAAACATTTCTCTTCAAGATATACCAAGCACATGCCGAATTTCATCCGTTAAACCTTTGCTACGTAAAGAAGGAACAAACATACATACAATCGCCCAGAAATACGTAGGTAGATAGATAAGATAGTATACCTACGAAGTGGAAAAATACCGAAACTATCCGAAATAAAATCATATTCTACCAAATACAATAGGTACGTTATTAGGCACAGATATAGAGCTTATAAGATTCGTGCAGTTTTTTTTTTTTTTTTTTTTTTTTTTTTTTTTTTTTTTATTTAATTGTTACACTCCACAGACTCCAGGGTCTGTGCTTTTTAGGATATATATTAAGAAAAAAAGATTGAACAATATTGCTTGGAAAGGCTTAACAAAAGGACCTTAAATCCAATAAAATTAAAAACAAACTTTAAACTACTTTGATTTTACATAATATCGTTTTACAAATTACTGCTTATACCGCGCAGAGCCTCCATCACCGCCGCGTTTCGGTCTTTAATGGCCATCTTTAAATTATAGTCTACGATGACCTTGGGTGACGCAGCCGTCGCACGCCGCACAAAGTGGCTGATAGCGTCTTCCTCGTTGTCTGCGAAGTAAGTGAAGGACCTGGTGTGCCGTGAAACTGCGACGACCGCGTGTGAAACGCTTTCGTGCAACCTCATTTTAGCCCTGATTTTTATGGCGATGACAGAGTCGTATGTCAGACCTTGAGCTTCGTGGATGGTAAGGATGCGCGACCCCGACCCCACTCCATACCCTTGGGTGATAAGGGTCTCCTTTTCTTCTTGAGTGTGGACCAAAAAGAGGGTGTTGGGGAGGTTATGGGGTATTAGCGCACCCGTGTATCTTTTCTGCTCTAGAGATCTGACCTGGATTGCTGAGGAATATACACCCGTGTATATCTCCCTCAGTGAATACGCTACATCCATGGGGTTCCGATGCGTACATAACAACTCCTGGCTGATGTTTGCGACCAGGTTAGGGCGATGGTACCTCATCTCGAAGAGGTTTTCTCTATCAATATAAGGTAGCTGATTAACGTCTCCGATGAGGATAAGTTCACTGGCACCAGACAGCCTCGAAGCCATCACTATAGCTCCGAAATGATTCATGAGAGCCTCATCCACCATTAGACGGTTGCAACTCTCAGAACCTCGAAAACCATTTACGAGAGTGGAAGCCATGGTGCGCACCTTAGTTCTTACTAAGTTACCTATACGGTGCGCCAGCTTTTCTCTTAGATCTTTGGCTGCTTCGTTGTTGTGGTGATGATAACGTCCCTATCCACATCGAAGTGTCGTACCACCCAAGTTGTTTTGCCGCAACCAGGCACTCCATTGACCCACTGGATCTTGGGTACCTTCCAGTTGCCCCACCGTGCCTCGACTTGACTGCTCTCGATGATTTTTGCCATGTTAGCAATTTTGTCATCCAGCATTATTTTGGTACACCTGGCGGTCACCACAATAGGGTCCTCTGGTGGCGTCACGTACTTCAGTTTTCCAGTCCGATCCGTCTCATCCTCATTTAGGGCCATGAATCCTTTTATTGCATTATAAGCAGCCATATATTGACCTCTCATTGTTCCCTTGATGATCTGGGAAGTGTCGTTATTGTATATGGCTGCTTCTGCCTCTTCCAGTCTCGCCATCAAAAGACTCTCATTTCCTAGCCTAAAAGACTGCATGATGTTTTCGCAGTTTCTGAGATTGACTTCTCTAGTCGCTCTCGTTATAGCTAAGAATTCTATGAAGGCGTTTCTGGCGTGATCTTTTGCTGTTGAGGCAGGGATATAGAGGGGCGGATCAACCTGTCCCATGTCGGCTCTAGTTGGAGTCGCTTGCCTTGTTCGTGGTGTAGTTTTAGTGGCTGATTTGGTGCTGGGCCATTTTATTTTCGGTGTTTGTAGGAACAAGCTCTGTGCTGCGGCGCTAAATGCTGTCAGAAAAGCCGAAACGTGACCTCTACTCCCGTCGCAACTGTCACTATGCCGTTTCGCGACCTTTTCTGCCGATGTTCTTTCTTGTACCCTTTCAGAACCGCTTTGAGTGGATGAACATGGAACGGGGTGTCCCCAGCTGTCAGTTGCAGGGTTTTCTGACGAAGACTTCAGAAAACTTAAGTTTTCTCCCCTGTCTTCGTATATGATGACCTCATGATTTTTGGAGGCCTCCAGGCAACTTAGCCGGTCCGTGACTTCTCCTGTCCAGTGTGCTACAACCATGGCGTCGATGCTTATCATGCGGGAAACACTGTCTGTGTTTTCACCTAGACTCTTCAGCAGTAAACTTGCCTGCGCAAAGGGAGTCTCGGTCGTCCAGTCAAACAGTGCAACCGTTTTATTCTTCGATCGCACCAGTCGACATCGACAGCCCGCTACTTCCAGTATTGGCATCGCATCGTATGTTTTCTGCTTCATAGTGGTTTTAGAGGTGCTCCCATTGAGCAGACAAGCTAGTCCAGGCGAAAGTTGGACACGTTTTTTGTTCCGGGTAAGGCAGAAGCTTATTCCAAACCTCTCTTTATTGTGATCCATGAAGAGGGCCACCCCACGGATGTGGACTCCTGGCTCTCCTCTGTCTGCAGAAGCGAGCAAGTAGTCCACTGTAACGTCCTTTATGGTGGTTTCTAGAGGGCGTCTTAAGTTCTGCGCACTGGTGGTGGCTGGTATATTTATGTGTGAGGAGGTGGAGGGCAATGTGTGTAAAGACGAAAAAGAGGCGGAGGGTGCCACCAGACTGAGAGAAGAGGAGGGTCTGTGAAGAGTAGAGTTTCTCTTGGCTGCTATTCGAAACGACCTATCAACAAATGATAGAAAGTGCGATCTGCTTTCTGGGTCTTCTAAAATATTGTGGAGATCTGAAGCTACGAGCTTTCTATCAATGCATATTTCAAGGTCATTACGTGCCGCAATGAAGCGGGGGCAATCTATGATTATGTGCCATACTGTCTCCGAGATATTCGAGTCACATTCACAACCTGGACTTTCTTTGAGCTTAACTCTGTGCAAATACTCCGCTATTCCTCCGTGTCCTGTCAGCGCTTGCACCTGAAAAGGTGTCAGTTTTGTAGTACGTGACATCCGGTGTGCTTTGGCTATATCCGGGAGGAACTTATATGTAACTCTACCAGCACTGGAAGTCTCATACCGGTCCTGCCACTTCCGGACTGACTCTTCACGTATTTTCTTTTTGACATAGGACAAGGGGATCCCTTCGTAATCCCGGGACGTGCCCGCGAGTGCTGCCGATTTCGCGAGCTCATCGGCTCTTTCATTACCGGCAGTTCCCACGTGTGCTTTCAGCCAGAACAAACGAACTGATCTTCCTTCCGCACTGATCTTTCCAATGTTTTCCTTTATACATTTGACCAATGGATGACTCGTTTTGGGATTCCGCAATAATTCGAGTGAAGACCTTGAGTCACTCAAAATGCTAACCATGGTGTCGCCACTCGACATCACTGCTTGAGTTGCTTGGTACAATGCATAAAGTTCCGATTGGAAAACCGTGCAGTCAGAGTGCAGCGTAAAAGTAGCGCACCTGACTTCCTGGCCATTCTCCCACCAGGTAAAGGCAGCGCCAACACGTCCTCCAATTTTGCTCCCATCTGTATAAATCTGGGGACCATTTATCGGGCTAGAGATGGTTTCTAGGAGGTCGAAATCCAAGGATGTTTGTGTGGACGGATGAGGTTTGTCCAGAAAATTTAGATTTCTTTCAAGCTCCGTGTCAGGTGCGAGATAATCTACAGAAATACTTTTCTTTGCTTTGTACAGATTTGCAGCTTCTTGTATTCTTAGGTCCAAAGGGAGTAGACCGGATAAGGCCAGTGCTGACGTAAGGGAAACAGTACGATAGGATTTGCATATTTTTTGGGCGAAGCCTCTTTGTAAAGAGTTTAAGTGAGTCTTGACCTCTTCCAGTTCTGTTGCTTGAACCCATGCGCTTGAAGCGTATAACATTATTGGTTCCACCACAGCGACGTATATTGTTCTCGTGATTTCGCTATTGAGCCCCCAAGACACCTTCGCTGCACGCGCAAGTTGTTTGTATATATCCGCTGCCTTTTTACATTGAGCGGTTACGTGTGCCTTGAAGTTGAGCCTTCGATCAAGCAAGAGACCGAGCAGCTTGATTTCATCCACAAGATTAAGCCGGACGCCAGACATAACCAGATTTGGTGGATCGTATTTCAGCTTTCTCGTCATTAGCATCGCGTTGGTTTTATGCGCTGCAAAGCTGAGTTTGTTACGTTTGCCCCACTCTACTACTGTGTCTAATGTCTTGTTTGCTTCTTGCCCCAATTTTTGCTTGACTGGCCTGTGAACACGAGAACGACGTCGTCTGCAAAGGCTTGACAATGTACCCCTTCGGCTTCCAATAGACGCAACAACGAGTCCAAGATAACATTCCAGAAAGTTGGACCACCAATTGACCCTTGTACACAGCCCTTGGTGGTCCCCTTCCTGTACGCTGCTCGAGCGTAGTTGACTTCAATTTCTCGGTCACCGAGATAGGAGCATGCCATCTCATAGAGGTTTAATGGACTCTTTTTCTCTATTAGTTGATGTTTCAAAGCGGGCCACCACGCATTGTCGAAGGCGCCCTCTATATCCAGAGATATGAGGAGTACTAAGTTCTTATCAGATACTCCTTTTTTTAAGTGCTCTACCAGATTATAGAGAGCGTCCTCCGTTCCTCGCTGCGGCATGAAACCATACTGTCTCGTACTGAGTGTAGGGAAAAGATGCCATTGTAGTCTACCGATTAAAAGCTTTTCAACGATCTTCCCAATTACGGACAACAGACCTATAGGGCGGTAGGATTTAGGGTGAGTATAATCTGTCTTGCCAGGTTTCCTTAAGACAACCACATGGGCCACTTTCCATTGCTTCGGGAAATATCGTAGCGATAGACATGTATTAGCTATCGCCAGGAATAGCTCCATATTGCAATGAATGGCTGATTCACAGATGTCAGCGGTCAGTCCGTCTGGCCCTGGGGCTTTTTGTGGATTTAGTGTTCGCAACACTAACTCGAGCTCTGCCGACGTGAAAGGTGGATCATCTGGTGGCAAATCCACCGGTACTTCCCTAGTTTTTTCTCGCAATTCTTTGTGGCACGATTGGTCTGTGCTTTCTGAGTCGTCGGGGTAGAAAGTTCTGGCGAGAAGCTCTGCAGAATCTTGTGGTGATAAAGTGTTTCCTTCCGAATCTCTCAATAGCACATCATCTTGCTTTTCAGATGTTTTCCGGATCACTCTGTTAATTTTATCCCACATGCTTTCTTGGTTTTGATTCGTGCAAAACTCTCTCCAGTCCACTGTTATAGCTATTTCGGCCTTTTCTTTGTAGTCTATCCTGGCCGATTGATATGCATCGATGACTGATTGAATGCGGTCAGGAGCTGCATTTTTTATTCTTCTCTTTCTTCGGAGGACTTCTTTTTTAAGTTCATCAAGCTCTTTTGTATACCATGGTGGGATTGGATTTCCTTTTCGTAAGCCCACTTTTGGGATGGAAAGCTCGCATGCTTCATGGATACACTGCGTGTAGCTTGTGATTATGTTTTCAAAATCCTCTGAGTTTGCGGATTCTTGTACTAATTTTGGTGACAAATTAACAATTCGTGCAGTTCAGTCTATACAGTCTTTGCATAATTTTTTTCGCTTCTTTAGGATTCTTTTACTACGGAGTCTTCGGTTCATCATTATTCACTTAAACTTGTTTCAAGCAAAACCGAGAGCGTCAAATGCAACGGAAGGTGTACGCATGCGTGTATATTTCGTGATAGCAAATCCGCGAATGATTTCTCGGCTCGGTGCAGTAAACAAGCAAAGTAAAATGGGTAATTGCACGGAGCGGCAACGTCGCATCAAATTTTCGACGGACGTCAAAAACGCGGGACCATCGTCAGATACTTTTTTATTATACGCCTCGAGATATACGCGCGCGCGCAGCGCCTCGCCGGGCGTTGCGAATTCATGTGGAACTACCCGATATATAAATGCAGGTTTCCGACCGACTTTTTGGTGTCCGTCGATTTTTTTCCTACCTAGAAGCATAAGGGCTTAGGTGGCACTGCCCAACAATCTGGCGTCCAGTATACGGACGTCAAATGACGGTGGACGCCACTTTAAATGCACTTTTTTCTTCAAGGGACGTCCAACTGCTTCCTGGATGAATATATATATATATATATATTATGGATGATTATATGTATTGCTATATGACGGACACCATATTCTAGGATACCATTGTACTCATCATTATGACCAACTATTACTATGGGGCTGAATTCACAAAAAAACAAAATCAATATTTAAAGTTAGATTATCGAGTACCATCAGTAGGGACTCGAATTAAGGTGCTATTATTTTTTGCGATTTTATGGGCTGGCAGTCTGTTGGTCAGAATAATGAGTACATTGATATCCTACAATATGTCCGTCGTTTAGAAATACACATGTACAGTTATGTTTTCCGAAGCTACATGCGGCTACTTTTCTAAGCTAGGATTAAGTTTGTAAATAGAATTAAAAATACGAGTTCTAGCTCTGAATTTGTTCAAGAACTAAATCACGATAATTGTTTCTATACCATTTCCGTGACTACAGTGGGTTATCCTGCCTTGAAAAACTAGTATCATGTCACCCAAGTATTATTAACTATCTTTTAGCATTTAAATTAGTCAATAATTATGTATATTCTTCTTTATTTATATTAAAGCTATGATAATATAGAGTACAATATCTGTAGGTGTTGTGGTCACTATTTAACGTGGAGAAAAACACTCGGCAACTTTTATAACTGTTTAATGTACTGAAGCACAGATTTGTTACACTTTTTGGAAAAATATATGGCGCAGTGCGTGTCGACGCACCCGCTCGGTTTTTCTTGCGAAGTGGAAGACTATTTGACATTGACATTGACATTTAGGTGACCGCGCTGAAGGCGCGGCCTACCATTGTGGCGGGAATTTAAACTCAAACTATAATTTTCTAATTTAACAACTTTACGCGGTACATTTGCCATTTTACAACTAGATTTAAAATAATGAGCGCGTCGCTAACACTCCCCACCCTAGTGCTGGAACAGCACTATTCTACCGTGGAAATACGAGCGACGCGGGCTGCCGATCGTCTCCAGACGCCAGTTCTGGTTTTGACATCTACGAGTCGAACTCGGTTGTCCTTACCTGGGTAGGTGCGCAGAACTCTGCCTCTTGGCCAGGTATTTCGGGGACTATCTGGGTCGGCAATAAAAACTAGGTCACCTACTTGTAGTGGTCTCACTTCTGCATTCCATTTCTGTCTCGGAAGCAATGCAGGCAGAACCTCTCGCACCCATCTGTTCCAATACATGTCGGCTAACCTTTGGGCCTTACGCCACTGCTTGCGCAGATACATGTCAAAGTCTTCGAAGGTTCCTATTTGGGGCAAATTACCGTAAGTTCCTAGAAGAAAATGATTTGGAGTTAAGGTTTCAGAACTGTCTGGATCTACCGAAACGTGAGTCAGCGGACGGCTGTTTACCATATTTTCTACCTCTGCCATGAAGGTATTTAAGACCTCGTCCCGCGGCGCACGTTCTTTTAGGACAACACGCAGAGCTGTTTTGACGCTGCGTATCAGCCTTTCCCAGGCTCCGGCCCAATGAGGGCTAAAAGGCGGTACGAAGTGCCATTTCATGGCATTATTAGCTCCAAGAGCTTTCAGAGCATCCATGTCAAGCCCTTTCGTGGCCAGCTGCAGCTCCTTGTCAGCACCTCGCATGTTTGTCCCATTGTCACTGTAGAGATGGCTCGGCCAGCCCCGTCGAGCTGCCATGCGGCGCAGCGCCATTATCAGGGAGTCTGTCGTTAAAGTGTGCACAATGTCTATGTAAATACAGCGGACAGTAAGACATGTGAAAAGGACTCCCCACCGTTTCTGTCTCGTCCTTCCAACTGTTACTTCCATCGGCCCGAATAAATCCAGACCACAGAAGTTAAACAATCGCTGATGATGCGCCACTCGAGCATGAGGTAAGTCACCCATTCTGGGTACTTCGGGCTTACATTTTCTTATGCGACACAGCATGCAGCTCGAAACTACCTGTTTCACCGTCGGTCTGACTCTAATAACCCAATACTTCTGTTTCAGATTATTCACGACCATCTCCTGGTTCCCGTGTGCAGCTTTGATGTGGTAGTATCTGATAAGAAGTCGCGTTATTGAATGTTTCCCGTCCAAAATAATCGGTCTTTTTACTTTCAGGTCTAAGTCCGTTGCAGCATCGATGCGTCCTCCGAGCCTCAGCAGACCGTCTTCATCGACATAAGGTGACAAGGTGAGTAATTTACTCTCTTTTGATATTGATTTTTGATTTTTTATTGCAGATATCTCGTCAGGAAAGGAGTCGCCCTGCGCCTTCTTCAGTAGAGTCCTTGAGTCCTTTACATCTATCGATAAACGTGAGCATGACAGCCGTGGCGCGCAGCAAGCGGAGCCAGCAAGAGAATCGCTGCGGGTCCGGCGTAGGCAAGCCGGCTGCGGAGTCTTGAACTACGGTCACGCACTCTGTTTTCACCTCGTTTTCACAGACAGAGCTGACGACATCTAGCGGCCACGAAGATTCATCTTAGTATAAAAACTTGGGACCTGTGAACCATTCGTTTTCGAACAGCGCTTGGTCAAATTCCTCCCGCGTTCCCAAGTCGGCTATATTTAATTTTGTAGGCACATATTTCCATTCGGCCACGCGCGTAAGTTCATCGATCTCTCCTAATCGATTAGCTTCAAAGGTTTTATACGAGCGCGTGTTATTTCGTATCCACTGTAAAACTGTAGTGGAATCGCTCCAGAAGTATCTACGATCTGGTACCATTCTGTGTTCTTTCACAATAATGTCCGCGAGTCGTGCGGCTAGCACGGCCGCCTGCAGCTCGGCGCGGGGCACGGTCAGCGGTTTCACTAAATAAATGCGACACGTACTTTCCCGTTCTTCGTCCAACGCCAGTACGCCACGGTACACATCGCCTTGACAGAAGCATCGCTAAACGTATGCAATTGCAAGTCATTGTAGTTATTAATAACTGTACTTGCGTTCCGAGTACCGCGTTCCGTAGCCGCAGAGCTTGTAGAAAGCTGCTCGGAGTGTTCGGTCTCGTAGCCGCTCGCCGTAGCACAAGTGCCGCGCGCTGTGCTGGGCGCTACGCCGACCGGTCCTCGTGTTGTCTCTTTCCCACGCGTGTTACTCGTTCTAAGATAACACCTAGGAATGCGGACACGAATTAACTCTTTTAACAAGTCAATCCATTTGCACCACTTATCATAGACGTAATCAGGTATAACGTCATCCCAGCCTACGTTTAGGCGCCATGTATCCTGTAACATGATTTTTCCTTGGATCGTAAATACTGATAAAAATCCTTGTACGTCAAAAATGGACATCACGACTTGCAGCATTATCCTCTTGGTAGGCCTTGCTTTACCCTGAATAATGTTTTCAGGTATTCGTTTCAAGGACAAGTCGAATCCTAGCTGATCCTCGGCCGGGTACCAGATGAGTCCCAGCGTTCGCTCACCTTGGAACTCGTGCTCGACCTTGAACTTGACGGCGGCACTACCTAAAGTTTCTTTCGGAACGCTGTCTAAAACGGCGACGCTGTTGCTTGTCCAATTGCGCATTTCAAAACCACCACTCTTGTGAATATCTGAAACATTTTTTACGATTTCTATAGCAGTCGCTTCATCTGGTAGACTATCTATGTAATCGTCAACATAATGGGATTTATAAATTGCATTAACTGCGGCAGGCATCGATGACTCATAGCGCCGTGCATTTAAATTTTTAACAAATTGCGCCACGAATGTTGAACAGTTTGCTCCGAATATGAGTGAACTCATCACGTAGGTATCTATAGGCTCAACGGGGCTACTCCGCCAGAGGAATCTAAAGGCATGCTGATCCTCGGGGCGGATTTTAACTCGTAAAAACATGTCCTTGATGTCACCAGTTACTGCAATTAAATTTTCTCTAAAGCGCAGCATAATACCAAACAGCTGTGGCAACAAGTCCGGCCCCGTGAGTAGATAATTATTGAGACTCTTACCATTCACCTCGTCCGCGGCATCGAATACTAATCGTAGCTTATTTTTATTCGGGTTATCCACCCCAAAATGTGGTAGGTACCACGTCCTGGACGCTGGGTGGGCATGGGCACCTGTTATTTTTTCAGCATAATCATTTTCCAATAAATTTTGAATTCGCTCCCTGTACCTACCTGCAAAATCCTTGTCCCGACTCATCTTCCTTTCTATCCCTTTCAGCCTCTTTACAGCGTTAGGATAGGCGTCGGGCATGGCGCCGCTGTCGCTCCTCCACGGCAGGCCGACGCGCCAGCGCCCTTCCACGAGCTTGGCGGTCTCCTCCAGCTGCGCGACTGCGCTCACGTCGTAAATATTTTGACGAGGCTTACCTGATACTCCTATAGAATCGAGCGTAAACGAGCGCCGTACCTCTTCGTGTAACGTCTGCAGCAAACGAACCTCTTCGGTGACGGCGGCGGTCGAGGATGTAGCACCGTCAGCAGCTAGCGTGGGCTGCGCGCCACTCGCGCTCAAGAACATGGTTGCATGCACCGCGGGGGCGTCATGCGAGCGCGCACTCCGCGCCGCTCTCAACATACCGTGAACACACCAGCCTAGAGGAGTTAATGTAGCGGACGGCTCATTATTATTACCTAGCCTAACTTCGAGCGGTAACAATAATTGAAAGTTATCCTGTCCTATAAGTATTTCAGGTTTTACATCATTATTACAAAACTTATGTTTTATGCTGAGCAAGTTTACGTTATCACAATTCACAATAGAACAACGTTGTATTGGCAGATCCAATTTATCAACACAACGTAATCTTATATTATGCACCTTATTGTCCCTACCCGAAACGTTCACATTAACGATGACCGATTCACAAGTTAATTCCTTATCGGCCCAGGCGCCGCGAACGCGCATCGTCTCGGGACGACCTCTCACTCCCGCACGTTTAGCTAACCCCGCACTTAGCAATGAGACTGTCGAACCGTCGTCGAGTAATGCATTTGTGTTTATAATACCGTTATGCGTATGTATACGAATAGGTACGACTTTCAGTAACACTGTCGATTCACTCGCGTTAATATGCGTTACTGTTTGTTCACTGTTCACAATCACAGGTTCGATGGTGGGCTCCGGCGGCGTCGTCGATGACGTAGGTATTCTAGGCGTCGGTACGTGGTGCGGCGCGTCGCTGCCGTCCCTTGGTTTGTTTACATCGATGTGCAGCAGGCGGTGATGCGACTGGCCGCAGTTATCCTTATCACAGGGCGGCGCGGTGCATACGTCACGCGCATGGCGCGACAGTAGGCATTTGTAACAGATCCCGTTACGTTTGGTATATTGCCATCTAGTTTTACGTAACGCCTTCTTGAATTGTTTACATTCGGTGAGCTTGTGTTTGGAGGTGCGGCAAAATTGACATTTATCATCGGCGTCGCTTTGCAGTAAAAGAGTATGAGCGCGATTAGGGTTATCATTGTTTTTCTGTTTATTCTGTTCAGTGCGAGGGCTAGTAAAATAAATACTTGATGTTGTAGAAATCTTTACAGCTTCTTCGTGCAGAAAGTCAGACAAAATTAACAGGCGTGATTTCTGATTTTTAGTTATGAGAGGATAGCTGTAGTCAGACCATTTAGACAGCAATAATGATGGGAATTTGGACAATATTATCGAAACTAAGCTCATACCTTGTATGTATTCTTCGCACCCGACCGCTCGCACTGCTTCAATCAGATTTTGCACTTTTATGGAAAACTGCACCACATCTTTGTGAAAATCTTGTGTCATCGGTTGCAATTTTTTGATGTCTTGGATAATTCTGTTTATAATACACTCAGGATTACCAAATCGCAGCTCCAATGTAGCAATCACTTTGCACGGTGAACTCGCCGAAATAAACAAAGCTGCTACCGCATCCTTGGCCGCGCTGCGGAGACACTTCCTCAGTCTCCATAAGTTTTCTCTGGGGCTAAAATTGCAGATTTCTGTGGACTCGTTGTACGCCTGTTTAAATTGAAGCCACTCTAGTGGGTCTCCTGAAAATTCAGGCAAATCCTTCGGCGTACACAAGCGAGTGAGTAGGTTATTATTATTTGGTGTTTGTGAAGCTAAATCCTTCAACGCGTTCGCGAGCATCTGAACAGTCTCGGTGACGCCAGGTTGAACTATCGGTGGCGCCGGAGACTGTGACGTAGGCAGATGGGGCGCTGTAGGTACTGTAGGTGCTAAAGGAGCAACGGTATATGTCGCCTTGGCCATTGCCGGTTGCGGTCCGTCCGTAAAAATGCCATCGTCGGGGGCGGACTGCACTTCGTGGCGACTCTTCTCGAGCCATTGCTCAACTTCGTGCTGTTCTTCGTCGTTTTGTGGACTGTATCTGGAATGTTCTTCTAAGTCGGCTAAATCCACTTCCAGTTGCCGGTCTATAAGCTCCATCTGGATCTGTGCTTTCTTTTTGGTGGCTTCTAAAACGAGTTGTGCTCGGCGCGCTTTAGCGGATGATGACGCGGTGTGAGCATGACCTTTTGACCTTCGTGTCATGCTGATCTCGCTTTTTACACTCGAAGTTGCCCGCGCCGGCGTCTTGAATTCTCGTTTTGCACTAGTGGAAGTTTCTTGCAATACTTTTTCAGCCATTTTATCGAGATCGCGTTTTTCTAATTCACGTCGTGTGCCACTTGCTTCTGAGCCGGCCATTTTTGATCTTGGCGTGTGGAACATTATCCGGTTTGATAGGACCAATTTGTAGGTGTTGTGGTCACTATTTAACGTGGAGAAAAACACTCGGCAACTTTTATAGCTGTTTAATGTACTGAAGCACAGATTTGTTACACTTTTTGGAAAAATATATGGCGCAGTGCGTGTCGACGCACCCGCTCGGTTTTTCTTGCGAAGTGGAAGACTATTTGACATTGACATTGACATTTAGGTGACCGCGCTGAAGGCGCGGCCTACCATTGTGGCGGGAATTTAAACTCAAACTATAATTTTCTAATTTAACAACTTTACGCGGTACATTTGCCATTTTACAACTAAATTTAAAATAATGAGCGCGTCGCTAACAATATCATAGATATGGATAAAATCTTTATTCACATGTATCACAATGAGAAAACTAAAGATCTTCTAAAGGACAGTCAAAAACAGTGGGTAGTAGATGATATTCAAAATAAAATCACAACTTACTCGTACATAAAACCATGACTGTTTTATTTATGTTTCAAGATATTATTTTTTTCTTTAAGGCTAGTAATACGTAGATGCTTCTTCTTAAAAGCATCTATTTTTTAATACACAGAATCTTTTAATACATATTTAAAATAAACTTTCTAATATGTTACTTTTATTTATTTCGAAGTACAAATGGCACTTTTTCATAAATTCAGAATTGACGCTCGACAGGTTTTCTAATACTTTCGATTTTATTTCTGTCTCATGCCCTCTACTTTGAATTATTTTGTTGGCCTTAGTGACACAACATTCAACATAATTCGTTAATTTCTCAGACGAATATTGTAATTTTTCAGTTGATTCGTAGTCCTTTTGCTGCACAAATAAATGTTGTAGGGATTTTTCTTTGGCATGCAAAATATCTTTACAATTTACACAATCAGTATTAATTTGTTTCAACAAAAACCCACAGACATATGCGCATGCTTGGAATTCACCGCTTGCCTGGGATTCGCATATTTTTTTCAAATTCCTCAGGCAAGTTTGAGAAAATGGGAAAAGTATGCGAGTCTAAAGTTGAAGCGCCAGTGCATATTATGTCTGTGGGCTCCTGTGTGAATAACAATTTGTAGTTGTCAATAATGCCGACAAACAAGTCTTTCTCGCAATTCCCACTGCTCAGATGGGCCAAATTGCTCAAAATTGCTGTTTTCAAACCTGCAGTGAATTGCCCTGCTGTGGGATTTGAGTTAGACCCGCAATTGCCCCGAATGCAACCGAATAGGTTCTCTAAAGGGTCTTGTTGCAGTCGTCTTGTCGCAAGACTCTTGAAATTTTTATGTTTAGTGGTTAATTTTCTCCATAGATCTTAAATCGCTTTAATTGTCCATATCCATCCTTCTCTTAAAGTATTAATAACTATAGAGCGCGCACACCGAAGTGGGAACAGTAGGCACAAGTGAGAACAAAACGACGCTCCCGCCGCGAGCGCTTGTAGTCGTAGCTGAGTACTAGGAGAGTGCGTTTCTCGAGGGTTTTTTTTTCAAATTTACGTATTAAAATGGTGAAATGTGCAGTCCGACCTTATAAAAACAATAGGGGGGGGGGGGTGAAGGTGACGTGAGAGCCGCGCAGGCCCTGCGCGTGATTTAGAGATGGGACGTGACCAACGGTAGTCGATATAATGTTTGATATAACTACTGCACAATATTATAACAAATTTTTGTGACTTTAACACATTCACTGCTGAATGAATGAACATTCACACAGTGAATGTGTTAACACTTAAAAGCTTATAATAATTTGCTATAAATAGGTAATTTTATAGTGTTTTGTACATATACTTTCTAATATTTTTAATGCGTAAGTATTAGGTATAGCGTTAACTTAATGAAACTACATAATTATGTAATGTTACGATATCACGTCTACAATGGCAAATTGATTTTGAAGATTTTAGTGGGTATCGAATGGAGTAAAATTAAATTTAAAAAAGTGACAGTGAGAGACATTTTTGTAATCTATTATATAAAAGGCTTCCCTGAGTGACTGACTGACAGACAGCCTGCAGCCCAAACCGCTTAAGATATGAGCTTGAAATTTGGAATATAGGTACATTGAACGACGCAATGGAGCACTAAGGACGAAAATTTTGAACTTTCGACATCTAAGGGGGTAAAACGGACCCTTTTCGTTTGTATGTAACTTTTTATTCCCTGTACCGATTGACTTAAAACTTTGTATACATGCTTTTCAAACAAAATTAAAGTTATGTCTTTTCCTGTTTTTCGGATTTTTCTCATCTAAGGGGTCAAATAAGGTCCCAAAGTTGGTGAAAAAAGCGTCAATTACATCGAACCAGCTGAACGGTTATGGTTGAAAATTGGTATGAAGGAAGCACTCAGCATGTTTTAATACAGTAACTAATAAAATCCAGGAAAATCTATAAGGTTCCTTAGGGATACGCAAAATAAATAAGTTTAGGCTACAGCCCAAACCGCTGAAGATATGAGCTTGAAATTTGGAATATAGGTACATTGAACGACGTAATGGAGCACTAAGGACGAAAATTTTGAACTTTCGACATCTAAGGGGGTAAAACGGACCCTTTTCGTTTGTATGTAACTTTTTATTCCCTGTACCGATTGACTTGAAACTTTGTATACATGCTTTTCAAACAAAATAAAAGTTACGTCTTTTCCTGTTTTTCCGAATTTTCCTCATCTAAGGGGTCAAATAAGGTCCCAAAGTTGGTGAAAAAAGTGACAATTACATCGACCCGGCTGAACGGTTATGGTTGAAAATTGGTATGAAGGAAGTACACAGCATGTTTTAATACAGAAACTTATAAAATCCAGGAAAATCTATAAGGTTCCTTAGGGATACGCAAAATTAATAAGTTTAGGCTACAGCCCAAACCGCTAAAGATATGAGCTTGAAATTTGGAATATACGTACATCGTACGACATAATGAACCACTAAGGATGAAAAACGTACCCAACTCTAACTTACGGGGTAAAACGGGCCCTTTTTGTTTGCATGTAACTTCTTATTCCCTGTACCGATTGACATGAAACTTTGTATAGATGCTTTTGAGACTAAATAAAAATACCTGTTTTCTGAATATTCCTTAAAAAAAATCCTTAGGGGTCGGATATGTCCCAAAATTTCAATGCTCTTTTTTAAATAATGTAGTATCTAGAATAGGATTATGATAATGATAGTTTATCTTTAAATAGGGCAAAATGGGTCCCCAAAAGTTTACAACTTTTTTTATTTTGTGAGCCAATAGTCTTAAGCTTAGCGCACATATGGATCAATATAGGTATTTTACTATGGGATCAACCCTGAGAAGCGAAAATTACCTACATTTTGTCGCGGGTCGATGAACTTTTTGTCTTGAACAGCTGATTTTATTCACGTGCTTTTGGGGTTAGTACCATTGTAAAAGTTAATCAAATTATAAGTATAATAGTATCCTAGAATATGCCTGACTAGAATTACGACTTGTGTGCCATTTTTTCATTTGCCTGGAAAATTAAATTTCTAATGACTTAATGAAACATGCCGAATACCTGTACCGGCCTTAATTAATAGTGCACTACCGAAAATAGGTACTACGGATAGCACTGCGGATAAAAGAAACAGGTGGGTCTTAAGATGAACATGGACAAGACGAAAGTCATGTGTAATTCCCATGTTTTACCCACCCCGTTTTCTGTTGGAAACTCGGTTCTTGAAGTCGTTGACTCGTACGTCTACCTAGGACAAGTAGTCCAGTTAGGTAGGTTCGACTTCAACAAAGAGGCCAATCGACGAATTCAACTCGGCTGGGCAGCGTTCGGAAAAGTGGGTAGTGTCTTCTCGTCCGACATACCTCAGTGCCTCAAGTCGAAAGTTTTCGACCAGTGTGTGTTGCCAGTGATGACTTATGGCACAGAAACGTGGTCTCTCACTATGGGCCTTATTAGTAAGCTCCAAGTAGCCCAACGAGTTATGGAGAGGGCTATGCTTGAAGTCTCTCTGCGAGATCGAATCATTAATGAGGAGATCCGTAGAAGAACCAAAGTTACCGACATAGCCCAACGGATTGGCAAGTTGAAATGGCAATGGTCAGGGCACATAGCGCGGAGGGCTGATGACCGTTAGGGTCGAAAAGTTCTCGAGTGGAGACCATGTACCGGCAAGCGCAGCGTAGGACGTCCACCCACAAGGTAAACGGATGACCTCATTAAGACCGCAGGATCGCGCTGGATGCATGCCGCTTCCAACTGGTCTTATTGGAGATCCATAGGGAAGGCCTATGTCCAGCATTGGACGTCCTGCGGCTGATGGATGACTGAAAATAGGCCTATCCGCGAAGGGTAATTGGGCCATATCCATCACGCCGGCCGAGCACGGGTTGCTGAATTCACATACGACATTGATTTTTACTCATACAATTATTATTATTGGCTCCCTCGGTGGCTCAGTGGTTGACCCTGACTCCTGGGTCAAAGAGGCGTGGGTTCGATTCCCAGAGCAAATATTTAGGTGATGTTCATATGTGTTTGCTCTGTGTCTGAGTGTTATTAATGAATTTTTATTTATTTATTTAACACTTTCTTGCACACTATTTGTACAAAAATAGGACTTAACGCTGTACAGCATTATCTGCCAGTCGACTTATATGTAAAAAAAAAAAAAAAGTTAGGGTTTAGTTTGGGATCAGAGACCGTGTGTGAGATGTCCCCCAATATTTATTTTATATATATATATATTTTTATTATTGAGTTAATTTCAGAAATTCGGCAATTTATCATCCGAAAATTCACGTATGTACTCCGTAATAAGCTTTAGATACAAGTAAATTAAATAACCAAATACTGAGACAATTCAGGCTAAACCGTAGGCATTATTTTGCAAGTAATACAATGATAGGCTCAGTTATGAAAACGCCATAGTAAATATAATAACAATATAAAAAGTGTTCTCTCTATCGAATGCTTAAAGTGAAAATGAAACAGTTATAATTATGATGATTAGCTATTATAATTACGATGGCGCCTTCATAATCGAGCCTAATGCGGGCTTAACCACGAGTTACTATTATTTTAAGTAAGTGCCAAGAAAACGCGGGCATAACTGTGGGTTTATCATTTTAAGCAGTTACGAAAATAACGCGGGCCAGACCGTGGGCTATTATCATTACAAGCAATACAAAAACGCAGGCTAACGGCATGCTATTATAATTTTAAGGATTTATTAATACAACACGGGCCATCAGCGCGGGCTGTTATTTTAATTAAGTAAGTATTAAAACAACGTGGGCCAAACTGTGGGTTATTATCTTTGTAAGTACCTAATTATTAACATAACGCAAGCTAGACCGCGGGCTTTTATCATTTTGAGCAAGTACTAAGACAATACGGGCCAGACCATGGGCTATTATCATTGTAAGTAATACAACAATGCAGGCCAAACGGCGAGCTTTTATAATTTTAAACAAGTATCAAGACATCGCAGTCCATGCTGCGTGCTATAAATAACCATCTTAAGCAAGTACTAACAATACGCGGGCCAAACCGTGACCTATTATCATTATAGGCAAATACTGTTACAATTTTGACCAACCGTGGGCATTATCCTTGCAAGTAATTTTAAGCAAGTATTAAGACAACGCGGGCCAAATTGCGGACTATTACATATTATTATAAGCATGTACAAAGACAACGTAGATCAAACCGCGGGCTATTTTCATTTTAAGTAAGTACCTATGTACTAAGACAACGCGGGCGAAGCCGCGGGTTTTAAGCTAGTATGTATTAAGGCGCCTGAAGGCCTCTGAGATGGCTAAATGGGACCTACAATTTAACTTGTCATCCGAGCCACGGTAGCGCTCAGTTGGAAAATGCTACCCACGGTTACACATCCAAATACTGACTGACTGTAAATACAGGGTCCTACAAATATAGTATAAAATATGTAAAGGATAAACCTACTCAAAATACTGAACAACTTTCCTAAAAAAGGGTTGAAATATAAAAAAAAAAATATCGATTGTTTTCTTGTTTTTCAGATTTCCAAAAGACGGAAAACGGATTATCGCTTTAAAACAAATATATGGAATAAAGTTTGCTCAGTACACTGATTCATTTCATTCCTTAATGGATCTCTTAAAATAAATACCTACTTATAGATGTTATCGCACAAAATATAATTATTTGTACTTGTTTGTACCGCGCTGAACCTGCATCTATCGACAACAAAATGAGTTTGCGTTGCCCGCGTGCCCATCCCTAGGAATCGCCAACATAGATATACAACGTGTAACAGAACGGTTCAACAACACTTAAACCACGCATGCTCAGACATATTTAAAACTTACCCCATAAGGTCTCACAATCCTCAGTATGTTAGATTACGAGATAAACCAAGTTAAAATTTTGCGTAAAACAACCTGATGTCAACCCTAAACTTATCAGCTGACGGTAATGACAAAGACTAATAAGTGTACAGACATATTTTATTTTTGCCTACAAAATCGTGGACGGGCTTTTACACACAAACATTGTAAGTAGGTACGTGGTCATAGGTACAAGTTACAAGGTCATAGATTGATTTACCTAACTCATCTAAACTGCCTAGACTAGAACATGTTGTAAGTACTACCTGTTGCATAAAATGATTACATCGTCTATGTAACAACCTTTCTGATGTAGCAGGACTGTAAAAAAAGATTTACAAAGATATTTTTTTTCGTCACTCATACCTATTTGCATGTGGTAGTAGTTGTGTGACATCAGTCATTGGCCGTGATATTTTAAGTGGCGTAAAACCTGAGAATAGGTCTTAGCACTCGGCATATTCTACCAGCTCCAAGTCATGTCAAAATAAAAAATACGTACCTATTTACCTACAAGATAAATTTATTTGTTGTTAGCTTAGCTTTAAAAAAACATCAAATATTCTGGACACGACACGAAAATACCTAGATGTTATTTTAACTGTAAAAAGAGCGAGACGAAAGCCTAAGTAATATGAAAGTTCAGAATGTTTTATACCTAGCTTTTGCTAGGTTCTCTCCCAGATACATACATTAAAATAATTATTTAATGTCATTAAAAAAAGCCGTGGTGGTCAAGAGGTAGTGACAGCCGCCTTACAATCGTGAGGTCGTGGGTTCGAATCCCCGGTCCCGTACCAATGAGTTCTTTGGAATTTATGTACGGAATTTCACACCTCTGGATTTTCTGTGAAGGAAAACATCGTGAGGCAACCTGCATACGGCCGTAGAAGAAATTCGATGGCGTATGTGAATCCACCAACCCGCACTGGGCCAGCGTGGTGAATATGGCCCAATCACCCTTCGTGGGTAGGCATACGTCCTGCAGTGGACTATTTGAAAAAAAGGCTGGTACAGTAAAGTACAGTAAAATACTACATTCAAAATAGAAATCACGCGTAACAATAGTTTTCAAACCAAAGTTAGAGCATTTCAACTACGCATCTGTATATTTATCTTTGTGATCGGCGATAGTCCACGTGGACTGGCGGCGCTCGCACACACGAGCCGACAAAGAGCATAAACAAACACCGCCAGCAAATCACGAATCAGCAGCCACAATGGCGGTTCTTTAAGCAAAATTAGCTCCGCCCCCCAAAAAATATGATATTTCACAATATGGGTAATGCAATATTGCAATATTTTGTTCTACTATTTTTTTATTATGTTAAAATGTTGTCTGAAGCTTTGTTATTTAGTTTCTACTACATCCATCCACCCATTTATCAGACATAGGACGTCCACTGCTGGACATAGGCCTCGCTAGCTCGCTCCGCTCGCGCTTTCTCGAAATGATTTCTTTTCTTTTGCTTATTTAAAATGTCGAATCAAAACGATTCATTTGAAATAAGGTAAAAAAATATGTTTATAATAGCTTCAGTCCACCCGAACTTTACGGTATCATCGGCTATCCATTCTTCGCACAATGTGCCCTGTCCACTGCTACTTTTTTCCATTCGAGAACTTTACGGTATCATCGGCCATCCATTCTTCGAACAATGTGCCCTGTCCACTGCTACTTTTTTCCATTCGAGAACTTTACGGTATCATCGGCCATCCATTCTTCGAACAATGTGCCCTGTCCACTGCTACTTTTTTCCATTCGAGAACTTTACGGTATCATCGACCATCCATTCTTCGAACAATGTGCCCTGTCCACTGCTACTTTTTTCCATTCGAGAACTTTACGGTATCATCGGCCATCTATCCATCCAACAGCCGAAAGACTCCACTGCGGGACATAGGCCTCCCTTTGGATTTTTCCTCCAGAGGAGCGCGTTCCTCCGATCTTTATTATATCGTTAGTCCACCTGGTCAGTGGACATCCTACGCTGCGCTTGCTGGTCCGTGGTCTCCATTCGAGAACTTTACGACCCCATCGGCCATCCGTTCTTCGAACTATGTGCGCATCAAAAAAAAACTTTCACTAAAAACGAAATTCAAAATATGAATACTGAACCCTAAAATTTTGATTCCAATTTTAATAGAAATAATAGGAATTTTTTAGTCAGTCGCCCTCTGACCTTGCAGAAATGAAGACGTCTATCAACTCTTTCTACGATCGCGATGTCTAGGCAGTCTAGGATACCTAATAATATTATTCATTGGTGATACAAATGGCAACTGCGGTGTCGCGCACGAGCTGACATTTTGAAGAAGGCAGGCCGCTTTCTAACCGACGCGGGTGTGTCTACGTCTGCTTAGTACCTACTGGAAACTTTCACGAAGGATGACCCGGTGCTCGAGTTGGTTCAAATCTCGAGACGCGCAGTCTGCAGCATTTTGAAGATAGCCCAAGGACCAGCGCGCATCGGGCAGAAGCGGCGTTCCACATTAACCAGATGGAGGTCTGGAGGACATTTAATAGCGCCCGCGCATTATGCGCGCCGCGTCAGCGACCACCTGAACGTGCGGTTTCCAGGACGGTGAATAGGACCCAGGGGCGTGGTGTCCTGGCCACCAAGGTCTCCGGACTTAACGTGATTAGACTTTTTGTGGTGGTACATTAAAAATTTTGTTTATTCTGTGCCGTGCGACTCCAGTCCAGGAGAGATGATCCCTCGTATCGTACACGGAATTTCGAGGTGGTGAACGTGAGAAAATCTATGGCTCGTCGTGCCTACGTACTCGGTTGTGCTGCGAGCGAGGAGGTCAGGATTTCGAGCCTTTCCTTTGACTTTTATTAAGTGTTTGTGGACGCCCCTGTGTGTTAACTGTATAGGTAGTTGTTATTTGTAGTAGGCAAATAAAAATAGAGAATTTAAAATATCTATCAATTTGTTTTTTTTTTCTATCACTTCTGAGTGCCCATAGGACCTAATTACCTAGGTACCTAAGTAATTTTATATGCCAAAGATAGGGTAAGTACCCACATGTACCTAGGCTGCGCCACACAAGTTGGCGGATATGAAGTTAACAGCTACAAGCTGCACAATATCCAATCCTGACAGAAGCTCACATAAAGCCGCACGTTGATTAGCTCTTAGCTAACTTCACATCCGTTAACTTGTGTGGCGCGGCCTATAACATTTGGTTACTTTCAAGAGTGTCAAGAAACCTTACAATTAGGGTAAGTAAATAGGTATTTGCCAAAAATAGGATACCTAAATTGGTTATCTACTCTGAAAATTCCTAGGTACTAGGTTAAATATGTAAATATTTAAGTTACGCACTAAAGTAAAACATTAAGTAGGTAATTATGGAACTAGATACGAGCAGGCCACGAATTTTTAGCTGTTTTTAAAAGTGAATTAGGTCTCGACTAGGTCTAAGAATCTGTAGGTAAGTAGCCTCCTTCAAGAGCATTACGTAGCCTAACTAGCATTTCCTTGCAGATTTTGAACCTAAAACTAAAAAATAAGACGCCACGGCGCGTTCGCGTGTCTGGCCGACGGCAGCGGGGGAGCGAGCGGGGCGCGGAGCCGCGACGCGTTGTTGGCGTGCGGCGCGGGCGGCGGCGACTTCATCAAACCTTTCGAGGCGAGGTCGCGCCCGGTCACCGACCTCACTACTTTAGGGTTGTCCAAAACAATTTGAAAAAAATATTTTTTAGTTTTATATGGAAAAAATAAGATGACTTTTGAAGTTTAAAATTCATACAGGTGATTCGTGACTGGATATAAGGTAAACGTCCCAATACTCGTGAATTTCTGAACTTCGGTGACTTTGCAGCTCTGTCATGCTAAAGGTAATTGACTTTGAGGTCTGAAATTTTTTTGGACAGATCATGAATTTATCATTCTGTACGTGGAATATATTATTACTTATTAAAATATTGAAAAATACCCAATTGTCCCAATGCCCGTCAGGTTTGAGGTAAATATCGTCAAAGTGTCCCAGAAGTCGTGATTTTTTTTACCGACTTTGAACCTTATCGTCTATATTATAGAGTTCTATAATTTTGTCCTATAAATGATATTTGTATTGGAATAAAATGCAATACATTTTTATTTTAATATCTATTTAATCAGGTATGAATCGAATGAACAAAGAAAATACTCGTATTTCAAAATTTTGAGAGTGAGAGAGCTAGTAAAATACGTAAGGAATACGTAAGATCAGTCCCTTGTCCTATATCCAACAATAATCCGGTTGTTAGGCACATGTGATACAATAAACAAACATTTTTTTTACTGAAACAACATTGTCATAATATTATATACTAAAAACTTCAACGACTAAATAAACTGTATGGTAGCGACACTCAAAAAACATTCTGAGATCTAGTGATTAACAATATGAAACGATATCACCCCTCTAATGAGTAAGCTCATTGCGAGAGGGCTCTACCTAAATATGTTTATAAAAGTCAAAAATGTATCTAAATCTTGATAATATTAAATATGTTTAATATTATCTAGATTATAAATATAATTAAAAATATAATTCAACAGTCTATTGCAACCTATGGCCTATGACTTTGGTCTTACAAAACCTTAGGTTTAGTTTCACTTTTATCATATCAAAAAAAATGTGGATCTTCTTATATACATGCATAAAAATATGAGATCAAGTTATAAATTAAATAATTATATAAATAATACTACACTTGTATTCTTAAACTATTCATAAGATGAACTTCCAGCTCAGTTAAAAAAAATCACAAACAAAACAAAACGAAATTATGACAAAGTTATGTTAAAAGATTATAGACAAACTTATGAATCTACTTAGACACATACACAAAAATGAGATCAAATTTAAAGTTCTATTTTCTTACAAAAATAATACTAGGTACATTTGTATTTTAAAACCAATCATGCGTAGTACTTTCTAATCAACTTTTTGGCACAATCTACTTACATATTCATAGAAATACCAGTTCAATTTTAAAGTCATACTTTAAAAAATAATCGCTTTTTAAACTTTTCATACGTTTAACGAGAATAACACCAGTGTAATTCAAATTAAGATCAGTGAGACAGTAAAACCAAACAATTAAAATGGTTTAATTTAACCATATATTTATCTAACACTGCGGAGTAATTCTGTTAACCTATCTCGCCACTGAGGTGACACGTTCCCGAACCTCTCTCGTTTTTTTGACAGCTTCGAGCACTCAGAACTATCAGCAAAACGATCAAGAACGCGTCACCTCAGCAACGAGATCGGCCAACAGAATTGCCCCGCTGATATGCAAATCAGATTTGATGAATTTGACAGTCCTTCTACAAGTTACTTATTAATCTTCACAATAAATACATTTAAATGATAATTCATTTGGCTGAACTTCTGCACATGATGTATGGTACCAAATTTTACAGTATTGGCATTGAATCATGTCTAATTTCACTGAAGTTTTGCACATCCTACAGTACCAATCCTGTTTGTCAGAATGTTTTTTTTTTGTCGTTCTTTTTCTTTGCCTGAATCTTTGGTGGGTTTATTTATTCTTTTGTTCTTTATATCTTTCGTTTTATTATTTTCTTTTTTAATATTCTTTTTGTGTAGCGCAAATATTTGCCATCTATCGGAAGTAATCACGGATGGTATTAAGTGGAAGATGGGACGGAAGTAATTACGGATGGTATTTTTATTTTGGATTTACTTGGATTAGATGGTGTCTCTGGCCAAAACAAAGCGTCTTTAAATGGTGTTGGCACAAGGAGATCCCCGTAGAATTTCTTTGATTCATTATTTCTTATTTTCATCATGAACTTCTTTGTTTTTTAAGTTGTACTATTTCAGATGACAAAATCTGTACTTTTTTTGTCTTGTCGGTTCTGTCTGTATGTGGTGTCAAATAAATTGGTTTAGAACATGTAGTTCGAATTACATTTCCCGCTGAATAAATATTTGTCACTGGTTTCTGAGGTGTCTGTTGTAATGATTCACCAAATGTTACGGAGTTATCAGAGTTCAATTTTAGAATGTTGTTTGTTTGGTCAGGTTCTATTTTGATAAGTTCGCCGTTGACTACTTCAAACATTTCTATGTTTCCTTCTTTGGATTTTAGATTTTCATTGTTTATGTTATAAGTTAAATTTATCGTCGGGAAGTCATCCAGAGAGTAATCATAGTCCAAAATATTACTTAATTCCATAAAATTGCCAAATATTGCAGACGTGTGGTGGTCATTAGTAATCATTGATTGTGCCATTGTTAGATCTTGTCCTTCGTTGGCTGGGCATTGGTCATCATTAACGATTGTCGAATGGGCCTGTACTGGTTCATGGTTCTTTACATTTTCAAATACTGTATCGATCTGAGGTAAATCAGATGGAGTTGTTATCGCGTTTTTGTTATTTTGAACATCACCAGCGTGAAATTCAACTGCATTCAAGCCACACGTTTCATTTTTCATTCGTCTCCAGACCCTGAAAAGATCCTTTGAAGATGCATTTCTTGGCCATTGGGAGTCTTTATTTTCACGAAAGGCCTTAAGTTTTGCTGGACTTATTTGTGACTCTAAAAATTTGAAGTGATCATTCTTGCGGGTTTCATTTTGTGCGTTGATGTGGTTTTCAGTTCCAGTTTCTGGTTGTGTTTTACTTGTAACACATTTGGAGTAGTCAACATTGTCTGCATTCAATGGTGACAAACCGCTTTTTCGAAAACCGTTGGTGATTGTATCAGGATCTAATTGTTTTAGCGCTTTGTCTAAAAGAAGACAAAAAATTTCTTTTTTTAGTTTTGCAAATTGGTTTTCGTTTCGCCATTCATAAACAGTTTTTTTCCAAATTCTTTTCAGTGGTCAAAAAACTGACACGTCCATGGGTTGCAAAAGATGCGTGGAATTTGGATAAAGAGCTATCAGTATAATTTTTTTCTCTCTACAAAAATTACTCAAAGGAGGGTGGTGTGAGAGCAATGACCGTCTAGGAAGAATATTATCGGTAGTTCTATGTTGGCACTTTCAATCCATGGCAAAAAAACATTCGTCATATATTCATAGAACTTTTCTCCTGTCATCCATCCTTTAGGGCTGTGGCCCAAGCCCCAACCTTCAGGTGTGTCTTTTGAAATTTTGTAAGGGATGGAATTTAGTTTAAATAGCACCATTGGTGGCGCTAGTTCACCGGCAGCATTAGCTGTTATAAGAACAGTAACGATGACAACATTATTCCCAGTGGCGAAAGAGAGTCTCTTTCGCCACTGGGAATAATGTTATAAACATTTTTCGAACCTCGTTTTGCTAGCACTTTGTTATCGCAAGGTGCTAGAAAAAAGGCGCTCTCGTCGCAATTAAATATTCTTCTTGGATCTTTAGAAGCTTCTTCTAGTTTAGCGGTAGCAATGTATTCTTGTACTTCTCGAAACCACTTGCGAATATCTTCTTCCTTGATTAGTGCACAAGATTGTGTTAGATTCTGCGCAACTCGTTGTCCAACTATTGGATGACGCTTAATAAACCCTTCGAACCAATACCGACCTGGTTTATCATTCTGAAAAGGATTTTTGCGGCCCAGTTTTTTAACAAGTATGCTGACGCTATCCCGTAATTGGTCTTTAGTCACAGGAAAACCACAATCTGCCATAAAAATTAGCCACTTTTCTAAATGCTCTTCTTCTTCTTTTGTCAATATAGTAGGTGGTCCCTTTGAGCAGTCGACCAAACTTCTGCCATTAATTTTATCTACCAAAGTTGATCTTGGTACGTGAAATTCTTTTGCTGCAGAAGAAGGAGGTAAGCCTTTTGCAACAGCTTCCATAGCCTTTATCATAGCCTCTGTTGCGTATTTTTTCTCGGCCATGATGATCTGTAATTTTAATTTTTATTCAAGCAAACTAATGTAATTAAATTTTGTCAATCAATGCTTATGTAAAACTTTGGGGGAAACATGTGTGTCAGGTAGGGTTGACATGTCCGGGTTCTGGACTCTATAATCCGAGGATTTTCACGCAACTTACTGGTCTCCGAATTTTAGGGTTAGAACCCTTATGTTAAATAATGATTTGTATGAGCTACGGGCATCCTTATTTCTGGGTTAGACTAGAAAACTAAAAATCTTATTTCGTAAACCGTTGATAACAAGGTGGCTGACGAATGTACCTACGAGTACTTAATACTGTAAGAACAGACCAGATTCAAGGTGCTTCCGCAGGAACATACTAGATGAAATCTACTTCCAACCAGTTTTGGTATTGGAAATCTGTATCCAGCAATGCTTGATGAAGACATAAAAATATTCCTACAAAATGCATTAATTTACAATAGGCACGCGCATTTTGTAAACATCAGTATAATTATTCATGTGTAGATCAAAAATAGCTTAAAAATTTATAAATTATCTTAAGTATATTTTGGACACTAAGCCATAAAAATATGCACCTTATGCAGTCACTATTAAGGTTTGATTTTCAAAAAATAACGACATTAGGTGCACATTTCAAAGTGAATATCAAGTCTGTCCCAATAGCCGTTAATTTATTTTTTATTTTGACAGGCATTGGGACAAATCGGAGTTACGGCGTACCATTACCTGACACACGTAATTAATAAATCTATGATTAAAGAAAGCACAATTTTATAGGTTATATCGTTAGAATATTAATCAAGTTTTAATCTCATTATAATTTCGCTTACCAAAACGTGCAACTGATTCAGTAAACATTGAATAGAACACGGCAAGTCAGTCTTCAGGTTCAGGAGCTAAACTTTGCAAAAAATACAAAATTTCGGAGCGTAGCACTTTAGATAAACACTGCGCCGACGCCATTACAGTTACGACTAAGTGTTGCCATTGAAATGAAAGCTAATATTACCAAGAATTTGATGCCATAAACAGTTTCGATGTAAGTTTTGGTATAATTTAATAAAAGTCTTTTAATTTAATTTTAACGGGCATTGGGACATTGACGACATTGTGTACACTTACCTAACATACGAATACATGCCGTTCAGTATTGTTGAACCTTTATGTTACACGTTGTATAAGTAGCTATATTTCATCTGCCTACGACGCGCACTGGGCGTCTAGTGCGGTGCTAGCGCTGTATACTTTAGTTATTTATTCTCTAAGATCCTTCTAGTGATGGCGGCGATCGGTGACATCCGATGAACGTAATAGACCCGAAGAACTGTTTCATCGTTTTCAGGAACTGGTGATGTGGAGTTAAATGTTTCATATTAGTGGCAAATATTTTCCCTCGTCTTAGATCTGCCGAGTCACTGTTGAGTATATCAAACAGCTTATCAATATTTTCTATCACGGCCACTGTCGGCATCCGTGCTAAGTTCACCTGCAATATGTATAACGTAATATGATTAGGCGTAGTACTTGTGAATCGCAAATATAACTAGGGGTACTCTTGTGTTTATCCCTTTCAGACCTGAGATTTTTTTTCCCTATAGTTATGAATATTACTGTGGGAATTACTTATTTAGAGCCTAAATGACGCTACAAAAATTGAAAACAAAATCTAGGTATTTCAGGTTTTCCACAAAAGTACTAGCACGATCGTGCGGGTTCGGCGTATAATCAGAATGTGCACGCTTGTGTATTTTCCTAATGATACTCATTTGTTTGAAAATAAAACAAGTTTATACAGTATAATAAACTTTAAATGAGAACTTTTTAATCAGCCTTTAGATTGAATGCAGTCTTAATTTGTTTTATTCTATTACTTATAATGAACTTTTAACGTAAAATTAACTGGTAATGAGCAACAACTTTCTAATTATTTATAAATCTAAGTAATATTGTATCACAATCAATGAGATCTATATAATCAACTTAATCTAGTAATTTACTTCTGATGAAACAACGAAAAACAATGTTTTCCTCTAGAGAGGCACAAATATACTTTGCACTTTGTGCAAATAATCTTAGACCGACTGTTACATGACTCTAATTTGCAAACTCTTGGAGATAGTAAATTGTCGTCAAACATTGGTAAGTGGCCATACCCATCGTGTCGTTTTGACTCAGACGGAGTTGGCTGTTTGAATTTTTTGATGAAAGGACCAGCAACTTCAGCATCCTCGTCATAATTATCGTCCATCTCCAAAATCCTCTTGGTGGGAGTTTGAGTCAACCCTTCTGCTATATCTAGGCGAAAATTTAAAAGATCCATAATTTTACTTTGAGGGACGTTCAATCGAATGCAATCATTGCGATACAGACGCCATGTATTTACCACAGCTAGGTCAACAAAATGAATTATGACTTTCAACGTCCATTTTCTTGTTTTTATAAATGCACGGTAATATTCCATTTGCTGGTCCAATACGTCCACTCCACCCATATTACTGTTATAATTGGATATAACTTTCGGACACGACACATCTACGTAGCATTTTCTGTTTTTATCCCATCGTTTCACAGTTGCTATGTTATCCGATCCTGTACAGTTCGAGACCATCATAACAGACTTATTGTCCTTCCATTTCACAAGAGCTAAGTCATCGCACACAAATTGTTGAGATTCCCCTCTCAACATTTTGTTATCTGCCTTGAAATTTAGATTTTTTCTCTCACTGATCCTGTTCATCATTATAGTACCAGTTCCATGTAAATGTAACTGTTGTAGCCTCTCTATTAGAGGAATACTCGTGAAAAATCGGTCAAAATACAAACAACTCCCAGGAGGAACTGCTTGGGCTAAGTGTAATATGACCGAGGCACCTACACCCAGTTCTCGCTCAGTAAATGCTGTTCTAGCTCCGAGGTAGATTTCAAAATCTATCATTAGGCCCTCACTTGTAGCAATGACAAAATTTTTCAACCCAACAGGCCGAGGTTTGTTTCTTACAACTTGACGCAAACTACATCTTCCCGTGAATGGAATCATCTGCTCATCTATTGAATAGTTTCCGCTAACTCTCTCTAACTTGCGACAGGCCTGTTTTACTTGATTGATCACAGGTTGTATTTTCCACAAAGGATTAAGCCGTTCTTCGGCAGACAAGGGTTGGTCTTCAGGTACAAAATGTAGTGCACTTCGCAAGGTTGTAAAGCGATCGCGTGTCATAATATCAGCTATTAATGCTAGCCGTGTATTTTGGCGCCAAAACAGATACAGGCGAGGATAGTTAAAAATTCCAATTAACAAATGTATGCCAAACAACTGTTTTATTTCATCACCAGAAGCATTCAATACACGACCAGTTTTTCGCATGTGATAATTATTTGTACATTCCGCTCCTAATTTATAGAATTCGTCATTAAAATAGTCTGTAAAGTACTCCATTGCAGCTCTTATTGGATGCATCGGAAGTAGTTGAAAGTCATGTGGTTTATCGGTGTATTCTGTTTGTCTCCATATCCTACCTCTGCTTTGTCCACGTCGACTTGGTGTAATTCGTGGTGAACTTACTGGTTGATTAGTAGTACTTGGTACTGGTGCATCTGGAAGTTGTTGAATCTCATGCAGTTGATCCTGCGTCTCCTCTTCAACTTCAGTGTCGCGCAAAAAGTTTTCCTCCAAAATATCTTCTATATCTGAGTCGTTTCCGTCGCCCAATATTTCTAAAATGACGTCATCGGACAGACCTCCTGTAATAAACAAATTACATCAAACTATAATAAAATATACCACACTACGTTCACAAAATGTTCAAATTAACAACACGCACGAACGTAACATTTTAACCGTCAAAAAATACCTAAGAACCGAACTGCTACGATAGTGCGCATTACTTTTGGTTCAACGAAAAAGATAGTAATTTACAAAATTTCCATGAAATTGAATCAAAATCCAATAAATAATATCATTACGTTCATCATTATCACAATAAAACAGGAATCCATAAAAAATAATGACATTTTATTTACTTACCGGCGTGGGAGTTCCGAGAAAAAAACGCAGCCATCTTTCACCACGTCAGTGGTACGACTAGAGCTGTCACTGGGATCAACTGTTATTTTAAATATACGCGCCATAAACCGCACGCTCGATGCATGTCGGTTTCGTTCCAAAAAACAAAAAAATGTGCCTACGACTTTTTTTTCTAAGGATGCGCACGCCTGTTTAACTCAGGTCTGAAAGGGCTATAATTATTCACAAACTAGTATTATTTTTTACTGAGACTATTTTATAATTCATAATATCTTTGTTTGCGTATATGGGTAAGGTACATTTCAACACAGGTGGAAACTTACTGTACAAGTGTACAGTAAGTTTCTGAGCGCCATATTCCACCTTTCGGCATGCAGTTATACAATCAAGGTCAGTTTGTGATCAAGAGTCACAATAAGAGACATTTACCTTGTGCTATCTTAGCCATCATTCCTGCTGCAACAGTATGGCTAAAAACTTGAGCAGCCAGTTTAACCTTAATTTTTATTGGATATTTTTATTGGAAAGAGTATACTTTGAAATTGGTCCCTTTTAAATTTTATCGAAATCGGCTGAGCCATTTTTGGTAAATCAACAATAATGTGAAAAATGTTTCATCGATCCGTGCATAATATTTGCGTTCTAGCGATGCGCCTCGGCTTCTCACAGGTGTATTATGCATATAAACATTTCTCTTGAATTACTCTATCTATTAAATCAAACTGCATCAGAATCCGTTGCGTAGTTTTAAAGATATAAGCATACATGGGGACAGACAGCGGAAAGCGACTTTGTTTTATACTATGTAATGATTCTGTACACGGGTGAAGTCGGTCATGCTATTTTTGCAAAAAATAATTATGCAATCCATAAAACAAAATATATGGTTAAGTCAATGTTTAATTACTATGCATTTTTTTAATAATTTCGTTGATATCCTGTGATGTTTCTATGCATTTCTATGCATGTTAGATTATGTTTATCCATTCTAGAAAACTCTTTTCCTTTCTAGGTAGTACACACTATTTCTATAGATCATTTAAATTTGGAGATTGTTTAAGAGTAAGAAAAGGTCTACATCTGCTTGGAGAGCATCATAATACTAAAACAATTAAGAAACAATCGTTAAGTTATGGTAGTAGTAGAAAGGAAAGTATCATAATTGATTTGGGTTGTGATGCAAAGTTTTGCAAACACTCTTAGATGTCGTAGACTGAAGACTAATACTGTTCACGGAAAACAATGCACTCTTTTCTATAACGAAAATATGTACAATGCACTTCTATTATAAAACAAAATATGTAAATAATGTGCTGACGATAGACTGGGAGCAGTAGTGGTGACTTGGTGGGAGAACTCTTGCCTTAGGTACTAGCCTGAGAAGTATATTTAATGCGGATTCAAAATCAATTAGTATTTCTTCTTTCTTTGAGCATTTATGCATGAAGTTATGCACCATTAGTTTCTTGGTGAATGAAAACAGGCATACCAGCATATATCCCATAAAAGAAATATAATTGGATATATGAATACATGAACCAGCACTGGGCTAGTGTAGTGGATGTAGTTTAACCGTCCTTTGTGTGTAGGCCTATATTCAGCAATGGAATATTAAAAGGCCCCTATATTATCTCTGATAGAATAAAATGTTATGTTAATTACCTTCTCCACTTATGTTATCTGATGATACATTTTGTGTCTTGCACTTCATGTCATATTTCATAAGCAGATTTCGAAAGCGTTTCAGGAGATGAGGCGGGTCGCACATAGCTACAATTTCCGAACCGTCTATCTTGATGCATGGCTTATCTGCAGTGGCGCCTAATATGGCTAGATCACTGGACTGGAATAATGTAAACCGGGCATTAGCGGTTTACATTATTCCAGTCCAGTGATCTAGCGAGATTCCAGTCCAGTGCTGGACTGGATCTGTAACGTCTACATTATTCCAGTTATTTAGAAGCCGTTGAAGTGTGAACACTATAGTGACAATGATTTCAAGAAGAGATCAGTTTCGAAAATGTTTCAAACGTGCTCAATCACTCTTGCCACAAGAAGTTATTAATGAGGTTGATAAGGAACTAAAAAAAAAGGAACGGATTTGGGTGAGAAATTGGATCAGCGAAAGAGATCAAAAAGGAGGGTCAGCAATACTTTTGCAACAACTGAAGATAGAAGATCCCAATGAATATAGACTGGCACTGAGAATGACAGCAGAAAACTTTGAAGAACTGTTATCATTAGTTTCGATTAATATCCAGCGTAAGAATACGTTGTTCAGAGATGCTATACCCGCAAAATTAAAATTAGAAGTCACTCTTTCTTTATTAAGTACTGGAGATAGTTACAGAAGCCTCAGTCGTACGTTTCGATTGCCAAAACCAACTATTTCAAAAATTATACCAGAAGTCTGTCAAGAAATTAAAAGGGCATTAAAAGACCACATCAAGGTAATATTTTTTTTATTAAGTATCATATCTATGACAAATTAAGCATTATTGAAAGCATTCATAATTATATTAATGTATTCTGGGTCATCGCTTACTACATTTAACGAGTCCTCGGTGGTTTGTGTATCTACAGACGCTGGACTATTCAATGGCATATAAGTACTACTACTCGTGCTTGGTCTTGACGCATAATTGTAATTTGGTCTATTCGGTTTTATAGGACTATTCAAATCGTGTAGTCGACATCTTGTTATCACACTCTGTATTTCTTCTTGGCCTAGGATAGCCTGTTCTGTAGAAAGAGTTCTTAATTGCTTCGCAATGTGTTTCCCGAAGATGTCGAATTCATCTTCCACTGTTTCTGATTTGGATAAATCGTATTGCATATCTTTCATGCTACTGACTATTGTAGACAGCTGTGAAATTTTACTTCTTTTCTTTCGCGGTTCTGATAGACTTACTTCTGGGTTTGTATGGATAGGGTTGGTCCCACATTGGTCACTAGGTTGAGTATTGTCAGTATTTTCTTTATTTTGAGCATCATCAGTATTTTCCTGAAAATAAAATATTTTTACTTTCTTTTTGCAGATACCCACTGCGGAACAATGGAAACAAGTCGAGGAAGGCTTTCGGAATAAGTGGAACTTTCCTTTGTGCTACGGAGCGTTAGACGGAAAACACATAAAAATTACTGGCTCCTATGAATATGGAAGTACGAACCTTAATTATAAAAAAGAAAACAGCATAGTATTGATGGCTCTTGTTGACCATGATTACTGTTTTACGTATATCAATGTGGGCGCAAATGGAAGCGCTTCGGATGGTGGTATTTTCAAAAACTGTTCCATTTTTACTGAATTAGAAAATTGCAGTTTTATTCCAGAAGATGGAGTGATTGTGGCTGATGCAGCATTTCCACTAAAAACATACTTAATGAAACCATATCCTGGGGCTAATTTAACTGTTGAACAAAAAATATATAATTACAGGCTGTCCCGTGCTAGACGCATTGTAGAAAACGCTTTTGGAATATTAGTAAGTCGATTCAGAATTTTCGAAAAAGCTATTTCAACTAAGTTACATACTGTGGATCACATTGTGTATGCAGCTTGCTCTCTACACAATTGGTTGAGAAAAAAGTCAAGCAATTATATGACTACTTCTTGTGTAGACCATGACGATCACAACGACCATCATTTGATTAATGGAACATGGAGATCCGAAATAACCTCTTTAGATAGTATCATACAGCAGGGCAGTAACAACTCAGCTACACATGCCAGGGAAAAAAGAACTCAATTTACTAATTATTTTGTGAACGAAGGAAAAGTACCATGGCAAAATCATATGATACATTGATAAATTTGTGTGTTTTAACAAATAATATGCTACTAAAATAAAAATAAATAAAAATCTTAAAATAAATACCTGTGTTTTACGCTTCACCATCACATTTTTAATAAATGAATTGAATTCGGCGAACCATTTCACTTTGGATTGGTAAACATTGCCACTAGCACCAGATGTGGATGATTTCTTAATCTTGTCTAGTTCAAGGTAGTATGTCGAACGAATGCTTTTTATTTTGTTTTTCACATCTTCCGGTGTGAATCCTTCAATTTACATACCAATGCACAGATTTTGCAAAGCAGTTTGGCGCATAGCTTTGTTTTTATAATGATCTGATGTTATATCCCATAAACACGGATTTTCTCTGTATATAGTGACAAACTTTACAGTTTCGTCTTCAGATAACTTCTTCACCATTGTTAAATCCTTTTTCTTTGCAAAAAAGTCCGCAAAAACAACCAACACGTGTGTACTTCGTCAGCACTGGAATGGCACTGAATTGGCCGTCTACATTATTCCAGTTGCACTGAATTGGTCGCACTGGATTCAAAAGTAGACCGCGAATCCAGTTACTGGACTGGAATGCTTACTGGATTCAGTTCATTCCAGTGCCGGTTTACATTTTTCCAGTAAGCAATCCAGTACTGGACTAGATCGCTGGACTGGAATAATGTAAACCGGGCATAAAGCTCTGCGATTAACGCCGTCCATGTCACATACAGTTGCAGCTATATTGACGCCGGCTTTAACACATTCTCTGATAACCTGAAAAGCAAAATATGTTACAATTACTGGGTCCCTCCTGATGGTCAAACTCGGTAGTCTAACTGATTTGTCCAACAGGAAAAACATTCCGCGTGGTCAAATTGTCTTTTGTGACAAATAGTACAGTCAATAAGACAAATAGTAAATCAAAATTCGAAACGAAATCAGTTATATCTAACGTACCGATGTATACATTCTATACAAAAACGGGTTTTTCTGTATGGTCATTCTTGATAATCTAGCTGAAAGCCTACATACAATACAAAACCCATACGAGCGAGCCATATCTTCCATTGGATCAAATAGAGCGCGCTTTCCTGGATTCCTTCAAACACTTCCATTCCTATTTATTTAACATTAACATTTATAAAACAGAATTAAGACAAAAACATTAGGCTATCCTAATATCCAATGTATAAGAAAATAACTTATATATACATAGCTACATTTGAATATAGCATGTAATACTAGTTTTGAAGTCGTTTTTGTGATTATTTTCGATAATAACGTGCATGTTGCTGAATCTTAATGTGTACTTAGCTGGACGTATGTATTCTTGTAAGTAGATCTATATGTTTTCTTGCATGCCGCAAGGCAGATTATGGCGAACCTCTTTATTGTACCACACCTTTGTAACCCATAAACGCAAATGAATTAAATTGAGCTAGTAATACTGTGAGAATAGGCATGATGACTGTAAAATATAATTAGTCCGTCATATAGACTATCAAAAAATATTAGACACATATTTTTGTTTGGTCAATTAAACGAAAAATGATGAAGATATAGCCCGTCCAAGTTTTGCGTGACGTCACAAGTGCCATACAAATATATAGACTTCTGTAAGAGAAGAGAAAAGTGACGTCACGACTACCACTCCCAAACTTTGACAAGGTTTATCTTTGTCATTTGTTGTTTGATTGACAAAAGAAAAATAAGAAAAAGAATAAAAATACGTGCCCAACACTTTTTGATAGTCTATCTGACGTACAAATTATATTATTGATTTTTTTACCCAGTCATCATGCCTATTGTAGACTTCGCGAGACCTTACCTTACATAATCATGTTATATATTTATATACATATAACAATGGCTATAACGTTTTGGCCAATCTCGAAACTGAGACGCTTGTTCGGTCACCTAGACGTAACATATATTATTATAATACTAGCTTTTGCCCGCTGCCTCACCCAGGAGAATTTTAACTTTTGTGCTATCCTATAGGAACATTTTATTTTTCTGGGATATAAAGTAGCCTATGTCACTTCACGTCTTTCAAACTATGTCGATGACAAATAAACAAGTCAATCCGTTACTCCGTTGCTGCGTAAAAGAGTAACAAACTAACAAACACACTTTCGGATTTTTAATATAAGTCAAATTGAGAAATAGAATTTAACGTAGCTTGTCAAGAAAATGACCAATGCCAATTTCATAGAGTAACAGTTGTAACTGGCAGTTCATAATGAAGTCATCTCTGCTCATTTGTAAATTTCGGCGCGGGCACGGTGTCTTATCAGTTTCTTCAAGTTTTAACAATGACGCCAGTAGACGTGCTAGTGTTATCGGGCGATGCCTATTCCTTTGATTATTGACAAGTAAATAATCTAAGGCCAGCATGCCAGCTTTCTACCGCATTGTTACTACGGTGTCGCTTACCAAAAACTGACCATTGATATTTGAACGATGTGTCTTTCATCCATGTATTTTTAAAATATTTGATGAACTGATTATTTTTTGCACTAGCGGGATTTTCTGATTTTATGTACTCCCAGCCAGCGTCGATCTTATCTCCAGGTAATAATGGGAGAGCAGAACATAATCCCACAATTCTATTTTTGATTTAATTTTAATTATCTTTGCCATTTTCCACAAGCTGTTGCAGAAATGGTAATAGCATTTTACTATTTTTATGTTATTGAACATTTTCGACAAAGCGTTACTAGCCGCAATTTCAAAATCCATATGAATTTTTTCCGGTGAGCATTGTGGAATTTGGGACTTTAATCATCTCAAATAATGCAGCATAACTCTCTTCTTTTTTGTCAGACATCAACGCATAAGCTACCGGACATATATCTGTAGCTGACGTTGACTGAGCCAAATCAACATGTATACTGAACATTTGTTTAAACGGAACTGGGCAGCAAAAAAATGTGCCATCAGCAAAAAATTCTTTTGATTTTGCCAGTAGTTTTTTTCCTCTTTCTGTGCTAAAAATAAGTATTTTACATGTTATTGTGACGTATTCCGCTAAAATAAAGAACTCGTATTGTTCAGGAACTGTGACCTCTGCCAAATCAGTGAAGCAAGTTTTGGTCCTTTGGCAATATAATGTCGTTTTTATATTGACCAAAGGTGGTATTTTGGTAACCAAGTCAAGTCCTCTATCCTTCTGTTTCCCTATATAACTCTGGAATAGGAACCTCTGTAACTATTGTTTTTTGTTTTAACTCATGTATCGCTATATCTATTTCGTTTTTATTGTGATCGGCTTCACATGTGTGGGTGGTAAAATAAAACAGGGACTTAGTTAATTAGGTTGAACGCTCCAGTAGTTGACCAATTAAGGCAGATTTCGATACAAAAACTTTTGACTTGATTATTTTTGTGTACATTAAAAATTTGTTATTTATCAAAATAAACTCATGAAATTTTAATTTAGTTTTACCATTATTTTATTATTAATTAATGAATTAAAATTTCAGCTAATGCGCCTGTAGTTGTCCAGAGGGATTTAATGATTGACCAGTTTTTAACTAGTAGTTGACCAGTTCAGTAAAAACTACAGTTTCATTGCAACAGTATGTTTTATTTAATCAAATAAGCAACATCTGAATATAAACGACTTATATTTTAAATAAATTATTAAATTGAAACAGTCTCCATTGTACTCATTACTCTTATAATTTCTATTAAAATTTACCAGAAAATAGATCAACAGTTCAAAAGACTTACAAAACTTTGGTTCTATAACCTCTCTTATAATATTTCCTTAAC
The DNA here is from genome assembly GCA_949316475.1 of Hypomecis punctinalis. Classification (NCBI taxonomy): domain Eukaryota; kingdom Metazoa; phylum Arthropoda; class Insecta; order Lepidoptera; family Geometridae; genus Hypomecis; species Hypomecis punctinalis. The sequence continues at coordinate 4,958,782 of OX438809.1, forward strand.
AAGAAACAAATAAAATAAAAAGTACTTAAATAGCAGTCTTGTCATGGTTTTTGGTAACTACACAAACCACTTAGGTAATTTGTTAATAGCTTAACAGCAGCAGTTCAAAAGACTTAACTTTGGTTCTATGAACTCTCTAATAATATCTACCTACTTAAGAGAATAGAATAAAATAAAAAGACTTATATATCAGTCTTGTGATGTTTTTTTGGTAACTACACTAATCTCACTTAGAATCTTTCAGGCAAATATTTCGCCATTTCGGCGACTTTGTAGGATCCTCTTTGGTTTATAGGATGAGGAGGATTTATTTTTTCAATAATATCTTCGTTCTTATACCAAATAGTGTCAGGTTTTTCAGGCCACTTGAATGTATTTGGAGTGGAGAGTACCATGACGCTAACCTTCTTATAGTCATGTTCACTTTTTTGAATAATTCTTGGAAAATATTCGCCCTCGTATTGCACAATGACAAACATTCCTATATCATACCGATTATCGGCTTCCCTTTGTTTATTTTGTTTTGAATCAGTTTTATCCTTTTTTCTTATAATTTTTCCTGCTATATCCGAAAGAACTTCATTGTCTTCGGAATCACTGGTATCGGAACAAACAACAGTCTGCGTTTTTTTATAAATGTCTTTTGTTTTGACTTTGGAATTTTTTCGATCTTCTTCTGTTCCTTTAATTTTCTCTTTTCAGCTCTCATTACTTTTTTGTTGTCTTTATCTTTTTTTTTCTTTTTCTTTATTGTCCCAGTAACTGACCCACGACGGAGAAGATATCGCATCGGGATAAACGAATTTGTTTCTCTTTTTCTCATGTTTTATAGGTGACTCCGTTGGCCACACAACAGCTCCGGCAAATGCTGTACTTATTTTGACTGAAGAGACTTTCCGAATAATCTGGGAGTTTTCTGGTTTATTAGGCTCGAAGGGTTCTGGAGTGTTTCTATTCAAGATCTCATTTTCCGACAATCCATCGCCGATTTTAAAAATATCATTTTCTGGGTTATTTTGGATATCAACTACAGGATCATCTGGCTGGTTTTGCTCATCCTCCTGGTTTTCTATCACTTCATCGGCGGACTTTAGAAAATCGTCTTCTGGAATATTTTGTACATCAACGTTTTGTCGAGCTTGAGTTGCAATAGGCCTGATTGTTTCTTGCGCAGAATCCTTTAACTCTTGATTTTCTAGTAAGCCATCTCCAGCAGAATCTATGTTCTCCTCATTTTCTACATTTCCTTCGATATTGTCAGAACATTCCGGCATAACTCGGTTTTTAAGTTTGCGCCATACATAAAACAATTCTTTTGCAGATTCTTCTCCGGTCCAATCTTCGTCTTTGTTTATTGCACGAAAAGCTTCTGCTCTTCCTCTTCGCATTAATGACTCTATGTAAAGAAAGTGTTCTGGGCCTATTTCGGTAGGCTTATCAGCAATGTCATGCCTTGTTTGGTCATTAATACAACGACTATAACCAATCGCATCTGCGTTAAATGGATAAAGACCACATTTGCGGAAACCATTGGCTATCGTTGATGGGGTAGCTGCTTTAAAGGCTTCTTCCAGTAATGGAGCAAAAACAGATCGCGTCAGTACTCTTGTGCCTGTTTTGAGTTTGTAGTTTTGAACCACTAATTTCCAATTATTTTTTAATGGTCTGAAAACCGACACATCAGCGGGTTGTAAGATGTGTGTGGAATTGGGGTACAAAGCATATAGTATTATGCCATTTTCCATGCATAGCTTCGAAACTTCTCCACTGATATGGGATCGATGACCATCAACCAACAGCAAAACAGGGAATTTGGTACCATTATTTTACAAAAAAAAGGCAGCAGGGTGTTTGCTATGTAACCGTAAAATACCTTGCACGTCATCCAACCATTTTTTGATTTACCGACTGACCATTCTTCATTTATATTTATGGCTATATCTCTAGGAATCCGTTCATACGGGTAAACTACAGCTGGCGGCAAAATTTTTCCAGACGCGGCGAATGTTCCTAATACGGTTATATTTTCTTTCGAGTTTTGGCATACCCCGTATAGATTTTTCATTCCTTTAGGTCCAAGTATGACACCGTTTGAAGGATTGGTTTGAAACCCCGCTTCGTCACAATTAATTATTCGGTCAGGATCACCCAATATATCTAACGCGTTTTCTGATTTTAAATAATCATATAGATTAGAGTGCCATGTTCTTATGTCTGCTTCTGTTACTCTGCTTCGAGCTAAGTCAATATTCTCGGAGTGTCGTTGGCTAATATTGGGATGTCTTTTAAGGAAACTCTCGAACCATGTTCGTCCTGGCAAATTGTCTTTAAATACTGTAGGTCTGTTATCTTTCGAATCAATATCGTGAACTAACCTAATGCATACATGCAGGTTTTGTTTATTTATTGGGAAACCTTTTTTGGCCATAGCATTTATCCAACGACAAAGTAGTTCTTCTTCATGTGGTGTAAAAATAGATGGAGGCCCCATTTTTCTTACAATTGGACTTCTTAATTTAAATTTTTTATTAGCGTGGAATGCGGAATTCCATATTTTCTGGCAGTTTCCCTGATTTTGGCGCCCTCATTTATTTCCTGCACCGCATGCAGTAGACTTTCTTCGCTGTACTTAAAAAAACTCTTTTTTTGGGGGCATTTTGCATATTTATCTGAAATAAAATTCGAACTGGTCAAACACTAAAGCAAGCAAAAAACGTTTAAATGTTCAGTAGTTGACCACTGGTCAATTACTGATTACGGAACATTATACAAAGTTTTAAGTGAATATAGGTATTCAATTAAAACTATATCATAGATATATAATACTTCAGGAATACACACTGTTTTGATAATAAATACAACTTTTGTTAAAATTTCAGTTGACCAAATTGGTCAATTACTAAAATTGTTTTATATTTTTTGTATGTATAATGAGTAAATGAAAAAATGTAGTGGTCACACTACATTTTTTCTAATAAAGAAGTGAAATGTTTTAATTATTATTACGTCACAACAATCTATATTAATATCAAAGTAAGAAAAACACAAATTTTGAATAGAAAGTGCACAATAAACCAGGATTTAGTTGGATTTTAAAAACTTACCTCTAGCAGCCTTGCTTACTTCGCGAGCACAAAATGACTAATTTTAAACCAATCTGAAAAATACGCAATAAAAGTCAAACTACACTAGCGACTTCTCTAAATTCTGATTGGTTGCTAGGCTGATTAGTTTTGACACATCAATTTGTAACCAATTAGAACATCTGCTTGTTTGAAAGCTTAATATCGGCGCTTAAATTTGAAAATGGTCAACTACTAATGCATGGTCAACTACTAGAGCACTGACCCTACTTAGAATATCTAAGGCGACACACGGATACCATTATCGATTGTAGACCATTGTTGACTTCGAGATCTATCATTTTTGTGAAAACAGCAATGGTCTACAATGGATAATTGCCGAGATGTAGATTTCATCGAGCTCTAACACTTTTCTGAAGACGACAATGGTCTACAATCTATAATTAACACTTTGACGTTTGACAGCTGACACTTAGCTGGTTCTTACTAAACATGACAGCTGTCACTTTGTCATCAGAGCCACGGTAGCGCTCAGTTATAACATGCCACCCACGGTCACCCTTCCAAATACGCCAAATATGACACTTCAGGCGGCTTAAAAACTTACACCAGGGCTAGCAACCCAGCTTATAATAAACTTAGTTACCCGTTAGGTAACTAAGTTTCGTCAACTTATATATTTGTCAGCAAGTAAGACAAGATTATAACACAATATACAGGTCCCGTCACGAGTTGAGCGCTGACCTTGAATCACAAATCACTAGTATACTACAGATAGGACACTTAAACGATCACACGCACACATCGAACGATCACACTCACACATCGACGATAACTTCCGATGGTACGATTTGAGGGCGCGAGCGTCGCGCAACTAGTGATGTGCCTATCAATGTACCCTAGATGTATTTACGGTAATTACGGGATTCTCACAGAATATTAAAATTATTACTTAATTTCGAAAAATAAAACAAAGGATGTTTAAAAAATCATTTATACTTGTTCTTTTTTAATCTATATGATTTATATTTGTTATAAGCCATCATTTGGGGTTCACCCATTTTAATTACATATTTTTCTTGAAAGTCCCCTCTCAATATCCTATTAATAGTATTGCACCAATTGTGGATGTGCATTCTCAACATTAAATTTACAAAATATTCCTCAACATCTGGGGCATGTAATGTACAACCCAGCCAGTTCAGATTGATTTTTAATGTTATTTTTAATAAGCCTGCCGATACTTTTTTCTTGTGCAAATTCATTCAAATTTCTATGAATGACACTAGAAATCTCTCTATAGCATATTAGAAAACGCTTTGAAGGATAAGCCAAAGTGTTTTTTTTTCATGTTTCTATCCCTGTGAACGATCCATTCGTGGAAGTTTTCTTTTTAATTAGAAATGTAAGTTCCTTGGCATTGCTTGCATTTAAACTTCTTTATTATTTTTATACACATATAGCCCGCTGTGTAGGCAGATGAGTGCACTTGGAGCTTCTCTTTGATAGCAGTCGTTACATCGATTTTACTGGGTCCTTGTTCATGTTTAATTTTTACAGAACTGGTACTGGGCCTATTCACATCTATTGGCACATTTTCTTTCTCATCGCAGTCAATGAACTCATTTTCTTTGTCATCACAGTCCTTATCTTCGAGTAAATTGAGGAAGTCCAGCTTGCTACACTGTCATCTGCCTCACAGTTAGCGTAAGGGCTATGCGGACCCATCACATTCGAAATCAACAGTGATTTAAAGGAACTTCAAACATGTACGCATCTGGATTATTATTCCTATAATTAATAGCTCTTATTCTGCCAAAAAAAAAATCCAATGGATCTTGGTTCACATATCTGGGATAAAAATATTTTAACCCATATGTTTTGAATAACAAGTTGGCTATCCTTGTGAAGCTTTCTAACTTAGTTATCCACCCATCGAGAGATGGCACTCGTACTAAATTTTTTTTTTTATTCAGCACTGCTCGTTTACTGGTTGAGTCTACAAAGGAGATATTGCAAAAAGGGCTCTGACTAGGTACAGTAGCTCAAAAAATCCGATAAACTATGATAAATAAATGCGCAGAGTAAAACAACCGCATTAAATGCTTAATTTATGAGTACTTTCACATTTTCTAATTTGGTTTTTGTTCAGTCATTGAATTACTGCCATTTTGGTCACATGTAACCTTTTTGTTATAACCTATATAGAATAAGCCTACATGTAAAAAATGCACTGAAGAGTTTAGTTTTGTTAGCAAAACTTTTCAGATGTTAATGGTACATCAAATTAACACGTTTAAAGGTACTTTATACTTCGATTAAGACTTTGTTTCTTTTGTTTCATTATAGCGTGTTTTTTCAGATCCAATGAAGTTTATGTAAATAAATAATAATAATAATTTATTTGTACCCAATATTATGCTTAACATAGTATTCAGTAACAAAAGTGACATAAAATAACAATTTATAGGTGTTGAATATTATTGAACTTGATTGGCATGCGTTGGTTACTAATAATGATATAAGTTTAGTATAAAAGTAAATACAGAACAAAGGTGAATATGTAATAGTATGTAGGTATAAGGTAAATATTTGTGTGCTATTATCACCTAGTATTATGTATGATTGTTTAACTGACAATTCGTATTAAATCTTCCGTTTCTTTGTAGTTCAGATTATTATGTATGATATAACTTCAATGTTTCAGGCTTGAACATTTATTTTCGAAACTTCCTAGAGGCGTTGTGGAAAAATCATGTCGCTGCATTGTATTATTTTGTTCAACTTGTGTTTCTATCAGTGATAATTAGTGGTAAATTGTGGTATTTCGGTAATTATGAGCTGAATTACGTGAATGAGTATAGACAAGTGCTTTATTATGGTGTATCGTGTGATCCCTAAAATTACCAAAACTCCATAGACGCCTCTAGTAATAGAGTAGAGAGAGACGTGTACACAGCTATTATGAGGTATGACTTTGACTTGACCGTGACTTTTTTGGATTATGACTACGACTGTATGACTATTTTGATAAAATATCAATTCAATTTCATTTTCAATTCTTGTCTGTGGCCTCTATGAAGGTGTTTCACAATTTCACCAATGTCTGGAAAAATATTAAAAACTTATTCTTGACATTGGCAAATGCATAAACCATGTGACGCCAAAGTATAAAAGAAGAAGATTTAGTGTCGGGTTTTTGAGAAAACTGAGATTTAGTTCGTATTTAAACATATTTATTTTTAAAGTACAGGAAAGTTTTATCTACACGAATAAGTATAATTTTATATTAAGTTTTGGGAAATCTATATTAATAATTTCGTCAAGGGGTACGGTAGACTCGATTGAAACTTTATCTGAATGATAAAACATAAAAAAATAATGATTTCGAGTCGACAACATATATCCGGAAAATTCGGATTATCGAGTATTTTAATAAATTATAACGGTGCTGACAAACAAAAACATGGTGTCCATATTGACACCGGATGACGGATGACATAAATTGAGAAGTGTTGCCAACACCACAAATAAAGAATCTGCTAAAATGGTGTTAAAATTGTGACAAAATAATGCTATATAAACATGCTAAATGCTAAAAATTGTGATAACATTTTTCAATATGAAATGAAACGTAACATAATTATAAAATTATTATTAATTAAAAAATATGTGTTTTAATCGACTATGACCTATTATTATGTTATCAAATAAAATGTAAGTATCTTGGTCTTGGATCTTGCCTACAGAGCGTAGTGCGTTCTCTGGAACTGCGTAAGACTAGCAGCATTTCCTTGCCCTTTTTAAGTCGAATCTTATAAGTATAAAATAGCATTTAAAGTTTTTACCGACAAACAATTGCGTAGCATAATTTTTAATACTGAATGTATTAAAACTAAAAGAAACCCGTTCAATTTCGTCATTTGAAAGTGGTAGCGTTGAAAAACGATATTGCTGACATAAATCTGCAATTCTGCATGTAATTATTTTACATGCTAAAAATATGACGTATGCTAAATTGCAAATAAATATGCTAAACAAGATGAAAATATGCTAAATTTAGCGTAAAAATACTGAATTGGCATCACTGATCTTGAGCAGTCAAATTTTTTATGTTTTGGCGTCGCATTTTGGTGCATTTGCCAGTGTCAAGTATTAAGTTTTAATAATTTTTGATAATATTGTATCGAAATAGTCACTGTCGTAGTCACGTTAAGGTCCAACCTTTGGTTAGTACCACAGATATCTAATATACTAGGTTAGTACCTAACCGAAGGTTAGGTACCTACTTAATGTTTTCAATGATCCGAAACATAAAATAGGACAGGAGTGTAGGCTATTAATTTTGTGTATGTAGTAATCAGACTCCACTGGAGAAGCAAAGGATACAGGCTACATAAAGTACATCATAATATATCACCAACCGGCCTTTTTGGAAATCTATGAGCCTTATGTCCAGCTGTGGACGTCCTACGGCTGATAGATAGATAGATAATCATAAAAAATATAATACTTGCCATACCTAATCTTTAAAGTTGACGTTGCCTTTCTTTCCGTTTTATCAGAATGTATAGATACATTTTCAGTACTTATTCGTTTAGTTTTGAGCAATTACTTTGGGATATTGTTTACACCCATCATTCCGAAATTACCTATTTTTTAATATATGTCTTTCATAATTGTTTTGCTTGACCTTCATCATTTTGTTATCAGCCTAATCTCCTTGCCATAGATGAAGGATAAGTTTTCGCTCAGAGCAAAGCGATCCTTCCTTCATCTATGCTCCTTGCATTTGGTAATCATTGTCATGATTGTAAAAAATTGATGCAGCGAAGAGCTCTTCGTAAAGATGGTGATCAAGTAAAATTATGATGAGTGTGTCTGTATTATAAGTCATATTTCACCCGAGCGAAGCCGGGTTGTCATCTAGTACTTAATGAAATCACATCTGAGCTTCTCAAGGTGGGTCGCTATAGCGTCGGCGCTTGAATTGATTTCATTGAGCGAACATGACCTACAATAATTAATTTATAGGATCCTCTGCAAATGCATCATGCCATGAGGCATAGCTTAAAATGTTGCTTGTTGAATATAGATGACAATGATGTCAAAACTCTGTCACCATCGACTAACATGGTTTCTATGATGGACTGGAAAGATGGATGGGAAACCGCAGAAAACGCTGATTGAAATCCGATTCCAATCAGATTTTCTTTAAATCTATGTCGTTGATGTTGATCATATGCCTATAATATGATTATATCAGGACGGCTCCACCTATGTATGTATCTTTAAATAGCTAATAATAATTGAGAGAGATGAGAGCCCCTTTAACGATATAACTATGACTATATGTACCTATATCTAGAGTAGGTTCTACAAGTGAATTATGGTCTTAAATGGTTGACAAAAATTGTGAGCCATTATGAAGAGCTTATTCTTCTTCTTCATTACTAAAGGTCGTGCCCGTCTTGAAAACCTTTGATAGAATGAGTATGTGTTATTCACTATAGACAGGCGAAAGTAGTCATCTCGTCTCAAAAAAATACAAACCTAACTCAGCAGGTTTGTATTTTTTTGTTTAAAACTTAAAAGATTGTTATTGTACATCACTGACCGCAACATTATTTTTCTCTATAACTATTCCATTTAGGTTGCCTGGAAGAAACGCTGCAGGCGATAAGGTTGCCCATTATTCTACCAAATCTTTAATGACAAAACAGACAAAGAATGAGAACCATTCTTGCTTACTATAATAAGTGCTTGTTTCACGCAGCAATGTAAATGGCAGACGATTTGATTTTTTTAATTGCTAGGTATAATTGTTGCTATGTAGGTATCTATGAAATAGATACGCATTGTCGGTTGTTTTGTCCATGCTATAAATGTTGTACCTACTTAATTTTCAGGTTAGCCTACACTATTTGTACCTACCACACGAAATGGCTACATCATAAACATGTCAGCAATAGGATTTCAACAGATACATTAATATCTGCGGTCATAATATCTTTGTGGCTACCTTGTATATTGACCTCATATGCTGGGTTAAGGCGGAAACATACTATCGGACACGGCTGACGAACCCGACTGACAGTCGCGACTTATAGGTATCTATATAATGAATCTACACTGAGCCGTGCAAACTATCGGACATCAGTCGCGGACGTCACCTTGGGCTGACCTTGAGCGTTTGGACGTGTGTGACGTAGTGATCTGGCGTGCCGAAAGTTTTAAGGCGTTCACACTGCTAAGTCGCGATCTTCAGCCGTGTTCGTAAGCCGCATCCGATAGTACGTTTTCTGATTTATGAGAACTATAATTAAGCTAATAAACAAATCAATGGTTCCACATCTTTTGTCGACACTCAATATAAATATTATGCAATAGCTGTTATTTTTTTCTCAATATGTAAGTTGAACCCGTAGTAAAAGTTATTGAAAATGATGAGTGTAAAATTGTAAATATACATAGGGATTTAAATATATGTACACTAAATACTGGATTTAAATACTGGATGTTTAGTTTCTCTTTTGTTTGTTACTCTGCAAAGTACACGCACTATCAAACATGCATACGTTGATGATAATGAATATTTTTTTTATCATGGGACCAACAGCAATCTTCAGTTGTTCATAATAACGTAGGTACCACATATAAATCGTTGCAGTATTATTAGGTCTCTGAGAGATACACTGTAAATGTTTCATGTATCTGTAATTTTTAAAAATATATTGCTGAATATAGGCCTACGAGTCATATCCACCGCGCTGGCCCTCAGGAGGATTAGGTTGTAACTTGGTGAAGTCGCGTGTCACCGAGAAAGTCGAAGGCAAACGTTGAAGAGGTTTGTTTTTATTTTCGTGTTTATCATAAATAATCAAGAACATTTTGTCGTTATATTCATTTTGTAAAACAATCATTAATAGTGTAATGTTATTTTATTTATATTCTTTTAAAAGTAACCAATTTTTCTGTATAAATGGATCTAAACAGCTGTGAATTATTTCGAAGTAACTTGCCCCTCATTTACAGTGCTGTATTCGTATAATGGTGTATGAAGATCACGTAGCACATATAAACCTCTTTAGTAATCAAACTCGCGGGACAAGTTAGATCGAACATATAAAAAAAAAAGAGAATGAAAGATAAATACTTTTTGGCGGAAAAGCGAAAAAAAGAAGGAGTAACTAAGGAGGATCGATGATGTCGAAATGGAGCGAGGAATAGAAAAATGTTTGTAAGCATATATTACTAGGATTACGGAGAATACTGAATAAAATATTTTGACTACGAGGTGTCTAAATCCTGTATTAGTCAACAATCAAAAATCATCCATCGAATTGCAATTGTAAAAGATCGACGCGCGCGACTGATCTTAACCGACTGCAAAAGAGTGATATTTTTCTTAGTTTTTATTTGTCAAAGGTAATAGGCGAAGTGCGCGTGGAGACCGATTTGCAAGCCCATAGGTGGGAGTACATGAGTCGTCGCTGCGCTCCTCCACGCGCACGACGCGCGTTGCCTGTGTAATATTTTTGTTAACTGCAACTTGACGGATCGGAAAATAAATCCCAAGTTTTAGTGTTCATATTTCAAAAGTTTTTTTTATTCCGACGTAGTCACCATCCCAGCTGCTACATCCGCTGGTCTTCGAGCCAGATTATGTTCAGCACTCCGCCGCCGCGAAATCCAGGCATGATGACTACCTGCAGTACAAAAAAGCTGAAAAGAAAACAGGCAAAGCCACAATCGGTTGGAGAACCTCCTTCACCACAGGAATTACCTTCGCCAAAAGTGATAGATGACAGCAAGATGGCAAAGTCATGCACAACCAGTGTGATGAGGCTAATGAAGGCGGAACTAATGGTACCTAATCCGCCACGAACGTGCCCCTCCGACGCTGACTCAAAGAAAACGTCATCATCGAAATATGCTTCTCGTCGTAGAAAGTTAGAATTTGAAGCAGCGAAGGCGAAGGCGCTCATCGAGAAGGACCTGATTGATAAACAATTAGCGGCGGACCTTGCTGACCTCGAAGAAGAAGATTACAGTCCACCATCAGTTTTATCGAACGAAAGTCGCGGTAGTGAAATTGAAAAGTGGGTAGAGAGAAGCCAACACGAGCTGGAATTGCAGCATGCCACAATGATTGGAAACCACAACGGCATGCCGCAATCGTCAGGTCACACTGACACAGATGGTCCAGTTCAGCAGCTCGCCAACGCACTCCAGAACTTGGTCACTTCCTCGACTCTTCAGCAGAACACTCACCTGCTCAGTCGTCTCAGCACACCTAAAGAGCTCCCATTATACTACGGAAACCCACTGGAATGGCTGCAGTTCAAACATGCTTACCAGGATTCCACAGAAACATGTATGTTCACCAATAAGGAAAACCTGTGGCGGCTAAGAAAGTGTCTCCGTGGTGCAGCCCAGGAAGCAGTGTCAGCGCTGCTGATTAGTGGGACCTCACCTGCAGCTGTGATGTCTACATTAGAGCTACAATTTGGAAACGCTGACGTCATTCTGTCTCACATTAAGACAGATATACAAAAAATAAATAATCTATCAGCTGATTATTTACGAGAAATAGTGCCATTCTCAGTCAAAATATAAAATTACGTAGCAGCGGTACGTGCCCTTGGCCGTGAAGAGTACCTACGAGGCGTCGAAGTAGCTACAGTCGTGTTATCTAAGCTACCTACTACTCTGCTATCCAAGTGGACCGACTACAGCTATCCGCTAATCACCGCAAGCTCGCCTAAGTCTAGACTGGAGATGTTATCTGATTTTCTCACTGAAGAATCTGTGAAGATATCTACATGTAGTGCCACCTTAATTCAACCTACGTACAATCGTAAACAGTTTTATGAAAAAGTGAACAATGTATCAGTGCTAAATACAAATAAACAAAATGAACTAAAGTGCCGTTATTGTCGTACGCAAATTCACAAACTAACCGAGTGTAAAAAGTTTAAAAAATCATTACGCAAGGACAGATGGGCGCACGTAAAACGCTACGGCATTTGTTACAAATGTTTATTAGCGCATCATAACCGGGAAACGTGTACCGCTGCTGCTTGTGATGTGGACAATTGTGGTGCATCTCATCACCGCTTGTTGCACTATGAACCGCGAAAAGACGATAGTGAATCTGCGCCAGCGCAAGTGTTAGAAACTGAAAGTGTTAATCAAAACATAAACATTAATAGTTCCGCGTTCCTGAAAGTTCTACCTGTAAATATTCACGGACCTAACGGCATAGTAACAACCGCTGCATTACTCGACGATGGTTCTACAGTGTCCTTGATAAGCTCCTCCCTCGCTACGCGGGTGGGGATGACCGGCCGTCGGGAACGTCTACGTGTACGTGGCGCCTGGGAGAATACTGAGCTAGTGTGCGACGCTCAGCAGACCAACCTGTCTTTATCCGGTGCTGATAACAAACTATTTACAATTAGTGCGCGCATTGTTGATGAACTTAATTTACCTAAACAGAATTTAACTACAGTGAATGTGAATAACTACGAACACTTACGTACTGTCAGTCGTGAATTATGTACAGAGCGACTCGAACCTCAAATTTTAATCGGCCAAGATAACTACCATTTACTTTTACCTCTCGAGACGAAGATGGGTCGACCGAACGAGCCCTGTGCCACCCGGACGCCTCTGGGCTGGTGCCTGCATGGAAGGGTACCTACCGACTTACCTGGTTTTGTGCGTCACTCCACGTTGTTCGTCACCAGTGAAGGAGATGATGGCGCCACGAAGTCTGAAGATGTTTTACGAGAGATCCAGGAAGAAGTACGAAGGTCATACTCCATAGAGTCCATGGGCAACTCTTCTAAGCCCAGGCTAAACTCAGAAGATTTACGCACTGAGAAAATTCTGGAAGAAACATTCAAAACAAAGATCAGCTGGGATGAACCCATTTCCGACGCAATATTTGATAAATGGGTCAAATGGATAAAAATGTTGCAATCGATACGTCACGTAAGCCTGCGAAGGTATTATCAAAATGCAACAGCCTACGCGAGCGTGAGCGAGACGGAAATAAAACCGGTTCCCAGTCAGCCGGCGCACGGGCAAGCGCATGGAGCTCCGCCGTCGGCCAGCTATACATGCCTACAGCTGTATATGTTTCGTCAAGCGATGTCTGCCGTCGGTTATTGGCGCTGGAAAAATAAAGATTATAGCGTACACGTTGCGTTTATAAAACCAGTTACCGTACCGCGCCTAGAACTGCAGGCGGCACTGATGGCTGCTAGACTCGCTGAAACAATTATAAAAGAACGTAGAATGAAGCCAGAAAGAAAATTCTTTCGGTGTGATTCTAGTACGGTACTCAGTTGGATAAGAAATACCGCGCGTAACTATAAACAATACATCGCGCACAGACTCGGTGAAATAGACGAGTTAACAAACATAAGCGAATGGAAAAATATCAATACAAAATTGAACATAGCTGACGCCGCTACCAGGCCATGCTATGATGATTGGATCCTAGAAAAAGAATGGATGCACGGACCTACCTTTCTCCGCAGTGAGGAAGACCAGTGGCCTCGCGACTTTTCACTTTTGGAACCTGAAAGAAAAGAAACGAGATTAGATCCGGAATGCATAAATATTCTACAAGAAAGTGAAGAAATAAACTTACGTGTACCTGAAGCCATGCGATTCTCTTCATGGCTGCGTTTGCAACGAGCTACTGCTATGATCCTGAAATTTATTAAATATATTTAAAAATGTACTTACCATTTGATGGTGCCAAGGTACGAGATGAACCTTTTCTGAAACAATATCAAGCGCATATAATTTGAAAAAGTAATAAATAGAAATTAAAACAATAGATGTACCTAAGACAAATAAACTACTTACTTACTCTGACTCCGATGAGGCATGCGAGTTGGCGGCCGCAATAATTCTGCTCCTGGAATTTTGACTGAAGCAAAATATCCTACAAAGTTGGACGGGCGCAGTCACGTGACTGAATTGAATCATTATCATCATCGTTTCACTCATGGGAACCAAGAGACGGTGGTGAAGTGAAACAAAAATACTGGACTACAAGATTGAAACCAGTAACTAAGACTGTGACGTCTCAATACCTGTTGTGCAAAATACCAAAATGCAACCAGAAGTACCTACCCAGAATGGGTGACCTGCCCATTGCCATTGCCGGCTCATCATCAGCCTCCACTAGCAAAAGAGGCACCTTTTTAAGATCAGCCGCTCGCGTCGCACGGGTACCTATTGTGAATGAGTGATGCCGACACATCACTAAGGTGGGAGAATGTAAAAGATCGACGCGCGCGACTGATCTTAACCGACTGCAAAAGAGTGATATTTTTCTTAGTTTTTATTTGTCAAAGGTAATAGGCGAAGTGCGCGTGGAGACCGATTTGCAAGCCCATAGGTGGGAGTACATGAGTCGTCGCTGCGCTCCTCCACGCGCACGACGCGCGTTGCCTGCTAATATTTTTGTTACCTGCAACTTGACGGATCGGAAATAAATCCCAATTTTTAGTGTTCATATTTTAAAGTTTTATTTTCGACGTAGTTATCATCCCATCTGCTACATCCGCTGATGAGCCGGCAGATCCATAGGTCGCTGGTTCAGATCCGGCTCGAAGGACCAGCGGATGTAGCAGATGGGATGATAACTACGTCGAAAATAAAACTTTAAAATATGAACACTAAAAATTGGGATTTATTTCCGATCCGTCAAGTTGCAGGTAACAAAAATATTAGCAGGCAACGCGCGTCGTGCGCGTGGAGGAGCGCAGCGACGACTCATGTACTCCCACCTATGGGCTTGCAAATCGGTCTCCACGCGCACTTCGCCTATTACCTTTGACAAATAAAAACTAAGAAAAATATCACTCTTTTGCAGTCGGTTAAGATCAGTCGCGCGCGTCGATCTTTTACAGCAATGAAACATATTTTTTTCGTTGTTATAAGAATCCAGGATAGTATAGAATTCAGTTTTAAATAGGCATTTAGCCTATTTTTATTAGTTGTGACATTTTATTTTTATTAATGTTTCAAGTCGAGTATGGCCGCGTGGTTTTTGGCGGGAACGCGGAAAAATCATGTCGCCGCATTTCATTATTTTGTGAAACATGTTTCTATCAGTGATATTACTGAGAACTAACTTGACCGCGACTTTTTGGACTATGACGTGACTTAGACTGTAACTATTTTGATATAATACCAAAAAAGGTTCATTACTTATACTTAACACTAGCAAATGCATAAACCATGCGACACCGAAATATAAAAGAAGAAGAGTATGGCCGCCTTATTTTCAAACACTGTCAATGTTATTTTTAATCCGAATACAAAAAAGTACTTTTAATGGACACTGTTATTGTAAAAAATAACGGGAAAATCATTTTCCGGAAGAGACGAAGCAATTTATGATATACTGTACCCTATGGTGGCCCAATTCATACTATATAAAGCTGAATTTCTATATATTTTTGCAATATCTCCTTTGATGCCTTTTAATATTTGTATCGCATCTCTCCAGAACTTAAAATGTTCAGAGTTAGGCTTTACTGGCCCTCTCAATTTGCCCTTTGTAGAGCTCCGTTTGGAGCCATTAACGCTGTCAAAGAGGTTATCAATGAATTCTACATCATTGCCGGTTGTCTTCATTGAAGGACTAACTACTTCGCCAGTCACAGTCAGACCTGAAACCATTTAATATTTTTATTATGTATGTATATGTATTGGTACTTTTTTATAACAGTCCACTACAGGACATAGGCTTACCCAAGAAGCATGAATGGGCTTTATCAACCAAAACTGGTCCAGTTGGCCGAATTGATTCTATGGACTTATGCAGGTTGCCGGACGATGTTGTCCTTCACCAAAAAGCCAGTGGTGTGAAAATTATGTGTGGTTTTTGTGTATATTATTTCAAAGTATTTCAGTCATGTGAAGGCGATAAATAGATAGGCAAGGTAAACATACATCTCTGACCTCGGTGTAAAAGACGCGTCCAGGGTTTTTCTTATCTCCATATCAAAATTCGTCAAAATTGATCCAACCATTTGGACAAAGAACCAACATACTCAATCACAAACTTTCACTTTTATGATAGTAGTGTGATAAAGAGTAATAATTACTATTATAAATGTATTTTTTCTACTTACGGTATAACGATGTGTACTTTAGCATAGCACTTGTTTTTGCACTAAGAGTTTGAGCAGCAACACTCACTTTCATTTTTTTTATTTTGGAAGCAAGGACATGATGGTCTTTCAATTTTTTGTTCATTCTCGTGTGTCCAAGTTGGGAATCGGCTTCATATACTTTAACTATATCGTCCCATTTGGCGACGCCACCGTTAAAAATCATATTTTTTGTTAAAAATTTGTTGCGGAGGCCTTTTAATAAGTGGGGTGGGTCAAACACCACACTCAGTTTTATCTCAGATATTTCAATTGTTCCATCTGTAATTACAAAAAATAAAATGTTATTAAACATAGAGAAAATCAAATAATTAACGGTTTGATTGAAAATTCTCTTTTAAGATTCTCTTGACTTCAGCGGCGGATGTTGTGCCCTCACAAAATAATAACAAATTGGTTGTTTCCAATTGGAACACACACCTTTCAGCATAAACACAAGAGCATGGTCTGTGAATTTAAAAGATCTTTGGATTCCCAGATCTTTAAAGCCCATTATTTCGTCCTTACTCTCTATGAAAGTCAAATTAGGGGTAAGAGCTACCTCATCGAATGTGATGGAGCATATTTTCGTTTTGGCATCCCACTTCATTGCTTTTTCTTGTATTAATCTGAATAAGTGATTATTTATTCCCACATTGAATGATATTCTTTTTGTGAGTCGATTAAGTGTCCGTTTAGTCGGAAGCTTAAACAATTTTTGCAGGAATCTATATCCTTTTGGACTCTCTTTCATGAGTGTCAGTGCTAATAGTTTTTCGTCGCGTGTGAATCTTACACCCTTTTTTTTTATTTACTGATTTCAATTGCATCATTATGAAATCTTGTGCTTGTTTGTTGATTTGGTCAAAATTCTGTAAAAATGTCTTTTCTTGAATGATGTCTTGCTTTAGCAATCCTTTCGCTAAAAGATTTTTTGTTAACAGCCAAAGCTTGTTTTTTCATGTCTGTGATAAAACAAGGATCCTTTGTTTCTTTCCCTGTAAACAAGTGCATATTTTATTATTTATTAAGTTAGTATGTTGAATCTTATCGTATAAAATTTTTATTTAAGATATTTCACTTAAGAAACAAAGACCACTATAATCTATTTCAGATTCAAAATGCCCAGATGACTTGCAACTTCATCATTAGGTATACAGATAGACAAAAAAAATCAATGAGGTCATCTTGCCCACATCTCTGGTTTGTTTTCGGGGCCCAGATGCCGATTTAATTAGGTTGTACCGCAGCAACTGATACAACAATCGCCTTGAATATTATTTAACTTACCAAATTTCTTCACATGCATATTCTTTGATGGTTCCATTGGGTGGTTTTGTTCCGATGTTTTCATAGTATCTGAAATTAGTTTCAATAAATCAATTATTTAATGCTAGGTATAATTGAAATCAGAAAATTTGTAATAAAAGATTTTTAATAGCCATGTTGAAACTTTAAATATAAACCACAATACGAGGTGCATTCAATAAGCACCTAGCCTCATCGCCAGAGGGCGCTGTAGTTTCAAAAGAGTTTTACCACAGTGTAGCACATTCTTTTTTAATTCTTTTTTCAAATTTTCATTCCAATCCCTTCATTTGTTTTAATTTGACAACTTATGGAAGCGAACGTATCGATCGGTTTTACAAAAATGGAAAAAGAGCAATATCGTTCGGTGATTAGATTCCTATTTTTGGAAGGGAAAACGCGCATCGAAATCAAAGAGCGCTTGGATGCTGTGTACGGTGACTCTTTTCCATCGATGGCCACCGTCAAGAATTGGTTCAACGAGTTTGCACGTGGCCGTACGTCGGTTTTTGATGAACCACGTCCAGGTGCACCGAAAACAGCTGCTACGGAGGAAAACATTAAAAAAGTCCATGATCTCGTATTAGCAGATCGCCGATTGAAGGTTCGGGAGCTAGCTGAGACTGTAGGCATTTCAGAAGGAACAGTATATCATATTCTTCACGAGGAACTCGGCATGAGAAAGCTGTTGTCGCGATGGGTGCCGCGTTTACTCACACCGGAAAACAAGTGCAACCGTGAGACCACATCGGAGACGTGTTTGGCGCTGTTTAAGCGGAATCCAGCGGAGTTTTTGCGTCGTTTTGTGACCGTCGATGAAACCTGGATCCACTGGTACACACCAGAGACCAAGGAGCAATCAAAACAATGGATCCAGACCGGGGAACGTGCTCCAAAGAAGGCGAAAACTGTAAAATCGGCCGGAAAAGTTATGGCCACCGTTTTCTGGGATTCACAAGGTGTGATCTACATCGATTACCTCGAGAAAGGTGAAACAATTACAGGGCTTTACTATGCCGATTTATTGGGCCGATTCGACGCCGAATTAAAGAAAAAACGACCCCATCTGGCGAAGAAAAAAGTGCTGTTTCACCACGACAACGCACCGGTTCACACGTCTGCCGTTGCCATGGCCAAATTGGTCGAATTACGCTACGAATTGCTGCCCCATCCACCGTATTCTCCAGATTTGGCCCCTTGTGACTTCTTTCTGTTTCCTAATCTGAAAAAATCTCTCGCCGGGAATAGATATGGATCAAATGAGGAGGTCATCGCTGCCACGGAGGCCTATTTTGCAGAGTTTGACAAAAACTATTTTTCGGACGGGTTAAAAAAGTTGGAGCATCGCTGGGCTAAGTGTATCGAACTAAAAGGAGACTATGTTGAAAAATAAATTGCCACTTTTCCAAAATTTTCGTTTACTTTTTGTAGGCTAAGTATTTATTGAATGACCCTCGTATTGTCTAAAGATCAATTCAGTTGACCATCCGGATTGGTTGGCTGCACCAGTTGCACCTTATTGAAAAACTACAGACGCTTCTGAGCCATGTTTATAAGTTGTTTTCAAGGGTCATTACGAATCGTCTCGAACGCAGGCTTGATGACTTCCAGCCTCCCGAACAAGCCGGTTTCCGGAAGGGCTTTGGCACCATGGACCACATACATACGCTGCGGCAGGTTATACAGAAGACCGAGGAGTATAACCTGCCACTTTGCTTGGCGTTTGTGGACTATGAGAAAGCCTTTGATTCGGTTGAGACATGGGCTGTGCTTGAGTCTCTTCAACGATGCCGTATTGACTATCGGTACATTGAAGTGCTGAAGTGTTTGTATAATAACGCCACTATGTCGGTTCGAGTACGGGAAGATAGCTCCAAGGCGATCCCTTTGAAGAGAGGCGTAAGACAGGGAGACGTAATATCTCCGAAACTGTTTACTACTACTCTGGAGAAAGCCTTTAAGCTCCTGGAATGGAAAGGACTCGGCATCAACATCAATGGCGAATACATCACTCACCTTCGATTTGCCGACGATATCGTGGTCATGGCAAAGTCGATGGAAGAACTTAATCGAGTCTCTCAACAGGTGGGTCTTAAAATGAACATGGATAAGACAAAGGTCATGTGTAATTCTCATGTTGTACCCACCCCTATTTCAGTTGGGAACTCGGTTCTTGAAGTCGTTGACTCGTACGTCTACCTGGGACAAGTAGTCCAGCTAGGTAGGTCCGACTTCAAGAAAGAGGCCAATCGCCGAATCCAACTCGGTCGGGCAGCGTTTGGAAAATTGCGTAACGTCTTCTCGTCCGACATACCTCAGTGCCTCAAGTCGAAAGTTTTCGACCAGTGTGTGTTGCCAGTGATGACTTATGGCACAGAAACGTGGTCTCTTACTATGGGCCTTATTAATAAGCTCCAAGTAGCCCAAAGAGCCATGGAGAGGGCTATGCTCGGAGTTTCTCTGTGAGATCGAATCAGGAATGAGGAGATCCGTAGAAGAACCAAGGTTACCGACATAGCCCAGCGGATTGGCAAGTTGAAGTGGCAATGGGCAGGGCACATAGCGCGGAGAACTGATGACCGATGGGGTCGAAAAGTTCTCGAGTGGAGACCACGTACCGGCAAGCGCAGCGTAGGACGTCCACCCACTAGGTGGACGGATGACTTTATTAGGACCGCAGGATCGCGCTGGATGCAAACCGCTATCAACCGGTCTTATTGGAAATCATTAGGGGAGGCCTATGTCCATCAGTGGACGTTCTATGGCTGATATGATGATGATATGATGATGATGATGACCAGTTGCACCTGGAGGAGCACCTTTTAACATGTTATCTTTATAGAAAACTCTAGGAAATATGATTAAAGGGGGAACTGAATTTCCAACGGCATTTATGCAGGCAATCATGGTGTTATTTACTCCTCTTTCTCCTGATGTGAATTTACCAAGCTGTTTTATTTTTTTTGGAGCTAGCACTTTTCTCGGGTTATGAACTGTGGATATCCCGTTCTCATCAAGATTATAAATATTTTCAGGGGTGAAGTTGTGTTTTTCCATTACTTTTTGGAGATTGTCAAAGAATTTAGAAATATTGGCTCTGTTAAAACTACTTGCTCGCGCTAAACTGGTTGCTTCGGGCTTTCGTAGAGACAAATTTGAATGACGTTGGTGATAGTACCTTAGCCATCCTATCCCAGCCATTTTGTGTTCGTGCCAGCTTTTTGGAATGTTTTGTTTTTTCTTCATCAC
Organism: Hypomecis punctinalis; assembly: GCA_949316475.1. Taxonomy (NCBI): domain Eukaryota; kingdom Metazoa; phylum Arthropoda; class Insecta; order Lepidoptera; family Geometridae; genus Hypomecis; species Hypomecis punctinalis. The sequence goes on from OX438809.1 coordinate 4,979,606, forward strand.
CGCAAACTGGTATGCCAGTTCTCTGACTTGCTTGACATTTAATCCCATATGTAGGTAAGTTGCTTTTTCTAAATAGTCTTCAAGATTTTTCTCTTCTTCCTCACTGAATACTTTCTTTACGTCATTCCTCAAAATATCTACATTGTCAACATCCAAATCCTTATCCTTATTCATGTTAAGATATTTAAAAATCGTAGATTTTGGTATTTCATATTTTTCGGCAGCTTTTCGCAAGGAACATCCATTTTTAACATCTTTAATAGCCTCCGATAACGTCTCTGAACACAACTTACGTCGCGTTTTTCCATCTTTACTACGAGGCACTAAAAAAAAGGAAAAATGTACTTCTATATCGCAATTTACTAATTAAGTAAGAAATTCAAACTGAAGTGTGTACCTGTGGACAATCCATAGGTACACACTCTTCGATGTCCACAGGTACAAATCGGACAATATAACCTAAAAAACATATTATCGCAAGATAGGTACTAATTAACACTGTTAAACCTCTGAAAATAGATGTTTAACAATATAACCTACATTCTGACCAAGAATATTGATCCATACTCTGCATTTATTCACAAAAAAATAAAACGAAAAAGAGATAAATACTTCCTTATTTGGGAGAAATCTTTCGACAGTCCTTTACCCGCCACACAACAACAAACACAAAATGGCAGCAAGTCAATGTTGCCACGCATCAAAAATACTTTACGGATGCGTTCAATTTGTTCAATTTCAGCATTTATTTTTTTAGATATCTGTGGTGTCCACAGGTATAGCCGTTCATAGGTACAACACCTTCCCCTACACAGTTTCATCCAAAAAACCATTCAAAAAAGCTGTTGTTACGTCTAAATGACTTATTTATAAGTTTAATTTAGCTGCCAGAGCAAATAGCAATCTTAGAGTAGAATAGCGAACCACAGGTGAAAAAGTTTCATGGTAATCTACACTAGCTTTTTGACTAAAGCCTTTTGCCACAAGTCTAGCCCGGTAACGCACGATATTAGAACTGTCCAACTTTTTTTAAAAACCCACTTGCACTGCACCACTGTACTGTCTTGAGGATGATCAAATACTTCCCACGCATCATTCTCATGAAAAAAATTTAACTCCTCTTTCATGCTTGCTCTCCAAAAGTTGTTTTCTGGTCCATACAAGGCCTCCTGAAGAGTGATCTCTTTGTCATCACATTCTGCTACACATAAATTGTTGAAGCCAAACCGTTCAGGTTTTTTTCTGTCTCGCTTTGGTCTGTTCTGATTTAAGTCTGAAGTTGAATCAAAGAAAGTATCCGAGGTATCTGAGTCTACAACGTAAGTACTATCCTCATTCTCAACTGATATTTCTGCATCTGAGTTTTCTACATCTGAATTTTTTGGATCTTTTGTGCATATTTCGTCCGCTGCACGCGTACATTCTAAGGATATGTTCACTGTACTTTCAATTGGTTTCTCCATGATGACTATATCCCGACTTGTAGTTACGGAGTTGTTTTCTGGGTTAAATACCCTATAGCCCTTTACATTGTCAGAGTATCGGGTGTGTGGGGGGCAATAGTGTCGCTGGAGAACAGGACTCGTTTAGCGCCTTTGATATCGCCATCACTAATTTTGCTCTCTACTATTTTAATGGTAACCGAATCGTCTGTTTTTTTAGAATTTGGTTTATTCTGCCTTGTTGGCGGAATAATGCTTTCAAAATCTAAAGAGTTCTCTTCCAATGCGCTGTACTTTACGCAATTTTCCTTTACCCTAGTGGTAAGGGATTTTTTGTTTGTTGGGTCCGAATGTACGTAAAGCACAACGTAGGGAAAAGTCAAGAGGTGTTCCCAGGCGACTAAAGAATTTTTAGAAATAACATTCCGAATAGCAGCAGATAAACACTGCGCAACCGAAAAACGTGCACCACGCGGGATGCGTTTTAAAACAGGAAGAGAACTTTTGAGTGAGCTAAGAACCTCCCAAAGCGGTTTGGAAGGAGCAGCAGCGCTCACGGGACTGCTGCTGGCTCCATCAGAGCCTGCAATAGGGGCCGAAAGTGTAATTTGGCTATTTTTATGGCTTTAGGCTATATATTATATAATTATGTATATTATTACCTACTAAGTTTATCAAGATATTTAGTTTAATTAAATAACAATAAACAATACCGACAGATAAAATTAAAAAATCTACCCACATAGTAACTAAAGATCAAGATTAACTATCCAAGAAGGAAAATAATGTTTAATTTAATTTGTTTTTAGATAGGTATTCTGCTTCTCCGCTTAGTTTAATGATGTCTTCTTCCGATTTTACTATGAGAGGTTTGTCATTATCTTTTTTGCGTATTAAAACTTTGCCATCTTGAAACCATACATATTCGTAAGTAGGCCTTAGTTTTTGTTGGGCATACCAGAGTAATGATTTGTTGGCATTAGTTAAAGCTGGGCGCAACATAACTCTCGTTTTGGCACTAATCGAAGCATTTTCACTGGATAAATCTTCTACCAACATTGTCGTTTTTCTAACAGCGCGTACCCACTTTTTAGCTTGTTCTTGATCATGGAAACCTAGCTGTACAATACTATCGCTTCTTTTATGACGATATATTTGCTTCACGTAGGCTACCTCTGTTTTATTCATCTTTAGATAGATTGTACGATATATCGTTCAGGTTCTCTTCCGTTAACTTAGGTAATCCAGATAGTTCCAACACGCTATCCAAACGATGCTGATCCACTTTTTGTACATACTCTTTGAGCGACTTTACTTCGAGCTGTAGATGTGTATGTTCATTTTTAAGCTGTGAGTACTTACAACCGAGGTCATTAATTTCCTTACTGTGACTTTCCACCTTCTTTGCCAAGTCGTCGATTTTACTACAACATACACTCAATGCAGTTTCGAGAGGTTGAAGTGCTTTTATAAATGTTCCATCTCGGCAGTAATACTCTTCATTAACTTCTCAGTATCGACGCAACAACGTTCTGGAATACTGTCAGATGTCTCGTCTTCATCTTCCTTTTCCGGAATTATAAAAGAAGGTTTCCGCTGTGGTGAATTATGTTGACATTCTTCGCATGTCCAGCCGATGGCATCCACGTTACGCTATGCGGCAAGCTGCTTTGCAGATAAATTTGAGCATGCTACATTTGCATGCACTATTTTCCCGCACGTATTACAGTCCAGTCCAGGTGATTTCTTTGTAAGACTTTTGTCACATTTATCACATTTGATACACTTAGATATATTCGGCATTTTAGAAGATTATGATGTTAATAAACACAATAAGTAGGTAGGTAGGTATATGTGCAAACAAACACGTCCGTTTAACACGACAGCGCGGCTGTGGTCGTCGTGGAGTTCGTTGTTACATTTGACAATGTAATTTGATTGGAATGTGCCCATAATACATAGAGACTTAAATCTTCATCAAGCGCCATATTCTCGAGAACATTTCTCCCTTCATAGTATAGTTTATTAAACATATCTAGTTTGCTTCGACCGCATATGCTTACGATTTGGGATTCCAAATACCTCTGGAATCTATTACTTTCCTGGTCTTTTTTGAGAATGTGTGTCAGGTTTGGGTATAAGGCAATGACTTCTATACCATTTTTGCAGCAAAAATCCGAAAGATGGAATGTGAGATGGGACTTGTGACCATCTACGAAGAATAGGATTGGTTTTTGAATGTTTTGATCTATTAACCATGGATTAAAAAGTAGAAAGTTTGTATTTAGGGGAATTGTGCTTAAGATAACATACTTTTTCTTTGGAGACAAATATTTGAAATAAATAAAGCAATGTGTGATCAGGGTCTTGCATATATTCTTAAATGAATCATAATGAACAAAATTATTTTAGTTTCAAAACAATCAATGCTACATAAAATTAAAAAAATAACAAAAATCTTTGGTTGACAAGAGACATAATTATTGGGTAAAATGACATAGTGTTTCATCTTAGACTACTGGGTAAAAAGACACAGTGTGTCGTCTTATACGATAAAAATTTACGAGCAAAGTTCGCAAATGAACTGTTACTTTCTTATAGGTATGCCTGCACATAGTGTATGACACCAATCGGAACATAGTTGACACTTCACCCAATGCTCTTTTGGCTTAGAGTGGCTAAATAATTCACTGCAGTAAATGCAAGCTGGATCATCTTCGTCCTTGTCCGCGTCTCCATAGGTGCAAGGATCGCCATCATCCAAAATAATAGGCTTTCTCTGTGTTCGAGTACGCTTGGATCTATATTTTTAGTGGACGGCCCAGGATGCATTTTTTCGACGTCAGTATCATCATCTAAGATAACAGGACTTGGCTGCTTCCGTGCTCGTTTGCCTCTCGATTTTACTGGCTTGGATATCACGTTTTCATTTTCTTCAAAAATAACTCGCTTCACTTTATTTTGTTGGTTAAGATTTTTGCGATTTTCCTTTTCTTTTTTCAGCTGTACTGTTGCCTTTATGTCGTTCATGAAAGGACTAGACGTGAAAACTTGCGACCCACCGAATTTGCTCTTTATTTTTGTCTTACCCCTAGAAGCAGCTTTTGGTAGTGGCGAAATTTCGTTAAGTACGTACTTTGTGGTAGACCTAATTACCTCTTGCAAACTTGTTTGTCCAGGTAAAATTTGTTCAGTACCTAGCGATGGATCTATATCTTTTTTACATACAGTTTCTGGAACGGCCTTTTTTACGATCTTCCCTTGATAGTATTTGTTTGGAGCACTGATTGTATCTATTTGTTCTTCGGCATTGGCAGATGTTTTTGAAGAAGACTCTCGAACCGTTCGCCAGGACTGAGAGATATTGTTTACAACGTGATCTTGTAATAAATTCTTAACAATATTTGCTGATATAGTTTTAAGCGATAATGGATTATTTTTAACTGTTTGGTCACCGGCATTGTTAGGTTGCATGAAATCATACTCTAGAAGCATAGGCTTGGATCGAGATGAAATATTATCATCATTATCTTGTAATGATTGCGTAGCAACATTCAACTTACTTACTTACTTACTTACATCGTTGTTTAATTCGTTTTCGTTCCGTTACTTCGCTAGGCAAAAACATCTCATCTGTGAAAATGTGTGGGATAATTCCCACTTTGCTCAAACCCACTCTCACTTTCTTGACAGATGCTACAGTTTTATAGGCTGTTCCAAAAATTTTAGCAACTTGGTATATGCCTCCGGTTCTACCAGGATGGTTCTTCATCCAGGTTGCCATCTAGCGATCATAATACGTCAGAAGTGGACCAAAAAATGATAAGACAACAGGCAGCATTCGGTGAGTGCAATGTGGAGGTAGACAGAGCATTATCACCCCGTGAGCTTTGGCAAACTCCAGTGCTTCTATATTTTTGTAGCTGGAATGCCCATCAAGGATCAACAGGACTTTATATATTTGTTACAGAAGCATTCACAAAGGCTACAAAATGACGCAAACTCCTAAAGAATAAGTTGCCAACCATATAATATCCAGTGGGGTAGCACAGCTTTAAAGTCTCTTCAGGAGCACCGTAAAAGTATTCGTCCTTGTGATTTTTTCTCGGAATGATTAGTGCAGGTGGCACAAAATTCCTGATGGCATTGGCACAAGCAACAACTGTGAAATGTTCACCACGTTCAGCACTAGTGACAGCGCCGACTTGTTTTTTACCTTTGGAAGCAAAACATTTTGGGGGCTTTTGAACTGTGTTAAGCCCAGACTCGTTCAAAAAATTCTATGTGGTCGGATATCGTTATCAGCAACTTCTTTTTCTAAAAGAGAAAAGAACTTTGTTACTTGAAGCTTATAGAATGCTCTAGCTCTTGCAGCTGACGTTGCTTCTGGGGCTCTGAGTGAAATATTGCTGATTGCGTTCTCTGAATCCTTTCAGCCAATCCCAGCCCGCTATTTTTTTATTCTTCTCAAATCTATGACTCAGTTTCAATCTTTCCGCAAATTCAAATGCTAATTTTCTTATTTCGGTCGTGTTAAATCCAAAAAGTCGACTTTCAAACTCGAGAATATGATCCACGAGCGCCTTTTCCAAATCCTTGTTGAAGGTTGGCTTAAACCGACCAAGATTTACTGGAGTGTTAACATAATAACGACGGAGGGTTGCTTGTTGTACGTTGAAACGTTTAGATGCTAAAAGCCAACCCATTCTTTGATCTTTCACAGCCTCAATAGCCTTATCCATGTCTTCTTGTGACCAACTTTTCCACGTCGATGTTCGTTTGTAATTACCAGGCATTCTTTAATAAAACAAAAAAAAAAACTTTAGTACTGATTTCTTATTTTATAAAGGTAAGATGACATAGTATGCCATAGCTGCAGTTTCATACATACATGACATAGTATGCCATCTTACACTCACGTCTAGTATGTCATATTATCCAATGGACATGCAAATCTCATTTTGATTATCGTGACAAAAAATTTAAGGTTAGAATACGCATTTGTCGATATTTGTATCACATAATAACCCTATTATGCGTAACAAATTACATAAACCAGAAAATCCTTACCTTACGCATAATTTCACCAACAAACAAAAGAGCAAACAAAACTTTTTTCCAAATTAAAATCACGAAAACATGAACTACATTCCAACCTGCTCTCGGTTTCCGCCATACTGAACTTGAACACTAGCGACATCTACAAGCACGCTCTTAAACGTCACAGGATCACCACGCGTGTATTTGAACCAACATGATTGGTGTGTCAACTTATCTGACTATGTCATCTTAAGCACAACTCCCCTATGGATGTTAGTTACTCTTTCACGCAAAAACAACTGAACGGATTGAGATAAAACTTTGCAACAGTAATGCTTATACATTAGAATAATACATAGACTATAATTTATAAAGATATATAGCGTGAAAAGAAGTTCGCCGGTTCAGCTAGTTACAATTAATATGGTTTTAATGTAAATACAACAAGTTAAAACAAAAAAACAACATGGAAATAAAATCATATTTTACCTTTGTTTACATTTTAGGTAGGTAGAAGACCACATACCGTCAAGCGCAGCGTAGGACGTCCACCCACAAGGTGGACGGATGACCTCAGGATCGCGCTGGATGCAAACCGCTTCTAACCGATCTTATTGGAGATCCATAGGGGAAGCCTATGTCCAGCAGTGGACGTCCTTTGGTTTTAGGTAATTGAATCGGTGATTTCTAAGACCCCACATGTTACACTTTTTTTGAAATTGAGTTAACTCACAATAATTGGTACTCTCTTTATGTTGACGGATCGATAGGTGTAAAAAACTCAATAGTGACACTAATATTTTACTTAATACACTCGTATGTTATATGTTACTCGCAAATTATACTATTTCAACTGATTTAAGCACAAATCACTATTTCTAAAAGTATTATTTCACTTGAAGTTTATTAAGTATGTGAATTAAGTTTATTTGATAAAATTTTCCCACATATCGGCAGTTTTTAATTTTTCTATGGTGCTTAGCGCAGACCACACGAAAGAGAGATCCGACCCCAGCGTGAGATGGCGATAAATAGGTATTTGCTTCAAGTAGGTATTAGGAATGTAGACTCCATTTTTACCTATAACTTCGTGGTTGTAGGGTAAAAATTACGGTGTTTCTAGACCAAATTACGGTGAATTTACTAAAAGTGTACCGTGTATATTACCGTGTAATTTTTGAAAGGAAAAAAAAACAACATTATTATGAAATGCCCCAAAACACTATATTTACATTTTAAATGATTAACAAAATTACTATTATTCTGAATCAGTCTCCTAGCACAACAGTATCTTTTTCGTAAATGGATTTATTCATTTTTGACAACATGTTGTTGGTTGGCCTGAAATCAACACAGTTTTTCCCATTTCTTTTAATGGACTGCTGGGTGAAAATGTTCCCTTTTATTGTTTTGGTTAGCAGTTTGTTTCTATTTTTCGTCTCAATATCATTGACCTGGCTGACAATACGCTCGCACTCGGCATTTGAATGCGGTAGAGAAAGCACACCTAGCATAAATTGCGGAAGTTCTTTAAATTTTTTATTTCCGTCTGTATCCCTTAGCTCTAAAATCTGAAAAAAAAACTGTAATTAGTACATACATAGTAATGTAATATTAACGTCCAAATAAATAGAAAAAAAAAACAGTTAAATTAAAATATCCAACCTTATGCCAAAATACATCAGGTTTTTCAGTTACAGCCAGAGCCTGTATGTCTTTCAGTTGTGTTGCAATTAATGGAAAATTTCTCTATTCGTCATCTATCTAGTATTTGTTGTTTATCCAGCGTATTAACATGTTCCATGGATAAGTTACGAAATAGTTAAAATACAACAAGATATACACGATCTCTACATTATTCGGAGACAGTTCCCTCAAGCAATGGAATTCGCGGTAATATCAAATAAAATACATACTAGAGATGAATTATTAATAAAAAACAAAAAAGATTATGTTGACAACCGTATTCAAAATGCAAAGAATCAAAAGAAAGAAGTATATGGACGATAATAAAAGAAGATTCTAATAAATGTAAACCTGAATGGGCGTGGAACTTAAAAGAACATGTTTCGAATAGACAAATAAGTAATGAATTTATACCGGATTATTTAAATAATCATTTTATATCAATTGGTCAAGCTTTGAAAAGAGATCACCCACCGAATAGGATTAAAGCGATAGAGTTTCTAAAACAATCTGTAAGGGTACTACCTAACGTTGAAATACCGGAAATAACTCCAGATTACTTAATAAAATTGGCTAAAAATAAGATAGATAATTCGAACACAGTAGATATATTTGATATATCCGGTAGGCTTCTTTACAATACGATGCCATTTGTTTGTAGTCATCTGACGTATCTTATCAATAATATTATGAAATCCGCTTGCTATCCAGAAGCGTTAAAAATTTCACGCTTAATCCCACTGTATAAGGGAAAAGGTGCTACTGATGATGTTCAAAACTATAGGCCAATTTCAATTGTGCCCACAATATCAAAATTAATAAGGCTATACTATCTGATGCAATTATGAAGCACCTCAATACATATTCCGCACTCTCGGATTGTCAATTTGCATATAGACCTGGTAGGTCAACTACTTCCGCCACCCTATCTATAGTAGACAAAGTAACAACCTGCCTTGATAAAAAAGTACGCGTAGCTGCTATTTTGTTGGATTTGTCGAAGGCTTTTGATTCTGTAGATCACGATTTGCTTACGTCAAAATTAGAAGTCTATGGTATTAAGGATGGTTTTAACAAACTAATAAAATCTTTGCTAACTAATAGGGCACAAACTGTGGAAGTAAAAATAAACGGAAAGACCCATAGATCTGCGCCCCAAAATATTGATATCGGTGTCCCACAAGGTTCCTCGTTCGGAAATGTAACGTTTATAATGTTTCTGAACGACATGGCACATTTAAATATTAAAGGTGATATAGTACAATATGCGGACGATACCACAATTGTGGTATCGGGCGATACTATTGAAGATCTCCATCAGAACATAAATGAATCTCTTCATATTATGAATGAGTGGTTCATAATGAATGGTCTGAAATTAAATACTAGTAAGACCAAAGTGATTGTTTTCAATGCCGTTTCTCCACAAATAGAAACTGTGTCTATTTCTACTAGTTATGGAGAACCTATGCAAACTGTAAAATCGGCAAAACTGTTAGGTTTTGAGCTAGATGCGGCACTTACGTGGAAAAATCACATAGACGTGACATGTAAAAAGATGTCTAAAGGTATATATGCTCTGAAGCAGCTAAGACATATAACATCAGAGTCACAGCTCAAAGAGGACTATTTTGCGTATATCCATTCTATTATGTCCTACGGCATTATTCTCTGGGGCTGTTCCACTGATTATGAACGTGTGTTAAAAACACAAAAACGTGCCATACGAGTACTAACGAAAAGTAAGCCGAGAGAATCATGTAGAGATCATTTTAAAAATCTAAACTTAATGACTTCTGTCTCCGTATATATTTTCGAAGTTTTGAAGTACGTCCGCGCAAATCTTCATAAATATGAAATAAAACAATCTAATGCGAAACCCAGGAACTGTAAGAAAGGAAATAATTATTTGCGTCCTATTCCCCATAGGCTGAACATGACCGGGAAACTTCCGATAATAATAGGACAAAAACTTTATAACAAACTACCAGAACAAGTTCAGCGAACAGAAACAGAAGGAAAATTCAGAAACAGCGTTAAATGTTTGCTCCTATCAAAATCAATTTACAAAATATCGGAATTTCTAAATAACGACTATAATGATCACCAATATTAGAATAAGAATAGCCACTATATATGATTTATTGTGATTGTGATTTATTGTGATAATGATACTAATATGATAACTTTGTCTATCAGTGAAGAATGTTTCTATAGTTTTTGTTAGAAACCAAGCCCCTTTACAGCTCAATTATTGTTACCCTACTTTTTAATTAAGATTTTATACAGTTTTATACGTCTATTTATTTTTATATTGAATCACGTTAGTCTGAAATTATTTGTTTGGTGAGTTCTTTTTACAGCTGATTTTTAAATAATAATTATAAAAGAAATGAATGTAATAAATTGTACTTTACGTTATTATTACTATTTTTTGACGAAGCGTTTTTACAGCTGACTTTTATTGAAATGTAACACTAAAGAAGATATTTCTATTTTAGTTATATTTTTGACAATGCCCTTTTACAGCTGACTTGATCAAATTTATAGGATATATGTACGTAGGTATAGCATGTTACGAATGTTTGGCAACTGTCGACATTTTAATATTTCGTTTTCTACGAAATGCAAACAATGTTTTATATATTTCAGACATGTTAATTTATTTTTTTTGTAATGTAGGTAGACTGGAAAAACAAAAGAACTGCTGTAAGTTATGACGAGTCCATAATAGAACCATTTATACTCCTTTTCGTTAAATGAGAATGTGTAAATGTAATATTATGTCAATAAATGATTTTCTTTCTTTCTTTCTATTAGGACTAACACGTAGCAGCATGTTAAATAACGTCGATAATGTGGATAATCTTACATCAGCTGATGCCAACATAAACATTGCAGGGCGCAATTTAGACAAAGCAATCAGCACTGGGTCGTTGAAACTATACCTCGTTCTGATACCACAGGCACTGACAATAAATTTTCGGCAGATGATTTTGAACTCTCGCAAAATATCTTGTTTGTCTGAAATATCTGGCAACTCCAACTGCCCAGAAACTCCCAGTCCTAAATAGACATCTTCCAAATTCAGGTAATAGGCGGTATCTATCGTCTAGTTTTGTTGCTTGCACATAAGATTGTACCATGAACGAGGAGAGCAGTTCTCTGTAAAGTTGCGTCATGTCGATTATTACCGTCGATTCGTGGTTAAGCCTATTTTGTTTTTATAACATTATATAATTTGTTTATGTTTTCCAACTTAGGTCTGTTTTTTCCTAACAAAATAGCAAACGATCGAATACCAAAAGAAAATGCGTCATTGGGGCAGAAAATAAAAACAAAAATAATAGAATGTATTTATTACATAATTGCAATGTTCGAATTGAAACAAATGAAAATAATCAATTGCGTTACGAATAAACAGTTTTACTAGTAACCATTATGAGAGAGACAATAATACCTACCTTCCAACTCCGGTAAATTTGTGAATTTCAGTTAGTGCTTTACTTCTTGTCCATGTACCTATCTGAATTGTAAAAAAATATTTCGTTTAGTTAATAAGTACTTAAAATTGAATATTTATTGTTTGGTGTTCTTAGGTTAGGTATTTATGAATAAATTATCTTATCTTAATACAAGTTGTGAGTGGGCTTGTCAAGTATCGCCATACGGGGCGAATTTTGCCTTATCTAATGCAACACAATTTTATAAAAAACTTGCTAATACGTATGCACTTTATTTCAATGAGTATTTAGACAGTTTGGCGACACTAGTTCTGATTGGCAGATTGCACATTATTGCTGACTCTGTCATCTATGGTAATAACATTAAATATAAATCAACACTTATAATACTAACAGAGATCTTTGTTAATTAGGAACTCTTCTTAGTAAGTATAATAGAAATCTTTTATAAAAAAATATTAAATATAAATCGACACTCTAAAGAAACAATCAGATATCTTTTTCCATTCGGAATTCGTATCCATAAAAAACAATACAATACAATGCTAAATTAAATCTAACCAAAATCTTTGTTCGTTAGGAACTTCTACCGTAAGAAAACGTAAATGTAAAACTTAAGTTAAAACAATTACCAACAAAAAATGAGTTCTATATCTAATTTACTATTTTAGTACCTACTATAAAATTAATAGTAGCAACCCGAAACATCTTTCTTCATAAGGAACTTCTATTCTTCATCAGATATTCAGATAGTCATTTCAATCGTCTAATAATGATTTGTAGTAATCTTTATAAAATCCGGGTATTAAATTTTTTCGTAGCAATTCGCTTAGCCCCTTCTTTTTATTTTCACTCAATTTTATTTTCTATACTCGTTTTCGTTTGTTCCTCATGTTGACACACTTAAAATTTTCTTGTGTGTAAGATGTTTTGAAGAAAAACATAAAAGGTTTGTCTTTCACGAGTTTTAATACCTTGATATCGTTCCAAGACATCTGGTTGCGCTCATCGTATTCGTTAAAATTATAACCCCACTGATCTTGCAGTGATTTTAAATCAATGAAAAAGTCATAGTTTAACTCCACTACTTTAAAGGCTTCCCAGACTTCTTGGCATTTCTTATCAGGGCAACATACTGATGAGAAGTGTAAATTGGTCCTGATTTAAGGTTTTTTTTCACTTCTTTTTCAATCAGGCTGTGTACGTTGTCACCCTCGTTTTGTGTAAGCCCGCGAATGAGAAATTTGTGAGTTATACTCATTATATTTAGAAAGAAAGACATGCAATAAACCTGTTTTTGTTTTGTCCACAGCAATTATCTGAATAGAAAATTATATTCAGTTGTTTGTCAGGATAGATTTCACTGATATTTTTTAAATACTCAAATATGCATGATCCTATCTCGTTTGCCCCCCTTTTTCCTTGTTTTTCATCCCAAAAGTAATTATATACCTCTTCATAGGCGCCTACACTTTCTTCTCCTTCAACTTCCTGTTCTATTTGGTTTTTATTTTTCTTGTCAGTTTTTTGAGCTAGCTCAGCCATGGTAAAGTTTAAGCAATTGAGTTTTGATATATAATAAAAGGAACTTGAGTCTCCCAAAGGGCATTGCATTACTGCTTGTAAATCGTATACTGTGCATACGTTGCCTCCACCAATGTTTCTGCGGTCGTTCTTTTTTTCAAGGCGACAAAGGTCTTTTTCTTTTAAATGGGTATCGATTTTTTTTCAGCGTTGCTTTGTGATCTACAGATGCCATTTCGTACTCCAAACACAGATCACAACGATCTTTTTTAGGCTGAAATATTATCAGTAATGGGACTTTTTTCGTGGAAAGGATTCTACTCGCTTATGATAATAGGTAATGTGAAATTAAACATTTTATACTTAATGAAAATAAGGTTTATTAAGGCTTTCAAAAAAAGAAAAAGATTAAACCGCAGAACATTGCTAGCTATCGTTTAAAGTTCTGGAGATGAAATTTTAAAAATACCCCTTTTTGAAATTAGTTTTGGTTCGTTGATAGTTTGTACTATTTTGGAATGACGATACCAAATGATGTCAGCAGGGTTGGGCCATTTCCACGTATTGTACCCCGATTTTGCCATGGCAGAGACGAGCGCTGCGTCATTTAATATTCTAATCACTTTTTCAGGGTAAAGTTTTTTCTCGTATTGAACTAGAACATAACTTTCTTCCTTTAATTTTGTAAGATCAACTTTATTTTCTCCGAATATCATCTCTTTACTTGTGTTATGATTGTCATTTTCTTTTTCTAAATCTTCCGAATCTTCCGAAATTCCTTCACTTCCGAATAACTGTCGTCGCTTTCCTGAAGAGACATATACGAATTACAACTATCGTCTGAATCTTGATTGTATTTTTCTTTATTTAAGCAAGATTTGGTTACCTTATTTGATATTGATTTCTTTCGTTTATTTATTAATCTCATTGTTGATTTGCTGAAATTTCTTTTCTGTTGTGTTTTAGATGTGCTAGGTTGAGGCTCCTTATTATTATCTGAACCGTCGATGCTCAGTGTTTCAGTTGTCTTTTTATTGAGGGCATAATTATTACATAGAGTTGGTGAAGTAGAATTATTTGAGTAATTTTGCACCGGAGTTGAGCAGTCACTACGAGCAGCTTTCTCCATCTCTTGCTCTGAGGCTGGATCATGCACAGGCATAGTAGTCGTCTCATTGACGGAATAACTACTGCATTGAGTCGGAGAAGCTTCAATAGTACTAATCGAGATAAATGGAGCTTCATGTGAATATGGTTCCACTGGGGTTGAGCAGTCACTACGAGCAGCTCTCTCCACCGCTTGCTCTGAGGTAGTGTCACACTCAGCATCTGGTTCTTCATCATCAAAAAGAGGAGTTAATGGCTCAAGCTGAATTTCCATGTCTTGTTGTAAATCTGCAGCAGTTATGCTTCGTCCTGCCGGAACATTGACTCGCTTTCTTCGTCGACATTGTCTTGTTGCGGTGACTTGCATCCTTGTAGCTTTCAAATTTTCTAAAAAACTCTTGCCTAACAATTCTTAGACTGGCACGTTGTCTTCCAGTTGTCGGTCCGGTAATCTTCGTAAAACTACATCTCTATTATGAGGATACAAACCACACTTTTTAAATCCGGATCTTAGGTTTTGAAAAGAATTTGCTTTCATCTTTTCAAGCATTGCCTTTAGAAGCCCTGGGAATTGATCTTTTGGCACAGAAGAGGTCCTACTATTGCGGACGTTATTTTTCCACTCATTTAAGGTGCTCCTCCATGCAATTTTCATGGGCCGAAAGTACGCCACGTCCATAGGTTGCAACAAGTGCGTTGCATTCGGAGGTAAGCAAATAAATGAAATATTATTGGCTTTGCATGCAGCTATCACTTGCGGGTTGATATGGGAGCTCAGATTGTCCCCAACTAACATTTTTTTGCCAGTTTGTTTTTTTAAGAATGGGTAACATTGTAAACTGGAACCAATCTTCGAAGCACCGGGCATCGAACCAGCCCGACTTCGTGCGGTTGTATCGTGCATCTTGGGGCCCATTTTCGGTCCAGGTCTCCCACATATTTTCGGCCTTGTAGACAACGTAAGCAGGTGCCAGTTCTCCAGCTGCGCTACCGCACATCATTATCGATGTCGCCGCTTTGGATGAGTTTCTTATGATCTCAGGATATTTTGTCCCACGCCTCACCAAAACCTTTACGAAACCAGGGTCGTCCACTAGACATGTTTCGTCATAGTTCCATATATTTGTGTCAGGCACGTCTTGAGTCTCGTTTTCGAAATTATCGAAAAAATTGTTAACAATAACTTCGTTGATCTCTGCTCGGCCATGAGTAATATTCCTGGCCACTCGATAAGCCAGAAGAGCTTCATGACGTTTCAAAAACGAGTGGACCCATTCTTTGCCTGGATAATTATTTGCGAAAGCAGTAACCTTTCTACCCAGCTTTTCTAAATATGTCTTCACAATCATACGTAATTCCGTTGGCGTGATCGGGAATCCGAACGAAGACAATGCCACAATGTGGGCAATGAAACCTTGTTCTTCTGTAGCATTGAATACAGGTTGTCCACCAGGTTTTAAAGGAGCTTTGCCTTTAAGTTTAGAAGACAACGTATTTCGGTGGATACCATACTTTTCGGCTGCACCACGAACTGATATACGCCCCGATTTAATCTCTTCTAAAATACTTTGTAGAGTTTCATCTTTATAATTTTTGTAAGCTCTGCTTCCAGGTTGCCTTTTGTAATCTCGCGGCATTACGTATATGTATCTTACGGAGCACTGAAAATAAAATTACATTACATAATAAGTACCTATAGTAGAATTTCAGCAAAAAGATGTGACAACACTGTCAGCATGGTGGGTGGCACATTTTCACCTGCGATCTATGAAAAAATTTTTTGGATTACGAATTTGGTGCTGAAGGCATTGATCCCGGCTTAGGGACCACCGCTCCGACCCCATTTTCGCCTCGGCGACTTGCTACGCACCGTCCACCACGCTGCGCACTGTCCAGAAGTCGGGAGCCGTCGGTATCACCACTGTCACCATCAGGACAGTACTTACCTTCCAGGTCCTGGTAAAATCAGACAGGCTCTTTACCCACGACCTAATTATAAATTATGTGCTTGCCTGCCCCGTTTTGTATAGATACTTAAATTAAATTATTGTTCATTGTTTCTTTGTAACACCGTCTTTTATTTTTGCCTCAGTAATATTAACGGGTAGGTGTCGCACTGGCAATACCAGTTAAATAAAACAAAAGTCCCAAAATATATTTAATGATTAAACGAACTTACCTGTACGTGAAGTTCTATCATAATTGTACAAGCGCCGAGTCCGAAGAGATTAGTCCTGTAGGTAGGTATTTACACATGTAGTAACGCATAGTTTTCACCACTCTTATTGCGATTAGTTCAGAGTTTTTAAGTTTTTTTTTTTTTTTTTTTTGAGCGTAGTTGTTTGCACTATTCCTGTCCTGCTTGTCGCCCGTCATTAAGTTTAGAGTAAGGCTAATCCTTAACGTCATTGATATATTACCGGAGTAAATAGGGGCACAAGTTGTACCTGGGTACAACTTTGGGAGGGTGGGATGTACTAATCTCTTCGGACTCGGCGCTTGTACAATTATGATAGAACTTCACGTACAGGTAAGTTCGTTTAATCATTAATTGTACGAGCGCGCCGAGTCCTTCGAGATTAGTCCTGTAGGTAGGTATTTACACATGTAGACCTTGAGAGTACCTATAACCGGGAATATTATCAATGATTTATAGCTTGTTTCGGTATAATAATGAAATTATTTATTCTCATAGTGAATTTTACAAATCACACAAATAATGATTAAAATTATTCTAATTATAAATTTAGCAAAGTGTTGAAAAACTAAATTATTTTTCTTAGTAAGTTGAAGCTTATTTGCTTGTTTACTATATGTACCTTAAATCATAATTACTGTACAATAATTATTCTTATAATAACTATAGTAAGTAGATAGTTCCTTCTGATGAGACAATTATAATTTTAAGATCCATCTAATTAAGGCTTTATTTTGTACACTGATATTACATGCTATTTCGGCTAATTATTGAATCAGCTAGAGCGGTCCCATTTATGTCATAAATAATGATTCTTTGATAAAATCTAGCAAAAGCTGTAGAGTTCCTGCTCATTCGGCAGTGCTACGTATGGTTGCGAAGCTGACACCGAGCAAGTACTCCCGCGACACCGCTGCGTGTCGCGTGCAGTAAGCGCTGAACACGTTTGTGTCAAGCTCGCACTTGCCGAGCGTGCGTTTTACCCAACGACTGAGTGTCTGTGACCCTACCGGTTGAGGTTTTCTAATTCTAATGAAAAAAGCTTCAGATATTCTTTATATCGGAGTGCGTTCTATATAGCATGAGAGAGTAGCCACAAAATTTGGCAAATGTAGAGCAGGCTGCTGCAACCTGGTTGGAATGTATTTTATGAACCGGTATTTTAATGATTGTTCGATTTGAAATGTTTTGAACATTACTAAGCTTCATTTTTCATAAGGCTTGAATTCTGTGAGCTGAAAGAGCTAGTTAAGTAATTGTTCTGAGCGTGGACTTCTCTACAGATAAATTGTCGTAATTTTATAGTTGTCATAATTTTAGTTCGCCATGAACTTAAATTGTAAAATTCGAGATTAGTATCCCAGGCGATGTTATATTTAGGTCGCGGTGATATCAGCCGGAACGCTCCTTTTAAAAAATAATTTTAGTCTATCATCAATTGTTAGTGTTGGTACAATACAATACCATGTATTTGTATACAAGACAAAGAGTTGATCTGCAAGAGTTTAGATCCATTGTTAAATAACCGAGTTAGGAAGTAAGTTACATTAGGTAAAGACATGTTGTAAACATCGAATGTTCGTTACGGATTACGATAATTCCATTTTTTAAGACAAACGTTGTACTGTTTCATGGAGTTATGTGATAACGACTCCAACATAATGTCTTGCGATGCCTTTGGGATACTTCTCCTTGAAAATGCGGTCGTGATAATATGCCTGCCATCAGGGTGCGCCCTGTATCTGTTGGCTGATGGAGTGAGACAATAAGGCATTGCATTCAGGGGGAAATGTTATCATTTCGGCCACTAACAGAGACCTAAACATGGGGTACTATGCTTGCTTTTACTTAAAGGGTACTATCACGATACTTCGTGCATAGTTGGTTATAATTTTTAATATGACCGAATAATGGTCTAAATGCATAGAAGAAGTTAGCCAGGCCAGGATACCGAGAATAAGTCTATTGTTGATGCATTTGGGTCTGTATGCCAAGATTTATATGTGGCGCATTTTTGTTGACGTAAGTCGCAAACGAGTCAGTTTTTGGATGCCCGAAATTGTTACAAACGACGTCAAATTCCCCATTTGATAAACCCCATTCTATGTCAGGGTGGTGTCATCCTGATAAGACTTTATATAAAAGGTTACAACTAATATTTGCTTGATTTCACACCATTTCCGAATGTCACAAGTAACTTGAATGAGATGAGGGTATTGCATACCTCCTATTTTGTTAATATACGCTATGGCTGTAGTATTATTTACACGTAAAAAGACTTGACAGCCGTAAAAATTACCAACGAAAGTCTTTACTAGAGCATTAAACGCCGCCGCCGCCGTTCTAGGTAATTGATAAGCTGGTTTCGTTCAGTATTAAACCATGGGCCACTAGCACTGTTTCCATTACAGACCGCCCCCCACCCCGTCGTTGAGGAATCGGAAAATATCTCGACCAGGCACCTAATTATTATCGATCCCAATTCGAAAAAATAAAATATTAATTAATAATAATTTTATTTAGCCACCATTGAAAATCAGACAGTAATGATTCAGGTAAATTCATAACCCTGTTATAATCATCGTGGCCTTTTGAGTTGAGATATTTACATCGTTCCATCTCTGTGTACAGCCACCCGTATTCTATGGCTGGGCAACATGATACCAATGTGTTGTGCGAAGGTGACGTGTACAAGTTTTTCTAATTGCGTCTTCATTCGTAAATCTTTTATCAGTAGATAGACAAAGTTAAAGATAACGGAAATCAACAACCTAGAGTTTAGTTTTTTTTATTTAGTTTTTTTTTTTTTGTTCACTATATTCAAGTGAGGTACCTATATAAATAATTTTTTAGTAGTATCTAAAAGTTCTGTAATCATTTTTGGTAAGAATGGTCTGGTAATAACCAATCATCGTTGCCGTAGAGCCCGCAGAGCGTTATAGTTTCACTGTTAGTTTAGTTATTTTAGTGAAAATATATGGCGCAGTATTGCCACCGAAGGGTTAAACTGTAAATTCATTTAATTTATCATAAAATGTAAAACGGAAATACTTCAGAGACTCTTTGTGTATTTTTTATTAAAATACGCTTAAAATAATTGTCTTCATGCCCAAGTTAACAATTGCAAGCCCGTTAGACAATTGTGTGTAATTAGCTTTAGCGCTTCTTAGATTTTCAGGTTTGAAATGGTCAATTTCAATAAAATTGTTTAGGTTTTTAAGTCTAAAGAAAGGCGCATATTACAGTTTGGTTTCGGTATGAGAAAAATACTTGATATGAATTGACAATTACTCGGTTGGCATACCGATATGGCACCAACTGCAAGTTCGTCTTAGCGTTTATATGATGACCTCTTTCATTGTATCGTTATAAACCTGAATTACGGGTAGCTAGGATATGTACATATTGTACAACATGCGATGTTAGCTGTATCTTATACCAATGTACCCAAGTAGGTACAGTGTAATGATATGTAATAAGAGGCCACTGCTGAATACTTAAATTGAAACGGCCTGCGTACTTACTTCATCTAGTAACGACGACGTGGATACGTCGCGTGTTGAGCCTGAGCTAACGTCCTCGAAGGCAGCACTTGCGTCGGCTGGTGAGGTGGTTGCGCTGCTGGATGAAATACGCGCGCGCTTCCACAGGCTCTCGGCTCCGCGGCACCGGTGGTGCTGACTCCGCGGGCAAGCTGCCTGCAGGGGAGCCTTGCGGCTTAAAGGTCTCGAAGCCGCCCCTTTTATTTTTATTATTTAGCTTGTTATTAGGTTCCGCTTTCATTTTGACTCCAGATCTGATATCAGTGTTAAGTGTTTACAGACTTTAATGTCTCCGCCAAATTTTCTCCGAAAAGGTATAGATAAAATGTCAATCTTTGTACTTTTAAAATACTCTTTTATGTCATTTTTAATGTGAATAAACTAAAATGTCTCATTGTAATGGAGTCCGCGTGTTGTATGTCACACACTAGTCGACTTATAGTATACACATTAACTTATAAAGCGAATCGCTATCTCTTTGTGTAGCATTTATTTGTGCGTTAATAATTTCGCCTAAATAAGCGATTGCACTGGTCATTTGTGTTTGTTTGTTTGTTTTCGACGGCCTTATCACGTTTGATGGTGGATTTCGGGCTTGCCGTTTTAATTTCCGGATTTTAAGGTTGGTGCTTCGATTTGAACACAATTCGCGGGTACTGTGTATTTTGTTATCTCTTACGAGTTTCTTTATCTAGCCTTTCTTTAGGCTAATGTAATAGGCGGTTTGTTAATACAGAGCGTATCTTTGGGCCGAGTTTTACGATGTAATATGGATCTTCTCCTAAGATCTTTAAAATTGTATTGTCTGTTGATAGTGATATCTACCGTAGTATCTCTTCTTGAGGTGCATCTGTCCAGGTACTAGGTGTCCTAGTTGAGGCTCTGGAGAGTTTTGTACAGAGCTGTCAAAAGTAATTTGCTCACCTGGCCATTGCAATAACCAGTAATCTGGTCGCAAAGCGGGAGTACTCATAAATTATCATAGATATGATAATTGTAGGTAGGTACCATTTGTTATTTAGTTAGAATATAATTTTTTATTATATTTTCATCGGATGGGTAGATACCCAGAAAGTTGTTAGCTAGATAACTAACCATTATTTTTAGGTTAGGTCACAATCCCCAGCGGAAGGGACGCCAACCATATTCAATGCGTTGAAACAGACCCAATGACTGTTCCGATTGCATAATATGTTTTTTCCGTAAAAACGTAAGTACTTATTCCTTGAGAATTAATCATATAGGTAGACTATAACCACATACCTGCTTCTATATCTTTGTCCAAAAGTATCACTTCTGCCGGTTCCGACTGTTGAAACCAATAATGTACTTGTAACATCTTTGTACACACACAATAAAAGCAATAAAATTTACTTTACTTTGAATCTACATGATCGCGAATTATTCGTTGACACTTTCATATTTTATTTTTCTAGCGAAGAATTTCGTCCTCACGTGATTTTTTATGCTTCGGCATGGATAAAAATAACTTGAAAATAATTTTACTGCTGCGAAAAGCACACCGTCTTGCAGACGTCAAGAGTGGTTGAGCACTTTGATGCGAATGACGGGCGACAAGCAGGACAGGAATAGTGCAAACACCTACCCTCAAAAAAAAAAAAAAAAAAAACTTAAAAACTCTGAACTAATCGCAATAAGAGTGGTGAAAACTATGCGTTACTACATGTGTAAATACCTACCTACAGGACTAATCTCGAAGGACTCGGCGCGCTCGTACAATTAAAAGCATGGACAAAATCTTTAGAATATTACAATTTTAATATGAACACAGACAAAGCGGAAATTCATCAAATGCCAAGACAAGTGACCGTTGCACATTGTCACCTGACGGTACTTACGACATCTGTAGGGGTGAGGTGGTATACTTGATCCCTGTTTTGGTTTTCTTTTAGTAATTCGAACCATTTTCATAAATCTGACTTTCTTTTAAATCACACATGTATTTCCGTTCAATACTACTGATTTAGCACCAATACAGACCTTCTTATTTATTAAAAAAAAACGACAAAAAGGGTTTTTTTAAAGTCCGACACAAGGATCAAGTAACCCTCCCTATGGGGATCCCGGAGGATCAATCATCCCACCCGTCAAAGTTTCAGCCATAGGCCTACCTAAATATGGAAATTAAATAAAGTTAGGTCTACTATTAATAAGTTGTAATTAACGATTCGAAAGATGAGTAGGTACAAAATGAAAACAACATAAAAAAATTGAAAACACAGACAAAAAATAAATGGGAAAATTATTCGAGAAGTGGCACGGAATAAATGTCACGTGTTTTTGAAAATTTCGTCGGCTCCGGCAAGTGTCCCAAAATGTCACCCCACACATAAAATATTTCGTCTTCCCTTGCTGGCCACTTCCAAAGCCTTCCACTTTTTTCCATTGCTTTTATTGTAGCCCCGTTTTCATGTATTTTTGTAATTTTTCCTGGGTATGACAAACCATTGTAAATTGCAACTACAAATTCCCCTACTTCTTTTCTGATGGGCTCAAAAGTTCTATGACCCTCGCCATCACTGCATAACTCTTCTTCCCCCCCTGACGATGATGGAAGTGGAGGACATTAATCAGAATCAGATGAGGTGTCATCGTCAATTTTTTTTTGTGAAAAGATTTGTCTCACTGTTTTCTTGGTAGGCCTATTTTCTTTAATCTTCCTTTTTATTTCTATCTCCGCTATCTTCGCCAACTTTTTATTTGATTGTTCTTCGATGGCTGCTTTTTCCGGAGTATCGGTTAGGATGCGAGTACGTCCTCGCTTTCTCCCGCGCGACGACTGCGAGCGTGGACCTGCCTTGGGGTAGGGCATGATGTCCTGTGGTGAAAAGTGCATCGGCACTGATCCTCCAAGTAAGGATGGGGAAGCGCGTTCACTCACACTGCTGCTTTGTACGGGCTCCTCAAGAGGAGAAGGGAGAGGGCAGTCCGACGCTATCACACTTCTCTGTGTTGGTTCTTCAAGTTGAGAAGGGGGAGGGCGGTCCGTAACTAAACTGGTCATGAACTCACTCTCCGTGAAACGACATTTTCACGGAGAGTGAGTTCATGACCATCATTTATGGGCCATATTCCAGCCGCCCTGAAGCCACTAATTATATTGGTAGGCACCATAGCCCTTGGGAAAGCTTCCCCTAACAGTTCCGAAACGTCGTAGATTGTGATTGTTCTCCCGGGGTGTCTCAGCATAAAATTTGATGCTGCCTGAGAATAAAAGGTTTTTAAGGGGCCAAAAACAGTCCTGTCTAATGGCTGCAACTTGTGGGATGTGTGTGGTGGAATTGTGAGAAGAACGATTCCATTGTCTTTTGCGTAGTTGAGGGCGTCGACAGAACAATGACTCTCGTGATTGTCCATGATGATGAGGTGTTTCCTATCAGCGTCGGGTTGAACATGACGAACAAAATGCTTGAGGAATTTTATAAAACTGTCGCCCGTCATCCATCTACTAGGATGAGTAGTTGCCTCGCTGCTAGGAGGGGCATGATTGAGGAACCTATCCTGCCAGTTTTTTCTGGGGAATATCATGTATGGCGGGATGTGGCCCCCGGCAGCGTTGATACAGGCACAAACGGTAACCAGCTCACCTCGTTCGGCCGATGTCATTTTTCCTACTTGTTTAGAACCCTTAACTGCAATAATTTTGCTGGGTTTATGGACAGTTGTTACCCCTGTTTCGTCAATATTCCACACCCTTTCGGCAGTAAATTCGTGCTTATTAAAAACTGCAGTCAAATTTCCAAAAAATTCCGCCACGGTGTGTTTATTAAACGCTGTCGCTCGCGCCAAGCTGGTAGGCTCTAGAGTTCTTAAAGATAGAGTTTGCTGTCACTCCAAAAATCCACGATACCAATCGCGACCCGCCTGTTGCGAGTGATCCCATGAAGAGGGGTATTTCATCTTATTTGCTTGGGCGAATTGGTAAGCTACCTTACGCAATTGTACAACGGTAAGTCCATAATACATTTTAGACATATGAACAAGATACGCTCCTAGCTCATCCTCGTGACGTTTGGACAAAATTTGTCTATTGGTAAAACCAGGTTGAACATAAGAGTCTCGACGGCATAGCCTTTTAAGTGTCATGACATTAATTTTAAATTCTCTTGCGACGGTTTTGTAAGCAGCTCCATCTTTAACTGCTTGGACCGCATTTTTCAAGGCCTCCGGGTCGTAAGGTACCCTCTTCATGGCTCCTTGCTTCGATACGTACTTCCGCGGCATCTAAAAGAACGGAAGTTATGAGATTTACTTCTTGACCCAAACAAAAGAATTATAGGTGGGATACTTGACTCCGGGATCAAGCATCCCCCCTAGCAAAAGGGATCAACTATCCCGAAGCAGTAACTTTATTTAAAATGAAAAAAAAACAGCAACAAGATGAAAACATTTGACTCGGAAATAATTGAATTTACACAGCTAAATACACACAATATTTCATAAATACAAACAAAAAATTGTAAAGTACACGTAGGTACCTAAAGTTTTTCGAATTGTCGTACACTAAACAAAACAAGTAAGATCCGGTAAAAACATACATTTCCAATGATTTTGGCAACGAGCTGTTGTTAATGTTTACTATTTGTACTAGCCATCATGGCGGCGTCCCAATGCAGCCAAAAGAACACCTTTAAACACTTTTTGGCGCTAGTTTTAAATGGGGAGATCATGTATCCTCGGGGATCAAGTATACCACCTCTACCCTACGCTTAGTCTGGGTTTTGCGTAGTAGGTATACTTAAACTTTCGCGTTTGAGTGTAGCTCCATA
This sequence comes from Hypomecis punctinalis, assembly GCA_949316475.1. NCBI lineage: Eukaryota > Metazoa > Arthropoda > Insecta > Lepidoptera > Geometridae > Hypomecis > Hypomecis punctinalis. The sequence goes on from OX438809.1 coordinate 5,004,398, forward strand.
CATTTTTGTACAGCGCCCCTAGCGGAAACGAGCAAGAACTAGTCGTAAACAGATTTGGTAGTATTAGATTACAAAACGGCAGTTTACATGCTGTTTTGTTGTTTCATTCATTCATACACTAAACAGCGTGTAACTTTTTGTATCAAACGGCAGTACGAGTGTGCACTTTGACAATTTACCAACCGTATTTAAAACAGTTTACTTGAAGTTTACTGTTTTCAAACTCACTGAGAAATATTAGGTGAGAGCGTACATTATTTCTTCAAGAAATTGTGCAGTGTAGCCTAAATGTATTTCGAAGGCTGTATTTTGTCGCAAGATTCATCGCGAAACCCAAAACTTTGCATTCAACTTTGTTAAAACGTAAAAATATGCTTATGTTTACAAGTCAATACTACGGGTCAAAAGAAAGAAAACCAGCATTACCTAATGCAGAAGACTTACTAAGTAAGAATTAGGTAACTCAACAAGCCCCCTTTGGGTTATATTGATGCATACCAAGCTTGTCAACAAGGAATATAGTATCGTGAATACAACGCTCAACAAGTACCTGTGTCAGCATAGAAAAAGCTTTCAGTCAACTAAGTCAACAGTTATGCTAGAATTAAGCTCAAACAATAACATCTGAAGACTGGTGCACCAGTCAAAAACTCAAGAGACAAGTTAATGCCAGTGCCACTCCGGAGTTTCAAACATAAATCTTCTGCTAAAGTAATCTCCTCCTGTGTGTTTTCACAATGCATGCAACGATGTAACGATGTGAAAAGAACTCGGTGCTTTTGAGAAAAATATGTGTGTATCCAGTAGAAATCACACATATATGCAATAACCTTCCAATTTCTTGTAATTGATTAGGTGCCTATCATGCCTGATCTACTATATATTTGTATTAAATATCTCTTGTTTTTGCTATAAAATGAACTATCTATTATTATAAATTGCAATATTACTTATACATGTGTGAAACTTGTGTGAAATGCATTGCATAAATTCAAATTTATGAATGTTGGCAAATAAACATTAAAGCATAGCACAGGATTTTTCCTTTTTTACCCTTAACACTAAAGGTTATTAGGGATAATTTATATTAGACCGGGCCGGGCAAAGACTGTGGATGGGTCACTAATGAGAGACGTTGCATACATTTAATATTTAACTTTATATTATAATAATAAAACAAGGCATAAACATGTGCTTTCTGGGCCCAGCCTTGTCTAATATAAATCATCCCTTAATGTAGACAGAAGTTATTTTACTGTTCATTGTGGGAACCTAACTATCAATACACAATAATTAATTACTTACATTTTTCCTTTGAATATGTATATTTTTTTAAGATAACGAAAATTCATACATTACTAAGTGAATTGTAATTATTTATAAAACAATAATTTTATATATTATGAAACAGTGGAAAGCAGCGGCAGGAAAATTTTCAACGTGCTGAACATTTATTTTTATTTGTATTCAAGCAGATAGGCTCCTAGTATGCTGTGCTTTTAACTTCCAGTTGTAACTCGCAGTAGCTACTTGGTTGTTTGTTTACATCATCTTCACAGCTGAAAAAAAGAAACAATTTATATGAATTTCTACATTTCTAATTCATATGAATGTAGGCAAGATGATTATAAATTGAGATCTGATAATTTAATCCTAAGCCCTAGGTGTTATGGTCAAGTTAAACTAAGAATTTTCGATTTGGATTAAGTAGTGAAAATCACTTGTTGGCTATGAGAAGCACCACCATTATCAGCCGAAGGAAATCCACTGCTGGACATAGGCCTCCCCTATTGATTTCCAATAAGCAGGTTAGAAGCAGCTTGCGTCCAGCCCGTTCCTGCAGCCTTAATTATTCATCAGTCTATAGTAATTATATACCTACCCTAAAGACAGCCTACGTTGCACTCGCCGGGGTATGATTTTGGAATTTGAAGCAGCAGCAGGAAAATTTTCAATGCACTGAACATTTATTTTTATTTGTATTCAAGCAGATAAGCTTCTAGTACACTGTGCTTTTAACTTCCAGTTTGTAACTCGCAGTACCTACTTGATTGTTTGTTTACATCATCTTCACAGCTGAAAAAAAGAAACAATTTATATTAGGTAATATTAAGTTCTACATTTCTCATTCATATGAATGTAGGTAAAATGATTATAAATTGAGGTCTGCTAATCTAATCCTAAGCCCTAGGTATTACGGTCAAGTTAAACTAAGAATTTTTGATTTGGATTAAGTAGTTAAAATCACTTATTGGCTATGAAAAGCACCATTATTATCAGCCGAAGAAAATCCACTGCTGGACATAGGCCTTCCCTATTGATTTCCAATAAATTGGTTAGAAGAGGCTTGCATTCAGCCCGTTCCTGCAGCCTTAATTATTCATCAGTCTATAGTAATAAGATACCTACTTACCCTGAAGACAGCCTACGTTGCACCCCGGCAAGATGAGGTTTCTATTCGAGTAGGTATATATTTTATCGATATGGATGTCAAATCGTATTCTGTCACTAGAATTCACTACCATTACGTTACCGTAGAACGGGGTGAATAGGCACGAAATCGAACTTCACACTTAAATTCCTCAATAGCGTGATACAAATTGACATTGTTTATGGCTTCTTAGCATCTCCCGTTAGTTTAACTATAATAAAAAAATGGCAAAATGATCTAAAAACATGATAATATTTATGTTTTACAGCAAAATGTGTACTATCCCTATTTATACATAATCTGGGGTGAACAGGAACAGAACTGAGGTGAATAGGGAAAAAGGCATAGGGTTGTCAAAAACGCATTTATATGTAGGTGTCTATATATTAATAAAGTAGGTACTTACCGGCTACCAACAGTTTTATTAAGTATTGTTTTAATAATAAAGTAACGTATAGGACGTTTTGACCTATATGTATTTGTTATGAGTTACGATGATAGCAGCAGGTGCAGGACTGGATACGTGGATGGGTTCTCAAGCAGTAAGACAACACCAGTGAGTTAGCAGTGGAGCAGCCGCGGTGCGGCGGTCTCTACGGGATGATTCAAGCGAGGATACTCGTATTAGTAAAGATCAGCCGAAATATATCCAAATTCTCTCGAGTAAATTGTTGTTATCTGAAATCTTAGCGTATCTTGGGTTGTCAGAGGCAAAACATTGCCAGGTATATTAGCCTAAATATTTCCTGAATACTAAAATCAAAATTAAGTGGTAGTTCAGTAGTGGTGGAGGCCGCCACAACCACCCACCTACGGAGAAATGTAACGCAATGTTACAAAAGAGAAAAAAAAATGACATTGTTAAATGTATGAAGAAACTTAGTAATTAAGTAAACTAAAGATCTAACCTATCTTTAAATCTGACCTTGCGCCCTGACCGAGTAGTAACTGGTAGTGCAGTGGGTGCAAGAGACGTTAAAGACGGCGCGAGAGACGCGGGCGCTGGTGTCCCAGGTGGAAGTGGCGCTGGTGTCGCTGGTAACGCCGGGAAGACTGACGTTGAAGTCGCCGGTGGGAGTGGCGCTGGTAACGCTGGAGCATCGCAGTCTGGTAGCATGTGCGCAGGCTTGACGCGGTCTATACTCACAGTTGACCTTTTATCGGCGATGTTAATATCCAGCGTCTTGCCGTCGCGTGAACGCGACAATACTTTGTACGGTCCTGAATAGGGCTGTTGCAGAGACCTACGCACAGTGTCGTCGCGCAGGAATACGTGCGTAGCATCTTCCATCTGTTTGAAGATGAATGATGATGGCGTTGTGTGTCGACTAGCAGCGACAGGTCGCAGCGCCGCCATTTTGCAACGGAGTTCAGCCACAAAATCGTTTGGTTGCGTCTGCGATGCACCGGGTACCAGAAATTCACCAAGTAGTCGCAGTGGCTCCCCATATACTAATTCGGCAGACCAGCGCATCTGAAGCCAAGACTGCCGGCGCTGCCTCCGAGCCGTCCCCAGTGCCTTCTCCTGTGAGTGAAAAACAACAGCAAACAACTTCGGAAATGTCTATATTAATTACTGAAGTTCGGTATATGAGGAAAGAAATGAACGATCTCAAGCTACGATTTGAAGAAGTGACAGAAAAATGCAACAAGAGGATGGATGAGTTCGGAAAAGCATTATTTGCAGCCACTCACAGGATAGCTGAACTTGAGGCTGCCCAAATTGACCACGCCAGCTTAATAGACCGACTGCAAAAAGCGGAGGAGTTGTTTCAAGCACAAATGCAACTGTCTATTAGAAACGAACTGGAAATAGTTGGAATTCCTGAATTGCCTAATGAAAACCTACTTCATATGGTTCACGTGATGGGCTGCAAGATTGGTGAACCCGTCCAAGACTGTGATATAGACTGGGTCGAAAGGGTTGGTCCGAGAGCGCCGAAAAGCGATGGTGGCGAGATGGCGCGTTCGCGTATTGTCATTGTACGATTTCTCAGAAGATTTAAAAGAGATTCATTTATAAAGGCCGCAAAAGCCAGGCGTAATCTCTCCTCTGGTGACCTACTCTCGGATGGCTCAAGAAACAAAATTTTCGTAAACGAGCGCCTTACTAAAGCTGGTAGGCAGTTGTTTCGGGAGGGTCGACGAAGGTGCAAGATATCTGGCCCTGCCCGTTGTTGGACTAAAAACGGTACTATACTTATCAAAAAAGCCGAAGGCCGTCCAGCAGTGTCAATACGGAACCAGACTGACCTGGACCGTGTTCTCAAGCAAAACGAATCAGTCGCTGTCACCGTCGCTGCGTCATCGTCCGCTGTCTTACAAAAGCAGATTTAAACTACTGCATACAACGTTCGCTCCTATACGAAATACTGAAATGCCATTGAAGGCTATGTGTGATGGGCTTTCGCTCAAATTTCTTGCGATACTGATAATATATAAATTCATGAATTTACTGTATAAAATAAAGGTAGAAAGTCGTATAGTGTTTTATAACCTTAGACTAATTATTTCACTAGGCAATAATCAATCGCTATTAACTATTATAATATGCTTACTAAATCTCTTCAGGCAATCTTACCGTTCACTCACACGCCCATTAATACACATAAACACTGTCAACAACTTCACACACACACATGCTCGCGTGTATAGGCTATTTACTCATATCAACACAGCTAATGCAGTCGCTCAAATCATCTCACCGCTAATGTATAGGACCTCATCGGTGCATCACAAATTATCAATTCCAATAACTAGTTATCCTGCATTCTACTCTAGGCTTGATTTACGTTTGAATAAAATACAAAACAGAGCACTTTCTCACTTTTATACAGGAATATTAAAACATGAACCAATTTCTTCCAAAATTAATATGAAGCTTCGAATAAACAATGTTTGTTTATTCGAAGTTTTAAAATGATAGATATCTTTGAGAACCTGGACAATTCGTTTCAAGCAAAGTGCCACATAGCAGAAAGCCTAGAAGATTGTAAAAACTTTGTTACTGATGCACATAATTTTAAGATGTTAAATTTCAATATCCGAAGTATTCGTAAAAATTTTGACTGTCTCTTGATTGCTCTGATGCGGTTAACGGTGAAAGTAGATGTGTTGATATTGACTGAGTGCTGGTGGAGTCCTGGTACTATTATTCCACAAATTCCGGGATTTAGCTCTTACAATACCACAAAATATATAAACAAGTGTGGTGGGGTCACTCCATATGTTCGGAATACATGGTCAGCTGTGGTCACGGAGCCTGATGTTTGTGACTGTAACTGTCTTAAACTTACGCTGGGGGAAGAATTTGTCATATTTGGCATCTATCGCTCCCCTTCTTTCAAGGATACTTCTAATTTCTTAAACTCTCTAAATAGCAAAATGATAGCACAACATAATAAGTCGTGCATTATATTAGCAGGCGATTTTAACATTCATATTACAGAACACCCTCAAATTGAAGGATGCCTTGAATATCTGAGTATGGCTGCGGAAAACTTGCTAATTCCTGTAATTACTAAGCCTACCAGAGTCAATGGATGCCTTGACCACATTTTTGTCAGGCAGGGTTTTGAGGCTGTAGGAATCATCTGCGACTCTGCTATAACCGATCACAGCATATGCATTTTGGGTATAGCCAGCTCACCTAAACCTAAAACTCCTCAGTCTCGTCGTAGGATGAAAATAAACTACCCTGGTATTGTTACTGTCCTGGAAAAGGAAGACTGGTGTTGTGTCACTAGTAAGACTGATGTTGATGATGCTGTCAGTGTGTTTCAGGAAACTCTTAAATTGGTTGTAGCCCACCACAGCCGACAAGAAATTGTCCGACGATCTCGTTACAATATCAGGCCCTGGATCACCCCTGGCCTTATTAGGTGCCAGAAAAATCGGGATAAAATGCACCTGAAACTTAAAAAGGACCCAAATAACATCATCCTGCAAACTACTTATCGCAGATACCGAAATTTCTACAAAGAAATTCTGCGGCGTGCTAAAACTGCGTATGAAAAACAGAAACTCGTCGAAAGTAGGGGAACACACAGTAGTGGTACCTATACATAAAGATGGGCCTAAAAACTTACCTAATAACTACAGACCTATATCGCTACTAACTATTTTCTCAAAAGTGCTTGAGAAAGTTGTGAACGTCAGGCTAGTTGATTATCTTGAAGCCAAACTGTACCTATCAGAGAGACAATATGGGTTTAGACGTGGAAGGTCAGCGGAAGATGCGGTAGTCTTACTCACAAATTTAATCTCGACTGCAGTGGACCAGAGGATGTGCTGTGTGGGTGTTTTCCTGGACCTTGCCAAGGCCTTTGATACGGTCTCAATTCCGATCTTGCTGAAGAAGCTCGAAGCAGCCGGAATCAGAGGTATTGCTCTGCAGTGGTTCAGAAGCTATTTAACGAGTCGCAGGCAGCGGGTCAGGGTTGGATCGAGCCTTAGCGATGACCTTCTGATGAGTTTTGGCGTACCCCAGGGCAGTATTCTTGGTCCCACGCTGTTTGCTGTTTACATGAATGATGTACTGGAACTAAACATCCCCGGAGCAGACGTCATCTGCTACGCTGATGATACTGTGGCGGTTTTTAAGGACACTACGTGGGAAAAAGTAATGCAAGCTGCAGAGAGTGGAATTTGCCAAATTGCTGCATGGCTAAATAACAATCTCCTAACTCTAAACACCAAAAAAACGAAATACATGGCTTTCTTCAAGACACAAAGATCAGCAACTGAACTGGGTAAACTGAAAATCCACACTTGTATCGGCCTTTCTGGAACACACCCTGCATCAAACTGCAGTAATTGCGATAGTATCGGAAGAGTCGACAGCATGCGTTACCTTGGTGTTGAGCTAGATGAGTCACTTACCTTCAGGCTTCATATCAAAAAACTTTCGGGTCGTGTTCGAAAGCTCATATATGTGATGAAAACCCTTCGACATTCCTGCGACCTCATAACTCTGCTAATCGTCTACACGTCCCTCTGCCAATCCATTCTGTCCTACTGCAGCTTGGCTTGGGGAGGTGCTGCAAAGTCGATAATGTTGGGACTTGAAAGGGCTCAACGTGCTGTCCTGAAAGTTATGCTGAACAAATCGTTTCGATTTCCTACAAGAGAGCTGTACAGGCTGACGGAAGTCCTCACAGTGCGACAACTGTTTATTCAAAAAGCCACAGTTGCGGTACACAAGGCCACAGTTAACTCTAGCCAGTTTGTTAAGACATCGATTTGTCATCAACCAGCACCTGCACTGCATTCTACTAAGAAGCCGCCGCGGTGTCGCAACCAACGACCCACCAGCACCGGGCGATACCCAGAAATCTTGCAATCGTTATTGTTCTTATTATATTCAGTACAGAAATTACTGACTCTTCCTTTCTAATATCGAGGGATCAGTCCTCCACTTGTAATTTATTATTTTATTTTAATTAAATCTAAGTTGCACCACATTTCGGCTTTCTTTTCGCATCCTTCGACTGCGGCTAGACGTAATTGGCGCAGTCGTATAGGATCCTAGAGTCAGTGCGCGGCGGTCTTATCGTTCTCATATCGTACGGCTGACATCCGTTTGTCGCTGACGGGTTTCCGGACCTCAAACTAGGAAGAATCTACGTGGGCCTGCAGTCGAAGATCCAGACATCGATAAAACTCAAAGGGACCGAAATGTTAATGTGAGTACACTAGATTCTTTTTAGTGGTTGCTCATTCACTACCGTAAGCCTTTCCTTATAATCCTTACTAATTAAATTGCCAAGATTTTTCAATCAAGAAGGTCAAGGTACCCTAGGTTAGCTAGTAATAGACAACTTTTTATAGATAGTGTTAGAAATATTAATATGTCTATAATAGAAGAAGAAGCCATGTCTAGCCCCGATCTAGGTTTCATATTTAAAGCTCTAAGGCTAGTTCCGGAGTTCGATGGCAATCCGAATGTGCTAACTAGGTTTATCAATTTATGCGACCAGCTAGTTCAGCAGTTTTGTGGTCAGGGCAGTAGTGAATTGGCAAAATGTGCCCTTATCAATGGTATCTTAAATAAGATTGTGGGATCTGCTAGCCGCTTGATAAATTCCAATGGAATTCCATGCGACTGGAATGGCATTAGAAATGCATTGATTAACAATTTCGCCGACCATCGAGACGAGACATCTCTTTATAACGATTTATCTGCATTAACTCAAGGTTCTAGTAGCCCTCAGGAATTTTATGAGCGTTGCCAAAACCTGTTTAGCACCATAATCACTTACGTAACATTACATGATTCTATTGAAACAACTGTTAGCGCTAAGCGTGACCTATACAAAAAGTTGACACTGCAAGCATATCTGCGAGGTTTAAATGATCCGCTAGGTTCGCGCATACGTTGCATGCGCCCGGATAGCATCGAAAAGGCGTTAGAATTCGTCCATGAAGAGACCAATACAATTTATCTGCAAAATAGAAATCTCCGATTACCTGAAAAGAAACCGGCTAATATTTTACAGGTGCCGAATAATTTTGTAGGAGCATATAAAATGCCTAGCGAACCATTTTCTTTGCCCGCGCCTAGGTCGTTTAACTTTAGCATGCCAGGCTCTTCTCGCATGAACTTCGCACCACAGCACGCGCCGCAATTTAGGCAAAATTTCCAACAGCCTCGACAATTTGGACCGACGCGTACGCAGCAGATCTTTAGAGCAGTACCGTTAAATTACGATGCGCAGCGAAACAATTTCCAAATGGCCCCGCGACCGAACCCACCAGTTACCAACCAATCGCGACCTATGAGTGGCGTTAGTCACTTTGTTTCACGACCCTTACCACCAACACAACCTGCCCTTAGAGGTCATAATTGGTTAAGATCTGGAAATCCACCCCCTACAAACTATTTCAAAAGTAGGGAAATGAATTATAACACTTGTACAAATGAGCCTTCGTTCGCAGAATATCCCGAGTACTACGATACTTTATACGATAACTACGATTATTTCGAAGTTCAACCGGATGACTATTCCCTTCAGGAATACATAGATTATCCCGCGGAATCGTCGACAGTTGTAATTGAAGACGTCAATAGTAATGATCAGGATTTTCCCAAGGTTTCGAAATCCGACACCTCAACATAGAGATAAATTTGCAAACGCAGAGACAACTTCCGTATATTCAGATTGCGTCACCACCTCTAAAATTTTTGATCGATACGGGAGCTAATCAATCATTTTTGAGCCCTGCTGCAGTAGAAAATTATTTTTCCGATTTTCCACTAAACTATGATCCGTTTGAAGTCTGTAACGTTCACGCCAAAACTAGAAGCGACTATTCCATCACGTTACCTAGCTTTGACGAATTTAAAACCAATCAAAATGCAACCTTTTATGTGTATAAGTTCCACGAATTCTTCGATGGACTTATCGGCACGGACTTGTTAGATAAATGGGAAGCAATAATCGACTTTAGGACAATGGAACTTAGAACCAAAACAACCACGAACCCGATCCGTATGTATGACTCACGAAACGCGAATCTTTATGAAGATATTATACCGGCGAATTCTTCCAAATTGGTTAGGATTCCCATTAACGTCCATAACGGAGATGCATTTATTGAGAGACAGAGCATTTCTAACTGTGTGATAGGCGAGTGTTTAACTAGCGTAACAAACGGTAGAGGTATAGTAGAAGTATCGAACCCGAGTACAAGTGACGTCATATTTTCAATGGACCGAACAGTTTCAGCCGAGTTGCATAACTACGAGTGTTTAGTACCGGAAAAATACCCAACTCGCGTAAAAGAGGTACTCTCCCGTCTCCGCACTAATCATATGAACGCGGAAGAACGTACCAATTTGGAGTTACTTTGTGCTCGATATGCTGACGTGTTCTATTTAGACGGCGAGCCATTGACTTTTACTAACAAGATAAAACATTCAATAAAAACCAAGGATGAGATTCCCGTCTATACGAAAAGTTATAGATACCCATATGTACATAGACAAGAAGTACAAGAGCAGATTACAAAAATGTTAGAGCAAGGTATAATTAGGCCTTCAAATTCGGCTTGGAGCTCCCCAATTTGGGTAGTAGCGAAAAAAGCGGATGCATCAGGAAAAACTAAATGGCGCATAGTGGTAGACTTTCGGAAATTGAATGAAAAAACAATCGACGACAAGTACCCTATACCGAACATTGCTGACGTCCTCGACAAGTTAGGCAATTGTCAATATTTTACAACACTAGATTTAGCTAGCGGGTTCTATCAAGTAGAAATGAATCCTTCGGACGTTGCAAAGACCGCATTCAACGTAGAACATGGACATTTTGAATTTTTACGCATGCCGATGGGTTTGAAAAATAGTCCATCGACTTTTCAGAGGGTTATGGACAATGTGTTAAGGGAACTCCAGAACACTATTTGTCTTGTCTATTTAGATGATATAATAGTTTTCAGTACCTCCCTTCAGGAGCATATGATCAACCTTGAAAAAGTATTCCAAAAATTACGCGACTCCAATTTTAAAATACAGATGGATAAATCAGAATTTCTGAAATTAGAAACGGCATACCTTGGACATGTGATAGGTAAAGATGGTATAAAACCAAATCCTGACAAAATAATGGCAATCAAAAACTACCCCATGCCTAAAACAGCAACTGAAATTAAGAGATTTTTAGGATTGCTTGGATATTATAGAAAATTCATACCAGATTTTGCTAAAATAACCAAACCCATGACTCAATGTTTAAAGAAAAATTCAAAAATTATTTTAGACCAGAACTATATCCAATGCTTCGAAAAATGCAAAACCTTATTGACCAATGATCCTATACTTCAATACCCAGATTTTACTAAAGAGTTTAATCTGACAACGGACGCTTCACAATTAGCAGTTGGAGCCATTCTCTCACAGGGTCCTATTGGATCTGACAAGCCGATAGCATTTGCTTCTAGGACACTCAATAGTAGCGAGATAAATTACAGCACGATAGAGAAGGAATTATTAGCTATCGTGTGGGCAACGAAGTATTTCCGACCTTATCTATTTGGTAGGAAATTTAAGATTGTAACAGACCACCGTCCATTGCAATGGGTCATGAACATAAAAGAACCCAATTCCCGCTTAACTCGTTGGAGATTACGACTTAGTGAATACGATTACACGGTCATTTATAAGCCAGGTAAAATCAATACCAACGCTGACGCACTATCGCGTATCGAAATTTGCAATGAGGAAGCTAGTTCCATCGTTGTTAATACCTCAGACAAATCTGATTCGGAAAGAACTCAAAGTGTTGATTCTAGGACTGATAGTGTTCATAGTGACGCATAAATTCCCTTCCTAGAAGTGCCTATTACCGATGATCCACTTAATAGATTTAACAATCAGATCATTTTTAACGTTGTAGGAGATATCAAAAGTAGACCTAGCATCTCTAAACCCTTTGAGTCACATACTAGAACTTCCATCCAAATTTCAAAATCGAACTTAGAACAAGACATCATTAATGCAATCAAAGAGTACGTGAATCCAAAAGTGAAAACAGGAATTATAATTAATCCAACGCTAGAAATGTATTCTATAATACCAGTTATACAGAACAATTTTAATAATTCAGCAATGAAATTAGTTCTATCTAAATGCGAAATCGAAAATATTCAAGATTATTTCAAACAACAAGGCATTATTAAAAATTATCACGAAGGAAAGACTAACCATAGAGGCATTAGCGAATGCTATTTAGCTCTCTCGCGAAAGTACTTTTGGCCAAAAATGAAAGAACAAATCACAAAGTACATTAACGAGTGTGCAATTTGTGGCCAAGCCAAGTACGATCGTAACCCTATACGACCAATATTACAAGTAGTACCACCACAAAGCCTTTTGAAGTAGTTCATCTTGACTTACTTAGCATCGAAAGTCACAAATATCTTACTATAATAGATGCGTTTTCAAAATATGCGCAAGCATATTTGCTGAAAGATGCTACAGCAATAAGTGTGATTCAGGCTTTGTTAGTCTACTCCACTCATCACGGTATGACGCTGAGATACGTCACAGACAATGGCCCAGAATTCACAAATCAGCTATTTCTTGAATTCACTAGATTACATAAAATCCAACATCATAAAACATGCCCAAACACGCCTAATGAAAACGGAATGGTGGAACGCCTACATTCTACCTTATTGGAGCATTTGCTTATTCTAAGATTAGAACACCGAAATGAGTCAGTCACTCATCTCATGACATATGCATTGCTAGCATATAATAGCTCTATTCATAGTTTTACAAAATGCCGACCTATAGATATAATAACTGGTCATTTAGATCCTAGAGATCCTTTGGATATGAATATTACGGAGCACTTAATGCAAGAGTATATTATAGACCATCGTAAACGAATGTCTAAAGTATACGAAATAATTAACGAAACCGCACTTCAACATCGTACCGAAATAACCGAGAATATTAACAAGAATCGGGAAAACGAACAAGTATATGCAACCGATCAACAAGTTTTTGTAAGAAATCCCTTGGCGCAAAGGCAAAAGTTAGCAGCACGATATACTCATGACACGGTGCTGACAGATCTCCCCATTCACATTTATACTAAAAGAAAAGGTAGGCCCATACCTAAATCACGGCTAAAACGGGTACCTAATAGTGCTCGTTTGTTGCAGGACAACGAAAATACTGCTCGTTCTGATGTTGGCCCAAGGCCCGAAGACAGCCCTAGCGGACGAGATAACACTTGAAAGTCTTAGTGAAGGACCAGGTATCCTACCCTTCAACCTAGGACCCACTAAAATTATTTCGCACTACCATTCCTTTGTCCAGACAATAAACTTAGATGACGTTCGACATAAGGTACAGAACGTAAAAGAAAAAATACAAAATTTGATACCGGAATTGAATAATAAAACTTCGTCATTATATGCTCCTCATGTCGAGTACTTAGAAACTAAATTAGAAGAAATATTAGGTCAATTGGCTACTTTTGAGTTGAATCGTGTGAAAAGAGGTCTCATAGATGGTCTAGGGACAGTCATAAAAAGCATTTCTGGAAATTTAGACTATACAGACGCCTTAAAATATGACAATGCCATCTCAGTTCTAAACCGTAATGAGAATAATTTAGCTATTGAACTGAACCATCAAATGAGTTTGAGCAAGCAGTGGGTTTCGTATAGTGCTAATGTTACAAAGAACATAATAGACAACCAAAGTAAAATTGAAAAGATCGTCAATTCCATTTTGGAAAACGATGTTAGACATGAAACTGATATGATAAAATATTTTCATTTAGCTCAGTTACTTCTTATACTAGGAGATGACATCGACAATTTGTCTAACGAATCCAGAAAATTACAGAATTTGCTGGCATTCATTAAAGCTGGAAGTATCCACCATTCAGCTGTTAATTACGATTCGTTTAAAGTAATGTTAGCTAGACTAAAGGTATTATACGATAAAGAAGTAATTTTAAACATTAGTTTTAGGGAATATTTCGATTTATTGAAACTAGGATACTACTATAGAGGTAATGATATAATCTTGGTAATTAAGTTTCCAATTGTGTATCCCACTAACTATATCCTTTACAAATTATCCTTAGCCCCTAACCAGGACTCCAAAATCCTGATACTGCCTATCCTTATGTAGCAATTCACGAGAAAGGTCTACTGTATATAGAGACAGAATGTCCGAAGTATAGCCACGGTCACCTTTGCGAGGACAATCTGAGCCGTCATCATGGGCAGCAATCAACTTGCATTCATCAACTTATACTCCAGCAACATATCCACGAGTCCTGCCAATTCACCTCAGCCATCCTATCTTCTGAAGCCATGGAACAACTAGACGACCGGCATTATGTTCTGAGCTTTCCTAACCTAACGAAAGTTCGCTTGACTTGCTCTCAAGACGAGTATAAAATGTTACAAGGAAGCTATCTAGCCATTTTACCCAAGGGCTGTACTCTACACTCTCCAGCATTCGATGCTAACAACTACCATGATCAAGTTGAAGGACAAATATTAAAAATCCTAAACATAGCAGTCAGTAAAGAAGACCCGTACAACATACCTGTAAAGAAAATTTTGAAACTGAACACCATCGACTTGAGCCATTTACATTCTATCAATTCAAGAATCGCCCTACAAGAACCAGTGGCTCTAGAATCAACCAATAATGATACTTTATACCACACAACTGTTCCTGTCTACACTCTACTTGGTGCAGCAGCATTAATTATCACTGCTGTACTTATTCGTCGTAACCTTCTACAAAGAGGCAAATACAACACTACTACGCGAAAGGACCAAGGCAAGGAAACTAAAGAAAGTCAAGACAAAGATAGCAGTTCCATCACCTCTCAGAGGGACATCAGCAAAGAAACTAAAGAAAGTCAAGTCAAAGATGGCAGTCTCGGAGATCCCATGTCTTTATCGGCACTATTCTCGACGAAAGTCTCCAAATAGCTGCTGATCTTGCGGAGGGAGATGTTAAGACATCGATTTGTCATCAACCAGCACCTGCACTGCATTCTACCAAGAAGCCGCCGCGGTGTCGCAACCAACGACCCACCAGCACCGGGCGATACCCAGAAATCTTGCAATCGTTATTGTTCTTATTATATTCAGTACAGAAATTACTGACTCTTCCTTTCTAATATCGAGGGATCAGTCCTCCACTTGTAATTTATTATTTTATTTTAATTAAATCTAAGTTGCACCACATTTCGGCTTTCTTTTCGCATCCTTCGACTGCGGCTAGACGTAATTAGTTCACTGATCTAATAAACAAACGAGTATACATACTGTTAAATCAGCCTTTGCAAATCGACATCCGAACTCACTCCTTCCACTCATATATAACAAAGTGGCAAAAACCATTCCATCCTTAAAAAACAAAAGAACATCTACTGTCAAGTGTGAAGTGAAAAAGTGGTTACTTACGTTGTCTTACGACGACACAGAAAACATAATATCGCAGATCCGCACTGACACACGCACACACACCCCTGTTTGTACAGACACCCTTATGAGGACCTTGTTAGTTTTTGACCGAAGCGAGGACTCTCTAAAAAGCAGGTTTATACACCTCGTGGGCCATCTTGAATAAGATAGAAAGAGACAGCTGAGTAAATCTTAAGTGATGAGCCTATTAGTTTAACGCTATCTCAATATTTTTCTGCATGAATCGCGGCGAACATACCGAGGACCTGAAATACACAACTTGATGTGATCAGCAGTGCACATACGAGGACCTTGTGTTAGCCAACCGAGGACCTCTTACGTAAGCCCGGCGATGCCCTTCCGAGGACGTATTTTTACACAA
Source organism: Hypomecis punctinalis (assembly GCA_949316475.1). NCBI lineage: Eukaryota > Metazoa > Arthropoda > Insecta > Lepidoptera > Geometridae > Hypomecis > Hypomecis punctinalis. The sequence goes on from OX438809.1 coordinate 5,020,159, forward strand.
TATTTCTTATATCTCATACAAAATGCGGACGCTGTGTTGGACTTTATTTCACCCAACCGAGGACAGTTTTCCGTGTAGGACTCGTACAAAGCGAGGACGTAGAAAATCTACCTACCTAACCATTTTAGTATTAGCATTCATGTAAGTAGAATGTTTTGATATATTTCTTACACAGATTTTTTAAAATGAAGTACCAAGCGAGGGCGGGTCAATGACTTTACGTTTTTCGGTGCTTTTCAAAGGATTTTCGCGAACGAACACCAACAGTTTGCCACGTGCGGTACGCGGCAGAAATCAAAGGATACAGCTAATATGCTAGTGCAGACATTACATGCAAAAGACGGCCTAATAGTATTTGATATGTAAGATCCTTAATTATCATTTTTACGTGCGTTATGTACGATAAACACCAGTTTGTGCTGATGCTGCAGCCAGGGTCGTTTCTTCATGAAGGAACCCCTCAACAATTGATGGCATAGTTTTCAAATTTGGCAAACGCATTATATTTACATAGTATATGTAAGATAAACACCAGTTTGTGCTGGTGCTGCAGCAAGGGTCGTTTTTTCATGAAGGAACCCCTCAACGGTTGATGGCACTGTCTTCAAATTTGGCAAACGCGTTAGGTTTACATAGTATATGTAAAATTTACACCAGTTTGTGCTGATGCTGCAGCCAAGGTCTTTCTTTAAGAGAGAACTCCTCAACAGTTGATGGCATAGTCTTCGAATTTGCCAAACGCGTTAGGTTTACATAGTATTTGTAAGATAAACACCAGTTTGTGCTGATGCTGCAGCCAGGGTCGTTTCTTCATAAGGGAACCCCTCAACAGTTGATGGCATAGTCTTCAAATTAGGCAAACGCGTTAGATTTACATAGTATATGTAAGATAAACACCAGCTTGTGCTGATGCTGCAGTCAGGGAGTTTTTTCATGAAGGAACCCGTCAACAGTTGATGGCATAGTTTTCAAATTTGGCAAATGCGTTAGTTTTACAAAGTATATGTAAGATAAACATCAGTTTGTGCTGATGCTGCAGCCAGGGTCGTTTCTTCATAAGGGAACCCCTCAACAGTTGATGGCATAGTATTCAAATTTGGCAAACGGATTGAACTAAAAAAAAGCTGGTAATTTTCTTCTCATATTATTTTCTTTTACTTTTAACACCAGGCCTTTAGATTTTATATTACTGATGTCCTATACTATTTTTTACGTTTTAGTCAGATAAATCGTAATCAAGAAAAGACTAAAGGCTGATTCCTAAATCTCAATGATGGTTGTATTGATTATCTCAAAGAATGTTTGATCAAAGATTATTACACAGAGTTTTTTTTTACTGTATTATAAATCGTGATATAACTATTAAGGCGTTGATTTTTCTAAAAATCTTTATTTTATTAAGGTACGTCAGCTCATCTGCTTTTTTAGAGTTTCGAAGTAAACCAAGGGACACTTATAACATCGTTGTGTCCGTCCATCTGTCTGTTTATAATATTATTAAGATGAGGCTTTGTGACATCAGGACGAACTTATCGTCCTGATGTCAAAAAGCCTCATCTTAATAATATTATAAAAGTGAAAGTTTGTATGTGTCTTACCACAAAACTCTGAAACAGCTCAACGGATTTACATGAAATTTGGAATAACGGTCTTTCATGGTCTGGACTAACATAGTCTACTTTTAATCCTGGAAAACTCATGTTAACTTTTTGACCGCGGGTGAAACCAAGAGGCGCAGCTAGTAACTTCTATATTTAATATAAAATTTCACACTATAATAGTTTTCCATTTTGAACACTGAGAACTATTGCGTATTTGTGCATTTAAGGGGTTAACCACACAACGCACGCAAAGTCGGAATGAAAATTTAGTTGGCAACATTCTTTATTTCTTTGTACTTTTTTAGTTAACTTAAATCTTTCTGCGACCATTTCACTAGCTCCCTAGACAAAACAATATTTTATGGCGCCAAATATAATATTGTGTAATCCAAGTATACGCAGACCTAGGTACTTAGGACATACTGCGGAAAAAATCTCCTATAGTACGCCTAGTAGCTTTTCGTTATTTGTTTAGAATTGTGTCAACTTTTAAATTCCTGCATAATCTTTTTTAAATGATAGCGCATAGCTCTTGTTCTACACACGATGAAAACTGTCAAAACGAGGACTAGTATACACACTGTTTCGAAAATGTAGCGAACCGAGGTCTCAAATACACATTGTTTGGAAAAGCTACCCAACCGAGGTCTTCTGTGTGAAAGTTAACACATTAGTCCTCGGATAATACAGCAAACGTGAAAGGAGTGTAAAGGAGTGTGTATGAGGCGACAGTGGCGCCGCCTGGTGTATACACAATGCGTGTGTAAGATTATGAATAATTTTGATCAAACCGAGGCTCAGACCACTTTTTTGTGTTAAGTATACAGAAAGACTCAAAATCGCTTGCAGAGTATGAATATTTGGTCAAGTCGAACCGAGGACTCTCGAAAAAGTCCTCGCTTTGAAAAAGTCCTCGGTCGTGCCTTGTGTATTCATACGCAAGTCCTCGGATGGTACTTAAAACAAACACACACACACACACACACACACACACACACACACACACACACGCGCGTGTAGCGCTGCAAACCTTGGCTCTAATGAGACCTCGTGTATTGCGGCGTTACACTAACACGCACACACACATACAACTACACTATGGGCATAAATTAAACAGAGCATAATCTTACTAATTGCTGTTGAGTAACTTCATTGCTATATTCATTTTTATTTTTGATCCATTTATTATTATATAATAAACTGATCTTAGTGTGTTATTTTAAATATAACCAAGTTTTTTGTTGCAATGCTTGTAACCTAGGATACCTCCATACCATATCATTTTTTGTATGTTTCGTTTTTCTGGTCACCACAATACGGGCCTCTGAGCCTAGTGTGGGGCCTCTGGAAATAGTTGGAATTATCTCCTTATGTTTTGTTCTCTAAATGTATTGTTATTTTGAAAATTCCATTGTAATATATGTGTTCAGAAAATAAATAAATGATTGAAATGAAATGATTGAAGATGAACAGTTGACATCTTCAAGCAGCACCAGAGGGAGCGCCCTGTACCAAGTCTCGCGATGGCACATAAGGGCGGCCTTGAGCTGACGATGGAAACGCTCTACCATCCCGTTCGCTTGAGGGTGGTAACTGGTAGTTCGGATTCGTTTGGTCGCGCCGATGTTTAAGAGTCGAGCAAAGAACTGGGATTCGAACTGGCGACCTTGGTCCGTGCTGATGGTAAGCGGAACGCCGAAACGGGCTATCCAGCCGAATACGAACCGTTCAGCGACCTCCTCTGCGGTGATGGTGGACATGGGCCAAACCTCAGACCATCGCGAGAATCTATCGACCGCTGTCAGGCAATAAGAGTAGCCGTGTGAGGGTGGCAGAGGCCCGATTATGTCCAGGTGGATGTGATGGAATCTTGCTGAGGGCGCGACGAAAGATCCAAGAGGCGCCGTCATGTGACGTGTCACCTTGCTCCGTTGGCAGGATGGACAGGCGAGAGCCCAGGCGCGACAGTTACGTGCGATGCCAGGCCACACGTATCGCGAGCCGACGAGGCGCGCGGATGCGCGGCCGCCAGGGTGGCTGAGCCCGTGAAGACGCTCGAAGGCGGGCCGTCGATGCTGTGGCGGCAGATACGGGCGCGGCATGCCCGTCGACGTGTCGCATACAATGGTGATGTCCGTGCCTGGGATGGGTGTGGGCTCCAGTTGAAGCGATGAGGCATTGTGTAGAGATTGCAGTTCGGAATCCGCTTGTTGAGCTTCAGCCAGAGCTGCGTAGTCATCGTCTAGGGTGATGGATTCGCCTCGAGACATCGTGTCGGCGACAATGTTGTCCTCTTTTTGCTGGGTTGATGACGATTCCGTAGTCTTCGAGTCGCTTGAAGAGGATACGGAGGTGTTCAGCATGCTGAGCGGCGTCGCGTGAGTACACTAATATGTCGTCAATGTAGGCAAAACAGAAGTCTAAGCCCTGGACAACTTCGTCTATAAAACGTTGAAAAGTTTGGCCCGCATTGCGCAGACCAAACGTCATATAGTTGAATTCATACAACCCAAACGGAGTTGTGATGGCAGTTTTACAAATGTCAGCGGGAGCCACTGGGATTTGTTGGTAGGCCTTAACAAAGTCAATTGTGCTAAAGATAGCACAACCGGAAATGTTATGACCAACATCGCCAATATGGCGGACCGGATACCTGTCAGGGATTGTGCGCGCATTTAAAGCGCGGTAGTCCCCACAGGGACGCCAAGTGCCGTCACGCTTAGGCACCATGTGCAAGGGTGAGGCCTGTAGGATACTCGTATACATTACACATATACTCACCTACATAATATACTATTTACATATATTTAATAATATTTAACCACATTAATATTAACATAAAATATTATACACATAATATAAGATACTTATTCATATTATATATTATTTATACATACACACATACATACCTATACATTCCAAATTCATTTATATATTTATTTACGTAATTATAAATTCCTTCCGAACGATATTTATTTCATTCTATTTATAGAAGTTCGGAATCATTGGAAACGCGCGCACCGATCGCTATTGCCTAGTGCCACAGCGTAACCGCGTAGTTACTATGGCAGCCCGGCCTTAGACCGGTTAGGTGCGAGCGAGCCGCGCCGACCTTGTCGCGCCCTCTGCTGGCAGTCGAGAAACGTGTGTACTGCATTGCGCTCGCGCGCCGCCCGACTTACCTTTATTTGTTTAGTACGAACTTTATTATACCACTCATCTACTCCTTCGATTATTTATAAATATTTGTATTGTGTGTTAAACCTATGCGGAGACAATAAATACGAAATATTCGTATACTTAGTGCAGTTATCTTTTAACGCCGATACCTACCGCCGACGCACCCAACAACATATCCACACTGGTGACCCCTAAAGGACACAAAATGAGTGACAGTGAACAAATCCAGGAACCTTTAAACGGTGAGTCCGAAAAACCATACGGCACTCCCAAATTGGACAGCGAACCAGAAAACATCACCACGCGCCGGTGCAGAAAAGTGCGCGTTTCCACTGCACCCATCCGGCACGTCACCGTGAAAGTGCCTCCGTTTTCACCGGATGACCCGGAAATATGGTTCGCGCTCTTGGAAGGGCAGTTTCACAACCTCGGCATTACTGATGACGTCATAAAATTTAATAACGTCATCACACACCTGGATATGCAGCATGCTAAGGAGGTGAAAGACGTTATTATAAGCCCTCCTACGAAATATCCGTACCTTAAACTCAAGACGGAGCTGATACGGCGACTCACAGCGTCACGCGAACGCAAGGTCAAGCAGCTGCTGACCCACGAACAGCTGGGAGACCGGAAGCCTTCGCAGTTCCTGCGACACCTGCAAGATCTGGCAGGCCCTGATGTTCCCGACGAGTTCATACGATCGATCTGGTGCAATCGTCTTCCCAGCAGCATCCAGACTGTGCTGGCATCCCAGACTTCGCAGAACCTGGAAGACCTGTCCAACCTGGCCGACCGCATCCTGGACATCACATCACCGCATAGCGTCGCAGCGACGTCTTCCAGCCCCGCACGCCCTCAACCATCTAGTGAAATCGCGGAGCTGAAGAATATGGTGGAGCGCCTCGCCCTGAAGCTCGACGAGCATACTCGCGCAGGATGTAGTTCTAATAGATCCAGACCGCAGCGCCGTCGTCCTTCATCTGGTTCGAGACCCCGATCCCGCTCAAACTCCAGCTACCGACGATTCCCGGTGTGCTGGTACCACTCAATGCACGGAAGCAACGCACACAAATGCATAAAGCCATGCGACTTCAAGAAGTCGGAAAACTCCGCGGGCAGTCGCTAATGGCGGCTGACGATTGCCCTTCTTCTACTGGTCGCCTCTTCGTAACGGACCGTGGCTCCAACACACAGTTCCTCGTGGACACCGGCAGTGATCTCTGCGTGTACCCTCGATCTGCACTGCGGGAGCGACGGAACAAGACCGGCTATCAGCTGTGTGCAGCAAACGGGACCAGCATCGACACTTACGACTACGTGGAACTGTGCCTGAATTTAGGTTTAAGGCGTAACTTTGCCTGGCGCTTTACCGTAGCTGATGTGACCAAAGCGATTATAGGTGTTGATTTTCTGAGCCACTTCAATTTGATTGTAGATTGCCGTAACCAGCGCTTGGTAGATAACACTACTACATTAACGTCCAGCGCTGCTAAGGCTCATACGGATGTGTTTTCGGTCAAAACTTGGTCGGGCGACACGCGATATCACGCGATTCTTAGTAATTTCCCCGAGATTACCCGCCCTTCAGGCCAACCGAATATTCCGAAACATAACACCACACATCACATTAGAACAACACCGGGTCCTCCTATATCGTGTACTCCCCGCCGACTAGCTCCTGACAAACTGAAAGTTGCTAAGCGGGAATTCGAACTCATGCTCAGTAGCGGCACAGCGCGACCTTCCGAAAGTCCATGGGCTTCCCCTCTGCACCTGGCACCTAAAAAAGATAACGGCTGGAGACCTTGCGGTGACTACCGTATGCTCAATGCACGCACCATCCCAGACCGTTATCCGATTAGGCATATCCACGACTTCGCGCACAGCATATCTGGCTGTAGGGTCTTCTCAACAATAGACCTTGTCAAGGCCTATAACCAAATTCCTGTGCACGAAGACGACATTCCAAAGACCGCCATTTCGACCCCATTTGGTTTGTATGAATTTCCATACATGACCTTTGGGTTGCGAAATGCCGGTCAGACCTTCCAGCGTTTTGTGGATGAGTTGACGAGAGGCCTCGATTTCTGCTTCTGTTATCTGGATGACTTTTTAGTCTTCTCGAAAACAGAAGAGGAACACGAAGCTCATCTCCATCAACTCTTCACACGCATGAAGGAATACGGCATTTTGCTGAATACTTCAAAATGTGTTTTTGGAGCCAGCGAAGTGTCCTTTCTAGGGTATCGAATCTCATCTTCTGGCACGAAACCCTTAGATTCAAAGGTCGAAGCTATTAGGAACTTCCCCCCGCCCAAGACAGTGAAAGAGCTTAGACGCTTCTTAGGGATGCTTAACTTTTACAGGCGTTTTCTGCCAAACGCAGCCAAAAGTCAAGCACCCCTACACGCATTGCTAACCGGCTCAGTCAAAGCGTCCCACCCAGTCCATCTTTCCGGCGATGCACTCTCTGCCTTTGATCATTGTAAACAGAATCTGGCTAATGCTGCATTACTTGCACACCCAGATTACCAAGCCAAACTCGCCCTCGTAACGGACGCATCTGACCTGGCAATGGGTGCAGTACTGCAACAGCTGATCGACGGCGTATGGCAACCACTTGCATTCTTTTCGCGGAAGCTTAGCCCAGCCCAGCAAAAGTACTCGCCATACGACCGTGAACTGTTAGCCATATACGATAGTATTAGGTACTTTCGCCACATGTTAGAGGCTCGACATTTTGTGGTATATACCGACCACAAGCCGCTCAGTTTCGCTTTTAGTGAACGAAAAGCAAACTGCTCTCCACGTCAATTTCGGCACCTTGACTATATCTCGCAATTCACGACTGATATACGTCACATATCTGGTAGCGACAACGTTGTCGCTGATACGCTATCCAGAATCGAGGAATTGCAGATGCCAATTGACTGGAGTTTACTGGCTACCTCACAAGCCTCTGACCCGGAATTGGCACAGCTTCTTGGTGGTGAATCTTCACTCCGCCTTGAGAAGCTAAAATTGCCAAACTGCCAAACCGAACTGTATTGTGACGTAAGCCTGGCTTCACCAAGACCTTTTGTGACCAAACAGTTTCGAAAACAAATTTTCGACAGTCTTCATAACTTGAGCCACCCAGGCGCAAAAGCTTCGGCTAAATTAGTTGCTGAGCGTTTTATTTGGCCTGGGGCGCGCAAAGATTGTCACGAGTGGTCACGAAAATGCTTGGCATGCCAGCGAGCTAAAGTAAGCCGACACGTGTCATCACCATTGGGCACTTTCGACTTACCTCGCTCTCGATTCGCTTACGTCCATATAGATATAATAGGTCCGATGCCACAGTCTCAAGGCCATAAATACTGCCTTACTGCAGTTGACCGATTTACACGATGGCCGGAGGTCACGCCAATGCCAGATATGACAGCTGAAACTGTTGGCAAGGCGCTGTTATCATGGATATCCAGATTTGGATGTCCACTCGATATCGTGACCGACCGCGGGGCCCAGTTTGAATCCGCGCTTTTCCAATACCTTGGAAAAATGACTGGATTCAAACACCGTAGAACAACCGCGTACCATCCAGCGTGTAATGGCTTAGTGGAAAGATTCCACCGTCAACTTAAGGCAGCAATAATGTGCCATGCTGACAGCAACTGGGTAGACACCTTGCCCTTAGTACTCCTTGGCATCAGAAGCTCATTTAAAGAGGATCTACAAGCTTCTTCGGCAGAATTGGTGTATGGCGAGACGTTACGTCTGCCGGGAGAATTTTTCCAGCCCACAATCGCAGATAGTACCGATATTTCGGACTTCGCGACTCGTCTACGCCGCTTCGCTGCAAAGCTTCAACCTCAGCCCGCTTCTCGGCACAACAAAAACAAAATCTTCATTTTCAAAGATTTGTCCAACTCGAGTCACGTCTTTCTACGCGACGATGCAGTGAGAGGTGCATTGAAACCTCCCTACACTGGCCCATACGAAGTTCTCGAGAGGGGGGATAAAGTTTTCAAAATTTTGCTCAAGGGAAAAGAGGCCACTGTTTCAATTGACCGGCTCAAACCAGCCTACTTTTTGACAGACCCCGCTCCTTCCCAGACTCCTACCCCCACTACCACTACTTCATCCCCACCACATCCTCAGCCTTTACGGCAACCGGATATTCCAGCACCAGTACCCATCCCAGTTCCAGTCCCAATCCCAGCTCAGGGCACAAAGAAGACGCGTTCTGGTCGTACGGTCCGTTTTCCGGATTTTTATCGACCGTAGTCACGGTCTGGAGGGGAGTGATGTAGGATACTCGTATACATTACACATATACTCACCTACATAATATACTATTTACATATATTTAATAATATTTAACCACATTAATATTAACATAAAATATTATACACATAATATAAGATACTTATTCATATTATATATTATTTATACATACACACATACATACCTATACATTCCAAATTCATTTATATATTTATTTACGTAATTATAAATTCCTTCCGAACGATATTTATTTCATTCTATTTATAGAAGTTCGGAATCATTGGAAACGCGCGCACCGATCGCTATTGCCTAGTGCCACAGCGTAACCGCGTAGTTACTATGGCAGCCCGGCGATAGACCGGTTAGGTGCGAGCGAGCCGCGCCGACCTTGTCGCGCCCTCTGCTGGCAGTCGAGAAACGTCGGTACTGCATTGCGCTCGCGCGCCGCCCGACTTACCTTTATTTGTTTACTACGAACTTTGTAATACCACTCATCTACTCCTTCTATTATTATAATATATGTATTGTGTGTTAGACCTACGCGGAAATAAATTCGTGACATTCGTATACTTGGTGAAGTTATCATTCAACGCCGATACCTACCGCCAACTACATATCCTCACATATCCACAGGCCCAAGGACTACTGGAAGGCCTGGCTGTGCCACACTGGACCATGTCGTCGAAGACCTTTTTAGCTTGAAGCTTTTGAGGTGCCAATCGACGAGGACGACAGAAGACAGGTGCGCCGTCAGTGCATGGTCAGTATATGGTGTACTATGGTGTACTATGTTGTGCTTCGGCTCTCGTGTAAGTCCTGGTGGCTTCGTGATAGACGGGAATTCCGCGAGAAGTGAACTGAATTTGGACGGTCGAGCCGAGACGACCTTAACACTAGTCAAACCTGCAGTTGCCACGGAGGCTACGCATGACAATCCGGTATCGCTATCTACTAGCTTTTTGTTGGCACAATCGGGCATAAGCCGATAGTGAGCCAAAAAGTCTGATCCGATTATTGCGGTGTTTACATCCGCCACGATGAAGTTCCATGAAAACCATGATGTGGCCAAATGTACAAATCTCACTACCATTGGCTGCAGCCAATGCATAGTTAGACTGAGTAGGCCTGTTTGCGAGCCATTTGTATGGGTAGCATGAAAGATCAGAGCCTGTGTCGATAAGGTAGCGCCGCTTGGTTACACTTTTGGTAACGAACAGTCGGCGACTTTCCGTTGAGCAGTCAGTCGTCGCCGCTAGAGACTGCTGTTGATGTTTTCCGACGACGGTGGTACCCACGTGCAAGGCTTGACACATCTGACAGCGTCAGTTCCAACTTCCTATGGTAAAAAACACATTTTAGGCTTCCCGGGGGTCTCTAGTGTCAGCCCATCAATCCGTAGTAGATTTTCCTGTGCAGCTTTGTCCTCTATACCTTGAACGATTTTGTCTCGCAATATGGAGTCTTCGAACGACTCATCTGGCTTCATTTTATAGTTGCATGTCATAATGAGTTGTTTACAATCAGTGAAAAAGTTTTCAAATGATTCGCCCGGCCTTTGTTTCCGTTCATTAAACTTATACCTTTCAAACACCTCGTTAACACGTGGCGACACATAATCTTCGCTGGCTTTTATAACCTTGTCGTAAACTTGTGAATCTTCTTGCGTAAGTGGTAACGTGAGCGTAACTCTGGCAGACTCATCGCCCATCATATTTCTCAACAGGGATAACTTAACTTTGTCGGCAGATTCTTCTTGCCGCGTCCCCACAAGAAAGTCTTCAAAGGCACGTAGCCAAAAACGCCATTCCGACGCGGCATTTGGCGATCGTAGGTCAAAATTCGGTGGTAGCTTTAATATATTTATCCATAATGCGATTTTCCAGAAACTTTAAGGCTTATTCCTTTAATTTTTTACAGCAACTGCGCCATGTTTTATGTTTAAATAAAACTTTAATAATTTCGACATACATTTAATGAAACTTCAATCGGACGACATATATATATATATTTTTTTTTTTTTTTTTTTTACTTAATGTAGCGTTCACTATATCTAATTATTTTACTACAACCACATAGAGACGACGGGGCCGCCTGTGCATGCACGCGCCCGCCCCCTGCCTCCAGATAGGTACAAAAAGGTTAGTGAAGAATTTCGATTGATGCAAGAATTGGGAATTTGTCGGCCTTCTAAAAGTCCGTGGGCGAGTACACTACATGTTGTTCCGAAAAAGAATGGAGAAATCCGGCCTTGTGGAGATTATAGGCGATTAAATGCCGTAACGAAAGCCGACAGATACCCAATACCCCGACATGATTTTACCTATATCTTGACAGGTAAGACCGTATTCAGTAAAATCGACGTAAACCGGGCCTATCATTGTATTCCCGTTGCTCCAGAAGATATTGAAAAGACCGCGATCATTACGCCGTTCGGTTTATTCGAGTTTCCGCGCATGTCATTCGGATTACGTAATGCAGCGCAGACTTTTCAACGCTTCATGAACAACACGGTTTTACAAGGATTGGGCATCGAACTCGAAGACGGCACGTTTGAGCCTAGCTCAAATTTTATATTTTGCTATCTTGATTGTTGCCAGCGACTCGAAGGTACGCCACGAACAGCACTTAAAAGTCTTGTTCAAGCGTTTAAATGAATGCGGCATAACGATTAACTTGGTAAAATGTTGTTTTGGTTCGAGCCAGATCGAGTTTCTAGGTCACGAGGTAACCACCGAGGGCATTAGGCCATCGTTAGATAAAGTCAAAGCCATAGTGGATTACCCCAGGCCAGATACCGTAGCCGGACTAAGACGTTTCATAGGAATGGTGAATTTCTACCGACCGCACATGCCGAACGCTATGGCCTATCAGGCCGAGTTAGTTAAACATATCGGCGGTGCTAAGAAAAACGACAAAAGTCTGGTGGTTTGGGACAATGCGTCTGACGCGGCATTCCTGCGATGTAAGCAGAGTTTACAAGATGCCGCGATCCTAACGTACCCTGTCCCTGATACTCCGCTAGGGTTAATGTGCGACGCGTCGAATTTTTCCACCGGGGGGGTTCTCCAACAGCTGGTAAACGGACATTGGAAACCCTTAGGATATTTTCGCGGAAACTGACGAACACACAGACAAAATATAGCACTTATGACCGTGAGTTATTGGCTATTTACTTGGCGCTCATACATTTCAGGAAGATGTTCGAAGGCAGACCACTTGTCATCTATACAGTTCACAAGCCTCTCACGTTCGCTTTCTCGAAATCATCAGGCGATAAGGAGACGCTACGAAGAGCCAGACAACTCATGTATATAAGCGAATTCACCACTGATATCCGTTACGTGGAAGGCAGTGGAAACACTGTTGCTGACTCGCTAAGCAGAATTGAGGCCATATCGTGTCCAAGTACTTTGGACTACGAAGAAATTGCCACTGCACACCGCGCCGATGCTTACTTAGCGCAATGGACGCACACGGCGGATAGCAACGTCAACATTAAAAAGGTATCGGTACCTAATATTGCAACCCACATATATTGTGAAATGTCAAGCGACAATATTAGACCGTATTTACCTGTTATGTTTAGAAAAATTGCGTTTGATTCGATACATAATTTGAGTCACCCCGGAATAAACAATACACGTAAATTAATGTGCCGACGTTTTTTCTGGCCCGGGATGAATAAAGATGTGAACGAATGGTCCAAAACTTGTATTAGGTGTCGGAGAGCGAAGGTTCAGCGACATACTGTGTCATATTTAGGACAATACGCCCCTGCAGGTCGGCTAGATCATATACATATCGATCTCGTAGGACCCCTGATAACTACTACTGAGGGTTATAGATACCTGGTTACGATAATCGATCGATGCACGCATTGGCCTGAAGCTTTTCCCGTGAAAGATATCAGCGCAGAGACAGTGGCGAAAGCTATTTATAGCGGTTGGTTCTCTAGGTTCGGGACTTGTCAATTTTTGACCTCTGACCAAGGCCGCCAGTTTGAAAGTAGTCTCTTTGCCGAACTGATGAAATACATGGGAGTACACCGAATTAGGAGCTCTCCGTACCACCCACAGAGTAACGGCGCCATAGAGAGGTGGCACAGGTCCCTCAAGGTCGCGCTGAAAGCTCGTTTGGATACTGCGTCGTGGGTTGATGAGTTACCAACCGTTTTATTGGGACTCAGATCCGCCCTACGCAGCGATAATAATCTCAGTGCCGCAGAATTAATGTACGGACGCACCCTGAGGTTGCCAGGCGAATTCTTTGTCTCGGGGAAATCGGAAGCTTCCGACCCAGTCACCTTAATACACAACATACGTGATAAGATACGTAAGATGCGAGCGGTCCCAGTCAGACAGCGCGACTCGCGAACTTTATTCATCCATCCGGAGCTAAAGTCCTGCGAGTATGTATTTATTAGACATGATGCTGTCCGTAAACCGCTAGAACCACCTTACGACGGTCCCTATCGCGTGTTGCGCAGGAACAATAAGGTATATAATGTACAGTTACCCAACAGACGCTTAAATGTATCGATCGATCGACTTAAGCCCGCTTGTGTAATCGCAATGACGATCATAATAATATTTCGGACGATACTTTATCCGACAAAACAAATGAGGGCGGCGCTGTAACTAATGCCTACTCTGAAGGGGGTATCAGCGATCCGACCGATGACGCAACGAAGCGAACACGAAGTGGTGGCGTAATTAGACTACCTATTAGATTTAATATGTAATCAATGGTATGATAAATTTTATTGTAATTGATATGTATTTTTTTTATAATTTGTGTATTGATTTTTTTGTATAACGATGTTAACGAAACAGAAATATTTTTATTTTTACTTATATAACTGTTTACCTTTTCACTGATATAGTTTACACTATTTTATAATTTACCTTAGAATATCGTTTTGCTTACCTTTAAAAATAATATAATGTTAGGAAATTGTGCGCTACTTTGTTTAATTAACGAGGTTACGATGTGACACTGGTTATTCGGCAAGTGTAAACAGAAATCCAGATACATATTTTTTCAGTTACTAGGCATAAATTGCCAGATGTCGAAATCGATAATCTAGGCTAAGATAATTAGTACTTAAGAATGTAACTTTTGGAATCGACATTACTCGGTACTTCGACGTGGTTGGTACACCTACATGTTCATCATGGGGAAGCCTCAATCTAAGGAGGAAACTATCATCATAGCACAGAATTCCACGGAGGTTGAGGCGCACATGTCGCGGCAGAGCCTTTGGTCGATGGTCATAGCGGCGCTGCTAATCCTCGTCGTCGGCTGCACCATGCTCCGCGGGGTGCGACGATGTATCAGACGACGAGTGCAAAGCCGCATGAGGACCTGGTTCCGAGAGGCGACAACGGCACCTGCACCGACGCTCACGCATGTGCAGGTGCACCCAACAGCGGTGCCCGTAGCGGTGGCCACGAACGTCGCGCCACATCACGCGCCCGCAACCGCTGCCCATTACCAGTGACATGTGTGATGAGAAGTAACCACTGAAGTACCTGAGCCGGTCGAGACTCTAAAAGGGTCCCCAAACGTCGCTCATAAGTGATCAGTAACGATTTAGTTTTTATTAATGTGTATAATATCGGCAGATGGACCCACATTGCAAAACTCTAGGGTCGAGCGCTACCGCGACCGGGCAGTTGATAACGTTTCGCATTCCGCGATGTCAGCATAGTGCCGCGCGGCAGCGATGACATACTCGTGCGATGTAGATTATGTTACGAGCAGAGTTATAACTTGGACTTTTGTAATGTAAGTTTGCCAAAATATTGTTTGTGACTGTAACATTTGTTTTTTTTGTCCAAAAGGGGGTGGTTGATGTATGCGATTCAGTAGTTTTTTTAATAGACTTGGGAAGACACTCTTGGGGATTGTAGGTGAATTCCGGCCATCGGTTTTTTTCCATGAAAATAAATGTCTCTCCATGCACCTTTTGTTGGCCTAAAAAAGGCAACATCGAGGGGTTGTGTAATATGGGTGGAGTTGGCAGGGAGGAATACAAAGTGTACATTTTGTTCTTTACACTCTTTTATCAAGCTTAAAGATAAATGCGAAGACAGATTATCACCAATGAGAATCTTTTTCCCCTCATTTTCTTTAAAATATGGCAACGCAATTGTATGAACCCAGTCTTCAAAGGTTTTACTATCAAACCATCCGGATGTAGTGCAGTTGTATCTGCAACCTTTTGGGCCTTGTTGAACCCAAGATTTATACAAATTCTTGGCTTTATAGACAATGTAACAAGGCAGCAATGTTCTGCTAGCAGATGCTGCCATCATTATTGAAGTAGACGCTTTACTGTGGTTCATTACCCTCTCTGGGTATTTTGCACCTCTTTTAGTCAAAATTTTTCTTCTCCCAGGGTCGTCTGAGAGGTTAGTTTCGTCGTAGTTTACTATATTGCACAATGGTACTCCTTCTAGTGACTGCTCTAACTCTTGAAAATATTCATTAATAGTTTCTGGCGATACATTTGCGCGCGCTCGTTTTATATTCTGACTGATACGAAGAGAATTTTTTTCTTAATTTCTTCTTAGGAAGCTTTTTACAAAATCGGGTCCTGGTAGATTGTTTTTAAATTTTTTAACATCTACACCGATTCTGTCCAAGTAACCTTTGACCAAGATTCGTAGGTCGTAGGTATCTAAAGGATACTCCCATTCGGAACAATGATTCAAATATTTTACTATGAATTCCTCTTCTTCTACAGATAAAACTGTTTGCCCTCCCTGTTTTTTCATAAATTTCGTATTGTGTCGGTGCAATACAGATTTTGAAATACCGTGTTTTTTGCTTATTTCAGAAAATGACATATTTGAAGATTCATATTCTTTGAGTGCAGCTTGTATAGCCAGATCACTATATTTTTTATACGGTTTTGTACTACCACTGGGCTTATATGTACGAGGCATATCTGAAACAAAACGTTTATATTAATTATTAGCCTTCATAATGGTTCAACAATTCAAACGTGTTTCAGCAGCAAACCGAAATATTGTTTGTTTACAGCTCCAACTAAGTAATCTTTTTTAGTATATATATATTATTTTTATAGAATGTTATAGAATATTTTATAGAATGTTCATATGTATTTTTATATTTTTTATTGTTGTTTACGTTTTTTTTTGTAGCTTTTTATTTGCTCTTATTATTGTAGGTTTGTATTGTATGAATAGTATAGTATGTGAAGTTTTTTTTTCTCTTTTTTAATATATATATATATATATATATATATCTCTCTTTTTTATATAGTATGTGAAGTTTTTTTTTCTCTTTTTTAATATATATAATATATAGAAAAAAAAACTTCACATACTATACTATTCATACAATACAAACCTACAATAATAAGAGCAAATAAAAAGCTACAAAAAAAAACATAAACAACAATAAAAAATATAAAAATACATATGAACATTCTAATCTAGCTTACTAGATCATATACACAAAACATACCTGTATAGTAACAATAAATATTATATAAAAAATAGGTTTAAACAATACTAACTACCCACATCAAACATGTTTTTTATCAATCACAATAGAAAGTGACAACCCTGTTCCAATATAAACGTTACCGTTCCTATTATCCCTGGGCATTTTCACTTTCGGTTGCAGCGTGACGTATATGGAAGTGACGAAATAAAAAATCGTTTATTATGTCTTAAATATAGATAGTAACGTAGAAGATATTATGTAGGATTCATAATATATATATGTCGGCATAAATATTTTAATGTATTGAACAAAACTGTTTTTTTTGTGGAAAGTATGAAACCCACTGCTCCGTTACGTCACGAAATGTTTTAGGCTGTAAATTGATAAGGCGAGTTTAAAGTAGGCAAAGAATTTATTATAAAAGAATGCAAACTTAAACATTATTTTAAAATAATAATCAAATTAAAGAAAACCATTTTAAGTACGAAAATATTACGTGCAATTGTTCCATAACGTCACTTTTCGATTCAAACCACTTCTTGTTTTTCTGTACGCTATTTATACGGCAAACTTTACACAAGCAATTACAATTTTTAAATATAAAGAATTAAAAGCAAATCCAGATAGAATAGAAACATTTAAAGTACCTGGAATACTCAAGCAATCACGTTAAATTTTCACTCCCTAAAATATTGGGACAGTGACGTTAATGGAATCTTATGTTACGTTAGTGGAAAGGTAAGGCACGTTCTACATAGTGGTCAAAATGTATAGGTATCGGAGTCTCACTAACAGTCTTAAAATATGATATATAATGATAATGAGATGACGACTAACATGATAAATTATCAATAATTTAATGCTTCTTTGTGGGAAACTAATGTCGTCTGTGACGAGCTTAAACAGTCTTCTATACTAAAACAGTCTTACCTAAAATTATGTTATACATCTACACAAAGTAACAATATTAGGTTTCCTTTGGATACATCACATTATCAAAGAGATGTAAGCTACTTAGCTAATCAGTCTGAATCTTCTATCATGAGCTTAATAATTACACTTATTTCTTAAATCTAGTATAAAAATAACAAAATGAGATTTCCATAAGGCACTTATATCACTTTATAACACCAAATAACAAAATTAGGTTTCCTTGAGCTATCTAATCAGTCTGAATCATCTGTAACGTTAAATATATATATATATATATATTTTATATCTAGGCAATGAGATCTTACAACATTTAAAAATAAAAAACAATAATAAATTGAGATTAACTAGCAATTGTAGATGAGAGCATTCGTTTTGTGAATTTAGAAAGTTAACATTTGTTGTGTAACAGTGACATTCATTATTTAAGCTAAAAGTTTTATGATCATATATCCGTTAGTTATATATATAACATCCTTTAGGATTTTTTTAACTAAGCATCTAAACAAACAGAGCAAATGTAATCATTTGTTTCATATGACCCACTGCACACATTACAAACAAAGATCTTGCAAATCATACATTTCGTTCGCGAGTATAGTGAACTGTGCATATTGCAAACATAGCACAGGAATGTGTTGGAATTGGATGATTGAGTTGAACTTTGAGTAGTTGGCGTTAAGTTTTGATAAGTTTTTAACGTTCTTAATCGGTAGTGGTTTTAAGATTTTAGAAGGCGAAGGTGATGCTGGTTGAAACACTTCGTCTTGTAATTTCGTATTTTGAACCGAGGTTTGAGTAAATGGGGAAGAGCTTATTGTGGAACTACTACGAATAACAACGTTACTTAAGATTTTAATTCGTGGTTCTGACACAGGTTTTAGAATTTTAAACTTTTTATCAGCAGAATGTTTAACATTTTCAACTTTCACTGGTTTTAGAAATTCGACTTTTTTGGCAGGAGACGGCTTTACATTTTCCGCTTTTTTAGGATAAGGAATGTCTTCAACATCAATTTTAGGCGATGGTGGTTGAAACTGTGTGATTGGTAGTAGTTGTGTCTTTTGATCTTGAGTTTGTGGAGAGATGGCAATTGTGGCATCGTTAGGGTAAGCAAGAGCGTTTTTTTAGAGGCTTTGAAGTTTCGACATTGCTGGCAAGAGATGGTTTTAGAATTTTGACTTTTTTGGCAGAAGATGGCTTTAAATTTTCCGCTTTTTTAGGAGAAAGAATGTCTTCAACATTAATTTTAGGCGATGGTGGTTCAAACTGTGTGATTGGTAGTAGTTGTGTCTTTTGGTCTTGAGTTTGTGGAGAGATGGCAATTGTGGCATCGTTAGGGTAAGCAAGAGTGTTTTTTAGAGGCATTGAAGTTTAGACATTGCTAGCAAGAGATGATTTTAGAATTTTTACTTTTTTAGCAGGAGATGGACTGATTTTAGATGAAGCGATAGGTGATGATGATTTTGACTGTTTATTTGGCTGAAAGTCTGTCTTTTGTTCCGAGCCTTGAATTACTGGAGAAGAACTATTCATGGTATCACTAATACTAACGATTGGCACAATAGAACAAAAAAATGGAGCCAATTTGATTTCCATTAAATCATCAATCTCACTCGAAAGAATACAGTCATCAGAGAATAGAGGTATTGACACATCAACTTGAGACAAAACGGGATCATTTTGTGTTTCTAACTGGACGTTCGTTCGTTCGTTAGGCAAAGCAAGTTGTGATGTAAATGTGACAGTTTCTAAAGGTCTTGAATCATCATTATCACAGGTAGCGAAAGGTATTACGCGAAATTCTCTGTTTTCATGTATTTCCATTTTTGTATTTTGAGCAAAGTTGATATCAACCGGCAAATCTTGTACGTTTGGTGAAGGGTCGGGAACAAGTTTTTGTATTTTGGGATTGTACGAGGGTGGATTGATAAGTTTCCGGCCTGACCAAGAAAAACAACGTTTTTAAGATTTTTTTATTTTTATTTCTCAACATAATCTCCTCCAAGGCTGATACATTTCTCATAGCGGTGTTCTAGTCTAGTAATGCCATCTCTACAGACTGATTCGTCAAGCTCCTCAAAATACCCATTTACAGCTTCGATTACTTCTTCATTGTCCGCAAATCTCTTACCGCCAAGCCATTTTTTGAGGTTAGGAAACAGATAATAGTCACTCGGGGCTAGGTCTGGAGAGTAGGGAGGGTGCGGCATCAATTCAAACTTCAGATCGTTGATTTTAGCCATCGCAACGATTGACGTGTGCGCTGGAGCGTTATCGTGATGAAACAAGATTTTTTTCTTCGTGGCTCAAACGTTGCAATAAGTCTGCGTAGTATTGACCAGTGATAGTTTTACCCTTTTCAAGGTAATCAATGTATATAATACCTCTTGCATCCCAAAAAACAGTAGCCATAACCTTGTTCGCCGAAAAAATTGTTTTTGCCTTCTTTGGAGTTGGTTCCCCTGGTCCAATCCACTGTTTAGACTGTTCTTTGGTTTCAGGAGTGTAGTGGTGGACCCAAGTTTCGTCAACGGTTACGAATTGACGCAAAAATTCGCTTGGATTACGCTTATACAACGCCAAATTGGCGGTAGAAATGTTCTTTCGAATCAATTTTTGGTCGACTGTTAGCAAACGCGGCACCCATCTTGCACAGAGCTTTTCCATATACAAATGTTGGTGAAAAATATTTTGTACACGTTCATATGACATCTTACAGGTCTCAGCTATCTCACGCACTTTTAATCTGCGGTCTTTCAGCACTATTTGATGGATTTTTTCGATCATATCTGGAGTTGTGACCTCAATGGGGCGTCCTGAGCGAGGCTCATCAGAGGTGCTCACACGACCCTTTTTAAACTCGGAAACCCACTGCTTAACGGTTGAATATGATGGGGAGGATGTCCCCAGTGTTGAGTCCATCTCTTCTTTAATTTCCTTCGGCGTTAACCCCTTCAAATAAAAGTATTTGATGACAGCACGAATTTCCAGCTTTTCCATTTTTACGAAAAACACAGAGGCGTCTTGTTCAGCGTGCTCTCAAACCTAAACTAACATGGCGATCGGACTGAAACTATAGCTACAAGCTATCTAAGGATGGTACTATAGAACACCACCTCAAGGTAGGCCTAGTGGCGCCATCTCTTGGTCAGGCCGGAAACTTATCAATCCACGTGGTAGCAATGGCACAAGCCACGCTCTTCGCCACAAAAGCAACCAAGTTGTCTGTGTTTTATTTTGTGTGGTCCGGCAGTAATTATCTGGTGAATTTGCATGGTGCCAGGCACCGCCAGAATGTTGTTTGGCAACAACGTTGACATATTTTCGATTTCTTCATTAGTAATCAAAAAACATGCAGATTTAATGCGACCTTCCAAATTTTTAAGAGCGTCGGCTGCATTGGTTATATCATTGCCATATCGGACTCTTTGGTCAAGCAATCTCTTAACTGCACCCCCAATGCCATCGGCCACACTCTTTCCATGGCCGGCTTTGGAATACGACCAAGTAGAATATGACAACTTGAGTTTCGGTGTCAACAGACTCAGTAGATAGAAATTTTTCTTCTGGCGATATTGACTACAAGGTCCATCCGAATAAAAATGAACAACACTGACTTTTGGGTTGATGCGCTTCGCTAATTTCAAAACGGGAATTAGGTGCGCCCAAACCGCATGAGGTTCATGGCAATTGTTGTCAGATATTGTGACAAACGACTGGCTTTTGTCTTTGGTGTAAATAACTCCGCAGTGCAAAGTTATAGCTTGCTTTGAGGCTCCGAAGTGCATGGATTGTACTTCTCCTAGCTTGCACTCAAAATTTTCAGAAAAGTCGACCAATATAAGCACTTCGTTGTCTTGTAAATTATTAACGCATAACTGATATTGCTGTTGCTGTCTTTTCCAATTGTAGTAATGAGTTTTGAATAATGGGATTTCCTTCTGAAGTTCTGAAATAAGATCGGCAACCTTACCTCGGTGTACTTGTTTTACAGTTTTTTTTGTCGTAACTTGCTTTTGTGCCCTTTCGTAAGTGTGGTCGACTCTACTCCATCTATACCACGTGATGTCGTCGTTTAATTTTTCTCTATTTACAGCTACAGCTAGTGTCCTGCATTTGTTACATTTGTTATACATGCATTCATAAGACTTGATGTCACAAGACGTCGCTATAAGCAATTCTTTGATATCTTTGAATTGTATGACCGAATAGCGTCTCAGTGCATTGAAGATGAATTCAAAATTGCTGTGTTTAATGCATAGACATGTGTTTCGCGACGCAGCTGTGGGTGAAAGGACGTAAAAAGGTTTATATTTGAAAAAAGTTGTAAAACCATTATTTCCGCCTTGTTTTTTGTATATCTTGTACAGGTTCTGAAGAGTATCCACCAGGTATCTTCTCTGTTTCTTCTGTTTCTTCATGGTTTTACATTCTTTTTTCCCTGCGGTAATTCGACTTACATCATCTCTTAAATAGAAATTCTCTACTTCTGATTTGGCTTTTTGGTCGCATCTCTTGCCCTTACTACTGAACCGAATGCTCGATTTCAGACCCAAAATTTTGTAACCCGTTCCATGTTTTTTGGCGATTTCTTTAATGATGCGTTTTACTTTTTGTTGTTTAATAGCACTATATGCATCACGTGCAGTAACTTCTAAAACTTCATTTCGAGCTAGTAATTTAAGCTTCTCATCTTTGAGCAAATTAACTTCAGTTTTGTGACTATTTCCGAGTCTTTGTATTCTTTTTCGTAAAGATGCAATAGTCCTTTCAAGTTCTTGTATTTTATGTATAGCCTTATTGTATGCCTTACAAACTATTCTGTGTTTAATTTTTAAGTTGCGTGATTTTTTGTCTACTTTTGGTGCATCATTTGAGGTTTGTTTTTGTCTCCGTTTTTGTCGTCTCCATAGCTCTCTTGTTTTCTTTTGTTGCTCTTCAGTCATTTCTGTTATCTTTTTTGTATGTTTTTTAAGCCTTTCTAATGACTTCTTTTTCTGCGCTTCATATTTTTCCTTATTTTGTTTTACTTTTTCTCGGTACCGTTTCGCCCGTTCTGCTGGCGTGAGAGCCATAGTGTCCTAAAACAAAAATATATATTATGTATATAACAAGAAAATCAAACACTCGCGCTGCTGAGACGAATCTAACGATACCCCACATGTTAAGATCCAACAAGTCCTTTAGGCTGTAGCCCGTGAAAAAGAATTTATAGTCCACATTCATACATACATACATATACACATACATACACACATATACACATACATACACACACACAAACACAAACAAACACACACACACACACACACACACACACGCGCGCGCACACACACACACACACACACACACACACACACACACACACACACACACACACACACACACACACACACACATACATACATACGTATACTCTCGAAAAACATAACCCTCTTTCTGAGGCAGTCGGGCAATAAGACTCGATTCTAAAACAGTCTCATGTCAGCAATGTCAAAAAGTAACACATTCTAGTGATATGTTTCACTATACTATTATGAAGAATAAATATACTGTGTGTTTACATTGAGATCACTAAGAAATCCCTCAATATTTATGTCCCTGTCCAGAACATAATTTATGTGTCATATAATTAATCAAATTATTAATTTAATATGAAATCCATGTATGTGAACTATGCCTTACAATTCCAATACGTCACTTTTTGTTATCCGCATAAAAGTGACGTGACGTTGTGGATGTGACGAACTAGTCCACATTATTTTGAAAAATGATTTAAATATATAAATCATGCAATAGACAGTCAGCCTGCACAGTTTTACATGCTGTATAGTGCAACATCGTAATAAAATATTGTATTACATGCATTAAGCACTACTTACTTTGAAGAACTGCGTAAATGCGTGGAATGTAGATTTTGACCCCGACGAAACACAAGCACTCTTCACCACATATTTTTGACACTGAACGCGCTAGAACAAAATGGCGGCTTGACTAGATCATATAAATGTTGCCATTATTATAAAACAACAATGTTTTGGTAGAAATCATAGAAGAAGTTGCAAAAATAGCCCGTGACGTTATTAAGGAATTCCACTTCATGCTATTTCGTGGGACAACGTATTTAAGTAATTTATTCTATTTTATAGTCTATTTTATGATGTTTAAGGTTCAGAATTGAATTTTTAAGCGTATAATCCTCCAAAAAATGCTACCAACTTAGCCTATAAAATCGAAAATATTTTGAAACTCGCGCTGAAACTTTAAAAATATGGTTGGGACATAAAAAAAAAGCCAATCTTTAACACGAAAAACTGCATTTATTAATTGATTTTAAGATCAGAAACGATTAATTGTTACTGAACAGTTAGAAAATTATACAAATTATCAGAAATATCTGATAATTAGTGCACAGGTTTAATAGTTTTACAACAACAGTTGATCAAAGTCATGGGACAGCTAGATTTTTGTCTTTGCAACCGAAAGTGAAAATGCTCCCCTACATTCGTCCCTAATTACCAAGTACAGCGTTCCTATTCACTACCATAGGCGTCCCTAATCACCCCTCTACTGTGTCTATTAACCTCGAAACTAGATGGAAATCACTTAGGTTAAGATATATCGTTTTATAATGAAATTACACAATATATCGACTTACCTGCATATGTACAGCTTCAAAAAATGTTAAATATTTTATTAAAATCACTGATAGGATAACGGCAACTTTTCTACCACGCTAAACGTCGAAGTAGGAAGACCGTTTTTCAAAGCAATATTTACGTCAATAATGTCAAATGTCACTTGGGTTTAGTGTTGCCACATTAGGGATTAAATATTCTACTAATACAGAAAATAGTTCACAGCCATATAGGATATCCTTTTTTTAAATTATTCTCCTAGAAATCTCATTCCCGCTTTTGTCCCTATTCAGACCCCGATTCCTATTCACCCCGTTTTACGGTACGTCAAAATGGCGAATTTAGTGCAGACTTCATGATATACCATTTTAGCCTTAATTTCATGCGGGATAAGTTTGAAATTAAGAAATTCAATATATGTATGTGTGCTTATTGTTGTATCTGTGGCGCCAAAAAACGATTCTCGCACTCTGTCGGGGTCATTGTTAGACAATAATAGATTGTAAGGTATGGACATATGGCTGAATGTTGCATAAACATGGGAGGATATAATTCTCGATCTTTGCCGGAGACTCCATTACTGAATCGATATATTCGATGCCGGTCGGAGTGAACTATTTTAAGTTTTTATATAAAAATAAGCTTCAATGAAACAAAAAAATACTTACAAGTGAAACGTTACACCGTCTTTTTGTAAATTTGAGGTATTAGATTTATTTTCACACGTTCTAACTGCACAAGCTGGAATTTTTTCAAAGAGCACTTCGCGCAGCGGATTCAATCAGATGACTGTTGAAATATCGATTGGCAAGTGGTTTTTATAAACGTGTAAGAATTATAGTTCTCATACCATGACAGAGGGGTGCGCGCACTGACCTCCATATATATGTATATATGGAGGTCAGTGGGTGCGTGCGTAGAATTCTATTCCCAAAGGGTCTTAATAATAATTGTATAGTTCAAACACAATTAGCCAGTATGGCGTACGAAAATTAGTAAAAATTACTTTTTTTTAATGGTAAGCTGGTTTTTTATTTTTCTGGGGCTGGCAACACTGAGAGGAGCCATTTTTTTTCTTGGGTGGGGTGGCGTCATGGAGTGCCTTTATTGTACGGCACGTATATGATGACACCAAATTGTACGGGATGGACAGCACGGCCCGTATTTCATGTCCCATGCCACCAACTATCAGGCTGTACAATACTGGTCGGACATTAATTGACATTATCACCTCGTGCAAATAATGTACAGCCCGTATTTTGCGACGCCATAATGTACAGCATGATAAAACGTGTCTCGTAGAAATGGACACGAAATGTCATGCTGTACATTATTGTGTTGCAAAATACGGGCAGTACATTATTGGCACGAAGAATATTTGCTCCTAGTGGTTGGTTTGTCTGTGATTTTTTGTCAGTTCCACATAGATATACTAAGCGCTACACAAGTCGGCGGATGAGAAGTTAGCCGTAGATGACACTTTGCCGTGATTCGCTAATTATTGCGCATGTGTACACAATGCCGTCGCTGCGTGGCGTAGTGTTGAGTACGGGTGTAGGGAGCACGTGGTTGGCGGGCGGGTGTGCCCTGACGTCTCGTTTCTCTGGCTCCCGCGCATACCTTTAAAGTATCTTTAACTCGTAATAAGGACAGGTTGTTTCTGGCGCTTTGCCGGCCGCTGACGCGGCACGCTCGCTTCGCTTGCTCGGCTCGCGCATTCTTGTCACTGTTCAAACCTAACCTAACCGACAGAGTCGAATTACTTTAGAGAACTCATACCTTGCTATAAAATAACCAAGGTCCAGGGACATAAAATATCAGGCTGTGCAATATTGTGCCGGACATTATCGACACAGGCTGATAATGTGGGGCCTGTATTTCACAGCCCAATATTGCACAGCCTCATATTCCATGGCCAGGGACACAAATTATCATGTCGTACATCAGGCTGTACATTACCATATTGTGAATTACTGGGTCGTACATTATTTATTGCCTCCCGCCTGCGTCATGGATTCTTGAATATTCTTCAAGGGAGCCAATAATGTACGACACAGATAATTCACGACATGATAATGTACAGCATGATATTGTACGGCATGATATTTTGTGTCCCAGGCCATGGAATATCAGGCTGTACAATATCGTGCTGTGAAATACAGGCCGTACAATAACAGCCCGTGTCGATAATGTCCGGCACAATATTGCACAGCCAATAATGTACAGCCTGATATTCCGTGTCCCGGGACACAAAATAACATGCCGTACAATATCAGGCTGTACATTATTGGTCCGGTACGTATTGAACGACACAATATTGTACAGCATGATATTTTGTGGCCTCCATAGATAAAAAAATCTCAATCTTATGCTTCGCTTAAACTGAATTGTTCTACTGTCGTGCTAGTAGAAAAAACGAGTAGGGTCCCCCACACTGCCGCGAACAGGGTGCAGCTGCGGCTCGGGTTTGTAAGGGTGATTAATATTAGGACGGGGCGGGTGAGGGACGGGCCAGGGACGGGCTGGGCGTGGGACGGGCCGGACGGGACCGGGTCCTTATTTTACTTCAGTGGATTAATTTGATTTAATTTTTGCACACACCGTACGGTGCGCAAAAAAAAAGTTGAAATACATGATTGCGGGCGGTTGCGTTGTGCGCTAGCTCTCATTGAAATAAATGTTTTAAAATAAATTTACACCCTATCTACAAGAATCAGTGATATAAACAAATAGATTATAAGTTTAAATATATGTGCAAAGCATGTTATGTAACAGTGATCACTGGAACAAGTGAAATCTGGACTATAAATATCGTATAAAATTGTGAGTACCTACCTACTAATCCGGGAGTTACAATTTTAAAATATCCAAAGATTATGACTACAAGTATTCAAGATTCTCAGTGGATCATGTCAACAATTAAATAACTATCGCAAGATTTTTTTGTAACTGTCCGTTATCTTAATATGCAAATTACCTACATCACAAAAACCTACGTAGCGATCCACTCAATAGATCTGATTGTAAAGAAGGATGCACGGAATTAACCTGTCAATATTTTTTATTTTTTTTTGTTAGAAAAAAACCAAACATATTTTCTAAAAATGATATGTGCTTCAAAAATATAGGGATTTTTTGCTGTTTTCATATCACTAGTTAAAATTAAAATTAACCGACCAGAAAAATTACAATGATTTTTTTATTGTTTTTACATTACGGATTACATACATAAGAAGTGGCGGTATGGTCTTAAAGGCTTTAGTGTCCAAAAATGGGCGAATTATTTGAAAAAAAAAATCAATCTTTTATTACTGTTGCTGTCAAAAAAAAAGGAAATGTCAAATTCAGTCAATCAGATGAC
Source organism: Hypomecis punctinalis (assembly GCA_949316475.1). Lineage (NCBI taxonomy): Eukaryota > Metazoa > Arthropoda > Insecta > Lepidoptera > Geometridae > Hypomecis > Hypomecis punctinalis. The sequence goes on from OX438809.1 coordinate 5,047,617, forward strand.
GTATTTAGTGTTGCCAGACTTCGTTCTCGTATCCAGACTTAGCAATTTTGGAAATGTTGACGTGTTGATGTAATAATTATTTTCTTTTTTAACTATTGGCACATAATCCTGCGTTAACTCGTTTTAGCCCGTAATGTTTACAAACTGAGGTGTTATTATACATTTTTATAGAAACATACATTTTTGTATACTAAAAGATTATCAAAAAGAAAGAATATTCTTATTATTTTTATATGTACTTTTTATCATATACTTTACTACTAAAAACAAAAAGCAGTAGTTGAAGTTATCCGAGAAATTCGTGGCAATTTTAATATTACTCGTAATAATCCTTAAGGGTGGGATTCGAATCTATCACTAGCTTTACTACACTTGCAGCAGCTGCACTAGGCCGGCTGTGGCTACACAACTGAGGCGTTAGTCCAGGTTTACACATAAATTGAAATTACATCTGTTCGATATTGCCCTATACATTTTTGTTTTGGCCGAAACGATGAAGAACTAACCAAAATGTATGGAGCCACACCCGAACGCAAAAGTTTAAGTAAACAACACAAAACCTGGACTAAGGGCTCTGGTTATCTACGTAGTTGTATGAATTTCTACAAAAAGATTCCGAACACGGCTGCGGCAGCATGTGCTACCGAGCCTCGGCTGCAAGTGTTGTTAGCATGTTTAAACAAGTCCAACGTACCTGCGATGTACGACGTAGGCAACCAGCATCGGAATCATTCCCAACTGCGGATACAAGCAGCGGCTCATGTGTTTGCTACCTCCATTCGCAACCTGCATCCGCAGGCTGCAGTCGAGGTTCGAATAGCTGCTTTACTTATATTCTTAACTTATAGTTGCGGTTCTTGTACTTTTGCTAATAAAATGGATGAATACCGAATTTTCTTTATCATTCCATTTTTCATTTTCTTTTATATCAGTCCTAGACATTGATTTTTTTGACGTGACAACGTCCATCGATGAACTCTAAAAAGTAATCTGATATTACAGACAAGATGACATGCACTGTTTTAAAAATCAATATAAATATCATTGAGACAATATTGACTAAAAATACATGACATCAAGTTTTTAAAATCGAGCACCATTTTAGCACTCTGAACATAACAAACCTGGCAATCCATAATCTTGAGTGTGTATAAATGTCTATAAATAGGTACTTATAGCTTGAAAATTGTTTTCGTTTTTTCTTATTTTATATTCAATTTTAGCCAAATTGTACATATTTGAACAGTTTTAGAAGCGTCATAAATCACATTGGTGAACATATCATTCTTAGAAAATAAGTGAGGAAAAATTAGTCTGTTCGTATATAACAGGTCCTGGTATGTATGGGCTCGCGCATCCTTCTTTCGACACCTCCGTCATATAGACAGTTGGCCTAACGGTTAGAACTCTCGCACAACGCACGGGAAAGCGCCGGTTCGAGCCTGTGAACAGAATTCTTTTTGAACACTGAACCGATCACTTCTGACTATTTTACTTATTCACACGAATAATAACTGAGTAAAAATGTAGCCAGATTTACGTAACTTCCCTAAATTCTGGGGAAAATTATACAACCGTTATTTTGTGAACTACTGGAAATCACTTATCATAATAATGGATAATATAACACATCGAAGAAGGATTAATTACTCTGACAGGCCTAGAAGTCTATATTTCTCTGACGAATCAGCAGCCTCGCTAGCCTCATCAATAAGTACTAGAAGTATGTTAGATTTATCGACGCACTTAAAGAGCGAAGATATTATAAAGCTCGAATGCGAAGTCGAGGAACTTAGACAACAGTTACTTAGTGCACACGCAGAAATAGATACATTAATGTGAACGGCTCCTTGAAGAAAATTATTGAAGAGACAAAATAAAGAAATCATCAACTGAAAAATATGTACATATCAAGTGTAAAGAGTGGCACCGCAGCTACCAGCGCTAAATTACTAAAAAAGTCTGCTAAATCTAGCCAGAAAACTATGTCAGGAAGAAAACTCAATTTAGACTGCGAATTTCAAACGCCATTGTCTCGTCGTGATGATAATATTACTAAAACTGAAAATTTAGTCCAAAGGACCGAAACCGGGACTCAAACATGTACGATTGATATATCTCCAAGACCACAAAATGACCTAGAATATGATATCACAGTACGGGATAATTCCTTGAAACAAAGCTTGCCTATTGATTCGTGCAGTGACAACATACAAAATAATAATAATAATAGTAAGCGCACTCGTGAACTGAAAAACATAAAACAGAAAAAACTTAACTATGCTTCAGAATGCAGAAGAAGAGCTTCATCCAAAGGCAACATCATACTTTTATCTGATAATCAGGGAGAAGGAATTGTTCAATCACTTTTAGCCTCGAAGCACAAACTTATAATTAAAGACTATGACATCCTATCCTTTAGAAAGACAGATGCCACTACAAGTGACGTTCTGTCTTACTGTCGTGACTTATCCAAAACTGTAACAAAACATGACAATGTTATAATAATGACTGGGTTCAATGATCCTAACCCCCACGAACTGTTGACTGTTTTAAGTAAGGCTATTAATCTATTGAGCAAATGTAATGTGCTTGTACTAGGGGTCACTCAAAATGCTTTTCTAAAAGAAACCCAGCTAAACTATCATATAGAGCTGCGCGCTAAAAGCTTTAACAACTGTGTTTTCATTGAAACAAAACCTAACCACCAAAATATTATTGAGAAAATTATCCACCATGTAAATGTAGTTCAATACAATAACACATTTCTTACTATTTCCAGTCAAAGAAAGATAGGAGCAGCTACTAAACAACAGAAGGTGAAGGATAATATTTCGAATCTTGGATCTCCTAAAAAAGGGACTATACCATTTTATTTCCATAGAAGGACACTAAATGAATCAAAAACCAAGTCTCGTCCTACTAAACATTACATAACAGACTATTTCCCACTAAGAAATAGTAAAAGTAATAATCTAAAAAATAGTTATGATACTAAAAGTAATAACTCGAAAAAGTTTTTTCGAGGCAAATAATTACCCTTACAGTCTTTCACCAGAATATAGCTGGTGTTCTAGGTAAAACCCACGATTTAGAGGTTGTAATGGATGAACTTAGGGAATTGAACACTAGTGTATCTGCGATTTATCTTACTGAGCATTTTATTCTTAAAGGTGAAGGTAATTTTTTGAGTTTAAATAGATTCTTAGAATGCATTAGTAGCTTATCCTTTTCAGAAGTTTATGAGCAACAATCCGCAAACGACGCTAACAATGTATTCCATGACTTGATTTCCATGTTTTATAAATTATGTTTCCCAATAATCAAAATAAAAACTCTAGAAAAAACTGGTCAGCATAATAAAATCACTAAAGGAATCCGAATTAGTTGCAATAAAAAAAGAAATTTGAGATCTAATTATTACAAAGTAAAAACTGCTGAATCGAAAAGAACATTTCAAAGTTATTCTAATCTATTAAAAAAATGTATTAATAAACATAAATTATTAAAGAACACGAAATATATTTCAAACTCTAAAAACCAGTCTAAAGCCACTTGGAATATAGTAAATGAAGAATTAGGCAAACAAAACCTCGAAATTTTATTAACAATATAAATAATAACGATGGAAACCTATCATCTGGGCCCGATATAGCTAACTCTTTCAACGACTTTTTCATTAATATTACAAGCACTAATGGGCGACAATCATCAACTCAGATAACTCATGCACAAGGTCCCCCATCTACAGCAGACTCGACAAGCCAAAGCATTTATTTAGAACCTACAACACCAAACGAAATAGAAAAAATTATAAAGTCGCTTAAAAACACTAAATCGGCAGGTTTTGATGGCATCAAGACGAAACTCATTAAAAATATTTGTCCGTTTATAATAGAGCCATTAAATTATATAGTCAATTTATCTTTAGAGCAAGGCAATGTGCCGGACAGACTTGAAATTGCAATTATTAAACCTTTGCACAAAAAGGGTCCTGAAATTGAAAAGGACAACTATCGACCTACAGCGCTAGTTCCTATTTTTTCTAAAATCTTTGAAAAAATTATGTATAAAAGATTAATTTCCTATCTCAATAAATACAACATTTTGGCAAAAGAACAGTTCGGTTTTAGAAAGTTTAAGTCAACCACTTTAGCAACTTACACTCTTTTAAAAATAATTTTAAACAATATGGAGCAAAAATCACCGTCATGTGCCTTATTTCTGGATCTGAGCAAGGCGTTTGATTTCGTAGATCATGGAATTCTGCTTAGTAAATTATATCGTTGCGGTATTAGGGGTCTTGCTTACGATTGGCTGAAATCTTATTTAAATGACAGGAAGCAAATAACTAGGATCTCGCGTTATGACAAAAAACCAATAGCATACTTGATTTTGATTCAGATGAGAAGGTTATTTATTGTGGGGTTCCCCAGGGTAGTATCTTGGGGCCATTATTGTTTCTTCTGTATATTAATGACCTTCCGCTTGCTTTTGAACATAACAGTGTTTTGTTTGCTGACGACACAACCATTATAATAAAATCTAAAAATGTCAATGATTTAGAAAAGGATGTGAAAGACTGTCTTTGTTATGTAATTAACTGGCTTAATTGCAATAAATTGAAGATAAATTTATCAAAAACAAAACTAATGCATTTTAGGACACAGAAGAGCCCTAAATTTCAGATAAATATAAATTATGATAATGATACTATAGAACAAGTTCCCAGTATTAAATTTCTAGGAATTCATATAAACTCACATCTAACATGGAAGTATCACATTAACACAATTTGCTCAAAATTGAATAGATTCGTTTTCGCCTTAAAAAGGGTGCGCCGTTGTGCTTCTTTGGATACTGTCCTAATGGTTTATCACGCGTATGTTGGTTCTGTAATACGATATGGCATTTTAACTTGGGGTAATGCGTCTGATTACTTAACTAAAAAGGTTTTTATAGCACAGAAAAAGTGCATTCGTGCTATATTTGGTATGAAATGGATGGATTCATGTAGGCCTGTTTTTCAGGCTAAAAGCCTCCTCACAGTGCCTTCTATTTATATTTTTGAAACAGCAAAATTTGTGAAATGTAATCCTTCCCTTTTTAATCCCTTTGACAATACTGGTAGAAGAACACATACTCAATTGCGACTTAACATGCCTAATGTGAGACTGGAATTATTTAGGAATTACTGCTTTTACATGGCACCTCTCATTTATAACTTTTTACCGAATGGAATTGTTGACTTGCCTTATTATAAATTTTGTAGAGAGTTGAAAAAGTGGTTAGCGAGCAATAGTTTTTATTCATTAAAAGAGTTTTTGGACAACGCATCTTGCCGCCTACATATTTATCTTGACAAATATTAAAATTTTGATTATTTTTTGTAGTTTTCAAAATTGGCGTCATATTATTAATTGTAAAATTGAACAAATGTGTACATTTGCATACCTTGTATTAGGTTGTTATTGGTAGATCATGTTATATTTAAGACCTTTATTGTTACCCATTAACTTGCAAATAAAGAATTGAATTGAATTGAATGATTAATAATCAATTATGGCTAAGCGCAAGTGTAGCGAGTACGACATTGTGTTGGCGTTTCCTCAACAGATTTTAAATTTCAGAGCAGAGGCAAGAAAAGAAATCACATCAGTTTGATTGAACGCGGGCGTAGCGAGAGATATTTTTTAAATGTTTTTGTTTAATGAAGGCTACATTGTATTTTAATATTGTATTAACGCTCCGCGCGAAAGGGCGCCTGCGGTGCTAAGGACCAAATTATAATTTCGGAACAGAAGAAGCAAGTAAAAGCATCCCAGTTTGATTGTCCCGCGCCACTGGACGGTCGCCCAACCGCGCCCTATCCTAACGCCTCTACTGCATATAATTATAATTCCGTATACATTATTTATACGGAATAGGAATAGGACACGAGTAAGATGAAAGTACAATGGGAAAATATTTCTTCTATCGAAATTGACGTAAAATATTCACTATGTAATTTGCCGCAAATAATGTTTTCGTTTACTATACGTTCGACATATTTTTTTGATGTAAATCTCATATTTGAGAGAAAAATAACGTAATTTTCGGGAAAACTGGAAATTTTACCTGGTAGCCGCCATTTAAAAGCAAAGAAAAAAAAACAAAAGTCACAACAAAACATTAGTAATAATTCTTACTTACGTAGCATGGACTAAAATCTTAGAAGAAAAAAAATCGCCCTTATTTTCCACCATAGACAAATGGTCATTTGCATTTTGACTTTCCAAATTACATTCTCTATGCCCATTCAAAGCTGCTCGAGTTGCAAATGTCAAAGTCAATCAAAGGGATGCTCGATCCACTCGATCCGCTTGTTTCGATACGATACCGGATCGATACAAAATGTTAATCCATCCATCCATCCATCAGCCAAAGGACGTCCACTGCTGGACATAGGCCTCCCCTATGGATCTCCAATAAGACCGGTTGATAGCGGCTTGCATCCAGCGCGATCCTGCGGCCTTAATGAGGTCATCTGTCCACCTTGTGGGTGGACGTCCAACGCTGCGCTTCCCGGTACGTGGTCTCCACTCGAGAACTTTTCGACTCCACCGGTCATCAGTCCTCCGCGCTATGTGCCCTGCCCATTGCCATTTCAACTTGCTAATCCGTTAAAATGTTGCAAAATGTTAATACTACATATTAATTTTAATTTTAATACTACATGTAGTCTTTTAGGAACAAAAATTTGCAACGACCAAACAGTTATTTTTTTTACCGAATCTATAGCCACATCACAATTATTAATAGTATTCGTTATTTTCGATTCAAGCGAGCAAAATTAATACACAACAATTAAATTAACTGTCATCACAAGATAACCAAGCTGAAATTAAGGTATATTGAAATATAAGGCAGATTAAAAAAAAATAGAAAAATCAACGCCCATCAATTTATTGAAATAACATGAACTTGTTCGTTATAACAGTAGTTATGCTCTGTAGTTAATAAATACAGTATTAATATTGTGGTTAGGTTCGTTAATAGTTTTTAGAATTAAATATTTAATTGATTGGATTTTTCGATACGATCCACATATACACTCCCTGGCCAAATTATTAGACGCACTGTATTTTTTAAATAATTTTATGTTTCTTAAGAGTTTTTATTGTATATTTAAACGACAATATTAGTGATTTTTTTAAAGAGTTGTTGTAGACAACTTATTTGTATTTATTTTTAACATATGGCAACACTGTGTTGACAAAGTGATACATGAACGTAAACAAGTACAAACCTGACTGTATCAGTTGCGATCGGAGTCGCGTCGGGTACGGACGTGTTTCTGTGGCTTTATGGACTGTGATTGTTTGTGTAACAGTTTTATACTATTCAGTTATTAGTTTATTTTGTATGCAGTGTTTAAAAAAAATATTGGACTATTTTCATAATGGGTAAAAAAGGCTTTCACCACGTAAAAAAGCTGAAGTGAAGGCCCTTATGAATGCGTAAACATTTTCGAACCGGGAAATATCACGAAGATTGAAGGTTTCTGAAGCTAGTGTACGACGCATAAAAAAGAAAATTGAAACAGAGGAGGAACTAAGCCCGTAAGAAAGAAAAGATGCGGTAGAAAAACAATTTTCACTCCACTCCACGGTCTGAGAGATGTTTGAAGAAAATTTGTTTAGAAAACAGATTTGATATCACAAAGGAGATAAAATCACAACTCTAGGATGCTAGCGTAAATGCTTCTGAGTGCACTGTTCGAAGAAAATTGAAAGAATTAGATTTTAAGGCATGTCGCCCCGCCAGGAAGCCCAAGTAAACAGCTAAATACAGTGCGTCTAATAATTTGGCCAGGGACTGTATTTTGAATAGATTCACTACCGGATCGAATCCCATTGTATCTATACAAAAATCGTGTGGATCGTATCCTTTTGTTTCGATCCACACAAGTATCGGATCGGAACGAACATCCCTAAATCCAATGATGTTTAATGTCTAGATAAGCAGACTCAAACAACTGCGTTGCTAGGCATGGCGACACATTAACCGCCCGAATATCGTTGGTAGGTAATCAAAGAATCATATATCTATCCCTGTTACACTAGTTGCTAAAGTACGGAAAGACGTTGAAAATGACAGAAATAGCAATATTTTTAAATTTAGTCGGACAATGCCTACTTAGGGTGCCAGTTCATTAGATTGAAATTTCCCCAAAATGTTACGATATCTTCTCAATGTCAGTGATACAAACCGATATTTTTAATAATCAACATTTTAGTAATAACATTATGAATTTGAGTCATTAATCAAAATCAAATATAATATGATGTAATTATGAATAAAGTTATAATACAAAGAATATTTTATTCATTTATCCGACCAATATTTATTCGTTCTTGATAATTAAAATAATTATCGCCATAATAATACTTAATTATCAAAAACGTGTCCTATTGTAGGACAGGAAAATTCCATAAGAAAATTCGAAGAATCTACAATATATTGTTTTGAAAATTGCAGTGATGTTTTTTTTATTCTGGAACCGTTGGAGTAAACAATTATAATAAACAATAATAAATATAGCAGACTAACAGCTAGCATAGCCACACCGCCACCCGCGCCCGAGTTCGTAAGCTCTTACCACCAGTTACCACGCACCCCGCACGGCCCGCGTGCAGTCTGTGTCACTCATACATACCTATACCACGCAGCGCGCGCTTTTTCAGTATCTCTGTATCACGTAAAACTTCTTTGAAAATTGTAGCCTAATATGTTATACTATACCTGTACTTCAATCTCCGGACATAAATACCTGTTGCCGTCGAGCTATTTGATTAAACTAATAATTACAAAACGTAACCTATTTAAGCCTGATTCTGCTGCTTGATTCATAACTATCAATAATTATAAAAATAGTAATGATTATTAGTATTATTTAAAATCGCTGTAGACGTTAATGCCGCCCATTAATCTAGGTACCGGATTTGTTATTATCTTTGTACTCTTGTATTTTTAGTATTTATTGAAGTTATATTGTAATCTATTGTAATTTTACTATTTACTATTATTATCCAGTCAGTTTCTTTTCGTAATATTCTAATGGCTTTTATCCATTATTTATCGTTATCTTTACGTATTTTGTCTGCGGATATCCTATAGTATCAAAAAAGTAATTATCGATTAGTCGAAATCTCCCATAATTATGGGGAAACAAAATCATGTTTCACCTGGCATCACCAACTGTAAAATTATTTACTTTTAAAATCATAATATTATATGTGATAGTTTCAATTAATACGAATAGTGTAAACCGTATTTACTTGTGCAAATAAATTCCAGAAGCTTTATGAAGAAATTGAGAACGGGATTAAAAGGTTTTGACTACACATTTCCCCATTTTTGATTTTTTAAATAATATTTTGACGTCTGATATATTCAACCATTTTGTTTAATCGCGACTAAGGCCGGTCGGCGCGCTTCGCCGGCGTACGCCGGCAGTTGGCTGACGTCGTCATAGACAACAATCTTCAGTTCTCGTGTATTATACTTCAATGCCTAAATCAATCTTTTGCGTCAGCAGTTTAGTTTTTGCTAGCACAAAAACTAACTTCTTTTTAAGTTTTATTACAGTTATTGTGTTAGTTATGTAAAGTGTTAGTGCTTATCTTCTCCACTGAACTGTTACAAAACTACCAATTAATTGTGTTATATGCGTTGGTGTTCATACGTTTGTCTTTGAGTGTATTTTTGCATCTTGTAAAATATTGTATTGTGCCGAACTACAACTGCCTGTGAAGCATAATTAGGATACAACGTATTCCAAAACAGTTAAATAGGACTCAAGTGTGTGTCTACTATCAATCATAACTGTGAAAAACTGAAAAACCTTATCTTACGAAAGTTAAACTAAAAATGTCCAAATGAAATCGATGTGAATAATGAATAAACATGAAGTAGCACAATGTTTAGTTTTATTTATTAATCGACTTCTTATAGGTAGGTTTCAAAAGTATATATAAGTAGATTCCTGTCAGGTAGTATCTATCTATAGTAGTCTGTGTTACATAGTTTTGTATCCTCTTTTGTAATAATGTTCTGTGCATTTTATGCTGTAAGTTTAAAAGTTAAACTTATACATGGATACTTTGTTGATGAAAATATTAACTAGCTAAGTATTAGGCTTATCCCAAGGTATAAAACATAAAGCTTTGTCAGTTTTACCTACATCCTCCAATAGCGTCATCGTTTCAGTGACAGAGAGCTTCAATATTATGATTTTCACAATATTATGGTTTCAATGATGTTTGTAATAACTATTTTAGTACTGTTGTTGTTTAAAATGTCCATAAAACTTCATGGTGCATTATCGAAATCAGGAATAAGGCGACCAAAAATGATCCTAAGTTACCGACATAGCCCAGTAAATAAACAAATGTAAATGGCAGTGTGCAGCATACATAGTTCGCCAGAAGGAATGGCTGATGAAGCTGTAAAGTTCTCGAATGGAGACCATGCACGAGCAATTGCAGCGTATGCCGTCCACCGACTAACTGGACTGATGAATAATTAAGGATGCAGGAACTGGCTAGATGCAGGCCGCTTCCAACCAGGCTTATTAGAAATCCATCAGGGAGGCCCATTTCCAGCAGTGGATAAGGGTGGCTAAGTCTTCAACACTTGACATAAAGTTAGATCTGTACAATGTACATATGGGCGCGCTACTAGCGACCTAAACGGGCGGTTCCTTAACCTATTTGATTTCACCTGATTTGCCTAGGTGGCGTGTCTCATAATATTTTATGAGACTAGAAATTAAAATAATATGTTGTAATTTTACTAAATATTTAGATCAATCTATCTAAGACAAATATCATGGTCCAAACTTAAAATTAAAAAGGAAAGTTAACATAAAATATACTCTGTGACAGGAAATATCATTAATTCAGACTGACAATAATTCTACTGTTGATTGTCCTCGACGAGTCAATTGACTTAAACAAACCATGATTTTACAAAGACTGTAATCCGTGCTGCGAAGATAGTTATAATGTAGTCTGAAGATCATTATAAATATAAAGTTAATTATTGATAACTAAATAAGACTGATTTAGTGTTAATATTGTTAAGCGATGAAATTGACTCGTACCACGGCCTATTTTGGAACTAACCCAATATATGAAGAATTCATACAAAACATGCGATAGTAGCGCTCCTTTCGTGGTATTAGTTAATTTAATTCAATATTCTATAGTGAAAAGTTATTGTCTCATTTTAACACTAATGAAAAATAAGGATAAAGCTATAGTTCCGCTTGTCACCGCTAGGAGCGTCACACTCGAGGACGCGCCTGCCATCTTAGATCAGACTTTTATGAATAACTATAAGGCTCCCCTCGAGGCCACATACACATACACTAGGTATGTGGCAAATGAATTGAATCCTATGGCTGATACCTAATGACATTAAGTACCTACTAATGATGATGAATCTTGTGATGTCTCTACTTAAATCCAAATCTATTTTTTTTAAACTATCCATGATACTTACTTATAGGCTTAGGATTAGATTATCAGACCTCACTTTTTAAATTTCTTGACTATATTCATATGAATGAAAAATGTAAAACATATTTCATCATCATCTTGCCTGTATGCCACTAGGTGGGGTCGGCACAGCACATTTCCTTATGCCAATTCACTCTATCATTAGTCATCTCATCATCAACTCCTTTCTCTCGCATGTCATACATAAATAATAATTGTTTGTTATTTTCAGCTGCGAAGATAATGTACCTAGTCAAAATTGAGGGCCGCGGGTTTTTGTTTTTAAAAAGACAAAAATGAATTTTCACTTATTTAATTATGTCCGATTACAATGGGAGTTGAATTATAACTAACTTAAAGCTAAACTAAAAGCTAACGGGAGCGGTCTTATCTATCGACTCCCACGCTAATGCATACCGGACCACCGTAGAGCCAGACGCGTACTCAGCGGTTTTGCCGTCCGGCTATTCTGGGTAGAGCTGCTAATGAACAACTGTTATTGTTGCTGACGGTGTTCCAGCATGCATGACTCCTCCCTCCTTAAGATCGAAATTATCGCGCAGATTTTCTTTGCCACGATAATTTCGTCGATAAAAGTAAAATGAAACACAAAATGTAAAAACTATAACTAAAATTACGTATAAAATTAGTGTTCCTATGCTTATTCTCTTCATGTTAATCGCACTATCACGCTCACTATATTGACCCATTTCACTTTCACTTTTCACTAAAATGCTGGCTAGTTGCTGTAGGTTGGTGAGGTCTATGCCCTTCACGTTCAAGGGCTCCACGAAGCGCGTCCTCTCCAGCGGCACCAATGCAGGCAGGTTTATAATGGGTAATGCAGGTAGAGACAATCTTCTTGAGTACTCTCGATGTTTTCTCATGACTAAGCCTTCGACTTCGGCTTCGCAATCGTCGTCTGTAGTCACGATGTAGGTCCCTCGCAGGTGGTGATGGGTTATCTCGTTGCCACAATTTTGAGTGAGGAGGACGTCCGTCCTGGCAAACACCATCCATCGGTTGTCCTGTATTTTCTGCACTTTTACCTCTTCTACGTCAACTGGTATCTGGTGGCACTGCGTTGTATCCGTTGCGAATCGGAGCAGGTTGGCAATGCAGGTATCCTTGACCAAGGAGGATGAGTTATCTTCTTCACAGAGAAATAAGGACTCTTCTATTTCCTTACATGGGCGTGCTAGTGACACCGTTTTCAACCTTTTCGTCAGTAAATAGGGAAATTTTGGCAGGATAACGTGAGTTTGGCTACGGGAATTTGAGACAGGTAGGGGGAGGACCTTGTAGTATGTATATGTGTCGTTTTCTACAAGGGGTATGTCCATAATGAAAGTTATTTGATTTTCCTTCGCGTAAGCTTTTAACTCTATACATTGCTCTAATTTCAGTAGATTTTCGAAGTTTGCCGTGAACATAAGTTTACCTTTTCGTTCTACATCCTTAAGTATTGCCAACAATTCGTTAGAGTCTAAAATAGCTTGGTGTAACATACCTAACTTACTGAAAGCTACAGTAGTTTCAATTTCGTCCAATATGGTATAGAAAGTTTGGAAATTATGGAAAAATAAGGGATACGTGTTAATGATCTTGAGAGTATCCTTAGTTGCGTTATCGCTAATTAACTGTTGCTTAACTTCCCAAATTGCCTTATTCAATTGAATGAAATTGTTTCTAGTATCGTTTGTAATGTTCACCAATGATTTCAGCATTTCTACGACCACTGTTACTCTTTTATTTTCCGTGATTTGCTTAGATTTTATATTTTGTATTAACGTGTCATATTTCATGGCGTCGTCATTGTCTAAATTTCCGGAAATTAATTTGATTATCGATCCCAAGGGATTTAGGAGGCCGCGTTTAACTCTTTTAACTGGCATTAGTTGGTTTAATTTCTGCATAGTAATATTTTTGATAAAATCTGTCTGAGTCTTTATGTCGTTGATGCCTGCGTTAATAGGTTTGTTTCCGAAATGGTTCTCTACATGCTTATTCAAATCTAAATATCTATCAAAATTAAAATCTAAATCGTCTCTGATTAAACTTAAATCTAGAGTCTTAATAATAGACCACTTATCACTACTTATAAGAGCTTGACCTTCTTTGATCGGGCGGATTCCAGGGTTATCCCTGATCTGCTGAAGTAGAAGGGCCAGGGCAGCTGACATCTGCAGCAGGACCAGGGCGCACCTGTGAAGGACGTTTTAAATCCTTAATTGGTGCTTTAGTCTCACGACCTTTCATTTTAATCGGTACTATGTTCCTGTCTATTTCTCCTACGACTTCCGCCTTTTCGTACCGCGGTTTATCCTTTCCTCTTCTAACGTTTACGCCTTTTACGAAAATAGTGTCTCCCTCCTTTACTTTGAACTCTTTTTCCCCTCCAAGTTTCTCCTTGATTTTCTTTTTAATATTTATAGCTTTATCTGTTAAATACTTGTATAGGAATTTAATGCGGTTTTTGTGGTCTTGCACTAATTTTTGTGTATATTCCCTGTTAAATTCGACATTAAATGGGTTCTTAGAGTCGGTGTGACCGAACACTACTTCGAAAGGCGTTAGTCCTGTGGTGGAATGGATTGTATGATTATATGACATGAGCGAGTAGGTCATTACTGACGCTGCATCTGTGAGTTTGTGTTCATATTTGGCTAGCCTATAAATTTCGATAAGGGTTGAATGAAACCTTTCGACCACCCCCATTGAGTTCGAATTGTGTGGGGTACCAATATGTAGGTCTACCTTATAGAGGCTTAAAGTTTCCTTCAGCAGGGCATTATTGAATTCTGACCCGGAGTCAGCACTGATTCTATGTGGTACTCCATAGATAGAAAAATACTTAATAAGAGCCCTAATTATTTCAGGTGTGGTTTTGTTCTCAATCGCCATGGCTTGTCCGAGTTTACTGAAAGCGTCGACTAAAGTTAGATATGATTTTCCTTCTATGGTGAAAACATCGATGAAAATCTCTTGGAATGGTTTTGTTTGTGTCTGCGTGAGTTGTAGTTCCGGTTTCAGTGGTTTCCTGTCGTACTTCATGGTTTTACAACCGTCGCACGAATTTATTATGGTGGCTACTGTAACCTCCATGTTATTCCAATAGTATGTTCGTTTTAGATGCGTAGTCGTCTCTTTTATTCCTCGGTGGCAGGTTTTTCCAATATGGTACTTTTTCGCAATTTCTACCTGCTCATTTTCATCTTCAATATATATGACCCTCTGCGTACATTCGATAATCTTTACGGTATCCTTTTTGAATAATGTGGTAATTACTTCGGCGAATTGTTTTCGGTGTCCTTTATCTTCAAAATAGATGAAATATTTCACTTTTGGTTTAATGTATTCTTTTAAGAACTGTTTTACTAAATCTAGTCTTTCCAATGGTAAGTGGACTTCCAAAATTTTTTGTTTTGGCCTTGATAAGTTCTTTACTGCCAGCTCTCCTCTGAACCACGTGTGTATTAATATTTGGTTCGGCTTAGTATCGATGGCTTCGTTCATAATGGGGATTCCGGAAGAATCCGTTTCGTAAACTGAATGTTCCGTTTCCGAGTGTTCCGATGCTGTCAGCGTGTCGCTTGTTGCGGATGGAATAGAAAAAGGCGACCTTGGTTCATATAGAGGGGTAAGCGGGGCGTATTCCGATTCGGATGACAAGATGATTGTGTCCTCGCTTTTATCTTCTTCTGATTCTGACGGTATTATCTGGTAGACGGTTATATTGTCGTCGTCTGGAGTGTCTCTATCTGTTTCCTTTTCTTGGTTTCGCTTCTGTTTCTTTTCTACATTGACCTTCATAGAGTCGACGTCTTTCTCTATCGCGTTGACTTTGATACGCGATAAGGCATCCGCTACACAATTTTGTTTTCCTTTTTTATAGACGATGTCATAGTCAAATTCTGCCAAACGGAGCTTCCACCTGGTGAGTTTGCTGTTATGTTCCTTCATATTATTGAGCCAGGCAAGGGGTCTATGGTCGGTATAGATGGTGAACCGCCTACCGTATAGGTATGGCCTGAAATGCTTCACGGCCCAAACAATGGCTAATAGCTCCTTTTCTACGGTACTATACCTGGTTTCAGCGTCGTTCAGGGTGCGACTGGCATAGGCTATTGGTTTATCAGAGCCTATAGGGCCCTGGGATATTACTGAACCGACCGCGAAATCCGACGCATCTGTTGTGAGTATAAATGGTTTTGTGAAGTCCGGGAATTGCAGGATAGGCGCATTTACTAACAGCTCTTTACATTTCTCAAAGGCGCCCACAAATTCTTCTGTGAGTTCTATTTTGTTTCGCTTTTTTAAACAGGACGTTAAGGGTCGGGTGATTTTGGCAAAGTCCTTAATGAATTTACGGTAATATCCCACTAGTCCCAAAAAGCTTTTAATTTGGGTAGTCGTTGTTGGAATTGGGAAATTCAGAACGGCCTGTATCTTATCATCATTAGGTTTAAGTCCATCCTTAGTTATCATATGGCCGAGGTAAAGTACCTCTTTGCGGAAGAATTCACACTTGTCCAATGTCACTTTTAGGTTTGTCTCCCTCAATCGGTCGAAAACCATACGCAATTTCTCGATGTGTTCTTGCAGGCTAGATGAATACACGATTATATCATCTAAGTACACGAGGCAATGCAGTCCTTGTAATCCTCTGAGCACGTTGTCCATTGCGCGCTGAAACGTAGCTGGTCCCGTTTTCAGACCGAATGGCATTCGGGTAAACTCGTAGTGACCCGCTTGCGTGGAAAATGCTGTCTTGTGTCGGTCTTCTTCCCTCACTTTAATTTGGTGGAATCCGCTCGCTAAATCGATGGTACTAAAATACACTGATTTCCCTAATTTATCAAAGAGATCAGCGATATTAGGCAGCGGGTATTTATCATCCGTGGTCATTTCGTTGAGGCGTCGATAATCTATGACCATTCGTTATTTTCTTTCGCCTGAAGCGTCCGTCTTTTTGGGTACCAGGTGTACTGGTGCGCTCCAAGGTGAGTGCGATTCCCTTATGACGTCATTTTCTAAGAGTTTGGTCACTTGGTTCCGGATTTCTTCGTTATAAAGGGGTGGATGTCTGTACGGTCGAATGAATATGGGGTCCTCGTTTTTGGTTCTAATTCCGTGTTTGACCTTGTTTGAGAAAGAAAGTGGTATACCTTCGCAGTGGAAAATGTCTCGATATTCAGAACATAATTTTTCTATAGCTTCTCGTTCTTCTTTATTGGTGTGGTCTAGCCGTAACTTTTTTAGATTTTCTTTTAAGAGTTGGTCAACCTCGCAACTACTCGAGGTTACGTTTATGTTACATTCGTCGCCTTCGTGTTTGGTTACTTTAAGCGGCTTAGCAAATGCCATTGAAATAGTGTCTTCGGAAGTATTTTGAATCACCGTGTACGCGAATGAATTTTCGCACGTGACAAGGGCGCTTGGCATTCTTACTCCTTGTCCAAAATCGACAAAATCTATGATGGCCTCACCATTTTGTAGGTCGGTGGGGACTTTGACTCTTGATTCTGTTCGGGGCTCTAGTAGTATTTCGTACGGCGGGTTGTATATAATTGGTATGGTTGTGTAGGGTGTTTGTAGGATCTGATTTTTCATGTCGATTGTAGCTTCTAGTTGTTTCAATAGATCGCTTCCTATTAGGCCGTCGTAACGACTGTCGACGTCATACACGTAGAACTTGTGCTTGCCTACGCATCGGAAAGTTTTTAGTAGCGGTATGCAAATGGCCTCACTGTGTTGGCTACGGGCGTGGGTACTTATCACCTCGAACGGCTCGTAGTATTTGAAAGCAGCAAAATATTCGTCCGCTTTTGCAGGACTAATGAAGGACCTTGTACTTCCGGTGTCAATCATGAAGCGTGCTTTGATTTCAGGTATTACTATGTGCGGTAATTTTAGAACAGAACTGCAATTTAACTCTATTATTTCGGGTGAAAACTGGAGGCCGTTAACTGAAAATTTTCAGTACTCGTCATATCTGCGTAATCGTACGCCTCCGCGGGCATGTCATGGACTTCTGGGACCTCCGTATTGTACATGTAGTTTTCGTCGTAATATGCGGCATCGACATTTTGCTCGGTTGTTTCCTCTACAATTTCGTTATTATAGAATACGTTTTCTGTGTCAGGTTTGGGGCGGTTTGCGTTTGGCGGGATGCCGAATTTAAATCCGTGGCCAAAAGGTTGCTGAGGCATAGGTGGTCTTGCAAAATTTGAATTAAATGGTGGTCTAGGACCTTGTCCGAAATTGAAATTTGGTCGTGGAGCGCCGAATCTAAAGTTCTGGGGTCCTGCATTTTGATTAAATCTGAAACCTGTTGGTGGGGTGGAGTGGCTCGTTTTAAAATTGGGTCTAAAACTAATCTGTGGGGGTGTGTTTTGGGGCTGAAGGCCGAATCTGAAACCTTGGGGTTGTTGCGGAATACCGAACTTAAAGCCTGGGTTAGGCGCAACGAATTTGTTTTGGGTGTTGGTTGGTAATCCGAATTTATAGTTATTATTTGGGATGGTGCTTATTGGTTTACTGGGTGCGGCCGAGGCCTGTCGCTGTTTTTGTTTGGCGTTAAACTGAGTCATAAAGTTGACCTCCTCCGTGACTATACTTAGCGCGGCCTCTAAATTGGGGCACCCTTTCAGGCGTACGATGCGGATTAAGTCCTCAGTCAGATTGTATAAAAATACATTTAATGCCATATTATTATACACTATCATTTTAGCCGCTTTTACTCCTTCGTCAGTTAAAAGATTAACCTTGGCAAAGAGTGTGCTACGGGTCTGCTGTATCCTGTGACAAAAATCTATGTAACTTTCCCCGTTGTTAATACGCATTTGTTCTAATTCAATCGCGATACACTCCTCGGAGCGTGGGTCGCCGAAATGCTGAATTAATACATCTCTGAGCGCGGGCCATGAATTTATGTCTTCGCGCTCACTTAGTAGAGCAGCGGCTCTACCATGCAATCTACTGGTAATTGCGTGGAATACATATTGTTGCTGTACTGCATTAGTTGTTGAGCCATACCCGTTATATATATAGTGTGCTTTTCTTATAAAAAGATTTAGCAGATTTTCTTCCCCCTCATATTTAGGTATTATACATAATAAATCTTTGGGTACAATTCTGATTGTTTGGTCCACCATTTTGTTATATTTATCTTAATTAAAATCTTAACACAATTTATAAAACTAGTTTAACTAAGTAATAATAATAATAATAAATCAGTTTATTTGCGAGAATATTGTCTAACGTAGATCTAATTACATAAATGGTATCAAATATTCTACCTTTGCAGGTGTACAAATATTGTTATTTTTTTTCAAGGACACAAATATACATGCTTGTCAAATTTAATTATATTATTATACATTTGTTAATTTAAGCCGCTCTTTTAAAAATTCATCAATGTCATAATAGCACTTGCCAATAAGAAATTTAAATAATTTGGATTTAAATCTATTAAAAGTTAATTCCTTAAAACAATCAGGCAGTTTATTGTATATAGTAATAGCCATACAATACACATTGTTACTATACACACATACCCTTTGACCTGGCACAGCTAACTTATATTTACGCCGTTGTTGTCTGTCCCTTCCAATCACGTCACCATTTAATGGAAACTCAGAATGATGACGTCGAACAAATAAACACATTTCATATAATGTAAAGGCAAGGCAAGGGTAAAATGTTACATTTTTTAAACAGTGGTCTACAGGGAGCTAGGAAATGTGAGCCGCACAGTGCTCTGATGCATTTTTTTTGTACTTTAAACGCATCTTCCCAGTTAACAGAGTTACCCCATATAACCAAACCATAACGTAACAGTGATGACACGTAGCCATGGTAGGCGCTGAGTGCGGCTTGTGTCGTGGCTGCACGTTGCATACGATTCAAAACGTATACGTATCGATCTAGTTTTGTACAAATTTTATCAATGTGTTCCTTCCAATTACAGTGCTTATCAATAACTAAGCCTAAAAATGTAGTTGATTCTACCTGTTCCAGAGCAATTCCATCGTAATTAATATTAAGTTTCAGAGGGATACTATTATACGTTTGAAAATGTATAACCTTAGTTTTATGGAGATTAACACACAAATCATTATGTTTAAGCCAGGTTAAAATGGAATTAAGAGCATCATTTACGTCAAGTTCTAATTGATCTGTGTATTTTTTACTACCTTCTATAAGAAGAGTAGTGTCGTCCGCGTATAGAATACATTTATGTTTCATCATATTAGGGAGATCATTAATGTAGCCTATAAAATCCAGAGGGCCCATAATGCTACCTTGTGGAACACCTCGATTATTTGGCACATATGGTGAAAAAGTAAATGAAATTATAGCGACGATGTCAGTACGCAAATAGAAAATCAAATAACGATTATTTGGTCTAACCAACGGAAATAAATGAAAACAGGGAATGGAATGCGAAAAGGTTTACTCACATAACGCCCGTCTTCATCCTTCTGCTGTAGTTAGTAATGCCTTGTAAAAACTGCCGCGTCCAATGAAGACAAATTTATTTGTTGGTTCGGATTGCTGCGAGCCCGGTCACTGAATTTAAGAAACCGTAACTACGTGTACGCGCGAATAGCACTTTACGACTTTACGCGACGTATCCCAGCAATCCTACCGGCTGCGCCAGTCAAAATTGAGGGCCGCGGGTTTTTGTTTTTAAAAAGACAAAAATGAATTTTCACTTATTTAATTATGTCCGATTACAATGGGAGTTGAATTATAACTAACTTAAAGCTAAACTAAAAGCTAACGGGAGCGGTCTTATCTATCGAATCTCACGCTAATGCATACCGGACCACCGTAGAGCCAGACGCGTACTCAGCGGTTTTGCCGTCCGGCTATTCTGGGTAGAGCTGCTAATGAACAACTGTTATTGTTGCTGACGGTGTTCCAGCATGCATGACTACCTATGATGTACAAACAAACTAATAAGCTCTATGCTATGGTACCTACTGTGAGTTAACAACAGCAAGCTAAGAGCACACCACAGACCACACTAGAAGCTTATCTGCTTGAATATGAAAGAAAAAATATATGTTCTGTAAACTGAAGGTTTATCCACCTGATTTATAATAGTTGCTGCTTGCCACTATCTCCATCCATCTTTAACTTAATTTGTACAAGATCTTTAGATATGAATGATAAATCCAGTTGTGTGAAAATAGGGAATTTAATGACAGCTTGATTAAAGTTATCTTCATTTACTTGTGTAGTCACTTTAGGTATTTGTTTGTTTGCACCGAATAGGCTCCGAAACTACTGATCTGATTAGAAAAATTCTTTTACTGTTGGAAATCGACGATATCCCCGGTGAACATAGGCTATATTAAATTTTCAAAAAAAATAGAGAAATTCTTTAGCCAATCGTAAATCGCGGAATCGTAAATCGTGGGCAAGCGGGACGTGTGAGCAGCTAGTGGAATAAAATAGACCCTAATATACTTACCTGAAATATCAGTTTTTTCAGGGAGGTAATGAATGCACCTATAAATTGAACACCTACATTACTGTTATGGTTAAGTAAATGAAATTTTATTCGCGTTTCATATTTCGTAGAAAAGTGCCTGTTTTAAATTATATAGCAATGTATCTGGGTAGGCGTCATATTTTTTGTACCTAGTCGCCAATCTGATCAGTTAGAAACACCCGCCATTTCATTCCAAAGACATGCACTGCTGGACATAGGCCTCCGCTATAGATCGGCTTGAATTCAGCTCGATTCTGCAGTCCTACGCTGCACTTGACGGTACGTTGACTCATGAGGTAGAAAGGTTCTGGAGTGCCAGAATCTTTCTACCTCATGAGTCATCAGCCCTCTATGCTAAGTGCCCTGCCCACTAACATTTCAACTTGCCGACAATCTAAGTAACCTTACGATCTATCCGAATAATGTAAAGCTTTGAAGAAGTCGTGGCACAGATTATGTATCAGTTAGTACCGCGGCAATATTTTTTATTGCGTTGTAATTTTAAACCTACGATATCTTCGAAACTATCCTTTGAAATTATTTGGTGTGAATGACAATTTTGATCTGTATAAAATAACCAAGCTAATTAAAGTATTCATTTGGATAAGGATTCATACGATTTTTGTCAAAATAGTTTTGAAAATTACCTACTATTTCGCTCTCGATTTATAGTTATAAAAACTGTCATAGTTCAAAAACCTTAGGACATAGACATATGCTGTCGCGGATTTTTACGTAGACCAAGTAAAGCCGGTTATTTTTGTAGTACATAATTTTTATGTATTATGCACTATGTAGTCAGCGCATGCGTTTAATGGTCGAAAAATTGCATTTTTTGCCGACTTTTTTTACAATTTTCAAAATATTAGGTTGAAATAGTACTATAACTGAGTATAATACATAGCTATTATCATTGAATATTAAATAACGATTCCAGTAATAAAAGAATTTTCGAAATCGGTTTAGCAGATTAGCTAATACTTCCTCAAAACCGCAAGAACGCGCTGGATGCAAGTTTATATTAACCTATAATATGGGAAGCCTATGTCCAGCCGTGGACATCTTATGGCTGCTGGATGGATGGATGGATCTGATTGTATCAAACTTGCCCTTACCTCAAAATTTACGATCTATCCGAATAATGTACCTAAAGCTTTGTAGAAGTCTTGGCACAGATTATGTATCAGTTAGTACCGCGGCAATATTTTTTATTGCGTTGTAATTTTAAACCTACGATATCTTCGAAACTATCCGTTGAAATTATTTGGTGTGAACAACAATTTTGATCTGTATGAAATGACCAAGCTAATTAAAGTATTCATTTGGATAAGGATTCATACGATTTTTGTCAAAATAGTTTTGAAAATTACCTACTATTTCGCTCTCGATTTATAGTTATAAAAACTGTCATAGTTCAAATACCTTAAGACATAGACATATGCTGTCGCGGATTTTTATGTAGACCAAGTAAAGCCGGTTATTTTTGTAGTACATCATTTTTATGTATTATGCACTATGTAGTCAGCGCATGCGTTTTAATGGTCGAAAAATTGCATTTTTTGCCGACTTTTTTTACGATTTTCAAAATATTAGGTTGAAATAGTACTATAACTGAGTATAAAACATAGCAATTATCATTAAATAGTAAATAGCGATTCCAGTAATGAAAGAATTTTCGAAATCGGTTCAGCAGATTGGCTAATACTTCAGTTCAAACATTTCATACCTAAATACGTCTAACTTGTATGGCAACTATGTTTTTTGTATGGGAATCATGATTTTTTTTAACGTTTTCAAAAAGTGCCAAGGTAGTACTTAATATGTTGTGAAAAAAGTATACCTCTAAACCGTACCGTTTTCGAGATCCGTTGGGGGTCTAATACGAGGAGTTGACCTTCCGAAGTTTCATTACTTTTTCCTTAAATCACTATTCTATTAATATACAAATCTGCAATCAGTTTTTCGTTATTGCTAATAGTTTCCTCAAAACAACTATCTAAAGATGAAAAAGATAAAATGTATGGCTGCCATCTTTAAAAAAAAACTTTTTCAAAATTTTTTTTCGCCATTGAAATAAGGGACCCCAAAAACCCCCGGATGCAAAAAATCAGCCCCCTCGGACCATTTTGAAAAATGGCGGCCAATTTGAATTTTCATCGACCCCACCAGGTAGCTCTCTCGATTCTCTACGACATTTGGTCAAACACTTGAGTAGTACACTTGCAAACCCAGCTAAAAATGTAAGTTTCTACATCATGGTTTCGAATAAAACAGAAAAAACTGTCTCGCGACATTATTGGTGTTGCCAGTAATTTAAATGAGTTTACCCTAAATAATGGGTTATTATTGTTGTCTTTAGAGTAGAAATAAACCACGATCGCTAATAAAATGTTTCACTAATCGTGATTTAAAATTTAACTTAACGAGTTTTGAAAGTGATTATTTAACTTAGAGGTTTATGTTAGTGTAATAGAAGAACTTAGAGGTTTATGTTAGAGTAATAAAATAACTTAGAGGTTGATGTTAGTGTAATAAAATAACATAGCTAATTATGGTAATAGTTTAATAGTAAAATAATTTTAGGATTAAAAATGTAAGTAAGGGAGCATACAAAATTGTTAATTAACATGACTTTCCTTAATATCTAAATCAGAGTTTTTCCTAAAAACGAATGTCATATTCCTTACACTCTAATATCTTCAGATTCTTCCATCAGTGTTGACTCATTATCACTCTCATCTTCTGCTGCTAGAAATTCAACAGCTGGATCCTGATTCAATTAGGCCACAAAAAATTGCAAAAACTCAAGGTCTTGCCATTTCTCACCAAAATGCTTCGTGAGAAGAGCCCGCACGTCTTTTAGTTTAGCAGGGTTAACTGGATGACCAATACCAATTCTAAGTGGGTTCATGTGGATCAAGGTTTTGTTTTTCTTTAATATACTTCCATAATTAACATTTTGTGATACATACTGACTCTCTCCTTTTACAACGATACGACCGTTGCCGTCTTTCATAATTGTAAATAGTTTTGTCTCTTTGAAACCGAAGTGCCAGGATCCAGGTGGTTTCAGAGTTAGTTTCACTGATTGTTTCCAATCATAACATTGAAATTCGTGACCCAAACGCAGAACAGTTCCATAGACTGCGAAGTGCTTTAAATATTCGTCAGGTACTAATATAATCTCATCTTTTCTTATTTGCCGTTCAATATTCCCAAAAATCCGATCAGGTGGAAGAAAACTATGCCCGACTATAGGAAATATCACAGAAATTTTTTGTATGTGATTAGGGGCCTTTACTTTGAGCCAGTAAGACAACATACCAAAAAGGATTGTATTTTTATTTTGGCCCCCACAGCCATCACACATGAGACGTACGTGATACACGTTTTCTGGATACTCTGTATTTATGAGTCTATGATACACTGCAGACGCTATTTGATTGGCTCCTTTTGGAGCTTCTGACTCAAGCCAAGTATACATAAATGTATTGCTTGGACTTTGTTTAGCACGGGACGAGCCTTGACAAATTGTGAAGTTATACACATACAACTGTCTGCTGTAGTAGGTAGCTTGGTCTGGTAGCTTCGGTACCGGCAAATTTTTTTGACAGTCAAATGTAAAGGTTATCTCATTGTCGTTTTGCACGCCAAGATTTTTGTAAAACCATTTTGCTCGAAGCTTATGCACCCGGAACTGGGCCATCAAAATAATTTTACGGCTTTGGACCTTTTCATTTTTTATAAGCTCTTTCATTTCGGCACACTTTGAACAGGCATCTGTGGCTGGCGTTTTGAAACTCAAGTTAAACTTGGTTGTAAAAATGCGTCGAAAAAACTCGTATTTTACTGAATTTTCATGTGTATTATTGTAAGTTCTCCACAGCTTGCGAATACTGAGGTCACTGCTCAGATATTGAACTTTAGATCTCCCTCGTGTGTAATGAGATTCCACTGATTTCAATTCTTTTATGAACTTCTTAACTGATTCCGTGCAACCAGCTTATTTGCTAGACCTTCTATCTCCACCACGGTTTTCTTTTGGCAGTGACATTGATGTTAAATTTTGTTTGCATATTCTTTGAATGCGATCTTTGGATATACCAAGAACTGACGTCATAAATTTTTGACACACCTTGATTAGTTTTACTTTTCGTCCTTGCTCTGTATTTTCTGTTTTAGGTATTAAATATGTAATAGTTTGTTTCCTTTTGGTATTGCTACTTTTTTATTTGGAGTCTTAGCAGAGCAATATTTTAACAAGAAAGTATCTTGTTTGATTTTATCAGAATTTTCATAAAAATGTCTATGAAATCGACTTACATCTTGAATCACTAACTCGTCACATCGATATCCCTGCTTTTTATTACCATGTTCACACTTAGGTAGCCTGGGTAGCCTTTTTGGCTTGTGTCTTAAACGAAAAAAAACATTATTATTATCATTCTCGGCCGACAAACGGGACTTACAAAATGTTGTCCTACTACTATAATATCTACTATAACCACAAAGCATAAATATTTTTATGTTAGCTACCCATTAACATGGGTAGCTAACAAGAATGTCAAGTCAATTTAAGATATTAAATAAAAAATATCCGGGAAATTTAAAACATAGCTTATGGGGAATCTAAAATTAAATGTTGGAAACACTGCTGCAATAAAAAATAACATTTGAACGAAAAGTTTTAGGGCTATGTATTGTTTATTCTTACCTTTCAATTTTTGCCTTCTCTCGTTTCCACGATGATTTGTCTTTTATCTTTTTACGACCCTTCCCGGGAGCTGCGAAATTTACATCTTGTTCTTGGTGGTCTCCCATTTTAATATTTAAATCAAAAAAATTGTAACATCAACTTCACACCACAGCGTAGCTGACAGAACTGAACACTAACAAGATGGCGGTCTTTGTTGGTGGACACAAGTAACATAGAGACTTTTGCAAGTGACATTTGAGTAAGCGGTTTTTGCAACTGTAACTTGTTTTAACTTAGAGAGTTTTGAAACAGGATCCACTTTTTATTTGAATTTAGTACAAAACTTAGCGGTGTTTGCTGTATTATCGAAATATGAGTGTGTTCGTTGGTTCAAGTACTAATTCAAATTACCCGCCAGTCCATAAAAAAATAAAAGGAAGTTAGAGGTGTTTGCAAGTGTACTACTCACTTGTTATTCAAGTTGTACCGTTTCCGAGCTATTGACGTTTCAATTTTGTATGGCGGCCATGTTTTTTTGTTCGGCGGCCATCTTTTTTTTCAATTCTCCAAAAAGGTCCCAGAGTTTTAACAATTTTTAGTTCAACTGCTTTCCTAAAAATATTTACCGTTTTCGAGATATCAGGGCATCTCACCATTAGGGTACGACTTTTTTCCAATTTCGGATTTTTCCCAGAGGTTTTGAACCACCCCCTATATGACCCTATATTCACTTTTTCCCCCACACCTCTAATATAGCTCAAACATTTCTCTATGTCAGTCAGTCAGTCAGTGGTAATTCAGCTTTATATAGTAGTCAATCAAAAGTCAATCAATCATTTATAATCATTTATAAAGATATTCGAGTAAGTTTTTCATTGTATTTAATATATTTCTAACGTTTTTAAATGTATATAATTATTTTTAGTGTTTATGATGAAGGAAACTTTCTTATTATTTTAACAATGTGTTTGTACGAAACCCTCGATGTGCGAGCCTGACTCGCACTTGTCTGGTTTTTTTTTCATAAGAAACTATTGGAACCAAAGTTGATTGGAATTTGATTTCCTACAACTTTGATTCCCATCAACTTTTTCTAGGATCAATATTTTTTTGAATAAGACAATGGAGCCACTTTGTTTCTTCCATGACTTGTGTTATTTCCAAGGATTTTGTATACTATCTGGATCTGTGCGCACAGATGAAATTTGGCTCAAAATCAGCTTAGGAAAATTCAACCTTAATGCGTTGCAACAAAACATATGATCCTTTGAAATGGCATAAGAGAGACGCTGTGCCGAGTGAGACTTCCCAAAGCTTATCCCAAAGTGATAAGGTGTCCCGCTCGCACTATTGCCATTTCGAAACGACACATATGTGGTAGAATTACCTGTAAAGCCGCGGCTGTCTTAACCATTTCTTTGTTTTTATAATAATGTAACCTAACGATTTGATAAGATTTTAGTAAAAATTGCGATAAATAGGTATTTGCTTCAAATAGGTATTAGGAGTGTTGGCTCCATTTTTACCGATAACTTCATGCACCCTACCACACTTCTTTGTATACACCATAGTACGCCATTTGCAATCGACTGTGATACTCTAGTCAAAAATAAAAAATAACCATTAATCATAAAGACAACAGTTAAACAAACGTATA
The DNA here is from genome assembly GCA_949316475.1 of Hypomecis punctinalis. Lineage (NCBI taxonomy): Eukaryota > Metazoa > Arthropoda > Insecta > Lepidoptera > Geometridae > Hypomecis > Hypomecis punctinalis. The sequence goes on from OX438809.1 coordinate 5,075,018, forward strand.
CGCAAATAGAGACAAAAGATATTACTTTCGTCCTGTTCACTATTTATACTTACACATCTCGCCTTCTCTTACTTATGTAATTATTATTATTTAGCGACTTGTCTAGTTATATACTTCACTATGGACCACCCACAGGTTTTGTTTGACATTCGCAGAACAGATTAAAAAAAACCGGACAAGTGCGAGTCAGGCTCGCACATCGAGGGTGCCGTACAAACATATTGTTAAAATAATTAAAAACCTGTTTTAGAATGTGCTAATAAAGTTATTTTATATAATACCTTACTTGATATGATTTACTCACTTTGAATTTTTAACCCATATTTTGGGGCCTTATTTTTATGTGATTTAAACAAAAATGTACAGTTTTCAGATTTATTCCTATATGTGTACTCTAAGACAATGCTCTTCGCCAAATTTCATAGTTCTATGTTAACGGGAAGTACCCTGTAGGTTTTGATTTTTGTGAGTGTCGAACTATGCGTTTTTTTACGACATAAACAGCTCTAACTTTTTTAAACGGTAACTGAAACTTTTCTTTTACACAACTGCAAGAATTCATAGGTTTACGTATATAGTTTACAACTTGATATCTTCACGCGTTCCCGAGATAAAGAGTCCTGACATACACACAGACGGACAGACGGACAACAAAGTGATGCTATAAGGGTTCCGTTTTTTCCCTTTGAGGTACGGAACCCTAAAAACGTGAATTTTAAATTTGAAATATATTTATTTTGCTTTTTTACATAATATTGAAATTAACATTACTCATACAAAATCCTTGCATTACTCACATGCTTTTTCGTAAATAAATCTATCAAAAATATATACTTAGTAGATTTTTTGTAGTTTAGTACGTCATACCATTTTAGGGAAATGTCCTATAATTGCCTATTGTTACAGTATAATGTAAACAAGCAACGCTTATTAATTGAGAAAATTATAAATTATCCTATTATAAAATTATAAATTGCGTGAAGCTGTGAACCATAAATATTTTTTAACCTTCAAGCGGGCGCGCGGTCATTTGTAACGGGAGCGGGCGCGCGTAACCGAAAAGACCTATGGGATGAATAAGAGAAATAAAGCAGTAATTATTGAATATTTATTTATTTATTTGTACTCAGACATATTATCATTGTCTGTAAAGTCTTATTTGTCAAAAAAGTAATTAAAATTATGAAAAAGAAACAATTATTAAATTAATTAACAAAATTAAATATTCTTTGAACCAAAACAATTATTCGGAACACAAAACCCTTTTACATATCTCAGACTAGTTCTTATACCTAGTCATAATAAAAATTAGTTAACTTTGGTTTTGTTTTCATCACAATCAGTGTCTTCGTCCATATAACATTGATTACAAATAAATGTTGTATGACTTCTGCAAATATTTTTGATACATAACTTACATTGCGTTTTTGATTGCCTCCTTTTTTTGGCTGGGCATATTTTACAGGTTCCTCTGCATGTGCCAGAACTACCTGCTTCTGCATCAGCAGCACTATCCTCCATATTCAAATGCTCCCTTATGTTTCTTTTTAGTTTTCTTGGTAGGCCTAACATCGTTGATCTTCTTTGGTCGTACTCTTTTGTCAATTCCGTGCCTAATGCCCGTAAATACATTCGCCTTTTCCGTAGAGTCACATTATTTGCCCTCAATACCACCATACTACGATAATATTGAATTATGGCCGAAGAACTACTACGAGCGTGATCGAGAGTATGTCGCGTTGAGCGTCGCGCGTAACCTTTTCGACGACAGGCGCGTGTAGTCTTTTCGACGACTGCGCCGGGACTAAAAAAATTGCGATCTGTGAAGTGGGGGGAAAGCCCCGAGCGACGGTTTATTCTTTATTTTACTCCCAATGACATAGCGACAGGCTACTAGAAATGAGGTGGGTAATAAAAATAATATGAACGAAAATGTACTAAGCGCGGTCGATTCGACTACGCGCGCCCGCTTGAAGGTTAAAAAGGCTTCTCAAAATTGTCGAATAGCCAATTCATGGCTACTTTATTCTGAGCTTTATTCCAGTTTAATATTTTATCTGTGACGATCGTCTACTATTCTCGTTTAAAGGAAGCATTGGGAACGAACAGAAGTCAAAGACAAATCGACCAATAGGAGCATATATATTTCAGCCAATAAGGGCGGTGAAGCTTTTTATCATGCCGTTCAATACGTGCCGGACATTATCACCCCGTGCAAATAATGTACGCCCCGTATTTCACGACACAATAATGTACAGCATGATATTTTGTGTCCTTTTCTTCGTGACACGTTTTATCATGCCGTACATTATTGGGTCACAAAATACGGGCTGTACATTATTTGCACGAGGTGATAATGTCCGGCCAGTATTGTACGACATGTATTGTACAGCCTGATAATTGGTGGCATGGGACATGAAATACGTGCCGTGCTTTCCTGGCCGTACAATATCGTGTCATCAAATACGTGCCGTACATTATAGGGACTCTTCTTCAAAATTGCTTCCAAATCATAGAGAAGTACAGTACATACTTGATAAATAATGTACTTTGTGCATATGTACTTATTACTTGCTCCAAGTTCAAAATAAATTGTCTTGTTGTCCGAAGTTGTAACTCCGTAAAAATCATATTGATTCAAACCCCGTTTAAATAATCTTATAAAATAATTAGAAACTACTCTTAACATTTCGTGGTCGATTACAGTGGTATTTTTTCTATCCGTTCCCTTGTGGTTTGGTTAGCTGTAGGTTCAATATTTATAAAATTGTAAACTTGTCAGACATGCCGAAAGCATATTGGACGTAACTTGAACTAGAGCTTTTAGATTTCATACGCGAGCATGGGAACATGGGAATATATCTGGAAGCCGGTTGGAACCACCAATCATCATATTCAACAGAAATATAAAGCGTATGCTGAGTTCGCGGCAAAGCTGGGCCGAGGATTCACTGGTGAGTTTTCATCGTGTTATTTAAGTGTATCCGTTTCTAATTTCTCGGCGGCTGTGATGTTAGATAAAGGCCAAATCATACAAGTCAGCGCATGTGATGTTATACAAGCTGCGTAATATCCAATCCTGACTGAAGCTCACAGAAAGCTGCTCATTGATAGGATATTGTTCAGCTTGCAGCGAACACATTCGCCGACTTGTATGATTCGGTCTATTTCAGATTATACAAGCTGTGTACCCAATCCCGACTCAAGCTCACATACCTAACAGCTGCCCGAAGATTGGCTTGCGCTAACTTCACGGCCAAGAAGTTTGACTTGGTCTATATACAGTACCGCTCAAAAGTATTTTGTCAACAGTGAATTACTAAAATTATACCAAAATTAAAACAATATTGAATTGAATCAAAGTACCTATTTATTAAACATAACTTTAAGTTTTACCAATAGGAACTCTTTAATTTTAGAGATAACTAAGCAATGAGATGTATTTATCTATTTTCTCTATTGTTGTGGATCATAAGTATTTTGACATTGAAAAAAAACATTTTTTCTAAGTTAATTTCGAGTATATTTGATACTTATTAATTAGTATTTAGTTGCATATCCATGGGCTTTTAAGACTGCTTCACATCGTTTCGGCATTGAGTCTACCAAATTTTGGAAATATTCGATGGAGATTTTGCTCCACTCCCTGCACAGAGCTTCGTATAATGCCTCCTTATTCGAATAATTTCGACATCTCACGCGACGATCCAGCTGCTCCCAGAGGTGCTCTATCGGGTTTAAATCAGCGCTTTGGCTTGGCCAATCCAAAAGTTTGATTTTCTTGAGATTCATGAAGTTACAAACATGCTTTGACTTGTGTTTTGGATCATTATCTTGCTGGAAGTACCAACCAGGTGGCATATTTTCTTTAGCATACGGTAGCATTTGCCTCTCTAATTTTTCAGCATACTTAAAACAATCCATAGTCCCATCTATCTTAAAAAGAGGACCGACTCTGTGACGAGAAAAGACTCTTTTTGTTTGTGGGAAGTCGAACATACCGTATCCCATCAGATGACACCAAATTAAACTTACTTTCATCACTCCACAACACCTTGGACCATTCTGAACTAGACCAGGATCTATGCCGTTGTGCAAACGCTAGCCGAATCTTTCTGTTCTTTTCTGAAATCAGTGGTTTCTTGGCCGGCCGTCGTCCATGTAGTCCGAAGTCTTTTAGCCAGCGTTTGACAGTTGATACATATACATTCACGTCATAGTATTCTTGCAGTTCATTTTTTATTTCCACAGCCGATTTTCGTACATCACTCGTTGAAAACTTTTTTATCAAATGGTTTTCATGTTGAGTAGTTTTTCTAGGACGGCCACTTCGAGGCTTATTTTCTACTGTCTTACGCTTAATATAAATACTATTCCACACACTCACTAGCTGTCGGGACACGTTGAAGTTTCGAGCAACTTCTGCTTGTGTTTTCCCACTTTTTAATGAAGTTATTACGGCATGTTTAAAATCGTTTGAATATTCTTTTGTCTTAAGCATGTTAAACAGATAATAATACTATTTTAAAATGAGGAAAATCTTGCTTAGGGCTATCTGTCATAGGCTTACTGATACCTGAATATCTTTGTCAAAATACTTTTGAGCCTGTATGAACACGTTTTTAAGAAGGTGCTTAAAATAAAACAAACAAGTTACTACTTGTTTTCAGGAATATTTGCAGGCTTGTTGTAAGGTATGGAATAAAATATTTTAACTTGGAGTGCACGGTATTGAAATAATTAATAAAAATGTTCTTGTCAAAATAATTTTGAGCGCTACTGTATATCTACTGTAAACTAAAGGTTTAGAAATATCTATGAAATAATAACTAAAGAAAACTAAGAACTATAAACCTGCCATGATGCCAAATGTCCTGTTGAATGCTATTTAGGTATAAAGCATATAAAGAAGTTATAGCCGTTTATGTCGTAAAAAACTGCATATTTCAACACCCACAAAAATCAAAACCTACAGGGTACTTCCCATTGACATAGAACTATGAAATTTGGCGAGAAGCAATGTCTCAGAGTACACATATAGGAATAAATCTGAAAACTGTAAAATTTTTATTTAAATCACAAAATGAGTAAATTGTATCATGTAAGGTATCATATAAAAGAACTTCATTAGCACATGCTAAAACAGGTTATTAATTATTTTAACAATGTGTTTGTATGGAACCCTCGATATGCGAGCCTGACTCGCACTTGTCCGGGTTATTTTTTCATAAATAACTAACACTGTACCAGCCTGTATAGTACACGTAGGATAGAGGCCTACCTACAAAGAGGGCGATAGGGCCATATCCACCACACTGGCCCAGTGCGAGTTGGTGGATTAAGATAACACATGTTGCAAGTTAATTTTCAAGTTTTTTTCCACTTATATAACATAGCCAACTAACTTCTCCACAAAAAAATTTCAGCTTGTGTCATCTGAGACCGCTGGGTGAACATCCGGAGCACCTTCCATCACAACCTACGCAAGGTGGATCGTTCCAAGCTGACTGCTGCATCATGCCGATGTCTATGTCCCGTGCTGGCCGCTGTGGAAGCCTCTTCAGTTCCTGCGAGAAGTACCAAGAAAAGACAATGCTCAGTATGAGGTATGTATTTTCTTATAATCATTTCTGATAGAGTAGCGGCACATCAGTTTATACTGCTCGCCTATAAACATATAAATAATTTGTAGTGCTTATTGCATAGATTGGTATTGCATAGTGATCACTAAAGGCACTGTCAGTCCTCGAAGGAGCCACCGCAGTGGAATTTACTACTGCAAATGAAGTGAAAAAAATACTGTGTGGAGTCCCTCTGCGTGAAAGAAGGGAAACTTTGAAACTATTTCCCCTCCCTAGGAGCATTGAACATGCTTTCATACTCCCTCTATGGTAGCGTTAAACATTTAACACAACCTTGTTGGAAGCCGCATTGAGAGTTTCACTTGAATATATTTAAATATGCTAAGATACAATCCTCTTACAGCCCTCCCCTCCCATAATGCTACTTGTTAATCATAATCATAATGCTACTTGTTCCTTTCGCTACTATTTTATAATGTATGTTGGTATATGTATAATTAAATTTATATATTATATCGTATATATGTAAGTATATTTAAAACTTAGATTGAATGAAGTATATTTAGCTTATTATTTATAGGTGTTTTCTTTGTTGATATCTATTTAAGGCCACTATTTCTTGTTCTTGTCGGTTCTTATTCGTGCAAGGTTGCCTGGAAGAAATCGCCATGGGTGATAAGGCCGCCACTTTATAATCATATTTTTTGTCGTATATGTGTAAATAGTGTTTATTTTTCATATTGTGGTTGTAAATAAAGAGTTTTGTCTGTCTGTCTGTCTGTCTGTCTTACAGCCTACACCATCACAAACCAACACTGCACACCACATCCTCTGCAATAGAGTTGTCTACAATTGGAATAGGTTGCCTGAGGATGTCATCTCAGCAAGAACTATAAACACATTTAAGAATAGACTAGACCTTTGGATAAAGAAGGAAAAAATTTCCTTGACAGATAAATACTAATTTTATTTGACACTTGCTTGATATAGGCACATCAGTATACACTGCTCCCCTATAAACAAACAAATAAATAAGAATTTTTTATTTATAGTTTTTACTATTGTTTATAGGTGAGCAGTGTATACTGATGTGTCTATACATTGAGTGTCGAATAAAATTATTATTAGATAAAGCATATAGATAGATGTTAGTTGACAATTTCGTAAGCCCTCATGGCACTTCAGATGCTTTAAACTTTTTTGGATAATTATTATAATTACACTACACTGGTCCTCAATGACCAAAGTTGTTGACAGCATTTTAGTGCATAATGTCTCTTTATGTTGTTTCTGTTATATCATTAAGAGTCAAATAAAATTATTATTAGATAAGGCATATAGATTTTAGTTGACAATTTCTTAGGCCACCCATGGCACTTCAGATGCTTTAAACTTATTTGTAATTTTCTATTTATTTAAGTAAAAATACGCAGAGCGAATGTTGACGTGGTGACCCACGGACTACGTACTAATTATTATAATAACACTACACTGGTCCTTAGGGACCAAAGTTGTTGACAGCATTTTAGTGCATATAATGTCTCTTTCTGTTAGTAAAGCAGGGAAATAAAACTCATTGTAATTTAGTGATGTAAGTTGAAATGGAGCACAAAATAAATTAGTTCTCATGTTGCCAAAATTACAATTTCATAAACAAACAAATAACAATCAATCAAAAAGTTACATTTTTCTTTATTTTAAACCTTTACATATAAATTAATGTAATAGATGTAATTATTATGATCTTAGTGCATGCTGTTAAGTATTAGGTAATTTACCAATACTAAAATTAGGCTAACTCATAATCATCATTATAGCCATAGGACCTACACTGCTAGACATAGGCCTCCAGTAAGATTAAGGAAGTGCCCTGCATCCAGTTTGTTTTTGTGGTCAGGTTGTGTCCATCATTTCAGTGGATATCCTAAGCTATGTTTACCTGAATAGTATGGTATTTATTAGAGGCCTTATCAACTATGCATACTAAGAACTGGGTGCCTTGCCCACTGGCATTCGAATTAGGGGCGATAAGTCCTGCACACTGACGTCCCGCATGGGGTGTTTGCATTGCACTGGCATTTCATGCTAATTAATTCAATTCACTTAGCTGCATTGATAACTTCTCACTAAAATTTACAATATAAAATAAATCTAAAACTTAACAGTTCAATTCTCTCTTTTCCAGAACTTTTCAAACTACGAGGATCTTGCACTCAAAATCAAAGAAGAATCATATTCAGAAGTTGAAGACATTGTCAAGATCAGGCAAAGAGCCGAATGTACCCACAAACCTCGTCGTAGACATAAAGTGAAGTCTAACAAATGTATTCAAGTTCTTGACGATTTGATTCAAGCTATGAAGCCTTTGGTTCGGAAATCTCAACCCGAACAAAGCTACTGGTTCTTTGGAAAACATGTCACAGAAAGATTAAATTGCATGAGAGATGTCGATGCAAAATGTGCCAGTCGAGATATAATGAACTTGCTGACTGAATGGTCTTCTGAAGAAATATTTTTGAAACCATGTCCTTCTGGAATGTCTTGAGCGCTTCTTACTTGCTTGAGGCGTGCTAGCAAAATCTCTAAAACGACTTCTGTAATGTAATGTGCAGAATGTACCATTGTGGTCATGGCATTTTTACTCGAAGATTGCCATACATCAAAACACTAAATGGTCATGACATTTTTACCTGAAGATTGCCATAAATCAAAAGGAAAATGGTCATGGCATTTTTAACTGAAGATTGCCATAGATCAAAAGCCAAAATGGTCATAGCATTTTACCTAAAGATTGCCATAAATCAAAAGCTAAAATCGTCAACAAGGCATTTTACCTGAAGATTGCCACAAATCAAAAGCCAAATTGGTCATGGCATTTTTACCTGAAGATTGCCATAAATCAATAGTCAAAATGGTGATGGCATTTTTACTTAAAAATTGCCATAAATTAGAAGACAAAGAGATTTTAGTTCTGTTTGTACAATCATTGTCTTGATGTGGTCTAATTGCTGATATGTTGGTAATTTTGGACATAGTTCTGCTACAGTTGAAAATGAATACCATATAGAATACCAGTTCTGGCTGGTCTAATAACACAAGCATGTTTTAGACATGCATGCATCAAAAATCAATGGTCTGGATAAATCATTAGTTTTATTTATGCCATAAATACTGGTTCTGGTCCAGTCTCGATTCGATTTAACCAATGATTAATCAATATTTTGTGTCATGTAGTAACACCGGTTCTTGTCCGGATTGTTTGGAATTAAATACAATAAAAAAATACATAAAAATTAATACCAAACAAAATACCTACCTATTTACTTTTCATTATAGCCATTGTCACAAAATTATCATGACTGCTTCTAATCCAGTCATGCAGTCTGCTTTTCTAACATACTCGTAGATTATGATTTAACCAGCAACAAATAAATGTTGAAAGCACTGATTCTGGCCCGACTCCGCTGATTATTATTACTTATGATTATGTGAAATATACTTTATAATCTTAATAATGTAAGTTAAAAGGTCCGGTTCTGGTCCGGCACTTTCCAGTATTATAATACAAAAAAAAACCTAAAAATTAAAACAAAAAAACATAACTGCCATTCAGTTTCAATTTCCACGAAATTGTATAACTGGATCTGGTCCTGTCTCGCAGTCTGGTGTTTTTCACAAATATTAAGCATTAACCAATAACATAGATTAATTTAGTATTCATAATTAATCTATGCCAATAGCAAATTTAATGTTTTAAAGTACTGATTCTGGTCCGAATCCGCTGATAATTATATAAATATTACTGATGATTGTGTGAAAAATATTTTATAATCTTAATAATGTGAGTAAAAAGCTCCGGTTCTGGTCCGGCACTTCCTTGTATTAAATTACAAAAAAATATAACTGCCATTCAAAGAGAATTTCCATGAAATTATACAACTAGTTCTGATCCAACTCTCCGTTGATTATAAATGGTTAACTGATGATATGAGAGAAATATTTTTATAGCCTTGGAACATAAATGAAATGGAATTATACCGGTTCTGGTCCGGTCCTGTGCCATCGGCAGCTTTTATAATGCATACTGTTGAAACTATTAATGAATAATGATTCGAACTCCTGAACTACAACTAAATGTTTTGCTATGTTAAATTAAGTTAGAAGCTCCGGTTCTGGTCCGGCACTAAATTACAATAAAAAACCTAAAAATTAAAACAAAAAGAAAATGTGGCTGACATTCTTTTTAGCCATTTTCACAAAATCATGATAATATATGACTGGTTCTGGTCCAGTCTCGCAGTCTGCTCATTTCACATAGATTAAGATTTAACCAATAACAAATGTTTTGTTAAAAGTACTAGTTCTGGTCCGCTTATTATGAATGGTTTACTTTGCAGATGATGTGAGAAAAATATGATCTTGGAACATAAATGAAATATACCGGTTCTGGTCCGGTCTTGCGCTTTTTAAAGCGTACTGGCTGTTGCAACTGTTTTTACAACTTAATATTATAAATGTTCTACATACTGATAATTTGTTAAAAATATCTTGAAACATGAATAAAATTGAATATACCGGTTCTGGTCCGGTCCTGAGCCATCAGCAGCCTTTATAACGTGGATTGGCTGTTGATTTTAAATTGTCTACATACAGATAAAGAAGGGAACATTTTTATGTATGTATTTAGAAAGTAATGGAATGTAAGGTTCTGCTCCTGTTCCAGACCTATGCCATCAGCAGATTTTATAAAGCATACTGGTTGTTGAAACTGTGTTCACTGAATATTATGAGTGGTATACAATCTACGTACTGATAATTATGTAAAAAATATTTATATAATCTTGGTACATAAATGAAATGCAAGACTCCGGTTCTTGTTCGGTCCTGTGCCATCGGCAGCTTTTATAAGGTAAAATGGTTATTGATACTTTGTTAATGTAATAAGTTTGTGGTCCCTTATCATGTACAAGTTACATTTAGTTAAAAGCTTTGGTTCTGGTCCAGCACTACCTTGTATGAAATTACAGTTTTTTTTATTCTGTATAGGTTTGCGTTTGACTACATACTGCGTGATGTTAAGCAGTGGTCTAGGGTGTAGCAAAAATATCTAAAATTTAAAACTAAGAAAAATATATAGCTGCCATTCTTTTTAGCTTTTACTACGAAATGATATGATGAATGGTTTTGGTTATGTTTTTGGTTTGGTTATGATCAGTCTCGCAGTCTGCTTTTTCTGATATTTTTTAAAAAACATTTCTGGTCCGACCCCGCTACTGTCTGCTGCTGATGTTAGACTCTACATAACGATAATATGTGAAAAATATTACAACTATTATATATTATAATATTACAACAGTGATATACGGCAGATACTTGTACCATCGGCAGATGTTTTAAGGTGGACTGGATGTTGATACTGTATTAATTCAATTTTTTTTTATTATAAATATTAGGGGACATCTTACACAAACTAAGCAAAGCTTGTGATATGGCTTGCCATAAAATATGTATATGTAGTATACATAATGTCCCTACACCCAGCGGGAACCCATGTCTGGGAGATATACGAGTGATGCAGATAATTAGATCTGGATATGTTCTACTGATTTACGTTAAAACAGAATTTGTTCCGTATACTAAACAGAAGTTAGAAGCTCTTCTAACCGACCTCCAGCCAGCGGGATTTTCACCAAACTTACGTCTAATGAACTATTATTACTATTATTTAGGGTTCCGTACCTCAAAAGGAAAAAGCGGAACCCTTATAGGATCACTTTGTTGTCCGTCTGTGTGTATGTCAAAACCCTTTATCTCGGGAACGCGTAAAGATATCGAGTTAAAGTTTAAACTGTATACGTATATGGCTTTTTGTATCTATGGTCTCTTGCAGTTGTGTAAAAGAAAAACTTCTCAGTTATCGTATAAAAATGTTAGAGCCGTTTATGTCGTCAAAAACAGCAAATTTCGACACTCACATATATCAAAACCTACAGGGTACTTCCCGTTGACAAAGAACGATGAAATTTGGCGAGAAGCATTGTCTCACCGCCTTAAAATTTGTCGGCGGCGGCGCGCTGACGAAATTCAGTCGGCGGCGGCGTGGTTACCTTCTTTCTCCATCTTATAAAATACGAAACTTTTTCCACCCAATTTGATTCAATTTTAATACCCTACCATACTGACCTTGTAATTTAATAGGTACCATAATTAATAGTAAAAAAAAAACAATTTTTGAAATAAACTTTAATAGTTTTATTAAGGAACTTCTAGTTTTTTAACATAATAACTAAGGTTTACACAGTTTATAATTGTCATGTATGAATATTATTTTGTTTACCCGAATTGAGCTCAAGCGGGATCTTTTCGCAGTAACAGTTAATCCAGCTACCGAGAACACCCTCTCACTTGGAGTGCTTGTAACAGGCACACAGAGTAAAGCTTTAGCAAGAGCAGCAAGATAAGGGAACGCTTTCATTTTACTATTCCAATAAGATAATAAATCACCATCTTTTGGTTCTGTAGGATCAGCACTAGCAATGTAACGCCAACATTCTTGCTCAATTGGATTGCCTTGAACCCCTTGGCATGAACTGCTATGTTTCTTCGACAGTTTGTGCAAGAATGATGTGTCGGTAACATTGCTTGTGCTTGCATTGCCTGCAGTTTCTGCTAAAGCTTCTGGCACATTATTGATATCAATGACTTCTCTAATGTACGAGCAAAGGAAGGAGGTTCTGGTCATATTCTGGTTTTCTAGATATAAATCAATTTCAGTCAGACTCAAAAAGCGGTTATCCAATAGTGCTGCCGCGACAATAGGCTTTGTTACTGGGAATCTTTTATTATTTTTTTCCATCATGTTGCGTTTTAAGCGTACCATTATTAGTGCTTCATCATCTTGATTAAGCTTTAATACGTCCACAATCTCAGAACGGAACACCAGAGCTACATTTAGGGTGCATGATTTTTGAGAAGACAGGATTTCAACGGCTTCCCGAAAGCTTCTCAAAAATTTTACGAGGTCTTCCAAAAGAATCCACTCACTTGTCGTTATTGTTAGCTCTCCTTGGCCGATCCTTCTCAGCATATTATTTATCGGTTCTCGATTGCAAACGTGGATTACACTTTCATCATTTCTAAAATGCTGTGCCAGCGTGTTGGGGTTGCTGTTTTGATCGTTGGTATATTTGTGTAATTTTGGGATCCTGATGGCAGAGCTCTAGTTTTAGCTATAGTTTTGCCATCCAAATGAAACCTCTTTTTTATATCCTCAATCGCATCATTAATTTTTTTTCCGGTTTTTTTGCCAGTCATTATTTCTGTGCTCAAAGTCAAAGCTTTCAAAACAAAATCTGAAAATAAAAATATACTTAGTTAGGTATCTTTGAATTAAAGGAGAAGTTCATCCCGTAATCTAGCTACTTACCAGTAGTTAAATAATGCAGTGTAAATGTTATATAATTCAGTCTTCGGTATTGATTAGTCCATAAGTCGAAGGTCATGGCAAAATGGTGAGCAGCATCGATGGAAATTGTTTCCTTTACTTTGCTCAACATTGACTCATAAACGTCTGACAAAGCAGTGCCACCAACAGTATGACGTGATGGAATATCACTGTCGTTTATTATGATGTTATATTTCTAAAATGGGCAATAACAATATGATTATTTATATCTATTATATAAGGGAATCATTAACAAAAGTTATAAAGCAATAACATGTAATTTAAGCTAGTAAAACGTATCTATCACCTTAAAAAAATCCACCATGCCTTCATCAGAAACGGAATCAAAAGGAAGTAAGGACTTGCAAAACCATAAAGCAAGGTCTCTAGCCAATAGCCACTTGTCATGTCTTGAGGGGCCCGTAGTTGAGCTTGTGGAGCTACTAGATTTTGCTGATCGGGCAACGGAAAAAAGTCTTTTATATTCGTTTTGGCCTTATCTGCGCTAGTATCTCGAATTTGATGATCATTCTTCAGATGGCGAGTCAAATTTCCAGTGCTTACTTTTTAATTGTAACTTTTTATCTTTACGCTGCGAAAAAGCAAAAGCATACCATAAAGTGTTTACTGCAAAGCATAAATGCAGTTAAAAACTATAAGTAAAAAAATAAATGTACAACGGTGTCAGCATTCAACCTAAAGGTCCACAACAATACCTTAAGTTGAATGTGTGAAGAAGCAGCAGAAAATATATTTTCAGGTTAAGTGCCACGTGCTAAAGTTACAAATAAAACAAAGATAGGGAAATAGGTAGGTAGGATTTTACTTTTTAAAAATTACGTCGTCTAAATGATTTCCATTTTTTTAACACACTCTTCTAGCCGAGCTCTCAAATTTGAGACCACTCGAGCGCAGAGCGCCGTTATGATGGCGGCAACTACACGGCGTATATTTTCTTGTAGGGCTGAAATCGTCCAAGGGCTGTTACTTTACACTTTGGATTTTAGATATCCCCACAAGAAATAGTCACATAGTGACAAATCGGGTGATCGAGGAGGCCAGGGTATGTCTCCGCCTTTACTGATGAGTTTATTTGGGAAAATCGACCTCATCTTCTCCATCGATACCCTAGCTGTATGTGTAGTGGCGCCATCTTGCTGGAAGTGAGTTCTATTGTTGTATCCAGATAGCAGCTGCAGTTCGGGCAACAAAAATTCGTCTATCATGCGGCAGTACACCTCAGCAGTGACAGTCTCTCCCTCGTGAAAAAAATAAGGGCCGATTATCCCTTGGGCAAAGATCCCACACCACACCGTCGTTTTTGGACAGTGCAAACGCTTTTGATGCTGTTCTCTAGGATTCTCGGTGCTCCAGTATCTCATGTTCTGCTTGTTTACATAGCCATCGATGTGAAAATGTGCCTCATCTGTGAACAATATGTTTCCGAGTGTTCGTGGTGTTCGAAAACGGTCCAGCATTGATTTGGCGAAGGTTTCTCTTAGTGAGTGGTCGTTTTCTTTCAAATGTCGCATTATTTGGATTTTGTATGGATGAAGGTTTAATTTGCGTTTCAAAATATTGTGTACTGTTGATTTTTTAATTCCAGTTGAGGCCGATATCTTTCTTACTGATTTACGCGGATTTTGCTTAATTTCTTCCTGAACTTGAAAGTAGTAGGGATTTGAGAGTTCTGGCTCACTCCAAAATTTGTTCCAGCCACCCCTAAAAATCAGGGCTCGGTAACTTTCGTAGCCTAAAAAAAAAAAAAGTTTGTGTCATTTTAGGGGTTTTCGGGGATGCCTGATCGATTACTGCAATCTGTTTTTTGATATCTCTTCAGGATCGCAAGATAGGTTGCTCCAGTAAACCTTTCTCATTCATCCATTGTTCGAGCGGTTGCAACCTTTTATGGGGGTTTCTATTGTATTACGTGCTCAGTGTTCTATTGTTTACGGCGCTCGGTGTTCTATTGTTATACGGCGCTCAGTATCCTATTGTTATGTTTGCGTACGTCTTACTTTTAGATTGTCACACCTCCCATACGTGTGGTCAAAAAATATTTGAGAGGTATCATAGGTGGAGGAAGATTCACCTAGGTACCACTTTACTTCTCAAAACTTGTTGTGATCTGTATGCTAGTCTACAAAATTAAAAAAAAAAAACCTCTAACCTATCTAAGCACTAAAAATATGTCAGAGGTATATAGGTGGAGGAAGATTTACCTACCATGTAGGGTAGACTGGGTACGGTTGTAACATTTTTGCGTTAATCGTTCGTACAAGTGACATTTATAGGACTAACAACATAATAAACGTTTGAAATAAATCCGTATACATCTGTCTTCAAAAAGACATAACAATTAGATAGTTAAAGTCAGTAGTTTCCAGACAGTTACCATTAACTGAAATGTCGGCTACTGTTACAACTGACCCCCATACCAGGGGCGGTTGTAACAGTGAGGGGGGTCAATTGTAACACACTCAAATAAAGTACAGTGAATGCGTTTCAATCACTTTTATTGCTTATAAATGACAATCAAGTACTTACGTATTACTTAAGATTAATATGGCACCATTTAAGGAACATTAATTTGTAATCAGTCTTTTTAATCAGTCTATGACATTTTGATTTTTAAACAAGTACAACTTCTAATTAAACTAATTAAATGATATTTTAAACAAAACATAATAATGACAGTATTTAATCAGATTCACTGCAATTATGACAGATGTAATATCTATTACCGTCGGTACAATCAATGTGTGACCAAAGACGACAGGTCCCTTGGCATTGTACCCATTTTTCACCTGATCTACTATCTGAGAAGGCTTCTAGGCAAACCAGGCAATAATACTCTTCTTCTTCTGATGATGCAGGTGGTGTGTTAGCTTTCTTTCTTGCTTTTCCCTTTCCTTTACCTTTGTGTTTCATACCAGTCGATGATTCTAATACTTTTTTCTTCACTTGTTTATCTTTCAATCTTTTCTGTCGCTCTTCATACTCCTTTCTAACAGCTTCCTTTTCAGGGGTGTCTGTATAAATTGCAGATTTTTTAGTTTTTCGACCCCTATTTGCAGTTTTCCTAGGGGCAGCTTTTGGGTAGGGCCGTATTGCCTCTGGTGAAAATATTGTTTGACGGCTCGTAGACGGCTTAGGCGATGGTTGCTGATCAGGTATTTGATGGCTCGTAGACGGCTTAGGCGATGGTTGCTGATCAGGTATTTGTCTTGGTGGTGTAGTAGTCGCTAGGCCGTCAATGTTTTCAGGAATATGAATTTCAGCGTTTTGTATTGAAGCTACTAGGCTGGCTGAAGCCTCGTTCCACAACGAAGGTGATAGCGGTGGTGTTTCATCGTTAGGAGCCGATACAGGAATGTTCTGATCCATAATCACTTCTTCTATATTGTTTGGGTTTGGCCTGTCTGTCACAAATGAAGGCGAAAAGTCAATATCTTGAAATATGTCACGGTTGAAAGGGTATATTCCTGTCTTTCGAAAACCAGCCTGAATATTTGATTGGGTCAGAGCAAGTGGCATTGCGGTTGTCGTAATACCGGGTATGTCGTAAATGGTCATAGTTCTTCCTGGATGATTTCGCATCCAGGCGTCACAGGCTGTATTGAAGGCTTTTTTCAAAGGTCCGTACACAGATCGATCCAGGGGCTGGAGTTTGTGTGAGCAGTGGGGTGGAAACGATAATAGAACTATTCCATTTTCTTTACAGAAATCTAGAGAATTTATGTGTATATGGGATGAGTGGTTGTCCAAAACTAGCAAAACTTTGTGTGAAGGAGACGCATTTGTATGTTTTTTGAAATGTTTTAAGAAAATTAAGAACGTGTCATCTTGCATCCAGCCCGATGGATTGCCTGTTCCAATGGAACCCACAGGTCCATCCCTGATGAAATGTTCTTGATATCGTATGCGAGGGAATACGAACATGGGGGGAATAGCATTGCCCAACGCGTTTGCCGCAAAAGCCAATGTGACCAATGTGCCTCGCTCAGCTGAGGTAATGGCTCCTACTTGCCTTGTGCCACGTCTAGCCACGACCCTGTCGGGTTTTTGCACGGTGGTCACGCCGGTTTCATCGACATTATATATGTCTTGAGGTTCGAAATGATCACGGTCCATAACAATTTGTAGATTATTATAAAAGGTATCAACATTAGTCCTGTTGAAACTGGTCGCTCTGGACAAGCTTGTAGCTTGAGCTGCGCGCACAGATAGCTCAGGGTTCCTCTTCATGAAGGATCGAAACCACTCCTCCCCAGCCCTTTCGTTTTCAACCCAAGTAGGAGGAATCTGCAAGTTGTATTTTATAGCAAGTTCATACGCCAACTTTCTTACCTCTTTTGTAGAAAGTCCGAAGTATATATCTGCAGAACGAGTCAGGTATTTGGCAAGCTGTCGTTCTTGGTCTTCTGTAAAAATTTTGTTATGCGCTCTAAATCCCATTGTTACATTTTCCAACTCCACATTACTTTCGTTCGCTGTATCTCTCTTTCGTTTGTACCGTAGCAGGGAGACATAGTTAATACCATGAGTATCTGCCGCTTGTCTCAAAGAAACTCCAGTTTTAAGATCATTGTAAGCATCTCTATATCGGAATATCTCGCTTTCTCCTCTTGAAGTCTTTCTTACGCGTTTTCTAGGCATCTGCAATGCAAAATAAAAAAATAATTAATGTTACAACCGTACCCACAAAAAGTGTTACAATTGTACCCACCCTTCCCTTTTGCCAATAAAACGATCTCAGTATCAATTCAAATTAACCTACAAAAAAAGAATATCCTGTATTTGAAACTCTAAAGTCTAATAATCATAAATAAGAACGAGCAAAACTTAGAACACTATAATAACAATAAAATTGAGGAAAGAAATCGATCAAAAATACTTACTTTTGCTTGACAAAACACAATAGGCCACTCTGTACACGTATACAGCGCGCGGACTGCGACGCAACACTGGTGATCATGTCCGAACACGTAAGCCGCGTGTCTTTCCCCTTGTACCCCTCCCCGCACGGTGAATATTTCTGCCAATATTTGAATTGTTACAACCGTACCCCGTTACAACCGTACCCAGTCTACCCTACTTTACATGTCACGACTTGTTGTGACCTGTTTTGCTAGTCTACAAAATAAAAAAACCTTTTTCATTCGTGACACAAGCCGTGGATGCCCGACCAAAGGAATCAAAATATTGACCTACGTTGTTTTTGTCAATGTGAATAGCTATCCAGTTTGAGCCTGGCTTCGTATCTGGGTCTAAATTGCTCACTAAATACGATGGCGCTTCGATATGTATCGGTAATCTGTTCGCTGCATACACGTTTTTTTCTAGGGTCGGGTGAATTTGACGTAAATATTTCATTATCTCGAGTGTATTCATACTTGTGAAGATTACTTACTAATGACAAAATTTATAACATGGTCTTTGTATTTAAGAAAAAACAAAAGATGTAAGGTTTTATGACAATTTATTTTTCGAATGCATTGCACTCTTATAACTAGATTACAAACTAAATACAATTTCATCTTAGCTACTGTAGTCAACAATTACATTCCGTAAAGTCATCCAAATATGGTCCAAATTGGGCTACAGTCGAACATATCGTCGTTCGGCATTCAATACCGCGAATGCAACATTCATCCACTTTTACAGGAGACAAAAAAAACTGTTTAAATGAAACTCTACATCTACTATGCTTTCAATGTATTGTATTTTTAGTTATGTAAATATGTTATGATTGTTTGAAACCCTTTTTTTCCAATTTTAGGTAATATTGGTAAGACTACGTCACGTTCGCGGCTTTTACCTATTATTTTTGGTCACATTTTATCATATTGGCGGTTATGTACAAGAAAATAAAACAAAAATTATGTTTGTTTGTTGACAATATTATTTATTATATTTTACTTTTCACATCACATTTTAAAATCTTGTAAGTCTTACAGGTTATTTATTAATCTTTATGAGGCAGATTATCATAGTACGCATGACAGTCTCTGGGAATGAACTCTTTTAATTCTTGAATGTGTTGAAATTTAGTTTTTTTAATAGGAAGTTGCTGTCTGTGCAAGTTTGGATAAGTGTAATTGGTAGGGATTACACGTGGTCGGATAGCCAGTTGTTCGTATGGGACATTGTCATCATGAGTTATTTTAACCATTATCTTGCCATCTTCATACTTTAGGCATTTAATATCTGTCACAACTGCTGTGCGGGAAGGCTTGATAGAACTGTAGCGCATATTTTGTTTGTAATCTTTGAAAAAGTCGTAAAAGACCTGCTTTTGTTCGTAGGGAAACGGATTATATCTTGCTTCAGAGGCTATTTGTGCATACTGGCTGGGCAGGTAAACTTCTCTGTTTTTTAATTTTCTTTCAATACAACTGTGGACAGAGTCGCATTCCATCTGCCCTTTATCAAATATTTTTGCTCTATTACCACATTGGTCTTTATTGACAGATCAAGAAGTGCATTCGCAATGATTGCATTTCTGTTTTGATACGTGCATCCATCTGAATAAACAATAATGGGTAGGGGCTTATTTTGAATGTATTCGGAGAGAATGTCTACTAGGCAACTAGCAAAAGTTGATGCAGTCAGATCGGTATCCACTTCTGTAAACCAGTAACATCTCGCCCTGTTGTCAGCTAAGTTGTACACTGTGTAATTGTAAACACATAATTTTGTTTTATAGTACATGCTACTAGTTCGGAGATACGGTGCTAGTTTAACCGATTGCAAATCGACAGTGAAGACGTAACACTCTCCTTTAATTGCTTTTTCTTTATCTTTGGTCTTCAGTTCACGAGCCATTTCTTTTTCTTTAATATGTTTGTCATACGCTTCTTTGGTTAAATTGCCGACTTTAAACTTACTACAAGCATCGCACACATCTTTTTTCGGCTGGAATATTCCAATGTTCATATTATCAAAAACTCTATCAAACGTCCTCTTACTTACAATTTCTGTATTTTGATTTTTTTCCTCGTAATATTCTTTGTATAATTGATATAAATGATTTACGCTGTGTACAATTGGTTCAAGGTATAGTTTTGAAGATGATTTTCGGCAATAGTGCGATGGTACTTTTGGCATCAGTTCTATGAAATCTATGACAGTATGGTGTTTTGAAGTATTACCGCAGCGTCTTTTAGGAGGCGGAACACTTGTATCATTAGATGTAGCAGTTAGTTTACTAGCAGATGTAGCAGACGCTAGTAAAACATCACAACCTTTATTAGCATTTGGATTAAGCCAGTAACGCACCGTCCATTCTTTTATCCCCAAGGAATTGAGAAAAAAAATACGACAGACTCTTACACGTTGGCCCTTTACTTTCAAGTGATATTTCTTAGTCGTATCCTTTCTTGAATTTGTGGAAGAATTGCCTTTTTGTCTACGTTTTGGTGGTATAACATCAACCATAGATTTGATAAAGACTTTTTTGCTATCCCAATCCATTTCAGTCCAAAAACAGTCAAAAATATTTTTTCGATCTTCTTCTGATATGTCCCGGCAGGTCAGACCTCCTTTTAAGCATGCATCTGATGAACATCGTGGTCCTATTTCTCTCTTCATTCTTTCAATATCCTGAATCCACTTATCATTTTGTTTTCGAAACCCTAAAAAAGATTCGCCTTTCATTCTTTTTACTCTCTCGATATCTCTTTTTCGGCCACGACGAGGTTCTGATGTAGATGCTTCTAATAATCCTGTTAAATCTGCATCAGAAGAAACTACCAGTTGAGAAGGAGTCATTAATTGCACATCAGACATTGAATTTTGAGGTTGAATGACTAAATCAGTAGTTGGCTGACTCGAAACTGCTACGTCGGCAAGTTGCAATTGAGGCTCTATTTCAGGCTGATCCAGAAAAGACTGTTGAGGTAGAGGTTGGACTGCCATTGATGTGATTTGAGAGTGCAGCTGCACTTGAGTGTCAACAAAATTTAGCTGCGGCTGATGAGATAAATACGTATAAGAAGGGAGATCCGTGACTTCTAGGTTCATAGGTGGCTGGGACTCTATTTCAGGAGGTGGCTGGGACTCTATTTCAGGGTGGTCCAAAATGGTAGCTTCAGGTCGGACATCGAGTGAACTGAGCTGAGATTGTAGTTCTACCTGGGTGTCAACAAGGTTTGGCAAATCTGTACAAGCTGGCTGCGGTGAAATTTTCAGATTGGTGGGCTGTGCCTGTGAATCTATTTCGAGGTTTTCAGAAGTGTAGAGTGACGGCTCTTGAGCCGTCACAGATTACTTCACTAGGAAGTAATCTGTGATTTATGTACAAAATCTTCTTCTCCTAAATCGAATAGTATGCTTAGTGAATGTTCATCAGATTCATTATTTATCGTTGTATTGGTCATATCCATCATTACTAAGTTATCGGCAATATCGATAAAGCTTTTAGGAGATGTCAGGTCTTTTTGGGGTTCTATTGCGGAAGAATCTTTCAAAACACTGACATGGTTATCTCTGACTTCTTTGTTGCGTACAGACTTTTGCATAGGTGGACTGACTTTTTTTAGGAACTTGATGATGAGCATGATGATAGTGTGGAGAAAATGTTCTTCAACCGCGTTTTTTTCCTAATTTGTTCTATTACTTGATTGCTAAACCCCATACACTTCAGAATATTATTTTCTTCGTCTGATGAGTCTTCCATTACGCTGTAAAAAGGCAAATTAGGATAAGGATTACCATTTCATAGTATGCCGAGTAAAGTCTGGCTGGATTTGATACGTTTAGATGGATAAATCATGGTAAAGAATAAAAATCGAGAGCTAAAAAAATAATTGATAGATTGTTACCCTTTTTTGCCAGTCGGGTAAATAATATACAATTTCAATAATAGCTTTGTAAATTAATAATCACTCCTTTATTAATCCTTATGCAAAAACATACATTTATTGAAACGATCAATGAAATGAAACTCATTTAAAAATAATTAAAGCAAAAGTTGGTGTGTGCGTGTGTGTATGTTTGTTACCACTTCACGCATAAACGGCTGGGCTGGTCCGATTTTGATGAAATTTGGTATAGTAGATAGCTAACACCATTACTACCAACACATAGGCTACTTTTATCCTGGATTAACTCGAGTAAACCCCAGGACAACACTAGAACTTCATATCCATTACCGCGAACCTGTTTAAATTGCGTAAAAATTTGGTCAGTTAAAACCGCGAATACGACAACTCATATTTTAACCGCGAATACTTCAACAAATAGTATACATTTCAAGTAATAAAATATATATTGCACATTTATAATCATTAATACACATTTCTTGCAAAAAGTCGTGTGAAATACGTTAATTAAAACAAAAAACTTACCCAGAAATCACGCGGAACAGTGCTACTCTCGCTGTGGTTATGGCGGCACTAAGAAACTGACGCATTCGCGGGTTTGATGGCGGGAAATCACGTTCGCGGTTTTGAATGCCTCGACAAACAACAGAACCGGAGTATCGTTCGGTCAAAACTTATATGTAGGATTGCGTATTTGAACGTGTATCAAGTTATATTAAAATGTGATTTACGTGAAAAATGTCACGTTCGCGGTTTTGAATGCCGAACGACGATATTGTTGATTTTACAGTAAACATGTATTATTTAAAACAATCAACATTGTTGTCAGCAGCGTTTTCAACTATAGTCCTACCCTTAAATGTCACTCAAAACTCTTTTATATTAAAGAAGGATGCACGGAATTAACCTGTCAATATTTTTTTTTTTTTGTTAGTAAAAAACCAAACATATTTTCTAAAAATGATATGTGGTTCAAAAATATAGGGATTTTTTGCTGTTTTCATATCACTAATTAAAATTAAAATTAACCGACCAGAAAAATTACAATGTTTTTTTTATTGTTTTTACATTACGGATTACATACATAAGAAGTGGCGGTATGGTCTTAAAAGCTTTAGTGTCCAAAAATGGGCGAATTATTTGAAAAAAAATCAATCTTTTATTACTGTTGCTGTCAAAAAAAAAGGAAATGTCAAATTCAGTCAATCAGATGACGTATTTAGTGTTGCCAGACTTCGTCTCGGTATCCAGACTTAGCAATTTTGGAAATGTTGACGTGTTGATGTAATAATTATTTTCTTTTTTAACTATTGGCACATAATCCTGCATTAACTCGTTTTAGCCTGTAATATTTACGAACTGAGGTGTTATTATACATTTTTATAGAAACATACATTTTTGTATACTAAAAGATTATCAAAAAAAAATAATATTCTTATTATATTTATATGTACTTTTTATCATATACTTTACTACTAAAAACAAAAAGCAGTAGTTGAAGTTATCCGAGAAATTCGTGGCAATTTTAATATTACTCGTAATAATCCTTAAGGGAGCTATTCGAATCTTTCACTTGCTTTACTACACTTGCAGCAGCTGCACTAGGCCAGCTTTGGCTACACAACTGAGGCGTTAGTCCAGGTTTACACATAAATTGAAATTACATCTGTTCGATATTGTCCTATACATTTTTGTACAACGCCCCTGGCCGAAACGATGAAGAACTAACCAAAATGTATGGAGCCACACGCGAACGCAAAAGTTTAAGTAAACAACACAAAACCTGGACTAAGGGCTCTGATTATCTACGTAGTTGTATGAATTTCTACAAAAAGATTCCGAACACGGCTGCGGCAGCATGTGCTACCGAGCCTCGGCTGCAAGTGTGGTTAGCCTGTTTAAACAAGTCCAACGTACCTGCGATGTACGACGTAGGCAACCAGCATCGGAATCATTCCCGACTGCGGATACAAGCAGCGGCTCATGTGTGTGCTACCTCCATTCGCAACCTGCATCCGCAGGCTGCAGCCGAGGTTCGAATAGCTACTTTACTTATATTCTTAACTTATAGTTGCGGTTCTTGTACTTTTGCTAATGAAATGGATGAATACCGAATTTTCTTTATCATTCCATTTTTCATTTTCTTTTTTATATCAGTCCTAGACATTGATTTTTTTGACGTGACAACGTCTTATAAATCGATGAACTCCAAAAAGTAATCTGATATTACAGATAAGATGACATGCACTGTTTTAAAAATCAATATAAATATCATTGAGACAATATTGACTAAAAATACATGACATCAAGTTTTTAAAATCGAGCACCATTTTAGCACTCTGAACATAACAAACCTGGCAACCCATAATCTTTAGTGTTTATACATGTCTATAAATCGGTACTTATAGCTTGAAAATTGTTTTCGTTTTTTCTTATTTTATATTCAATTTTAGCCAAATTGTACATATTTGAACAGTTTTAGAAGCGTCATAAATCACATTGGTGAACATATCATTCTTAGAAAATAAGTGAGGAAAAATTTGTCTGTTCGTATATAACAGGTCCTGGTATGTATGGGCTCGCGCATCCTTCTTTGGACTATACTTAAAAGCACCTCTGGTAATAATAGGCCATGTAAATACAAATACAACAAAAAAACACGTTTTATTTTTTGTTTTCAATGTATTTCACAAAAAATTACACATGAAACTATTTATGGAAGAAATATTAATAATCAGACCAAAATATTTAGATTTGTTCCAAGAAAAATAGTTGTAATTTAAATAAAAAACAAAAAAGACATTTTTTTGGTTTTCCCCACTTGTCTTCAAGTTCAGGAACCCTAAATAAAGCTTTTGGTGCTCATTTTTTTTGGAGTTTCAATTTTAAATTTAATTTTATAGGTTGGGTAAAAAATAATGTCTTCTTTTTCTGGCCACTTCCAAGAACGCCCGCAGCGTGTCAAGCACTTGACATATGCTCCATCAGTTTCTTTAGTTTGAATTTGGCCAGGCCATAACTCGCCTTCATATTCGACGAGGACGAAATCATTTTTGTCTGGGATTGATTCGCAATTCAACGTGGTGGAAAAGCAATTTGGAGATTGGTTTTCTTGACCTTTAAATTCTACTAGATCTTCATCTTCAAGTTCTTCAATGAAAGTACGATCGGAATCAGAATCGTTTGCCAATTCTATGACATTTTCATTTACAGAATCATCGGTATCGCTATCAACAGACATTGCTCTACGTTTCTTTTTAGATGGCTTGATTTGAGATGTCGTAGGTGTAACTGATATAGCTTTTAAATCTTCAGAGGTGATACTTTTTCCAGCGGGTACATTCAACTTCTTTTTTCTGCCAGTTCCCGCACGACCGACAACTGTATTTCTTTTATTTTCTAGAAACTCTACAAATGATTCTGACACCAGGCTTGGGTCAACATGTTCTGTTTCTTTTTCTGTTTCTCTGTAAGTTGGCAAGCGTTGTTTTGTAATACCGGCGTCTCGTTTGTTGGATAAATACCAGTCTTTAAAAATCCAGCTTTCAGATTGGCTTCAGTTCTCGGCATCAAACTGTCCCACAAACGCTTCAGCAAAGAAGGAAACGTATTTTTCGGAATAGTGGGCAAAACTTGACCATCCCTTGTGCTCTTCCACTCATCTAAAACTCTTCTCCAATGTAATTTGAATGGTCTAAAATAAGCCACGTCGAGTGGTTGCGTTAGGTGCGTGCTGTTTGGCGGCAAAGCAACAAACGCAATATTATATTTTTCGCACGCCTCTATGACCTTTTGACTAATATGGGAACTCAAATTGTCACCAATCACCACTTTTTTTCCCTCTTCTCGTCGCAGTACAGGTAAAAGTGTAGTAAAAAACCAGTCTTCAAAACTGTGCATATCAAACCATCCTGAACTGGATCTGTTATAGTGAGTATTAGGTGGCCCGCCCTCAGTCCAAGTATCCCACATGTTATCGGCCTTGTAATTGACGTAAGGAGGAAGAATCTCCCCAGCCGCATTTCCGCATACCATTAAACTAAATGCAGCTTTAGTGGAGTTTTTGATTGCCTCTGGATACTTAGTTCCCCGTTTTGTGAGCACTTTCTTTTTCCCGGGATCGTCTACTAGATTTTTTTCATCGTAGTTATATATCAAGTGTGGTGGAACTCCCTCTATTTCTACTTTCAGATGGTTAAAATAGTTTTTAATTGTCTCCTCATTGACCGCAGCACGAACTCGTTTAATATTGCTGCACAACCTCTGTGATAGTTCTATTTTGTGCCTCTTAAGGAAATATTGTACCCATGTACGACCGGGCAAATTATTGCTGAATTGGGGCACCATTCGACCTTTTTTCTCTAAATACAACTTAACTATACAACGCAAATCGAACACCGTAATGGGAAATCCGTATTTGCACATCTCTATTGCATGATCTACAAATGATAATTCTTCATCTGCAGTAAAAACGCATTGCCGTCCAGGTTTTCGAACCTTGTTCAATTTGATTGCTTTAAGTTTTAAAATAATAGAACTTCTCGGTATTTTGTATTTCGCAGAAGCTTCCCTTTGAGTGAGTACTTTGTTTTCTATATCAGAAATACAAAGTTGCAACTGCCGTTCACTATAGAATTTATAAGACCGGGCTCCTGGCTTTCTTCTAGACATCGCAGCTCGTTCTGCAAAGAACCATAATGTAGTTTTTAAATATGGTCCAAAAAAAAAAAACTGGACTATAGTTGAAAACATAGTACGAAAATTTAAAAAAAAATCACTCAATTAAATATACCACCTCATAGATGCACCTGCGGTTCCATGGTGGAGGCCGATGGCCATCATGCGTTGAGTTGTCGTCGGTGCACAGGAAGGTTTCCGCGTCACCATGCCCTTAACGACATAGTCCGAAGGGCTTTCGTTTCTGCGAATATTCCCTGCGTCTTGGAACCGCCAGGTCTGAGTAGATCGGATGGCAGGAGGCCGGATGGACTGACTTTGGTGCCTTGGAAGAACGGGAAGTGTCTGGTATGGGATGCCACGTGCGTCAGCACTGTTGCTGCCTGTCACCTTAGTCGCTCCACCCAGTCTCCTGCGGCGGCTGCGGAGGATGCCGCTGCTAGAAAACGGCAGAAATATGCGGAATTGGAGGCGCAATATTACTTTGTGCCTGTCGCCGTTGAGACATTGGGTTCTTGGGGGACCGAGAGCAAGAAGCTGATTCGGGAGATTGGGCAACGGATCAGGGAAAGAAACGGTGACCCCCGCTCCGGTTGTTTTTTGGTGCAGAGGTTGGCCATTGCCATTCAGCGCGGTAATGCAGCCAGTGTGATGGGGACCTTTGCGCCGGGGACAATCAGGGGCGGGCTTTTCGATTAATTTTTTGTAAGCTAGGCTTGACTTTTGTATTTTAATGTTTTAAATGACGCAATGTAATTTGACTTTTGAATAAATTGTATTAAATATAAGAAACTATTTGAGAATTAATAACATTTTATTAAGTGTATGAATAACTTACCGATCGACCGTAAAAAGCAGGAGAAGTAAAATACACAATTACTTTATTTTTCAAATTAAAGTTCCCAGCGAACAGTTACACGTGCCAACTTGTTTACATTGGCCGAGCTCACTGAATGGATACACGAAGTGCCATCTATGCAAAATCGATCAAAACAGGTAACGTATAACATTGACTACAGAAGCTTTCATTACTATTCGCTAGATGTCTCTACTTGTAGTTTTAAATGTGAATAAGTGACTGAGTGAATTTGGACCATAGTTGTACTCTAGGATTATAGTTGTATGATTTTACGGTTCCTATTTTTATCGATCTCAATTACATTATCAAACTCGGGATAAACAATACAGTTGATAGTTTGACTAAGAGAAGATTCAAAACGAACTTCCAATCTCACGCTTCCATTTCTTATCAGATTCCAATGACTTGAAGAGTTGGCCGATAAATCAGGAGTTAATAAGTCGATAAATCAAAAGCTAGAAGAAAATAACCTTTAGCATACTTTTCTCTAGATATCCCATTGCCTTCGTTAAGAAAATGTATGCCCGTTCCTGAGAATAGTGTATGATAGGGTGCAGTGAAAATATTATTCTCGAATGATGGTTGTAACGCTTTCGAAGGTATTTGACGACCATCGATATATAAACAAAATGAACTTATATCGTAGTTCTCAAAATTAAAGGGATTTTTTGTGAGGCTACCATTGAATGCTTTGTTGTTAACAAACCCCACTACACATCTTTTGGGTACTTGACCAAGAAAAATGTTATCGAGAGTTTTTCCCTGAACTCCCGCTGCTATCGTTAAAACTTTAACTTCGGTTCGAGTAATGGGATATTTAGCTGTAATTGATGATAAGACTTTTTGATGAGCGAGTAACACTGACGGGTTAATTCGAGCTCTACGGACAATGAGAGTTGCTTCTACAATTTGTACTTTTAACTTTAAATCGTTCGTAGCAGCCATTAAGTTAAAAGTTTCTCTGGAACGAACTAATTTTACAGACACATCGACACCGTTTAGTAGAAATTTTTCTTGATTGAATAAATCACCATGCAAATGAATCATTTCTATTTCTTTACTTTCAGCTGCATATTCTTGACGTTCTTGATTGAATAAATCACCATGCAAATGTCCAATCATTTCTATTTCTTTACTTTCAGCTGCATATTCTTGACGTTTTGTGAACCCTGTATTACTGACATCAGATGAATCCATCTTTCCAGCTGTATCTTCATACCAAAGACCGCAACTCAGATGAGAATCTTTAGCTGCAGGAGCATAATTCAAGAGTGTTTCTATGTATGCACGATATGCATATGTATTGTTCGGAGGAGATATTAGTTTTTGATTCAAATAAACATCAAGCTGGTTAAAAAGAGAATGCATCCAAAAGAGATTGGAGCCACTACTGCTGATGCAGACAATTTGGATGAGTCCTGATTCAGAATTTTTGCTTTTATATGTATCAACGTATTTGATAGATCTATGTAGTCATCACCTGCTCATGGTACTTGAAATTCTATAGGTCCATCATCAGCAAGAGATGAAATTGGGTTGTAATGTATCCACGATCCACCCTCTATACTTGTTTGTGTGGTCGGTAAAGCAAATAAATCTAATTCTGACTTTATGCACTCACAAGAATGACTGTGTAAGAAAGACATTATCAAAATACTTCAAGAAAATATATCTTTAATGTTTTTACCGCCCAATTTTACTTTTTTAATAGCTTTCAGCTTCACGGTTGATGGTGAAATGAATGAAGACCGACGTTTTGACTTTGTTATATATCCTGAGCCACTCATGTTCATACGGTCAATCTTATCATCAGCTTTTCTTTTCAAGTTTGAACTTGCCTCTTTAAGTCGAGATTTAACAGATTCTTCCAGAGGACGTGAACCAACCATATCAGACAAGACACCTACACCTTTAAAGCCTCTTTACCGATTACTCGAGCCCCACTAGAAAGTAATGGTAAAACTGATCTAAACAACCCCCCTAAAAAGCTACCAATTCCACTTCCACGTTGATAGGGTACTCCTTTGTAAATTACTCCAATACCAGATCCAGCTTGTTGTGAATAATAATGTTCATATGGACAAGTTATCCTGTTACCTTGAGAGTGCATTTTAGTACTTTATTTTTCTAAAATGGAGCTTAACACACACTGTTCCAAACTGAAATGGTACTTTTTGTCCAGTGTTTAATCTTATATCTATTTCAATGGTGTCAAACTCCCTCCGCATTACTGGTAAATAGTGAGGTGGTGAAAATACATGCATTTTATTAGCTCCATAAATATACTTCGAAGGATCTAACGGTATTATTCTCAGTAATGGCGTCATAACATCTCCAACTATTTGTGGTTCAATTATATCACAGTACACAAACAATTGAGAAGGTTAGCCTAAATTCAAATTAGCTGGGCATTTTCATAAACCTTTTTCAACAAGATTTCTATTTGGATCGAATCCAAGTACTTAGCTGTGGTGATAATGTTAATGATTGTATAGTTTTGTCCATAACCGCTGCATTTACAAATTTTGATACTTCATCATAACGAAATTTAACACTTTCTTTTATACTATTTAATGCTGTTAAAATATGATTTATACTATCATAGTTTGTAGCTGGGATATGGGTTTTGTAGTAAACCATAGAAGGTTTTGTTTCATGAGGCATTTGCATTAATTTAGTAACGTAAACAATATTTTCATGTTCTTGTACAGTAAACATTGTACATGGATATTGAAACTCAACGACACCGACACACCACATTCCTTCAAGTATTATGGGTTTTGGTAGTTTAGTTGAAAAACGAGTTGTTTTGTTGTCTGGAAAATACTCCATAGAACTGTTGCTAGGCAACGTTAAATAAAAATTTTCTTTCATCATATTTGATTTAAACTAGATGATAAAATCCAGCTATTAAACTTATCTGGGTAACCTTTCCACTTGACTAACACTTCTTTTCTGTTGCCTGATCGACGAGAACGAATGATTTTATCTATTTTGTAACTAAAAGAGGCGTCGTATCTTACCTTTTGTAGTTCTTTTCCATAAAATGTTCCTACTATTGGTTCATCATGTCTTTTAGTGTGTAGACCACCCATAGTGATCTGTCTATTACTGATGATATGACGAATATTTCATCGCTCCAGTTAGATTCGTATCCTTTTTGAAATATGTGTTTATATTTAGTGATTCTTACATGCTCTCCTGTATGGAATTTAGGTGCTGAAACACTTGAGTTTTTTGTATTTGTCTCCTTACCGTATAAGTTATTCCAAACAGTCATTATATTACTCAAACTAACTTGGACACATCTTTATACTAGAGTGATAACCATGGTTATAAGCATATAATAAATCTTGTAAAATATCTATGTACTTATAAGTATTTCTATGAGTAAAGTATCGCCACATCTTCATTTTAAGAGTTCTTTGAAATCTTTCTACAATACCTGCTTTAATATCAGGATTATTTGTAGTATAATAATTAATGTTTTTACTTTTAAAATATCTTTGCACATCTTTTGAAACAAATTCACCCCCTTTGTCGGATTGTTTGTGTGTAGGAGTAGTATTAGCCTCCTTAAATATACCTGCAGTGTACAACTGTCTGCCGACTGACGTCACTGATGCAATCAGTGACAATATATTTAAAATTAAATTAAAAAACTGGCTCGTCTCGAAGACATATTATTCTATTGACGAATTCTTCAAAACGGAACGAAAATGTTATTTAAATAGTAACGGCAGAAGAGATCTTGTGACTTAGTCAATTGTATGAACTGTGTGTGTAATAATTATGGAACTTAATGCGATTGAATTTTATTATTATTTTAATTTTGTATAATTATTGTTTTTTTAATCCAAATCAAATGAATTTTTGTAACTTTAATTGTTACGTATTGAATTATTTTTTATTTTGTTCAATACTTTTGTATTGAAGTTACTTAACAAATGATCTAAATGATTTAACTAAGATTTGAATGACATGTAATTTTTAAAACCAAATTACCAATAAATATGTTTATCTGTTTATCTGTTTATCTTTTAAAACACTTTTTAATTGAATCAGACTTTTTGTTTTTCAATGGTCTAGCATAGGCATATTTTGAAAATACATCTATAACACAGAGTATGTAGTTAAAACCATCATTATACTTGGAATAAGTTCTCATATCACTTAAATCAGCTTGCCAGAGTACGTTAAAATTAGATAAAATGTATTTGTTCCTAGGAATCCTTTTGCGGACAGGTTTATGCAGTGTGTACGTTTCTTGTGACTGTAACCATTTTTTTACATCAGTTTTACTCATTTCACCTTTCATTTCTTTTGTTAACTTTTCTATGCTACTATAACCAGCTGGATGTGAAGCATCATAATAAATTTCATTAATACGTTCTATGGGGGGACTATTATTTAATATGGAGTCCATTTCTCCCAGTCTAGTTTCTTGCGAATATTCTTACGAGCTTTATTCGTGTATTCGGTAGGAGTAGAAAATTCTTCATCAGTTGAGACCTCTCCTAGATCTTTTAATATCAGCTTATTTATATATTCAACCCGTTTCGGATTACCTAAGTAAGTAAGCGGTGTTTTGATTTCCTTCAACGCCTTTGAAAATGTTTCCCAACCTATAGGATCATTGTTCTTGAGTGGGCGAAGCAAATCATTTATCAAATCTACAATATTGCTTCCTGGAATTCTTTTGTTTTCTATGACTACAGTACCATCGTTATTCCAATAGATTTTATTTTTACTTAATGAAATCAAATTCAGTAATGATTCACCTTTTTTAGAATAGGTTTTAGGTGTATGGCTCAGAATTTCCCTTGTTGTAAATAGAGAGCCTTCCTCGTTTAATGTTTGAGTAGAGACTGAGTCATTAAGTTTGTTTTCTTCTTTTATATTTGTTTCAGTTAAATCTTAATTTTGAGATATTATAGGTAGCTCAACAGGTCGTCGATTTTCTTCGTTGAAGCGTAGATATCTTTGCAATATTTGTAAGTATAAAATATTTTTTTTCTGTCATCAATGTTGCTGTTTAAAATATTTTTCATTTCAGTATCTAATCTAGACGTAGGATTATCAGAATTGTTGTGTTGATTTAATTTTTCTATTGGACTAGGTTCAATAAGCACCATCTTTTTAGCATGCTCCATTTTTAATTTCAAAGAGAACCAATTAACGCACTCAAAATTGAACCTAAAATTATTGGTAAAAATGCACCACCTTTTTGTATGATAACTTACTTTATTCGCCCCTTTCCTTACTAACTTGCGAAGTACTGACTTGTATTTTTTTAATTTTTTTTTATATTTATGCTCAATTGGAACTTTACCTTGTAGAACGTTGTGAATGCACTCACAAATACAATCAATTTCTCTTCTTTATTACAAGATTTTAACAGAGCTGTCCTATATTTTGGTTTTAGTTTATGAAGTGCTGATAGTAAGTCCTTATGCGTGTGGAGACTCCGCAACATTATTTGTAAATGATTGATATTTGCTGGTCCTTACCATATTTAAACCCTTTTGATGGTATGTAAACTTGACAATGTCCATCAGATGGAAACATATTTGTCTTAATGCGACATATATCACTTTTGCTTTGTTTTAGATCGATCATTAAATAGCCATGTGCTTCTTTGGTTGCATCCCTATAAGCATCTTCAATGTATTTTGGATTTTCTGGTGAAACTTGACGAGTCAGATGCTTGATTTGTGTTTTATCACGTGGGTTTTTGAAATAAATAATGTAACTAGAATTTAATGAAATATCTCTCTTGCCTTTTCCTTGATGAAATAGGTTTTGTGTTATGTAAAAAACACTTAAGTTTCTATGATGACTACCTTTTGTAAAGATATCTACTATTCGACCATCTGATTCTCTCATAAGATCATCAATTATGATAAGGTTTGGTTCTTTACCATCAAACATACTGAGGTCTGGGATACCCTGATAATAATTAACATTTTGTAGGTTGTATAGTGGTTGCATTTCATCAAAACACCAAGTTATTTGAGTAAAACCTGTGTTACAGACATCTCTAGCGTATTTAATAAAATTTGTAACAAAATTTGATTTACCACAGCCACTAGGACCAGCTACTATAGCAGTGAATGGGTGAACAAAGTGATACATCCTAACACACACATGTGAACACTTAAGAGGGTGAGAAGTAAGTAAAGACATTTTTGTAAGTTACATCTATTATATTTATTTATAGACACACACACACACACACATTACAATATATTTTATACAACAATGAAATTAAATATTAAGTATTTTTAAAAAAATCTTACAGTCCTACATACTTAATTAAAAAATATTTTATCTTAATTACATTATACATACATCAGATTAAATTACACAAACAAAATATTTACATTGTCAATGTTTTTACATAATTTGACTTATCTTATAATGACCCCACGCTAGTGTGTCAACGTTATTAGGTAAAATGAACCTTTTCGTGTCATTATAAGATAGACATACTTTGCTGATTTTTTGTGTAAATATTGTATGTTTTATTGATCTAAATCAATGCATACTATCATATATAACATTTTTATTAAAAAGACATGACTTATAATTGTCCATGGTCATCCTTTTCGTAACACATTTATTTACACCTTTAGCTTTTGTTGTTGTGCTATTTTCATTTTGGATTGCATACATTTTTGATCGAAATCCCACAAATTCTTTGACGATTTTACCATTATTTTCATCTTTGAAAAAACCTAGTCTTTTTTTATTTACCTGGGGATAATTGAATTTATTATTAGATGGATAATCAGATGTATCAAATCGAGAATCTAAATCAGTCTCTATATCTTTATAGAAGTCGTTGGTGAAAATTTGATATATTAGACTATCGGTATCGGTGTATAATAATTTACTATAACCTTGAAACTTTTTTATCATATAATCATAATGAAATTGAAACATTAAAATTTTTGATATATCTAAAATTGAAAAACCTAAATAAATTGGTTTATTATATTGAACTTTGGTTTTTTGTAACTGTACCGCAACTAAGTTTTCTGAGAAAATCGAAAGACTACTAAACTCAGGCTTTGCAATAAAATCCTGCACTCCTAAACTTTTTCCGCGGTTTTCCCAGTGTGTTAATAATTTAACATTTACCCGTTTCTCCACATTTTCCATGGTTTTACCGAAAACGGAATTATTCATTAATTTGAAGAAGCCTTTTTCAAAATCTGAAACGGCTTTGGTTCTAAGAGAAGTGTTTACATCTATATATTGTTTTACCTACGGACTTTGTCTAAACTTAAAAATTCTATGTATTTTTGTTAATTTTAAGCCCAATTTTAAGGACTACTTCAGATTACGATAATGTATTATGAAAATTTTTGTTTGTTTTTTAAATTTGGTATAATTTTTTTTTCATTTGTTTCACCTGCACATATGTTTTCTGGACACAATGGCAAGTCTGAGTGCAAATCATGAAGTTCCTTCGGATACTCCAAATCGACTTCCAATATGAAACCATATTCTGATGAATCAGAAACTTCATAATTTGTCTCTGGACTTACCCATTCAAAACCTCCTTCAGGCATGTACTGAGACATGGCCCAACCATAAAGGTTATTTGCATCGAAATACGTCAAATACGATGAAGGCAAGTTTTCGTCAAATTCATCCAAATATTTGTTATTAGCTTTCGCATGTCTATTACTGCATTGAGATACACCACCCCTGATACCAGCCTTGACAAAACCAATTTGATCAATATCTGTCAGTAGTTCCAACTTTATTTTTGTTAGTTTTAACATTGCATCCCAGCTTAGACCTGGAGAAGTATAATAGTGAGCAGGATCTAGACCATAGGTTTTGAGACATAATTCTCTAAAGTTTTCGAAAATGTTACATAACAATAAAACATCAGTTTTCAGATACAAATTAGAATAGTCTAACATGTTTTGACAAGCAAAGTGTTGCCAGACGTTTTGTGCATGGTTATAGTCCTCGTCAGAAATAAAAGTATTAGTAAGAGAACTATAAAACTGGGCCTTAGTTGGTAAAGAGGTTGATTCAAGAGACTCGTACGATGTCATATGTTCATATGGATAAATTCCTTTCTTTCGAAGTCGGTTGAAGTCGTTTGCATCAGGGAATGTTTTTTTTAGTTCATGGAATTCTTCGTCTTTTAAGTTTTTAGATAACTGGTCAAGACTGCATGATAAAAATTTAAAAGAATCAAGGAATCGCAGATTGACTCTTTGGTTGTTAATTGTTTTGAAAATGATATATATTTTTCTTTATTTTGAGGTATTAAATCGATATCCCCATCAACTAAATTTAATGCATGAACTATGAAATGTGCATCGTAATTAGAAAGATTAGTAAGAATACTGGGATGTGGTGTGGAGCACGAAACTTTTTTTCAAATACTTCATGTGCAACACCTCTAAAATTACCAGTTTGCCAATCAAAATCAATAACTTTTTCTCCATCTAAGTTGTTATCACATATGTGACATGTTTTTGAGTTGGCTATTTTATCGTTATCAATAACAGAAAGTGGCTTGGGGGTCACTTGAAAACAATTTTATGACAAATTTCTTTTAAATCGTTTAGAGGAAACGTTTCATAAACACTTGAGCACAATTAGGATCACTGTAGTATTCATACTTTGATAATTTGTCATCATATGAACACTTAATATAATATCCGAAACTGTATGGTTCATGCTTCTGAACATTATTTGTATATGGTTTTGAAGGGTCATTAACACAGGTTTGTATAGGTTTTTAAAACGCTTCGAAATCTGCATATACAACAAAAGGAATTTTCATTGTTTTCTGAAAGTTATCAAATTTTAATTCATCGTTTGATACTGGTTGACCAAACCAATTTTTCAATGTTTTCTCATTATTAGGTAGTTTTGCAGTGATATGAGAACAATCGTGTTGTTGGTGGTTTGTTAATCTTTCTTTTGTATTAAAACTAACTAAGCACCCATCACGAATATGTACTGCACCATTTCTATTAGATATTTGCATACTAACCAACCTTGACAAGTTTTTTATGTAACAGTAGTGACCGTTTGTCCCGTTTTGAATATACAACAGATTGACATGTGTACTTTGACGACTTTTCGTAAAATAGAGTGGGTCTACGACGCTATGTTTTTTCGTTTTGCTATCAAACTCTAATCCAAAAACATTGATGCTTAAATTATTTTGTTTTTCTACTTTAGATATATCACTCAATTTAACTGGAAATGACACCCCGTCCAATTTAAGTTTATTTGAATGAACACTGTAAGATGAAGTCCGTTCTGTGTTTTTGTTGACCGGATACAAAGCAGAGAGTAATGCCCATTTAAAACAGGAGTTATCAGATTTTTTTACGTTTACAACTGCTTTTTTATCTTTTATATCTTTGGGTAGCTCAATAAAGGAAGTGCCACGTAGAGGACTAAATTTATTTATGTTGAGTTCAATATAATCAATTTTAGTCAAACTCCATCCACTATCCTTTTTCTCAAATGTACTTATTTTATTAGCTAATGAGTTGCGTAATGTTGTTATAAAAATATTTAAATCGTCAGCTTGTGATATTATAAAATTATTCGTTTGAAAATCAAATGAGTTAAATATGTTTTTGGTTTCCTGAACAAAATCTGCATGGAGAACACAATTTATCTTCACGGTTGTATGTTGTTTGATTGATTCATTAAACAAAAAAAATATATCACTCTTGATTGATTCTAAAAATGATTCCGGTGTTTGAAAAGTTAGATCGGTTTGGTCTTAACTTTTTACTTTATATGAAATTATACGTTGACCGAATGCCGATTCTAAGACTGACACGTTCGCCAAAGAACTATGAGACTTCAATGTATTATTTTTATGGACGTTGGTTTTGACATGGTTTCCGAAATATCTTTTACTAACTAATATATTGCATACATCACACTGTACCTTATCGCTAGAAGTGGACGCTTCTTCATTACATGGTATCTTTGCACTGCTGTTATTATCTACATCAGCACTGCGTTTCATTGAAGGTCTTCCTCGCCCCTTTGGAACCGAATGTAACGATGATGATGATGATGATGATGATCGTTGACTGTAACAAAAACAAATATTAGCAATGGGAAACACATGAAAAATTACTAGAACTAACAAAAAGGAAAGAAAAAGTTAGTAAAACACACAACAGTCATACTCACATTTTACTGTTTTCAACTGCAACACAAATTTGAATAAGGTCATCATCAAACTCTGGATCAAATATTGAGGATTCTTCAACCATTTTGCAGATTTCGATGATATCCATGTCTTCACATATGTAATTTAATTGATCTTTATCAATTATTTCACTGCATTCAAAATCTTGACTTTACTTTGCAAAAAAACCACTGACGCACACACTATTCATTTTTATGAGTAGGTAAGACAACAAATTGACACCAGCAATGTCACATCAGAAATGATGACTACTTCCAACTTCCAGAGACTACTTATACACTTACAGCCAGGTACAAATCTATTCTATTCTTGTAAAAAAAAACTTATCTATTGAACTATTCACAAAATAAAAATAAAAAAAAAAACTAGATACAACCTTAGAATTAAAACTGTCCCTTTGTAATCAAATATCGCTATTATCAAAAGACATTTTTTTGCAAGTATCTGTCATAGAAATTTCTTTAGTGATATTGTAAATTGTTTGTTTCATATTAACAAAATTTTGATTTGTCTCGTTTAAATAATATTTTACTCGTGTTTGAGCATGTTTCCAATGTTGAGTACTGGGTATTTTTGCGATTTTTTTTCAAATCATAAAGTTCAATTTTTAGTAAGTACGTTGAAGCTGACGCGTCATCTGCATTTGTTGTCGTGTATGCTACATCTCCATTGGTCTGAGTCCTGGACACCGATGAGCACTGCTTTTTAATTTTGTTTTTAGTGCAATTAAATAATTCATCAATATTTTGTTCATCCTCTCGTTTTCTTTTTGGAGATTGGTTTTTAATGATTAAGTTATCAGTTGTATCTTCATCTGATAGTGAAGGTTTATAATAATACTGTTTAAATGTATTTTCTTCAAATACGTTCTGAAACAACCAAAATTTATGATAAGTTGCTGACATATTTGTAACAGACATACATATCTTTCAAATCTAGGGTAAACAAGTACCTTCTGAGTAAGCCTCATCCATCTAAGACCATGTTATTGCTTAGCATCAGGTAGTGTGTGATCAAATGTGAGCACATCTTCAGCATAACAATTATAAAATATTATAGAATAAAGAAGTCAGAAAAATGAAATAAAATAAGCACAAAAAAGTTTTACAAAAAGTTCAAACACAACGGTTAGTGATATAAGTACTATTTCTTACCTCCATTGTGTAAAATTTGGATTCACGACACAACAATAGCACGTTATAATAATACTGATCACAGTTCACTGTAAGAAGGTTCCCACGAAACTGTGAGAACTCTACCTCAAATCTGTGTTTATATAGATAGGCCAACTCTTTGTCTGCAAATTTGACAAAGGACTCAACATGTTTTGACTTGTATTTCCCTATACCTGGAGCAAACCACCATTACAAAAAACTGAACGTGTTTTGACTAGTATTTTTCGATACCTGGATTAAACCACTATTACGTTAACAATCTCTTTTCACAACAAAAGGATGCACAAAGATGAACCGATGACAAATTACAGATATAATGATGAGCATACCATTGTGCCATTAGGACCGTCATTTTGGCATTTTTTTCTTTTTACATTCTACATATATTGATGGTTAGGACAATACGTAAGATAAAAAACGGAACGTGCTTTGGCTAGTATTTCTCGACACTTGGAGTAAACCACCATCACTTAACAATACAACAATACCTTTTTTACAGCAAAAAATGCGATCAGATGAACAGTGCTAATGTTAATATGTTTTTAGATGAAATCCTTACCATTTCTCCGAAAGGACTCGACGAGACACATTCTGTGAATTGTTTTCAAAAACTAAAAATGTTATTTTTATTTTAATATGGATCTCAAACAACCTGCTTATCATCGATATTCTATTGAATCAACACGTTTGCCGAGTTGTGACTCTTGGCCGAAAGGCTTAGGTCAGCTACCTAAGGTCATGGCCGAAGCTGGATTTTTTTATACTGGAAAAAGTGATTGGGTGCAGTGTTTCTTTTGTGGAGGCGGTATGAAGGACTGGATGCCTGGAGATCTTCCTTGGGAAGAACATGCCCGTTTTTTTCAAGATTGTTCATATGTGGTATTAGTAAAAGGTGAGAAATACATAGGAAATATAATTAATAGAGACAGTAATCAAAGTAATCAGAACAATAAAAATAACAATGATCTACATCACTTTGTGAGTCTTGATATGAATGATATCAATAAGAATAACTACAAAAACATGACTTGTAAGATTTGTTTATTTGAAGAAGTGTGTATTTGCTTCATACCTTGTGGACATACTGTAAGCTGTGGAAAATGTGTATTATCTTTAAAAAATCGATGCCCTATGTGTCGAGAAATATTTAGTAAAGTAATAAGATATACTTACCCTTCGACTCGATTGACGCCTGTCAAACTCTACACCCGTAAGCTCGTGCGCGTAATGGCGTCTTGTGCGCCGTCATAGCAGACGTTTAGAAAAACTATGATTATTCAAAAACTATCCAATTTTAGTAATTGGTGTAAAAAAACAGTCGATTATATGATAACGCTGTTACATTTTTCCTTCAAACTCAACATGATTTAACATCTCAAACAATACTAATTTCTAGATAAAAATGGAGACATTGTAAAAAAAGGTGTCTTCGTGGAATTTTATTTTTATTACTTAAATCCCAGGTAACTTTTACAAACGATTGGATGTTTTTTGCAATCTTTAATATAATGTTATACTCCTGCAAAATAGGTTTTTGTATATCAAACGATAAAACTGGGATAATATCGTAACAATATGTCAGCTCTTCTGCGGCTGTCGCCGCATCGAATGTAAATTTCTATACTCAATTAGTCAGCTCTTCTGCGGCTGTCGCCGCATCGAATGTAAATTTCTATACTCAATTAGTCAATAATCTTTTGCCAAAATTAACAAATGATTAATTATATCAAAAGGATATATATTTATTTTATGATAACACGCATTGTTTTGCAAAAATATACAACAGTACATGATGTTTTAGGTATTTCCCGGGATTGCTATCAATTTCGTATTCGATATCTTATTTGCTATGTACTCCTGATGGGAAGGATATTTGGATAAAATAAAACAAGGAAATTATAGCTAAATATGTATATTTATTTCTGTTTTATTTATTTATGGCCAATTACTAACAAAAAATAAAAGAAAATTGCAACCAAAACCACAGTAAATTTCTATGGAAAAAGCCAAAGCCCAATAGTGATGTACTATGCTATCGATAAATTTCGCAGATGTAATGAAAAAATAGTACCACATACAAATGTCGATATAATTGTTATTATTATGTGTGTGAAAGTGTGACAGCAAAATATCGATAAAATGGAATTAGTTTTTAGGTGAAAATATTACGAAAAAAAAAACAACAGAAACCACACCAGACACAAATTGCTTACAACAACCAAAGTACTCAGCACTATAAAAAAGCGTAATTCATACTTTTGATAAGTGGTTAGATATACCAAAACCATTGAATATACTAAATGACAAATCATACAAAACCAAAACCAAAAACATTAACAAAAAATAACACTTATACCACACCGAAATTCAATTAACGACTCACAAATATATTTGCTGTAATATTTACCTTTATCTACCTGTAAACGATAAAATAATAGATATTTATTATTATGCTTCTGAGATCTCGCTGGCAAAATCTTCCACTACCTAAATTTCACTTTCTTACTGCTCACATCAATACCATCGTGTCAAACGGACAAAAAAAAAAGAAAAGAAAAAATTATGGGACAGTATGGAATTGTTCAAAACAAAAGTCTAAACAGAGAGGCTCTTTACATCGTGGACATTCGTAAGCTGTTCTGCTTTGTTTACGGCCATTAGCCGTGCACCATACGCATTGTCGTCGTCCAAGGTTAGCACGGTGCCGAACTGCAGCGCGCATCTCGTCGGTGATTGGAATGCGTCGTATAAAGTGCCGTCTGTTAGGCGTTCTGCTGGAAATTGGTTGTATCTTCCTCCACAACCTCGTATATCCATTTTCGGGATTCCGTAATGGAACGTTATTGCGGTGACGACGCATGATGGATTGGACCAGTTCCAAGCGAAATGCAAAAGCACTGACTTTTGTGTTTGTGGACTTCTCTAGCAAAATTCTGGAGTTCTGAATTGAAACATTTAAAAGGCGTTTGAAAAGTTTCTTTGTCCATTTGGCACATTGTTTCCTTTCAACCAAGTAGGGTTCAAGCATCTGATCCAAACGATCAACCCCACCCATCCCGTGGTTGTAATCATCGACTAATGCTAACTTGAATTGGGAATGTTGCCCAGGCCTACCCTCTTTCTGAACTTGGGACACGTCATGGAATGTTGATATGCACGTAAGGCGTTTCCGATCTTGGAGTGCCACAAGCATGACATCTCCAGAGTGTCTTGCTATGAACTCACCTTCAGCAAGAGGGGCCCTATGGATAACAGCAGGCACATGTTTTCGATTTGCCCGGAGTGTTCCAACACAATCTGTGCGCCTGCGTTTGAGGTACCTCGCTAGCATCGGGGAGTTGAACCAATTATCCATGTACAAAACGTGACCCAAGTTCAGAAAAGGCTGTAAAAGTTTTAAAACTGTAGAAACGCTCGATGGAAGAGTGGAGGTTCTTGTTCGGCGGCCTATATACCCCACTACCTTATTTCAATGAACTTAATTTTAACAGCGTTATATATTATGATACTGAACACATTCGTGAAGAAAAAAAATGAAAATAAGGAGCAAAAAAAGTGTCTCGAAAATTTGGTAATTATTGGACACTAATTATACAACGCAACGGTTTACGCATTTACGTTTACGCGAAGTTGTGTGCGTCAGCGAAATAAAGTCATTCATAAGCAGTAGGTACTGCCCCCGCCCCTCATCGGTCAGCTGATAGGTATCTCCAGTCGTATTTTTCTGGCCGCACGGCGGCGGCAAGCTCAAATCAAAAGCGCCGAAAGGGCGGCGGACATGAAAGAAGAGCTAGTCAAACAGCCGCCGCGACACCGAAAACGAGACATGGTCTAAGTGACAACTGAACTGACCTTTCGCCACCCGTGGATGTGTTTTTTTGTAAATGGTGTATCAGTTCAGTGCTCGTAAATACTTTGAATTCGGCGGAAATGCATCCGTACCATTATTGAAAGGTACAAGAACTTAATAGTGTCAAGTACAGTCCGCGAATCAATTTTTTTAACTGGGTGTTGAACGATGCAGGTGAAACATTTCTCGTTTAGTGTAGCGTGCTGGAGTTTGCATTGACAATGGAGGTGGACATTTCGAACAATGTTAAAATACCTGTAATGTAAGAGTGAATATCTTTGTAATTAGCAATCACTGTAAACAATTTGATTCCAAATTTTTAAATGCTGACCGTGCGACCA
Source organism: Hypomecis punctinalis (assembly GCA_949316475.1). Lineage (NCBI taxonomy): Eukaryota > Metazoa > Arthropoda > Insecta > Lepidoptera > Geometridae > Hypomecis > Hypomecis punctinalis. Next base: position 5,117,987 of record OX438809.1, read on the forward strand.
AGTATTCCTTTCTCTCACTCTTCGTCTCTCATTTCCACTTACAAAATGCCCTCGACCTCTTCCTCTTCTTCCGATTCCGCTGCGCCCACGCCTACCAACCCTGTAAGTACCGCGTCCAGGGCCGCTGTAACTACTAGTAGCTGGATCTTGCATGGCTTCCTCATCGCTTACTCCAGGTTGTGGTGAAGCAAAAGGAGGAGTGCTGTAAAATAAATAGAAAATTTAAATTATGCGTGCATGTATTTACGTGTGTTTGTGTATTGTATGTATAAAGTAATCTTAGTAAAATACGATACGAATAAAAAATAAAAAAAATTACATAGGACTAATAGACCGTAAATGCGTCGCGCGGTCTTCATCTTCACTATCACTAGCCCTGTAACAATAAACAACACTGTAAAAAAATTTTGATTACTTATTATAAATTCGAAAGTAACCCCATGGACAAAATAGGCTACTTTTCATCATCATCATTATAAGCGCGGGAAAAACTACAAAGTGCTAGTTACATTTACAATACATAATACTTACTCAATGTGACTCCCATTATCTGGTACCGTCACAGGCGCCAGAGAACCATCTCTTTGGACCAAAAATAATTCAGACCCAGGGGCCAGCTGCAACATGAACAAATAGCAAGTGAAAAATAAATAAACCGATAACAAAATGTAATCAACTGAAACAATTTGAATGTAAACAAAAGTGTCATTCAGTCCAAATAACATGAATTTATATCATGAAAAGATAAAATTATATCAAAAACCTAAAAACTTAACTAACATTTAAGCTTTCGAGCTCTGTCGTCAAATCGTTGCCCTCATCTTCGACTTCTTCAATGACATCGTCATCTGAATCTAAATATTCCTCATTGAGAAGGTCGAGAAATTGCTGTGGGGCTTGGTCGTTATCGGGATTTCACATCTAAAACACGAAAAATAAAGAATTAGAATAAGATTCTAACAAATTGAAAACATCTCCCTGTGTTAACAAGACAATAATAATAATAAACGTATTTATTTCAAAAAAATATCGATATTTTTATCGATAACTCCATATTGATCGATATCCAGCACTACGGCCAAACAAATAAAAATGGCGGACAGAAAACAGATATTTTGCACATTGACAAAAGGAAATGGTATTTTTAGCCTTTTTAGAACTTTCTGACTAGAAATATAGTCAATAATACAATATGTGATTATTATTTTCAAATTTTCTTAGACATAAATCACGTACTAATACATTTTGACTTCGAAATCACCCGTCAAAATACTCGGAACACAAAACAATTTCGTCGCGTCCTCATTTGTAAACGAAAAACTAACTTCGTATTGTATTCTGTGCTTCATTATTGTTGTCCAAAAGTCTACACATATGCCATGATCAAAACTATAATAGCTTTTACTTACCTCTTAACTACTTTTTTACCAAGTGTCACTCGTATACATTTATACGCATTCCGAGTCAAGAGGTTAAATCTGTCAGCTTCGGTTACAAAATATTTATAAACATTGTAGATAATTTCGCGTGACTGACCTCGTAAAGGTTTCCCTCTTTTTCCTAAAGATGCCATAGCACAAATTTAAATTATTTAAATTTGGTGGTGTTAACATCTCTAAATATATATTTTGAACTGGACGCGATTGCACTCTATCGCACTTGAACAACGACTGACAAAACATCACATATGTAGTGTGCGACAGAGATAATGCTCTACGAAGCCGAAATTTACCAATTGTCTCTTTCTTAAGGTCGATGTGCAATATTTATCGCCGGGTACTGTACTCGTATGTTACAATTTTATGTAAACTTGTATTAGATGGGTCGTACCCAGACAACTTTGGAAATCACTACCCTAATGTATTTGGAGAAACAACGAACATAAGTAAGTTCGTATAGGCTTACCCGGCGCGACGATAATCAAAAAAGTGTAACGATTAATAATTAACGAATTATTAGAAAATAGAAGAGCTGATGGCCACCCCAATATTATTGGTGAGATCTTTATGTGGTCCGGATTGATGTCTAGTAGAAACTTGTCCACGACATAGAAGATGGCCGAGTGGCTAGCCCTACTGTCAGAGCTAAATCACCTGAAGGCCCTTAACATGGCTAAATATCTAATATAACGAGGGCGAGGGATTTAATCATCTGAGCCAAGATAGTGCTTAGTTGTAAATGCCACCTGCCCCACAGTCACCCATTCGAAGACTGACCGTGCCGAACACTGCTGAACTTGGTTCACTCCCGGTGGCTACCACCGGTGGACATTAGGACAAAGTATTTTTTTTGTGCTAACGACATTTGCAATTACCTTTTTTATTGGTTTTATTTAAATTTACGTCATGTCCGTTTTTTGGGTCAAATGTAGTCTAATTATTACGATTTTTATTTAAAGTAACTATTTTTAAATTTCCGTTTCCGGCTGTCAAACAGTGAATACGTAGGAAAAACCTCTCGCGATTTAATTTCGATTTAGTGTTTAAAGTGCACCACAATAACTGAAAAATCACAAAGCAAATCCGGAAGATCGTGTTGAATCAAATCACCTATTTTAACACAATTGAAAAGCAAAATCGGAGACTACAAAATACGTGAGAAAATTGCGACGTGTTTTTGGAGTCGACATCCATTTTGTTGAACTTGATCAATCGACCAATCAGCGACAGGTAAAATCTGACAACGACAGCTTGACACTTGTTGACATCTGACAGTCAGAATAAGTGTTGCCGTAACACAAAACATAAGTGGGTTTAGTAGATTTTCGACAGGAATGGATCCACAATTCCAATTATTATGGAACAAAATGAAGGAGGAGATGAATCAGCAAACAGCTTTTTTTTATTTCAAATAGGTTTACGTTTGACTACACACTGCCTGATGTTAAGCAGATATGCGGTCTAGGATGTAGCACGCTTACCTAGAAGATACCTATTTACTCGAGATTTGAAGACACCTACATTGTACTTTAGCGGAAAGACGGAAGGCAAAGCGTTCTACATTCTGGCAGTTCGTATGAGGAATGTGGACTCAAAGCTCTTATAAACCAAAATATTGTCCCAACAATGGACGAAAAACGTAAACCATTTGTTGACGACATGAACAAACTAAAGATAGAGACAGAAAAATTGAAATCAAAAACTGAATACTTAGAAAAACAATCCAAGAAAAATAATTTTATAATACATGGCGTTCAGGAATCCAATATTCGTAATAGGATGAGGGAATGATTTTATTTGGCGGGATATACAGTAAAAGCTCTTTATTCGCGGGGTATATGTTCCATAAATATGCCGCGAATACAGAAACCGTGAATACGGAATGGTAATTTATATGGGATTATAGGGGATACGTTCCTAGGTGACAAAATAAAAAAAAATGTATTTGTACATTAAAAAATAATTTCATTTAAGTTTTTGAACATTTTCATTAATTAAATTCTTAGGCAATGGCTTTGTTGGTTGCGGTCTTCGATCCATAATGACAACGCTACTTCCAGTTTTCTATTGCTGGATCACGAACAATTTTTGCTGACAGTGAAGTTGAAGCTACAGACGACCTTATTTTATCTTCGGATTTTTTATCGATCGTACAGTTGATTCGATGACATTGAATGAGCGTGATATGGATGCAAATGACTCTCCAAGGCATAAACGATCAAGCATTTCTATTTTCACTTTAAGCGGTAACACAGATTTTTTTTGTGTCGAAACTCGTTTCTCATTTTTTTTAGTTGACATTATAAACTAGGAAGAGTGCAGTAGACGTGTTACTCGATCACAATTTTTGTAACGAATGTGAAAGACGAAACAATAAAACACGCAAAGCGGCTTTTACTATAAACGGAACAACAACATTTAAAAATATACTTTATTAATTTAGTTATAAGGTTGCTTTCATTCTGTTTGTTTACATTCTCAAAATCACCGATCGCGGCGAAGGCGGCTTGTGTCTAAGGCCTCGGTGATATAATTCAACAACATACTTTAGGCAAACATGTAATAAGATCTATTTTACTTTTTTATTAGTCCATTTGACAAGGATATTGGGTTGGATACTTATTGGAATAATTTTATTATTATGTATGTTCTTATTAGATCCGCGAATAAAAAAATTTTTAGTCGCGAAAATAGAAATTGGGACGCAATTTTTTAATCCGCGAATAGTGAAAACGCGAATAAAGGAAGCGCGAATAAGGAGCTTTTACTGTATTTAAAATCGAATTATTGTTTTTATAAATTCGTTGTTGTAAGATGGAAGCTTTTATAGACAATAACAAACATCGTTCTTATGTATTTGCATAATTTTATTATTAAGAATATTGATATATTTCAGATAAATAGGCATTTTAGTAATAGTTTTGAACTAAGGGACAAGGTGAGGGAATGATTTTCACGGTAACAAAGTAGCCATATCTTATTTTTCTTCATTCAAATAAAAAAATACTTCTGTAAATAATGCATATGTCTACTCTACTACTCGGCACTAATGGCTCGGAAATCAAATTTCGAAATTTGATGAGAAATACCCACCTACTGATAATACACTGACTGAATTTAACTGAGTAGTGGAATTTGGCTGGTTTAAATTTTAATATGTTTTCCTTTTTTGGCATTTACACCTGCAATGATTTTGTGAATTTTATTTCAGTCGATGCAAATTTTAATTCTCTGCCCCTTTATTATTTCAATGTTGTTGTAACGATAACCAAAAAAATTATAGCAGCAGATAAGTCCCTTTAGTTTAAATTTTTTATTTTTATCTGAATGAACTAATAAATAATTTGAATAAAAAACTACAATGTCAGAAAAAACGAATGATTTATGTATGTTTCAGTGCTTAGCTTGTAACTAATTTCAGATGCCAATAAGTTCTATTCCCCTTATTGCGATACATAGCTTCGACTATAATACGTTTGTACCTATATCTATGTATACACAGGTATCATATAGTATCATGTATGATCAGCGCGCCAATTTTTTCCCCTTCTACACAACAGCTAACTCAATTAGTTATTAATTTAAGCTAATTCTATGTACTATAATAAAACAAAAACTTTGAAGTATATATGTGTGTATCAAACATTTAACAAAGTTATAATATGGCATTTTCTGAATTTGCGACAGCTTCTGGGCCTGCCTTGGCTGGTCTTGAGCTCCGCTGCTCCCAGCCACAGGAGGCCTACAGTTCTTGTTCTAACCGCGACCACGGGCGGGGGTCGGGTCCTCGCGGCCCCCCCCCCCCCCCCCCCGCAGCGATCGAGCGCTACAACAAGAACGCGTCCTCGCGTGCGTCGCCGACCGCGTGCCCGCTCCGTCTGCTAGCTACGTCGAGCGGGTGGACCCGGCGCGCCGCGCCCATGCACCGAGCCCATCGAGAGCCCCGTGCGCCAGCTTCGGCCGCCTGCTGACCTGACATTTGCCCCGCAAATGTCGACCTAGCCGCGGCCGCCCTGGCTTAACCTTTTGTGGGGAGCGATCACGCCGCCGGCTGTCGCGCCCGGGCGCGACCCATCCCGGAACGAGCATCGCCAACCCCACCACACTGCAACCACTTCAGCGACGCGTCGAGCTTGCTCCGTGTCGCTGTTATTCTACCTGCAAGACAACCAGCGCCGGGCTTGAGCGACCACCACATCCGTTTCTAACGATAACACTATCGGTCGCTCGCCCGGCGCACCGGCGCGCCTCAACATCCTTGCTTCGACTGAGAGCCGCATGGCTCACGACCCGGCGGAGTGCACGCCATCGGGCGCGAAACCCACCGGCCCTCGGCCGAAATGAAGACATCAAGACGCGCCGCATATTGAAGCCTACATCGGGGTGAGGTTCGCCTCCCCCGACCCCGGATTGACCCCCATTGATTCCAGGGGCGGGTGCTAGACACCCCCCCACACCATCGGCCCAAGCGCACACGGCGCCTAGCCGACTTGGATTGACGCCTAGGGATGCTGATAATTCGCTCCCGAAGCAACCCCGCCGCGGCCCGCTCCGCCAACTCGTGTACCCTACACAGAGTGTGTGCGAAGCCGGCCGCCTACCACCTGACACGACATGCGCCTCTGATTTCGATCGAGGCGCCTTCACCGGACCCTTATCTCGCGACGCTCAGCGTCGCGACGCCTAGCCCTGGAGCCGCCGCTGTCGCCCACGCGACGCGCGGCCCCTACCGGGTCTCGCCACTACGCGGACCTGCCTCGGTGCCGGGAGCGAGTTTACTCCACCGGCGCCGCACCTGAATCCTGTCTCGACGCCGGTAGTGAGTTTACTCCACCGGCGTCGCATCACTACCAAGAATTAATTTGAAGCCTGCGCCTAGAGGCGCCATCGGACCAGCCTGAGTAGGCGTCGCTCCCGCCTTACGCGGTGAGCTCGACGCCGCTCACTCATCGTCGTCGACATAGCGCTCGACGACCGCTCACCAAAGGGGCAGTTAGAGACGTGGGCCTGGCTCGCGCGCGGCGGCGCGCTTGAGCTAAGGCCAGCGATCCCACTCCCCATCTCCGCATCGCTACAAGATCGGCAGGCCGAGAGAGCCCCCGCTCCGCGCTTCAGTTGGTCTTGGTCGAGTGAAACTCCCGAGACCGACCACCCGAAGCTGCGTTCGCCTGACCGAGTACGCCACCGGACCGACGTGCGTCACGTCGACAATCTTATCGAAGAGGAGGAGATGCCGCCTGCATTAGCATCGTGCAGGTCGTGAGGACTCCGAATCCGAGATCATTGAAGCCTAAAATCTTAGAAGATTTACATCAACATTTAACTAAATGCCATGACGGCAGATGGACGTCTGCCAGAATGGCGGGGCGAGGGCGCTGAGAGATGCCGCCCGACCTCGCGGTCGGGATTGGGTACTCGCGCCCTCCCTTTCATTGCCCTACACCCTATGTGGTGTAGCGTCCAGCCCCGGTAAGGAGGTTCGCCTCGAAGCCGGTCTCCTGACTCCTATGTACCCTCTTCAAGGGACAGGAGGAGAAGAGCCACGATACGATACGACAGCTTCTTTTCGGACATCAGGATGTGTCGGTTTTTTCTGAACCTTCCTTCCTTTTTTTTTGTCTTTGGTAAAATGTTTGGATATTTAGATGATCTTCTGATTGCTACATAATCGTTTTCGTTTTTCCCTTATGCGAAATTTGCTGCACTGGGACAAATTTTATTACAAACGAAATAATAAAATTACTAAAACAGAAATTAAAAAACAAATTTGGTTAATTCTTATAATGAAAAACATGTCAAAGCCCCTCGCGTGTGGATAGTGACCCTAACGTTCTCAACACACTAGCGGCATTTCCACGCTGTATGGCTAATGAAATTTGCTGGACTAAAAAAAACCACTTGAATATTAGGAATTTAAAATTGTTACGTGTACTCGCAGGAAGCACTGGTTGATGACTGGACTTACCAGACGAGAGAACAAATATTACAGTGTTTCGAGCTCAAATTTACAGTGTTTGGGACAAAATTACAGCAAAAGTAAAAAAAAAATACAGCGAATTTTACAGTAGATCTCAAGAAACATCTTTATACTAAAATACACGTTATAAATATGACAAAAACCAGTTATCAATCACTGTCACTGTCGTTTAGCCCGATAGCCGTTTCTTTTTTGTAAATTCCGTAATTAAATGATTTTATCATTTTCTCAGTCGGTTTAAAATTAACGCAACAACTAGTACTGTTACGTTGAATGGTTTGTTGCGCTAACATGTTGTCTCTTAATGTCCTGGTTATTAATCTATTTCGTTTCTTGGTTTTGGTGTCGTTAATTTGGCTAAACATTCTCTCGCATTCTGCGTTAGAGTTTGGAAGAGCCAAAATATTGAGCATGTATTGTCCAATCAAACGGAACTCGTTCAACTGTTTCACCTGAAAAGCAACATTAGTATTAAAAAATATTGTAGGTTGCTAACGAAATAAATATATTTCTATCTATAAAAAAATATAAAGTCTTTGTTACTAACCTTATGCCAGAATTCATCAAGCCGTATTAAATTCATCAAGCCGTAAAAGTTAAAAGGAGATTTCGATGTAGCAATTGCTACATCGAAATCTCCTTTTAACTTTGGCAAATTTCGCCATTGGTCATCCAAAGCTTGTTGTTCTGCCATAGAAGTTGGTGTCAATCTTGGCATCAAGCTTAGTAAATTTTGAATTGATTCATCTCGATTTGAGATATCAAGACAACTCTCAGGATCTAATTTGGATATTCCAATTAATACTGGATCATTCAACGCGAATCTTTTGCGGATGCCTACGCACGCTTTGATCAAAAAATTTCGGCATTTCCTTTTGAAATCCTCTTTTTTCCCTTCTGCTATTTCATTTGTTGAAAACTGTTTAAATACTCCCAAGCCAAGATAGATGTCATCCAAACTTTTAAAATTGTTTTCGTCAGTTGGGTCAATTTTTTCTAGTTCAGTGTTTGCAATATGTGCCGTTGTCATGTATGTCGATAAAAGTTCGTGAAAGAGATCGTTCATTTTAGTGCTAAGTTTTGTGATCATTGGAGTCTCACTCTGAAATAGCGTATTAGCTTCAGTAAATTTAGGTAACATCCAGTTCAAAAAGAAAAAGTATGATTTTGTTACGGGATCATTCAACTGCGTATGGATTTCGAAGCATTCGTTGTCTTCAAGTCATCTTCCATCAAAAAACAATGTTAAGGCATTCCACTGTTCCAAAATCCTTTGCACTACAGCACTTAGTGATAACCATCGCGTTTGAGCTGGTTTCAAAATTTTGTGAATATCTGTTTCTGTGAATACTTGAAACTCTTTTTGCTTCTGATCGCAAAACAATTGTAGATATCACGCGTTAGCTTTTCACATTCAGTTGGTAACTGTTTGCATGCGTCACTCGCACAAAGATGCAGGGAATGGCAAACACATTTTAGAACAATAATTCCGGGACATTTTGCTCTAAACCGACTCGAAACAGAGTTGTGACACCCCATCATCGTATTGCAACCATCTGATCCAAACCCTATAATATTTTCGATGGGAATATAATTTTACTCGAAGGATTTTATTACTGCTTCGAAAAGATGTTGTGCTGTGGCGGTAGCCACAGTAGCAGAGTTGTCCTCACCATGTATTTGAATTAGGTCCCAAAATCTGCTCACAATTCGACCTTTTATTGCACAGTAATATCTGACCACAACACACATAATTTTTACTGCTCCGATGTCAGTACTTTCATCAATAATGACAGAGAATTTTCGCTCCTTTAGATCTGCACAAATCTTGTTTTTCTGATTCTCCTAGAATATTGTTTATTATTGCTTTGCATTTCGTTCTCTTCATTTTCATATTTTTTGCAATCTGAGAGTCAGGAAAAATAATGGCAATAAATCAATTAACAAAAAGGTCTTCTAGCTTTTGATTTAACTCCTGATTTATCGGCCAACTCTTCAAGTCATTGGAATCTGATAAGAAATGGAAGCGTGAGATTGGAAGTTCGTTTTGAATCTTCTCTTAGTCAAACTATCAACTGTATTGTTTATGCCGAGTTTGATAATGTAATTGAGATCGATAAAAATAGGAATGTAATTGTTGACTACAGTAGCTAAGATGAAATTGTATTTAGTTTGTAATCTAGTTATAAGAGTGCAATGTATTCGAAAAATAAATTGTCATAAAACCTTAAGCGGTCTACACACCAAAGCCGCTGCACCCGGCGGCACGGATCGCCGGCCCAACCCGCCGGCCTTATTTTGTACAATCATGCCGCCGGCTTGCGCCCGCGCGGGCAAGCCGGCGGGGCAGCATGCTGATGCCGACGGCATCCCTCTCCACTCACTCAGTCAGTTGCCCGCCGGCTTTCATAGAGTAGTTGAAACTCCACAAACTGCTATTATTAAATCACTGTTATCGTCCTCCTCCATGTCAATTAGGTACTGAAAATACTACTTCTGAATTATTCGAAACACACACGTCCAATCTCTACGACTATTTGGCAATTACTAGAACACCACATGCCGCGGCTGTCGTGCCGCCGGCATTGCCGCCGGCAAAGTCGTTCGGCTTGGACATTCTGAAGCCGCCGGGTTAACCCGCCGGCACTAAGCCGCCGGGCTGTGCCGCCGGGTCAGCGGCTTTGGTGTGTAGACCGCTTTACATCTTTTGTTTTTTCTTAAATACAAAGACCATGTTATAAATTTTGTCATTAGTAAGTTATCTTCACAAGTATGAATACACTCGAGATAATGAAATATTTACGTCAAATTCACCCGACCCTAGAAAAAAACGTGTATGCAGCGAACAGATTACCGATACATATCGAAGCGCCATCGTATTTAGTGAGCAATTTAGACCCAGATACGAAGCCAGGCTCACACTGGATAGCTATTGACATAGACAAAAACAACGTAGGTCAATATTTTGATTCCTTTGGTCGGGCACCCACGGCTCACCACAGGACTTTTCTGGATAGAAATTGCAGAGTATGGGATTTCAATACGGAAAGGGTACAAAATGATTGGACTTCGGTATGTGGAGAATACTGCTTGGTATATTTGTACTGTAAATTCCATGATAATACTATGTTAGATTTGGTAAATTTATTTCAGAAAGGTGATACTATTGTGAATGATGTATTAGTGTACGAATTGTTTAAAAGCTATTTCAAATAAAGTGTCACGAATGAAAGGTTTTTTTATTTTGTAGACTAGCAAAACAGGTCACAACAAGTCGTGACATGTAAAGTACATGGTAGGTAAATCTTCCTCCACCTATGTACCTCTGACATATTTTTAGTGCTTAGTTAACAATAGAACACCGAGCGCCGTATAACAATAAAACACTGAGCGCACGTAATACAATAGAAACCCCCATAAAAGGTTGCAACCGCTCGAACAATGGATGAATGAGAAAGGTATACTGGATCTTGCGATCCTGAAGAGATATCAAAAAACAGATTGCAGCAATCGATCAGGCATCCCCGAAAACCCCTAAAAAGACACCAAACATTTTTTTTTTAGGCGACGAAAGTTACCGAGCCCTGATTTTTAGGGGTGGCTGGAACAAATTTTGGAGTGAGCCAGAACTCTCAAATCCCTACTACTCTTGAATTATGTGTTCCGGCGTAGCTACTGACGTAGACGGTCCTGGTAGAGGCTGATTCAGCGTTGTACCCTCTTTTCGGAACTTTTGCACCCACGATAGGATAAGTTGCGTGGATGGTGCGTCACTTGTTCGACGAATGCCATAGTGAGAACAAAAAGCGCGACGTGCACGAACCAGCGATTCATCGCATTTTATATATTGCTCCACTGCGTACGCGCGGTGTGACCCCGGCCAGTGACTCATGGCGACTAATCAATCCGCAAAGCCCGCGCGTCGAATGGTACCCCTTCCTCTTTCCTCGCCCTGCAAGCTTGCGAGTAATTTGAAGTTGAAAATTTGCCGCTGTACACCCTGTAAAATAAAAATGCCGAAAATCGCAATCATTAGGAATGAAAATTTAACGCAACTTTAAATTTGGTGACACGCGAACTGGGAAAACATAAAAGAAGTTGCGGCTTTTCGTTCCATTAATTTGCGGTGGAGGAAGAATCATTTTTATCTCATCTATATGAATTTCTGACATATCAGCAGGCTAATAGCACTAAAAAAATACAGCTAAACTACAATTGAACTTTAACTGAACTTCTACTTTTTGTCTATTTTCGTATCGCACTTCATTTGCGTTTCAACTTTAATCATTAGATTTTGACTAAAGTTGAAACGCAACTCGATCAGAGTTGGAACGTAACCGGTGTCAAATGAACGGTTGGTGTATGATGTTTAGCGCAATACCTAATTCCTTAAAGCTGAATCAAAACTTAACTACAATTGCAACCGAGCTTTAACTGAATTACAGATGGAACGCAGCTGTTTAAAATTAACGCGATTGGCCTGCAGGTTCTAAAGGCATTTGGAATTTCATCATGTCTTTAACTTTCAATCTCATAAACAAGACCTCGTATCTATTAGCTCTTATTACATCAATTATCTTTGCAGCATAATATACCTTCAGTTTCTTACTGTCCAATAAAACTAGCACATAATCGTCATTCTGGGCTAAACGCTCAAGCTTTTTGAAATTTTCTGTAATCAAAGGCAGCCCATCCTCATCAAATTCTTCTTCATCGTCTTGTCCATTTAAATCAGTTTCACTAAGGCATACCACTTCCTCATCTTCATCGGTACCTATTTCAGAACCTGCTTCAATTTTTTTTTTCGATTTCTTTTTTCCTTTTTTATCAGATAAAACTGGGTTGCAACCATGCTTTTCCCGAGCTTTCTGGCTTTGCGCTTTTCAGTCCGTGGACCAGCCTTCAAAGCAAGCATAAATTCTTCAGGAGTTACACGTGCAACACGAGTAACACGTGCAACGCGACACGCCGCGATAGCGCTGCAGTACAAGATCGAGTTGGTATGGACTAAGCCTTCGCTAGCCCGTAAATACGGGACTAGCAAAGGGTTCAGGGCTCACATAAGCGCTAAGTTACGCCTATGGGTGGGAAAACGTGGCAGTCGCGGCCTAGAGCCAGGTGCGAACCGATACTGGGAAATTGCGTCTTCCAAAGCCCTCCTCAGTTGCTCACTCACCTGGCTAGATACGCTCATACTCGCGTCATCTGCCTCGTCGACCGTAAGACCAGCCGCTGGTGTGGCAAGTGTCGATTCGTCTCAATCACCCGCCATCGTTAATTGTGGGTCATTCATTGGACAGCTCGCCGGCGGTCTCTTGTTGTCCATCTCACCAAAATAAACACTGTACTACTGCAACGGGTGGTTTTATTGACCTAGTATCACTTGGTAATCAATTTAACAAGAATTTTCGAGGATGAAAACAGATTTCAAAGTCAATGGATTTGCACGGGTGCAATCCGCCTTGCGCTCGGGATGACGTTTTAAACGTTGATAAATAAATGATAACGAAAAGTGGACGCTTAGCTCTACTGAATTATTTCTTCTTTTTTAGTATTTGTGGTTGGGTTTTTTTCCACTTTATACAGAAATTCCAAGTATGAAGTGATTAGTAAGTAAGTAGGTAAGACCTAAATAGACAAAAATAATAAAAATTAATGATAAAGCTCACCAGATGGATTCTTCAAGCCAGTAAGACCGTTTAAAAAGCACTTCTTGTAATTTGAATTGTCGTATCGTTCCACACATTGTTTGTAGTGTGACCTGCGATCACCCATCTTTCATCCAAATGATAGATTATGTTTCCTGACAGTCTTGCATCACGTATAGCGCGATTCTTCTCCAAAAATAAATTTCATTTTTTTCAGTCAGCATAATAGTATGCTACGGCTTCTTTCGGAAAATTTGAAACCAATACTCTCAATTCTCAACAATTTATGTAATGAAGATCGCTTGAATGTTCCTAAAGTTCCATCAGTATGCACTGCTTTACATATTTTATCCAAAGTAGGAATTTCATGCCTTCTAAAAAATCGTGGACTGCATTCCGCAGTGCACTTTTCGTAAAGCTGTCGGTCTTTTATATAACTGTCGGTCGAGGTTTTTCTTATCTAGTAGACCGCAGAACACCTATGGTATTCTTTTCTTTCACAATTTTGTACACTGATGTCCAATGAACCCCTATGCTTAATGCAACAGTTTTTAAAATATCGTTATTTGATGCGTTGGGTGTAGCCTCAAGAAAAGTATTATACATGTTTACTATCATCGTTTTTTCGCTAGATGAAAAAGGACGTCGCTGCCTTTTAACAACAGCTGAACAGGCGTGTGTAGAGGCCATTATAGGAAATAATCAGTCCAAAAACACGCCAAGCCAACAAGTATGCAAGAATCAATCTAAAAAACACGCCAAGTCAACAAGTAAGTAGGAATCAGTCCAGTAAACAAGCCGGGTCAATGTAAAACCAAACAATGTGAACACTGAAATCAGCACCGAACAATACGTAACAATACATCCGCAGTGCTCAAGAGACAGACTCGGACTGATATTTGGTCGCAACGTGTACGCGCCCTAAGTTCCTTTTCTCCAACCAAAGACGTTCAGCGCTTGATTTTCCCATTCGTTCGTCTCGTTGGACGGAGTATCGTATCTTTGCGTGTGTAATGTGATGACATATTTGGCAGATTTTTAAAAAAGTTTTGCAAGTCTGCGGTCTATGGGTTGCTTTTTGTTTTACTTCTCTGATTACCTTGGTTATTTATTTTTTTACGAGCTATTTGATAACATATAACTCGAGATATAAGCAAATACCTACAACCTTCGGCGGCCATCTTTGTGACGTCATAACTTCTAAAGTCAACCAGTTATCGCTTGACGACCGTTGGATCCTTGGTCTAGAAGTAATAACGAACACATGATACTAATTGTAGGTAAATGGAAGATATTGCTACGAAAATCAAAAACTAGAGGGCTTAGCCCCGTTGCGCCGCCCTACCGAGAGTCATAGTAGTAAAAGAATATCTCATTTATTTCCAAAATTACAGGCATTTAAATAAAACAAGGAAATCAACCAGCGTGACCATTTTTTTTTTCGCATATCTACTAAAATGTAATCTGAAATCTACTTTAATCTACCAAATCTTTTTACGAAATCTACCAAAATTGTACCACATTATTTCACCAAAAATAACTATTTAAACAAACAATGGTTTTACATAAAAACAAGAAAAATGTTTAGTATTTAAAAAAATGGAACTTTATTATATATAAATTATTCAACATTATCGTCACTGTCCGCATTTTGATTAATATTTTTGTACAATATTTTGTTCTGCTCCATCACCTTTGTCATATCTGTATCGGGTTGGAACTTTGAACAGTTACCGGCTTCCTTCAATCCCTCTTTTGCGTGCAAAATTGCACACAGATTTTTGTTATGAAACCTATTTCGATCTACAGTTTTAATTCTATTCATCTGTGAAAAAATACGTTCACATTTTGCGTTCGAAACAGGTAAACATAGCATATGTTTGGCGAATTTGCTAATATTAGCATATTTAGGTTGGTTGTCAGATGAATATAATTTGCTGCTGGATTCCCAAAACACTTCGACGTCTGTTATAGCTTCGTTGCTACTGGTGGAGCACAATAAATTGTTGACGTCCCTGTCCAATTTTAGTTCTCTGAATTCATTGTCAATCAATTGTA
Organism: Hypomecis punctinalis; assembly: GCA_949316475.1. Taxonomy (NCBI): domain Eukaryota; kingdom Metazoa; phylum Arthropoda; class Insecta; order Lepidoptera; family Geometridae; genus Hypomecis; species Hypomecis punctinalis. The sequence continues at coordinate 5,133,109 of OX438809.1, forward strand.
CGTCACTTTCTGATACAAAATTCGGGAATTTTGACGCAACATTGCTGAGACTTGTAAATTCAGCGTGTACAGCAGTATGCGGATTCAAAAAAGTTAGTTCTTGAAATATGTCGTTATCAACTGGCAATCTTTTCTTTAATTGCACACAAAGATCTATAAGAAAATCCTGACATCTTTTAAAAATGTCTTGAACATGTTGTTGGGGTATCTGATTTCTTTTGGAATCCAAATGTTTTGCAAAGTTAACACCCAGATACAGATTGTTTAACGGCAAATAATTTACTGACGAATTTGGATCAATGTTTTGAATTGGCGTGCTTTTCACGTATTGGGTTTTCATGTAACAGTTTAAAACAATTACAAAAAAATCGCGCATATCATTGTAGAGCCTGTGTACCACAGGGTAGTCTCCTTGAAAAATTGTGTTGAACTTGTTAGTAAACGGTAAAATGTAATCAAGAAAATATAAATACAATTTCACCGTTTCGTCATTGAAAGAATTATAAAGAAATTCCGCTGACGCATTAGAGTTCTTCTCTCCTAAATACTGTCCCTGAAAATATAATTTCAAAGCTGGCCATTGTTGTAAGATTCGCGCGATACAGCCATGGAGAGAAAGCCATCGAATGTCATAATGTCTCAGAAGCTTGTAATGTTCCGACTCTGTAAAATCCTGGAATTCCATAAATTCACGCTGACGTTTGCTACTCTGTGCGAAGTAGTTGTACACTTCTTTAACCAGTTGCTCTAATTTTCGTGGTAATAACTTGCAAGCATGACTTACTGCTAATGCCACTGAATGACATACACATTTTACATAGACACAGTGTGGATTTAGTTCTTTCATTTTTGCCACAATGCCAGCGTTCTCTCCAAACATAACATTGGTTGTGTCTGCTGCAAAACCTATCATGTTGTCCCACTTAAGACCACGTTCATCAAAGACAGTTTTTAGTGCATTCAATAAATCTTGAGCTGTTTCACCTTGAATATCCACTATACTCAGCAGTTTAGTATTGACTCGATGACTATTTTTCGAGAAATATTTTATTGCAATTGCGAGAACCTTCGTAGTACTGATATCTGTACTTTCATCTATTATGATAGAAAATGTAGCCAATCCAGATTTTAAATCTTCGTGCATCTTTTCTTCAAATTGCTTGCCAAGTGCATTATAAGCTATAGCTGCAGATTTTGTCCTTTTGCAAGAAATTTTTTTCGCTATTTCAGAGTCATGAAACGCTTGATTGATAATTTCGCTTAAAATGGTCCATAATTCGAAATGGTACGTTATGTTCAACAAGACATGCAACGACTTTCATTTCTGCCTTCCTAACTTCATTTTCGACCGATGTCTTCTTAAAATATTGATCAATCTGTAAAACCGCATAGTGATAATTATACAGAGGGATCAGTATAGGCTTAGACGTAAATTGAAACTACAGCTGTTTCCGTATACATTTTTGTACAGCGTACCCCTGGCGGAAACGAGGAAGAACTAACCAAAATGTAAGTAAACTGCGCAAAACCTGAGGAATTAGTCCAGGTTTACACATAAATTGAAACTAGAGTTGTTTCCGTATGGCTCTATACATTTTCGTACAGCGCTTCTGGCGGAAACGAGAAATAACTAACCAAAATGTATGGAACCACACGCGAACGCGAAAGTTTAAACTACGCAAAACCTGGACTGAAGGCTCTCGACTAAAACCCCTGATAGGTACCACTTTTAGGAAATAGTTGATATTTCAAAATACTAGCTGCGCCCCGCAGTGTAACTCCAGGAAATATTACATTATTATAAAATATTTGGGCAGACATTTGAATAAATTTTATTATGAATATTGGTTGAAATTACCACGATGATTATGATAATAAATCATACCTGAGATGATCCAGAAAAACCGATCATATTTTTTATGTGTTTTGCCGAATTACTGTGCTCTTTAATTGAAGCGATTCGAGGCAAAATTTTGCTATTGCAGGCTTTGCAAAATGCACTGTTGTTGTCTTCACGACATTTACTCAGCCACGATGAAAACAATGGGTTTTTTTCCCACTCAACACGATAACTTTGTTCATATCTTCTTTTCATTTTATTATTTTAAACAAGGTGAACAATCCGCAACAAAACAAAAGATTATTATGAAATGAAAGTTCCTCGGTGCATAGTACGCAACAACCACCCAAAGAAAACTGATCTTTATTGTCTAAGTCAGAAAATTCATTTTTCTGCATACGGTTATCTGCTAAGAATAAAGGGGAAATCCCTAATTAAAACGAATAAAATATATCTACAGACTAAATAAAAAAGTATATTAATCTGTCATGATGACAGTTGAAGTTGACAGTTAATCATCAATTTTTATTGCAACATTAAAAATACCAAATTCTACCAAAGAAACCCTGTTAAATACTAGATTCTACCAACGTATTTAGACCTACTAGGAAATTAGGATCTATGCTCCAAATCTACTAAAAAAGTAGAAAACTACTAAAAATGGTCACGCTGAAATCAACACCCTGTGATGGCTTTTTAGTTCTCTTTGCTACAAATCTGCATATATTTTTAATTTTACTTTTATTATGTAATCTTTAAATTATTGCCTAAAAATTAAAGCCAACTGCTCCAGCTTGGTAGAAAATGACAACTAATTTAAAGGCTGTACTTGAGAAGTAGCTTTAAAAGTTGGCGCGTTTCATTAGGATTCCAAAATGGTATGACACTTGCTAGACAATTGGCCATTCAGACAGACAATTTTATTTGTAAAAAGCCTAGGATTCAATTTAATCTTATTACTTACATTAAAATGACTCCTAGCTTTGCTCAAGACCGTTACTTCAAGATTCTAGTTAGATTGCGATGGGAAAGTGTAATAAGACTATTTCTAGGTAGTCCTAGAAATAGATATAGATAGTATAGATATAGTAGATAGTTTACCTGGAAAAATTCAATTACTTATTAGTTTTTTGCTAAGTTTTGTTTTCTAGAGACGTTCTGAATATAACATTTTGTTTGATTCTAAAATTTATTACATTTACTACAATACAACAAAATTTACAAAATGTTCAAACTGCCTTCCTTCAGCAGCAACACAAGCTCCACATCTTCTTAAAAATATCGCGTTATCAGACGGGCGAACCTTCCGTTACTTACAAATTCAACTGCTTCCGTAATTTCGATATTTTCGATTGGCTTAGGGTAAACTTTTTCTTTCACATTAACAGCGTTAACATTGGATCTGCATTCTCCATAAATTAGGTGCATGTTAGCGTATTCCTATGCGGTGTACTGAGACAAGGAGGCACTACACACACACACGATCAACAATATTCCAGGGCAAAGCCAAGGTCGACAAAACTAAACAGTTCTAATCCAAATCACAAGCAATCACCTCCAATAAACAAAGCAAAAGTGATATGTACGAAATCAACAACAACGAACTCGGAAAAATGCACATTAAACGAAGGAGCGTAACGTACTGACTGATGACTGACGAGCCCCCCTACCGCCTAAGCAATAGCAATCGTAATTGCAATCGTTTATGACTTCATTTTAGACATTTGGCACCGCCTATGTGACGTTAGCCATCAATTGCTTTGCGCGGATTGCGAAAGCAATCGTTGAATGAACAACTTTGATGGCTAACGTCACATAGGCGGTGCCAAATGACTAAAATAAAGTCATAAACGATTGCTATTACGATTGCTATTGCTTTAGGCGGTAGGGGGGCTGTATTGTGTGCCGCAATGAAGATGGACAATAGCAGCTTTTGTCTCTCTCGCACTAGTTAAATTGCGTGTCCATCCATCACACGCGTTAGTAACAGTGGCGTCACTATCCATCTCTCTCACACTGCTTGAATGTGATGATTGATGATTCTCTCCGTCTCACCCGAACTGAAATCTTGAAGTAACAGCTTTGAAGAAAACCTTGGGTACACTAGAATGATTATAATTCACTAGGATGACTAGAGGAATGTGGTCACCCTTCGTATACTTTTTAGGTTATATTTTTTTACGCAATGATTAATTGTAAAACTTATCTAGTTTGTGTACCTAAATGTAACAAATATATTATAGTTTGTTACAAACAAGACCGGAACTATTATGTTAAAAGGTTAAAGAGCCATTTTTCTACGATAAGATATATGTACGAACGCACCCCCGCACTTTCGTACGCCATGAGCCTGTATGAATCTAAATGGAGATACAGGGTAATTAAAAAGTCTATGACTCGTTATTTTTTTTAATAAAATTAAATAAATGCCATCTTTATTGTATCCATTCTATTTTAGATCTTCGTAGTCTTTGACAATTTATACTATTAGGTAATTAATTATACATTTGGCGGAATTTTATTGCACATTATAATTACTTAAATTAACTGGAAATGTAAACAGTCTGGCTATCCTGGCTGTAGGTAGGTAGGGCCCACTCGTGGTAGCGGATCAAGAAGGATCATAGCAATATCGCAAGTGACAGGGACTATGTTTCTTGGGACGGAGGCTTCGTGTGTTCCATTGAAGGACATGATCCATATTGGTTGGATAAGAAGATTAGTTGTGAGAGTTTTTGGGCAACGTTGTTCAGTAAGGATGAGTTGTTGTTGGAGATGATAGTGATTAGCATTGATAGGAGGATTTCTATGAGGTTAACCTTTTGGGGTTTTGTAGAAAGGGTTTGTTGGGTAAGAGCAAATCCATTTGGTAAGGCAGAGGGCTCTTCGGCTATTATATCTTGGTGAGCAGCTTTGTCAAATGACTTCTCTAGTGGGGCTCTAGAGTTATGGGTTGGAGGAATATATTGGGTAGTAGGGGTGAGAATTGATGTAGGACTTCTGCGTATGGTCTTGAAGTTCTGGGATATCTTTGGGATGCAGTTTCGTAGGACATGTTATCCTGAGACAAAGGCTTTATGGATTTTTGTCTGACGTGCTCGAGACAACCTTTGTTGATGGCAAAGTGTTGTCCGTTACATTGAAGGCAATAAGCTTCCTGTTCCGTGGTTTGGCATGTGTTCCTAGTGGGGTTGAGTGCATTTGAAACATCTTGCATTCGACCTGCACTGAGCCTTTACATGTCCAAATCTACAGCAGTTGAGGAACAGATGGTTGGGAATTGGTATTGTTCGATTGGGAGAGAATTGTGGATAAGATAAATTCTCTGAGGAAGGACCTGTTCTTGGAAGGTCACAACAACCGACTGTGTGGGGGTGTAAGGGGGGGGTGGTTATAAATCAAAATATTCAATTCGTTCTGACAGTTCCGTTTTTTTTTTTTTTTTTATTAGTTATGTAAAAACAAAACAAAATCCAGCAAACAGTACAAGAAAAGATATAGGCCTGGCGCGAATTGTCGGATTGCCTCAGAGAGCGAAAGCCGGATGGGCTTTGTTCCCGGTTTACAATAATAGAATCAAAATTACAAAAAAGTTAAAAACAAAAGTTAAGTTGTAGTTGAGACGATTCTAAAGTAAAAAAAATTAGCCCAAAACGTATATTTCGACAGCTCGGATCATAACCCATCGATTGGCATTGAAAACAAAAAAAAATAATAAACGGGCGACAAAAAATATAAATAGGCGACAAAAATTTTAGTGAGCACGATTGAATTTAAAAAATACGGCCACGATGGCTTCGGAAAGGTTAAGAACACTAATTTAGAAGATCAAACTGCCGCCCGATTGATAAATGGTCCGAGAACTGGCAATTTGGAAAAAACACTAAAATGGCGGCGGAACACTTTAAGTTATCATACACCAAGTTGTATAAAATATTCATAAAGAAACATGGTAATAAAACAATTCGAGACAACGCAATTCAGCACAAGCCGCTACAAATTAATCAGATACTCGTATCTATACAATGTAATATCATAAAAATGGTTTTCCTAGAAGAGGAATTCTTAGACGTTCACAATACAATCAGACTACAATATCAAATAACACCAATATGGTTGCATAAATCCAGATTTAAATTGGATTTAATTTAAGTTACGCGCTTTCACCACTCAATCAGACAAGAACATGAAATATTAATACTGCGAGGTGAAATATTAATATTTACATTAGGTATAAAGTAAAGTAACTTACTCCGTTGATACGAAATCACATTACAAGACTCATTCCGGGAAAAGGAATCCTAGGAACCTTTCTCGTACGATCAATCTACAGTCTCGGAATGACTCGCTAAAGTTTAGACATACAGTACACATCGCTTAAACGCTTATACTATGGTTGAAGCTTCAGACCAGGTACAGAAACAGGATAGACGTTTTATATCAGCTATAACATTTCAAAGCGATGCCATAAAAAGCCCAGAAGGGGAGTAATTCAAAGGTTGAAAGTAGGTTGTGATGTTTCACCGTTGTGCGTGACAGCACCAGTTTGCAGGTACACCTTGGTTTGATTGAAGTTAAATGATAAAAAAAAACAGGCACCGATTCGTAAGTCGGCCCAGTTGCAGCGTGCAGAGCAGAAAATTCTCGTTCGAAAAATAGGAAAAGGCTACATACTTCAGGAGGGCGATGGTAGGTAACTTAGGTTTGCCGAGCAGGTCTTGGCGGTACTGTCAGAACGTCTGCGAGTGCGGCACGTGGCTACGCCAGTCGCCGGATCAAATCACCTCCCTATCCAAGGAAAAAAAAACGCTTTTAGTACGAGTCACCAAGCCAGAACAACACACACTGCCACGAAGCACGCATATTCAAACAAAGGAAAAAGCAACTCACCGCTTTATCAGGAGGGTTTTAATCAATCGCTAGTGATGGCGGCCACAGCTCCGTGCACTGCAGTAAAGTCCTACAACAAGAATCGGTCATCAGCATTCGCGATGAGAAACCACGATTGAACAATCACTCCAAATCTCACTCGCTTACCGGTATGGAACCTTTCTTTTTACGTCGACACGACACCCAACCTCTCGGCTTAAAGCCGTTTCTTCGACCAACAATGCGACGTCGAGTCATTTTCCACGCAATTGACTTCCAATCGCGGCTTTTCCGGGTTAACCAGAGGTCATTGGCTTCATAGAATTGGCAATAGATCCTGTTTGTTTATGGTCCGAAACCACAGTAAAACCAAAAAATGCTCTCCTCATACTGTCAGCCAAACGTCAAACCCACAGCCTAATCGATCTTTTGATGGCCGACCACAGACAATTTAACTGGGCAACACCATAATCATAAAACTCGCGAACGTCAAAGTCAGAGAAGTGTCACCGCTTGTGTCAGCCCGTACAAATACGATATAAATGGATTTGTCCAAACAGTGATGAAACAATGTTTTTTAGAATGTTTTAGTGGATTAAATGCAACAACCAGTTTACAAACTGCGGAGGAATAAAACAAAACCATATGAATGGGTCCACAGATCCAATCAAGGGACTCCGTATGCGACAAGTAAGTTTCTGTACATGAACAACAAAAAAAAGTGTTACAGCGCGAGTGCTTCGAAAAAAATAATAATTGTGGTGTGATTCAATCTTTTATCGCAGTCTGTTTGTCTGTCAGTCTTGGTCTTTTCTGTCAGTCTATCAAAGAACACAACGTCAAACATTTTTTCTAAATATAAAATAGATAAATATGTATAGGCGACTTTATGTCAGTTATGTCAAAAGTCGACCCAGGCGTCCTAGTAAAGGTCTCGTACTTAGACTTGAAAATCGACTTGTCCTTTGTCCATTCGAACGTATAAAAGTCGTCCGGTAACAGTTCATGTAAATGCCGTATCTTTCTGACTATGTTATCTCGATACTTTTACTATTATCATAGACAAAAATGTATTTTTGTTTATACTATTATTTCATTTTTAGATACAGAAATTGAACTGTGCCTTGGTGTTATGGTGCTCCCACATTCCTTGAAAAACATTTACTAACAAATGTTGTCAATTTTAATATTTTATTAGAAACAGTTACATGTAATGAGTGCTCCTAAACTAATAGAAAATGTTTACCATTTTATGGTATTGGTTCGCAGTTTGGTTTGCGTTCTGAGGGCGTCTACACGAAAGTGGAAGAGGATTTGCTCATTGGAATAGCTTTCATTTTTTGTTTAAAAAAGAAGAAAAAGCGCTCTTATTGGATGCGCCAAACGCTAAAAGCTAGAGGAAAATATAGTGCCACAGACTATCTCAAGGACTTGGGCATTGATGGTTGCTTAAAGATTTTATAAGAATGAACAGTTCCGAATTTGAATATCTACTAAATTTAGTTGGGGCAAAAATAGGCAAACGAGACATTAATTTTAGAAAGTCTGTAAGTGTGACGGAAAGACTTGCTGTAACGTTAAGATTTTTGGCAACTGGTAGCAGTTATAAAAGTCTTGGAAATGTGTTCAAGTTGTCAGACCAAGTGATGATATCTATAATCATACCAGAAGTGTGCGAGGCTCTCAATGAGGTTTTACAAGAATACATACAGGTAAGTCAAATAATGTTTTAATTTATTTTTATTTTTGATTACTTTTAATATGATCTAACAAAACTTTCTGACAGTTGTGGTGCGAGGGTGGGTGACTACTACGTTTGAAAAAAACACACATTAACAAAAATAATTTGTGTCTTTACAAGCTTATACTAACAAAAAAATGCAACACGAGCTTGTTTTTTGCACACAATTGAGACAAAAAATAATCAACAAATCAAACATGAACCTATTTTTTAATTTTGGATTGATCCCAACAAATCGTTTAATGATTGGGTCAAATCTTGGCTTGATTCCGATACATTCGACGGACTCGGTGTTCTTGCGCTGGTACGAGTACGTGCAGTATGTGCCCTGGAGCTATCTGAGGATCTGGTTTCAAATGAAGCTGAGGGACTCTGTGCGGTGTAGTATTCTCTCGAGCTACAGACAGCATTATTTTCCAAAAAAGGGGATAGATTTGCTTCAGAGTTGTATCCCCAGGAACTACTAGCTGTTGGGTTTGTAGGAAAATCATATTGTCCTATTTGATGCATTGTACAAAATATTGTTTATGTGATGTTGAGCAGTATTCTTAGCATAACTGTTTTTTATTTGTTTCAGTTTCATACTAGATCAGTTAGAGACATACTCTCCAAATGCGTCACTTTCATCCCTGCTCTTTCTAGTTTCCTACATGCTTTGTAAAAATTTTACAGATTCTTGTTGTGTTGTATCTTTTTCTACTGGCAGTCTTCTTTTGCGAAATGGTTATAGGGTGGTGAAAAGCGTCATCTACATAATTTACTTATGAAACAAAAGAATTACATTCGCCATGGAGAAGTAGACATAGAAGACTGTGTTACGGGGACTGTCATGCATGGTACTTGGAGAAATGAGCCAATGTTGTTAAGCATTGAGCGTACTCGAGCTGGAAATAGCGCTGCACTAACAAAACAAGTAAGAGATGATTTTTGTGAATATTTTAACACAACGGGTGCTGTTCCATGGCAAAACAAATGTTTAGAGTAATTTTAGTTGTAAGTTGAACGTGAAAAAATATCTCACAATAAACTGTATTACTAGTTTACCTGTGTTTCTGTTACTGTGCTAAATCCTGATTCTTCCTCCATTTGATCTTGCAGAAATTCTAATTCTTTGTAATACCATAATGTCGGTACATACAGATCATCGGTACCAGAACCAGAAAGCATAGACTTTTTCACTTTGTTGTTTTCGCGCTTGAAACTTGTATATTAATTTTTTTTTTCACTTCTTCCTCCGTAATGTTCCGGCGACAGATCTTCAGTAAATTTGTCATATTTTTTTACTGCTGCGCTTCTCTTGTTTTTGTCCATATAATCATTCGATTTTATTTTCCATAACATCGGCATGTCACGATAAATAGATATGAAATGCAACGTAAATTCTTTGTCCGAAAGATACTCCACGCTGTTGTCGTCACTGGGCGTAGCGTCCTCCATGATGCCAAACCAACGACTGAGATCATGTTTGACAAACACCGCCGTTCACGTTCAAACTTGTTTGTCAAACACGACATCAATCCAGAATTTCTGCAAACGCGACAAACACGTAGATTGTTTGACAAACGCTTCAAACAAAGCTGCAAACGATCAAATAATTTGACAAATACGTATATTTGTCAAACAAATTTGATCGTTTACAGGGCGCTTTAAAGTACCTTCCACACGAAATTGCTCACGAGATATACTATCCACACACTATTCAATGTGTCTGGTCACGGACTAGCGTTATTTGAAGTACTAATATTTTAGTATCTTTCTTTAAAATGATTCTTACTATTACCACATAAATATTATTTAGTAGTAGTAGTAAATTATATGTTGTATTATTGTAACTCAAATTCTTTGAATACAGATAAAGATGGGTAATGGGGGCTGTTCCTGTAGAGGTCCAGGTTTAATTGAATTTGATTTTTAACAGATAAAACCCTTTTTTATTACCTTAGTAGTTTGTGATTTTTGCATATAAAGTACTATAGTATGAGTGCTTAAAATAAAAAAATATCGCTAGTCTGTGACCAAAGGCATTACGATTTAAAAAAAAAAACGTACTGATCGTGTATTGCCCCATAGTACATTTAAGTTAGCTACTTATAACTTTTTTTATAAGCACCACTAGATTAGAACACATTAACAAGATATAATAAAATTTTGTAAAAATATACTTACCGTATTTATTTTTCTCTGCATCGGGTAGTTCTGCAAAGTTCTCATTCATTATATGGCAGATCTTAAACCAAGCTTTTAAACTTTTACGCTTGTCTTTATATACTTCTTACTTTCTTTTTTTAGAGTTTTGTCCCATAACACTTCTCTGTCCTCCACTAAACTTATAAACGTTTCGTAATCAAAACAGGGTGCGCGGTGGCGGCGCGGCGGCGGCCCGGTGGCGGGCTTCGCGCTACTTGTATCTACAGTATAGTTGCGCGGCAGCGGCGCGGCGACGGCGCGGTGACGGTATCGTGTGCAGGAACGCTTACAGACATCCCGACACTCCTCGACAATGTTCCGATGTACAGTTGGCTGGATGAAACCGTCCGCCTCCAACGATTTTATTAACACGATGCGGGACGGTACCAGTTGTTTTAAATCTTGTATCATGACAGTAAAATCTCCCATACAAATTGTCATCACGGCTACAACCGCAGTGTCACATGCTAGCGCTGAGGAGTCAAGTGCGTAGTCAGTACTGCTAGAACCGTAAACCGGCTATAGCCGTAGTGTCATATTGGTATTGCCGTATTACAAATTTGCAATTATAACTCAGGAATAGAATAGCTTTATAAATAAATGAATAATTTTCAATGGTGCTTTTGCAATATTTATTTATTTAACACACAATTTTAATTATTTGTTACAATAAAATCAGGTAAACAATATAAACTAAGCATGTTGTACAATTTACTCATTTGGGTACAAAAGGTGCCATTCTTCGAAACATTCGGGGCATAAGGGTGTTATTTTAATGCATCCTTTGCAAATATATTTGGTTTTCTTGCGTTTTTTTAATTTTGAGCAATATTTGCAGTTTCAAGTATTTGAATCTGCGTTTGCTTCCATCAGTAGTAGTTGGCATGGGCATCACGACCGGCCAGTGCCCTTTCATTGCCCCGAAGTCGGCTTCTTCAGCAACATTTTGATTAAATCTTCGGCTACTGTAAATGCTACCTTTTCTAATCACGTCAGAACCTTTCATGCCACCAGAGTTATGCAACGTATCTATGATAAGTTGATCTCTGAATTCAATAGACTTGTACTATGTGTTTTTCTTCACAAAGTTCTTGTATAAATAGTAAGCGTTCCAGACCGCGACGTTGAGGCAATGAAAGATCACCCTCTTGTACCATCTGATGCTTTTGCGGGGGGAGGAATAATAGGAAGTCATTTGGTCTACTCGGTCTACTCCACCCATAAAAGCGTTATAAGTAGCAATTTCCGCGGGTTTTGATGGAAATTTTTCCATGTCGGTTTGGTACTTCTACCAACTTAGGCTGATCACATGTGGTAATCATATGTACTGGACGTTTGTCTTTCCACACCGACACATAGACCTGCCCTTTCCGCCACCAATGATGTTCTCCTTTTTTTAATTTGATATTAGTAAGTACTTTGGGATTGCCTTTCCAGTTTTTTCGCAGCGTTCCACTTGAATGGGTTCGCAACCCATGCAAGTTTTCTGACAATTCAACGGAATTATAAAAATTGTCCATAAACACATGGTGACCTTTGAGCAAGTACGGTTCGAGCAGTTTTAATACCAAGTTCTGGGTTTTTTTACCTGACTCGGAGTCATCTTTTCCACGATACATGATCATATCTAAAACATATCCGTCTGCTGTAGTGAGGACGTAGAATTTGATTCCATACTTGGCCTGTATGCCTGTTGCAGGCATGTATATACGCTGAAAGTTATTATTTAAACATTTTATAAAATCTAGCATTTTGTGTTCTCTCTTGGCTTGTTCATCAGCTACACAAACTCATCGTAAAATTTGCTGGAATCGTCTACCAGATGTTACATGTTGAAAAATGTGATGGTAGTATAGCGGATCATTCGAAAAAAATGATCGCCTAACGGGAAATTTCAATTGTCCTTGCAGAAGACACAGGCCTAAAAACGATATCATCTCCTGAGCGTCAACAGGTCGAAACTTCTGGTTACGACTGTTTCTAGTTTGCGGTCGGTTTTGATTTGCTAATTTTTTGGCATATTTATTTGTACAGTCAACCATACGTTCAATAATACTTTCGGGAAATACTATCTTAAACATGTCTAGTGGTGAATGAACTTGATTGGCATCAAATTTGGGACCAACAGTGGATAGGTCAAAATAGAAATCAGCTACCGGTTTAGTTGATTTAGACCACTCATCATCCTAAATCTGTTCTGTAATTATATCCAACTCTTGATTCAAATGTGTCTGAAGGCCTGTATCAATGTAATTGAGGTATGAAACATTTATGACCTCTTGAGCACTAGGCTGTTCCGACAAAGGTAGCTGAAGATCTAAATCCATATTGTTGAAGGGTTCGTCATTGTTAGCTACATGATGCGTAGGCGTGCTGGATTTATTGTACATATGTTTTGTAGCAATGTCGTACTTACATTACTTTCATTACTAGATGAAGAAGAAATACGATGTCGAGTAGGTATTCCGCCGTAATCAATTTCTTCCGAGGAATCGGATCCAGCTGATGGACGGTATTCTTCGTCGGAATCATATTCATCTCCGTCGTCTTCAAATGGATCTTCGTTTTCGCTGCTTTCTGGGGTAGAACATTCTTCCAGAAGCCGCCTGATACTTACGTTCATTTTCGTTTTGATCCATCTATATAAAACATCAATCATTAGTTACACATAAAACAACAAACAATAATCATTACTCAAATTTATGAATACGGTCTAATACCACATAGAAAAACGAACGAATTTTAAAATATTAGCTAGCTTTACATCCGCTTATTTATAGGATTCGGTCTCATATACTCAGCTTGTTTTTCTGTCTCTTTTTTGGTGAGAAGGATGAGTAAAAGTGAAGAAATTAAATTCATACATAATTTGTACGTACCTAATGGTGTACAATAACTTTAATTATTATAATTTAGACATGTGTAATAAAAATCTAGATGAAATAAAAATAGAAAAAAAAACGCCGCAGTGTGCCACAACCCTAATAGTAAATTACAATAAGTAGTTAATATTAAAATAAGATCCTTCGTTCATATATCATGCAATAATTTAATTTAATCAATAAACTACTGTATGTCACGGGCTTTATATCGCAGTTCACTTATTTTGTACGAGTCGGCCGTCGTCGCCGCGTTGACAGAAATAAACAGTAAAACTACCTCACATGTATAAAAAAAAATGTTTTTATATTGCTGATTTTTAGGAACTTGGTATATGTATAGTGTTGCCGAAATTCCACGATGGTTTATAGTTTATTTTTACTTATTATTTTGGATAAGTCTACACTTTGCGCTTTAAAACAAGAATGTACATATGAAAAATGTGTAATCTCAGTAAGCGAATTTTTGTAAATTCTTTTGTGATTAATAAATATTCTTAAACCAGATACATTCAATTTCACGTCTAATTATCATTTTCCTAAATACTTTTGAAAAGCTCCTCCCCGAAATTTCCCCTACTAAAAAAGGGGAGAATCCCCCCAATCTGGCAACAGTGGAATCGGGGCTGTGAACGTCGCGCGAAGGATAGAGTGTTGTCACTTTAGCCCTTTTGGGGCTAGATCTAGCACTTTTTACAGTAGATGAACTCGTCATTTAATGATTTAGCCCGGAAAGGGCTATCTAGCCCTCTTCTGCCCTATTCATTTTCTTAGAAACATTGCACCAGAAACTGAAATGTGTGCCTTACTAACATTGCGATAGCATCGAACTTTCGCAATTTGTGCCATAGACTATTGATTTATTTCTGTTTTTGTGATTAATGTTCTTCTTATGAACCGAGTAAGTGTATCAAAACTCTATTATTTCATTAGTTGATGTGCCAATTATCATAACATTCAGTTTAATTTTGAAATATGTTTGTTATTCAAATACAAAAAATAAACACATGATTGAAATCATTAGCAAAGGTCTTTATTTTTTTGCCTTTTTTTAACGCTACTCATTTATTGGTAAATTTGTGCTCCATCTAGACCTTCTTCAATAGCGCCAATTACTAAAACTAAGGTTGTAACACTGGAAGGAGGCGCGAATTCTTTTGGCGCGGAGGCGCGAACGTGCGTGATGGCGTGAACCCTGCGAACTCCATCCACATTATCGTTCGCGCCTGTTCACGGTGCTTCACGCCACTAATCTGGAGCCGGCCTGGGACTCAAAAATCGGTCATAGATCCGACCTCGACGAGCGCTAGCGCGGTACCAAATCCGAACGGTCAATCCATCGCGTTTTGTTGTATTTCAGGCGGTTATAGATGGCTTTATTTAAAGGTTTTTACAACGAGGTCACATTAACTAGACGCATCGCTGAAATGCGGGTCCCCGCCCGCTTCCCCCCGCATTCCCTTTTCTCGCCCTGCAAGTGTCAGTACGGTCAGCATCTTTGTTACCGATACACGCGTCGATAATTTGACTAATTTTCTTGCTAAATTTGGCTTGTTTTCTGTTTTTGTTTTGACTATTGTTTTGTTAGGTTTCTTGTTACTGTTGATTGTTGAATATTAACTGTTGAACTGTGTTCAAACCAGAATAATATGGGGAAAGTTACACACAGTAAGGGAGAAATCTCGTGGTAAAAGTGCTACAGTTCTTTGAGAATGAGAAGAAAAATAAACGTTTTTCCATACCGGTGGATCAAGTTGAAAAACGTACCTGTGCCGCAACTGGAATATCAAGAAGTACTCTTAGGTCTAGTTCGCACGAGAGTTAAAAAAGCGTTGCGTTAAATCCCGGCGTTGGCGCTTTTTAAACGCTCTCGATATGATTGTTCATACGAACGCTTTTTAATCACTCTTGTCTTGTCTCTCGCTTCGGTAAGACGTGAAAATGGTTTCTGCCAAATTACTGGCAATAGCAGTTTGTATTGCTAGAAGACGAAAAAGGAAACAAAAGGCGTTCTGGGTACATCCTGAATGAAAAAAGATACTTAAAAGGACAGTTTGTGACGCTGTATGAAGATTTGAGGCAATATCCCGCCAAATTTTTCAATTATTTTCGAATGTCTACAACAACATTTGATCAATTGTTGGCAATAGTGCGAATCGCGAATCTCGAATTACACTTCAAGATACAAACATGCGTTTGGCGATACCACCTGTACAACGACTGGTTGTTACATTGAGGTAAGTAAAACAATAAATAAAATTACAAAGCTAGTTTTATTAATTAAAAACTTATTTTTG
Organism: Hypomecis punctinalis; assembly: GCA_949316475.1. Classification (NCBI taxonomy): domain Eukaryota; kingdom Metazoa; phylum Arthropoda; class Insecta; order Lepidoptera; family Geometridae; genus Hypomecis; species Hypomecis punctinalis. The sequence continues at coordinate 5,148,922 of OX438809.1, forward strand.
ACAATCATCTGGAGACAAGTAATAATCTTCTGGTGAACTTATATCGTTGAAGGGACTTTGAAACATTGTTGAGTTTAACGGGTCGGTATTCGATGGAGATGGGCAAATACTCGTGTCCGGGTCGTAAGTGGTAAAGAAGCTTTGTGCGGAGTGTGACCTAGAACTTTGTGCAGTTGAATTAGCGGGCCGGTATTGACGATTCTCTAAAATCTTAATCATTTTCGATTGATGTACAGGATTAACAGATGAGGTTTGATACAAGGACGATGTTGAATGTGACACTGAGTGCTGCTGATACTTATCACGGACTTGAGTGAATGTTAGCTGCGAGTACTGCTGATGTGGGGTCTGATTGGTTAATGTGGTCCCGGACTGTGAGTGCTGCTGTTGTGTGGTTTGAGTATAGATGGGTGTTGATTGAGCCGAAAGATTAGAATTTGGGCGACTGAAATTTGGTTCAATGTTTGGTCTACTATACGGTGATTGGTTTAGCTCACTCGTATATGTATTACGCGACCTATTTAAGAAAGTGCGAATTACGTTTAATATTTCGATTTTAGCTAACATTTTGTTATCATCCTCCATCTTTTTAAGTGATTGAACCAGTGATAAACAGAATGTTTTATCTTCGTCCATGGACATTTCACTGTCGATGGCCTTCAAAATTGCATCCTCAAAAGTCGGTTTCCCTTTCTTCTTCGTGTTTCAACGACCGTTGAAACATTAAGAGTGGCAGTCGATGGTCCGGTAGCTGGTGAATCTTCAATATTCGATATTGACGTGATTTGGGTATCTTGCTCTGATACATTTGTATTTGTTGGAGTGCTGTAGTTTCCAGAAGTTTTTGCATCTTTGACGTGTGGAATTAAAAATAGCAATGCATCGTAATATCTGTATTTTTTTCTCTTTTTAGCACCTTGTCCTGATGTAACATCTCTTTGGGCTTGATACTCACGCCTGAAGTTGTCTCTTAAGTGTTTCCACTTAGCTTGTACATCTTTGCCTGAAAAAGAAAACGTGTCATTAAGCCATCTTTATTAATTTGTTACAGATTTCTAGCATCAGGCAACAGTTTTCATGATTTACATTTCCAGTTTCTACTTGGAGTGTCTACCATACATTACATTATTAAACAAGTCTGTGACGCAATATGGGATTGTTTGAAGCCTATGTATATGCCAGAAAAAACAAATGATGACTTAAAAAAAATATCAGAAGATTTTTTTCACCGCACTAATTTTCCCAATGTGATTGGGGCTGTCGATGGCAAACACATTGAAATAGCAAAGCCCGATGATAGCGGTTCGCTGTACTACAATTATAAAAATTATTTTTCTATAATTTTAATGGCAATTTGTGATGCAAACTATTGTTTTATTTGCATTGAAGTAGGAGCTTATGGTGGTTCCACTGACTCAAACGTATTTAAAAATACATCATTTCACAGGCAATTAGAATCGGGCCAAATCGATTTACCAGAACCAAAAACACTACCGAATGATCCGAATGGGAAACGTATGCCTTTTGTATTACTTGGAGATGAGGCCTTTGCCTTATCTAACTACGTTTTACGACCATATCCGAATCGAAATTTGACTGTGTAACAACGTGTTTATAATTATCGATTAACACGAGCACAAAGAATGATTGAATGCTGTTTTGGTATTCTATCAAATAAATGGAGGATTTTAACGAGAGCTATAGATCTTCAACCCGATCGCACGATATCAGTAGTTAAAGCATGTTGCGTTCTTCACAATTTTGTAAGAAATAAACATGGGTTCCAATTTGATGATACTTTGTATGACAGTACATTGCATGCTCTGCAAACGACAGGTCTAAGAAGTAACCACACGGGTCTAGAAATACGTGATTATTTTGCTAAATATTTTACATCGCCACAAGGTTCTATTCCATGGCAGTATCAAGTTATCAATAGACAGAATGGTGATTAAGGAACAATCATTACATACCTATTTGATTAAAATAAATAAAAGTACCTTTTTTACTTACATCGACTATTTTTTTCCTCGTTGGTGAGGGAATCCCAGTGCTCTGAGAGTTTTTTTTTTGTTACGTTCTCCCAGGCATTGTTCTTCATTATTTTGTTTCCGTATTCTGTCAATGATTTTGAATATAGAAGAGGACGAGCGAGACTCCACTTCTATGATGAGCACTTCGGGATCTACAGTCCATGATGACGACATCGTTCTGATGACGGTAAAAATAAAACACACGTCCGAACAGGCGGCAAGTGCGCGGCGCACTGAACGCAGTGCCGGCGGTTTTTTAGCGCTCGTTTGAATAATAATAAGAAGTTTCCTAGGTTCTATTCCGTTTGACGCCCAACGCCCAGCGTTGAAAATACAACAGTGCTTGATAAAAAAACGTCGCGTTTTAAAAGCGCTGCCGTGTGAACATATACTAGAGAATGCATTTGTTTTATTTGAACGCTTTTTTAACGGACGTTGTTAAAGCTCTCGTGCGAACTAGACCTTACTCGGATAAAAAAGAGGCTAAAATGGCATGTGTATCATCGCCGCGTACTTCTCCCGACACTAGTCCAAGAGCTAGTTCGAGCAGTATGAGTAACGATGCTAGCAGTACTCCAAATACTAGCAGGGAAGTAAAATTGTTCACACCAGGTAAAAAGCGCAAACTATCAAAGAAAAAAATTGTGGTTGATAAATAATAAATCGAGGTTAGCATATTTGCGCCATTTGTGCTGCTCCGAATCGGCCAACGCTCCAGTCCTTCTCTGAGTCTCAGAAAGATGTGACGGCACCAAAGTATCGACGCAAGTTGCGTCTCATGCTAAGGGCCGTCTACACTTCCGTAGGACCAGCGCTTCTTAAGCAAGATAGACGGTGGTGACCGAGCTGGTCAACTAGGGTACTTGAATAGGTGAGAGCGCTCAGCTATGTGCGGCGCGGTAGCAATATGGGTCGACTATCTCGACGATATCATCAATACCGCCGGTCGAGCCTGGTCACGACCGGCAAAGAGCCGAGGCAGATGTCACAGAAAGAGAGGGGCCTATACCCAGCAGTGGGACAAAGAAATCTGCGGATGATAACCATGCCGAAACAAATTAGTTGAGATTGACTGTTTCTTGGGTTGAAATGATTGTTTGCTACAATATTTGTGTACCGTTTCACATTGAATTGGGGCTAATATTTTGTGGCGCACTTACCATTACTTACTTACTATCTGCCGATTTTAGACCATTACTGTCTTTACAAAAGTGAGATAGCTCAACCAGATCTACATTTTGTATGACAGCTGTCGAACTTAGTTTATCTCCGTAACTGCCAACTTTTGATCAATGATATCTTCACGAAAGTGAGATAGCTAAACCAGATCTACATTTTGGATGACGGCTGTCGAACTTAATAGTGGTTTATCTCCGGAAATGTCAACTTTTGATGCTATCTTCACAAAAGTGTGATAGCTCAATGAAATCTTAATGTAGGTATCTCCGTAAGGTTAGCCACCTACATTTCATTAACATTCGCGGTACGAAGTTCGCCGGGTCCGCTAGTAATAAATAAAATAAATATATCTTTATTGTACACATTAACATAGTACAGATTATCGCCTTTGGCGATTTCTACCAGGCAACCTTTGGATGGACTGGATTATTCTAAAAATAGGAGTATGGTCGGTGGTGTATACAATACAGTACATACATTGAAATAAATAATAGCAGTATAGAAAAGAAACCTACATATACTATAATTAAAAATATGCACAAATAATGATACATCTTATAAATATACATACTTATATACTAATACCTTAATACATATATATATACCAATGTTAGCTAACATAAGGAAAGATAATGTTGATAAACAAGATTTTTAAATATGAGAAGGGATTTAGCCTGTCTAATAGCAACAGGCAGTTCGTTCCACAGCAGGACAGCTCGTAAAGTAAAGGATTTAGTAAAGGAAAGGTTGGAGTGGGTAGAGGCTTTGAATTCTAGTTTCAGGGCACGAGAGGATCTTAAAGAATTGGAGTGACCTTGAATAAATTCAAAGCGCTCTTTCAGATACAAAGAAGTAGAAGAAACAAATAGAATTTTATTAAAGGAGGAAAATGATATGACTATTACGGCGAAGGCGGATAGGTAAACATTTGAGCTTTTGGCGAAATTCTGAGATGTGGTCATACTTGCGAAGACCAAATATGAACCGAATACAAAAATTGTTTACGTTCAAGCTTGTAGAGTTGCTCTTCGGTTACATCAAGATAGCAGACGTCAGCGTAGGTAATCCAATATTGGAAAAAGGAGTGATTTCACTAGCGCAGTTTTAGTAGTAATCGGAAGGAAATTTCGCAAACGTATAAGGGACGCTGCAGAACTGAACATTTTTCGACTGACTTCAGCCAGTTGTCAAAAAGTACACCTAAGTTTTTACAGTTTTTCTAAAGTAGTATAGTTGTAGGTATAGTGCAGATTAGCCAACGCCTTCTTGTGAACGTCGCCTCGTCGGTCCACAGCACGTTGTCCCAAACAACGGGTCCACCACAATTTGTTTTTCCAGCCACTGGCAGTAAGCTACCCGATGTGCTTAGTCAGCCGGTAGCAGCTCTTGCGTCCAACGAAAGTGGTATGGATGTTGACCATCGCTGTTGAGCGTCCTCCAGACCTCCATGTGGTCAATGTGCAACGCCGCTCCTGCTCGACGTGTGTTACTGGTCCTTGGGTTATCTTCAAAGTCTTGCAGAATACGCGTCTCAAGATTTGAACCCAACTCGAACGTTAGTCCTTGGCTTATCTTGAAAATGTTGCAGAATACGCGTCTCGAGATTTGAACCAACTCGAGCACTGGGTCGTCCTTTGTTTCTGTTGCCATGAAAGTATCCGTCCATGTATGGTCCTTGGGTTATCTTCAAAATGTTGCAGAATACGCGTCTCGAGATTTGAACCCAACTCGAGCGTTAGTCCTTTGGTAATCCTCAAAATGTTGCAAAATACGCGTCTCGAGATTTGAACCCAACTCGAGCGTTAGTCCTTGGTTTATCTTCAAAATGTTGCAGAATACGCGTCTCGAGATTTGAACCAACTCGAGCACTGGGTCGTCCTTTGTTTCTGTTGCCATGAAAGTATCCAGTACGCGTCTTACGAATTTTCGATCAGGTCACGAGTCCTGACGCCAGTTTAACGTTTTACCCGTCCCAAAAAGTTCACAAAGCCGCTAAAAAGTTTTCACTTCAAAAAAATTACACAGATATAAATATAAAACCAAAAATCTACTAATAAAACTTAAAGGTGCAGTTATGGCACAATATCAGCTTTTCAGGGCAAATGCTACAAAATGTGTTTACTTTTTTGGTCTTGTTGCGAACTTCAAGACGACCCTAATTTAGGACATTCTCCGCAGTTTCGTCTAGTTTTTCTAGATGGGCCGTCAAATTTTGTCAAAATATGTTTCTGCTTTTTCGGTCTTGATGGCGCTGGTTCATCTGCGTGTTGGTTGGTTAGTTGATTTTCACAGAACGAGTTAAATAAAACATGATTGTTAACTAGAACATAATCTAAAGTCGTGTGTCGTCAGTCATAGTAATATCTTGTTCGTCCAGAGGCGTGTCCAGGCTAGATAGATAGATAAATTCTTTATTGCCAGACCAAAACATAAATAAACTAGGAAAACTTAGACTAGGAACTTATAGTAAGTGTTACAATCGGCGGCCTTATCGCTAAAAAGCAATTTCTTCCAGGCAACCGTTACTTGTGAAGGATTAATTTAAAGGTTTAGGCGACGGGGTGTGTATGAAAGTGATATATGTATATACTTACTTATACAACATACATTCTAATAAATTCTAATAATAACCAACTCATACAAAATATATGAAATAAACTAATATATATAATAAATAATAAAATATCGGAAAACTATAAATGACTCTATTTAAACAGCTTATACTGATGACGAAAATAAGCGAAAATAAATAATTATGGAACAGTAATATTGAAAGTGGATGTGCATCATCCTAGAGAGACGGCAACTGCGACATATAATGATTATATACAAGTTCTTTAAAAACCGCCAGAGATGGAGCGCGTCTGATGGACACAGGCTATGCATTCCAAAGCTGAACAGCCTGGAATGCGAACGATTTACCATAAAATTTTTCAGAACGAGCGGAAGGAGTCATAAGGGTGAGGTTATATGTGGATCTAATAGGGATAGAGTGGGATGTATACCAATAGGAGAAGCGTTCTTTTAGGTATCGTGGGGTGGAAGGGTTGAACAAAATATTATAAAGGAGAGAGAGGATATGAGCATTCCGACGAGAACGAATAGGAAGCCACTTGAGCTTAGCGCGATATTGGGATATATGATCATACTTCCGTAAACCAAATATGAATCTGATACAGAAATTCTGAAGGCGCTCAAGTTTGTCTAGTTGGTCTTGTCTGAGATCAAGGTAACAAGCGTCAGCGTAATCCAGAATGGGAAGAAGAAGAGACTGTGCGAGCGCAACCTTGGTGGCAGTGGGTAAGAAGTTTCGAAGCCGTCTTAATGAACTGCCAGAGGCAAACAATTTACCACTAATGGATTTCAAATGAGCATCCCAGCTTAGCGTACGATCGAATATTACCCCAAGATTTCTTACAGATTCTCTGTATGGTAAAGGAAATTATTGTTTACCAGCACGTGACGTCACCAGAGTTGCCGCCCTTCTTAGAGCGTTTACGTCACAGATAAAATATCAAAAAAATATCGTATTTTATTTAGTTCGATTTGCGAAAATTAAGACATATTTTAGTTTAAATAAAGTGAAATATGTCTTTTTCAGGCTATTATCTGTATGGATTACCAAAATTAATAAAATATTTTCAATGTTGTCAAATAACCTATTATCGGAAGGTTCGTTTTTTATGGATTCGGGGACTTTGTTGTATATTTTAATTGACATGTATTCGGGGCCTTTTCTTGTTCCACATGTACACCAGAGAGACACGCACATGAGAGAGTGTGTGAGCGCAGAGGAAAGGATTTTAATTACAATTAGGTAGGATTACAATATTTGTTTTATTAAAAATCAAGAAAAATCAAACAGTTCAAAGATTAAAGTAATACTGCGTTTATGACTGCCTCGGTGGCTCAGTGGTTAGTGACCCTAACTTCTGGATCAAAGAGGCGTGGGTTCGATCCCCACCCAGGGCAAATATTTATGTGATGAACATAAGTGTTTGCTCTGTGTCTGGGTGTTATTTAGTTACTATCTATATATGTAGTATATCAGTCTCTGGCAGCCATATCACAAGCTTTGCTTAGTTTGGGGTCAGAGTCCGTGTGTAAGATGTCCCAAAATATTTGTATTTGTATGTACTTGTAGGTCATGGTTACTCCTTTCCAGAAATCTGCACGAAATCTAAACTATCAATGATTCTGGGTATAATTTACTTCTCCCATAGTGTTGTGGAGTAGTTCTTCTTCTGGATCAAAGAGGCGTGGGTTCGATCCCCACCCAGGGCAAATATTTATGTGATGAACATAAGTGTTTGCTCTGTGTCTGGGTGTTATTTAGTTACTATCTATATATGTAGTATATCAGTCTCTGGCAGCCATATCACAAGCTTTGCTTAGTTTGGGGTCAGAGTCCGTGTGTAAGATGTCCCAAAATATTTGTATTTGTATGTACTTGTAGGTCATGGTTACTCCTTTCCAGAAATCTGCACGAAATCTAAACTATCAATGATTCTGGGTATAATTTACTTCTCCCATAGTGTTGTGGAGTAGTTGAATATATGTAGTTTCATTTAGTCCTTCGTCGGTTGTATATTGGATCATATTATTATTGGGCAATTCTATGCCAGTTGTTATCTGTGAGGATGATGTACTTGGGTGTTGTATTGTTTTCGGAACTACAAACGTTGATGTCTGCGAAGATAATGAACTTGAAGTATTTAGTATATGTACTAAGGCCGGTGTTTGTGTACAAGAGGTGAGAGGTTCATTCAGTATGTTATTTATTACATCTAAAATTTGACGTTTGAATGATGGACGGCATGAGTCGTCTGCCAGTGCATACTCAGTCTCTGGTCTAACAGGACGCCCAGGTACTTTTCTCACTTGTCGTCCTGGCCTCTAAACTGCAACGGTGGTAAATTTTGATCAAGTGCGTGACGGACCAGTAGGTGCAGTTGTCTTTCCCATATTGACGGCGTTCCGCCACTTATTCAGCCATTTCGGCAGGATGTCGAGGTCTCTCTGTATACAGGCTATGGCGATGATTGCTCTTCTGGACGATCCGATATAGGCTCTATCGTCTGCGAAAAGGGACAGCATGACTCCCCTCTCTCTTGCATGGAGGTCTTTCAGTACTGTATGTCATCTGTGTATACAGCGTAATAGTACGGTGAGGTCCCCTGAGGTACCCCCGCGACATTTCGTCTGCATCCGGAGCTGACGTTCTCCACGGATACGTAGAATCGGTTAGCGAGTAAAAAATTGGACCGACCACGCTGCACACGATAAAATTTCGCCGTTTATTATGCGGTGACGAATCGCAGCGGCAACGCTCCTGTGGCTTATGAAATACAACTGTAATAAGAAACTGATTCCATTATTTACACCACCACATCCACATCCCTAGTGGTCATACTTAAGATTGGGTCTATGGTTAGATCCGGAATAATAAAAGTGTGTGTATATAAGAAAACTGTTTTATTAATGAAAAGACATCCTACAATTCTAGTAAAATGTCTAATGTAAATTGTCTCCTTCTTGGGACATTTTGATATTTGAGAAAAGTTGTATACTATTATTTAAAAGGATGCTAATTGATTTCCACTAGCCCTGTATAATTACGTTTATTGCTGAGTTATCAAAACATGATATTAGTAAAAAGAGGCGTAACAGGGAGACGTAATTTCTCCGAAACTGTTTACGACTACTTTGGAGCACGCCTACAAGCTCCTGGAATGGAAAGGATTCGGCATCAATATCAATGGCGAATACCTCACTCACCTTCGGTTTGCCGACGATATAGTAGTCATGGCAAAAAACAACTGAAAAATTACATTGATAAAGAAGGCAAAACAACAAAAAGATATTTTTCCCAAGTACAAATACAAATGTATTGTGCTCAAGCACAAAAATGTTATTTTTGTGTCGCTAGTAGTGATTTTGAAAAAAATTATAATGTTACACTTGTTAAAGTTGATTATGATCAACAGTATGTTATGAGTCTGTTAAAAAAGGTTGTTTCTTTTTGGAAAAATAATATTTTTCCAATTCTATACAAAAGTGTAACAATTACCCAATAAAATGATTATTAATAGTTAAAGTAAGACAGTATTGTCATTGTTAAAACCATGTACTAAACCATGTAAAACATATTTGTTTAAAATTCATTTATTCAAAGAATCTTGCTAATTTATTAATGCACATGCTGTTGTTTTACATAAATCCAACATGCCAATTAAATTTATAACAGAATGCAATTTCAACTTGTCAAATTCTCTTAATCTTCGAATCACTCGCTCCACATGTATTCTAAGACTGATAATTGGCTTCGTCTGTTTTACTTCTATTTTGGATAGCTTCATTCCAGAAGGTACACTTGGTGGTCTCAGCAAAACAAATCTTGCTTGAGACAAATATGTTTCCATATGCCTAAATCCTCTATCAGCTAAAATACCAGGATGCAAGCATTCCAAAAACTTGCTATGTTCTTACAAGGCCAAATCACTGATCCTTCCGGCATAACCATTAGAAATAAAGATAACAAGACCATCAGGCGGACATGAAATAAGATATTAAATAGTAATAGTTGTTTTATACTCAGATCAGGTTAAAGCTTTTGTGGGTTTTTGGATTTCAATTTCCAAGCAATCAATAATACATGTTACCTGGTTTGATTTGTGTCTAAAAGCTATAGGTAGATACATTTTTATAATAGATATTATTGGAAATTGTTTTGTATAATGTAAAATCAAAATCATCAGCTAAATAATATAATAAATGTTCTATTTAATTTGGTTTTCATTAAAAATAATAAAATATTCTGCTCAGAGAAATTTGTGTGTTTTTTATCAATTCAATCAGAAAATACAGATTTTTAGGAAGTCCAATGTATAGCTTTGGCTTATTGCTATGTCTAAAATAATCTTTTCATGCTTTTTATGTTTGATTCGATTTGTAAGCTAGTGCATAAGGCTGTACTTGTTTTAGACAGACTTGTCTTTGATGGAGAATAATCTTGATCAACTGTTGACCCTACTAAAGATTGTGTACGTGATGTATCACTGTTAAAGTTTTCTAAAATGAGGCATAATTTTTGTGATGCAGTAGATTGAGACGTAGATGGTTTGGTAACAATTTTCATACATGATTTTAAGGGTGATGTAGCAGTGGATACAGTGAACTTTATTGTTGAAGTTATTTGATCTTTTTCAATACTAGTTTGAACCTGTTTACTTCTGATTTGTGCCTTTCGACAAGCCTGAATTGCTGTATGATTCTGGCTAAGAACTACTTGTGTTGCTTTATGTTCCTGTTCAGGAAATATTTGAACAGCTTTGTCACATTTATTTTCCATAGAAGGACCATCCAGTGCTGTCTGTGAATCTGTAAATAATAATACATATAATCAAAATATATTAATGTGATTTAAATATACCATCTATTTATTAGTATTAAATATAATTAAATAGTAATAAGTACGAGTATTAAAAGAAAGTAAGCACTGAGTTTAAAGAAACAAGTGCAAGGTGCTGAATCATACAAGTCGGCTGTTGTGAAGTAAGCTATAGCCCGAATCATACAAGTTGCTTGATGTAAAGTAAGCATTGAACGTTATTCATATTAAACATGCGCCGTGACGTTAGCTACAAGCTGCACGAAACCCAATCAACGCAGTTTAATGTGAGATTCAGTCAGGATCGGATATTGTGCAGCTTGTAGCTAACTTTACATTAACCGAATTGTATGATGCAGCCTATTCAGACTGCGCAGTATCTAATCTTGACTGAAGTTTACATAAACCCTCGCATCGATTAGGTTTCGTGCAGTTTGTAGTTCCGCCGACTATAAACTGTTATTTGTACTTCCGCCGACTTGTATGATTCGGCCTATTAAAAATTTCATTTAAGTACCTACTTTTTTAAGTTAACATGTTTTAAAATCTAAGTTACCTTCAATGCAGGATGATGTTGCTTTCACAATATCTTCGATGAAATCTTTCGATGAAGATATTTTTGCCGTTTTAGCTTCTGGAAGTTGAGATTCAGAATCAGTCTCATTTTGATCTGTTTTACTGAACCCATTATTTTATACTCTTTAAAGTTTTCCATGTCATGTTCCAACTGAAACGTAAGAAATAAATTAGTAACATATTGGTTTACATAACCTCCAAATATTAACTAACATGTAAATATTCAACAAAAAATTCCATTTCATATAAACTATTGTAAAATATATTTTGGGTAAGTAATGCACATAGATACTTACATCAAAATGATCTTCACAAAAGTACAAACGACTTTTTTGAGATTAATTTTCGGGTTGCCTTCCCGCAGCGTCGAACCTAATTTTTCTCATATTTATCTTAGTTGGCACTTGGATCCAGTTTGTCCACAGAATTATTATTATTCCTGCATTCAGTAACAGCACACCAACGATAAGTTGAGTAATAACTCATTTTAAAGATAAATTCTACAAACAAAGACACTGTCGTGAGAAATATTTTGCGCGCATTGTTTACATCGTGACGTTCAATCATGACTACAGAGTAAAATAATGACATCGATCGTTTTCGTAAGTTACGCGCGAAATTTTGAAACTGTAAAATTAAAATGCATTATTAATGCACTTAAAGCCTGAACTCTTTTTGTTTTTTTTTGATGGTTTATTAGCCCTACAGAGTCAAATTGAGATACTTTTCAAAAATGACTAAAATACCCTATTTAATGTCCTTAAAAAATCTATGTTAAGCAAAGCAACATCGTTTTACCTATGGTCCGTCATTGTTGTGCGTAAATAATTTTTAACTCGTCGTAAACAAGAAAACGATTGTTCTCCAGAACTGCCGGGAGTACACACACACACATACGAACATTCACGTTTGGATAAATGCTTTTAAGACCTTTAGTTCGTAACCATTTCAACAAACTGACAGCACTGTTCCGATCTTCATTTTTCTTAGTGCAGTGAACACGAAAATGGAGACATTTTTCTAAAAAATCGTTTTCTAAGTTTGTAGAATAAATTATTTGCCATGCTTTAGCCTTTTCTTTAATTTCTGATGCGCTTAATTTTGTCAGATTAATAATAAAATTAAATTTATTGCTAAGGACTGTATATATGCATCTCGCCGTTTTTTTTAATTCTGCTGATAAATCTATCAATGATGTCCAAAAAGTGTCAATTCTAAAATCTTCGCGACCATTTGTTTGTTGCATCTCTTTGTCTAATGTCTCACCAGGAAGTAGCTTACGCTTTAATTACGTCTAAAATCTCATTTATATTCACAAGAAATGGACAATTGACAACATTTCAAATTTTTAACATAGTTATATTTATTTATTATGTGAAAGAATATTGCAAAATAACATATACGTATTTTTTCTTTTTCCAATACGACTTATATTTTCCGTAAAATTAAGTTTTGAAAAGTAGCTTATTCTAAAAGGACGTAACTGCAAAAGTTAGGACTCATAAACAATTTTACTGAAGCCACATTAGAAAAAAATAGGTGCTAGCGTTGCTGTCACTATCAATGCCAATCAAGCTGTCACAATTCACAACAAATAGGCCGGGAGGTCAGCGCAAAAAGTCCACTATGTACCGCGGTATACTATGGGAAGAAAAATATAACAATGTAATGTTTAACAACTGCCAATCACCTGAAATATGTAACAGGGTCTGCCATACAGGCTTTAAATAAGCACCACTTAAAAGAAGAAGAATGACTAGTACTAGTTCTAATATACTTTTAAAATTCAAACCGATTCTTCCACCAAATGCTAGGGAACCCAACTGATTGACTTCAGGGTATTGATGTACACCATTTTGATAACTTAGTACCAATAATTCAGCTTTTGGAAAGTATTTGCATTTTTTGCGTTTACCTCTAGAGTAATTTGAAAATGACACTGACATTTTATTTTTAAACTACATTTCATGTGTCAACACTGTCAGTGTTAACTGTCATATTATATTGCTAGTACTTTTTTTATCATTGACAACTGAATTTTTAGTATAAATTCCGAAACGGCTTAGGTGAGAGTTTTTATCTAATATCTTAGCAGTTACTGCACTAAAAATTATGGAAAAATAAACATAATGATCAGCATCCCGATATCTCGAAATGGTTTTGGAATTTCATAGCCTTGTGAAATATGAAAACTTGTCAATTCATTTTTTTTTTTCAATTCAATTTATTTACATAAAACGAACAAGTAGGTACTGTTACCGGGTTACTTCCCTCAGAAGGGGTGCAGCGATATACCTACACTCAGCAACTAAGGTAGTTAAATAAAATTCAAGTTATCGACTCCAGATAAACAATATAGTACCTACAGGTGTTCAATAAATAATATACCTATTGGAACTGCCACAGCACATAGAAATTATGTTAAGATTCTGGGTGGTTGAAAACAACTGATAAAGTTAGGTTTCTAGATGTATTGAAACAAAATATCTTATAATAATGTATGCTGAACATTTTTCAGATTCAAACATTAGAGAAGAGTTTCGAAACAGAAAGGGAATATATTCTATAAATGTCCAAGCAGTGTGCAACGCAGACTTGATATTCATGAATGTTGTGCTCGCTGACCGGGTTCTGCTCATGACGCTACCATATTTAACAATTCAGTGCTTAAAGGTATTCTTTTAACTTTTATTTACCTATACCATCATTAATTTAATTGCAGTTATTATTATTTTTATTATTAATCATTAACCTTGCAGTTCATATTTGTTGACCCCAGTACTTAGCCCAACATCATCAAATGAAAATCGTTATAATGATGCACATGTGTTAACAAGAAATCCTATAGAATGATGTAAAAGAAATTTATAGATTTCTTTAAAAAAAAATGTAACTAAAAAAACTAAAGATATACTCTATCCAACAACACAATCCCGTCGCAACACACCCCACTACCCTACCATCCATCACTACCCTACCATCCCCCAATACCCTACCATCTCCCAATACCTCAACTCTTCAACCCACTTTGACTGACACTTTAACACCACCCTCTACTCTAACACTTGACCCCATGCAAATACCCTCTACTTACACGCAGTCCACCGAAGTCGCACAAAGCGCAATTCCCGTCCGAGATTTACTCCCTAAAAGCGTAGTCATAGACGAAATTCTAGTAAACGCAGAAAAAGGAATTCCGGGGATTCGTATCCGTGGTGTGGCTCTCTTCATGGACAACAACAGAGAAAGATTCGGAATAAGCTTTTGCCAAGTCAGGGCCCATAAACGTGTCCGCTTGTCGCCTGGACTAGCATGTCTACTTAACGGGAGCACCGCCAAAGTAACAATGAAGCGGAAATCCTATGACGCTATGCCAGTGTGCGAGGCAGGTGGCCACCAATTCCGACTGGTGAGATCGAAAAACAAAACGATTGCACTAGTCGAGTGGGGCGCCCAGTCACCTTTCGTGCAGGCCAGTTCATTGCTCGAACATCTCAGCATGAAAATGGACAGCACTCCCCGGGTGATAAGCGTAGATGCGATGGTGGTTGAGCGGTCGAAGGCGGAAGCTGCGGACCGGCTGGGTTGCATTAAAGCCTCGGAATACCATGAGGTTATCGTGTATGAGGATAGAGGAGAAAACCTGAGTTTTCTGAAGCCTCCAAGTAACGATCCTGATAATGCAACAGACAGTTGGGGCCGCCCCATTCCGAACTCGGCCATTCAATCTGGTTCTGAAAGAGCAGAGTTAATAGCAGCATCTGATAGACCCGTTTTCCGTCCAAGCGGCAACGATGGTGCCTTATCGGGTCTCTTCAGTGTCGCAATGCAGAGCTTATTCCGTTCCATGTCTAAAACACCGCCTCCACAGACAGCGGTGACCTCGAGAGTAGTTTCACCACCTCAGGCAACCCGAACGAGAGCCGACATGGGACAGGTCGATGCGCCCCGTTATATCTTGGCCTCAGCGCCACGAGACCACGCGAGAAATGTCTTTGCCGAATATCTAGCCTTATTGAGAGCGACGAAAAATGTCAATCTTAAGAACTGTCACAACATCCTCGAGTTCTTTAGGCTGGGTGGTCCGGTAAGTGGTCTACTAAAATCGAGACTCGAGGAGGCAGAAGCAGCCATATACAATAACGTCACTTCCCAAGTCATCAGAGGGACTATTGCGAGTATTGCGGTGCTTCACATGTGTAGTTGTAACCACATCCACATACATACAGATAAGCGAAGAAACACATGCACCCTCACGCATACATATCGCGCACACGCAGAGGAGCCCTTACTGCTTTACTGAATATGCACATAGCCATTCATTCCTCAGTACCAAATGTGCCTAAATCTACCTACATATTACCTATGTTTTCTATTAGTTAAAGGTAGTTTAACTAATGGAAAATTTCTTTAGTTTTTAGGTTAAATATTGATTTTATTTCTTTTTATCTTTTATTGTCTTCACGTAGTCGCGCGAAACCAATTAATACTACCTACCTGTAGAATTTGGGCCACCGAGATACAGGCTTAGCCTAGTTCGGGGCCCACTAGTACCGCAAAGACAATGTACATAAAATCTCTAGTGTTATAATCGCTGCTACTTATAATAATAATAACCTGTTATTTATTGCGTAACATCTTAAAATGTGTTAAAACTTAAGGTTCTATACCTACAAATATGTTAAATGTGTAATATAATAAATAGTAAGAATAATGTACATAGCTAATTGTTGGAAATAAACTTAAACCATGAAAGGACGATATATGGCAGCTTACAGCGCAGGAAGTGGTTTTGTGGAGCTGGATGAGAGAGAGACGGAGCAAATAGGAAGACCGAAATACGCGATACCATCGAACGACCCAATTGTAGTCACCGCCAAGTGCACCAAGATAATGCTAGACGATAGAATCCTTGAGATGGCTAAAACCATCGAACGGAGCTCAGACGTCGAGGCAGGCTGGGGAAACTGGGCGGTACCAAAGATACAATGGGTCAACGGGGTACCAGTATGTGGCAAGACAACATGGGTGATTAGACACTTTGACGTGAATAGGGACGCTATCATCACTACAACAACAGAGGCAGCAAAAGATCTGAGAGAGAAGTTATCGCACCGAATAGGAAAACTGGTAAAATCCAGAGTGCGAACCATGGCTTCATCTCTCGTCAATGGTTTCGGAAAAGAGACCTTCAGTCGTCTTTTGGTGGACGAAGCTCTAATGAACCATTTTGGAGCCATAATAATGGCTGCCCGGCTGTCTGGTGCTAGCGAACTTGTCCTCATTGGAGACGTCAATCAGTTGCCTTATATCGACAGAGAAAATCTCTTCGAAATGAGGTACCATCGTTCAACACTAGTTACAAATATCACCCAGGAGTTACTCTGCACACACAGAAACCCAATGGATGTTGCGTATGCGTTGAGGGAAATATACTCAGGTATATATTCCTCAGCCCCTCGTATTAGGTCTCTTGAGCAGAAAAGGTTCAAGGGGGCTCAAATATCCAAAACCCTCCCTAACACCCTTTTCTTAGTGCATACACAGGAAGAAAAGGAGACCCTCATAAGTCAAGGTTATGGGGGAGGCTCAGGATCACGCACCCTTACCATTCACGAAGCTCAGGGACTAACGTACGAGTCGGTAATCGTTATAAAAACAAAGCCGAAAATGAAACTACACGAGAGCGTCTCACACGCAGTCGTTGCACTATCGCGGCACACCGGGACCTTCATCTATTACGCCGACGACATCGAAAATGATGCCATCAGTCGATTCGTGCGGCGCGCATCGTCTGTGTCATCGGAGACCATCAAGGAGTACAACCTGCAGATGGCATAATAGATGACGGCAGGATACAACCTCAGATAAAGTCCGAGGAAATTACGAATTATAAAAAAAAAAAAAAAACCTGCAGATGGCTGTAAGAGATCGGAACGAGGCGGTGATGGAGGCTTTGGGCCGGGAGAAGGCAACTAAATTGGCATAGGACGTGAAAAAGGTGTATTCGAATTTATAAGAAATAAGCATTGTGTGCATGACCCAAGCATTCATGCTCGCCATCGAAGGCTCCTTCTTGCGGCGGCATCATGTGTCGGGTCGTTCTCCTCCCTCAAATATGGTCGAGGAGAGCGATGGCTGGCACATGTGTCACACTCGTGATCGGGTGCTGCTTGCGGGTCGCCGGTCTGCTCGTGGCATTCACGCAGTGCATTGACTAACTTAGGCTAATATTTCTAGTAGGTACCTACTCTTTGTACAGTAACTATAATAAAATAATTGTAAATCTTAGTTGACAAAGGGCACAGACCCTGGAGTCTGTGGTTAGTAAATTTTAATTAAAAAAAAAAAAAAAAAAAAAACTATAGATATATATTTACTTAGGTGAATTATTATTATTTGTTTGTGTTGTATAGATACAATAAATAAAAATTGTATAAACAAATGATCTTAAAATTTTACAGATGCTTCAGTGTATGGAAAAGACGTTTCCCAGTGTTGTCTTAAAAAAATGTCTAGCTTTGGAAACAACTCAAGCTGTAATTATAGCCGCCTCAGTCGTACACAACATATGCAGGACGCAAAGCATTGCTGAAGTGCCTCCAGAAGTAGATATACCTCATGACAATTTTAATATTGATACTGCTGGTGCAAGGCAAAATCAGGTCAATCAATCAGAAAGACAAAATCTAATAGACAACTATCCTTTTAATGTGTGAAAATTATTATGATGGTCTCAATAAATAACTTTTTCTAATTAAAAGTGTTTAATTGAACTTTGAGTAGTGTTTAAGTGCCTATTCTATTATACATAATTATTTATTGTTTCAATATTTCAATTTCACGCTTAAATTTGTCGATTTCTAACTCCACTTTAACTGTTTTTGCTCGAAAATAAGCTGCCACAGCTAGCTCTTTTTCCTTCTGAGCTTTTTGGAGCTCATATGCTAACTTTTGGCGCTTATTATCTGTAAAGAAACTTTAATTAGCACCTTTAATTTTATTCTGTTTTTAGTATTTGTTGTTATGCAGCAACAGAAATACATCATCTGTGAAAATTTCAGCTTTCTAGCTATAATGGTTCATGAGATACAGCCTGGAGACAGACAGACAGACAGACGGACAGCGGAGTCTTAGTAATAGAGTCCCGTTTTTACCCTTTGGGTACGGAACCCTAAAATTAATCGTGGTTAATTTGTCATTGGTGGTAAGTCTCTCTAAAACTCGAGAACGGCTGAACCGATTGGGCTAATTTAGGTCTTGAAATATTGGTGAAAGCCAAGGGAAGGTAAGGAGAAAGGAAGGAGAACAGTGAGTAAATATAAAAATGATAAAATATGATACAACAAATTTAATTTTCCCATAAAATGTCCCAGCATGTAAAAGTTGTCATTAGCAGTTGACAGGTAGTGAGATGAAGTTCACCGGGTCAGCTAGTACAGTATAAAATTTAGATAAGATGGCAAGTAATTTACACAGAATACTATGACAAAACTTACATGAGTTCTTAGGTGTGTTGAATAATATTTTTTTTCGCAGAGTAATTAGTTGTATCTTTCTTTCCTCCACCGGTACAGTGTTGGCCTTACTCACCACTACCACATTCCTCACCGTCACCTACATCCAATACTGTTACATTTTCTAATTTTAGAGGCGTAGGTGATAGGTCCGGCAAGGATGGTTCGAGGACATCTACTACTTGAAATTGTTCCTCCCCATCATCACCAAAATCAACAGTGAAACCACTGCAAGTGGCATCTAACATACCAGCCACACGGTCTAGTATTTCATCTGGTAGTAAGCAGGCCTTACCACCACCAGTCTGTAAAATAAAATTATTAATTTTAAGATAAGGATAAAAATTCATGATAGTATATTATTGTTTATTTTATACTAGCTTTAGCGTGCGGTTCCTGTGGGATAGAACAAAAGTCAAAATATCACGCTATTTTGACTTTTGTGCTATCCCACAGAAACCTGTTATTTTCCGGCCTTTGAACTATATCCATGCCAAAAATCAAGTCAATCCGTTGCTCCGTAGCTGCGTGAAAGAGGAACAAACCAAAAACTTTTCGAATTTATAATATTAGTATGATTGAGTAATGATGAGCATAGATAGAAACAATGATTGTTAGGAAGCGTCATTACAACCATGGCTTTTTAAACCACTGCCTTTTCAGTAAAAGACATTGTGAAGAATTCTGCATGCATATGTCGCTAGAAGAAATTAGATAGTGTATGTGACCTGAACTAGGCCAGTGTGTTATATTAGTATATCAGAAGTGGACTCCACTAAAGGACAGGTACAGTACCTTTAAATTGTTATGCCTGATTGCTGCAGAACGCTTTCTGGCAGCTTTTTTAAGATTCTACCACTTAAGGCGTAGCTGTTCAGGGCGCCGCGTCTCTCCCACGTGAGCGCTAAACTCATCTGCAATCTCTTTTCATGTCATTTCTACCTATTATTGGTGGCATTCGTAGCCTTCGTAGTGATTATTTCTTTACTCCCGATGAATAATATCAGCATCATGACTTTGTCCTAACTTAAGGACCTGGCCTTCATCTGAAAATAAGTTAATTTCTACTATAGTTATGGCGCCAATATGTGGTGGACAAGCGAGCGAAGTTTAGTTGAATTACATGAAATTATTTATGAACAGCAGACAACGATACTTACGATTGAACTTTGTTGAACCATCGCTTTAAAATACACCAAACTATGTATTTATGTGTAGTTCTATAATTTAATAAACTATACTTCATTTATAATGTTTTTGTTTTGATTATTGAGACGCGCGTCAGTCGAGTCGAATGCAAGAACGACATAACAACCAGTGTGACCATTTTGAAAACCATTTAAACTACGTAATTCACTTTTCTCTAAAAAAAGTAAGGAAGTTTGAATTACGACCCCCATAGTTAAAATAATTGCAAAGTAGATGTACAGTTCACGGCGCACGTGAGTCGCCAATTGTTGATACGGCTGTTGGGTGCCAATTTATTTTTGGCTATGAGAGTCTCGGCTTTAAGTTGGGCGTATTCATTCGTCTGCACTGCTATTTGTTCCATTGTATCCCTATCCCATATCGCAGTAAAAGCGTCATAGGACTTTGGGAAAATGGTAGTCGGGCCAACGTTATTTTCGGAAAACGCCTCTCTCCGCGATTCATGTGGAATCGGGGATTCGGGGAACGAATTCCATTGGAAGTCATACATTTCAGTTGGGAGGTGGGAGGCAGAGTCAGAGTTGAAGTCAGTCGTAGTCGCAGTCAAATATGCATCATCCAAAGGCGTGTCGGCGGCGGTGGCATAACGCCTTCTTACTCGAGGGGCGCCTTCATCCTCTTCGCTTGAGGCCTCGTTTTCGCTGCCTGATGGAACGAATACCTTGTTTAAAATCGTTCGCAAAAAACAGAAAACAAATATCATACAATTTAGAATGCTTACGATAGCTCGGTTCCTCACCCTGCAGTTGCGCCAGTTTTTCTAAAATTTCTTTATCGGTAAGAAATCCGGATGGCCCAGGTGTCGGCGAAGGCTGGTGGTGGTTAGCGGCAACACTTGGGCCCGGGCTGCTGGTATATTCTATGTATCTAAAAATAACATTTTCATTACATGACTATCTATTAGTTTATAAAAAAAATATCTATCTAATAATTTATAAATAATTGAAAAAATACTTACACTGCCGGCGAAGGTAGCATCGCTGGCGACCCCACATTAAGATCAGAAGCTTGAGGCTGCACTGGCGGCAGCTCAGCGGCGTAGTCTAATTCAGGCTCCCTGTTGACAATGAAATGAAATTCAAAATAATATAATAGCAAAATCAAATAATATTAATATAACTAGGCCAACGATCTCAATAAACTTACGAGCTCCAAGTCCGCTTTCTTTTTGAAAACTTCGGGCACTCCAGTGGAGTCCCAGCCGCCGAATCTGTCGTCCACGTGAGCCTCATTCTAAAAACAAATATTAGATCAATATTGCATGTGTGCTTATTACACTTATACCACACCGAAATTCAATTAATGACTCACAAATATATTTGCTGTAATATTTACCTTTATCTACCTGTAAACGATAAAATAATAGATATTTATTATTATGCTTCTGAGATCTCGCTGGCAAAATCTTCCACTACCTAAATTTCACTTTCTTACTGCTCACATCAATAACATCGTGTCAAACGGACAAAAAAAAAGAAAAGAAAAAATTATGGGACAATATGGAATTGTTCAAACCAAAAGTCTAAACAGAGAGGCACTTTACATCGTGGACATTCGTAAGCTGTTCTGCTTTGTTTACGGTCATTAGCCGTGCACCATACGCATTGTCGTCGTCCAAGATTAGCACGGTGCCGAACTGCAGCGCGCATCTCGTCGGTGATTGGAATGCGTCGTATAAAGTGCCGCTCTGTTAGGCGTTCTGCTGGAAATTGGTTGTAGGATATACGAGGTTGTGGAGGAAGATTTTCGGGATTCCGTAATGGAACGTTATTGCGGTGACGACTCATGATGGATTGGACCAGTTCCAAGCGAGATGCAAAAGCACTGACTTTTGTGTTTGTGGACTTCTCTAGCAAAATTCTGGAGTTCTGAATTGAAACATTTAAAAAGCGTTTGAAAAGTTTCTTTGTCCATTTGGCACATTGTTTCCTTTCAACCAAGTAGGGTTCAAGCATCTGATCCAAACGATCAACCCCACCCATCCCGTGGTTGTCATCATCGACTAATGCTAACTTGAATTGGGAATGTTGCCCAGGCCTACCCTCTTTCTGAACTTGGGACACGTCATGGAATGTTGATATGCACGTAAGGCGTTTCCGATCTTGGAGTGCCACAAGCATGACATCTCCAGAGTGTCTTGCTATGAACTCACCTTCAGCAAGAGGGGCCCTCTGGATAACAGCAGGCACATGTTTTCGATTTGCCCGGAGTGTTCCAACACAATCTGTGCGCCTGCGTTTGAGGTACCTCGCTAGCATCGGGGAGTTGAACCAATTTTTTTTTTTTTTTTTTTTCATCATTAAAATACACAGTTATCACAACAAATCAATGAAGTGCCGTAAAACTACAGTAAGTTTGTCACGGCACTGTTATTCTCACACACGCTGACTGTCACAAAGTGCGTGAACTAAAAATAGTATTAGGTAGGTAAATAAACTAACAGAATAAGATTTTGGATATTGACAATATGCAAATAATAACAGATCAAAAGTGTAGCATGCATCGATTCATCACATTTTCTTATCAGCCAAGTGAAGTTGTGCACAGTTTACTAGGACTCGGGCGCTGCTCACGACAAAACCGGTTCCAGTAGCCGGCTCAACGCGACAGCGACGACGTAAACATCAAAATATACAGCAGGATGCATAAATTGTGTAATGAACATCGTTACGTTCCCCGAACTAGCCTCTATGTTTATACTGCGACCACCCACGCGATATCACGCCACTGCATTCCGCAGCCCAGACGCAGTGTCAGCATAGATAAGCCCGAGATTTCATTAGAACTTAAGGTGTAGGTTTAAACAAGTTTAGTATCAGCTTCACTAGGGTTAAGACGTGCCTAGCATCGGTACAATTAAAATAAGTTTAGAATTAATTAAAATTGTAATTTTTAAAAACATTAATAAACGCTCTCGAAAGTTAACTGGCGCAGCCGGTAGGATAGCTGGCTGTTGTCATCGCGGAGTATATTTCTCAAATAGTGAATTCTCTAGTGCGTGGCAGCAAAAAGTTTTAACGGCCTACCTAGAAAAACCTAGAGTCAGTGCACCCGTTAACCAGCTATCCTCGAACCAAAGAAATACGTTACTTCGAGCAGTACAGAGAAACATGGCGATTGGACTGTGAGTACAAGTAAAATCCTTCTACTTCCTTTCTTTCCCATCATTTCCCTGATTTTTGTAAATTAATTAAGTATTTGCGACGAAAACTGCGCATAATTAAGTATTTTGTGACGAAAACTGCACATTAATTAAGTAATTGCGACGAAAACTGCGCATAGTTAAGTAATTTAGTATTTTGTGACGAAAACTGCACAATAATTAAGTAATTGCGACGAAAACTGCGCATAGTTAAGTAATTAAGTATTTTGTGACGAGAATTGCACAGAATTAAGTAAACTACTTTACTTATAGTTTATATAATTTACTAATTTCCGAAAAATTATTACAGTATAAAATCTATTGTTTTAATATAGGAATTTGGTTAGAATTTGTGTAGATTAAGTGAATTAATTAATTAAGTGTATAATAATAAGGTAAACAGATTATTTACAATTAACTAAAATGGCTCAAGAAAACAGAGGCCCTTTGCCTTTACCCGTTCTACCACAAGCTCAGATTCCTAAAGAAGTACTATCATTGATTCCCGAGTTCAATGGCGAGACAAAATTGCTAAATTTATTTTTGAGAAAATGCGAATATGTATTGCGTCAACTCCAAGGCACACAGCCCCGTAATGAGTTTTTGATGCAATACATCACAACTAAATTAACCGGAAAAGCCGCCGCTGTTATCAGTGAGCGTAGCTATTTTGAAAATTACGATAACCTACGAGAAGTCCTTGTGCAACACTTTGGAGACCCTCGTAGCGAAGGTTGTGTCGCAATAGAACTCGAGTCATTAAAAATACGAAGCAATGAGACCTACCTAGATTTTTGTAGCCGAATTCAAGATGTTCGTGCTATCTTATTTTCCAAAGTTTTCCAAACTAACACGCCAGAAATGAGAATTGCAAAGAAAATAATTTATGACAACACCGCGCTTAACATATTTTTATACAATTTACCGGAAAATATGGTACGAATTGTCAGACTTAAAAATCCAGCGACTCTTGAGGACGCATTGAAAATTGTTTTAGAAGAAGTTAATTTCCACGAACAATATAACCTCCGTTCGAAATTACTGAATAGGCCCCAAAATTCAATGCCGCTTCAAACTCAAAATAATTTTAAACCAACAATTCCCACACAATTTAAATTTGGAATTCCCGGAAACCAAAATTTATATGTGCCGCCAGCGCCTAGACAGCCTGCACAGCACCAAGCAGTAAGCAGACCGCAGTTTGGATTTAAACCCAACTTCGGGCCACAGGTAAGTCCACAGGGCTTCCGCCCTCAACCTGGACAGTTCGGATTCAGACCCCAGCAGCCTGGACAGTTTGGATTCAGACCCCAGCAGCCTGCACAATTTGGATTCCGCCCTCAGCCTGGTCAATTTGGGTACCGCCCACTACCAGCTCAATTTGGTTACCGCCTACCACAGCCTCAAGCACCAAAACTAGGGAGCAATGACGTCACAATGCGCACTGCCCCTGCACATCCGCCTAGACATCCAGTTAATGAGATGTACACTACAGACGCGCAGGACTACAACGCTGAATACGGTGAGTATGCACAATACTACGACCCTTACCCTTATGAAGAATACCCTACATATGATTTCCCGGAACCCGAGGAAATCCCGGAAAATGCAGCGGAAAACGCCGACGAAAGTATTGAAAGCGAAAATTTTTATATGACAGCCTCCCCAAACAACCCGAAATAATTCAGTTAAACTATGACGCCACCTTAAAACTACCATATATATACGTACCAGACATAGATGGAAAATTCATGCTAGACTCAGGAAGTACTAGATCGTTCATAAGCCCCACAAAGGCTAACGAGTATTACAGTGAATTAAAACAATACGAACCGTTTACTGTAACTAGTACGCATGCTACCAGCACCCACAACGAAGTCGTGAAAATTCCGAATTTTCAAATTTTTAACAAACCCGGTTTCCACAAATTTTTCATATATGACGTAGACAGAAAATACGATGGAGTAATTGGATTAGACCTTATGTCGAAATTAAAAGCAAACATGGATTTAGGCAGGAAAATTCTGAAAACTCAAGAAACCGCTATACCTATAATTTACGACCGAGAATACATAATAAATTTAGAAGCACGCTCAGAGCACCGAGTAAGATTACCCGTGAATTTGGAAAATGGCGACGCTATTATCAATTTTACCCAACTTTCAGAAAACATACGTATGCCCTCAGCCATAGTTAAGTGTGAAAACTATTTCGCGACAACCGTGATTCAAAACGCATCAGACAGAAACATGACTATGACAGTGACAAGACCGTTCAAAGTGACTAAAATTAGTGTGGAAAATGAAATTTGTAACGTAAATTACAATAACGACATGACCAACGTAGACATAGATGACTTACTGAAAGAAAACTTGAAAAAATTACGACTTGACCATTTAAATTATGAAGAAAATAAAGCAATTCGAGACTTATGTGAGGAATACAAAGATATATTTTACTGTGAAAACTTACCACTGACATTTACCAATCAAGTTAAACATCATATTAGGACAGTTAACGAGGACCCTATCTATATAAAACCGTATAGACAGGCTCCAGCCCAAGCCCAAGAAATTAAAGAACAAGTTGATAAACTACTCAGGGACAATGTGGTCCAGGAGTCACATTCACCCTGGAGCGCCCCCGTTCACCTAGTTCCAAAAAAAATGGATGCTTCCGGACAGCCTAAATACAGAATGGTTATTGACTACCGCAGACTTAACGAAATTACGACTGACGATAGATACCCACTTCCCAACATTTGCGACTTATTTGACAAATTAGGTAAAAGTAGCTATTTTACAACTCTTGACTTAGCTTCCGGATACCACCAAATCGAAATTGCAGAACAAGACAGACAAAAAACTGCATTTTCTACCCAAAATGGACATTACGAATTCCTTAGAATGCCCTTTGGTTTAAAGACCGCACCAGCGACGTTCCAACGCGCTATGGATAATGTGTTGAGAGGTCTACAAGGAATACACTGCCTTGTCTACTTAGACGACATATTAATCTATTCAAGTGGTCTAGTAGAACACCTAGAAAAACTCCGAAAAGTTTTTGACAGACTCCGACAAACCAACCTAAAAGTACAACTAGACAAATCCGAATTCCTCCGAAAAGAAGTACAATATCTAGGACATACTTTGACTAAAGATGGACTCAAACCAAATAACGACAAGATAAAAGTAGTACTGAACTATCCTATCCCAGAGACTCAGACAGAAATAAAGCGATTCCTAGGTTTTATAGGATATTACCGTAGATTTATAAAAGACTTTTCCAAAATAACGCAACCCCTAACCGCCTGCTTGAAAAAAGGTAAAAAGGTAGAAATTACCGAAAAATACAAAGAAGCTTTCCAAAAATGTAAAGAATTATTAGTAAATGCCCCAATTTTACAGTACCCAGACATGACGAAATCTTTCATCCTCACGACAGACGCCTCAGAAGTAGCCATCGGCGCTGTTCTCTCTCAGGGTACCATAGGCTCAGATAAACCGGTAGCTTACGCCAGCCGAACGCTTACAGAAACCGAGAGGAAATATAGCGCAATAGAAAGAGAACTATTGGCTATAGTTTGGGCGACCAAACATTTCCGCCCCTACCTCTACGGGCACAAATTCGACATAGTAACAGACCATAGACCTTTACTTTGGCTTTACCAACTTAAAGAACCAGGAAGTAAATTAACGCGCTGGAGATTACGTCTCCAGGAATACGATTTTGATATAAAATACAAAAATGGCCGCAAAAATACAAATGCCGACGCCTTATCTAGACTTAAGGTAAATGTCCTGGAATCCGACGAAAACGACGACCGCTCTATGATAGTTAACTTAGACAGACCAACCGAACAAACGACTAACAGATCGAACGACAGTGACTCTGGCACTATTATACTTTCCGACTCGAATCGAACCGCTACAGCTAGCCCTATAAGCTTATCCGACGACGAAGTTAACGAAGAATTATTACGTAAAGAATCTCATTGGCAAGTTAGGTCCGAGACCGAATCTAGCCACAGCCAAACTATTCATTCAGGTAAAGATTTAGATTCACCCGGTATTCCCATTTTGCAAGAAGCCGTAGACACGAAACCAAACCAAATATTAGTTTTTCAGAAATTTGGAAACGATATGCAAGTAACCGATTTATCCACGAAACACCAGAAAATTCTGGAAGTTTTTCTCCCAATAAATAACTTAGAAATAATTAAAGAATTTTTGAAGAAATACGTAAAACCAAAAGTTAAATATTTTATTTATTTTGAAAAATTCGAACACAGGCGCGATTTCGAAAAAACAATAATTACTCTATTTAAGAAAGGCACTGTTAACTTTTATGAATGCACCGAACGCGTAGTAAATGTATCCGATGAGACCGAGCAAAAGCAGTTAATAGAAAAAATACACGACGGTAAAACATGTCATAGAGGCATATCAGAAACAGTTAAAAGAATCAAACGAAACTACTACTGGCCGAACATGCAGGAAACAGTAGCAGCTGTTATAAATTCTTGCGAAAAATGTAAAACTACCAAATATGACCGTAAACCCATTAAACCGGTACTACAACTTACGGAAACTCAAGAATCCCCATTTCAGGAAATATTCATCGATATTTTCTCAATAGAGTCGAAACATTATCTCACAATAATTGATGCCTTCAGCAAATTAGGACAAGCTTTAGAAGTACCATCCCGATCTACCCCGGAAATAGTTAGAGCATTACTAAAATATTTCAGTTTTTACGGAATCCCCAGAAAAATAAGTTGTGACCCCGGAACTGAATTTAATAACGAACTAATGAAGGAATTAACAGATTTACATAAAATTAAACTACATATCGGAACACCCAATAACTCGAACTCTATGGGAATGGTAGAGCGCTTCCATTCCACCCTTATAGAAATCTACCGCATAGCTAAATATGAGAGAAAATATACAGATGCCGCCTCCGTAATGACTTATGCTATACTAGCCTACAATAACGCTATACATAGCGCTACCGATTTAACTCCGTTTGAAATTGTATTTGGGCACACCTCAGTAAACTCTGCCTTCGACACAGACTTCGATAAAGCCTATAAACAACAATTAATAAAAGACCACAGAAAAAGGATTAATGAGTTATACAAACATATTTCCCTAAAAATGAGCAAAGAAAAAGAAAATGTAATTAGGAAAAGAGGTGGAGAAATAGGACCGAATTTGGAAACAGGAAAAGTAATTTTCGCAAAAACTGTAAATAAAAGACAGGCAAAAGATAAACCTAAATACCAAAAAGCAATTGTTACAGGAGAAATAGTTAGGAACGTGGTCCCCGTGGAAGTCAGAAATAGGAAGACCAAAGTTCCCCTTAAAAATGTCAAACGTCCTCCACAGGTGGTGCTGCCTACCCCTGATGTTATGGACATCGACCCAGGCCCTTCTGGATCGATACAGTAATTTAGACCATGACGACGCCGTTCATTTTAATACACTTATAGCAGACCTAGATAGCCGCGAAACCGCGACATCTCATAAAATAACAATCATTTCTGAAATGTTAGATCATATAGTTAATTCAGGTTAATGTTATTAGAGGAAATAAGTAATGTTGAACAATTAATGTATCCAGGAAATGAGCAAAATTTAGTAAACTTAGAAGAGACATTTACGGTAAAGACATATGCTAGAGATACTGATGTTATATTTATAATTAATGTACCTTTAGTTGATAACACTACATATAGTTATTTCAAATTGTACCCACTCCCTGTGTTCCATGATCCTAGCGAAGAAGTTTACGCCATTATCCCTGAATTCCCTTACCTAATAGTAGAAGGTAATAAGTACCACCCAATAGTCCAGGAATGCAGAGAAATAACAGCTAGAGAATTTTTATGCTCAGAGAAAGCCTTAGCCATGCACACAGCGGAGACCTGTGAGGAGCAGCTGATGCAGTTTCAACAGAATGCTACGAAATGCTACCCCCACCGAGTCGAGCTGGAAAACGTGAAAATCCAGAAAATTAGCCGAAACATGTGGATAATATTTGTGAAAATTGAGAAAACTATAGCCCAGATATGAGATGTGGAGATGACGTAACACAGGAACGAATCCGAGGAACATATATATATTAACTATACAGAAGCCGTGCGACGTCTTCATCGATAACTTATTGATCTACGGACACCGTTTTCATTCATTAGATATGCCGCATTATAAGCAGGTACCTATAGTTAACCTGCCCAATTTACCCGACAACAAGAAAATCGTCGAAGCGAATGCCGATCCGGTAAGCCTTAAGAGTGTGGACCTGGACGCCATTCAACGCCTCAACGAATTAGTGAAGAAAAGCCCCAGCCGCGGAAACAGCGAAATTAGTGTGAAAAGTGTTAGTGTTGCCACCATAGTGTTATATATGGTGATTATGGTCATTCTAGTGTACGCCATTTGGTGGAAATATAAGTGTTTCATGCGAAGAGACAATATGGAGCAGAACATTGAAGAAAATGTTAATGGGGTACCAATTCCCCTTTTAGTAGCATAAGAAAATGTCGGGAAATTGTAAAGAGCAAAGTTCTCGGAAAAACTGCATTTTTCCGATAACTTCGGTCTAAGGGGGAAGGCGTTACGTTCCCCGAACTAGCCTCTATGTTTATACTGCGACCACCCACGCGATATCACGCCACTGCATTCCGCAGCCCAGACGCAGTGTCAGCATAGATAAGCCCGAGATTTCATTAGAACTTAAGGTGTAGGTTTAAACAAGTTTAGTATCAGCTTCACTAGGGTTAAGACGTGCCTAGCATCGGTACAATTAAAATAAGTTTAGAATTAATTAAAATTGTAATTTTTAAAAACATTAATAAACGCTCTCGAAAGTTAACTACATCGATATAACTCAAACTAAATATTATTGTACAAGTGTAAAGTTGAACGAAAAATATATATATACATATATATTTATTTACTTAGGTTTTTTATATATTACTGATAAAGTATTCTTTAAGTTTTCTTTTGTAATTGTTGCTAGTGATTTCGTCTTTTATTTCTTTCGGTATATTATTAATTAGAGTCGGAACCAGAAAACCTACTGTTCTCCTTCCATAAAAATTATGAAATCTTGGAATTTGGAGCATGTTTTGGGCAACTTTTCTGGTCGCGAAACCATGTGATATGGGTATTTGAATATCTTTGTTATTAAATTGCTCTAAAAGTAAGGACAAATGTACTTTATTGTGTGCTGGTAAAATGCGACAAAAATCAAAAATATCTATCAAGTTTTCCTTATGCCGCTCTTTAATGCCGTAAGGGACTATTAGTTTAAGGATTCTGGTTTGAAGGTTGGCTATTTGATCAATGTACGTCTTAAAAGTACGTCCGTAGCTCGTGATACCGCAAGAAATAATTGATTCCGCCATTGCAACGTAGATATTTAATAGTATTCGAAACGGAACTTTAGGTTTTAAAACATAGAACTTAGCGAGTATAGCTCTTAATTTATCACATACAGAGTCTACATGGGGTCTCCAGTTAAAACGATCGTCCACTATTAGACCTAGATATGTGTGTCGGGGGACTTGTTCTACCAAATCACACATACAGCTTGTGGAAAAATTGTTGAGCAACGTGGATCTGTGGAGACAATCATGGCTATGAGCAATTATTCTGAAGGATCCTGTATGTTTTATGTGGCTTGAGTGAACATGTATAACTTTGGTTTTACTAGCATTTAATACCAGACCTGCATCATGTGACCATTTCGCAACACTAGTGAAGTCTTCCTGTAATTGTTTAACAACTATGTTGAGGTCTTTACCGGAGACTAGTAAGCATGTATCATCAGCGTATTGGTAAACGGAACAGTGATTTACTACATACTCCATGTCATTTACATAAGCCAGATAGTGCACTGGCCCAAGGACGGATCCTTGGGCAGTGCCTTCTGTGACGTCAATGTCGTCACTATATTGATCTGCTACCTTAACACGATATTTCCGATTTGTCTGGTAATCTTCGGCCCACTTCAAGATCGGCCCACGTACTCCAGAGGTATCTAACTTATTTATTAGCGTGTCATGTCTAAGAGTATCAAAAGCTTTACTGAAATCGATGAAAAGGAGAACAACATGCTTTTTACTATACAAGCACTGGTTTACTTCATCTGTAAATTTTGATAGTAATATCGAAGTTGATTTATGTTTCTGAAATCCATACTGTGCATTGGATAGCACATCATGTTTTGCATAGAAATCCTGTATTTGCTGACATACAAATTTCTCAATAATTATGTCAATTATGGGTAATATAGTTATCGGCCTATAGTTGCCATATTCCTTATGATCTCCTTTTTTATATATTGGTCTAACAATACCGGTCTTAAGGTCTTGAGGGTATTTCCCTTTAACAACACTATTGTTAATGAGCTTAACTAATACTGACACCATATTTTCACACAAAGACTTTATGTCAATACACCTAATATTATCTACTCCGGGGGCTTTCTTTGCATCCATACTTTTTACGATTTTATGTACACTTTGACAGGTTGCTTTTTTGTAGAAAATTGTATTGTTCTGTGGATACGAGTATACAGATTCGTCTAGCAACGGTTTGCTACATTTAGGCATGACTTTCTTTACGCATTCACTAAACTCTCTAGCAAAATTGTTAGCGATAGATTTAACGCCTAAGTTACTTTTCCGAAAAGCTCGCAAAATAGCCTCATCTACAGAAGATTTGCTCCGACCTGAAAGAGTATTTATTATTTGCCACAGCTTACGATGGTCGCTTTTATGTTCGTTTATAAGATTAACGTAATAGCTATTTCTACTTTTTTCTATTAATTTATGTGTCTTATTTCTGGATTTGTTATACTCAAGCCGCAAAATCTTATTAGTAGGATCTTTTTTCCATTTCATGAAAATTGTGTCTTTTTTCTTACACATAACATTTATTTTATTATTTATCCATGGATTTATATTCCTTATACTATTCCTATTTATTTTTTTGGTATACAAAGAGGCATTATAACACTTATTAAATTCATTCTTAATGTAATTGTATATTTGGACAGGACACTCTGTATTATCTACACAACTCCAGTCAATTTTATGTAATAAGGAATTGAGTTTGGAATTATCTAACTTTTGAATATTTTTTGCATCATCCTGTAATTGTGCTCCTACAATACCTGTACACGAAATGATAATTGTGCGGTGGTCGGCCATAACAGTGTCTAGCGCGGCCGAGTAGACGTCTAACAAGTGCGTTCTTACAAAAATATGATCTATGCAACTTCGCGTTACAATAATACCTAATTTTTCAATTCTTGTATAGTCTGATATCACACTTGCTAGCCCGCACTCGGACATGCTACTTATATAGTGTTCCTGAATACCGCTGCTGGTTTTTAAATCGATGTTCGTGTCTCCTACGAGATATGTGTCGTGCTGTATGAATGAGGTGTTCTTGAGGAGGTTTTTAAGTTCCGTGATGAAAAGATGCCTGCCATTATTTGGCGGTCTATACACTGCACAGACAAGTGCTGAATAGTTTTGTAATGTAGTTATTTGACCAACTATAGCCTCACAGTGATAAAGATTATGGTGAATTATATTAAATGTGTGAGTGTTTCTCACGTAAACAATAATACCACCTCCTTTTCGGTTTTGCCTTAATTGACTGTGCATTGTATAGCCACCCACGTTATACATAGCTACAATTTCACTAGAAATATTGACTTCAGTGAGTATTATGATGTCGATATCTAATTTTGAATAGTTAATAAATTGAGTAAGATAGGAAAAATTTTTCTTTAAAGATCTTATATTAATATGAACAATATTAAATCTATACTGATGCTTAGAAATACCTGGTAAACGCTTAGCAAAATCATTTATATCAGTGCAATCAAACAATTCGTCGTGGTCTGGAGACAGGCTTTGAGTGCCCGATTTTTAAAACAATCTGCTATCGATGGGAGTTGAAGCTGTCCGCCTGCGAAGAGAGTATGCTTTCGATGTCATCTTCAGATCGCACAATTACGGGTTTTGCATTATAGTGCTTACGTGCAAGCACTTTTCCGTCCTGAAACCATACGTATCTATAGGATGGTCTGAGTTTCTGCTGCGCCTGCCACAGTAGCGATTTATTAGCTTTAGTCAGGGCTCTGCGCAAAAACACTTTTGACTTAGCCTCACTCGAAGGAGGATTATTTATGACACTTTCTACTAGCACTGGTTGCTTCCTAGCAGCGCGTATCCAGACTTCGACCCGCTGAGTTTGAAGTAGACCTATGCGAGTAGTACCGGTTTGACCGTTACGACCTTCTATACGCTTAACAGATGTGATTTCAGCTCTGTCCAATTCCAAGAGTGACGCTAGCTTGCAAGAAATGTCTTGCAAATTTTCTTCTTGAAGTTTAGGTATTCCAGCAACCTCGAGGACGTTATTTAAACTCTGCTGGTCAATAGATCGCATGTGTTGTTTTAGAGAGCCAACTTCTAGCTGCAGGTGAGCATGTTCGTTCTTAAGATTATTAATTTTTTTTTTTTTTTTTTATTAAGATCCTTAATTTCTTTGTTTTGCATCTCCACTGTCTTTAACAGGCCGTCCACTTTGCTACAGCAAGTAGCTAGCGCTGACTCAATTGGCTATAGTTGTTTATTTAGTAGTTTCTTCATTTCAATCGTGTCTATGTTACAATTACCCATGCTTTTTTCGGGTAAAACTTCTTCTTCCTCCTCTTCTTCAACGTCTGGTATAATAAACGAGGACTTTCTGCCGGGGGAGTCACGCTGGCATTCACTGCATGTCCAGTCGAGGGACTCTGAGTTGCGTAGGGCCGCAAGTTGCTTAGCTGTTAGCCCCGTGCAGGTTTGGTTGGCATGTACCACCTTTCCGCAGCATCTGCATTCCAGGCCAGGCGACTTCTTAGTAAGTCCCTTATCACAGTTATCGCACTTTTCTATCCATGTACAAAACGTGACCCAAGTTCAGAAGAGGCTGTAAAAGTTTTAAAACTGTAGAAACGCTCGATGGAAGAGTGGAGGTGCTTGTTCGGCGGCCTATATATGCAAAAATGACCATAGATACCCAGTTTCCGATTCACATAACTGATATGTTTTAATCCCAAACCGGGCAGATTTGGTCTTGATATATTGCCTGAATCCTACTGGTCCTTTCCAAAGTGTCAACGATTCATCGATGCAAATGTCCTGACGTAAAAAATAATTTTGTTGAAATTTTAAATTTAATTTTTCTAGTACGGGTCTCATAGGGTATAAAACATTTTCAGGATCATTTTCGTCTCGTGATCCGTTGGCAAGATAGAAAGCCCGATTCAAATTCCAGTACCTGTCTTCAGAAAACATGGATCGGAATATTTCTGTCCGCAGAATGGGAATTTTAGTGAAACATGATTTTATGCTTGGCATCTTAATAATGCCCAGCATCATCCAGAATGCGAACAGAATTAGGAGTTCGTCAATGTTTGTTTCATACCAATCCTTTTGAAATCTTTCACTCTGTATCCCCTGGGCATACCGATTAGTTTCGTCTACGATGTGGGATAACAGTGAATCATCCCAGTACGACCGAAAAGCATCATAGACGTTTTCAAATAATCGAGAAGGTCCAGAAGCTTCATCGTGAAATATCTCTTTTGCTCCAGACCATCCATCCATCGACGTCCAAACAAACTCCTCGCTTTCACGAAACTCACTTTCTGCATCATTCACGTCCTCATCTAACTCAACATTCTCCGCTCTCGTTCTTCGCGTCGCTCTCTCTCGCCCTTCACGCTGAGCTATCACTCGCTCGATTCCCTCACGCACTCCTCACACAGCTCCTCGTCAGATAAATAACGCTCTACAAGCGGCTGACCGCGCGACCAAGTATTCCTTTCTCTCACTCTTCGTCTCTCATTTCCACTTACAAAATGCCCTCGACCTCTTCCTCTTCTTCCGATTCCGCTGCGCCCACGCCTACCAACCCTGTAAGTACCGCGTCCAGGGCCGCTGTAACTACTAGTAGCTGGATCTTGCATGGCTTCCTCATCGCTTACTCCAGGTTGTGGTGAAGCAAAAGGAGGAGTGCTGTAAAATAAATAGAAAATTTAAATTATGCGTGCATGTATTTACGTGTGTTTGTGTATTGTATGTATAAAGTAATCTTAGTAAAATACGATACGAATAAAAAATAAAAAAAATTACATAGGACTAATAGACCGTAAAAGCGTCGCGCGGTCTTCATCTTCACTATCACTAGCCCTGTAACAATAAACAACACTGTAAAAAAATTTTGATTACTTATTATAAATTCGAAAGTAACATAACTGATACCCCATGGACAAAATAGGCTACTTTTCATCATCATCATTATAAGCGCGGGAAAAACTACAAAGTGCTAGTTACATTTACAATACATAATACTTACTCAATGTGACTGGTACCGTCACAGGCGCCAGAGAACCATCTCTTTGGACCAAAAATAATTCAGACCAGGCCAGCTGCAACATGAACAAATAGCAAGTGAAAAATAAATAAACCGATAACAAAATGTAATCAACTGAACCAATTTGAACGTAAACAAAAGTGTCATTCAGTCCAAATAACATGAATTTATATCATGAAAAGATAAAATTATATCAAAAACCTAAAAACTTAACTAACATTTAAGCTTTCGAGCTCTGTCGTCAAATCGTTGCCCTCATCCTCGACTTCTTCAATGACATCGTCATCTGAATCTAAATATTCCTCATTGAGAAGGTCGAGAAATTGCTGTGGGGCTTGATCGTTATCGGGATTCCACATCTAAAACACGAAAAATAAAGAATTAGAATAAGATTCTAACAAATTGAAAACATCTCCCTGTGTTAACAAGACAATAATAATAATAAACGTATTTATTACAAAAAATTATCGATATAGGCCATATTGATCGATATCCAGCACTACGGCCAAACAAATAAAAATGGCGGACAGAAAACAGATATTTTGCACATTGAC
The DNA here is from genome assembly GCA_949316475.1 of Hypomecis punctinalis. Classification (NCBI taxonomy): domain Eukaryota; kingdom Metazoa; phylum Arthropoda; class Insecta; order Lepidoptera; family Geometridae; genus Hypomecis; species Hypomecis punctinalis. Next base: position 5,184,971 of record OX438809.1, read on the forward strand.
AAAAGGAAATGGTATTTTTAGCCTTTTTAGAACTTTCTGACCAGAAATATAGTCAATAATACAATATGTGATTATTATTTTCAAATTTTCTTAGACATAAATCACGTACTAATACATTTTGACTTCGAAATCACCCGTCAAAATACTCGGAACACAAAACAATTTCGTCGCGTCCTCATTTGTAAACGAAAAACTAACTTCGTATTGTATTCTGTGCTTCATTATTGTTGTCCAAAAGTCTACACATATGCCATGATCAAAACTATAATAGCTTTTACTTACCTCTTAACTATAATAGCTTTCTTACCAAGTGTCACTCTTAGGTTAAATCTGTCAGCTTCGGTTACAAAATATTTATAAACATTGTAGATAATTTCGCGTGACTGACCTCGTAAAGGTTTCCCTCTTTTTCCTAAAGATGCCATAGCACAAATTTAAATTATTTAAATTTGGTGGTGTTAACATCTCTAAATAATATTATATATATTTTGAACTGGACGCGATTGCACTCTATCGCACTTGAACAACGACTGACAAAACATCACATATGTAGTGTGCGACAGAGATAATGCTCTACGAAGCCGAAATTTGCCAATTGTCTCTTTCTTAAGGTCGATGTGCTTTATTTATAGCCGGGTACTGTATGTTACAATTTTATGTAAACTTGTATTAGATGGGTCGTACCCAGACAACTTTGGAAATCACTACCCTAATGTATTTGGAGAAACAACGAACATTAGTAAGTTCGTATAGGCTTACCCGGCGCGACGATAATCAAAAAAGTGTAACGATTTTCAAAAACAAAAATTATTAGAAAATAGAAGAGCTGATGGCCACCCCAATATTATTGGTGAGATCTTTATGTGGTCCGGATTGATGCCTAGTAGAAACTTGTCCACGACATAGAAGATGGCCGAGCGGCTAGCCCTACTGTCAGAGCTAAATCACCTGAAAGCCCAAATATCTTATATAACCACCGGTGGACATTAGGACAAAGTATTTTTTTTTTGTGCTAACGACATTTGCAATTACCTTTTTTTATTGGTTTTATTTAAATTCACGTCATGTCCGTTTTTTGGGTCAAATGTAGTTTAATTATTACGATTTTTATTTAGAGTAACTATTTTTAAATTTCCGTTTCCGGCTGTCAAACAGTGAATACGTAGGAAAAACCTCTCGCGATTTTAATTTCGATTTAGTGTTTAAAGTGCACCACAATAACTGAAAAATCACAAAGCAAATCCGGAAGATCGTGTTGAATCAAATCACCTATTTTAACACAAGAACAACACAGAAAAGCAAGATCGGAGACTACAAAATACGTGAGAAAATTGCGACGTGTTTTTGGAGTCGACATCCATTTTGTTGAACTTGATAAATCGACCAATCAGCGACAGGTAAAATCTGACAACGACAGCTTGACACTTGTTGACATCTGACAGTCAGAATAAGTGTTGCCGTAACACAAAACATAAGTGGGTTTAGTAGATTTTCGACAGGAATGGATCCACAATTCCAATTATTATGGAACAAAATGAAGGAGGAGATGAATCAGCAAACAGCTTTTTTTTATTTCAAATAGGTTTACGTTTGACTACACACTGCCTGATGTTAAGCAGATATGCGGACTAGGATGTAGCACGCTTACCTAGAAGATACCTATTTACTCGAGATTTGAAGACACCTACATTGTACTTTAGCGGAAAGACGGAAGGCAAAGCGTTCTACATTCTGGCAGTTCGTATGAGGAATGTGGACTCAAAGCTCTTATAAACCAAAATATTGTCCCAACAATGGACGAAAAACTTAAACCATTTGTAGACGACATGAACAAACTAAAGATAGAGACAGAAAAATTGAAATCAAAAACTGAATACTTAGAAAAACAATCCAAGAAAAATAATTTTATAATACATGGCGTTCAGGAATCCAATATTCGTAATAGGATGAGGGAATGATTTTATTTGGCGGGATATATTTAAAATCGAATTATTGTTTTTATAAATTCGTTGTTGTAAGATGGAAGCTTTTATAGACAATAACAAACATCGTTCTTATGTATTTGCATAATTTTATTATTAAGAATATTGATATATTTCAGATAAATAGGCATTTTAGTAATAGTTTTGAACTAAGGGACAAGGTGAGGGAATGATTTTCACGGTAACAAAGTAGCCATATCTTATTTTTCTTCATTCAAATAAAAAAATACTTCTGTAAATAATGCATATGTCTACTCTACTACTCGGCACTAATGGCTCGGAAATCAAATTTCGAAATTTGATGAGAAATACCCACCTACTGATAATATACTGACTGAATTTAACTGAATAGTGGAATTTGGCTGGTTTAAATTTTAATATGTTTTCCTTTTTTGGCATTTACACCTGCAATGATTTTGTGAAATTTTATTTCAGTCGATGCAAATTTTAATTCTCTGCCCCTTTATTATTTCAATGTTGTTGTAACGATAACCAAAAAAAATTATAGCAGCAGATAAGTCCCTTTAGTTTCAATTTTTTATTTTTATCTAAATGAACTAATAAATAATTTGAATAAAAAACTACAATGTCAGAAAAAACGAATGATTTTGTATGTTTCAGTGCTTAGCTTGTAACTAATTTCAGATGCCAATAAGTTCTATTCCCCTTATTGCGATACATAGCTTCGACTATAATACGTTTGTACCTATATCTATGTATACACAGGTATCATATAGTATCATGTATGATCAGCGCGCCAATTTTTTCCCCTTCTACACAACAGCTAACTCAATTAGTTATTAATTTAAGCTAATTCTATGTACTATAATAAAACAAAAACTTTGAAGAATATATGTGTGTATCAAACATTTAACAAAGTTATAATATGGCATTTTCTGAATTTGAGACAGCTTCTTTTCGGACATCAGGATGTGTCGGTTTTTTCTGAACCTTCCTTCCTTTTTTTTTGTCTTTGGTAAAATGTTTGGATATTTAGATGATCTTCTGATTGCTACATAATCGTTTTCGTTTTTCCCTTATGCGAAATTTGCTGCACTGGAACAAAATTATTACAAACGAAATAATAAAATTACTAAAATAGAAATTAAAATACAAATTTGGTTAATTCTTATAATGAAAAACATGTCAAAGCCCCTCGCGTGTGGATAGTGACCCTAACGTTCTCAACACACTAGCGGCATTTCCACGCTGTATGGCTAATGAAATTTGCTGGACTAAAAAAAACCACTTGAATATTAGGAATTTAAAATTGTTACGTGTACTCGCAGGAAGCACTGGTTGATGACTGGACTTACCAGACGAGAGAACAAATATTACAGTGTTTCGAGCTCAAATTTACAGTGTTTGGGACAAAATTACAGCAAAAGTAAAAAAAAAATACAGCGAATTTTACAGTAGATCTCAAGAAACATCTTTATACTAAAATACACGTTATAAATATGACAAACAAACCAGTTATCAATCACTGTCACTGTCGTTTAGCCCGATAGCCGTTTCTTTTTTGTAAATTCCGTAATTAAATGATTTTATCATTTTCTCAGTCGGTTTAAAATTAACGCAACAACTAGTACTGTTACGTTGAATGGTTTGTTGCGCTAACATGTTGCCTCTTAATGTCCTGGTTATTAATCTATTTCGTTTCTTGGTTTTGGTGTCGTTAATTTGGCTAAACATTCTCTCGCATTCTGCGTTAGAGTTTGGAAGAGCCAAAATATTGAGCATGTATTGTCCAATCAAACGGAACTCGTTCAACTGTTTCACCTGAAAAGCAACATTAGTATTAAAAAATATTGTAGGTTGCTAACGAAATAAATTTATTTCTATCTATAAAAAAATATAAAGTCTTTGTTACTAACCTTATGCCAGAATTCATCAAGCCGTATTAAATTCATCAAGCCGTAAAAGTTAAAAGGAGATTTCGATGTAGCAATTGCTACATCGAAATCTCCTTTTAACTTTGGCAAATTTCGCCATTGGTCATCCAAAGCTTGTTGTTCTGCCATAGAAGTTGGTGTCAATCTTGGCATCAAGCTTAGTAAATTTTGAATTGATTCATCTCGATTTGAGATATCAAGACAACTCTCAGGATCTAATTTGGATATTCCAATTAATACTGGATCATTCAACGCGAATCTTTTGCGGATGCCTACGCACGCTTTGATCAAAAAATTTCGGCATTTCCTTTTGAAATCCTCTTTTTTCCCTTCTGCTATTTCATTTGTTGAAAACTGTTTAAATACTCCCAAGCCAAGATAGATGTCATCCAAACTTTTAAAATTGTTTTCGTCAGTTGGGTAAATTTTTTCTAGTTCAGTGTTTGCAATATGTGCCGTTGTCATGTATGTCGATAAAAGTTCGTGAAAGAGATCGTTCATTTTAGTGCTAAGTTTTGTGATCATTGGAGTCTCACTCTGAAATAGCGTATTAGCTTCAATAAATTTAGGTAACATCCAGTTCAAAAAGAAAAAGTATGATTTTGTTACGGGATCATTCAACTGCGTATGGATTTCGAAGCATTCGTTGTCTTCAAGCCATCTTCCATCAAAAAACAATGTTAAGGCATTCCACTGTTCCAAAATCCTTTGCACTACAGCACTTAGTGATAACCATCGCGTTTGAGCTGGTTTCAAAATTTTGTGAATATCTGTTTCTGTGAATACTTGAAACTCTTTTTGCTTCTGATCGCAAAACAATTGTAGATATCACGCGTTAGCTTTTCACATTCAGTTGGTAACTGTTTGCATGCGTCACTCGCACAAAGATGCAGGGAATGGCAAACACATTTTAGAACAATAATTCCGGGACATTTTGCTCTAAACCGACTCGAAACAGAGTTGTGACACCCCATCATCGTATTGCAACCATCTGATCCAAACCCTATAATATTTTCGATGGGAATATAATTTTCCTCGAAGGATTTTATTACTGCTTCGAAAAGATGTTGTGCTGTGGCGGTAGCCACAGTAGCAGAGTTGTCCTCACCATGTATTTGAATTAGGTCCCAAAATCTGCTCACAATTCGACCTTTTATTGCACAGTAATATCTGACCACAACACACAATTTTTACTGCTCCGATGTCAGTACTTTCATCAATAATGACAGAGAATTTTCGCTCCTTTAGATCTGCACACAAATCTTGTTTTTCTGATTCTCCTAGAATATTGTTTATTATTGCTTTGCATTTCGTTCTCTTCATTTTCATATTTTTTGCAATCTGAGAGTCAGGAAACATAATGGCAATAAATCAATTAAGTGGTCCATCACTCTAAGGGAAATTTTATGCTCCGCCATAAAAGCGGCTAACTTTATCTCAGATGCTTTGCATTTATCATCATCGGACTGCTTAACCTTTGCAAATGCAGTGGCAATCGAAGATAGAGCTGGCGCTGCTGTGATTTTTTTCACATGCTTAGTACCTTCACCATGTCTCTTTATCACCACTCTATGAGCTATCATTTTTGCATCACACAGAACACAAACTGCACGATAAGGGTATTTTGGGTCACGCCGCAGCCAAGTTTTGAAACTATTGTCACTTAACCACTCGTCTCTGAATTTTTGTTTATAATGTACCTTTTTTGTTTTTTTGGAGAAGATGAAGCGGACGCTTTGATTGTCTTTATCACTATCATCAGATGAATTAGGGATTTTTAATTCTTTCTCAAGTCTTCAAACAAAATAATCACTTTCACAAGTTCACAGAATTACTTACACGAGCCAAATTAATTCGTAATGCATCGCAAAACAACACAATTATAATTATACTAATTTATGTTGGTCCCAATATGCCTAAAAACTTACTTAAGGTGAGGTGGGGTAAGTCAAACATAGTTTTCTACTGGACAGCATAAATCGGATTTTATGACTAAACTGTTTGAACTATCTTTAAGTTGACGATGACACATATACGCAAAATCCTTATGTTTTCATAAAATAATGAATACATTCCAATTGATGTGTTCTGAGCTTGTATAATTTAAAATAATGTAGGTAGCTAAAACTGGTAGTCTTCCCCCAGGAAATGGGGTAAGAATAACAGTAGCAATATTTTGTGCAAAATATGGAGTTAATGCTTTTTCTGAAACAAAATCATACTTCTTCAAATATGTTCATTTAAATTTAGAATCTATTACCTTAGAATAAAGTTCATTTTTGCAGTATTTTTTGATTATACCAATTTGGGGTAAGTCCTATCATTGGGTCGGGTAGCTTGCATTCTATGTCGTCAAGATGTCTGACTTCGCAGATGTCAGGTACATTTGGAAAAACAAATGTACTTGCGTTCTCACCGCCTCTAAATGTACTTTTCCTGACAAACTTTACAGTTGGGATACCGTCACAGTTCAAATCTGTAACTACTCCAATGTAATGTTTAACACTCGTTTTAGTAGTAAATTTTACCAAGAGCCATTGGCCTTTGAGGACGGTACTTGTTGGTGGTTCATCATAATTATTGTTATAGCTGTCTTCACATTCTACAACAACATCAGTATCATCTTCATTTGCCTGTACAAGTTCTGTGAAGTAATCTTCATTTTCTACATCACTCTCATCCATCAATTCTATATCCATGTCACTTTCACTAGTGGAATCATCAGTCTTTAATTTTTGCTTTTTTTGAGAAGATTTACTTTTCAGACTTTTTCTTCTCTCTCCGTTATTGTTGTCGGTCTTCTTTTCTCTTTTTGCCTTTTTTACTTTGGTATTTTTTTGTAATTGTTTCTCCTCTTTTTGTTTCAGTTTTCTGATTTTTTGTTCTTCAAGTTCTTTTTGTTTTCTGTATACACCTTCAGATGTTATTATTTCGGCCCCACTAGCTATTTTTTTGCGCTTATTAACATTATGCGTTCCTGCGCTTATTTTTTCGAGCAAGAGATCTTCAAAAGTAACGTTGAGCTTAACAGGACGATCTTCGAGAATAGTAACTTTTGGGAATTTAGAGTTCTTTGCAATAAAAGATTGCTCGTTATGAACCTGTTCCGACGCGATACTCGTTGAGGGTTTTGAGTTCTTTGCAACAAAAGACTGCTCGATATGGACCTGCTCCGATGCGATATTTGCTTGATTACAACAATTCCAGCGACTCAAGCAAACAGACAGCAATGAAGGAACCAAAAATGGTCTTAACACTTTTTCAACCACCCTATCAGATTGTTTTGAAATAAAAAACTGGTCTTTAGTTGATGAAGTACCAGGAAGTAGCTGAACTGCAGTTTGGATCTGAACCCTGAGATCTTTTGAAATAGTAGTAGATGACGTGGTTATCTCATTACGTTTGGTGGGCTGTTCCTGTTGCCTTTTCCACTCCATAAGTTGGTCCTGGTGAAATTTTTCTTGAGGGACTGCGTTGCTATTAAAGGGAAAAATTCCGGCTTTACGGAACCCAGCTACGCAAACCTGGGGATCAATTTGGGCCCAGATTTGACCAATCAATTTTCAAAAATCTTTTTTAGGCAAAGCTTGACCAACATTTGTCTTTAAACGACTTGTTGACAGCTAAATCCAACGGCTGTAAATTATCGCTCGTGTGTGGTGGAATTTTCAGTATGGTAATATCTGCATCTCTTGCTTTTTCGATAATATTGATCCCTACGTGCGTAGAGTGACCATCGTAAACCAATAATACTGGCCGTCTATCACCTACGGTGGGTAGAAACACCTTTTGAAAAAATGTTTCAAATACCTCAGTCTCCATCCATCCGTTCGTAGTAGCCGCATAAACAGTTCCGGGAAAGCCCTCTTCTGAAATCCATTCGTCCCAAAGATTTTTGCCCTTATATACTATAAGCGGAGGTGTTTTGCCACCAGCTGCACTGCATCCCAACAAAACTGTTGTGTTATCTTTGCCAGGTGATGCAATTGTTCTCGTCGAAGCATAACCACGAAGGCCTACGACTTTGGTTTTGCTGGGGTCCTTGCTAAAGCTCGTTTCGTCCAAGTTCCAAATTTGTGATGGTTTATCGTGCAGGTCCAGCTCATCCAAGGTCTTTTTCAATAAATCATAATAAGAGTAAATAACCCACGGGTTACATGCTTTTTTACGCGAATTTTCCACGGCTTGAGGTTTCTTAATAGACAAAGCATGCCGGTTCTTAAACAATAAAAACCAATCTTCTCCGGGCATGCCGTTTTTAAAATTATTAGGGATATTATTTTTGGCAATATATTTTCCAACAAGTTCCAACATTTCTTGTCTGTTGAGACCAAATCCATATTTTTCCATAATATGTAGGTTTTTGGCTAATTTTTTCTCTGTCTCTGGAGTAAGAACTGTACTTCTCCCTAAAGATTTAGATTTTAATCCATATCTACCGTGGACTCGGGCTACTATGGTTGGTCGGGGAATTTTGTATGCCAGAGAAGCTCTGTAAGCTGACAACTCGCCGCTCTTAACCTTTTCCACAGCTTCTAATAAATGTTCTCTGCTATAGGCAGCCGCTCGGTCGGTTTTTCTTTGATAGTTTCGGACCATCTTGCAATATTCTGTAACAAAAATATGAGTTGCGTTTATATCATAAAAGTACAAACGATTTAATTGAATTGAAAAAAAAACCACATGTAGGTGCCATGTTAGTTTTATAATGACTTAATCTATCCTAAAATATTTATTTGTCTAAGTACTTACAATAATGTCTATCGATTTAGTTAAGGTTAAATATCACGAAAGTGGCGAGGCAACGCCTAAAACTGTAATACGCCCGTTTAGCCCGTTCATTACATGCTTATGCTATATGACATGCCTGGTAATTAGCGAACGATCGTTTAACACAAGATTGTACTCATAATACCAAACAACTTTCTTAAAAGAACATAGGTCGGATTATGAGAAATAAAATTGCCTCTTCCAGCTACCGAAATGAGGTTTTTTTTTATAATTCGACACATGTTCCTTGGGGAAAATTACAAATGTGTGTGTGTGTGTGTGTTAATAATTATTCACTAAGTACCCTGTATAAAAATGTCGTAAATATCTTTATTTCATCAGATTGAATCTGAGAACATATTTTTTTATTTCAATTAGCTTCCGTGGCCACTTTCGTGACATTAAACCTTAAAATTATTTTCTAGGTAGTTACAATAAAAAAAACCTCAACTGGAATGTTTATTACACCTGATTTGGGGGAAGACTAACATACGTTAGTCTTGCCCCCAAAAAACTGATTGTCTTACCCCACTTGGATGTTTTTAGGTTAAGTTTTTGTTTCGTAGAAAATTCAAGTAAATCGTTTGTTTTACAAAAAAATAATCTTAATTCTTAAAAGCGAGTATATATTATGGTACTTACTTACTGAACACTTCACTTTATTCACTTTTTAGTGGCAAAATATAAACACATGTACGCACCCAAACGCTTTCCGAAAAGTGTGACGCGTCTGACAGATTTCATTTTGTTCTGTTGGCAATATCATTGAGTATCAGCGACATCTATGAGTTGAACTCAGAACATTTACGACTTTACTGTTGTACCGATATCGTGGCATTGGGAATTACGCTATACATATCGAGATATTTGTGAGTGTTATTCTTGCCCCTGTGATAGTCTTACCCCACCCCACCTTAACTCATGATTGACAAAATTTAGGCGGTTAATACTACAAAGTGGTTCTTAGCCTATGACGGGGAATTCCCGCATAGTATACACAGTGTGCGTGGTGTATACACACACACACACACACACACACACACACACCTTCACTATACAAGTAACCGCGCCGCTATTCATGCCCGTTAAAATAAGACATTTTCGTTCTTATCTACATAGAAACAAAGGTTATAACAAAAGCAGAGATGGCGCGGGCTCTAGTAGTCGGTTGCGTTTTGACAAATTCATAATTATTTTTTCTTTTCACAAAGAGTGCGTTCAGTTTACATTGATTTTTGCTTGTAGAAAAATTACAGTGTTCTCCATACACTGTAATTTTACTATTACAGTGTACAGTAGATCGTGTGAAAATACAGTAAATCTGCTGTAATTACAGTGTATTTGGCAACGCTGTGACTGGTCAATGACTGGTCATAAACTAGTTACAATAGACTTGCGTTACAATAGCGCCCGAACATTTGAACCTTCCTTCCTATTTTTTCGGTCTTTGTTTTGTTCCTCTCTGCTTTTCGGTGTTTCTTTTTTGTGGTTCAAATTACGGAGAATACACATCCGAAAGAATGATTACAGAGTTCAGTTCGTCATTACACATATAAACATCAAAGTGTATGTGAAGTATGAGAAGCGGAGCCATTTGATGGGACGACCGCGAGTGCCTGCATTCTTGCCTGGTACCTGCATCATTGCGGGGAAGACTTCAAAAACGTAGTCAAATACTGTCCCTGCTGCGACTATTTCACATATGCCACCCTATGTTTCAGGTAATTTTATATGTATGTAGTATTGTTGTATTGTAGGTCTGCTGTGATGTAATTATCCCTATTCTTGTCTTATGAGAGACCATTCTCTAAAATTCCGACCAATGTTCTTAAACGTAATAGGCGATTTCCAGACGTACGTCGAACGCATTTCTTTGGTGGCCAAACGAACAATTAAGAAAGAGAGGGTACGAAGAAGTGCCATCTCCTTCAATAGGCACAACAATTTGCTGCCTCATTTCACCGTCGATAATTATCGTTTCAGTTGCGTTAAATTTATTGTACGAGTACCTATCCTGTGTAGGATGCTTTTTCTATGCGTTTAACCCCTAAATTGGCGGAAAGTGAAATTGCAATAAAATAAGTTCTAATTATATTTTTGTGTTTACATGGCTTGAGTGATCGTGCGATAAATTATCTTTTCCTTCGAATGACAATTCGTTTCAAACTGTTAACTAGTATTTTTTCCGTTGGTTTATAGCACTTTGTCAAATTCTTCATATTTATTATTTTCTTTATCTTTTTTATCGTAATTTTCGTAATAACTCAACTGTAATATCCGACGCTCTCCGGGACGTTGTCAGTTCAGTGACAGAACTCGGCAGAACACGGACTCTAATACGAGTAAATCGTTGAATACATTACAATTCAATGTATTATTACCTTGCGTTAGTTTGACTACTGCATGCGAAGTAGTTTTATAAAAGTGTTCTTTTAATATTTTTAAATCAGATGCCAACATGGTTGTTTTATTCACAGAACAGCAGAATACTAATCAGAAAAGAAATCTATACAATTTTCAATGAAAACCGCTGTCGCCAAGTATGTATTACCACTGTAAAATATCTGCACAATAACTGTGCAATTTCCACTAGCTTCGGAAATATTTTTTTTACTTTAAAATAGAGCGTAGTATACTTTCTGTCACATCACCAAGATACGTTAAGCCCATAACATTAATTTGGTAATAATTTAAATGCCGTGTTTAAGTTATTAAATACACTTTATTTTATTAATGTTACATCACAATGGCAAATGCACCAACATGCCAAGCCAAAAAGAAAATAATGGGCCAATCTCGAATTCGAATATGGTATCACAGTTATTTTTTGGCATTTAGCTAGTCATGAGCGATGTGATTGTGCAGTTTAATTTTATCGATAATGTGAATTTATTCGTATTGTATAATTTATGGATAATGTGACTGTAAATATAAAGTACAAAATTGGTAATATGATTGTGCAGTTTTATTACTATTTAGGAAATTTTGGAGTAAACACTGAAAAATGATGTTAACGCGCCGTAATGTATTATTTTGTAAACTTGTGTTTCTATCAGTGGTAATAAGTGAAAAATAGTGGTATTTTATTGATTATGAGCAATTACCTACGAGTACTATAGCGTAGACAAAATAATGTAACGTGGTTTTTTTTGTGTTGCTACCAAAACTCCATATAGGCCGGCGCTTTAGATGATTTGGACGTGACCGTGACTTTTTACCGACTTCCAAAAAGTAAGAGGTAGGTACTATGTTCGTCTGCTTGTATGTTTTTGTATATGTTCATCGGTATTTTTGCCAATCTCCTGTATTGTAGCGTTCATAGCGTAGTTTGATCAGATGTTCGTTAGCGATCGTCAAAGTTAAGCAACGCTCAGCATGGTCAGTCTTCGGATGGGTGATCGCGGGTGGCATTTAGGTTAGGTTAGGTTTGATTTTATAACAGCATGAACACTCGTAATATTTGAATATATAATAAAGTTTTTAATTTAGATGCCACGAGACCTCCTGGTGTCCAAATAAAAAAAAAAATTTCAGTATAAGAATGTCTACATTTGTATGTATTTGTCTACCTTTGTCTACATTTGCCTACCTTTGTCTACATTTATCTAAATTTGTCTAATTTTGTCTAGGTTGTAGTCTTTCAAACATACCCTTTTAGGAAAATGAAATGACTCGTCAGAAAAGTAAGATGACGTCGATGGTATGTCATCATTTTTAACCTGTAAATCTTAATGACACTTACAAAAAAATATTCTATACTGTAATGTACTATACTACACCAGTCTTTTAATAGTCCACTGCTAAACCTAAGCGTACCTATCAAAGCCAATTAGAGTAGGTACACGTATACCCACCACACATGTCATATCCAGTGGAAATTAAGGCATTTAGGCTTCGATTTTCTCCTGCAGACATATGCAGATTGTGTTACCATCAATCACCGATAAACTAAACGTCGCCACAACGACCATTTTCTCACTTGTCACCATGGCTTTTTGCTATCTATTTTACAGGCTGAACGAATTTCGTACATGGAATTCCTACGAATCTTATGTTATAAGGGTAAAAATGTGAATAATCTACAATTTTGGTAAGAAAAACACTAGTTGTAATGTATTATGTGTATAACGTACCGTCGAGTGTATAGTAACGATTTCTATTTGAGATATTGAAAGTGGCTTCAGGCACCTTTTTTATGATTACTAGTAAAATCACTTGTCATAAAATGCTTAGAACAAATTGTGCTCGATTTTGTAGGAAACCAGTCTCGTCGTCCTGTAGCCTCGATCCATTTATTTTTCGTCAGAGTATTGGCTGGAAAGCTGCAAAGAAAATACAAAGTATCAATAAAAATCAAAGCAAACATGCAACGGCAGCCGACTCCGTGTTCAATATATACCTATATTGACCTGAGAACATAACAGTTCCATTGTGATGCAAATACAATTATTACTAAAAAAATTACCACACTCACAAATATTTTATTAAATCAAAATATTTAGAGAACAATAAATTTCGAATTTTGAAATATTCACTTACTAGCAAAATTTGTCGATATTTTTTTATTATAGTATGCTATAATTACGAAATATATTAAATAAAAATATATTGATATAAATAAATTTTTAATTCCTACACTTTATTAACGTAGTAGCAAAATTTATCGATGTCGATAGAATGTTTGCAACCACTATCAACGGAAATCTAGGCAGTAAAAGATAACGTTTAAAATTAAAAATGCCTATAATTTATACTTACCAGTGAAATGATATTGCTCCTTTTTGTAAACTAAAGTCTTTGCTTTGAATTCTACACGTTATAATAGCACAATACGGCATATTTTTTGGCAAAAATCACCTCTGAAATCACTTGAACGACTGAAACAGTAAATGTCACGATTTCACGTATCTTGAGTTATAACTCATTATAGTGGCTACAAACCCCCCTCCACATTTCCTTTCTATTTCCTTCTCTTTTCTGTGGTTTTATTATACCTTTTCATATTTAAGTCGTCAGCAGCTTGGCTTGAAATGTCAAATTTCCAATTTGAATCAAATGTTTTTAAGAATGAATTTTTTTAATTGAGTTTTAAGATCTGTTTGAAGTTCTGCTCTGTTAATACCAGCTTCTTTCACTTAGAATTCATCTGGAATTCTAACCGTCTTACCACAAAAGATTTGGAGACGCCTAAAACATGTGATCAACAGATGTTTACCTAATTTCGTACCACAAATCCGCGTCTAGCACTTATCTAGCGTTAAACACAACTTAGCCACGAGTTTTAATTTAAGCAGCCCGGCACCCTTGTTTAAGAGATGTTTAGGTAACTCAGTTGTCATTTGTAACCGTTGAGTGCTTGCAAAATTACGATGTCTTTTCTTGATGCCATTGATTTTATCGATAATATCGACTTCGAGGATTTAGAACTTATGGATAATTATAGAGATGTAATACATCGAGAACGAATCAATCCCTTTGAATATTATAGTGACCTGAATTTTAAAAAACGCTACAGATTCACGAAAGAATTCGGCAATAAAATCGTGGAATTGGTTAAAGATGAGCTGCTGCTGTATGACCCTCGTGGTGGATCCTTAGGTCCCCAATTGCAAGTCGCTTGCGCCTTGAGGTGCTGGGCACGTCATCAGGTAAGAATGATTTGATATCCTAAATAACTTGATAGGTTACCTACTACTCTACTTACATATTTTATGACTGAAACCAATTGTCGTTGAAATCATAAATCTTGCTACTAGTATCACATTAGGTACCTTTTGTGGTCCTTACCTAAGTGCTACATAATTGATTTATTTACCTACTTTATTTCAGATACAAGATGATACTGCTGATTTGCACGGGATCTCACAGCAAGTTGTAAGCAAAACCTGCAAAAATGTAGCAGAAGCTTTGGCCAAGAAGGCTCCGATGTTTATTAATATGCCATCTACCCTCGAGGAGCAGCTTAATGTGATGAGCGATTTTAGAGCCATATCTAATTTCCCTACAGTAATCGGAGCAATAGATTGCACTCATATTAGAATAAAAAAAGTAGGCGGTGACATCAGTGAAGCATATGTAAATAGGAAAGGATATTTTTCAGTAAATGTGCAGGTAGTGTGCGATGCGAATTTGAAAATTAGAGACATTGTTGCACGATGGAGAGGAAGTGCTCATGACTCTAGGATTTTCAATGAAAGCTCCCTTAAGGAACGCTTTGAAAATGGAGATTTCCATGGAAGGTTACTGGGAGATAGTGGTTATGGGTGCACCCCATACCTTTTCACACCAGTTCTCAGTCCACACAACCAACAAGAGGAAGCTTACAACAGGGCACATATTCTAACAAGGAACACCGTAGAAAGATGTTTTGGTCTGTGGAAGGAAAGGTTTAGATGTCTTTTAAGAGGTATGTACATGAAATTGAGTACTGCCAAGAGCACTATAGTTGCTTTGGCAGTACTGCATAATATAGCCATTGACATGAAAGAGAACATGGACATTAATCGCTGTGTGCATCAGCAGAGGCCAAGACACCGTAACCCTCCAGATACGCTAAGAGGAAACATTGCGAGGAGACTCTTTATTGAATACAATTTTTAAAGCACTACCAAATGGACTTATTGAATACCTTTAAAGGATACCTAAGTCCAGCAGAGGGCATCCTACGGCTGATATATTCTTATGCAATAACTTCATAATCAAAATAAAAGTCAATATTCAATAACTCTTTTTAATCATTTTCCACCAAAGATATCCATACATATCAGATTGACAATGCTGTTGTCATTTGAGGCAATTCTCAACTACAACAAATGCATCTACTAAGCTGCTGTCACTTAATAGTGACAGCAGCTTGGTAGATGCTAATAATTAAGCATTTCTATTTTTTTATTAATCAATAAGTATTGTCTAAAATCCAACAACAGCCACCAAATCAAGATATTTTTCAAGTATATAACCTGTGCCATATTAAATCAAAGTATCTCTTTCAGATTTTCTCGATCGACCATATAATTCTTATGGCATCTGTGTTTTCTACCAATTTTTAATCTTTTTTAATCAACATATATTATGTAAATTTCAATTTGTGTTTTTTTTAATTGTGATTAGTTATTTTTTTATAATTGTAATTCTACCTCTTTCTTTTCTTTTTCAATATTTAAAATTTCTAATTCTAATTTGTGCTTGATGTCTTGGTGATGTAGTTCTTTTTTCTGAAACTCTAGTTTGAGAGAGTATTCTTCTTCCAGCAGTTTAAACGTAAAAAAAATACGTAAAAGCCACAGGTGTGAGGTAAGTGAGTGAGTGATCTCAAACCTAAAAATGCAAAATTGGTAGAACAGCCAAGAAATATCGATATATTCGTACCAAAAATCGGTTTGTACGGATTTTTAGGTTTGAAATTATAAATAGTGAAAAGGCCAAATCATACAAGTCGGCGTACGTGAAGTTAGCTGAAAGATGCGCAATATTTCATCAACGTGCAGCTAAATAAGTGATATTTATTATTATTTTATCTATTTTGTAAAATTAAGTTTTTAAATGTATAATTATTGTAATATTAGTAATTGTTTGTAATTTTTTTTTTCCATAAATGCACTTAATGCCCTTAGACTTATTTGCCTACAACAAGATAGCGGAAATATACTAAATAGTTATTCAAAACATAGATTTCAGTTCATCATGGTCATTTTTACTGCTGCAAGGTGCGATATCAGTGACGGTGGCAATTTTTGTACCACTTTCATTGTGAATCACATTTTTAAGATCGACGACTGAAACTGTTTCACTGTAGAGGTCACTTTGATTGTCAACGATCGAAATGGCGTTTTGATTGGTATCAGAAAATATTTGGGCACCGTAATAAAACTGGTCAGTTTTATTAGAAGAAACAATGTCACTTAAGGAGACAGGTAAATGCGGTTTTTATTGCGAGGCACCTTTCCAAGACAAGTAGACACGTTTTCACAGCTGCGTTGATTTCGGTCAGAATCAAATGAGTGAGTTTCGGGATTGAAACAAGTGCATAGCCCGCGCTTATCTCCACAGAAGCAGCTTAATTGCCGATATAAAATTTTACCAGCATTGATAGACATGGCCTGGTGGATTTGAATGGTTTGCGGGACAGTTTTCAGATCGATTGGAATAACTTTGTTCATATTTTCGTTGTCACTATTAGAGACTACGAAACACTTAACTGTTTTCATACTGGTTGATAAATGTTGATACGCGTCATCTGCATTTACCACATCATGTCCATAAGCCACACGTCTATCTAACTGTCTTTTAACTGCACCCCCAATGCCATCTGCGGCGACTCCCTTACCATGTCCGCTTTCTGAAAATGACCAGGTGATATATTTCAGATTCAATTTATTTGTGAATAAGTTGATGAGGTAAAAGTTCTTTTTCTGTCTGTATTGAGATGTGGGGCCGTCAGAACAAAAAAATGAATGATTTCAATTGTTGGCTCCAATTTTTTTTCAAACTGTAAAATTCGCATTAGGTGTGCGCAGATAGCATTGGGCTCGTGATATGTATTGTCAGATATCGTTACAAACAATTGTGACTTAACATTTCAGTAAATCATACCACAATGAAGTTTTATACTATTTTTTGATGCACCAAAATGCATTGACTGAATTTCGGCACCTAGCTTACAGTCGTAATTCTCGGAAAAGTCAACCAAAATAGCAATTTCTTGTACAGCCAGATTTTTAATACAAATCTGGTATTGCCGTTGTTGTTCTTTCCAATTGTACTGGTGTCTTTTACATTTTGAAAACTCCGCTTAAAATTCTTTCACTAGCTCCTGAACCTTCCCTTTCTTCACATTTTTTTTCAGTTTGAGGTTACAAGTACAACAAATTACCGAAAGATATTAAGCTAGCTAAATCATTACCGACCTTTAAAAAGCTACAAAAGCTACTAAAAGATTCTTCGTATGTATAAATTTGTACGTAAAAATAATAGTAGTAAATAGTTAATTTCAGGTTTTTATACCCTTAATAAATTGTCATGATTTTTAATCGTTGCATCAAATTTTGATCTGGTTTTTAAATACTTATGGTCGAATGATATTTTCTAGTATTTGTAAAGGTAACATTTCTCTGGTTTATAATTGGCCGATTTAACAACCCGCCTGCATTTTATCCAATAAGAACTGCTTCCGGCACAGTTTTAAAACAGCCAATCAGGAACCGAGAAAAGAAACTGAAGAGATGTAAAAATATTAATCATTAGGTGAGATCATTCTCGATTTGCGCCTCGAGGCGAAAGCACAGATTTAGTCAATCCAAGTTGTGATAATATAATTATTTAAGAAACTAATGTAATAGTTTATGGTGACCAAATACACATCATAATGGCTTATTAGTTTGAAATTAATATGGCATCTTTGTTTCTGCGATAGGATGTCTACTGCTGGACATAGGCCTCCCTTTAGATTCACAGAGTTTACACTCCAATGATGATAATTATAATCAAGTATAGAATAAAACAAAAAATATGTAAAAGTATACCACAATCCTTAAATTATATATTAAATAAAACTACCGAAATTTGTGATCACAAAACTTGAACAACATAATTTTCTCTGAATTATACTAAAATATCTACAAAATACTAAAATTTTTACACAAAGGTAAATTAAAACATATATCTAAAATAAAATATTCCATACTAAAATTATAAATGTTTGATAATGTCAAACACAGTGTGCCACGGGGTTTATATCGAAGCCATTGTTAGTTAGAGTCTGGCCAACGAAAGCTGTCCACGTATTATTTTCAGAAGTTTTGAAATGGCAATAATTTAAGACTGTCAAAAATTGACACTTTGACGTTTCGTACTTGAGTCATTTTCTGTTTACGTTGGTTTATGTGCATCATATTTTCATTGATTTTGTTTAAAATAATGCCGAGAACAATTAAAAGTTCGACGAGGAAGCTTCTATTTACTATGATTGACAAATATAAAGACATAAAAAGTGATTTCAATCAGAAATCTTCAGAGTAAATATATATATAAATATATAATATATATATATATATATAAGTAAATACTACGACTTGATTTAATCCTTTCACTTTCAGGTTAGTTTATTGAATTTCTAATGAAACATTTTGATACTTTTAGACTATTTAAGACAAACCGCGATATTTTTCATGGTGTATCTACTTTTCAGGAAGTATTAACAACGAGGAGACAAAACTTAAAATTGTGGAAGCAGTAAAGAAATTGAAAACTCTCTAAAAAAATGAAATGGCGACTTCTGAAACTCATTATTTAGAAAAGATATCTTCAATGACAGTTATTACTTTAGAAATTATATATTTTAACAGTTACTTCGAAGAGTTATATAAATTTATGACAATGTATGGATGGCTAAATTAAATAATATAATATTATGGTTTTGTAATAATGTCTTTGTATATTATTATGGTTTTTGACTTTAATGACTGATAATTAATAATATACTGTTACATACATAATTTATTGTATTTGTTATGTTCAGATGTCAGTGTGAAGACTCTAAGAAGAATTAAAATTGAAGGGTCTAAAAATCAAGGACAGTGGAATACTCCGGGCAAAAAATCGTCCACATTCAGCAACAGTTTCCAATTTGGATAATTTTAATATTTCAGCTATAAGAAACAAAATAAACGAATTTTATGGAGTTAGAAAACAAGTCCCAACACTGAGAAGTCTGCACAATGAGCTGAGGGAAGCAATTGAATTTAAGGGATGCCGTGAAACCCTTAGAAAAATTTTACACAAGAACGGGTTTGAGTTTCAAAACAATAAAAATTAACGGGCTTTACTTACAGAAAAATATGAAATTGCGGCATGGAGACATAGATTCTTGAGGACAATACATAAAAAGAGGCTAGAAGGTAAACAGATTATTTACCTTGATGAGACATATATACATCAGAACTATAAAGTTAAAAAATCATGGCAAGGACCTTCAACAAGCGGTGTCACTACTAATATATCATCAGGAAAAAGACATATTACTGTGCATGTCGGATCGGAGGAAGGGTTAGTACCAGGTTCATTATTGGTATTCAGCACAAAATCCAAATCAGTTGACTACCATGATGATATGAATGCTACCAACTTTATGAAATGGTTTGAGGAAATGTTGATACCTAATCTCACTAAACCTAGTGTAATCGTGATGGACAATGCAAGTTACCATGTGAAACAAGTAAACAAACCCCCTACTATGTCTGATTCTAAAGCTAATCTCCGAATATGGCTTCAAGAAAATAATATTCATTTTGAAGAATATCACACCAAAGCTGAATTAATGTGTTTGGTGAAAGATAATAAACCTGCCGTAGTTTACGAAGCAGAAGTGCTTCTAAAAAAACACAGTCATATCCACAATCACGAAATTTTGTTTCTGCCACCGTATCATTGCGACCTCAATGCTATTGAGCTTGTATGGAGTCAAGCGAAGAGAAAAGTAGCAAGCAAAAATATAGGAATACCAGGGTCTGAAATGCTAAATTTAATAAAAGAATGTTTTCTATCCATAACAGCTGATGACTGGAAGAAGTACACTGATCATGTACTAAATGTGGAAAATCAGAACGAATTAAGGGACCGTATTACTGAAAACGAACTTGAACCATTCATAATAAATGTTGGGGACAGTAGCAGTAGCAGCGAAGAAAGCAATGAAGCTGATTCAATATCAGGTGTAGAGTTTTTGGAATCCGATTTTAACTCTCATAGCTCCTATATTTGTACGGCTCCTCGGGGTCCTCGACTGTACATAAATAATGAATTATTTGAAAATAATAAAAAGACAGAATTAAAAGTAATCTTTTATTTGATATTCTTCATAATACATTCGAAAATTTCAACAACAGTTGCTAACAAATCAAAATTTTTACAACTCGAAAAAAATGTACTTGCTGAAAAATAAAAGTTCCGATGGCATAGATATGTTTCCTAGTACATCATGTTCGATTGATCCACTTGCAACAAGTTCATCTACCTAATTATATCTATCAAATCATAAAATATCTACAGATAACTTATATGTATAATTAGTTGCAAAAGAAAGCGAGACTTACCAGTCCATCTAGATATTCAGTGATTTTTCTTTTTAAAGTTATACGCTGTCCCATTAGTGGACAGAGTTCCTTTAAATTGTCATCCGTAAGACAATTTAAATGACTAAGTTCAATCCCATTCTCTGTAAGAAACCATAGGAGCTAATTTGTGCCGGTACAAGAATCGCTCGTTTATAGGTATAACATACCTACTCAGGTGGCCGAGTACCGACATAAAAGTGGCTGCGCATTTCGACAAGGTGTACAGATAATTTGACCGAACTATGTACTCAGCACGGTTACAAAGCACGTCGATTTCGTGTCGGCAACTATCTATTTTTATGATGTCCTGTAAGTACCTACTCTGATTTGGACTGTTTGGTGCGGAGATTTGCATTGTCATTACTACTATTACATTCTCTTCGGTCATTATAAGTTCACACCATATAGAGGAACTAGCTTTTACCCGCGGCTTTGCCCGCGTTATGATTTGATTTTAGCTTATGTTCATATCGATGCCTACCAATTTTAGCTAAATAGAATCTCAAAAAATATGCTAACAAAAATAGTAAGTGCGCCACAAAATATTAGCCACAATTCAATGTAAAACGATACTAAAATATCAAAGCAAACAATAATTTCAAATACAAAAAATAGTAAATCTCAACCAATTTGTCTCATTTTCGTTTTTACCGCAGCATTCTTCATCCCACTGCTGGGTATAGGCCTCTTGCAGTGACATCTGCCTGGGCCCTTTGGTTGCTGAGAAACCGTTTTTTTCCTGTCCTACAGGAACCATGATTTTTTCGGGATATAAAGTAGCCTATGTTATTCATCTCTCAAACTATGTCTATGCCAAAAATCAAGGCAATCCGTTGCTCCGTTGCTGAGAACAGTTTTTGTCCTATCCTACAGGAACCTTGAATTTTTCCGAGATAAAAAGTAGCCCATGTCACTTTTTGCCATTCAAACTGTATCCAAGGCATAAATCAAGTCAATCCGTTAGTCCGTAGCTGAGAAACAGTTTTTGTTCTATCCAACGCGAATCACGATTTGTGTGCGAAATAAAAAGTAGCCTATGTCACATTCCGTCTTTCAAACTATCAAGCCAAAAATTAAGTTAATCCACTGCTTCGATGCATCATGATTCCTATGGGAATCATGATTTTTTCGAGATAAAAAGTACATTCCTTTCTCAGGCTTTAGACTATCTGTGTACAAAATTTCATTGAAATCGGTTCGGTAGACAGACAGACTATTCGAATCAATTGTATCATAATTATTTCTAAAAATATCAACTAGATGGCGTCTTTGGCGTCAACCTTACGGGGGTACTTCTTAGAAGTAATTCTTTATTTATAATTCTGCATATACCTCGAATATACAATGTTAAGCAAAGTGTGTGTATTAGTGATCCCATTGCGCGAAGTAAACATGGTGCCGAAACCTGGGAAGATTGAGTGAATAGTGAAAGTGAATAAAGAGACTTTGGATTGTTGGACTGGTAATCGTGAGTCGAAAAGACTTAGTAAATTTAACGTACATAATACAGACGTAAACATTAGACAATTGGTTAAGTGCTATAATATAATACTCATTCAAGATGGCAAAATCTTTAATCAAGATGAACTCTTAAAATTATTAAATAAATCATTCACAAATTATTGCAAGTCACCAAAGTCAAAAATAACCGAATCTTATATAGAAACAAGAATGGAATCACTTACAACCTTATGGGAGAAATTCCAAAAGAATCATGATAAGTTAGTTAGCTGTACAGAAAAAGAAAGTTAAGCAGAATTATCTTATTTTACTGAAGATATGTATGAACAATTTGAAGAAATTTACGTGGAATACAAAGTAAAATTGAAAGAGCATTTAAAGAGTTCAGCTTGTATCATAGCTGATCTAGTCAAAATGTACCGACAAGTTCGTGCAATGAACAGGGTATAAACTATCAGCGTATTCTGTGGAGACCTAACATGGATGGACCAATTGAACATTATCAACTACTGACTTTAACATTTGGAACGGCTTGTGCACCGTACTTTGCGGTCAAAGTTTTACACCAAACAACTGCGATATCCAATTGGAGCACAAATCACTAAAAGCAATCTATATATGGATGATTTGATGACCGGTTGTGATAACGAGACTGACGCAATTCATAATTTATAAAGAATTAAACAACCTTAAGAACTCAAATGCAGTGTTGGAAATTAAAGGACAACACGGAAAGAGAGACCAGGAGAGTACTAGCATCAAAATGGACAAGACACCGACGATTGTAGGAATCACTTGGAATAGGGCTGACGATACTTCTGAATATGTGATAAAGTTGCGTCGACTGGAAACACCAGTCACGAAACGAAAGGTGCTGAGTGATAATGCGATGTTGTTTGGCCCGCTAGGATGGGTCGCTCCTACAATCACCACAACCAAGGTGTTCATACAAAAAATTAGGCTGGCTGGAATAGACTGGGATCAGGAACTGCCGGACGGTTTATTAAAGGACTGGCGCACAAATCGAGAAAATTTATATACTCTTTCAGAGTTTAGTATTCCAAGATGGATAGGAAAAGGCAACAGTGACAAGTGCCTCAAACTTCAAGGTTTTTGTGATGCCTTTAATGTAATGACACTTAACACATTTGCGATAGTGTTTCTTAACTTGAACTCTTGCTCGTACCTAGTCAGGTCATAAGTATTGACACATAGTAAAAACTTTTCTTTTAGAATGCTGGCCATAAGAATTCGAATTTCGAATTGTTCATGAAAATAAAAACGTATGCTTTTTAGAATTTCACTCATTTTTAAATATGGAGTGGACGCTAAAAGAAGACTGTGTTGCAGTTATTGCGTTGCATCGTTGCGGTTACGCGCCAATTCAAATTTTTCGTTTTTCGTACCATCAAACGATACAATAAAGACTCTAGTGTAGATGACAGGTCAAGAAGTGGTCGCCTTCGGTCTGTTAGGACTCCAGCATCGATAAAGGCTGTGAAGGCGCGAATTCAAAGAAATCCCAAACGCAAGCAGAAACTGTTGGCCCTTCAGATGGCGTTAAGCAGAACCACGGTGAAAAGGGTGTTAAATGAAGACTTAGGGCTTCGGGCATATCGAAGAAAAATCGGACATCAGGACATCGTTTAAATGCTCGTCTAATGGACCTGAGAAGTTTTGTTGAAGCGGTACGCGGGAAAAAAATATAGGAAAATTCTTTTTTCGGATGAATTTTTTTTTACCGTAGAAGAGAGCTACACCAAACAAAATGATAAGGTGTACGCTCACAGTAGTGAAGAAGCGAGCAACCGTATTCCGCGTGTCCAACGAGGTCATTTTCCATCCTCGATCATGGTATAGTTGGCAGTTTCTTATTGGGGCTTAACAGAGGTACATTTTTGTGAGAAAGGTGTACAAACGAATGCAGTTGTGTATCACAATACAACCCTGACGAACCTTGTGGAACTTGTTTCTCATACCATGTTGAATAACAGGCACTGGGTATTCCAACAAGATTCGGCGCCAGCTCATAGAGTGAAGAGCACACAAGACTGGCTGGCGGCGCGTGAAATCGACTTCATCCGGCACGAAGGCTGGCCTTCCTCCAGTCCAGATTTGAGTCCGATAGATTACAAGATATGGCAACACTTGGAGGAAAAGGCGTGCTCAAAGCCTCATCCCAATTTGAAGTCACCCAAGACATCCTTGATTAAGGCAGCCGCCGATTTTGACATGGATCTCGTTCGTGCTGCGATAGACGACTGGCCGCGCAGATGTTTTGCTAAGTTCATTTTGGTTTATAAATGGTTACATAATGAATAAACTTGTTTCAATTATTTTATATTAAACATGTGACAGAATTTATGACCTGACTGTCCCTCCCAACCCATGGTACACCTCATTGGTTCACCTGGGTGGACCACGACCAATTATTTTTTTCCGTGGTACACGTTAATCAAACGTAAATTTTTTAAAATAAATTATGTTGGTCGTGGTTCACCTGCGTCTACTTAGACGGTAAGTAGGTACTTAATTTGAAATTAAACGCCTTTATCATTTAGGATTAAATGTTTAACACTTAAAGAACTAAAATAAACTAAATTCTAATTAAACTAAATTAAGCTACATAAAAATAAAATTAATAATCTATTATATAAAAGGCTTCCCTGAGTGACTGACTGACAGACAGCCTACAGCCCAAACCGCTTAAGATATAAGCTTGAAATTTGGAATATAGGTACATTGAACGACGCAATGGAGCACTAAGGACGAAAATTTTGAGCTTTCGACCTTTAAGGGGGGTAAAACGGGCCCTTTTCGTTTGTATGTAACTTTTTATTCCCTGTACCGATTGACTTGAAACTTTGTATACATGCTTTTCAAACAAAATAAAAGTTACGTTTTTTCCTGTTTTTCCGAATTTTTCTCATCTAAGGGGTCAAATAAGGTCCCAAAGTTGGTGAAAAAAGCGTCAATTACATCGAACCAGCTGAACGGTTATGGTTGAAAATTGGAATGAAGGAAGCACACAGCATGTTTTAATACAGGAACTAATAAAATCCAGGAAAATTTATAAAGTTCCTTAGGGATACGCAAAATTAATAAGTTTAGGCTACAGCCCAAACCGCTGAAAAGATGAGCTTGAAATTTGGAATATACGTACATCGTACGACATAATGAAGCACTAAGAATGAAAAACGTACCCAACTCTAACTTACGAGGTAAAACGGGCCCTTTTTGTTTGCATGTAACTTCTTATTCCCTGTACCGATTGACATGAAACTTTGTATAGATGCTTTTGAGACTAAATATAAAATATGGCTGTACCTGTTTTTCTGAATTTTCCTTAAAAAAATCCTTAGGGGTCAGATACGTCCCAAAACTTCAATGCGCTTTTTTAAATAATGTAGTATCTAGAATAGGATTATGATAATGATAGTTTATCTTTAAATGAGGCAAAATGGGTCCCCAAAAGTTTACGATTTTTTTTATTTTGTGAGCCAATAGTCTTAAACTTAGCGCACATATGGATCAATATAGGTATTTTACTACGGGATCAACCCTGACAAGCGGAAATTACCTACATTTTCCATACATTTTGTCGCGGGTCGATGAAATTTTTGTGTTGAACAGCTGATTTTATTCACGTGCTTTTGGGGTTGGTACCATTGTAAAAGTTAATCAAATTATGAGTATAATAGCATTCTAGAACATGCCTGACTAGAATTACGTGTGCCATTTTTTCATTTGCCTGGAAAATTAAATTTCTAATGACTTAATGAAACATGTCGAATACCTGTACCGGCCTTAATTAATAGTGCACTACTGAAAATAGGTACTACGGATAGCACTACGGATAATAGAAACAGGTAGGTCTTAAGATGAACATGGACAAGACGAAAGTCATGTGTAATTCCCATGTTTTACCTACCCCGATTTCTGTTGGAAACTCTGTTCTTGAAGTCGTTGACTCGTACGTCTACCTAAGACAAGTAGTCCAGTTAGGTAGGTCCGACTTCAACAAAGAGGCCAATCGCCGAATTCAACTCGGCTGGGCAGCGTTCGGAAAAGTGCGTAGTGTCTTTTCGTCCGACATACCTCAGTTCCTCAAGTCGATCAAGTCGAAAGTTTTCGACCAGTGTGTGTTGCCAGTGATGACTTATGGCACAGAAACGTGGTCTCTCACTATGGGCCTTATTAGTAAGCTCCAGGTAGCCCAACGAGCTATGGAGAGGGCTATGCTCGGAGTCTCTCTGCGAGATCGAATCATTAATGAGGAGATCCGTAGAAGAACCAAAGTTACCGACATAGCCCAACGGATTGGCAAGTTGAAATGGCAATGGGCAGGGCACATAGCGCGGAGGGCTGATGACCGTTGGGGTCGAAAAGTTCTCGAGTGGAGACCATGTACCAGCAAGCGCAGCGTAGGACGTCCACCCACAAGTTAGATGAATGACCTCATTAAGTCCGCAGTATCGCGCTGGATGCAAGCCGCTTCCAACCGGTCTTATTGGAGATCCATAGGGGAGGCCTATGTCCAGCAGTGGACGTCCTTCGGCTGATGGATGACTGAAATTAGGCCTATCCGCGAAGGGTAATTGGGCCATATCCATCACGCCGGCCGAGCACGGGTTGCTGAATTCACATACGACATTGATTTTTTCTACATACTCGTACGTACAGGTTGCCTCAATGATTCCAGCAATGAAAAGTGAAATTTCTTACATAGTTACTCATACAATTATTATTATTGGTTCCCTCGGTGGCTCAGTGGTTTGTGACCCTGACTCCTGGGTCAAAGAGGCGTGGGTTCGATTCCCAGGGTAAATATTTATGTGATATTCATATGTGTTTGCTCTGTGTCTGGGTGTTATTAATGTATTTTTATTTATTTATTTAACACTTTCTTGCACACTATTTGTACAAAAGGAGGCCTTAACGCTAAACAGCATTATCTGCCAGTCAACCTACATGTATATGTAGTATATCAGTCTCTGCCAGCCAAATCACAAACTTTGCTTAGTTTGGGATCAGAGACCGTGTGTGAGATGTCCCCCAATATTTATTTTATATATTTATTTATTATTGAGTTAATTTCAGAAATTCGGCAATTTATCATCCAAAAATTCACGTACTCCGTAATAAGCTTTAGATACAAGTAAATTAAATAACCAAATACTGAGACAATTCAGGCTAAAGCGTAGGCATTATTTTGCAAGTAATACGATAGTAGGCTCAGTTATGAAGACGCCATGGTAAATATAATAACAACATAAAAAGTGTTCTCTCTATCGAATGCTTAAAGTGAAAATGAAACAGATATAATTATGATAATTAGCTATTATAATTACGATGGCGCCTTCATAATCGAGCCTAATGCGGGCTTAACCACGAGCTACTATTATTTTAAGTAAGTGCCAAGAAAACGCGGGCCTAACTGTGGGTTTTTATCATTTTAAGCAGTTATGAAAATAACGCGGGCCAGACCGTGGGCTATTATCATTACAAGTAATACAAAAACGCAGGCTAAGGGCATACTATTATAATTTTAAGGATTTATTAAGACAACACGGGCCAGACCGCGAACTATTAGATATTATTATAAGCAAATACCAAAATAACGCGGGTTGAACCGCGGGCTGTTATTTTAATTAAGTAAGTATTAAAACAACGTTGGCCAAACTGTGGGTTATTATCATTGTAAGTACCTAATTATTAACACAACGCGAGCTAAAACGCGGGCTTTTGTCATTATGAGCAAGTACTAAGACAATACGGGACAGACCATGGGCTATTATCATTGTAAGTAATACGACAATGCAGGCCAAACGGCAAGCTTTTATAATTTTAAGCAAGTATGAAGACATCGCCGTCCATGCTGCGTGCTATAAATAACCATCTTAAGCAAGTACTAACAATACGCGGGCCAAACCGTGACCTATTATCATTATAGGCAAATACTGTTACAATTTTGACCAAATCGTGGGCATTAGGCATCCTTGCAAGTAATTTTAAGCAAGTTTTAAGACAACGCGGGCCAAATCGCGGACAATTAGATATTATTATAAGCATGTACAAAGACAACGTAGATCAAACCGCGGGCTATTTTCATTTTAAGTAAGTACCTATGTACTAAAACAACGCGGGTGAAGCCGCGGGTTTTAAGCTAGTTTACCTAACTAGCTTAAAACTATCAGGACTATCAGGCGTCAAAGAATTCCTTAATTCTTTAAGAACTACTTGATACTTGAATGAATTATCGCAGTTTCTCTAATGCGTAACCAACAGAAATATCATTATTTAATAATTGCATCTGTATGTTAATAATGTCGTCGTCGTTTTCTACATATGTGCTTTTCCGCTTCGCATATGAATGGGACATCGCGAAAGACTCGATAGTTTTTAAGCCTGCTAATAACCGCAAAACTGTGGTGTTTCTTTTATTGATAGTTTTGCGTAACTTTGAGTGAAATGCTTCCGCGACGTTATTAGTACGATGCCTTTCTGAAAATACGCTTAATATTTTATTAAAATACCTAGTAAGCCAAAATCCTTCAACATATTTAAAAAAATTAATTCTCTTTGGTGTCGACGAACTTTCAGACTTTATGTATTGTAACCCTTCATTAATACAGTCTTCAGGAAATAGCGGAAGAACAGCAGTGAGGCCGATGATTCTCTTGTCGGATTTTGATTTTAAGCCCAGCTTTTTGCCCATCTTCCATACTGCCCTGGTCCAATGGTAGTAACAACCTTTTACTTCGACTTGCTGATATATATCCCTTATAGCATTCAATGCTGCCTTTTCAAAGTCACAGTGGAATTTTTCAGGATTGAAAATTGGCAGTTGTCGTTTAATCAGTTGAAACATAATATTGTAAGTAATTTCTTTTTTGTCGGACATTAATACATAGATTAATGGTACTGTTTTAGTTCCAGTGATGGTACTACCAAAGTTACCATGTATTATATACAGTTGATAGAAAGGAACAGGGCAGCTATCAAAGGTGGCATCACCAAAGTATTCCTTAATTGATTGTATTTGCTTTCTAGCTTGTTCGCTACAAAAAATTAAAATTAGTGAATCTTCGTCGCGATATTCGGCCAATATATCCTGTTGAAATTGAAGTGGCACAGAAACCTCATCTAATTCCTTGTAAACTGTTTTCGTAACACCTAGTGCTTTATTTCGTATGTTATACAAGTTATGCTGGATGCTGGACAAGGTAGGCACAGTGCCCACTTTGTCTAAGCCATTATTTTTCATTTTTTCAACAGCTTTTTGGTACAATTGTGGCACAGGATCAGGATTAATTTTAACAGTCTCCTTTAGAATTTCAAGTTCTTGTAATATTATGTTCCGCGTTGTATTTGGAACACACGTGTGTTCTTTCTTTTTGTCACTTTTTTATCCTGAAAATAAACCATTTATAATTTATATCGAGCAACTTTTGGTCAGTCGTCCATTTAAAGATACAAAAAATATTTGGATTATAAAATTTTGCTTTTGTTTTTTCATTTGTTGTTCTTTTGAAATTTGATCCATAAAGTTTTGATTTTCTAATACGTAACCGATAATACCGTTGCTGATTGTATCATAAAAAATATTCCTTACCATGATTATTATGTTTCCACAACATTTTTTATTCTTGTAAGACGAACACCTCCATAAAGCCGCACCATTTTTAAAATTCTTAACTTTATAAAAGCTATAACCTTCGGTTAATAGCACGATAATAAGGGGGGCCCCTTATTATTAATGTAACATAATTCACCTTCTAGCGACATTTTGATAATTGTTTACAGTACAAAAATATTTTTACAACTGTCACGATTTATCAGAGCATAGAAAATCAAAATGTAAAGAGGTTGGTAGGTAAGTACCTACGTCCCTACTTAAGATTAGAATAAAGTGGTGATTGACAAAAGAGGTTTGTTTAGAATAGAACGGAATACGGAATGTTAATTTATTTCTATAAAAGGTTAATTATCAAGGTGGACCATGGGTAAAAAATTCTGCCTGTAGTACACCAACCCAATCAACAAAGACACGTGATTTATGACGTCATTTTTTGGTTAGTTTTAACGTCCTATCACGTCATTTTCAACGTGGTGATTCACGTGTCTATGTCACAAATTAAACGTCATTTTCAACGTCATTTACGACGTAAATTAACGTCATTATACTGACGTAGGTTGACGTCATATTGTGACTTCGTGTAACGTCAACAAAGACACGTGATTTATGACGTCATTTTTTGGTTAGTTTTAACGTCCTATCACGTCATTTTCAACGTGGTGATTCACGTGTCTATGTCACAAATTAAACGTCATTTTCAACGTCATTTACGACGTAAATTAACGTCATTATACTGACGTAGGTTGACGTCATATTGTGACTTCGTGTAACGTCACACTATCACGTTTATAAACGTCATATGGTGACGTCGCCTAGGGTAACTTTTGACGATAGTTAACGTCATGTTCAGACGTTAGTTAACGTCGTTTTCAGACGTTATTTGACGTCGTGTTCAGACGTTAGTTATCGTTATGTTCAGACGTTAGTTAACGTCACGTTCAGACGTTAGTTAACGTCACGTTCAGACGTTAGTTAACGTCATGTTCAGACTTTAATTAACGTCACGTTTAGACGTTAGTTAACGTCATGATAAGACGCTAGTTAACGTCACGTTTAGGCGTTAGTTAACTTCATGTTCAGACGTTAGTGAACGTCATGTTAAGACGTTAGTTAACGTCATGTTTAGACGTTAGTTAACGTCACATTAAGACGTTAGTTAATGTTACATTAAGACGTTAGTTAACGTCACATTAAGACGTTAGTTGTCGTCATGTTAAGACGTTAGTTAACGTCACGTTTAGACGTTAGTTAACGTCACGTTTAGACGTTAGTTAACGTCACGTTTAGACGTTAGTTAACGTCATGTTAAGACGTTAGTTAACGTCACGTTTAGACGTTAGTTAACGTCACGTTTAGACGTTAGTTAACGTGACGTTTAGACGTTAGTTAACGTCATGTTAAGACGTTAGTTAACGTCACGTTTAGAAGTGTTACACGACGTCACAATGGGACGTCGTGTAGCACGTCATTGTGACGTGACCTGGGGTCAATATTGCGACGTTAACTAACGTCAGACTACAAGCTGGGCCTGAAACAGATAAAAATAATTTAGAGAAAAAAAAACAAGATTGAAAATAAATTGTGTTTATTAACCAAACAGTCCAGTGAGCCGCACGGTGAAGTCTATGTTATGTTCTAACTGTGGTAAAAGCAAGGTTTTCTTAAAATACCTTGTTAATATATCCTAACAATGAATTATATCTTACAAAGATTATAAAACTATGTTTTATACGAAATAAGAAACTATATTATATCGTCGGCTTACTGCAAGAACTCATTAACTGCAAAAAGTCATTAAGTGCACCTGACACTACACATGGTTTCGTCTCAACGAGTTCTACAATACGCAAAAACTCTTTTATTTCTAGCTATCCTAAATTAGAATTTAAGTCTGGTAATAAAGTCAGTAATTTCATTTTTGGACTAACAGGTTTCTTAAAAACTCATTAACAGTTTTAACTGACAACAAAAAGTAACTAAGAAGCATTTCGTAGTGTTACGAAAATCATAAATGTCACTTATAACCTTTTTCAAACGTTAGAGAACGACATATCCCTCAAGTAACGGTAGCTTAAAACTCATTAATTGCACATAATAACTTTTATCCTTTCATGGTGAATAGCAAAACAACATTTTATTAAATTTTAACAAAATATAATGACTTCTTCCAAATTATTTATGTTTAAAAACACATTTTTAATGAGGTTTAAATTAATTTAGACACGCGGCAGCGTGTCCAGCTAAGAATAAGTTGTCACGTGCGTGTTGAAACACGCGTATTATTATACGCGTAAATGGTAACGATGATTATGATGATGATATAAACCAATTTTCATGATGTTATGGTTAGTTGTTAGTAAAATCATTACAGGCTAAGGAAAATGTTTGTGAGGTCGATGACCTTTGGGCTGTGTGCAAGTTTATAAATTTCATTTTCCTTTATAACTCGAAAACGTAATAATCCCAATAAAATAATTTTGAGAGAAAGTCCTGAATATCCTTACTTCCTTACTAACATTATTAACCCATTCACCGCCTTTCTGAAAAGTAACGATATTACCCAGATACCGCCGTACTGCACTATGCAGCCCGCCCATCGGCGGTCCCAGCATCTCGATTATGTATCCTTGCCCGCCCATTGGCGTTTTCGGCATGAAGCTGCAGATTCCGACATGAATCGTTTGATATGTTCAGTTTACATGTACTGTACCGTGCGTAAAGCGTATATGTGCAGTTTTCTGTGATATTTGTGGCAATCGTGTGACAGTTTTATTCGTTATTAGCTGAAATAGTAATGGAGCCTGAAGGTAAGTCATAACTTTCAGTTGATTGAAACGAAACCATGTAAACCTGTGTAATTTAGCTAATTTTTATATAAAGGAATCCAAAATCTATTTAAAACTGTACATTTATGGGCTTTAATTAAAAGTCAGGTGTTGTCAACTTTTTTGTATACCTACAGCATTAAATTAGTAAAAAATTGGTACATATAAAATATTTTTTTTATCTTATAAGGGTTTCATTTTAGGTAATAATTAAATAGTTCTTTTTTTTCAGACAGTAAAACTGAATTGAATACTGACAATAATATGGAAGAAATCAAACGACTAATAAAAGTGAAGATAAAGAAGATTAGCAGCAGACAAACAGAAGATGCAAGTACCCAGACTAAAGAAGATATTGGATTGTCTCCATGCAATTGTAAAAAAAATTTGGTAGCTATTTCCATTAGGCGCCTAGTGGAGAATGTGCCAAACAATCGTCTGATGGAATTTCTAAATGACGTCGAAATTCTTGTAAATAATTATAAAGAAAACTGAAATAAGTCATGTCATCTAACTTTTTGCGCTCTCTTATAATATGAATAAACATTAAAGTAAAATAAAACAAATTTAAATAATTTACTAACTTTTATTTGCAAATTAACATCTTAATCACTTATACACAATTTGTATCACAACCCTAAAATTGTACATAAAGAGATATTTTTTATGTTTTGATAAGATCACTCGTTCACATCACATTCACATTAAGGGCTGTCTTTGAACATAGATCAGTACCGGTGGTATGGCTTAAAACAATTTAAACAGAGTCCTGGTTGATCAGGGCAATTAGGGCAGTAAAATATCGTGTCTACACGTTTTTTTTGCTTCGCACATTGTCGGCACTGTTTCCTTTTTGCCCGCCGACTATTTGGTTCTTTAGTAATTTGTTTAGGGAAATGTATTGGACAAATCGCCAGAGGTATTTCCTCATGTGGATGTACAGGTGGCAACAATCTTTCCAGAATATTTGCTCGAAAGTCGTATAAACTAATATTCAGATTTTTTTCTGATTTGAATAATTGGTAAGAATTAATTAAACACACTTCAATCAAATGAATTATTACCTTTTTATACCAACGTATTGATTTATGTTCACCTGTATAATATGACAGCATTTGGTCATGTTTATCCACGTTTCGCATATATTTATTATATTTAATTATAGCTCGTGGTTTCAAAGAGGTGCTGTTTCTGGTACGAGTTCTTACTTCTTCTAAGACACTATTATGCTCGCTTGAAAGAAACAGCACCTCCCGTTTATCCATCCATTTTGCTAAAGTTATATTATTGTTATCATGCAGTATTATGCATTCGCCTTTTTTAATTTTTGTTTTTAATAATTCTTTAGGATTCCCCTGTCTATTCATTTTTAGTGTCCCTGTGCAAAATGTGCCACTGTTTAATAAATCTCTTGTGAGAGGAATGCTGCAGTAAAAATTATCCACGTAGAGCGAGTGGCCTATATTTTTAAGGCCATCCATTAGTAAATGAACAACTTTATTGGTATGTCCGCGCCCAGAAACTAAAGGATCTTTTGAACCAGCATATAAATGTGTTTTAAAAATTGTGCCTGTATTATCGGCTAAATTATAAAATTTTATTCCATATCCACTGGCTTTTGATTTTATATATTGGCGGTAACTTAGTCTTCCTCGCCATAACATCAGTGACTCATCAATTGTAATTTCTCTAGTGGGGTGATAAACATTTTTCATGTTTTTATTTATTTCGTCAATTAAAGATTTAATTTTATTTAAGCTTGCGTTTCCTGCCACGTTTTGGACGTTCAATGCTCTCATTATGTTCAAAAACTTGTTTCTGGGCATGTATTTTCTAAAAATATCATTTTTGAATAAATAATGCGTTTTCCAGTAGTCTGACATTCTATTATATTGTATAGTCCCCATATGAATGACCAACCCAATAAAAGTTTTTAACGTTTCCATGTCTATTGGCCGCCATTCTTTCATTCTACTGTGCATAGCAGAAGCCGTATTTTTTAATTCCTCTCCATACCTGTTGGTGCATGTTAGAATCAAATTTAAAATCGAAGGACATAAAATCATAAAAAAAAAATCTATCGGCTCTTTCTCCCACATGTCGACTTTCAATCCAGTAGTCGCTGTAAATTCCAAATTATTGGTGTTTGGCGCATTTCCATAATGCCATTCGTGGGTGGTTGTTACGTTCTCAGTTTCGTCATCGCTTGAGGGGTCTTCACACAAGGACAAATTATGTGCTTCTGTTCCGATGCCCTGACTGCCATTCTCCAGCGTGTCCAGCGTGTCATCGACACTATCCGCCAATATTCCATAGAGTTCGTCGGTGTCGTATAATAAGCCCTCGTTATGCACAACTTCCTCGTTAGCGAGGTAGGCAGAGTCCCAGGTAGCCAAGGTATCATCAATTCCATCGCGAACAGCAGCTGACTGTGAAGTAGATGGCTGAGGATCCATTGTTTTCCTGAAAGCAGATGGTGGTAAATGATAGTTTTGCTCTCGCAAAAATTATTCCGCGCGACAGATGTCCACTTTTAAAAGTGCTTATTTAATGAGTATGAAGGGATATATGAGTTATAGTATGAAACTCATGTAGGAACAGGAGGGCTATTCTTGCAACTCGAGATTCAGTCTCATCTCGAAAAAAAGTCGAAAATCGAGATTTCCTATTCTCAACGATAGAGATCGTAATTATTACTATGTGAATATCTCGATCTCTATCGTTGAGAATAGGAAATCTCGAGTTTCGAGTTTTTTTCGAGACGAGATTTTTATCTCATTTCCCCGAATAGGGGGCCAGGTATTCTCCACACGAAACATTACGCATGGCATCTTTCGAGATTATACAAGAAACGAGGCTTAGCTATTCCAATTAGAAAAAAACAGTAATCTAAAAATCATGCACACCATTTTTAATTTACATACGTACATTGATAAATATTTTTTACAAAAACGAGCAATAATTTAAGAGAAGTTAACTGCAATGGCAATGAAGAAGATAAAATATTTATTATCTGAAAAATTAAAGAAAAAATACGAAACATGGCATGAAATTTTTATGAAGTGAAGAGCAACTAAAATTTATAAATCACTAGCTGCGCCCCGCGGTGTTACCCGCGGTTATATACTTAGTACACTATGTCCTTCTCTGTACCCCTGACAATGCAAAATTTCGTGATGATCGGTTGAAAAGTTGAAAGCGTAACATATAAACAAACAAACTCACTTTCGTATTTATAATATTAGTAGGATTATCGGAAAATATGATGTTATTTCGTGGTAGTAGAAAAAGCATTGTATGCCACTGCACGTAATCAGTTTTTGTAACACCCGTGCTGTCTATTGTGCCTTCCTTGCTTCGCCTCGTCATGGCACAAACATGCATTCATATAATAAAGACCCGCATTACTTGCCAGTGGCTTATATAACCACATTTAAACCTTTAAAGTATTTTTAATAGTTTTAGTTAGTATTTTAAGTTTTCTGTTTTATTACGGTTTCTTGTATAATATATTAACCTTTAAACTATATATTTATTTATCGTCTACATTTTTAAATTAAGGTGCTTAGTTTAGCCGAGGTATTCAGAAATACACGTGTAAAATTTCAATAGGAAACGATGAACAAATCATACATTGTAAAGACTATGTAAAGATTAAGACCAAAAACTTACCTATTTTAAGCCACAGCAACTAAAGATATCTCGGAGTCCAGTTTTACAGGCCGTAGTCGTCAAAAATGTAATCACGGGAATCCAGGTGCACAGTTCAATAACGTCACATATAGCAAATCACAAAATCCAGGTATACATGCCACAGTCACCATAAATTCAAGATTAGATCACAGTCCAGGTACGCAAGCGAATATCGTCGGAAGAGCAAAGAGTAGGAACGGAACATACGTCTGATTACTAAGAACAACAAAGCAGAAGTGATTTAAAAAAATAGTAAAGTACGAGGTACGCCGGCGCACCCTATTGTTATTTTTTATTTAGAAAAGGTTCATTTGACTTAAGATAACGCGAACGCCTAAAAAGAGCCGCCCTTTGTTTATTGGCCCGGCCGGCACTTTTTGCAATACGACGTCTGGGACGTATCAGGCCAATATAAACTCTATGTCGAAGGCATATGGTTTTTTTAAGCAAGAGACGTTCTGGAAATTTGTTTATAAATTTTGTTCCTCAGTATTTTTCCACAACTGTAATCAGAACCCTAAGAAGCCACACCGCTGTTACTTTTTGTAGATCTAATAATTTTGTGAGCAACATCCGTCAACATGCGTGGATCGTTCGGTTTGTTATATTTTGTTAATTTATGTTACTGGGGGTATGGACTGACGCGATGAGTTACAATCAACAAACAGCCATATAATGTTACAATATGTTACCGTGTTGCAGAGTGTTGCTAAAAAAAAGGAAATGAAGTGTGGATGCACGGTTAAACACGACATCGTTTCAAACAATATTAACCATAACATATGTTCTAATTTAAAAAGGCCTTATAAAGGACACTATGACATTTCTCAAGTAACGTACAGCCTTTATTTACCATAATTTAACTGTACTTAATATCGGAGGCCACGACTCACTGGCTTGTTGCGCCAACCTAGTCAGTTTCTTTAAAAAAAAACATCCTTTCAACTTTAAAAAAAAAACATCCATGACAACGACCAACTTAGATTTGTTGTATTTTAAATAACATATTGACGTCTATTATGATTAATTACATTAAACCAATAAATACAATTTTTAAACCATTACAAAGTATATTTATACAATTTTTACACCTATATGTGAAATAGAGGATAACACTTTATTTTTGTACACGAAATCCATGCTCAAGAAGTAGCGAGCATGTAAAAACTTAATAATAGTTGATAGTCGTACTAAATCTTACAAAAGGTTTGTGACTTGTGAAATCAAATCTTGCCCGCCCAAAGGCGGGCTCGGCATGTCAGATTAGAATTGGCTTTTTTCAAAACTTCAAATATCAGCAGGCCATTTGAGTTGCCAGTAAATTTTATAGAAACAAATCATTACACATCATCTCATTACTTTCTGGCGTTATTTCGTAAAGTTATTGCAGCTTAAAATCAAACCGCCCATGGGCGGTCTCGGCGTGAAAGTTAAAAAAAATTGCCCGCCGATGGGCGGGCTCGGCGCTGAATGGGTTAATCTGAAAGCGTATTTGTTGCTTTGTTCCTCTTTTACGCAGCAAAGGGGCAACGGATTGACTTGATTTTCAGCATGGACATAATCATGTAGTTTGAAAAATCAAGTCAATCCCACTACTACTCCTACTGTAGTAGTCGGATTTACTTGATTTTGCATTTTGGCATGAACATAGTTTAAAAGATGTAAAGTGACGTAGGCTACTTTTTATCATCAAAAATTTCATAAATTTCGCTGAAACAGTTATTGAAATTATCCTAGAGCTTGATAACCGAGATTTTTACGACTGATTCACTCACTTACTCACTGACTTACAGAATCAAAAACCTAACCTAATTCCAGATGACATAGAAACTTGATATTAGGCATCGACTATCAGGCATATACAAAGAAAAAAGTCTAAAAACTGAAAATGATTGTCAATTAGTATGTTAACAAAGCAATTGTACAATTTAGTTAACTCGAACTGTACTAGATTTCGCTGGCGCCACGAGGTATTATTTCTAAACTGCGATGACGCGATTGTAACAGAATTAATCATGCTATTTGGGATTGTGTGAATAAATTGTTAGGTTTTAAGAAAAAAATGCATATTATTCTCCGGTCTCCTCATAAAATACCACCTTCTTTCCGGAACGAAGAGCAATAACAGCCATGTCATATTATTATATCTGGGAGCACGGTAGTGCCCCTGCCTAGACAAGCCAAGGGAATGAATCGCAAAAGAATTCTCGGAGCGGTACGTAATTTTTTTAAACATTGTAACTTGGGATTGGAGTATACCAATGAAATAAAATTCTTAGGATATCACGTCTATATACTTACTAAATATTTGATTACTTTTCATACCTCAGATTTTACTGATAGGTATCTAAACAACGCCGATTTCGTCACTGACTGTCGGCTGATACACTGATGATCATTAAAAAAATCTAGAGTACAAGTCACATAATTATATTGATTAAGCTGTAGAGTTTGTGACATAAGGAACGTAAAAGAGGAACAAAGCAACAAATAATTTAAGATTAAGGCGAGTAGAGTTAGAAGCTTGGCTCTACATGAGATCTGATAAATTTTGATAGTGCGAACTGTAGTCTCGTCTTGGCTACATTTTACATGATATTGGTTTCTGGGATTTAGTTAACTTATTTGGGTGTTTGTTGGCGCCTGGGATGGTTTATAAGTAAGAGCAAACCTATACTACTTCTTTTAAAAGCAAACATTAGCTTCAGAAAGACGAAATATAAGTTAAAAGATTTTGTTAAGAAATTTCTAATTACACATTCTTTTAAACTTTCAATCGCAAAAAGTCATTAATTTTGTTATTTTTTTAATGATATTTATTGTGAATTTTCTTTGACGTTAGTTTAATTGTGTAGTAAATAATATTTTCTACAAGTTCGTTCTTTTACTACTCGCAAATCGCCCATACTTATGATTATATAAGCGATTTAAAAAAATAAAAAAGTAATTAATTATTTCCCGAAAGTTTGGTTTGTGTCAGTTAATGAGTTCTTGCAATAAGCCGACGATATAGTTATATATGTATAGTTTCTTATTTCATATAATGTATATACTAACAGTTAATTTAAAGGTAAAATAACGTACTTATTGCAAAAAGGTATAACTAAACATTTACAGAAAATATCTTCTACGGGAAAATAACCGTTTTCCGTGAATTCACTAGCCAAAAAAACTCTAAGCTCTGAGGATGAACATGGAACAGTATAAAAGTTTTGGTACTTTTTGAAGACTTTGGCGTATAAAGTAACTTTACCACTAGTTTCCAGGATGTTTAAGATTTCAATTACAGTTATATTTTTCATCATGCAGTACTTGTCTGCTTCGGATCTATGAGTGAACATAAAGTCACCCCATAACAGTTTTTTGTACTGATTACCCTGATATGAATATGGTATGGGTCCTTCCAAATGTTTAATTGTGCAATTGTAATCTGTGTTTACAAGGCAATAAGCCGGCTGAATATGATTCTCTGACAACCGATTGGCAGCCTGCTGTAAAGGCTTATACGGAGCTCTTAAGGATCTCTTCAAACCGCCTAAATAGTTTTCAAATTTAAAAGCAGAAAATGAGTCTAAATTGCCAAATCTTTCAACGTCATCAACAAGGTGTATTAACGAGTGAACATTATCTAAATACTGGCGGCCGTAAATAATGACACATTGTTCAACAAAAGTTTTCAAAAAACTTCGAGCGTAACTAGCATATTGGGTGCACAATTTTTTTGAAACTAAGATGTAAATGGAACAATGTAACAACATGAAATGTTTGTATACATTTTGGTAAAATGTCATATCAAATTATTCGGCCAAGATATAACAAAAAAGTTCTAAATTCAGTTGCTTTCCAATGTTCTAGTTCGTTAAGTGATCTAGGCTTACGATTAAACTCCTGAGGAATAAATTTTCTTACATAAATTAACCTTTCACTCAAATGATTCGTATGTCTAGAATCTAGTTTTACATGTTTTACGTCTGATGACACAGTAACACTTATAAGTTTATCATTATATGTTGTA
This sequence comes from Hypomecis punctinalis, assembly GCA_949316475.1. Lineage (NCBI taxonomy): Eukaryota > Metazoa > Arthropoda > Insecta > Lepidoptera > Geometridae > Hypomecis > Hypomecis punctinalis. The sequence continues at coordinate 5,225,361 of OX438809.1, forward strand.
CCAACTTCTAAAAGAGGTAATAAGTCTTCTATAAATGATTCCAAGTAGAAAGATAATGGCGATGGCTTTGCAGTCCCACAAAATATACCAATGACAAAAATGCTGTTTTTCATTCCAACAACTTTTGCTAAAATAGGCCAGAACTGAGTTTTAGCACTGTTAAAAATTGGTAAACCATCAACATTAAATGATAATGTTATTTCACTTTGACCATTTTGATATACCACTGGTAATATTGTTTGTAATAAAGTGTTAAACCCAAAATGCATGTAATCTCCACAATCAAGCAGTTCTGGCACCGCGCGCTGGCAACATAACAGATTCAGTCGCATCGCACGGTGAAGTCTATGTTGCTATGTTCTTTTTTAACTGAAATTATTTGTGTAATAGTGTAATAGTAATTTATAGAGGTAAGATAGACTCTTCATTAACATTCGTTACAACAGGTGAATTTTCGAAGGATAAATCTGCAGTGTTAGCTGACAAATTTGATTGCGAACAACTGTCATTAATTACAGCTATGCTATTCTCACAACTGTTTATGTTTTTTTTTTTTTTTAATATAATGACAATACTACACTACTACTACATAGAAAGCAATTGGATCATCCACAGACCCTTGAAGGTCTAAAGATAATCCAAGTGCTCAAGCCCACTGCCAGTTGGCAGCGTGCCCAGCATGCTGGCAGCATTGCCACGCTGAATGGCAATGCTTATACGTTGAGCCAAATAAACACCAGCATTTTGGTCACGCGTCGCGTCCACCAGACGCTCAGAAAGACTTTTGAAAACGAGATGAGCTCCCGGCCCCCACGGACCCAAAGTCTCAACTCCAAATGGCTCAAATATGTAACCACTGCCGTGGTTAGCATATTTGCGCCGCTTGTGCTGCTCAGCCGAATTGGCCGCCGCTCCAGCCCTACTCTGAGTCTCAGGAAGATGTGACGGTGCCAAAGTATCGACGCAAGTTGCGTCCCATACTAAGGGCCGTCCACACTTCCATGGGACCAGCGTCATGCCGTCAGGCCTTTTGCCATCACCACGCGCCAACCCACTCGGTTCGAGTACGGCTGCGATATTGGCGGTGACAAAAGCCCTGCGTATGACATCGTTAAGGCTGGCGTGGCGTCCAATCCGACCAGCGCTTCTTGAGCAAGAGAGACCGTGGTGACCGAGCTGGTCAACTGCAGTACCACACTGACTGCGATGGGCTTCACAACACCTTGCACCCAAGCGTAAGCTGGACAGCTAGACGAAATGCAGTTGGGTCTAAAAGGTTACCAGTATTGAAAGAGGGCAATGCTTGCAACCAAAGACCGGACTCCCATACAGAGACTGCAAGGATACGAGCGCGATCCGCGACGCTAGGACACGTATCTAGAAGAGATTTCCGTGAGATATTCCGTGTTACGGAGTGCCGTCCGTAAGAGAAGAGAGTTCGCAGATCGGCCGATCCCACAGTCTCTGCGACGATAAAGTCTTTGGAAGCTCGGTATTTGGGCAAGCGACCCTCCAAGCATTCGTTGCCTCATTCAAATGAGCTACATCTACGCCAGAATGGCCTAAAGAAGGTGCGAGGATTTTTTCAATCAAGTTCTGAGTACTATGAATGGAGGACAAGAAAGCTGGTAAAGCAACACTTGAAATTTGGCGGACCCCTAACCCTCCAAGCCTAACAGGCAAGGAGGCTTGTAGCCACGCCCTTTCACTCATGTCAATATTCAAAACCGATACTAGAGACTGCTTTACAACATCGTCTAAGCTCAGAAGGAGCTCATTGTGTTTCCACAATGGACTACATCGTAAAGCGTACATAAATTTTGGAACAAACAGACAACATCTTATAATGGTAAAAGCCATGTGGGCGTTAATTTTGAGTAGCCTATCAGAGGCACTCAAAAAATTTTGAATTTTTTCTTGAACGAAAGGCGGAAAAGACTCATCTAATATCGGCGAACCTAGAAGGCGAAGATAACACTTGTCTACCGATTTGATGTTAGGTGCCAAATCATTAAATTTGTTAAGTATCAAATCTTTATCCGGACATGAGTCGCAAACGAAAAGTTCGCATTTCGAAAAATTTAGCTCCAAACCAATTTGACGAAACTCGTCAATAAGAATTTCCAAATCACGTAGGACTGTGCTCGCATCGCCACCCAAAGTCCCGTCATCCAGATACCAAACGTTGAGTTTAGATTGGAGACGTTGAACAATTGGATGAATGGCCAGGCTGAAAATGGCTGGTCCGAGAGGGTCACCTTGTTGACAGCCAACGGAAGATAGCAAAACATCATTTTTGTAAATTAATTTAGTGGGTTTGCCGTAGCATTGCCAAAGACAATTGAAAAGATCGGGAATTTTGTCTTTGACCTGTGCCAACAAGGCGTCTCGATTAACCGAATTGAAAGCATTTTTGACATCCACCTTAAGCAACACCTCTCCACAATTTTGACCGAGAAAAGTACGAAGCGAATGAACAGCAGCCTCACATCCACCCCGCGAACCAAAGCCAAGCTGTATTGGTTGAAAAAGGCTACTCAAAAGAGCAACCTTTTTTCCACAACCGGCTTTGGCTGCGAGACGACAATATGTGGTGCCAACAGCAATAGGTCTGATGCCACCATCTTTTTTGACAAGTGCGCATAGGTTAGCGCCATACAAGACTTCGATAACGTCATCATTGACCTGCCCAGATAACATGAGATTTGCCAAACCCGTTAATTCTCTCAAGAGAGACTCAGCCACCTCACCAGAGCTAAAAGATAGAAGATCTTTTAGATGTTGAGGCGAGAGACCATCTAGGCCTCCGGCTGAGCCGCTCCGAAAAGAAGAAACGGCCGCTGCAATCTCCTGAGCTGACACTTCAATGACAACGTCATCAGGGTGTGGTGGCTCAGGCAGGTGGAGACATGCTGCCGGCGGATGCTTGTCACGGAGTGACTGGACCGTATCGGGTGTGTGGGGGGCAATAGTGTCGCTGGAGAACAGGACTCGTGCGGCGCCTTTGATATCGCCATCACTAATTTTGCTCTCTACTATTTTAATGGTAACCGAATCGTCTGTTTTTTTAGAATTTGGTTTATTCTGCCTTGTTGGCGGAATAATGCTTTCAAAATCTAAAGAGTTCTCTTCCAATGCGCTGTACTTTACGCAATTTTCCTTTACCCTAGTGGTAAGGGAGTTTTTGTTTGTTGGGTCCGAATGTACGTAAAGCACAACGTAGGGAAAAGTCAAGAGGTGTTCCCAGGCGACTAAAGAATTTTTAGAAATAACATTCCGAATAGCAGCAGATAAACACTGCGCAACCGAAAAACGTGCACCACGCGGGATGCGTATTAAAACAGGAAGAGAACTTTTGAGTGAGCTAAGAACCTCCCAAAGCAGTTTGGAAGGAGCAGCAGCGCTCACGGGACTGCTGCTGGCTCCATCAGAGCCTGCAATAGGGGCCGAAAGTGTAATTTGGCTATTTTTATGGCACCGCGTACGGTGAATTTTGAGGCCTTTCTGTCCTTTAAAAAATCGCACTTGGGAACACTCTAGGCACTGAATCATGTCCCCCTGCGACACATTAACGTATTGGGAAACTGCATTTGGCCCGGCCGGGGCGCAAAATGCCATGAATAACAAGAATTATACTACAAATATAAATAAAAATAAACTTAGGTTCTATAAGTGGAGACGTCAGGACGTCAGACCGTGACGTGGGCGGTCTGCGCAGACTCGGATGGCGTTGACATGGAAACAAGAAAACAACAATGAGCCGCGACTGTCAAAAACCTACCGAATATTACAACACAATAGAAAACAATTATTTGACTATCTCTAGCTCTACAAATATTACCTCGAAAGAAAATAAGAAAAAAAGGAAAGATTGGAGTAGAATTTGGCCCGCTAGAGCAGAAAAATCTGAAAAATAAGGGCCGAGAAAAATCCTGCCAACATGCGTTGACAGCAACTTGTTTTTTTTTTTATGTTAGTGTTGGAATTACATTTATCCACATTGTTTTGTATTTGTACATTTTCATTAGCTGATATGTCACATTCTGTAATATGAAACAGATTTTTTTTTGTACTGACTTTCACTCTTCTATACATTTGTCGCTTACTTACAATAGCTTTACGTGACATTGTAAATGTGCTCACAGCAGCATAATTATGTCCAAAAAATTATTAAATTAAAGTATTGCTTATAAAACAGTTTCTTAAGTAGCAGTCTTACAAGGATTGCCTTTGAGACGAAGCCAAGGATTGAGAATTGTTTCTGGTCAATCGCGCTTTTGCTCTTTGCGGAGCATGTTTGAGCCACACCTTGATGTCATTTTCTAAATCCTTTTCCACAGTCAGTTTAAAGTGTTTTTTAACAGCACCTGCAACAAAATAAAAGGTTTTATACAAAGTAATCCTATCTTTTTGCAGAAGCTGTCGCGATTTGGCGGTGTTAATACTAATAGAATAGGTATATTTACGATACGCTCAAGAGAAGTATGTATTAGGTACATTATTGTGCATACCCACAAAGTTGTGGGAACAAGTAGTACAAATTAAGTACTGTACTGTACCAGCCTTTTTAATAGTCCGCTGCAGGACCTAGGCCTACCCACGATGGGTGATTGGGCCATATCCACCACGCTGGCCCAGTGCGGGTTGGTGGATTCACATACGCCATCGAATTTCTTCTACCGACGTATGCAGGTTTCCTCACGACGTTTTCCTTCACCGAAAAGCCAGTGGTGTGAAATTCCGTACATAAATTCCAAGGAACTCATTGATACGGGACCGGGGATTTAAACCCACGACCTCACGATTGTAAGGCGGGTGTCACTACCTCTTGACCACCATGGCCGGCAAATTAAGTACCTATACATTTTTAGTTTATTAATAACAAATAATTAACAGGTCAATATGTAACAAAGACCTTAATCTTCAATTGTCAATTACTACTAACAATGAATTATATTCCTTATGGGGTTCTGCAAATACCAGTAAGTACATACTCACAAAGGTCGGCTGTTCGAAGAACTACTAGATTATAATCTGTTTATAGACAAGAAAACTATGGAAACAAGTGAATGTATAGTGAGTTCAAACTGAATATACTTACATATAATTGCAGTTTTTAAATATAATTCCTCAAATGCCCTTTTATTATTTTTTCCTCTATAATTAAACAGTGACGCCAACTCATTTGTCATGCAATGTTTTAATAATTGGTTGATGGATGTGGTGGTCGAGTGTCCACAGTGAGAAACTAAGTAATTGCACTGAAAAAAAAATACATATAGGTAAATTATGAGTAATATTTTAAAGCTAACATTAACGTCTGGGAGCTACGATGCCACAAACAGATAACCAGATACACAGACATATCAAAATTATGTAACTTATAAGCTGCATATTCAGGTCTGAATATGCAGCTTATAAGTTAGATATATTTTATTACATTACACCTGACATGCTACACTAAGAAATATGTGCCAGTCACTCAACTGGCCTCACAGCGCAGTGGTTAGTATCCCTGACTTCGGCGCTGAAGGTCGTGGGTTCAATTCCCACCCCGGATAAACATTTGTGTGGTGGCGCTGGATGGCGCTGTGTGAAAAATGTCCGCCAATATTTATTTATTTATTGATTGATTACGATCAACTTCAGCTGAGTACATGCTCATGAGCAGTATCATAACATCAAGAAATGGTTCATACTTACCTCAATACTTCTAAGAAAAAAAAAATAAGTAAATAACTTACAAAGTTAGCAAATTTGATGTCACATGTCAGGTATTTTTCAATTGCTGTTAATTCTTCTAGATCATTTAACGGTAGCTGCACAGGAAGCTCAATTGGTGTTGCTTTAGAGTTTAAGACCTCTAATTCATTCTGTTGTCTGATCCAATCTAAGATTTGTTTATTTTGCTCCACTATGGTTGACAAAATTTGTAGAGTTTTGGTCTCATATCCTGAAACAATTTTTTTTTTCCAGTTAGAGGTCATGGTCGACCTACACTATTTTAATAAGATGTTAACCATTATGAGATCAATTGCCAATAGAGAGGTGGTTATTTTAATTACTATTTTACCCAAAAAAAAACAAGTAATCAGAACAAACATCCTTAAAACGAAAATCATTGCTGTCTTAACCCCTTATTGCATTGTTATGTTTTAGGCATTACCTGGTGTGGTTCCAGCTGAGGGCTGTCTAGTACTCAGCGGTGTCTGCTTCTGTTGCTGAATCTCCAGAGCGGCAGTTGAACTACTTGCCAAATAATCTATCTCATCCTGTTCCAGGGTTATTGGGGGCTGAACTGACTGAGATTTCTTTGGAGTCACCGTACCTTTAATAAAATAATGTCATTTTAATTTCTACTATACACAGAGCAATAACACTATAATTTTCCAGTTTCCCTTGTTTGGTTTAAACGGTTAATTCTGTGACCATAGCATACTGTTTACTTTTTTTTTATTGTAGACATTATGTGGACTATGGTTTAAAAAAAATGATACTGTGTAATATAGGCATCAGCAAAATGCTGCTCGCCTATTATATATATATATATATCAAATAAATAAATAAAATAATTACAAAGCACACATCCATGCATGTAAGTATTTAATAATAAAAACAACAAACTGTAACATACCTTTTTGTTTAAATATATCTGTTGCATCAAATATTTCATCACCTGATGATGTTTCATGATCTGATTGAAATCTAACAGGCTTTCGTCTTCTCTTTGATGTTTTATCCTCATCAGCATCAGTAACATCTATATCACTATTGACTTCAGCTTGTTTCGCTTTTTTTCGTGCTATAATCAAATCATCTGAAATAATAGTGAAATTGAAAATCCTTTGTTAAAACAACATATGACATAACTGGCCAAGCCGGAGATTGTGGGTTCAATTCCCGCAGTGGGATAGTTATTTGTGCTAATTAAGGTACTCAACAAAAATTAGTTCGAACACAAATATTTGTCCCATGTCTGATTCTCTCCTTCAGAGGGCATATTATTAACCTGTAGATCCACAGCATGGTGGTACATTCTGATTACCCTGCTGACTAGCTACATGTAAATTTGTCACAAGCAATTAACGGTGCGTTCAGGCAACACACTGTTGCTTGTTGCATGTTGCTTGAAAAGTTCAATTTTAGTACAGTGAATGTCACATTTGTAAGTCCTAGGTCCATGCCGGTTTCCTACACTGTTAAGAAGCAAACCCGGCCAAATACCAGGCTCAATTCTTAGTAAATGAAACTGTGAGTGATTGTATATAGATTCCGAACATAGCTTTTTAATTAACTACTTGAAAAAAACTTTTATATCCGTAGTGAATACATACTGATAGCGCCTGAAGTTGATAATTATCTGAGTGATATCGTTTTGAAGTGGTCGTCCTGAATGTAGGCATTGATTAATTGAAACTCCATTTAATGATTTACAGGCTCCATCAAATACAACTCGAAGCTTGTCTGATCCTTTCTTGAATATTCCATGATGAGGAATGAAGTAGTGTTCTGAGTTAAAGTCAAAATTGGATTCTGACATGTGTCCTAGGTTTATGTACTCCTCCATGAATTCACGATATTTTTGAGCAAATACTGAATTGCTTTCCATTTTTCTTTCTAATGCCTTGAATCTGTGAGTTGCGATCTGACGTGAATCTCCAAGTGGCCTTCGTTCTGACAACAATGGTAAGCGTACCATATATTTGCCGTCAGGCATTCTGACTGTTGTGTTGCAGTATAAAGTCTCACACTCGTCATATAGCGGATGACTTACAGGTTCCATCGGTGGTTCTTCGGACTTCCAAAATCGCTCCACAGCTTCCTGAAGTGTTGAAATCTGAGCTCCGTAGTCCAATACTGATGTTGCAGCTTGATTTTTGTCTGCGACGCGAGATAGCTGGTTCTCGCTGTGATGATCTGCTCTCTCTGTTGAGCCAAGTAGTACGTATCCAAAGCATGTGCCGTACGCCGCCAAGCTGGAAGTGAGATTGATACGAGTTCCATCATAAACATAATTAAGAATGTCCGTTCCTAATATTAGGTCCACATCACGTGGGACTCCAAATTCCTGATCTGCTAAGTGAAGTTGACTTGTCTGAGATAAAACCTTCTTTGCCTCGAAGTAGGTTGATGGTATATTGCCAGTGAGTTGAAACATGATAAGTGCTGAAGTACTGACGAGAGGGACTTGCTTTCCTATAGGTCTGATTACCAGCTTAACCTTCTGTCCGGGCTGATCTACCTTGTGATGTCCTACACCATAAATATGTTACATGACTCGGGCTGTCGATGCAATTGCAGTTCATTTGCAAATGAATCCCTTATTACTGTGACGCCTGCTCCAGTATCAAGTAAGGCCCTTGCCTTAATGAATTGACCATGATTATTTTTTACTAATACTAATGCAGTTGGACACAGATTGACTGCAACTGATGCACCGACAGTGATATCATGTCATTGTGACTGATCGTCTGACCTGCCTCTGCCGAAGCGCAGTTCTTCATATTTTTCGTTCGCTAAACGCACCCTGGCTTCCGGGTGGCGCTTTGGTCTGACCTGAAATTGAGTGACTGATCTGTCTGGACTGGATCGGTTGAAGGCTGCTTCATTCACAGCGGGTACTGGACTGGTTCTGACTTGGGGTGATGGTGATATTCTGAGTGATGAACTCGCAGCTTCCCTGCCTTTAACTAGTGGGCGGCCTGAAGTCCGGTATGTTGAGTCTTGACTACATAACAGTGTGTTGTGACCATCTTGATGACAGTGCTTGCACCAGTTACGTTGTGTGCACTCTGAGCTAAGATGTTTCCTGAAGCAGCGGAAGCATAGTGACCTGTCCCAGGCCCATGCCTTCCTCTCCTTAGGGCTGAGTTTAAGGAAACCCTTACATGTATATAGTGAATGATCCATACCTGAGCAGTACATACATGAACGATTCACCTGATCTTTTTGCTGAGGTGGCGTCCTCGGCCGGTTCTGAAGCATTGCCTGAGTTGATGCTATCCGATGCTGATTGGTAGGCCTTCGGAATGCTCCTCCTCGGGACCGTGCTGGGTCTGATATAGTGGCCTGCCTCTGAACCGCGTCTGAGACTGTGGCCTGTAGCCGGCACTGCTCATCCAGCAGCTCCATGAGTTGACTGAAGGTGGGTAGGTGACCCACATCCTTACCATATCGCTCCTCAAATATGGTTCTGATCCGGGTTGGCAATTTCTGTAATGTTATGAACAATAATAAGTATGACCATTCTGATACTGGCTGTTTTAGCTTCTGAAGTGCTTGGGTACTTTCCCTGATAGGGTCATACAGTTCCCGTCTCAAGTCTGACCTATCTGACATGACTGGAAGCTTGAGAATCCTGTCTAGGTATGAATCCGTCAATAATCTGAGGTTATTGTACCGTTGGCTTAAGAGGCTGAATGCTATTTCATAATTCTGGCCATCCATAGGCAATTGACAATGCCTCACCACTTAGTGATGCTCTGAGATAATAGTGCTTTTCTGACCCGAATCACGACGAGTGCGAAGCGTTCTTTAAGGACAACACGGTTAGGCTTCAGTCAGGAAGGTTCATGACTAGGCTACCCTTTATTACCTCGCCGCCCTCGTTGGGGTCTTCTAGAGCGTTGGCCGAGAAAAGACTTCTGTCCATGGAGCGACGTATGCAACGAGACCCAGTTCTCCGGGAAAAATACATCGACTTCATGCGTGAATATGAAGCACTAGGTCACATGTCGCCTGCTCAAGTCGATTGGAGCTCGACTGAGCACTACTTCTTGCCTCATCATGCGGTGCTGAAGGCATCTACGGGTAAATTAAGGACCGTATTTGATGGTTCTGCTGTTACCTCAACGGGAGTAGCTCTCAATCATTGTTTGCACGCGGGTCCCAAATTGAATCGTGACGTTGTCGATGTCATTCTGAACTTTCGGAGACATCAGGTGGTTTTCGGGGCGGACATCCGAATGATGTTCCGTCAGACTGTCATTCACCCAGAAGATAGACGCTTTCAGCTTATTCTCTGGCGTGAAATTCCTAACGACCCAGTGGTCGTATATGAGCTCAACACCAACACGTATGGGTTGAGGTCGAGTCCCTGGATTTCGACTCGCGTGCTCCGTGAGTTAGCGGAGTGTGAGCGAGTGCGTTTCCCTCGGGCTGCTGCAGTTTTGCGTCGCGATTTATTTGTGGATGATATCTGTACGGGTGCGCAGACTTGGGAGGAAGCTATCACTCTACGCGACGAGTTGGTTGCCATACTGGCGACAGCTGGTTATGAACTGCGTAAATGGTTGTCGAATGATCCTAGGGTACTGGAGGGTATCCCAGAAGAACACCAGCAGAATCCGGGCCTCTTCGCGGACGGAGAGGACCCAAATATGATAGCTGTGTTGGGTATGAAATATCAGCCAGTAGCTGATACCTTTACGTTCCAAGTGAATCTGGAACGACATCAAGTGTGGACAAAGCGGACTGTTCTATCCGCCATCGCACGGACCTTTGATCCAAACGGCTGGGTTAATCCCGTTATCTTCTCAGCCAAATGTCTTTTACAAGAACTTTGGACATTGGGTATCTCGTGGGATGAGCCACTCAATGGAGCCCCATTGAACACATGGCTTGAGTTGCTTGATACCATTGAGGAGGTCAATCGGATTGCCCTTCCTCGACGAATACTGCCACCGGGAAAATACCAAGCCAGTCTGCATGGGTTTTGTGACGCCTCAGAACGAGGTTATGCGGCGTCAGTTTATGTACGAGCGGTTGACGCCGAGGGCCGGGTCTCCGTCGTATTACTGATGGCCAAGAGCAAGGTTGCTCCTATTCGGACCAGGTTGACAACACCTAAATTGGAGCTGAGCGGGGCTCACCTTTTGATGCGTTTGTTATGCCACATTGGCAAGGAGTTAGCGTCCACTGTAAATATTGAGAAGATATACGGATGGTCGGACAGCCAAGTGGCCTTGGCGTGGCTTGGAGCTGCACCGCACACGCTGGATGTTTTTGTGGGAAACCCGGTTTCCCAAATTCAGAATGCCGAAGTTCATATTGATTGGAGACACGTTCCGGGCGAAATCAATCCGGCTGACTGTGCGTCTCGGGGCTGTACAGCTGTGGAGCTGGTGCAGCACCCACTTTGGTGGGGACCGGACTGGTTATTGAAACCAGAGTCCTCTTGGCCTGCTCCAAGGAAGGAGAGGTTACTATCGGTGCTGCCGGAGTTGCGCGTGAATGCAGTGGCAACTGAGCCAAAATTGGATAAGGATTGGCTGGTGGGGAGATACAGCAGTTTGGAGAAGTTACTGGGTGTGACCAGTTGGATAAGACGCTTCATCCACAACTGCCGCCACCCGACTCGAAAGCAGCTTTCACCCACTACGACGCCGGAGGAGCGGCGAAGCTCGTTGTTATATTGGATCAAGATTATTCAGTCGGACTGCTTCAAGGCGGAATTATCAATCTTACGCTTAGGACGCGCGGAGTTGAACGCACGGCTCCCCGTGGCTCGGCTTAACCCTTTCATTGATTCTGATGGTTTTTTGCGGGTCGGAGGCCGCCTTCGAAGGGCTAACATTCCATATGGGAGTAGGCATCCGTTACTACTACCGAAGCAGGGAGCTTTGGTAGAACTTATCGTGCGAGACAGACACATTCGCAACGCGCATGCAGGGTGCACTGCGTTGCTTGCAATTTTACAACGATAATTTTAGATTTTATCGGCCCGGAGGGTTGTCCGGGGTGTTATATTTCGTTGTATCCCTTGTTATAGGGTCAAGGCAGCTACGATGCAGCCACAGATGGGTGATCTACCCTCGGATAGGGTCAATCAAGCGAGGCCGTTTGATGGGGTTTCTACCGACTTTGCCGGGCCATATTATGTGAAATCGTCTACATTACGAAACGCTAAGGTTACTCGCGCTTATCTATGCGTATATGTCTGTTTATCGACAAAATCAGTTCATTTCGAGGCGGTATCCTCGTTAACTACTGAGGCATTTATTGCTTCTCTAGACCGTTTCGTGTCGCGAAGAGGTCTCCCGTCACTGATCCGGTCTGACAATGGTACAAACTATAAGGGTGCAGACAATTATTTAAAGGAAGTCGGTAAATTCCTACAAGCTAATGGAAATAGTATAAGTCAGGCTCTTGCTCAGAGGGGAATAACTTGGCTAACGAGTCCGCCAAATTGTCCCCACTGTGGAGGTATATTTGAGGCCGCGGTAAAGTCAGCCAAGACGCACCTACGGAGAATATTAGGGGAGACGGCTCTCACGTTCGAAGAGCTTGCCACTGTGTTTTGTAAGGTGGAAGCTGTTCTGAACTCACGTCCGCTCTGTCCATTGTCTTCCGACCCAAACGACCTAGAGGTCCTCACCCCAGGTCATTTCTTGATTGGACAGCCACTCGCGGCTTTGCCAGAGTATCCGTGGACGGATGTTAATACGACACGGTTGTCGCGGTTTCAGATGTTACAACAAATGGGTCAAGACCTATGGCGTCGATGGTCTTTAGAGTATTTACACATTTTACAACAACGGGTTAAATGGACAGATCGGACGGATCCTCCACGGGAAGGGGATTTGGTTTTGTTGAAGGAAGCGAATTTGCCTTCATTGTTTTGGCGCAGGGGGCGCATTATAAAGTTAATTATGGGTCCTGATGGGACTCCTCGCGTCGCCGAAGTGCTGGTCAGAGGCTCGACTTTACAGCGGGCTATAGCGACGCTCTCCCGGCTCCCGGTGGATTAAGACTAGCGGCTGGCTTCTCCAGCCGGGACGGGTGGTTGTTGAGAATAAAACCGTCCCTGCGCGCGAGTTACTCGGCTCGGTGCAGGTACGTGAGTGTGTGACTTGGACGCCGTTCGCGCATGACGTCTGCGGAACGATTTAAGGATTAGCGGCCTAATTCCTAGTGCATTGTTATATTAAGTGGGGCGCGGATCGCTTAATTTGTGTTGACTATTGATTTGAAGTGCGAGTGATTGGCGGCGGATGCAATAGAATCCTGGAGACACCTCATCAACCGTGAGTTCGTTCCATTTAGTTTTTGGTCGACCAAGGGGGTAGGATTCGGGACGAGTTTAGGTTATTTCCAGGGTGGAATGAACTCGTCGGCTTGCGCCGCAGTATTCGCGAATTGATGGTAATTGAATTCCTATTGTATTAAATATATGGGCCCAGCACGATTTGGTGGATTGGTTGGAGTCCAGTCTACCTGTATTTTTTGTCGGAAACATTTGGTACCAGGCGTGGTTCTCAACATATTTAAAAACAAATCAATGTAACTATTTAATTAAACATAGTCTTCAAAATTCATTTCTGACGAAAACTGGCTACTGTTGCTGTTTGGAGAGCATGGCGTGTTTTGAGAAGAACAAGAAGAAGGGCCAGCTGTGTTGTCGAAAGGAGTTTCATTATTTGTAGCCATGGAAGAATTTGAATGGCGTGGAGATTGTTGGTTTTGTGTAGTGTAACCATAATTTTGCAAAGAATTGTAATAGCCTTGATCAGCACGCATAATGATCTGAAATATTTCGTGTTGAATTGCGTTTTTTGTGTCCCTTGAGTATTTTATCATTTTTTCTTGTATGAAATCGAAGAAAGACTTCAGTTCCATATCCTGTGGTTTATTTGCCGTATTTTTCAAAATGCCGAAAGCCTCTTTTAGCATTTGTAGTTTGGGATCTGGTTTTAGCTTTTTATTGGGAGGCTCAAGTGATGGAGTGGGACTGTTGGCATTATTTTCGTTCATGTTCTCCAATTCCTCCACCTGCAAGCAAAATTGTGTGTTCATTAATATGGTTAATAATAAGAAAAAATATCGTTTGTTGTAGATGCCGACAAGTCGTGACGAATGGCTTGAATGCAGCAAAGAGTTTGAGGAACTATGGAACTTTCTACATGCAATTGGCGCTATCGATGGCAAACATATTCTTATCCAGTGTCCATTCAGTTCTGGAGCAGAATACTACAATTATAAATCTCAGTTTAGCATAGTATTGTTGGCATTAGTAGACGCACAATATAATTTTATGTACGTACATATTGGGACTCAAGGAAGAATTTCGGATGGAGGTGTATTACAAGGATGTAGTTTGAAAAGGATGATGGATGAGAAATCTTTAAATTTACCGGAACCCGTATCCCTACAAAATAGCAACAGGCTACTTCCCTTCTACTTCCTCGGTGATGCAGCATTTTCTTTGGGAGAAAATCTAATGAAACCTTACGCTTAAGTTTTCAACTATCGGCTATCAAGAGGCCGAAGAGTAGTAGAAAATGCATTTGGAATTCTTGCCAGCGTTTTTAGAGTACTACGAAAACCAATGCTACTGCAGCCAGAAAAAGTTGAAACGATCGTATTGACCCTAGTGCTTCTGCACAACTTTCTAAGGCGTTCTTCCTCAAGTTCGGTATACACACCCCAAGGCTCTTTGGATAAAGATAACACAGAGACTGGTGAAGTTATACCAGGAACTTGGAGAAGCGAAGCGGAAGGAACATCGTTTCGTCCGATACATTCCCCTGCTCGCCGTTCTGCGGCAAATTTTAAAGAAAATCGTGAAGTACTTGCAAATTATTTTTTAAATGAAGGTAAAATACCATGGCAAGACAGGTATGCGTAAAACTGAATGAAAAAAAAAATCAAAAATCTAACCACCTGTTTATTCCTGTCTCCAGCCATAACTCCTTTTCGAGGTGTGAAACGATCATTCAAGAATCCTAGCGCCTCATATGCATACCAGATATGTTAAAACAGTTAATAACAAAAAAAAACAATGAATAAATATCTCGCCGCGCAAGTTGCTGCCCCGCTTTACCAGTCGGTATCGGACAGCGGGGGCAGGCGCGGCGAGCGGCCTCGAGTCGCGCGCGCTCGTGCACGTAACCACGCCCGCGATCGGCCGGTTTTTTGTTGCCTACGCCTGACGTCACTTATTTACGACTCGAGTCGCATTCATAACAAAATTGATTTTCTATGATGATTTTCTACCCTCAATTCCACATTATTATAATATGTTCGGCTAAAAATGTTCTGCTGTCAACAAAGCAAGCATAAACATTTTCTTTTTTTAAATTATGAAGTGTTATGCCTTTTAATTGTAATGAATATGATAAAAGTTTTACATGACCATAGTGTCGAAAAACAAATTTGTATCTTTTATATTGTATAACTGCTAGGATTTACTCACACTGGCTTTGTTATTTAAGTTTATTTTCCAATCCAATAAAGATATTTTGAAATTGAATTGAATGAATAAATATTAACAATACATAAATAGTTTTATTCGTGTGACAGTAGGTACATACCTTTCCCTGTTCCCACTGATTTCTTGATTTTCATGTTCTCCCTTCTGTACGAAGCCAATATATTGATCATTTTTTGCTTGCACGCTTGTCCACTTTCATTCATAACACCACCGATAGCATCCCAGGCATCTTCTTTTAAATTTTTCTTATAGTAGTTTTTGTCCTTAGGATTCCATAGGACGTGATGTTCTTTGTAGGCGTCGATCAGTAAAAGACATTTATCATCTGACCATTCAGTCATTTTTTAATCTGGTTCGCAGCGACTATTCGACTATTCGACGCGACGTCCACGAGCGCACTGCTAGCCCCCTTTGATTCGCGGCAAAAACCGACAATCTTCGGGTCGCTGCGAGCCGCACGTGTAGCGTTCGTTGCAGGCTCGCGAACCACGTACTCACTATGTTTTTGGTAACAATAACGGTTACAGTTACGTGCAACGTTACGGGTTCAGAAATGAGTACGTTGTAGACGCCGGCTCGCTGCGAGCCGTATGCGTACCGCTCGCAGCAGGCTCGCGAACCACGTACACACTATGGTTTTGGTAACAGTAACGGTTACAGTTACGTGCAACGTCACGGGTTCAGAAATGAGTACGTTGTAGACGCCGGCTCGCTGCGAGCCGTATGCGTACAGGTGCGATTCCACCAAAATAGTGTGCAGCACATTTGCTTGCAAACATTTTGTGCAAAACTCCAACAGTGCAGGTACTAAGCTGGAGTCGCATTTGGCTTCCGTCTCCACTGGTAAGGCTGTGCGTAACTTTTGTAAGCGCACAGTTCAGCACACTTGTGCGCGAACATGTTCACTGAGCAGAGTTTCTGCCGAGACAGTTCAGTAGTTAATATGAACGGGCAGGAAAACGTAGTGCTTTGTGCTGCAGCATGTGTTTTACTATGTAGTCTCCTTAAAAAGAAACGAAGGAAGAAACCGCGATGTTGGGTGAGGCCGTTACTACAGCGACGGAATGAAGAAACGAATAAATTTCTAGAAGAAATAAAAATAGATCCATTGAGTGGATTTAAAAACTTCACACGTATATCTTGCGAAGATTTTGAGTTGCTGGTTAATGTAACTGGTCCTTTTATTGCTAAGCAAGATACCAACTACAGAAAATGTGTCCCTGTTTCAATAAGGCTTGCAATCACCTTAAGATATCTTGCTACTGGAGATTCTTTTGCAAGTTTAATGTTCTTATTTAAAGTTTCAAAAGAGCTTATTGCTCGGATTGTACCTGAGACTTGTAAGGCGTTGATAAGCGTGTTGAAAGAAAATATAAAGGTAAGAAAATTAAAATAATATACCATTTTATTTTAGTCACTTTTATTGCATTACATTTCAAGCCAAGATAATGTTTCGCCATCATTCTGACGTAAAAGATCTGAATAATCATTATCGCGGACCTGAAAACTTGAAGCCGGTCCTTGACTCTGACAATTTGACGAATCTGAATACGGTGAAGGCATTGGAGTTGTAACATATTTTCCAGTACCAATAATAGCGTCATACAATAAATTATCTATATCCCTTTGTACTAAAATCTTGGTTCGCTCATCTCTAATTTTCCTTAATTTTGTTGCGACGGCTGCAGCAAAAATGTCTTCGTCATCAGGTTTTTTTGCTTCCATCTGCTTGTTTACGTTATTCATAATGGACAAAGCTTGGGCGATTCTCGGGTCTTCTTCGACAATACGGCGTTTAAGCGAGTTCTTCGGAGCCTTAAACTTTTCGACTGGCCTTTCATGAAGAGACTCTTGATCTTCATTTACTGTGTCATTCTGGATAATAATATCTTGTGATACCTGAAATAGTAATAAAATTTCCTTTTTCAGATGCCTAACACTTTAGAAGAATGGATGATCTTAGAGCGCCAATTTGACCATCTTTGGAATTTCCCTCATTTTGCATTGGGGCTATGGATGGCAAACACGTTGTTATTCAAGCTCCAAGTAATACTGGAAGCGACTTTTTCAATTACAAAGGTGATTTCAGCATTGTGCTTTTAGCACTGGTTGATGCAAATTATAAGTTTATGTACGTAGATGTCGGTTGTAAAGGAAGAATATCGGATGGTGGTGTTTTCAAAAATACTGGTTTCTATGCTAATCTTCAGCAAGGAAAATTAAATTTGCCTGAACCTTACCCGTTACCCGGAAGGAACAAACCAATTCCACATGTCATTGTGGCAGATGATGCTTTTGGGTTAGATATAAATTTAATGAAACCATATCCCGGTCAACATGACAAAAGATCAAAAGAGAGAATATTTAATTATCGGTTGAGCAGAGCGAGACGTATTGTGGAAAACGTATTCGGCATTATGTCCGGTGTATTTCGCGTACTCAGGAAACCTATTCTGTTAGCTCCAGAAAAGACACAATTGATAACACTGACATGTTGTTACTTGCATAATTTTTTGATAACACAAAAATCGTCTTCACAACTTTATACTTCTGCTGGCTGTTTTGATACTGAGAACCAAATTACTCATTGCACTATCGATGGAAGTTGGCGGCGTGATGCAGCCATGGCAAACTTATTGCCTTTAAGACATGTTGCAAGAAGACCCCCTGGCGATGCGAAAAACATAAGAGAAGAATTTGCACATTATTTCCAAACTGACATCGGAATGGTGCCATGGCAAGAAACACTGGCGTAAATAGTATAGGTATCTAAGTAATAATATTAGAGCTAAGAAAATAAACATTTAAAACGTACCTACCTGTTCATTTATTTCGTCGTGTGAGTTCAAGCTGACGTTCGGCTCATCCCTTCCATGAAAGAAATTCAAATATGCATATGCAAACCATTTCGGCTTATATATATCTAAAATCCCAGAACCTGAAGATTTTGAGTCCGCGATTTTCTTCTTTTCTCTTCGGTAAGTATTGAGCCAAAATAATCTTCCATTTTCTCATTACCTCAGTCGAGTCACAATTGAAACTTTGCGCCAACTCTTGAGTGGCGTCGTGTTTTTTGTTTTTATTTTTATAATCACTGTGACTAGAATCCCATAATACAGGATAAGTTTCAATAGCTTGAATAAAATTGATAATTTTATCATTCGTCCAATCCATATTTAGCTTGGTTAATTAACAATGTACGCGCACAAATAAATGTTTTCACTCCGGTAGCGGAAGCAAGACTGAGTTCGCGCACAACAGGTTTGTACACGTCGCCGCGAGTCCACTGCCTGCATGTGTGCGCGCACAAAAGTATACAGATGTGCGCGCGAATAATTTGTTATTGTTTGCTTTAGTGAGTCGACCAGGATAAACATTTGTGTCGCACACTGTGCATTGCAGTGCCGCACAGTTCAGCACACTGGTGGAATCGCACCTTAACGCTCGCAGCAGGCTCGCGAACCACGTTACACACTATGGTTTTGGTAACAGTAACGGTTACAGTTAAGTGCAACGTTACGGGTTCAGAAATGTGTACGTTTTAAACGTCGGCTCGCTGCAAACCGTAAGCGAACCGCTCGCAGCAGGTTAGCGAACCACGTACACACTATGTATTTTGGTTACAGTGCATGCAACGGTTACGGTTACAGCTCGCTAGTGAGTACCCGGCTTTGTACAGTTTGTAATCTTATTCATATTTCGTGTGGTGGCGATAAGTATTGCGCCGACTATGGCTGCCGCTGACTAAATATAAAATGGCGCTATGTGTGACGTCGGCTTCTCCACATCCGGTCCACGACTGCCTGTCGCTCTGTACCAACAGTAGGATGACTTACTGCAATTTATGACGGTTGCAGCGAGCGGTCTCTTTGTATTTCTGCCTCATCTATTGCAATGCGAGAGTCGTGAATCAGATTATGCCGAACCACGCACGCATTCACCATTTTGCCGGCTTTCTCCGCGTGCATTACTCTGTAAAACAAAACAGTAAATTGTAGTTTTGAACTTGAAATGGCATCATTACAAATTTAAAATATCTGTATTCTAATGTTGAAATATTTTTTGTTTTGAAATATAGGTAACGATATGGTTTGGTAGTTATTAATAGAAATATATAATATCAAATAATAATGTCAAATTAAATGATACACACGTGTGGGCCAAAAGGCAACGCCACCGTGTTATAAGCACACCTATGCATCGCTTAAGGCGACTTGGTAGGAGCGTTGAGCGGTTTTTGAGGGGGTGAAGCAGGGGCAGATCACCGCGCAGCGCGGGAGGTCTGGCCAGCTTAGGCAAACGCGCGCGATCTCAGTTACTTGGTAGTAATCTGTGTAAGGGCAAGTCGCGCCAATGATATCTTCATTATTATAATCTGTGCCTCCTGTGCAATAGGATTTAAGGCGACTTCAATCAATATCGCGTTTTTAACAGTTCTATAAAGAACAAAAAATTTTCTTTTTTTTGGTCTAACTCACTTTTCGATATCTCGCTTAGTTCCAGAGATAGGTTGATACAACTCGGCTATTTTTTGCCATAAAAACAGTTTTTTTTGTGTTAAGAGATACATAACAAATTATATCATTGGAACAAAAAGCAATTTTGCACTTTTTTGTCTTCAATGATTTAACTGTAATTGAATTAAATTAAAGGTTCATTTTATTTTCACATATTTCCATATTTTGATACAAATTAAGTTAAAACAAATAACACCAAGACGTTTTGAATATGAGTTTGATATAACTTCACGTGTATCAAGTGATTTTTACCTCTAGCGTTAAATATTTTTCGTGTTAAATGATACTTGTTGAGTTAAATCATTTTTACAATAAATAAGATTCGTGCAATATAATTTAACTCAGATGTATCAAAATTATTCTAACATTTTGTTACATAATAATGACAATAGTCTTTGGTGCAAAAAGATTCAACTCAGTGTGTAAAAGGCTCATGCGGGGGTGAGGTAAGGCGGGGCAGGAACGCGTTCGTATAGTATTGCAGGCGTCGCTTAGTGCCCCGCTGACATCGCCGAGGGAGAGTCGCGTCCAAATACATCATGGATCGTGAGCGGCACGTAAGTAACTCCTTAGTTATATCAAATGACACGAAATCATTGTCGACTCTTATTTTGTGAAATGTTTGGAGATGTATCTTCAATCACAAAGTTACAAATAAAAGTGCTATATTATTGCTTTTAAGTGTTATAATAGAATATAGGGTATTATCATTATTTTATTTGTTGATAATTGCTTTTGTAAACATTATTTTAAGTACGGTTTTGGCTGGATTTTTAATTATTTTGCCTGTAAATTATTTCAGAGTTCAGTTTCGGTTCAATTTTTTTTTATTTATACATAAAGGAGACGTCCACAGTTGGTATATTATTCAGAGAAAATTCTAACCAAGATGATATGTACATCATTTGAAAGCTTGTTTTATGGGCTTCTCAAAAATCTCTAATTTCGATATTTTCATCCCTGCATTTTTTTTTAAATGTGAAAAATAAATTGTATGAAAAATAATAATACAGCTTTTTATTCTTTCTAGTTTAACAATAATAAAGTGCTTCTATCGTTATTTTACTTGCATTTGTAGCTGATTCTTCCACATTCATCTCATAATTTGTTAAAATTAAAAATTTTAGCCCACCAGTGTGACCAGTTAGTAGGTTCAATGTGACAAAAAGACACTTAAAAAGTGTGTCTAATTGGTAAAAATGCTTTATTTTAACAATTTGGAGATTAATTAATCAGGTTTCATAGAGATAAACTACCTATTGAGCCAAATATATTTATTTATCCCAATAAATTCAAAATTAATTAAAAAAAATTGCAGGGCTCTTTTTTGTTTTCAACTGATGTAATAGACTCAGAAAAATATGAACTTTCTCGAAATGTAATGAGTGTTGTGGTTAGATTTTTTGATTATTATTATACCAGCCTCCATACATTTTGTGGACATGTCCTTGTTACGCAATAATAACATATTCTAGTGTACATATTTATCCTAGAATTGGCAATTAGATTAATTATTTTTAACCCCGGACGCAAAAAGAGTGGTGTTACAAGTTTGACATGTCTGTCTGTCTGTCTGTGTGTCTGTCTGTCTGTCTGTGGCAACATAACTCCCGAATGGATGCAGTGATTTCAATTTAGTTTTTTTTTTTTGTATTAAAGGTGACTTATGTGCGAGTGTTCTTAGATAATATTATGTTTGATGGAAATGGAATAGGCGGTTAAGACGGTTTTTTTAAATTTTTAATTTAATGTTATTAAATCTGTTTCTTAAGTACGCTTCTATAAATTATTATCATTGAAATTAAATTATATTAGACTACATGAACAGTAAAATTGTAATGATTATGTATTAGAAATGAATTTAATTATTTGAAAAGTAACATCGGAAAATATTTATCATAATTATTGTAATAAAAAAACCATATTTTTATTTATTTGTTTATGTTTATTATATACAAAATTAAAGGTAACTAATTTTACTATTGTTTTAGGATGCAAGTAGAATTAAATCAAGATCAGCAAGACTGCTTTCAATGGCAATTGAAAGCAAAAAAGAAAAATTAAGTGGGGAAAGATATTTAAATACCAAAGAAAAAGGTAAAGTCAAAGATGCATCACTGACTACAAAAATTAATACCAAAAGTAATCTTAACTTAGATGTAGAAGAAACTGAAAAAAATAAAAAGGAAGTAGAAGTTACGCAAATACCTCAGCAAATGAACAGCAGGACCCAAACAAACATTAATACAGGGAATAAAAAAAGTGAAGAAAACAAGGAAAATAAAACATTAAACGATCCAGACATAAATATTGATATTTATTCAAACATTAATAAAGATGAAACTTATAACAAAGAAAATGTTAAAGATACAAACATAAAAGTTACTGAGCAACAAGACAATAAAACAGACCCAAATGTAAATTTAGAAGCGAACCCAAAAAGAAAAAAAGGTCATATTGAAAATACATTACTAACTGTGCAAAAAGACAACAAAACTGTCTCAGACTTAGATGAAGAAAGAGCTGATATAACATCACCTTCTATGCTTCAAGATACTTTCCTCCAAACTAATGAAGTACTATTTTCATCATCAGCATTTAGCTCAAGCTCTGATAATGGAGATTTTGGACCGTCAAGCAGCGATGATTTTATTCTTGGAACAGGTGAAGATACAGACAGCAGTAGCAGTGGAGGAAGCATTCCGAAAAAAAAGAAAAAGAAGAAAACAGACTCTAAGACAAAAGCAAGTAACAAAAATATAATAATACCGGAATCAGAAGACTCCACAGATTCTAGAAGTATGTTACAAGATACACAGGACTTAGTTGGATGCTCATTTTGGGACGATCATGGGATGAATAAGGAAGGGAAAAAACGTAAAGCCCGGAAATCCGATAAAGAACGACGAGAAGACAGACTGAAACGCCACTATTCAAGGAACAGAAGTTTGGAATACATTACGCAGAAAGGAAAAATTAAAAGAGCGCGTGAAATGCAGCCATTAGGCATATGTAGAAAGAAGTGCAACGAAGTCTTACAACCAGATTTTAGAAAGAAACTGTTTGAAGAGTATTGGGCTTTGGGTGACAATGCAAAAAGAACTGCATATCTACAGAGGGGCATTGAAATAAACAAAAAAGCATCATCAAAATCATCGCCAAAAAAAAGAAAAGAACTTACAGCAATAAATTCTTTGTCCATAATGGCGTCCAGAAAATACAAACATGTAAAGGTTGTTTGCTGCGTACATTCGACGAAACGAATAGGTTTCTGCAGTCTGCATATGAAAACAAACTAAATTATGACCAGATAAAAAAGAAAACAAGAAATAGTAAAGCTATACCAGATGAAAAGTTAGAAGAAATTAAAAGTCACATAAACAGTTTTCCGAGTGTAGAAAGTCATTATGGTAGGTCAAAAACAACAAAAAAAGTTCTTAAACTGTGAACTCACCTTACAAAAGATGTATGACTTATATTCGGAACAAAGTGTTAACCCTGTTGGAAAAACCATTTACAGCAAAGTGTTTAAGTCACTTAATTTATCTTTTAAAAAGCCTTCATTAGACACTTGTTCCAAGTGTGATAGCATCAAAATGAAACTCAAATACACAAGTGGTGAAGAAGCTGATGCTTTAGAAAATGAACTCAAAAAACACCAGGCTGCTTTTAAGGCCGCTTATGATCAAAAAAAGAAGGACAAAAGACAAGTCCAAAAGAGTGAGAATGTAGCACTCATATGTTTTGATCTGCAGCAGTGCCTTCCGACTCCATTTTTAAAGACAAGTGTAGCGTTTTATGAGCGGCAGCTGTGGACATATAACTTAACAATACATGACATGAAAACAAACAGAGCATTTTGTTGTATGTGGCCAGAATCCGTCGGTGGAAGAGGCGCCAAAGACATAGCATCATGTCTCTATGATTTTATTACACAGCAGTTGCCCTTACTTCAACCAAGTGCAAGAAATTTAATTATGTACTCGGACAGTTGTCCTGGTCAAAACAAAAATTCAACTATTGTAACCATGTTGATGTTGGCTTTAAAACTATCTACTCAATTAGAGACAATAGAACACAAATTTCTAATACCGGGACATACGCACATGGAGGCGGATACTGATCATGCTCTCATAGAAAGAAAGAAGAAAAGGACTAACATGGATATTCATCTACCACGTGACTGGTACCAGCTGGTACGCAGTGCGGCAAAAACAAGTAGCAAATTCACGGTTATTGAACTGATTCAAGAAAAATTTTACGATTTTAATGATTTTATGAAAAATTCATTAACAGTAAAAAAATTTAACCAAGAACACGCTAAATTTGTATAGGCTGACGACAGACATTTTCGATTCACGAAAGATTTTCCTCGTTTTTACTACAAAGAACATATTTCTGGCGGAAATTTTATTTCCATTGATTACACAAAAAGAGGAAAAACTTACGATTGTATAACAATCAATGCAATAAAAAAAAACTACTTAAACGGCAACCCAATATCCCAAGAAAAAAAAAAGAGATTTGTGCACTTTATTGCCATTCGTTCATGAAAGTGCGCATCAATTTTACAGAAATCTTTTGTGTAAAGCGGATGCCAAAGATACTGCCGCTACTGATGATAGTGATGAAGAATAATATGAATAAAACTTTCAATCAGAATATTATGACTATTTAGTTATTAAGCAACGTGTGAACTCGATTATATTATACCTATTGTGTGTTATATTATGTAAATTAATATTCCCAACAGAAATTATATAGAATTAAGTATTTGTTAATTTAAAGGCCTTTGCTACTACTGTGCCTATAAATAAAAAAATATGTTGAGTAAAGTATTATTAAAAAACTGCAGTGTAGAGTACAAATAAATGTCTGTGGCTGTGATTTGATTATAAATATTTTCCTGTGCCATTTTGAATTATATTATGATGATTAAACGTTGATTTTCAATAAAATATGTTTGTTTTACATTAAACTTAGATTATTATACACATTTTTTTCCCTTTTTACTTAAGATATAATTAGAGATAAATTAGCAACCACAAAAGAATCCACACCAAAATTTTAGGATAAATGATACATCTCCCAAAAAACTTCTTTATATTAGTTTTAGTAATGAAAAATAGAATCTTCTGAATATTTTTAGTATTTTTTGTTTTAAAATTGTGTCAAATCATAAAGTTATACTTCAAATAAAATAAGTGAATATCAATATTCACCAAGCTATTTTTTCGCTTTCTATTTGATATAAAAGCAGTTATATCATAAAACACGAAAAAATGTTCCTTCAAAAATTACGATTGATTTAACTGCTTATATTTTATCTATTATTCTATACGATATATCTAATAACAACATACTACAGAATAAAATGTAGGATACTAAACATAACTTGATCTTAGTTTTATAAAGCTGACATAAATAGAAAATGAGCTATGATTTTTTAAAGTTTGTTTTTGCTCTCCTGAAAAGTTGTGATTTTTGACTCAAATCCTTTTGCACAGGAGGCACAGTATTGTTTTATTTACAAATTATTTCGAATATGTATTCTTCGCGTTTATACTTCGTTCGGTAAATTTTGTAATAGATATAGATTATGTCTAAATAATTATAAAAAAAATAATAATCAAACCAATAAACACAGTAATCTTTCTAATTATAAATAAAACTAGGTACCGAAAATGATAACAACCGGTTATTACTCTTCGAAAATAATCGATAAAAAGAAAAGGGAAGAAACCGGACAAGAATGAGCCAAGATCAACACCGTGGGATTCGAAAAAATCAGGAAATTGCACGAAATGCAAAGTTTGTAAAAACCTTAGACTTTTGTGTTAGAGAGTTTGTAGAGACCTTTTCTCTTTTACACAAAAAATACAGATAGAAATGCAGACAGACTAAACTCTATATTTACACCACTAAATATAACCTATGGCGATATCTTCCAGGAAAGAATATAGATCAAAAAACAAATACAAAATAAAACTAACCGTCAGAAGAAATTAATTCAGTTATTTATTTAATATTTTTGTTATGTTTCGGTGCACGGCAGTCGGCAGTGCACCCAAACAAGTCGAGCAAACAATCACAGCCGCAAAATTATATCTAGGTGTATGGCAGTGCACCCAAACAAGTCGAGCAAAAAATCACAGGCGTAAGCATACTTTTCCGGATTATATCTAGATTCATGGCAGTGCGCCCAAACAAGTCGAACAAAAAATCAAGTTGCTGTACTTTATAAATGGTTTATAAATACCATGTTTTTGTTTGCATTACATAATTGCACGGTTAGAGGTTAGGGTAGATATTTAGTTGATTATTGAATCTTTCAAATTGTCATTACACCTTGTTTATAATATTTACAAAATATTTACGTCTCAGAACCTCTCAAAGGCATCCCACGGCTATGTCGTGAATCCACCAACTCTGGGAGGATATGAGTTCGATAAAAATTAACTAGTTTGGCCTCCATTTTGTCCTTCCAAAAACTGTCATCTTTTTTTATACATATGACTTCCATTTTTTCATCTACCCTTCCCCAAATTCCCAAAATACACCTTTGTTTGCCAGTTACTCGTAGTTGGCCTTGGACTTGGTAGTACCAGTTACTGTTTTTGTCGATCAGAGTTGTCCCATTCTTTTTGTTATATTTTAATATTTGGACTTTGTTTAATTTTATTGCATTGTCTAGGTCGACTTTGAAAGCCGTAACTGGGCATTTTACCTCAATTATGCAGTCATCTTCTACAACTCCATCTGGCGTAGCGCCTACGAAGGGGTATTCCTGGTCTATAAAAAGCCCACAATCTTTTATATCCAAATTTTCTTGGCGACCTAGTTGCTGCAAAGCAAATTTTTCATTTTTGAGGCCGAGTGCAACTGATGCAACTGATGAAATGTTTGTTTTATACAAAATGGTCTTCACTAGAGCAGACATATTTCTTTTGCGCTTTATTATTGCTCCAAAGTTGGAAGCAGTTATCAGAAGTCTACGAATTTACATCCATTCCAAGCTCTCTCGTTGGTGAGTTGTTCGCTTTTGGATCCCTTCTCTGTCATCGACTAGTTTTTCCAGATTTTTCATGAACTCTGAAGATTCCTCTTCAAAATCTTCTTTAGACATGTCTGGTGCTGCTACTCGCTTTCCGTAATCATTTTGCGTTTCAAAAATTTTTGTTCTATTTTATTTTCTTTGGACTGCATTGGCTTGCCTTCTTTGTTGCTTTCTTTTACTTTCAAGCCTTTTTATGTTTCCTTTGGGGCTTTTCCCAAGATTTTTTTTATGTAATGTATATAGAGGCCTCTTAGTATTATAGTTTACTACGGCAGCTGAACATCTTCCCTGATAGGACCGTCGCAAAGCGAAGTTGATTCGCTTACCTCCTACGAATTTAGCAACAATGCTGTTGAATCTTTCAACTGCATTGGTATCAACATCTTCTTATAAACTTCTTGATTTAGCTGCCACAGAACTCAATATGACTTTGAGTCGAAACCACATAGTCGAATTTTCAAGTTCTGCCACAGTAGATGCCAAAATGTTTTTATCCTTATTGCAGAAATAATCTTTACAGTGTGTGTGGTCACCATATGCGTGGTGCAAAGAGTTAGTAATATCTTCGTAAATTTCTTTCACGGCGACATTTTTCGAAATTGTTTTGTTACGTTTGATAGAATGTGTGATCACTTTCCGTATGCTCATAACTTTTTCATCAGTAATATATTTTCTATGTGATGTCGGATATTTTGTGTCTTTTCCTAGCATACGCAACTTGTTACACATGTTGCGCAGAACATGTTGGTTTCGACATTCAATTTTACATACAACGTGGCCCGGATATGGATCTGATGCCAATATCTTAGCGTAAGTCGCAGAATCACCATCAGCGACAATGTTACCATATATGAGCCCGTACATGTTGATTGATTCTTTAAAACCTTCGCATATTATTGCCGCTTCCATACCACTCGATGAACCTTCATAGTTTTTGTAGCATGTGTGGTCTTTTGGTTTTTCCTGACGTTTTTCTGCTCGTGCACATATCATGCAATATTTGTTTTTGACGCCCAAAAAGAGAACTTCTCCAAATCTTCGACCGACGATTGCAGCAACTCCAGAAAGTACTTTATAATTATTGCCGTATGATCGTTTACACCATGCTCCGTCTGCGAAAACATCAATCACGGGAACGCCATTTATTACATTTCCTTCTGAAATTGCTGCTTCGCGTTCCTTTGCAGCAGCTTGTTCCATGACCTCTACTGCTGTGGCCTCCCATTCATTGAAAAGAAAGTCTTGTATGTGTGCATAATACTGTTCTCGAAAAATAGGGACGTCCATAGCTGCCATTATTTCTTCGAATTGAGAATACCCAATTCCTGAGGCCACGATTCCAGAAACTGCTGCGGTATTTACATTTACGCTGGTTTTATTACTTGTATCGTCTGATGATACTTTAAACGATTTTTGCACATCTTGCACTGAAAATTAAATTGTGAAACAAGGCCGCATCTTTTTTTTCAGTCTTCAATTCCAAACAGCTGAAATCACATTGAAACAGAGGGTCGTGCTTTTGTTCTTGCAGCTGTTTACGAAAAATGTTTATATTAACTACTCTTCGACCGGTGATTTCTTTTGTGCTTGTTTCACATTCCGATTTGATCGAATCGGAAAGGCGTGTCTTGACTGAAACACACATACAAAACACATTGTAAAAGGACATCATTCATTTTCAGCTAAATCTGAAAGTGCCGGCCAAAACAATTAATTAGTAACTAATAGTAGTACATATTATTCTGAGCATTTTATACTATGGGACCAACTTTCTAAGATCACTTCCTGGGTAGTCATCGTCATCATCATCAAAAACAAATTAAAAATAATTCATTTCAAAACTCGATAACTAATCGGGGAGTGGTCTCAAGGGTTGGTCCCATAGTGCAAAATATACAGAATAATATGTACTAATTTAATACTATAATTTGTTATTGAAAAGTGTTAATAAAAGAAAAAAATATGAAAAATAATTCATTTCAATATTCGATAACTACTCAGGGAGTGATCCTAGAGGATTGATCCCGTAATATAAAATACAAATATGTACTACTATTATTTTCTAACTGATTGCTTTGGCCGGCACTTTCAAAATTAGCCCAAAAATGTATTGATGTGAATGATCTCCTTTATTAAACCAAAAAAATATATCTCATGATTATAATGGAACCATTGGCATTTCTTCATATTAAAAAAACACACACATTATAAGAAAATGAACATTTATTTTTGTTAAAAACATAACCCTCTTTATTGCATCGCTGTAGTTGGGTAAAAAACGGTACAACTGCCATATCTAGGTGTATAACACTGCACCAAAAGAAGTAGAATAGATACGTAGAATCGGCGGTGGGACGTGTATGAGTCCATTCCTGGATGGCCGAGTGTTAGCAGTCGTGAGAGGCCGTCCTAGTAAACAGTAGACCTACTTGTATTACTTGGGCGCATCTGTCCAACTTTGATGCTCTCATAGATAAACCGACTTGTGTTTGCATTTGACCTCACAACTTATTACTGAAGAATTGTTGCTCGAGTTGTTGTACTTTTTATATTCCATGTTTTTGTTGGGATCACAAAATTACCGTATGTATTTAGACCATCAATATAGAAAAAATGACAATTCGACGATTTAGACCCGTCGTCGTGTTGTAATGCCTAAATATTCTCAAGGTGCTAACAATCCAAATCCTATTACAATGGAGTGACTGGTCGAAGGCTTTCTTCTTGAGAATAATCCAGGTTTGATGGTTGTATTATTCCGCCGAGGAATTGCTCCCCAGACAACTCTTGAATGTCGGAACTATATAAATAAAAGTGAAAATGTTTACCAACACACTACACTAAATTAGGTTAGGTACCTACCTACACATAATACAGGGTGTAACTCTAAAGGATTGACCTAATGTAAATCTGCCTTAGGACATTAAATTCTGGGTATAGTGCAATACTGCGGCCTTGATGAGGTCATTTGTCCACCTTATAGATGTTACAGAGATGTCTCTTATAGATCTCTAATAAGACCGGTTGGAAGTGGCCTGCCAGTACAACCCTGTTGTCATGATGAGCATCTGTCCACCTCATTGGAGTACACGGTTTGCACTCGAGAACTTTATAAATGATAGCACCTTATAGTTACATCCATATTTAGAGCTCCACCCTGTATAGATACGTATGAAGTATGAAGGCAAACACAGCAGTATGTACGTGTCAATAAGTACAATAAAATAGGATGTAGATAATACAACAATGTTGTAAAAATATTGTAAAAACAGTATGGCTTTCTTCATTTCTGACTTACTCAAAACAAGTAGGTGTAACTGACCGAAGGCTTTCATAGGTCATTTGACAACTTGGCTTTGATGGTTGAACGTTTTCCAGGCTGTATACAAAAGTGATATTATTTACCATCTAACAAAAAATATACATCAACATGTACCTATAAATCTGAAAGGTCACTGTAGGTATAGGTATCGCCACACAAGTCGGCGGATGAAAAGTTAGCGGTAGATGACACTTCGCCATGATTCGCTAACTATTACGCATGTTTGCACAATGCCTACGCAAGTGGCGAAGTAGTGAGCACGGGCGTAGGGAGTGCGCGGCAAGCATGAGGTTGGCGGGCGAGTGTACCCCAGCGACTCGACTCTCTGGCTCCCGCGCATACCTATATTTTGCCTATTTTCCAGCGTTCTGCGTCTAACTTCCCATCCGCTAACTAGTTCGGCGCGGATTATACAAATCATCATAAAACACTGATACTAAGAGACAAACTCTGAATCTGTACAAAAAAATCATACGTGTAAGTAGGTATGCAATAAAAATGAATCTAATAAAAATGATCAGGGAGGTATGTAGTACTTACATTTTATTCCTCGTCAAATTCAGCAATCTAGTACGATTGATTTTGCGCATTTTGATGGATTATTGATAATTTGATGACTATTTTCATAAATTACGAATAAGTCCGACGCGCGACGTCAATTTAGCAGGAGATTGCAAAAAGTTGTACACGTCTGCTCTCGACAGCGCGCTACAGCGGACTGGCGGGGGTCGGGCGCCATGGTATTGTCTGGTTTCTCAGCGTGCGCGCTTCTAAATATCGTGAATATTGTTTTTAAATAAGCTTATTTAAAAAATCGTACAGTTATAGCAAAAACTGTTTCCAGGAATAGCTTTGAACGTTCGTTGAAAAAACGTACATTCATTTTTGTGACTATATCTTTGCTAAGAACATAATGAAGTTGATTCATTTCACCCACGGAATCGTCAAAATGAGTGTTTTTTTAAGAACTTCATGATTTTTTTTCTATCGAGCCGAATTCATCTAATCGTGTTTCGGCTCCCGACATTTATTAGAATATTCTGTGAACATTCTAATTACATAAAAATATTTCATATGTATATGAATCGGTTTTAAAGGTTAAGTTTTGAATACTCGTAACGACGAATCACCGAATTTGGAACATATTTCATCTTAACTACATTTCGTGTTTGACAATGGACTTTAGTAGTCCTCTGGAGACCCTGGTTCTGCGTTGAGGATTGGTGTCATCATCCATGGCCTTTGAGCATAGCAGAATCACCTGAAGTATAAAATTAAAATACTAAATTATTAGAATAAAATTATATATTATATCCGTCGTCGATATATTGGCCGGATATCTCCATCCTTTTTTTTTCAGTGCGCATTAGGAGCCGCCGTAGAGAAAAGCGCAAACTTCCGGATTAAGTTTACCCCCAGGAAGAAAGTTGCAAAGGCGCGTCAATGTGTTAAGCAACCTCGGTCCGTTATCACCCGCCGAATATCAATTCCTGGAGGTGTTCGGGCCGCAGGCCATCCAGGCCCGAGGCAGAGTCTCTGTAAAAAGATTGAAGAGCGCCTAGAACGTCTTCTGCTTTGACTGTGAGACAAGACAAGGATCCGAGAACTCGGGAGCTGGAGGCATACAAAGCACGCGGGAAGCTGAGGAATGTTTCTCCCTGAGAGCATTTAGTGTGTTCTTATCGGATAGTGCGAAAGAACAATCAGAAGTAGACGGGCTGCCCCTTTAAGATCTCCGTCTTAAACTTTTCATTGTACTGATTTGTAAATTGAAGGGGGCTTAGTAGCTGCACCTTCTGACAGCAACTCTAACTGAGCTTTTTCGATATTTGCTTGAGCTTTAGCTGTTAGTGAGTTTTTGTCACTTTTGTTAGGCATTCGTAGAGCTGTAAAAGCGAATGATAGTAAGGCTATCCAATCTACAGATTTGTTGGTTTGTATGCATGTGTCCATCAATAGGGCCAAGTTGTTTGTTTTAAAGGTATAAGACATTTTTTTTACTCGTAGTTCAGGACGTATAGCTGTAGAGCGCTGTCTTGATGGCAGTAATGGTATAATATCATCACAAAGACTTTTCAAATATTCTCTGCGCAGACGATAATGTCCAACGAATTATTTTTCGGGAATCATAAGGGGTTCACACATGTCCCTGAGAATTCGCCGGTTAACGCGAGATACTCTTCTGCGTCTTGCCTCTTCAGCCAAAGCCATTAAAATTGCACTGACTGGCCAAGTTATTCTAAATAAATAATAGAAGATTAGTAGCCAAGGGCTGGAAGGCATCAATTGGAGCCCGAGAAATTCTAGGGTGCAATTGGTGCTTACACCCGAGCTAACTATTCTGCTTTACATCTAGATTGTGAGGTAAGTAGAAAAAACCGGCATTACAAGAATAAAACATTTTATTTGTTAAAATTTCAAATTTGATGTTTCGGCCAAAATATTGTTGATAGCTGCTTCAGCTTCCATTTTCATTGAATCGGGAGTGCAGCTTATATCTTCATCATTTGAATAACTCATTTTTTTTTCTAATTAGCACTTAATTATAAAAAAAAACCAAAAATAAACAATATTTAGAGTAAAACTTTTCTATTCACGCGAGCTTCGCCGTTCGATATTAAAAATTGATGACTGTTAATACTCACACGAAGACAAGGCTGAATAGCAAAGTGACCTGTTTGGTCATTGGGCTGAATGCATGATATCTATTGCCAGTATGATGGTTAGATGTACGCGAACTTTTTGAAAGAAAGAAGTGTTTTTTTTATATACTTACCGCCCTATGGCTTTTCTAGCTACATTATTACCCTAGAGCGCTAATTAGTCACCTACAAGTCTCATTTGGAGGTAATAAGAATAGAATAGAATAGAATAGAATACTTTATTGACCTTATAACTACGTGTGTTACATTAGGTACGTCAAATTTACAATCAAAAGAAAATCATAATTATATAAATTTTAGCAGTCTGGCAGTAATAATAATAAACTATAATGAAAATATAATCCAAAACTGATAACATATACTAATGATGTCAATGTTAAAAAATATAAAATGTACTAAAAATATATAAAAGTTTAACGTATGACAAGAAAATAAATGTCAGTGTCAATTAATTATAAAAACGATCAGTAAATTTATTAGTATTAGGGTACATTTTCCTATACTCTTTTACCAACAAAAGCAAACATTGCTTTTGTTCTTCATTGAATGTAATCAATTTACTATATTCCTCCATTAAAGCAACACCGCGCTCAGCTATGTCGTTCACTACTCCCAAAGAATGAACGATATTTTTGGCAGCAACATAATCAGTGTCCTCGTTCCAAGTTTCCACATCTTTTTTCAAAAAATTTGATGAGATACCTAGGATCTGAAAGAATCTTAAGGAATTACCACTCACGAAGTTTACTATATTTTTTTGGGGATATGTGAGATATCAAGTTTTGTTCTTTTTAAGCAATCTTCTGTGCCTTCAATTTTCAGTGCTTCTACCATTTTTTTCTTCTCTTGAACTGAGAGTTCGTCATCGAAAAATGCAAGCGAAACTAGCTCTTCTGACAAATACCACAGATGATTTACAATCTTTTTCAGCGCTTTACAATCAACTTCTTTATAATATTTGGGCATTTGTCGATACTCAGAAAATAGTTTTTCAAAGGCTGAAACATTTTTATAATTCTCTCAAGAGCGGGCATTAACGCAAGCCACCTTGTTTTACTGTAGCCCAGCAGTTTGTGATACTCTGTCTCAGTCGAATTACAAAACTCTTTCAAAGCTTCTACTCGAACGCTGTAGATGTAGAAAAATGAGTAAATTTTCACTATGATACACTCGAAGTCAACAGGAAGACGATCAGCGGCAGTTTTGATCGCGTTGTGGACCATGTGGGCTCCACATCCAATTCCAATAAGCTGTCTGCCGAGTGATGTGTTTAACTTTTTGTACACATTATTACTTCCTTTTCTATTCTTTCCCCCGAAGTTGCAGTTCGTGTTATCTCCACAAAACGCAACAATTTTTTTATTCAAATCATTGACAGACTTCCTTCAAATAATCGACAATAATATCCGATGTTTCGCCTGGCTGCTCCCGAAACTCTAAAACCTTGACTTTCACGCCTTCGTATGGTAAAAAATAACGAATCAAAACTGGGAATAATTTGATTGAGCCATGATTTGAAGCATCCGTTAATAAAGTTATGCAGTTGGCTTTGCGTAAATGCTCTTTTAAATCTTCGGTTGCCATAGTTGACAGCACATTTACCACAATAGCTTGACACTTTGTACGTGCACATCTAAATTTTTGCTCAAAACATGCTTGAATTAAAGAAGAAGAACAGTCATTTGAGCGAAAACTGTGATTATGTTGCACGGTGTGAAACGCCCACGTACCCTCAGCTGCAGCTACGAGTATATCCAAATCCTTGGAAGTCGGCGAATCGGTTTTCTTAAAAAAACTTAGCATCGACGAGCTTGAAGCAGCGGCTTGATCGGCTAGTCTGTGTTTTTCAGATTTTAAATGGTTTTCTTTGTCTTTGGCACCACCATGTCCAACACTAAAATCAGTACGACACTTTTCGCACGTAACGTCTGCCGAGTCGTCTTTTATTTTTTTTATAAATGGATACTTCTGTTGCAAAGTAATATTAAATGAACACTGGCGTTTAGGCATATTGTTTTGGTACAAAACAAATCACTAGGTACGTTGCGTTGCGTTAGAAAAGCGTATTACGTCCGACTTGAACTAAAACAAAACATCGAGTAAGCGCGGGAAGCGCGGGTGAAAGGGGTTTATCTATCCTGCTCGCTCGCGATAGCGCGACACCGCTTGGCGGGTGACGCGCTGTCTCGTAGGTAATTTGCCTTCCCGCTCGGGGCGCCCGCCTGCCGTGCAACGCATTTCGAACGAGAAAAATACATTAGTAGGCCATACACGCTACGGTCTACCAGAGAGGTAATCTGTGCAGGTATGCCTGCGCAGGTCAACCGAACAATGGTAGCGTGTATGGGGACGTTCCGGTGTATCGGAGCGGTCTTCAGTTATCTTTGCGATGGCATCGAATATGGACGATGACACGCTGGCGTTGCTAGGTCTTGCTTTAATTTTGAAGAAAAATGATACGAAAAACAAGCGAAGAAAGTGGTGTAAGCATTGGTTATTGAAAAGGAAAACATATAGTCATGTTAATTTATTAAATGAATTGAAATTCGAACCAGAAGATTTTAAAAACTATCTTCGAATGGACGAGAAAACATACCTTAAATTACTTGAAATGGTTACTCCTATGATAAAAAACAAGACACAGTTATGAGAAATAGTATTTCTGCGCACGAAAGATTATCAGTTACATTGAGATTTCTCGCAACTGGCAGAAGTTATGAGGACCTAAAATTTTCAACAATTATTTCGCCTCAGGCACTTGGAAAAATTATTCCTGAAACATGTGAGGCTTTGTATAAAGTACTTAGAAGAGATTATTTGAAGGTAAGTCATTAAAACACTGTTATATTACAGATAATATTTATTGAAAAAAATACGATTTTAATTTTAATCATTAAAATAGAAAACTGTCGCGTACAAATTATTCATTATCAACATTGAAATTATTAAAGAATGTCGCTGCCGAATCTGGAATCGATAAAACTACCTCTGTTTCAGTGGGCTGATTTCCTGGAATTGTAGGTGTTCGTATTTGTGGGGAGTAGGGATTGCCTTGGGAACTGTTGAGATGGCTAGTATGAAATGATTGAGAAATATACTCTGAATTTTGACTAGTGGGAAATGGAAGGCAGGGTGGGCTAGGACTTCCGGAAGAAACAAAACTTACAGGGGTATATGCCCTATTGGAATTAGGAGAGGACTGATATGCATGTTGTCGATATTGCTGAGCAGGAACATAGCTTCGTTGATTTTGTTTCAAAATATCTCTCATGTTAATATAGGCATGCTCGGGAGTGAGGTTTCCTATTTCTGCTTCAAAAAGTAAATCATTTATAAGTTTTTCTGCGACTATTATTTGTTTCGCATCTAAAGCCCTCAATTTCATCGCCACATTTTTGCCAATAATATCGCACCTATCTTCTGTTACAATTGGGCGAGGACGCTTAAAGTGATCTCGTACCGATTCCAATACTTCATTTGCTAAGCCTTCATCTTTTCTTTTTGCTTTACAAGGTTTTGGTGGGGGAGATGAATTATTATTTGACGATGTTGATCGAGCCTCGTTGTCGATAGATACGCTGTTGGATGAATATTCTTCAGCGGCATTTGAAGAGTTTTCAGTGTTGTCTTTCTAAAAACATAAATAATTACATATTATATTAATAACATAAAATAATTATGATATATTTTTGAGTCCTGCCGCTATAGATGTTTCACATCAAAAATAACTACTTATTGTATAATTGATAAATCTGTTATTTTTATATTACAGTTTCCTACATCTGAAGAAGAGTGGAAGGAAATCAAAGATGTATGAAGATCGATGGAACTTTCCTCATTGTCTTGGTGCAATAGATGGAAAGCACATAGCGATTGTTCCACCGGCTAATAGTGGATCGTATTTTTTTTTTTTGTAATTATAAAGGGCAACATAGCGTAGTTCTCATGGCAATTGTTAATGCAAAATACCAATTTATGTATATAGACATTGGCATGAATGGCCGAATATCCGATGGAGGGGTTCTACAAAACACTAAATTTTTTGAAAAATTAGAAAATAGTGATTTACGTATTCCAAGCAGTGAATTGTTAACAGGAAGTAACCGAAATTTACCATAAGTATTTGTGGCAGATGACGCGTTCCCATAACGCCCCGATATGATAAAACCGTTTCGGCAGGCAGTTTTAACATCGCAAGAAAGAAAAATCCTGAATTACAGATTATCTCGCGCGAGGCGGACTGTTGAAAACGCTTTCGGGATAATGGCATCACGATTTCGGATATTTTATACTCATATAAATTTAGAACCCGAAAATATCGATAAAGTAGTGAAAGCATCTTGTGTATTACATAACTTTTTAATTGAACACTCAAAAAAGTCTTATGCACCTCAAAAATCTTTTTATCGAGAAAACTCTGAAAACGGGACTATAATTTCTGAAGGATACAATACACAAAATAGTACCATGGAAAACTTGGAAAGAAGAAACCCAGGAAATACTTTGAACATCGCGAAGATAGTCCGAAACAATTTTATGAATTATTTCAATCAGGAGGGAAGGGTTCCATGGCAAAATGATCATTTAAATTAAAAAATAAAGGCTGAACGGGCAGAGTAGGTAGTTCTAAATACATAGTTATTAGTGATGTACAGGATCGTTAAAAATGTAAATACGCAGATACGGATCTTTATTTTCGATGATACGGATATCCGGAACATCACTAATAGTTATATTATAAGCTTTAGTGAAATTTAGAATGACTGTAAATACAAAATAATTATGTGTTATATGTATTGAACTTAATAAAAAATTATACTACAAAGTATGAAATATTTTACTTACCTCACAACTATTTTCGTCATCGCTATCTAAGTTGGATGAAGATTCCCTTGGAGTGCATTGATCATGAATGAAATTGAACAAATCGTAGTACCACAGTTTAATACGGTACACATCATCAGCAGATGCCCCAGACTTTAAAGATTGCTCATATTTCTTCTTTTTCTTCCTAACATTGCTTCTTAAGTTATTGATCTTTTTCACAACTACATCTTTGTTCGCATCTGGCTCAATTTCTCTCAATTTTTCTATTAGTAATTTATAAGCAGCTTCTTTTTTGTCTCTATTATGGTAATCATCGTTTTTAATTTGCCAAAGACATGGATTACTTCTATACATTTCGATAAAATCTTCAAGGATTTTTTTTGTTGAAACTGATGGCGCCATTTTCTGGCAATACGATGCGAGCGATGAGACAACCGTCCGAAAGAAGCACTAGAACACAACTGACGCGACCTGCGCAGGCGACCGGAGTACACGCACACACGCACAGGTACACCGTACGGTGTCACTCGAAAGAATCGATTTTCGATCTTGCGCCGGTCGCCTGCGCAGGTTCAAAAACCTGCACAGGTCTATTCCCACACACATTCCGGTCTACCTGCGCAGGCATACCTGCACAGATTACCTCTCCGGTAGACCGTAGCGTGTATGGCCGCCATTAAACTATCGTTTGGTCTATTTGCAAAAGCGGAACAATTTTGGCCTTGCGGGGGACACCGGGACAGACTGCCTGATAAAGGGGCTGTTCCGCCCAAAGCGGGACGTATGGTCACGTTATTCATACGTACAATGCTCAGTACCACCATTTAGTTCTTGATTTATACAATGCGACGGTGTTGCTTCATACGTGCAATGCTCAGTAACACCATTTAGTTCTTGATTTATACATTGCGATGGTGTTGCTTCATATGTACATTGCTCAGTAACGCCATTTAGTTCTTGATTTATACATTGCGATGGTGTTGTTTCATACGTACAATGCTCAGTACCACCATTTAGTTCTTGATTTATACAATGCGACGGTGTTGCTTCATACGTGCAATGCTCAGTAACACCATTTAGTTCTTGATTTATACATTGCGATGGTGTTGCTTCATACGTACATTGCTCAGTAACGCCATTTAGTTCTTGATTTATACATTGCAATGGTGTTGCTTCATACGTACAATGCTCAGTAACGCCATTTAGTTCTTGATTTATACATTGCGATGGTGTTGCTTCATACGTACAATGCTTAGTAACGCCATTTAGTTCTTGATTTATACATTGCGATGGTGTTGTTTCATACGTACAATGCTCAGTACCACCATTTAGTTCTTGATTTATACATTGCGATGGTGTTGCTTCATACGTACAATGCTCAGTATTGCCATTTAGTTCTTGATTTATACATTGCGACGGTGTTGCTTCATACGTGCAATGCTCAGTAACACCATTTAGTTCTTGATTTATACATTGCGATGGTGTTGCTATAGATGATGTTCTCTGAAAAAAAAACAAATATGAGATCTAAAGAAGAGATACCAAAAGATCTAAGAGAATAATAACAAAAATCACAATCAACTCAAAAAACTGATGATTCAAAAATGTTACCACACAAAACATTATTTACTTAGAAAATAATTCAAGCTCATGAAACTTAAGATAAATAATTGATAATACATTGTATAATTATATATGTACTATTATGTAATTAATAAATGATATTTTAACTGTTTATTCGGGGCAAATTACCTTATTTACTACAACAAAAATCTTTAGGCTGAATCAAACTATTTGGCTTCTGTGAACACAAGGCAAGTTACTGCGCAACAGCAAATTCGTTGTCAGCTGTGCAAGAAGTAAGGATGTGCACAGTTTGTACCTAACTTCACGGATGCCAAGAAGTTTAATTTGGCCTATACTAAACTTGGGCTACTACTATTGTATAAAAAGCATTTGTATCAATCACAAACCACTGAATATTTAGATAGCCCGGATCAAAGGCCTAATAAGTGAAGCAGATCAGGAAAAAAAACATGCCTTCTTTTCTTTTCCACATTTACATACTAAATTGAATTCGTAAGGATTGACGGTAAAAATTACTGTCATGATGATTATATTTTACAATAGATATAATACTGCCTAAAGTATGAGGCACCCCCATAATACAAGTGCAATTCATAAAATATTCAGAAATACAACGATTTCGTTAAAGAATAGGGTAATGTTTAAGCGATCAATTCAAAGAATAGATTGATAAAATTAACACTAGAGTGCACGCGCGCTCTACTCGCACCTTCGGTGGAACAAGGGCATAACTACACTTTTTGTAATTTTACAGGAGAGCCATTTCAAGTTATTTTTTGCGTTCAATGTTGTATTACTTGGCTTTCTATTGCTTCATAGTGGTTTTTCTTTGTATAAAATATGACCCATTTATTTGTTAATATTGTAATGTACTTTACAGGTGTAAAATGTGTTTTTGTTAATAATTGTTATTAATAGTTTTGACAAAAGGGGTACATTTATGCCCTTGTTGTTCCAACATTTAAATATTTTTTAAATTATGACCCTAATTCTGCCCCCGTTGTTGTAATTACAGTAAGTCGAAAAAGTTGAAGTGTGGGAAATTGCACTTTTGTGTCAATTATTTAAAATTGATGTATCTTAGTATTACGAACTGATATTAACGATATTCAAACGGATTATGAAACGTAAGCGCGTGATCTTTAATATTGAATGTGTTTTATTTGCTGAAACTCAATGGTTTTTTTTTATCTTCAAAAATGTAGTTTTACCTACCATCAATTATCAGCCCTTTCAGATTTTTTTAAATTTATTTACAGTAAGTAAGCTACATACTGTAACAATGTCTACCAAATATTCCTGCCATGCGAGTGTACTGTAACTATGTTTACTTTATTGTTAAATTACATAGATCCTGGAAATACTAGGTGAAATGATTTGAGGTTTGAATAGAAATAAAACAAATGTATTAAGTAAATTAACCATTTATTGCGAATGCCTACTTGTTATTAAACATCTAGTAATTAAAAAACAGACACAGACTACTTAACACACTTTAAGTGCAATAACATTTTTTAGCTTTTTTGTATCACAATCAGCTTAATTAGACAAAATACCTAAATCACAAGTTTTGCAGTCTTAAAAATCACATATCAGTTTCCTTAATTTAAAATATATTGAAATATAAGGAGAAATTAAAAGAAGAAAAGTTAAAAATCAGGTCTAAACGAAGTTGTATCCACCGTGCTCACGAGCAGTCTCTATAGATCAGTCGCGACCACGTTGGATGCAACTCCGAATAAACATCGAGGTAAATAATAACAACGCTATAAACATTGTTTAAACAAAAATTGTCAACCTAGTGAATGTTTTAAAATGGGTCTACCGTTTTTAAACATTCACTAGATTGAAAATTTTAGTCTTCCAATGCTTCTAATCTTGAATATATTCAAGATTAGAAGCATTGGAAATCGGTATGTTAAGCCAAAACGCTCGTCTGTTTTCAGGCATCAATGGGACAAGTTTTTCTACTATCTCTTTCTTTTTTTCTTCTGAAATGCCTCTAGGTATACTTTTAGGCCTATGTTCCGGAAAAGTTTTATTCTTTATAATTTTACTTTGTAGAAAGTCCAATCTATTAAAATTATCATCGTTTTGACTATTTTTATATTTCAGATAGAAATTGCCTCTTTCCGCTTTTATGTGTGTTATATCTTTTAAGTAAATTCGTGGTGACAAGTTCCGAATTTTGTGTTGCGATACACATTCATTATACTCGTAGAAATCAGTAACATTCATTTCTTTAACGATTGTTTTATTGGAATTAGTGCTTTTGACCCGAACTACGTAGTCATCAAAATCATAGACTAATATTCTTTAATTTCTTTTCTACCTGGTGATGGAATTGGTCAGCTGACATAAAAGTATGACCAGGCTCAAAGTATTTTATTTCAATAGTCTCAGTTGCAATGAGGTTGCTGTTTATTATATAAACCAGAAAAGACAATAAAGTCCAGTTCTTATTTTGAGCGGAACAGTTATCAGCCCACAAAATAATAATTTTAGTGTCTCGGTTTAGCAAAAAAAATGCTCTATATGCTGAAAGAATATCCTGTGCGCTTCTCCCTGAAAGAGTTTCATTCCATAAAACTGCGACAGGAAAATTTTTAGAAGTCTTGCCGAGTGGAACGAAACTCTCATTGAAAGCAATAATTCTACTGCAAAAAATCGCCGCTTTATATTGTTCCATTCTTGGTAGCATTATAACTTTTTGAAGATCTACGGAATAATATTTAGTGCTACTTTCATTAGCACTAATTTCAACATCTGATTGATAGTTTATTCGGCTTGTTGTATACTTCTGCTTATGAATTAGGTATTGGTTACAAGCATCGCAATTCTCATCTTGAATTTCATTATGGTCTTTGTTGTGTTCTTTGAAAAAGGCGCATATTTCGCACTCTTCATTTCCCAAATGGGCAAATGAAATATTCATTTCTCTTTTAACTATATGGCGATATGTTTCTATGGACACTTTAGTCTCAGGTTCAGTTTCACAGAAATTTTTGTACATTTCTGTCATGTTAATATCGCTTGGCAGGTAGAGTCTTTTTGGTGCATGTTCGCGTCTATAATGTGATATGGCCGGGTTATATTTTGAAACGTGTTTTTTTATAATATCTCTATCTATTTTATCGTTGCGTATATATTTACCTCTTTTGTCTTTCTGGTCATCTTCAGTTCTTTTTAATATGGTCAAGACCCTGCAATCATTTTTAGGATTATAACCTAGAGTAGATAAGAAAAAAGTTTTGCATACTTCAACTCTATCCCCATTAATATTTTTTAAGTAATAAACATAAGTTATATTTCGTTTCGGAACTTCTTTCTGTGTAATTTTTCTTGTCTTAACGTCTTTAGCTTCAACCAGACCTTTTATGAAAATACCTTGAGCTTCTTTGTCTAAATTGCGGTAAGTTGTATTGATATTTTGTCTTTCAAGAAGTGTAAATGTCAATGAACATTTTTTTGGACATTTTTCGCCGCAAGTGGCTTTCAATTTTTGTTTTTGATCCTTAACTTGTAATTTTCTTTTCTTTCTCTCTGTTGCTGGTTCATCGAAGACTCGTCTTTTTCGTGGTAAACCGGCTTTATTTAATCCTTTGTCTTTATTAGTTTCAGGAACTGGCATGGTTGTACTGGTAATTGACAATCCTTGTCTTGATTGAGTACATTGTTCTGGTCGGGTCTGGGGTGAATTCAACGTAAGTATAGAAGGAGACGTCGGCAAAGATGCACTTCGCAGACGTCGTGGCGGAGATGCAGATCGTAGGAGGCATGGCACAGATTCAGATTGCAGGAGACATGGCAGGGACTCAGATAGCAAATGGCGTGGCAAAGACTCGGATAGCACATCGCGTGGCGCAGACTCGGAAAGTAGATGGCGTGGCGGAGATTCGGAAAGCAGATGGCGTGGCTGAGACTCAGATAGCAGATGGCGTAGCGGAGACTCGGATAGCAGATGGCGTGGCGGAGATTCGGAAAGCTGACGGCGTGGCGGAGATTCGGATAGCAGATCGCGTGGTGGAGACTCGAATAGTAGGCGGCGTGGCGCAGACGCGAAAAGCAGATGGCGTGGCAGAGACTCGGACATCAGATGGCGTGGCAGAGACTTAGATGCCCGACGACGTGGCGGTGATTCAAAATAATCAGAAGATTCTGGGGTTGATGAATCCCTATGTTCATAATCTTTATCCTTGACACTGTCATCTGAGTCTTCAAAGTATGTCGCAGCTTCAGATGTAGATATATTTTTGTCGACACATACCTTACTAGTACTAGGAACTGCTTCTGGATCTGAATATAAATCTTTACTGTTTGATCCTCTGTTACATTTCCTGGCTAGTGATAAAATCAAATCTTTCCTTGACTTCATCGTGACACCTGAAAAAAACAGTAATAAATTAATTTAAAAATATCGAAAACTAAAAATAATTACATATACCCAGGTAATTTTGAGTTATCAGTGAACAAAGTACATTCACTAAAATATCTTCACTATACTAACTAATTAATCTTATACCTAAAACTAAATACATCCATTATCTTTTCATTGTAATAGACAATAAAATTCAGCATTAAAATCTATGAGTGAAAAATAAGCCATCTCCTGTTTTTCTAATCCAAAGGTAAGAATATTATTTTTCATATAACCAACACCTAACTTCGAAGTACCCCGTACACTCCGTATTCTCCTTAGAACTGTAAAAATATATTTGCCTAACTACTTCCACTCAAATGTGTGGGGGTTGTTTTTGTGGTTCCAATCCGTTTATTCATTCAAACTTGATAATATTTTTACATTCGCCTGCATGACTGATATTGCAGAAATCGAACCATACAACAATGTACGGGGCAGGTATGTCGGTGCCTATTATCTTGAACCACATTGCGCGCGGGCGCCGGAGGGGACGACAAGACGATGGGGGGCGAGCGGCGCGCGGGCACAGAGCCTAGCTCTGTGCCCGCCATACATTCACTTCGCGCAGCGCCTCCACTTGACTATCGACTGTAGCTTTTGTACTAAATTTTGAATCAGCCCAATATAAGTTTTTCCAGTCCACTTATTATCGTATTTTTATTTCTGAAGTCTCCACAACCTAGACCAATCATCGACAGGTAAGGTAACTAAATCTCTAATCAGTTTCGATCTTTCTGCGGGAGCCAGTTCGTTTTCCCGGAATTGAATTAAGGATGGGATTAAGACGTTAGAATTTCGTGATGGTAGAAATAAGGTCAATAAATAAAGTTATAAGAACTTACCATTAAATTATAAGTATGTTTTGCCGCCAATCTCGTTCTTCCTAGCCGACCGCGCACGACGCGTCCTACACTCACTCCAGCACAGCTCGCACTTGTTTGTGTCGTGAAACAACGGGTTCATGCGTCGACAAGACAGATTACCCTCCCCGCCCTACCCCTTGCAAGCCGGGCAGTTGTTGCAAACGCGATTATATTTACAGTAAGTATGAGCTTTACCGTAAGCTAGATAAATAAAACACATTTTTAAATGAGTTCAATTTAAATATTATTGAGGTAAGTAGACTTACTTTTATAGAAGTTAAAAATGTATTTTTTTTTTTTTTTTTAT
This sequence comes from Hypomecis punctinalis, assembly GCA_949316475.1. Classification (NCBI taxonomy): domain Eukaryota; kingdom Metazoa; phylum Arthropoda; class Insecta; order Lepidoptera; family Geometridae; genus Hypomecis; species Hypomecis punctinalis. The sequence continues at coordinate 5,270,135 of OX438809.1, forward strand.
TTCGAATAGGTTTGCGTTTGACTACACGCTGCCTGATGTTAAGCAGATGTGCGGTCTAGGATGTAGCACGCTTACCTAGAAGATACCTATTTACTCGGGATTTGAAGACACTCACGTTGTACTTTAACGGGAAGACAGACCCAGGCAAAGTATTCCACATTCCGGCTGTTCGTATGAGGAATGAGGATTCGAAACGCTTGGTTCTAACGCGCGGAATGTCCACCATAAAAGGGTGACGCTTTGGTCGCGTCCGTCTAGCCGTACGATAGAAGAAAGGGGCAGGGGGGACCAGATTGTGCAACTCCTGGGCGCACTCTCCGAAGTGTATCCGGTAAAAGACCGACAAACACGCTACCTTGCGACGATGCTCAAGACTTTGCAGCTGCGTCTTAGTCAAGGTGTCGTTGTCAATCAGCCTCCTGGCTCGTCTCTCAATCGATTCCAGAGCCTCCAGTTGATATTTGGCAGAGCCATCCCAAAGGTGAGAGCAGTATTCCATGCAAGACCTGACTTGTGCTTTAAATGTATTCATCAATGCCGACATTTTTTTACCATAGTTACAGTGGGTATGTTTTCTCACTCACATACTTGAATTATGTTTACAGATCCGTTTAATTTTGTACATAAAACACAAATCAAAAATAGTGTAACTATATTTACTGTGAACAAAGTTACCGAAAATACGACGATTCAGTAATGTAATTTTATAGTACGTATAGTTACCGTAAATATGATAGACTTTATGTTATATTTTTTTATTCTTCTACACAGTAAGCATACTTACTGCCTTAATAATTGGGGTCTCTTGAAGTTTTTTAATGCTTACTGTGATTAAGCTAACCGTATTTTTGTCAATATTTGAGCTATAAAAAAGTCTCAAAGAGACATATGTAGGTCTTGATCAATAGATCATGCTACTGTGGAAAAAATCATACCTACAGTAACTTGACTTACTGTAATTACTATAAGGGGGGCAGAATTATCTTTGGTGTTTTAATTATTTGAAATAGAAACAAGATTATTTTTTGCAAAATTTTTTTTTATTTAATAATTATACATGTATCGCGTGAAGAATTGAGATATGCGTGAGATTACAGATAGCTACTGCCTATTTGCTTCTGTGATAGACACGCTTATAGATAAATACTAAGAGTAACTTATCTATCAACTTTGATCCTAACTATAATTGCTTTTTTATTAAGTACTTATTATAATTAAAAGACTGAATTATAATACTGTTCATAGAATTTTGGAACTATGTTTGAGGAAATCAGTTGACGAATGTCTTCTTTTTTTCTGTTTAGGAGTGGTAGCTTCTCAGTATACAACCTGTTTAAAACAGCATCTTTTATTGGTTTTTTATTGCCAGCACGACCTGTTCTGATTTTTGCCTCCGTCCAGGTCTCAGATTTGTAGGTGTTTCTGTATTGATATGCCTCTGAGCCTTTAGTAAATTTTATGACCTTCATTTCTGTTACCTTAATGGAGTTTCCATCAATATTCTTGTTGAGATTCAAATTTGTTTCATCAGCCAGTAACTTCAAGTCATAAAAAGAATCAAAGTTCATTTCATTGACTTTGAAGGGGTTGCCACGTTTTTTGGCATTTCGGATAAGGCTTACATACTCAGGTGGAGAGTATATAGGTCCCGCTTTCTTAGCTCGTTTAACGCTTTTTTCGATGACCGAATGAACTGAATCCGCTTTATTTTGAGTATGTCCTCTTATGAGAAATTTGTGTGCAATTGACTTTATGGGCAATGTATTGACAGCATAGAGATACATTCCAAAAACGAATCTGAAACATAAACAAGATGGTCAGTTATTTCAAAAATATAACTTACCAAAGATTGACGTTACGACTAAGCAACTATTTGCATGAAATAATTATTGTGTGAGTGCTCCTACAAACACTCACTTATTTTTTTGCTGTCCGCAGCAATTATCGGAGTAAAGTATAATATCTTTATCGGGATGTTTCTGTGATTTTTTTTCCAAAAACTTGTAGAGGCACGTGCCTATTTCGTTAGCTCCACGTTTGCCAACACCTTCGTGCCAGAAAAAGCAATCTGTTTCGTCTTCATTGAGATTAGAAATCTGAAACAAGCGTGAATAATAAGAATATACAAGAAAAGCCTTTACTTTGCAGATAAGTTGGCCTTACCAGGTTGATGATAACTTCATAGGATTTAATGTAATAGGGAAAGGGTATTTATTCTCACCGTAAAATTGTAGCAGTTCAGCTTTGATTTATAAAAGAAAGCTGATGATTGGCCAATTGGACATGGTAAGACCGCTTGTAGGTCAAATATGACTACTATAGTGTTGGAACCAATATTTTTGCATTGTTCTGTGTCCTTTTTTAATTCAAGGCGGCTAAGGCTTTTTTCCTCAAGATGTAATTTGTGCGTATCTGAGAGTGGTTCCTTGTCAAAAGCGTTTTTATAAGCTTCACATTCATCACATTGATCTTTGCGGGGCACATGTAGGCCTATATTGAAGTCGGTATTAAAAATCCGATGAAAAGCGTCATAATTTACAGCTTCTTTTCCAGCCTCCTCCCGAAGTTTTTTGTAATCGCGATGTAGCTGCGCTACAGTAAGACACCCATCGATATATTCTTTGTTTGTTTTCGCCCTTAAATAATGGCTTTCGGTTCGTGGTACTGAATTTATATGGTTGTAGTGAATCAAACTAATAAGTCCATTATCATGTGTATTTGGTCACTATAAAATATGATACATTAATACTTAGTTTCTTAAAATAATTATCACAGTTATGTTCGTGTTGACAAAGAATACGTGCTTTCGCCACGAGGCGCAAATCGAGAATGATCTCACCGAAAGATTAATATTTTTACATCTCTTCAGTTTCTTTTCTCGTTTCCTGATTGGCTGTTTTAAAACTACGCCGGAAGCAGTTCTTATTGGATAAAATGCGGCTGGTTGTTAAATCGGCCAATCATAACCCAGAGAAATGTTACCCTTACAAGTACTAGAAAATATCATTCGACATATTATATTTAAAAACCAGATCTAAATTTGGTGCAACGATTAAAAATCATGACATTCGGCCATCCGGCTCATGTGCTACCTCCTGGTGCACCCTGAATAATAGAATTTAAAAAACAACGTAATTATACGACTTTACAAATAAATAGATTACTATTACTTCTTAGCTACAGCATTGAAATAAACCTATCTTATAATTTTAACTCATGACATTTGGCTTATCATCACGCAGTCATAAATGGAATTTTGCCTTTCAGAAAACTGCATTACAGACCATAGGTAGTATTCATTTTAAAAAAATATTATCTTTGATTAGTGTGTGTGTATGTACGTAATAACGTATAACAAATAAATACTTTACAAAATAATAGAGATTGTTTCAAGCAAAAACGCGTTACGAAACTTATTAAACACATAAAAATAGACAATTACTATTTACGTGTACCATATACAACACTAAACAAGATATAACGGTCAACATATTTAAAAAAATACAAGTTCAACTAGCAGCTAAGAGTATTACGTCGATTCTTATATCCGGGCACATCTTTTTTAATATTTTTGTGTTCTAATGGATCAACACAACAATTGTTATAGATAAAAAGTGACAAGTATATCTTTTTAACAAAACAAACAAAAAAATGCACAACTTGATTAAAAAGTGCAACCAGCAAGACTGAATTTGAACAAAGATAAATGACGTATAATTATAGTACAATAGACATAGTACATATTTCCGTGTCCTGTAATGCAAAAAGTGACTTATTTGTTCGATAAGCAACTTGAAATTAGAAGAGCTACTAGAAAAATCTAGATTTTATTTGAAATTGGTACGATACAAAATACAAATACAATTTTTTCATTGAGGTAAAAACGACCAGAATCAATGAATGAATCAATCAAAATGTGCCTCACAATATTAAAATAAGTTAACAGCAAAACAAGCAAAAGTAATACAATACGCAATCAAAAAATACAATCAAAAAATAATATTAAAAACAGAATAAACATGAATCACTTATAATCATGCAATATCAATAGTAAAATATCAAATTAAAAAAAATCAGCAGATACAATGTCAAAAATTAGGTTCAATTTCACAACAGAACAAGCATGAGCAAATTATAATTATGCAATGTCAATAACAAAATCATAAAATGTCAAAAACAGATATCATGTGCTTTATTCATTCATCATTACGTAGTAATTACGTAATATCAACTTTGCGCTTACAATCTGTGACGATATATTCTAAAACTACAGAAAGTTTTCATATTACTTACTATCGTTTCTGAAGCTATTCTTGTTCAAACAAAATGCAATATTTATCTTAGTTTTAATGGGCTAACCTTATCTTATGGCATCTGACCTAGTCACGTGTCCTAATCATAATGTATCATGCTGACTCTAAGTTTCTACAGCTAATTTAATCGGAATGATCTTTAGAGAAATCTGGCTTGTCTGTTTATTGTGGGCAAATGACTATGTAGGATGCGCATTTTTTTTACAAAATTTGACCCTTATCTAGAAAGTAAAAGTATTTTAGTATAGAACACACAATTTACATTCATCTTGAGGATGCGAAATAGAACGGTCGCTTCATATTATATACGCATAGTTGCACAACACTGGGGATGTAATTTTGAACTTAAACTTTTCTTCACTGCATTTTTTTAAACTTTTATTTTTCACTTTATATTTAATTTGCACTAACTGGACCATAGATGTTTCACAGGTTATATCAACTGGAATGAGTTTATTTGAAGCCTCTATTTGGCTGCCAAATTCAGAGCACTTGTGACTTCTTCGCCATAAATCTCATGCCGTAGACTGCCAACGCAACGTAGTAGTGATGACAAAGCTAGCATATGCTACATATGTAGCACCAACTGCGGTCAATCATCTGGGGTGACTTACGTAATTTGCCAAAGAACTCTCGTGGAGACAACGGGGTATATGTCCTTTGCACTGTAGCTGGGTCTTCTTATCATTTACTCGTAGCATAATTCCGGGAAAGGCAGAAAAATACTCATTAGTAAACATATAATTATTTCACGGGTGACCGTGAATCGTAATCAAATAATTATACAACAGCGTTTGATTGATGTTAATCGTAAGCCAACGAAACGTTGTTGTATCAATGTACTTGTAAATAATATTCTACTAGTTATAACATTGCATCTTGGCTAACTGCAACAAAAAATATAATTCAATTACCGAAATGTTGCTGAAAATTTGATAAAAATATTTATAAACAAACATACAAGATACGCGCGAAAAACAATACCCATCCTTGGCAGTCGGGTAAATAAAGAAACAATTCCGGCGTGTTGTAGGTACTTAGTCTATGCTTGTGACCTGAACGCGTATGGTTCAGTTGTAGCACAACCACAATAACTATAACCTCTCTTGAATATTTTGATCGGTCTTGATGATTCTAATCTCTAACTTGTGAGCTGCACAAACATGATAATAAATAATTTAAATATTTGTTTGAACATATCCCAGGATATGTTATGAATGTAACTTTGTGAAGGCAAGTTCGACTACAGTACAAGTATATCCTCTTTCTGAGGCGATAAAATCGCAATCTAATGTCAGTCTATGACACACTCGACGGTAGATATCATAGATGCTGTTACCCTCGTTGTTACATTACTAATCATAGTTTTCCGTGAACGTCATCTAAAAGGTTCTGTCTCAATAATAGACATATCTATTACACATTAAAAGTTTTAAAATTGTATAATGAACTTCATAAAAGTTCTTCTATTTAATCTTCGGTGGCATTAAACACCATCAAAATTAGAATCGACCGGATAAGTGTGATAGGTGATATAGAGTTAACCGGGTCAGCTAGTTGATGTATACAAATTATAGATCGTGTCTAGCTTGCACATACTTTTTGTTTTTGTTGTCCAGCTAAAGAAAGCCAATAATCAAATTAACAATTAATGTAAGCTACGTGCGTCGTGCGTCGTCTACGCTGTCTATAACACAAATTTTATTTTCGTATCTATAGAAAATTTCCCAACTCAATGAGGAATTAACCTTTCAAATATTTCGTTGAAATTAATCAAAGAACATTTAAAGTTAAATAATTCAACTTATTATAAATTGCTGAATTAGGTCACACATGTTAACTATATTCCATAACCATATTATGAACCAGTCGGAGCCATATTCTCGTAGGGCATACGTAGCCCAGTCGCACGTTGCGACTAATTTTATCGACGCACGTTGCACGATATACTTGTAGACCGACATAGCCCGCTTACAGTATGAAAGTAATTAAGTACGTTACAAATGTAAGCGTCTCCGGGCTATCTAATTGGTCCGAATTTCATTTGATTTCATATCTGGGCTATCTGGTGTAGCATGCCCACCCTCAGCATAAGTACTTATAGCTGAAAGCATTCACGGGCTTCTACTTGGAACACTGGTGTAGCATGCTCGCCTATGGCGTAAATAGCTATAAGCGTCTCCGAGCTTCTACTTAGTTTACTGGTGGCATACATAGCCTAAATCATATAGCCCAGTCAAAAATATATGGCTCCACATCAATGGTTACACATGTAATTTATTATTCAATTAATTTATTCACGTTATTATATTTTAAATCGTGAATCGAGTTCAAGGGTACTTAGTAAACATTATAAGACATTAAGGAGGAAGTGGACTTAGGGTATTCACGTAACAAATAGGTATTTCAAAGCAAATTCTGTGTTTAATAACAAACTAGACCATTGCTTTACTTCATAAGGAAACTGAATCAAGATGAATAAACGATACAGAATAAGTATACAACAACCACAGACCCGTGCAGTCTTATTCCAAAATACGTTTTAACTTTAAGTATTGAACTCAAACCATGGACTAGCAAAAACGTTATTATAAAACGAAGTTTATCACTAGACCACGGACCAACTAAGGAAACTTCGGTAGTAAAAGAATTCTAGTTTACAATTTGATTTAAATTATTTCATTCGGCATTCTTATTATAAATTTAGAATTTAGAAATATAAATAATGAAGTTCCAAAACGACAACAACATAGCCTCGCTTTTTTTCTTGCCTGGATTTTGGCTTCACATACACTCGCATTTGCCAACAAGGAAATTGTTAAAATAATTAATTAAGTATTTGTATTCGATGGATACTTAAAGAAGTAAGGATGGATACTTGAATACTTATACTTATAAACAACAATATGGATATATTTATGCATTAAGACGTTATTTAAGCAGTTATTTAAGCATTTGAAGTGTATTCTAAAAAGGTTTAACATGCGAGAACGAATTAATGATTGTAAATCTTTTTTTTTTATCTGTGGCTACCGCGTAAACCATGGACTATCATTGGTTTATCTGATCCTAGGTTAGATCTTGATTTGTAATAGGGACGCGTTTTAATCCTTGTATTAACTCTAATACCGTAACAACCGTGGATATGCTAAGTCTGGCACCAATGAACTTTTTGGAATAAGACTGGTAATGTCTCCATATCCTATATCAAAAACTATTGAGAAAAGACGCTTCCCTAAAATGAGATATTCCAAAAATGTACAATAACCTTGTAGCGTACTAAATAAGTTAATATTAGCTAGAAAATGATTTTACTATTATGTAAGTATTTTCATTAATAGCGGCCAAAGTTTACGTAGTGAAATAAGTTCTGATAGTATTATTATGACATTGTTCTAAAAATTTGGCGGCTATACCAACCAATATAAATTCAGAAAGTATTTTTATACAAAGTAATATGACTATTAAATGTAATTTTTTTTGTGTCTGCCATTTCTTACCCTTTATATTTTTTTATTATTTTGGAGCAAAGGTGATATAAAGTCTGGGTCTCCGGTAAAACATTTTCTTTGCTTACAATACCAAACGGAAACAAATTTGGTACCACTGTAGTCTACGCAACATTCTTATTGTCTTGTCAACGATCCGCGTAAAGTATGGCAGAACTATAGTACTTTTGATGGTACGCGTCTTTATAAAGAACTACTTATTTCACTGGTGGCATACAAAAGCCTTAGTCATAGTCCAGGCACGGCACACATATCTGAATAAGCCTATTCTGATTGTGAGTCTATACACAGTCAGGGGCTATACATATGTATTATCGATAATGATAGAATTCACATCACAATATTGCGTACCCGCACAATAAAACAAATGCGCAGTTTGATAATCACTCAGTATCAGAACTGTCGATAATAAGTGTCTCGACTACCAGGTATCAATCAGGTTAATTTGGCCTCGGAGTTCCTGGCCACATGTTATTCCAATCAATTGCGGTGCCTATTGTTATTTTGCGGGTAGGCAATTAGAATAGAATAAGCTTACAGTTTTGATATACTTGGTAGCAGCGTTGGTGACCAATCAAATGCCATGCCTATTATTATTCTGCAGGTAGATAGGAAGAATAAAATAAGCACACAGTTTTGATATACTTGGTAGCAGCATTGTTGAGAAGTGTCTCAGCCAAGATACTACCAGTAATCGATCAAGTTAACACGGCCTAGGAGTTCCTGGCCACATGTTACAACAATCAAATGCGATGCATATTTCATTGATCTGCAGGTAGGGAATGAGAATAGAATAAGCGCAGTTTTATGACAGTTTCGTAACAATGCCGAAGGTTGAATTTTGATCTAATCAAGACAATCACTCACAATCGGTTTGGTCAACTTTGCCGCGACCTGACCATTATGATACCATATGATTAGTTGTGTCATTTAAAACAGTGTTTCACAGATTTAGGAATCGGTACCAATGTTGCTTCCAAGACGGCGATATGCAATATAATTAAATATAAATGTACATACCATATTGTGGGTCTGCAGGTTACGTCCACTGCTGATATGTAGTGAATCAAACTAATAAGTCCATTATCATGTGTATTTGGTCACTATAAAATATGATACATTAATACTTAGTTTCTTAAAATAATTATCACAGTTATGTTCGTGTTGACAAAGAATACGTGCTTTCGCCACGAGGCGCAAATCGAGAATGATCTCACCGAAAGATTAATATTTTTACATCTCTTCAGTTTCTTTTCTCGTTTCCTGATTGGCTGTTTTAAAACTACGCCGGAAGCAGTTCTTATTGGATAAAATGCGGCTGGTTGTTAAATCGGCCAATCATAACCCAGAGAAATGTTACCCTTACAAGTACTAGAAAATATCATTCGACATATTATATTTAAAAACCAGATCTAAATTTGGTGCAACGATTAAAAATCATGACATGGTCATGAACCGATTGTATGACTTCGGCACTTAATTTGCAATTTTTACCATGTTTTCCGCGTTTATCTGTAGCAGCCATAAACAATGGATTATCTGGTACTTCGTCAATCACATTTCGTAGAACTTTTTCACCAATGCTAAGTGTGTTTAGCAAGAAAATCTTACAGATTCTGACTTCTATTCCATTCACTATAAAGTAGTATGAAGAGTTTGGTTTTCTAGGCAGCTTATGGCAGGGGTTGTTGTCAACTGTAACCTTATTTCGCCGAGTTGCAGGTTGAATTTTTTTGATGCAAGATGCAAGGAAATCTCTTTGTCTTTGATGTGTTCCCAGCTCCCAGTAGGCATCAAAAATGTCTTTCCTTATTTCAGATGAAATTTTAGTGGAACATGAGAGTCGGCATTTGTCATTGCATGGAGGTAGCATTGATTTGGCTGCCACAAGTTTTCCTCTTTTTGTTGTGTACTCTTTTCCACTGTTTCTTAAACGCTTTGACATCACTTGTTTCCAATCTTGTTGATTTTTTTGGCGTTTTCTAGACTGTCTTTTATTAGATTCTTGCTCAGCATTATCCTCGTTAAAGCTTAATGTTGTTACTGGTTCAATATTGTTTTCATTCATTTCCATATCAGCTGTATTAATAAGTGACCCAGATGAGCTTGATGAACTACTGCTGTTGGAGCTAGATGAGCTGGACGAACTGGAGGAGCTGGTTGGATTGATTAGCAAACGTTTAGAATGTTTTGCATGGTGTGGAAGCTTATATTCTGAGCCTTCCGATGGTGAAAAATCTCCATCATTCGAGAAATGAGCATCAATTGTATTATCTGGAAAAACATCGGTTTTTAGTACCTCTTACTCACGTGTGCTTGCTACAAAGTAACAAACAATTTGAGATAAAATTTATGACTTACCTGAGTGTTCGTTTGTCGTAGGTATAGCTTCGAAAATGTTTGTGGGAATATCTTCTGTCATTGTTTCGTCATAGGCTGAAAACGAAGAATTTATAAGATATTATTATAATAACTTTATAAATTTTAAAACAATTTGTTATAAAATTTATGACTTACCTGAGGGTTCGTTTGTCGTAGGTATAGCTTCCAAAATGTTTGTAGGAATATCTTCTGTCATTGTTTCGTCATTGGCTAAAATCGAAGAATTTATAAAATATTGTAATAATATTATGACTTTATAAATTGAAAAAATAAAAGAACATAACATAACGGTACTAACGAATGGTAGAGAAGCACATACCCATTAATGAAGTATCTTTTGTAGGGGTCATTGCCTGATGAAGCTCATGTCCTCGCAAAGGCTGCGTATATGAATTATCTGCTTCTAAAACGTTGCTTTCCATACAATTGGGGTCTTTATTTTCGAAATCATTATTGTCTATCCATGTTTCGACCATTGTTTTAACCTGAGTGTCTAGAAATAAAAATAATTCTTTTAATTATTTCTCAGTTAATTCAATAAAACTGCGTAGTGATAATATTGAAAATTTCATACCTATTAATGTTTTTGTGTTTGAAGTTGTTGGTTGGTCTTCAACGAAGGTGTGTGGGATGTTATCAATTTGAGGCTCACAAATATCGTTGGTTTTCTCCCTGTCTTCGTCATCATTTACCATCATCAAAATTTTTCGACTTCGGGATTCCATTTTTCCTTGAAGACAGTGGAACTTAAAAAACAACGCTATTTTAAAATTGTATTTTATTTTATTAACAACTCGGAAACACAAAAAAAAAACTGAAGGTAAGATTAAAAAAAAAGCCATTTAACAATACCTTTAGCACAATAAATTTGGAATGACAAAGTCCGAGTGTTATTAAATAAACAGATTTAGAAGATATATTGGAATGAAAAAGTATGGATCGTTTGTATGTCTATTTTATGAAACAATTATTGGAATGACAACACCACATTTGTATTTACGATTATAAAATAATACAAAATATTGGAAGAACAAAGTCACAACTGATCCAACGGCTTTGTCCCTTTCAACATTGCTCATGAAAAAGTCACAAATATGCTAAACATGACCTTGTCTCTCCAGGAATATTTATTATCAAAGGGCATATTTACCTTCTCGGCAATAGCGCTCCAACACAGAACCACTCCGCGCGGGGGCGACGGCGCAACTGACCAATGAGATAATGTCGCGCCAGAACTCGCACTCGAATGCCCTAAAATGACAAAGACACTACTGCCGTCTAGCGGCTTTCAAACCGAATCTATTGGGAGTCTTTGTCCCACCAGACGGAGGAGTGTTTTTAAGGCAGTTCTGCACATTAAACTCATTTTGCAAAAATCTGTAAGTTATGCCCTTGTTCCACCGAAGGTACGTACTATAGTAGAATGCACTTACTTATTTTAGCGCCATTCATTCATTCTCACACCTGACCCCCCGCGCTCCTAGATAAGCCGAGTAAAACATTCCTTCTGCAACCCGGGTAAGATCTCAAAACATCCGATTTAGACCTCCAGGGCCAAAGGGTGCTGCAAGAAATGCCGAAACGTCGTTATTTTGTTTCGATCTATTTTTTGATCAAAGTATTTTTGAAATCTTAGTTACTTGCACGAATATTTACATAGATAAGATATAGAACCAGTACCAGAGAGAGAGACGCAAAGAGAACTGATTTAGTTGAAATGAAAGCGCTAATTGGATTGTTGCTAGGCATTGGAGTCTCGCATTTGGGTCGTCGTAATCTCAATGACTTCTGGGACAATTCCAAAGGTACAGGGCTGCAGCTCGTGTACTGTACAATGTCAATAAACCGATTCAGGTTTCTTTTACGTGTCCTTCGATTTGACGATGTAAATGACAGAGATGAACGACGTCGCTTTGACGCCCCTGAGGACCGGGTTGAGGCTTTGTCAAATCACCATGGCTGGATATATAATAAACAAGGTGCTTTTGTCGCACCCTTTCACACCTACCTGTCTATAGTTATATTAGTATAGTCTTAAGGTATGAGTTAGGGGGACAAATATTATTATGTATCATGAAAGCTTCGCATGTTAATTTATGTGAATGAGGTGATGTAAACGATGTGGGTATTCCGATATATTTCCTATGGCTTTGCCTGCGTGATTTGTTTATGGGACCCTTATGGGGTCCCTACTGGGTCTGCATTGGCTCGGTCGATTGCTCCGGTCATGAACACAGTCTGTCTGTGCCCTGGTGCCAACTGTTCCGACATTCTGACTAGGTCAGTTGGCTTCTAGGCACCAGCCGGACAAGAGGGCTAAGCCCCTAAGGGATCCTCCTGACCACCGCTTCAGATCCTCCTTTAGACTCCAACTTAATCGACCGCTGCCAGTGTGCTCATAGGCCACACTCCGAAGCGCTTGTCGTCTATGACGGTCACCTTCCAATACGCTTCCTGGCTTGTAGCCCCGTGATCATAGTAGCGTTTATCGGATCAGAGCCGAGACCACGCTCATTTACCCAGACATTGCTATTGGAATACCCACCTAGAGTGCAAGATAAAAATACACTCAACACTATGGGCCTGTCGCAGAACCAGCTCCGGAGGCGGTCACTCTACCTGTTTCCCCAGCCAAGAGGTAACTCTACAACCTTCCTGTGCAGCGTCCGCGTCTAGACTGTCGCCACGACTGAGTGCAACATGAAGGTTGCCATATCAAGAATCGAGTTTTCACTATACAGCTCAATGTTGCTATATCAGGGAAATAAATACAAATTAACTTACCCATTTTTATATGGCAACTCGCGTAACGCGCGACATTCCCCACGGAAAGGGATTGCGTTATTCGGGTATTGTAAACAGATATCTCGTCCAATTTGTTATCTTTTCCCTTGCGCGTATTGCGGTTACACGTTACCTCCTCCCTTGGCTGGTTTCGTCCGATCCAGGCAGAATCTTTGGTCTGTCGAGCGAGAGTCGTGCGTCCGTACTCTCTTGCGGTTGCCCGCTGAAGCTGGAGCTAATTTGCTCCTCTGAGACAGACTCGTCTGGCGACTCTGCCGTCGCCTCTACCTGTTTGTGAGTGACCACCTTCTCTGCGCCGTGCTCGTCCGGCGCGCCTGATGCTGTCAGCCGTGCCTCTCTCCCCCATGACTCTCCCCTGTTGCCGGACCCCCCCGCCCTCCCTTCTCCCCCCACAAAAAGAAAAGTTAAGAAAAGTTCCGCTTCTGCCAACATTCCGAAAAGACGACAGCTACAAATGTTACTTGTACACAACGTTGACTCAAAATATGACGGACTGATGGGAAATGAGTTACTAAGACAACTTGGTGCTGTAATCGACTTAAAACATTCTGTGTTTAGAACAAAAACGACTCATATTCCGATCATCAATACAAATTTGGACTATGAAATGGAGTTGCAACCCCGGTCAAAACAACGTGTTAGGATACCAATAGACCAACACTCCGATGAAGCTATATTAAACTACCGAAACTTTGGTCCTGGAGTATGAATGCCCAGTGCCGTACTAAACTGCATTAATGGATACGCCACCACCGTAATACAAAACATATCAGAGGAAATAGTGACTCTTACAGTAAAACGACCCTTACAGGTGGCTAAATATGAGACTACTCAATGCGACTAATGTGACTACTACAGACCCACGAAAAAACAGAATAATGACTGAAAATTTGGTCAAGTTAAAACTAGAACACACTAACCCTGAGGAACATGAAAAAAAAATACAGGCTCTGCAATGAGTACAAAGACATATTTCATTGTGCCGAATCATTGGCCTTTTCTAACTCAGTAGAACATAAAATTAGGACTTAGAATAAAGACCCAATTTATGTAAAACCCTACAGACAGGCCCCCGCTCAAGCGGAAGAAATAAACCAACAAGTAAATAAAATGCTACAGGACAACATAGTCCGGGAGTCACACTCTCCCTGGAACGCCCCAGTCCATTTAGTGCCGGAGGGATGACAAAAATGACGACTAGTAATTGACTTTAGGCGCCTGAACACAATATACGACAAATATCCATTAGTAGAACCAAGGTTACCGACATAGCCCAGCGGATTGGCAGGTTAAAGTGGCAATGGGTAGAGCTTATAGCGCGAAAGACCGATGACCGATGAGGTCGAAAAATCTCGAGTGGAGACCACGTACCGGCAAGTACAGCGTAGGATGATATGATAGGACCTCATTAGGACCGCAGGATCGCGCTGGATTCAAGCCGCTACCAATCGGTCTTATTGGAAATAATTAGGGGAGGCCTATGTCCAGCAGTGGACGTCCTATGACTGAAACAAACGACGAAGCTTCAGCATATACTGAATTAGTGCTTGTATACTTCTTAAGAGGCACAAAAGTTACGTTATAACCCACTTATCTAAACTATCGCATTTTAAAATGAATAACCTGGATAAATAAGTGGAAGCAAAGTTCTGGGAATCTGCAGAAAAGTAAACGTCTTGTTCTAGCTAGAATGCAGTAGTAAACTCCACGAAAACAGCACAATAACTTGATTCAAATCACCAAATTATAATGCAGTAATTAACTTTTATAGGCTGTAAAATGTTATTATGTAAGTGTTCGATATTATCGATTATACTGCAGTAAATAACCAAAATACTGCAATTGAATTAGTAACATTGACAACAACAAGTAACCTATGACATAAATAAAGGATAGTTTTGTTAACTTCACTGCATCTTACTTTGTTTTGACCGCATGGAAAAAATTGGTGATGCTATCTAAAACACCACGTCTTAGTACCTTACTGCATACTAGTCTGTAATAATTTTAAAAAGTAATAAAAATAAACCTTGCAGTATTCATATTTTTAGTACATTACCTATTTACTACATTTTAGTTTCAAATATTTATTTTTACAACTTAACAAACATTGAAATTTAATTCTTAACTACCTTATACCTATATAAATATATCCTACCTTGTAGCAGCGATCCGAGGACGGATCAATAAGAATTAAGTTGAATGTATTAAAACGGTGGGTCGCTTGGTCGAGTTCTGTCTTCACTTAAATTTATAAACACAAAATGGGTGGATCCATCCTGTGGTAAGAGTAGGTTGTAGTTGGTAGACGGTAATCAAGGGGAACGAAATACCTCCAGGGAGCACCGTCCCTCCTGCATGCGCCGCCGGTTAAAAATTGAAGTTGAATGTAGACTGCCAATACCTAGGCAGGGCTCACGTGTATATAGGTGGTCGCCCCGTCGACTGGGTGCACCAACGACGCCCAGGCGGCTAATCAATGTGAGCCCGGTTGGGGGTATGCCCATGAAACATGCCGGCCTCACCTAGACAGCCTCACCCAAACAGCCTCACCCAAACACCCTGAAATGGATGGAATAAATCCATGTCAAAACCGTGTAGAAAGAAAGTACAAAGATTAAAATTACATTTACTCAGGTCACAAATGAGAAAAGGGGGTATAATTCGGCCTCACCACGTGCAGGTGCTCGTGGACAAACTATTTAATAAACGTTTAATAGTCAAGTAGCATTTTAAAAGGAGGTATTACACGGAGTGTGTTTTCCACAAAAAGTAAAAAATCCCAACGATTTTACATTAAAATCGGGGAAAATTACACCTCGCCACGACCGTAGGGTCGAGGGAAAAGTTTTTATCCTATATTCAATAGTCAAATAACAAAATAATCGTATTTTTCAAGACATGTGGCTGGCCCAAAAACGCATTGAAATCACATGTTGAAGTGAACATTTTAAGATAATAATTTAGTGAAATCGATAAAAGAAGTAGCTGCGCACGCGCTCCAATACGATTTAGTATGTATTTCATGCATTATTTGACTAACAAAAAGTATGAATTGTGACGCGTCACCACATACCTGGTTAGGGGAGAAAATACAATATAGCGGCGCGATGCCGCTCCACACCGGTTTCAACTGCGGTGCATGGCTCGCGGGGCTTCTCGCTGGACTCCTGGGCCGAAGAGACGCCTTTTCTTTGGCGTTTAAAGCCAAAAAGACCGAAGCCCGGGTCCTCTCGTAGTCCTCTCGAGTTCTTGCAAATTCGTAATGCAGACGGCGGGGAAACGTTAAAAAAAAACTAGCAACTGACTTAGCAAACAATCGAATTAGAATCGACTAAAAATAAGACGATGAGAGGAAATTACTCCCAAAGTAAACGGATAAATACTGAAAAGGTGAGATTAATAATACTAAGACTTTTCAAAAGGTTTCACTTTATTTAGTGGCTTTAAATAAGCGTTTTGTTTATCAAAAGAAGACGCTGATATGAATTAATCAAAAAAAAAATCGAATGAAAAATCGATAGTTTGTATCAAACGAGTATTGATTGGGAAATTGGATATCACTAGACAGGTTGACGTTTCGTTCTGACCAATTAGAAGCGCCCAGACTGCTGACAACTGTCAAATAAACTAATAGTGTTCCGATTTACACAGAAATTAGATAAATGTAAAATTTAATGCTACAACCTATATACTAAAAAAAAAAACGAAGCAAATACTGTGTCCGCGTGGTAGGGTGCCAAGAACGCTGGCTTCATTCCAACGCTGAATGGCTAAAGAGATTCTCTGTGCGAGAAATGAGCCAGCTCTCTTGTCACCAGCAGCGTCAACAAGCTTTGGCAAAATTGTCTTAAATATTTTTTTTAGGGATGGACTCCACGGACCATAAGTTTCGACGCCAAGCGGCGAAAATACATATTCACTTGCGAGTGATGCGTATATGTGTCGCTTAGCGTCTTCTGCGGCCTCCGCCATGGCTCCGGCTCTTTGAGTTGTCCCACTGAGGCGAGAAGGGGCCAAGGTATCGACGCATGTTGCGTCCCATACCAGCGCCCTTCCACGCTCCCAAGGGATCAATGTTAAGTCGTCAGGGCGCTTGCCATCATCCCGAGCTATGCCAGCTGGCTCTAAAATAGCTGGGATGTAGATAGTGGCAAGCGCCCTTTTGATAATGTCATTTAAAGAGCCGTAGTAGCGGGAAAACTTACCTGCGCTTTTCTGGCAGCAAAGTCTGTGGAGTCCATATTTGTCGACAATGCTTCCCACACGGAAACACATGGCGTTCAACAATGGCAGCACCCAATCTAAGACCGGTGGCAATACGGAAGCTGTCATTGTCGAACAGTGTCCCGAGGTTAGCAGATGGAAGGGCGTGCAGCCATTGCCCAGACTCAGTTCTTAAGATATACGTAAAATTTGGAACGAAAAGACGGTACTTTAAGATGGTAGGTATATGCGATATGAGGATTCAGAAAGCCCAATCGCTGATATTATCCGAAAGAATTTTTTGTTTTTTTTCTCCAAAATAGGGCCATCGCTATCCTCGAGTAAAGGTGCCCTTAGAACGAAAAGTGACTTTTTTCTATAATTTTAATTTCTGGGGCAATTTAAGTAAATAGCTGAGTAATATTCTGCCGATCAGTATCGTTGAGTTTATCTGATACATATAATTCGCATTTGTCAAAATTTAGTTGTAAATTTAGTTTAAAAAAATGTGTATGATTCTGGTAAAGTCTCTTTTAACTGTGTCTACTTTTCCTCCTAAAGTACCATCATCTAGGTACCAGATATTTAGTTTTGAATTTAAATTTGATATTATGGGGTGGATTCCTAAGCTGAAAAGAGCTGGTCCTAGAGGATAGGAATGCTGAACGCCAACCTCCGAAGGTATTTGATTGTCATGGTAAAATAATTTAGAGTGAGAACTATAACATTGCCAAATATAGTTATCAACTTTCGGTAAATGAATGTAGGCTTCGTTCAGCAAGGCAGAACGATCTATACTGTTGAAAGCAATTTTGACGTCCACCTTGAGCAGCACGTCAGCTTTGCTATCAGTTGATAGAAAAGTACGAACGGCATGTACTGCAGCTTCACAACCTCCCTTGCTACCAAATCCTAACGGTACAGGTTGAAAAAGAGTTAATTTTGAAGAAATATTTCTACATACTAGCTTTGAAGCTAACCTGCGGAATGTGGAGCCTATAGCAACAGGACGAACTCCGCCGACTTTCTTATGAATGCGCTTAAAAAAAAGAAAAAATTGCACAATTTGATTATGTCATGTAATAATGTCCTACCTGCATCTCCAGTAGACAGGCAGGTCAAATGTTGTGGCGTTATGCCATCTATTCCGCCGGCAGAACGCCGGTAAGTATTCGTTGTAGTATTTTCTTTGTTGTTTTGTGTTATTTTGGATGACAGTAGTCTTCTTTTTTTTTGTTTTCTGTTGGCTTTTCTCTTCTTCTGTTTCTATGTAGTCTTCACTCTCAGTACCAACGCTTCGTCCAGGTATTATTTCCAATTTCTTTTTCCTTTTTGGTTCGGTTATGTTCATGGTTCCATATCTCATCTCCTTTAGCAGATCTAGAACGGATTTTTCTACTATAGATTTATTTTCATTGTTTTGCACTTCAGGTAGTCTGCTTAAAACCTCTTCTTCATTAATCGCATATATTCCTGTTTTCTTGAATCCTGCCATTATATTAGTCTTACTGTTGTCACTAAGCTCTTTCATTAATTTACATAAAAGTTTAGGGAAACATCCCTTTGGAATCGTCGCTTGGTTTTTTTCCGTCGGTTTTTTTCCATTTTAATACTACGTTTCGCCATGCTATCTTCATAGGTCTGAAGAAAACCACATCGAGAGGCGCCGTCAGATGTGTGATATTCGCCGGTAAAAAAACGAACGATATATTTTGCTCGTGGCATAAATGCGATGATAGGTTATCGCCTATTAGGACTTTTTCTCCAACTTTAACATCAAACCAACCAGATTGCGTGCGATTATATCTTGCTCCTGGTGGTCCGTTTTGAGTCCATGTGTCATACAAATTCAGAGCCTTGTACACCACATACGGTGGCAGTAAAACGCCGTCGGCTGTAGCGGCTATCATCAATGAAGTTGAAGACTTTGAACTATTCATTATCCTCTCTGGATACTTCGATCCTCGTTTAGTTATGATTTTTTTGCGTCCTGGGTCGTCGGTCAAATTCGTTTCATCGTAGTTTATTATATTGCTCGGATTTATGCCTGCCAATGACTCTCCTAACTCCTTGAAATACTCTTTGATCGTATTTGGTGAAACTTCTGCCCTTTTTTTCTTACTTTTTCTATCCCTTTCACTTTTCCTTGTTCTGTCTTTTGTTTTTTCCTTTTATGATTTTCTGATACTTCTTTAGGCTCAAGGTCTTTAGCTGAGATGCTTTTACCTGCCGGAACAGCAATTTTTTTCTTTCTTTTTGTGATTTCTGTAGTCTCTGAAACTCCTCTCATGTCCTGTAACATATCCATTATGACTTCAGAAGCCACTGACTCGTTTTCTTTCGAAAATTGTGGCAATCTTGACTTTGGTCGATCGGGATTGACTGGATATAGGCCACATTTTTCAAATCCAGATATTATGTTGGTAGAAGCTGCACCGTTCTCCATTAGCTTGTTCGTAACTTTGGTCAATAATCTCGGAAATGCCTTTCGTTTTTCTTTTTCTTTTTTGTCAAAGTTTTGTGCCTTCTTCCTTCTTTCCTTTTCCACTCCGTCAATATATCGCGCCAGTAATGCTTCAATGGAGCATAAAACGCAACATCCAAGAGTTGCATCAAGTGCGTAGCTTTTGGGGGCAAGCAAACAAAAGAAATATTTAACTTCTCGCACGTTTCCAAAATTCTTTGAGAAAAATGAGAAGACAAATTATCTCCTAAAACAACTACTTTCTGTCCACATTTTGTCTTTACGTAAGGCACAACTATACTATTGAACCAGTCCTCAAAAGTGATTCCATCGAACCAACCACTTATGGATCTCCCATATCTGGACTGTTCAGGGCCTCCTTCCACCCACTGATCCCATAAATGCTCTGACTTGTACACAACATAAACGGGCAAATTGTGTCCACTTGCAGTGCCCGCAAACATTAGACTAATAGCTGCTTTTGAACTATTTACTACTCGCTCTGGATACTTTGTTCCTCTTTTATATATATACCTCTTATTGCCTGGATCGTCTGTCAAGTTCGTCTCATCGTAATTGATCAAACAATCGGGTGTGACTCCTTCAATTGTATTTGTGTTATGTTCGAAAAATGTATCTATAGTCTGTTCTGTAACCTTTGCTCTGTCAGTAGATATGTTAGCTGCATATCGGTTAGATAATCTATTTTTGTGTCTTTTTAGAAAGTTCAAAGCCCAGTTCACACCAGGCATATTATCTTTCAGTTTATAGTCGGTTCTTCCAAGTTTGTTTAGATATTTTTGAGCAAAAATCCGCAAATCTAATGTGTCAAATGGAAATCCCCATTCACTCACTGCTAAAATATGTTCAATAAAGCAATCTTCTTCTACTTTTGTGAACAATGTAGGGTGTCCGGCAGTATCTTGTGTCGTATTTTTCATCCGGTATCGCCGTGACACAGTACTCTTAGGTACATTATATTTCTTCGCCGCCATTCCCACAGAAAGGGTGCGCTCCTGCACTTCTTTAATAGCATTTTCTTAGTCTTCGCTACTATACGACTGATACGGTAAAAATTGTTTACCATTTCTTGAATTTCGGTAAGTTCTTTTAGAATTGCGTACCATAGTGATCAGTATGCATTTGAATATATCTCTGCAAAAGAAAAAACCGTTAGATCAATCCAAAACACTTTAATTTATTTATTACGTACAACCCTATTACCAAAAAAAAACACGGGGTTATTTGAGAAGGAGTTCCAAAAAGCCCCATGTGATGTACCAAATAGCCCCGTTTGAGAAAGTTGTGTAAACAACATGTTAAATAAACTCGAAGGGCAATGTAAATGCATGATCCATAATCACGATTATATGCACAAATAAACATAAGAACTTATTTTACACTCACTTGACAAATACGACCAGACGAGATAAAAGTTGGACGACTACCGGGAGCTTCAAAAATTAGGTTTCCAAAACAAACAACAATAACTTGTGATAGTGCACCGCTATAACCTCAAAATGTTTTGACCATAGATTAAACACAAACCAAAGTGTTGCTAGAAATTAAAATAAAAAAGCTACAGTATCTTTGGTAGCATTTTGAAAGACCCAAAACTTAAAATTATTTAATACCAAATAGCCCCGTGAATTCCAAATAACCTAAATGAAGTAAATTTATTGTATATCTCTATACACATTTGATCAGTAACTTTTTCAAAACATTTATGTCTGCATCTGTAACAAATAATGCGAAATGTTAATTAACAGAATATAATATCTATATAGTAACTAGATATTATTCAGTGTCCTTGCCGATGTTTCTTTCATAACTTAACGGGTCCTAACCTATAACAGTTAACACTTCAATGTAAAGATTAATCAAGATTTCTACTTTCTACAGTAATCAATTGATATGCATGTCATGATTTTTAATCGTTGCATCAAATTTTGATCTGATTTTTAAATATATGTCGAATGATATTTTCTAGTATTTGTAAGGTTAACATTTCTCTGGCTTGTGATTGGCCGATTTAACAACGAGCCCGCATTTTAGCCAATAAGAACTGCTTCCGGCGTAGTTTTAAAACAGCCAATCAGAAAACGAGAAAACAAACTGAAGAGATGTAAAATTATTAATCTTTGGGTGAGGGCATTCTAGATTTGCGCCTCGAGGCGAAAGCACATATTCTTAGTCAATCCAAGTTGTGATAATTATTTAAGAAACTAAGGTAAAATAGTTTATGGTGGCCAAATACACATCATAATGGACTTATTAGTTTGATTCACCACATGCAGTAATACTTACTTGCAGTCAAATCCATGTGGATTTGCGTGTACATAACGGCCTTTGTAGTTACGGTAAGGCTCATTCACGAGTCGCGACTTTTTTATTTTATTGACTTTGTAGTTTTGTTCGTTTCTCACCCTCTTTTTAGCCTTAACAGGGGTATCACTTTCAGTATCAGAAGAAGACATTGTAATTACT
Organism: Hypomecis punctinalis; assembly: GCA_949316475.1. Classification (NCBI taxonomy): domain Eukaryota; kingdom Metazoa; phylum Arthropoda; class Insecta; order Lepidoptera; family Geometridae; genus Hypomecis; species Hypomecis punctinalis. The sequence continues at coordinate 5,292,301 of OX438809.1, forward strand.
AGGAATCGTACAAAACACAAATAACATAATAAAATTATTCAACAGTCGGCGAGAGCGCTTGACAGTTTGACACAGGATTGACATACTAACTAAACTAAAACAAAATGGCTGAAATGCGTTCGGAAACACCACATGTTACAATACATGTGGTGTTTTTCAAATCATCAGAAATTAGCGACAACAATTTTTACTATGGAAAATGGTGGTACATGTGGGTTTTTTACATGAATTGATAGGTGGAGGTCCATAGAGTATGAAACGATAGAAACCTCAAATCTGGAAAAAATGTAACATGTGGGGTTTCAAAAATCATCGATTCATTCGATTCGGCCTATACATAAAGCTATGTGTAAGTATAGGTACTTGAATGATTTTTTTCATAAATAACTAACACTGTACCAGCCTATATAGTCAACTGTAGGATAGAGGCCTACCAAAAAAGAGGGTGATAGGGCCATATCCACCACGCTGGCCCAGTGCGAGTTGGTGGATTAAAATAACACATGTTGAATGTTGCAAGTTAATTTTCAAGTTTTTTTTCCACTTATATAACATAGCCAACTAACTTTTCCACAAACAAATTTCAGCTTGTGCCATCTGAGACCGCTGGGTAAACATCCGGAGCACCTTTCATCACAACCTACACAAGGTTGACCATTCCAAGCTGACTGCTGCATCAAATGCCAATGTCTACATCCCGTGCTGGCCGCTGTGGAAGCCTCTGCAGTTCCTGCGAGAAGTACCAAGAAAAGACAATGCTCAGTATGAGGTATGTATTTTCTTATAATAATATCTGATCGAGTAGCGGCACATCAGTTTATACTGCTCGCCTATAAACATATTAATAATTTGTAGTGCTTATTGCATAGATTGGTATTTCATAGTGATCACTAAAGGCACTGTCAGTCCTTGAAAGAGCCACTGCAGTGGAATTTACTACTGCAAATGAAGTAAAAAAATACTGTGCGGAGTCCTTCTGCGCGAAAGAAGGGAAATTTTGAAACTATTTCCCCTCCCCAGGAGCATTTGTAAGGGGGGGGGGGGGGGGGGTGTTTATAAATCAAAATATTCAATTTGTTCTGACAGTTCCGTTTTATTTTTTTTATTAGTTATGTAAAAACAAACAAAATCCAGCAAATAGTACAAAAAAAAATATAGGCCTGGCGCGAATTGTCGGATTGCCTCAGAGAGCGAAAGCCGGATGGGCTTTGTTTCCGGTTTACAATAAAAGAATCAAAATTACAAAAAAGTTAAAAACAAAAGTTAAGTTGTAGTTGAGACGATTCTAAAGTAAAAAAAACTTAGTCCAAAATGTATATTTCGACAGCTCGGATCATTTCCCATCGATTGGCATTGAAAACAAAAAAAAATAATAAACGGGCGACAAAAAAAATATAAATGGGCGACAAAAATTTTAGTGGGCACGATTGAATTAAAAAACGGCCACGATGGCTCCGGAAAGGTTAAGAACACTAATTTAGAAGTTTAAACAGCCGCCCGATTGATAAATGGTCCGAGAACTGGCAATTTGGAAAAAAAACACTAAAAAGGCGGCGGAACACTTTAAGTTATCATACACCAAGTTGGAGAAAATATTCATAAAAAAACATGGTAATAAAACTATTCAAGACAACGCAATTAAGTACAAGCCGCTACAAATTAATCACATATCTATACAATATAATCTCATCAAAATGGTTTTCCTAGAAGAGGAAAGAAACATGGTAATAAAACAATTCAAGACAACGCAATTAAGCACAAGCCGCTACAAATTAATCAGATATCTAGACAGGGTAATCTCATCAAAATGGTTTCCCTAGAAGAGGAAAGAAACCTGGTAATAAAACAATTCAAGACAACGCAATTAAGCACAAGCCGCTACAAATTAATCAGATATCCATACAGGGTAATCTCATAAAAATGGTTTTCCTAGAAGAGGAATTCTTAAGGTGGGCACACACGGTCAGTTAAACTGATCAGTTTTTCGCGTCACTCCAACTGGGTGCTCATTCAGTTAATGAAAAGGTGGGAATTGGTGGTTCCATATTTGAAGACAGTGGAGCCATGATATTACTTCGATAAATAGTGTTAAGTGTTTCAATTTTTCATGAGAAATTATTGGAACCAAAGTTGTTTGAAATTTGATTTTCCACAACTTTGATTCCTATCAACTTTTTCTAGGATCGATTTTTTTTAATAAGCCGGTGATGCCATGATGTTTCTTCGATAACTTGTGTTATTTCAATTTTTCATGAGAAATCATCGGAACACAAGTTGTTTGAAATTTGATTTCCTATAACTTTGATTCCTATCAACTTTTTCCAGAATCGATATTTTTTTTTGCGTTAATTCAATTTTTCATGAGAAATTATTTGAACCAAAGTTGTTTGAAATTTGATTTTCCACAACTTTGATTCCTATCAACCTTTTCTAGGATCGATATTTTTTTAATAAGCCGGTGGTGCCATGATGTTTCTTCGATAACTTGTGTTATTTCAATTTTTCATGAGAAATTATCGGAACCAAAGTTGTTTGAAATTTGATTTCCTACAATTTTGATTCACATCAACTTTTTCCAGGATCGATATTTTTTTAATAAGTTAGTGGTTCTATTTTGTTTCTTCCATAACATGTTATTTCAATTTTTCATGAGAAATTATCGAAGCCGAAGTTGCTTGAAATTTGATTTCCTACAACTTTGATTCTCATCAACTTTTTCTAGGATCGATTTTTTTTAATAAGCCGGTGATGCCATGATGTTTCTTCAATAACTTGTGTTATTTCAATTTTTCATAAGAAATCATCGGAACACAAGTTGTTTGAAATTTGATTTCCTAAAACTTTGATTCCTATCAACTTTTTCCAGGATCGATATTTTTTTAATAAGACAGTGGTGTTATTTTGTTTCTTCCATAACTTGCGTTATTTCAATTTTTCATGAGAAATTATTGAAACCAAAGTTGTTTGAAATTTGATTTCCTACAACTTTGATTCCCATCAACTTTTTCCAGGATCGATATTTTTTTAATAAGTTAGTGGTTCCATTTTTATTCTTCCATAACTTGTTATTTCAGTTTTTCATGAGAAATTATCGAAGCCGAAGTTGCTTGAAATTTGATTTCCTACAACTTTGATTCCCATCAACTTTTTCCAGGATCGATATTTTTTTAATAAACCAGTGGTGCCATGATGTTTCTTCGATAACTTGTTATTTCAATTTTTCATGAGAAATTATCGGAACCAAAGTTGTTTGAAATTTGATTTCCTACAATTTTGATTCCCATCAACTTTTTCCAGGATCGATATTTTTTTTAATAAGTTAGTGGTTCTATTTTGTTTCTTCCATAACTTGTTATTTCAGTTTTTCATGAGAAATTATCGAAGCCGAAGTTGCTTGAAATTTGATTTCCTACAACTTTGATTCTCATCAACTTTTTATAGGATCGATATTTTTTTAATAAACCAGTGGTGCCATGATGTTTCTTCGATAACTTGTGTTATTTTAATTTTTCATGAGAAATTATCGAAACCGAAGTTGTTTGAAATTTGATTTCCTACAACTTTGATTCCCATCAACTTTTTGTAGCATCTATATTTTTCGAATAAGATAGTGGTATCATTTAGTTTCTTCAATTAAGCTTACCAGCCGTAGTTACCAACATTAGGCCCCCGCTGCACTGATCTGATGAACAGATGCGATCATAGCATCGTGTGAGCTCAGCTTCAGGTAGTGGTTCAAATCGTGTACCACAAATTCCTACCTATTAATTTACTGAATGAGCCCCATTTGGAGTGACGCGAAAAACTGATCAGTTTAACTGACAGTGTATGGCCACCTTTAGACGTTCACAATACAATCAGACTACAATATCAAATAACACCAATATGGTTGCATAAATCCAGATTTGTCTGCAGGTCTTCCAGCTTTGGGGATTTTAGCTCCTCGGGTACCATATAGTCGAGATATGATAGTGGATCTTGGAATCTCGTACTTAACAGCAGCTTCGTAGCTATTCATTTTCTTTTTTCTTACGAATTCAACAGCTTCGTCAAGCTGGGCTTGAGAATATTTTTTTTCTTTTTTTCTTTTATAGTTCCTCACCATCTAAAAAAATAAACTCGCATAAATTTTGATTTGAAATAAATAAATAAATGGATTTATCGTACGAAACCTATTTCACTCGAGCGTTGTACGGTATGAAAATACCCAGATAAAGAACAAATGTCTTGTGATTATGTACAGTTCTTAGATGCTGACATCGAATAAAACGGTTTCTCGCACACGCGCTTAGAATAAATACTTATTTAGATTTTGTACTTAGCTTATCTAGTCTTCAACATATATTATATAAAACTAGCGACCTGTGCCGGCTTCGCGGCGGTATAAAATATAGTCTATGTTACTCGCTACTAATGTAGCTTTATATTGGTGAAAGAATTTTTTAAATCGGTCCATTAGTTTTGGAGCCTATTTGGAGACACACTCTTCGTGGTACCACTTGGAGCATCGCGAGCATTGCCTCATTGCATCGTCCATTCTATCTTCTTTGCAGGCATGACAGTACCAACTCATTTGTTTTTGTGATTTACCTTTGACGATAGTAGACTTTTTTGCAGATACGATTTTAGCTTTCTTAGGATTTAAAGTCTTTTTAAAGTTCGTTTTCTCTTTTCTACCTGTTTTAAAATCAGTTAAGTTTTCGTCTTGTTTATTTTTCTTTCTTTTGTTACCCTTCACTTCTTTACTATTTATTTTCTCTTGATTATATTTATCAAATAGATCTTTTGTGACTGGAGTACCTCGATAATTAATGGCTTTTCGTCTAACAGTCGGTGTGCATGTTTGAACTTTAACAGGCGTAGGCAGAAGATCATAAAAATCATTTCTTTTCAACTGAGTGAGTGGCAAATCATCAGATTCATCTGAACTAGAGCTAGTTCCATAAACTGTGCGATAATAGCTGCGTTGCAAGATTGATTCTCTTGAGACCTGACCTGTGGATGTTGATGCTATAGCTGGTGATTGCTTAGTTTGTTCTGGAGTCGCTGGTCGAAGACAATCAATAGGTGAAATATTTCCAAGCGAGACATCGGGAATTGGAATCGGTGTTAAAATTGATGGTGAACTAGCAGCAGATTCTGAACTCTTCTGTTGATCACAATTAATAGGTGGTATATTTTCTTGATCACGATCAGGCGTTGAGACTTCCGATGAAATAGACGGTGTTGTAACTCCGGATTCTGAATCTTGTACATCAGGATGTTCGAGAGCTGGTGCATTTTCTTGTGTACCATCTGGTGCAGGAGCTTCCGTTAAAATGGAAGGGGCAAAAGCTGTTTCTGGTATGGCCTGTGAGTTGAAGGGATACAAGCCAGTCGCTTTAAAGCCACTCGAGATATTGCTGTGTGTCATACATTTAGACCAAACGCTTGACAGAATGATATTAAAGCGTGCTTTAGTGAGTTTTTTGTCTCTGTTTTGGTCCAAAAATGATAACAATTCAGCATCCCAGTGGTGCTCGAATGATCGATATACGGCTTTGTCGAGGGGCTGTAATTCGTGAGTTGTGTTTGAAGGTAGGCAGTACAAATTAATGCCAAGTGAATCGGATACATCGACTATAGAAAGATCTAAATAACATGCTGCTCCATCAAATATCAAAAGGCATGGTCCCTGGTTTTTGTATCTAGACAAGTGTTTTAAAAATATTTTGAAAAGTTCATTGGTCATATAGCCCTTTGCTGATTTTTCTACTAAAGATCCTTGAGGCAAATTATCGTACAATTCTGGTTTCAAACGTTTTCCCTTAAATATGACCATAGGTGGTATGGCTGTGCCAAGAGCATTAACACATCCTGCGATAGTAACGCTTTCAGCATGTTCAGAAGACTGCAAATGAACCCTTTTAGCCAAAACACTTTGCTGGTGGTGGATAGTGAGACGGCATCCTTTCTCATCCATATTATAAATTTTCTCGGGATGATCATATAGTCAAATTTATCGTAGATATCTCTCAGTTTTTTAAAATGGTCATCAACAATAAATTTATTTAGCTTTTGGGCTCGAGCTGGGTTCATGAATTGCGCTTTTCTTACGGATATTTCATGGTGTCTTTTCATGAACGCTTTGAACCAGTCTTTGCCTGCGCGTTTGCCCTCATCATTAAAATTGTGTTTTATATTATTTTGCTCACAATATTTATACACCAATCGACGCAATATTCTTGGTGTCACAGGCAAGCCCATTTCAGAATACCGGATTATCCTTTGCACAAGTTGAGTTTCCTCTTCATCATTTAATATAGGTTTACGTCCCAAACTTTTCTTTAAACAGCCAGACTGCAAATGATTTCTGATTGTTCTTCTAGGAACTTTATATCTCTCTGCAGCCTTATACGTACTCAAAGTTCCTCTTTGTACTGCTCTAACAACTGCGATCAGATCGTCTTCTGACCACAATGCCCGTTTGGGAGGCATCGTGACCGTAAGCACTGAAACCAATCATAAATAAATTGAAAATGTATAACTACGTACAAACTACCCACCAACAAACATTATAAAAACACGCTCCTACTTATATAGCAGTTTAAAAAAATAGGAGTATAATAAGGCCTATAGTAAAATTTTATAGGCCTTAATATCCGCCAACCACGTGGTTACAGAAAAAAAAAATAATAAAAAATTTACAACTACCAAATCCTTCAATACGGTAACCTAGGGACAAGCATGCATTAATTAATAAACGGACAGTCAATACAGATTTGTAAATATTATATTTTCAAAATAAATTACGCGTGCGTGACCGCACCGCTGAATGATTTCGACGACACTGGCGGGGGGAGAAGTGCTAGCGTTCGTCCGCCACTTCGCAGCGACTTGTATACGCTCTGAGCTTGTGTGAGTGTAACCTTGATCGTCAGTCTTCAGGCGCTAGCCATTCACTGCGATGAATGGCTAAAGCCTGACGGAATTTCGGTTAGTACAGCCGCCTCACAACCAATGGTTAGGTTCGTGCGATGCCTGACTAACCCACCGACGCAACCGTGGAAGTCCACTACCGTCGCCGTAACGCCTGGCTATACTGTGATAGCAAGCGAAGCTAGGACATGGATTATTCCATCGGCCGTTCGGTCGTCGCGGGGACCTACTCTGTACTCCTACCTCCCTAATATTCCCTACGTGTCCCTACCTCCCTAACGTCCCTAACCTACCATATGAAGTTAATATATACTTGTATAGATAGGTACGGGATACCTGGACCGTGAGACCTATCGGCACCAGGCGGAGTGGGAAGGAATAAAGGGTAGGCACGATTATTCCACTGCCGTGACTCAGACTCAAGCCACGATCACAGAAGGTGACGGTACTAGGTAGCTCTTGCCACAGTGGAAGGAACAGGTATAGGTAACCCGCCCGCCCAGCGGAACATATGCTGGGTACGGCGTCGTCCCCTGCGCTGCAGGCCTCTGAATGGGCTCCGTCTGGATCCTCGTAGGTCCGACGGCCGGTCGTCTAGACGACCTGACTGCTGGCGATGGTGGACTCACTACTCCGAGTGCAGCCGCCCGAAGGTACTCGCCACTGCACCCCTCTAGACTCCGAGTGCAGCCGCCCGAAGGTTCTCGCCACTGCACCCCTCTTGTTGTGAATCAAACAACCGTTAGATTGTGATTGATTTTATTACATGCTTAACTACTATTTATATACAACAGTCTCTTACATCTAATTGGACTTGGAGTATGCCTAATTTGATGACCGTGCATATTTGTGTGCCGCTGCCTCGCCTAGATGGTTGACGATGAATCTGGGTCGCAACTCTGCTGATTCCGCCGGCTGACGCTATCCGCTATACGGCCCAGTAACGACACGCTGAGCTAAGCATGTTCTTTATGGACATTCTGGGGTCTCTCCGGGACGGTCTTCAGTTGGTACAGCTCCAACACCTCTGCCTTCGTTCCGCTGGAACCATTGCTACGGTCCTTCCTGCTGGTTGATGGCGTGGATGGGATGCTACTGGTCTCGAACCCCTGGTTGTCGTGGCTGGTTGGCTGCCCGATCTGCTCGGCTTCTCTTCGTGGTTGTCGAGTGCGTCGTCGTATTGTTGTCAACATGCACTGCGCCACCTGAATCGTTCTGGTCGGGCACCTAGTCTCCGTGTGGTTGGTGAAGAGTTGCTCAACAATGCAATTCTCTTTTAATTGCATGTTCTTCACCACTCCAGGAAAACAAATAAAATTATAGAAGCAATGAAAGCATGTCTTGAAACCTTCTTGGTTGATCTCAAAATATTGCTCCTTGATTCCCTCTATCTCCATCTTGATCTTCTTTCTTCTCTCTTCTTTCTTGCTTCCCCTAATCCTTAGCCCTACTCCTGATCTAAACCTTTACTCTTAGCTGCTTATCTCTCCCTGGATCAGTATTTCTGCACCTTCTCAAGTACCTGGTGATTCCCGCTTGTGAGAGGCCAGGTCCCGAATTGCTACTGTCCGAGGCAGCTAAGTGCTATTTATGAGTACTTCAACGCCAATGAACGTAGCGCTCGATGATTACGCTAGCCCGAGGTACGTCAAAGGTAGTCTGTCAGTTTCAAGTCAACTAAAGGACAGGGTACGGCGTCGTCCCCTGCGCTGCAGGCCTCTGAATGGGCTCCGTCTGGATCCTCGTAGGTCCGACGGCCGGTCGTCTAGACGACCTGACTGCTGGCGATGGTGGACTCACTACTCCGAGTGCAGCCGCCCGAAGGTACTCGCCACTGCACCCCTCTAGACTCCGAGTGCAGCCGCCCGAAGGTTCTCGCCACTGCACCCCTCTTGTTGTGAATCAAACAACCGTTAGATTGTGATTGATTTTATTACATGCTTAACTACTATTTATATACAACAGTCTCTTACATCTAATTGGACTTGGAGTATGCCTAATTTGATGACCGTGCATATTTGTGTGCCGCTGCCTCGCCTAGATGGTTGACGATGAATCTGGGTCGCGACTCTGCTGATTCCGCCGGCTGACGCTATCCGCTATACGGCCCAGTAACGACACGCTGAGCTAAGCATGTTCTTTATGGACAGTCAGTTACTGTATTTCGTACGGTTTTTGTTACTTAGGCCTTATTGCCCGACAGGCCTCAATACCCGCGGGTACCTTAGCTAACTTCACATCTGCCAACTTGTATGATTTGACCTATATGACATATAGGCTATATGGCTATATGCTAGGGCTTCCTATTGAGTGTATGGATGCTATTGGTGTAAAAAGAGGTGTAAGTAAGTGGTTTTTCAGTTGATGGAACCGATGATTCTATTTGTTCATAGTCGTTTGTTCTAAATACTGACAATGGTGATTTATTGGAATATATCGGAATATTATAGTCATTACCGATGTAACCTAAATTTACCATTTCGGCTATTACCGCACGTTGTTCTGTCGTAAGTGGCGATTCTCTTTGTACCTCCGTATGTGAAACTGTTATTGGTGATCCCATACGTGACGAAGGTTCCGAATTCAAAATCTCCATCTGCTCTTCAACCAAATTTGGTGACTCTTCATGATTTGATTGAGTCTCTAAAAAAAGAATAAACTTGGTAAAGTGTTGTCTGCTTTAAAAGCCACATGCAATAATTATTTACACAATTTTAGTCGTTAGCAGACGACTACTGTCAAATTGTTACTGTTGATGTGACAGACCTGTATAAATAACATAAACCAACAACGTAACATACATACAAGCGTTGGTAGCCCTGTGACTTTGATATCGGACCTATAAACAGGAGATCGCGGGTTCGAATCTACTAAGAAACTACACAAGCCTGTCTATTAGTAATGCTATTGCCTATTAATATTCAACTAGCGGATATGGCAGACGTCGTCCTGGGGACTGAATCTCTTGATTAAATTTAAGCAATATTGTCGCTCAGTAGCTTTCCACTGATCAATTTTGACAAGTTTTGGCAATCTTCTAATGTTAACGTGTCAATTTTGAAGTCTAATGAAGTAATGACTAATGACAGATCAGTGATTGATCACAAGCTACTGTCACCGCTGTCGCCTTATGTCGATGAGGCCCGAATCTCTTAACTAAGTTGTGAGGGCCAATGATTGTTCAGTGGTGATCGCAAACTGTCGACCAATTAGGTTTCAGTTTTAACAAGTTTTGGCAAACGTGATTGGTCGACAGCTTGCGATCACTACTGAAAAATCATTGGCCCTCACGCCTTAGTTAAGAAATTCGGGCCCAGGATTACCTCTTTTTAGCTCTTTTTAGTTGTTGTTGACACTCAATTGAATATGAAATTTTAAATAATAAGAGATTCGGGCCCCTGCCCTGCCCAGAATAGCAGCGCCTTCTACCCTAACTTTTTACCTTACCTGCCCTTTTTGCCGTAAAAAAGCAACAAACATCCAAATATTCAAACTTACAAACGTATGATTCCTGCTGACTCGAAATATGTAGTACGTACCTGAACTATATTTGCGATAAGATTGCAGTGTCATCAGTGCAAATGTCAAAATTGAACTATGACGCTAAACCATGTTCACATTCACCAATTCAAATATTACCATTCAATCAGTCCGGACGCATTAATGGTCAATTTTTATATTTGCACTGATAACTCGCTGCAACCATAACGCGTTTATAAAAATAATAATTTAATAACACTAGATCATTATTATAAATATCAAAATTTGTCTATAAGTACCTACCCAACGCCCAAACGGCTCAACGGATTTACCTAAGTACCTTATCTAAAACACAACAATTAACAACACAATAATTACGATAATTATTAATAAAATAATACTTACCGTGTAGCGCTAAACGAATAATTTTTTTGTTCCGATTCATCTTTGTGTCCGTTTCTATGTTCCGCCCGTCCACTCTCTATACGGCCGACTAGTGACCACTGCGAGTGCGCGGGTGGATGAAGCGCGGCGCGAAATCAAGGTCATATGCACATACGTCTTTTTGGCATGACATTTTATTAGTAATAAAAACAAATTTGAAAGTCGTATGAACATACTTCCTTATGGCATGACATTATATTAGTAATAAAACCAAGTTCGAAAGTCGTATGAACATACGTCTTTATGGCACGACATTATATTATCATATATAATTTGATAATCGTATGTACGTACGTCTTTGTGGTCCGATACATAATTCGTCATTCGTGGTTACGACCGCGGTACGACTTTCTGGCATGAAAATAATATCTGACTTCGGTTATACGCCTAAAATTATTTAATTAATATCGTTTAAAGTAATTTACCTACAGTTAAGAAAAAAACAGAGGTGGTGTATGTTAAAATAATGGTTTATTGGGAATATTATTAATTTAGTAATGGTATCCCCAATATTGTATAGTCTGTAGATAGTTAAAAGAAAATCGACTATCTCTGTCCCCCGTGATGTGTGCTCTCTCTCTGTGATGGCCGCCAAGTTGGCAAGTAATAATCTCGCATCTCCTGTATTATATTAAATTGTAAAAACTAATTATAACTTCCTGAAGCCAATATATATAAGTGGAATACATTCGTATTGTTTTAATCTGTACAATCTTCAAGCCTTGATTCCTTTTTCAAGACGCTTAATTATCGCTGACCGCGCTTTGCAAGCATGGAGGTTATTTAAAACACTAACCTCCAGAGGTTATTCAGGCCCAGATATTTGTAAAAGGGTCTAGGTCAAAGTGAAAAACAGACAGAAAAGAAAGGCAATATAAGTTCTGGTGGTGAAGCTGTACATAATGTTCAAACTCCATATTCAGGCGGAGACAGCCGCCATTACGTGTTCGAGAAATTAGACGGCGTGGCTAATTTCCATTTATGGAAATTGCAAATGAAGAATGCCCTGATTCTAGAAGATGTGTGGCAGTCTGTTGATACTACGGATTCGATTGATCCATGCCGGGACAGGCGAGCGCTCGCACGAATGTTTATTAATTAAACCATCATGTATTCAGTACGTGAGAAATGCCGCGACCGCTCATGAAGCATGGAATAAATTGATCTCAACATTTGAGGTTAAAGGTTTTTGTCGTCGAGTTTTACTTTTACGGCAGTTACATCGTGCTTCTTATACCGATTTCAATAACATGGAGGCGTATATTGAACACATTATGACGTTGGTGCAGCAACTGACCGATATTGGAAGATTACTGGAAGATGCTGAGGTTGCCGAGTTGATACTATCGGGTTTACCACAAGATTATGATGTGGTGGTATCGAGTCTAGAAGCTGTTGCAATATCCGGGAGTGTCAGTAGCGAGATCTTAAGGATGAGACTTCTTCAAGAAGAGCACAGAAGAAAACGTGAACGTGAACCAGTTGGTGAATTAGCTCTCTTGTCAAAATATAAGAAGAAAATATCATGTCATTTTTGTAAGAAGACAGGACACATCAAATCCAAGTGCTACAAGTATAAAAGACACTTAGAGTCAAATAATAAGCAAGATATGGCTTTACTGACTGGAGCGACAAGCAGAAATTTTGAAGACTCAACCTGGTTGCTTGATAGTGGGGCGAGCGCACACATGTGCAATAATATGCAGTGGTATTGTAATTTCAAGAGTTTTACGAAGACAGTTTGCACCGCAGATGGGAATTCCATGTTAAGTCTAGGTATTGGTGATGTGAACATTTGTATAGGAAATAAAACACAACTTATTAATGATGTTATGTTCGTACCAACTCTCTCAACCAATTTAATCAGTGTCAGTAAATTAAGTGAGAAGGGTTTATCAATAAACTTTAAAGAAAATAAGTGTTACGTTTCCAAGGGTTGTTCATTGTTAGTTACTGCTACTAGACAAGGCGGAATTTATGTATTGGACAAGGTGTGTGGTGTTTTTGTTTCTGATTCACAGGTGAATTCAGATGTAGCCATGAATGTTGACATGGAAGCTGTGTCGAAGCTACAGAGTTTGCCAGACACTGAGGCGTCTGAGCGATGGCACAGAAGGCTGGGACATTTGAGTTATAAAGGGGTAAGTGTTCTCCGTAAGCTAGTTTCAGGTATGGATCACTTGACTCAGTATGACGCAACCATTCCTAAATGTGTGTCATGCGTTGAGGGGAAGCAGGCTGTCAAGAAGTTTCCTAGGGGTGAAGCCAAGCGTGCTGAACAGCTGTTGGAGCTTATCCATTCCGATGTTGCGGGTCCCATGCCAGTAAGTAGTCTGGGTGGTTCCAGGTACTTAGTCACGTTCACCGATGATTTTTCGAGGAAAACATTTGGTTATTTAATCACACGTAAGTCTGAAGTTTTGTCCAAGTTTAAGTGCTTTAAGGCAACTGTCGAGAAACAAACTGGTTGTTTTGTTAAATGTCTGCGAACCGATAGAGGTGGAGAATATTGTAATGCTGAGTTCTCCAAGTATTTAGAAGGTGAGGGTATTGTTCATCAGACCACCTGCCCATACAGTCCTTCCCAGAATGGTGTCTCAGAAAGGCTGAACCGAACTCTTTTTGAGAAAGCTCGCTGCATGCTTCGTGAAGCTCATCTTCCTAAGGAATATTGGGGTGAGGCGATATCTACCGCTATATATCTGAAAAACCGAAGCCCTACAGCAGCTTTAAAAGGTAAGGTACCTGAAGAAGTTTGGACAGGCCGTAAAGTAGATGTTAGTCATCTCCGTGTTTTTGGTTGTATGGCTATGACATTAATTCCAAGTATGAGGCGTGACAAGCTTGATTCGAAATCTAAGCGTTGTATTTTAGTGGGGTATGGTGAACATACAAAAGGATATAGGTTAATTGATCCTTCTAATCCAAGGCAGATCATTTATTCTAGAACCGTGTCATTCTTTGAGAATCAGTTTGTTGACCACTGTATAGAGAGCAATATTAAGACACAGAAAGTATGTAATGATACTATTTCTGAAATTGGCATGCAAAGCCACCAATTTCAAGGTACTAGTGATATGCATAAAATGCCTAGTAATGTTAATAATAATGATGATGTTTGTCAGGTGCAAATGCACAATGAAGTTTTAAGGAATTCTGACAATACAATAGAGGAAAATAACTGTGATATTAATAATAGTAATAATGCAATTGAATCCAATGTGAATGTGATGAATGATAATAATAATTCAAATGATAATTTATATTTATCTCCCGTTTCAGGAGAGTCCTCATTCCAAAGCGCTGAGTGGCTCGACAGTAGCGACAGTGGAGATGGCGGAGTGCCATGTGATACTTCCATGAACGAAACAGTCGTTCGAGGGGAAGGTTCTACACAACAGGTTCCTAGTAGTGTTAGCGAGCGACCTGTTCGTTCTACTAGAAACAATAAACCAGTAAGGTATGTAGATTATGATCTATCTGATTCATCAGACATTTCTCTCTTGGTCAATTTTCATAATGAACCACAAACCTATGAGGAAGCATTAGCAAGCCCTGATAAAGAAAAATGGCTAGCTGCTATGCAGGATGAATTTAATTCACTTATGAAAAATAATGTTTGGCAATTAGAGGACAGACCGAGTGGTTGTAACGTAGTAAGTTGCAAATGGGTTTATAAACTAAAGTCTGATGATTCAGGTGATTACCCAATATATAAAGCCCGTCTAGTTGCAAGGGGGTTCAGTCAAAAACCTGGGGTAGATTATATGGATACCTTCTCACCTGTTGTACGACACTCTTCACTTAGAATTTTATTTTGTATAGCTAATGAGCTTGACATGGATATAGAACATATAGATATAAATACAGCTTTTTTAAATTCCAAACTTGATGAATGTATTTATATGGAACAGCCTTTAGGATTTTCAAATGATAGGACAAAAGTTTGTTTGTTGAATAAAAGTTTGTATGGTCTTAAACAAGCAGGCAGGCTGTGGAATAATAATGTTCATGTTCTATTGACTAACAACGGTTACATTCAAAGCAAGTGTGAACCATGTATTTATTTTAAAAATATTGACAATAAGTTGACTTTCGTGGCTGTCTATGTCGATGACTTCTATATTGTAACATGTTGTAATGATGAAAAAGTTAAATTCTATAAATTGTTACAATCTGAATTCAGTTGTAAAAGTTTAGGTACTCTTAAGAATTGTTTGGGTATTAAAATACATAGAGATAAGACCCGTGGTACCTTAATGTTTGACCAATCTGAATATATAAGGAAGTTATTGGAACGTTTTGGTATGACTAATTGCAAAAGTGTTTCTACACCTATGGTTGTAAACAAATTGGACAAGGCCACAGATGATGACACTCTGTCACAGTACTTATCCATATAGGGAATTGATAGGGTGCTTAATGTATTTGACCGTATGTTCCAGACCTGACATTATGTATGCTCTTAGTCATTTAAGTCAGTTTAACACAGCTTTCAAGCGACATTATTGGTTGGCTGCAAAACGGATTTTGAGGTACTTGAGTGGTACAATTAATAAAATACTTGTTTTTGAAAAATCCGGCAATTTTGATATAACTGTTTATGCTGATGCAGATTTTGCCAATAATGTCGTTGATAGAAGGTCGTATAGTGGCTTTGTTGTAAAAATCGGTGACTCTACTGTATGTTGGGAGTCACGCAAGCAACGCTGTGTCAGTCTTTCTACGACTGAAAGCGAGTACTTGGCCTTAGCGGATTATTGTAAGGAAATATGTTTTGTTAGAAATTTTTTGTATGAAATTTTAAAAAACAATTAAATTGTAGAATCTATAGCGATAATCAAAGTGCTCTTAGGTTGCTTGAGACAAAAGAATATTGTCATAAAAAGACAAAGCATATTGACTTACGCTACCATTTTGTAAAAGATATTGTTAAGGAGAAGAATGTAGTAATTGATTATTTACCTACCCAAAGAATGGTGGCTGATATTTTTACGAAACCTCTATCTAGCTGTAAGCATAATGTTTTTATTGCTGACTTAGGTTTAAGAAATGTGTAATAAGTAGACGTTCCAAATTCTTGAGATGTTGCATGTATTGTAAGCCATCAATATTTGTAATGTAGAGTCACTAATGTTTTTTCTGTGACAGAGATAGTGTTGTGTTACTTTAATTAACATGTAACTTATTGTCATAATGGAGGCATGCTAGACATGAAGTAGGAACAATGTAGTTTTGTTAAGTTAACTTGAATTGTTAATTGTTTACACATATGATTTCTGTATGTTGTTCTACATTGTTGAAAGTTTTCATGTTACGCATGAGGGGAAGTGTTAAAATAATGGTTTGAAATTGACAGGATAAGAGTGGCGCTGGATACTAAGACCACCGGAGCAAAGGTAGATCAAGTACGCAAAGCCAGAAACAAAAAAGTTGTTCTGAGCTGCGGTACCGTAGACGACCTAAATCTGGTGCGAAGTCGAGTCCAGCGAGACGTATCTCTAAAAGTGGAGACAGCGAAAGCTGGAAACCCACTAATTATAATCAGAGATGTCCTGTCCTACCATAAGGACTCAGAGATAGTGGAGAACCTCTTAGCACAGAACAAACACCTGCTGCAAGACGTTGTTTTGAAAGAGAGCACTATCAGGGTGAGATACAGGAAAAAGGCGCGCAATCCCCATGAATGTCATCCTGTATTGGAAGTCTCACCTCGTATTCACAAATCGCTGATAGAAGCAGGCAAGGTCTACATTGGACTCCAGAGGAGACCAGTGACAGACCACTCACCACTGGTGCAGTGCACCAAGTGCCTGGGCTTCGGTCATACAAAAGCAATCTGTCGGGAAAGAGACGAACTCTGCAGTCACTGCGGAAGATGCCATTCCTGGGCACAATGCAAGGCCAGAAAAGACAACCTGCCGCCAAGATGCAAAAATTGCGCAACCACGCATCCCAACAGCTCTAATAAGGACTTAGCTCACAACGCGTTCAGCAGTGAATGTCCTGAGAGAGTAAAATGGGATGGTATAGCGCGATCCCGAGTCTCATATTGCTGAGGGCACTCTAGAGGTACAAAGCTCAGTCCCCCAAAAAGTAGCAGAGAGACCAAGTTTGCGCTTCATTCAAGCAAACTTGCATCGCTCACAGACAGCAACAGCCGAACTCCTGAAAGTTGCAAAGGAAAGAAACGTTTCAGTCGCCCTAGTCCAAGAGCCGTATGTAGGCAACAACGGAGCTATGAAACAGTACCCTGGAACCCGCATTATTCAGTGCAGTTTGAACAGGCAAAAGCCAGTAAAGGCAGCAGTAATCGTTTTTGGTGACAAGTTGGAAGTAATCCATGACCCCCAGCTTGTTACTGAAACTGAAGTAGCTGTTTTGCTGGTCAACGAAGACCTGAAGCTGGGAGTGATTTCAATCTACTTGGAGGGAGACCAACATATTGATCCGTACCTAGACAGGATAAAGGCTTTTAGTTTAAAACTAGCGACCAAAGACCTGATAGTCGCCGGTGACGTCAATGCCTGGTCCCATTGGTGGGGTAGTACATCGGAAAACAGCAGAGGAGAAGCTGTTCACTCTTTTTTCAACGAGATGGGTCTACACATACTCAACACTGGTGACACGCCAACCTTCGAAGTCGTTAGAAGAGGCAAGCTCTGCACGAGTGTAGTAGATGTTACCACGTGCAGCTTGCCACTTCTGGGGAAAATAGAGGGCTGGCAAGTAGACCGAAATCTAACAACATCAGACCATAATGCAATAACGTTCAACTTGCGTCTGGGGAAGGCTCTTAAATATTTGAAGCCTGTTACTACACGCAGGTACAACACTAGAAAAGCAAAATGGACCCGTTTTCCCCCCGAAGGGTAGAAAACGGATATTTAGGTTTCAGCCGAAGCTTGACCCATTGTGAGATTACCCTCGAATTTTACCTAGTTGCAGTGTGATTCTACCTCCTTTCTGACCGATATCGTCGCGTCACGTGATCGCCCCACTCCTTGCCGTTGACGCGTGGCGGCCATCTTGCCGGCGGTGGTTTCTTTCGTCAGTACTCTCACATTGGTAATCCGGCAAGTCCAGCCGGTATGGGTCAAGCTTCGGCTGAAACCTAAATATCCGTTTTCTACCCTTCGGGGGGAAAACGGGTCCATTTAGGTGTTCGAGCCTTCGCTTGACCCATTGTGAGATATGTTTATAATCTGCCGGCAATGGACCGACGTACTGTGAGTGGAGTTACAAGTTGTTACTGTTTTCTATATGGGATAGAAATAAAGACAACTTGTGAATGTAATCATGTTGATTTATTTCTGTGACTAGACACAGTTATTGTTATAATTAAGTTAAATCAGTTTTAAATGCGCCATATTAATCAGTCTCAGCAAGTTCACAAAAATTGTACTTAGGCGATCACATATCAATAATAGTTATACTGGGGAGAATGATTGAGCTAAACTATATGATTGGGTGTTGTTACTTTTAACAGGGATTTCCTTGAAATAATACTTGATGAATGTATCCTTGGATCTCCAATTCCCTCTCTTCATTATATCGTCAAGATTTAGATTTCTATTTGACCAATTGTCTGAGTTTACAGCTGCCCTGAAGCTTCCAGGAGAGGCTTCTATATTTGATTCGCGAAATAATGTCCGTAACCATCCTGCGATTACCGTCCGAGATGCTGATTTGACTCTACCTCTAGTCCTAATGAAGAGGTTAACTAAATCAGGGCAGGCTCTCCTTCTATCTTTGGCTAAGTCAAGTAGGCGCCCGATCCATGAGACTATGTCGAGCCTTTGTATGTCACTGACTGTGAATTTCCAACCAGATTGTCTGAAGGTAGTCGAATCAGTTTTCGATCCAAACTTTGGCCAGAATATTACGTGGTCTTTGCAAGATTCGAAAGAGTCTGGGCCTGTTTCTAAGAGTGTTAGGTCATGTACCCGTCGACCCGTCGCTAGAAGAAGCAAGGCTGAAACATGGCGGGAGACTTGGAACAGGCTCTTTGTGTTCAGCGGGTATGTTTGTAAATAGTCCACTAACTCGTATATATTCCACGTTGGTGGTTAACTTGATGGGGGCTTTGTTAAATTTATCCCTTTTAGCAACTGCCTTATCAGCGGATGGGAGCTCAGTTTATCCGTGTTTTCTGGGTTGGCAAACGTGGCAACTACTGATTTATGTAAATGTATAGTTTTTGGGGCTAATTTGACTCTTGTGCGCAAATAACATATGAATTTAGCAAGTTCTTCAGCACTTGGGTCATTAATAGTACAGCCGTTAATTATGGCCCACTTTTTCCATCGCTCCCAGGCTGATTTATATGTCTTCAACGTAGATTTTCGCCAAGACGCCTCAACTAGCCCTTGGTTTTCTAGAGACCACGTTTCTAATAGACGGGCCCAGCCCGAACCCTCCATACCTGCAAACAGAGTTCTCCTACTGCTGGCGGAGGATTCATTGTTCTCAGGTCGATGAGATGATTGCGAAGGTTCTTTATCGTCAGGGGAGGGTTCAGTGCTCGTTGCTTGAGCTCTGTTTTCCAAAATGTTCGCTCCCATTTCGGAGCCACTAGGAGATACGTGCCGGAGCTCGTTATTAGATGTCGAAGTACTCTCGGTATCATGGCCGGAGGAGGAAATATCCATCCGAGTTGGAAATGTCATGGCCTGCTGGGTGCGTCTACGAAAAGGCAATTTTGGTCCTTGGCGTCTTCGCTTACATATGCGTCTAGAACAGCTGATCTGGAGCTGGCAAACAGGTCTTTGGAGGGTTTGCCCAGTTTCGCGAAAATATATCTCAGTATGTTTCCGCTGAGTGTCCATTCCGATAGTCCGGTGGATCTTGATAGACTGTCCGCCGTGAGATTGTACCTTCCCGGGAGGTAGCGTGCTATGAGTGTTATTTGGTGGCGATGTGCTAGGCTCAAAATTTTGAAAGTCGAGTTCAGGAGTGTCTTGGACCTGGTCCCCCCTTCTTTTGTTATATATGCGACTACTGTTTTGTTGTCTGTTTGCAACATTACTGATCGATGTTTTAAGTTGGGGCCGGCTCTTCTTAGGACTTCTAGAACGCTCCACAGTTCTTTCTGATTGCTGTGTCATCGTTCTTGGGTCTTGTTCCATAAGCCTTGGAGTCTTTTTCCGTTTATGGTGGCCCCCCATCCGTTCTTTGCTGCATCTGTAGTAAGGAAGACTGTGGCAACTTGTTGGTGGATGAGAGAGGTCTTCTTGATGTTTTTTAGCCACCAATTTAATTCTTGTGTGACTATTTTTGGCAGGGGGAACTTTCTGTGTCGATTCTGTTTTGGGAGGCGATTTGCTTCTATCTGGATTCTTCGGCAGTGTAATCGGCCTAAGGGAATTACGAATGCCGCGAAGTTTATGTTTCCCAAAAGAACTTTGACCGACCTTTTGACCGACCGACCGACCGATGATTTCTTAGTAACTGTTTTATGAGATTCATGTTCTTTGTTATTTTTTGTTTTGGAAGGGACTTGGTGTTTGTTTCTGTGTTCCACACGATTCCCAAGTATTCGACCGCACGTGATGGCGTGAGGCAGGATTTTCGTAAATTCACGCACCATCCCAATGTTTTGAGAGTTTGGAGAACGTGTTGACTTTGTTGCTTTAATATCTTTCTGTTGGGATGGATTATTAGGAAATCGTTGAGATAAACGGTCACCCTGATGCCTTCCTCCCTGAAATAGTTTGCAACCCAGTTAGTTACTTTGGCAAAGATTGAAGCTGCTGTGGCGAGACCAAAGGGCAGGCATGTCATTTCGTAAATTATATTATTATATGCAAAAGATAAGAATCTGCGGTGCGAGGGGGTGCGCACATAAACGCCCAGTGTAAAAAGGTAGCGAGTATTTACAAACAACTCGCGTGCGCAGCGAAAGTGACCTGGGGACTGAACAGCGAAATCACGAGAACCATCTACGTCGCAGTGGTGGAACCTATCATCATGTATGCCTCAAACGTATGGGCCCAAGCGGCAGACCTCGAGGAAAACAAGTCTCATTTGAATGCACTCCAAAGAGGTTTTGCCCAAAAAATCTGTAAGTCATATCGTACTGTTTCTCTCAAGTCAGCACTCGCACTCTCAGGTCTACTCCCCATTGACCTGCGAATCCAGGAAGCGGCAAGCCTGTACAGAGCGAAGAAAAACTTGTCCCAAGAATATCTCCCACCAGAAGTGGAGCTCGAACGAAATGTCAGCTACCTGGACCAGCCACACCCGTCCACCCAGACATCTGTCGAGTTCGAGCTTCTAGAAAACACCTCAAACCTGCCCGATGGACCCCAAATTTATACAGATGGTAGCAAGATTAAGGGTCAAGTCGGTGCAGCCTTAACCTGGTGGGAAAATGGCAGGGAAGTCAAGTATTCAAAATTCAAGCTACACCCCGAATGCACAGTCTTCCAATCGGAACTTTATGCTCTTTACCGAGCGACTCAAATGGCGGCTACAAGCGGAATCTCTGAAGTCAACATATT
The DNA here is from genome assembly GCA_949316475.1 of Hypomecis punctinalis. Lineage (NCBI taxonomy): Eukaryota > Metazoa > Arthropoda > Insecta > Lepidoptera > Geometridae > Hypomecis > Hypomecis punctinalis. The sequence goes on from OX438809.1 coordinate 5,313,645, forward strand.
GAGTGACTCACGATCTTCACTCGAACTGCTTCGGAACCCCAAAACGAGTCATCCTTTGGCAAGGAGAATAAAGGAAAACATTGGAATAATAACTGCAGAGGGGAGATCTCTTCGTCTTTTCTGGCTGAAAGCACACGTGGGCACCGCTGGTAATGAGAGAGCTGATGAGCTCGCAAAGTCAGCGGCACTCACTGAAACGTCAAGAGACTACGAGGGGATCCCCCTGTCCTACGTCAAAAGCAAAATTCGCGAAGAATCAGTCCGAAAGTGGCAGGACAGATATGAAAGCTCGGATAAAGGCAAAGTCACTCAGACATTCTTCCCGGATATCGCAAATGCATATCGGGTGACGCGCGTCACAAAACTGACTCCTTTTCAGGTTCAAGCTTTGACAGGACATGGAGGAATAGCTGAATATCTGTACAGATGTAAGATCAAGAACAGCCCTGGATGCGAGTGCGACCCCGATGTCTCCGAGACGGTCTGGCACGTGCTCATCGATTGCCCCAGATTCTCGGCCGCACGACATGACCTCGAAATAATGATTGACAGAAATCTAGTGGTCTCGGATCTCCATAACATCTTAGCAGATCCAAAAAGTAGACAATTTCTTCTGTCTTTCATGGAGAGGTCATTCAGAATTGCGGCCAAAAGAAATTCTACTCTCCACTCCAACGAACAAAACATTCCAGCTGCAACACTTCCCACTGCAACACTCCCCACTACCTTACCATCCCGCACTACCTTAATACTTTCCACTACCTAACATCACCATATTTCCTTCCACTCTAACACCTGATCCCATTTCGACACACTTAACACTCACACAGTCCACTGAAGCGACACAGAGCGCAATTCCCGTCCGAGAATTAGTACCCTCAAAAAGCGTAACCATCGATAAAATTCTGGAAAACGCGGAAAAAGGGGCTCCTGGGGTTCGTATCCGTGGTGTGGCTCTCTTCATGGACAGCAACAGAGAAAGATTCGGAATAAGCTTTTGCCAAGTCAGGGCCCGGAAACGCGTCCGCTTGTCACCTGGACTAGCATGTCTTCTTAACGGGAGCACCGCCAAAGTAACAATGAAGCGGAAATCCTACGACGCTATGCCAGTGTGTGAGGCAGGCGGCCACCAATTCCGACTGGTGAGATCGAAAAACAAAACGATTGCACTAGTCGAGTGGGGCGTCCAGTCACCTTTCACGCAGGCTAGCTCATTGCTTGAACATCTTAGCATACAAGGAGACAGTCCCCGGGTGATAAGCGTGGATGCGATGGTGGTTGAACGATTAAAAGCTGAAGCCGTAGACCGGCTGGGTTGTATCAAAGCCTCTGAACACCACGAGGTTGTCGTATATGAGGACAGAGGAGAAAATCTGAGTTTTCTGAAGTCCCCAAGTAACGACCCTAATAATGCAACAGACAGCTGGGGCCATCCCATTCCAAGTTCAGCCACCCTATCTGGTTCAGAAAGAGCAGAGCTTAAAGCAGCTTCTGAGGGAACTGTATTCCGCCCAAGTGGTAACTTTGGCACTATATCAGGTTTTTTCAGTGCTGCGGCGCAGAGTTTGTTCCGATTCACACCTAAAATTCCACCTCCACAGACAGCGGTGACCTCGAGAGTGGTTTCACAAACTCAGGTAACCCGAACGAGAGCAGACATGGGACAGGTCGATTCACCCCGTTATATCTCGACCTCGGCCCCACGAGACCACGCAAGAAACGCCTTTATCGAATACCTAGCCTTATTGAGAGCGACAAAAATTGTTAATCTCAAGAACTGCGACAACATTCTGGAGTTCTTTAGGCTAGGCGGTCCGGTAAGTGAGAGTCTACTAAAATCGAGACTCGAAGAGGCAGAAGCAGCCATATACAATAACGTCACTTCCCAAGTCATCAGAGGGACCATGAAAGGACAGCATATGGCAGCTTACAGTGCAGAAAGTGGTTTCGTGGAGCTGAATAAGAGAGAGACGGAACGAATAGGAAGACCGAAATACGCGATACCATCGAACGACCCAATTGTAGTCACCGCCAAGTGCACCAAGATAATGCTGGACGACAGAATCCTTGAGATGGCTAAAACCATCGAAAGAGGCTCGGACGTCGAGGCAGACTGGGAAGACTGGGTGGTACCAAAGATACAATGGGTCAACGGGGTACCAGGTTGTGGTAAGACAACATGGGTGATTCGACACTTTGATGTGGACAAGGACGCTATCATCACTACAACAACAGAGGCAGCAAAAGACTTGAGAGAAAAGCTATCGCACAGAATAGGAGATCTGGTAAAATCCAGAGTGCGAACCATGGCTTCATCCCTCGTCAATGGTTTTGGAAAAGAGAGCTTCAGCCGCCTTTTGGTGGATGAAGCTCTAATGAACCACTTCGGAGCCATAATAATGGCTGCAAGGCTGTCTGGTGCTAGCGAACTTGTCCTCATTGGAGACGTCAATCAGCTGCCTTATATCGACAGAGAAAGATGAGGTACCATCGCCCGACCCTGGTTGCAAACATTACCCAGGAGTTGCTCTGCACACATAGGAACCCAATGGATGTCGCGTATGCGTTGAGGGAAATATACTCTGGTATATATTCCTCAGCTCCCCGTATTAGGTCTCTTGAGCAGAAAAGGTTCAAGGGGGCTCAAATATCCAAAACCCTCCCCAACACCCTTTTCTTAGTGCATACACAGGAAGAAAAGGAAATCCTCACCAGCCAGGGTTATGGAGAGGGCGCAGGATCACGTACCCTTACCATCCACGAAGCTCAAGGACTAACGTACGAGTCGGTAATCGCCATCAAAACGAAGCCTGGAATGAAACTACACGAGAGCGTGTCACACGCTGTCGTTGCATTATCACGGCACACTGGAACCTTCATTTACTACGCCGACGACATCGAAGATGATGCCATCAGCTGATTCGTGCGGCGTGCATCTTCCGCGTCATTGAGGGCCATCAAAGAGTACAACCTGCAGATGGCCATCAGAGATCGGAACGAGGCGGCGATGGAGGCTCTGGGCCGGGAGGAGACAACAGAGTTGTTATAGAAGAACATGGGAGCGATCACAAGCAGAGTTGAAACCACCGAGTAACACACGGAGTCGTAGCCTCGGACTCTGCGGATGATCGCTTTCACAAAGTAAATCATGACAAGTGTGTAATATCTAGAGTTTAGCATTGCGTGCATGCCCTGAGCATTCATTCTCGCCATCGATGGCTCCTTCTTGCGGCGGCGTTGTGTGTCGGGTCGTTCTCTTCCCTAAAATATGGTCGAGGAGAGCGATGGCTGGCACATGCGTCACACTCGTGATCGGGTGCTGCATGCGGGTCGCCGGTTTGCTCGTGGCATTCACGCAATGCACTGAAACTACTAACTTAGGCTAAAACTTAAACTAACCCATCTCTATTGTACTAACTCTTTTTGTATAGTAAAATCTAATAATTGAATATTTTAGTTAACAAAAGGCACAGACCCTGGAGTCTGTGGTTTGTAATTTACCAATAAAAAAAAAAAAAAAAATAATGGTTTATTGGGAATATTATTAATTTAGTAATGGTATCCCCAATATTGTAAAGTCTGTAGATAGTTATAAGAAAATCGACTATCTCTGTCCCCCGTGATGTGTGCTCTCTCTCTGTGATGGCCGCCAAGTTGGCAAGTAATAATCTCGCATCTCCTGTATTATATTAAATTGTAAAAACTAATTATAACTTCCTGAAGCCAATATATATAAGTGGAATACATTCGTATTGTTTTAATCTGTACAATCTTAAAGCCTTGACTCCTTTTTCAAGACGCTTAATTATCGCTGACCGCGCTTTGCAAGCATGGAGGTTATTTAAAACACTAACCTCCAGAGTGTATTGGTAAACTTAGTAATGATTGACATAATAAAAAAAAACGCATTGTTTTTATACGCCTCTCTGGCTTGAAGGCCGCGATGTATATTGAGTATTATTGATTTAAGGAGTAACAAGAGACATAATCAGCTGGTGACGCCCACTCACAGGCTCGCGAGGTCGGAGGGGTCGGTCTATGTGTCAGGCCCCGAGATTTATAACAGAATACCCGGTCAAGTGCGTGATGCACCTTCCGCCGCGTCATTTAAAACTAAATTAAGAAATTGGCTCCAAAATGAATTATTCTACGATGTCAAAGATTTTCTGAAATTACCAGAAATTGTATCGGAATAACTTTTTAATAGATATAATAATATCTAATTTATATTATATTTTAAAATGAGATTGACTGCATTGTATCGTTTTGCTGTAATTTTGTAATCTGTATGTTTTTTGTAATTAATAATTTGACATGTATCTATGGTGGTACCAATAAAATATTTGTATTTGTATTGAGGACCACTTAACATTCGCAATCTACTAATTTTTTTTTTGTATGATCTTATAGGACGTTTTGACCTATATGTATTTGTTATGAGATACGATGATAGCAGCAGGTGCAGGACTGGATACGTGGATGGGTTCTCAAGCAGTAAAACAACACCAGTGAGTTAGCAGTGGAGCAGCCGCGGTGCGGCGGTCTCTACGGGATGATTCAAGCGAGGATATCAGTAAAGATCAGCCGAAATATATCCAAATTCTCTCGAGAAAATTGTTGTTATCTGAAATCTTAGCGTATCTTGGGTTGCCAGAGGCAAAACATTGCCAGGTATATTAGCCTAAATATTTCCTGAATATTAAAATCAAAATTAAGTGGTAGTTCAGTAGTGGCGGAGGCCGCCACAACCACCCCCCTACGGAGAAATGTAACGCAATGTTACAAAAGAGAAAAAAAAAGACATTTTTAAATGTATGAAGAAACTTAGTAATTAAGTAAACTAAAGATCTAACCTATCTTTAAATCTGACCTTGCGCCCTGACCGAGTAGTAACTGGTGGTGCAGTGGGTGCAAGAGACGTTAAAGGCGGCGCGAGAGACGCGGGCGCTGGTGTCCCAGGTGGAAGTGGCGCTGGTGTCGCTGGTAACGCCGGGAAGACTGACGTTGGAGTCGCCGGTGGGAGTGGGGCTGGTAACGCTGGAGCATCGCAGTCTGGTAGCATGTGCGCAGGCTTGACGCGGTCTATGCTGACAGTTGACCTTTTATCGGCGATGTTAATATCCAGCGTCTTGCCGTCGCGTGAACGCGACAATACTTTGTCGGTCCTGAATAGGGCTGTTGCAGAGACCTACGCACAGTGTCGTCGCGCAGGAATACGTGCGTAGCATCTTCCATCTGTTTGAAGATGAATGATGATGGCGTTGTGTGTCGACTAGCAGCGACAGGTCGCAGCGCCGCCATTTTGCAACGGAGTTCAGCCACAAAATCGTTTGGTTGCGTCTGCGATGCACCGGGTACCAGAAATTCACCAGGTAGTCGCAGTGGCTCCCCGTATACTAATTCGGCAGATGAACAGTTGACATCTTCCTTTAGTGCGGTACGCACGCCAAGCAGCACCAGAAGGAGCGCCCTGTACCAAGTCTCGCGATGGCACATGAGGGCGGCCTTGAGCTGACGATGGAAACGCTCTACCATCCCGTTCGCTTGAGGGTGGTAACTGGTAGTTCGGATTTGTTTGGTCGCGCCGATGTTTAAGAGTCGAGCAAAGAGCTGGGATTCGAACTGGCGACCTTGGTCCGTGCTGATGGTAAGCGGAACGCCGAAACGGGCTATACAGCCGAATACGAACCGTTCAGCGACCTCCTCTGCGGTGATGGTGGACATGGACCAAACCTCAGGCCATCGCGAGAATCTATCGACCGCTGTCAGGCAATAAGAGTAGCCGTGTGAGGGTGGCAGAGGCCCGATTATGTCCAGGTGGATGTGATGGAATCTTGCCGAGGGCGCGACGAAAGATCCAAGAGGCGCCGTCATGTGACGTGTCACCTTGCTCCGTTGGCAGGATGGGCAGGCGAGAGCCCAGGCGCGACAGTCACATGCGATGCCAGGCCACACGTATCGCGAGCCGACAAGGCGCGCGGATGCGCGGCCGCCAGGGCCTGAGCTGGGCCAAGCAAGGTAGAATAAAGCGGTGATTGCTGCAATGTTGTTGAAGCGGGCAGGAAACATGCAGCTCTCCGGCGCCAGCATCAGTTCTCCAGACTCCTGGTTGTTGCGTTCACTGGAGGGTCATACTTGGCGAGATGGTTAGACTTTCCACCAGCTGGGGCAAACCGGTCGCGTTGCGTGAATGAAGAGGGTCACCTCTGGGCTGCGTGTAAGAAGAGGGTCACCAGATATAGGACGTTTTGACCTATATGTATTTGTTATGAGTTACGATGATAGCAGCAGGTGCAGGACTGGATACGTGGACCCATCCACGTATCCAGTCTCAAGCAGTAAAACAACACCAGTAAGTTAGCAGTGGAGCAGCTGCGGTGCGGCGGTCTCTACGGGATGATTCAAGCGAGGATATCAGTAAAGATCAGCCGAAATATATCCAAATTCTCTCGAGAAAATTGTTGTTATCTGAAATCTTAGCGTATCTTGGGTTGCCAGAGGCAAAACATTGCCAGGTATATTAGCCTAAATATTTTCTGAATATTAAAATCAAAATTAAGTGGTAGTTCAGTAGTGGCGGAGGCCGCCACAATCTTAAAGAGTTAATAAATAGGTACTTACTACTAAATTATATAGTTCAAGTTTAGGTTTCTACTTTAGGTTCTAAAGAAAATCCTACTAATATTATAAACGCGAAAGTTTGTGAGGATGGATGGATGGATGGATGGATGTTTGTTACTCTTTCACGCAAAAACTACTGAACGGATTGAGATGAAACTTTGCAATAATATAGCTTATACATCAGAATAACACATAGGCTACAATTTATAAAGATATTTTGTGAATTGTCCAAAATATAACGATAAATGTTGAGTAAGTAGGAAAATTCTGCCATCTGCGAGCTACTCTAGCGTGCGCTGCAAGAATGTCAAAATAAACAACTGTCGATCGAATATCTGTCAAATCAATCGATGAGCAGTCCTTGGATATCATCATACTGATAATAGTGTATATTATCCTTACTTTTTAATATTATAAATGCGAAAGTAACTCTGTCAGTCTGTCTATCTGTCTGTCGCGCTTTCACGCCAAAACTAATGAACCGATCTCAATGAAATTTGGTACACAGATAGTCTAGAGCCTGAGAAAGGACAGAGGCTACATTTTATCCCGAAAATTGCATAATTCCCGTAGGATAGAACAAAATCTTACGTTAGCGAAACTGACACCTATCACAACGACGCTAAAAGGTCCAATTTTGAAGACACCATCGTAATTATAACAGTTTTTCAGACTATTTCTGTTTCTTTTTTACTTTCGGCATTCGATAGAGAGAACACTTTTCACGTTGCTATTAAATTTACGATGGCGCGTTCATAATTGGGTTGATTGGGCCTAACATGGATTCACAAAACGTAATTAGATGACAGGTGACATACATTGACTGCAGACTTTTATAAATGTCTCGCTTAGCATATCAAAGGGACAAATTGTCTTTCCACCATTATAGCTCCTCGAAGAGGAAATAAAGTATGAATTGACAATGACAACTGACATTAAAATTGGACAAAATAGTTTTCCCTTTGCCGTGCTACACATTACAATGACGTTTAAAGGTTCGAGCACATTATGCCGGGCCGCAGCGGGGCGGAGCGGGCCGCAGCGCAGCGCAAAATGTTTACCTAGCACATAAGTGACGGGCCGGGTCACAGTTCATTGACGGATTTAGAGTTCAGTGTACTGCCAGAATTTGCGTGCAACTGTACGTTATGGATAGCTCTGACGAAGAACTTTCTTTTTTTTGCCTGCTGTTAGATGATGAAGTTATTGAACATAGACAACAAAAAAGAAAACGTAAAATATGGATACATCCAATTTGTGCCAAGAGAAAGGTATTCGGCGAATACCATCTTTTTCCCGTTCTTTTAGCAGACAAAGACAAGTTTTGGGGATATTTTCGTATGACTCCTGATCGATATTTTCAATTACTTGAAATAATAAAGGGGGATCTGCATAAAAAAACGACATCTTTTCGTGAGCCTATCGGACCAGAAGAGCGGCTTGTGGTGTGTTTGAGGTAAGTTTCATTATAGCATACCTATTGATTTATAGTTATCCTTATATCCTCCTACTTAATCCTGTGAAAATTGTATCTTAAATTGTTAGTGAGGTGGTACGTTAGGATCTTGTGGTTTTGGTGAAAACAGACCGTTACTAAAGCCGCCAATCGAGAATTTTTTTAAATAAATAAATTAAGTTATTACGTTTTTAAAGTTTAATCTTAAAATACATCAAGTCAAAAATATTTATCAGGCTAGCAATTTTTTGTCATAATACTTGTACATGAATGTGTTCAAGGCTTCAATTAAATAAACTTTAAGTAAGCCAATTCGAAAAAAAGTACGTCAGTATTTGTCTTTTTAATAGTTAGCAGCGGCGCTAGTTACGGTATGTTTTCATTTTAAAGAAAAGAAAACGGAAGTTATAATGTCAAAATTATATTATCACAAAATCACAGAACAAAAATCTTTCTAACTTAAAGAGTAGTAAAATCAACATCTTCCATTTCTCTTTGTGTTTGGCCTCTTATAAGCCCATCGCTTATAATATCATTCATTGGTTATCTTTTTTTTGTTGAATATAATTTAAAAAAGCATTTAATTCGATATCATCAAGACAAATCTCTTTCTGTGTGTCAATATCATTTCGATTCACAACGTTTGTTGAAGTTGGTGTTATTATTTGGTTTGGAGGTTGCGCATCAACATCGTTTGAATTAATAACGATCATGGGCAATGCGCTCTCTTGAGATAATTCTAACACATATTGTGGTTTAGACTTGTCCTTGAAAACCAACTCCTCTGCATCGGTAACTATTTTAAAAACTTCACGTTTTACACGAATATGTACATCTTCCGGAAAATATGAAACAGTTTCCCCCAAGTTCTTGAAAAAATCAACTATTTTGTCTGATTTATTTTTCTTGGCATTGTATTTTTTTTCTAAATACTCTTGCAATAACGAGTGTGTTGGTGAAAGCTGTGGTGGAGTATCTAAGCTTCTGGAATTTCTTTTGTAAGGACGAGGTGAGCTGTCTTCTGAAGAACCAGGACGATTTCTTATAGTGCTTTGTGAAGTACCAGCACTTGAACCAGTGCTATCACGGCTATGGGTATCATCTAAAAGACTATTATCCTCATTACTTGACTCTCGGAAATTATTTGGTGGAAAATTTGAAAAAGTTTCATCCTCGTTGCTAATATAGGGGTTAAGGAATGACAATAAATCTTTATATTTTGGTTTCTTCATATTTGTAGCAGCTTGTCCACTTTTTGTTTTCCTTAACTTTTTAGCGCGTCTGTAATTATCTCTTATACGTCTCCATCTGTCTCTGCAAGTTTTAGCTGTGGAAGAAAAAATATAGGTATTAGTAAAGTTAGAACATAAAGCATAAATAGGATGATGCGATTAAAGGACACCAAGGAGCATAACCTTATTGGCTTGCATTAACGTAAAGATCGGCCAAAAGATACAAGATGTTTAAACTACATTGCTTTTTATATTTCAGGTATTTGGCAACAGGAAATTCAATGAAGTCATTAGCCACTACTTTTCGACTTGGTGAATCAACTGTTAGACAAATTATTTACGAAGCATGTACAGGCATATTTAAGAAACTGTCACCTAATGTCATGCCCGTACCGACAGAAGCAGACTGAAAACGTAAAGAACAGCGTTTTAGAAGGCAATGGAACTTTCCAAATTGCATTGGGGCACTGGATGGAAAGCATGTTATTATTGAAGCACCACCGAATAGCGGTTCTCTTTATTTTTCTTACAAAAAAACGTTTACTATAGTTTTATTGGCCTTAGTCGATGCGGACTACCATTTTACAGTCATCGATGTTGGTGCTTTGGGTAAAAATTCTGATAGCCAAATACTCAATAACTCTAATTTTGGCAAAGCTTTAATCGATGGACAGTTAAATTTGCCTGCTGATCGTTTAATACCGGGTACAGACTTAAGGTTACCACATGTCATCGTTGGAGACGAAGCTTTTCCTTTAACCAGACATTTGATGAGACCATATCCAGCAAATCAGTTGACAAATGACGAAGACAAGACAGCTTTTAATTATAGGCTGAGTAGAGCTAGGCGTGTGAGCGAAAATGCTTTTGGTCTATTAGTGAAAAAGTTTAGAGTTTACGAAAGACGTTTTTCGTTATTGCCGAAACACGTTAATGTTATTATACTAGCCACTTGCTGTTTGCACAATTTACTGCGAAACGACATTTGCTACTGGTCTGAAGAGGAAGCTCAGAGAAATGTGGTAACAGAAGCTATAACAGATTTGCCATATATTGGAGGCCATGCAGCACTAGACGCAATGTGTGTCCGTGTTCAATTTAAAAGATACTTTGTATCTCCAACTGGTACCGTTGAGTGGCAGTCCAGGGTTATTAGAAGAGGTATGCGAAGAAACTAATACTAAGTAAGGCGATTTATTCGACACAGCCCGCTTACCTACATAAAAAAACCGATTACTTTACTTAGTTATATTAATTAATTATTGTCATAATTTATAAAGTAATACCTACTCTAATAATGAACGATACATCATGGTTGTTGGTGTCAGCAAGGAATACTATTACTCTTAAAAAAAAGGTGTCAGACAGCCTGGTTCCAATAAACATTTCCTCAGAAATCTGTCTAAATACGTCAAATGTAATCACAATTTTCATATTTTATAACTTAAGAAATAAATACTTGTCAGTGTTACTTACCAGGTTCTTTCATTATCTCCCCTATTTCCTTCCAAATGTTGTCTCTCCTTTGCTGGTCATCATAATGAGAATCTTGTAAATTATACAGTTCTTTATAACCTTGAACTAAACTTATTAAAAGTTCTTCATTAATTTTTGTTCAGGAACACGCAAATACTCAAAAACGCAATATCAAATAAACACGTGCGCGCGTGCGCACCAATCCGCTAGCTATAGCACACTGTTGACGGGGCGCAGCGGGGTGGGGCGGGCCGCATCGCACGGACGAGAATCCGCCTCGCATTAATGCGAGCCGCTGCGGCCCGGCACAGTGTGCGATAATTCATACAAATTGTATTAAAGCGATTTGAGCGGATTTTTGCGCTCCGCCCCGACACGCTGCGGCCCGTCAACAGTGTGCTATAGCTAATAATGTGCATAATGTGCTCGGCCGTCATTTCGTCTATCATTAAAAATATTTTTAAATATACCACCACCATTAGAGGTTAAACATATTTCTTTATTCTACCTTAATGGTACAGAATCCATGCTAATATACGAAGAAACGGATCGACTTGATTTTTAAAAGTAGTATGGCATGAGTATGAATATCTTGACACTAAGGTTATTAACCTTGATTCTGAGTTGTGACCTTGACACGAACATAAATATCTGTTGGGTTGGTTAGGATTGAACAGTGATAAAAGTGCAGCCCAGCTCAGTTGTGGCACTCCTCATGATTCATGCCGCTTGCCGGCCAGCCTCTCAGCTGCTATATTTAAAAACCCCAGAAAAGCGGCCCAACCTCGGGTGCAAACTTCTAAACTGCCTAGGGGGAAAAGACCAAAAAAAATCGGGAGACCTCGAGCGCCGCCTTCTCAGCTGTCTCAGAAAAAACCCAGAGAAGCGGCTCTACCTGGGATTCCCGCGCCGCCCATAAGCCTCGGCTACTAAGTTCTCCTGCCACTACAAGGCGGGAACCTATGGGCGGGTACACTCTAACCTTATCTTACTTACTTAACCAACAGAAGCATTTATAAGTATAAAGTATTTTGATATCGGGTTAGGTTTGAACAGTGACAACAAGGTGCAAGGTACTTGATTTTTTTATAGAGCAAGTGACTTTATTAGCTACCACTAAATACAGACTTATAATGTAAAACAATTGGATCATCCACAGACCCTTGAAGGTCTAAAGATATTCTAAATGCTCAAGCCCACTGCCAGTTAGCAGCGTGCCCAACATGCTGGCAGCATTGCCAATCAGCTTGGCAATGCTGCTTATACGTTGAGCCAAATAAACACCAGCATTTTGGTCACGCGGCGGGTACACGAGACGCTCAGAAAGACTTTTGAAAACAAGATGAGCTCCCGGCCAACACGCGCACAATGTCTCAATTTCAAACGGCTCAAATATGTAACCACTGCCGAGGTTAGCATATTTGCGCCGTTTTTGCTGCTCCGCTGACGGCGCCAAAGTATCGACGCAAGTCGCGTCCCATACTAAGGGCCGTCTACACTTCCTTGGGACCAGCTTCATACCGTCAGGCCTTTTGCCATCACCACGCGCAAACCCATTCGGTTCGAGTACGGCTGCGATATTGGCGGTCGCAAAAGCCCTGCGTATGACATCGTTCACACTGGCGTGGCAACCAATTCGACCAGCGCTTCTTGAGCAAGAAAGACCGAGCTGGTCAACTAGGGTACTTGAATAGGTGAGAGCGCTCGGCTATGTGCGGCGCGGCAGCAAAATGGGTCGACTATCTCGACGATATCATCAATACCGCCGGTCGAGCCTGGTCACGACCGGCAAAGAGCCGAGGCAGATGGCACTGCAAGAGAGAGGCCTATACCCAACAGTGGGTCAAAGAAAGCTGCGGATGATAACGATGACGAAACAAATTAGTTGAGATTGGCTATATTTGTGTACCGTTTCACATTAAATTGGGGCTATTATTTGTGGCGCACTTACTGTTTTAGTTACCATATTTTTTTGACAAGATAAACATAAATTAAATTATATCGCGGGCGAAGCCGCGGGTAAAACCTAGTTTATAAATAATAGTTTGTTTATTTTATACATCTCTTATAGCTAGGGCATGCATAATAGAATTTCTTATGTTGTGTCCATCCTGCATCCGTTCACTATTGTTTTCTGTTAACAAGAACACAGGCTCTGACTCTTGCTGGTCACTTGTTAAATCTGAAATGTCTATTACATCATTTTCTGCTAAGCATATATTATGTAGAATGCAACATGCTGCGATGAACTGTGGCATTAGTTCCATTTTTTTCATTGGGAAGCAGTTAACTATGCTTCGCCACCTTCCTTTCAGAAGACCAAAAGACCTCTCAATTGTTACTCTTGCTGAAGACAGGCAGTAATTGTAATTTTTTTGTCTTGCATTTAAATGGCCACTGTCCTTGAAAGGGGTCATCATATGTCGGTCAATTGCATATGCTGCATCTCCAACTAAATGAGTGTTGGCAGGGAATTTTGTTTCGTCATTTATGTAGTCCTGAACAGGAGAGTTTCTAAATATTTATTTGGTCATGAGCTGACCCAGGATAACCAACAAATACATGCCGAAACACCATCCTGTTGTCACATACAGCCTGGAAAATGATAATTGAGTCATAATTAACTTAAAACAGCTTGACAACATACTGAAAATAGACTATTAGGCTAGTCAGCTAACTGCTCCATTCCCTACTATTTAATATTACTTATTCTTTAGTACAAATAAGTAGTATTAAATAGTAGTGTACAATTAGATAAAATAATTAGTACAGTACCAGCCTTTTTTAGTTGTCCACTGCAGGACGTAGGCCTACCCACGAAGGGTGATTGGGCCATATCCACCACTCGGGCCCAGTGCGGGTTGGTTATTATTAGTACAGTAATGTAGTTCTAATAATAATTAAATACAACTGAATGTACTGTAGGGCTACCAATTACTATTACCTAAATATATTATCATGAAACACCCTATTGGTAGGCCTAGTCCTAACATTATAAAGGAGATAGTTTATGAGTATGTATGGATGTTTGTCACTAGCTCTTTCACATACAAACGGCTTAACCGATTTGGATAAAATTCAATATGGAGGTAGCTTAGGGCTTGGATTAACACATAGACTACTTGTAATCTCGAGCTAACACGGGGCACAGCTAGTAAATATTACAAATACAAAAGTTGTTTAATAAGATTTACAAAAGTACCAAGGCTTCACAAATTCAAAACAAACCTGTAGTTGGAGAGATGGATATCCCTTGCGATTTTTGTAATCAGCAGGATTTTCTTTTGGATCTTCAATCTCAATGTGAGTACCATCTATTGCCCCTATTGTGTCGGGAAAGCTACTCGTTCTTTGGAAGGCTCTTTTTATTGTATTTGCTTCTGTGGGTGATGGCCATTTAATTTTATTTATATTCTGCACAAGGACTTCGGTAACTCTACTTACACACAAATGTGCAGTGGCTTTGGACAGGTCAAATCTGTCACTTACAGACCTAGAAAATAATAAAATATGCATTTTACAACTACTTGTACAGGTAATATGAAAGAAAATTTTACAATCACTCATATTTTAATTAAGTTACTAAACATAACCTACCTATAACTTTCTGTATTGCCCATTCGCCATAGGGCAACCAGGATCTGTTTTTCAGGGTCTACTTGTGGCTGCCCATCCTTCTTAGGGACTAAATTTTGGCCAAATTAGTGCTAACAAACACTCAAATGTGGATCTTGTCAATCTGCAAGTAACCATTAAAAACAAACATTAACATTTAATAAATAATTCAAGTTTAATTGAAAATGATCCATTCACGGTTTCCAAGATCCATACGTACCTGAAATGAGATTGGAAGTCAGCATCAGAGTAAACGTTTACAGTAAGCTCCACATAATCAAAGAAGATATACCCAATAATACTACGACATAATTAACTATTCTCGCCTTTGCTAACTTCCTTTGGCTTTGTCTATTCATCTCTATATAAATTGGATGGAAGTCTGTCAAGCTATATTTATTGTAAATAAATAAATTTGAATTTGAATCTCCTGCATAAGAACTTCATCGTCTGATGATGACGAGAGTTCTTCACGTTTTTTTAATACCAAAGGCAAAATAGCTCTAGCCACCCGCGCCCTCTTTGACTGCCCACCGAGCCCAAACCGAACGCACCTCAGTCAAAGAAGATATAATACTACGCCTTGAGCCGCGTTGACACCATACGAGTCGGCTCGGTCCGAGGCAACTCGTACGAGTAGCCTTCATACGAGTGTACTATGATAGCGGTTGACACTATGAGAGTTCACTCGGATCATTTTCTTCATTATTTCTTTTGTTGCTAAAAGCTAACATCGAAACATGTCGGATTTAGTGCTAGATAGTATCAGTATAATCGCGGACTCGTTGATAGAAGAGCTAAGACGGGAAAAAGAGAAGGAATCTCTTAAAAGGAAAAGAATTTGGACTCGCTCATGGATTCTACGTCGCAAAGTTCAGGGAGCATCCAACAATTTTCTTCGAGAAATTGAACAGGAAGATCCTGCTATGTACAAGAATCACCTAAGACTGAATAATGATCAATTTGATTACCTTCTGAGTAAAGTCAAGACAAAGATACAAAAAGAAGATACTCTTATGAGACCAGCATTAACTGCCCGCGTAAAGCTTCAAATAGTTTTGAGATATTTGGCAACTGGCGATAGTTACCCCACTCTGGAAAGTAATTTCCGGGTTCCTAGGAGCAGTATATCTAAATTTCTGTCATCAGTCTTAGATGCCATCTATGAAGCGTTAGAGGAGTATATTCAAGTAAGTAAATAAAATGACGGTATCATTTTTAACGTTTATTATAAAAGTATAACATGTAAGTAGAAGAACTGCTTAGAAAGCTTAAATCAACATATCTATAAATTATTCTTCACTTCCGTGATTAAAACCTCCAATGCTTTTTACAGCTTGGTCTAGAGCATTATCTCTTAGTTGTGGTGCCTGTGCCTGAGGTATCGAAATTGGTTGCGATTCTTCTATTGCTACGTATGTTTCATTACTTTGTGACCAAATACCGTGCAGTACATGCTCCGGTATTTCAATAGTGTAGCTTGAGTCACCGGAACTTGCTGAAGTAATCTCGCGTTCTAGAAAAGATTTTCTCTTTCGTTTCACTAGCTCCATAATTTCAGACTCCAAATCTAGAGCATCCATTATCGGAAGTTGCCTTAGTTGACTAGCGATATTTTTCCCAAAGTAAGAAAACTCATCCTCTGATTCCTTGTTACCCTCACTTTTGTTAGATAAGACTTGGTCTTTTATAGTCTGAAGTTGTTGAATTGACTTTTCAATACGATCTACATTGGCTCGTTTCTTCTTAATATTCTGGGGCTTTACAAAGAGACCTTGGGAAGATGAAGGTGAAGCTGAAGATCCTAAAGTATCAATTTCCTTTACTGCATGAAAAGGTAGTATGTCTGGAGATGGACTTGGTGGTATCTCTGGAGAGCTTATGTCATCTCGATCAGAGTCTGACGGAATCTGTAATAAAAAGACATGTTCCATTTACTTCATATTTTTAACCGACGAAATTAAAATCAAGGGAGTTCTCGAATCAAATCGTTTTTTATTTCAGGTACCGAAAACAACAGAAGAATGGAAGTCTATTGAAAACGGATATCATCATCGTTGGAATTTCCCTGGCTGTTGTGGTTCATTAGATGGTAAACACATCAATATTCAGCAACCAGAACACACTGGGAGTGATTTTTACAACTACAAAGGTTACTTCAGTACTGTGCTTCTAGCCCTTGTAGATAGTAATTACTGTTTTACCTATATTGACGTGGGAGCACAGGGAAGAATGAACGACAGTACAATTTTTAACAACTCTACATTGAAAAAGAAAATAGAAGATGGTAGTCTAAATTTCCCTAGTTGGGGTGTCCTATTAGGAGACGAAGCATTTGCTCTAAAAACATATTTAATGAAACCCTATTCACGTCGATTGCCATTGTCAACTGAACAAAAAGTATTTAACTACCGGCTTTCAAGAGCACGAAGGATTGTCGAAAATGCTTTTGGGTTGATGGTTATGAGATTTAGAATTTATCGCACTCCCATATATGTAAATCCCACAAAAGTTGACAAAATTGTGAAAGCAACATGTGCTCTACATAATTGGTTGATCAAAACAGCACCGCGTTCATATGCACCTATAGGAACAATGGATACTGAAGAAAGACCTGGCCAGTGGACGCTGGAACCCAGTTCTATATACATTAGAGATCTCGATAATCAAGGAAGCAACAATTATACCCATGAAGCAGAACAACGAAGAATTAATTATCAAAATTACTTCATGGCAGAAGGGGCAGTACCCTGGCAAAATAGCAGAATATTTTAGACATTACGTCATTTCAACATTTAAAATGTATGTGTATTATTTATGTATTAGTATGGAAGTAAATAAAAGTAGGCACATACAAAGAACATAATAATGCCTGAAAATACTTTTTCGTTTCATCATCAACCTAGATTCTAGAGTCCACTGATGGACAGCCTCACCTCTTCATGCTTCTTAAATTTATTACAATATAGCTTAAATAAATAATACATTCCTTCATAATTTAAAAATATTTTGATAGGTGACCGCTCTGCAAGGACAGAAAGTTCATTATTGCAGTCAATAAAATACACACATGGAATCTAAATTAATTTCTCGCTTTTTTGGCACTATAAAAATAAAGAATAGAAATCAGTACTGTCATCATGAGTAACTTTACACACACTTTTTCAAATTCAAATTCAAACAAGTAATATAGTAATAGGGATTCAAACAAGTTTTGTATAATTAAATCCGAAATCTTGGGCATACATTTTTCATATTTCTTGTGCTTAGAAAATGGTGGAAAACTTTTAAAACTTCTATCACATTTGTCAACTTTATGCATAAATTAACATTTATAATGTTTGGCGACTACAAATCACGCATTCATCAATCAATTTAATTACTCATCTTTAGGTAAAAAAATCAAGAATCTTTAAACCCGGCTATGTCCAAAGTTTAACGCAGAGACAAAGTTACCCACATTGACGGTAGCGAGATAATAAAATAAGATTGTCTCTACACGAAGACTTCCTTCCATCCTAATAAAACGAAAGTATTAACTATGTAGGCCTGAGAAATTAGGTAAATGCCCTAAAATATTAAAAAGAGACAATAAATATTACTTACATTTTTGAATGAATTTCTGCATTTTACAATATTAGCCAAAAATCGGTCTGCTATTTCATACCACGCCAATGTTGGTACATAAATTTCATCCGCACCTGATCCAGTGCGCATAGAATTTTTTATTTTTGTTTTCTCTTGGGTATACGTGCTCCGAATGTTGTTGATTTTCTTGTTTACATCATCGGCGCTGATCTCAAAATCAAAACTATGTATTAAGCGCTGCACGGCCGCGTTCCTGGCGTCTTTATTTCTATATTCATTTAACTTCACGTTCCAGAGAACCTCTTCTGCTTCGTACAATTCAACAAATCTAGTTGTGTCACGCTCAGACCACTTTTTTTTCGCACGAGACGCTTGTGAATTGCTGTTATCCGCCATTTTGTTTCGCTACTCTTATACGAGCTAGCTCGGAAAAGTAGAGCGCGGTCCGAGTCTACTTAGATGGGACACCGTCTTCCGAGTGCACTCGTATTATTGGTTGCCACAATACGAGTTGCGTCCGAGTAAGAATCCGAGTGCGATCGGACCGAGCAGACTCGGACGGTGTCAACGCGGCATTACGCTGGCGAAATAAAGAGACTTAGGGCAACGTATTGTTACAAGAATTGTAGATCTTAAAAATATCTACAAAAAAGTCCGCGATAGAATATTTCTATCTCTTAAGGTTTTTCCACTATAAACGTTTTTTATCACCTAAAAGTGAGAGTAAAGTTGTAGGTTATTTTCAAAACTGTTTTGACAAATGTAGTGTTAATCCTTATCGAATTACATACTGTCATTAGCATGTTCATTTTATACAGATAAAAATTACGCTTCACACTAAACAATTTCAATGAATATTTTGGAAGATATGACCAAAAATGTAACTGCAGGACGACAACGCGCCGCGCGCCCAATCACCTACTAATAAATATGCTGTGCCACGATAGAACGTAGCAATAACAGATTTTATTTTATTATCCCATAGATAAAGAGCTACCTATATTAAGGGCGAGAGTGCGAATGACACTAAATCTAGGTACATAGGTAATATGTCTATAGATTTTTTAACCGACTTCCAAGAAGTAGGTTCCTAAGGTTCGAAAGAAAGAGGTTCTCAATTTTAATTTTTAGGGTTCTGTAGCGAAAGGGTAATAACAGACGACGTACTTATTTGTGTTGCTACTAAAAATATAAATACTATAAATAGAGAAAACTGTTTAAGGGGTTCTTCCATACAACAAACCTGGTTGTTAGCCGTTTTTCATTCAATATTAATAACGAAGATGATTCAAGTAAAATATTGACTTTCAAATAAAAGTTTTTGATATTCAGTAATATATCTCCAGATCTCCAGAGGCTTTAAATACTATCGTTGTTAGCAATTTTTATATCACTTGTAGATTGCTTGATTGTTCATCCAATGTATGCTATTGCTTATATAGTTCGAGCATCCGGAATCAATCACCCAATCTTGATCTTGAGCGAAGAATGCAGTAGCAACAAGATATTTTTCTACTTTTTTGTTTTCCTTCTTCTCACGTATCAATTTGTAACATTTGTACCGAATATGCCCTTTCTTCGAGCAATAACTACACACTTTGGTTGAATGATTCTTCGGCATTACAAAAGCCGTAGAAGTTCCATTCTCCTTTTTGTAATCTTCTTGAAGAAGTATGGATCTTACCATATCAGCAGTTAGTGAACCAGTTATACAGAAGGTTTCAAGACCAGACATGATAACATCGTAGTCACTTGGCAATCCTGTCAATAATATTTCTGCTACTTCACCATCTTCGATTGGTTTTCCTATGTCAGCTAGTTGATGAACTATGTACATAACGGCTTCTATATAATGTGTTATTGACGAAAATGATTTTAGATTGATCCTGTGTAGCTGTCTAAGTAACAGGACTCTTCGATACAAGCCTTTGTTCTCAAAGATGTTTGCTAGGTTATCCCAGGCTTCCTTACTTGTTTTCGCGTTCATTACATATTGGTAGCAATGAGGTTTAATTGGAAGGCAGATTCTCGCCAAGGCACGTTGGTCTTTGTGTTGGTCAACATCATTTCCCAAAACACTGGACCACAAATCTTCCAAAAACAACGCCATCTTCATGGAAAATTTCCACGAACTATAGTTACTTATCCCTTCGAGCTTCTCCAGATTGAAATTAGCTCCAGAGTGGAAAGTTGATGTCCCACTCAATGACATGGTCGCTGCGGCAACATCGCACGCGGTCGGAATCGCTGTAGGCATAGACATCACGAGTCACGACGAGCAGTACGGCGCAAAACACACACAGATCAAACAGATTTTCCTTTATTAAGTCTTGCCGAAACTCAAATCAATATACTTGTTATTTCCAATTAGCCAAATCTGGCTATAATAACCTGTTAAAATATCAGGTCGTGGATCGAAGGAAATAACACCGAATACATAGATTCTGTTTATTATTCATAAATCAACATATTCAATGTTGTTTAATGTATGATTGTATTAATATTTACAGATTAATCTTCCAACAAATAAATGATAGAGAAAAATACACATATGCCGTGGAGAGGCAGAAAATCGGAAGAAAAAAGACAAAAGTATGTGACAGTTGACGTTGACATATTACATGAAAAATGTGTGTTGCTACATTAAAATACTAAATTCTAACATACATGAATAAGCAAACAGTATACAAAAACCGGACAAGTCAAGCTTGCACACCAAGGGTTCCGTACAAATCCAGAAAATTTGACAAAATTGAGAAGTAAGTTGTTAAAATCTCTATCTTCTCCATCAACAAAATAGTTTTTTTTTTTTACTTTTCTCGTCATACATCGAAAATTACTAAAAAAGGTTAAAATAATTAAAAACCTGTTTTAGCATGTGCTAATGAATTTCTTTTATTTGATACCTTATATGATACGATTTACTCACTTTGAATTTTATGAATTTTGAGGCCCTATTTTTTTGTGATTAAATCACATAAGTGATATAAAAATGTACATTTTTCAGATTTATTCCTATATGTGTATTTTGAGACAATGCTTCTCACCAAATTTCATAGTTCTCTGTCAACGGGAAGTACCCTGTAAGTTTTGATTTTTGTGAGTGCGAAATATGCGGTTTTTTACGACATAAACGGCTCTAACTTTTTTAAACGATAACTGAGAAGTTTCTCTTTTACACAACTGCAAGATTTTATTGACATACGTATACAGTTTAAATTTCAACTCGATATCTTTACGCGTTCCCGAGATAAAGAGTCTTGACATACACACAGACGGACAGACGGACGAACAAACAGACGGACAACAAAGTGATCTTATAAGGGTTCCGTTTTTTTCTTTTGAGGTACGGAACCCTAAAAATGACGATCAGTTACAAAAATAAAATACTAATTAGTCGATTTTTATTTTGTACGGAACCCTAATTAATTTAAACTGTTTCAAAGCAAAGCGATTTAAAGAATGCGTAACGTAAGTACTTGTGCAGTCCGGTAAAATTAGCACTGGTTTCCCAGAATAAGTATCTTATAGAATAAGTGTGCGGCTTAGGTAACAATCATAAAACTCGATTCTCAGAACTAGTTCGTAAAATAAATCTATTTTAATTTTCCAGAATATGTATCTTCCAGAATAAGGTTTAGGTAAATATTCCGAGAAAAAATCAGATTAGGTATCAGAAATAGTTCATAATTTAGTAAGTTAGATTATGCCTATGTGTATTTTTTATAGCGTAGGTAAAAGTTCGTTACAATGATAATGGAAAAAATACGCCAATGTTTTATTATGTACCCACTTGGTATTTCAAATACGTTCTCAAATGCACTTACATCGATGAATGTTCGTTTGGCGGTGTTATTGAGAAAATATATTCGAGAATTATTATGATATAGAAATCACAAATAAGTGTGCGTATAGCACAATATGCGTAGAATGACGAAAATATGACAAAAATATTTTGACTTAGTCACACGTAACCACCCTCATAACTACCCTCATTCTTCGTAAATACAGCAAAAAAATGAAGTTATAAGATATTTTACGGAAATAGGAATGCGAAATAGTATGCGGATTAGATGCGGTAAGTTATAGGTATAAAGGAATAGGTAAGTTTTAGGTATATTTTATCCAACCATAGCTGAGGTCCAGTTCATATCCGGCTCGAAGGACCAAATTTTAAGGTGATGAGGAAGAGATAAAATGCGATGCGAAATCAGCGGTAGGTATTGGGAAAGAGACGCGAAAACAAAAGATTACACGAATAGCGGGCTAAACATCAAACTAGGTGGCACTGACCTTGCTAGGACCGGACACACCCATCTTTAGAAACCCATTCCTTCCAAATATTTTCCCTGTGAATACAATTAGTGGCGGAGCTTTATCACCAGCAGCACTGCATGCCAAAAGCACAGTTGTATTTGTCTTCCCTGAAGAGGCGATGGTTTTTTATATTCCGCAAGTTGGTCGGGGTGAATTTTTTCTTCTGGCACAGTATTTTATTAAAAGGAAAAATAACAGCCTTGCGAAACCCAGCAACACAAACTTTAGGATCTACTTGAGCCAAAATTTCGCTAAAAAGTTTTGAGAAGTCTTTTTTAAGCAACACTTCACCCACATGCAATCTTTGCCACTTTACAAGGGCCTGATCCCACTTGTCCTTAGAATACATAATCTAGTGGCTGTATATTGTCGCTGGGATTTTAAAGATAGTGATATCCGCTTCACGTGCTTTTTCTATCATGTTTAATCCTACATGTGTAGCGTGGCCGTCATATATGAGCAATATGGGTCGTTTATGTCCCACTGTCGGCAAAAATACTTTCTCAAAAATACTCTCAAAGACATCTGTTTCCAACCAACCATTCTTGGTCGCCGCATACCTAGTCCCAGGATAGTCATCTTCAGACGTCCACTGGTCCCAAATGTCTTTTCCTTTGTAAACAATCAGTGGGGAGTTTTATCTCCAGCGGCACTAATGCCCAGTAAAACCGTAGTGTTGCTTTAGCCAGGTGATGCTATAGTTCTTGTACAAGCGTATACTTTCAAACCCACTACCTTGGTTTTACTGGGATCTCTGCAAAAACTTATCTCATCCAGGTTCCATATGTGTGAAGGTTTGTCGTGTAATTCCAATAAATCCATTGTGTCTTTCAGCAAATCATAATAGGTGTATATAATCCAAGGATTGCAGGTTTTTTTTCCTAGAATTTTCTACGGCTTGCGGTTTTTTGACAGCCAGATTGTGGCGTTTTTGAAAGACAAAAACCAGTCTTTTCCTAGGATGTCTTTTTTAAACGGATTTTTTATTTGGTTTTTTGTTACGTAGTGGCCAACAAGCTCCATAATTTCTGTTCTTGATAAACCAAGGGAAGAGGAAAATATGAGTATCTTATAATCTCAACTATAATCGTAACTCACTTGGGTCTTTTAGAGATTCTTGAAAGTAATAATCCTCTGACGATTCAGATGAGGTGGTCTTTGGCCCAATGTCAACAGATCCTTCCGTCGGATGTGTTTGTGTGTATTGGGGGGGTCAAATGACGTTGAAGGTTGTGGATCCAAAATCTTTTTCTGGGGTAGCTCACTGAGAATAGGCCCTGTACTTGCTTCTACCCGTTTCCTCTTCAATAGAGGCTCTTTGTTACAGAGAAGCATACAAGATGTTATGTGGCAAGGGAAACACAATGCTTTTTTGTGTATGCTTATTAAAAAGCCCCATTCTGATTGAGAAGAAGCTATTTTGCCTGTGACATCTCTATCCTACAAGCCTGTTTCGTATATAATTCGGTTGTAGTTATCCATATCTAGCTTAATTTCTATAGGATCTGTTTTTACTATGTTATCGTACGATTTTCCATCATCGACGGGGATTGTCAAAATGATACGAGCCGCTTCCGGTCCCATCATGTTTCGTAACAAATATATATTTTATTGCGTCCGCAGATTCTCCTTTACCAGTACAATTTAGATAATCTTCGAAGGTGGTTAGCCAAAATCTCCATTCTGAAGCTATGTTTTTACCTTGTAGGTCCAGGTTAGGCGGTAATTTTACGTAGCTTGCTATGTCGGCTTCCATTTTGTTTGCCGGTTTCTTCAAATCCATAATAATTATGAACTTTGCAGAATCTTTGCAGGTTCTTTAGGCTGCGCCATATTTTAGATATAATTGAAAAACGACGTATATTTATGCAGAATACTTAATTTGACAAAATCACTAGATGATTAATTAAAATTAGAAAACATAAAATCAGACATGGAAATTGCTTAAGACTTATTGACAGAATGGGCGGGCACAGTGTTGCCCGCTCATAATCTCTAATTTACAACAACGACTACGAAAATTACTTTCGGATGCCTGATTGCTGTTTTGATAATCTTTTGGAACTGGTGACGCCATTTTTGAGTAAACATGATACAGTGATGAGAAAATCGATTTCGCCTAGAGAAAAATTGGCATTGACATTGCGCTATTTCGCCACAGGAAGAAACTTAATGGACATAATATTTTCGGCCATTATGTCGCCGGAGTCAGTTAGTCAAAGCGTCATGGATACTTGTGACGTATTAATCTATGTTCTTCGAGAATATAAAAAGGTGAGTGAAATGAAATACTGATTATTTAATGAAATCATTTATTAGGTACATAATAATTGAAAACTTAAATTTAAAGGTACATTCTTAAAAAAGAGTTCGCTGCAGGCCGTACGCCCGAACGCGCGCGTCCACTGTTTACGTTATCGCTGAGTATTGGGTACAGTTACCCAAACAAGTTTTGTCAACATGAGCAATACAATTATTGTAAATGAAGTGATCTGTTATATTATGAACAGAATTGATGTTATCGACGAACCAACGGTAATTCGTTGATAACGTGGAAATTTGGCATCACATAATCAAATTAATGATGAATAAAATACAATAAATCGGTATATATTACAAAATTTAGGACTGAAACATTGTACATTAGTATCATCTGTCATAACCTTTAACCCTTAATTAGTCGCACGAAGAAATTCCCGTAATTACTCACAAGGGGTATCTACAGACCCCAAACAAAAATTTTAATATGAAGTAAAAGAAATAAAAAATATGTAATGAAATATACTAAAATATTGTAAGTAAAGTTTTAAAATTAAAACATAACTTTGCCTCTAAATAACTGAAAAATTAAAACAACTTCTGTTCTGACAAATGTTCTCAATTTGTGTAAGGCCGAGATAAATTTTAATATTATATATATGTATATATATATATATATATATATATATATATATATATATATATATATATATATATATATATGTATATTAATCAGGCTTATCACCAGATTTAACTTTTTGCATCCGAATCAGTTGGTCTTAAAATGTTACTTACAAATGAATAAGATTTTTTTTGTATTTACTGAACAATTTGTAGGCAACAAAAAAAGTTATGCAATTACTCGCATGGGGTCATCGCTTAGGAGTGCAGCAACGTATCCAGCCACTCCCGGGACTTGGTCGCTACTGGATTACAAACTTCGACAATAATTATACAACTACCTATACTAACTATACTAACATCTGTTTTGTTTTCCTTCTTTATCCCTTAGTGGTTAACCCCTACTATGGTACGAGTCACCCAACTCGTCAAGAATGTGGTTTATGTAAAAGTTGACCAGTTTTGGCTCCATTTTATTTTTCCAGAAATCTTGATCTTTTTTAATCGTAATAACTCTTAGCGGTTTTGTGTCACTTTCCCATATAGCAAAAATGCAGACATCTCTTCCAGAAACGTTTAATTGCCCCTGAGCTTGGAAATACCAGTTGCTATTGCAGTTAATTGATACTTTCTTGGTTTTTTGTTTGTTTGTATTTGAACCTTGTTTGCTAAAATGGCCTCATCCATTCCAATTTTGGCAGCAGCAACTGGGCATTTCACCTCTACTATTGCATTCTCGCCTACAAGTGCATCGGGACTCGCCCCAAGAAAGGGATATTTCTAATGGACGAAAAGGCCACAAGGCTCAATTGAGAAATTTTCTTATTTGGCCAGCTGCTCTAGCGCAAGTTTTTCATCTTCCAGCCCATGCGATATCAAGGCCACGTTAGAAATATATTTTTTATATATAATGTCTTTTATTAAATTTCCTGGTCCTTTTTTTCTTTTAATAACTCTTCCGAAATTAGAGGCTGTTAAAAGATTTTTTCGAATCCACTCGCTACTGTCTCGTTGCAACAGTTTGTCTTTCTGTCGCTTTCCTGTCTGCAACAAGTTCTTCAAAGTTTAGCAAAAACTTTTGCTTTGCTAATTTCAAATCTGAAACCAAAATGTTAGTACAGTTAAAAGTGATTCACCAACACTTATTACACACTAAAAATCTTACTTTTACATACCTTCAGAAGCCATATCTGGACTATTGCTGCAAGTTCCGTAATCGTTTTGAGTTTTAGCCGCCTTATGGAAAATCCTGTTCTTCTTCCTTGGAACTAGGATTACCCGTCTTCTTAATTTATCGCGGTTTATTTCTTATTTTCGAATGTGTGATTTAGGGCTTTGGCTAATCAGTTATTTGTGCAGTGTTGTAATGGGCTTTTCAGTATTAAAAATACGACTGCAGCAGCACAGCGAGATTGATACGAGCGGCGCATGGAGAAGTTAATTCTCTTACCACCTACAAATTTTGCCACAACGCTATTAAATATATCATCATTGGTACTTACTCATAGACGGCGTCATTTGTATGATTGTCGTACACATTTGTATTTATATTATTGTCTGTGAATATATTTAAAAAAAATATAGGTAGGTAAATTATTATTTGGTATAACAAGCAGGCAAATGATCAAATCATCATCTCTAACTTATTATTACAAGGTGTGGCACGAGAGCCTTATTGGCAAGCTTCCGTAAGATGGAAGCTTGCCTGCTGATTTCTGCGCATGGATATCAGATTTCTTCAGGAATCGGTCGATTCGAGTGGTTGTGGATGGCTGCTCGTCAGAGCAAATGGCTATTAATGCCGGTGTTCCTCAGGGGTCAGTGCTCTCTGCGACCCTCTTCCTACTTCATATCAACGATCTGCTAAAGCCCGGGATCTTTGGGTACGCAGACGACAGTACAGTCGTGGAGAGCTACACATCCGACGCAGGAACCAGCGGGCCACAGATCGAGTCACTCAGAGAGGCTATGATCGAACGGCTCAACTTGTGTCTGAAAGCGGTATGACTGGGGTGTTGCTAACCTGGTCAAGTTTAATGCCACGAAGACTCAAGGCTGTTTGTTTTCGGCCAACCTGAGCAACTACTTAGTCTTTATAAAGCACAAGTCAGGTCTTGCATGGAATACTGCTCTCACCTTTAGGATGGCTCTGCCAAATGTCAATTGGAGGCTCTGGAGTCGATTGAGAGGCGAGCTAGGAGGCTGATTGACAACAAAACTTTGACTAAGTCGCAGCTGCAAAGTCTCGAGCATCGACGAAAGGTAGCATGTTTGTCGGCCTTTTATCGGATACACTTCGGAGAGTTCGCTCAGGAGTTGCACAATCTTGTCCCACCTGCCCCTTTCTTCTATCGTACGGCTAGACAGACGCGACCAAAGAGCCACCCTTTTATGGTGGACATTCCGCGTGTTTGAACTAAGCGTTTCGAATCCTAATTCCTCATAAGAACAGCCAGAATGTGGAACGCTTTGCCTGGGTCTGTCTTCCCGCTTAAGTACA
Organism: Hypomecis punctinalis; assembly: GCA_949316475.1. Lineage (NCBI taxonomy): Eukaryota > Metazoa > Arthropoda > Insecta > Lepidoptera > Geometridae > Hypomecis > Hypomecis punctinalis. The sequence continues at coordinate 5,341,330 of OX438809.1, forward strand.
ACGTAGGTGTCTTCAAATCTCGAGTAAATAGGTATCTTCTAGGTAAGCTACACCCTAGACCGCATATCTGCTTAACATCAGGCAGTATGTAGTCAAACGCAAACTTATACGGAATAAAAAAATATATGTACCTACCTAACCCTCTGCTGGGCATAGGCTTAGCTTATGATTATGGAATAACTGATATTTTCTTCTTGAATTAGCTTGGTCCGATAATGAAAATTACTAATAATAATGACAATACAATTCCTTAGTGTTACTAGTAATTAAAAAATAAAAATGTTAAAATACCACTTTATTTTTACAGCCATAAATAGCTTTTTGAGAAAACGGAATTACCCTTACGTCGGAATTACACCTACGCAACATGTCATTATTCAAAATGCGTACCTAGTATCAAATTATAATTATTTGTGCACAGTTATAATGTGACAAGTTATTTGAAAAACGCTTCAAAATAATATAAGGAAGACAGACAGACAGAGAAAACTTTTTATTTATAACCACAATATGAAAAATTAAACACTATTTACACATATACGACAAAAATTTGATTATAAAGTGGCGGCCTTATCACCCATGGCGATTTCTTCCAGGAAAGTATAAGATTATACTAACATATTTGTTCCAGATGCATCCGAGCTTTCTTGACGTCTGCAATAAAAAAAAAACTATCAAATCGGTACCTACTACATAGATACTTACCTAAATATTGGTAACCATTATAATTATTTGTAGTCATATATTTATAATACTTATAGTTGTACATAAGTACAGAAAATTTAGTTGTGTACTTTTAGTAAGGTATGTTTCAGCCATTTCCATTTGAAATAATTACTGTTGTCTTAATAAAATAGTAGGTAAAAATATTAGGTATTACGTAAGAACTACTGTAGGGACAAGGTAATAGGTCACTTTTGACAGATGTCAGTTTTATATTCATAGTGAGGTGACCTGCTTAAAAACATCGATTAAATGAATGAATCGATACAGACTTGAAACATATGTGAATTTTAAAAATGATCATGCGAATCCCTGTCCCATTATTATTTTTTCTTTCATAAATTAAAGGAGCAAAATAAGACAAGTACCTACGTAATTTAACAAAAAAAATGCTTTTATTCACTTGAACTATCGGAACTGCTATCTTCATCGCTGCTGTCAGCACTCAGAGATATTATTAATTCATTTTCAATAATATTGTCTATTCTCACATCTCGTTCAAAATCTTGTAAAATTATTTTCTTTGTCTTCTCCACGACTTTTCGCCAGTCTTCTGTAGTGACTTCTGCACATGCAGTTTGTAGCAGAGTCATAATTTTAGCAGTACTGAAGGGTGGTTCAGTATTGTTCCGCGCTGCATGACCCTTTATTTGTGCCCAAATAAGCTCGATGGCGTTATACTGGCAATGGTAGGGAGGCAATCGAATAACTTCGTGTCCATGCTCTAGGGCTAGTTCATCGATTACATAGCGGAGCTTGGACGGCTTAGTTGTTTTTACCAGATTTAACACTCAACTTTTAATAAAGTTGGACTTGCCTCCACACCATTTCTTACCAGCCACGAGACAATTTCTTGCTTTTTATTTGCTTGAGTTGGTGGTTTATCAACTTGTACAGAATGATACGGAGCATTGTCCATTATAATTTTCGATGGGTTTTCTAAGCTGACTAGCAGCTTCTCAAACCACTCTTTAAAAACATCATAGTTCATTTCCTCATGGTAATCTGTTGTAGTTTTAGAGGCGAATGCGAGGAGGCAGTCTGGAATAAAACCTTGAGAAGCTGATCCCGCGTGACATATAATAAGTCGGGCTCCTTTTCCCGATGGAACTTTTGAGGTGGAGGCCGCTGTATCATCGGTCCATGTCCGCGCAACCGTATGGTTCGCATTCAACCATGTTTCGTCAATAAACACGACATTGTCCCAATCCGTAATTTTATTTACCTCACGTAAGAATGTTATTCTCTTCAAAATAATATCGTAGCGTTCTAGCAGGATTTTCCGCTTGTCGGATTTTTTAAATCTAAAGCCAATCGATTTCAAAACCTTTGATAGAGACGATTTGCCTCCAAAAAATAAACCTGCGCCTTTTAACGAAGTCAATAGCTTTTCCCGTGTAGGATATTCTTTTCTCGAGTAATATCCATAAATGTGGTTGCGAATTGCAGTAGCATCAAAATTATCAACGTCAACAATTTTCTTGTCCCTCTTTCGTTTTTTCGGTGTACGTAAAGTATTATCTTCTGAGCCTGATGGTCCGTATTTCTCTTTCAGAATTTGAGTTACTGTCTTCTTCCCTATTCCCAATGCTTCGGCAACGCGTTCTCTCGGTGGTTTCAATGGTAAAAGAGGCCCATCGTTAACTGATTCACGTCCAAAATAATTGTACAATTTCAGCACTAGTTCGCGAGATTGACTGTTTAGAGTTTTCCCCCGTTTCGACATAGTAAGACTGTAATGTTTTTCTTGTTTAATAATCGTTAAGCAATCGGAGTCCAATTTATAGCCAGGTAAACGTAGTCAGTAAGATCAGTTCAATGAAAAAGCCGGATCAGAAGAAAATAACAGAGAGCACACCAAAAACGCACAGTCACTTCGCACAACAACAAAAGACTGCGTCATCATCATGTTATGGCGACATGACATGCGTCATCGACAGGCACTGGTGTTGCCAGCAACATCCACCTAAATTGCACCCAACATCAATGACCTTTCTATTTAGTTATTTTTTATTTTATTTTTATAGTTAGTTAAAAGAATAATAAATATGTATAATTAGGTTTTATTATAATCACAACGTGGTTATAAATTTATGGTGATTTTTCTTCACAAGTAATCATTGCATTCGATTCGACTTACAATCCTATCAGCTTTCGATTTTTAGAGTAACATCCCTAGTGTTTAAAAAGTAAAAGGGTTGACTGACGCAACATTGTAACGACGTTCAGTTCTTTAGATCAGAAATTGTTTATTATGTTTAGAATGGTTTATTAGTGAAAGCAAATCGTAAAATTACTCGTATCGGTCATTATTACAATAAATATGTAAACGTAATTGAAAAAAGTTAAGCAATTGTGCAGTTCTTATTTTATGCCCGCCGTTACAAGGTTACGTTGTTGAATTTTGATGAAATGTCAAAAGTGACCTATTATCTTGTCCCTACTTTATGTTATGATATTAGTCACTTACCTCCGTTTTCTCTCTTGGAAAGTTTTGCGAATAGCCAAACTAGATAGTCTTCTTTTTTTATTACCCATAAAACGTATATAATTTGGGAAGTACGGATTCGCGGAAGCGTGAAAAAATGGCGCGTAATCCGGCACGTGTCCTACGTCGGCGAGGTCTGCGACCGTACTGACTCTGTCATATTCCATGTCCGAGCGTGCGGGCGACGCCCGGTTTCGGCGGATTTTTCTATTCAAAAATCAATATTAAATTGGTATCACCACTTTTTGCTAAATTTTATGGTTCAGTGCCCAAGTTCAATTCATGAGCATAAAGTACACATTAAAAAAAAATGTAAACGTGTAGGAAAGTGCCCAAAAATGCAATAAACTTTCTTGGAAAACATGAATATTCTCTAAAAAAGCGGTATTTTCGCAATTAATTTCTATCGAGCGAAGTTTTTTGAATTGTGTAATATTATTCTCTACCTTATAGCTTTAAAAATATTGTGTATTTTTTTCTATCCAAAAACTTCAAGATTTGATGGAGAAAAATCACTTTAACTAGGGCTCTCTTCAAGTATTTCGAGATTGGATAGCGGCTTAAATGTGCTTATATTAAAAGGGTTTGGACGCCAGAAATAATATATTTAGTTAATCAGTTTAAAATATAAATCATTTATTTACCGATATTTGGTAGGATAGGTGCGAGTGCCGTCTAGCAAAGCTCTATATGAACAGTGGTAAGGAATTCATAATAAGTAGACCAAGCATTAAAGCTGTAGAACAAAGGGGTATTTTACTATAATGTAAACATCGTGAAGGAAAGAGAAACACTCATATACATTACATGTTACAGTGAGATATATTAGTTTTTGTATCATATAAATACATTCATGTATTCCTCAAAATAAATTCCTATTTTGATAAAGAAATTTTATAAAATTAAAATAACAAAACACATCTTCCTACCTTGCCTGGGGATACATTCAAATTGGTTAAACATTCGTTGCGCGGGATTGGGGAAAACCCAGAAAAACCCAATCAAACCAATTATCCATCTTAAATTTACTGTTTCAGTAACTCTACAATTTAAATATCAAAATGTTATTTATTTATGCATACAGAGAGTTACATAATAGGCTTCAGTAATAGAAACTACCTTTTTCAATATGGTAGGTACAGTATTGTGCTCTGATTCATATTGTTCAAAGAAATCAAACAAATAGTGTGCTTTGATGATTGTTTTAGTATACTACCACTATAAATATCATGAAAACATAGCTGCTCGTGACATAAACATTTGGCTCAGTTCTCAAATGTACTCTTTAAATTAAATCTATGGTATCATCTTAGGTTTCAGAAGCAGTTGTCACTGACTTCACCTAATTATTTTCCGAGACCTAACCTCTGAACGTTGGATTCAATACGTTCTTTATTCTCCGTACGTAATACGTACTATTTATCATACCATTTATTTGTCAGTATGATGCACTGTTTAGTGGTAGCCAAATACCGCTATAATATTGCAAACAGAACTCATTATCATTATCAATAATTCATTTGACAAACTCAACACCATTATTTGCACCATTGTCAATTTTTAAATTTAGCTTGAGCTTGGCAAAATAATTTTACATCTTCAAGTATCGGAAGGACTATGGATCACATAACTGTATGCACGTCATATAGAGGGTGTTTTATATGAAACCTCTTTGATCGGTTATATTATTATATTACATTAATATGTAGGGAAATACTTTGCAAAGTTTATCATTCTGTCGAATTTATGATATTTGCTGTCAATCAGTGAACATTGCTTTGCTTTTTAACTTTTGATAATTTGCTTTGCCAATGTGGACCAATATTCAACAATTTTGCCATTATTATCATTTACGCGTCTATTAAATGAGCTATTAAAATATAAAAGCAAATATCTCAACTGAGTTATGCCCGATCAAAATACATGTTCAAAAACGGTTTAAAATATAAATCATTTATTTACCGATATTTGGTAGGATAGGTGCGAGTGCCGTCTAGCAAACGTTATAGAACAGTGGTACAAAATTAGGTAAGTAACCTTATCTGTTTCTTCCATCTTTGCAATGTGGTCAATTTCTCTTACAATTTTGTCATATTTATAGAAGTAGACCTTCAGATTTTCTCTTTCCGTGCACTTCATACTTATTAGTTGTTTTCTTAAATATATGTTTGAGAGTGCACTTTTTCTTTCGTAGACGGTTTGTAGTTTTTCTATCATTTTCCTCGCTGTAGTTTCGTCTTTAATATACTCTAGTTGATTGTCCGCCAATGATTGTATGATAATGTTACGCGCTTTCGTGTCCATTTTCTTGTAATCTTCCTGAGATACCGTTTCGCATTTTGGTGTAAGTACTTTTAAGCATTCATTTAGTTCCATATAACTTTTAACACGGAATAGCCAACTGTTGAAGTTTTCGCCGCTAAATATCGGTAGTGAAATTGGGAGTGTAGATGACGACGCCATATTTTTCTTGTGTTGTTTGCAGGATAACTTTTCTTCTTTTTACTAACGTTTAGTTACCTATCTGCTGTACCATCTGGCTTATTTGTTTTTTGATCCCATGACCTATAGAATTATTATACCGAGGAGTCATGAGGACAAACACTAGTTAAGTTTCCATTCTTTTATTAAATCGTAATTACACACAGCATCTTACATTTTACCAAGAGCAGAGAGAGCGCAGCGTTGCCAAGGTGGCAGCACTGTGTGGGTGCGTTCACAATAACTTTACAATGTGTTCATATTATTTAACAGTCTCCTCTTCATCGGCAAATGACATATTTGTTGACATTCATTTTAGATTAATAGGTGGCTCAGGCGAGTAAGTAAAATCCGAAATAGCTGATCGCGATGATCATCACAAACCCACAGCAAGTTATCAAATTTGCTCAGCATCGTAGTAACTGCTTGTTGCAAATACGTCGTTGGTGTAAAATTGTTTTAATGTGAGCTTCAAAGCACAAAGTAGCCGAATCTATGAGCTTACAGAAATTAACTGTACACAATTCTGGCACTTCCAAGGTATCTTCTTTATTATTACAGAAGCTAAATATCCTGCAACATATACTGTAGGCTGCTTTACAAACCACGCGTATAAAGTTTCCTCCATTTTCAAATATCCCGCCTCATCATCAGGCAAATTCAGTAGAGGAAATTCATAATCACCCAGCAGTATATCTGAATTTTCAGATGGACCACCAATACCACCATGATCCGTTTCTGTGGTTATTTCTGTCCATCAGTATTTATTTGTCCAGATTGTTGAAAGAAATCTTCAAAGTCGATGATTGCTTCGTTGTCATCCTCCTCGCAATTAGCTCCTCTTTATTTTACTAAAATATTTGATTTCAGAGCAGCAGAAAAGTGATGGCACGTTGGATTACGATTGGTTGGACAATGTTGTCGAATCATGCCAAAAAGATTCTCCAAACAGTCCTGGTTTAGCTGCCTTAGGTTGAGGTATCGAAAATCTTTTGCCTGGACATATTTCCATATGTCTTCGAGAGATGTCAGCGATGTTATATACCCTTGAACGCATCTTACATTTTTCAGCCGCAGGAAACTATCAGATTTGAGGAGATAGACCGTACCCATAATTTTTTTTATAATGCTTCGACAGTTCTAAGTTGTTTGTTTTTTTTGACACATTCTTTTTTTTCCTGATGATGTCTTTACGTGATGCAGGACCATTTGTACAGTCAAAAAGCCAGTCTAAGTCTTCTATTATTTTTGCTGTTGTAGATATTTCTAAGACTTTTTGTCATCTATAAGTTTTAATATGGCAGCAACGGTATTGCTCAGAATTTGAGCGGCAAGTTTAACCTTCATCTTTGCTCTAAATGTGGGGTTGACATGCAATGGTGTAAGCTTTTTAAAATGTGGAGTCATCCATCCATCAGCCAAAGGATGTCCACTGCTGGACATAGGCCTCCCCTATGGATCTCCAATAAGACCGGTTGGAAGCGGCTTGCATCCAGCGCGATCCTGCGGTCTTAATGAGGTCATCCGTCCACCTTGTGGGTGGACGTTCTTCGCTGCGCTTGCCGGTACGTGGTCTCCACTCGAGAACTTTTCGACCCCATCGGTCATCAGTCCTCCGCGCTATGTGACCTGCCCATTGCCATTTCAACTTGCCAATCCGCTGGGCTATGTCGGTAGCTTTGGTTCTTCTACGGATCTCCTCATTACTGATTCGATCCCGCAGAGGGACTCCGAGCATAGCCCTCTCCATAGCTCGTTGGGCTACTTGGAGCTTACTAATAAGGCCCATAGTAAGAGACCACGTTTTTGTGCCATAAGTCATCACTGGCAACACACACTGGTCGAAAACTTTCGACTTGAGGCACTGAGGTATGTCGGTCGAGAAGACGCTACGCAATTTTCCGAACGCTGCCCAGCCGAGTTGGATTCGGCGATTGGCCTCTTTGTTGAAATCGGACTTACCTAACTGGACTACTTGTCCTAGGTAGACGTACGAGTCAACGACTTCAAGAACCGAGTTACCAACAGAAATCGGTGTGGGTAAAACATGGGAATTACACATGACTTTCGTCTTGTCCATGTTCATCTTAAGATCCACCTGTTGAGAAACCCGATTGAGGCCTTCGAGCATCGTGCTGAGCTCTTCCATCGATTTGTCCATGACTACTTTATCGTCGGCAAACCGAAGGTGAGTGAGGTATTCGCCATTGATATTGATGCCGAATCCTTTCCATTCCAGGAGCTTGAAGCCATTCTCCAAAGTAGTCGTAAACAGTTTCGGAGAAATTACGCCTGTGTATTATTGTCTTACGCCTCTTTTTAAAGGGATCGCCTCTGAGCTCTATTCCTTTACTCAAACCGACATACTGGCGTTATTATACAAGCACTTTGTAGCAGGAGTAGATTATAGAATGTACGTGATTTACGTGACGAGTGTACGTGACAAAGATAGTGTGCGTTACTGATAGGCATTTAGTATAAAATTCGTTTTTGTTAAATAATAAATTAGAGTTATTCCATATTGTCTCTCATTTATAGTTCCCCATTGCCATACCGGCAAAGTGGTGACCCCGACGTGATCGTAAAGTGAAATGTGACGAGTTAAGAAAATTATAAACCATGACTTTCTCACCGGGAAAATCGGGCTGCAGTCATGGGACAGATCTGGACGAGGTAGCAAGATTGTCCAGCGTTCCCGAGCTCTGGAGAGACCATACTCGCCTGTGGTTTGCGCATTTGGAGGCAATTTTGGCGACGAAAACGCAAGACGACGAATTTATATGTAATGCGGTAATCGCCAGGCTATCAAAGGAGGACATACAGCAAGTTAGTGATCTCCTTATCTCTCCTCCACCGACGGAAAAATATAAGGCAATTAAGGACCGATTAATCTACTGTAATGAAGAGACCGAGCAACATCGATTCCAAAGATTGTTCTTTGAAATGGATCTTGGTGATCAGACACCATCTCAACTTTTGCGCAAGATGAAGGACCTTGGTAGAGATAGAGTTTGTGACGAAATTATTAAATTTTTGTGGCTAAGACTGCTACCACCATCCGTCACTGCCGTGCTTGCAGGCACGGGGGATATCGAGCTCGAGAAGATGGGTCAAATCGCTGACAAAATTTTATCTAAGGTATCAGCAGCGAGCAAAAATGCTGTAAACACAGATAATGGCGCACGCGTTTGGGCACAGTTAGCAGAAATGCGCTCGGAACTACGTGCAATTCAGCACGATCGCAGAGAATTTCAACGCAGCATTCAACGTAATAACTATCGTCAACATTTTTCACCGAGGTCAAGATCGAACAGTACGGAAAGGAAGCGGATTTGTTTCTATCGCAATATATTTTCGAAGGACTCTAAGAGATATATTGAGCCGGATGGTTCGAGACATGACTCTAGGAAAACTAATTGAAGTAACGACCAAGGCAGAACTCTGCGCTATTCACCCGTCTAACCGCCTCACTGTTACCGACCGGAAAAGTGGTATGAGGTTTTTGATTGATACGGGAGCAAATATCTCAGTTATACGTAAGCAGAGACATTGTACGCCGGATGGAAAATATGCACTGTACGCTGCGAACGGCACAAAAATTAATACGTACGGTGAGAAAACGCTTTCGTTGAACTTGGGACTACGTAGATGTTTTAATTGAACCTTTGTCATCGCCGATGTTAAGCAACCAATAATTGGAGCGGATTTTTTAGAGCACTTTAAATTATTAGTTGATATAGCTGGTCGGAAAATTATTCACAGAGTAACGGAGCTGACAATGTGACTGCTGACGGAGTGTGTCTTTGTGCAACTCGACGCAGCAGACAATTCGTACTATATATATGGGAATAAATCAACGCGCGGCTCCAAAACACAAGGTTGAGCATCACATTATTACTCGTACTACGGGACCACCGGTATCAGCGCGAGCGAGGCCATTGCCTCCTGATAAATATCATATTGCTAAGAAGGAGTTTTCTACTATGATGGAGCTTGGCATTTGTCGCCCTTCGGACAGTCCGTGGGCTAGTCCTTTACATATGGTGAAGAAAAAGAATAGTGAGTGGCGTCCGTGTGGAGACTATCGAATGCTCAATAAAGTATATTGAGGCAACAATATTTCTAATGGCACAAATATCGAAGCTATCCATGGGGACACGCGTATTATTTTTGCCTTTTCTGCCCTTACTCGGCGTACTGATCTTGGTGTTGGTTTGTTCTGCAAGTTTACCTGAAATAAGAGTAAAATATTACTATTACTGTCAGTTATCGTTATAGAGCCACGCCGTTCGCAGTTTCGCACACGCCGGTGAGTACGATCAACACCATGAATGACTTGATCGATACGGGGCGTCTGTGGACCCGTATTTTCAGATGCTTCAAGTTTTGAAGATGATACTATCTACAGCTATGATGATGGATGAAGATTGATGATGGTGATGGATGATGTTGAATGATAATGATGGATGATGATGATGGTGGTGGGTGATGATGTCGATGATAATGTATGATGGATGATGATGGTGGTGGATGATGAGGGTGGTGGGTGATGCTGATGATTGTATGATGATGGCGATATTGGCGATGGATGATGATGATGATGGACGATGATGATGATAATGGTGGGCGATGATGATGATGAATGTTAATGGTGATGGATGATGACGATGGCTGATGGTCAGCAACACTGAACTTAGTCATACTCGCTGCCAAAAGGACTCGTTTCCAGGCCAGAAACTATTTATACAAAAACCACACTCGTTTCCAGGCCAGAAAATCTATATAAAAAAATCATACTCAATCGAGGTAAGGCTAATCATCTTCAAATAAATTGATTTATCTATCTATCTTGGTCACGCCCATAAAGCAACCGCGTAAAATAATGTGTAGGTACCATGTAATTACCTTCTTTCTTTATTCTCGATATAGTCGCCATCGCTGCGCATGCGGCGCTATATTTTAACGGATGATAACGCTCCAAGTTCTTCTCTTCGTCAAAGTATTTTATAACGTTGTAAACAATCTCACGTGCATCACTGTGAAGAATCTTTCCACGTTTTCGTGAAGCCATTGTCAATCAGTCACAAAATGTCAACGTTCGTAACAAAAACTTAACGAAAATAAATAAAAATCAAACGTAACGCAAACAAATAACAATCAAACTCAACAAAAACAACAATGAATACCAACGAAAACAACAAAATAACGGAACGAATTTAACGATAACTCGGAGTGCGTCAAGTAGTAGTGCGTAGCGTGGAAAGCGAATCCTGACTGACTATTTTTTTGTAGCGCGTACTTCACTGTGTGAGTATAGACAGCGATAGAGAGTGAGCGAGTACACATGCGACCGGACGCCATTTTCAGATCTATTCCTGCGCGGCTTATACTAATGAATACCAGGTGCCGACTTCTTCTTTTACCCATGTTTTTTACCCTAATTTGATAATAAATGATATTAATCCGGTTATGTTTCATATATGTAGATGATGTTGAAATTGGATCAGAGGCTGATGAAATTAAAACTGTATTTCTTCATTTAAACTTAATTTTATTACGAATTACATTTTTGGAGGACTTTTTCAGAGAGATTGACAGATTAAAAAATTGACATGACGTATCAATGACAGTTTAGGCTAGGTCCAGAAATTACAACTAAATATTAATTATTTAACACCCCTCCTCGATTGAAAATCTTATACAGATTGAGATCGTTACAAAACAATTATACATACAAGTTTACAAAAACAAGTTCACACATATAACTGTACACATGCAAGACAATATAAATGCATCTCTGATTCTCTGAATTATGCAACAATATTAAAACAAATTAACACAAAATATTCAACAATTGTTTCATATGAGAAAGTTTTTCATGTGACAATGGCTTTGTGAACAAATCAGCAATATTATCATGAGTTGATACATATTCGATGCTTATCAATTTTCTACTTATGATATCTTTTAAGAAATTATGTTTAATGTCAATGTGTTTTGCGCGTTTGCTATTTTCAAAAGATTTAGCTATTTGCATTGCACCTCTATTGTCCATATACAATATACACAACACATCACTTTTAAGTCCATTTAGATCACTGTAAAGTCCTTTTATGTAAAGTAAATCACATGCGCTAGTCGCAGCTGCCACATATTCGGCCTCAATTGTAGATGGGGCAACGCAGGCTTGTTTTCTTGAGAACCAAGCAACAGGACATCCATTGTACAATGTTACAGATCCTGAAACACTCTTCCTGTCAGCACGCTTTATTCACGTGCATATTGATCTGATCGGACCGCTTCCAATTTGTAATGGAAATCGCTATTGTCTCACTGCCATAGATCGTTTCACTCGATGGCCTGAGGTGATACCAATTCCCGACGCTACAGCTGAAACAGTAGCAAAAGCTTTACTTACTGGGTGGATATCGAGGTTTGGAACGCCTGTGAATATCGTAACAGACCGCGGCAGACAGTTTGAATCTTCGTTATTCCAGCATCTATCCAGAATATCAGGATTTCAACATAAAAAGACCACCGCATATCACCCAGCATGCAATGGTGTTATCGAAAGGTTCCATAGACAGCTTAAAGCTGCTATAACCTGTCATGCAAAAGAAAATTGGATGGAAGCCTTACCTTTGGTGTTACTCGGAATCCGAAGCGCGTATAAAGAAGACATCCGAGCGAGCACTGCAGAACTTGTGTACGGAGAACCGCTACGACTACCGGGAGAATCCTTTGACCCGAGTACAGCTGGAACAACAGACGTCACAGATTACACTGCCAGATTACGCTCGTTCGCCAATAATTTAAAACCATCGCCTGCTTCGAGACACGCCAAACCATCCATATTTATTTTCAAGGACTTGCCAACTGCTACTCACGTATTTTTGAGAGAAGACGCAGTACGAGCTCCTTTGCAACCTGCATACACGGCTCCACACGCTGTCCTGGAAAGATCCGAAAAATTATTTAAATTATTAATAAAAGGAAAACATGTCATAGTATCGGTAGATCGCTTAAAACCAGCGTACATATTGGATGACAGCAACAAAACTGCAGATGAATCTCTGGATGATTCACCACCACCTGTAAACCTACCAAGAAAATCCAGGTCTGGGCGCACAGTAAGATTCCCAGATTACTATCGAGCGTAGGGACGCTCTCTGGAAGGGAGTAATGTGGTGGATACATAAATATGCTTAAATATTCATAAGCAAACTTAAATAAACATATAAATATAATACGATAAAAATATCAAAACATTTTAAAACGCTTACGCTTGTACCACACAGCGACGCGATAGCCGACCGGTTTGCTCGGTGCGCTGAGTAGTGACGCGCTCGCTCCCGTCGGCAGAGTAGTACCTACCTAACTCGCGCGCGAATATCATTCCGTACTTTTAATTCGATATTTCATGTTTCTGTGTTTGTTTTGCTACGCAAACTATTGTACAACCAAAGACATTGTTAATACTAGTTAGTGAACAATAAACAATCAGTTTTCAGTGAATTTAAGTGACTATTTATTCACACACCCCAGGCAATCACCCCATAAATGGTGACCCCGCTCAAGGACTAAAACGTGAGTCAAGGACAAAGTGTATCCTGTGCAGTGCATTTTCGAACATTATTGTGCATTAAACATTGCAAATAATCGATATTGCAATTTATTTTGGGTGAAATTGCCAAAGACTCTCGGGGTAGTGTAAAAAAGTTGTGTGGTCCAAGTCACAAACTGGTAGCGATTTGAACATTTTCGCCTACGAACCATGTCGACGTCGAATAAGGATGAAGGCAGTGCCTCAAGCCTCCAGCGTCGAGATCCTGCACCTAGCGCCCCCTCCGAGCTATTTAGAGTGGGAATACGTGTACCTCCCTTCTGGCCAGAAGAACCTGAGATATGGTTTGCTCAAGTCGAAGGACAGTTTGCAGTGTCGAATATCACTTCCGACGTGACGAAATTTAACTACGTAATTGGCCAGTTAGACCACCAATTTTCAAAAGAAGTGAAAGACATCATCATTTCACCTCCACCGACAGAGAAATATGAAAAACTAAAATCGGAATTGATCAAGCGCCTGAGTGCTTCACGTGAAAAGCAGGTTAAACAATTGCTGATGCACGAAGAACTGGGAGATAGACGTCCATCGCAATTTTTACGGCACTTACAAAGTTTGGCGGGACCGGCCGTACCAGAAGATTTTATTAAGACCATTTGGACGAGCAGATTGCCACGCAGTGTGCAGACAGTGCTAGCGGCGCAACCAACAGCGACCCTGGACGTGCTATCCGACTTGGCGGACAGGATCCAAGATATTGCTCCAGCCACGCCTCAAGTTGCAGCAGCATCATCATCAGCGCCTGGTTCAGCCTTCGATGCTATGGCAAACGAAATAACCGAACTTTGCAGGCAAATGAAGACTTTGCTGGACCGTGAATCTCGTTCCCGTCCCCGCCACAGAAGCCGCAGTCGTTCTGGTACAAGATCGGAATCCAACTACAGAAAATTCCCTACTTGTTGGTACCATTGGAAACACGGCTCAAAAGCGAAGACCTGCGTGAAGCCTTGTAATTATCAAGCGGGAAACTCTCAGGGCGGTCGATAATGGCGACAAGCGACCGTCCCAACTCGTCTGGTCGCCTCTTTGTCGTAGATCGTCGGTCGAAGATGCAATTTCTTGTCGATACTGGAAGCGACGTTTGTGTTTTCCCTCGACGAGTACTTCATGAGCGTCGTTCTAAAACAGACTTCGAACTTTCTGCTGCAAACGGTACATCAATCAGCACATACGGATATACTCACCTGGATTTGGATCTTGGATTACGCCGTGATTTTCCATGGCGTTTCATCGTTGGTGACGTCACCAAGGCAATCATCGGAGCTGACTTCTTGAAGTTCTACGGCCTTCTAGTGGCCATTCGCAACCAACGCCTACTGGACAATACGACCACACTCTCCGTCGTTTGTTCACCCGCAACCTCGTCAACTGCGATTTCTTCTGTCAAGATACCAGTCGGCGAGTCTCGATATGACCAGATCCTGAAGGAATTTCCTGAAATTACCAATCCATCCGGCAAGCCAGCTGAAGTCAAGCATCGTACCGTTCATTATATCAGAACGACGCCAGGACAACCAATATCCTGCAACCCACGTCGTTTAGCGCCAGACAAGCTAAAGATAGCCAAAACTGAGATCGGGTCTATGATAAAATCAGGTATCGCACGACTATCGGAAAGCTCCTGGGCGTCACCGTTACATCTCGCACCGAAGAAAGACAACGGATGGCGGCCTTGTGGAGATTACCGAATGCTGAATGCTCGCACCATACCTGATAGATATCCAATCAGACACGTACATGATTTTACGCACAGCATTTCAGGCTGCAAAGTGTTTTCAACGATCGATCTCGTCAAAGCTTTTCATCAGATTCCGGTGAATCCTGAAGACATCCATAAGACCGCCATCACGACACCGTTCGGATTATACGAATTTCCGTTCATGACGTTCGGATTGAGGAACGCTGGACAGACTTTTCAACGTTTTGTCGATGAGATGACGCGCGGACTGGATTTCGTCTTCCCATACATTGATGATTTCCTAGTTTTTTCGAAGGATGAGGAACTCCACGAAGAACACCTTCGTATACCCTTCACCAGGCTGAAAGAACATGGAATTATCATCAACACTTCAAAATGCAATTTTGGTCAGTCTGAAGTCAAATTCCTGGGCTACCACATATCAGCCGATGGAATAAAACCTCTGGATGAGAAGGTTGAGGCAGTAAAGTCATTTCCACCTCCCAAGACAGTCAGAGAACTTCGCCGATTCTTGGGGATGCTGATTTTTTATAGAAGATTCATCCCCAACGCAGCTGAAGTCCAAGCGCCACTGCATGCTCTAATGACTGGCTCTGTGAAAGGTTCCCATCCCATCAACCTGTGTGGGGACACGCTGAAAGCCTTCGAAGCGTGTAAAGAAAGTCTCTGTCAAGCAGCTTTTCTTGCGCATCCGGATTGCCAATGCAAGTTGAGCCTCGTCGCAGATGCATCTGATTTTTCGATTGGTGCAGCCTTGCAACAATACCAAGATGGTAGCTGGCAACCACTTGCCTTTTTCTCGCGGAAGTTGAACACAGCGCAAAGAAAATATTCTCCATACGACAGAGAACTTCTAGCAATTTATGAAGCACTAAAGTACTTCCGGCACATGGTCGAAGCTAGAGAGTTTATAATATACACAGACCATAAGCCATTGTGCTTCGCTTTTCATCAGCGCAAAGACAAATGTTCGCCGAGACAGTTTCGTCATCTGGATTTCATATCCCAATTTACAACTGACTTGAGACACACCTCGGGGAAAGATAACTTGGTCGCTGACACGTTGAGCAGAGTCGAAGAGCTGGAACTGTCAATAGATTTCGCTCAGCTTGCTAAGTCACTAGCATCAGACCCAGAACTGAAGGAAATGCTAGAGCACGGCACATCGCTGCAACTAGAAAAGGTGAAGCTACCTGGAGCGCGAGCTGAATTATATTGTGACGTCAGCACTCTAGTTACAAGACCGTATGTGACGAAGCAATTTCGCAAGCAAGTTTTTGATTCCTTACACGCACTAAGCCATCCTGGTGCCAACGCAACTATCAAATTAGTAGCAGAACGCTACGTGTGGCCAGGAATAAAAAAGGACTGCAGAGAGTGGGCACGTTCATGTCTAGCTTGTCAACGTTCTAAGATAACTAGGCATGTAACCTCCCCGTTGGGCAACTTCCAGCTGCCAAGAGCACGCTTTATTCACGTGCATATTGATCTGATCGGACCGCTTCCAATTTGTAATGGAAATCGCTATTGTCTCACTGCCATAGATCGTTTCACTCGATGGCCTGAGGTGATACCAATTCCCGACGCTACAGCTGAAACAGTAGCAAAAGCTTTACTTACTGGGTGGATATCGAGGTTTGGAACGCCTGTGAATATCGTAACAGACCGCGGCAGACAGTTTGAATCTTCGTTATTCCAGCATCTATCCAGAATATCAGGATTTCAACATAAAAAGACCACCGCATATCACCCAGCATGCAATGGTGTTATCGAAAGGTTCCATAGACAGCTTAAAGCTGCTATAACCTGTCATGCAAAAGAAAACTGGATGGAAGCCTTACCTTTGGTGTTACTCGGAATCCGAAGCGCGTATAAAGAAGACATCCGAGCGAGCACTGCAGAACTTGTGTACGGAGAACCGCTACGACTACCGGGAGAATCCTTTGACCCGAGTACAGCTGGAACAACAGACGTCACAGATTACACTGCCAGATTACGCTCGTTCGCCAATAATTTAAAACCATCGCCTGCTTCGAGACACGCCAAACCATCCATATTTATTTTCAAGGACTTGCCAACTGCTACTCACGTATTTTTGAGAGAAGACGCAGTACGAGCTCCTTTGCAACCTGCATACACGGCTCCACACGCTGTCCTGGAAAGATCCGAAAAATTATTTAAATTATTAATAAAAGGAAAACATGTCATAGTATCGGTAGATCGCTTAAAACCAGCGTACATATTGGATGACAGCAACAAAACTGCAGATGAATCTCTGGATGATTCACCACCACCTGTAAACCTACCAAGAAAATCCAGGTCTGGGCGCACAGTAAGATTCCCAGATTACTATCGAGCGTAGGGACGCTCTCTGGAAGGGAGTAATGTGGTGGATACATAAATATGCTTAAATATTCATAAGCAAACTTAAATAAACATATAAATATAATACGATAAAAATACACACAACGACGCGATAGCCGACCGGTTTGCTCGGTGCGCTGAGTAGTGACGCGCTCGCTCCCGTCGGCAGAGTAGTACCTACCTAACTCGCGCGCGAATATCATTCCGTACTTTTAATTCGATATTTCATGTTTCTGTGTTTGTTTTGCTACGCAAACTATTGTACAACCAAAGACATTGTTAATACTAGTTAGTGAACAATAAACAATCAGTTTTCAGTGAATTTAAGTGACTATTTATTCACACACCCCAGGCAATCACCCCATAACGTGTTGATGTAATAATTATTTTCTTTTTTAACTATTGGCACATAATCCTGCATTAACTCGTTTTAGCCCGTAATATTTACGAACTGAGGTGTTACTATACATTTTTTAGAAACATACATTTTTGTATACTAAAAAATAATCAAAAAGAAATAATACTCTTATTTTTATAATAATACTCTTATTATTACTCGTAATAATCCTTAAGGGTGCTATTCGAATCTCGGCTGCAGGCTACAGCTGCAAGCAGCACTTGCAGCAGCTGCACGAAGCCGGCTGTGAAACTGAGGGGTTAGTCCAGGTTTATACATAAATTGAAACTTCCTTTTTAGCATGATATTCACGCCACGCTTTACCGGTCACTGCAGATGGTACCTTTTCTTTTGATCTCTTTTTCTTAGTACTCACGCTGTCAGGCCAAAAAAGGCACCTTTTGAATGGTGACGGCACTATAAAGTTTAAAGCACTGCTCAAAGTGTTTTTATCTGGAGTGCAATCGCTTTTGGATGTGGTGATGTAGTGTCCTGAGAAATTATTGCAAAAAGCTCTTGCCTGCTAGTTGATGGTTTTGGTGAAATGTCAACAATTTTGACACTTGAATCAAGATTAATTGAACCAGTTTTAATATCAGATACTTTGGGAGTTTGAACTTGTGTCGCAGATATTGCTAAGTCACCTTGATACATGTAGTTAGTATCCTCAAAAATGTTACGCTCCTCGAGTTCTTTATTAGTTGTCAAGCCAGCTTTTACATTAGGTCTATTATCTTTTTCAACTGGTATGTTCTCGTGTAAAATAGTAAAACTATCATCACTGTCATAGTTGTCTAAACGTCTGTCCTGAGTCTTTTGCTTTCAAATTATGTTCCGAAGTCATCGGAAAGCTATCTTGCACAATATGCAACACTTTCACCGACATTGACATTTTAATTTTGATTCTTAAGAACATGTCGCGGATGTCGGCTGACACGGCTATTGGCTTCATTCGAAAACGTAATAGCAACCCAAATAAAGATTGCAATAAATCAGGGCCACTCAATAATTTATCGTTGAGCGACGTACCTTGAACTCTGGCGGCGGCGTCAAAAACAGGTCGAACTTTTCCCGGTTTATTAGGGTTTATTACAGCAAAATGAGGTAAAAACCATTATTTGTTGCTTGCTGCATTTTGATGTGACTGCGTTGAACATTCTACTGCGTATTTGTTGTCAAAAAGTTTACGCATCTGCTCTGTGTAAGCGTTACTTAAGTCGGGATTACATTTTAACTTTTTCTCTAGTATTTGTAA
Source organism: Hypomecis punctinalis (assembly GCA_949316475.1). Classification (NCBI taxonomy): domain Eukaryota; kingdom Metazoa; phylum Arthropoda; class Insecta; order Lepidoptera; family Geometridae; genus Hypomecis; species Hypomecis punctinalis. Next base: position 5,360,361 of record OX438809.1, read on the forward strand.
ACGTTTTAATGCCATATTGTAGCTATAACGCACGTCCGGTAGTATGACATCTTCATCGTGAGAGGATAAACTATCCCATAATAAACCAGTTTCCCACTGATTCTGGCCGATACGTTTGGTTGTGGTGCTTAGAATCTGAAGAGCACGTTCTACTTTTGGGTCGGCGCGTACTTTGGGCTGAATACCAAGATTATCCAACTCGAAACTTCTTTTGACTATATTGTGCAGGTTGTCGTCGGTATTGATGAATAAAAATTCATCATTCTTGAGCATCTTAGGTGTCGGCTTGTATGGATCATCTGTCTGCAACACCCTGTATGCATTGTCCGTCAGCGGCACCTTGTATGAATCTTCTGTCCGGGACACTTTGTATGAATCTTCTGTGTGGGACACCTTGTATGAATCTTCTGCCGGCGACACCTTGTATAAATCTTCTGGCTGGATACCTTGTATGAATCTTCAAACTGTGACACCTTGTATAAATCTTCTATCTGTGACACCTTGTATGAATCTTCTGTCGGCGACACCTTGTATAAATCTTCTGGCTGGGACACCTTGTATGAATCTTCAAACTGTGACACCTTGTATAAATCTTCTATCTGTGACACCTTGTATGAATCTTCTGTCGGCGACACCTTGTATAAATCTTCTATCTGTGACACCTTGTATGAATCTTCTGTCGGCGACACCTTGTATAAATCTTCTGGCTGGGACACCTTGTATAAGTCTTCAAAATGTGACATCCTGTACACATAATTGATTACGGTCAAGTTCTCATCTGAAGTGACGATCCCTGATAAGGTGGTGGCGCAGCCATGTGGGACCCATCCTAATAAAGTATTGGAAGCCACGGGTTCCGTGTCCTTCCCTGCATGTAACTGTCTGGTAACAATTAGTGGCCAGTTATCTTGGCCAATTAATATTTTAGGTGTACACTCCGTCGTCCAGTCAATTAAGTTTTCTAGAGACTTTATGTGGGGATATTGTAAGAACTCCGTTTTGTTAATTGACTGTGAACCTAGCTTTAAGGACTTTTTTGTACGGGCATAAATATCATAAGACTGACTGTGCTTCCCACTGATGGATAGTTTCACACGTTTACTATCTTCAATTGTATCAAAACCTATACCCTGTAAATGCAGCGGGCTACTTAGTCCATCTGCCCCTAATTCTAAAGCTAGGTCTTCACAGATGAGGGTGATTGTAGCACCTTCATCTAAGAGTGCATAAGTATTAACTGTTTTAGCAGGCCCTTTTATACATACAGGAATTATTTTTAAGAAAGCTTTGCTACTGTTGCTGTTACAATTATTCAATTGGTGCGGGGTGGCAGTTCCCTTACAATCAGTTTCTACTTTTTGTCGTTTAAGTAAATTATGAAGATACTTAGATATTCTACAATTTTTTCCTGCATGTTTATACTGAATACATCTAAAACACAACTTATTGTCTTTAACCCACTGATAGCGTTCATCAACAGATTTATTTAGAAACTGGTTACACTTTGATAAATAATAATCACTATTACACAATGGGCAGACAAGTTTTCTCGAGCTTGAAGTTGATGTAGCATGCACATACCTTTGTTCCATAATACCTTGGGAGGTATCTTTGGGAATACCTTCATATGTCTGTGCGCTGACTTGAACTGGATCTGGAGCTGATGTCGTCAGGGCGGAGAATGGTGCAAACTTCATTAGCTTATCTGTCTCTTCTTTGAGAAAGCTTACAACGGTGTCAATTATAGGTGAATGTGAACTGTGGTATTTATGAGCGTATTCATACCATTTATTCAGTAGAATATTGTCAAATTTTTCCAGTATTTTGCTATACAACTCTGGACTATGGAGGTGATGGTCTGCATTCATTGATTTGATTGTCGCTATACAACAAGTCACCGTACAGGTAAAATCTGCTATAATCTTGGCTGCCGAGGATGCTTGTAGGTGAGGTAAATTTCTTACTTTCTTCATTTGTTCGTAGATTACAGTATACTGGCCTCCATATCTTAATTCCAGGGCTGCCATGATTTCGTTGGGGTCTGTGCAGGTGAAGAGAAGTGCACTTACCGAATCTCTGGCTTCACCTTTTAATGCAGATCTTAGTTTCAGAAGCTTTTCATGAGGTTTTGATCTTACGTTTTCCGTTTCATAATATGACTGTTTGAATATGAGCCAATCTGTGGCTTTACCTTCAAATATTGGTAGTCTGTCGGATCTGTGAATAGATTTTTGAATGGCCTCTGCTAGCATGTGTATATCACTGGATGTAGTTTTCGGAGGAGGCGGGAGCGTGGTGGCTGCATGATTCTTAAAGGTGATGGGTTCTGGCTGCTGAATCTCGGCGTGCAAAGGTGGGTGTACAGGCTCGACTTGTTTTAATGTACTCTCAACCCAGTCTGCAGTCTTATTTGGGTCTGAGTTATATGATACTTCACTGTGTGCTTCATCATTTTCTATGGCCTCCAGGGTAAGTCGCAGTTTCGTCTGGGAGGCTTCTTCAATGATCTTAATTTTTGCCGCGGCCAACTCGTCCACCGCCTGGGTTTCTGCCGCCAATTTTCTTCTTAGTTTGGCGCTGGAGGTGGACGACTGCTGACTTTGTGCGCGCGTTTTTGACCGCGTTGTCAGCGGCATTTTTCGCAATCTTCTTTTTGGACTGTAAGCTGTAACACGTACTGGTCTAATTTTTGGTCTCGAAGGTCCACATGTTATTGTTGGTTTTACTTTATCTGTAGGTATAGAAACTTAAGCAAAAACTTGAACTTGAAGCTTAAAGCAAAGAACTTTTCTTAAAAACTTAATAAAAAACTGGGTGTGTCTTTTTCTTCTTACTTTTAATGACAGATACTTTTTTTTTGTGTGTTGCCATTCACAAACATTAAATATTTCCAGCTGCTTACATAAAGAATTGAATTTAAAATTTCTTATGGTAGTAATTATTTCAAAACAATTTTAATATGATAGTAATATGTTAATTTACCTAGCAGTGTAATAATAATAGTATTAGTACTATTTGATTGGCGACAATGTCCATAACTGGAAAATATAATATTTTCCAACATTTATTTCCAAATATGCTATCAATAAACTGTAGAGTATCCTTCATTTTTTTACTCTTATTCTCTTTTTCAGTCCTTTTTCTCTTCTTGTCTTCAAATACTATTTTCATTGGGGTGCTTGTTAATATTTCAGAATGTCGTTTGTTCCTCAATCTACTTCCTTTATTATAGATGAGTTGTTGTGGCAGTGGGCTCACAATGTTTACAATATTAACAAAGTCAGTTACTGTTTCATCGTCTTCAGTATCGGTCTCATTTATATATGATTTAGACGGCGCTGCGATAGATGCTCGAATACCACCTCACGGTGGTGTTGCAGATGATATTATTGGAATCGGAGCTGAACTTATAGCAGCATCCTCCTGAACCACTCGTGGTTAAATTTCTGCATCACAAAGAATAGATGGACTTGTCACGGGACCAGCATGTGGTTGCTCATCAACGATCTGCTTTGACGTAGATGGTATAGGAGATGTGTTAGTTTGCTGCTGTTCTTCGACATGCTTAGTCACAGATCTGGCTTCTTCATCAATGAAGTCATCATCACAAAATATTTCAGGATTCATCTACACTAATATTATAAAGAGGAAAGATTTGTATTTTTGTATTTTTGTATGTAACGAATAAACTCAAAAAGTACTGGACCGATTTTAATGATTCTTTTTTCATTAGAAAGCTAAATTATCACTGAGTAACATAGGCTATTTTAATTGTAAGAAAAAAATAAGGATCCTATTAAAACTATAATAATGTTACCCAAGGTGTAAAAAAATGCCTAAAATATTCTTTACATCGCGTGCGCTGCGAAAACTATTTATGATGGAATAAAATAATGTACTACGACTTTATAGAACACACCATAATTTACAAAAAATGTCGCGACAGCATATATCTAACTATTATAGTTAAGCCGTAATAACTGTTCTTTTATTCATAAAAATTAATTGAAATACCGTCGCAGGAAAAGGATCTTAATTTGTGTCTTGGTATTAATCCTTATCAAAATAAATTATTTCATATTCAAGACTGTTTCAATAGCTTTATGCCTTTTTTTAAATTATTTAATTCAGACATTTTATTACAAAGATATCACGAGTTCAAAAATGTAAGTATTATAAAAGTTCCGTTTCGCCGCTCTCCCCGCTTGGCAATTCATGTACTTTGTATAATGTACCTACATAACATAAAATTCACTTCGAGCAAATATCTATAGAATCACAATCGTGAAAAAATTGTCCGAGCCAAAATCCTGCCCAAGCTACGTAGTGGGCAGGCTTTTTAGTTAGTCGTAAGGCGATTCCAAGCCGACTACAACGCCGCGCGATGCCAAAGTGCTCGGTTACAGGCACTTATTAGGTGACATAACGTCGAGATTCGAGGAAACGGGTCATTGAGAATTGAGAAGGGTGCTTGGGCCATATCCACCACCAGTGCCATATCCACCACCAGTGCCAGGGCCCAGTGTGGGTTGGTGCAGATTGCCACACAATATTTTCCTTCGCCGAAAAGCCAATGATTTGAAATTCCGTACATAAGTTCTAAAGAAACTCATTGATACAGGATCGGGATTTCAACCCATCACCTCACGATTGTAGGACAGGCGTTACTACTACTATACCACCAAAGTTATATATCTCCGCCATTAGTGTGTCGATTTATGTTTACAAACGATTTAATAACGCTTTAAACACTGTTTAGCCGTACAATTTGTACTGTTAAACATTATATAAAGCATGCGTAAAACTTATGGTAAGACTGTTATTTATAAGTTGACACTTCCTCCTAGAAATTGAGCTAGCCAAACAATTCAAATGAAATATACACTTTTCTTGCCTTTTTTTCAGGAAATTGATAATGAATAGAATATAATTACCTATATCAGCTAAGTAAGTCTAGCTGAAGACGATTTCAGTTGTTATAAAATTTCTGCCTCTTAGGACAACTTTTGGAAGAATGCTTTACCCGAAAAAAAAAGATGATTTTTTTTTCGGGAAGCACGAGATAAAGTGACATTGTGGATAACATTTTACTAGGTTTTGCTTACACACGTTAAGGCCCCTGTAGCCCGGGAGCCCCGTATTATTGACACGGCTGATACTGCGGTAACTACGCCCCTACACATAGTATGTGAAACGAATTGTCGATGGGACCTTAAAGTTCTCGAATGTAGACAATGTATTGGCAAGTGTAGCGAAGGTCTTCACGTGAATTTAAGATCTGGTCGTGACGTCCGGAACACGTTGGATGCCAGCGCTTCGATTCCTTCCATCACAGCTCTTTGGTTTAGCAAGTTGAAGAGGCCTTAGGTAGGGCACACAATTCGTAGAAGTAGAACTGATGTCCAATGTTTTTCAAAGTTCTCGAGTGAAGACAAGGTCAAGAAACTAACTTACATGGGTAGAATGTATAGACTGTGGGTCTCTAATATTTTAACGTCGCTTTCATTCTCATCATTGTCATTTTCTGAAATCAGGGCTATATATTATGTACAGCCACCCGTCACATACGAACTTACTTTTATTTAGATATGCCAATACCTACTGTCATGATTTTTAATCGTTGCATCAAATTTTGATCTGGTTTTTAAATATATGTCGAATGATATTTTCTAGTATTTGTAAGGTTAACATTTCTCTGGCTTGTGATTGGCCGATTTAACAACGAGCCGGCATTTAAGCCAATAAGAACTGCTTCCGGCGTAGTTTTAAAACAGCCAATCAGAAAGCGAGAAAACAAACTGAAGAGATGTAAAAATATTAATCTTTGGTTGAGGGCATTCTCGATTTGCGCCTCGTGGCGAAAGCACATATTCTTAGTCAAAAAGAACTGTGATGATTATTTTAAGAAACTAATGTATCATATTTTATAGCGACCAAATACACATGAAAATGGACTTATTAGTTTGATTCTCCACATATCAGAAGTGCAAATGTAACCTGCAGACCCACAATATGGTATGTACATTTATATTTATTATATTTTTAGATTCGGTGTCTTGTAAGTAGCATTGGTACCGATTCTTAAATCTGTGAAAAACTGTCTTATATTACGCAACTAATTTGGGTGTTAGGTCACGACAAAGTTGACCAAACTGATTGGGGGTAGTGTCACGATTAGATCAAAATTCAACCTTCGGCAGTGTTACTAAATTGTGAAAAAACTGTGCTTATTTTATTCCTACCTACCTGCAGATCAATGAAATAGGCATCGCATTTGATTGGTGTAACATGTGGCCAGGAACTCCTAGGCCGTGTTAACCTGATCAATTACTGGTAGTATCTTGGCTGAGACACTACTCAACAATGCTGCTACCAAGTATATCAAAACTGTGAGCTTATTCTGTTCTCATTACCTACCCGCAAAATAACAATAGGCACCACAATTGAATTGAAGTAGCATATGGCCTACTCATCGGCCATGTTAACCCGATCGATTCCTGGTACTGACTTAGTCGAGACACTTCTCGATAGTTCTGATACCGGGTGATCATAAAACTGCGCACTTGTTTAATTGTGCGGGTACGCAATATTGTGATGTGAATTATATCATTATCGATAATACATATTATTATGTGTAGCTGCTGACGAGGTGCTACAAAACATGTTTATTAAGATATGTGTGCCGTGCCTAAACTATGACTAAGGCGAATATATGCCACCAGTTAAATAAGTAGTTCTTTATAAAGACGCGTACCTTCGAATGTACTTTCTGCCATACTTTATGCGGATCGTTGACAAGACAATAAAAATGTTGCGTAGACTTTAGCGGTACCAATCATTTTGTTTCATTGGTATTTAAGGAAAATATTTTACCGGAGACCCAGAATTTATATAACCTGTGCTCCAAAATAAGAAATAAAAATATGGCTAAAAAATGGCCGACACAAAAAAAAAGATGATGGTCATATTACTTTGTAGAAAAATACTTTTTGAATTTATATTGGTTCAGAACAGTGTAATAATAATAATGTCAAATTATTTCGCTACGTAAACTTTGGCCGCTATTAATGAAAATACATAATAGAAAAATCATTTTCTAGCTAACATTAAAGTACGCTACAAGGTCTTTGTACATTTTGAAATATCTCAATTTAGGATAGCGTCTTTACTCATTAGTTTTTGGCATTGGTATGGAGACATTACCAGTCTTATTCCAAAGAGGTTCGCCGGTGCCAGGCTTAAACCACGCCTAGCATATCCACGGTTGTTACGGTATTAGAGTTAATCCAAGGATTAATTAAAATGTCCCTATTACAAATCAAGATATAACCTAGAATCAGATAAACCAATGGTAGTCCATGGTTTAAGCGATAGCGACAGATAAAAAAAAATATAATTTACAATCATTCATTCGTTCTCGCATGTTTACACCTTTTTTGAATACATTTCAAATGCTTAAATAACTGCGTCTTAATGCATAAATATATCCAAATTGTTGGTTATTTAAGTATCCGTTGAATACAATAACTTAATTCATTATTTTTACATTTTCTTTGTTGGCAAATGCGAGTGTATCTGAAGCCTAAATCCAGGCAAGAAAAAAGTGTGGCTTTGTTTTTGTCGTTTTCGAACTTCATTTCTCTTATGTCTCTAAATTCTAATTTATAATAAGATTGCCGAGTGAAATAATTTAAATCAAATTCTAAGCTAGAATTTGCTAGTCCATGGTTTAAGTTCAGTACTAAAGTTAAAACGTGTTTTGGAATAAGGCTGTACGAGTCAGTGGTTGTTGTGTACTTATTCTGTATCGTTTATTCATTTTGATAATTTGCTTTGGAATGCCTATTTGTTACGCGAATACCCTAAGTGCACCTTCTAATGTTTACTAAGTAACCCTGAATTCGAATCACGATTTAAAATATAGTAACGTGAATTAAAATTTACATGTTTAACCATTGATGTGGAGCCATATATTTTGACTGGGCTATAAAAATGATTTAGGCTGTGTATGCCACCAGTAAACTAAGTAGAAGCTCGGAGACGCTTATAGCTTATATACGCTATAGGCGAGCATGCTACACCAGTGTTCCAAGTAGAAGCCCGTAAATGCTTTCAGCTATAAGTAGGTACTTATGCCGAGGGCGGGCATGCTACACCAGATAGCCCAGATATGAAATATAATAAATGATTTAGGCTATGTATGCCACCAGTAAACTAAGTAGATGCTCGGAGACGCTTATAGCTTATATACGCCATAGGCGAGCATGCTACACCAGTGTTCCAAGTAGAAGCCCGTAAATGCTTTCAGCTATAAGTAGGTACTTATGCCGAGGGCGGGCATGCTACACCTGATAGCCCAGATATGAAATCAAATGAAACTTTGACCAATTAGATAGCCCGGAGACGCTTACATTTGTAACGTACTTAATTACTTACATACTGTAAGCGGGCTATGTCGGTCTACAAGTATATCGTGCAACGTGCTTCGATAAAATTAGTCGCAACGTGCGACTGGGCTACGTATGTCCTACGAGAATATGGCTCCGATTGGTTCATATGTTTATGCAATATAGTTAATTTACCATGTGTGACTAATTCAGCATTTTATAATAAGTTGAATTAATTAGCCTTAAATGTTCTTTGAATAATTTCAACTAAATATTTGAAAGGTTAATTCCTCATTGAATTGGGAAATTCTCTATAGATACGAAAAAGAAAAGTGTTATAGAGACGGCCAGCATACAATAATTGTTAATTGATTATTGGCTTTCCTTAGCCTGACAACAAAAACACAAAGTATGTGCAAGCTAGACACGATCCATAATTTGTACACATCAACTAGCTCACCCGGTTAACTCTATATCACTTTTATCTATCAGAATTTACGGGTCGATTCTCATTTTGATGGTGTTTAGTTTAACGCCACCGAAGAACTTTAATGAAGTTCATTTTTAAAATTTACCTGAATGTGTAATAGATAAGTCTATTATTAAGACAGAACCTTGTAGATGACATTCACAGAAAACTATTATTAGTTATGTATCAATGAGGGTAATAACATCTATGATATCTACCGTCGAGTGTGTCATAGACTGCCATCAGACTGAGATTTTATAGCCTCAGAAAGATTATATTTTTACAGTGGTCAAACTTGCCTTCACAAAGTTACATTCATAATATATCCTGGGATGTGTTCAAACGAATAATTAAGTTATGTATTATCATGTTTGTGCCGCTCACAAGTTAGAGGTTAGAATCATCAAGACCGACCAAAACATTCACGAAAGGTTATAGATATTGAGGTTGTGCTACAACTGAACCATACGCGTTCAGTTCACAAGTCCTAGACTAAGTACCTACACCACGCCGGAATTGTTTCTTTATTCACCCGGCTGCCAACGATGGGTATTGTTTTTCGCGCGTATCTTGTATGTTTGTTTATCAATATCTTTATCAAATTTTCACTCAAGTTCAGTAAACGTAATTGTCTGCAGTTAGCCAAGAGGCAATTTCATTACTAGTAGGATATTAAGTATTACAAATACATGAATACAGTAGCGTTTCATTGGCTTACGATTAACACCAATCAAACGCTTTTGTAAAATTATTTGATTTATTATTATTTTATACTACGGGACTAATCGCGCACTAAAATAACGAGATAAATAAATACCTCCTCATCCCGACGTTTAAAATAATAATGTGTTCAAATCGCGAAAGTTTAAAAACAATATTTGATTTAATCACGATTCACGGTTGCCCGTGAAATAATTATATGTTTATTAATAAGTATTTCTCTTCCTTTCCCGGAATTATGCTACGAGTAAATGACAAGAAGTCCCAGCTACAGTGCAAAGGACATACACCCCGTTGTCTCCACGAGAGTTCTTTGGCAAATTACATAAGTCACCCCAGATGATTGACCGCAGTTGGTGCTACGAGTGTAGCATATGCTAGCTTTGTCATCACATCACTACTACGTCGCGGCGGCAGAGGCATGAGATTTATAGCGAAGAACTCGCAAGTGCTGAATTTTGCAGCCAAATAGAGGCTTCAAGTAAACTCATTCCAGTTGACATAACCTGTGGACTTGGACATAACCTTCAACTGAAACTGAACTACCTAATAATGATGGCGGATCTCTACCTTCAAAGTTATATTATTACGACTTCGTTACACAACAACTTCTCAACAGTTGGCTGATTTCAACATGTTCCGTATCTGGTGACAATGAACATGATCGTTCATTAATTCGGCGTTAACCTACAATATATGGTTCAGATAGTGCAAATTAGAAATAAAGTGAAATCGGAGTGAAAGATAAAATCTTTAAATAATGCAGTGAAGTAAAGTTTAGGTTCGAGATTACATCCCCAGTGTTGTGCAATTATGAGTATATAATATAAAGCGACCGTTTTATGTCACGTCCTCAAAATGAGTGTGATTGTGTGTTCTATACTAAAATACTTTCTAGATAAGGACCAAAGTTTATAAAAAAATGCGCATCCTACATAGTCATTTGTCCACAATAAACAGACAAGCCAGAATGCGTTAAAGATTATTCCGATTAAATTAGCTGTGGAAACTTAGAATCAGCATGATACATTATGATTAGGACACGTGACTAGGTCAGATGCCATAAGAGGTTAGCCCATTAAAACTAACATAAATATTTCATTTTGTTTGAACAAGAAGTTAATTTTGTTTGCTTCAGAAACGATAGTAATATGAAAACTTTCTGTAGTTTTTGAATATTTCGTCACAGATTATAAGCACAAAGTTGATATGACGTAATTACTACGTAATGATGAATGATTAAAGAACACGATATCTGTTCCAATTTTAAATCTAGATTTTCTAGTCTCTTTTCTTAAGTTGCTTAACGAACAAATATGTCACGTTTTTGCATTAATGGGAATATGTAACTATTATACTGTAATCATACGTCATCCATATTTGTTCAAATTCATTGCTCGCACAGCTACTTTTAACGTACTTTTTGATCAAGTTTGTGCATTTTTTTCAGTTTGTTTTGTTTTTGTTAATAAGGTATACTTGTCACTTTGTATCCACAACAGTTAAGTTTGTGTTTTACATTAGTGTTTTAGAATAGAATAGAAATAATATTTATTGTGTTGCTGTGTACATACAACAAGATGTTATAAGAAATTTGTTGATAAATAAATATGTTGATCCATTAGAACATAAAAATATTACAAAAAAAAATGTGCTCGGATATAAAATTGACGTAATACTCGTAGCTACTAGTTGAACTTGTATTTTTATAAATGTTTTGACCGTTATATCTTCTTAAGTGTTATGAAGCTATTTAAGCTATTATTTTTAAGCTTCTTAAGTGCTATTTATACGTAAATAGTAATTGTCCTTTTTATGTGTTTAATAAGTTTAGTAACGCATTGTTGCTTGAGACAATCTATAGTATATTTTTTTTTAATTTTGTAAACCAATCATATTACGCACATATATATACACTAATCAATGATAATATTTTGATAAATGACTATTGCCCATGGTCTGTAATGCAATTTTCTGAAAGGTAAAATTCCATTTATGACTGCGTGATGATAAGCCAAATGTCATGAGCTAAAATTATAAGATAGGTTTATTACATAGTAGATAAGTAGTAATAGTAATCTATTTAATTCTAAAGTCGTATTATTACATTGTTTTTAATTACTATTATTCAGGGTGCACCAGGAGGTAGCACATGAGCCGGATGGCCGAATGTCATGATTTTTAATCGTTGCATCAAATTTTGATCTGATTTTTAAATATATGTCGAATGATATTTTCTAGTATTTGTAAGGTTAACATTTCTCTGGCTTGTGATTGGCCGATTTAACAACGAGCCGGCATTTAAGCCAATAAGAACTGCTTCCGGCGTAGTTTTAAAACAGCCAATCAGAAAGCGAGAAAACAAACTGAAGAGATGTAAAAATATTAATCTTTGGTTGAGGGCATTCTCGATTTGCGCCTCGTGGCGAAAGCACATATTCTTAGTCAAAAAGAACTGTGATAATTATTTTAAGAAACTAATGTATCATATTTTATAGCGACCAAATACACATGAAAATGGACTTATTAGTTTGATTCTCCACACTACTATCTATTTTTCATAAACTTCGAACAGTTTAAGACTACGGAAACTCTCGCGATTTGGGTAGGTTTTAACTCATCATAATGGTTCATCCGGTATGTCTAGCATGTGTGTGGCACATACCTAAATTACGTGGTAAGTATATGTATAGCCAATCATACCCGGGCAAAGCCGGGACGGGCAGCTAGTAGGATATATTCCCGTTGCTTGAAAGTCTGATACCCCTTTCTCTATAGAAGATAATCTTTTATTAAAGAGCCCTGCAATGTCGTACGGTGTATTTTTTTATCAAATTTCTTGACTTTGTATACAAGTTGCATTCTTTATTGTAAGCTCTTTTAAGAGGGGAATAAAAAGCAACGTCGAGAGGTTTCAGACGGTGCGATGAATGAGGCGGAATACTAAGCGTCACAACATGGTTCTCTTTTGCCAAATACCAAACTTCGAGAGTTTCATGACTGTTGTGATTGTCCAGTATTAGTAAAATGGGTTTATCAGCAGTAGGTTTGGTGTATTTAATGAAATGGCGTAGCCATAAAATTAATATTTTTCGTTGGTCCAGCCATTATGAGTACCTACACGTATAAATAGCTCCGTGAGGTCCGTCTTTTTCTAGTTGGGGTGAGTGACGTTTTCGTGGAAAAGCGGTGGAATGAAAGAACCAGAAGCACTCATAGCACATATTACTGTGACGGTTTTACCCCTTTCCCATGACGTCACAGATCCAACGCGTTTTTGTCCTTTGGGGGCTATAATTTTTTCAGTCTCTTGGACGGTCGTTATGCCAGTCTCGTTTCAAAGTGGTGCTGCGTCATCAATCTCTCCAAGTTATCAAAAAATAGTTTTACTTCAGTCTTGTTGAATCCAAGAATTCTGTTGATACTAATAGCTTCAGCCTTTCTAATACTCAACTCAGGATGACGCTGTAAAAATTGTAACGTGATATAAATAAAAAAAAATATGAATTTAAATAGGGTAAAGTGTTGTGTGACGTTACTAGTTAGAGCAAAGGGACAAATGGTACAAAAGGAGACTAATGATACTAAAAGAAACAAATGATACTAAAGGGGACAAATGATACAAAACCTTCGGAGGTGTGGTGCCGCAGCTACCTAGCAAATAAACAAAATGTTACCTGGATAAACTAAGTCGATAAGAACAAAGGACTTCTTTTCCCAAAGACCGTATTATTATCTACCTGTGAGTTGTTGAGTGAGGACAAAATTAAAAGATTTGTTTTGTAAGTTAAATCACAACAAATTTATTTGTAAAAAACGTTTGAAGTTACATGAAATTGTCTTAAATCTAAAGCGGGTATGTTTACTTAGTTATGACCAGAAGGCTCTTGATGCCAACAAAATCGCATTCGCTATTCAATGTTTTAGCTACGCCATAACATACTTTTCGAAATTGTTCTCTCGTCAGGCCATAAAATTTATTTGATATAGTCTGTAGATGACTCACCAGTATTTTTTCTTGCTCGAAACTGAACACAGTATATCTTCCCAGCTTAAGAGCTTTTTTGTTCCGATCGTCGTCAATTTTCGCTAAGCTAAATCTCTTCTTTAAAGTGCTGTAAAGTATGCGAGTTTGCTGAGATACTTAATATACCGAAATGCCTCCTGCTCTGAGGATATTGACTGCATTTTCTAACATATCAACTGTCCAAGAAGCTTTCGTGGTTTTCCGATCTGTTTTACGTGGCATCTGAAATAAAAAGAATAATATTTAGGTATATGTACTCTGTCCATTGGCAGACGTGGCGCTTACCATCAGGTGCGCAATGTGCTTGTCCCGTCACATAATGACATAAAAAAATGGTGTGAAAATATAGAATAAATTGAGAAAGCTAATGGGGTAATGAGAGCGATGTCGGGTAGTGAGAGCCATCCTAAGCTCCCATTTCCCGCTGACTACCATTTTGAAAAATAATAATATAAATAATGTAATTCTAAATTCTAATTCAAACTCAAATTAACAAAATGTACTAGTTAGTAAATGAATCTACAGACGTAATGAGTATAAACATAATAAGATGTGAATAAAACTTCATGCTTACCTTGGCGCTGGCAATCCGTAGTTTCGCGCCGTGAGGCCGTGACTCTTTGGGGCTGGGGTCTGATGGGGAGTAGACGGATACAGATTTCACCAGACAGTGGTCAGATGTACCTCTAACGGTGAGGAAATCGCCACTGAATAACGGTCTGGATCGGTCGTCAGCAGAAGGTCCAAGCAGTAGGCCGTGTGCGAGTCAACGTCAGGTACCCGTATGGCGCCTTGAACCAGCTGGGTGAGATCAAGTGTCAAGGCAAGCTTGCGTGTCTCAAGCCCAGCATGGTTTGTGTCCAGGTATGGGTGAAGCCACTTGGTGGTGGCCTAGCGTGGTGTGAAACGGTGCTCCAAGGAGTACCCTGGGTAGGAGAGATACCACACGTCGGATGGACCAGCAATCTGCGTCTCCGTGAGAAACAATAGGTGGGGTCGATCTGTCTCAAGACAATGAGACAGGCGTGAGATTGGAGTGCAGGCCCCGAATATTGCACAGGTGCACTTTGAGTTTCTTTCTTTCTTTCTTTCAGTGAGAGGGAATGCTGCCGCTGTGTACACGTTCTTTTTCTTCTACTGTTTCTCATGGTTAATTGCGGAGTAAAGTATGTAGGAAGTCGGTAGTGGAACGAGACGTCACTCTGCAGATTAAGTGGTGCAACATAAAAATCACACACATCCATGGTTGACTAGCCTGGAGACCGGGGAGCGCCCCAGCCCCCCCAAGGATGTCTATCGGGCCCTTTCGTCCGGTCGCCAACCGGCACGATGGCGCATCCCTGGGATTTTTCGACATATGGCGGGGCAGCCTTTCATGAGTGGCTAGCTCACTACTTGGGCTCCCTACCATCTGCGGTCGGCCAGCGACAAACCGTGCCTCGGATCCCATTGCCCTCCTCGACTAGTCGGCCGATGCGGAAATCAATGTGTGCACCGTATTCGATCCTCCAGAGGACGCTACTGTTTCGACCCGACTGCCAGAATGGCGTCACTAGACTTCGCGCAGGAACACGAGCTCGAGAGAGTCGCTTAGCGGCGCGGCTTAGCCTGGTATAGACACCAAAGATTAAGGATTGCCATGTTTGTTATATTTAGAGTGCTAAAATGGTGCTAGATTTTAAAAACTTGATGTCGTGTATTCTTTAGTCAATATTGTCTCAATGATATTTATTTTGATTTTTTAATCAGTGTATGTCATTTTGTCTGTAATTTCAGATTACGTTTTGGAGTTCATCGATTTATAAGACGTTGTCACGTCAAAAAAGCTCAATATTTAGGACTGATATAAAAAGAAAATGAAAAACGGAATGATATTACGAGTAATATTAAAATGGCCACGAATTTCTCGGATATTTATTATGTATTTATTAGAATATACAAATGCATTATAATATGTCTAGTATGATACAATAGTACATAACCCTGTCTTAGGGTGTTGCAAATCGTATATAATATTAATCTTAATTGTAATTGTACAAAATAAAGTCATCAAAATTATCTTAATTCTTAGTTTTGCGAGCTTGAAAAGTTTTCTTCAAGGTGTATAATCGTGTATTGTGTAGTAACATTTTTTAATCAGTAGCTTTTCGAGTTTATTGTGGAATTTGTTAATATTGGTTTCTTCGCTTAGGTCTTTTGGCAGGAGAACTTCAACTGCAGATTTTTTAAAATAGTAAAGTATATGATAAAAAGTATTTATAAAACTAAGAGTATTCTTTCCTTTTCATAATCTTTTAGTATACAAAAATGCCGTGGTGGTAGAGAGGTAGTGACACCCGCCTTACAATCGTGATGTCGTGGGTTCGAATCCCCGGTCCCGTACCAAGGAGTTCTTTGGAATTTATGTACGAAATTTCACACCACTGGCTTCTCGGTGAAGGAAAACATCGGGAGACAACCTGCATACGTCCGTAGAAGAAATTCGATAGTGTATGTGAATCCACCAACCCGCACTGGGCCAGCGTGGTGGATATGGCCCAATCACCCTTAGTGGGTAGGCCTACGTCCTGCAGTGGACTATTAAAAAGGCTGGTACAGTATAGTATACAAAAATTTATGTTTCTATAAAAAATGTATAACAACACCTCAGTTCGTAAATATTACGGGCTAAAACGAGTTAACGCAGGATTATGTGCCAATAGTTAAAAAATAAAATAATTATATCAACACGTCAACACCTAACACCTCCAAAATTGCAAAATCAGAATACCGAGAACGAAGTCTGTCGATACTGAATACATCATCTGTTTGACTGACTTTGACTTTTCCTTATTTTTGACAGCAACAGTAAAAAAGGTGTTGACAGCTGCAATCAAGAACTTTTTTATATTTTGGTATCAGACCAAGAAGTTATAGGTAAAAATGGAGTCAACACTCCTAATACCTAGGGGAGAGGTGGTATACTTGATCCCTGTTTTAGTTATCTTTTAGTAATTCGAACCATTTTCATAAATCTGACTTTCTTTTAAATCACACATGTATTTCCGTTCAATACTACTGATTTAGCACCAATACAGACCTTCTTATTTATTAAAAAAAACGACAAAAAGGGTTTTTTTAAAGTCCGACACAAGGATCAAGTAACCCTCCCTATGGGGATACTTGATCCCGGTGAGTGGGTTGTATGATCCCGGAGGATCAATCATCCCACCCGTCAAAGTTTCAGCCATAGGCCTACCTAAATATGGAAATTAAATAAACTTAGGTCTACTATTAATAAGTTGTAATTAACAATTCGAAAGATGAGTAGGTACAAAATGAAAACAACATAAAATAATTGAAAACACAGACAAAAAATAAATAGGAAAGTTATTCGAGAAGTGGCACGGAATAAATGTGTTTCCGCGACGACTGCGAGCGTGGACCTGCCTTGGGGTAGGGCATGATGTCCTGTGGTGAAAAGTGCATCGGCACTGATCCTCCAAGTAAGGATGGGGAAGCGCGTTCACTCACACTGCTGCTTTGTACGGGCTCCTCAAGTGGAGAAGGGAGAGGGCAGTCCGACGCTATCACACTTCTCTGTGTTGGTTCTTCAAGTTGAGAAGGGGGAGGGCGGTCCGTAACTAAACTGGTCATGAACTCACTCTCCGTGAAAATGTCGGCATTTATGGGCCATATACCAGCCGCCCCGAAGCCACTAATTATATTGGTAGGCACCATAGCCCTTGGGAAAGCTTCCCCTAACAGTTCTGAAACGTCGTAGATTGTGATTGTTCTCCCGGGGTGTCTCAGCATAAAATTTGATGCTGCCTGAGAATAAAAGGTTTTTAAGGGGCCATAAACAGTCCTGTCTAATGGCTGCAACTTGTGGGATGCGTGTGGTGGAATTGTGAGAAGAACGATTCCGTTGTGTTAGAACAGGAGTATTAGGGTGGTACATGTATATCCTGGCAATTCCCTATATGATGACCTAGCTACAGTAGTGATCTCTCTCATGAGGTGAAAATATGATGACCTAGCTACAGTAGTGATCTCTCTCATGAGGTGAAATCTAAGAAGAGTACCTACTCCAAGCCTAGTAATTTCCTTTATGATAGAGTGGTAGTAGATTAAATTATACTGAGCGACAGTCTACTGATCCCTGAGATTAAACCTATGACTAGAACCCAACACTACAAAGAAAACCTAGGTTATGATGATGTTTTAGGAGGCTAGACTTACTAGATTCGTTAGGAAAAACACAATTGTAAACACAGATATAAGTCATTAGATACAGCATTTATTATGTTACCTTCAACATACATTTTAACACAATAGGCAACCTGAAACTTTAACAGGTTACATTTTATACAGATTAACAAGTACAGTAACATCATTATTACAAGTCATATGTATTCTACAGAATAAAATTAGTGACGGAATGACTTTTTACTTGATCTGAGGATGGAGTAACATAATCAATCGTCGAGTATGTACATTCAAAATACCTATTACTTAGCGTCCTAAGGCTTCACAGGTTTATCTCAACATTTAACCCTTAATATGAACCCCTATTTGTAAAGTAATTAACGCATACTTAACTTTGTGACTTCCCTCACGTTTTCAACTACCTTTCCTGTATTTTTATGTCCTTTTCGTCTATTTCCTTAATACTTTTGTTTTTCTAACCCCGACACCCTTCCATGTTGTTCTTCTCCCGTTTTTTTCTCAAGTGTTGCTAGTGCGTGAAGTCTCAAGTTCCTAACTTACATTTTCAACTTTTGTGTAAATTAATATGGAATAATCTTATAATCTAACAGTTGTCTTTTGCGTAGTTGAGGGCGTCGACAGAACAATGACTCTCGTGATTGTCCATGATGATGAGGTGTTTCCTATCAGCGTTGGGTTGAACATGACGAACAAAATGCTTGAGGAATTTTATAAAACTGTCGCCCGTCATCCATCCACTAGGATGAGTAGTTGCATCGCTGCTAGGAGGGGCATGATTGAGGAACCTATCCTGCCAGTTTTTTCGGGGGAATATCATGTATGGCGGGATGTGGCCCCCGGCAGCGTTGATACAGGCACAAACGGTAACCAGCTCACCTCGTTCGGCCGATGTCATTTTTCCTACTTGTTTGGCACCCTTAACTGCAATAATTTTGCTGGGTTTATGGACAGTTGTTACCCCTGTTTCGTCAATATTCCACACCCTTTCGGCAGTAAATTCGTGCTTAGGCGCGAAGCACACCAATCTGGCGCCTGGCTAGGACATGGCTCGGACCTGGCGCGGACCTGGCGCGGTCCTGGCGCGGGCCTGGCGCAGATACGGCGCTGGCAGGCACATAGGGTAGGCACGTTTAGTCGATTGCTAGATATTGAGCCATGTCGTCGTCCGAAGACGAGGACGCTCTCGCTCTCGTACAATTAATAAATATACAGATGCAGGTGCCTCGACGGTACTGGGTTCATCCTGTGTGGCGACGGGGACAAAATTCAAGACTTTACCTATCTATGCGAGACGTAACAAATTATCCTGATCGTTTTTGTGATGTATACAAAATGTCTCCACGATGTTTCCATTTTCTACTGCAAAGGACTAAACGGCACCTTCAGAAGAAATTTACAAACTACAGGGAACCCGTTTGTCCAGAAGAAAGACTGTTAATAACGTTAAGGTATGTTGAAAAAAACAGTATTATAATCAAATAATCATTTATTATCAAAAGTGTACAATTTTACGATGAATATTGGTGGTGATGAAAAGTTGTTTAGGAGTCTTCATAGAAATTGTTCAACACAATATGTGTCACTCTGTTCAATGGAGATTGTCCTGGAGTTGCAGGGCTGATTGGAGAGAACGGTGGAATATTACCTTCATTTGTTTTTTGGGGATTTACTTGATAATTAGGTTGATCAGTTTGTTGTGCATACTGCACCCGTGTGTACTGCTGTTCATTATCCTGTCGGTTCTGAAATTCTAGATCAGTTTGTTGTGCATACAGCTCCTGTGTATCGTATCGCGGCAGCTGTCTGTTCAATGGAGATTGTCCCGGAGTTGCAGGGCTGTTTGGAGAGAACGGCGGAATATTACCTTCATTTGTTTTTTGGGGATTTACTTGATGATAAGGTTGATTAGTTTGTTGTGTATCGTATGATTTTTCGTTAAGAATTTTGTTACATAGATTTAGTATACCAATTTTAAAATTTCTTTTCTGGTTAAATGTCATTAACTTCATGTCCGGAAGAACACTTTGTAGAAATTGTAAATCAGGATCTATTGGGTTCTCAGAGCTTGCAAGTGTAGACACTGTAGAGGAATATTTATTTTTCCGATTGAAATATTCATAGGCCACATCATTAACGTCATTTAATGTCCTTTTCTGGGGTTTAGCAGATCCTGATAACTCAGATCCCATCGGGGATGCTGTAGTATTTGAAGAGTACACTGACCGTTCGGACTCTGAATCCGAGTCATTATTTTTCTGAATATTGCCTTTAGGTTTTCGCGACTTAAGAAAACCATCCAAAAAACGCAAATGGGGCGCCAGATAATACTCTTTGGTAATTTTCGCTTCTGAACCGGATGGAAGAGATTGTGCTTTTTTAAACTTAGAGTATCTGCCTCGAATATTCTGCCAACGCTGTTTGCAGTCTTTTGCTGTAAAAGAAAAAACAAAAACATAACATTTCTTTTCTCTAAAGATGCATCAGATAGGCTATAAGATCTAAGGATGGCCACTTTAATGAGTTTTTTTTTTTACTTTAAATTATACAGGTGTTAGAGATCGTCTATTCTAAAACTGAACGCCCCTCCACTAAAAGAAATTATGTGAATGTGTGAGCGCAAATACTTATTTCAATCGATTACTTGTGAGCGTGTAACGATTTTAAAGTAAACACGACTCGTTAGCGCACTCAGAGGGCAACTAATCGTCCGACGGGTCTAGCGATCGGCCATTTGTATGGAGCGCGGGCGCTTTCTATGGAAGGACACGTCCGCGCTGTCGCACATCTCAGTCATTTGTGCACTGGTTGACCAACTAATCTGGCCAAACGGATAGTAAGTACCGTTTACAAAAAAAAATATTATAAAATTAATTAATTACTTATGCACTAATGATTACTTTAAAATGTAAAGAAAAAATGTATCGTAGTTTATCTACCGTATCTCTTTATTTGTTTTATGCATTATTAGGTACCTAACTAAAAATAAAAATTATTACAGTTTAAAATGTAAAATGTTTTATTAATCACAACAAAAATGTAAGTAAATAAAGAAAAATTCTACTTAACACAATATTTTACGTTTCTCACTCACTCTGTTTTATGTTACTCACTCATAATATCACTATCATCTGATCCAGACTCAACATTAATAATGAATTCAAAGTCCATGTCAAAATTTTTCATATATTCTTGCTCAATTTTACACATACTCGTATGCTGACATGTATTGTTCCACATATTATTATCAATCATTTCCATTCGTTCTTTAATCAGGGTCATTATTGAGGTTATGTTTTGAGCAAATTTTTTTTTTGCCACATAGTTTTTTAAAATTCCCCATATTTTTTCTATTGGGTTTAGATCGGAATGGTAAGGAGGCAATCGGAGAATCTCAAAACCTTTTATCCTTACTAGCTCATCAATGGCAAATTTTTTGAATCTTTCCTTATTCTTTAATATTAAATCATATAGTTCTATTTTCTTCATTGATTCTGCAAAAGGTATACTATGTTTAGTCAGCCATTCTTGCATAACGTTCTTATTTGAATTTGAATTTGGGAATTTCTCAGATACAGTGTTATGATAGGAAGCATTATCCATAACGATAACAGCTTTTTCTGGAAGATTTGGTAGTAATTGTTTAGTAAGCCATGTTTTGTAATTTTCGTAGTTCATGTTATCATGATAGTCACCAGTCGTTGAATTTGCCTTATATATCAAGCAAGCATTTGGAATAAATCCCTGACATCCACCAACATGAACAATTATTACGCGCTGTCCTTTTGACAGTTTTTTTTGTATTGATGATTCACCATTGACACTCTTCCAGCACTTATTTTGTAAATGTGTCGTGTGAACATAGGTTTCATCGGTATACACTATATATCGACCTTCATCGCGATATGTCTTCAGCTGTTTTAAATATTTAAATCGCAACATTTGAACATCATGCTTTTCAATGAGTGCTTTACGGTTGTCGTCAGTTTTAGACCATTCAAAGCCAGATTTCTGCAAAATTTTACGTAAAGTTTCTTTGCAACCGTCAAAACCAGTTTTTTCCAACATAGATTCCTTTAATTTGCTTAATGTTGGCATTTCGTTGTATTCATTATGAAAACTGGCAATTGTTCTTCGTAACAAAGATATATCGAAATCGTCTAACGAAGATTTCGGACACAATCGTTTTCTTTTTGATGGAGACTTAAAAATCTTTGCCATATCACTGGATGTGCTGGTACTAGCTTGCCGCTCTTCGTTCAATATGTTCGTTATAGTATGCTCACTATAACCAACAGCTTGAGCTGTTCGCCACCGGGCATCGGTTAAGTTTATGACTCCATGTTCCGCCTCAAATTTCATCCGGTGATACACTTTAGAAATTATTTCTTTGCCCTGTGAAATAAGCACAAAATGTAGGTATCTGTCGAATTCAAGTAACTAAATCAGAATTTTAATTGACACATTAAGTACCATAGTAGTTGGTTATGGGAAACCAAGTAATTCGCGAAGCCGTTTCATTAAATGGCTGAATGTCAGTCCAACCGTTGATTGAACATCACTATTTCGTAAAAATGCTAGGCCGTCAATTAAAGGGCTGATTTTACTAATTACATTTATTCAATAAAAGCATACTTGATTTTACATTTTTAAGAAGTTCAATTTCGAAACAAAAATATATACCTGACTCCAGAGATGTTTTTTTTTTGTTGACATGCTGACCGTACTTCTTAGCTACAAATGACGTGTTCTCACTTTCGTGTCCAGCCGTAAACTGAGGAGCAAATGAAATAGGCCGTATGCGCGTGTTGTGTCTGTGTACAAGTTTGCATGTGAGGGTAAAGACGTTGGAGGGGCGTTCAGTTTTAGAATGGTTTTACTCTACATGACTATGGAATAATATTTTATCACACGTTTTTTTCGACTTATCATAAAAATTGTTAGTTCCAACGGCGCTAGTATCCATATGGAGTCCTTACTTAAGGTGCAACCATGGGTGCAATATCAGTAAGCGTTCCGAACTACACTTTTTTTTACACTATTTTTTAATTTTTGGAAAAACTATGTTATTTAGACGTGTGATTTTAAACAGCCGGCAATAATAGGTTGTTTTCGTTGTAGAAATATCTTTAAAAATTTAGAAAATAATCTATTATTGCCGGCTGTTTAAAATCACACGTCTAAATAACATAGTTTTTCCAAAAAATAAAAAATAGTTTTAAAAAACGTGTAGTTCGGAACGCTCAATGATGTTGCACCTTAAAATACCTCTCTCCTATCACGAATCGGATATTACTATTTCATCGTCACAAAACATCCTGTATAAATAAATACAACGTGTAATAGGGGCGAGGCGTATGGATGGGTTATACTTGCTAAATGACAAACTGGGGCTAAAAAAATTGTTATTGTTTCTGGCTGGTACCGAACCTACAGTCTGCCGCTTTGGTGCGATGACAGATAGACTACATATTATTATTTTTACTTTTTAGGTACTTTGCAGATGGATGTTCTTTCAAGTCACTTGCGCTATATTTCATGAGAGGACAAAGCACAGTTCGTAAAATTGTTCATGAAACTTGTACGGTACTTTGGATACATCTACAGCCCGAATACATGCCGACACTTACAGAAGAAATGTGGTTAGAAGTTTCTCAACGTTTTCACACACTATGGAATCTACCAAATTGTGTAGGAAGTCTTGATGGGAAACACATAAGAATAAGAGCAGCACCGAATTCCGGCTCTAGTTATATTAACTATAAAAGTTTTTTTTCTATTATCTTATTGGCAGTGGTCGATGCCGACGGTTTATTCCTAACCATAGATGTTGGAGAATATGGACGAAATGGTGACGCACGTGCATTACAAGAAAGTAATTTTGGACGAGCCTTACAACAAGGAGAACTTAATTTACCTGCGCCTTCACCATTGCCTGGGCAAACACAAAACGTGCAATATTACTTTGTTGGAGACGAAGCGTTTCCTCTTAAATAAAACATTATGAAACCTTATGGCCGGGAACAGTTGACTAATTCTCGAAAAATATTCAACAATAGACTTTCAAGGGGGCGAAAATCAGTTGAGTGTGCTTTCGGAATGCTCAGGGCAAAATTTGAGGGTTTGAGCAAGCCTATTACCTGCCACCCGGACAAAATTGATACTATTATTCAAGCAATGTGTGTATTACATAATGTTGTTAGAAGATGGGACGGAAAATTTGCGGTACCTAAATTCAATAATATCTTAATGGAGCCAATCATTGACACACAAATACAGAATAACGCGGCATATGCTAATAACGTTAGAAAATATCTAACAAGATACTTTGAATTTCGATCACCAATTCCATTTCAAAATAGATTTGCTGTGTGATTTTCCTAGACATTATAGTAAAATTATTTTGTCCGTGCGAACTTGGTCATAAATCATTAAGTTTGTTAGGTATTCTAGTGATAGGCGCACGCGGCGCGCGCGGACTCGTTATCGATATGAACCCTGTTTATCGACTATAGCTTTGTCCATCCCTAACATACACAATAGATTCCTACTTAAGAGCGAGAGCGTGAGGTGCTTGAACGCCGTTAAGCGCATGAGTTCCAAGAAATAAATATTGCTATCTCCCTCCGATGATTGATGTTCAAGTTCGCTCGGACAAAATATTTACTTACTTGCGTACGTGCTTGTAGCTTATTTAGTAGAATTACGAGGTCCTGTAGAATTTCTTTACAAACTTTAAATAAAACACGATAAAAAATCTTACCTGATTCTTTTAATTCTCGTCCAATTTCTTGCCAAATTTTGTCCTGTACGTTAATATTACAATAATCATGGCGAGTGTGATCATATATAGATGGATTTTTCTCGACTATTTCACAGAATGTAATATTAAACTCAATATCGTCACGCATTTTATTTAATTTTCTGACCCTAGTAGACATGCGTGCGTACTGCTTGCGAACTGACTGCAATCAGGCGGTGATCGGACGCGGGCGCCGAAACGACCGCCCGACGGTTACGCCGTAGGATGTATTCAACAATGTACCTAATTACTGTGCTATTAAGTACGAGATTTATATGAAACGAAATAATGTCCGCGCCATGCCCTTGCCAGGCGCCACATTGGTGTGTTCCGCGCCTTATTAAAAACTGCAGTCAAGTTTCCAAAAAAATCCGCCACGGTGTGTTTATTAAACGCTGTCGCTCGCGCCAAGCTGGTAGGCTCTGGAGTTCTTAAGGATAGAGTTTGCTGTCTCTCCAAAAATCCACGATACCAATCGCGACCCGCCTGTTGCGAGTGATCCCATGAAGAGGGGTATTTCATCTTATTTGCTTTGGCGAATTGGTAAGCTACCTTACGCAATTGTACAACGGTAAGTCCATAATACATTTTAGATATATGAACAAGATACGCTCCTAGCTCATCCTCGTGACGTTTGGACAAAATTTGTCTATTGGTAAAACCAGGTTGAACATAAGTCTCGACGGCATAGCCTTTTAAGTGTCATGACATTAATTTTAAATTCTCTTGCGACGGTTTTGTAAGCAGCTCCATCTTTAACTGCTTGGACCGCATTTTTCAAGGCCTCCGGATCGTAACTTACTAGTTCTCTCTAGAGATGATATAATTTAGAGTTCGTTGAAATGCCGCAACTCCGTTTGTTACTCCGAATGGTATCCGAGTAAATTGGTGTAAATTCCCACAAGCTTCAAAAGCTGTATATTTTTTCTCAGTTGGCAAGATCGGCACTTGGTGATAAGAGCTCCGTAAGTCGATTTGACTAAAAAAATTATGTTCTGCCACTTTTGAGACAATTAACTCAATGTTAGGCAAAGGGTATGCATCTAGTTCAGTATATTTGTTTATCGTTAAGGAGTAGTCAATGACTAACCGTTTGCGGGCGTCGTAACTGCAGTGACTAAGACTTGAGCTCGCCAAGGCGAATTACAAGGTTCAATGACCCGATCCTTTAAGAGTTTACTGATTTCTTCACTTATAAATTGATTATCTGCTTCAGTATGCTTTCTGGATTTGATAGCGATCGGGTTTACATTCCTGCCATAACGTTACAGATCTTGAGTGGTTTTGAAGTTACACTCAAATGCCAATTGCTGTAGCGTGCGTAAATAATCAGTCACTGTCTCTCCAGGGTTTTGCTTCGTTGATGTCAGCACGTATCTGGCGTGGATTTCGTTTTTGGATTTCAGATAAATTTTATCTAATATGTTCATATTTTTTTGCCTCCCTTATAAACGAATATACGTTAGGAGATACATTATTCAGCAATATCTTTAATTTGGTGCTGTCAGAAATGGTTACCACTTCCAATTCTTCAGAAAGATAGTTTTGGAATGTTTCCTTCCAGTACCGATATTTTAAGTCGGCGGCAGGAGTTCCTGGATCGACGTCGAACTTATCTGGTCGCAGTAGTCGCGCTAATGAGGACATCGTGCTATGTTTTTATCATTTGAATAAATTGATATGAGTGAAAAAGAAAAAAACCATTTATATATGGTTTTATTCAAATGAAAATTATAACATGAATGACAGCATGACAATTTAACAGATAAAAATATCTGAATCACTTATAGAAAAGAGTTCGAAACTATCAAAATGGTATAGCTAGTATGTGAGTCCTAACTCCTAGCAACTAATAAAATGTAGATAGTTGTTTTAATTTATATGGCAATAGCACAGACATACAAGTACTATAGCAGACCGAAAATTAGGTATTAAACAGAGTGGCATATACACACACATTGAAACTCACCAAAGCGTGGGCCGTATTTAGGATTATTACTTAAAAATTGATTTCATAAGTTTTTCATGAAATATCAATTTGGAAATGTCCATGCTAGTAATATTAATGTGAAATTATTTCTGTATTATATCTTACTGCCTAATTTAGCCAGGCTAAACAGCTGAATCGATTATGATAAAATTAGGCATGGAGATAGAACGAACCATCGGAAAGGACATGGGTAGGATGTAGTTTCTAAAATACGTAGTCTGGTTCAATTAGGAATAAAATTATGAAAATTGAAATAAACTAAATAATAATAATTACCTACTTGAGTTTTTTGTTTATTTTGAAATAGTACAACAATTTTAGAACATAATATCAACATACATTTGTTTCTTTGCATTGATGTTTACATCTTAAATCAATATAAAAGACAACAATTTTAATAATCATGATGTGTACATGATTTATTCATCATATAACTGTTATTTGTGTCGAATATTAATGATTGGCATTAATATTGTATGTTTGTAGCATGTTTGTAATGTTAACTTCAGTAAAGTAAACTTCATGTAAACTTCAAAAAAGTGTTTAAATTGGTATCGAATGTTTTGCTCAGAAGAATATTTATTTCATTACTCACAAATTATTCACAAATTAAATTAAAATAACGTACACAAACTTGACGATTAATTAATAATTTAATTAAATGAAAACCGGGACAAACGGTGAAGTATGAAAAGTCCTATGTCCCAGTCTACTAACTGCTACTTTCAAAATAACATTATCGTGGTAAAGCCTTGAGCATGAGTGTTTTTATTATTAGTCCCATAAAAAGTACCAAAAACTGATTACTCATTTTAGGTGCTTTTATGTTAAAAAAATCTATACCGATACCAAGTATGCCTCACATTTCATGAAAAACTTCTACAAATCTTTTCATTTGGCATGTAATTTGAATAAACAAAACTTTTGTTTTTAGCCAAAAGTAAAAAAATAATCAATTAAATTAATAGGGTATTTGGCTTTTCTTGGTCTTTTTTCGTGATGATGTGATAAATTGGTCATAATGTTTATAAAATGCCACACATAAGACTTGTTGTCATCGACTTTAATATTAATTTTAAATGAACAACGGGTAACGAAATATGTACACCTATTTTACTTTTGTTAGTTTTAGATTTTTATTAAAAAATCCCTTAATTTAAATCAATTCCACTTCGAGAAATGTAAAATTAATGAAACCGACTATAATATTTCGCTAAAAAATCTTCATCATACCAATACTTCTATTGAAAGTTTTTTGGAAAAGTGGACAAAAAATAAGAAATGCTTTATTATAAAATAAATAAATAAAAATAGCCTTTATTTCCCATAATACAAAATTAGTTAAGTACATGTCAATAAAAATATAGGTTACAATAAAAAAATTCAATATTATAACTAATTATTACATGTCAAAAAATTAAAAAAAAATTATTATTATTATTATTCCATTATTATTTAATTAATTAGTTGTTGAGTCATAGCAAAATTTAGACATGTCAGGTTTTTCTTTTGGGATCATCCAGTTTTGGATGTAGGCCTCCTCCAACTCTTGCCATTGGCTCCTGTTTTGGGCAGTGCGTGTCCATATTTTGCCAGCCACTGCCTCAATATCATCTTTCCATCTTCTATGTGGTCGCCCTTTACATCTTTTTTGTTCTCTCGGTATCCAGTGTAGTATTTTTTCACTCCAGCGGTTGTCTTTTACTCTTGCAGTATGTCCGGCCCATTTCCATTTAAGTTTTGCAGCTGCACGGAGAGCATCTATGATTTTAGTCTTTTGTCTGATAACTCTGCTGTTCACTTTGTCACTCAGTTTCAAGCCCAGCATGCTTCGCTCTACAGCTCTTTGGAAAGTTCTTATTTTCGTTTTTACACCTTTGGTAGGAGCCCACGTTTGGCATCCTTGCTGGCCAATGCTTTATTAATTATTTTTAAATGTGGGAGCAATATCATTGACTGCATTTATTACATCGGCGAAGACACTGTAAGAATGGGTAAATCAAGGAGTTTTTATTTATTTTTAAATAGTACAACTTTTTTTAGAAAAGGTGACGTCCACAAGTGGTATATTCAGAGAAAAAATTTATCAAACTATTAAAATCATTACTTTTGTTTATTTTTAAGCACTTTTCGCATATTTCTATAAGTTTTATAAGAGCTTGTGAGGGATATGTTAAACCACCTCGGTCTTTGATCTATATCAAAGACGAAAATAAATTTTCTTTTTCTCCAATCATTAATATTTGACACAACGAACAGTTAATTTTTTTAATCACTTTGCGTGCGATAAAACCTTATATGTATATGATTATTTCTTTTGTATATTCATCCAAAGGTGTGTTAATTACATCATCAAGAAAAAAATCTATAAGATCTTCGTCATTAACATTATAAACATCCATTACATTTTTTTCAAATGTGGGAGTACTATCATTGACTGCATTAATTACATCTGTGGTCGAAGATACTGTCAGAATGGGTAAATCAAGAAGCTTTCCTCCGGTATGCAATTTTAATTGAGAACGAGTTACGAGTATGTTCTTTTTATATGCGGTACGAAATTGAACAACGTTTGGGTTGTCATTGTAACCTCCCCTGGCCCTCATTAGACCAAAAAACATCTCCAAATGGTCTTGACTCACTTTGTATAGTGGTAAAAATCTTAATTGTCTTTTAACAATTAAATCGTCAAACATATTAGTGGCACTTTGTAAGGAAATTATAAAACCTATGAAACCAGTTTTGCGACCTGACTCAACGAGTAATTTACCGTTCAGACACTTTAAGTTAGATAAATATTCTTGACATTCTTTAAAAAAGGTAATACAGTTTTGAATATTAGCAGCACACAGAGCTTTTTTATATCCTGGTACATACATACATCGGCTATTCAAAATATCAAAAGCATCACTGATCATTATAATAAACTTTATAGTAGCAGAGCAATCACGAAACTTTCCAATTTTTAAATTATCCTTGCAATATAGAAGTGCATCTGCTACTGACCTACTCAATAATTGTGTAGCAAGCCTTACTTTCATTTTTTGTTTGTTGAAATATATATGAGCTTGCTTTAGTTTGTTAGCCTTAACCTTTTTGCTGTTGTAATTCATGTAATAATGTAATATAATCAAATTTAATTTCATTGCCATCTTTATCCAATAATTTTTTATGATCACCTAGGGTATTTCTAATTAGTTTAATCATGTGACATGGATCATAAAAAGCATTACTTCTCAAATCTTTATAGTTGAAATATGGCTTCAATGACTTTAAAAGAAAAACACAACCTAGATTAGTCGCCATACTGATATTGGAAGCAGCACCATCAAAAGTTAAGCCACAAACAAAAATTTTAATGTTGTAAAGCATTTCTATTGCTGTTTTTACAAAACTGGCTCGTTGTTCACCAGTCATGGATATTATAAAAAAATATGCTATGGGTAATTTCCACGAAGCATTTATAGCCGTAACAAACATTACCAAAGCCTGTGTTGCAAGAGGCAGGCTATCATTCGACACTTCGGTACCCGTATCTACATAACCTTTGTATTTATTTTCAGAACTATCCCATACCAATCCTTTCCTTAACGAAATTGTTTGTGAAGTTGTACCTGCCTAAAATTGTTTCAATGTTCTGAGAAATATGAGTAGCTAGTCTGTAATAAATTTAAATATTAAGGGACATCTTTTACACCGTCTCTGACCCCAAACTAAACAAAGCTTGTGATATGGCTTCCAGAGACTGATATACTAGATAGGTATACATAATTATAATAAATACATACTTTTATAGATAATAACAACCAGACAAAAAGCAAATACCGTAAAGTGGGGTTATTTGGTACAAAATTTTATAAAAAACGTTATTTTTAACGAGCTATAATAGAGATAGTCGTGTCCTAATAACTGTTTTTTACAGATCCTATCGGCAACGTTTCTTTGTGGTATTGCCATTCGTATACGCAATGCGATTCCAAAGATATCACTTTTCTAAAGTGCTGTTCCAATTATCGCAATATTGAGGTTATTTGAAACTTGACAAAAATACTGCACTTTTTCAAAGTTTTTAGCGAGTTTTGATTAGAACAAGTCGTGCGATATTTGGAAGCATAAAAGCGTATCTGAACCATATTAAAATAGTGTGGATCTTTCATTATTTGTCTCTAAAATTCCTAACTAAAAATGTGGCGCAAATATATTTGGGGCTATTTGGAATTAGTATGGAGATTCGAATAAACTTTAAGTATAGAGTGTAGGGTGAATTTGGAACAATTTAAGGGGAGGTCAGTCAACTAAAATAAAGAAAAAAAATACGTTATTTAATTAGGTAGGACGTATATTCAGATTCATTCACATATGGATATATAAAATAGAATGAGTAAATTTAGCAGGTAACAAGTTTCATTTTAATCATCATCTGTTAATTTAACAATAGTTACTTATCTTTAGGTATAGGTAACAACAACAACTTACAGTAATGAATACTTTTAGTAGGTTTTTTTAAACTAACCATTTAACTACAATACAGTTATTATAATCAGACTTTTTGTTTACAAATTATTTAAATAGTAACACAGTTTTTCTTTATAGTAATTTATGGCACGTATGTTCGAATAGGTAAAATATATTTTCTAATACAAATAATAGAGATCCTAAAAACTACAAATAGCTTTACCCGTAGTCGTGAAATTAAGTAGGAATATTTTACATTATATGTAACATTATTTTAGAGAACTTAAATCCCTGATACTACCTATCATGAATTATCTTGTAAAGTAATAAGGCCGTAGGTAAGTAAAATTTGCATCATAAAAAAGGTAAAATCACAACATATTGAAAATTATTTTTTCAATATCTAGGCTAGCTCCTTATATAACTAATCAGTTCAATTGTTTTCAAAAATATTATCTTGGTACTTGGTCTTACCAAGTACTTACGTAATATATTTGAAAATAAAAAGGTAACATGAAATCAACACCTATTTAAAATATATTATATCAGCGTCCTCAGCCAGTAATAGTTCGTTATGGTTATTTGGAGACTCAATTAAAGATATCTGTTTTACGATAGACAATTCGTCAACTGTATCACGATCAACTAATCTCGTCTTACGGAACGCCAGACAAGGCCTTTTTACAGTTTTGAAAAAAACTACGTTGAATTTATACTGGCCGTTGATTTCTTTGCAAATCTCTTGGATGACGCCAACATAATATGTTCAAGTTTTTTAATTGAAATAACGAACTAGAACGAAATTGCCAACAGAATATGAAGGCTTCCGAACCAACTCGCATTCATAATTACGTTCGATTTCATAGTTGTCTGTGGTAATCGTTATTTCATCACCAATAATGTGTAATGGGTCTTGACATAACTCAGAGTATAAACCCATCTCGTTTTCAAGACCAGGTTCAAAGTTTCCTGTGGTATTGGCTATTTCACTTACAACAAAGCTTCTGGCATTTGTGTTTAATTCAATTTCTTCAGTTGCATTAGTTAAATCAGTCTTATATCCAGTCTTCGTATCTAAAGTTAACTCCGAAACAGAATAAAAGTCATCAGCCTCGATGGTTGCGTCGCTGACATAGTCATTAATATCAGAATCACTGTGCGTACTCATAATGTCGTAATCTGAAACGCTTGTAGAAGAATCCTTTCAAGATTTTGTCGTAGTTGCTTTTTCTTTTCGGTAAATTGTTTTTGAATTGATTTTTTATTATATAGAGATATTTCGGTTGAATTTTTGCCTTCTTTCTCCTCATTGGTCAATGTTGCAGGTTTAGTTTTTTCCCGATCCCTTTACCTTTACCCACGTAGGGTTTTATTTTTCCTGATATAGGCAGAGCTACAGGGGAAATTTGGTCATCAGAAATATCACTGTCGTATTTTTGTGAATTGTTTATGTTGCATAGCCCAGAAGGACCTGGAATTGGATCATCAAATGGGTCTGATACTATCCTGTAAGAAGACTTTGAAGATTTTTTTCTTTCTCCTGACAGCTTTGACTTTGCGCCTGTTTTTACCGTTGTTTTTTTTGCTTTCTGATATTTGACTACATCTTCTGCAGTTACACTCTTACCCGGTTCAACGACAAATCTCTTTTTCCGTCTTGTTTCCACTGACACCCCAGGACATCTCATTTCTGCCAAAATATTATTTATAACTGAAGATGCAGCACTTTCTATTTCTTCCTCAGACCTGGAAGTCTGGGATTTTGGTAGTCGTGATTTAGGACGATTCGGATCAACAGGGTACAGTCCAGATTTATTAAAACCAGCTTTTAAATTGTCAGCTTCGGCATTTTTTTCTACTAATTTGTCTTTCAGCTTACATAATAGCTGGGGGAATGCGCTCTTGACTAAAGTTTTATGTTTTCTTCCCTCGGTAAGTTTCCAATTAGTGAGAACTGATCTCCAAAAAGTTTTTAGTGGAGCAAAAAATGCGACATCCAGGGGTTGAAGTAAATGAGTAGTTTTAGGCGGCAGACATACAAACGCAATATTCAGTTCCTCACAAACTCGTTATACACTTTCTGAAAAGTGAGATGATAAATTGTCACCGATCAACACCTTTCGACCTGGCTTATTCCGAACATATGGGTCTATAATGGTATTAAACCAGTCTTCAAAGCAGACAGAATCGAACCATCCACTTTTCGAACGATTGTATCTTGTCCCTTCTGGTCCTGCCTCCATCCATGTGTCCCGTAGATTTTCCGATTTATAAACGACATAAATCGGTAATAGATGCCCTGATGCAGTCCCAGAAAACATGAGCGAAATTGCTGTCTTTGATGTGTTTATAACCCGTTCTGGATACTTACATTCTCTTCTATATATTATGTAATTTTTGTTACCGGGGTCGTCGGTCAAATTAGTTTCGTCATAATTAATTATGCAGTCTGCAGCAACCCCTTCAACTGTTTTGGCGTAATTTTCAAAAAAAGCGTCTATGTCCTCGAACGTTATTTTGGCTCGGTCACTAGAAATGTTCGCAGATTTGCGGTTGGAGAGTTGTGTAGAATATCTATTGAGAAAATTTCGGGCCCAATCAACCCCGGGCATATTGTCTTGAAGTCCATAATTTTTTTTACCAATTTTGTTCAGGTATTTCTGTGCGAACACACGAAGGTCTGTAGTGTCGAAAAGAAATCCCCATTCTCCTACCAATAATATATATTTAAGGAAGATATTTTCCTCTTCGGGTGAAAACAATGTCGGATGACCAGCCTTTTCTTGTGAACAGTTTATATTTCTTGTCTTTCTGCTTAATGTACTTTTTGGCACGCCATATGTGTTAGCGGCTTGGACGAGACCCATTCGTCCCTCTTTCACACAACTAATTGCATCTAGTAGGTTATTAGAATTATAATTCTGATATGGCAAATATGAATTTCCATTTCTTGTATTCGTGAATTTTCTGTTGTATGTTCGCACCATGATCATAAAACTGGAACAAAAAATAAAACTTACTCGTACCTACCCTTAAATAATCAAAAGTTACATACAGGGCTATTTGAAACATCACTTAAAACTTTAGTAAAACTGTTACCACGCTTGATGGGAGCTATTTGAAATTCTGTTCCAAATAGCCTCAAAATGGTTCCAAAAAGCCCCAATTTAAAAAACAAAACATATTTGGCAATCTAACCAGGTTAGAATAGGCTGGCAGGAAAGATTGATATCACCAGAAAACGTATGATACGAGACAGTTCTTACATTTTACTTACCTCCATAAACTTCGTGTATCCAAGGCTAAGTAGTCCACCCATAAAAAACACACTTTTTACAATTTTTTTTCGACGACCGTTTTTTGGCACATGAAATGGATTTATAACATTATAACCTCAAAGTTTCGTCCCATAATAATGCTTGAATTGAAGTTTTGCCAGAAGATAAAAAAAAGTTATATTGCCCAGTACAGTCAAAATTATTAGCTACCAAATCTTTTATTTCCAAAGTTGTAATTAGCCCCGTGGTTTCCAAATAACCCCACTTTACGGTACATAATGTTCATCACATTATTACTTGAACTGGGTGGGAATTGAACCCACACCTCTTTGACCATGACTCAGGACAAGTAAATAATCAAAGGACTAAGGGTCAGTAACCACTGGTCCACTGAGGCAGTCTATATCGTTCTTGATTGTGTTCACATTCAAAATACGATAAAATATATAACGGGACAATAGCTTTAAGTTTATTTTTAAATAGTGCCACTTAGTATAATTTCGAAGGACTAGGAATGGTTGTGGCAACATTCCTGGGGTAACGCTTGTAACAAACGCTGCTGATTAGTTCCAAGAAGGTTTCGATTGATATCGCATGATCGGCCGATGGGCGGGAAAATGCGATGATGACTTGACAGATGTCACTTGAGAGTGGTGAGGAGAGCCGGTTCGGAGAGGTTATGGTGAACTGTGTTTGGAACGGCTCGGATTGTGTTCTTGATAAAAATGGTCGCAGCGTAAGTTACGCTGCGGAACGCCATGTCCTTCGCTTAAAGTTTTCTCTATAATTGAAGTCATACGTAATCTTCTGTGAAATAAACTGATTGTTCGTGATGTCGCAATTTATCTCCTCGCCCGTTTAACCCACGCCACGCCACACTGAAGTATTGTTGGGTCAGATGGTATAAAATCATTACCACATTGAATCACATAACTGATGCGGATCCTTTTATGGATTCGACATATAAATGCAGAGTTCAAACATTTAGCCTTTGTTACTGGGGTGCGTTTACGCACTCAAGATATTTTTTATGCTGGATAAAAATTATTCTGACGGGCGTCCGTAAACGGCGTCATAGCTCTAGACCAATCATAGCGCTTAAATCTACGACAAACCAATCACATCTGTCAAACTTTTGAATGATATGTCAAATTCGATTCGATGACAACTAGCTGACCAATCAGACACAAGATAAAATTTATCTACCTAAAAACCTCGATAAAACTTAGCCTAGTCCGGAGAAAAATTATACCGGTTGGAGTGCGTGAACGGGGCAGATTAATTTTTAACCAGGAGGTTTTTTCTCCTGACGGATGCCCTAAACATACGAGTTAGCCAGGATAATTTTTATCTTAGTCTGGAGTGCGTAAACGCACCCCTGAGTCCGTCCTTCAGGTACCTCGGCTGTCAAAATTTATCATTACCTATCAAAATTCATCCTGATTTCGTCTATTTCTTTACTTTTATGTCAATACTACTCACCAAAAGTAACTCAGATAAATAATCCTACGTAAAACGTTGTTAAATGTTACGATAATATTTAAATAAGCTAAGAAAAGACGCAAAGTTCCGGTACACAACAAAAACACATAAAAACTTACAGATGAAACGTCCATCCAGGTGTTTTATTGTAGGAAACACTGGCACATCGATACGCACTGCACTTCACCATAGTAAATAAATCGACGGTGGAAAGGCAATATTATCCAAGCGACATCAGACCAACTTTACAGTAGAGCCGTTTAAAATTCAAAAATTTTCAGAAAAAAAATCGTGTAAATTCTTGTAATGGTCCAAAAAGACTAGTTATTAGAAATTTATTTGTTTATTTATTTATCGACATTATAGTATACGTAACTATTAAAAATAATGGTTAGTTTTAAAGTTAGTGTCGCATAGTAAAATTTTCACTAAAAGTAGAGACGGGAAAAATTTACTAACCGACAAGCTTTGATTAAGGAAGGTACGGTAAATCTGTAATATATATCTATATTTTAGAATTTATAGCAGAGTAAAAGTTGCCTAAACAAAATAAAAAACATGTGGAAATTCTGGCAAAATAACCTAAATATTAATTTAAGATTTTTTTTTCCCATAATTTTGATATAAACGACATTTTTTCAGAAAATTGGATTCATAATTTTATTTAAGAATGTAGATAAAATGCACTTGAACTATCTCGAGTTTTATTAATTTTAACAAAAACAACACTTAGGTACACAGTATGAGAATTAGTTAGGTATTATAAATCTACTAGTATATCCAAATAATAATACTATGAGTTTTAAGGACATTGAGATCACAAATTGAAGTATTTAGTCATAATTATGAATTATTATAATGAATATAAAATGTGAATTATGTTTACAAAACTAGTAACATTTCAGTCACAAATCGTTGCTCAGTAACAATTAAAATAAAATGCACCTCATAGGCATTCACAAAACTGTGCGTAACATAAAGAAAACTTCTATAAAACAAACTTAAATTCAAATTCTTAAAATAACAGTAGTCTTATATCAACTAAACCCTATCAATTATAGTATGGTTCTTCTACTGGTGGCAGGTAACCAGATAAGAAACTACAATTGAAATGATAAGAACAAAAGGAAAAAATAGTATGAATCTAGTAGCAGTCGAGGAACCATCCTGTAATTGACAGAACTAACTGTGCGAAAACAACTTACAGCTAGTAATATTTTCAGTCATCACCTGCAATATGAAGTTACAATTAAAATAATAGGAACCAATTTAAAGCTCTCATTGAATAAACTGAACTAAAAAGAAACTTCTCAGAAAAACAACGTAAAAGAATCTGCATGTTGTAATTATTTTTAATTATCTTCAATATCTGATTCAGGCAAGGTATCTTTTGCATCAGTAGCCTTTGGGATATTGGAGTATTCATGATGTAAAGGAGCAGGTATTACTTTATCTTTACAAAGTTTCATGAGATCATTATATTTGGCCACTGAGATAGGCAGTCGTGATCGGTAGCAAGGCATCAGTGGACCTTTGGTTTTGGATTGAACTTCGACATTATACGATTTTGCGTTAACGTTCATGGAGTCTTTGATAGAAATCATCGAAGGCTTATTTTTCTTGAAAGTCACGACACGAACTTTGCTAATTTTCCCCGTTAAATCTCCTTTGAAATATTTATCGCCAACGACGTCCCATCTGTTAAAACTTTCAAAAGTCCTTGCTTCAACTTCATATGGAAAAGGTTCTTTTCTTGCCGTAGCAAATACAGTGTACCATTGCGAAGGCGCATAAATTATAGTTTTTTTCAGGTTGTTCTCTATGACGGCGTGTACACTGTCAACAGGCATATATGTGTGACCTGTTAGTAAATAGTTCATTTGTATCGTCTGAAGATTACTACACTCCTGCAAAGTAGAATGTATCATGGCTAAGACAGTGCGATTTCTATTCTGCCCAGGACAACAGTCGCAGTATAGAAGAAGGTGTTTTATATTTTCTCTTTCATCCACAGATTTTATGTAACTGTGGAGAATACTTGCGATTTCATTTGCCCCTCTTTTCCCATTGCTTTCATCCCAATAATAGCAAGTTACTCTACGTGTTCCGTTTTCGTAGAAACATAGATTATATACCGCTATTTTTCTTGAATAATAAAGCAGCATTGACTCACCATGTGGAGTATTCAACACCTTCTCCTCTTACCTCTTACCTCTTAGTTTTGTGTATAGATTTATGAGTAGAAAATCTATTTAAACTTTCTTCTTTTTCAGTTTCATGATCTTCCTTTTCTTTCTTTTTTTTTGGATCGCTGAGATCTGCTTGTTGTAACTGTAAACACTTCAGACACTTGTCCTTTTTAGGAACATGTAATGATATATTAAATTCGTCGCTAAATATTTTTCGGAAAATCTTTTCACTAACTATGTCTATGCCAGCTTTCACGTTGCTTTCTTTATAAACGCTGTATACGCGTGCAATATTTTTGTATTCCTGCGGCAAGTAAACCCGGGTAGAATCCTGACGGCAATAATGTGAGGGTACGGCTGGTAGGCTTTTGATGAAATTGGCGGCAGACTCTTTAGTACTAGGTTTGGTTTTGTTGTGTGGTTCACATTTTCCTCGCAAGTCGTCTTTAGCACTTCCCGAGGAAGCATTTTTTACCGTGTAATATATTGTTTTTTGTGAAATATCTAATGTTGCAGCCAAAAACTGTAAGCATACAGATCTTTTTCCTTCACCATCAGTAATGCAATACTTATATGTGGTACTGCGCAATTCTGAACTACTACGTTTACGTTTAACGTTTTCTTTGTCAGTCATGCCAACCAACCAGTCTCTACGGCGTTCAGGAGTAAGCGTCCAAAAATGTTTAAATACTTGTTGCCTCTTTTCTTCGGTTATATTTTCACAATTGTTCCCACATTTCTTACCCTTACATGGATTAGTTTGAATCGATTTTTCTGGCACTAATTTACCATCTTTTCTTACGTATTCTTTTCCTGATTGTTTAGAAAGAGCCTTTTCTTTTCTCGTGTTTTTCTTTACTTTTTTTAAACCTCTTTGTCCTACGTTCTCGTTTTCTGTATCCAAATTTTCTTCAGTATTGTTTTCCTTCAATTCACTGTTTTTATTCTTACTTGACACTTTTCGCTTCTTTTTCTTTTTCGACTTGTCTTTTTCTTCATCACTGCTTGACGTTTCAGATCCTACCCATTCGTCAGAATCAACTGCACCATTCTCTTCACCAAAACAGAATAAAGTGGAAAAATCTTCATCAGATGTAATCAACATATCGGATACTTGTTTTAGCTTTTCTTTTACAACCACTTACACCTAGAGCGGCCTTATCCTTTGGAGCTAACTTCTTATTGCGAGACACTCCTGCAGCAGGATCATCATTAGAAGGTAAGTCCAAACTGCGAGGGACTCCTGGAGCTAGACCATTATTCGAAGGTAAGTCCATACTGCGAGGGACTTCTGGATCAGGATCATCATTCGAAGGTAAGTACATACTGCAAGGGACTTCTAGATCAGGATCGTCATTCAAAGGTAAGTCCATACTGCGAGGGACTTCTGGATCAGGATCATCATTCGAAGGTAAGTACATACTGCGAAGGACTTCTAGATCAGGATCGTCATTCAAAGGTAAGTCCGTACTGTGGATATGCTGCATTCTTTCTGTAAGAGCTGGGAAAACTTCCTCAGGGTCATAGTTCTCTTCATCTTCAATAATACGTTGTGATAGCACAGGCGCAGTTGAAGAGCACTTACGCAGCGTTTCATTCTGAAATAAATGAAGTAGCTTCTTTAATTTATTTTATCTAAAATCATGACATGACCATAATATCACCAAAGATTTAATGATTGATTACTCTTAATGATTTATTTTATCTAAAATCATGACATGACCATAATATCACCAAAGATTTAATGATTGATTACTTTTAATGATTTATTTTATCTAAAATCATGACATGACCATAATATCACCAAAGATTTAATGATTGATTACTCTTAATGACAGTAGTAAAAATAAGACAGCTTAAATGTACTCTCCGAAGTACAGAATCATCAGCAAATTATTTTTATACACAGCAACCGAGACCGAGGGCTTAACGTGCCCTCTGAAGCTCGGAACCATCAGGTCATGGTTACCTTACCGTATACTTTCAATATCATTGAAGTCAGAGCCCTTCAACTAGAAAAAAGTTGATGGTCTTCAAACGGCTGAACAGATTTTTATAAAACATGGCTAATAACACTTGGGATAAAATTATCTATTACATAAAAAAACTTAACGAAAATTGGTTCATCCGTTTAGTCGCTACGATACCACAGACAAATGTATGTGTCTTTAAAACGTTAAAATTATAACACTCGTCTCTTTTTGCGTCGGGGGTTAATAAAATATTTTAAAAATACATCAGTAGGTAGGTACTCACAGGCTCTTCAAATTTTAGCTGTCTGCAATATTTTTTTAACGTTTTCTGTGTTTTTCCTTTAGTCACAGCCTGACTTTTACGTTCAGTTTCTTTCTGCTTCTTTGGGTCAGTTTCTTTAGACTTATTACAGGCCTAAAACATAGTAAAAGTTTCATATTTTTAAAAATTCTGACTAAATTATAGGGTAGATACCTAAGTGTGTATTTATTTATAATCGAAAAATACATACCAACCTACTTTCCTTTGAGCTAGCGCTCACTTTTTATAAACATGAGAGAAAAGTCTTAAATGCAATTGAAAATAAAGTTGTGTAGGTCCGGTACCAATATTACTTTAATACACACG
Organism: Hypomecis punctinalis; assembly: GCA_949316475.1. NCBI lineage: Eukaryota > Metazoa > Arthropoda > Insecta > Lepidoptera > Geometridae > Hypomecis > Hypomecis punctinalis. The sequence goes on from OX438809.1 coordinate 5,400,967, forward strand.
GCTTTGGCCGTAGTAGGTATAGCTAGCGCCTGAGACGAGACGTGACCTTGAATGAGTAACAAGCTAAACGGAGCGGAGCGGATAATAATACGAAATAACAATGAGAGATGCAAAGAAAATTATGATAGGTAGGTACATACCGACTGTAAGTCGTCCTTGGTCGCTATTCCTGATTTTAAAAGAGCCTTTTCCAGAAGACTATGACTACGTTTTCTTCGGTCCATTGTTCTGAAATAAAGGTACACCATGTACTTACGCAAAAACATTATTAAAAAACGAATTTATTAATTAGATCAACTTACAGTTTTCGTGTTTGTCATGTGACAAGCGTAAGCGGTACCTCAGTTGACAACGGAATTGCAGCGCGCACGTGTTTCCCAAGCGACGACCGGCCTTGCACTGAAGTATCTTAGTTACTTTGAATTGAAACTAGCTTCACTGCTTGCTCAAGCGACTGCTTACGCGTTATCCGTAGGTGTAACCGACATTTTTTATGAGAATTATTTTAGGTAAAAATACACTTTGCGCCTGTGCGTGACACTACAATAGGATATAACCGACATTGGATAGTCATATAAGTTCAAGTAAAAGTTGCCTAAATAATATAATAACACATCAAAACGGCAGGTAAAAATTGACTAACCGACAAAAATAACAATTCAAAACGGCAGGTAAAAATTGACTAACCAACAATCAGTTGTACTTTTAGGCAGGTAATATTTGCCGATCAGTTGTATATAAAAATAAAAAAAACTGGCAATTTTATACTAAGCGCCATGTAGGAAAAAACCAAAGAAGTCAAAAATATACTATAGTTCGGCCGTTCGGAGAATGCGTTCCTGACACGTCGCGATTGAACTGACGACGTAACTTTGTAATGGCGTTGCAGTTACGATAAAAATATTTTTGCTGGTTGTTTACCGTTTTAACAATTGATGAGCATTAAAACAACATTATTCTATCAATAATCAATGAATGTTATAATTTTGTGCCAAACTGAGTGTCAAATAACTTGGTAAACAATATTTTTCTAAATCTATACTGCGCTATTACAAGGTTATGTCAGCGCTTTATATTTGTAGTGCTGTGCTAACAATAACAGGCAGTAATAGTATCGTAATCTGTTCTTATACAGTTATACTTTATAAATTAATACGTTTTGTTTTTCTTTTTAAGAATTTGAAAATAATGGACTATAAGATAACTTTCATGAAATATAAAAATAAAACTACGACCAAATCGAACGCGCGATATCAGGATTGATTCTGTTATTGATAATAATATAATTATACATGTAGGCGAAGATGATGATGAAGACACCACCTCCTCAAGCGAATCGGAGTCTGATTAATATTCTGTACGCACATTCAGTTCAATGTACTTTTTATTGCATAGAAATACAGATTGTAACTCTGTAACAAAGGATAAATAAAATAATTTTATTATATTAATATTACCTTTTTTTGGTTTCCACTTAAATACCTAAAATATAAATTTTAAATGATTCCGCCAATTTAAACCGAAAATAATCTTAAAAATAATGCGGCGGTCCATTTTGGAGGAACGGTAACGAACTCAGTGTTATGTTGTGCCCATCACTAGTCGTGACTAACTGATAGGTGTCAGGAACGCATTCTCTGAACGGCCGAACTTATATGCGCCTAAAACTATATTGCCAGATACTAGAAAAATTTAGTAAGGAAAAAAAAGTGAATCCTCGCTAAATCCAAAATGTCGAAGCGACATCAAAAGTCGTCGGAGAAGGACGTGAGTAAGACCAAACGACGCAGAAAAATCTGGCGATTCCAACAATGTATGTAAAAATGGCGCTTAGATAATTTTGCCTTTCCAGCGTCGAAATACTTTTGTGTTGTATTTTAGTCCCAGAAAAGCAATATTCTTAAATAAACACCAAATACTCGCACGCATGGATTTATCATATAAACAATAGAATATAGAATATAAAGAATACAAAGTCCTTGCTCACACGTCTCTTAGGTCTTGACTAAGATGGCGGCGAGGAATAAAAATGCCACGCATTAACTTTTGTTTGTGGGTGAGTCAGTGTTGCAATAGGTGAAAGAATGAGATGCCACTATTGAGTTGCAACTGAGTACGAAAAGGGTAAAAGATCATGGTTTGACATATAAATATAACTAGGTAATAATATTCCGTCTGCTATAGTACTTGTATGTCTGTGGGCAATAGCAAAGAAGATATAATTTACCGAGCGTAAACAAGTGAGGTACAGAGTTATAGTCGATGTCTCGACTATACCTGCCTACTAGGTCCCTACGCGAGCCGAGTACGCAGTGATTACAGTAGGTGCCCGAAATGCGATTACGTGTGATTACAGTAATTCGGGCCCCTATACGTACGTAGCTCCCTGCCTAATACTTATTACTCGAGATTGAAACGACTTAATATTAATTGTAAAATAAAACAGTGATTGCAGAAACGAGTAAAATTTATTTATCATGAAATACTTAAGTACAGAATTAACATCTTGCATCTAGTTCCAACTTTGCAGAGTAGGTTAATATTCACTTGCGTATCTAACTGCAGCCGATTATCGTTCATATAAATATACACGCTCCAAACTGTCGCGCCAGTCGCCGAGGGATCGCTGCAGTGGAATGTCGTCGCTCGTGCCTCGCCCCGCGCCGCGGCCGCGTGCACCGCACGTAAATATACTCGATGCCCGCGCGCCGTCCTCAGTAAGCGGCGGCTCGTCGGAGGATGCGCTCGCTTGCTACTTGTATGTAGGTCGCTACATCACTCTCCCCCTATAGCGAAAGCGAAGCGTACAGGGGGTTTAGACTGTCTTCCTGAGCGCGTCGTATACGTAGTTTCCTTAGGTGGAGATGTGTCAGGATCTTCATTGACGAAAAACGCTGGTTTTAGTCTGTCGATTGAAATATTGTCGCGTCTATTTGGTAACTGGACAGTGTAAAATTTATCTCTTCGGTCCAGCACGCGATATGGACCGTCGTAGGCAGGTGTTAGTGGTCGTCTATATGCGTCGTTTCGAACAAAAACGTGTGTACTTTTGGGCAGTTCGTCGTGGATAAACGTAGCACGTGACGCATTTGATCTTCTTTGAGCTTGGCCTTTCTTGAGTGCTTCACTTAGCCGATCCATGAAGTGTGATGACGAATGGGATTGCTTCACAGGCTCGCCATGAAATTCGCCGGGAAGTCGGAGTGTTTGGCCGTAAAGGAGTTCGGCCGCGCTAGCGCCTATGTCTTCCTTTATGGCTGTGCGTAATCCCAGCATCACAGTTGGCAGCTCGTGGACCCAGGTCGATGTGTTCAATCTCGCCGTTAATGCTGATTTTAGTGATCGATGCCATCGTTCTACTATTCCGTTTGCCTGAGGATGGTAAGCGCAACTGCGGCAGTGTTCGATACCCATCCTCTTCATCAGCTCTTTGAATAAATTAGATTCGAATTGGACTCCTCGATCACTCGAAATTCTAGATGGTATTCCGAATCTTGATATCCATCCAGCATAAAGCGTTTCGGCTACCTTTTCAGCAGTTATTTCTGACATTGGGAATGCTTCCGGCCACTTGGTCGCTCGGTCGATCATGGTCAGCAAATATCGGTGGCCTTCTTGTGTTGTTGGGAGTGGACCGACTAGATCGACGTGAAGGTGAGACAGACGAACCGTTTCTTCAAACGACCCCACTGGCGACTGCGTATGTCTCTGAATCTTAGAGCGTTGACATCGGATACAAGCTCTGCTCCAATTGTTCACGTCGCTATTCATTGATGGCCAGAAGAAGCGTGAAGTAACCATTTTTCTTGTAGCTCTGATTCCCGGATGACTTAGATCGTGAATGGCTTGATAGGCGGGTCTTCTAAATTCTTCAGTTAAAAAGGGTCGAGCAGTTCCTGTCGACATTTCGCATTTTACGTTTGCAGAAGTGCCGGGAACTATAATATCTCTTATATCGTGCTTCTTTTCTTCGATTATGCGTTTTACTATTGGACAATCTCTTTGACTCCTGGCCAATGCGCTGTAGTCGATTGACGATGGACACTCGATGGTTTCGATTGCAGCTCTTGATAATGCGTCGGCAACTCCGTTCAACTTCCCTGAGATGTGCTGGATATTGGAGGTAAATTGCCCGATGTACTCCAAGTATCTAGTTCTTCTAGGTGTTTCGTTCTTGCTGTCCCTTTTCAGTGAATTAAGCAGCGGTTTGTGATCGGTGTATATCACCAATTCCCGACCTTCGAACATTCGGCGGAAGTGTCTGACGGCCATGTAGATAGATAACAGCTCCCGATCAAATGTGCTGTATTTCTTCTGCGCGTCATTAAACTTCTTTGAGAAGAAACCGAGTGGTTTCCATCTGCCTTGGGTGTATTGTTGAAGGACGGCCCCGGCACAGTTTTCAGACGCATCTGTCATTAATGCATATGGTGCATTTGTAGATGGATACGCCAGACGAGCTGCATTTATCACATCTTGTTTGCACTTCTCGAATGCCTTCTTGCTGTCATCGTTCCAGGGAATTTTTCTTTTATCGTTCTTTCTTGCGTTGTGGAGATATTCGTTGAGCATCTTTTGATTTTCTGCTGCATGAGGGATTCCTTCTCTATAAAAGTTGATCATGCCCAGAAAACGACGAAGATCATTTATAGTTTCTGGCAGCGGGTACGCTTGAATAGCCTGGACCTTATCTTCGGTAGGTATGATTCCGTCTGCCGTAATAGTGTATCCGAGGAAATCTAACTTTGTTTGGCCAAATACGCATTTAGCTACGTTTATCTGCAACCCATTTTCATGTAGCCTTTTAAAAACTTCTTCCAATTCCTGTCGGTGGGTCGATTCATCTTGAGAAGCAACGAGGACGTCATCAACGAAGCAAAACACTGGCAAACCCCGCATGATAGTATCGATGTGGCGTTGAAAAGTTTGGCCGGCGTTTCGTAGTCCGAAGCACATTCTTGTAAATTCAAAGAGCCCGAACGGAGTAATTACTGCTGTTTTCTTAATATCCTCTTCTCGGTTCCGTACTAAATAGTAGGCTTTCTTCAAATCTATTTTTGAGAACACCTTCTTGCCTTGTAGATTGTAGGTGAAGTCGTGCAGCCGTGGTATCGGATATCTGTCCGGAACTGTGATGGCGTTCAAACGACGATAGTCACCGCATGCTCTGTATGTTCCATCTTTTTTCAACACCATGTGTAATGGGCTTGCCCAGGGACTGTTTGATGGCCGACATATTCCCTGGTTGAGCATCTCTTGAAATTCTTCTTTTGCTGCCTTATATTTGTGCGGGGGAAGTGGTCGTGCCTTCGCGTAAACTGGAACTCCGGTGGTTTCAATATGGTGTTCGACTTCGCTATGGCAATCCTTTGGCAGGGTGGGTCTGGTGATATCTGGGTACTTCGCAAGTAGATTATGGTATGGTAGATTGTCGTCGATGGTACGAATGCTGCTTTCTTCTAAAGGCGTGAGATAACCGCGGACCTGCATGTTCGTTTCGCGATCAACAATTCTTCTTCCGCGCAGGTCGACCAGTAAGCCGTGATGATGCAGGAAATCAGCGCCTATTATCGGCCGGCTGACATCCGCTATGACGAACTTCCAATTATAATTACGTCTCATCCCAAGATTGAGAGAGAGAGCTCTTTCTCCGAAAGTAGGAATCGGCGTCTTGTTAGCAGCGAAGAGATAATTTTCTGGAGTGCGGTTCCGCTTGTCTGATGGACGAGCAGGCAGTACCGAAACGTTAGCTCCTGTATCCACGAGAAAGTGAAGTCCCGATGATGCGTCCTTTATAAATAGGCGGTATGCGGATAATTCGTCGACATCAGCCCCCACCGCGGCTTCTGTCGTGATTAGTTTCCCGATCTCTCTTGAGCGTCGTTTCTTCGAGCGTTGAAATTACACGGGCTCCGACATCTGTAGGCAGCGCGACCAAACCTGCGGTGGAAATAGCAGATTCCTGATGAGCCATTATTAACTTGTTGTCTTGAGGCTGAGCTGGAACGTGATCGATTTCTTCCACGGTAAGACTGCCGACGATATGAATCAGCCCTTAGTGCTGCAACTTCTTTGGTTAAGGCTTCAATCATACCGATGACGTCTTGGTTCTGCGGTGAAGCTGACGACTGTTGTGAGCTCGACGCGTGATTTTGGCATGAACATAGGCTATTTACTTCTTTCGTTTGCTCGTGCATTTTATCCGCCATTGCTGCTAATGTGTCAAGCTTATTTTCTGTGCTTACTGCCAAAACAGCTCTCGTCGATTGAGGCAGGTGCCCCATCCACAGCATCCGTAGGGTATCGTCGGGCAGTTTGTTGCGTGCTAAGTCCCGCATGCGGCGTAATAATTGCGATGGACGTTGGTCACCCAGGTCAATTTCATTTAATAATCTTCTCAACTGGACATCTTCGGATTCTTCATAAACCGACAGTAAACGTTGCTTGACTGCTTCATACCTTCCAGTATTTGGTGCAGCTAAAATAATATCGCTTATTTGCTCAATGTCGGTTTTTTCCAATTGTGCGACGACCATGCCAAATTTGTTCTCATCGCCAAGTTTTTGACTCAACACCATCGTTTCAAACTGAGCAAACCATAATCGAGGCTTGTCTCGCCAAAACAGTGGTATTCGGGACTTGATTCCTACCATCTCTAAAGTGGTCTCCTTGGTAGTTGCGTTATCTTCGGTCATTGTAGTTAGTGCTCTTGATCGGGGTCACCAATATAGTCGATGTCTCGACTATACCTGCCTACTAGGTCCCTACGCGAGCCGAGTACGCAGTGATTACAGTAGGTGCCCGAAATGCGATTACGTGTGATTACAGTAATTCGGGCCCCTATACGTACGTAGCTCCCTGCCTAATACTTATTACTCGAGATTGAAACGACTTAATATTAATTGTAAAATAAAACAGTGATTGCAGAAACGAGTAAAATTTATTTATCATGAAATACTTAAGTACAGAATTAACATCTTGCATCTAGTTCCAACTTTGCAGAGTAGGTTAATATTCACTTGCGTATCTAACTGCAGCCGATTATCGTTCATATAAATATACACGCTCCAAACTGTCGCGCCAGTCGCCGAGGGATCGCTGCAGTGGAATGTCGTCGCTCGTGCCTCGCCCCGCGCCGCGGCCGCGTGCACCGCACGTAAATATACTCGATGCCCGCGCGCCGTCCTCAGTAAGCGGCGGCTCGTCGGAGGATGCGCTCGCTTGCTACTTGTATGTAGGTCGCTACAGAGTCATCTGGGACGAGCCGGCACTTAGGTGTATGTTTGTATATATATTTGTTCGACGATAACTTAAGTACCGCTCAACCGATGTCCATGAAATTTAGCATGAACGTAGTTTATATTATATAATTTTTAAGTTGAAATATCATCTTCTGTTCAGTGGTCGCGAAGATACGAGGGCCGTGGTAAAAAGAGGCAAAACGGCGCCACTTTCTGCAGGAGTTGCGGATGACTATTTTAAACATTTCAATGAATGTTATACCCTGTTATGTCTTTCAACATTTGTTTAAAATTAATCGCTAACTTTCATACAGATATTGAACTGACATTTTTTTAAATCCCAGTGGATAGGTATTTATGATATAAAATAGGAATAGCGCGAGATCCAAGTCCGGGGCGGACTACTAGTAATAATAGGTACGTATAATAGTAAGAAATCTCTCTCTTTTGACTTTATCTACTGCTTTTCTCCTGTTTTTTTATTGGTAAGCTGCGATTTTTTATTTTTCTGTGGCTGTCAACACTGAGAGGAGCTTTTTTTTTTCTTGGGTGGCGTCATGGAGTGCCTAAATTGTACGGCACGTATTTGATGCTTGGAAGAGTCGTCCCTGATTTGATGACACCAAATTGTACGGGATGGAAAGCACGGCCCGTATTTCATGTCCTATGCCACCAATTATCAGGCTGTACAATACGTGTCGTACAATACTGACCGGACATTATCACCTCGTGCAAATAATGTACAACCCGTATTTTGCGCCACAATAATGTACAGCAGTATAAAACGTGTCCCGGAGAAAAGGACACGAAATATCATGCTGTACATTATTGGCACGAAAAATATTTGCTCCTATTGGTTGGTTTGTCTGTGACTTCTGTCAGTTCTACAGAGATATACTAAGCGCCACACAAGTCGGCGGATGAGAAGTTAGCCGTAGATGACACATTGCCGTGATTCGCTTATTATTGCGCATGTGTGCACAATGCCGACGCCGCGTGGCGTAGTGTTGTGTACGGGTGTAGGGAGCACGTGAGGGGCATGTGGTTGGCGGGCGGGTGTGCCCTGACGTCTAGTTTCTTTGGCTCCCGCCTATATATTTAAAGTATCTTTAACTCGTAATAAGGACAGACCGTTTCTGGCGCTTTGCCGGCCGCTGCCGCGGCACGCTCGCTTCGCTCGCTCGGCTAGCGCATTGTTGTCACTGTTCAGACCTAACCTAACCGACAGAGTCGAATTACCTTAGAGAACTCATACCTTGCCATAAAATAACCAAGATCCAGGGACACAAAATATCAGGCTGTACAATGTCGGGCCGTGCAATATTGTGCCGGACATTATCGACACAGGCTGATAATGTGCTGCCTGTATTTCACAGCCTGATATTCCATGGCCAGGGATACAAATTATCATGCCGTACAATATCAGGCTGTACATTATCATGTTGTGAATTACTGGGTCGTACATTATTGGCTCCTGCGTCATGGATTCTTGAAAATTCTTCAAAATCATAGTGAAGTAATAAATTGTCTTCTTGTTGTACGAAGTTGTAACTGCGTAAAAATCATATTGATTCAAACACCGTTTAAATAATCTTATAAAACAGAAACTACTCTTAACATTTCGTGGTCGATTACAGTGGTATTTTTTCTATCCGTTCCCTTGTGGTTTGGTTAGCTGTAGGTTCAATATTTATAAAATTGTATACCTACTTGTCAGACATGCTGAAAGCTTATTGGACGCGTAACTTGAACTAGAGCTTTTAGATTTCATACGCGAGCATGGGAATATATCTGGAAGCCGGTTGGAAACACCAATCATCATATTCAACAGAAATACAAAGCGTACGCTGAGTACGCGGCAAAGCTGGGCCGAGGATTCACTGGTGAGTTTTCATCGTGTTATTTAACTGAAGTTATACAAGCTGCGTAATATCCAATCCTGACTGAAGCTCACAGAAAGCTGCTCATTGATAGGATATTGTTCAGCTTGCAGCAAACACATTCGCCGACTTGTATGATTCGGCCTATTTCAGATTATACAAGCTGTGGATTACTCAATCCCGACTGAAGCTCACATACCTAACAGCTGCGCGAAGATTGGCTTTCGCTAACTTCACAGCGAAGAAGTTTGACTTGGTCTATATATATCTACTGTAAACTAAAGGTTTAGAAATATCTATGAAATAATAACTAAAGAAAACTAAGAACTATAAACCTGCCATGATGCCAAATATCCTGTTGAATGCTATTTAGGTATAAAGCTGTAGGTATAGGTTGAATCATATAACTTAATGGCTCTTATATTTGCTATAACATGCAGATAGCCCAATCCTGACTGAAGCTCACATAGCTGCATGAGGATTGGGTTATCCACAGCTTATAGCTAACATGACAGCCACTGGGATGTTTGATTCGGCTATACATAAAGCTAAGTGTAGGTATAAGTACTTGAATAATTTTTTTCATAAATAGGTAACTAACACTGTACCAGCCTGTATAGTCCACTGTAGGATAGAGGCCTACCCACAAAGAGGGTGATAGGGCCATATCCACCAAGCTGGCCCTGTGTGAGTTGGTGGATTAAGGACAAGTTAATTTTCAAGTTTTTTTCCACTTATATAACATAGCCAACTAACTTTTCCACAAACAAATTTCAGCTTGTGCCATCTGAGACCACTGGGTAAACATCCGGAGCACCTTTCATCACAACCTACACAAGGTTGACCATTCCAAGCTGACTGCTGCATCAAATGCCAATGTCTACGTCCCGTGCTGGCCGCTTTGGAAGCCTCTGCAGTTCCTGCGAGAAGTACCAAGAAAAGACAATGCTCAGTATGAGGTATGTATTTTCTTATAATAATATCTGATCGAGTAGCGGCACATCAGTTTATACTGCTCGCCTATAAACATATTAATAATTTGTAGTGCTTATTGCATAGATTGGTATTTCATAGTGATCACTAAAGGCACTGTCAGTCCTTGTAGGAGCCACCGCAGTGGAATTTACTACTGCAAATGAAGTAAAAAAAAAACTGTGTGGAGTCCCTCTGCGCGAAAGAAGGGAAACTTTGAAACTATTACCCCTCCCCAGGAGCATTGAACATGCTTTCATACCCCCTCAAGGGTACCGTTAAACATTTAACACAACCTTGTTGGAAGCTACATTAAAAGTTTCACTTCAATATATTTAAATATGCTAAGATACCATACAATCCTCTTACAACCATCACAAACCAACACTGCACACCACATCCTCTGTTGTCTACAATTGGAATGGGTTGCCCGAGGATGTCATCTCAGCAAGAACTATAAACACATTTAAGAATAGACTGGACCTTTGGATAAAGAAGGAATAATTTCCTTGACAGATAAATACTAATTTTATTCAACACTGCTTGATATAGGCACATCAGTATACACTGCTCCCCTATAAACAAAAAAATAAATAAGAAATTTTTATTTATAGTTTTTTATTATTATTTATAGGTGAGCAGTGTATACTGATGTGTCTATATCATTGAAAGTCGAATAAAATTATTATTAGATAAGGCATGTAGATGTGACAGTTACGTAGGCCGCCCATGGCACTTCAGATGCTTTAAACTTTTTTGGATAATTATTATAATCACACTACACTGGTCCTCAATGACCAAAGTTGTTGACAGCATTTTAGTGCATAATATCTCTTTATGTTGTTTCTGTTGTATCATTAACCCTTTAGTTCGCAGGAGAAAATAAGTTGAAAAATTAGTTTTTTTTCTATTTTATGGCATAGTACTGGTTATAATGAACCACCAAAAATATAAAAAAAAAATATATGTACATAAAATTAGTAAATAACATACGTTGTTTAAAAACAACATTGCGAAACATGCTGGAAATTTTATTTCATAAAATATGTTGTAAAAATCCAACACTGCGCTTTGGCTATATAGCTAAGTTTGTAAGAAAAAAAACGTTTGAAAATCACAAATTTTATTTACAGAAAGGGTAATAAGGTGACAACGTCAGAGTTTCTTGCCATTTCTTAGATCTTTAAGCCTAATAATATCTACATACAGTTCTAGAACTAATCTGAACACTGAAAACTGAACAGATCTTATTCCTGAGAGACATGGTAATTATAGAAGCAGTTCCTCTTTTCGACCATACACAACCGCAGGTTGCATTTATTGCATAAAACAGTTGTATAGCCTTTTTTGCAATATTTGCACCGGCCTTGTTTTGTTATTATTGGGAAGTGGCCCACGTTATCAAAACGCACAGCGTCCGGTGGTCTTACTGCCACAGGTGCTTTTATCTTGACCGCTAGATCTTCTTGTGGCCTTGCTTGATTTGCGCCAATTCTACTTTTTTGAAGCAGTTCTGTTGCTATCTGAATTCGAAATTTTTTTAGGGGTAGTATCTTTTTCTTGTCTTTCAAATCCCGTTTATATAGTAGCCAAGCATTATTGACGCAAATATCTAATGCTTGGCCAAATAAGGCCATATACCACCTTTTTGTTTTGAAGCTTGAGCGATACAAAGACACCAACATGTCGGCCAAGTCAACTCCGCCCATGTGCGCATTGTATTCTTTAACGATTTGTGGGCAGTCTACATCTATTCTAGATTTACATTCTTTGGAGTAACGCTTGATCTTTCCTTTGGGGTTCGAGTCAACAAAGGAACTTGCTAAGGTTACCACTTTATTGTCACACCATTTCACGATAGCCACCTTTTGCTTATTGCACACGACCTGTTGGCTGGCACCTCTACCTTTTTTTGCGAGATCTTTATCACTAGGTAGCATCGCTTGGCAACCTTTCAGACGGTTAGATCTAATCGTCCCTAGGCTAAAAATCCCGTACTCGTGCCTTAGGTAGTGGATAAGTTCCAGCGAAGTGAAAAAGTTGTCAAAATAGACAGTTGCTGGCTTCTCCGTAATTGTTTTGCATAAAGCTATGACAACTTTAGCTCCGAGGCCCAAACTATTTTCGTACTGGCTAAATTGTCGATTGCGGAAAGTGTCTTCTCCGCCGTAAGGGATGAAGTCGTATATCAATCCGCTTACTCCTGCTCGAACAAATATTTTGAAACCCCATTTTTTTGGTTTTTTAGGGAGGTATTGGCGCCTACTGCCTGCTCTAGTTCCTTTGTAGGGCACCATCATCTCATCAATACTGAAGCGCCGTTCTTCTTCCAGTGAAAGACAATTTTTGCGGATTTCTTCCAGAACAGGCCTAACTTTGAAATAACGATCGTTATCAGCAATGGAGTTGTCAGCGAAATGAAGGTATTTCCTTATTTTTTCGTATTGTTTTAGAGTCATAACATCGGCAATTTTCGGGAATCTAAGTTGCAAACTCCAGTAGTCACGGTAGGCTGGCATTTGCACAACCCCCATAAGTAGAGTTATTGCAATAAAGTCCCTTATGTCATTTACAGAGATATTGATGCTTCTTGTATTGATTTGCACAGAGTAAAGATTAGTATTATTAGTGATTAAATCAATTATTTCAGGAGTGAAAAACTGTTCAAAATAGTCTGAAGGACTTTTCACTTCTGCGTCAAAAGGAGGGTTGTCAATAGGTATCTCAAAAACTGCAGTATGTTTAAATTTTCCCTTTTTGAATTCAAAGTTGATGGGTTTCCTGACATACTTCTTAATTTTTTTTGTGGGTAGGGTTGGTACATTGGCTGCTTTTCGTTTTGACCGAGTTCTGGGTGTTGATGAGCCCGGTTTCGGTGAGTTAGTCATGGGTGATAGAACGGAAGACACGGAGTTAAGTGCAAATGGCAGTGGTTCTTGTGTTTGACCGGAAGGAAACATTTTATGTATTACAGGTGTAAGTGGAACAGTTTCTTCGTCAGATAGATTGCAGTCCAATTGAGCTGGCTGATGTTCCTCTATGTCCGAATAAATGTCTATGTCATCTAGCATGGATGGATATGATCCTGGATCGGAACTGCAGTATGTGATATCATCTTCGTCGTCAAGTCGATTTGGATTTTGTATAATGACTTCATCATCAGATTCACTACTACTACCATCCGACGAAGGTGCATTTTCAGGAGGTACAAGTGCCATTATCAATTGTGTACGCTGCCATTTTGATTTAAGCTGAAGCAAGCAGAAAAAAAAACATGCAAACAAATCCCAACACCAAGTAAAATGAATAACACATATAAACAGCATATAAAGAAATATATTGATACGATGCATCAGAGGAAGCCAAGTATTCCAAATAAGTCAAGGTTAACAGCGTTTATAACAAGTAACATTAGAGTAAGCACAAACGGTGGCGTGAAAGATACGTGTGTACTATCTCAATCCTTCTTAGTAAAAACATCAATTATTTTACTTTCGGTGTTAAAATAGAACAACACAATCTATTCAAATAATATGGATGTTACGTTGCCATATCGTGAAATAAAATTGCCTAGTTTTGAAAAAATTAACAAAAAACATAACTATCTATTAAAAGAGCAGCGTTGTCTATAAACCACACTTAAAATGTGTCATACATTTCCGACCACTTCGCAGTGATGGTTTAGTACAACATTAGAAATGTCCGTTACTTTTTCGACAATGTCACAGTGATGGTTTTAAGCAACATAACATTTCAACTGGTAGTATATCTAAATATAGCGGCTTACTTGGTGTTATTTATGCGTAAATCGAAAGAAAATATATGTTTTAAGAATTGTATTATGCTCAAATCCCGTAAAAATATCAAAATATTATAAAAAAAATACATTTCTTACCTTTGATCTGTCCATCTTTGGTAGCCTCGACGCCATCTTTGATTTGTAGTAAAATGCGTTTAAAAACTAGTAACGTATATTTTTTATTGAATTGCGTTTCGTTTATGCCACAATTTAATTCAAAAATCACCGCGATACAATTTGTAGAATGTGAGCAGATTTTTTTTGTTTACTATGTCGTTTTAAACCAACTCTGCGAATTAAAGGGTTAAGAGTAAAATAAAATGATTATTAGATAAGGCATATAGATTTTAGTTGACAATTTCTTAGGCCACCCATGGCACTTCAGATGCTTTAAACTTATTTGGATAATAATTATTACTAATTATTGTACTAACACTACACTGGTCCTTAGCGACCAAAGTTGTTGACAGCATTTTAGTGCATAATGTCTCTTTCTGTTGTTTCTGTTAGTAAAGCAGGGAAATAAAACTAATAATTGTAATTTAGTGACTTAAGTTGAAATAGAGTTCAAAATAAATTAGTTCTCATGTTGCCAAAATTACAATTTCATAAACAAACAAATAACAAATCAATCAAAAAATTACATTTTTCTTTACCTTAAACCACATACAAACTAGTGTAATAGATATCTTTATTATGATCTTAGTGCATGCTGTTAAGCTAACTCATCATCATCATTATAGCCATAGGTTCTACACTGCTAGACATAGGCCTCCAGTAAGTGCCCTGCATCCAGTTTGTTTTTGTGGTCAGGTTGTGTTCATCATTTCAGTGGATATCCTAAGCTATGTTTACCTGAATAGTATGGTATTTATTAGAGGACATTATGGCCTTATTGACTATGCATACTAAAAACTGGGTGCCTTGCCCACTGGCATTCGTATTAGGGGCGATAAGTCCTGCACACTGACGTTTCGCATGGGGTGTTTTGTGCCCACTGGCATTTCATGCTAATTAATTCAATTCACTTAGCTGCATTGATAACTTCTCACTAAAATTTACAATATAAAATAAATCTAAAACTTAACAGTTCAATTCTCTCTTTTCCAGAACTTTCCAAACTACGAGGATCTTGCACTCAAAATCAAAGAAGAATCATATTCAGAAGTTGAAGACATTGTCAAGATCAGGCAAAGAGCCGAATGTACCTCATCGTAGACATAAAGTGAAGTCTAACAAATGCATCCAAGTTCTTGACGATTTGATTCAAGCTATGAAGCCTTTGGTTCGGAAATCTCAACCCGAACAAAGCTATTGGTTCTTTGGAAGACATGTCACAGAAAGATTGAATTGCATGAGAGATGTCGATGCAAAATGTGCCAGTCGAGATATAATGAACTTGCTGACAGAATGGTCTTCTGAAGAAACATTTTTGAAACCAGGTCCTTCTGGAATGACTTGATCGCTTGTTACATGCTTGAGGCGTGCTAGCAAAATCTCTAAAACGACTTCTGACACAAAGAAGTTGTGCAGAATGTACCATTGTGGTCATGGCATTTTTACTTGAAGATTGCCATACATCAAAACACTAGATGGATGGTCTTGGCATTTTTACCTGAAGATTGCCATAAATCAAAAGCCAAAATGGTCACATTTTACCTAAAGATTGCCATAAATCAACAGCTAAAATCGTCAAGGCATTTTACCTGAAGATGCTATAAATGAAAAGCCAAAATGGTTATGGCATTTTTACCTAAAGATTTCCACAAATCAAAAGCCAAATTGGTCATGGCATTTTTACCTGAAGATTGCCATAAATCAAAAGTCAAAATGGTGATGGCATTTTTACCTAAAAATTGCCATAAATTAGAAGACAGAGATTTTAGTTCAGTTTGTACAATCATTGTCTTGATGTGGTCTCATTGCTGATATGTTGGTAATTTTGGACATTTTTCTGCTACAGTTGAAAATGAATACCATATAGAATACCAGTTCTGGCTGGTCTTATATAAGACGCGCATGTTTTAGACAAGCATGCATCAATTGTCTGGATAAATCATTAGTTTTATTTAAGCCATTTACTGGTTCTGGTCCAGTCTCGATTCGATTTAACCAATGACTTTTCAATATTTTGTGAGTCATGTAGTAAGCACCGGTTCTTGTCCGGATTGTTTGGAATCAAATACAATAAAAAATTACTACATAAAAATTAAAAAACCAAACAAAATACCTACCTATTTACTATTCATTATAGCCATTGTCACAAAATTATCATGACTGCTTCTGGTCCAGTCATGCAGTCTGCTGTTTTTCACAAAGATTAAGCATTAACCAATAAAGTAGATTAATTTAGTATTCATAATTAATCTATGCCAATAACAAATTTATTGTTTTGTTTAAAGTACTAGTTCTGGTCCGACTCCGCTGATAATTATATAAATATTACTGATGATTGTGAGAAAATTATTTTATAATCTTAATAATGTGAGTAAAAAGCTCCGGTTCTGGTCCGGCACTTCCTTGTATTAAATTACAAAAAAAATAATCCTAAAAATTAAAACAAAAAAATATAACTGCCATTCAAAGAGGATTTAAACTGGTTCTGGTCCAACTTTCCGTTGATTATAAATGGCTGATGATATGCGAGAAATATTTTAGTCTTGGAACATATTTGATACTGGTTCTGGTCCAGTCCTGTGCCATCGGCAGCTTTTATAATGCGTACTGGCTGTTGAAACTGTATGAATAAATAATGATTCGAACTTCTGAACTACAACTAAATGTTTTGCTATGTTAAATTAAGTGAGAAGCTCCGGTTCTGGTCCGGCACTAAATTACAATAAAAAAATACCTAAAAATTAAAACAAAAAGAAAATGTGGCTGACATCCTTTTTAGCCATTTTCACGAATTCATGATAGTATATGACTGGTTCTGGTTCAGTCTCGCAGTCTGCTTATTTCACATATATTAAGATTTAATCAATAACAAATGTTTTGTTAAAAGTACTGGTTCTGGCCCGTTGATTATAAATGGTTTACTTTGCAGATGATGTGAGAAAAATATGATCTTAGAACATAAATAAAATGGAATATACCGGTTCTGGTCCGGTCTTGCTTTTTTTAAAGCGTACTGGCTGTTGCAACTGTTTTTGCAACTGAATATTATAAATGTTCTACATACTGATAATTTGTTAAAAATATCTTGGAACATGAATAAAATTGAATATACCGGTTCTGGTCCGGTCCTGAGCCATCAGCAGCTTTTATAAGGTGGATTGGCAGTTGATTTTAAATTGTCTACATACTGATCAGGGTTGGCACGATTAAATCATTTTGATTCAAATCAAATGATTTTTTTTATAAAAATCAATGATTTAATCAAAAATGTTTAATTTTACAGAAATCAACTTAAAAAAAACAGATTTAGAAATTATAATTAAGTTAAAGATTAGGGTCGTTTAAATCTGATAAATCAATATCATTATTATAATATTTGAATAAAAAAACTAGTTTTCCAGCCTTTTCAATTCCCAGTCGGTTTCTTAATTTGCTCTGAACCATAATGAAAATAAATAAATATTTAGGGACATCTTACACACTGCTTCTAACCCTAAACTAAGCAAAGCTTGTGATATGGCTGCCAGAGACTGATATAAGTACTATATAAATAGTCCAATATTTTTTTAAAACACTGCATACAAAATAAACTAATAACTGAGTAAGTAGTATAAAACTGTTAATCACAGTCCATAAAGCCACACAAAACACGTCCGTAACCGACGCGACTCCGATCGCAACTGATACAGGTTTGTACTTGTTTACGTTCATGTATCACTTTGTCAACACAGTGTTGCCATATGTTAAAAATAAATATATAACGGGACTTGGGGTCCATCATCATCATCGTCATTAGCTTGATGCGCATACGCGCGTGGGTTATTTTGTGGGCGAGGACATCTGGGGATAACTTGCTTTGTAACACTGTGTCACGGCCTGTTTTAGTATCAAATCACTTTCCTGTTCAAAGTCACTAATAACACTATCACATTATAATAATCCGAAACTGTAATGCGTAAGCAATCCGCCGAGCACGAGATGCCCTTTTCGGGACCCGCTCCACTGTACGTGGATACAAGTCCGCCCGTGGTTCTCGTAACACTGCTGGCTGGGCGTTCCCTAGAGTGGTTCATCACTCTCAATGCACTAGATGGCGCTATAGTCAATGCCCCGATGTACAAATAAGTAGTCTACAACAAATCTTTTAAACGAAAATCACTAATATTGTAGTTTAAATATACAATTACTGCATAAAAACTCTTAAGAAACATAAAATAATTAAAAAAAATAGGTACAGTGAGTCTAATAATTTGGCCAGGGACTGTAGATAGTCATTAGTTTACCAGGTTTCTTCATCAACCATGAATCCATAGCGCTATTGTAATACACTTTGAAGGGGCCGTTTAAGCACACATCAAGTGGCTGCATCTTTGCAGTTGTATGAGGGGTGCAACGTTACAACTGTAACCCTAGATTCTTTGGAAATTCAAATTTTCCAGATTTTCTAAGGTGAGATTCATGGTTGTCAAATATTAAAAGCACAGAATTTTCACGGCTTGCTGAGGTGTGTTTAATAAAATGTTGCATGACCTGAAAAAACAGTTCTGCATTCATCCGCCCAGTTTGAGTCGCAAGGCCGAGGAATCCGGCAGGGGCACCATGCAACATTATGTTTTTGTAGTTTTTCCTTGGGAAAACGAGAACCGAGGTAATGCTTGTCCTGCAGCACATACAATGGCACAAGTAGTCACCAAAGTACCCCTTTCCCCGCTAGTTCCATCCATCCATCAGCCGAAGGACGTCCACTGCTGGACATAGGCCTCCTCTATGGATCTCCAATAAGACCGGTTGGAAGCGGCTTGCATCCAGCGCGATCCTGCGGTCTTGATGAGGTCATCCGTCCACATTGTGGGTGGACGTCCTACGCTGCGCTTGCCGGTACGTGGTCTCCACTCGAGAACTTTTCGACTCCATCCGTCATCAGCCCTCCGCGCTATGTGCCCCGCCCATTGCCATTTCAACTTGCCAATCCGTTGGGCTATGTCGGTAACTTTGGTTCGTCTACGGATCTCCTCATTTCTGATTCGATCTCGCAGAGAGACTCCGAGCATAGCCCTCTCCATAGCTCGTTGGGCTACTTGGAGCTTACTAATAAGGCCCATAGTGAGAGACCACGTTTCTGTGCCATAAGTCATCACTGGCAACACACACTGGTCGAAAACTTTCGACTTGAGGCACTGAGGTATGTCGGACGAGAAGACACTACGCAATTTTCCGAACGCTGCCCAGCCGAGTTGGATTCGGCGATTGACCTCTTTGTTGAAGTCGGACCTACCTAACTGGACTACTTGTCCTAGGTAGACGTACGAGTCCACGACTTCAAGAACCGAGTTTCCAACAGAAATCGAGGTGGGTAAAACTTGGGAATTACACATGACTTTCGTCTTGTCCATGTTCATCTTAAGACCCACCTGTTGAGAAACCCGATTGAGGCCTTCGAGCATCGTGCCGAGCTCTTCCATCGATTTTGCCATGACTACTATATCGTCGGCAAACCGAAGGTGAGTGAGGTATTCGCCATTGATGTTGATGCCGAATCCTTTCCATTCTAGGAGCTTGAAGGCGTTCTCCAAAGTAGTTGTAAACAGTTTCGGAGAAATTACGTCTCCCTGTCTTACGCCTCTTTTTAAAGGGATCGCCTTGGAGCTCTCTTCCTGTACTCGGACCGACATAGTGGCTTTATTATACAAGCACTTCAACACTTCGATATACCGATAGTCAATTCGGCATCGTAGGAGAGACTCGAGCACAGCCCATGTCTCGACCGAATCAAAGGCTTTTTCATAGCCCACAAACGCTAAGCAAAGTGGCAGATTATACTCTTCGGTCTTCTGTATAACCTGCCGCAGCGTATGAATGTGGTCCATGGTGCTAAAGCCTTTTCGGAAACCGGCTTGTTCGCAAGGCTGGAAGTCATCAAGCCTGCGCTCGAGACGGTTCGTAATGACCCTTGAAAACAGCTTATAAACATGGCTCAGAAGTGAGATGGGTCTGTAGTTCTTCAATAAGGTGTTATCGCCTTTCTTGAAAAACAACACCACCACGCTTCTGTTCCATGCTTCTGGCGTGATGCCCTCGAGGACGACGTTGTTGAAAAGCTTCTGAAGGACTTTTAGTACCGGTGTTCCACCCGCTCTCAGCAGCTCTGATGTGATACCGTCATCACCCGGCGCCTTGTTGTTCTTAAGCTGATTCAGAGCCATTCTAATCTCGTACAGGCTGATGTCCGGGATATCTTCGGTGAAGTGTCGGGTCAGCTTGGCTCTTGAATCTTTGGCCGCGCTGCTAACAGGCTTAGCGACCGAAGCATATAGCTGTCCATAGAACCTTTCGATCTCCTCTAATACCTCTGCCTTGGTCGACGCTACACTACCATCTTCTCTCTTCAGCTTTGTCAATTGGCTTTGTCCAATAGACAAATCTCTTGCGAACACTTTGGAGCCTTTGTTCCGCTCTATTGTCTTTTTAATATGTTTAGTATTAAAAAGACGGATGTCGTGTCGCAAGGATTTTGAAATTTGTCTATTAAGCCGCCTGTATGACTTTGCATCATCGGAAGACTGCAGTCTTAGCGAGCGTCGTTCGGCCATGAGATTTAGAGTATGATCGGAGAATTTCTGAGGTTTATTTGAACGGCGGGGTCTAAAGAACTTAGCACCCACCGTTTGGACAGTTTCTACGAGCCCGTTGTTGATCTCATCCACCGACGCAATGTTCTCTAGGCAAGTAAAACGGTTTGATAGCTCGAGCTGAAAGTCCTCGGGGTTTTGGATATGTTCAAGAGTGGGTCTGAGCGTGGACTTCATTAGGCGAGACCTTTCGAGCTTAACATTAATATTTAATGTGCCTCGTACAATTCTGTGATCGCTGCCGGTTTTCACCCTGTGGATCACAGAGACATCATTAAATATATGTCTCTCGGTGGTCATGATGAAATCTATCTCGTTTCTCGTGGAACCATCAGGGCTCATCCAGGTCCATTTTCTGTGAGGCGGCTTCTGGAAGAAAGAGTTCATCATAAAGAGTTCCTCTCTCTCCAGAAAGTCAGCCAGCCTCTGGCCCCTAGGGTTCCGTTGCCCATATCCAAATTGCCCCACCCTCAGCTCATCATCGTTTTTCCTGCCCAACTTTGCGTTAAAATCCCCCATAACAACAGTGAAGTGGGTCTTAGACATATGAATGGCCCGACTTACGTCCTCATACATAGTCTCCACTTCATCATCTGGGTGTGCCGAGGTCGGTGCGTATACCTGAATGACCTTCAACGAATACCTCTTGGATATTCTAAGTATTAGGTATACCACCCTGTTCTACACACTTTCGATGGTAATAATGTTGTTGGTGAGGGACTTGTGAACGAGAAAGCCAACACCACCTTGGGACCGTTGGTCACCTTCCCGGTAGTAAAGCAGGTTGCCGGATTTTAAGGTTATCGTGTCCTCCCCCTCTCTACGGACTTCAGACAACCCCACAATATCCCAACGCAACCTACTCAACTCTTCTTCCAACTCAGCAATCTTCTCGTCAGTCCTCAACGTGCGTACGTTGTGTGTTACCAGGGCCAGTCGTCTTTTGCAGGAGTGGTAGCCGGGCGTCTGCCAGCGATTCTTAGCACCCCCTTCTCCGCCGTTACCGGGGCCGCTACCGTAGCCCCGGGCTAGCGGAGCTGCTGGGGACTGGGGGCCTGGTCTTTTTTGTTGTTCCATATTGGGTATTTGCCCGTAATCGCCGCGCTGGGCAGGCGTGGTGGCGATCGCAGAAACGTAGCTTCGCGACAGAGATGCTGCTCCCCATCCCTGCCCTGTGCCATTTTAGCTACGTTTTTATTTGAATGGTTATACCGCCATTAGTCGGTTCCGCTGTACCTCAGTCGGCTCTTACGACACCTGGTACTAGAGGGAGGTGCTATTCTACTCTGCCGGCACCCCACGGCAAGTTCCCCCGCTAGTTACTTAGCCAATATTCTGTTTCCCTTTTGGCGCCAAGACTTTGAGGCTTTTGGACTGTTGTTGTGGCAGTTTCATCGAGGTTATACAACTCAAATCATCGCCAAAAGAGGGATGACGATTCATAACAGTTTTCAGATTATCATAAAAAATTTTGACCGTTTCTTTATTAAATGCAGCGGCACGAGCCAAACTACAGGCCTTAGGCTTCTTCATTGATAAATCCGAATGTCTCGACTTAAAAGACCGAAGCCACTCTTTCCCTGCCATTTCTTCCTTCTTTCAAGAATCAGGACATTTGATGTCGTTGATTACCGCCATTTGATAAGCGACGCGGCGAACATCTTTGCTGGATAATCCATAAAATTTTAATGCGTAGTCTTTTATATATGAGAGGTTTGGTATCAAAATCAGTCAAGTCCAATTCACCCAATTTGTAATTATAGTGCATAAACTAATTTTTGTTATTGGCAATATTTTTGACAACTTTTGACAAGGCGGGTGATTCAAACGAGTCTTTTAAAATTAAACTAAACAAATATCTACCTTAGTCTCAAACAAAAAAAGTCGGATTTCAAATAAAATCTGCCGGATTTGACCAAATTTGATAGTGAGGGGCGGATTTGGCCGAATTTGATTGTCAAGGCTTTGGATTTGACTGTTTTTGATTGGTTATTTATGGATTTGGCCATTTTTGTATTTGTCATGTACGGGAGGTCAGGGGTGGTAAATTTTGGTTTCAAATATTCAGATATTCAATAAAAAAAGTAAAGAATACATAGTATAAGAACACTTTATTCGTTTATTTAGAACTAAAATTAAAACTTTGTGCAACTACATACACAATTAAAATTAAACAATTAAATTTGGCAACTCTTCCAAAGCTTCACAATCCTCTTCTTCATAAGAATGTAATGATTCAACCGGCCTTAACAACACATCGCTGAAATATTTTAACTCTGGTAGTTCATTCCATCGTTCACCATAATGAGTAGTGAGTAGATTTTTAACATCTCCTAGTTTCGCGTCTTTAACTTTGACGTACAGAGGTACAGGGTCTGGGTTAATCTGACTAGCAGATTTTCCTTTCTTGCATATGAGGGGGTAAAAAGCAAACACGCCACTGTCCAAGATTTTTTTTTGGCAAATATTAGAAAAAAACTGTTTATCGTTTTAATGGATTTAAAACTTTCAGATGACTGATTTACCTAAAATCATAAATCGTTTTTCTAGCTATTAATAACATTCAAACTATAGAAACCAGCGTACTTTACCAGGAAAATCAAAATTTATGACAGGACGGTATTGTTTTTGCATCTCAGCGTTGCACAGAGTAAGATTTGCATCCAAACGTTTGGACAGTGGCACTTTTGCACTAAACACATTTCGGTGGAGTGTATGGGTACAGCAAGCAAAAAAGAAACTGAATAAAATTATTTTAAGCTTATTTATTCTAGCAAAACATGAAACAATATAAATTTGTTACTCTAAACCCTCATGTCTGTTTCTGGTAATGCTGCATCACAAATCTCTTCTTCATACTCTGCGGTGTCAGTCACATCAGTAGCTCGGCTCAAAACTTCCCTGTAATAATTAAGGTCGTTCCTGGTCTCCCATTCATCACCGAAATGTTTAAGAAGAAGTTTCTTCACATCTTCTAATTTTGCTCTGTTTACCACTACTTTGTGTTTGTTAATGGACTTCGGATTAAAATCAGTCAATGTCTTGTTTTTTTTCATTACATTTTTACTCGGCCCTTCGTCACCAGTATAATGAGCTTCACCTCTTACCAAAATACGATTTGGTTTTCGTTTTAAAAAAAATCTTTTTGTCTGCTGGAATTGGAAATGCCAGTTTCCAGGTGTTCGAACGACTTTTTCCAATTCCGATTTCCAGTCGTATACGTCATCAAAACGTTTAACTGTACCATACCTCTCAAAAACTTCAATGTACTGATCGGGAGTTAGAATTAACTCCATCTTCTTGATTTCTTTCTCAATCAAACCAAATACCCGGTCCGGTGGTAGAAATGAATGTCCAGGAATGGGGAATACCAGTTCTACGGAAGTGATATGTTGTGGTGCACAACGATTCAACCAGGTAGAGCACATTCCAATCATAGTGGTATTTTTATTTTGAGCCCCACATCCATCAGCTACCAATCTTACAGTCATTATATTTTCGTTGAACGTTGTGTTTTGAAGACAGTCGAAAACTGCTGATGCAATTTCGTTACTTCCTTTGCGATGTTCATCCTCTGTCCATGTATACAGTGTTACATTTTCTCGATTCAACGTATTTTCCGGAACAGACCTTACAACGGCAAAGTTGTATATATAAAGCTGACGGCTATAATAAGCTGCCTGGTCAGTTACTTTAGGAAGCACTTGATTTTTTTGGCAGTCAAATGATAGTACTATTAAATCGTCTCTTTTTTCCTTTAAAAGCCTGTAAAATGCTCGTGCTTTTAATTTATGGATCCTCATTTCAGCCATTAACAGAGCTTTTTCAGAAGTGCTCGTGCACGTTTTAATTTTTTCTGTCAGCTCACTACACTTCGAACAGGTATCGGTTTGAGGGCTGCCAAATCCTAGATTATAACACCTTGTGAAAACAGATCTGAAATAACATTCTCTAACTTTTAAATTTTCTTCGCACTGTTGAGAGTATAGTTTCCACATTTTACGGATATTTAAGGATGATGGCAGATATTTTCTGATGACTGTCGATCTGCAATAATGCGATTCGATGCATTTAAACTTCTCAATAAACGCTTTGACTGATATAAGCTTGTTTCTATTTTTAGCTGAAGTATGGTCTCCTCCACGTTTTTCTTGAACTACTGACCCTGTAGCGACAAATGTTTGGGACACTTTTCTGATTCTATGCACTGTTATGTTCAAGATCTTCAAAAAAGTTTTTTGACACACTCGAAGTAGTTTGGTATTTTTTCTCCTACGGGCATAAAGCTTAGTTGTATGCTCTGTAGGTTTGCGTATACCCACTCTAGGACGCCGTCTTCGTGTTTTTTTTGTAACACAATGTTTTAGTAAAAACGCATCCTGATCTTTTTTGTTCTTGGTTTTGTAAAATTCATCATGGAAAGTTTGTATGTCCAGCATTGTTAGTTGATTGCATTTAA
The DNA here is from genome assembly GCA_949316475.1 of Hypomecis punctinalis. NCBI lineage: Eukaryota > Metazoa > Arthropoda > Insecta > Lepidoptera > Geometridae > Hypomecis > Hypomecis punctinalis. The sequence goes on from OX438809.1 coordinate 5,426,064, forward strand.
AATGTTTATTTTCTTTGCCGTGGTTACAAGGAGGCAAACCAGGCGGTGTCTTGGCAGAATATCTGTAAAACAAAAGGATAACATTGAAAACAAACCACACTAATAATGTAAGTGTGTATGTGTTTACATGTTTGTTCCTTCTTAACGCCCGCTACAACGGTAAACGGGTTCGAAGAACATTCGGTATGAAGGAAAGCTTTCGTAACCACAATGCAAAGGTTACTTTTGTTTACGGGAATAAAAGATTTAGGATTGTGGGTGAAACTATGTAACTTACTAAAACTGTGTTCACATTAGAATACCTACAAGACATCAAAACATCCTTAAAATAATTTGTACATGTTTATTGTAAGTATCAATTATTTAAATTTAATTTAAATTATTTATTATTTTACTGCAGAGTCAAACCCGTATCTTTTTGGCTGACCTTACTAGCACGTTTGTTATGAACAAAACACCTACCTTTGAACCTTCGCTTTTGCTCTTTTCGGGTAGGTCCCATTTGTTCTATGGAACATGACGTCATAGTACAAAATGAAACATTTTCGTCCCTATTTTTTCCATAGAACTACATACTACCTTCTCACCCGAGTTTCATGTCATAGAACAAAATGAGAATCAGTTTTTCCCAAAACCTTCCATGATGTATAAGACGTGAATGACATTAAACACTGACGTTAATACCAGGTACAGTTCACTATAAAAAAAGAAACTACTCGCTACCTAAATAATATTTTTATTTTGCAAAATAAAAACAAAACAGCACTTTAACAATACTTATTTCTTTAACTACTTACAAACTAAAAACAAGTTTTCTTACCGCTAATATATTCTTATATTAAACAGTCCGCGATAAAAACTAACTAAAACCATTCCTTCTTTTAACTAAAACGTTCTTATATTAAATAGTCTCCGAAAAATACTTATTTTGTAGAAAGAGTTCTCCAGCACAAATTTTACAATATAAATCATAAATTTTTATGGGTTCATAGTCATTATGCATCGGGTACCGAAGATGTAGGCAGTCCTGGCAACGGCCCGTGGATGACAAACCCTATTCACTCATAATTACTCTGTAATCTTGCAGATAGTAAAAAAATAGATCTATCAAGATGGTTTTTGGTAACTGCAACTGTTTTAACACTACGGTACACGCGCCCCTTTTTTTTACTTGAGTGCACGCGTGGCCTACAATATTAGGCCATTTTATAATGTCAATAAATTGTATATTTATAATTATTTTGATTGAAATAAGAAACGAAATGGAAAAGTTATTTATTTTACTTAGTTATTACAACATTACAATTTAGATATATTATTTTAAATAGTGAACAATAGGCAATTTAGTAAACATCTAAGAAAAAGTAACAAAAATGGCACTTCTGAGATCAACGTAACTTTTTTTAACTAACACTTAACTTAATTACTATTTTCTTTATTTTCGTAGCATTCAGGACACACTACTGCTTGGTGATCGGGACAAATCCATTTGTAGCATGTCTTGCACCACTTTTTTGTCGACCGATTTCGGGCTCTCGAGCAGAGTGCACATCGACCAACTCGTCCTGTCTTTGGTGTCAACTCGTGTTGAGACTCTTGTGATTCTTGAGCTGTGCTGCCCAAAAGTGCTCCAATCCTGAATTTAAGTTGTCGGGGAAGTGTTTCAATGGATGCCCGACGGATCAAAAGTGGTTTTATCAAACTGAAGGACAATTCGTGCAAAAAATTACGCCTGATAAGTTTTTCGGGTGAGGCATTCAATTGGTTGATTACCAGAGCGTTGATTCCAACAATGTTCATCAAATCAAAAAATATTGTTAGGGGCCATCGACGGCTGTTACGCAGAACGCTATACTGCTTGCACATTTTGTCTAGGATGTCTACACCACATTTAGTACGATTATAAAAAGTAATAATCTCAGGTTTGCGTTCTTCGTTTGTATTGGGATCGATAGCTGCATCATAATGCATTGTAGACAGTAAGTTGACTGCCTTGTTTCTTTTAGGAACGTAGGACACAAGGGTAACGTCTTTTTGAAACCCAAAAAGAGAACTTTTGCTTATCCTAGACTTCGAAGCTTTGAACTCCCTAGGAATTTCGGGTCTATTTGCTTTCATAGTACCAACAATCGTTATTTTCTTCTGCAATAACTCTTTAGCCAGAGGCAGGTTTGTAAAATAATTGTCCATTGATACATTACAACCCAAATCATAAAGTGGTTCCAGTACTCTATGGACAACGTCGTTTACTTTGTTGGACTTCTGGAACAGACCTTCCGGTTGCGCTCCAACATATATCTCAAAATTGTAGACATACGGAAATTTTGTATCGACAACCATAAAAATCTTGATTCCGAACTTGTCTGGTTTATTCGGTATGTACATTATAAAGCCGCAACGTCCTCGAAAACCGACAAGTTGTTCGTCTAGCGTCAAATAATCGCCAGGAACAAAGTTGTTACGACAATTGTTAGTGACCAGCTCTACAACTTGTCGAATCGGTGCCATTTTATCAAATTCTCGGCGCTGTTCTCTGTCAGTAATATCGTCAAATCTTAGGGCACGTATCAAAAATCGGAATCTATTTATTGACATTGTGGCATATACAATTTCTAAGCCAGTACCCTGAGAGTTATCCCAAAAGTCTTTTATGTTACGCCGTCCACTTCGCGACACTCCCATGACGTACAATAAGCCTAGAAATGCTCTCATTTCTACTATATCAGTGGGTTTAGCATCCCTGTTTCGTTGAAAATTGTCTTTTATTTGATCTACATATATATTAGTGCATCTTACCAAAATTTCCAAAATATCTTGTGTAAAAAATAGTTCAAAACAGGATAATGGATCCTTAGCATTCCTAGCTGCATCTCCTTTTGGGCCTGGTGGTCTAATCCTAATGTTTTGGGTTCGAATTCGCGTTGCCGGTGGTATATCTTTGTGCCAAATAGTTCCGTTCTTCGATTTGTAGACTGGACCACGCCTTCCAGATGCTAGTTGCGAGAGTGGAGCGTTATCTGAATCTGATGCTTCGTCAGATTCACTCATCCTTTCCTCTTCATTTTCCTGGAGTTCTGCCTCACGAACTAGGGCCTGTAAGTCTGGTTCTGGCTCAACTTCATCATCTTCACTCTCAATTAAATCTTCATCATCATTAGCTAGCTCTTCTAGCCACCTTTCCACTTGTGCATCATTCATGATGTAAACGGTTATAAATCTGTAAAAAAAAAACAAAAAAACAAAAATAATATACGTATTACAATTTTAATATAACAATAATTTAATAAACATATAAATATACATATATACTATAACTGGAAATCATTATTATAGCGTTATAAATCGATAATACACGAAAAGTGACTTACCTGATTTTGTTACACCAATACACGCGCGGACTATTTTAGTAGGCCCGCGCTTTTGGCGCCAAATATCATACACGTCCGTTCGCGCAGGGATCGCGCGGGGTACTGAGGTAAAGACAAATATATCTGACGAGGCTTACCTGGAATCGCTAGTTTCTAGCGCGCAAAACTAAAAAGTTACCGCAAAAAGAGTAACCCTGGTCTACTATAGTAGGCTACGCGTGTACTCTAGTGTTAACATAATGTACATATTTTCAATATTTTCAAATATTGACGCCGGGTTATTGAGACAACAATCAATATTTGATTTCATGTACTTAAACAAACTTGTCAAAGCCATTTCATATAAAGTCTTAGGTTGTTTAGAGAACAATTTACGGATTACTTCAAGCCTGTTCATTAGTTTCTTTTAATTTTGTTCAAAACAAGTATTGATATTTTCGGGCTTTAACCCTTAAACAGTCACTGCATGAAATCTCTGGTTTTTTGGGAAATTTTCAAAATAAGGGGTTATAATATGATTAAAAAAAATATTTAAACAATTTGTTTCTAAAAAAGTTTATTATTTTAAGAAATATGACATGTCACATATGACGGACATTGCCCTTAACTACTCATACCTACAAAATCTTGACATGTCACATGAAACGGACATTATCTGTAACATGAGAAATTAAAAAAAAAAAACAATTATGACACAGAAACAGCAAATGTACAAAACCACGTACAATATTAACGAAAAATCTATTTTTAGAAATTACAGAACAAAAAAGATCCTCTTATAAAAATTATTAAAATTAAGAGACCACTAGTTACATATTTAGGAACTTTCAAATGATTTAAGGTTGACTTTATACTTTAGGAAGTGCACACTATTTACTTTTTTTTGTGAAATAGGACGAAACAATTTTTCTTTGCGGTAAAACAAAGTCTTTGTTCACATTTTGTGCAAATTACCATTGTTTTCCCGTTTTTACATAGCCGGCAACGCCCTTGAGAAGTATACGTCGGAAAATGGTCGTAACAGTCCAATCGTGTTTCGTCTATGGGTCTGGCTAAGAAAGGTTTCTCGATTGTGGGGCCAGAATGTTCTACTGCAGTTCTCTGACTCCGAGACTTTGTTCCAGACATCATCAGCGCAAGAGCAACATTGACACGAAACTTTTTTAGTCTCAGATGATTTTCGCTGACTTGCTGGCAGTCTCGGCGATGTAATAACCAACTGTTGTTGAGGCAAATGTCCAGCATTTGCGCAAAAATTGATAAATACCAGCGTTTAGACTTTATATGAATTCTGTACAAAGCTGTCAGCATATCAGCAATGTCAACGCCACCCATGTGACTGTTATATTCTTTTATTATTTTTGGGCAGGGGACAGATATTTTTTTCTTCAGGACTCTATCATATCGCTGTATCGTGCCTACAGGGTCTTGTGCACAAAATGAGCTTGCTATGTTGATGCACTTATTGTCCATCCACTTGATGACAGCCACTTTTTTTGAGTTATCACATACCACTTCAAAAGTCCCCCGTCCCTTCTTTTTCATGATTTTGTCAGTCATTATTTGGCAATTGCGGAGTCTATCGTTCCTGATAGTGCCAAGCGATAAAATTCCCATCTCATTCCTCAAGTAGTATACTAACTCTAGTGATGTAAACCAGTTGTCAAAGTACACTGTGCATAATACTGGATTCGATATGGTTTTGCACAATTTCACAACAGTTTTTCCTCCAACGCCTAGGTAGTCTTCTTCCCATTCTGTAAATCTGTCCTTTTGGAAGGTGTTTGCGCCGTCATAGGGAAAGAAATCATAGACCATTCCTGAAGACCCAGCACGAACCAAAAATTTAAAACCCCACTTGTGGGGTTTTTTAGGAATGTATTGCTTTCTGCTTCCAGCTTTTTTCCCTTTATAGGGAATAATCATTTCGTCTATGGCAAAAGATCTTTCTTCTTCAATTTGTAGACACTTTTTCCTAACGTGTTCCATGACAACGGCTACTTTATGATATCGATCGTTGGAATTCACATTTGTGTTATCACAGAAATGTAAATAACGCTTTATACATATAAAACGTTTCAAGGACATTGCCGATGAGATCGATTCTAACTTGAGATGTTGACTCCAATAGTCCTCAATGGCCGGCATTTTTATAATTCCCATTAGGATTTCGATCCCAAGAAAAATGTCTAATTCTTTTCTACTCAATTCAATTGATTTTCCTCTATTTTGAACGGCATATAAATTAGTCATATCCACGATGAAATCTAATATTTCATCGTCAAAGAATGTTTTAAAATAATGTTGCGGCGACTTCACTTCATGTTGTTCAGAAAATTGGGTTTCTGTATCTATATCTACAGTGCCGGTATACTTAACTTTTTTGAAATTGAATTCTAATTTTTTCGCATTACGCTTTCTTACAGCAGGAGTTAGCGGAGGCGGCATAGGAGAGGATTCTGCAGTTATATGTTGTCTAGTTCTACGTGTTTGTACTCCTGGCGTCAGCGGTGATATTCCGGAACTAGTTGATGGACTCTCGGGTATGACACAGGAAGGTCTACCTGGAAGTTTTGTCTGAACAAATGAAGCTGTGTCTGCACTCGAACTTTGTGGTGAATTAGGGTCAGGGACGATAATGTGCAGATCAATATGGCCACTGTCGTAACCAGGTTGTTTTTCAAGTACTGGATCATCGTCGTCGCTAAGGTCTTGAAATAAATCGAACAAATCAGAGGGGATACTTCGTGGTGAGGATGATGTGGTCGAGTTTTGAAAAAAGCTACGAGCTGCTATTTGATCTTCTGGGTCTTCGTCAGCTTCCAGCTCAGAATCATCTGAGCCCTCTGGAGGTATGAGGGCCATAATATTTTTTGCTCTCCAAGACATGTCCACCTAAAAATAAAAAAATATAAAATATATATACAACAGAACAACAGTAATAGATACACAGACAATGTCCGTTTTATGTGACAAACACGAGAACTACTTGTTGATACACGTTCAAGGCAACGTCCGTTCTGAGTGACGGACACGAAAAGTACTCAGTACTACACCTTTAGGGCAATGTCCGTTTTATATGACATTAACATATACATGAGATTCTAGGCAAAACTAAGATCGTGATTTTGATAAATACTACACAACATAATTACTTAATTGTCAAATAAACGAAAATCAATATTAGTTAATAAAAACAATAAAATTACTCACCGTAACAATCACTTTTATCTGGAGCAAAACCTGTCACCACGTGTTCTATTTTAAAAATGGCGTGCAATTTTAATTTTTCTATGATCAAGTATCCCGAAATAGCATCATTTAGAAAAGGATAGCCTGATAGTCGTCAAACACCGTTTTAGAGCCGTCAATGCGTGTGCATTTTGTATTGGTGTGTGTGTTTTGTTTACGTCCTATAGGAGTGACAAAATCCATTTAAGGGTTAAAGACAAAATACTATGTTGTGTCAATTTTGATTTACTCGTGAAAGATAGTTTATACAAAAAAGATCGAGTCGGTCTCTTTGGAAAACCGGCCAGTGTGCTCTTTAATGAGTCGACAAGTAAATAGTTTTGTTCAAAAACATTTCTACGCTAATTTCTCCAATAGTTAACTGTAGCTGGTTTTCTAATATGTACCTGTCCCTGTTAATGTTTTTTTTTTCGCGTTTAGTTAACGATTTAGGTTTATTTAACACTTTTATTGCTTTAATTTTATTGAAAATTGCATCCTCAGCCATTTTTGTCAAAAATATTATAAACGATGGCGGAGTTCTTTTAAAATGGCCCACAAAATTGTGATGCCAACTCTCCACACTGTTAGTGGTCCTATGTTTAATTCCAAAACAGCACCAAGACTTACGAAAATCATTTTTTAACCAGAACGATTCCATGTATTTTACAAATTTTAGTAAGTTATCGTTTGAAATAGAAGCCACTTCCGCTTTTATATATACCCAACCATTGTCTAGCTCAGATAGAGGTAAAAACGGCAATACTGTACAAAGTGACACAATTCTTTGCAAGAATATATCATTTGATAAATGCAGTTTTTTCGCCTTACGTCGTAAAGCTCGCGTAAAATGAAAGTAACAGTCATGGTAATTTGCATTTGGGAAAACTTCCTGAACAGCAGCGATTGCAGCCCTCTCAAAATCTGTTATAATTTCTGTCGGTGAAAATCCCGGAATAGTAGATTTTATCAATTCTAGCATACGCACATACATTTCTTTTGTTTTTTTGGTAATCAGAACATATACGAGTGGAATTATATTAGTCAACTCATCAGAACTCCCTAAATCCCCATGCATGGTGTAAAGTTCTGTAAATGGTGCAGGACAAACTTCGAAAGTGCCATCAAGTAGTATTATTTTAATATTTGGTATTATTCGTCTGGCTTCTTTTGAACAAAACAGCAAAATGCGGTTGTCTTCATCGTTAAAATCGGCAAGTAGCATATCGGTATACTGAGTGGGAATTTCTAACACACATGCATCATTACAAGACAGCAAAGGAACTTGAAAGTGTTCATTCCTTTTACGATAAATCGTAGATTTGACTTGTTTATATGAAGGTATATTTTGTATAAAATGTATACCTTTGTCGTGAAATGTTGACACCACTTTTTTGTACACATTCGGCACAGTATCTTGCCCTAGACCCGCTTCTTCGACACACGTTGCTATCACGTTTTTTGTAATTTCTTTTGTTTCGTCTTTCACACAATTTATGTGATGTGGTTTATTTTTCATTATTAATTTCTCCGTCTAAAAATATAATAAATATAAATTTTATAAAAAAGCTTTTTAAAGCTGAAAATTGAAAAAAAATATTATTTACATAATTAACTCACCATAGAAATCTTCATACTTCCGACACATTTCAGTTTCCGATAATTTATACATCGCCATAATGACATTCCTCTAGTATAATTTGTCTGTAGGTAATATTCTTTATCACCATGCTGTAAAACTTTTCCACGACCCCGTTGCAGAAAATTCAAACTATCAAAATTTACGTTTATATCCATTACGATAAACAAAGATCCAATCCAATCATTGTAAACAATCAACAATAAATAAGTGAGAACCCTGCGACTGCAGCTCTCTCAAAATCCGTTATGGTGCGTTACGGCATTATAATTTTTGTTAGGGAGTAACCATCTAATCAAAAATGTCACTAAGACAAGTGGTAGCAAATCATTCTCGAGTGGCCAGTTTACATATCAACTTCAAGAAGTTTATATACCTATGTACTTAGTTTGTTCTATGGAACAATTTGAGACAAAAATTACAAACTGTTCTATAGTACAAATAGGGACAATATTTTCTCAAATTGTTCTATTACGTCATGTTCCATAGAACAAATGGGACCTACCCCTCTTTTCCACTTCTCCGGAGCCCTGATTCTTTTCCTAGACTTATCGGGAGGCACTTCTGAAACGTTTTCTTCCATAATTATTTCGTTTAATACACAAATAACTCTTAAAATTGATAAAAACTACACACAACTTTACTCTCAACAATCATCCACCGCCATTACACAAAGTGTCATGGCGGACTGTTCTGTGATTGCTGTGATTGGTCAATTTGGACAGTAGCGTATTTGCAATTAAACTGTTGAGGACAGTGTCGTTTCTGCTTCTTAGCCGACTTTTTAAACTCGATTTTGTATGGGACAGTGCTAACATTGCATTTAAACAAGTTGATCTTTCCGAGAGGTTTTAAAACACTCTACTAGATGGCATTCTTGTTTCAGTTTGAATAAAAATGGACAGTGGCGTTTTTGCTTTTTACCCCCTCATATGTTCTTAAAATCTCCCAGCCGCTTGTGGTAACTTTCTTCGGCACGCACCACAACGTTTGTCTTTTGTTTGTTTTTTTTTTAATAAAAAATCTCTTACATTTTTTAATTGAGAAGTGCATTGCAGTGGTAGTTTTTAGTATTTTTCCAGTTGCTTCTTTCCATTGCATAGCTTGCACGTCAGTACCTAAATGGAGCACAGTAGCCTGTTCTTTAAAAAAGTTTTCATAACAATCTGGTCCAGGTATTGATTCCACTTTTTTAATTTTTTTTTCGATTTGTGCAAAGACTCTGTCTGGGGGCAGAAAAGAATGGCCTACGATAGGGAAAACAATCTCGATCATTTTAATCCTATCCGGAGCATGATCCATAAGGTACTTAGAGGCCATACCAAGTACAGAAGAATTTTTATTCTGGCCACTGCAGCCATCTGCGACTAAGCGTATCGAAGTCACTTTTTCATGTTTCTCGACAACAGTACACAGGCAGTGAAACACCGCACTGGCAATTTCGTTTGATGCTTTTGGCAATAAGTCCTCGGTCCAAGTGTATGAAAACACATTCTCGCTATTCAGTTGGGACTTTGAGTGACCAACAACGATGGTGAAGTTGTATATGTAGAGTTGACGCGAGTAATAAGTAATTTGATCTGGCACTTTCGGCATAGGTTGATTTTTTTGGCAGTCTAAACTAAGAATCAGCAAACTTTCATCATTTTCTTTTAATAAGTTGTAAAATGCTTTGGCTCTTAAACTGTGTACTCTTTTTTTAATCATTAAATCCTTCTTTTTATTACTGTCTTTCTCATATTTGATCTGTTCTTGTAATTGCAAGCATGTAGAACAAACGTCAGTCCGTGGGCTTCCGAAACCAATATTAAATGTAGTATTAAAAATTCTTCGAAAGTAAGATGCTTTAACAGTCTGAAATTGTGCCTCTGCTTGCTCTTTATACATTTTGTATAGTTTATTAATGTTCAAATCAGATGAAAGATACTGTCTGCATTTGATACTTCCTCGACAGTAGTGGATCTCGAGTGGTTTAAAACGCTTAATGAATTTTTGTATAGACTTTTTCTGACCGGCATATTTATGTTCTTTGTGATTGCCTCCCCGAGACTCACTAGCTGAAGCTCCACCATTTTTAAAATTACGAGCAATCACACCATTCACTCGTCCTTTTTTAATTCCTAAAATTTCAAGAAATGTTTTTCTGCACACGGGAATCAAGTTGTTTCTTCTTCGACAATAATATACTATTTGCATTCCTTTCATTTTTCTTGTGCCTGTCTTAGGCCGATGGCGACTCACAGCAGACGCCTTAGAATGTTGCAAAATAAAGTTGTCTTGGTCAATTTTAGATGGTGATCTGTAAAATGCTGCATGAAATTTTACAATGTCGACTTTTCTTAGCGATGTGCATCTATATGATTTTGAGTAATGTTCACATGGGACTTTAATCTTTGGAGGAGCTTTTGGTGAATATCTAAAACAAAAATGATAATTAATGAAGCAAGCAAAGCATTTAACATTAGTAAAATACACTACATTTTACATACCTATAGTATAAAAAGTATATACACACGCATGCATAGGCACACACACCTCAGACTGTGCCTCAGACTTATACATACATAGGTGTACAACTCACTTTCATGTTATACACTTTATGAATCAAATTTAAAAAAAAAGTGGTTGTCTGTAAAGTCGGTTTAAATAAAAATAAAATAAAATAAAATAGCCTTTATTAGCCCCTTATGATAATTAAAAACATTTGTATCACATAATTTGAAAGTTACATGAAAGAAAATAATATTAACAATAACTTATACTTAAAATTAAAATTACTCTATTTTAACTAGGGCACCCAAATCTTGGTGTAGGCCTCCTTCATGTCTCTCCATATAGTTCGGTCTTGCGCTAGACGGGTCCAGGTAGCACCTGCGACCTCAGTAATGTCGTCACTCCATCTTTTTTTCGGTCGTCCTCTATCTCTTAAGGTGTCTCTAGGATGCCAATGAATAATGCGCTCGCTCCATCTGCCATCCTCTGCCCGGGCGAGATGACCAGCCCACTTCCATTTAAGATGACAAAGCATTGTTGCCGCGTCAATCACTTTTGTCTTCTCTCGTATCTCTGTGTTTCTGACTTTGTCTCTGAGAGTAAGACCAAGCATCGAACGCTCTGCCGCTCTCTGGAAAGTGGCTATTTTCTTTACTATTGCTTTAGTAAGGGCCCATGTCTGGCAACCATAGAGCAAAGATGGCAAAATTGTGTTGTCCATTAGTCGCTTTTTCAAGTGAATCGGAATTTTGCTCTTGAAAATATCCTTATTTGCCCAATATTTTTTCCACCCTATAGCAATTCTTCGGTTTACTTCTTTAGCAGTAGAGTCTTGAAAACTAATAATTTGGCCTAGATACAGGTACTCCTCTACATAATCAATGATTAAATCTCCCAGTGTGACAGGTCGCTGCTCTCCATTCGTCATTACTTTGGTTTTTGATTGATTCATGTAGAGACCTATTTTTCTACTTTCCAGATCTAGAGACGTTAGCATATTTTGTAGATCCTCGTGACTTTCTGCTAATATTACGATATCATCTGCGAAGCGTAGATGCGTTAATCGCTCGCCATTGATATTTAGACCGTAGTGTGACCAATCAAGTTTCCTAAACAAAGACTCTAGAATTGCTGTAAACATTTTGGGCGAAATTGGATCTCCTTGCTTAATTCCACGGTTGATTTCGAATGCTGGTCCGATTCTTTCAGTTCTTACTTTTGCCTGGCAGTTACTATAAATCGTTCTAAGAATAGCTATATACTTTTGCTGTATGCCTTGCTCTTCTAGACTGTCCCAGAGGCTTTTTTGTGAAATTGAATCAAAAGCTTTGGTATAATCAACAAATGACAAATATATGGTCTTGTTATATTCGTTACATCTCTCTATGCATTGTGTTAGAGTAAATATATGGTCAATTGTAGAGAACCCTTTCCTAAAACCGGCTTGTTCCCGTGGCTGTTGTTCATCCAAGGCTTTTGTAACTCTATTCAAAATTATGGAAGAAAAGAGTTTGTACAGTGTCGGCAATAGACTAATTGGCCTGTAATTGTCCATAACGTTGGGATCGCCTTTTTTGTAAAGTAGGGTAATTATTGAGTAATGCCAGTCCTCGGGAATTTCTTCATTCTCCATAATTTGGTTGTAAAGTTTGGTCAGTTGGGGCGCCAGTGGCTCTAACATTGCAATGATAGAGTCTGTCGAAACTCCATCCTCTCCGGGTGATTTGTTTTTCTTTAATCGGTTTATTCCATATTCTATCTCTTGAATAAGCAAAGCGGGGACTTTTCCTGAAACATTTTTATCCGGCCCAATGTTTATTTCTTCGCTAGAGTATAGAGAAGAGTAAAAGTTTGTAGCTACTTTTAAGATTTCCTTTCTGTTGGTAATTTTTTGACCAGTTTTATTTTTAATAGTTTGTATCCATTTTTTCTGGTGATCATATTTTTTTCTGCTAAGTTTAGTAGAGCTTCGATTTTCTAGTTCTTTTTCTAAACAACATAATCTAGTTGTATGTTTATTTTTTATAATTTCTTTTTTAATCTTTTTATGTAGATACTTAAGCCTGTTTCTTTGTGTTTTCGAACGCTGATATACTTGTTTTAAGCTTTCTCTTTCCTTTATTAATGTTTCTACTTTTTCATTTACAATTTTAGACTCTTCATTTTCATTTTCATTTTTTTTTTTTTCATTTTTCATTTTAAAAGTCGGTTTACGGACGATAATTTTACGTGATAACGTCCACTGTCACTGTCCACTGTCACTGTCCCACTGTCCACTGGCCCACTGTCAAAAACACCATCACACTCATAGCCTAATAACACTAGGGAAATTATGTATCTTGTCGTGTGCCATGGACAAACACAAACACGACCACAAATACAACCAGACTCGATAATTTAAATACATTTTTAAAATTGTCCAGTAGTCCAGTAGCTTAGGTTGTTAGTAATTTTATTTTAATACGTAGGAGCAATTTAGCCATCCATGATAATAATAACAAAAAATTAGACTTGATCACATGCGAACTTAATGCAAATTGTTAATCACCCCTGCCTGTCAAATGTTCGTCAGTAGGACTCGAGTTGATACAACAAACTTTACTTACCTAGAAACTTTTTGTTCATTACGCTTCCACTTAGTTTTTTGTGTCAGCCGTTTCCTAGACATTTCTGGAGCAGTTTCTTTTATTTCTTCAGTTGATTCATCCATTTTTTCTATTTATTTTTATGTAATAACGCTAGGAACTCGATCTCGACGCAAATCTAGCACTTTGACGTAAAAACAAAATGGCTGACACGCCGTACTAAATCCTTGAATCTGATTGGCTGTTATGGATTTGGCTCATTTTGTTTTGAAATAGTACTCGATTTGTCTACTTTTGATCCCAGAGTTACGATTTGCAATGAAATTTCATAGAACAAACATGGATTTGGCCAATTTTGAATGACACAGAACTACAAAATGGAACGTTCTTAATTTAGCTGCATATTCAGTTTAAAAAGTAAGTTTTTTGGATTTGGCCGATTTTGATACCAAACCTCTCATATGTTTTGAGTGCTGCTTCTTGGTCGTCTGTAAACGTTTTGTTAACGTCGTAGGTTAGGTGTTTACGAGTACTTTTGACCTTTCAGAGATGCATCACTAACATGTTGTATGTTTTTTGATGTACCGGAACAGTGTAGAATAAGACAAATTACACTCTTTTGCGGCTTTTCGTACGCCCATTCCTTCTCTATTGAGTCTTATAGCTTTTAACATACTTTCAGAGGAGTGGTTGCCTTTTCTTCTTACTGCAGTTTTTGTACTCGCCATCTTAAAAAAATGTACTTATGCATTTGTCAGTGATTTAGTATTAAATAAAATGGTACCGTAGATAGGTGTTATTTGGGACACTGTTTACAATCAAAATGAGTTTTACGCGCACGCATGATTCTTACTGTTTAGTAGCATTTATTTTCATGTTGGCCACACTCTTACGCTAATGACATTGTGTGAAAGTTTGTTCTGAGTGCTGCCATATTCTTAAAATAAGCAATGAGTGTCCCAAATATTCCGCCGCGGTGTTATTTTTGACATGCAATTTTTTACTTGATTTTTGGCTCTATATAATAAACGAAAACTGATTAAAACCAAATGGAAATTATTCGAGACGCAGCTAGGTTTGTACAAAACAAAGACAAAAATTAAAAAGTGTGATTTTCGAGAAAACAAGGCAATAACGACATATTATTTATTAGGTATAGTAAAAAGTTGTAACAGACTAAATCTAGAAGTGCTCTTTATCTTCGTCCTCCTCCAATACATACATATCAGGTTTAATTTGTACGTTATCTTATTTCGGGTAGATTCTACTATTGCTTTATTCTTTTTTCTTGATTTAGTAAACTGTTCTTCTTACGAGTCTCCTGTTCTTCTTCTTTAAGTTGTTTAGCTTTTAATTTGTCATTTTCAATTTTCTGCCATTTAGCTGAAGTAAGAACGAATGATGATCTCTCTACATTCTTAACACCTTTTCGTTCAGGCGTTTTTTCTGTAATCAATACGTCCTGTAATTTGACTGGAGTTAGTAAATATTGTTGACTATCAAGACATACCAATTATGCACTCGCAAGATAATCTTCAATATTGTAATCGGTTGGTTCGTTCGTTATCGCAGTGTTCATAATTTGCATTTCATTTTCAATATCTTCTGCTAATATTACTGGCAATTGATCGCTGTGGTGAAATTCAACTGCATCGTAATTTTCAGTCTCGATAACAGCTTGTTGGGAAATTGGAGCATCAGTTTCATGTTTTTTAAAATAGCAGCAAATATTCTTCAAAATCCTTTCGGTTTCTGTTGTATCTTTAACGCCAACCTCTAAGGCCTCCTTAAGAACAGGTACAAAATTGTTCTTTGTGAGAGTCTCCAAAGGGCGATCTCTCCTCCATTTCAGGACACTTTTAATGAATTCTATGCATAAAATAAACAAGGCAATATAAAAAATATTGAATAAGTATTTCCGTACTGTTTTCCATTTATCAGCACCTGTGCTGATAGTTTGTAATTCGCAAAATATTAGAACCATATAGCATTATCACATTTTTTACCTATAATCACTAAATCAAATTATTCTTTTCATCTGAAAATCCTCAAAAACTATCTCAAAAATCAGAGAAAGCTAAAATTTCAGTTTATGATTTATAAAAAATCTAATATATATGTGGTATAAAATGTAAACATGTGAACTTACCTACGATCACAAGGAACTGTTAAAAACAGGACGAACTGCAACAACGTTTCACTGACACAAACGTTTATTCACAAAAATTTCGCCATTTTGAAATCTGAACGTATGATACATTGCCAGGAGTAGTATTCCAAAAACATCTATATATTTATTTTTCAAAGTGGCAACCCAAATTATTAAGTAAAAACCTTATAATTTTACAATTTATTCGGAGTGCTGATTATTTGGTGCAGTGCTAGCATATTTGGGTCAGTCACCCTATTAATAAAACGTAACCATGGACTGGAACTTATAGAATGCTTATTAATATCTTAGGTTTAGCAGTGTCATATTGACAGAAAAACTTATTTATTTATTTATTCATTTATTGCAAACTAGCTGACCCGGCGAACTTTGTTCCGCCTTAAAGGCAATAAATAAGCAGTTTTTTTTAATTGGAAAAAATACAAAAAAAAAAATTAAATACCTACATTAATCATTCATAATTATTTCTGTATTTTAGTACATAGGTTGCTCTTCATTTAAGTACCTTGTGATACACGACATTTTTTGTTTTATTATCAGGCGCAAAAACAAACAACGCAGATGGTCTTCCGACCCGTGAACATGCCACGTATAATTGGGAATGATGAATTTGGGACCATGGGAAAAACATGAATGTTCTAGATTTAAACCACAAACTTTTAAGGATTGGCCTTGTGATTTGTTGATGGTCATGGCAAATGCAAGACGTATCGGAAATTGAAGTCTTTTAAATTCAAACGGCATATCGGTTGAGATCATCGGTATCCTCGGAATGAGAACTTACTCACCTTTGAATTTTCCTATCATCATCGTAGCGTAAATTACATTGTTCATCAATTTTCTAACCACCAAACGCGTACCGTTGCACAGTTTTGGTTGGTTTATGTTTCGAAGCATGATTACTACGGAGCCAACCTTTAGGCGTAAATTGTGCGGTGGTAAGCCAGGCACGTCCAAAGAGTTTAAAAATTCAATTGGATAGTTGGTGGCTTCATCTTCATTTGTGACGCAGTCAATAGATTTGAATGAATGCATTGTTCCAATGATCTTATTTTGAATTATGTAGTTTAGGTCATCTACATCTTTATTCTTAGCCGCTAAAATTGCTCGCTCACTCAACCATTCATTATTTTTGTAGTTAGAAATAATTTCTGGAAATACATTGTTGATAAGTTCGTCTTTTGATGAGAAAAAATTACAGAAATTATTTGGAAATGATATTAATCCGCTCGATTCATCGACAGGTACTTGACCATTACCGATAGTCAGCAATTGCTCAGAGAAATCTTCAGCAGATGTATCATTAAGCAATGTAACTCTCATGTTTGTTGTCAGTTGCAGTTTCTTCACATAGCGCCATAGATTTGACGATTTGAGGCAAGCGTTTATTTCGTCGGCAGCCGTAGATCTTGGAATTACTGGCAGTATTTGGCGGAAATCGCCAGACAGTAAAATCATTGCTCCTCTAAAACATCTCGAGTCATTGCGTAAATCTTTTAATGTTCGGTTAAGTGCTTCTAATGCACGTTTATGCGCCATTGTGCATTCGTCCCAGATGATGATTTTCGATACCGCTAAAACTTTGCCCATTGCTGAGTGTTTTGCAATATTACACGTTGGTTCTTCAATAGTTTGAAGATTTAACGGTAATTTGAATGCTGAATGAGCCGTACGGCATCCTTCTAACAATGTGGCTGCTATTCAAGAAGAAGCAACTGCAACTGCTATGTTAGATCTCGCCCGAACAGTTGCTAAAACTAATGACATGAGGAATGTCTTGCCAGTTCCACCAGGGGCATCTAGGAAATATAAACCACCATTTTCATCATCGATTGCCTTCATTAAAGTATCATAAACTTCCTTTTGTTGGTAATTCAACAGGGGTACTTTCGTTTGAACTACTAAATCTAATTCCTGGTGATCATATTCACGTTCCCGTTCCAATTCTCGATTAAATGCGTCATTCATTTCACGATATGGTGCTGGCATTCCTAACCTGATTAATAAATTACCGCACATGAGGTAACACATATCTTCGATCAAGAGTAAAGCACGATTATGTATCTCCTCATTCATCTCAATATCATGATTTTTGGAACTCACACGAATTTGATGTAAAATATCTTCTGACATATTATCCTTGTATTTGTGCCACAGGTTACATGGGTTTGATGGAAAACATGTCGAAATTATGATAGCGAATAATGTGCGTATCTGACTTGGAGATGCAGAGATAATGGCTTCAGCGATTGTCGTATCCCAATGACTATCGTTTTCTAATAACTTCAATTCTTCACATGCAGCACGATATGTTGGGAATATTACACCATTAACAGTTCGTAGTGACTCAAATGACATTGGCCCTAGGGCGTGCAAAACCGGAAGGTTGTCGAAACCGGTTTTAAATTCCGGGTTTGAGGGCCCAAAACCGGAAACCGGTGTTAGCTCCGGTTTTGACAACATTTTTATATGGTAACTATTAAGATAAAATTTTAACAATAAAAAAATATTCTTAGATACCCACTAAATCTACAAAAAAAACAAGTTGTACGATATACCTGTTTTTAGTAAACCATTTAAAATGCCTGCCTACCAAGTAGACCACATTAAGAAAGTTTGGTTAACATGAGCTTAAAATAATATAAAGATTAACTAACTAAGATCAAATCAACAACAAGCAAGTTTGTGACACCTTTAGTAACAATTCTGTTATCAAGAATAATATATTTTAAACATACAAAACACATTCATCATCTTAGTTAACGTCTCAATTTCTTGAATCTTAAGTTCTTTATTTGGCTATAAAACGAGATCAAATCAACTGTGTACCGTATACTTATTCAAATAAACAATAATCATTTTTTTCCAAAAAACCGCTGTTCTTGATAATGTGTTTTAAGAATAAAAGTGCATCCAACATTTTATGAGATAGCGTACTTCTTATTTTATTACAGAAGTACCCAGCACTCGAAAAGGTCCTCTCACTCTCAACACTTGTTGGTAGTACACACATCAAATAGTTGTAAGCTTCTGTGAGATACACACCGCGTTGCCCTCCGTTTTCATACATGGCTTGCTCTACCTCTACCGATTCTTGGGGGTTTTCGTGCATTTATTCAATTCCTTATCAAGCTGCTCTTGAAAAGTTAGCTCATCAACTACAACTTCAGCGTCAGATGATGACGATGACGATGGCACGCACCGCTCGGCATCAGAGTCCTTGGGCATCTATTTTAGTTGCAGTAATAAGTTTGTAACAGTATCAGAAATGTCACCACCGGGTTTAGGAAAAGTATCATTGTCATCTTGTGTGGAGTAGTCTTCCCAATCGTGAAAATAGTGCAAGACACCTGCTAACAGGAGACGCAGGCGGGCCGCGGGCGGTATTTGTTGCAGTTGACCATTATCGCGACGTGTAAGCACAATATCGCGTTTTTCCAATTGTTCACCAACAATCAGGATGGCAACTTCGTCTACTGTTGGAGCATTAAATGTCCTTTCGTGTGTTCCAGATGGTCGTTTATCTGCTTTGATGACAACTTTATAGTCATCACTTGGCATGCGCTCTAAAGCACTCTTAAACAACCTGACCAACGCATGATGTTCATGAAGCAGACACTGCAAGTCTTGAAGAATTGCTCGCTTCATTCCTGCATTGATCTCTAGGCGTCGATCAAGTTGTTCTTCCATGTTGCCCATGAAATATATTTGTAAAAATGTATTCTGTGTATCTTCGAAAGGTAGTAATGATCCAATTCGATGATGAATCTGTCCTTGTATCTACAAAATAAAAACCAGACAGTATTAACTGTCTTATAAACACTTTTTTCGGTCGGAGAGTAGAGTTCAGAATTAGCAAATATACTACATAGGTACCAATAGATAAAGTAAGTTATACTTTAACTACATTTCTATAAGTACAAAAATAAATACCTTAAATGTCAATGAATACAATGGCTCAGGTGGCGGAGTCAACAATGGCAATTTCACTTTACCATTAAGGCAGCATAATCCAAGGGTTTCTCCGGAAAACTTTAATGCACCACAATACTCGCAAACTACGTCCATTTGGCCAATGTAAACGCTAGGATGCAAGCTGTAATCATTGCTGCAATCGTGTTGAAACGCTGCTCGATTCAAATCAGCACTTGATAAATATCTTGTTCTGCGTCGCAAATTATCTATTTGTTGACCTCTGTTGTTCGCTCGACGATTCTGCATTGCCAACCGAGCTGTTTCACGGGCTGCTTCACTTTGCTCTCGTGATTGAGAAGCACGAAGTCGAGCCATACTATCGCGGCGCTGTTTACGTGCAATTTCTTGTTCTTCTTCAGTCCTTTCATTTGCAGTATTTCGTATTCTTCTTGCATCACGGCTTTGTCGGGAAATATTCGATCGTCTTGGTTGCGTTAAACTTCACTTCACCTAAAAACTCAAATTTTCAACCATACCGAGTTTTATAGTTCACTTCACTTGTTACGAATGGGCAATGGCACTATCATTACATTATAATTGTTAATTATTTATTTAATAGAAATAGTTTTATTATTGATTTCTTACAAATATCAAATTGTCATCCATACGTCATTACACATCTGTCATTATACGTCAATTACATTGCTGTCATTTGCGTTTTGTTATTCCAAGTCTTGATTCTTTTTTGTTATACCACGTTTTATAATGACTGACGTTTCATGTCAAGTCACACGGGAATGCTGTGGAACGGGATAAAAAGTATCCTATGTCCTTCTCCTGGCTCTAAACTACCTCCCTGCCAATTTTCAACTAAATCGGTTCAGCCGTTCTTGAGTTATGAGTGGAATAACTAACACGACTTTCTTTTATATATATAGATATATACATAATTCAGTTAAAACTAGATTAACTAAATATAAGGCATATATACCCTGTATTGAGGGCGCAGCAATAGCTAGTACAAACTTAAATAGGTATTATTAAAACACTATTCTTATCATACAATATTACATACTTAACTTATGCACATAACACATAACTTACTCGCATATATAGCTTGACGGCGTGTCGTACTACCACTAATTTTGGGTCGTGGTAAAATATGTTTTATATCCGTTAAGTTAACTCCAGCAGTATCAGGTTCCAATGGCCTTACAAAAGAAGTTTTAGCCCTGCTTTTTATTTTCATAAATGATACAAAATATTCGCAGTCCTCACAGTCCTCCTTTTCTAACTCTTCCAAAACTTCTGCTACGTAGTAGACCTTAGTTTTCTTGGATGCGAAAGCTATAACCACAAAATCTTTCGGTCGAGGGTTCCGTGTTATTGAAGAAAATTCATCACTCAAGATAATTTCCTCCTCTTCAGCATCGCTTAAGAAGTCTTCTCCTCCAGAGAATGAGCCACTACACTTAAATTCTTCTTCATTGTCTTATGACGACTCAGAATTAGTTCTTTTTCTATCTTTAAATAAATCTGTTGTTACTCTTTTTAAGACTTTTCTGTCTATTCTTATTTTGTTTCTTCTGAGCTATGGCATTATTTTCTGGGGTGTCCGTAGCTACTATGCTCCTTTCTGGTTTTCTATCATTTTTTTGCGAGGACCTGCTTTCAACGGTGGTCTGAAAATTTTTGCAGAGACAAAATCACTTGAAGTTGATGGCACTTCATTAATATTGAAAGTGGATTGCTGAGGAGTAATTTTCTCAAACTGCCAAGGCTGAACATCGGTAGGCATGAAATTTTCATGTTTTTTCGAATACAACTGACGATGTTAATTCAATTTGACTAAGTTCTTCATTTCCATCAGTATTGAAAATCGACTTTTCTTTTCATCGTCAGTATCTTCGACGTCTGGTGTAGGTCTATTGGTCACTTCACTAGGTAAAAAGTCTACCTCAGTAAAAATTTGATTATCGAAAGGGAAGTTGCCGGACTTTTTAAATGCATGAGTTATATTTTCTGGTGTCATGGCTATCATATATGCATTCCCAACGTATTCAGCAGTGTTGTAGATCGTCAGTTGTTTTCCAGGGTGACGAACTAACCACGCATCTACTGCAGCATTGTAGTATGATTTAAAGGGCCCATTTAGATACATCCAAGGGCTGTATTTTAGCTGTAGTGTGTGGGTGAAGTGTTAGCATTGTTACGCCAGAGGCTTTTGCTAGATCAATAGCCTGAATAGATAAGTGGCTCTCGTGATTGTCTAGTTTTAGTAAGGCAGGGTTTTCATTGGATGCACACGAATACTGCAAAAAAAAAATGCATTGTTTATACATGTTTGTGGGTAAAAACGATAAAAAGTAAATTGAACAACTAAGTGAATAGAATATAATGACACTTACCTTTATAAAATGCTTCATTACTTCAACAAAGAGTTCGGCATTCATCCAACCACTGGGAGAGGCCAACCCTAATGTGCCTGGAAGAGCTCCATAAATCATATGGTCCTTTTAGTTTTTTCTTGGAAACACCATTGCAGGGGGCTAAGCCTGGCCTGCCGCATTCACTATACAGCAGGTGGTAACTAGGACTACACGTTCACCACTTGGACTTTGCAAACGTTGCTGCCTTTTGTTGTGAGTACTTTTTGAGGACGATGCACAGTCGTTGTTGTGGTTTCATCCAAATTATATGTTCTGTTTCAGCAGGCAAACAGAATGTTGGGTGGCGATTATACACGTCTTTTAAATTATCAAAGAATTTCTTAATATTGTCTATATTAAATGCAGTAGCCTTGGCTAAACTGCAAGCCTCTGGTTTTTTGACTGACAAATCAGGATGTGTTGCTCGAAATCCTCTCATCCAGTCTTTGCCAGCCATTTTTTCTTTATTCCAGGTTAAACGACAATTAAGCCGAAGATCCCCAAATGAGACAATATAATTAAAAACAAACGGTAAACTAGTAAAAGATCCATTCGAATGTGCAAACTTGTTTACCGATTTTTTCGTGAACCAAGTGCAAACTAACCCGTCACAATCAAAAAACAATGCTACAAATAAAGAAACAGATTCCTAATCTAATGCTAAGTCACTTTTTATGGCCCCCACTGTATCACAAGACATTAGAAAAATAATTGTGTCCCTTAAAAGTACTAAGAGCACAGGCTATGATGGTATATCTACGGATATTCTTAAGCATGTATCAGATTCCATTTCACATCATAAATCTATGCATTTCTAGTGGTATTTTTCCGGAAAATCTAAAAAACACTATAATTAAACCGCTACCTATTTAAGAAAAATGTTAAAAATGACTTAAATTGCTATAGCTTTAGTGCCAACTCTATCAAAAATATTTGAAAAAGTTATTTATAACAGCCTATATAGTTTTTTTAAGCGAAATAATCTGTTTGCTACAGAAGAAATCTGGCGTAAATAAATATGGCGTAAGAGGCAATGTGTATGATTTAACAAATAAATTTTTAAAAGTAGTATCATAGAATTCAACAAATATTTGTTGTGCAAGAAAAATATATTGCTATTTAAATTGCAATAAAAATAACATCTAAATAAAACAATTAAAGACTCATAAAAAAAAGAAACTAAAAATATTATTTATTTTTGCAAGAAAGATTTTTATGGCACTTAGAATTGCAAAGAACGTGCATTTTTTTTTGCATTTGCAGCGATTAGAGTTGCATTCGCCCGTACAGTTGCAGTGTTGAAATCCTTGCCCCCCCAAATTTGAGTCCTTGCGGGCGTATTCTCGCAGACTGCAAGTTGTATTAGGAACCTCATCAATACTGACAAACTTTTCCTTGCAAACTGTAAACTCATTTCGTGAATACAGTTGATTTAGAACGCCATACTTTGTCCTCAGCTTGTATAGGTTATGATCAGTAACTGACACAATGACGCCGATTATGTTTAAGCTATTTGCCTTGGCTCGATCGACTTCTGGCACGCGTACCCTAACGCTGTCCCCTATTTTCCCAATTGGAAATGAACTGGACTCGTCCTTCACAGGAACTACTAATTTTTTTATGTTTCCTATATTAACAACATCGTATCTTGACAGACGTTGATAGTCTTCTGGCGTTTTTTGCTTTGTTTTCTCTTTAGAAGTTATAACCATGTGTAAAAAAGTAAAATACTCATCTCGCTTCATAGGTAAATATAACCACCTATATTTGAACAGAAAACAAGCAATAAAAACGTTTGTTACCTATGCAATATTTATCTGTCATGCAATTATGCAAACTCGTTATTTGGTCTGAGCATGCAAAGGACAAAGGACTAATAGACTGAATAAACCGACATCGCTCCGGCGCTCATTAATTTTCTGAGTATAAGCTATTGAGGCTATACCTACTACGACTAATTGATAAATATATCTGTCGGTGTCTGAGAGTGATCGTCTCAATCACCCGCCATCGTTATTTGTGGGTCATTCATTGGTACGGCTCGCGGCGGTCTCTTGTTGTCCATCTCACCAAAGTAAAAACTTTGTACTACTGCAACGTGTGGTTTTATTGACCTAGTATCACTTGGTAATCAATTTAACAAGAATTTTCTAGGATGAAAACAGATTTCAAAGTCAATGGATTTGCACGAGTGCAATCCGCCTTGCGCTCGGAATGGCATGACGTTTTTCTCGGTCATCTGTCAAAGTCATTTCATTCCGACACAAGCATGCAGTGTTGACACGTGCGACCCCATTCGGGTGATACCCACTTTACATCTCATACACGACGCATTTTTTTTTCGTTGAATAATATAAATTTTCACAGATGACGTATTTTTGTTGCCGCTAGATCAACAAATACTAAAATCAGAAAAACAATAATATTTACGTGGGGCTCCTATACAATAAACCTAATTTTTAAGAACTGGTTCTTCAGCAGAAGGTTTAGCATGCTGGGTAAAGTGCCTAAGCCACTCAAGAAAAAGATCTCGTTCATCCATTGTCTGAGAATTTGTAAATAGCTCCTATTGGGCCGTCCTTTGCCAGGGTTGGTGTCATCCTCTTTCTGCGAAATATTAACATCGGGGGAATGTATCCACCGGCAGCACTCATGGTGCAGAGCAAAGTAATATTTTTATCCCTTTCCCAACTTGTTATAGATCCTACCCTTTTCTGTCCTTTAGCAGCACATACTTTTCCTTTTCATCGCAGTTGTAAACGTTTTCGGCAGAAATTTGTGTTTTTCCATTAGCTCTTCTAGCAGCTTGTAGAATCGTTGAACTTCAGTTTTATTAAAAGCTGTAGCTCTGTTGGTACTTGTGGCTTCAGGCATTCGTACAGAAATATTATTCAGTCCAGCTAATCTTGATGACATGTTAAAATCGTGTTGTAGGTTCAGCGATTCCGCGTATTCGAATGCCATACATTTTACCTGGCTTGGTGTGCAACCGTGGAAGGCCATTTTTTTGATTACGTCTGTCAATTTTTTTTTCCATTTCAGGCGTTAAGACTGTTGCGGCCGAGACGAGATTCCTCATTTGGGAAAATGGAATGTTCATTAGAGGTGTGACGTACTAGGTAAAACTCGTACCGAGTCTTGCGAGTACGCGTCCAGTTAAATACTTAGTCTTAAAACCTGTTCCACGAGTATTTACGAGTATAGTATTTATATTATACATACGTATCTAACGTATTAGTTCAAAAATACGTTCGATTACGAAGTGTATTTGAATAGGTTGCTTCAAGGCAAGCGTGCTACATCTTAGACTATAGTGGTGCTTAACATCAGGCAGGCTTTAGTCAAACGTAAGACTATTTAATGTAAAAAAAGGGCTTCGTAAGAAAACAAAAGAAAATAGTTTTTCTTTTATTTACAGTTAGTACAATAATTCTCTGACTATTATTTTGCATTAGCTACATTTTAAATTTTGTTGTAAGAACAACATCTGTTGCACCTTCCGAACTCCAAGACGAGTTCGCCTGTCACTTATAATATTACCCGCAACTGAAAATAATCTCTCGCATGGCACACTTGTAGCCAAGGCGTTTAGTTTCTTACGTGCTAGTATTGCCAAGTGCGGGAAAGAGTTAGCATTATTTTTCCACCAATCCAATGGCGACTGAGCTTTATGCAGTATTTTATCGTCAATATACCGCTGGACTTCTACAACAGCCCTTGAATATGCAGTGCCGCTTGGTCTGATGTTTTTCATTTTTTTTATAATAATGGGTCCAGATTGATGTTTCAGATGTCGCATTTGGTATATCTTCTTCCGTTACTTCTTCATTTCGTTCAGAAATTAAAGACGTGACTAATCCTATGACGTATTTCTTTGTTGACTCTGCTGTGTTCTCATTTTCAAAATATAGTTTGTACCTTGGATCGAGGAACATGCAAGTTGTGAAGGTGCGGCTGTTTTCCAAAGAGGAAAATCGTGATGAAAGTCCACTGAGAATATCTTGCCGGGCCATTTCAACTTCATTAGGTAAAGGCTCAGCACCATCTAAATCAAATGCCACTAATGCTGATTTTAGTGCAATAGTGATAGGAATAACTGCACTACCTGTTACATACTTCTCACCACTCATTTCCCTTGTGACCTCTTCGCAGGGTTTCAGTATGAGAACCAGTTTTTCAATAATGTTCCAATCGTATGATGATAATGTCATTATGTTGACATTCAGATTAGAAAGTGCGCTATTTAGTTCTTCCTTTAATTCCAATAGGCGTTTCAACATATAAAACGTGGAATTCCATCTTGTTGGGACTTCTTGGAGAGGTCTTTTTATGGGTTTCCCAGCTTGCTCCAAATAGCGCTTTAGTTTCTCCCATGCAACATTGCTTGTTTTAAAATGTGCTACTATTGCTTTAGCTTTTTGGATTATGGTGTTAATCGCTTCATTTTCGAATGCTTTATTGACTGCTAAGTTCAAGCAATGTGCGTAACAATTGAAATGTTTCCAGCCCAAACATTTTTCAATGGCACATTTAATGTTGGCGCCATTGTCGGATACGGCGAGAAGAATCTTATTTTCAATATTCCATTCCCGTGCTATCCTAGATAGTTCATCTGCCAGAGACACAGCAGTGGGTGAAATTCCGTGTAATGCACTACATTCTAAAAGCACGGAACGCAATTTCATGTTACTGTCTATGAAATGTCCAGTTAGAGCGAGAAACCAATCGCCATTTCGAGATGTCCACATATCCGTAGTGAGACATATAGATACCATTTCTGAATCTAACAACTCCTTTACTTCAGTTTTGGTGCCTTCGTAAAGTGAAGGCAGCATGTTATTGGCGAAATACTTTCGCGACGGCAAGATATAATTAGGAAAGGCAAATAAAATGAGCTCACGAAATCCTCGATCTTCTACAATTGAAAAAGGCTGCATATCATATATGAAAAGATTCATTATGTGGCGATCAATATCTTTTTTAATTTTCGAACAGTCTCTTCGTAAATATGACGTCATAGTATTTCTGACTGCTGGCACCACCCCACCTGCATATTATATATTGGCATCTTGTCTGGAGGTAGATGCTTGAGGCTCTGACAAAAGCGTAGTAACAGTACGGACCTCTTCAGTTTGTGTTACGGCCGCCGCTGGAACCGTTAAAGTTTCTTGTCTGGATAGCAATTAAATGGTACCATGTCTCCTTTTCAAATGTTTGGTCAAATTTGACACTGACTTGTAAGATATATCCATTTTGCAAATGTTGCACTGCGCTTTATAATCACCTCTGTCACTAAAATGGCCCCAAGCTATGCTGCGTTTTGGAGCCATATTTAAAATTATTTATTGTTTATATTCTGTTTATTAGTTTAATAACCACCACCACCCGTCACCAGATAGTTTATTGAAAACCTAACCAAAAACTTAATTTACTAATGTACAAAATATATAAACGAACATTTAAAACCACCACCGTTAATACCACCACGCATGCAAAATTAGTTTTTGATACGATTACTAACACACCTTTTAAAAACAACACAAGTTAACCTTTAATTCAATAAAAGTTTAAATAAAAGCATCCGCTATTAACCGTTTCGTATAAGGCACTAAAGAAGTAAAGATTCAAATTTTGAAACATAGGCCGATAGCAAATAGTTTAAAGTGAGAAAGAAAATAATCCATCTGTTGTTCAAAAATCAGTCTAAACACCAAGCAATAAAGCTCATTTTTATAATACATCGACTTAACAATAACTCACACAAACATAATCAGATGGCGTCTCTATGCTTAGGTACGCGTCTCGTTTGCATTCCGATCCGAGTAGCTCAAGGAGTGGCTAGAAATTATAAGTCTGTGTGCGTTATGGTTCCGCGTCGCGTCAGACTTCTTAATACTCGAGACGCCTCTGGGCGTCTTTAAAAGACTTAGTCTTGAGACGTGGCGGCCGAAACCTAGTCTTAAAACCTGTTGTAGTATATACGTTCCTCCTCTAATGTTCATGGTTTTCGCGGCCTTTCTCATTGAATAATTCTCTTCGTCCATGAGCTTTACAGCTTTTTCTAGTTGCTCAATGGACCAGCTAGCTTTATTTGTCTTCCTAGGATGAAATTTCGGCATCTACAAACAAAAAATACACTGCTACATCGGGGTTATACTATGTATGCCCATGCAGGCAATTGGAGTCACGACATTTGTTGTGACAAAAAAACTAATCCTGACAAGAAAGTTTAGGTAATATATTATTAATCTGAGTTTTGATTATCAGTTTCACATGTCACGATTACTACATATCACAAGTATAGAAATAGTAGGTAATTCAAAATATACCTTCGTAAACGGTTTTATCAACTCGTAAAATTAGATCAAAATGGCGAGAAATCTGAACTCAAAAGACTGCCGGTGCACGAGAACGGCGTGCACCTAACGTATTGTTATACAACGTGTAACGGAAAGGCTGTATACATAAAAAGTGGGTTGATACTATACCTTATATAGATGCTGTATTCGAAATTCCGAGCCAAAATAACAACATTCTCATTTAAAAAAAATTAAATATGACTGACTAGAAAAATCTTTTGCACGTAAACAAACATGTCACAACACTATTGAGGTCAACGTCCTCATAACACGTATCACTTGCACTACAATCTGAATGATATTGAAAATTAGGCGCCTCTTGATTGAAATGTTTTTTTGTCCTATGATCACCAAAGTGCCGTAGTAGTAATGTTTTTAAATCATCCCACGTATTGCGTTCTTCAAATAGGTAACTATTGGTAATAACGTCTAGGGCAATATCAGTAATGCTAGTTAGATATATGATTATATATTCATTTTGAGACTCGTTCCCATGGTATTCATCTATAATGAATTCACAATTCCGAATAAAGGAATCCAAAAGCCATCTGTCGCCGTTAAAAGTTGGTATCGCGTCATATGGGATCAATACTAATTGATCATGTGCCATTTTGATGTCCTCTTTTTTACGAACTAAAATCTCAAGTACATTAAATGTAATGAAGTTAATTTGATTCAAACTTTACGTTTTTAATTTATTCTACTCATTTATTATCTAATCTATTATCTATTTGTTACTAAATACGATATCGCGAAAAATTAGCGCGTATACCGAAATATTCTTAAATTATTTTCTTTAAACACTAATCTTATAAAACAATATTGCGAGAATTTAGCGCATATATTGATATAATTTTAAATTATCTTTAAATGCTAATCGTACAAAACAATATTGCGAAAATTTAGCGCATATATTGAAATATCTAAAATTACTTATTAATCCTATTATTTTCTTTATTATCAATTCAATCAATAATTATTTATTTTAATTTTATTCTTAATTTTATTCTTAATTTTCTTACTAAAACCTTAACCCTTATTCAAACGCGAGCCTATGGAAGGGTAAATGGAAAACTAAGATCGGTTTTAGGGTAAGTTTGGGTCATAGATTTCAAAAATCCATAAAAAAGGGGGGAAATGGGGGGGAAGTGACTTTGTTTTGGTGGGAAGTAGAGCTCCCGTTGTCTGTTAATGCGCTCACCTAAATTGTGTAAGTGGGAACTATAACTCCCATTGTCTGGTATAGCATGGTGATATATTTTTTACTAGCTAGTTGCCCTGGCTTTACTTCTGATTTAATTTGTACGCAAAATTTAAAGTAAATAAAACAACTTTTCGTGTAACTAGAGTTTTATTTTAAGAAATTATGAAATCTTTTTAATCATACTATACTTATTTATTTCCTATATTATAATGTTTATTCATCACAATTCCAACATAATATTTGGTAACTTATGTAGCTACATAAATTATACTTATTTATTCATCACAATTTTTGGACTCTTTCATATCGCTGAGTGTGATTCTAGTTTGTTTTTGCTTTATGGAAGTTTTTGAAACAGCCCCTAATACACAGGGGTACATTGCAATAGGAGCATTTCATTCTCGTTCTCTTCTCTTCTTTTTTTGTACTGCAGAACCTGCATCTCTTATATGTGCTAGATTCTTCTGGCAGATGTTCACCAACATTTATCAGACGTACCTCGTCTGGTACGCCAAACACTCCACCTTTCTTACTTTTAAAAGGCACATTTATGGGCGCTTTTTTTTCAGAGTAATTGTCAATCAGCGCACGCGCCAGGCGCAACCTAAATTCCCGGTGTGAATGTGGTGTTACAGTATGAGTTTGGTTGTATGTGATGTATGCATTAATTATGGATGCGTCAAACATAAAAAAGAAAAGACGCATCCAAAATTTACGCGATTTTCTGCTGATTGGGTAAGAGGATCTATAGTGGTCAAATAGATCCACGCCACCCATGCTCAGTGTATATGAAGCGATCGCTTTTGGGCACAGAATTTCGGCTCTTGATCCATCACGTTGAGTTCTTTTTACATACATGATGTCAAGTGGTTGATGTGCTGTGGTGAGCAGTGTGACGTCTTTTGTATCAAGCCATTTAATTGCTGTGATTGGTTCGGCTGTCATAGCTGTAAATTCGTGCTTTTGTAGTCTTAAATTTTTGGGTTGCTTTTTCATCATTTCTGGGAGATCTTTTCGGTTTGATCTTACTGTTCCTACGGCATATATTGCTTTATCATATAGATCCTCTAGTAAGTTGCAACTTGTGAAGAAAATGTCGAAGGCAACCAGTGTGTTTATGGGCAGACTATTACAAAGTTTCATTACCACGTTATACCCAAGGCCTTCATTTTCGATACTATCTCCTTTTCCGGTATAGATTTCAAACTGGTATAAGTAGCCAGTCTTGGCGTCACATCTTGCCCATACTTTAAATCCCCTTTTAATAGGCTTTTGTGGCATATACTGCTTAAGAGAGCACCGCCCCTTAAATTTCACCATACATTCATCGATTGACTGTACACTTGAATTGTATACTTCTTCTTGATATACCTCATTCAATGTTGTTATCAAAGGTCTCAATTTGTATAACTTATCGTAATCTGGAGAATCTCTTGATGGTTCCATGGTATTGTCATTGAGGTGGAGATTTTCTGTTATTTTCTTGAATCTCTTTATAGGAAACACTCTGGAAATTTCTGAATTATTGTAGAAAGAATCGCTAGACCAGTAAAGTTCCATATCCGGTAGGGGATTTAATCCCATCATTATCAATATTCCTAAATAAGCTCTGATTCCATCATCAGTGACTGGAACCCAGTCTTTACTGTTTTTGTATATGGCGTATCTATTTGTTTGTGCGACAATCAATTGTACTAAATATTCCGGGAAGAACTTTTCGAAAATAGTTATCGGTTGTGTTTTGTGGTTGTATTCATTTTTAGGTTGTAAGCCTTTGTCGAAACTAGGAATGTCATGAGTCGTTCTCGACATTTTCCATTCCCTTGGTTTGGATCGGTCTCTGTGCATGACTAAATTCTGTGTCGTTTGATAGTCTTCTTCACCAGCAGGATATACTTGTATATTGTCCAATGGTTGCTCATCATGTTCACAAATTATTTCTTGCAGAAGTGGATTATCAGAAGTGGATACATTTAAATCTGCATCTTGCTCAATAAATTCTCGTATACGAGGGTCAAACTGAAAGTTCTTAGAAAACCAAAAACTGATTACATTAGCCAGTTATTAGTTTTATTATATCTTTTCAAAATATTGTCCATTCACGTCAATACACCGCTGCATGCGATGGAACCACTGGGAAAAGCACTTTGCCCACTCGTCCTTAGGGGTCTCTTCAATGGCATCGCGATACGCAGCCACCGCTTCTTCAGCATTCATAAACCGCTTTCCTTTAAGTTTTTCTTTAATTTTTGAAAATAAATAAAAATCACAAGGCGCGAGGTCGGGGCTATACGGCGGGTGACCCAGTAATTCAACGTTTGATGTCGCCAAATAGTCGATCGTTCGCTTGGCGGTGTGCGATGAGGCGTTGTCGTGGTGAAGGAGGATCCTACTGCGAGGTCGTTTCTCTCGAACTTTTTCCAAGACAAGTGGCAAACAATTGGTAGTGTACCATTCTGCAGAAACTGTTTTTTGATCCTCTAACACAATTGTCGCGAAATGACCTATCCTTCCAAAGAACGAGGCCACCATTTTTTTCCCCGCACTTCGATCTCTCTTCACTTTAGTTGGCAACTCCTCGAAAGGAAACACCCACTGAGCAGATTGTCTTTTGGTTTCAGGATCATAACAGTAAATCCAGCTTTCGTCACCTGTTAGTATGTCGAACACAGCATTTGAGTCACCTCCGTTAAATCTTTCAATCATTTTACGGCACCAATCCACACGATGGAGTTTTTGAGCCTCAGTCAAATTATGAGGTATCCACCGGGCGCAAAGCTTCCTGACCGCTAAATGTTCGTGTAGGATTTTGTGCACTTGACTCATACCGATGCCTAAGCTTGTCCGAATCTGCTGATAGGTCACTCTTTTGTCAGTCTCTATCATACGCCGCACAACACAGATGTTATCTTCAGTCGTCGCCGTAGAAGGCCGTCCCTCACGTAAATCATCAGTGAGATTAGTGCGACCACGTTTAAACTCATTAAACCAGTTGTAAACAGTCGCACGAGATGGGGCTTCATCGTGAAAGGCCAATCGTAGTCTATCATAACTTTCTTGTTGACTTAAATGACATCGAAAGTCATAAAAAATCATTGCACGAAAATTTTCTCGTGTTAAATTCATGTTGACGTGACACAGACAATTTTCAATTTGCCGCCAAATCGTAAAACAAATGACAAATGAATGAAGTATATACTCAGTAATATTGGCAAAGAGTTCTATTTTCAAATTATAGAATTATTTTTTTATTATATTGTTTATAAGTGACCAGTTCTAAGAACTTTCAGTTTGACCCTCGTATATGGATTATTATCAAAATTGGCATTTTGGTCACCACTCTGCTCATCATAGATATCATCCGTTGCCATTGGTGTACTGCAAGCTGCCTCTTCTGTCGTGATACAATCAGAACCCAAAATATCTTGTACGGACTCTCTCGTTTGTAATGTGATGGTGGCTTCCTGTGCCTCTTCTTCTCTATCATTAATGTTGTCAATGCCAAACATCATTTCAAGTTTCCTTTCGATTCTATCATCTTCATTTTGGTGTAAGTAAGAGCTTGAGGGACTTATTACAGAATCACCATAAAAAAAATCATCTTGCGAATCATTTTCAGACAAATCGTCCAAATTCTCGATAATTTTTTCTAACGCTTTTGTATTTAGCTTCTTAGGTGGCATTTTTTTCTAAAACAACGGAAAAAAATACATAAATAAACGAAAAAATTAAATGTAAACCGATGAGTAAGGTTTCTTTGATCTACAAACACCAAGTAGGTATTAGTATTAGGAAATGCTATACAAAAATTGCTCTGAACACCCCTTAGACAATAGTTTTCTTTCCTTTATGTTCAAAGACAAACACTCATAATTTTATATAGATAAATTCACCCGTAATTTATGTTCCACGGACATTGGGATCATATATTCCCACTTAGAAGACCCAACTTTAGGCAAGACTACCAGGCTACATACCAACGATTCTATGTAAACTTTTAGGTCAAAACAACAGAAATATAGTCTACTTTCCATTTCTGGGACTTGCTTCTACGTACCTGATTTTTTCGCAGCATAACACAAAAAACAAAACGTAAACACCGGCTTTTGAACAAAAAATCGCTTCATCAACCTTTGACGTTGACTTATGATGACAAATGACATTTCATAGAAGAGTGTTGCCATTAGAAATATTGCCTTGTATTTATTGTCTGCGTTCAGAAACAAGTGGATTAATTTGGTGTTACCGTATAAAAATAAATGACGATTTGAGAGGTGGGAAGTCTTCCTCCCAATGCTTTAATAAGGGTAATATATGAATGATTCCATAGAGTTTGATACGAAACCAGACAATGATTATGGAGAGTGAAGTTCGAACTCTGAATAATCGGGAAAATGGTTTGGAAGGTGAAAAGTCTTACTCACCAACCGCCCGGAACCACCGCTGCATTGCCACTTGACAAATTTTTTTGGTTCGATCTAGGATTTCTTCTTGCTGCTTGTCCCTCGTTCTGTCGCTGATGCCGTAGATTTCGCGAAGACTGCGTTAATTTTGAAACGCGGAGCCGATCGCAAATATAATGACGACACGAAGCACGCAAATTCCATGCGGGAAATGTATGCGTTACGCGGAAACGAAACAGCTCTACCAGAAATCCTCACCAGGCTGCGCCAGTCAAGATTCGGGAGCGTCGCGGTGGTGTTTTTGATTAATGCTATCAATAAAAAGTACGACTGATTTGGAAGTCATTTACTTTATATTATCTAATCCTAACCTAACAGACTGAGTTGGAAGTCTGTTCCCTTACATGGTAACTTAACTAATGCTTGACAAAACTTATTCTATTTAACATTAAAATTATCTAAACAAAAGAAAGGGTGGGCGTCGATGCGCTTTCACCCTGCACAATAGAGCCTTGCGCAGATGTGCAATGGTAAAAGGATGCGCCGTCGGTCGGGTTAACTGGCCAACGGTGTTGATAACATAAATATCTTATGGGTTAACTAGTTATGGGAGAACATTCAAAACTTACCTTGGAAAAATATCGACGCTTCAATACAGATTGCTCATACTGTTGTCCCAGTTGAAATAAAAGAAAAATATAAAAATGACGAGGGGAGTTTAGATACTGTAATGTGATGCCCATTCAAAACAAAATGAAGTATAGTTTACTTAGTGAACAATTTTTCAGAACAGACATTCAGCACGAAGTTAAATCAGTCGGTGTGCCAAGAAGCAATAGGTATAAGAAATTGATAGTGCCTAGGTATAAAAATCTTTATGGAACACGTACATCGCAATATTTTATTCCATCCCGAATTAATAACCTCCCACGTGAAATAAGGGATAAATTAACAGTGTCATATTGCAAGCGAATCCTTAATGAATATTTTACGACTTTGAATGAACACTAATACGGAGCATCCTATATCTACGTATCCAAAGCCGAGCGACCGGACGCGCGTGTTTTATTGCACCTGGTTTGACGAGGTACGTCGGCGTCGCATCGGTCTCGGCTGAGCCGGAGCGAAGCAAATAGGCCTAGTACCTACGGCAGCTTTAATTAATAGCGGCGACCGCTCGGCTTTGTTTATTTTTATGCTGAGCTGGTACTTGTAATAACTTGTAATTGTAAGTAGAGAACTAGAACACTTTTGTGAAACCTAAGCTAGGTTTAATAGTGTTTTAAGATTTACAACTCATGTTAATTTTATGGAAATAAATAAAAAAAGTTGTGCAACATTCCAAATCAAATTAATACTTACCTACTATAGTCTTTTTTTTTCATTTCATTTCATTTATTTCTCATCAATTACAGCTATCATTACAGTTAACCTAATGCGATAGTCTAAGATCACTTCAACTAAAAAAAAAATAGTACATTCCTGAATAGATTACAATTTCTATCAATGTCATATGATTGTGTTAGTTGATTACAATGTCATAGATTAGTTAGTCAAGCATTCCAATCTTCGAGCAAATTCCAATTTAATTTCTTACAGTCTCAAAAACAAACAGTGTAGTAACACTTAGTCAGAAGGACTTTCTTAAAGTTTGTTCCGAAAGGACTGTGGCTGATTTCTTTCAATGAGTTAGGTATTTTATTATTCTACATTGGGTACCTACAGATCCTATGCAGAAAATGCTATCGCTTATTACCTTCTTATTGCGTTGATCTAAATGAAGCTTGTATTTATTACCTCAATCACGAGTGTTAGTAATGAGTAAGAATATATTCTTATACAACGTGTAACAGAACGGTTCAACAATACTTAAACTTCGCATGCTCAGACATATTTAAAACTTACCCCATAAGGTCTCACAATCCTCAGTATGTTAGATTACGAGATAAACCAAGTTAAAGTTTTGCGTAAAACAACCTGATGTCAACCCTAAACTTATCAGCTGACGGTAATGACAAAGACTAATAAGTGTACAGACATATTTTATTTTTGCCTACAAAATCGTGGAC
Organism: Hypomecis punctinalis; assembly: GCA_949316475.1. Taxonomy (NCBI): domain Eukaryota; kingdom Metazoa; phylum Arthropoda; class Insecta; order Lepidoptera; family Geometridae; genus Hypomecis; species Hypomecis punctinalis. The sequence goes on from OX438809.1 coordinate 5,461,929, forward strand.
GGGCTTTTACACACAAACATTGTAAGTAGGTACGTGGTCATAGGTACAAGTTACAAGGTCATAGATTGATTTACCTAACTTATCTAAACTCCCTAGACTAGAACATGTTGTAAGTACTACCTGTTGCATAAAATGATTACATCGTCTATGTAGCAACCTTTCTGATGTAGCAGGACTGTAAAAAAAGATTCACAAAGATATTTTTTTTGTCACTCATACCTATTTGCATCTGTTAGTAGTCGTGTGACATCAGTCATTGGCCGTGATATTTTAAGTGGCGTAAAACCTGAGAATAGTTCTTAGCACTCGGCATATTCTACCAGCTCCAAATCATGTCAAAATAATAAATACGTACCTACATTACAAGATAAATTTATTTGTTGTTAGCTTAGCTTTAAAAAAAACATCAAAATATTCTGGACACGACACGAAAATACCTAGATGTTATATTAACTGTAAAAAGAGCGAGACGAAAGCCAAAGTAGGTAATATGAAAGTTCAGAATGTTTTATACCTAGCTTTTGCTAGGTTCTCTCCCAGATACATACATTAAAAATGTCATTAAAAAAAGCCGTGATGGTCAAGAGGTAGTGACAGCCGCCTTACAATCGTGAGGTCGTGGGTTCAAATCCCCGGTCCCGTACCAATGAGTTCTTTGGAATTTATGTACGGAATTTCACACCTCTGGCTTTGCTGTGAAGGAAAACATCGTGAGGCAACCTGCATACGGCCGTAGTAGAAATTCGATGGCGTATGTGAATCCACCAACCCGCACTGGGCCAGCGTGGTGAATATGGCCCAATCACCCTTAGTGGGTAGGCATACGTCCTGCAGTGGACTATTTGAAAAAAGGCTGGTACAGTAAAATACTACATTCAAAATAGAAATCACGCGTAACAATAGTTTTCAAACCAAAGTTAGAGCATTTCAACTACGCATCTGTATTTTTATCTTTATGATCGGCGATAGTCCACGTGGACTGGCGGCGCTTGCACACACGAGCCGACAAAGAGCATAAACAAACATCGCCGGCTAGTTAAAACCCCTTGTAAAAATTGCTTCGTCAGTAAACAAAATGTTACTATCTATCAACCGTAGAATGTTCACTGCTGGACATAAGGCTTCCCCCATGGATTCCCAATAAGGCCGGTTGGAAGCGGCCTGCATCCAGCGCGTTCCTGCGATTTTTATTATATCGTCAGTCCACCTAGTCGGTGGACGTCCTACGCTGCGCTTGCTGGTCCGTGGTCTCCATTCGAGAACTTTCCGGCCCCATCGGCCATCCGTTCTTCTAACAATGTGTCCTGCCCATTACCACTTTAATTTGCTAATCCGTTGGGCTATGTCGGTAACTTTGGTTCGTCTGCGGATCTCCTCATTTTTGATTCGATCCCCGAGACACCGAGCATAGCCCTCTCCATAGCACGTTGGGCTATCTTGAGCTTATTCATGAGGCGCACATTAAAAAGACCACGTTTCAGTTCCATATGTCATCACTGGCAACACACAACTATCGAAAACTCTCGTCTTGAGGCACTGAGGTATATCGAAAAGATGTCACGCAATTTTCCGAACGCTGCCCAGCCGAGCCGGATTCGGCGATCGACCTCTTTCTTAAAGTTGGACTTACCTAGCTGAACTACTTGTCCTAGGTAGACGTACGAGTCAACAACTTCAAGAATCGAGCTCTCAACAGATATTGGGGTGGGTATAATGATAGGTAATGGAAAATTTTCGGAATGAAAAGAAAAGAAAAAATTAAAATTTTCCAATTTTTCAAATATTTTTCAAATATTGGAAAAAAATGGGGAGTCGACCAAGATCAGAAAATAAAATAACAAATTTTTATTTGTTACGTTTTATCAAAATACTAAAATTCCTCTTATTTAGGATTCCGTACTTTTATGATTTCTTGCATAAGATTATACCGTTCATCACCGGTATACCGGTCAAGTTCATGCGACATAAATTTACAAAACATTAAATTTGAAATTCTAATGTTTTCATTTTCTTCCGCTTTGTACTCTGGTTCTGTCATCAATGCCGCATCACAAAACTGTTTTTCTGAATTTGGGATTTGTTTTTGGGATTCTTTAACTGTATAATCTGGACTAGACCAACGTTGAGCGTTGGTTTCAACGGATCAAATATTTTACAATCTTCAGTAGGTACTTAATATCACATTAGTGACAGGTAAAAAAAATACTGTACAGAACCCATTATTGGAAATTCACAATTATTTTAGTACCAGGATCACAGATACGTAACGGCCGGGAGAGACGCCTTCATCAGGGTTCTTTTGGAAAAATAAATAAACGTCATTTAGCGGAACAGTATTGTTGTTATAATAATTGCTCAAGTTATTAGTTGCCTTAAAAATAAATTACTAAAAAATGTTTATGTAATAACTTTTTAGCAATTTACAGAAAGTCATATTGTCAATTACTCAATCAGTCGCAACTTTACGTCTTCATTCTATACGAGATAGATTCATTCTGTACTTACCTACCTTACTTCTCGTGTTTAAAAAAATAGTAGGAAGAATAAACAACCTTTTTCTTTTCTCCAAGACCAGTCTGGAGTATGAAAATAATGTGAAAACGTAACAAATTTATCATGCATGAAAATTCAATGTCCGGAACCCATTATTTATTAGATCATAATTTAATTCGATACCAGGGACACAGGACAGCAGTTCAAGGAGGTGTGGTCTGATTTTGATGGGCAAGGTCGTGTTATTGACCTCACAGCTGTTTAGTGTGATAGTGCTGTGCAAATATGAATTAGTCATAAAAATGACTAGTTTTTCAAAAAAAGATTAAAAATCAGCAAACGAACTTACACGGCTAAAAAAACTAGATGGGGGCAATCTAGTTTGTTACCGTTATCTGATTTGGTACTTTCAGTATGTATACAGTCTTTCCGTTACACGTTGTATTGTTCATTTTGGAAAGGTTTATTATGTTTTTTTTGTTATCAATACAAAATTGTATGTGAAACAGCATTTGGTTAATATGATATAAATTGTGTAAATTTCACAACTGACTAAATCTTATTTTCTAGTTGATTGTCAATAAAAGGTATGGTATCCTAATGATTCTTGTATTTTCCCCTATATTGATCATCCCAATTTAGTATCTAGTTTATTATTATTTTAACTACCCAAAATTTCTTATTTGGTTGTTAGTTTTTTCTGGGTTAAGTAGTAAAAAAATATTTAATCATCAAAAAATAATTTATTGGACAATTCCTGAAGAATGTCTGTCAACCTGAGAAAAAAAATGAAATATTAGATTGTTGCACTTGGCTTTGTTGATTTATTTATGACACTTACAGCTAATTGTATCCGAAATCACACCAAGCAAAGCACCATTTTTCACAGCAATGGTTACCACTCCATTGCAGCTGCAGTTATAAATTTAATACTATTTTCCTGTTTCCTCCAGTTATGTTCGTTTATATTTTATAAAGGCAAGTAGCATAAATAATACTTAAAATTAAATATAATCCATGCAGTGCAAAATAATTGAGATTCGTATGTATGCCAAGACAGTAGATAAGTTAGGACACTAATATGCAGTGCAGTGTAAAATAATTAAGATTAGTATTTATGTCAAGACAGTAGATAAAATAGGACACTGATAGCTAATTGCATCCATAACCGCTGAAGCAAAGCACCATTTTTGCACAGCAGTGGATACCACTCCATTGATGCTGTAGTTACATACATTACGTAAATTTTATAGCTGCAATGTTCCTTGGTCCTTTATTTGTAGGTATAATATGATTTTTGACTGATACTGATTATGTTAAATGTAATATACCTCCCTATTCAGGGCAACATTTCTTGCTCAATTTTGTTGCGCTCTCGTTTTATGTTAAGCTTTTCTTATTCTATTCTTAACAACTTTGCGTCAATGTTCTCTGAAAATAAACCGTTTGCATTTAGCGTCACACACAATACAGGTACAACACATCTTACACAATATATCACCCTCATAAAACGAGACAATGACAGCCACTGATATTTATGAATAATTGTACGAAAAACTTTTGTAACAGCACCTTGTGACTGTGGTTTAATTATTTAGTACTTCTCCACTGCTAGTCCATTGCTGAACATATATCTACTTACGAAGGGAAAGCAGGCCAACACAAGCTGCCCCTGTGTAGATCAAGGGATATTCCATTCTTCTATGGAGGCATGCAGGTGACGAACCTGTTCATGTTTTCTTTCACCAAAATGCTAGTGGTGTATAAATTTATACATAAATTCCAAGTAATTCATAGGGACCAGAAAGCCGAACCAAACTTAATGTCTGTGAACAGGAAACGAGTCCTCGTACAGTAACAATTTATGTAAGTTAGTTACGATGAGGTGTGCAGTTGCACGCTAACTTCACAGATGCTATGAAGTTTTATTCAGCCTATATTTTAAATACCTACAAATATATGTTAATTATAGGAAAATATCGAAACATGGTTGCTTTAAGTTTCTTACCATGTTTAGGCTCCCTTCTGAGTTTTCTTTTCTGTGGCCTTCTATTGGATGGGCCTGGTAGATTGATAGAATGTGTGGGAGACTGGGGTTCCACAGGTTGGGGGTTACTGGTGCTGGCTGGAGGTATGGGCTAAACAAAACAAAGAATAAGCATAACAATGTTTATACAGGTAAGTGTGCAAGATATACATATTAATAATAATGATAGAAACCTCAGTGGAAACAATCTCACCGGGCCCATCACCTCCAGCACCTTATCCTCCACCTGGGTTAGCTCCTGGTATATAAGAGGCCCATTTCCGGTACTACCAGCCCCATAGCCCCGGAATTCTCTCTTGTTGAGAGAGGCCTTCCTCTTTACATTGGCCTTCAAGTCCCGCCAAGCCTAAAATTGTAAAAGAATTGTTTCTGTTGCACTTCACTGTTTCAAGATAGGTAAGCACATCCTATCTTTCTTTGTAAGTCCATTAACTTAGTCAATGTTAATACTGGGTGTCTCAAAAGAAATTTCATATTTAGTGGATTGATTAAAAAAAAAGGAAGCGGTATATAGAAAAAATGTTTATTTATTGTTAAAATACACTTTTTGGGAATTCATTTCTTAAAAATAATATCGTCTAAATGTAAACCCTCACGTTGTTGGCACTCATTTAATCGAACAGTAAAATTACTTATGACTGCTCGACAGGTGGAGTGAGAGATGGCTGCCATTTCGTGACGGATATTTTCTTTCAAATGCGCCAGTGAAGTTGGTTTATTGGCGTAAACTTTAGATTTAAGATAACCCCATAGGAAAAAGTCCATAGGGGTTAAATCTGGGCTACGTGGAGACCAATTTATGTCACCTCTCCGGGAGATCAATTTTCCTGAGAAAATTTCACGAACACGTGGCAGAGATATATTGGACGTGTGTGAAGTTGCTCCGTCCTGTTGAAACCATGTTCTTTGGTTATAGCCAGGAAAGTTTTGCAGTTCAGGTACCAAGAAGTTGTCTAACATCTCCACATAACGCTCTGAATTCACTGTAACTGTACGCCCCATTTCGTCTTCAAAAAAGTAAGGGCCGATAATTCCTCGCGCCGACATGGCAGCCCATACGGTCACTTTAGGCGAGTGTAGGGGTTTCTGATGTTTGCGTTTCGGATTGGCTGAACTCCAGTAGCGGCAGTTTTGCTTATTTACGTGGCCATTAAGATGAAAATGAGCTTCATCCGAAAACAAAATGTTGGTAAACGTTGAAAATCGCTCAATCATCTGAAAACGAAATCTGCACCAGGTGTGGACAACATATCCAATATGCTACTTAAGTCAGCCAAAGATGTCTTGGCTGCTCCAATAGCTTTTATATGCAATCTCAGCATAGATTCAGGTACCTTTCCAGATGCATTCAAAGAAGCCAATGTTTGTCCCATATACAAAGCTGGCGATCCGAGTCAACCCTCAAACTATCGCCCAATCTCTCTCCTCACGTCAATCTCAAAGATCCTAGAACGTGTGGTAAATGGTAGCCTCATGAGCTTTCTTGAAAAGGAAAACATGATTTCAAGTAACCAGTTTGGCTTCCGATCTGGAAGGTCAACTGAGGACGCCGTGACGTCTCTTGCCGATTTTGTCGCCGGTAAATTGGATATGGGACAGAGATGTATTGGAGTCTTCCTAGATCTGGCCAAGGCCTTCGACACTGTATCCAGAGCCATCCTACTGAAAAAACTAGAGAGCCTAGGTGCACGTGGAACTGCACTAAAATGGCTCCAATCGTACTTATCGCAGCGAAAGCAAAGAATCAAACTAAACGATCAGGTCAGCGACTACGAAGAAATAAGCTTTGGTGTCCCTCAAGGAAGCGTGCTGGGCCCTACACTTTTTCTAGTGTATATTAATGAACTGTGTCAATTAAAGGTACCACAATCCAATATATTTGCTTTTGCTGATGATACTGCAATCATCTTCTACGATCGAAATTGGGATGCAGTGTCGAGAGCCGCAAACGATGGGTTACGAATCGTATCAAGCTGGCTTGAACGAAATTTACTCACACTAAATGCATCTAAAACCAAAATCATTTCGTTCCGCATATCAAGCAGATCAGCCCCTACTCGAACTCCACACATTAAACTGCACACATGTAATATTTCTTCCAACCCCCCGAATATATGCCTATGCCCTTCTCTTGAACAAGTGCAATATATCAAATACCTGGGAGTTCACATTGATGAACGCCTATCATGGACCAAACAAATAGACACCCTAAGCAACCGACTTAAAAAAACTCTCCATATCTTCAAAAAACTAAGGACTGTAGCAGATACCAAAACCATAGATATGGTTTACACAGCGCTTTGTACTTCAGTTCTAAATTACTGCATCACTTCTTGGGGTGCTGCATGCACTACACACCTCATAAAAGTCGAACGCGCCCAAAGACTTGTCCTAAAAGTGGCATACAAAAAGCCATTTCGCTATGCTACAAATGACTTGTACAAAGACACTCAGCAACTCCGGGTTCGTCAACTCTTTATACAATCTTGCGCATTGAGATTTCATCGGAATGCACTCGTGAGCTCCAAATATCACCGTCCAAACACTCACTCCAGACAAGTACCTCGATGGCAATTCCCTCGCTTGAAGACGACAATTGGACAAAAATCTTACAACTACTTAGGAGTCTTAATTTATAAAAAACTAAATACTACTTTAAATATTCTTCACGACACAAAAAACATCTGTAGAAGAAAGATAATAGAATACCTACTTACATTAGATTACAACACAACAGAAGAAATAGTCCGGGCACAATCATAAACATGTCAAACTTAAATTTTACACATCATAATACTAAAACATATATTAACAACAATAATACAATTACCTAACATGATGGGCACTTGCACGAGCTCAACCCTAACGAGGTTGGAACTACGTGTAACTGCCCAGCAATCATGAGACACGATGGACACGAAGTTACATAAATTAAGTACAACAGAAGAGGACTAGCTCCCGCAAACTCAGGGAATCCTACTGCGGGAGCTAGGGCTACATACATGAATATGTTATATGATTTCATATTTCAATTTAATTTCATTTTGTTTAGTGATAAAAATCTATCCTGCATGAATTTTGTTAATTAAGTTAAATTTAAGATCACTTTGTTATTTGTTCATAATTTGGCAATGAAATAAATGATTTATTATTATTATACACATATTTATTTATAGTCTTAAATTTAAGTTTTTTTACAATATTTATATAATAAAAAATAAAATACTATAAAAAAACCTAAACCTAGAGTGCCGCCGGCAGCGGGGCGAGGCCCAAGCTACCGGTGGTTGGGTCTACAGAGAGAGGAACCTCCTGACAATGCGCGCTGTGTCCAGGACGACCGCCTTCTGTATCTGACCCTTGACCCAACCGTCTAGCGAAAGCCTCTTAAGATGGTGGTCGAGACTTTTCGCTATTAAGCCGTTTACCGAAACGACTATCGGGACAATGATCGTAGAGTCCACATCCCACATGGCGGTAACCTCGTGAGCCAAGTCAAGGTACTTGCTGAGCTTGTCCTTCTCGGCCTTCACGAGGTTCTCGTCATGTGGGATGGTGACGTCGACGAGCACTGCCCGGCGTTGGGACCGGTCGACCACCACGATATCAGGCCTATTGGCGACAATAGTCCTGTCCGTGATGACAGAGCGGTCCCAATAGAGCAACGCACGACCATTTTCGAGAACTGGCGCCGGTGCGTACTTATAGTACGGCACCTCAGACTCGACAAGGCCGTATCGAAGAGCAAGTTGCTGATGGATGATCCTGGCTACTTGGTTATGCCTGTGCAAGTACTCGCCGTTGGCAAGATGAGAACAACCGGAAGTAATATGCCTGAGTGACTCTCCGGGACGGTGGCATGCCCGACAAATGTCGACCGTACCGTCCTTCAGGATATACTTCCGGTAGTTGTTCGTCAAGACAACTTCGTCCGCAATTGCACAGGCAAAACCTTCGGTTTCCCCAAAGAGGTCACCAAAGCGCAGCCAGGCCACCGACGCGAGCAGATCCACATCGGGTCCTGTTAGGGCCCGATAGAACCGCCCGTGTAGCTCCTTGCTCTTCCATACCGCCTTGCGATCATCGGTGCTGAGCACCGATGGCCTGCGCCAGTTCTCCTTCGCCAGGGAGAGCGGGGTGAGGCCTCTGTCAACTGCCACCACATCGCAATGCATTCCACGCCCGCTGTTTCGGAAATAATCCCGGAGACTGTATACTTCGCGGTTGTGGAGGTCTTTGGCATTTAAAAAGCCTCGGCCACCACACTTCCGCGGAATGTACAGTCTCATGACAGACGAGCGCGGGTGTAGCATGCGATGCAAAGTGAGCAGTCGACGGACCCTCCTATCCAGGGCGTCCAGCTCAGTCTGAGTCCACCTCAGTATGCCAAAGGAGTACATCAGCAGCGGCATCACCCAACCATTGAAGGCGCGCACCTTGTTGCCGCCGGACAAAAGACTGTTAAGTACTTTTGTCAGGCGACAAAAAAAGCGCTCCTTCACCGATTTCTTGATGTCCACTGCCGATATACCCAACGACTCTGACATACCGAGGTACTTGTAGGTCTCGGCTTCGGAGAGAGACCTGATAGTCATCGTCTCAGAAAGTTGTAGATTCGGAGAATCCACAACTTTCCCTCGCTGTACATGCATGACCGCACACTTATCTACACCGAACTCCATCCTGATGGCCCTGCTAAACACTTCAGTGGTTTTGAGCAGCTCCACCAGGTCTTGGTATTTCGGTGCAAACAGCTTTAGATCATCCATGTACAGCAGGTGAGAGATAACTTCACCCTGTCTGCGAAGCCGATAGCCTAGCTCTGAATTCCTCAGCAAAGTGCTGAGAGGATTCAGGGCCAGGCAGAACCACAATGGACTCAGACTGTCACCCTGGAATATTCCCCGCTCAATCCTTATCAAGTCTTGCGAGCCAACGGAGCCGTCTCCACCACCTGGTTGACGAAGGACTGTGGCCCATTGCCTCATGCATGACACTAAGAATGATTTTAGAGTTGTATCGATTTTATACAACTCTAAAATCCTCTCGAGCCACGAATGAGGCACTGAGTCATAGGCCTTCTTATAGTCAATCCAGGCGGCAGAGAGGGCTCCCTTGTTCCGCCGGACTTGCTGGCTTATGGTCATGTCTATGAGGAGGAGCTCCTTAGTACCACGGGACCCAACCCTACATCCATTCTGAGCGAAAGCCAAAACGTTTTGCGCAACGACGTGCGCGTTAATTTTGATGCTCAGAATGGATGTGAGGAGCTTGTAGATGGTAGGCAAGCACGTAATGGGTCGATAGTTCTTTGCTTCCGTGGTACTACCGGACTTATGGAGCAGGAAGGTGACACCGGTGGTGAAAAAGCTAGGTAGAGAACCAACCTCAAGGGCTTCCTGGAATTGTGTGGCTAAGCGGTCATGCGAGCATCGAAACCATTTTATCCAAAAGTTGTGCAGCCCGTCCGGCCCAGGACTTTTCCAGTTCTGAGCCGTACGGATCGCACAACTAACGTCTACGGGATCTATTAAAACAGATCCCATAGGTTCGATAGTCTCGCATTCCCGCTCAACCACACGCATCCAGTGACCCTCCGTGTGTTCGACGGGCACCGACCAGATGCCGCGCCAGAAGTCATTCATGGCGCTAGCATCCGGCAACTGCCCATCGCTCACACGTTGGTCGGTTCTCTCCCAGCCTCGGTACACCTTCCTTTGGTCACTTTGGAAGAGGCGATTTAGCCAATATCGGTCCACACGCTCTCTGTAGCGACGAATGCGGTTTGCCCACGCATAGACTTTCTGTTTCAGATAGTCTATGCGTTCCGTGACACTGGCCAAATAGTGCTGGGGTCTGATACCAGTCCCGGCAAATGCCTGTGTCACGAAACGCATGACTCGGGGACGGTTATTCCCCCGGCTGAAACAGATTAGCTTTGCTATGAGAGTCCTGAACGAGTCGATACGCCGCTGGATCCGCATTTGCCACGCGGGCACACCCCCGGCGGGTCGCGGTGCACGGTTAGTGTCCGGAAACTTAACACGTGCAACGCGACACGCCGCGATGGCGCCGCAGTACAAGATCGAGTGGGTATCGACTAAGCCTTCGCTTGCCCGTAAATACGGGACTAGCAAAGGGTTCAGGGCTCCCATAAGCGCCAAGTTACGCCTATGGGTGGGAAAACGTGGCAGTCGCGGCCTAGAGTCGGGTGCGAATCGATACTGGGAAATTGCGTCTTCCAAAGCCCTCCTCAGTTGCTCACTCACCTGGCTAGATACGCTCATACTCGCGTCATCTGCCTCGTCGACCGCAGGACCAGCCGGTGATGTCGCAAGTGTCGCCGCCGACATCGGCACTAAAGCCATTGTCGGGGCTGACGACGCGACAAGTACGGGCGGGTCCTGCGTCAAAGAAGCAGTGGGGCGAGCAGGCAGCGCCTCCAGGCGGAGCCGATCAATGACGGACTGATCCAGCAGTTTGCACCGGTGGATAGCCCGCACTTGGTCCGATAGTCGTTGGGCAGTCACGGCCATGGTCGGTTCAAGGGCCTGAAACAAAGGCAGCATTCTGGCACAGTACGCTGTCATGTTGGTTCCCCCCTCTGTAGCCCCAAAGTACGCGCGCATGCAATTCTCATTAATGGGTTGAGTCCATCGCATGCGACGCACTATGCCACCGGTAGCGGGAGCGGATGGCGGGGCAGGATGCCCCACAGGCCCCAAGCGTGCCGGCAGCGGTGGACGGCCTCGTCGTCGCACTGGTGGTCGTGGCGGCGGCGGCGTCCGTGGCCCGCTCGTATCGCTCGACGAGCCGCTCGTCTCGCGGGTGGTGTGGAACTCATCACCCGACGATGCGCTCGGAGCTGACGACGAGGCGGGCGATGGTGGTGGTCGTGCGCCTCTTGAATCCGCTGTTATTTTTGTCCGAGATCTTGTAAGCATTGTATTTTAATATTATTGAAATTTTCTTGAAGTGTCATGTTGAATGTCAAATGTTGGTTTTTGAGTTTTCTTCTAATTTTGTCACAGTTTCATTATAAAATGTATCCAAATGAAGGGAAATATATTTTTGCTATTGATCTTGTTAAAATTCTGCAGAAAAATGCTCGAAAAACTAATAAAATACAATTTTTAGAAAATAAGATCTAAAAAGACGTCTGATCTGTCAGCGGTAATCTGTTTTTTTTTTTATTATTATTATCCATTTATTTGTTTTACAACCCACGGGTTGCCCCGGATCTTTGAAGGGCATTGATGGGGCCGAAACCAACACCAAGAGGCCCTTTTACAATTATTAAGTTAAAAAATACAGTTTTTGGGTGATAGGAAGACGGAAACTATTGTAAAGGCGGGGAATAGGTACTTCTTAGGCTATTTTAATGAATTATTACATGATTATAAGCTGGTCTATGGAATGAGGTGCGGCACCCGCCAAGAGATGCCTCATTTCAAAATATTTAGGCGGGTGGTGACTTGCCATCCACTAAATGGGCCCCCCATAAAGGCTACCGTAATTTGGCGCCGGAGGGGTAACATTGGTGTGGACGGCTTAGGGTGTCGAGAGGTGTGCTGCGCTTTAACTAGACGCTACTCGCGGCGTTATGCCCTTTAACACTTCCACCCTGGAGCTTAGGTTCTTAGCTCTTGCGGTTTCCACTCCAAACCGGCCAGTTAAGGCAAGAGAGGAGTCAGGGGTCTCATTTAGCCCCAGGGAATCAGGGTTCGCGGTGTCGCCACTCACCGACGGCTCGCCACAAAGCCGCCCCTGCGATACTTAAGTTTTACTACTAAAATTAAATTTGACTATACGCTTCAATCTAGCGTTCGAATCACAATAAATTGTTTGGAACAAATGCTGATTCAGCATTGGATTTTCGGCCAACCTATTTCTTTCAAGATTTTCAATATTCGGCGCCTCGTTATATGGCGCTAACATTTGCGGATTAATATGGACGTCAACGCGATACCTAAATGCAGACGCGAAGAAAACAACGGAACCTGCTACAGAGAATGGTCCGCGAATAGAAACCTCGTCTTGGTCATTAAGCAGAGCAGTCATAGTTTGGGCGACAGATCCGACCTTTGATTTGGGCATTACACCCTCAACAAAACCACGAACTTCAGAAAGTTGGTAGTGAACGTAGTTCATGAGTCTAGAGTTGAATGGTAGACTCAGATTATCAGAATGGAAGGCATCAGGATTTATGCGCGCATGAGCCAAAGCCGTCATCATCTCCTGACGGAGACGTTCACGTGGAGCCCATCCAATACACCTTCTATTTGGTTGAGGGGGGGGAGGAACATCAGCGTCCTCTTCAACTGGAATGTCCAATTCGAGATGCCAATTATCTCCTGGATCGTCAGCACCTACTGCGACGGTACGTGCGGTGTCCTCGACTATTCGTTGAGCCAAAACTCCAGGGCAGACGTATGTTGCATAATTTACTGCATTGGCAGCGATAGGTCCGAAAAAGCCGGGTATATTATCACCGGCGACAAGATCAGGCTTGTCAAAAATGAAATCGCACTCAGTGGAACCGGGTATTGTTGTATTACCGAATCCGGCCAAATACTGCTCGACAAGCTTGGTGGTGCTGAAATTTCCTACTTCAAGTTGTCCGACGTAGTCAGCCTCATCGTGCGTGATTACAGAGCCGCACTGGCGGCGAAGATCCAACATCCTACCATATAAAAGCATCCCGACATAATAGGAATGCATAGATTCAGAAACGTTCTTCGCATAAACATGAGAACGTGCGGTGACCGATTTATAATCTTCTTCGACCAATTGAGCGAACCCGAAATGCCCGGGATGTATTTCGTTGGCAACAGGTGCCATCCGCATCTCCGTTCCTAGCTCATTCATGAAGCTCTCAAGGTAAAGGGGATCATTGGTCAAGGGAGAAGAGGTCTTAGATAGGTGCTTTGGTTGTGGTACACCTACCGGTGGTGCCTCAGCAACAGGAGCTGGTACCTCTGGGGCAGCAGGTGCCTGTTGACGACGGGCTTGGTAACCTCCCCGCCTATTGCCTCCACCTCTGCGTGGCGCTTCCAGTTCAGGCCTAGGATGCATATTATAGCCTCCACGACCCCACTGCGCACCGCCACGACCGGCGTAAGGGTTAGGCGCATAGTTTTGGTTTGCATAATATCCCTGATCATTATTATAATTGTTATTATTATTGTATGCCATTGTTAAAACAAAAATTGCCTCTCCGAGGTCTTACAAAGATGAATTTACGTTAGCGAAATTAGCTTTACATTAGTATTATTATTATTATTATCTGATTTACGAAATTAAGCCTCTGACCGGCATCTTGGGGCTTTAATTCTTGCACCAATTGAATTTTGTAGGGGTGCAGCTTTAGATCTTTGTGCATAATGCGATGTAATGATGATCTATGCACATTTAAAGCACTCGCGCGCTTCCGAATTGAAAGGCTCGGGTCGTCACGTACAGATTGATTAACACTCTCCACGTTTTCTACCGTTCTTGATGGCCTAGGTCGCCCGGATTTTGATTTATCCAGCGTTGATCCAGTCTCTTCAAACTTTTTAACCCAATGTCGAATGAGAGGAAGGCTTGGCGCATCATTTAAGTGGCGAAAACCTCGAATACTGCAGAATTTTCTACGCGCGACAGTTGTCGAATCACCGTTCTTGTAAAACTCTCGCACGCACAACGCTCGGCACAAATGCTCCCGAGAAACGCTCCATAGCGACTGAATCCCCAAGAGCCAAGCTACCAATTGACATAACCCCCGCACCCCTCAAGTACGCAGCGTTCACGCAGTAAGCTAAACAAATATAAAATTTCTTTTGAGACACCTTGTATAAGCATGACAACAGGTTACCTGTTTCCATTTTTCTGTGTTTTTTATTGGGCCACCGAGGGCATACAGCTCCTCAGTGAGCTTCGCCCACATGGCTTCAAGGCTAGCCCGGCCTTGCAACGACTGGCCGACCCCCGATGCCATCATGTGATGATTTTTCATGTGATCGGCCAAGTAGTTTAGCTGGGCCGGGCTAGCTTTGGAACGCCGTATCGTTTTCTCCAAACCGCCTTGCTGCTATTGCTTGCTTCCATCTTATGGAGAAGGGAACAAAACATAATAATTTAAAACACAAGAAATAGAACTTTACAGCAACCTTTTTCACCAAGCTTAGAAATTATTGGAAAATAAGTAAATTAATACAGTTACACCTTGTTTATTGATAACATAAATAAAAATTAAATAAAACAAAAATCTATCGTGCTCTAATGTTATTGACGATAACGTGCCTCAAACGCGCCAAATTACACAAGGAATTTTGACAGTTCATAACATTACGTCAACGTAGTAACGAATTTGATTTTGAATTACAGAATACCATTCCTTGACAATTCTATGTTACGTCGCGTTCATGAACACGGAAAACGATAGAGAATAAGGCCCCAGGACCTCTTTTCAATATTTCCATTTTAGGTTCGGATAGTAATAATTGCTCATTTCTGCGTAGATTACTACTTTTGTTGAACAGATTTATGTGTTTTCGGACAAAGCTGTTTCAAATATACAGGGTTATTCGCTTACCCTGTACTAAGCCGAAGCTACCATACAGTGTGAGGGAAGACCAATCTACACTGAAAGTTCCTATTCAAAATCAGCATATTTTAGTGTTCATACAAAAATTATTCCCAAATAAACTTGATTGAATCAGGCGTTACTTTGCGGAAATTCATCTTCAAATCTATGTTTTGAATTAATATTTAGTGTATTTCCGCTATCTTGTTGTAGGCAAATAAGTTTAAGGGCATTTCTTGCGAGCGACCTCGAAGAGTCAACACGTCCTGAAGATGCCTCGTTGAGAGGCGAAACACGTGTCGAACAGAGTGTAGTGCAGTGAGAATAAGGGTGTTATTTATTAGTAAAGTGTTTTCAATATTTTGTCATATTATTTTTAAAAGATTTTTATAATATTTATTAGTTGTTAACGGATTATTATTGTACTATTTTTAAAAATATATATAATATAGAGTGTAGTGAAAATAAGTGATATTTATTATTATTTTATCTATTTTGTAAAATTAAGTTTTTAAATGTATAATTATTGTAATATTAGTAATTTTTGTAATTTTTTTTTTCCATAAATGTCCTTAATGCACCCAATGCCCTTAAACTTATTTGCCTACAACAAGATAGCGGAAATACACTAAATATTAATTCAAAACATAGATTTTCCAAATAAACTTGTAAATTTAACAAAAACTACATATATCTATATCTAAACAAAACTATTTTACCTATTATTTATTAAACTATAAGGCTCTAGACAGTCGGTCCGCATATCAACTGCAATCCAGCCGATACAGTATTGTAAACTCATTTGAACTGCAATTTGCGGATAGATTGCAGTTGAAATACGGTCCGTCTGTCTAGTCTAACACAGTTTTAATTTAAGAAAAATAATATATGTATTCATTTTAGCCATTTTTAAATATCAATTTTCTCACATTGCCCTTTTTTTAACATTAAAACTATGCAGGTGTTTTATAAATAGGCCTATTTTAAAATTGTCACTAACGATGAATACAGATTTTTAAATACAGCGTGTCAAAGAAAACCTTCACACAAGTGATTAGAGGAGGGATTTTCGGTAATTAAATCAACGGAATCAATCATAGATAACAGCAAATACAGTAATAAAGTATTACCCAACATTCTAAAATATTTATTGTGGGCGAGGCAAGCTCAAATTAAAAAATCACACTAAGACCGTGTGGTAATGTATCGACCATAGATAACAGCAAATACAGGATGTATCAAAGATATCTATGATCGATACTAAACAACACTTTCTTCAAGTGTTTTTTATTAATATGAGCTTGTCCCAGCAGCAATAAACATTTTTAGTTGTTGAATACTACAAAATTAGCCAGATCTGATTGAGTAAGTGTTAAAGTATAGGTATTCTCTGGAAAAGTTTCACTTTGTAGCACCTGTATTTCATTTGAGGGAGTTAATGAGTTCATATTGTTTATTGGCACTGGAGGTTGAGAAAGCATTGCAGTACAATTGTCGTCTTCTTGTATTGTCTGGTGAGTAGATGTAGTCGC
Source organism: Hypomecis punctinalis (assembly GCA_949316475.1). Lineage (NCBI taxonomy): Eukaryota > Metazoa > Arthropoda > Insecta > Lepidoptera > Geometridae > Hypomecis > Hypomecis punctinalis. The sequence continues at coordinate 5,478,568 of OX438809.1, forward strand.
CTTTACATTACTCTGAATCACTTGATGTTGATTCGCATTAGTCTTGATTACTTCTGGTTTAAGATATTTATTTCCCATAAAAGAACACAAATGCATTCACTTACAATGAGAACTTAATATATTCTTAGGGCGCTTTTAGTGTCACGCGGATTTGCTCACGCACGCGGGATTGGCCCGCATGCGTAAAATTTCACGCTGCGGATCATACGCAGCATGAGTTTCAGTTTTCTACGGGCTGCGTAACGGTATAGACGTGTTCAAAAATGATCAATGTCAGAAGAATATGTGTCGCTTACATACTTTACAAACGACGAAACAAGAAGACAAGAGTACATGTTGATCCCTTTCTTGAAAATAGGCTTCTTGCTGGGGCGTTTGTTACACATTTTGGAAAACTACAAAATAGTGAACGTAAATTTAAAAATTACTTTCGAATGTCCATTCGTTCTTTTGATGAACTGTTGTGTAAAATTGAGAATAAGCTACAAAAAAGCAGTTTACGAAGGATTACAATACAACCGATTGAGAGGCTCGCTATTACATTAAGGTAAGTTTTAAATTTTAAATATTTAATTTCTTGCTATGATTTAGTGGAAAGGGATTTGAACAGGTAGGATAAACGTTACCAATCCCAAACCAGTAAAGGACTTTTTTGATTTCAAATTACTGTCATGTGTAAATTTACATGTGCAAAAAAAATATGGTCATGTACTCTGGTCAACTGCAAAAATGTTAAACAGAAAAATCAAATCAATGATATTTTCAGTAGTTGACCATCGTGGTCAACATCATACAACACATGTTCTAGTAATTATCCAGTCTAAATAAACGGTATAATAATGATTGTTTGTTTGAAATATCGTAAAGTAATGCGTCATTGGTTATTAATTGTTGAAATTTCATAAAATCAGATTATTTCACTCATAAAATGTCGCCTTTAAAGTGGAATCATTCCTAACTTTCATCACACGCGACTTATAAAATTATATATAAAAGTTATAGGTTTGCACATGACAGTAATTTGAAGTCAAAAAAATTTCTTAATTGGTTTGGGATTTCAACTACATACACAATCCTTTTTTTATCTGATAAAGTACACATGGCCACAGATCAAGTTACCCAAAACCAGTATAAATGGAACTCGCACCTTGCGCATTATCATACTTAGGTAACCCGTCGGAGTCCCGCTTATACTGGATTTGAGTAACTTGATCTGTGCCGTGTGTACAACCGCACTCATATGAATAAACAAACAATTAGAGAGAAACTGGAGAAAAAAAGTTAATCGTACTCATTTTAATAAAAAGAGTTTTATTCATAAATTAAAAATCAAATTTTACATCATTCATTTCTTTGTAAATTTGTATCCTGAGCGTTGACATTACTTTCGCCAGTAGATGATGTTGTTGCTGGGTTATAAATTATGTCATAAGACGTGATATTAAACAGGCGACTTTCAGTCGAAATAAGAGTTTCATTGTCATTCACTGCAGCAGAACTAATAGCATTGTCGTTAAGACTGGAAGTATCCTGGATTATACTATTGGTTTGGTAATCTTGATTTATCGGTGACAAACTGTCAAGCTCAGTAAAAGCACTAGAACTTGTTGTAGGTATGGGGCTGTAGTATGCAGGTTGTGTTTGACTTTCCATTTCCATAACTATATTTAACACTTTTGTTCTGAACATTAGTTTTTGATATCTAGTGAATCTTTTTAATGAAGGCTGCAGAGACTGAAAGAAAGCCAAATCCTCACTTTCCAGCTCCAGTTGATTAGACTTTAAGCATTCTAATAACTGTGCCTCAAATTCGGATGGTGCTTGCTTTTTAGATTTTACTTGTTTTTGTTTTAATGTTGGGTGAGAACTTTCTTGACGTGAAGTACCTGGTTGCGTGGACTCATTACGTGTTTCTAAATTACGTTGTGATGTTAGTTGAGAACTTTCTTGACGTGAAGTACCTAGTTGCGTGGACTCATTAGGTGTTTCTAAATTACTTTGTTCAGACATTTCTTCACAGAGTGACTCTTCTCCGGCAGTTTCCGTTGTACTGTCTAAGAAAGTCAAAATGTCATAGTAAGAATATTTCTTCTTCTTCTTACTCCCAGAGCCGGATGGCTGATTTTTTTCAGATATCTTGTCTTTCTGGTAAGTGTCCCTTGCTGTTCGCCAGCGTTGTTGTATTTTCTTGTCTGAAATGACAAAATATAATAAGTAGTTGGCAAAAGTACACACAGTTTCAGATCAAGTTACCCAAAACCAGTACCAATAAAATTTGCCATCATCAATATTAAGGTGAAATCTTCCGGAAGTCACTAGCGCTGTAAGTTTTTAATTTGTTTTAACAAAAATTAGCTTCATTAGATTCCTTTCATTTGTCGGAAATTTTACCATAGGGGTTAATTTATACAGAGGAGATTTCTTATAAAATATTTACAGCACAGTTATGTATCTCAAATCTGCTAAAAGTGGCCACTTTTAGCAGATATGAGATACATAACTATACTTCGAACATTTCATATGAAATCATAACTGCATAAATACCCCCCTATGATAAAATTTTCGGCAAATGATAGAAATCTAACGTAGCTACAGTACTGTAGTTAAAACGAATTAAAAACTTCTAGCGCTAGCTACTTCCGTGCCCTTTCACCTTAAGGGTATTTATTTTTCTTCTGAAGTAAAATTCGAGCGGTGCATGCCGTCTTATGTCTGATGTCAGCATTATTAATATATTATATTATCATAATAATATTATTAATATATTGTTTTTGTTTTCAGATATTTGGCAACTGGTAATACATTCACTGATCTACACTATTCCTACGTGATTGGAATTGCAACAATTAGCGAAATAGTAAGACAAGTTTGTTACATAATATGGATTGAACTAAAGTCTGAATGTATTCCACAGCTTAATGGGATCAAATGGAAAGAAATCGCAGAGGGATTTCTCACATATACAAATTTTCCTAATTGCTTGGGTGCTATTGATGGAAAACATATAAGAGTGATTCGACCGCCGCACAGTGGATCACTATATTTTAATTATAAGAAATATTATTCTGTAGTGCTCCTCGCAATGTGTGATGCTGATTATAATTTTACATATATTAATGTCGGTACCAGTGGAAGTAACGCCGATTCAACCATCTTTAGAAGGAGTCAATTGTATACGAAACTGGAAAGTAACACGTTGGGTATCCCTGACCCGCAAGAGTTGCCTATTATTTGCCCCGAAGTAGCTTATCCATCTAGTGTAAGAGCAAAGTTGCCGTTCGTGATAGTGGGAGACGAGGCATTTGGTTTATCATCACATGTGATGCGGCCTTATGCTCGTGATAATTTACCTTACAAAAAGAAAATATTTAATTACCGTCTGTCCAGAGCTAGAAGGTACATAGAATGCACTTTTGGAATTATGTCAAATAAATTTAGAATATTTCACAGATCCATGACTGTCAAGTTAGATCTAGCACAATTAATAGTCAAGACGGCATGTGTACTTCACAATTTCATAAGGAAACGGGATGGATACATGGTCAGCCATACATTTGTCACAAATGGTTTTACGGGACCACTACCCAGGCAGCAGACTGAAAGTAGTAATACGTCGGCAAGTAATATCAGAGATATATTTGCAGATTACTTTATCAATGAAGGAAAAGTCTCCTGGCAACACCGATATATAATTAATTAACTAAACTCAAAAGGTTTTAGAAGGTTTTTGATGTTATTTGTGAATTAAATAATGCTTAATAAAGTAATGATGCTTGTATAAATAAAATAATGAACCAAACACATACCCGCCTCTTTTCTTTCCTCTTCGCTCAAATTTTCGTAGTTAGGTGCCAATTCCTTCAAAATATCTCTCCATGCAGCCTCTCTCGCGTCCCTGTTTTTGTATAATTCATTGCGTTTATCCCACAAAACGGGCCGCAGATGAACTTCAATGATTACTCGCTCTGTATCGATTTTCATTTCGGTAGTACAATACGGCGCGTGCGCCCCGTTCGACTCTAAAATGGGCACTGAAGTTGTAGGCAGCGCTTACGCATGCGGATACCCCGCACCGGGGTGACGCCCCGCACAGCGTCCCGCGTCCCGCGTGCGTATATCACGCTTTACAATAGATACCTATATGAAATTGTTCTTTGCGGATGCTACGCATGCGGGCCAATCCCGCGTGCGTGAGCAAATCCGCGTGACACTAAAAGCGCCCTTAATGTCTAGGTAGGTATAAACGCAGCGTGCAAACGATACAATATACGATAAGGTAGATACTTAAATACATTGTGGTACATTACACAAGTAAAACATTCAAATTAACCGCGGAATCAAAAATATAGTTGATTATCAACATAGCGACAGATTATAAACATATCTGTGTAGTACGTTTAAAAAAATAGTTTAAGGAATATACAACTATGTAACTAAAAAGATAATAGGTATATATATTGCATATATAATGAAACTGTTGTGTAATATACAATACTTAGGCTATTTTAATAATTATATATACATGTGTTAGCTAGGTCCAAATACATGTTACTATTCAGGTATTTTCAGTACTTATGTTTGCGTTCGTAAGATAAATAGGTATATTTTAATAAGGTAAGCAGATAAGGTAAGTAATAGTTATGGTTTGTTTTTTTTGAGTGCCTATGCAAGTGATGTACCTGTCTCATGATTAGATATAGCACAACACATTATTTACACTTTGAAACAAAATTTTTAATTCAATCAAGATATCAGATAATTTTTGCATACGCAGATATAAGTTTAATAATTTCGTACATCGTTTCAATTAGGTAACAATGCTCGTGAAATAAAGAAGGGTATGAATACATAGAAAACCTATTGTTCCCGCGGCCAAAATATTTTGAATCCAAATCTATAATAATTGTAAGTAAGTAGGTATTTGTTAGATTTTGATGACGGTAGTTGTGTCTATTGGTTAAACAAAGTAGGTATCAAATATAATACATAAATAATACTGGTTACAGAATCGCTATCAATTAATTGTTAACAGAAGTAAACAACATTGACAAGAAAAGTAGGTATTAGTTAGTTTTCACTTGAATAATGGTGGGGATTCCTGTGATGTATTTAATAGTTAAATCTCGTTCTCCATTTTTAAATCTATTATTCAATTCTTCTCGTAGATTTAGCATCACAGTCTTCTGGTGTGGAGTTTGATCAGAAAAGAGTTTTACATTAGGAAACTTCTTCTTTTTTTTTTTTTTTTTTTTTTTAATTTAAATTAATGGCCCACAGACTCCAGGGTCTGTGCCTTTTGTTAAGTAAGTTACAATTGAAAGAATGCGACTGTACAATAGAGAGGGGTTAGTTTAAATCTTAGTCTAAGTTAGTGGTTTCATTGCATTGCGTGAATGCCACGAGCAAACCGGCGACCCGCATGCAGCACCCGATCACGAGTATGACGCATGTATCAGCCATCACTCTCCTCGACCATATTTAAGGGAAGAGAACGACCCGACACACGACGCCGCCGCAAGAAGGAGCCTTCGATGGCGAGCATGAATGCTCAAGGCATGCACGCAATGCTAGTTTCTATTTAATGCACACTTATTCTGATTTATTTTGTGAAAGCGATCACCAGCAGAGTCCAAGGCTACGTTTCCATGTGTTACTCGGTGGTATCTACTCTGCTTGTGATCGCTCCCATGTCCTTCTATTACAACTCTTTTGCCTCCTCCCGGCCCAGAGCCTCCATCACCGCCGCGTTCCGGTCTCTGATGGCCATCTGCAGGTTATAGTCCTTGATAGCCCTCAAAGACGCAGACGATGCACGCCACACGAATCGACTGATGGCATCACCTTCAATGTCGTCAGCGTAGTAGATGAAAGTTCCAGTGTGCCGAGACAATGCAACGACAGCGTGTGAGACGCTTTCGTGTAGCTTTATTCTAGGCTTAGTTTTAATGGCGATTACCGACTCGTACGTCAGTCCCTGAGCTTCGTGGATGGTAAGGGTGCGCGATCCTGAGCCACCGCCATAACCCTGGCTTATTAGGGTCTCCTTTTCTTCCTGCGTATGCACTAAGAAAAGGGTGTTGGGGAGGGTTTTGGATATTTGAGCCCCCTTGAACCTTTTCTGCTCAAGAGACCTAATACGGGGAACTGAGGAATATATACCTGAGTATATTTCCCTCAACGCATACGCGACATCCATTGGGTTTCTATGTGTGCAGAGCAACTCCTGGGTGATGTTTGCAACCAGGGTAGGGCGATGGTACCTCATCTCGAAGAGATTTTCTCTGTCGATATAAGGCAGCTGATTGACGTCCCCAATGAGGACAAGTTCGCTAGCACCAGACAGTCGTGCAGCCATTATTATAGCTCCGAAATGGTTCATTAGAGCTTCATCCACCAGAAGGCGGCTGAAGCTCTCTTTTCCAAAACCATTTACGAGGGATGAAGCCATGGTTCGCACTCTTGATTTTACTAGATCTCCTATTCGGTGCGATAGCTTCTCTCTCAGGTCTTTTGCTGCTTCTGTTGTTGTTGTGATGATAGCGTCCCTGTCCACATCAAAGTGTCTAATCACCCATGTTGTCTTGCCACATCCTGGTACCCCGTTGACCCATTGTATCTTTGGTACAGCCCAGTTTTGCCAGCTTGTCTCGACGTCCGAACTTCTTCTTTGAGACATTGCTATTTCGTAGTATGGATTTTGCTGTTTCTGCCGAGGCAAAACATACTTTAATCGGTCGTGGTTTGTTTATTTTCAATGTTCCGATTCGTTGGTATTTTACAGGTTCTTCCGCAGATGGGTTTATAAACTTAATTATTTTATTGATTTGTTGTTTTTCGTACTCTAATTTCTCAGCAATGTTTTTCGTTGTAGATTCAGTTACTCTGCAAATTGCTACATTTTTCTGTCTGGTAGTACGTTCTTGCAATAAGGAAGTTTCCCGTTTTCTAGTTTTATTTTTATTAAATTACACTAAGTCTGCAATAAATTATGGTGTTTTTATTTTTCAATTATCTTCAAAAATGACGGAGTTATGAATTTTTAAACATGACCGCACGAAATCAAAAAGCCTCGCGACGGATTTACGCGTGTGACGTCATTCGGCTCCAGAGCCGCGCCGTGGGTTAGGCGGGAGTAAGGAAAAAAGGAAATAAAGTGCTTCATTCTATGCTGGGTATTTTTCTAAGCCACGAATACGTTCTAGAATATCATTGTACTTATCTTTATGTTATGATCAACATTTACTATGAGACTAACCCCCCAATATAACGAATAAAAAGTCAGCATTCCCACAATTTTGTCGTGAGTAAATGAACTTTATATCTAAATGGAACAAGGCTTGGTGTTTGTGTCTAGTGTACTGCAGTTTTTACATCTGTAACTATTAACTAGAAGCTCTCCGAACAGTAGACCTCGCAAGTGTACATTTTCTTGTAATAAGTTCTCAAAAATGCACAACTTTCACAGGTAAATAAATTCTTAATCATAAAAATGGTAAGGTTCTTGACTAAGATATTATTGTAAATTATGACCAACTTTTACTATGGGACTAAGTAAGTTTGTATAGGCCGGGTGGCTAGCCCTGGTGTCAGAGTTTGGGACTGATCCCCTATACAGGGTTAGCTAGCTAGAACTGGTGAAGCGTAATATATTTTGTTTTAATAAAATACTTTGGATAATTTTTTTCAAGGCTTTTATTTTCTAGTTCCAATAAGTTGTCAAGTGCGTGTCGAGACATGCGTATGATAGGCTTTCGTAGACGTGACGATGAATATGATGATGATAAAAACTAATTTTTAAGATGGTTGATTACTAGGAAAACGTAATTTAGTCTAAATTCTTGGTTCCCTGGAAGGATTCGCTTAAAGCGATAAGGCCACCAGTTAGAAGCCTATTAATTGTATTGTTTTGTCTCTGTAAATTTTTTATGTTATGTGGTTGTGTAATAAAATGTTATTGTTTGTATGAAATATACATGTGAGTTCGATAACCTCTAATGTTTAAAAATTTCAGTTATTTTCTTTATAGCTCAAAAATGTATGATTCCACAGTGCTCAAAATAATTTTCAGGGAAAGTTTTTAATATGGTCTGTAAACGGCGTCCGTTCGTTACAAGGTTATAACGAAATTTTAAGGGTTCCTCGTTTTACTACGAAACCCTAAAAATGACTGAACAAAGTGACAGCTGTCATATTCGGATTTGATTCGCATTTGAGGAAGCTGGTTTCAATCTGTGAGCATTATGCTAATGCTCACGGGTTGAAATATAATGTTACTAAAACCGAAATGATGGTGTTTAAGTCTGGTAGAGGGCCGGAGAGGGTGCCGGATGTGTTTTTGTATGGGACCGCAGTAAAAATTGTCAAGCAATTCAAATACTTGGGACACTTGTTGACGGATCGGCTCCAAGATGATGCAGATATTGAGAGGGAGAGAAGGGCACTTGCCGTTAGAAGCAATATGCTTGCTCGCAGATTTGCTAACTGTAGTAAGGACGTAAAGACCACACTTTTCAAAGCATATTGCCTATGTATGTATACATGCCAGCTGTGGATAACGTACACGCGAAAAGCGATCAACACGATAAGAGTCCAGTATAATGACGCATACAGGACTCTTATGAGGCTACCGCGGTACTGCAGTGCGTCAAGTATGTTTGCTGAGGCGGGGGTGCCTGACTTCTTCGCAATCATTAGAACAAGAGTGGCGTCATTCTGGCAGCGTTTGAGCCGTTCCGGCAACAGGATTCTTGTGGCTGTCTCTGACGATGTTAGAAGTCTAATGTTTCGACATTGGATATCTGTACATATGGACCGAAATAGGAAATGACCCGGCACTATTGTGCCTATATGAGGCAATTTTTTTTTGTCATATCGACAATACCCCTTTACAGTGTGCATATATTTTAGTTTTTATTCAGACAAACACCTCTTTACAGTGTACTGATTTTAATTTAGGTTAAGTTTAATATGGGTCTGTGCCTGCAATAAATGGTTTTTATTTTTATTATTTTATTTATATTCTAGAATCCACACTAGGATGACATGTCAGGTCTCAAAGTGACAGCTGTCAAACTTAAATGCGGTTTATTTCTGTAATTAACGATTTTAGACCATTGCTGTAAAAGTGAAAGAACTCCACTAGATCTATATTTTGGATGACAGCTCTTACGTTACTTTAGGCACAAAATTGATAGAGCTCAACGAGATCTACATTTCGAATGACATCTGTTATGCCACTCTAGTATGAATTCTATAATAATATACCATATAATGGCAGCTGTCACTTTGACATCTGTCATTTTCGGAACTAAAAAGTAAGTTCGTATAGGCCGGGTGGCTAGCCCTTGTGTCAGAGTTTTTAGGCCGCCTGAAGGCCTCTGACATGGCTAAACGGTTAAAACAACAACAAAATAAGTCCTGAAAAACCTATTACCTACAATGACTTTATAAGAACAAATACTAGGCTGAGAAGTTTTGGATAACCTTATACAGGGGATTAGTCCCATAGTAAAAGTTGGTCATAATATACTATGATATTTTAGGACAGAATATTGTAATTATGAATATATTTGCCAGTGGAAGTTGTGCATTTTTGAAAACTGATTACCAGAAAATGTATACTTGTGAGGTCTACTATTTGGAAAACTACTAGTCAATATATACAGATGTAGTAACCGCAGAACAGTAGGTACACACGCCAAGTCTTGTTCCATTTAGAAATAAAGTTGATTTACTCACGACAAAATTGTGGGAATGCTGACTTTTTATTCGTTATATTGGGGGGTTAGTCCCATAGTAAATGTTGATCATAACATAAAGATAAGTACAATGATATTCTAGAACGTATTCGTGGCTTAGAAAAATACCCGGCATAGAATGAAGCACCTTATTTCCTTTTTTCCTTACTCCCGCCTAACCCACGGCGCGGCTCTGGAGCCGAATGACGTCACACGCGTAAATCCGTCGCGAGGTTTTTTGATTTGGTGCGGTCATGTTTAGACATCCATAACTCCGTCATTTATTAAGATATTCGAGTAATTTTTTCACTGTATCTAATATAATTCTAACGTCCTTAAATGTATATAATTATTTTTTAGTTTTTATGATTAAGGAAACTTCCTTATTCGGTAATTATATTTTCATAAGTTCGGCTCAATGTCATGGAGGTAATGTTAGATGTTGTTGTTGATGTTATTTTTTTGAAATCAATACTATTCCTTAGTTTTGTAATTTGTTTTTCCAAATCTTCATTAAAGGCTTTCATATTATTTAGCTCCAGTCGTACTCTTTTGTTATCTTCGGTAAGATGATCTACGGTGGTTTTTAATTTAGATACTTGTCCTGTTAGTACAGATATTTCTTGAGATATTTGATCTAACTTTTTAGCTTGATTTTGCGCCATGTTTGTTAGTAAAATTATTATCTTGTTTTCAAATTGGTCGAATTTACTGGATAGATCATCGTCAGTATTTGAGGAAGTCGGTAAACGGTGAGTATTCATTATACTGTTTTTAGATATGCCACAGTAGGTAGGTCTGAATAGGTAGGGACGAAATTGTAGATAACAACCTGTTTAGTGCAACAGAACGAAGTCCATTTCTTTCCCGCGGGGGCGAAGGCGGAGAGTGCAGCGCTTCACTACACAGTTTGCTTCAATATCACAACGGCGTAAGGCACGAATACGAAAATTCAAATTAGTTATTTATTTCTTCAAGTGGAAAATTTACATTTCTTTTAACACAGGCTTTAATTTTTAAAGTAAGATTAGCGACACGTCTGTCCGGCACGCTGACGTTCGGTCGAGTTCAGGATTATTTCAGGATGGGATAGCATAAAAGATCTGGGCTCTTTTATTTGAGGCTGGGATAGTATTGCAGAAGTCTGCTCAGTCTCGCGAGCAGATAATTGCATTGCTATCCTTAATTCAGCGCTATTTACCAAGGAAAAAATTTCATTTTTTAATTTTATTTAATCATCAATAGGAAAACCTTTTACTGTTCTTGCCATATTCATAAAAAATCCTATGAGACGATCTTTTTCATCTGAATAAGAAAAAGAACTTTGAGTTACTCGAGTATTGTTAGCTCTTTCTCTGCGTTCCAAATATTCTTTCAACACAGATGCTGTTGATTGACGTGTCATCAGAATTTCTGGATCTCGCTCGTCTAGTACTTTGGGTTGAAACATCCTGATAATCGAACGATTCACTCTGGGGAGACGGATAAGGAGATAATACAGAAGACGATGGACTAGTTAGACTTGTTTGCTCTATTGTATGATCCGGACTTGGATCATAACTATGTATATTTGTACTACGATTTTCGTCATCTTGCAGATATGGTACCAAAAAACTTAATTCTTTATTGTATTTTGGCGGCTTCATTTTAGAAGCAGCTTGACCACTCTTAGTTTTGCGCAACTGCAATTCTTTCCGGTGATTATCCCTTATTTTAGTCCAACGATCTCTGCAGGTTTTACCTGTAAAATATATGAAATATTATTTTTATATTTTCAGATATTTGGCTACTGGAAATGGGTTTCGAACTTTAGCAGACAATTATAGACTGGGAGAACGTACAGTAAGAGAAATCGTTCAATCAACTTGTCGTATGATTTGGAATGTGTTGCAACCTATTGTAATGCCACTGCCAGATGAAAATATCTGGATTGCTTCTGAAAGAGTTTTCAGTGAACGTTGGAACTTTCCGAACGCGATAGGGTCTCTTGACGGTAAACATATACTAATTGAAGCACCTCCGCACAGTGGCACAAATTATTATTGTTATAAAACATTTTAGCACTGTACTTTTAGCATTGGTTGATGGAAATTATAAGTTTATCGCTATAGATGTTGGTGCATATGGGAAAAATTCTGACTCTACAATATTTAGAAACTCAAGTTTAGGCAGAAGTTTGGATTCCAATAGATTGAATATACCTCCTTGCAAAATACCCCCTGGAGGAAATGTGGCGTTGCCACACGTAATTGTAGGAGATGAGGCTTTTCCGTTGAGTACCAATGTAATGAGACCTTATGGGCGTGAACAAGCTCGAGAAGATGAAGAAAAAAAAATCTTTAACTTGCTACTAAGCCGTGCCAGAAATACCGTCAAGACACATTTGAACAATTAGTGAAAAAAATTAGACTTTTTGAACGTAGATTGTGCATGTCTCATGAACATACTGTTTGTGTGGTAAAGGCGGTGTGTTGTTTGCATAATTTTTTAAAGGAAGACGAGTGTCATTGGCATGCAAGCGATAACGTTTCCTTAGAAGATATGGATGGTATCCGAGACCTAAATAAATTTGGTGGAAATGCACGGACCGCTGCTTTAGATGTTAGAGATTGCTTCAAAGAATATTTATGTAGTGACGCAGGAAATCTACCATGGCAATTGAGCAGAGTGAGAGCTGGCAGGTTGATGCAGTAAATAACATATTACATAAAGTTACATTACCATGGCAAGACGAAGGATCTTTTTTTACCTGTTCTCGCTAAACCCGAACGAGAATCCGAACCGTATGGCCAATCTGCAAACTTTTGACGACGCACCTGTGCAGGGGTCTATTCAGGCAACAATAGCTCTTTGTGTATTTGACATAGAGATGTAATTATGGTGTCAATTTGTAAACTATCTCAAACACTAATAACCAAGTATAGAAAAGATACAATATGTATGGACTTAGTTTTCGTTGTGTACATGATAAATAAATAAAAATCGAGATAAAATAAAGCGTAATTCTTGTACTTACTTACTAAAAATATCTTTAAGTACCTACATGTAAAGATATGAATGTACCTACCTTACCTACTTATATAATATCTTTGGTTTCGTCCATGCAATGACAGTCGGTAAATTAGTTATATTTCATTTAGATAGATGGCGTTATTTGCACACCGTAGATAAAACAGGTGGATTGCTGTTAAGATGGCGATTTAGGTTTTACCAAAGAAAATTCTGAATATAAAACTGTTCATTATAAATGAAACATAAAAAAAAACTGACAATATTATAAAATAACTTTGAATGTCGTTTCTTTGTTTTCAGGTAGGTAACTGGTAAGATTACAATATTTAAAGTTGTGTTTCGGTACTTACTACAAAATTGTTGAATAAAAATCTTTAGGTTGGTTATTAACATATTTCGACAGTTCCTAATAAATAAAAGAATATTGTCTTATGTATCTAAAAAAATCGGCGATCTTGAGCTGTTTTAGTATTCTACTAAATAGGCGATTTTTTTCCCTTTAGTATGATAACTAGAACTACCAAATTTGTAAAACTAAGAGACCTAGAAGTCATCATTGATCATATTTTACGATATTAAAGTTTCCACTATACGTCCCCGGACACACTGTATAATGAAAAATAATAAACAAATGAAACTGGATTACATAAACAATATTTAACACATATCTTTTACGGGGATTATTAAAATTAATAATAAATAGGTTTACTCACCACTTTCATTCATTATTTGCCCGATTTCATCCCAAATATTGTCTCTCCTCAGTTGGTTATGATAATGCTGATGTTTTAGATTGTAAAGTTCTTCATATCTTTCCACTAAACTAATTAAAACATCGTCGTTCATCGTGAATAAGTATTTATGTATAGCTTAACTACGCAAACACGTCAGAACTCGAAACGTTCGGAATCCGAATGACGCGTTCACTGCGGATGACGTCATCAGAATAAATTCCGGTCTCAGGCGCAAAAATGCCGATCCAGTGGAAGCAGGTACCTCGAAATCAATACAAAGCAACAAATCCTTTCGTTCCGTACGCTCCGATTCCGATCCAGTGGACGCGTAGCTTAACTCCGCGCTGACGCCCATCAGCGCTGAGCGGTCAGCGCGACTCAAAAACGCTGCCTTACTACATAGCATATTTACTCATCAGCGCCGACCATCCGCGTGTGGTCAGCGTGACAGGAAAACCAGCCTAAACAACGCGTGTGGACAGGAAGATCGTCAAATGCAAATGGCGGAATGCGGAGCGAGCGCGCGGGGTGCGTCCACCTGACCGGCATTCCGAATGACGTCATCGGCACGCATCGCAAAAGTTGCCTCTCGAAGCAACGGCGTCGGCATTGCCGATGAGCAGATTCGAGCGATCCGTACGATGCGGATTGGTGGACGTACTTGTGTGACTTTCAATACAAAGAATATTACGATCCTTTGATGCGATACGTCCGCTGCGTACGATGCCGAAAGGTGGACGCTTAGCTCCACTGTATTATTTCTTCTTTTTTAGTATTTGTAATTGGGATTTTTTCCATTTTTCTCGAGTGGTAAGGGGCGTTGTCCAGTACTATCAATGAATTTTCTGGTAATATTTCGAGAATTTTTGCAAACTATTCTTCGAATACGTTTGCATTTTCATATCTTTGTGGTAAGTAGTCTCTCATCTCTTTTTGACTCAAACACTAATAACCATCCTTCAACAAAACCATTCCAACCGCACCGCTTCCTATATGTGTTATGATCAGGCGTTTTCCTTTACCTGTTGAAAAATACAAATTAAGTAATTGTAGATTATTTTAATTAATTATTATTTTCAAGAAAGAACTCCAAACTGTAAATATTTATGTAACAGTCGGTCAATTTCGTTAATAATATCAAGTGAAAATTTCGGTGCTTCACAAACGGGCAATCTGTAAGAAGCCGACAATAGATAACAACGTAAGTCACTTCACACCTGCGTGAATATAAGAAATTCCAAGTATGAAGTGATTAGTAAGTAAGTAGGTAAGACCTAAATAGACAAAAATAATAAAAATTAATGATGAAGCTCACCAGATTGATTCTTCAAGCCAGTAAGACCGTTTAAAAAAGCACTTCTTGCACTTTGAATTGTCGTATTGATCCACACATTGTTTGTAGTGTGACCTGCGTTCACCCATGTTTCGTCCAAATGATAGATTATGTTTCCTGACAGTCTTGCATCAGGTATCGCGCGTTTCTTCTCCAAAAAAAAAAATGTCATCTCTTTCAGTCACCATACTATTTCGGCTTCTTTTGGAAAATTTCAAACCAATACTTCTCAACAATTTATGTAATGAAGATCGCTCGAATGTTCCTAAAGTTCCATCAGTATTCACTGCTTTACATATTTTATCCAAAGTAGAAATGTCATTCCTTCTAAAAAAAATCGTGGACTGCATTCCGTAGTGCACTTTTCGTAAAGCTGTCGGTCTTTTCTATTATTGTTGGTTGAGGTTTTTCTTTTCTAGGAGACCGCAGAACACCTATGGTGTTCTTTTCTTTCACAATTTTGTACACTGATGCCCAATGAACCCCCATGCTTGATGCAACAGTTTTTAAAATATTGTTATTTGATGCGTTGGGTGTAGCCTCAAGAAAAGTATTATACATGTTTAATATCATCGTTTTTTCGCTAGATGAAAATGGGCGTCGCTGCCTTTTAACAACATCTGGACAGGCCATTATCCTCTCGTCTGCCGCGCCACGCATGAGCTCAATTACCCTTGTCTGCCGCCGGTTGCGATGTGTTTTGCGCGCTTATTACTAGATGTTTTTTTGAATTTCGAGGTATTTACACTTATTTAAATAGAAGTATATTTTGTTTTCAGATAGCAAAATGTCTGAACTTATTTTTTATTGTATTTTCATACATTATTATGTACAGTTTTTTAAAGTTACAGCGGTTCAAACCAACAAGGTTACAGAAAATTCCACAAATGTTGCAATTTCTTTAAATAAAAAACATTGTACTCATAATGTCAGTCTTTTAATCAGGTTTTCTTAAAGTAAAATATATAATATATATTCTTTGAAATTACTAACTTTATACATGATATTTTGCATTATAAATATTTAATTTACAATATTAGAAAGCTGCGTATTTCAAAGAATATATACGCGTAGATCTACGTTCCGGGGTTAGGTTGGGGGCGCATATCTACGTTCCGGTACGCGCACTACAGGGTGTTATACAAATGGACTAAGTATATATATTTTTAGCTTTTAAGGTGGCGGTTCGCGTCACGACAGAGACAAGCGACCGAGACCAGAGACTGAGACGGGAGACCGCGACAAGTGTCTCGGTCTCTTCTGCATGTACTATAGGTCGAGACCGAGACTGGAGACCGTGACAAGTATCTCGGTCTCAGTACGGAGAGTGTGTCGATGGAGTCAGTTGTGTTCTGTGTCATGATGGAAAACCAAGTTGTAGAACTTCTATTGGAGGAAGAAGAAGACGATGATTTGCTCTTATACTATTATTACAAATACAAAACTAAAAGAAGGTTACCCATTAAGGAATTATATTTAACTAGAGGTCAAGAAGGATCATTTTCGCTATTAGTGAAGAAGCACCTAATGTGTGATGACAATACATTCAGGAAGTATTTTCGGCTAAATAAAACACAGTTTGATTATGTATTAAATTTACTAAAGAAAACAATGCGTGAAAAAGGAAAAATATCGTTGAAAGAAAAATTAGCTCTAACTCTAAGGTAAGTTTGTCAAATCATCTAAGTTATTCTGGTCGTATTCGTCGTGAAAAATGCTTCGAAATGGTTCACTTGAAATATTTGGCAATTGGCGAGATGTTAAGTCAATCAATTCACTTTGTGATTGGTGTTCTGTGGAGGCTACACTTATTGGCGAATATGTATTATACGATGAAGTTGAAGTACATTGCAATTGGCGACGTGATAAATCACTTGGTGTTTGGTGTCCCGATGAACCTGCACTTGTTGGAGAATATGAATAACTTGTATAGGGGCGTTCACCTTGTCCATCGATATCTCCGATCTCATACTTGGAGATAATATTAAATATTTCGGTTTTTGCCATCGCTCTTGATCGAGCGCTCAATTTTCTTAGCATAGTTTCAATGTGTTTAGAAATGTAGATATATCATCGAATGATTCTCGACCTTGACATTTCAATGACTCCAGCGTACTATTTCGGCTTTCATGTCTGTCTTTCATAAATTTTATAAATTCATCTTCTTTTTGTCTTTTTCTCTTAGTATTCTTGCTAGTTGATTTTTCGGAACTTTTACTTTGTGGTATAGATCTTTCTTGTGTAGAAGTTCCTGGTACAGGTTCTACTAACTCCCTTGAAATAGTATTATGTACTGATGCGTCTGCGGCTACGGAAGGAGTATCTTCATGTCCAACTTCTGAGGAGGTATTAGTAACTTCTTGTACTACACTGGTGGAGCTTTGCTGTTCTTGATCTACACTAGTGGAGCTTTGCCGTTCTGATGGTGTGTTTTCTAAAAATCTTAAGCGTTCATAAAATTGCCACTTTGAATTTTTAGCTGGTGCTGCAGATCCCGTTGAACTTTTCTGTTTGCGCTTGTATCTGTTGTAAGAGTCCCTGATTAGTTTCCATTTTTTACGGCATTCCGAATCTGTAATAAATAAATAATAATATAAGTCTTTTTTTTGTTTCAGGTTTATGGCAAATGGAGAAACATATGCTTCGCTATCATTCGCATTTCGTATATCACCTTCTTATATTTCACAAATAGTCAAAGAGGTGTTGAAACATTTAAAGATTGTTTTAGTGCCAATTCTAATGCCTATTCCAAAAGAAAGTGATTTTAGGCTTATATCTGAAGGCTTTTGGGACAAATGGCAATTCCCCAATTGCGCTGGCGCAATTGATGGTAAGCACGTGAGAATAAGAGCCCCTGAAAATAGTGGGTCGTTGTATTTTAACTATAAGGAATTTTATTCGATTGTTCTTCTGGCTATTGTAGACCATAATTACAAGTTCATTGCAGTAGACGTTGGCTCTTACGGCAAAGAAGGAGATAGTGGAATATTCCAAAAGTCTACAATGGGAAAAAAAATCATGAAAAATGAATTTAATTTTCCAGAACCTAAAAATCTACCAAATTCGAACATAATATTACCACATTTTTTAGTTGGAGATGAAGCATTTAGTCTTGATACTTTTATGATGAAACCTTACGCTAGAAGAGTTGCAAAAAACGATTTAAGCAAAGGAATATTTAACTACCGCCTTTGTCGTGCGAGACGAGTATCGGAAAATGCGTTCGGTTTGCTGTCTCAAGTGTTTAGAATATTTTACACGCCTATCGGAATAGCGCCAGAAACATGCACTGATATGATCTTAGTTGCCTGTTGCTTGCATAACCTATTAAGAGATGGATTTTTAGAATCTGCTCAAGTGTCCTTACATCAATGGAACCAAGAAGAAAATTTACCTTCAAATTTCGTTTCATTACGTGGAACAGGAGGGTTTTCGAACAGCAACGGACTAGATATTAGAGCAAAATTAACCGATTACTTTATGTCACAGCAAGGAGCGGTAGACTGGCAAGAACAACATGTCACACGGCTTGTTTAAGTTGATTCCACATGTTTCCTTTCAAATATTAATTCTACGCAAAATAAAAAAAATAAAAATGTTTTATTCTGTTTTATTTATGCTTTCAGCTATGCTCATCCAAATATTGTCTTTCAAATTTTCATTTCTGTAGGAGTCTAGTCGTGCATCGTATATCGGAGGGTGCTGTCTGATCAGTTCAATCAGCGTTTCACAGGCTTCGTCAGAAAAAGTATTCATTTTTATATAACAATAAACACACGTGCTTTTCGAGCGCGACACGAGACACTACTGGTCCGAGGCAGCGACCGTCTCGCTGTCTCCTGTCTCGCGTCTCTGTCTCCTGTCTCTGTCTCGCTCGCGAACTGTCCCTTATACATTTCCTAACGTCAAGTAACGGTCGCGGTCGCCGGTCGCGGTCTCCTGTCTCTGTCGCGGCGCGAACCGCCACCTTTACGATGGATGCTACTAGTTTGCTACTACAGACATAGTACATAACTAAGAAGATCTTCCGGTAGTGGGGCGATGCGAAAGGGGTGATATGACTGACATGTGATATTGTGATCTAACAGAACTGTCTCGATACAAAAACACCTCTCCCGCAACGCTTCGCTACTGTCAGAACCTATTCAGTTATGCGCTATGCTTGTTAGCACCGTACAAAATATCATACCAAGTCCGACAAGGTATGATAATCTCGCCAACATGGTCCGACACATAAAAATATTTTACACTTCGAACAAACTATATTTGATTCAGAGCGTTTTTTATTTTTTAGCCATCGGACACATCGACTACGCTTATAACGCACTTTAATGGTACTGCTGCGTCCACCAATTTCCAGGTGATCAGGATAGTAGTCAAAACCGTCTAATCTAGCTTCGGAATTCGTGAGCACCACAGGAACAGACCTGATTCGCTGTACTGCAGTATGTTTTTTCGTGAGTCTTTCAGCCAGGTCGTAGCGAAATCGTCGGTGGCTCATTTTCCGACCCTGGACATTATTTCCATATATAACATATGCGTTGAGGACGGTTATATTGAGAAACCTTCTAAACACCTTTACGTACCACTTGAGTCCACGAGTCCGCTCCAATAAATACATGGACAGTTTTTGATCTTTTAAATCGACTCCGCCCATGTATTTATTGTAGATGTAGATTGCAAGTAGCTTGTCATAGACAACACCAGCTCTACGTCCAGGTGACATATCGGCATTGTGGTATATCATTGTGACGAGTTTAACGTCCTTCCAGGACAAAACAGTCACATTTCCACAATGTCGTGCTACTAAGGTTCCTCTTGGCAATCGTTTGTCAACTATACTTTTAATATCTTGGGGAGTGTCATTTCTTCGCCTATTCAAGGAGCCCAATACATCAGTTTTCATAATATTCTTGAGAAACTGAGTAAGAGGGACACTGTTATAGAAATTGTCCATCATTAAGCAATGTCCTTTCTGAAGATACTCCTCTGCAAGTTTTAGGACAATTTTTGCTGTAGCACTTTGAAAACCGTGAACTGATTCAGATGAACAGGTCACAACAACCTTTGCCAGAATAAATTATAGATTTAAGTGAATAGCCCGTCTCAGATTCACATAGATCATACGTCTTGATTCCGAATCGTGCTGCTTTGGATCGAATACACTGTACCCAACTCAGTCTTCCCTTCCAAAGCAACAACGATTCGTCCAGACTTAGATGACGCTGGTATATATAATTCACGAAATTTCCTATTACAATGCTCTACAATAGGTGCAATTTTTTCAATTTTACGATTTTCCCCGTGAACTTTTACATCCATATTATAATTGTCCACGAAATGGAGGAACCGTAATATTAATAAAAAATGATTTTTAGACATTCATTTACGGAACTCGGGCATACCCAATACTCCTACATTCCAATATTCGTCAAGACGGCCTCTGACCGCAAGCCCCATGTGCAACATAATATACATTTCTTCTACCGTAACCTCATACCACTCATGCAGGCGGAACTCTTTTGGGATTCCACCATCTATTCAGCTGACTTTCACAGTGGTTTGCCAAGCATACTCATTGGTCTGATGTACGATTTCTTGCATTATATTACTATCCCAAATTGCAGAAAATATATACCACGGCTCTTCGGACGCTATTGTGGGACCACGTTGATCAGTAAATTTCTTCTTCACCTATGAAAGTCAAAAAATCATCAGTCCACGTAAGATTTTCTGACGTGGGTTTCCCACACGTCAGAAAAACACACATTCCTCACACTCCAAAAACATTGACAGTTACGTCTTCATCGTCAGATTCTCCGTTTAAAACCGCTAGAATATCTTCTTGCGATATGATTTCAGCCTCGTCTACTTCACTGCCAGAATCAACAGCCAATTCCTCAGCCGTAAGTGACGGCAGCAAAGTCTCGTTATATACACTGTTGTTACTCTGTAAAAGGTTTTACCAACAAGTTAATCAATCACACTAACATGTATATACCTAATAGTTCCCGTCCTTCAATACTTACAGTGGAAGCTTTTGGATAACCAGATACATTTTGCTGGTCTTGGTTTGACTGTTGTTCTGCAGCTTCTTCAACGAATGGATCTGGCAGTGTGTTAATATTTAAAGGCTGTATGCTACCGGCATCGGATCTTGGTAAAAAAAAACATCGTCTATCTCGGCTTCATATATAACTTCCTCCTTATTTAATGGCAGAGCTTTCGTTACGCTGTCGTTACTCTGTAAAAGATTTGACTTATAGATGAATTGGCTAACAAATAATAGACAAACAAATTCGCGTGCTCCGATACTTACATTGGACGCTCTTAGATAATCAGATACATCTTGCTGGCTTTGTTGGTACTGTTAGTTTTTCGATGTTCTCAACAAACTGACCTGGAAGCGTGTGTGATGCTGTATTCGCCGCAATGTGCCAGAGTCAGATCTCTGCAATAGGACTTGGTCGCTGTTTGGTAGCACATGTATAGTTCCCCTGGGGGAAACGACTACCGGCAGTACCGATAAAATTTTCGAATTCTCTATATCCACCTAAAAAAATATATTGACATTTTTATAGCATATATAGGTACTTATTATATTAATAATATTCATTAACTGACAAGATGTTGCTATTTTTATTGATACGATTTCACGCGCTTTAGTGTGGTAAAAATAAATAGGTCCAGAATAAAAATTTAGTCATTTATTTGAAAATCAACAGGACAGTGTTCCCTTCACACGTTATCATACACGTACATTTAAGCACTTATACACATAGTATAAATTCGTTATTTGGGTAATGTTCGTAAAGTGCATAATTGCAATTATTACACCAAAACATTTTAATGCATAATAAACGTTGCACTAAAAATCGGTCTACATGGAGAACCAAATGAACTGGAGTAGCATTATTGGAAGGAGATGAACATAATATTTTAGGTCATTTCTTGACGATTTCTGTATTTTGTTAAATTAATTTTGTAAAAACTTAGGTATAGGTATTAAAGCCTATTGATGCTTTTCTGTATTTTGTTTATAAAACTTAGGTATAGGTAAAAAGCCTTTTGATGCTATCTGAACATGATGCATGAAACATTTCTGTCACAACTAAATTATCATTTGCTCCCGTTAGGCGGCGTATCGACGCTGTCCTATACCTATAAAATGTAAAGATATGATAATTATCATATCTTTACATTTTGAGACCTCTATAATACATTCATTTTCTCAATATACGATCTTTGTTCACGGTCCTGTATAAAATAATTATAATTTTACTACAAGTAAGAAAAACACAAAATTTAGTCACTAGCGCCACCTGCGCGGAACTTTGAATTGATTGACAAATACATAATAAATTATCGACGGCAGCGCAAATCTGCGCTCTCAGAAATTTGAACACCCTGGCTATGGCTTGTAACATGACATCGATGCAATTTTCTTACAAAAACATAAAATTTGCGATTAATGCACAAGCAATGCAATTGTGTTACGAAAGATTATAAACATATGATAATAGTACTTTTAAATGGTATGTGTGTCAAGTGAGAAATCGATAAATATCTCAATAAAAAATGACAAATTCAAAACTCGCAAATCAAACTGCCGGTTACACTGATAAAATAATAAATCCTGGTTATATCTTGCTTAAAACTATAATTGCTGCAATAAATGATAAAGAAAACAATAATACACTTACCTTAAGTAGTTTTTCTTTTGAAAATCTCCTAAAAAACACACAGAAAGGGAACAAGTTTCAACGCGTACTTAACTGATTTTTCTAATACAGACTATCCTACTTGTATGTAATGGCTGTATTTCTATCTGTTCATTCGTTCAAAAGGAATCGTTCTCAGGCAATTACAAGCCTTAAGACGCAGTTGTTTTTGAAATATGGCAAAAATCGTGTGAACTTATTCGAGCGTAGATCTGTGTTCCGGCAGTCTACAGAAACAAAAATTAGGAGCGTGGCTTTATGTTCCGACACACTATAGGTTATAGGAAATAATCAGTCCAAAAACACGCCAAGCCAACAAGTATGCAAGAATCAGTCTAAAAAACACGCCAAGTCAACAAGTAAGTAGGAATCAGTCCAGTAAACAAGCCGGGTCAACCTAAAACCGAACACTGTGAACACACTGAAATAAACACCGAACAATACGTCCGCAAAGCTCAAGAGACAGAATCGGACTGATATTTGGTCGCAACGTGTACGCGCCCTAAGTTCCTTATCTGTTACCAATGACGTTCAGCGCTTGATTTCCCCATTCGTTCGTCTCGTTGGACGGAGTATCCCTTTGATCGCCCAGTGACCTGTTTCAGGCCGCTACCGAATTTGACGCATTCGCCCAGTGGCCTGGAAAAGGTCACCCGCGGATTTTTTTTTGTTTATTTTAATTGAAGTCTAAGGAATCGTGCTATCCTGTTTTAACTTATGCCAATAGGTTGCCAGTGAAACAAAGAAAGAAATAGTGGGGCTCGTCTATAATCGTTTCATACTCTATGTCTTCGAAAATATGGCTTTTTGATGGGGGTCGCCATTGAAGTAATACAATTTTTTTTAATCAAATTAAATTCATTTACGAATTGTTGTGTTATGTGGTGTTTGTTATGTTAATAATGTGTAATAGTTATTACTAATGTAAATAAAACAATCAGGAGTTCTTAAAATTGCTTTTGACTAATAATACAAATATTTTAGTAACAGGAGTAAAAACATTATTTTTTTTTTATTTTTTCGCCTTTAACCTAAGCCTAAAGATACACTGAATAAATATTGCACATTCTATTTATAGACTCAAATAGGCTAATTCAATACGGTTCTAACGATACAACATTTTTTGGGTCGTCCGTACAAAAGTTACGAGAAATCTCGATTTTAGTAGGTCGCGGCGCAGATTCGCAAAAAATAAAAAAAAATTCGCGGCACTTGGGGCTCTCGGGCGAAAACGGCGCGTGGCAGTTGGGCTGCCAAAGGGGTATAGTATCTTTGCGTGTGTAATGTGATGACATATTTGGCAGATTTTTTTAAAAGTTTTGCAAGTCTGCGGTCTATGGGTTGCTTTTTGTTTCACTTCTCTGATTACCTTGATTAGATATTTTTTTACGAGCTAGTTCATAAAATATAACTCGAGATATAAGCAAAAACCTACAACCTTCGGCGGCCATCTTTGTGACGTCATAACTTCTAAAGTCTACCACAGTTATCGCTTGACGACCGCTGGATCCTTGGTCTAGAAGTAATAACGAACACATGATACTAATTGTAGGTAAATAGAATATATGGCTACGAAAATCAAGAACTAGAGGGCTTAGCCCCATTGCGCCGCCCTACCAAGAGTCATAGTAGTAAAAGAATCTTTATCATTTATTTCCAAAATTATAGGCATTTAAAAAAAAACAAGAAAATCAACACCCTGTGATGGCCTTTTAATTCTCTTTTCTAGAAATCCGCATTTATTTTTAATTTTACTTTTATTATGTAATCCTTAATGATGCTGCCGTAAATTGTTGCCTTTAAATTAAAGCCAACTGCTCCAGCTTGGTAGAAAATGATAACTAAGTATACAAAATTGATACTTACTTAGCCCAATTTAAACTGGCTGTACTTGGGAAGTAGCTTTAAAAGTTGGCGCGTTTCATTAGGATTCCAAAATGGTATGACACTTGCTAGACAATTGGCCATTCAGACAGACAATTCTTTTAGTAAAAAACCCTTGTAGGATTCAATTTAATTTTATTACTTACGTTAAAATGACTTCTAGCTTTACTTAAGACCGTTACTTCAAGATTCTAGTTAGAGTAAGATGGAAAAGTGTAATAAGACTATTTCCAGGTAGTCCATTGAGGGTCCTACGACCCTTGGTTTACCTCGAAAAAATCATTGACTTATTAGTTTTTTGCTAAGTCTTGTTTTCTAGAGACGTTTTGAATTAAACATTTTGTTTGATTCTAAAATTTATTACATTTACTACAACAAAATGTTCAAACTGCCTTCCTTCAGCCGCTACACAAGCTCGACATCTTCTTAAAAATATCGCGTTATCAGACGGGCGAACCTTCCGTTACTTACAAATTCAACTGCTTCCGTTATTCTTTGTCGTAGCTCAGTTACGTTTTCGATTGGCTTAGGGTGAACATCTTCTTTCACCGCGCCTCAGTAAAAAAAAAAAAACCAGTGGATTTCAATCAGATGAATGGTCTTGCCACGAGATAGTACCAGACCGCCCTATCCATCTGCCTGGATATTCCTCATTGAGATATTCTCTAACTGAGCGGGTATAGTGCGCCGGGCAGCCATCTTGCTGGAATCACATGTCCCTGTAAATGCTAAGTGGCACATCTAACTAATTTGATAAATGATTTTGTAAACAAATCCAAATAAAATTCGCCAGTCGAGTTTTCTGGTAGCTCGAAAGGGCCAATAATTTTCCCATTTAAAATTTCGGTCCACAAGTTTATTTTGAAACGGTACTGTGATCTGTCTTGTCTCATCAAACGTGGGTTTTCTACAATGTCGACTCATCAAGACACAATTTTTTTTTCGAAGAATAGCGGATCTTCCTGGTGTTTTTGGATCATTGTTTGACAAAACGTAACTCTTGGAAGATAATTTCGGTCTAGAAGAGTTTGTACTCGTTGTGGGGATACGGGTGAAACGCGTTTCCTTGCAAGACTCGGTGGGCCGTACTTTTGGGACACTCCTGTGCTTGCTTCGATTGCACACATCGTAATACGACGTCCTCGTAAGGGAAGGAAATTCTTCCTTCACCGTGTGATTGGTTCGGGAATCGGCCCTCGGAGAGTAGTCTGCACACATATAAAAAACTCGAATAAACATTTAAAAAAAATGACATTATAAACATTTTCACTAATTCGGCGCCTTCGCAGAGAGCGTTTTAGCTTAATTGGACAAAGCATCTGGGCCGGAGTCCCTAGAGGATGCAGGTTCAAATCCTGCGAACGCGTCAATTTTTGAAATGTTTATCACAAAAAGAAAGTTTCTATACACCTAGTGTGTGAAGCACGATAAAAATAATTTCAGTGATGATTGATGATTCTCTCAGTCTCACCCGAACTGAAATCTTGAAGTAACAGCTTTGAAGAAAACCTTGGGTACACAAGAATGATTTTAATTCACTAGGATGACTAGAGGAATGTGGTCACCCTTCGTACTCTCTGGTTTTATTTTTTTACGCAATGATTAATTGTAAAACTTATCTAGTTTGTGTACCTAAATGCAACAAATATATTGTAGTTTGTTACAAAAAAGACTGGAACTATTATGTTAAAAGGTTAAAGAGCTATTTTTCTACGATAAGATATATGTACGAACGCACCCCCGCACTTTCGTACGCTATGAGCCTGTATGAATTTAAATGTAGATACAGGGTAATTAAAAAGTCTATGACCCGTTAATTTTTTAATAAATTTAAATAAATGCGATCTTTATTGTATCCATTCTCGTAGTCTTTGACAATTAGGTAATTAATTTGGCGGAATTTTATTGCACATTATAATTACTTAAATTAACTGGAAATGTAAACAGTCTGGCTATCCTGGCTGTAGGTAGGTACAGCCCACTCGTGGTAGTGGATCAAGAAGGATCATAGCAATATCGCAAGTGACAGGGACTATGTTTCTTGGGACGGAGGCTTCGTGCGTTTTATTGAAGGACATGATCCATATTGGTTGGATAAGAAGATTAGTTGTGAGAGTTTTTGGGCAACGTTGTTCAGTAAGGATAAGTTGTTGTTGGAGATGATAGTGATTAGCATTGATAGGAGGATTTCTATGAGATTATCATTTTGGGGTTTTGTAGAAAGGGTTTGTTGGGTAAGAGCAAATCCATTTGTTAAGGCAGAGGGCTCTTCGGCTATTATGGCTTGGTGAGCAGCTTTGTCAAATGATTTCTCTAGTGGGGCTCTAGATGGGTTGGAGGAATATATTGGGGAGTAAGGGTGGGAATTGATGTCCGTAAGACTTCTGCGTATGGTCTTGAAGTTCTGGGATATCTTTGGGATGTAGTTTCGTAGGACATGTTATCTTGAGACAAAGGCTTTATGGCTTTTTGTCTGACGTGCTCGAGACAACCTTTGTTGATGGCAAAGTGTTTTCCGTTACAATGAAGGCAATAAGCTTCCTGTTCCGTGGCTTGGCATGTGTCCCTAGTGGGGTTGAGTACATTTGAAACATCTTGCATTCGACCTGCACTGAGCCTTTACATGTCCAAATCTACAGCAGTTGAGGAACTGATGATTGGGAATTGGTATTGTTCGATTGGGAGAGAATTGTGGATAAGATAGATTCGAAGGTCACAACAACCGACTGTGTGGGGTCCAAGTGATTTTGTTATCAACAGTAGTTTTACGGTTGAGTCGACGCCTTAAGAATCATCCCGCAGCCGCTGGGAAGAATTACCGATTCGGCAAACTCGTCCATTGAGAGGTTATCGGAAACTTGACGGGGAACACCCATTTTGGTGATGTAGATGGAAATGGTAGCTTGGTAAGAGATTATCTCAGTTCTGTCAGTTGGTGTCCATCGGTGGAATCGTGGTTTTGTTGTTTCATTTGTTTGCAGTCTGTTCAGCATATCTTTTGGTCTCCTGTCAGTCTATCAATGAACTCAACGTCAAACATTTTTTCAAAAATATGTATAGGCGACTTTATGTCAGTTATGTCAAAAGTCGGCCCAGGCGTCCCAGTAAAGGTCTCTTGTTTGGATTTGAAAGTCGACTTGTCCTTTGTCCATTCGAACGTACAAACGTCGTCCGGTAACAGTTCCTGTAATGCCCTATCATTTTGTATGTCTTCCTTATTTAAAATGTTAGACATATTAAATAAGGAAGACATATTTCTTGAAAACATATTTGTTCGGCAGTTACAACGAAATTGTCTCTCTCAAAATGGGGTTTTACGCACGGCGGCGACTCGACCGGAGTTTTATGACCACGGCGCTGTGCAGCTGCAGTGACTGAACAATCTCGATACTTTTACTATTATTTAATTTTTAGATACAGAAATTGAACTGTGGCTTGGTGTTATGGTGCATTGTCGTTAGAAAATGTTTGTAAACATTTTCTTTTTTCTCTTCTTGGTCTCTTTCCTTTCGGTCAATGACTTGACAACTGGTTCTCATCATATTTAGAAAATCGTGAACAATATGTGGAGGTAGAAAACTTTGATTCTGAAACTAACATATATACAGCAAGGTCCACCCCAATAAAAATGAATAACTCAATCCCCCAAGGAAGTGTCCTTGGATGTATAAAATTTTTATTGTATATAAATGAATTACCTAAAATTATTAACGAGTCCTGCGTAATTTTCGCGGATGATATAACAGTTTTGACATCTTGTAAAAATAATTTAAATTTAAACGATAAATTAACCGACATTTTTGATAATATAATTAGTTGGATGACTGATCATAACCTCGAAATTAACTTATCAAAAACCTCAATTATACAATTTAGACCTTATCAAAAAATCCCCCTTGACATAAATTTTTCATATAATAATAATAAAATTGACTCAGTGGACATGACAACGTTATTAGGTATAGATATCGACACGCACCTAAATTGGAAAAGCCACGTTAGAAAAATAAAAGCTAAACTATCAAGCTTCACATACGCACTCAGAAAACTGCAATATGCAACAAATCTAGACACAGCTTTATCAGCGTACTACGCGTTTGCATATTCGTGGCTAAACTATGGCATCATCCTCTGGGGAAACAGTGTAGATACTAACGACCTGTTCATAGTCCAAAAAAAGTGCGTACGGATATTGGCCAATATTAAGCTTCCAAATACAAATAGACAACAATTCCACAAACACTACTTCATTAAATTAAAGATATTAACCGTGGTGTCAATATATATCTTTGAAGCGTGCAAATTCGTAAAAAAATACCCACAGTTTTTCACAAAACTATCAAGTGCACGTGTCCATCCTGCCAGATCCCAATATCAGCATAACTTAATGTTACCGAAATCAAAATTATCGATACACAGCTCCGGGCCATGCTCGATGGCTGTTAAAATATTTAATGAACTTCCGGTCGAAATTAAGAAAATTGAAGACGAAATCGAATTTGCAAAAGTATTAAAGAACCTACTTATCACGAAATGCTATTAGACATTAAACGAGTACCTATTGGACAGTCATAAAATAGCAAATTGAAACAAATAAATCGCTCCGCACAATATTGCTATACCCTAATAGGGCCATATGTATAACTTATAGAATATAGATACTAAACATGTTTCTTAAGACCTGCATGTAAATTATACTACATATGATGCAATAAACGATTGATTGATTGATTGACTTCCTTATAAGTCAAGATTTCGGCGCCTTTACCGACGCGCTTTTTTTTGCTTTGGGTGGATCATTGCGAGCTATTTTTTCTAATAAAAGTTCCTGAAATGATACATTCATAATATTCTGTGATCTGTTTTCTAGGTTATATGTATCAGAGATTGAGACCTTTTGTGAGTGTTGCAGCTTTTGATCCTTTTTTTTTCATATGTTTTAAGCTTTTCTTTTGTTTCTTTTTTCACTTCTATATTTTCTTTATTATTACTTAGCGTTGCAGGTTTAATTAATATGTTTTGTAGTATTGTTATTTTTGAAGATGTAGTGTAAAAAATATTCCGACTTTTCCTTCTCGTTGACTCTTCGCTCTTGTTTTTCTTCTTTCCTTGTTTTTAACCCTTCTTTTTTTCTGCTATTCTCATTTTTCCTTTGTTAATTTCTTGAAGTGTCAAGCTTAAAATTGTTGGTACGGTAACATAAACTTGATTTCCGACAACCTGATGTGCGTAATTCCATAGAGTTTCATCATATGTTTCCATGTTGTTTTCAACTTCAGGCAGGAGTACTTGTTCTTTTTCCCATTGGGCTAATGCCAAAGGATGAAATATATTTTTAGAGATTGCATGCCGGTTAAATGGATATATATCAGTTTTTTTTAATTCATTTTGCAGGATAACTGGGTTTAAATTGGCCCATATTTCGGTCAAGATTTTGAGAATTTCATCTTTGGTAGTTTAGCACCGATGTGCAATCTTTGTCATTTTACAAGGGCCTCATCCCATCTATCTTTTAAGGGTTTCATACCACTGCAATCTAATGGTTGAAGGGTGTCTAATGAGTGTGGAGGTAATTTAATTATGGTAACGTTTTCGGATTGAGCCAGCTTGATGACATTTAAATCCACGTGAGTGAAGTGCCCGTCATAGATTAACAAAATCGGCCTGTCATTGCCAATTGCAGGTAAAAACACGCTTCTAAAATATTTCTCAAAAATTGATGTCTCCATCCACCCCTTCTGGCTAACAGTGTAAGCTGTTTTGACTGATTGATCCTTGTAACACCACTCATTCCACAAATGCTTGCCTTGAAATATAATGACTGGCGGGACTTTATCGCCGACTGCATTTGTTGCCAATAATACAGTCGTGTTTTCTCTTCCAGGGAAACTAGTAGTTCTGGTGCAGCGAACCCCTTTTTCACCTAAGACTCGAGTTTTGGACGGATCATTGCAGAAACTTGTTTCGTCGAGATTGTATATCCTTTCAGGTTTTTCAGTGAGGTCAAGATCATTCAAAACATCTTGTAAGAAATTGAAATATTCATACACTGTATATGGATTGCACTACTTAACTAATTTTGTAATATGGGAAATAAAGGCTATTTTTATTTATTTTATTTATTTATATGGATTGCATGCCCTTTTACGGGCAATTTCAACTGGCTGCGGTTTTTTTATTGACAAACCGTTCCTCTTGCGAAAACCACGAAGCCATTCATCACCTGGTATATCTTCTTTAAATGGCGTTATTATACCATTTCTTTTAATGTATTCTGACACCAATGCCTTGACTTCTTTTGTTGTCAATGGAAATCCGTTTTTTTCCATTATTTTTAATTAGGAAGATATTTCTTGCTCAAATGATCTAGAAAATACAGTATCTTTTCCAGGGTTTATCTGTTTTCGTCCGCGCGTAGCGTACACATGTGATATAATTATTGATCGAGGAATATTAAATCGTTCCGCAGCAGCATAACTGATTAAATGTTTTTGCTTCACTAGTTGTACAGCTTCAAGAAGCTTTTCTCGGGTATAAGCTTTCTTCCTTTTTCTTATATAGTCGCGAACCATCTGGAATAAGTAACAAAATTTTGATATTGTTGAAATACTGTGCATGTGTCTTATTAACAAATAATGAAATCATTTATACTGGATTTACGTATGTATGTATATATATCTTATTTAATGTTTGTCCATGTAGTCTATTTTACGTACTTATTTTAGTTTGAATAAGTATTTTGTGCACTCCTAATCTGCGTTTCCATATCTAAATTTCTTTTAAATAAGCTGCACTTGTTATATCATGTCCCTTTTTAGTAAGTTTTTTTCTGCTTTGTATGTGTACAATAAATTGTAAATAAATAAACCTAACTAATGTATATTTGGGCATATATATATGCCCAAATCTACATTAGTTAGGTTTAATAGAAATTATCAACAAAGAAATTTACTGCATGCTAAATATTTATTGCTATAACTACCTTTGAAAAACTAAAATATGTAATACTAGAAACAAAATTATGTCACCATTAAAATAAGTACAATTACTTGATATAAAAATTAATAATATACCTAATTAATCATTGTGTTTCAAGTTTTTCCATTTCTAATTTTAATTTCTTATTTTCTAACAATGCATTTTCGATCTTAACTTCTAACAGTTTTGCCTTAATCTTATAATAATCTCCTAAGGCCTGGTTCCTAGCAGCTCGGTTCTCGTCATACTTGAGTTTTCTTTTGGAACTTGTAAGATAAATAAATGTTAAAATGAGCAATCACAACATAGTATGAAACATATTTTTAAATGCATACCTAGATAGAAAATGACTAATAACAACTAGACACAGCAAAAACTTATGTTCATCACAAAAATGCTTGCCCTGGGTGGGAATCGAACCCACGCCTCTTTGACCCCATAGTCAGGGTCACTAACAACTGAGCCACTGAAGCAATCATATTACTGACTAGCTGATGCTTGCAAATTAGTGTGAATAGTATTGAGGCGCAAAGTTTGCGAGTAGGTACCAGCCACTGAGCTTTCATTGCTACAAGACATCTCAACTTAGTATAAAATTAAGTCACTTTCTACCTGTGTATCTGTCTGTATACCTGGTAACTACTCCTAAACCATGCAATACATTTTGACGTGATTTTCATCATCAGATAATTTTTGGAAGATTTATTCACATATTTTTTTTTTCTAAATTATACAAAGCAAAAATATTGTCAATAACAAATCCATAAACTTAGTATTAAAATTTACCACTAGCTCTAGGAGTCAGGACAAAGTTTTTGGGTCTAGGTGTTGTCAAGCAAGCTCCCTCGTCCGTTACAACAAACTCTTCCAACACCTCGGCACCAATAGATGATTGCACATTTTCCAAAGCCGAGATGCCTTCCAAGCCTGTGTCACTTTCGTCACCACCACCACTAACACTATTGGTAACTTCTGGTACCAATTCTGTATCACCACCATAAGCGACAGTGTAACCATCTACTGTACTGCCTAATAGAGCAGCCACCCTCTCCAATAAATCATCAGGAGGGATGTAGAAAGGACCACCACCACCAGTCTATAAAAACAGAAAGATTTTTAGTTAGAATTTGTACTGCGATGGGATATAGTTTATCTTCCTTAACTAAGGGTATGTAACTGTAAATGTGCCATATCAAAGAAATGATCTTAAAATGGAAAATATGCGACTTGAAGAGAAAAGTGAATAACTACAAGATAAATTTTTTGTCTTCAACTGACCTTTAAGTTGTTCATACGTATCTGTGTTTTGCGTTTACGGGAATTCTTTTTCAGATTTTCCCATTTCAAACGCAATTGGTGTGGAGTCCGGTAAGAAGTAGTCACCACATCGTTGAACTGGTCCGCTATGCGTTTCCATTCCTCTTTTTTCATTGTATTTGTAGTTGCGTTTGTCATTTTGTTATAAATTATTTTGCTGCTTTCAATAAAAGATAGCAGCTTTTTTGTCTCTTCTTTGGTTAGAGGCTTGCCTGAAACCTAGAAACAAAAACAGGTGGAAAAGTTAATACTGTGTACATAGCAAATGCATGTTTTCAAAAACGAATGTCGGTGTTTGTTTAATATTATGTGCTCCTAAACCATTCATGCGATTGAGCTGGAACTTTACATTTACTAGGCCGAAGGCCGAGCGGCCAACTGTGGAGCCCAACACCTGCGAGATCGAAGGCACAAATAGGCTTGCATCAGCTAATGTATTTAGGCGCGAAAGTTTCGCGGCGAAACAAAGCGTCTTCACAGCAGGAGCTCGTGCAGTTATATTTAACAATTATTAAGATAAACGCATAGGTTACAACGTATACACTTACCGTCGCACTTTCCATGGTATATAGAATTAAATAGTAATGTTTTGATGTTAAAATTGTTAAAAGTTTTCAGTAAATAGTTTCACTAATTTCACTTCACCAAGTTTCGCAATACAGTGTTAGAGTTAGACTGACACTGACATTTGGTTCGCTCATTTACGATTACGTTCCGTTCTCAACAAACGGGGATTAGGGGTGTGAGGATATTATGATTTTAATTTGTTAGGTATTTGTTAATATTTGTGTTTCACTGTGTCTTAAATAAAAAGTTCGTGATAAATTGTTAACTGACTACGACCTTATAAACCCAAAAGTATGCATATTTTCTAAATTTAGGTTTATAACGAATTCGCAATTAAGTCTGCTTAAACTGGAACGTACGGGAGGGAACTTCTAAAAACAAATCGATCTGCAATCCATTATTAAAATCGATCCATGTTTGCCAATCGTTGATATTGGGACGCAGATTGGAGATCGATCGGGATATCGCAGCCGATTTCAGGAAAATCATATTGTCCTATTGATGCATTGTACAAAATATTGTTAATGTGATGTTGAGCAGTATTCTTAGCATAACTGTTTTTTATTTGTTTCAGTTTCATAGAGACATACTCTCCAAATACGTCACTTTCATCCCTGCTCTTTCTAGTTTCGTACATGCTTTGTAAAATCTTTACAGCTTCTTGTTGTATCTTTTTCTACTGGCAGTCTTCTTTTGCGAAATGGTTTTGGGGTGGCGAAAAGCGTGCCCGTAGTTTCGTTTACAATGACAGTATTTTCTGTTTCGTTTAACCTGAGAGTGTTTTCTGAATCACTTCTGTTTCTCGTTACCCCGTTTTCTTCGTTACTCTGAAAGAATAGAAGTAAACAATAAGTTCAAGTTATCTTCAATAATCTTCCGTTTTTGTTCCAGATACCAACAACACCTCAAGAGTGGCTACATGTGGCAATTACATTTCTTTCTTGTTTAGCCGCGTTTTGCATTGACTCTTCAGCAGTTATTCGCCATATTTCAGCAAGATCATCATGTTTTGTGCTAAACAAACGAAATGGTATTGATGGTAAATCCATAGAAGCTTGGAGTTCGTTGAGGCTAGATAATCCAATACTTGTTAGAATAGCTCCTGACACGGCTCCGGTATTTACATCTAATTTTGGTTCAGCATAGTTGCATGTTTTTAATTTAAAACTAGAACCATACATACGACATTTAAAATGAAAGGTAGAAATTAGTCCCTTTTAGTTTTCTTTCTCCAATTTCATATGACTTAATTTGTAATCAAACTTTTCATTGTATTCGTCCAAATCAATCAATTGGTTCAAAACGTACTGGAAATCAATAATTCTTCGTGCTTCAACAATGTAATCTGCTTCCTGAAACAAATATTATTTTGTAAATAGGAAGAAAAAATGTATCAATAATAGTGGGTGAAATTCAGGAGAATTTTGCTTACTACAATATTGTTATCAGATTTTATTTCCATAATCATCGTCGTATCCATCTTATCATCGTCAACTGCTAATATTGGAAGTTCTTCTGTAAGTGCTGAAGAAACAGCTCCAGTGGGTGCCTAAAACAAATAACAATTTTACGTTACATAAGATCACACTAAAAAAATGTTTTTGTTACCAAATTAGTTTGTTACCATATCATCTATGTCTACGTCTTCCTTATCTATCGGCAATAAACATGAAGACATATCGGATTTGAGTTTTTTTTCTGAAACATTCCCATAAATTACTAAGTATTAAATCTTATCTTTAAAATAATATATAAATATTCATATTATTAATCATTCAAATTCATAAATATGTACATATTATGAATTATGATATATTAATGATGTTAAACTTAGCTTTACCTCGCTTCAAGTGCTTTTTTCAGTGATGCAGGAAATCTTTTTTTCTCAGATGCGTACAGATGATCTTTTCGACCCATGCTAAAAATATACAAAAATATGTTTATTTATTAGTCAAATTACATTGCATCATTGTACATGAATTACATAAATGAAATAAAATTATTATAACATGTCTGTTGGTAGTAGACTTGAGGGTAATGTGTATTGTTTACCGTCCAAAACGGCATTTCTTAATAAAAGTGTGTTCTGCATGGCATCTATTATTTATAACAGGATACCAAAAGTCATTCGATGCAAACAGGACTTAAATATTTTTAAGAACCAATTAAACAATTTCTTAGCTGACAAGGCCTATTACAGTGTAAATGACTTTCTAAATGACAAGAGCATCAATGACTATAAATTGTAATAATATCCTGACATTACCTGTTTTGACATAATATAACTAAATCCATTGACATTATCATACTTTTGACATTAATTTACTTATAATTCTATTGTTTAATAATTGTAATACCATGTAAACGTCTGTACACCTATTTTAGGTAGAAGCTAGAGAACATACCTAATGTTCATTTAAGAACTTTGTAAATTACACCTAGTTTTACAGACAAATAAATCATTCATTCATTCATTCTTATTCTCACCCTAACTTTTGGGTCAAGTTGTCATCCAACCTTTTTACAGACATCCCGACACTCCTCGACAATGTTCCGATGTAGTTGGCTGGATGAAACCGTCCGCCTCCAACGATTTTATCTTACTTCCTACTAATATTATAAACGTGAAAGTTTGTGAGGATGGATGGATGTATGGATGGATGTATGGATGTATGGATGTTTATTACTCTTTCACGCAAAAACTACTGAACGGATTGAGATGAAACTTTGCAATAATTTAGCTTATATAAATCAGAATAACACATAGGCTATAAATTATAATGATATATTACGTATGCGGGCGAAGCCGCGGGTCAAAACAAGTTAATAATAATAATGTTGGATCTACCACGTTACACAGGCACGATTCGATTTTCGACAGATGGCTATGAGGAACATCCATTGGGACTTTAAATAATAAGTCAAAATAGCCATGTGTAAAGGCTGAATCATAGAAGTAGGCGAATGTGAAGTAAGTTACAAGTTGCGCAATATTCAATTGTCATTGAAGCTCCCATAAATCTGCGCGTTAGTTGGATATTGCGCAGCTTGTAGCTATCTTTACATCCACTTATTTATAAGATTTGGTCTCATATACTCAGCTTGTTTTTCCGTCTCTTTTTTGGTGAGAAGGATGAGTAAAAGTGAATAAATTAAATTCATACATTCAATTTCACGTCTAATTATAATTTTCCTAAATACTTTTGAAAAGCCCCCCAAATTTCCCCTAGTAAAAAACCCCAAATTTGGGGAGAATCCCCCCAATCTGGCACCAGTGGAATCGGGGCCGTGAACGTCGCGCGAAGGATGGTGTTTTTTTTTTTTTTTTTTTGCTTAGGAGGAGGAAATCTTCCAAAGATACAGTTGGCCCGGTAGATACCAACTGCATGCCCGATTTCGTCGGAGCCTTCGGGCACCCTAGGTCAGGGGCCGGAAGTAGTGCCACCCACCGCACGGCGGACGATGCACACGACTGAGCGGCCCGACCCAGGAACCCAACCCTCCGACATTGTGTTCGAGGGTTCTGATCCCAGGCCGTTACGCAAAGTGCGTGCGCCATCCGCCGTGCGGGCAGAGGCCCTTCCGCCTGGCTCCCGTCTCAGGTGTCCGACGTTATCCGGCGCCCTACGGACTAAAAATGTCTCCTGTGTATGTGGTGAGTTTAGGCTTAAAAGTAGGTGCTAATGGGACACTCCTACCTCCAAGCCATGTGGATGTGTGTGGGGTGTAGTGTAATTGTTGTTTGTGTACCTTTCTGTTATTGTTTATGAGGATCAGGTGGGTTGGAATGATGTGTTGCCTCCGCGACGCTTTCAGAGACGGTGGAGTAGAATAAGTGGTGACCTTTGTTACATATCCGAAAGCGCCGCGGCAGGGTGATATTGTTGGAATTAGCCGGGATGAGTTGTTGTTGGACGGAGTGTGTGAATGTAAATTATGATATAATTAGGTGACATAATGAGTGTGTGTGTGTGTGTATATATAAAGATAATTATGTTGTATGGTAAAGTTTTGAAAAATAAAGACAAGCAAGGGCTTAGGTGTGTAGTTGGTTTCTGCGCCCAGTTGTCAGTCTTGCCGATCTTGCCAGCAGTATTAGTGTATATAAGTAGATTGTGTGGTTCAGCAAGGTTGGCAAGACGAGTAAGGTTTGCGAGGGATTGTGTGTATTGGTTAGATGTTAAGTACAGTTATAATACTTGCTGATCTTGCCTGGAGTATATGGTAGGATGTCGGACAGTAATGATGATATTTAGGTTATTAGGTGCTGAGCGGATTTAGATTTGTGTGGGCCAGAGATGATTATGATATATAATGTTGAGGTAATTCTATTCAATTATTTGTTGTTAGTTAATGAAGTACTTCTGGTATTAACAATAAGGTGTATCTGGTATTCAGCAGGATCTGCGAGTCGAGCGAGGTCTGTTTTGTGTCCAGTTGCCGGCATTGAGTCGCAGCCCACCGGGCGTCGATAAGTAGCGTATGGGAGATTGTAGGAATCACCAAAGTTAATTGTATTCTGTTCTCTCACTCACCGATGCCTTGTTGAAAAAGCATATTGAAGACGAGTTCAATGCCACTGCACTGAACTTAAACTGGCACCGTATTGGGATCTTTGGGGAGTCACTGCACTAAAGACCGAGGGAGAAACGGTGAGTAGAAAAAGACTGGTTGATGTTAGTTAGCCGGTTGATAGGGGGTAAGAGTCTTAGATATTTGAAGATTTGGAATGTGGCAATGGCTGGCAAGGTTTAACCTTGCAGGTCCGACTTTTCTTGCCGATTACACTTGCACTTCGCACTATTGGGAAATTTTGGGTGAACTGTAGCTTGCACTTGTTACCGGGCTTGCTTTCAGAGCAAATGTGGCAACGGCTGGCAAGGTTTAACCTTGCAGGCCCGACTTTTCTTGCCGATTACATTTGCACTTCGCACTTACGAACATTTGGGTGAACTGTGACTTGCGCTGTGTTGCCAGGCTTGCTTTCGGAGCAAGAGCCTTGCTAGAGCCCTGCGAATGTGGCAAGGGCTGGCAAGGTTTAACCTTGCAGGCCCATCTTTTCTTGCCGATTACACTTGCACTTCGCACTTTTTGGAACATTTTGAGTGGACTGTGACTTGTTCTGTGTTGCCGGGCTTGCTTTTTGAGTAAAAACCTTGAGTCCTGCGTCGTTTCGCCCCGCAAGCGGTTGGTCCCGCGGGGCGAATCGACCAAGACTCTTTTTGAAGGTCCCCATTCGGCCCGCTCCCAACAATGCAACCTTGCCAATTTGGCAAGGTGAGCAAGGATAAATAAATAGATGAAAATTCGACACGGAGCTTGTGGAATTGTGGCCGATCCCGACGCCGGCTGGGATGCGACTAAGATGGAGTGTTGTCACTTTAGCCCTTTTGGGGCTAGATCTAGCACTTTTTATTGTAGATGAACTCATTGTTTAATGATTTAGCCCGGAAAGGGCTATCTAAGCCCTTTATCTGCCCTATTCATTTTCTTAGAAATATTGCACCAGAAACTGAAATGTGTGCCTTGATAACATTGCGATAGCATCGAACTTTCGCAATTTGTGTCATAGACTATTGATTTATTTCTATTTATGTGATTAATATACCTACCCTGTTCACGATCTACATGGACGACATTTTTAGGTTTAACATTCCAAACAGCGAACTTATATGCTACGCTGATGACACGGCAGCTATTTTCTACGGAGATGATTGGGCTTCTGTAACCCGAGAAACTGAAGTAGGTATCGAAATTATTTCGCGTTGGCTTGATGCTAACCTATTAACCTTGAACGTTAAAAAATCTAATTTCATTGCCTTTCATATTACGGCGGCCACAAATACTACATTGTCCAAATTGGTTGTACACAACAAATGCACCACTATTTCAGACCCAAAAGCAGGCCCAGTAAAGTGTACTTGCAGTAGTTCGATAGAAAGAGTCAAGTCGGTAAAATATCTAGGCGTTATGGTGGATGAAAACTTGTCCATTTCAGCTCACATCTCGTACATCTCAAAGAAAATTCGTAAGTTGCTATACGTCATGAAATGCCTAAGAGCATCCGCGAAAGCTGACGTTAAAATATTAGTATACAAATCGCTCTGTCAGTCGCTGCTGCAGTATTGCATAGGAGTATGGGGAGGCGCAGCGAAGTCGTACATGGACGAGATAGAACGGGCCCAAAGAGCTGCGCTAAAAGTACTATTGGGCAAACCGCGCCGATACCCAACTGATAAACTGTACGCGGAAGCTTCTGTCCTCAGAGTCAGACAGCTGTTTGTCCTGCGCGCAATAGCTAAAAGTCACCAGCTGTCGAGCAATATCAAACTGCGTAGAAACAACCGCCATTGCGATATTCCACCACCGAAAGTGCACACCACGTTCGCAGCCCGGCTGCCGAAATACGTACATACTTTTACTCGTAGGTACAACTCTGTGTGTCGACAGATAAACATTCAACATAGTACTTTTGCTGCTTCTAAGAAAATGGTAGTAAAATGGCTTCTATCACTATCCGGCGAGCAAACAGAAAGACTAATTGTATATACTGAGATGAAACGTAAAGAAGTATTTGCTTCTACGTTCGAGCAGATTTAGATAATCTTTCTTGAATAGGAAAATGCACACACACACACACACACACACACACACACACACACACACACACACACACACACACACACAAACGCACACACACACACACGTAGCACTGCAAACCTTGACTCTCATGAGATCCCGCGTATTGCAGTGCTACACTCACAAACACACATATACTCATCTTGAAATCATCTATACTGATCTCATATTAAATCACAATAATAATACGAGCAATTCGAGTAAACTTCGCTTAACTCATGTCAAATTAATTTAGAATAATGCCTAATTATAATTTAATATTACCAAAAAATTTAACATTACCAACTATCAATGTAATTCTTCAATATTTATTTCTGTAATTTAACTATTTATCAACACAGTAGAAAACTTAAATAACACATTCCTTATTGTAAATCATCTGCTATCACAATGTAAATCTTTTGTAGCTAAACTTTCTCAAACGTAATTATTCAACTTGAATGGCTCACTCTTGCTTGGCAGCGATGTTTAATACGACCGTGCCTGCACATTGTGGTACATATCGAAAAGAGATGCATACCCGCATTTTTATGCTTGTCTAAACTACTTAATGTTTGTTCTACTCACTTAATGTGTATTGTAATGTGTAGGTATCTAGGCGCAACTAACGTATATGGACAATCTCTTGTTTTGAATTTTGAGTAGTCATTCAAGTTGCTTACCTCATAGATTAAGTTAAATTTGTAACCGTTTTTAGTGTTAACATGCGTACACCTCAGCGTGATTGTGAAACTCAGTTTGTAAAAATCTTTTGGGTACCCAAGATACAGGCTTAGCCTAGTTTGGGGCCCAATGTTTTCCAATAGGTAGGTACTAAGCCGAAAGTTTACTATGGGGACAAAGTTGGCGTACCGTCAAGTAAGTAGGTATGCCATAATAGCCTCAACTGTTATGTTTTTATACGGTTACATTCTATAAGCATCCTTCCACAGTGTCCAACAGCAACATACGTTTCTTCAAGAATGTTGAATAAATTGTAACAAATGTATTACTTGATTTTTCCGTTATCTTCCTTCATCGAAGCATTCACCTTATTTTCGCCACCTATTGTCAAAATATCATAGCGCTTATAATACGCCTGTAATTAACAAATTCCTTCTTTTTACGTTCTTTGCTAATTGAATGAATAAATTACTCAAAATTAATAAGGAGATTCCAATGTGTGGTTTTTTATTCTGGAGATGAGAAGTAAATGAAACAATTTTAAATTTAGGAAAATATTATTAAATCCAGTGTACTAAAATCATTCATTATAACTGTAAATTATTTGTTGTGGCATTTCATTATCATCATCATCGTCACCTGATGAACTTTCTTCTCCTCCTAGAGATATCAC
Organism: Hypomecis punctinalis; assembly: GCA_949316475.1. Lineage (NCBI taxonomy): Eukaryota > Metazoa > Arthropoda > Insecta > Lepidoptera > Geometridae > Hypomecis > Hypomecis punctinalis. The sequence continues at coordinate 5,519,826 of OX438809.1, forward strand.
CATTTGTTTCACAATTTCGTCTTGTAGGTGATTTTTTTCCCAGTACTATTGCTGAAGTCGTTCCACGCGATTTACTTCTTATCTCCAGTCGGACACAGTTATTGAACTTAATGCATTTCTAGTAACATTTTCAATTTCTTTTTCAGATTGGTTGATATTTTTGTCAGCCACCCTTTGCTTCACTAATATGAATATCTGTGGTGTCATGGAAAAAGGAGTTAAGTACATACACTTGAACTTTTCACTAGGGGCAAATAATTAAAGCAACTCTTTTGTTTTATTATAAAATTGTAATTTTCACCATGTTCGATTTTATTAGTGTTACTTTAGCATTTAATTAAACAATAGCTAGTTTTGTAGTTTTTATTTTAAAAAAAAGTATGAAAAAATTATATTTTTTACTAAAATAATTGACATGTCCCATTTTACCTTAACGAGAAAAAATAATACAAAATTAAATTTAATAACATATCTCGTTATTACATAGCAAACGTAATAACTGTATACATTTAAATTGTCAAACGGAATCATTTTAGACATCATTAAATTCTTCTAAGTCAGGGTCCACATCATGGATGTTTGAATTGGTGTCTAAATTCTTATAAAATTCGTGCTGATCACTGTCGATCAAATGAATAATACTAAGAAGATCCTTTTTTCTTTTCCTGGCTTATGGGCAATGGTTTTGCGTAACATTTCTGGGGATTTAATGGTTCATTTGCTTTGCCTCTTCTCGAAAAGGAGATAGTTTTGAATTCTGTTGAGTCTAATCTAGTTGTAAATTGTACACACACCTGAATCATTTTCGCCACTGTACCGAAACCACTTCACATCATGCCATATAAATTTTCTCCAGATGAATCAACCTTCCTCAATTGCAGTGGACCCTTGAACAAACTTGCAAAATCTAGAAATATGTCGTTCTTCATGACGATTACAGTTATATTCTGACTTGTCAATCTAACTAAATTGTACCAATCTCTTGGCAAATGTATAGACATATCAGTGCGTTTCTTTTTCCGTTCTATCTGAGCGTGAATTGAATCACATTCCATGTAAGTATGGCCAGGAGTTAAGAACTTGTGATCAATTCGCATATCTGGCAGTAATTTGCTTATGCAAAGAAACATGGCAGCAACGTGGCTGTTTTTATTTTGTCCACCACATGTATCCGAGAAGAAAGTAATTTCTTTTATATTAGAAGGAAGTGATCTTATGAAATGAAACAAACATGAAGCTATTAGGTTTGCTCCACGGCCCCCATCCGCTTCATGCCACATATAGCAGAACCGCCGTGCTGGAATCACAAGCTCTGGTACGTGGTCAGCTGCAGACCTTCCAATACCTCTTCTAGTTCTTCATTGAGCAGCCTCCATGTAGGCCCCGGCGTTCATGCTCGCTGGCAAAATCATCGGGCCGATAAGTCTCCCACATATTTATCCGCCACTGGTGTTGGAAACGACTCCGTCGAGACGTGTGGATTTGCGTGAGCCCACACGTACTCATTGTGCAGATTAGCCAATCCGCTTCTTGTGAACGTCGCCTCGTCGGTCCACAGCACGTTGTCCACAACAATTTGTTTTTCCAGCCACTGGCAGTAAGCTACCCGATGTGCTTAGTCAGCCGGTAGCAGCTCTTGCGTCCGACGAAAATGGTATGGATGTTGACCATCGCTGTTGAGCGTCCTCCAGACCTCCATGTGGTCAATGTGCAACGCCGCTCCTGCTCGACGTGTGTTACTGGTCCATGGGTTATCTTCAAAATGTTGCAGAATACGCGTCTCGAGATTTGAACCCAACTCGAGCGTAAGTCCTTGGGTAATCTTCAAAATGTTGCAGAATACGCGTCTCGAGATTTGAACCCAACTCGAGCGTTAGTCCTTGGCTTATCTTAAAAATGTTGCAGAATACGCGTCTCGAGATTTGAACCCAACTCGAGCGTTAGTCCTTGGCTTATCTTAAAAATGTTGCAGAATACGCGTCTCGAGATTTGAACCCAACTCGAGCGTTAGTCCTTGGCTTATCTTAAAAATGTTGCAGAATACGCGTCTCGAGTTTTGAACCAACTCGAGCACTGGGTCGTCCTTTGTTTCTGTTGCCATGAAAGTATCCAGTACTATGCAGACGTAGACAACATCCGTCTAAAAAATCCGTAAGTGGGTAAAAAGTGACCTGCATTCTACAAACCGTTGACGGTAAAGTTCGTGCGCGGCACAGCACAGTAGTGAAACAGCAAGACCAGGCATACATTTTCCCCGCGCGGTAGAAAGAGACTGGAATATTACGCCGCGCCGGCGGTCTACTTTCCCTCGCGTCTTACGAATTTTCGATCAGGTCACGAGTCCTGACGCCAGTTTAACGTTTTACCCGTCCCAAAAAGTTCACAAAGCCGCTAAAAAGTATTCACCTCAAAAAAATTACACAGATATAAACATAAAATTAATAAAACTTAGAGGAGCAGTTATGGCACAATATCGGATTTTCAGGGTAAATGCTACAAAATGTGTTTACTTTTTTGGTCTTGTTGCGAACTTCAAGACGACCCAAATTTCGGACATTCTCCGCAGTTTCGTCTAGTATTTCTAGATGGGCCGTCAAATTTAATCAAAATATGTTTCTGCCTTTTCGGTCTTGATGGCGCTGGTTCATCTGCGTGTTGGTTGGTTAGTTGATTTTCACAGAACGATTTCAAAATGGCAATCCCAAAATCTGTTATTTTAGTTTTTTTTGTTAACCGATTGATATAAAACATGATCGTTAACTAGAACAATGTTTAGGAGCATATCTAAAAAATATAAAAAAATATCTATACCATCTAAAGTCGTGTGTCGTCAGTCATAGTAATATCTTGTTCGTCCAAAGACGTCTCCAGGCTACTGCATCCTTCTATTTTGGATAGCTTCATTCCAGAAGGTTCACTTGGTGGTCTCAGCAAAACAAATCTTGCTTGAGACAAATATGTTTCCAGATGCCTAAATCCTCTATCAGCTAAAATACATGAACCAGGATGCAAGCATTCCAAAAGCTTGCTATGTTTTTACAAGGCCACATCACTGATCCTTCCGGCATAACCATTAGAAATAAAGATAACAAGACCATCAGGCGTACATGAAATAAGATATTTTATAGTATTAGTTTTTTTATACTCAGATCAGGTTAAAGCTTTTGTGGGTTTTTGGATTTCAATTTCCAAGCAATCAATAATACATGTTACCTGGTTTGATTTGTGTCTAAAAGCTGTAGGTAGATTTTTTTTAATGGATATTATTGGAAATTGTTTTGTAAATGGTGATTATACTTTTACATCAGGCCAGGGAAATTATTATTGAAAAATATATTGCTGGCTTGAGACACAGACAAATCAAAATCATCAGCTAATTGAAAAAATGTTCTATTTAATTTGGTTTTCATAAAAAATAATAAATTATTCTGCTCAGAGAAATTTGTGTGTTTTTTATCAATTCAATCAGAAAATACAGATTTTTAGGAAGTCCAACGTATAGCTTTGGCTTATTGCTATGTCTAAAATAATCTTTTCATGCTTTTTATGTTTGATTCGATTTGTACGCTAGTGCCTAAGGCTGTACTTGTTTTAGACAGACTTGTCTTTGATGGAGAATAATCTTGATCAACTGTTGACCCTACTAAAGATTGTGTACGTGATGTATCGCTGTCAAAGTTTTCTAAAATGAGGCATAATTTTTGTGATGCAGTAGATTGAGACGTGAATGGTTTGGTAACAATTTTCATACATGATTTTAAGGGTGATGTAGCAGTGGATACAGTGAACTTTATTAGTGAAGTTATTTGATCTTTATTTTTCAATACTAGTTTAAACCTGTTTACTTCTGATTTGTGTCTTTCGACAAGCCTGAATTACTGTATGATTCTGGCTAAGAACTACTTGTGTTGCTTTATGTTCCTGTTCAGGAAATATTTGAACAGCTTTGTCACATTTATTTTCCATAGAAGGAGCATCCAGTGCTGTCTGTGAATCTGTAAATAATAATACATATAATCAAAATGTATTAATGTGATTTAAATATACCATCTATTTATCTATTTTATGGTATCATCTGCAGAAAAATAATATAAACTCAATATTCAAAACCAACTTCAGAGAGACCCTAAGTCTTTTTGGAATTATGCTAAGTTCAAAGGGAACGGCAGAGCTCCGCACAAGATTTTGAAGGGAGGGGTGGTAATCAGTGATGAACAATGTGCTAAAGAATTCGCAGAGTACTTCTATTCCGTGTACAGTCCCGAACGAGCTAAATTAGATGTAAGCGCCGCGATCTCGGAAGCGGGTGGTACTAACGGGGCGCCGCGCGTGCATTTGGACTCGCTGCAGCTGGAAGACGTCCGCAGCGCGCTCCAGCAGCTAAAACCGAAGAAGTCAGCAGGTCCGGACGGTATACCGCCCTACATCTTCAAGGATTGTAGGGAGGTGCTGACTCAGCCGCTTCAACATGTATTCAATCTTTGCTTGAAGCGGGCCGTCTTTCCGGAGAGATGGAGGGTGACGCAAGTAGTACCGGTACCAAAGGGGAAATCGTGCACAAAAGTAGAGGAATATAGGCCTTGTTGAGGAGCAGGGAAGTGCATCGTAATGCAATCGAAACTCTTCTTTCCATAAAGTACCCTTCGACAGGTCGCTTCTTGTTAACGGGGTTAACCGTTGGTACATCGGAGGCGGAGGTCTTCTTCGGAGATGTTGCACGGCGAGCTGGTACGGTGGCAAGTGAAGCTTGCGGCCGCAGCCTACAAACATTTATACGAATCGCCCTCACGCGTCCCCCCTCGGGGGGTCTGCCCCGTGAGAACAATGCGTATACACCCTCCGCGCGCCCTTTCCGTGTGAGCGAGAGAGTCCAAGATCCCGCCCTCTCGCTCACGCGCATCGCGTCGGGCCATCTACGACCGCTAGGTTATTTTTCTATTATACTTTTCCCCATATTTTTCCATATTTTCCTGTCTTAGCTCGCCTTTGCATTTACCTTATGCGTTTTCCCTCGCATTTACCTTACCTCTGCCTCGTCCTCATACCAAAGGTTAACCAAGAAAACAACCAGTCGATATTTATTTATTTACATAATAACACACAATATTACACACATCAGTTTTACACAATTTTACACTCTTAACACATAGTTTCAACACACTATTACGCATAAGTTTTGGACCTGTCCATACATCACAGTCCACCACGTGGTATTATCTACTTGTGCGCAAACATTCGCCGGCCTAGAGCCGTTTACTTATAAAACAATAAAATAGAATTACTTTATAGGTTACCTGAGCAAGGTTGTATGCACTTAGAGTTTCGTAAGTACCTGCTATGCTAAATGTTTTGAAGCTACTAGTTATACAATACAAAAATGGCGAATGTGAAATCTGAGCGAGACCTAGGCACAGTACATTCATCAGTTTGGACTCATCTGTCCGTAACAGTGGACTCATCTGTCCGTAACAGGCCTGTAGCAATACTTTCTACGCCAGCGAAAATATTAGAGGCGGTAGTACAAAAGGAGGTATCGACTCAAATAAGCACTCAATTTTCTGATGCGCAGCACGGGTTCAGGGTCGCACGTAGCACTACTACTAATTTGCTCAGTCAGATGGCGTATGTGGTTCCAGTAGTAGATGGTGGGGGGCAAGCTGACACTGCATATTTTGAGTATAAAAAGGCGTTTGATTTGGTAAATAATGATGTGCTACTCAAAAAGCAAGCCGGCTTCGGATTCACCCCACACCTACTAAACTTTTTTGCTAGTCATATGACGGATCGGCAGCAGTATGTGGAATACTCTGGGTACAGATCAGAACCGTATTTCACCAGGTCCGGGGTAAGTCAGGGCAGCAATCTCGGTCCGTTAGAGTTTGGGATGATGATTAATGACCTCCCGGCGACGGTCCAGGACGCCAAATGTTTGTTGTTTGCCGATGACTTAAAATTGTCCTTAGAAATTAAAAATGAAGCTGATTGCGAACGATTGCAAAGGGATATAGATAGAGTAGTGGCCTGGAGCATGGATAATTTATTACAATTCAATGTTTCCAAGTGCACGACTATCTCTTTCACGCGAGTGCATAATCCAATTCAAAATAAATATAACATAGGTGGATTGCCCATAGCTAGGGTTATGGAAGTAAAGGACTTGGAAGTAACTTTTAACACAGGATTGACATTTAGGGATCACATTATCAAAGTTTGCAAAAAATCATTTAAGCATTTAGGATTTATTCTTCGAATGTCCGGTGGATTCACAAATATTAATGCAATCAAAGCCTTGTACAATGCTTTAGTGAGGAGTCAATTAGAATTTAATGGAATGATTTGGTCTCCTCATGAAACGAAGTATGTACAAATGTTAGAAAAGATACAGAATAAGTTCATTAGGTATTTGTATATGAAGTTGTATGGAGTGTACCCTTTTTATCCATTGGCGTATCCCACTCTGTTTGTCTTGGGCATGGTGGGATACAACTAACTAGGGGTAAGGAGGGAATTCGCGCTAGTATCATATTTATTTAGGGTACTTAGAGGGAAAGTCCAAAATTGAGATATTTTAGCGAACGTTGAAAGCAAGGACCGCAAATTGAAGAAAGAGATGACAGATGTTGTTCAAAGCATCGAAAAATTGTCAAAACCAAGTCCAGCGACATGACTCATCGACCATTTCCATATCAGACGCAAGTGAGACCCTAAGTCTGACAGACGAACCCTTAAGCATACCGGATTCGGAAGACACCGCTCGAGAGCTAGAAATTGAACGCCTAGTAATTCAATCACCCCCGGAAAGTACACAAATCACAAACGGTACACTCAGCAGCGAATCTGGAATCAAATGGGATACCTATTTTACACGAAGCTATCGACAATAAGCCTAACCAAATTTTAGTGTTAGAGATTTAGTCAAATCATTAAGGAATTTGATCATTTACTACAGTAATGATCAAGTTTCTAGTGATTTGATTAAATCTCCGTTCTTTTTAACATTTCCGTACGACAGAAATGCATGAAATACAATTTTCAGAGAATAGGAATTTAATCATTTATAAAATTAATGATCAAATTTCTTTGAACAATATCTTTGAAAGTCTACTTATGATAAAACATTGAAACTGAAAGATAACTAAATATTAACTTACAAATTAAACAAAAATGTAAGAAATGAAGTAAAAATATACAAAAGATGATGTTAAAAAATAAAACAACAATATAACACATGTTTTAAAATATTTATTTTTTGTTTCAATGATTTTTTTGAGGCATCTTCCTCAATTTCCCGGTATTTAAAAGTGCAAATTCTTTTGAGGCATGTGGCGATTGTGGATGTAATAATTTTTTTTTTTACATTTTGTGCATGATGCTCTTCACACCCTTTCAGCCAATCTGTATTTAAACTTTCGCAGATGTTTCTCAAGTTTTCCTTTAATTTTAGGGAGTGCGAGTTTTTTTTAAATACTCATTTATTTGATTTGCTGCACTCTCTACCACGTCTGTGAAACTGCTCTGGACATACTGAAGTCGACATTTTTCGTCATATTCCTTGAAATATGTAAATAAATGATTCGCTTCAGTGTTCTGTTTTGCAAGCATGACATTTTTGCAATTCTTGCAATTTATGTCCATGAATTTTACGATAAATCCACAGACATATGTGCATGCTTGCAGTTCTCCAGAACACTGAAGCGCATCCTTTAGTTCTGTTGAGTCAATATTTTCGTCATCTTTCAAAGTCGGACTGGTTCTTGTTTCAGTGTAATCTTTGGACAGAAATTGCTTAAAATTATGTAATAAGTCATAGTTGTCGTCCAGGCAGTTTTTGTTTTTATTGTTATTTATCAAATGTGTCATCAGACTGGTTTTAAATGCCGCAACAAATTGGCTTGCAGTGGGGTTTGGATTGCATCCACAATTACTCCTTAAACACCCAAAACAATTTTCAAGCGGGTCCTGGTTAAGCCTCTTAACTTAAAAATATTAACTTTAATACCAACCACAGAATGGTAAGAGCAAAACTTACAATAAAACAATCAGATAGACACAGACCGTTTAACCCGCAAACATGTAATAAGGATGTAAAAAACATGAATGCAGATGAATTAAAAACACAACTCAACATTTTTGAAACTCAGAAATTCAACGACGTACAGGAGAAATACAACAAATTAATGGTCATATTAAAGCAAGTTACAAAAGAAAACAAAAAGATACCAGATATAAACGAAGGAAGATCAGACACGACAGCAAAATTGCTAAAGAGGAGACTTGAATTGATAAGTGTGACCGAGAAAACAAAAGTAATCAGACAAGAAATATCCCATCTCAGCAAACAAATTAGGGAAACCATGAGAAAAGATCGCCAAAGAAACAGATTAAAAACATTCGAGAAACATATCGCTAAAACAGGTGGAATCAAAAAGGCGCTTAAAGTACTTAAAGACCACAAAGAATGGATACCTAACTTAAAAAATAAAGTCGGGAAATGTTTACGCAGAAGGCCAGACGTACTAGAGACAGCCACGGATTTTTATCGCGACCTCTACAAAAGTAAATGCACCATGCCAGTTACAGATTTGTCAGAAACCGACGGAGTACCTGAAATACTTCCAAGAGAAGTAGAAAAGGCTATTGAAACTCAAAAGAGAGATAAAGCACCAGGTCCTGACAATATATCAAACGAGTTCTTAATAGCAACGAAAGAGCTTATCGTCAACATTCTTACTGACATATTTAATGATGTGCTGAACAGCGAAAAAATTCCAGAACAATGGCAGTCATCAACAATAACGTTACTGCATAAAAAAGGCGACAAAAGCGATATCAGTAACTATCGACCGATAAGTCTAATGTCGAACATATATAAGGTTTTTTCTAAAGTCTTACTAAACCGTCTCACAAAAAAGCTAGACGAAAATCAGCCAAAAGAGCAAGCAGGGTTTAGGAGGGGATATTCGACATTAGATCATATCCATGTAGTTAAACAAATTATCGAGAAAAGTAAAGAATACAACATGACTTTATACTGCTGCTTCGTAGACTACAGCAAAGCATTTGATTCGCTGGAACACGAAAAAATATGGCTGGCGCTTAAGAACCAAGGCATTGAACATAAATACTTAAGGATCATTAGGAACATCTATAAAAAATGTACAACTAAAGTTAAATTAGAAAAAGAAGGAAAAGAGATAAATATAGTAAAAGGAGTACGCCAAGGAGACCCTTTATCTCCCAAAATATTCTCGGCTGTCCTAGAGGAAATATTCCGTAACCTAAATTGGGAACAATATGGGATAAACATCAATGGGGAAAACCTTACCCATCTAAGGTTTGCGGACGACTTGATTCTGTTTTCTAACAACCCATCGGAACTAAAATTAATGATAAAGGATTTAGATGCTGAAAGCTTTAAAGCGGGACTATCTATGAATCCGATCAAGACAAAAATCATGACCAACAGTGAAATGGAGCCAATAATGATAGACGATAAAAATATAGAATATGTGCAAGAGTACACTTATCTTGGCCAAGTTATTTCACCTTCAGAACAAACTACTAAAGAAATTGAAACTAGGATTGGAAGCGCTTGGAAAAGATATTGGACTTTTAAAGAAATTATGAAAAACAAAGAAATTAGCGTAAAAATAAAAAGAAAACTTTATAATACTTGCATTCTGCCAGTTCTAACGTACGGATGTCAAACTTGGGCTTTAACTAAAGCTCACCTAAAGAAACTGGAAGTCTGTCAGCGATCAATGGAGAGAAGTATGCTGAGCGTGAAAAAATCAGATAAAATCAGAAATAAGCTGATTCGGAAAAAGACAAAGATTCAAAGTGTTACGCTTGTCATAAAAAAGAATAAATGGAGATGGTCAGGTCACACACTAAGAGGGACAGAGAAATGGAGCAAATCAGTTATAAACTGGCTTCCGAAAGAGTTCAAAAGAAAACGAGGAGGTCAATTTAAAAGATGGAGTGACGATCTTAAGGCTATTGCCGGTAAACTTTGGCCAAGAATAGCCAGAGACAGAAAAGAGTGGAAGAAGTTGGAAGAGGCCTATGCTCAGCCAGAGCACACGGATACCGATTAGTTATAAGTTAGTGTATTTAAGTCCAAAATGTTTGTAGTAAGTATCCGAAATAAAGGCTTTATTATTATTATTATTATTATAAGCCTCTTAACTGACAATGTAGATATTTCATAATTTGATTTTAAATTTTCCATTATTATTTTAATTGCATTTAATGTCCGCAACCAGCCCTCTTGTGATGGGGGTCTACATCCCCTATAAATTTCATTTCTGTGAAAAACATTTTCATTCTTTCAAATAACTCCAAGTGGGGGCTGCCTGCGGACATGTTTGTCAGGTATTTTTTTCCATTTTTGGGGTATGGTGTGTCCCCATTCATGGCGTGGAATAATTGGTCCATGCTGGATATTAGTGACGCTGTGTCGTTAGCCTCTTGTGGTAACTCATCTGAAAGGAATATAGTGTCAAATTATGAATGCAGTTTTAATTTTGATCTAAAATGATAATTCATACATCCATTAACCATAGGATGTTCACAGCTGAACATAGGTCTCCTCAATGGATTTCTAATAAAGCCACTTGGTAGCGGCCTGGATCCAGCGCGTTCCTACGATCTTAATTGTACAGTCAATAAGGACTTTGTTTGAATTAATACTCGGCATATTTTTGTTTATTTATGGAATAAAAGTTGTCTTGCTCTTTGGAGAGTTATTTTTGTGATAAACGCAGCACTGCTTGAGGCAGGCTTACTGCCTCTGTCGGATCACTATCCAAACGCTCTCCCAAATGTTAAGCTAGTTCACACCATGAGATCCCGCCAAATTTGTGGTGTTCATCATTACTTAAAGCGATAAAACTTACTATTTGCTTTGGAAAATAATCCAGCCGCAACGGAATGACTTAATACTTGTGCAGCTAAACGCACTTTCATTTTTTGCTTTCCATTTGGTTGCAGGTGTTGTTCCTTCAGTGCAGGAGCAAATACAAAGTGAGCGTTTTGTTGATCGATGGCGTAAAACTCTTTTATATGACTGCATTTAGCAACACCTAAAAAAAAAGAATAAAGTTAATATCACATCTACTCCACCCGTAACACTTAATAGAACAATCATCACATTTATGTGGCATAAGCAAAGTATTGTTTATTATTCGTCGTCGTCGTTTCAGCCAAAACACGTCCACTGCTGGTGCTAGGCTCCCTTAAATATCTCTAAGAGGACCGGTTGGCTCACATCCAGCACAATCCAGCGGTCCAGGTCCAAGTGATTTGAACAATTTTTGTGTTATGTAGGTCCTTTGACTACCGCTATCCAGTACGAGCCGGCATTTAAGTTTCCTATTTCAGAGGGGGTTTTGGATTTGAGTTACTGCCGTTATTGGGTTCGGGGCACAGTTGATACAATATAAATAGAGCTCCATATTCTGCCTTTCAGCATGCGAATGTCGTAATATTTTTAAATCTAATTTCAATGAAACATGATGAAAACGAAACTTATACGTATGCGACCAACATTTAAAAACTTTTACACACTCTATTTGAATATTGATCGACTCTGAACAATTTCCATTTTTACACAGCCATTTAAAAAATTAACATGTAATCCTTTTTAAACAAATTACAAAAGCATAAACACAACCATCATAAACAAAACAAAATAACCTCCCTATGATTAAATGACAGCTGTGAATGACAGCAGTTTACATCGAGTCGCCACTTGTCACAGTCATCAAACATATAAAGCCATTCACGGATTTAAATCAAAATCTCAGAATATGTGATAAGTATGTCTGTTTATCAATTTTATTAATATTGTAATGTTTATATGTAAAATAGATAAATAACTAAAAATAGAATGTCAAAGTTAGTTGTGGACGTTGCTTCTCCTCCGTCCTAATATGCAGTGTATCTGCCGTAGAACCGATGGCCTCTGCCTGTGGAATCGGTATGAATTCTTGAGAATTTTCCATAGCCGTGACGATCCTCTGTAGGGATTTTCTGATAGTTGGCATATTGTTCTCTGAGTCAAGGCGAGTGAGATGATATTCGTGTACTACCTTTTCAAGGAATTTAGATAGTACCAATGTTATGAAATGGTTTCCGTCCGATGATTGCCCTAGCTATTCCAATACCCTGATGTGGCGGTCCACTTCACCAGTGCGGCAACCAGCTGAGTTATATTCTGCACGAGGGACCTTATTCAGTGCCGAATAGTAAGCATCGATAAGTTCATCCTTTGAGCTGAAACATTTCTTCAGCATATCCAACGCTATCCCATAATTGTGATGAGTGATGGTTAGGTCGGCGACGGCTTCTAAGGCTACTCCCTCAAGACAACTCATAAGGTATGCCAATTTATCCGCATCTGCCATGTTCCTCTCGTGGATATTGGTGCTAAATCGGTCCCAGAACTCACTCCATCGCAGACGGTTGCCAGAATACTTCGATAGTTCTATCTTTGGAAGCTTCGCTGTGCCCGGAGTAAATGCGCTGTTACCTACTGGGGCCATTCCCTACTTAGCCTCAATCATGGTTGTTAGTAGATCCTCCGCCTCAATCTGAATATTCATAGCGTCGCTGACCGCGGACGGTAGCGGATTTGTGGATTTCTCTGTACAGTGTAGTGTATGGCGGTACCTAATTTCAAATAATAAATAATAGAGGGTAAGCCGCGGTCGCGGCCCGTGTGTCAGTTGGAATAAATCTGTGCTACGATCACAAGTGTTTTCATTACCTCGCGCCTATCCGAATATTTCCCAGTGGCGACGAACTATTAGAGACTAAATTCACGCGTGTAATTAAGTTGTATCATGCCGATCGGTATTCGAGAAATTGCAATCGAGCTGATTACGTCTTAAACAAAGCAAATGCGTATTTTTGGCACAGGAAGTAACTTACCTAGGATATCTCTACCTTACCTAAGATTTATCAAAAGACGGTATTAAAGTCGACCCGGCAAAGGTGGAGGCAATTGAAAAAATACCTAGGTCCACTAATGTTCCAGAGCTCAGGACATTGCTAGGATTAGCCAACTTCTTTGCAGTTTGTCAAAAAATATAGTGTCAGGCTAGTACCACTTTTCAATTTACTTAAAAAAGGAATAGACTAGATATGGTCAGAGGAATTTGAAAGGGCTTTCCAAGAAATCAAGAAAGTTTTGGCAAGCTCTCGAGTATTAGCGCATTATGACCCAGATAAAATTCTTATCGCGACCTGTGATGCGTCTTGTTACGGAATTGGCGGGGTCCTCACTCCTGGCTGAGTACGAGCGCTGAGTTTGCCGAGTTTAACAAAAATAGGGGAATCGAACATATTTTTACTGCTCCGTACCATCCATCTTCAAATGGAGCCGCGGAAAATGCAGTTAAAACGCTAAAAAAGATAATTAAAAAAGCCATTCACTAAAAGATTGATGTAAATAGAGAATTAAATACATACCTTATGTACTATAGGAACACGGAACATTCTTCCACTGGGGAATGCCCAGCGGTCTTTATGTTAGGTAGGAGGCTGCGCACGCGCCTGGACGCCCTGAGGCCAGCCGTGCTAGTATGCGCGCCACGAATTATTTCGTTCGTAGTGTCAGAACAAGACAGCGTTATGGTAAAGTATATACGTGTCACTTTTGCACATGTCGAAATAAGTTCTTTTCGTGGCTATTCGTGGTCGCATGCTTGACTTGCAGACCAGGAGGCTCGTGTGAGTCGCGCGCAGCAGCGACAGGTAGAGGGCGCTGCCGGCGCGGATAGGGTTATTGACGCCGGCACCGCCGTCTAATTTTAAAGTCATAGGACAGGGGGAAAATCAGGTACATCGTCATGTAAATCAGTTAAAACTTCGAAGTAGAAGTTCACTTGTCTGTCCAGCCCCTGACCTTCCCTAGGAAACCTAGTCCAATCTCTGATATTCCTACCATAGTCGCGGAAGGAACTGAGTCGGAGCACCCAGCGACGATGAGCCCGTCTGCCGTTGTCTCTAGGGAGCCTACAAGGACGCCTAAACCCCGTGAACCTTCGGCAGAGATCAAATCCGATGTAAATACTCCCAAGGCCCGGCCACGACGGCGCTGTAGATTAAAATTATAAAAATAATTAATAAAATAAAATAATCCTAATCCAAATTATAAGTTATAAGTTTTGATTTTATACTCGTAGAAAATAATTATAAGCCATAGTACAAAATTCTAGTTGTACCGCCACAACAAAATGGCATTGTTTAACATAGTTATAAGTAGGACTTACTAACCCACCCCTTATTGTATGTTCCATATTTAGTGCGGAGGAATGTAATGTATTGTGGTACCTACATTTCAAATAATAAATAATAGAGGGTAAGCCGCGGTCGCGGCCTGTGTCAGTTGGAATAAATCTGTGCTACGATCGCAAGTGTTTTCATTACCTCGCGCCTATCCGAATATTTCCCATATAACTTAACTTAATTTCCTCTTTTAAATTAAAAGTAGTTGCTTTAGATTGGTCAAAGCTGATGTCGCTCGCTCAATTGATAGCTCATTCGCGTCTATTTCCCCATTGATAAGAACAACACATTGACAGAGCCTATCTTGTCGTAACCGGAGCCGATTCGTAAGGATTTCTTCCATTCTTTTTGATTTTGGATTAAATTTACACAAATTAGGTACGTTGTATCACCTTTGACTTTGACACGTGTCCGCTGCTAGGGGGCGGACACGTCCCCCACGTTTTGGTTTTATCGCCAAAAAACCTGATGCTTAGTCGCTATCCGCTAAATATATATAAACACTATTGTTATTATTGCGTATCGGTTTTCTTTTTAATTTCCGGATTATATTTCTGATTTTGCTGGCAGGGGAGTTATAACAATGGGGTCGATAAGAAAAAACTGCCGGCTTCTGTAAAGTCGCGAAGAGAGTCATGCCCGTAGCACACCTCCGCTGCGAAACATCAGTTGCAAAACCGCTGTAGGAATTCAGCTGCGATAAAGTGTAGTTTGAGTTGCGGAACGGGCGTCGGAACCTGTTAGTCATCAGTCAGCCATCGGAGCGAAATGTCGTCGTTATCAGAGTCAGAGGAGGACGAAATATTATTGTGGACTTTAACTCTGAAAAGGCGTAAATCTCGTAGAATTTGGGTGCACGAAATTAATGAAAAAAGAAAGAAATTAGGAGAAAACCGATTATGTAAAGAACTAGATTCACATGAAGATCGTTTTTATACATATTTTAGAATGAACCTAGGGAGTTTTGAAGATCTACATAATCTTTTGGAGCCACATATTACTAAACAAAATACAAGGTTTAGGGAAGCTATTTCTAGCAGAGAAAGATTAGCCTTACTTTGAGGTAAGTAAATTATTTATTTATTAATCATTAATACAAAAAAAAAAAATTCGGCATGTTACTAACTCTACGATTAGTGAAACATGTTCACTTGTTCATGATCATTTTGATTTGAGGTTGTTAAATCAGTAGGTATAGCCGTATTGCCCTCTTGTGGAAGAATATAATAATTAGCATTGTCAGTAACTGTTGCGTCACTGATCATGGAGTAATATCCTGGAGTAGCAGGAGAATGCGTGGTATCACTTAGAACAGAGTAGTTGAAACTACCCGTTGCAGTAGAGTTGCTGTTAGAAATTACAGCTTCCAGATCACTTAATTCAGCCTCCATCAAAATTCTAGTTTTTATTCACTAGTTTTTTTCCACTGCTCAGCACAAAGAACATATTTGTCAATTGACGATTTGAGCCATTCTAGGCATTCCTCTATCTCCTAGTCCGATCCGATTTGATTCGATTCTTGGTCATCTTCAGTGACAATCAAATCATATTTAGTCAGAGTTGGCCTCTGATGCGAAATAGCGGTTTCAGGAGGCAATGTTTTGTTCAGGGACCGACGTGTCTTTGGTTGACATATATGATTCCTGTGGTATTTGGCTTTTAAATTTGTGACAGCATCAAATTTCATCCTCATAAAGTAGATTGATTTATTTTTTAAAAAACTGTAATTTTAGAGAGAAAATAACATATTTTGGGAGAATGAAAAGTTGGACCTGGCAGCCGACCGGCAAAATGCAAAATCAAAACTAACTTACAAACTAGATTTAAATACGTACGATTCTTTTGATATTTAAAACGAATTACAGATTAAAACTGCTCTGAAACTTCAAAAACTTGAAAGCTACAAAAAGAAGAAGACCAAAAACTTGATGAAGTGAAGTGTAACTGATGCGTGATAACGATAAACTCAACAACTTAAAAAGGTATGTAGGTATCACTTCTTTATCGTTAGGCGTATCAACGATGTTAAAACGGTTGTTGTTACCGTTTAGCCATGTCAGAGGTCTTCAGGCGGCCTAAAAACTCTGACTCCAAGGCTAGCCACCCGACCTATACGACCTTACGCGTATTATATTATAACCTCTTTTTGTACTGAGTTTGGATCAATAAATGATATTATTTTTATGTACACCACAGATCCATAACTATTAATAGATAACTTTTGTCGTTAAAATGTTTTTAATTCCGATTTTTGCCTTTTTGTTGGGAATAAGCTGGTTTATGTTCAACCAGCCTTTCCATTGTAGAAGAGATTCGTCCAAGGCTATGTTTCGGTTTAATACGTACAATCTTTGAGATATGTTGTTCAAATGTGTCACTAAGGCTGTATTCAGTGCGATGCGGACAGTCCGCCCGCGGATTAGTGCATGCGGTCGATCCGCGGCGGATGAATTTGTCGACTGTCGTTCAGTTCCACGCGGATCGTGATTGAGAGTGGTACAGTCACAACACTCATGGATAAAAATTTTAATTTGGTGTTAGCTGCCTATTTATTAAACAGAAAACGTCGCCATGGTGTTAGAAGATTTAATGTGCATCCAATCGTTGCGAAAAGACTTTTTAAAGGAGAATTTGTAACTCTATTTTCGGATTTGCAAGAAGACGAAATGAAATTTTTCATTTATTTTAAAATGTCCATTAGGACATTTGAGGAGTTGCATGCGAAACTAGAGTCTTCTATGTTGTATTGCGATATATACAAGAAACCTATAAGTCCACGGGAAAGATTGGCTGTAACAATCAGGTAAGTAGGTAAATACTTAATTATTCAATTAAGTAAATACTTAATTGAATGATTATAAAGTAATGAAAATACCTATAATTGAATAAAACATGTTTTATTTTAATGACAAATTTTAATTTATATATTCGTTACAAATTTGTGTAATCGCCGTGTTGCCAGCTTTCTAAAGAGTCATCTACATCACTCGCTGACAAATTAGGTAAATCGTTGGTAGCTGTCGATGTAGATGTCATGGGTGAGTTTGAAGCTGCGCCTCTGATTTCCATAGCTAGTTCCAGTATTTTGGTTCGGAATAACAATTTTTTATAATTATCAAAATCATTAATTATCGGTGCTAAGGAATTGAAAAAACTGAAATCATCATCACGAAGAGCCGTGGAAGGCGTACACTTTGTAGGCGAAGTGCTGGAATTTGTTTCTATGATATTCAATAATTTTGACTCAAACTCCGTCATAGACCTCTTTTTTTTTCTCTGCCACGGTTTTGGAGAAGATCGCGTAGGCGCTTGAAAAGTATGCTCGATTGGTGGCGAGTTGATACTCTGAGAATCACTTTGTGATGATGTTGAAGCCACATCTTGAGAGTAACTATGCGATGATGTTGCAGCTATACTTTCGTCTGTGGGTTCAAAATCCTTAGTTTCTTCCAAAAAAGTCATTATGTCGTAATAAACATATTTCTTTTTTACACCACCTGCAGCCCCAGACTTCGACGTCTTAAGAGTAGCTCTACACTTCATATACGCATCACGGGCGGTCTTCCATCTTAATTGAATAGCTTTTTCTGAAAACAAATAAAATCTATATATAGGTATTTTTAATCGACTTCAAAAAAAGATGGTTTGTATGTATTGTATATATGCATGTATGTTTGTATGTCTGCGATTTTCTCAAAAACTACTGGATCGATTTTGATGATTCTTTCACTGATGTATTCTGTATACTTCATGAAAGGTTTTTACTTTGTAGTGGTTTTAAAATCGGTTCATATTTTGTTAAAAAAAAATATTTATTTAATATACACATTTCTTTTTGTTGCAGGTACCTGACCACTGGTTCAAGAATGTCGGATTTGCATTTAAGTTATCGATTGGGACTATCGACAATAAAATACATTATTGAAGAAGTGTGCTCACTAATATGGAAAATTTTCAAAAACGAATGCCTTCCTGAACCTGATCAAAACTATTGGAATAATATAGCGCTTGGCTTTGAAAGGGATGCCAATTTTCCTAATTGCATAGGTGCCCTTGACGGGAAGCATACCAGAATCACGTGCCCAACAGGAAGTGGATCTGCGTTTTTCAACCATAAGCAATTTTATTCAATTATATTACTTGCAATGTGTGATGCCAATTATTGCTTCACTTATGTAAATGTAGGGGCTTGTGGCAGCGAAGCAGACGCTAATGTATTCCACAAAAGTTCATTATTTCATAGACTTGAACGAAATGATCTAAGTGTACCACCTCCAAAATTATTACCAGGCACATTAATTAATCAACAGCCACATGTCATTGTAGCAGACGCAGCTTTCGGAATTTCTAATAAAATACTTCGTCCATACGCGCGTACAAATTTGACACACAAGAAAAAAATATTTAATTACAGGTTAAGCCGTGCACGCCGATACATAGAATCAAGTTTTGGTATACTGACGAACAAATTTGCAATATTCCAAAGGCCTATCAATGTATCAACATCATTTGCACAAATTTTGATTAAAGCCTGCTGCATTTTGCACAATTTCATCAGAGTACGCGATGGTTATAAGGAAGAAGACGCTATGCTTATTGTTGGATTAACAGACTACAATCCTGGTATAAACTGCAGTACAAGATCGGGCAACACAATAAGAGATCAATTTGCAAATTACTTTGTTTCAAATGAAGGGTCTGTACCCTGGCAAAATAATTATATTCACTAAATAAACACACAACACATACTTACCAATTTGTTTTTTTTCTTCATCTGAACTATCTTCAAAATTTGAATAGACAGCTTTGCAAACCTCCAGCCATGCCTTTAGTTTTGCATCTTTATTTTTATACAAATCGTCCCGGAGATTCCACAGACATTGTCGAAGTCGTACTTGTTGTATAACCATCTCAGTTTGCACGTTTGCAGTCATGATGTCGACGGCAGTACTTTACGTCCGCCCCGCACGACCGTCCGTCGAGTACTGAACAACTACATTAGGGCCAATAGGCGAGCGCGTGCGGACACCCGCGGCGCGGAGGAGCGACGCGGAGTGAATTCCATCCGCGCGCGGATAGCTCTCCGCGACGAGGGCGCTCCGCGTCGCACTGAACACACTTTATATGCTTAATACATTTGACCGTCCGTCGCGGACATCCGCGTAGGTCATCCGCGTCGCACTGAATAGCCCCAAGGGTTGTATTTTGTAAAGTTTTGCCTGGGCACGGTCCAGACCACGAGGTATGACTCTGTTGTTGTTGAAGTGCAGACACATGTTTAAAATCTCAAATATTTTTCGGGTCATGTAGGCTTGAAAGCCAGGAGTCATAAAAATGTCGTTTTTAGAATTCCAGTAGTCGGCCAGTTTCGTCTTAATTACGACCCCCATAGCCAAAATAATTGCAAAGTAGATGTACAGTTCATCGGCGCACGTGAGTCGCCAATTGTTGATGCGGCTGTTGGGTGCCAATTTATTTTTGGCTATGAGAGTCTCGGCTTTAAGTTGGGCGTATTCATTCGTCTGCACTGCTATTTGTTCCATTGTATCCCTATCCTATATCGCAGTAAAAGCGTCATAAGACTTTGAGAAAATGGTAGTCGGGCCAAAGTTATTTTCGGAAAACGCCTCTCTCCGCGATTCAGGTGGAATTGGGGATTCGGGGAACGAATTCCATTGGAAGTCATACATTTCAGTTGGGAGGTGGGAGGCAGAGTCAGAGTTGAAGTCAGTCGTAGTCGCAGTCAAATCTGCATCATCCAAAGGCGTGTCGGCGGCGGTGGCATAACGCCTTCTTACTGGAGGGGCGCCTTCATCCTCTTCGCTTGAGGCCTCGTTTTCGCTGCCTGATGGAACGAATACCTTGATTAAAATCGTTCGCAAAAAACAGAAAACAAATATCATACAATTTAGAATGCTTACCATAGCTCGGGTCCTCAGCCTGCAATTGCGCCAGTTTTTCCAAAATTTTTGTCCGTCAGAAATTCGGATGGCCCAGGTGTCGGCGAAGGCTGGTGGTGGTTAGCGGCCACACTTGGGCCCGGGCTACTGGTATATTCTATGTATCTAATAATAACATTTTCATTACATGACTATCTATTAGTTTAAAAAAATATCTATCTATAAATAATTGAAAAAATACTTACACTGCCGGCGAAGGTGGCATCGCTGGCGACCCTACATTTACGTCTGAAACTTGAGGCTGCACTGGCGGCAGCTCCCTCATATTGAGATTAACAGCTTGAGGCTGCACTGGCGGCAGCTCAGCGTCGTAATCTAATTCAGGCTCCCTGTTAACAATGAAATGAAATTCAAAATAATATAATAGCAAAATCAAATAATATTAATATAACTAGGCCAACGATCTCAATAAACTTACGAGCTCCAAGTCCGCTTTCTTTTGGAAAACTTTGGGCACTCCAGTGGAGTCCCAGCCGGGGAATCTCTCGTCCACGTGAGCCTCATTCTAAAAACAAATATTAGATCAATATTGCATGTATGCTTATTAGCCTTTGCTTATAATTTAAGATACTAAAACAAATAAAACTAACTCATCATTTGCGCAGGGTCGCGCAGAGGCACCACCGCCCCTTCCTCGACTGCCACCAGCACCCGTACCACCACCAGCACCCCTACCACCACCACGGATGCCACCTGCAGCGCCCCTTCCACCTCGGGTACGCACCCCTCTTACGCGGCCTCGGCCTCCTCGCATGCGTGGTTGGCTTAAGATAAAAATAAAAGAAAAAAAAAACATAAAATAACAATCAAAACAACCAATAATAAATTAAAACTGGCAAAGTCACAAAACAAAAAAAGAAAAAAAAATATTATGCGAATAATTCAAGCATCTAATATTAATTACCAATAATAATTTAGTTTTTAAGAATTTTTCATCAGAACAACAAAAAACTGGAAAAAAACAAAACACACACACACACACACCAATAACAATTTGAATGCAAAAGAAAAGTAAAAAAAACTCTCAATACTATCGTCAAATCTGTATAGGTTTGTTCATTCCGAAAAGTTAATCCATATTAGCCGAGCCCAGGCCGCCCGTCGGCCATCTTAAATTCCACTCGCAGATGTTTTAGAAATTAATTGATTTTGTGAAATGAATTGGGAGAACTTGATGTAATAACACATCTTTTGCGTTAATTAATAATTATGAAATCTTCTAATAATATAATCTAGCTGTGTGCGGATTGAAATTTCGTCAAAAATAGGTCCGAAACACAATGGAAGTCACTAAAAGCCGGGTGGTCATGAATTAATATTCACATTTTATGTGCAAAATCTTCACAAATCTACTACAAATGCTTCAAAACGTATTTAGTACCTACCTTTCCATGTTGATAAATAAACACCACACAACACAACACTCCGTAAACGTATATAACGCATCGAGTGTCTCAGTTGCACTGGCGGCAGCTCCCCCACATTAAGATCAGAAGCTTGAGGCTGCACTGGCGTCAGCTCAGCGGCGTAGTCTAATTCAGGCTCTCTGTTGACAATGAAATGAAATTCAAAATAATATAATAGCAAAATCAAATAATATTAATATAACTAGGCCAACGATCTCAATAAACTTACGAGCTCCAAGTCCGCTTTCTTTTTGAAAACTTCGGGCACTCCAGTGGAGTCCCAGCCGGGGAATCTGTCGTCCACGTGAGCCTCATTCTAAAAATAAATATTAGATCAATATTTGCATGTATGCTTATTTATTAGCCTTTGCTTATAATTTAAAGATACTAAAACAAATAAAACTAACATCATTTGCGCAGGGTCGGCACCACCGCCCCTTCCTCGACTGCCACCAGCACCCGTACCACCACCAGCACCCCTACCACCACCACCACGGATGCCACCTGCAGCGCCCCTTCCACCTCGGGTACGCACCCCTCTTCCGCGTCCTCGGCCTCCTCGCAAGCGTGGTTGGCTTAAGATAAAAATAAAAGAAAAAAAAACATAAAATAACAATCAAAACAACTAATAATAAATTAAAATCGGCCAAGTCACAAATATCGAGCAAAAAATTAAAAAAAAATTAAAAGTGAACATACAACTAAATATTATGCGAATAATTCAAGCATCTAATATTAATTACCTGAAATAATTTAGTTTTTACGAATTTTTCATCATAACATCAAAAAACTGAAAAAAAACAAAACACACACACACACACACAAATAACAATTTGAATGCAAAAAAAAGAAAAAAAAACTCTCAATACTACTATCGTCAAATCTGTATAGGTTTGTCCATTCCGACATGTTAATCCATATTAGCCGAGCCCAGGCCGCCCGTCGGCCATCTTAAATTCCACTCGCAGATGTTTTAGAAATTAATGGTTTTTGTGAAATGTGCAAAATCTTCACAAATGCTTTAAAACGTACTTATTTAGTACTTACCTTTCCATGTTGACAAACAAACACCACACAACAAAATACTCCGTAAACGTATTTAATTTAGAGTGAAAAAAAGGATTAAAATTCGTATTGCTGCAATGGCGACCGCGCATCGAGTGTCTCAGTTAAAGCCAATTTCCGAAGACAAACGAGTATAGAACGATTATACACGAGCCTCACTATTTCTTTCTTTGTCTTTCTGGCAACCAATTCGCATAAGGTAAAACAGGATAGCACAATTCCTTAGACTTCAATTAAAATAAACAAGAAAAATTCCGCGAGTGGCCTGTTCCAGGCCACTGGGCTCATGCGTCAAATTCGGTAGCGGCCTGAAACAGGTCACTGGGCTGCCAAAGGGTTAAAATAACAACTTACATTTTCATCTTCATTTTTTTTTAATCTGTCAGCTTCGGTTACAAAATATTTATAAACATTGTAGATAATTTCGCGTGACTGACCTCGTAAAGGTTTCCCTCTTTTTTCTAACGATGCCATAGCACAAATTTCAATTATTTAAATTTGGTGGTGTTAACAACTCTAAATATATATTTTGAACTGGACGCGATTGCACTCTATCGCACTTGAACAACGACTGACAAAACATCACATATGTAGTGTGCGACAGAGATAATGCTCTACGAAGCCGAAATTTGCCAATTGCCTCTTTCTTAAGGTCAATGTGCTATATTTATCGCCGGGTACTGTATGTTACAATTGTATGTAAACTTGTATTAGATGGGTACGACCCTCCCCCTGGGTCGTACCCAGACAACTTTGGAAATCACTACCCTAATATATTTGGAGAAACAGCGAACATTAGTAAGTTCGTATAGGCTTACCCGGCGCGACGATAGTAGTGTAACGATTTAAATATTGACCCAATTTATGGTCGACTTAAAGCGATAACTAATGACTACAACGATTTACAATTAAAATATACTAAATTATTAGCCGAATCCGTAAATACAGTGCTTAATAAGGAAAAATCGAGGATAAAAAGTAAACAAATAACTAAGTCTAGAATATTACTCAAACGCCTTAAGAAAAAAATTCCAACACTAAACAAACGTATACACAAGCTGAAAGATAATCTAATTAATTTCGACATACAGAAATCTGAAGACCTGAGCTTGGGTGAATGCTCACCCAAGAAAATATACTAGCAATGAAAGAAATTCAAAACCGGAACCAAATTATAGAATCCCAAATTAATGAAAATCAGGACCTTATAGAAATCATCAGTAAATACAAATCAAGTTTAGAGAACAATGATAGAACTATCAACACCATTACTTATATAGAAAAACAAATTAATAAACTACAGGAGTTTATAGAAAAATCAGTAGATGTAGATGAAAAGAAGAAAACTCGACTTACTGCAGACAACAGTAATGAAAAGAAGTGTGAAACCACAGATACGTCTAATAATGACAAGACTCCGTTGTCTGCCTCTGCCGAGATTCCGACGTCAGTCAATTTTCAAGCCTGTGAAGAAGTTCAACCCACTCCATATGACGTCATGTTATCCAAACCTCAAGACAAAAATGACTTCATTTGTATTTATTCGGATAAATGTGGCGCGGGTCTTGGAAGTCGCCTCTCAAACCGCACTTCGAGAAATGTTACGAATTTCTGCAGCCACGGTTCTTCTTTCTGCAATCTTGTTAAACGCATGTACGAAGATCGAAACAAATATTCAAAGTCATCGACATTTATATTAGTTACCGGAGAAAAGATAGTCAAAAGCCATAGAGATACTAAGTTTAGTTTAGAACTGATATACGAAATTTCAAAATTGCACAAAATTATAATTTGCACAATTCCTTATGGCAACAATAAAGAACAGAATGATTATTTGTATAATATAAACCTTGACTTATATAATGGAACTTGCCATAATGAGAATATCCATATAATTGATATCAATAACTGTTTTGATTTTGGGCAACCCAACTTTTTATACATCAAGAATTATCTTGACATTTTGTGTAATATATTAGTTTGTAATTGTGACTCACCTATTGGATCGAAAAAAACTGTTATTGACATAACAGCTGTAAAAGTTAATAATGATAATCAATTGACATTTGGAGATAATATCGATAGTAATATTGTGTCACTGTCAGGAAATAAGCAAAATTTTTTGTACATGACTCATCCGCTCAGGGCATCACCATAGTACATCAAAATATTCAAAGTTGCAGAAATAAAGAACTTGAAATTAACTTATTTATGGACACTGATAATGTTGATATCCTATGTTTAACGGAATCTTGGATTAAAGACTATGAAGTCCAAACTGGTTTTTCAGAGCATAAAGTAGGTAGCCATTTTTCTAGAACAACAACTGTTGGAGGTGGTTCTCTCATCATTATTAGAAATAATTTAGTGTTTAAAAATCGGGATGACATTGTTAAGTTAAGCGTAGAACGTCACATCGAATTATCATGCATTGAGATTAAAAATTATGTAATTGTAAATGTATACAGACCCCCTTCGAGTTCGAAGTATAGGGAATTCCTGTCAATTTTAGAAGAAGTTTTGGATAAAATATGTAACAATAACAAACATGTCATAGTTGTAGGTGATTTCAATATCAATTTGCTAAAAAAATCTAAACAAGAACGAGATTTCATCAACCTCTTAAAAAGCTTTAACTTGACAAATTTGTTCTGTGAACCTACTCGTATAAAAAACACGTCAGCATCCTGCATAGACAACATTTTCTGTGATTTTGAAGTTCTTGACAAAGCTGTTATACATAAATTATCCTCTGATCACACTGGACAACTTATTAGAGCCCCATTTGTCACTAATAAATCAAAGGATCATAAGGTTATTAATAGTAGAGTTATAAATAAGAAGAAAATTAACTTGTACAAAACTAAAATCACTAATGATTTAAATGCCATAGACCTAAACCATAAAGATCCTAATGTTAACTATGATAGATTTTTTGAAGTTGTTAAAAATAATTTTGATGTAATGTTTCCCATACAGAAAAAAAAGTGTAATGAGAAACTGCAATTCAATGAGTGGGCAACACCAGGTATATTTAAAAGTAGAGATAAACTATATGAACTCTATAGCGAGAAAGCTTATAGATATGATGATCCCTTCTTAAATTATGTGCGTAATTATAGTAAATTGTTCAAAAAGGTGTGTCAGAACGCAAAATCAATTTGTATTAGAAATAAAATTACAAAATCTAAAAACAAAGTTAAAACTGTTTGGTCTGTAATAAAACAAGAAACCGGCAAATCTGTTCAAAGAGAGCCTAAAATTGAGGTTTTTCACGACAATGTTTTGGTTGAAGATAAGCAAAAAGTAGCTGACATCTTTGTAGACTACTTCAATAAAATACCCAAGGAAACTACAAAAACGCTGAAACCATGTAAAACACAAGCTGAAAAATTACTTGCTGAAAATGTACCAGCTACTCCTGTTGATTTCTGTTTTCACGAAGTAACGCCAAACATTATAATTAAAACTTTTAAGTCGCTAAAACAGAAAAATTCAGAAGACTTATGGGGAATGTCAGTGAAATTTATTAATAACTTTGTAATATCTTTAGCCCCATATCTTGCTCAAATATTTAACGAGTGTATTACGAAAGGTAAATTTCCAGATCTCATGAAATATAGTAAAATATTACCTTTACATAAGTCTGGGAGTAAAAAAGAACCTGGAAACTACAGGCCAATATCTATCCTTCCAACATTAAGTAAGATTTTTGAAAAAATACTTCTAGATCAACTGAGTTCGTTCTTCAATCTGAGGGGAATCTTGTACAAGAATCAGTTTGGTTTTTCAAAGGGCTATTCCACAACTGATGCAACCACTGCTTTTGTGAGTGGTATTTACGAGGCGTGGGAAAAATCTAAAGATGCCGTAGGAATTTTTTGTGACTTATCGAAGGCTTTCGATTGCGTTGATCACAACATACTATTGGCAAAATTGTCTCATTACGGATTAAGACAAGAAGCTCTACTAATATTAAAGTCATACCTTTCTGCTAGAACTATGAGCGTTAGTATTGATGGGGTTATGTCTGATGCCTTGGGTGTAGATGTGGGTGTGCCTCAGGGGTCGATACTGGGTCCGTTCCTGTTCTTGGTTTATGTCAATGACCTTCCTTTCTTATTACAGAAGTTTTCCAAGACCGTGTTGTTCGCCGACGATACATCGTTGTTGTTCGATATGGAAAGGAAAGCAACTAATACTGATAATATCAATCTAGCTCTAAAACACGCGCATAACTGGTTTAGTCTAAATAATCTTTCACTTAATGCGAAAAAAACAAACTGTATACATTTTTCTCTTGCAAAGAATAGAGTTTTGTCTGGCATAAATATTGATAACAGCTTATTGGACTTTACTGCTACTGCTAAGTTTCTAGGCTTAAGGATAGACAGTAAGCTTCAATGGGGGCCACATATAAAAGAACTCTCAGGCAAACTTAGTTCAGCTGCTTATGCAATTCGTAAAATAAGAGGCCTTACTGATGTTGACACTGCTAGAACTGTATACTTTAGCTATTTTCATTCTTTGATGACGTATGAAATTTTGCTTTGGGGAAATGCCGCGGATGCTGTTAAAACTATTTTTGTGTTGCAAAAGAGGGCCATTCGATACATTTACAGGCTTCGGCCCAGGGACTCTTTGAGGCTACTCTTTAAATCAATAAACATTTTGACTATGCCATGCCAGTATATTCTTGATAATATTATGTATGCTCGGAAAAATTGTATTAATTATTTTAAAAAATGTGATACTCATGAATATAATACGAGAAATAAATTGAAATTTGTAATACCAAAGACTAGGTTAAGTAAGATAGACAAATCTTTCCAAAATAATTGTGTACGTTTTTACAATCTTTTACCTGTAAGTTTGACAAGTTTAAATGACAATCGCTTTAAATATACAATCAAAAAAATTTTGTTAAAAAAAGCATATTATACAATTGACGACTTTTTGAAGGATAAACTGACATGGAAACAAATGACATTGGATAATATTAATTTGTAATTATGAATTTTGACATGTTTTTAATTTAATTGATTGTAATTTATATTATTTTCTGATCATGATCATGTATATGACGTTCAAAAGTGTACTTCTCTGTACCCACTTGATGAATAAATAAATGAAAAATGAAATGAAATGAAATTTTCAAAAACAAAAATTATTAGAAAATAGAAGAGCTGATGGCCACCCCAATATTATTGGTAAGATCTGTTTGTGCTCCGGATTGATGTCTAGTAGAAACTTGTCCACGACATAGAAGATGGCCGAGTGGCTAGCCCTACTGTCAGAGCTAAATCACCTGAAGGCCCTTAACATGGCTAAATAGTTAATATAACGAAGGCCTACAATTTAATCATCTGAGCCAAGATAGTGCTTAGTTGTAAATGCCACCTGCCCCACAGTCACCCATTCGAAGACTGACCGTGCCGAACACTGCTGAACTTGGTTTACTCCCGGTGGCTACCACCGCTGGACATTAGGACAAAGTATTATTTTTTTGTGCTAACGACAGTTGTATTTTTTTTTATTTAATTACCTTTTTTATTGGTTTTATTTAACTTCACGTCTTGTCCGTTTTTTGGGTCAAATGTAGTTTAATTATTACGATTTTAATTTAGAGTAACTATTTTTAAATACATACTTGCATAAATAGTAACTAAATAACACCCAGCTCAGGGCAAACACCTACGTTCATCACATAAATAGTTGCCCTGTGTGGGGATCGAACCCACGCCTTTTTAACTCAGAAGTTAGGGTCACTAACCACTGAGCCACCTAGGTAGTATATTAATGAATAAAGAACATTCAACAAAATTAAAAAACTAATACCTACTTGTTTCTTATTTTCAGCTCTGAGTTGGTTGTAAATACGTGACAAGATGAAACAACTAAAGACTGTCCATCTGCATGCTGCGCGCCACTCCAGTGCTCGCGTCTTTCTGCCGTCACCGGATTCCACCCGCTGCGCGCGCCGCATAGCGCGCGTCCCGCTACCTGCTGCGCGCCACTCCAGCGCTCGCGTCTTTCTGCCGTCACCGGATTTCACCCGCTGCACGCGCCGCATAGCGCGCGTCCCGCTACCTGCTGCGCGCCACTCCAGCGCTCGCGTCTTTCTGCCGTCACCGGATTCCGCCCGCTTCGCGCGCCGCATAGCGCGCGTCCCGCTACTTGCTGCGCGCCTCTCCAGCGCTCGCGTCTTTCTATCGTCACCGGATTCAACCCGCTGCGCTCGCCGCATATTGCGCGTCCCGCTGCCTGCTGCGCGCCACTCCAGCGCGACGAATTGTGCGCGTCCCACTACCTGCTGCGCGCCACTCCAGCGCTCGCGTCTTTCTGCCGTCACCGGATTCCACCCGCTGCGCGCGACGCATAGCGCGCGTGCTGCTACCTGCTGCGCGTGACTCCAGCGCTCGCGTCTTTCTGTCGTCACCAGATTCTACCTGCTGCGCGCGCCGCATAGCGCGCGTCCCGCTACCTGCTGTGCGCCACTCCAGCGCTCGCGTCTTTCTGCCGTCACCGGATTCCACCCGCTGGTGTTATAGCGTTGGTGGTTGGTTAGTGGTTTCGCTTCAGATTTTTTAAATGCTTATCACAAAGATAACTCTTTGAGATAAAATCGAGTGTGGAAAGCACTCAAAATAAAATCATAACATTGATATAGCAGTGCGTCACCTCTCTCATATGAAGTGCATTGCTCGTGCCACCATTCTTCACATGCCATACACTTAATCCATTCTTCTGTCGGGGGATCAGTATATTTTTCTAGACATAAAGGACAATTGTATTAATCCTCTTTTGCTTTAGATGAAGAAGGCAATTTTGCCTCATCTTGGTAAGTAAAGCTTTATTTTTATCTTTTGCCGCTAGGGCCCTTCTTATTGGCCTTCTTTCGTTGAAGCAATGACGCTATTTAAGGTATAAATATGCAATTGTGGATAATGTGAGCGGCGCAAGTGCTGCATTCGTGGACGATTGATAGGTGGGTTTAGTGCCAGTTTTGGAATAGCCTTCTTATTTCGACTCTTCTTTTCTTCCTCTTGTCTCTTTTTTTCTACCAGCTGTTGCTTAAATGGACTATCCGTGATAACCTGAGATTTCATAGAAACTTTGCGACCAGCGCGTCGTTTATCTTTCATTCGAGGAAGAGGTGAGATCTGTTCTACTGTTACATACTCTGTGTTCACCTGTCGTGTAGCTATTTGGCTAGTACTGCAAATATTTTCAATTCTAGATAAGGGCGATGAACCAACAACATAAGGGTCTTCAGTAGTATTTTTGGGGCCACTGTTGGACTGCTCATTGTGCTGCACATTAACTTGATCAGGAGAATGATCATTTTCAGAAACAAAATTGTCCTGCAAGTTTTCTGTCGATGAATTTTTTGTCATGGATTTTTGTATGGCATCAATTATTGAAGGACTTAGTACACCAAGTCTATAACAGCATGAATATACTACAATCTTCTTCACGAACGAATGAGAACTAATATCAGGAGTCTGGTCTGCTGCAGAAGAAAAGTTGCTAGTGACAATTGATGGCTAATTGTCAACATTGTAAATGCGACTTGGTTGAAAATTATACTTTAAATACAAATATTTCAAATTTTTGTAAAATTTATCAACTTGAATCTTATTAAAGCCCATAGCCCGGACTAGACTGGTCACTGCTGATTGCCGGAGGACCAACTGAGGATGGCGTTTTAGAAAACCTTCGACCCAGTCACGGCCTGCTATTTTTGCTGACTTGTCAAATCGGTTCTCGATATTATTGGCAGAAGCATATTCAAAAGCTAAGCGTCTCAAATCCGTAATTGTCAAACCAAAAAACCTCACCAAAAAAAGCAAATGGACGAGAGGCTCAAGACAACTCGGCTTCTTGGTCATCATTAAATGTTGGTTTGAAGCGTCCCATAGAAGTTGCAGCTGTGTTTAACTTAAGTATTTTCCGCAGACACGATTCGCTAATACCAATAGCACTCAGCAGCTCTTTTGCTTTTACCCTATGCAATCAATGTCTTGGCTTTTGAAATTTGTTGTTCCGTGACGGGGGCAAGTTCGGGTTTCTTTCTTATGTAATTTCGAGGCATAATGATGAGTCTGAAACAAAAAATAAATATTTCTTTACAAATTAAGCACTACACCATCGATTTCTAATAAATTCTCGTTCATGGGGCAAGTGAATGCATGCCGGGGCAAGTGAACGCATGCGCTTACTTACCCGCGCACACTTTCCCTATGAAGCCAAATTTTAAAACAACGCGTGTCTCAATGACAAGACCTAACCTCAATCAATAATATACAATCAAAGTTTTTGCGTTTTCTAAAACACAAAATCTTGCGATTAAACCACTAAATATATATATTTAGAAAAAAAAACAAAAGACGATACGCCGCCCGTTGCAATGATTTATCTGAACTAAATGGTGACGCCAGCGCCTCGAATCAACCCGAAGGCAGATCCCTCCCCCCGCGCCCCGTTACGAAGATACATTCGGTTCGAACACTTACCCACTGCGCTCGGTTACCCCGAATGACTTTAATTGAACATTAATAAATAGTTGATGTTAAAGTTTTACATAGCTTGTAAAGGGTTGTTTTACTATTTTATTTAAATCATAAATGAAAGAAACTACTTCGATACAGTTTATCATGTGACAGTGATTTAGTTTATAGAGGGTAGAAAAAAAAAATGCACGCCATACACAATTATTCGTGCCTGTTTGTTTAAAACAGTGTTTATTTTAGGCATATTCAATATCTACTAAAATTATACCAATAAAAAACAATGATAACAAATGAACTCAAACTTAACAAAAAACAATAACAATGAAAGGCAATAACAATATACATTAGAACGCGAATTTACAGTCAGAAGTCCGCGGAACGTGGTATCGGGGCGGGGGACGGAGTACTATTAGCTAGCCAAACGGCGCGCTGCACGCGCCCTACGTCCCTCTAGCCCCCTGTGATACCCAATTTCTGACTTCTGCGCAATAACGGTCACCGGTAGACTTACGTGCCGCTCCCTGTACCTATATGTCAGATGGTCAACTAAAGCTAAAATGGCTTCTACTGCTAGGGTCTTGTTGTTGGGAGGGGAGGTGATGTTACTAGCAGCTGCAGGAAGCCATATTATGTGACTATCTGACATAACGACGACCACCTATCTAACAGCTTGAGATAAAATATCGTCGTTCACTGCGTATTTGTTGCCCAGTATTTTCTTGTGTTAGTAAACAGCTGGCAACATAGTCTTCTTCATATTCGAGGTGCCTTCCAGAAGTGGAAGCTTCGGGAATCGAAGTTTCACGTTGGTTTCGGGAAGTAGTAGCTTCGGCTTCAGGAGTCGAAGTATAGCGTGTATACTCTGAGAGTGAGCTCGTAGGTCTAGCAATTGGAAAATGTTGTGTATTTAAGATTTTAAGTCTTTCTTGTGACAAATAATTATTGATGAAATTTTGACAAACAATAGCATTTGTTAATGGCAAACTACGTAATTGGCTTGCCACATGGACTCCGTATGTATCAAATTCATCTTGACGGATAGTTTGAGCCAAAGTTTCTCATCTATTGACTGCTTGTAAAACAGGTGGGTCTATTCTTAGAGCACGCTTCGCCTTTTTCTTTGGAGACATTTCTTTTTTCTTTTGTAAGTGCGCAATATTAGATTCTTGTCCCAATTCATCAAAATATGAAGACGCGTCGCTGTTTTTGTTCACCGCTGAATCTTCGTTTTCTTTTCCCTGTAACCATACATACACTAATATAAGTTTATTTCTTTTAGGTGCCATCCACCACAGATCAATGGAAGAAAATACAAAAGGATTTTTTAGATCGCTGGCAATTTCCGATTTGCTGTGGGGCTATTGACGGGAAACACGTAATAATAGAAAATCCACCACACGGAGCTTCAGACTATTATTATCACTTATAGTGTGGTGTTGTTTGCTATAGTGGATGCACATTGCCGTTTCATATATATAGATTCGGAACTAATGGACGCATGAATGATTCGCATATTTGGAAAAAAACAAAGTTCTATAGTGCTCTTGAAAGATATAATTTGGAACTACCTAATTAAGCAGTTTTCGTTGGTGATGATGCTTTCCCTTTGGCAACCTATTTCATGAAACCGTATTCAAAACATGAAGGTTTGGAACACAAACAAAAAATCTTTATTTACAGACTATCAAGAGCACGCTGAATCTTAGAGAATGCCTTTGGCATAATGGCTTCACGATTCAGAGTATGCAGAAAACCTATATCTGTTTCACTGGATAAAACTGATACTATTATTATAGCGACCTGTGCGCTGCATAACTGGCTACGGACTAATCGCACACACAAACACACACACACACTCACACACACACACTCACACACACAAGCGCGCATGTTCAATTGTTGTTCAAAAATGGTCTCTGTCATACTAACTTCTTATTTATTTATTTATTATGTATATATATATATATATATACATACCTTTTTTGTACAATTCTTTGCTGGAGGTGGGCGTTGCTATCTGCGACACAGTCTTCCTGACTACTGCAGGTAGCATCGTTTCTTTGTTATTTGTTACCTTATGTTTTTTGTACGAAATAAAGAATTTTGAATTTTTTTTTTGAATATACATGAATACTCCCGAATTAGTAGACAAAGAAGACTTCAGTTCGGTGACAATCAGAAACGGAAGTTGGAGAAGCATTCCTACGGCAGGAGTAGACGAATTAATGACACCGCTATCTTTTAACAACTATTCACGAAATGCAGCTGCTCTTCAATGATCTGCGCGATAGATATGCTAACTATTTTGTCGGACCTGGAAAAGTTTCATGGCAAGATGGAATGATTGCGTAAATATTGTATGTTTATTTAAGTAATTATAAAAATGGCCCTGTTCACAATTTACCTATTATAACATGCGAACAAGAATAACTATTTAATAAATAATAATAAGACTTGTAACAAGGTTTCTTCCCTCTGAAGGGGTGTGAAGAGATATACCTACACTTATTAACTAAGGTAGTGAAATAAAATTCAAGTGTTCATCGCCGACATTGTTTTTTTTATTTATGGGCAACTTCCCCCCAGATTGTCCTACAACTGTTAACAAAAAGCAGTGAATCTACCAACCACCAAGTTAAATATCGTATTTGCATCTTCTTTCCTCTCGTTTTTGTTTGTCGTTTCCCAGCTGTATTTCGACATATGTCATCTCTTATATAGAATTCCTTCATTTTTTCTTGAATCTTCTTGTTTATCACCATTTTTCGCTTACTTTGCCTTATGCGTCCCTTTAGCCCCAAACACGTAGTAACTGCTTTGACTGTTGACTGACCTGTTGGGTTTGATCACTTCATTTACCGCGACAGACTTGAGCAGCCTTTTATCTAGCAAAGACAAAGCAGTACCGTAAGTGTCACGTAGTGATATCTCTAAAATTTCATGCCGAGCTGTAGGTAGGTCTATTTTTTTGCATTTCTTGAACTTCTGCGTCGCGTGCTAACTGTTTACAGTAAATATTCTGGCATATTGCTTCATTTTTTAATTTTAATTTGCGATTATTTTCTAAAGCTTCTCGATAGCTCTTGCATAATTTTTTATAGCGAATTTTTAAGACAGGAGCTGCGCTGTTTTGAGGTTTCGATGAACTTGGGGGGTAGTTTTTTGAAGCTCGTTTTCTTTTTTTCCATTTTTTATTTTTGTTTTTTTTTTTTCTTCCCTCTTTCTATATATTAACCAAAGAATTAGTCAATGAATCTAAAAATTAGATTTACTAATACCAGAAATTACCCCTACCAACAAATTTTAGTTCTTCGAAATATATGACAAAGTAGATGCACGTCAAAACTTAAGTTTTCACGTTTATAATTTGTAAGATGTTAATTTTAGCACTAAGATATTTAGTACTAGCCGTCCCCAAGATTAGCAGTGACAGACGTACACAATATCCAAACCATTTTTATAATTATTTACTTCAGTACTATAGGATAATTACTTCAGTACTATTCATCTGTTAAACGTAGCCTCGCCTTAATAGTTCCGATCTGTCACAAAATGATTCCGTTTATACAATTCGTGACGAACACGATGTGATGAATTCATATCAACTAAACTTCTAACGATAATTCAAGCTGTTGTCTTCATTTTATGGCTACTTGCGATTTGTTTTACCAATAGTTTATTAACAAAAATGTGATTGTGTTACGGCAAATAACTTGATAAACTGCCACAGCGAAGTGGGGCATAATATGCGAGGGTCATAACTAAATTTATAAGTTCAATTTTATACTGCTTACTCACTAATTAGTTAGGAGAATTGACATTTACAGCTGTCATTAAGCATATAATTAACTGTTATTTTATGTATTTTAAGTAACGAAAAAATATATATTTCATAAAAATCAGACCCAAATGAAGTAGTGTTTCAATATTACATTTACCCCGTGTAAAGGGGCAAATGTAATAATCATATCTATATTTATTAAGAGTGTCAAAAGATTGAATTCTGGGGTAAAAACAAAAAAACTAAAGAAATATTTCAGTTTTTATTTCAACGAAATCAGACAATCACATCAAAAGTTATTAACTTTTTCCAAAAGTTATATTTTACTTATGCTAATTATTAAATGTATCAATTAGGAAATAACCATATTTCTGGACTTAAAATCAAATGTTATTAAACCACGTTTGGTTAATTCAGGATTAGGAAGTATCTGAACGATGGAGTCAGCCGTGATTTGATCAACATCCTCCGTTAATGGCCATACAAACATACTTCCCTTACGTCTTACAAATTTCACCTCCCAACGAGGGCCCACCTGTCTTTTTATAACACCCACATAATACTATAGTCCTTTTTTCAGTGCATATTTCATTATAACCCAATTGTTTTCTTGAATTATTTTTTCTGTTTTTTCCTCCGTTCGTGACTTCTCTGTTTCTATCTGCTCTATTTCTTGCTCTTTGGTTGCTGTTTCGTGTGATCCGTCCCTTTCAATTCTTATATCTTCATTTTCTTGTTCCTTTGCTACTTCCTTTACTTTTTCTGTTCCTACTCTTCCAATTTTATTTTTCATCACTGGTGTTTTTCTGCTATCGTTATTTTCTTTATCAGAATCACATTGTTCATCTTCTTCTCGTTGTTCGTCTTCCTCTTCCATCCATTCACTAGCATCTGATTCTGCATAATTCACTTTACCTTCAGAACTTCCATCACTCTCTGTGTCGTCTGACTTTTTCTTTCGGTTTAATTTCGCACTTTGTTTCCTTTTATTTATTTTTTTAACTTTGTTTATGTCACTACCGTCCTGTAAAGATTTTACGTCCGTTATGTCACTCTGAATTCTCAGTCTTCTTTGCCTTTTTCCTTGTTATTTTCGATTTCTTTGTAGTTCTTACGCGTTTAGCTAATTGAATTTGTTCTTTGTTCCTTAATACTTCAACTATTTCAGCGGATGTTATAACTTCAGCACCCGAGGCGACTTTTCGTCGCGTTTGTTTGTTTGGCATTTGTTTTTGGTGAATAACTGACAAAATTAATTGCTCCATAGATGCGGTTTGTGGGATTTCAGAATTATGAACTGCCTTTTCTTGAGAACGTGGGGTTTCAATATCGAATTTTTGTGGAGAGTTGACGACATTCAGTGACTGTAAACTAGAGGCTTCATTGACATTCTCAGAAATAGACGAAGTTAAAAGCGACGGCCATTTGCACCTTGCAATATCAATATGCTCGGTATTCACAAGCTCCATAGTATTATCTTGCACACCCCTTTCGATTTGTTGTTGGTGTTTCTCCCAACGCTCTAAAGCTTCTTTAGCGAAATTCTCTTTTGGGACAACATCAACATCAAACGGAAAAATGCCTGCCTTCCTAAAACCATTTTTGATGACATCTTCGCTGACTTTGGTCCATGTTTCTCCCAGAAATTAAGAACATATAGGCATTTGGGTAGTTTTTGGCCAATATGTTGTCGCTGCCAAGTTGCAATAGTTTGGTCCCATTTTTGTTTGTAAGACTTGAAAACCGAGACGTCTAATGGTTGTAAAATATCACTAGTGTGAGCAGGGAGTTTTAAAATTGTTATTCCTTGTTCCAAAGCATATTCTAGCAAGTCAAGCGAAACATGAGTGGAGTTTCCGTCGTATATAACCTAGACAGGTTTTTCATCACCCAAAGCCAAACCCAAAGCAATTTTTGAAGACTTCAGTCTCCATCCAACCATTGGGTGTCACCGCGTAAGCTGTGCCGGGAAATTATTTGTCTAGTGGCGCCTTCCATTGATCCCACATATTTTCTCCTTTGAATATTATTAAAGGAGGCACTCATTGACCCATAGCATTACAAGCCAAAACAAAAGTAGTGTTTTCTTTACCCGAAGTGCTTGTAACTTGGGATGAGCTTTTGCCTTTTTCTCCGACGACTTTGGATTTGTATGGATCGATACTTAGGCTGCTTTCATCCAAATTCCAGATACGATCAGGCTTGTCCTCTACATCCAGTTCAACCAAGATCTTTTTCAAAAGATTTAATATTTACGGATATTTTAATATCCGTAAATATTAAATGGGTCTGTGGCAGCTTTCTTTCTAGCACATTCTAACGGCTCTGGTTTTCGAATGGACAGATTATGCCGCTTTTTAAAATTAAGCAACCAGTCCTCCCCTGGAATCCCATCTTTGAAAGGTGTTTCAATATCATTCTTAGAAACAAACTGACCCACCAATTCCAGAATTTCTTTCCTGCTGAGGCCAAAGCCCCACTTTGCTAGTGTTTTTACGGAAGTTGCTAACACGTTCTCTATCTTTTCGGTGAGTGCTTTTCTCCTCCCTTTTGAGTTTTTGATAACTCCTCGCGTACCTTTAATTCGACAATACAGTGTTGAAAATGGAATTCCGTACAATGTTGACGCCTTATGTATTGTTAATCTACCGGTTCGTACTTCTTCAACAGCTCGGTTTAATCTGTCTTCGGAATATTTGGGTCCCGTCTCTTTTTTTAACGTAATTTCGCACCATCTGGAACAAGAAATTGTCTTGGGGTAAATGTAATAATCTTAATATACCTATCATTTTTGCCCCAATGTCACAAAAATCCGGGGCAAATGCAATAATGAACGTACGATGTAGACGGTATCAAATTTTTAAAAAATACACGTTTATAATAACTTTCTAACGCATAAGTTATCATACTATCACAAAACAAATTAAAAACTTACGTTAAATCCTTGGATAAAATCTCGATGAAAAGTTAGGTTATGAATTTGACCTGCACGCTTTCACGATGTCCGACACGCAATGACACGTCACTCCTACCTCCGTCAGTGAAACTATGTCAACAAGTGGTTAGCTTAGAGTTCAAGAAGTACGTATGGTATATCAGAGATGGCAGCAGCGGTTTCTTAAGTGAAACTTAGACTAACGTTATCGCATTTGCCCCGTTATTGCAAAAGCCCCATCTGACCCACCTCATAAAATCCCGTAGCTTCCACTTCATAATCAACGTAACGCGCCCGCTGCCGTCACGGATTTTAATTACACTGACGTTTGCTTCAAAATGCACGGCTACACCACAGACAAGATTAATGTTGATAGTTACTAAAAATAGCCATATTTTATGGTAACATTTTGTTTAAGTATTAAAATATGCATCGTGACTATTGGCGGAATTCCGGTTCTGCTATATTCCTGGGACAACAATTATATAGTATTTTGAGCTATTTTAAGCCCAATTACGAGAAATAGAATTCTAAATCATATTTACAAGTTCAATATTCTTCTGCAGAACCTAAAATAGTAGCGCTATTTAATTTTGGAATCTTTCCTGAGACATGAAAGTTGCAATAATGCGGGTGGGACATAAAGATTTGACACTTTTTTCTGTTTGTTTTTATTATGGTATATTAATATCAATGAGTATTAGGTTGCACAAAACAGTAAATTTGAAAACTTAAATATGTAATTATGAAATAATTACGCTGTTTATTACGGTACACACAAAAGTTATTAAAAATAGCTAAAATTTTGGACGCCCCAAATTTGCACATGTAATTATTTTTTTAAAAATGCCCTTTTTGTTTTTAACTACCTTGTTGTCACATCCTGGACGATTAAATTGAGTGTGTGTAACATCCATAATGTCTCCACCCGACGTCATTAATCGCCTTTGAATGTTATAATGGCCGTTATCTGAAACAACGAATTTTATTTGATGTCATGTTAACCCCCCCATACGTCCATAATTTCCAGCAATTTTTGTTCCCTTTCCTCTGTGAGTTTTCAAAGCTACTCATTTAAATTTGGAACATGTTTTGAGTAAATGTTCCCGTATCTGTGGAGAACTATTATCGCACGGAGAATTATCATCATTTAGCTGCCTAAAAACTAAATCTCAAAATCGAGTATTTTTAAGAAAATCAGAATCAAATTTTAAATGTTTTACTTTTTTGACATTTACACCTATAATTTTCTGAATTTGCGACAGCTTCTTTTCGGACATCAGGATGTGTTGGTTTTTTCTGAACCTTCCTTCCGTTTTTTTGGTCTTTATTTTGTTCCTCTGCTTTTCGGAGTTTCTTTTTTGTGGTTCAAATTACGGAGAATACACACCCGAGAGAATTATTACACAGTTCAGTTCGTCATGACACATATAAACATCAAAGTGGGCACTCGAAAGAAGTAATGAGAAGCGGAGCCGAAGTAATGACCCCGAGTGCCTGCATCCTTGCTTGGTGCCTGCACCATTGCGGGGAAGACTTCTAAAACGTAGTCAAATACTTTCCCTGCTGCGACTATTTCACATATGCCACCCTATCTTTCAGGTTATTTTATATGTATGTAGTATTGGTCTGCTGTGATGTAATTATCTCTATTCTTGTCGCATGATAGAATGGGAAATTCCGACCAATGTTCTAGAACGTAATAGGCGATTTCCAGGCGTACGTCGAACGCATTTCATTGGTGGCCAAACGAACAATTAAGAAAGAGAGGGCATCTCCTTCAATAGGCACCACAATTTGCTGCCTCATTTCACTGTCGATAATTATCGTTTCAGCTGCGTTAAATCTATTGTATCCTGTGTAGGATGCTTTTTCTATGCGTTTTACTCTTAAATTGGCAGAAAGTGAAATTGCAATAAAATAAGTTTCTAATTATATTTGTGTGTTTTACATGGCTTGAGTGATCGTGCCACAAATTATCTTTGTTAATACCAGCATCTACTTTAACGACTCAAGTAATGCTATGTTACATCATTGATTTAGAGATGTTGCAATATTCATGGCATAAGTAGTTGAATCGTAACGGTCTTTAGAACTATCAAAACTTGCTGCGTTTTTAGTAACCAGCACTAATGTTCCATAATTCTCCGGCGTTGAGGCATCTAATATGCAACTAATATCAGTTTTTTTGTCCTTAGGTACTGCAACCCAAAAGCACAGACCAAAAAGGATCGTTTTTTGCAAACTTAGATATTTTATCTGGCCTCAGACGTGGAAAATCATCATCTTTTAATTTTTGAATTACTTTTACGTTACGTAGTAAAAAAAATGTGCATCAGCTTGGGTTGTTGATGTGTTATCGCTATCACTTAGTTTTTTGTGCTTCCAGAGTTGTTTTCTAGAGTAGAATCCTAAGACTATTTACCTTGCACTAAATTGCAAGGTAAATAGTCGTCACTTACGTTATATTTGCTCTTTTTTCATTGGCAAACGTAGAGTTTTGAGTATTTGTAAGATTACCTTACCTTTTTATGCAAAAGTGTCTAACAAAATTTGAGTCGATGCCTGTTTTTTTTTTAGTAAAAGACGTCAATTTTGATCATTGGCTTTTGGATCTTTACACATTTGTATTCATATAAATTCTGAAATAATTCTTATTATTCTTCTTCCAAAATATGATTACCATGCAAAGCTAATTTTAGAAATTGTATAACTTCAATGATAGATTTTACGTAATACCTATGTTATTCTAATAATTTTTGATTTATTAATGTTTCATTACTGCTGGATGTAGATATATTTTGTAATAATTTCCTCTGCCACATCGACTTAGCTTGAATAGGTTTACACTATTAACATATTTTATTTGTAATAAGCTGCAAATTGTTTCGCTAATATGTACCCTTTATAAATAAAAAAATACCTGCATCTCGTCCCTCTTGGACGCTGAACTGTTGTATAAATTTCATGTATATTAGATATACAATAGCTGATGATATACTTTGTCCCAATCAGAAATTGTAATCAGGCGAGCATGCTTTCTTCTTATTGCATTTAATTAATTTACTGTTCTCATAGTACTCGTACTCATAAGACCTAACCATATAATAATTTTATGAAAGTGCACTAAACTTTCAATGATTGTGTGTAAAATTTTGGCAATGCGCATTAACTTTTATGTTCTGTTTCATATGCGCCTCCTGGTAAAAGATTTTTTCCAATCCTTGAACAACAGCTGAAAAATCATGGCATAAGCAGGTAATCAAAAATTGAGTGCGTTTCTTTAATTACGTTTCTCGAGTGAGCTTGTTCAAACTCCCATCGCGTCCACATGGACCTCGCTTACGGCATCACTCAAGTTGGTATTCTAGTGTCTAAATATCTTCGGGCGAGGGGTTTTTAGGTGATCAATGGTCTCCGAGGAAGATTTAAAAGGTGCACTACACGTCGTACTTCTTCAATCGGTTTAAAATTGTGACGTAAATGGACGGCACAATTTTTAAATAAAATACGCTTAAGATCATTCATAGATGGTGCCCTCATACATAACTCAATTTGCACAAAATTGTGTGTTACTGTTTTCTTCCTTATGAGGGCAGAATTACAAATGAGTAATACCAAGGTAATACGAGTACATACCAAGAATATAATAATGAGAATATCCGTAGAAGAACCAAATTAACGAACAAAGCCTAGTGGATTGACTAATTGAAATGACAGTGGGCAGGGCACACAGCACGGAAGACTGATGACCAATGGGGTTAAAAAGTTCATGAGTAGAGACCCCAGACCCCGACCAGCAAGCGCAACATAGGATGTCCACCCACAAAGTGGACAGATTGGACAGACCTGATTAAGATTGCAGGACCGCGCTGGATGCAAGCTGCTTCCAACCTGTGTTATTGGAGACCCCCTAGGGGAGGCCTATGTCCAGCAGTGGATGTCCTTTAGCTGAGATGATGACAATGAGTACCTACCGTAGGTACCCAATAAGTAAATCTTGACAAACTATGGTATGTTGGATTACTCACCTAGTGTTTCAAGTATCTGAGGATTTCTTTTTATTTGTGAAGAAGTTTCTTCTGTGCTTTTTCGTTTTCTCCCCCCAGTCTGAAATAACAGGTTTCGGACTCTGTCTATTAGTTTCCCTTTGGCGGTTTTGAATTTTCCACTATGGGAATCGCTTTTTCTGTTAGGCCGGGTAAAATATGTGCTTGCTGACTCTTGTGCAAATAGAGTGATTATCTTGCTGGAAAGAAAAGTGTAATCATCATAACTCAAACGCCTAAAAAATTTGAAATAGTACACCATACTTCTTTTATTATTATTTTGGTATATTAGGGTAGGCCTATGTTCAGCAGTGGACTATTAAAAAGCCAGTACATGTACTACATCACAACTTTTTGATTATTTGGTTTATAATAATTGTAAAGTTAGATACTCACTTGTTGACAATAAAGGTGAACCAATGTCTAATTATTACATCTGTTAAGCGGTTCCTGCGCTTACTGTCTAAACATCCATTTGT
Source organism: Hypomecis punctinalis (assembly GCA_949316475.1). Taxonomy (NCBI): domain Eukaryota; kingdom Metazoa; phylum Arthropoda; class Insecta; order Lepidoptera; family Geometridae; genus Hypomecis; species Hypomecis punctinalis. Next base: position 5,562,306 of record OX438809.1, read on the forward strand.
GCTATAGAATTGTAGGATACTTTTTCCACATGGCGAAGTCTCCAAGAGAGTTTTAAGGTCAAATTCTTGAAATTGTGGTAAAAATAATGCATCTGACAATATATATTTATAGCTTATATTAATATGTTCCGATGGTATAGATATGTTTCCTAGTACATCATGTTCGATTGATCCAGTTGCAACAGTTCATCTACCTAATTATATTTATCAAATCATAAAATATCTACTTATATGTATAATTAGTTGCAAAAAAGCGAGACTTACCAGTCCATCAAGATATTCAGTGATTTTTCTTTTTAAAGTTATACGCTGTCCTATTAGTGGACAGACAGAATTCCTTTAAATTGTCATCCGTAAGACAATTTAAATGACTGGGTTCAATCCCATTCTCTGTAAGAAACCATTAGTAGGTTATAGAACAAGTACCTAGTTACATAGTATATGAATCAGTGGATAAATATATGTGGAGCGAATTTGTGCCGGTACAAGAATTGCTCGTTTATAGGTATAACATTCCTACTCAGGTGGCCGAGTATCGACATAAAAGGGGCTGCGCATTTCGGCAAGGTGCACAGATAATTTGACCGAACTATTTTCGTTTTCGTGTCGGCAACTATCTATTTTTATGATGTCCTGTAACCTACTAACCTACTATGATTTGGACTGTTTGGTGCGGAGATTTGCAATGTCATTACTACTATTACATTCTCTTCGGTCATTATAAGTTCACACCATTTAGAGGAACTAGCTTTTACCAGCGGCTTTGCCCGCGTTATAATTTGATTTTAGCTTATGTTCATATCGATGCCTTTCAATTTTAGCAAAATATAATTTCAAAAAATATACTTACAAAAATAGTAAGTGCGCCACAAAAATTTTATTTATTTATTTAACACTTTATTGCACACCATTTGTACAAAAGGAGGACCTAACGCTAAATAGCATTTCTGCCAGTCAACCTACAGGTAGAAGACATTAGGAAGTAGGCATGAATAAATAGACAAAGAGATAAATTAACTAGAATCAACACAGATCAAAACTATAAATATTAGCCACAATTCAATGTAAAACGATACTAAAATATCGAAGCAACTAATAATTTCAAATCCAAAAAGTAGTAAATCTTAACCAATTTGTCTTCTCGTCGTCTTTACCGCAGCATTCTTTATCCCACTGCTGCGTATAGGCCTCTTGCAGTGACATCTGCCTGGGCCCTTTGGTTGCTGAGAAACCGTTTTTCTCCTGTCCTAAAGGAACCACGATGTTTTCGGGATAAAAAGTAGCCTATGTTATTATTCATCTCTCAAACTATGTCTATGCCAAAAATCAAGTCAATCCGTTGCTCCGTTGCTGGGAACAGTTTTTGTCCTATCCTACAGGAACCTTGAATTTTTCCGAGATAGAAAGTAGCCCATGTCACTTTTTGCCATTCAAACTGTATCCATGGCATAAATCAAGTTAGTCCGTAGCTGAGAAACAGTTTTTATGCTACACCTGCTCGGAAAGTACCTTGATACTTTATCAAATTTACGGTAGAAAGTACGTCATTGCATATCGAACAAATATGCGGCGAGAAAACGCATCTGAGCGGGAGAGAAAAGTGTATGAAAATCCATGTCTTACGTGGTTTTTTCTTTTTTAATTTTGGGTAAGACTATGCGCTGGTAACCTAAATATCAAAAGCCAAAAAGTTTTTACAGTGAGTTTTTATCTCCAAGTTCGCAAAATGACACTGGCCACTAGCTGTGTGTTGGATGGTGTCAAACAATTTGAAAAAAGAACATGTGAAAATCGCAGACGCCATTGGCGCCATTTTCAATTTGTGTGTTGTTTGAGGATTCAGTTTTCGTAGAAAAGTAAAATAAAACTATCAAAATGATAAGTAGTGATAGTGATGATGAGTGTAGTATAAAGGTGTAGTGTAAAGCACTATGTATCACTCGAGAGAAAGTGCGATTCCCGATCTCGGGTGTTTTAAAGCCCTCGCCTAACACCCTCGACGGTAATCGGTCACTTTCTTCTCTCGGTGAACAATTTATTTATTTATTTTTTTTTATTTATTTATTTAGGCTTCACATTGATAACTGCATTAACACTTACAATATATCACTTAACTTACAACATATAACTAAGATAAATGCGTCACCTTTTGAAGGAAGCACCGCATGTAATTACTACTTCTTGGGTATAAAACAGTATGAACACTATTCACTTAAAAAAACTAAAATTAAAAATACAATTATAAATCAGTGCGATGAGAAGAGTTAGAGAGCAGGGTTGACCATTTCGGTCATGATTGAGTTTAAATTAATTTTAAATTTAATTAATGAATCTCCGAAAATATCGAACTGGTTGTGGTTCTGGAATTTATTTATGAGTCTACTTATTCTAGGCACAGGAGAATTGGCACCTAGCACAGTTCTACGAAACACTGGGGCAAATGGAGTTATTGGATAGCGTGGATACCTAAAGGGAATTCTAAATTTAAATTTTGCTAGAAGTTTTGGACAGTCAATATCATTGTGTAGAAGTTTGTAAAGGAAAATAATGTCTAATTTGTCACGACGATCGCTTAGCGTTTGCATTTTAAAATTAACTAATCTCTTATTATACGAATTTAAAATTTTTGCTTTCTTTGCTGAATAAGCCAAATGCCATAGAAATCTCTTTTGCACTCTTTCCAGTCTTAAAGAATGCACTGCATAATGAGGTCTCCAGACTGGAGAGCAGTATTCCAGTATACTGCGAACCAGACAGTTATAGAGTAAAATCTTAGTACCAGGCCTATGAAACTCCCTGCTGTTGCGAATAATAAACCCTAACATTTTTGATGACTTTCTAGTGATGTTGTCTATGTGGGGGATAAAAGTCAGCTTCTCATCAAACGTCACGCCCAGGTCTTTTATGGATTTAACCGATTTCAACATTGTTGAACCTATTTTATAGTTAGCATTGATACTGGAGACCTTTCTACCAAATGTTATTTGGTAGCACTTATCAGTGTTTAACGTCATTCCATTCATGCGACACCAGAGATTAAGACTGTTCAGATCATCTTGTAACTTATACACGTCCTCTACTGTGTCAATTACTTTCAAAATTTTGAGGTCATCAGCGAACATAAAGGGTGTGCTATGAGACAAACAATAAGGAAGGTCATTAATTAGATAATTAAAAAAAAATGGGAGCAAAATGAGATCCTTGTGGGGCCCCAGAGTTTACTGTCGGTTGAACAGTTGACGTGAAACAATGTACTATTGTCCTATCCTATGCCAACCACGAATTTTTTGCGAAATAAAAAGTAGCCTATGTCACATTCCGTCTTTCAAACTATGTCGAAGCCAAAAATCAAGTTAAACTCATTCCCAATAATAATTGCCACTGTTGTGTTGCACAAAAATAAAAAAAAATTAGAAAGATGAATTCACTCAAATACTTGGGAAAACGTGGACGAGGACAGCAAGAGATAGAAAGCAATGGTCGAAACTGGGGGAGGCCTACGCCAATAGGGCGACATCTACATCGAACTTGACGGAAACATCAAATTGACACATAATTAGTACAGGATAATGGACATTATTAATGATTATAATCTAAATGAGAAAATATATAAGTCTGGTATCAGGGGCGACTTGTTTAGGTGGCTCACTTCTTATGTCGGTGGTCGATGTCAAACAGTTGTCTTGGGCGGATATGCATCTCTTCCATCCATTATCCCATCGGGCGTGCCCCAAGGTTCAATCTTAGGCCCTTTACTATTTATTATCTTCATCAATGATATTGGTCGATGTTTTAAGCACTCTGACTTCGTAATGTACGCTGATGACATGAAAATTTTTAAAGTTATCCATAACGAACGAGATTGTGACTTGCTTCAAGGTGACCTTGATAATCTCCACAACTATTGCCTACTAAATAAACTCGAGCTCAATATTCTTAAGTGTTCCTGCATCACTTTTAGTAGATCTACCATGACTTACGATCATACTTACAAAATTGATGGGCAAGCTCTTGTGAAGACAGATTCTGTGGTCGACCTTGGCGTAACTCTCGACTCCAAGCTCTTGTTCGACAAACATATTGAGAACATTACGGCAAGGGCAATGAAGACATTGGGGTTCATCTTTCGGGTAACCAAGGACTTTAAGTTGATCAAGACTTTAAAGATATTGTATTGTTCCTTGGTCCGGAGTCAACTAGAGTATGCCTCACAAGTGTGGAACCCCTGTTACGACAAATACATAACTCTGCTTGAAAAGCCGCAAAGAAAATTTCTGCGATTTATCAATTACAAGGCAAAAATATCGAACTTCAACTTTGATTATGAAGTGAGCTGCAGACATCACCACATGTTGCCTCTTCTAAAAAGGAGGGAGGCTGCTGATCTATCCTTTTTATTTAATTTAGTATCGGGTAGAATTGACTGTCCATCCTTGCTGGCGGAGGTAAGGCTTGTCACGCCGCTGCACTCGTCAGGGAAAAAAAACCTTCGTCTATCTGCCCCGCCCTGTCGCACGAACTACCGCGGCAACTCTTACTTCTTGCGCACTTTCACAAATTTTAACACAAATTTTTCAAAGCATGTGGACTTATTTGCATCAAGGCACAACATGTTTAAAGCCTTAATTAATAGTCAGTTTTTCAAAGGTACTATATGTACGGCAATGAAATAATTGGGATGCTTTACTGTATTTTAATGTGGGTTAATTTATACGTATCAATTGTTACTGTTAAATTATTTATAAAAATTGTAGCAGATCTCATGCTTCTTGTTGAATTTCTAATGTATAAAACTATTAACTTTTTATTCCATCTCTTCCTATTCTCTGTTATAGCAATCATTCTATACTTGTGAGTTTCTGTTTGTAGTCGTTGCTTGTGTTATATTGTATAATTTTCTTAAATTTTCCATTTTCTAATCACCAATATTATTATTCTATAAGCGGTAGCCTTCGTTGGCCTAAGTGTTTTTATAATTGTTTATAAACTTTTTTGTATGAAGGCCGTTTGGCAACCCAAAGATGATAAAATAAAATAAAATAAAATAAAATAAATATAATATAAATTGACATAAAATAATGGTAAATAATAATATTAGAATAATGTAATGACAATAATCTTGAAATAATGTACATAATAATAGAGAGGTATAAATAATTTTATAATAATGTATTACTGCATGTAGTTGAAAATAAAGGCTTTTTTTACTTTACTTTTACTTTACTGTGTTGCACAACATTGCAAGAAGAAGTGGAAAAACAACACCTCCAAATGATAACACTGTGATGATGCCAGCTGCGTGGGAAGATATACTGTCTCTGGGAAACATTATAAATGGAAATGTGGACGTAGGAAGACCACCACGAAACAATCCTAACTTTAGAAGGCTCAATGAAATTGATTCATTTTGCACAGTAAGTACATACAGACATCTATATTCATTGCCATTTTTAAACTATACCTACTGAGCCTTATACTTTTTTTTTCAGATTAACAAGCTAAAGTACACAAAGGATGGACTAATTGTGAAGGTCAACATGAAATATCTTGGGGGTGCATTCCTACACAATATTATTATAAGAATTTTGAAATAAAAAGCAACATTACAATAAATAAAAATTATAATTATTTATTAATAACATAATAGATTTTGAACACAATTAATCTTTTAATTTTTTAGCTGCAATTCAAAAATTTCTAGCTTTTAAAAGCTTCTTGTCTAGTTTTTAACACCTCTTGTTTCAAGATTTCTTCTTTTTTTTTTTAGTTGTAGCCGAAGAATTTCAATTTTAATATCATGCTCTTCATCTGCATGAACATTTGCTTTTTTCAATGTATTTAATTTCTCCTCCAGAACACTTTTTGTGTCAAATTCTCTTTTAATTGGCCTTTTACGGCTTGTTCCTGAAGTTGGAACATATTACGTACTAGGAAACGTAATAAATAGAAAAACAACACTTTATTATAACCATGTTACTACAAAACGCAGACTGATTGTGCCAGAATTAAAACAGGTACTAAGCGAACAAATGCAATTAGTTAATGTCATATTATTTTTATATTAAATTACTATCAAATTAAATTATAGCTATTATAGATAAATATTTAATAACAGTAATATCTGTGTAGAGGTACTTTAAAATTTTAAAATCGTTACATGCCTGACATAGTGCCATATTATGATATTTGGACCTAGACACAGAAGCCAGACATATCCCCGCTGGGCCACAGACTCTACAGTATATTTTATTAAATTATATACCTTTTTGAAGTGTTGGGTGTGTGGAGCTCATGCTGTAGATCACATTTTGGGCTGGGTGATTTGACAGGAGCTTGACTTATAGGCTCCTTTAACATACTGGGTGTGTACTGCGACCAGTCCTGCAAGAAAATATGACATATTATTACCATTTTCTTGTTTTTTTAATGTAAGCTGTTATTTATTCATTACTTATAACTTACAAATTCTAATGTAGCTATGACATCTGGTGATGTAGTAGGTTCGTCACTATCTTTCACCTCAGACTGTGATTCACAAATGCCGGCATATATATAAAATATTATAAAATACTTTTTTACACAAGAAAAACATGTATGAAGATCAATAATTATTAGGAAGACATACCAGTTGTACACTCTTAATTTTTTGTTCGCTCATCTTCAAACGTATTATCCCCAATGGAGGCTGAAAGAAATAATAGTCATTACAAGGTACAATGTATGTTTTAAAACAATAAAAAAGGTAAATATTATATTATGTATTCAAATAAAAATAAAATAAGTAACATTTACCTAAGATCTGAGTGCCATCATCAAAAGTATTGACATATCCAGACACTCTTGTCCGTATAAGCTCCAAAATTTTGTCTGTAATAGGGTCCTTCTGAAATTTTTTTAGTGGCCCTATATATAGAACAAAAACAGTTATTCATGTTTATATACATGCTAGACTATCATATTAAAATGTTGAATTGGGTTGAAACTAACGTACCTGTCCCAATATAATGTTGATTTCGCGAAGTCTGCTCCAGCTTCGCTCTTTTTCTAATTCTCCCAGCAATTTTTGAGAACTGCTGGAAGCCTGGGATAAATACCAGATATGGCGTTAAATTCCGTGGCAATTTTCTGCCACTCTTCGGTTTTCTTTTTCAAACTGATGGAGTCCGTTTTTTTTATTTTATAATATCAAAATGCTTTTCTACTAACTCCATCAAATACATCTTCTCCGAAGACGTAAATGTAGGATTACGTTTTCTGGTAATTTTATCCATAGCGTCCAATTTGGATTTGTTTAAAAAACTGGAGATTAAACGATATTACACAGCACAACACACACGAAAACACCACGAATTTTAAAAACAACCACGAAAGTTGACAAAAGTAGTTTGACATATAACAAGTTTTGACAGTGACAATGACATTTGTCTTAAACTTTTTTAATCAGTGTCACGTGAACTCAGTTTACTTGAACGCGATCAAAATTGTGCTGGTGAAATGGATTTGACTTTGATCTAGATCAAATCTAATATTTGAACTCGTTCAAGCAAAACCGAGTTCAGTGGAACGCGTTCTATAATGTTATCGGTGAAATTGACCCTAAAGAGTTGTCTGCGTGGTGAAGCTGAGAATGTGTTAAAAATCTTTCTACTACAGAGAACAACTACAGCGAAGCTTGGCTTCTAATCACTACGCGGTATAATAACAGAAGATTTAATACAAATTAAGTTTTAAAGACGCTTTTTGCACAAAAGGCGAGCAGTGCGGAGTCATCGACAGCTTTTAAGCAGCTTTTGGACACAATAACAGCTTGTTTAAAATCATTGGCGAATTTAGGCATTGACACAAAATCATGGGATGCTATCATAAATTATCTGGTAATAATCAAGCTAGACCATGAGTCAAGAAAACAATGGGAACTTCACTTAAGTCAAAAGAGTTCAGACGACAGTCAAAAAGGCTCAGACGAACTGCCAACTTGGAAACAACTTAAGAAGTTCTTAGAAACCAGATTCAGGACGATAGAGATGTTAGAAGGAGCTAAGCCAACTTCGAGTGCAAGGCCAGCTACGAAGTCAAAATCTTTTCATGCAGTAGAAAAGTACAAAACTAAATGCGTGATGTGTGATGGCGATCACTATCTTTATCAATGCAAGCAATTTACAAGCTCTTCACCACAAGAAAAATCCGAATATGAGAAGACCAAGGGTTTATGCTTTAATTGCCTTGCACCTAATCATTCAGTAAAGACATACCATCAATCAACTGCAGAAGATGTGGAAGACGTCACCATACACAACTGCATGTAGACAGAGATCCAGAAAAACAGAAGGCGCAAGAGTCAGCGATAGAAGAAACACACACTCAATCTACAGAGAAAACAAATATTGTTACGAACTTTTCTAAAAACGTTTCACCCACTGAAGTGTTGTTAGCAACTGCAGTCAACGGAATTTCATATGTAATTAGAGCAATTAGTCCATCAAGGGTCACAGGCTTCCTTTATCACGGAAGATACTGTTCAGTTACTGGGACTTAAACGCAAACCAATTAATGGTTTGGTGTCTGGAGTGGAAGACAAGAGTCAAGTTTATGGTATCATTGCGTATCCAATCACGCCATCACCCAGCTAAATCAATCTCAGTAAATGCTTATGTTCTAGGATCCCTTACATCGATGCTTCCGTCAAAGGTTGTTCATTCAACTAGTTGGCACGAGATAGAAAACTTACCATTAGCTGATCCAGAATTCACATCACCAGGCAAAGTCGACGTTTTGCTTGGAGCTGAAATATATAGCGAGATTCTACAAAATGTCGTAATCAAAAGTCCGTCGAGAAATTTAGTTGCTCAAAATACAGTTCTCGGTTGGATTATGTCCGGTACAGTAACGTCTTTTTCAATTTCAGCGCAGAGAGTAATAAGCACGCATACACAAATCCGAGAAGATGATTTGTTGAGAAGTTTGTCTCACTTTTGTAACGGCAGTAATGATCTAAAATCGGCAGATACGAAGATAAACCACTTTTCAGTTCGACAGCTGTCATCCAAAATGTATATCTTGTTCAGCTATCTCACTTTCGTGAAGATATCATTGATTCTGTGACCGCAACCAGGCTCCAATCTGTCGCTGGAACTTCTTCCAGACAACATACGCCACTACAACCGCGAGTAGATTAAGGATGCCGATTAACATCAATCCTTGTTGTGACATTTGCGTTTCTACGGAAGAATTTCAGTTTTGGGCAATAATAATTTCTTCCTTTTCAGCCTTCTCTTCTTTGCTTTGCCACTTGCCCATTTTAAAGATATCAATATTGAATCAATACGTGTGACTCGCTATAAAGTTACTTTTCCAATGTGGTGTTAACTTTATATTTTTTGGCATTTTACTTTAATACTGCTTCCGTCAACAAAATAACCCATACCTCGCGTTACTAAATACCAGTACAAAAGTAATTTATAACAATATCATACTTAATTGAATTAACCTCGACACTGTAAACTGAATATCTACTACTATGTACTAAGTATTACTATTACTAAGTATATGGTAGTGTAAAAGATACCAGTTATACTTATAAAGACAGTACTTAATATCAATACATTGCATACTTAACATGCCTGTGTCCTACTTGTATACCTAACTGAAAAGATTTTCTTTATTATTTATATTCTAACTTATTCTATGGACACATCATTCGCAAATCTTAAAGGTTTCCTTACAGTGCGTCCACTTCTTGTAGTTTTCTTCCCATCTGTAGTAGTACCGGCTGTACTATGATTCTGCGGTACAGGGCTCGAAGAAGCTCTCTGTGGTACTGTACTAGATGGTACGTCAAACCAGTCGTCCGTACCTGGAATATCTGCTGGCACGGGGCACTTGGTGCCTCTAGTATGATATAGACATAGGTGTTGTATAACTAATTCAATCAGTTTTTCTGCTCGATTCATAATTGATTGAATAATTTATTTGTAAAAAAATACAATTCGTGAGATCGGACCGCGATCGCTTTGCCCTGTATGACAGCTTGTACTGACTACCGTAGAATAAAGCGCCCGCGCCGACCGCCCGTCCCGCACCCCGGCGCGTCCTTCCCGCGAAGCGATCTCCTATTTGTCGTGCCGATCCTCTTGCGCGGGGGATCACATCGCGCCCTTTTGTTATGTGTCAGGTTGCATACAAATTCGAATATTACAAAAAATTTCCGTCCCGGATCGCGATCGCTTTCCCGCACTTCCCGCCTCTGTGTGACGAGAGCTTTATGTTCTTTAAAAATTAAACTTCTAATGATACCAAAACCAGCCAGATACAAATATTATAGCCAAAAAGATCTAATTACAAGTTCATACGTATATTATAATGCGAAAAGACTTTCGCCAACCTACTATGTTTAGTATTAAAAAGACGTATGTCGCGCCGCAGGTAACAATACCTAATAAGAATCAACTAAAAGGATCTAAAATATGTACGTCTCTATTGAACATTTAAAAACAGTCAACTTCAATTACAGTCGTCGTCTTTAAAAGTCGTCTTCCCATTATTTACAGGTGTCTGGATCAAGCTTCTGAATCACGATATAAATTACAATTGGATCCCAGGTTTCGGTGTTTATATCGGAATTGATTAATCCTTTTTAGCATTCTTGTGTGGTGTCCATTAATTGTTTCAACTGGATCGCTGATTGTGCGACGATCTTTTTCTGTTGAAACAATCTTTTTAATATAGCGTTCACTACGAGTCGCTTGTGATTGTACCTCTTATTTAAGCACTCCCAGGCGGGTTTGTAATTATTTTCAGTGATTTGGTATGACTTTATGGTTCCGCTGCAACCATCGCCTGAGAGGCACGACTTCAAATAGTGAAGACGCTCAGCGTAGGGTTGTTTGCAACTAACGATGAGAAAGTGTCCTTGAAATTTTGGATTTCCTCGTGCAATCCTGAGAACTTGGGAAGGTCAATGCGTGGCAACGATACTACACCTTTGGTGTTAGAAGTAGTTGGAGTTCTGGGTGACGCTGATGCTTCAATTATCTCTTGGATGTCCGTTCTTGTCGACAAGTAGATCTCTTCGATGTCGCAATAACTTACAGGCAACGAACATTGCTCCTGCGCTGGTAATTCGCTGTAGCAATCTTTGTACGCATTCCAACTACCTGTTAAATATGAAACCTGTAAATTATTAAATTTCTATTAAGTACTATTCAACAGTGACAAAACTATTCTAATTGAATTTCTTATATTGTACAAAACCTTACCAGGTTATCATATTTAGCTTCGTTTGTTTTAATTAGTTCATCAGTTGCTTCTACTCCGTCTATATTCTTTATAGGGAACTCAAACTTGGACAGGAGTTCTTTTTTTATTGTGTTAATAAGTTCAAAATTTGCTCATTTTGTACTTTTATGTGTGTCAGCAAAGTGACAACTTTTTCCTGAAAACTTAAACAAAAAGCCTTTTCTAAGAGTCAAGTTACTATGTGAAAATCCTTGCACGTGAATAAAATAATAAAAATTAATAATTAATGCTTTCACACTCATAGCTTCCCATTAATTTCTTGTTGGGGATGCAATGGAACACACACAACACCCAGATCCAAAAACAGATGGTCAAATTCACGATTCAAAAGCCCAATTGTAAGAGAGACTCCTACACAGCTGCAGTCGTATGCTCTTATAGTAGCTCGGCGGCGGTGAGGTATTATCCTATCCGGGGAAATGAAATCGGGGGAAAGAAAACACGTAGGTACAAGTATGTTGCAAAGGCGAATGCTACACGCTCGATATTGGGTTTACTGCCTCCAATATTGGGTTTACCGCTGATATTGGGTTTACTGCCTCCAACGATACAAAACTAGTACAGAATAGATAATAAATGCGCGCGCGCCGGTGAGAATCCTACCAACTTTATTAGTCTATTACAGTCGAGCCCATCAATTGTAATAAAGTATGTTTGTTTTATTTATATTCAAGTGTCATCATTTATTAGCTAAGGATCCTTCTTGTACTAAAATGTCATCAAAATCTACTCAGGTGCATAATAATAATTCATTTACCTGTTTGCTCAGGGTTTTGAATCTTAGATTTCAGTGTCTATATATATATATCTATATCTTGTTCAAAATCTAAAAATTTAGGTATATTACATATGTTTCTAGCAGATCAAAATGCCATTCAAAATCCAATGAAGGCCCCAAATAAATACATTCTTATTACACCTTATATTATATAACTTCAGACCCTCTCCATAGCATGAAATTAAACTTTAGGAACTTACTTTGCAGAATGATGCTGGACAAAGTAGGTAATGTTATGTCAATTTGATTGCTGGTTTTTCTAGCATCTGTGAAAAGATAATACATATAAGTACAAACTTTATGATGACCAGTCCAAAAAAGTTATAAATAAATTATTAGGAAAAACTTGCACTTGTTGTGTGCACTGCCCTAAGAGAGAGGAAGCTTTTACTCTGCAGTGAGTGGAAATAAGCCGATGACAATGTTAAACAATAAATAAACTTAACTCCGAAGGTAAGTTATTGTTATTTTAACACATGCTAGAACCCCATACTCACTGTTTAAAAAAAACGTAATTTTGCCTTTAAAACAATAGATTTAGCTCTGGGAAGTTTTAACTGATAGTACAAAAAATATTCTGTTCAATAATCCTAATTATATTCATGAATATAAACAAACTAGTGCTAAAATATTTAGGTCTGAACAACGAAATTAAAGCATTTTATTGTACCTACTTAGAAATATGTACCCTTACTAGCCTGCTCATCACGATGTTACCAATGAGATCAAGTAGCATGTGTTTATCCAGGTTATAGGCTATCTCAATTCTAAATTGCATCCAAATCTGTTCAGTCGTTAGAATACTTACTTTATTGTTTGTTATTTACGCATAAAGTTGTGACAAATACGTATACGACAGACAAACTTTCGCCTTTATCGTATCGCAGGTCCTCCGATGACACATTGGCCAATTTATAATGATTTTAAGAATACGAACCAGTTTCACACAAAATTTTTTGAACGCCGTACAACTTCCACTTGTCATCTTATCATCTAAATAGTTCTGCATTCGCATTGAGTAAGCGTTCAAAAGCTTTTGAACATTTCACAGGTGCCCAGTTATTAACTGGCTACCTGTGAAATGTTAACGAGAAAGTGCGACGTATACTGAATACGTCGCACTTTCTCGGCGTTAAGCATTGTCTAGATACGACAGATATTGTCCCTCCGTCAAGTTCGTTAAATTGGATGACTGCATACATGCTTTTTTCTGTTTTATGCCGACTTATTGCTAAGAACAAAAAAACAATGAGTGTTATGAAAATTATTACTCACCAGGAAAGAGGCCAGAGAAAGCACAATATATACACAAATGTATTTACCACACACGGAGTTTACTCAAATTATTAGCTCGCCCGTTGTTAATTGTTAAAAAATATATCATTACATCACCTCATTGCAGAGAATTTTTGGAATTATGGTATTAAATATTTGTAATCAAATTCTTCGCCCCCCGCCATCCACTACACCCCAAAAGGCTTTTAACAGTTGTTGCCGTCATTATTATGAGACCATCCAACCAATAATAATGGCTATAGCAAAGCTGATTGTGATTTCTACAAATATTGTATTAAACGTGTAAAAAATAGAATTTATAACATTATAAGGGCACAAACAATAAAAAAACAACCATGGTTACCTGCTGTGTTTGGGGCTGCGAATCGTGTTCTAAGAACAAAAGCGAAAGTTTATAATTTTTAGGTTAGTCGTAGTTTATGTATTTTCACGTCTATTTTTTTGAAATATGAATAAGTGTTCAGTGCAGGAACTATAAATGAAGTTTAAAACTATCTATTTTAATTCACAACACAGCATAAAACGATAATTTTGAGAAAAGCAAATATATTGAATGTTTACATTACTTCAAATAGTGATGGACAATGTTACGATTTTATTGCATTGCATTATGTTTTTCGATACTTTTCTCGGTGCATAATCGGTAGAAGTCGTAATAAATCTATGGTGGTACAGTACTCGTTTTTACCAAACTTCCTTTTAACCCGACTACTAATTAATTACTACCTATGTTTTTAAGTGGAATCTTGGTTAACTACGAGTATTAGGTTTGTAAAAGACAACATTCATATTGGGCTAATCCTGATAGTTCCGACCAAATAGTATTAATGCATATAATTCTTATAAAATCCAAATCTTCTTCTGTCGATTTGTTCCAGCCACCAGTAGTATTTCCTCTTTCGTCATTGATTAATCCGGTTCGATTCTTTTTCATGCAAACATCTATTTTCTTTGGAGTGATTTGGTAAGTATTTACAAACATGTCTCTGCAAACTTGCGTGCCACAAATTTTGTAAGCTCTGTGAAATTGCTTGGGATTTTTCTTCCCAGTTTTGTTTCCTTCTAATACAGTATATGTCCTTTTTTTGCACTCTCCGATACACATTTTGTGATGTATAAAAGCTGGGCTTCATAACTTCCAAGTGTGATATATTTTTGAAATTCTTCTTGCCTCTTTTTAGCTGAGACTAACATGTTACATTGCTTAGCATATTTACAAGAATAGTCTTTAAATGTTTTCGGTTCTACGGTTGCCAGGTCTTTTTCGAAAAAATACCGAACAGAGAGCAAAAAAAAACAAGGTTTAGTCATTTATTCATATTATTGACTTAAAATACAAAGTATTGTAGTAGCTAACCTAACTTATAAAAAGTATATTTTTTCTAACTAATGCACGCTTTCAGCAATGTCTGATTTGCTTTAACCGCCCCATGCATTTCGTGACATGTCAGACTGAAATTACATCGTATACATAATTCAGCCTTCACCATGTCCACACTTAATTTATTGCGGCTGTCCGTCCACAAATGGTTCATATGGCTAAATACCCTTTCCACATAGGCATTACTACATGGTACTGCCATTATCGTTTTAATTATTCTTTTCAAGTTAGGGCTTACTTCTGCCTTTAGAAACGTCTTCCACGAAAACGTAGGACTGTTGGATGAAGAAGATTGGTTTTTTATTGCTTCCAAGGTTTTTTGGAGAACGCGAATCTCTTCGTACAAACCATCTTTATCGATGTCGTCTTCAACACCAACAGCTTTCGATACTTCTAGAAAATTTTCATATGTTGGAGCTACCTTTTCTACATTGACGTATTTAAATGCTTTGAATGGAGAATTTTCGCCAGAATTCTGGCCAGAAGAACCTGAGATATGGTTTGCTCAAGTCGAAGGACAGTTTGCAGAGTCGAATATCACTTCCGACGTGACGAAATTTAATTACGTAATTGGCCAGTTAGACCACCAATTTTCAAAAGAAGTGAAAGACATCATCATTTCACCTCCACCGACAGAGAAATATGAAAAACTAAAATCGGAATTGATCAAGCGCCTGAGTGCTTCGCGTGAAAAGCAGGTTAAACAATTACTGATGCACGAAGAACTGGGAGATAGACGTCCATCGCAATTTTTACGGCACTTACAAAGTTTGGCGGCACCGGCCGTACCAGAAGATTTTATTAAGACCATTTGGACGAGCAGATTGCCACGCAGTGTGCAGACAGTGCTAGCGGCACAACCAACAGCGTCCCTGGACGTGCTATCCGACTTGGCGGACAGGATCCAAGATATTGCTCCAGCCACGCCTCAGGTTGCAGCAGCATCATCATCAGCGCATGGTTCAGCCCTTGACGCCATGGCAAATGAAATAGCCGAACTTCGAAGGCAAATAAAGACTTTGCTGAACCGTGAGTCTCGTTCCCGTCCCCGCCACAGAAGCCGCAGTCGTTCTGGTACCAGATCGGAATCCAACTACAGAAAATTCCCAACTTGTTGGTACCACTGGAAACACGGCTCGAAAGCGAAAACCTGCGTGAAGCCCTGCAATTATCAAGCGGAAAACTCTCAGGGCGGTCGATAATGGCGACAAACGACCGTCCCAACTCGTCTGGTCGCCTCTTTGTCGTAGATCGTCGGTCGAAGATGCAATTTCTTGTCGATACTGGAAGCGACGTTTGTGTTTTCCCTCGACGAGTACTGCATGAGCGTCGTTCTAAAACAGACTTCGAACTTTCTGCTGCAAACGGTACATCAATCAGCACATACGGATATACTCACCTGGATTTGGATCTTGGATTACGCCGCGATTTTCCATGGCGTTTCATCGTTGGTGACGTCACTAAGGCAATCATCGGAGCTGACTTCTTGAAGTTCTACGGCCTTCTAGTGGACATTCGAAACCAACGCTTACTGGACAATACGACCACACTCTCCGTCGTGTGTTCACCCGCAACCTCGTCAACTGCGATTTCTTCTGTCAAGATACCAGTCGGCTAGTCTCGATATGACCAGATCCTGAAGGAATTGCCTGAAATTACCAATCCATCCGGCAAGCCAGCTGAAGTCAAGCATCGTACCGTTCACTACATCAGAACTACGCCAGGACAACCAATATCCTGCAACCCACGTCGTTTAGCGCCAGACAAGCTAAAGATTGCCAAAACTGAGATCGAGTCGATGATAAAATCAGGTATCTCACGACCATCGGAAAGCTCCTGGGCGTCACCGTTACATCTCGCACCGAAGAAAGCCAACGGATGGCGGCCTTGTGGAGATTACCGAATGCTGAATGCTCGCACCATACCTGATAGATATCCAATCAGACACGTACATGATTTTACGCACAGCATTTCAGGCTGTAAAGTGTTTTCAACGATCGATCTCGTCAAAGCTTTTCATCAGATTCCGGTGAATCCTGAAGACATCCATAAGACCGCCATCACGACACCGTTCGGATTATATGAATTCCCGTTCATGACGTTTGGATTGAGGAACGCTGGACAGACTTTTCAACGTTTTGTCGATGAGATGACGCGCGGACTGGATTTTGTCTTCCCATACATTGATGATTTCCTAGTTTTTTCAAAGGATGAGGAACTCCACGAAGAACACCTTCGTATACTCTTCACCAGGCTGAAAGAACATGGCATTATCATCAACACTTCGAAATGCAATTTTGGTCAGTCTGAAGTCAAATTCCTGGGCTACCACATATCAGCCGATGGAATAAAACCTCTGGATGAGAAGGTTGAGGCAGTGAAGTCGTTTCCACCTCCCAAGACAGTCAGAGAACTTCGCCGATTCTTGGGGATGCTGAATTTTTATAGAAGATTCATCCCCAACGCAGCTGAAGTCCAAGCGCCACTGCATGCTCTCATGACTGGCTCTGTGAAAGGTTCCCATCCTGTCAACCTGTGTGGAGACACGCTGAAAGCCTTCGAAGCCTGTAAATAAAGTCTCTGTCAAGCAGCACTTCTTGCGCATCCGGATTGTCAATGCAAGTTGAGCCTCGTCGCAGATGCATCTGATTTTTCGATTGGTGCAGCCTTGCAACAATACCAAGATGGTAGCTGGCAACCGCTTGCCTTTTTCTCGCGCAAGTTGAACGCAGCACAAAGAAAATATTCTCCATACGACAGGGAACTTCTAGCAATTTATGAAGCTCTGAAGTACTTCCGGCACATGGTTGAAGCCAGAGAATTCACGATATACACAGACCATAAGCCATTGTGTTTTGCTTTTCAACAGCGCAAAGACAAATGTTCGCCGAGACAGTTTCGTCATCTGGATTTCATATCCCAATTTACAACTGACTTGAGACACATCTCGGGGAAAGATAACTTGGTCGCTGACACGTTGAGCAGAGTCGAAGAGCTGGAACTGTCAATAAATTTCGCTCAACTTGCCAAGTCACAAGCGTCTGATCCAGAGCTGAAGGAAATGCTAGAGCACGGAACGTCGCTGCAGCTAGAGAAGGTGAAGTTACCTGGAACGCAAGCTGAATTATATTGTGACGTCAGCACTCTAGTCTCAAGACCGTCTGTGACGAAGCAATTTCGCAAGCAAGTTTTTGATTCCTTGCACGCACTAAGCCATCCTGGTGCCAACGCAACTATCAAATTAGTAGCAGAACGCTACGTGTGGCCAGGAATAAAAAAGGACTGCAGAGAGTGGGCACGTTCATGTCTAGCTTGTCAACGTTCTAAGATAACTAGGCATGTAACCTCCCCGTTGGGCAACTTCCAGCTGACAAGAGCACGCTTTATTCACGTGCATATAGATCTGATCGGACCGCTTCCAATTTGTAATGGAAATCGCTATTGTCTCACTGCCATAGATCGTTTCACTCGATGGCCTGAGGTGATACCAATTCCCGACGCTACAGCTGAAACAGTAGCAAAAGCATTACTAAATGGATGGATATCGAGGTTTGGAACGCCTGTGGATATCGTAACAGACCGCGGCAGACAGTTTGAATCTTCGTTATTCCAGCATCTATCCAGAATATCAGGATTTCAACATAAAAAGACCACTGCATATCACCCAGCATGCAAAGGTGTTATCGAGAGGTTCCATAGACAGCTGAAAGCTGCTATAACCTGTCATGCAAAAGAAAACTGGATGGAAGCCTTACCTTTGGTGTTACTCGGAATCCGAAGCGCGTATAAAGAAGACATCCAAGCGAGCACTGCAGAACTTGTGTACGGAGAACCGCTACGACTACCGGGAGAATTCTTTAACCCGAGTACAGCTGGAACAACAGACGTCACAGATTACACTGCCAGATTACGCTCGTTCGCCAATAATTTAAAACCATCGCCTGCTTCGAGACACGCCAAACCATCCATATTTATTTTCAAGGACTTGCCAACTGCTACTCACGTATTTTTGAGAGAAGACGCAGTACGAGCTCCTTTACAACCTGCATACACGGGTCCACACGCCGTCCTAGAAAGGTCTGAAAAAATATTTAAATTATTAATAAAAGGAAAACGTCACAGTATCGGTAGATCGCTTAAAACCAGCGTACATATTGGATGACAGCAACAAAACTGCAGATGAATATCTAGATGATTCACCACCACCTTTAAACCTACCAAGAAAAACCAGGTCTGGACGTTCAGTAAGATTCCCAGATTACTATCGAGCGTAGGGACGCTCTCTGGAAGGGAGTAATGTGGTGTATACATAAATATTCATAAACAAACTTAAATAAACATATAAAGATAATACGATAAAAATGTCGCAACATAAAATATCAAAACATTTTAAAACGCTTGCGCTTGTACTACACAGCGACGCGATAGCCGACCGGTTTGCTTGGTGCGCTGAGTCATGACGCGCTCGCTCCCGTCGGCAGAGTAGTACCTACCTAACTCGCGCGCGAACATTATTCCGTACTATTTATTCAATATTGCATGTATCTGTGTTTGTTTTGTTACGTAAACTATTGTGTGACCAAAGACATTGTATTAGGTACTACTTGGTGATCAATAAACAATCAGTTATTAGTGAGTTAGTGACTAATTATTCACACACCCCAGGCAATCACCCCATAGTGGTATACAGACATAAATATTAGAATTCCTATATATTGACGTAGATCTGTTATTGTTAGTGATTCAGGTCTATCAGGTTTTGTCTGTACAGCATATCGAGCAGTTTCATCTACAATTTTTTCCATCAGATCATTTGTGAAGAAGTAGCTAAAAAATTGATAAGGACTTTGCAGTTCCATTACAGCTGCAGAAAGTTCTTCGCTGCCTCCAAATTTGATTTTATCCTCATCATATACAAGTGATTGCTTCTTCCAAACTAAATTCCTTGTGCTGTTCATGCTAAAAGCCGGAAGTTGAGAATTTGTACCTGGTAACGGTGGTTGTTCGTCAGATTCTGCATCATTTTGAATCAAGGGAGGGTCCTCGCTCTCGTCTGCAGTCATAACCTCATCAAAAACATCCTCTCCATGCTGATTTTCAAGTTCTCTCACCAACTCCTCACGAGATGCATAGTACGGTAAGTCATCCCCATCAGATTCCATGCCATCATCAGAAATCTCTCCATTATCCAAGCGGCGAAGGAGATCTTCTATCTCCCTATCTGAAAATCACCACACATTGCTGCTGACGCATCAACCAAGCGCAAATCATAATAAAACCACCCCAAAACCAACCAAATAACAAGCTAGTATGAGGTTATCAAAAGGAACGTTAGTGCATAATGTATTGAAATCGATACATGGAAAAAAAGTTAGTTTACAACAAAAAAAAAGTAAAAATTATCAGAAATTCAAACG
This sequence comes from Hypomecis punctinalis, assembly GCA_949316475.1. Taxonomy (NCBI): domain Eukaryota; kingdom Metazoa; phylum Arthropoda; class Insecta; order Lepidoptera; family Geometridae; genus Hypomecis; species Hypomecis punctinalis. The sequence goes on from OX438809.1 coordinate 5,582,473, forward strand.
TCTGCGACATGCTTTTAGACTTACCTTCCATATTGTAATTTTTGCAATACAAATAATCGGTGTTTTCTTGGGATTCAAAGGGATTGAAAATCTGAATTTTCACAACGTGCAAACTTTGTCGACCGCCAACAATGAAAGTGAAATCAATTCAAGATGTCAGAACTGTCATGTGTCAAATGTCACTTTTTTGGTTCAGTAAATGTCAAAGGTATGTTACATCATTCACTCGAGACCATAAATAAAAAATAAAGGACCAAGGATTGTCTCTGAATGCAATGTATCGTTTTCGAAACGATATGCATTTAACCCTTTCAGACCTGAGATTTTTTTTCCCTATAATTATGAATATTACTGTGGGAATTACTTATTTAGAGCCTAAATGACGCTACAAAAATTGAAAACAAAATCTAGGTATTTCAGGTTTTCCACAAAAGTACTAGCACGATCGTGCGGGTTCGGCGTATAATCAGAATGTGCACGCTTGTGTATTTTCCTAATGATACTCATTTGTTTGAAAATAAAACAAGTTTATACAGTATAATAAACTTTAAATGAGAACTTTTTAATCAGCCTTTAGATTGAATGCAGTCTTAATTTGTTTTATTCTATTACTTATAATGAACTTTTAACGTAAAATTAACTGGTAATGAGCAACAACTTTCTAATTATTTATAAATCTAAGTAATATTGTATCACAATCAATGAGATCTATATAATCAACTTAATCTAGTAATTTACTTCTGATGAAACAACGAAAAACAATGTTTTCCTCTAGAGAGGCACAAATATACTTTGCACTTTGTGCAAATAATCTTAGACCGACTGTTACATGACTCTAATTTGCAAACTCTTGGAGATAGTAAATTGTCGTCAAACATTGGTAAGTGGCCATACCCATCGTGTCGTTTTGACTCAGACGGAGTTGGCTGTTTGAATTTTTTGATGAAAGGACCAGCAACTTCAGCATCCTCGTCATAATTATCGTCCATCTCCAAAATCCTCTTGGTGGGAGTTTGAGTCAACCCTTCTGCTATATCTAGGCGAAAATTTAAAAGATCCATAATTTTACTTTGAGGGACGTTCAATCGAATGCAATCATTGCGATACAGACGCCATGCATTTACCACAGCTAGGTCAACAAAATGAATTATGACTTTCAACGTCCATTTTCTTGTTTTTATAAATGCACGGTAATATTCCATTTGCTGGTCCAATACGTCCACTCCACCCATATTACTGTTATAATTGGATATAACTTTCGGACACGACACATCTACGTAGCATTTTCTGTTTTTATCCCATCGTTTCACAGTTGCTATGTTATCCGATCCTGTACAGTTCGAGACCATCATAACAGACTTATTGTCCTTCCATTTCACAAGAGCTAAGTCATCGCACACAAATTGTTGAGATTCCCCTCTCAACATTTTGTTATCTGCCTTGAAATTTAGATTTTTTCTCTCACTGATCCTGTTCATCATTATAGTACCAGTTCCATGTAAATGTAACTGTTGTAGCCTCTCTATTAGAGGAATACTCGTGAAAAATCGGTCAAAATACAAACAACTCCCAGGAGGAACTGCTTGGGCTAAGTGTAATATGACCGAGGCACCTACACCCAGTTCTCGCTCAGTAAATGCTGTTCTAGCTCCGAGGTAGATTTCAAAATCTATCATTAGGCCCTCACTTGGCCGAGGTTTGTTTCTTACAACTTGACGCAAACTACATCTTCCCGTGAATGGAATCATCTGCTCATCTATTGAATAGTTTCCGCTAACTCTCTCTAACTTGCGACAGGCCTGTTTTACTTGATTGATCACAGGTTGTATTTTCCACAAAGGATTAAGCCGTTCTTCGGCAGACGAGGGTTGGTCTTCAGGTACAAAATGTAGTGCACTTCGCAAGGTTGTAAAGCGATCGCGTGTCATAATATCAGCTATTAATGCTAGCCGTGTATTTTGGCGCCAAAACAGATACAGGCGAGGATAGTTAAAAATTCCAATTAACAAATGTATGCCAAACAACTGTTTTATTTCATCACCAGAAGCATTCAATACACGACCAGTTTTTCGCATGTGATAATTATTTGTACATTCCGCTCCTAATTTATAGAATTCGTCATTAAAATAGTCTGTAAAGTACTCCATTGCAGCTCTTATTGGATGCATCGGAAGTAGTTGAAAGTCATGTGGTTTATCGGTGTATTCTGTTTGTCTCCATATCCTACCTCTGCTTTGTCCACGTCGACTTGGTGTAATTCGTGGTGAACTTACTGGTTGATTAGTAGTACTTGGTACTGGTGCATCTGGAAGTTGTTGAATCTCATGCAGTTGATCCTGCGTCTCCTCTTCAACTTCAGTGTCGAGCAAAAAGTTTTCCTCCAAAATATCTTCTATATCTGAGTCGTTTCCGTCGCCCAATATTTCTAAAATGACGTCATCGGACAGACCTCCTGTAATAAACAAATTACATCAAACTATAATAAAATATACCACACTACGTTCACAAAATGTTCAAATTAACAACACGCACGAACGTAACATTTTAACCGTCAAAAAATACCTAAGAACCGAACTGCTACGATAGTGCGCATTACTTTTGGTTCAACGAAAAAGATAGTAATTTACAAAATTTCCATGAAATTGAATCAAAATCCAATAAATAATATCATTACGTTCATCATTATTACAATAAAACAGGAATCCATAAAAAATAATGACATTTTATTTACTTACCGGCGTGGGAGTTCCGAGAAAAAAACGCAGCCATCTTTCACCACGTCAGTGGTACGACTAGAGCTGTCACTGGGATCAACTGTTATTTTAAATATACGCGCCATAAACCGCACGCTCGATGCATGTCGGTTTCGTTCCAAAAAACAAAAAAATGTGCCTACGACTTTTTTTTCTAAGGATGCGCACGCCTGTTTAACTCAGGTCTGAAAGGGTTAAGGGTTAGGTGTCCCTTAAGCGATGGTGAAAATGAAACTGTCACCTAAAATGGTTTAGGGTTGTTTAAGGGCTCCCTTAAACTAAGGGATCGTTGGTGAAAACGGGCATTATACCAATTTTCATCCCCCATTTTTAGGGGTTGGGGGGTGGTTTATTAATAATCCGGAAATTGTGTTTAATTATCTATTACAAAGAGCAACATTGATGTAATTGTATTCTAAACAAGCTAAATATGCCCATAATTTTAGTTTTAATAGTTTTCGAGTAATGAAGGGGTCAAAAGTGGCTCGAAATGGTTCGTGTAATATTACACACGGCTGCTGCGTCGCCTTTTTCTTTGTCTTGGCTGGACTCGCTGCCGCGTATCTAGATAGGAAGGTATATACTTATTGTAACTACACAAAATGTAGACAATTACATATTATACAGTAGTTAGATTAATAAGTGTTTTACTTAAAACACTTATTTAGTAAAGGTAGGTAGTTAATTGAATCACGGGATTTACGAGCACTCGTGCGTGTCACACGATAAGTTTCAATTTCGCGTAACAGTCAAAAGAGTAAGTGATTTTTGTACCAAAACTTGACTTTTGTACTAAAGTGAACCTTCAGAAACGAAACGGCGACGATAAAATTTATAGTTACTGTACAATTAGTAAAAGACAAAACGTTTTTTTCGGGGAGTTTTATTGTTTGAGATAAAAATAATTTCGACTTTTTGATACAAAAAAATATTAAAATCGATTATTAAGAACATTAGTTAAATATTTAAATAATATGTAGCGAGATCGCAATGAAATGCCTGCTTAGATAACATTTTGAGACAATTTCACAATTACGTGTAAACTCCTTGCTTGAACTTGCATGACCTGTGTGCTTTACGTGAGATCTGACAACTTTTTGATTAGTGTGAACCGTGATTGAAGTCTTGGCTCCATTGCACCGACATTGCACATGAAAATGTTTTTGTTGGAAAGTCCACCCGGGCGAAGCCATGGGCAAAAACTAGTAAATTAAAAAAAATCATGTAGCGGGCCCATTAGCCACTATCCCAGCCCTACTCAGTCATGTGTTTTGTCAGTTTTGTAATGTGATTAATGCATTATAGAATGTGTCAAGCCCATTGTAAAGAGCTTTCCTACGTAGTAAAGAGTTTCACCAATTACAATTGAGCGGACACATTGTACAGACTTTCAATCAGTAATAATATGAACGACACATGACAATGTGTTCAGATACGTATGTTACGTGCAGAAGACACTGTAATGTGCTATACGCATTACCATGTGCTTGCCTCATTAAAAAGATGTCCACACATGACAATGTGTTAAATGCATTGTTAACAGTGTAAAACTTCTTACTACTGTGTTCGGTACATTGTAATGTGTTTTGTCAGTTTCGTAATGTGATTAATGCACTATAGAATGTGTCAAGCCCATTGTAAAGAGCTTCCCTACGTAGTAAAGAGTTTCACCAATTACAATTGAGCAGACACATTGTGCAGACTTTCAATCAGTAATAATATGAACGACACATGAAAATGTGTTCAGATACGTATGTTACGTGCAGAAGACATTGTAATGTGCTATACGCATTACCATGTGCTTGCCTCATTAAAAAGATGTCCACACATGACAATGTGTTAAATGCATTGTTAACAGTGTAAAACTTCTTACTACTGTGTTCGGTACATTGTAATGTGTTTTGTCAGTTTCGTAATGTGATTAATGCACTATAGAATGTGTCAAGCCCATTGTAAAGAGTTTTCCTACGTAGTAAAGAGTTTCACCAATTACAATTGAGCAGACACATTGTAAAGACTTTCAATCAAGTAATAATGTGAACGACACATGGCAATGTGTTCTGATACGTATGTTACGTGTAGAAGACATTGTAATGTGCTATACGCATTACCATGTGCTTGCCTCATTAAAAAGATGTCCACACATGACAATGTGTTAAATGCATTTTAAACAGTGTAAAACTTCATACTACTGTGTTCGGAACATTGTAACGTGTTTTGTCAGTTTCGTAATGTGATTAATGCATTATAGAATGTGTCAAGCCTATCAAGAATTTCAATCAGTAATAATGTGAAGGACACATTACAATGTGTTCAGATGCGTATGTAATGGCTAGAATCGTATTAGTCTCGTTAAAAGTCGAACACAGCTCGCCGCATCCGCAAAAGATCCGCAGAAGTAATGTGAATGATTACGACAAAGCAGATACATTGTAATTAACATCTGTAAATAACGTTTGAAACGTTGTCAATTGTTATGTATTTCAATTTATGAGAGATTTTATTTGATATATTAAGATTTTGAGATACTTGATTGATTAAGATTTTTTTAAATAATTCCCACATTTTAAGGAGTCAGACCCATTACAACACATTATAAAGATACATCGTAATTTAAGTACATTGTAAAGCGTAAAAATCATTATTAATGCGTATGTCGCATTGTGCAATGTTCAGGTATCTTTATTAATGCGTGATTGACTTTGCACATTACGAGACTACAAATAGTAATGTGGATCAATCTAGGGCGTAATGAGTTTTTAGCATTATTTTAGTTGACAGGTACTTGTACGTAGTTCGAAGCCGTCACATTTTTCGGAATGTAGCCCATACCAAACGTACGTAGCTATGGACTCATTATTACGTAGGAAATAACAAAAATAAGTAGCTTTACTACTTAATTTAGTAAAAACTGTCAGCTCATTATACAATGTGCTCCTTCACAGTCCTTCACAGTCAAAATTTTTCTCAGTGTGAGATTCAAGGTTTGCAGTGCTACACGTGTTTGTGAGTGCGTGTGTGTGTGTGTGTGTGTGTGTGATATGGTATGCTGTATAAATATATAGTTATTAAATTTACATATAGTAATTTGTGTTTTTGTCTAGTATTCCTAGTTTCATCTAACTTAGCACTTGATTTTTGTTTCTGTTAGCCATATCATTTTATTACTTTTAGTATGTTTTCAGTTTCGTCATAGTCAAGGGACAGCAGGTATTTAAGTAGTAGTGGGTTGCATTATCCATTTTTAGTATTTTGTTTAATCTGTTATATATTAGGGGTTCTAAAAAATTTACAGACATTGTGCCAAATGTTGTTCTGTTTCTGACAGTTTCAAAAATGCGATCTTTGCGTCTTTTATGACTTTTTTCTTGCAGATTTTGTTTGGTGATTTGCGAGTGTTGCCTGATTGACAGTGCTTTAATAAACAATTTCCGGACTGATAGTACGGCACATTCTCGGAACATGTATTTGGGTAAGGCCACGGAAAAATGTTCATTTCAAAATTTTAACGTGGACCTTACTAAAATTAACAATAAATAAATATCGTTCATTATTTCTAATACCATTTACTGTTTTATCAATAGTTAGATAATTTTTACCTAGCATGGTTTAATTCATAATTCAAAAATATCTTATTTATTATGTAAATTTTCGATTAATAATTTAGGTTAATTACAGATTCCATACAAAATCAAAATGTCCCTCGTCCATGTGACAACAAACTACATTTTTTTTTCTGATCAAATAAAGTTATTATCAAATGTATGCTATATTGTACCTATTTTATATTGTTAAGGCCTTGTTTTAAAACAAATAAATAATCAATATCTGCCTACTGTTACCAAAAAAAACACGATTGAAAATATGGACCAAATTTGATTCCCGTGTGTGACGTAACACGAAATGCTCAGTAGAATTTAATTTTCAAACCACAGCGACACTATAATTATTTTTAAATGACGACAAACTTTCCTACGAGTCTAGGGAAATGTCAAAAATCTGTCAGCCATTTTAGTATGGGAGCAATTCGTGAGGTCGTTGAAGCGAAAATTTTGGTCAACTAGTTTTTTCGAGTTATTTAATGTGATTTGACAAGGTAGGTGTTGAAATTTAATCCGTTAAAGTCAAAATTACTGTGATGAATGTTGTTCTTTCGGGAATCGCCTAGTTTTCTGTGCTTTAAGACAGTTTTTAAAAGTTTTAATCTTAGAAAAAGATTATATTTTCGCGTGTGTTTATTCCCGAGTGTTACGTGTATACGTATATTATTATTTCAAGTGTGTTATTGTGTGTTACACTTTCAAGTGTGTTATTGAACAGTTTTTCGTGGCCTTACCCATTTAGTGGAAAAAAGAGTCATGACTTTGAGTAGCGCTCTTTATTTCTCGCGTGATTGTTAAAGGAAGTAAGCTCATTTGCGCACTATTAACAGTTTCAGTCAATTCTGTTGGCATGAAAAATAAACTTCCTCGTCGCTAGAATTTCATTTAATTTTTAGCGTCATTTTAGGTTTTTCACTTGTTTTAAAAGTGTCTTATTTTAAAACTTTTAACAATACGACATGCATGATAAGAAAATGGCGCGCGCAAAGCAAATTAAAAAAAGTACAGCAAGAAGGTTCTGTGTCTGAGTTTTGAAAAAATTAAAAAAGTTTAAGATAAATTCGGCACCATGGAGGTAGAAGTAAATAGGTTTAATAATGTTTTGTATTCACAAACTTAGTGCACACGATGTTCTAAATTCAATTTTACTTTACCCTCTAGCGGATAAAAACAGCTTTCGCACTCAGATTTCGAAGAGCAAAATTACTCTTTCCGAGATGGGGAAATGAAAAATAATAAACCAACCAACACTACAGCTACCACACCATACTTTGCCATACGTCATACTTGGGGATGAAGCGTTTGGATTGTCTATAAATCTCATGCGACCATACGCGCGGGCTATTTCTTTGGACCATACAAAGAAAATATTTTTACTATAGATTATCTAGATTTAGACGTTACATTGAATCGACCTTTGGAATAATGTTTCGAATACTTCATCGTCCACTTAACGTTTCCAGGAAACATGCCATTTGTTTCATAAAAGCAATTTGTATTTTGTATAATTTTGTACGAAAAAGCGACGGACTCGGTAATATCAGCGATGTTGTCATTACACCCCGCCATATCCGCAATATCACAAGTGGATTTGGGTTAGTTCAAAGAAACTCGTATACCTACAATACGAGATCAGTTCGCCAATTACTTTACTACAAACGGTAAGGTATCGTGGCAAGATCGCTGTATTTATTATTGCTGATGACTGATGTAACTACAAATAAAGAAATATTAATTTATTGATCTTAAAATTAAGTTATAATAAAAAGTACAAACCCACCTGTTGACTTTTTTCTGCGTCACTGAAGCTCTCAAATTTGTTGACACGTTCCGTGTCAATAATACTCATTGTTATCAAATTATGGAACAGACTGTACAAGCACGGATAACACAACGACACTTACTGATTTTCTAGAACATCTCCGCTCGCGTGCTCCGTCACACGGACACCCGTCGCCCGCGGGGCGGGTTCCGCCGCCCGGCACCCACTGCACGCAGCGCTGATCTATGAGATTACAAGAAACAGCACGCCGCGCGGGCGCCCGTGTCGTGCACCGTAACGCAGCGGACGCCTTTAAAACGGTAGTGAACTAGACTAGTTTTTAAGATGACTATGACACTTTGATAGTCGAAACATTTTTTTTCACAATAGGAGCTCGAAGTTAGTCACTAGATTTTGCTCCTCAGAAAAGTTTCTCTTTGAGATCTGATCAGGAATGAAGAAATCCGTAGAAGAACCAAAGTTAGCGACATAGCCCAGCGGATCGGCGAGTTGAAGTGGCAGTGAGCTGGGCACATAGCTCAGAGGAATGATAGCCGATATCAATATAAATTTTGCTTTTTGTTTTGGCTAAATGTAGTTTCTTGTTGCGGCGAATGTTTTCTCAGTAGGTAGCTTTCTTTTTCATATTTTTCTAGCGACCTAAATGTGTGCTCTCTCATTTTGCCAACTAACAGCACCTTCACCATTAAAATATTTTACAAATTCATCTCTTATCCGATTTGTACCATTGCTAGCATCAGCACTATTTACATATAGCCCAGTGATACCTTGTATAGGTATGTTTTCTTCTGCCGTAATGACATCAATATCAAATAATTCATATTCTGAATAACTTGATACCGATTTTCTCAAAAAGTCATCAAGAACACAGCACATTAGGACAACAAGATCAATATGTTCTGTGCTCAAAATAAATAAAATCTAAAACAATTTGTTACAACCAAAAACATTTTCAATTACAATTCGTTTATTCGATTCATACAATTTTCAGATTTAATTATTACTCTCTCATTGATGAACATGTACCTACTTAAAAGTTACATAGAAATACATTGCACACAGTCATACATATATGAAATTATAAAAAAACACATGTTCAAAAATTGCTGTTTCACGAGATCAGACTGTCACTAAAGTATTCGTGCTCCATCTTCACATTGAAAGGTCCTGATATGTTTTCGCGTGCCTCTTACTCTCTTGAAACTGCTCTTATAACTGAGATTTGTATTTTCACTTTTAGCCAGTTTTAGCAAATGGTATCATTTGCGAATATGCGTTTCCCCATTTCTTATTAAGCTTTGATGTTGTCTTTTTTTTTGTTTTTCAATTACTGTTATCGCCCTTGACAGTCTAATACAATTAATTATGTATATTCTCCTCTCTTGATTTAAGGCATTTTTGGCAAAAGGCTTCATGAGGTTACTGGTTGATTTAAATGCCTAATCTACGACAGACGTATGACGATTGTTTTAAAGAATTTTTGGGCATGTTTTTCTGGGAATATTATTCATTATCGTTTAACTTTTCAAAAAAATGTGTTTCTGTTATGACGCCCCCACCGGATCTTCTTTCATTTACCCGGCTTCGCACCATATAGTTCACGCTGGCACAGGCCATTAATACGGTACTCAGGGTTTCCAGATACCGAATTTTTTATCTCGTACTAGGGCTGTCAAATATCTCGTACTTTCAATACAAAATCTCAAAAAGGTATACATTTTAAAAATCTCAGACCTTAATTTAGGTACACTATGTATAACTAGCTAGCCTGGAATAGGAATATTCCTTAAGTTTGGGACCGCCAATTGAAAAAACATTACTCTAGATGATTCATATTTTATTATTAAATTTACCAAAATCTATCAAAAATAAAACAAATTATTAACAGTAAAACATTTTGTAGGTACTTGCTACTAGTACATGATTTTAATTATGGTTTTATTTGTTAGTGATATCTAATGTCCGTCTATTCCCACTAGTTCAGTTGTCCAGTTCAGTTGACCGAACTAGTGAGATTTCTTTTCTCGTTTGTTCACTTGAAAATAGGACTAGCTTTGCACCTTGTTACATTTATTATTATTACTTTAATTTACACGGAGTTTTTCCAAAAGGGTAGCCACATTAATATCGCCATGTAGTAACTGCATTTGTACATGACTAATGAATTCGTCGTTTTCGATTTGAATTTCTGTCCTCTTCTTTGAATTTTTTTTTTGTAAGTACTGCAAAATACGCTGCATCATGTTTCATTATTAACACGTTCATCGCTAAGAAAAAGCCTCATTTATTACATTCGGGCCGTGACGCCCAAAGGTGTCCGTCAACTTACTTTTCTAGACAGGCCGCGACGCTCACAGTGACCCGCGCGTCAGAGTTGTTTTTAATCTGCTCTACGAAGCCGGCGGATTTAAATATCAGACAAATTCTTATGAAAGGGGACCCGCGTGGCCCTCTGAACTATCCATACGGCATGGTTTGGGTGTTGCATGAAAATTCTTAAAAAAACATCATAATAAGTATCAAGGCCAAAAAAAGCCTTAAAATCTGTAACTACGGATATGGGTTTAGGAATGTGTCGGGTATAAATACAATAAAATTTTGAGTTATAAAAGCTTTTATTTATAAATGAATTTTCACAAAGCATTCTGCACATAAAAAGGGGTTGTTTGGACAAATTTTACAGTATGTTTTGACTTTCTTGGTCTTATTTTTTGCTACAATACGTCCGTGTATTTGAACATTTTTTTTGTAACACTCAAGACACTGACGTCTTACTGTCTTGGATGGGCCATTTTTCGTGCCCATCTCGTGCTTAACTCTCTTTGGTCTTAAGGGAAGAGCAGGTGTTAGCTCTTGAGCCAATAAACTCTTCAGTATCCTGAAGTCCACAATCGGAATATTTTTTTTGGTGACGCTCTTGTATAATGTTAAAGCATTTACAACAGCCACATCCAGGATCAGATCAAGTGCGACTTTTTTATACCATTTGATCGATTTTCTCAAGGGTGACTGGTATGCTGTCATTTGGTCTGACAGGTCTACAGCACCTTTGGCTTTATTATATTCAAGAACAATAGCTGGCTTTGAAATCGCTTTATTCCGTTTGATTATTCTCACAAAACGTGTGGAATGCTTTGTAGATAAGACCAAGACGTCACGTTTATCTTTCCACTTCATCACGGTAATTCCGTCCTCACTCTCTTTGGCAATGAACTCCCCCTATTTCAACTTAGTCGAGACCACTTCTTTCGGGAAATGTTTTCTATTTTTCCGTAGAGTCCCCACAAGGTGTGTCTCTTTTTTCAAAAGCTCTCGAGCCAAGCCCACACTTGTGTACCAATTATCGGTATACAATGTATGTCCTTTATCAAACAAATCTTCACACAATGACATAACGACGGTTGTTGGCATTGGTAGTGTCATTCTCTTTATATATGCTCATTTTATAAGTGTAGCCAGGCAATGTACATAATTTGAAGAGTTTGATGCCGTATTTGTGTCGCTTCTGTTTATTATACTGGCGAAATACTAACCGTCCTCGAAAAGGTACTACACTTTCGTCTATACATAAATCCTCGCCGGGGACATAGTTTTTCTGAAAAATCTTGTTCATTGAATTTAGCAAGTTTCTGACACGGTGAAGTCGATCAGCTTTGTTGTCTTCATCATTCTCCGAAAAATGCAACATTTGCAGAAGCAACTCGAATCTGTTTCGAGACATTATGGTGCGAGGAAAATTTTGACCAATAATTTCATCCCGTGACCAATAATCTGACATTTTAGGGAGCTTTACCAATCTCATGAATAAAATTAAGGCAAGCATTTGTTTTATCTCAGGAATATTAGTAGGTGACCAAATTCGAATACGTGCATATTTAGAAGCTTCCTCTGAGTTAGTAATTTTAGTAATAGCAAAAGAATTTGTGCTTTCCACAATTTGTTGCAAAATTTCGTCCGTCACCAAAAGCGTATCGAAGCTGGCAGGGGAAGTTTCCGTCATTGTCAAGCGAACTGTTAAAGGCAAGCCAGGAATTTCGGTGAAAGGTATTATTTGACGTTGATTACTTCTAGGATCTGTCCATGTTGAGCTTAGGGAAATTTCCGCCAAATCTTGAATTTGATTGTAAATGTAAGTATCACTTGTCTCACTTCCTGATGAAATAACTCGAAACCGGCGCCGCCGCGTCGTTGTGCAGGGCTGGATGTTATCTTCCTCCTCAGAACTCACACAAAGACTATCATTTAAGAAATTAATTTCAATATTCTCCAATAGTGTTAAATCCTCTTGACTTAAGTCGAACACCTCGAATTCAAAATCAGTCATGGCAAATAATTCATCGTCGCACGCACGTCCACCACGGAAAACATAGCATCCGTACTAACAGGCACGGCGCATAACTGCGCGGGAGTAAGAATGCGCGGGGTAGTGGGCGGCGAGGTGACCGCGCGGCTCCCGCAACAGATTTTTCTGTTTTCTGTCCGCGTCGGTCAAAGGTGTACGGCGCACAATATTTTGATTTCTATTAATAGAAAAATCTCGGCGTAGAATAAAACATATGTTCTTGCATTATATCTACACGTTAAGAACAAAAAAAACCCTAGTGAATTTTGGAAAATATATGATTTTGTACTGACTTCGTATGAATGATCTTGTGCCGGACAACCATGACCGTCATGGCGATGAACGTGTTAAAAAAATGAACAATGGTTGCTAGTCTTGTTTTAAACATGCCGTTGATCGCACGATGCCAACCTTCTGCATAATTCGTAGTTCTGTGGCGCCTCCCGAATACATTCCACGAATCTTGGCGTTTCATCCAAAACCCCATGTACTGTACAAACTTTTACATCACATCTATTCGAAAAAGAGTATTTGGTTCGCCTTTAAATGCGCCCAAAGGTGGCGTTTTCTATAAGGAACTTATAAGTGCGCCGGAATTATCTTTGCCGCGCACTTTTTGAATTTGGAACAAATAAGTGCGCTGGAATGATCTTTGCCGCGCCCTTTTTAATTTGGAAGTATTTGTAATGTTAGTGTTAAGCGCCAAGAAAATGAATGAAAAAAATGTTTATATGAGTTAATTTTTTTTTTATTATTAGATACCGTTTAATTTAAATATATTTGTTACTCTACGTTTTATTAAACAATAATATTACAATAAAATATGAGGCGCCTTTTATTTTCTCATAGAGGGGATGACAGGTAGAGTGTACCTGCCACTCGGGCGCAAAATATATTTTTGGCTCAGGCGACTTACTTTGAATGCCTCGCTACGTTCAGGATTCTACTACAGAATCTACTCTACTACTTCTACTCTAGAATCCCTCACTTCGCTCTGGATTAAAAGAAGCGCCCTCGCCGTAAAAATATTATTTCGCTCCCATACTATTCCAAATCAGATTTATCCTCGAAATCATCAATTTGTGTAACCATGTAATTAAACCCGTCCGTAATACAATCTTTAGGCAACAAAGGTGAAACAAACATAGTCCCACAGACAGACAGTCTGTCTGTGGGACTATGGTACCTAATTACTAAAAGGGCACAAGTCCTCTATATTTGAAAATATTTTTTTTTTACAGGAGACATAAAAATCTAAATATTTATATCATGGAATGAAAATATACATTGATTTAATTATTTTATGTTTCTTAATTAGGTAAAAACTTTTTATATGTTTCAATAACGTCAAACCTGGCAAATTTGCCTTTTTTGTCATGAGTCGATGAGTTAAGATAAATTTTTGGCATTTTAATATTAGTCAGAGACCTTTTTAGTCAATAGAATGGACCACCTATTTGTCGATTAAAATAGTCGTGTCAAAAAAAATCTGGAATGGCTACAAGTAGCGAACAAAAAAGTGTAAAAACAAAACTGGCAAAGATGGCCAAAGATGTCTGTGGGACTATGGTACCTAATTACTAAAAGGGCACAAGTCCTCTATATTTGAAAATATTTTTTTTTACAGGAGACATAAAAATCTAAATATTTATATCATGGAATGAAAATATACATTGATTTAATTATTTTATGTTTCTTAATTAGGTAAAAACTTTTTATATGTTTCAATAACGTCAAACCTGGCAAATTTGCCTTTTTTGTCATGAGTCGATGAGTTAAGATAAATTTTTGGCATTTTAATATTAGTCAGAGACCTTTTTAGTCAATAGAATGGACCACCTATTTGTCGATTAAAATACTCGTGTAAAAAAAAATCTGGAATGGCTACAAGTAGCGAACAAAAAAGTGTAAAAACAAAACCTTGTGGCAACTTTACCACCAGACTTGTTGCATGAAATTAAATTATTTTGCACACAACATAATATTGTAACTGTCAAGCTTACATTCGATAGATGTCCAAACCATTTTAGTAAAGTACTTTTTATTTCAAAATTATATAAAATCAGACAAAATAGTAAAGTTGCTCACCCAATAAAGTAATTTTCATACTAAATTAGAATATGTCGTCAGGGTTGTCAAAATTATGAGACCATTAAATACTGTTCAACAATTTATTAATCAAAGGAGCCTTATTTTCGATTGTGCGGCGGAAAAACGTTTTTTTGGTTCCGTGGATGTGATTTTTTTTTTTAACAAGATCGACGGCTACTTACAATACTTCCTGAGTATAATTTATGTAATGTCGGCATCCCAATTTTCGACGATTACGCCGACCCATTTTCTAAAACAAAACAAAAATACACTATAAAATAAACACGTACCTACAGCTTATCAATCATATCGACAGTAAGAAAAGTTATTTATTTTGCGTGGCGGTTTGACAAAAATCATTAAAGAAAATATAAAACTTAATAAACAGTTTCAGAAAAAGTTTTCCTTAATTTATTAATTTTATATTAAAAATTATTAAATTATTTTGTAAGTATTGCACCCGGTGGCTTTAATTTAAGCGTATAATGTGATAACAATAATAGTAAGAACACATAAAAACATGGTTATTAAGTAAACATGTCAGTTGATATACCTATTTGAATAACTTCCAACCCTTACAAAACTTGGTAAAGTTAACATCACCTACCGGCAAACGTTGTCATCTTTGCCAATGATATTTTGAGACAAAATTAATAATAAAGTAATAATTCGAATAATTATCATTAACGTAACCTTTTTAATAAGTGTTTAGGCCAAATTCTTGTTAAGGGTAAATACCTTGATTTGAAGATATGATGCTTGCTGCTGTGCTTGAGGGACGGCTTCCGTTGAACTTGTAATTTTGATTCACTGGGTTATTTCATTGTCGATTGAATGCTTGATTTTATGTTGATGGTACAGCGTTGCAATGCCTGTACAGAAATACCACTTATACCTGTAATATTCACAGAATTTAGATTTTCTGTTTGTACTGAAAGTTTGTCACAAAGTTCTTGGGAAATGAAAGAAGACTCAACACTCCAGTGACAGCATTTGTGCTTAAAGAAATCACTAAACCCTACCGAGCCATGAAATAGATATCTCTAAAATTAATTTACGTGAAAATATAATTTTATCAGACACTAACTACGACATTCCATCAAAGGTTGACGTTGTTGGTATCTGCCAGCAGTCGGTTTCAAGAATTATTGCTAAAGTCTCAACATTGATAGCATACGGATACGCATATAATGAAGGATTACGTCAAATTCCCTTCTACTGTAGAAGGAATTAACAAAGTGAAGCAAATTGTTTTTTTTTTTTTTTTTTTTACTATTAAAATCAAAAAGGGTACATCAAATTACAATTTGTTTCTTAAAAATATTACAAGTTGCATCTCATAAAAATCAAACTGTTTTGCAGGAACAGGGAAAATGGATTGTCCACCAAACAGTCATTTAATTTATCACACATTTCCTTGACATCAAAAGTAAATGAACTCTGTTGGCGCCTAATGTTCAACATAACCATAAAAAACTTCCTAAATACGGAGAGATACCCCTCATCCCTTGGGTTACCAATCACAGCCATAAGTACAGCATCAATAACCCTGTCTATAAAGAAATTCATAGATTGCTCATTGGTCAGATGACTTGAACACAATGCTTTGAATGCATCCTCAGTTGTAAATTGAGCCCTCTTCATAATTATATCCCCAATCATATTAGCAGCTATAAATAGGGCATTGCTTATAAAGGTGAGGTTAATAAAATATGTTATTTTCCTGGAGTGATTGGTTGTATAGATTGTACCCACATCAAACTAAGAAGCCCCGGAAGAATGGTTTCAGAAGTATATAGGAATAGAAAAGGGTGGTTCTCCATTAATGTCCAGGCAGTCACAGGGCCAAACTTGGTTTTTTATGATGTAGTAGCACGGTGGCCGGGCAGTACACATGACAGCTTTATATACAACAGCAGTTCTGTGAAGCAGCGAATAAATACTGGTGTATTGCAAGGATTTCTTTTAGGGGATAGCGGGTATGCTGTTAGCAATGTACTGTTGACACCATTTTTATCACCAAATACCATTCCACAAGAAAGATTTAATATAAGTCACAAAAAAACAAGAAACTCTGTGGAAAGAAGTTTTGGTGTGTGGAATAGAAGATTCCCTTATCTACAAGTTGGAATGGGAATTAAAAATGAAACAGTTGTAGCTGTTATGTGTACTTGTGCAACATTGCATAATATTGCATTATTAGCAGATAACTTAGTTTCATCAAACTGAGACTGCGAGGACATTGATGGTGATGATGATGTTACCCCAACAATATCTGAAAGCCCTAATAGTAATGGATTTATAGTGCGACAAGCTCTAATAGATAGGTCTTTCTCAAAAATAAAAAAAACATAAATTGAAACTAAAATGTATTACTATCAAATTAAAAGACTAAACTACAGATGAATAAACTTGATTATAATAATACTACCGGAGACTTATATTTATTACATGCAAATTAGATATTATATTTATTAAAAACAAAAATTGCATTTAATGTGTATAGTACTATAGTTATTAAAATTAACCTAATCAAAATAAATATTCAAACTAATCAGATTTCATCAACATATTAAACTCTATTTTAGTCTTCTCTAATAAAATTTTGTTTCTCTCTTCCTCTAATAACACTGCCTTTTTATTGATTTCTTCCACTTCCAACTGTAAAATAAAAATTCATAATTAGACCTTATATCAATGTAATAAAATTATATCAAACATAACTGACACTAATAATTTCGATCCACAACAAAATGGCTGAATAGATGTTAATTTTTTTTAAAAAGACATTATATTATGAAATCATATTCCATCTTTTTCTTAATTTCTAAATGCCTTATTCTTATGACTGCTTCCCAGCGAATGCAATCAGTTGGTCTACGGCTTTGGTCTTGACTGTTCATTGTTGGTAAATTCTTTTTGACAATCTTGTTACGTGTGGATTGCTATAAAAAAATAAACACAAATGTAAGACAAATACAATAAAAGGCCCGTGTTAAAAATTTTATGCTAATATAATGTCCATAAAACAACAATGCTTTTACAAATTAGACTTTGTAAAATACAAAAAATACAATCACCTGTTTTTATAGGCATATTATCATCAAACTTAACATTATATTGGTCATTAACATGCACCACTGAAACTGTATGTATATTTTTTCTTCCTGGACGAATACTTGGCTCGGAAGCTGAAAATAATAATGAAAAAATAATATCAATGATAAAATTTGAGTACATAACACATATTATTAAGTATTAAATACATATCATAATTTAGCTTTAAGGTCAGTGTGGGGAAGTCCGGCATACTTTTCTAAAATTTAAGTTCAACTTAATGTATTGAGATACGCTTTTTAAAGAAACTTGTGTAGTCGGTAAAGACTGGTAATATATTAATTTACCTATTATGGTCTAAAAATAAGATTTATTGCAATGATCTTTTGATTTATAGCATTTTTTTTAAAACTCGGCTTGTAGACGGACTTCCCGTTCAGTTTGAGGTAAGTTCGTCTAGCACAAATATAACCATAATTTGAGATACAATATGTATGAAAACAGTTTCTAACAGTGAAGCAAAACTGGCTTTCAAATATGTGCTTTATGTATTTAACTATAAGGTTTACATTTGAAAGATAATGATATTTATTTTAATTTAAGGCAAGTATATTTTTGGTGACAGTGGTTAAAAACATTTCCTTAAAAATTGAAGCGATTTTTTTTTTGTAAATCAAAACACAAATTATGAAACCTATATCTTTATTTCTAAGTAATAAATCCCCTTTAAATGGGCACTAAACATATTATATATTAAACACTCGGTTTTATCGTGCGAAAATATGAAATTTAACCACTAAGTATTTATACTAAAAGATTCGAACCCGTACTGGAGAAGACATTAGCTTAAACTATTAAAATAATTATAAGAAAAGAGATCAGTCTCATTAGTTTGCATTTAGTCTTTGAGTAGGTAGGTAATTAGTTTGATAATATTAATTATACTTACTTATAACTAGATAATATATATTTTATTTCGAACCCGTATTGGAGAAGACATTGCTTAAACTATTAAAATAATTATAAGAAAGAGATCAGTCTCATTAGTTTGCATTTAGTCTTTAAGTAGGTAGGTAATCAGTTTGATAATATTAATTATACTTACTTATAACAAGATAATATACATTTTATTTCGCATTTACTATATTAATAAAACCTTATCCGAAAAATTATCCGTAAGTATACAAAAATTGTGTTGTTTTATTCTTAATCGTTATTATTTGTCTTCTCTTATAAAAAATACCCGCTTTTCCAGTATAGGTAACAATTGTAATATGTATCATCATACATAAGTGTATGCATTTTTAAAATAAGGAGTATTTATAGTAACAATAGCAACAATTAACTTTCTAACATTGGCTTAATCTAAAAAATATATAGCGTCTTCATCGTTAGACAATAACAATTCTTTGGGATTGCTTGGTACATCATCGTGATCTTTCTTTCTTGTTAATATAAAATTTAATGGTTTTTTAACAGTCTTATAAAATCTTATTGAGTAATATATTTCATCGTCGCCGTCACCAGGTTTTACTTCTTCTACATAGCCTGCATAGTATGTCCATTTTCTCCGGAGAAAGTATCGTACGAGGACAATGTCGTTAATACCGTAATCCGGTTGTTGTGTTTTTTCTGAAATAACGTTATTTGAATCGGCTCCATTCTCATAGTTAGCTGCATCGAACTTACGATTCTCTTCTTTACTCCCTTTAGCTAGTTTGTTGTTAACTCCCTCAGGTTTCTCTTTTACTGGATGTGATTTAATCAAGTCGTTTTGCAATTTTATCATCTCTTCTGGAGTTACCATATATTCTTGAAAATCTTGTTCACTTTCGCAAATATCAGAATCATTGTATTCACTTACGCAATCCGAAACACTTGTCGAGTCCTCTAAAAACATTTCAGATCGGTTTTTCTTTTCAGATTTACGTATTGTTTTCTGTTGTTTTTTATTGGTGCAACTTTTTTTACCAACACCTTTTCCTTTTTTTGTTTTATCTGTTTGTTGTTGTTGTTGTTCTCCACGAGCAGGCTCCTTTATTGAACTTGATGGGCCAGGATCTATTGATTTTTTAATTTTTTGTGTTTTTGTCTCAATGTATTTTGGTTCTTTCTTAATATTTTTTATTTTTTCTTCCGTTTTACGCTTAAGAACATCGTCATGAGTTATGACCTCGGCTCCTGGTCCCATTCTTTGTCGCTTAAGTTTTTTGTTGTTTCCAGCTTTAACTTTCATCAAGAGAAGTTCTTCAAAAGTGACAATTTTGTCCTCTAAGACTTGGATTTTCTTATCATTACTGCAATTTGAAAAGTCTTTTTTTGTGGATTCGGACTCCTCATGTACCTGAAGTTTTAAGAGGTTTACATTTTTCAGTTCAGTTTCATACTGTTTGTTTAGGTCATGAATATAAATCATAGTAGAAGAACTAGTTGAAGGAGTGTTCTGCTTTTCATAGCTATCACGCACAACCTGACATTTTGGTTCGCAGTTATCCAAATGCTGTTGGTAGTCACGCCCTTTACAAGTTGCTACGTTCGTTACTTTTGCAACACAATTAAGTGCTAATGAAAGAAGGGTTTTAGGGTCGCTTTTAGTAGAAGAATTCTCAATTTTGTCATCTTTATGAGGAAATTCTTCTAGAGGACTGTGCGTAACGTGTTCAAGCTTGTTTTGGGACTCAAGCTCTTGGAGATTTTTCCATTGTTCTAGCTTCAACGAGTCAAATAGCTTTTCTTCAACCGCTTTAGGATTGTAAGGAAAAATTCCTGTTTTGCGAAAACCATTCTTTAAGACTTGACTGTCGATTTGAGCCCAAACTACTCCGATTAGCCTGGCGAACTCTTTTTTTGGCAATGTAACTCCAATATTTAAGCGCTGCCATTTGACAAGTAGTTGATCCCAACGATCTTTGAACGATTTCATTACTGCCACGTCAAGTGGTTGCAAAACGTGGCTGGTATGTGCTGGTAATTTCAATATTGTTATATTGGATTTGCGAGCTTCTTCAATTATATTTAACCCCACGTGGGTCGCGTGGCCATCATATGTGAGCAAAACTGGACGTTCATCCCCAATAGTTGGCAAAAAAACTTTTTTGAAGTACATCTCGAATACGTCGCTTTCCATCCACCCATTTTTCGTAGCGGCATAAGTAGTACCTGGGTAAGCCTCTGGAGATGTCCACTCGTCCCACATATTTTTTCCTTTAAAAATGATCAGCGGAGGCATTTTTTCCCCAAGCGCGTTGATCCCTAGTAAAACTGTCGTATTGTCTTTTCCTGGCGAGGATATGACTCTAGTAGCCGCGTGTCCTTTAAGTCCAACGATTTTAGTTTTTTCTGGGTCTTTGGAGAAGCTGGTTTCATCCAAATTCCAGATTGCGTATGGTTTTTCCATTAGATCCAAATCGTTTAATGTCTTCTCGAGTAAATCGAAGTACGGGTATACAATAAAAGGATCCATAGCTTTTTTTCTCGCGTATTCAACCGCTTGGGGTTTTTTCACCGATAAATTATGTCGCATTTTGAACGCAGTGAACCACGAATTACCTGGTATTCCATTTTTAAATGGCGTCGATATTTCGTTTCTTTGCACATATTGTGCCACCATTTCTAGCATTTCTCCTTTACTTAATCCAAAGCCATGCTTTTCCATTAGGTGAAGACATGAAGCTAACTTCTTTTCTACTTGTAATGACAATGCCGTATTTCTTCCTAGTGAATTTGATTTTTTCCTCTTATTGTTGACGTGGTCCATAATAGTCATTCTAGGAATCTTATATATTTGTGCAGCCCTGTAGCCACTCAGCTCCCCATTTTTGACAGATTTTACTGCTGCTTTAAGCGTGTCTTTTGAATAGGATGCTTTGTCCGTTTTTCTTCTGTAATTGCTAACCATTATTACAAGGGACACTAACCGGGTTAATTAGCAATATTGACACTCATCGTCGGGATAATGGTCGTAAATAGTAAAATTTAAACATCCTTGACACCAGAAGAAATTAAATTCTAGTAAAACTTGTATATTTGATGCATGGATCTTGAAATGGCGGGGCAAGCTACTATCGGGTCTGTAACTACAATTATAACAACTTTTTGCGAGTATGAAGTGGGTTATTAACCAAGGCCAATTTTGTTGGTATAAACTCTGAAAATCATCTCTTTGCAAAAAACGATCGATGTCTATAAAATCTGGCATAATGTGCACAGTTGCATGTTGTGTAATATACCTGAAAAAAAAAAATAGGTTGAATGGTTTCATGCTTTCAAACATTAACAGTACCTAAGTACCTATACACCTAACAGTAAGAGTTTATACGACAGTTATACGTGGTGCTAGTCCCACTGCTGAGCATACCTTATTCTTCTAATCGTCTCGTGGTTACCTACAATTCTGTGCCTCCTGTGATGAGTGATTTAAGTCGAGTTGTACCCTTTTTGTGACTTTAATATAGAAATTATTTAATATAGTAACCTCTGTAAGTAATTGCTGCTCACATTATATTTCGTGCTTCATGGTATAAGTGCAATTATATTAATAATCACATTTTATTTTTAGTATATTAATCGTGAATATTGATATAATTATAGTTATATCACTTTGGACAGATTTTTTACAATACTGATCAAGGTACAACTCAACATGTACCCACTAGCCCGGATCTAATTTTATGCCTAATTTGTGATCAATGATACATCTCGACTTGAATCATTTTGTACAACTAAACTTTTATGTGTAAACGAATATAAATTGAATTGTATCTAAAACTCAAACAAATCTTAATAAAAAATGTAAGGCAAAATACGTGCTAAATGATACAAGTGCGCTTGAACGCTTGAAGGCTGATACTCCGGTTAGCAAAACTATTTTCAAAAAGGTCTTTGATACCATGAATTTGTCCTTCAAAAAGCCATCAGTAGATACTTGTTCCAAATGTGACAGCATAAATATGAAACTTAAGTACACACCCGAGGAACAGGCTGCAAATTTGACAAAGACACTCGAGAAGCATCAAGACGCGTATAAGGCTGCTTACGAAGAAAAAAAAAGAGATAAACAACTAGCTCAGTCATGCGAAGATGTAATGGTCATAACATTTGATTTGCAGCAATGTTTACCCACCCCCCACTTGCAAACAAATGTAGCATTTTACAAAAGACAGCTATGGACCTACAATTTGACCATACATGATTTAAAAACAAACAAAGCTTTCTGTTACATGTGGCCAGAGTGTGAAGGGAACAGAGGATCTAACGATATAGCTTCATGTCTTTACGATTTTATCACAAACCAACTGCCGCATTTAAACCCAAACGCCAAGAAGCTTATTATGTACTCTGATAGTTGTCCGGGTCAAAACAAAAATTCGATTGTTACTACAATGTTGATGCTGAGTGCTAAATTATCCCCTCAATTACAATCTATTGAACACAAATTTCTCGTGCCTGGTCATACTCATATGGAGGCTGACACCGATCATGCGTTAATTGAGCGCAAGAAGAAGCACACGAGTATGGATATTCACTTGCCAAGAGATTGGTACCAACTAGTGCGTACAGCTTCAAACAAAACAGCTAAGTTTACTGTTATCGAGATGACATGTAATATGTTTTATGATTTCAACATTTTTTCAAAACAATTCCTTACACTTAGAAAAACCAATACAGACAATGAAAAGTATATGTGGTGTGACGTTCGATCTGTTTTGTATACCAAAGAAAATATTCCCTGTTTTTCTTACAAAAACGAATTCAAGGATGTTGAATATAAGACCATGGATTGGTCGAAACGAGGTAAAGCTTACGATATGATTACAATAAATACGGTACCGAAAGCCTACCACTCCAAGATTGCTATTTCAACCGAAAAGAAGAAAGATCTGTTAAAGGATAATGCAACTTACTGGGCTCAATATTTGCCCAAACATGAAACATACGTTCAGTTATAGAGCCTATTCATACAATCACTTTTTACTAAAGTGTCATAAAAATCTAACCTAGGGGAAAAAAGATATGTACTGCTAAAAACATAGCTTTTTGAACCTTGAACCTCATGGTATTTTTATTGTATTTTAAGGTATTATGCTTGTGAAGGTTACTTAATGTGAAGGAAGAATAATGTAAATACATACCAACATATGTATACATGACAAGTTTTCTATAAACATGTTAGAAATCTACTTTTATGCTATTGACTATTTTGCCAGACTATTTTTTTGTCAAGAGTTGCATACCTTATAAATAAATAAAAATGTACCTCCTTTTTACTGTGTCTCAAGGGCCAAATATAAGTAGGTATTTAACATGATAAAAACACTCGGGGTTTGAATTGAGCACACATTTATTTATTAAAATACAATTACAGTGAAAATATCTATTAATCATCATCATTTATTATAACACTGTCTAAAAAAATTGCGGGACGGTGGATTGACTCTTGGTGCCTGGCCCAACCAAGATACCACACTGCAGCCATTACATGAGCGCAGACACCAATCGTCCGCCTTCCCGTCAAGCAATTACAACAGTAATTATTTATGCATTGAATGCCTTCAGAGCTCTCGTCCACTAGAATGTAGCAAAAATATTTTTTGCTGCTGCTGTGCCGACTTTTGATTCGCACTCTTAGTAAAGATACATTTGAAAATGGTAAGTCGTAGTTTTCTAATCTGCACATATCTCGTTCCACGCTTAACTCTATTGAGTAGTTCCCGCCACGGATGTGCTCGCTGTAATAGCTTGCAGCCAGTTTAATATGGTATGTTCCCACTGCGTATAATATTAAATCATCTTTGGTTAATTGTGGAAACTGTGGGAGATTTGGAATATCGCCTACAATATCTTGAAAAGTTACTCTTTGTCTATTTAAGTTATTCTCATCCACGTAATTGGCCAACTGGTTAGGCATATCCCGCCTATTTTCTATTATATTAAGGAATTCCGCGCCATGCCTGTTATCTTCAAGTGGAATATGAAATGCATTAGTTAATGCTGCAGCGATCCTAAAATCTTCGAACATATGCAACATTGATTTATTAAAGTAATTGTGACGAAAGATTCGGAAATCGCGCTTAAATCTTCCGTTTACCACTTCAACAGGCCACCGACAAATTGTACAGAGTCTTGATTTGTTGGCCTGTTCAGTAGTTAGCTGATGTGCTGGCCCTTTGTTAGAAATTGGCATTACGACCCGATAACCAAATTCTTCCAATTCCCTTACTACGTCCCGAAATCCTCTATCCAAAACAAATACATCCCCAGTATTAAAATACCAGGGAAGAACACTATCTTCACTCCATAGTAATTCCTTTAAAATGGTCGCGTCATTTTTTGTAGCTGCGTATGGACCCAACACGTCTAAAATATATCCATCGCAACTAACTATCATGAATGGCTTTAGAAGATTTCTATACTTATGAAGGCTGTATGTATCCTTTTGGAATGCGAAGTTGGCACTTTTTTGTATATATATGTAAGTAGCATCGCAAATCACAATTGCTTTTTCATTGTTTGGACTGCCAAATAATGTGTTGGGTATCAAAAGGTTCCTGTTTGCAACTTCTTCATGACTGATATGATTGAACCCCAAATGAAGTGGAACGAAGTCTGCGGTCAAGCATTGCCTTGCTATATTTAATTTTTTCTCCAGATTTTGCCTGGTCATCTTAAAAATTGACGCTAGCCTATCGTCGGCTTCTCCTGTTCTTAGCTTAGCTAGGTAAATGCCAAGCGTTGTCCTTGGTTTTCTGGTACTGCGCAGCAAAGATGGTGTCTCTTGCAGTATTTGCTGAAACTCATCGAAAGTACGTCCGGTCCAATAGTGTAGTTCTGCTTCATCAAAATCTTCGATTTTTTCAAAATCCAGAAGTCGGTTGTTATAATTCTTCAGTAAATGAATTATATTTAGTGTATATTGAGGATTAAAATCAAATCTTCTATTTGGAGAACCCAATAAAATCTGCCAACTATTTGTCATCGAATGTTCATGACAAACACGTGCCTCCGGGGGAATATAAAAGTTATTTTCCATTAACAGTTTCATTTTTACACTCTCTGCAATTCTTTGTCGAGATGTATTTTCGCATCCGTAGAAAATGCAGGACCTTGCCACATTTGGTGCTCTTGAAAATCCAGACAAGTTGAAGGATACATTGTTGTTCAACAGCTCAGGGTTAATTTCTACTTCTGATGAAGGTTGTTCCTCCGATGAAGGTTGTTCCTCATCTGGTTGTTGAATAGGTTGAGGATCAGTAGGAACAGGGTGGCTTGATGCTCTTTCCTGGTCAACCAGTTGGGGATCAATAGACATAACATTAACGGGGCTGCTTTGTAGTTGTTCCTCCAATTCTATTTCACGGTCTTGGTCAGATTGTTGAACCGGTTCGGGGTTGTTATCATGGCGCGCTAGACGACCACGTCTAGCTCGAGTCCAACAACGGTGGCATACGTATTCTTCGTTGTTATACGTAATCTGAAAATAAATGATGATCGATAAGAGCAGGGGCAAATACGCGCGTCCTCGCGTTAAATGCAGGTGTAGAAACTTATGTTATGCAATGTCATTATTATTTATTTTGCTCTACTGTGTGATCTTCCTGCAGGGTAAATACTGGATCACGAAAATAGTAAACCAATTTTAGAATCCTTCGCTTGCTCGGTCATCAAAATTGAGCACGCGGTTAAAAAGCAACTTAGTACTCTTGTATAACAAATAACTATTATTAACCGGCTATTTAGATTTCAGGTGGTAATATATGTATAAAGCACTTATTATTGATTCCCAAATACATATATAAAGGTTGTCAATTGACTTGTGATCAAATCTAGAGTAAACAGATACCTTTTAGGTAAGTGTGCTCCCTACACCGTATCGTTGCTTAACATCAGGAGAATGTGGTCAAATGCAAGCTTATCTCGAATAAAAAAAATCCCCAAAACGAAAACATCAAAATATAACTATAGGGTGCGTCACTTACCTCGCGCTGGCACGCTGCTTGGATGTTTTCGATCGTGCGTGAATGCAAGTTACGAAGTTCTGCGGTCAAGGTGTGTCTCCGACTCCGTAACACAGAACAATTGCACAGCAAGCACACGAATTGCGATTGTGGTTCAAACATCGTTAGGATAAATCGAGTCCAGTAAGCACAGCCAAAGTAAACATTCAAAGAATCACACAAGTCCGTAAGAAATAACCAAGTCATAAAAAATACGATAGAGCACACAGTAACGTTCCGAATAACAAGCAACGGGCGACTGCGCGAGTGCAACAAAACACGGGGACTAGGGGAGGTAAAAAGAACAGGTTTAGACGAGAAAGAGAGAGAAAGCATTATTGTCTAGGTGCAGGCTCTGCTACCTGCTCTATATTTGCGCTACCTGGAATCTATTGTATTTTCCCAATCACAACGGAATTTGCGAATTATTATGTTGTCTCAGTTGATTTTTTTTTAACATTAATGTATACCTCCAAAAAAAAAACCCGTGGTGCGATTTATGTGACGCCATATTGAAAGTTACTCGCGGCAATAATATCCACTATTTGGTATAGGTTTCATGTGTGGGCAGTATGTAACAAAAAATGAGCCCAAAACACAAGGGGAAAGTTGCATTATCCCTCTGCTTCATTCATGAGAGCGCTCATGAATTTTACAGAAGTTTGAGCTGCAAGAATGATGTCAAAGATTCTCCTCCAGATAATGATAATGATTCTGATGATGAGTAATTTTCAAAGTTATGCAACTTCTGAGACTTGTTAGAATTTTTATATTTTTATTTTTTTGTAGTGATGTTAGTATACTTACTGTTCTGTATATTTTTTTACGGTTTTAATTTAGGTTAAGTACCGTAAGCTACTTCTTATGTTCTCTTTATTCATTAATTACAAACTGCTCATCTCATAGAGTGAAATTACTGCCTATAGGATAAGTTAAAAGCTGTGCAATGCATGTTGTGAAATGTTTGTAATTGTCATGTTTGTTATTTTGCTAGATTTTTTAAGATACAGACAATGGTTGTGATACTATGTTTTGTACTGAGTAAATTTACATTACTTAATGTGATACCTGCCTAAGATTGATATGTGCCATTTCTTAGTACTTAAGTTAAAAACTACTTTATTTTTTATTTAACTTTTATGGAACTATATTGGTTGTTATTGAGAATAGTAAAGTTACATTCGTATTCTATAATTATGATAATAAGATCTCATCTTACCCGTCTTGAAAATTTTGTTAAAACTTTGCCTTATTTGTACGTGAATTATTGATTTTGAAGAAGTTTAATAAACGTTGATTATTTTTTTTAAACTTGTATTTATTTACACAATAATTATGCACACTAATGAGGGGTATAACTTGAGTTATATTATTTAACACATATTTCAAAAAACCAAAATGTTAGCAAACTGATACAATTATACTAAATTATAAAAATAGGGGATTTGTAAGTAAGAAAATGTTATCTTTGGGGTGATATATTTATCATTTGTTTGAGCAACATTGCGCTAGGAACATATTCTAATGAGCAATTAGATATTTTTACTTTATATGTATCACTTTACACGAAGACAACTTTCAGGTGCAACATAATTTTACTGTATTTGTATCATTTATCACGTAATTTTAGCATGTATTAGTATTAAAAAAAGGTACACTTCACAGGTTTTCAAGAAATACATTAAAACTATAGTATTTACTACAAAAAATTAAGTTTAAAGTGAAAGTTAATGTTGTTATCTACAAAATAAGGTACTCAAATTTAATCTAGCCAACTTAGACCGCGAACTACAAATTTTTAAATCTTGTTTTTGTTCTCCTGTTAAATGTTGATTTTTGACTTGTATCACTTTTCACAGGAGGCACAGAATTAATTACTTCATTTTCATTTATTTTTGACTGACGAACCACCGGATGAGGTATAAAATTCGACGCTTATTAATATTTTTATAGTGGAATATTTCTTAAATTATAATTCTTAGAAATTGTTGAATGCTCGATGCATGAAGACCTATTATAATGTTCAGTTATTCAATAAATGATTCTGATTCGTAGACAGGGATAATATAGATTGAATATCAATAACCTAATTAATAGTTTGCAGTGGACTACTATGTCTAAATAGGTAGTAGCCAGCAAGTAGTATAATAACATATATATTTAGACATAGTAGACCATATCGTATTCATTCATAAAATATGTGCTGCTGAAAAGGTTGACAATATCTGCCATCGAGGCAAGACCGGCATACGACGGACTTTCCTTATTCATGCTAGACGGTCTTCCCAACTATTACATTTTTAGGTTAGATATTTTATGTAGGTAATAATTACTAAATTCAAGCGTTAATAATGAATTCAACACCAGAAGTAGTTTTATAAATCATTAAAGGACTTACGTAATCGCAGAAACTCCAATAACTCCTGTTATTTTCCACTTTTTCTTTTATTTTTGAAGAGACGGTATACTCCAACTTCAAGTACAAAAAGCGAATAAAAATGGTCGACGAATTTCTTTCAACATAATGATATTAGCGACATCTATGATTCTCAGTTCGAACTAGCTCCATAATACTGTTTTACCGATCGAGCCTTAGGGAACTAGTTATTCAAAATTGGAAGTTATTGCCGCTAGACGGACTTGCCGCCTAGACGGACTTCCCCACACTGACCTTATACCATAGGCAACATCTGTTAAAATTTGCTGACAGTCATCTTCAACAAAGTCTACTCTTTCAGACTTGATGGAATTTAAAATCATTCCATCATTATCCATATTGTTGCTGATTTCACAAATCATTACCGGTGCAGCCTGATAAAAGAAAATTAGTATAGATTATTATCCAGCCTCACTACATAATTATTATAAAGCAAAGTCACTATTTCTGTGTCTGTCTGCCCGTCTATGTATTTATTTATTTCTTCTAAACTATACAACAGACTCGAATGCAGTTTTACTATCTTTTAGAGTATTTCAATGGAAAAATTTGCAGCTACAATAATCATATCTGGGAGAAGCTGCGATGAGCAGTTTGTTTTATAAAAAAGCAAATGTTATTAAATGTTTCTCACTTCTTCAACCATGGATATGATTGCTCCATGTTGCGGTGATCGCGGAGGCTGGGATGGGCCACCACCAGTACGGATGAGGTTTCCCCGTTCCATAGCTCTAGTTTTTCTCGTCGATGCTTTCGTATTATCCCATGCCCTTTTTAACGAGATGGTTTCACGCTTTAATAAATAACAAATTTTATTATTATGGTAGGCCGGCAACATATTGGTTTATCGGACGTTAGAGGTGGGTCGTTGACGATTTCTTCGTTAATTTAATGTAACAGGTTTTCGTCAATGGTCAACAGGTTGATAAAACAGTTAATTTAATTATTAGTATTTTTTTAATTGTCATAAATTGTATGCGTTGGTATTATAATATATTAACGTTTTTTAAATTAATTGACTTAAACAATTATAGTTGGTTGAACTCGTTGAAGATAAAATTTGAAAACGTTTATAATGACATTGTCCATTCTTCGTACTTTTTCCAGGCTTAGGACTGGCTGGCTAAGTTAGTTATCAAAGTGGTGGTGATTGCCCAGGCGTACTTAAAAGACATTTCATTTTATATACATACATTTCTTATTTACATGTTTTTTTTTGTTGTTTTTCTTAGTTTTTTTTATTCATTTACTTAAATAAATATGTACACATTTACAGTTTAAGTTTTGTTATTTGTAAACTATTCATTTTAAGTTTTTTTAAATGACTGCATTAGTATAACTATGTACATATCTACACTTTTTATTAGTCTTTTTCAGGTTACTGTACATATTTTTTAAACCTGTTTTCGTCCAGGTTTACGTGCAAGAATAACAGTTTTTCCACTTTGGTGGTTGTTAGCCGTGTTCGTCGCTGATTCAGAATTAGCCCTGATTTTGAAAACATCCTTTCACAGGGCACTGATGTTGCGACGATGTTACAGTTTTTAATGTATATTTTTGCTAGGTTGGGGTATATACATTTGTGTACCTTCCACCATTCTAGTGGACTGTTCCATGCGCCTGTAGCATTGGTGCGAGGTAAGAGGTCGTCGGCCAAATAGGTGTCCACTTCTTTGATCGCTTTCGAAATCGGTGTGCCTGTGGTGATTGATGTTCCCACTATTTGGTCGAAGATGCTCCACGGACTAAATTCGTTTTGTTTTGGCGTATCATCCTGGCGCGACACTCGAGGAGTAGTATCATTTTTCGAGATTTCAGCCGCAACGAGGGTCCGTACCCTATCTTTGGTTTTCATGGCTCATTTTGGTCTGAAAAGCCTTGTAATTTAAAGCGAGGGTCCATGAAAGTGCACAAGCTGAATGTGCCACTCTGCTCTAATCCTTTGAATCTTAAAGCAAGACCTGCTTTTAAAGAGTACACTACATCAAAGACGTCTGTGGTGAGGCCTCATCTTGCTATCATTTTATTGCACGCTTCTGTAAGACAGCGGGTCATTATTATGACATAACTGCCTGTTAAATATTTTTCTCCACTCATGGTACGGGTGACCTCCTCAAAAGGTTCCAAGACCTGGCAAAGTTGGTGGTATGTCATCCAATCTTCGGCTGATATCTGTGGTAAATCTTTATCAGCTAGTGCCACTGTCGATATGACTGCTTCTTTTATTTCAATAATCCTCTTTAGCATAAAATATTTGGAATTCCACCTAGTTTCCACGTCTTGAAGAGGTCGTTTTGGTGGTTCACTCTCATTTTGTTGCAGTTGGTATCGGGCTAGGCGCTCAGAAGATATTGAGCTTCTTTTTATGTGTGTCACTATTTTTTTGATATTTTCTATTCTCGTTTCACATATTTTGATGGCATCTTCTACGATCAAATTTAGTTTGTGCGCATAGCAACCGAAATGCTTCCAGCCCTGAATTTCTTTCATGGCTTTTACGATATTTGGACCATTGTCACTCACAGAGAAGTTGATTTTATCTTTGAGGTCCCATTGGTCAATAATTGTGCCTAATTCGGACGCAATATTGACCGCTGTACTTTGGCCAGGAAAATGACAACATCCTAATAAAACATTTTTTAATTCAAAATCTTCTGTCATATAATGACCTGTCAATGCAATATAGGAATCATTCACTCGAGAAGTCCACATGTCCGATGTTATGCAGACACTTCCTGCTTCTTCTGCTACTTTTGCTTTGACTATTTGTTCTGTTTTTATGTAACATTCTTGAAGCAAGGAACCTGACAGGGTTTTTCTTGTGGGTAGACTATAACCTGGGATCCACCTTGAATATTTTCTAAAGGACCTTTCCTCAACTATTGAAAATGGATGGAAACCATCTATGCAAAGATCCAGCAAATCTGAGTCAATTTGTTTTTTTTGCTCTGTGCTTATTTTCTTATTTACGTAAGGTTTCCATGACCTTTTGCCGCTTATGTAGTACATGTGGTCGTATGGTTTCCTCGGGTAGGGATGAAGCAGAAATCACCAATGCTGATGTACTTGATAGAGGTTGAGGCTCTTCAGAGCTATGTGCCACTTGTGAAGAACTTGCCAGACTTTGATTTTACGTATCCAATGAAATGAAAATTGAAATGTGTTTTCTTTTCAAACGGCTTTTTAAGTTTGAAATTGTAGATTTGTAACTAATATTTTCTTTGCAAATGTTACATATAGCTTTATTACCATTTTCTTCTTTTTTAAAATGATGCCACACTAAACTGGAATTTTTTCGCGCCGCTGCTGACATAATTATCGTGAAAATTCACTGTGACAACACAATATTAATAGTATAGTATTATAACAAAATATAATAGTATTCTATAGAAGCAAACAGTTTACGTTAAACTTAAACGCAACGCATTCTTTTAAAATCACTCGCAACACTTAAATTGTCAGTCGTCAACGCAACCGCATCGAACTTTGACCTTGGCCGCACTAAACTAATTCATTACTATTGAATTAAGGTAAACATTCAAAAATCCAAAAGCTTTCTTCCGTAAAAATCAAACAATAACTCGACACCGTGACCTAATTAGATTCTAAGTTAATAGCAATAAGTATAATTTTTGCGTAATTATTGCGAGTAATCAGTATATGCATCTTCTCGCTTGCTCACCCAGCAGAGTGAGCGGGAATACCGTCCGTCGCCCGTGCTTGCCTCTAACAATCGGACATGATCGAATATTTTCGTGTTTCGTGTGCATTATGCGTTTGCGTTGACGCCATTGACTCATTGACCGAAAATTAACAGGTTAAGAAATTTCACCTGGTTTGCATATTGCTAGAAAATAGTTAATGCGTTGACGATTAAAAAGCCGTTAAAAAAATAGTTCGTTGAATCAACGCCCACCTCTATCGGACGTTAATTGGATTTCTAATTGAACACAAGACGTCTTCCCCAAACATGACAAATCATCAGAGAATGTTTGAGGGTACTTTGATAAAATGTTTTCCAAAATTGTTTGGTGTTCATTTGACGCATTAATAACGTTGACGTTGCAAACGTTTGGAATATTTACTGGTTGAAATGTTAGGGTGTCTCCCAGACGTATTCACTTGAAGTTGATTCCGTGAATCAACTTCAAGTGAAACTGCCACGGCCTCAGTAATTTTAGCGGACAAGTCCTGTGTAAACCCTACTAAATTGACAGTTTTATTCAGTGCGAATGGGGTTAATTTGTATTGTTTTACCAACGCGGTTGTGTTTAACGAACAGTCGCTGCCCATATCAATAAATGCCGTTGCTTGGATATCATTCAGGGAAACCTCTTTGAAAAATTTACTTTTGACGTCAGCGACCATTTTAACTTCAACATTCTTCTCGCCCTTCGTCTTTTGCTTCGATCTACACACAGCTTCTAAATGACCCAATTTATTACAGGAGGTACATCTGATGCTATCTTTGCCAGGGCAGTTGTTCCTCCTGTGTCCTATTTCGCCACAACGATAACAACTAAAGGTGGATGTACCACTGGTACTTGGTTCAGTATTATCAGATTTATTGTTTGTGTTTTGGTGCCCGGGCAGAAATGGTCGAGAAGTATGTTTTGAGGGTAGCTGTTTTACTAAAGTTTCTTTTTCTGTGGGTAAATAGACCTTCCCATGTAAAAAGGACGCGAGATCATTGCAATTTCGGAAATTGGCGGCTTCGGCGGCAACACTAATATTTTTGTCACCTATTATGGATATAATGTCTCGTTCTTGAAAACTCAACTGTAAACGATCTATTTTCGCTTTTTGTTGAAAAAAGAATTCGTACAAGGATTGGTTGACCACGGGTTTAGCATCTATGAGTTCTTTTAATGATCGAAACATATCACGCTTTACTTGGAACGTGTCTACTAGATTATCGCGCCACTCCTTCCACCGCCACGTAGTCCACCTGGTTTAATTTTTTTGGACCGAATCTAGCCACGTTTTTGCAGTATTTCGTAATTTTTGCAAGGCTTGATAAATAATTATATTATCGGACCATTTAAAAGCACGCGCATTGGCACCGATAACATTAATTCACATATCTACATTGTCCACGAGCGGGTCGAATTCAGGAATAACTGACGATAAAACAATGTTCTGAGTCACGGTTGGCGACTTCTTACGACTTCGTTTTGTCTTGCGGCGTCGGCGGCGCTCCTGGCTGCTACTGGAGCTGGAGCTGGAACTGGTGGCCGAAGAGCTCGAGCTACTCGAGGTATCCCTCCTCGCCCTTTGCTTGCTCTTCCGAGGCATGTTGTAGGCGTAGTACAGTAAGGACTTCTGATGAAGGAAAGACAGGTTATCAATACAAATATATATGTACATTTATTCCTATTGTAACACTTTGTTTTGTTGTTCATGTACATAAACTTACTTGTCGCATACGGAGTCCATTGATTGGATCTGTGGACCCATTCATATGGTTTTGTTTTATTCCTCCGCAATTTGTAAACTGGTTGTTGCATTTAATTCACTAAAACATTCTAAAAAACATTGTTTCATCACTGTTTGGACAAATCCATTTATATCGTATTCGTATTGGCTGACACAAGCGGTGGCACTTCCCTGACTTGACGTTCGCGAGTTTTATTATTATGGTGTTGCCCAGTTAAATTGTCTGTGGTCGGCCTTCAAACGATCGATTTTGTTACAAGCCGATCGATTAGGCTATGGGTTTTACGTTTGGCTGACAGTATGAGAGCATTATTGGTTTTACTATGGTTTCAGACCATAAACAAACAGGATCTATTGCCAATTCTATGAAGCCAATGACCTCTGGTTAACCCGGAAAAGCCGCCATTGGAAGTTAATTGCGTGGAAAATGTACTCGACGTCGCATTTTGGTCGCAGAAAGGGCTTTAAGTCGAGAGGTTGGGTGTCTTGTCGCCGTAAGAAGAAAAGTTCTAATACCGGTAAGCGAGTGAGATTTGGAGTGATTGTTTCGTGGTTTCTCATCGCGAATGCTGATGACCGATTCTTGTTGTAGACTTCTACTGCCGTGCACGGAGCCGTGGCCGCCATCGTGGCGATTGATCGAAACCCTCCCGATAAATCGGTGAGTTGGATCCTAGGATTCCTTTTCCCGAAATGAGTCTTGTAATGTGATTTTGTATCAACGGAGTAAGTTACTTTACTTTGTACCTAATGTAAATATTAATAGTGAATATTAGAGTAAATAATTTACATCATCTGAATACATTCCATGCAGCAATTCTGCTGTGTAACATCTTTCTTTCAATTTAGAGATATTAAAGTGTGTTTTTAGTTCCAACCATTGTGTGTAAATGCGTGCCACTGCGGACGTAGAGTCCGCAGAAAGCCACCTAGTTTGACAAGATTGTACAATTTTTAATGGATCATGACCGTCGTTTATAAGTTTGTATAGTTCTTTGTAAGCAGCTTGCCTCGACGAAGAACGGCTGAACCAATCATATGTTTCTTTAATAATGAATTCGAGATTTCTGGGTAAAAATTGCTTTGTTACTGCCGATACTGCTAATTGCAGAGAATGACATATGCAGCGCACCAAAACTAGATTCGGCAAATCTCTTTTCAGTTTGGCATATACACCGTTATTTACTCCGGTCATTACGTAAGCATTATCTGTTCCAATGCATTGGAAGATCTAAAAATGTAGATATAATTTTTTCGTGAGTGCAGCTGTAATAAATAATTATTATTCCCAAATATTTATGAACGGAAATATCGGTTGATTCGTCAATCAATAAACTATAGGGTTGATCTTTTAAATCTTCTCTTAAGTTTTCTGAGAAATGGGGTGACAGAGTATTTTTTATGATTTGGGTACATTTTGTCCTATGTAAGTGAATTTTTTCATCCTCCTTATGCATGTGATTAACCACTTCTCCCATATGATCCACTACACGTAGGATGGTATGTGCCGCTGTAAATAATGCTAGCTTAGCTTCTTCTTTCTTTTTTCCGATGCTGTCTGGTTTAAAAAGCAACTTTGGTTGCGTAGCTTTAATCTGTAAAGAAACGGAATCTACTTTATAATGATCAGAATGTAAAGAAGAGAAGAACCTACTTACTCATTCAAAATTGATGTTTATGATATTGTATTAATTACGTACGTACCTTTGAATTTTGCAAGTGCTTTTTGGATAAGCCATGATTCTTTAAATCTCCATAATGATTCCTTAAAATTGAACCACATAATTTGCACTTAGCAACTGGACCACTAGTACTTTCCACCACTTGTAACCAGTCCTTTAATTGTGAGTCACGTAACCAACATTCACGGAACTTTTGGGTATACTGTGGCTTAGGCATATTCGTTTTACAAAATTAATAAAATAAAACATTCAATGACGTGCCGATGCAAAACCAAAACTGTACTAAGGTATATTTTTGTGCATGCATACGAAACAAACATATACAAACCTTCTTATTTCAAATCAAATTTGACCTAGTATTCATACAAATAAAGACTACAATCAAAATAATTTAAGAAATTGACAAACTCTTTTCGGGGAATACCCGACAAACACCACCTAGGAGTGTTGCCTACATATCAAAAAATATACCCGTCATGTAATGTAAACGTTCAAGTTCTTTCCTGTAGATACTTGAGTACGGCTCACTGAGTACTGAGTTGGCAACACTGGTGAAGCGCGTGAGCCCGAGATGGGTAGCTCAGAGCCGAACGTCACAGCGTATAAAAACAAACCGAAGTAAGTTGCGGATGGTGCACCGAAACGTCGCAGTGTTGCCAGAGCGACAACAGTACTGCTTTCATAGCAGCCTTTTCGAAGTCCATTGTTACTTTGGACGGCCTCCAATCTTAAAAGATCGATTTAATGAGTCGAAAAATGATTTCATAAGTTTTCTGTTTCTTATCCGGGAGTAGGCAATATATTAATGGAGTTATGGATTTATATTGTTTATTATAACCATGTATTGAGTATAATTGTTTAAATACTTTTGGACATGACTTGAATGTCCCATCGCACAGTATATGATTGAAGTTTTTTACTTGGTGCCGGATATTTTTATTGCAGAATAATACAGAGAATACGTTCACCATCCCCTTCTTCGCTGATGTAGTCAGCTAGAAGGAATTTTTCTACAAACTTTTTTGGCACTACCACATCACATGAAGTTGGAAAGCGCATTTTAGGTACAACCAAGACTCTGTTCCTATTATTAAAAAGACCTGTTTTCTTGTTCTCGTAGGTAGGAATGTCAGCCATCAAATGTATTCCATCACATTCCAATTTATACACCATTTCATTGTATCGTTTTTGAATGAAATCAAAAATAGATCTTGTTGTGTCTCTTAATTTATCAAGTTCCTTCAATACTTTATTTTGTTCAGTGTTTGGCATACACTCAAAATGTGGATTACATTTTACCACTTCATTTTTTTCATTTAAGGTTATACTGCCATGGCATCTTTGGTTATAATTGCTACAGAGCCAAAACGTTGCCGGTTCTATATACTTTTTTCCTGTGTTATTTTTCCTCCATAGAGGGCGGCAACGCCTCCTCTTTTCGTGGATATAAATTCCAGATCTCTTAAATCCATTTTAAAAATAAATGTTACAGAGCAGCATAAGCCAAGTCACACAAATGGTTGAAATCTCGTAGAAGAAAATAATCTTTTGACACTAAATGTCAAGTGCATCTTCCAAAATGATAACTGGCCAGATATATAAAAGAGGTTAGTTATTCAGTTATATAGAAGCAACTGCAAAAAGTACCTAATCGCTATCAAGAATATCAGTATCTATGTATATACTGAAATTGATAATGGAATAAATAACTTGAAAAAGATACTAATATCTGTGGGGCACTGTATTGAAATAACTTCACTATACCCCTTTTTTATTTTAGTTTTAAAACTAAGAAACTAAGTAGTTTTCATTTCATCTGAAGGAGAGTCTATTTTTAATAAATTACACATAATTGGTATAATTATGGTTTAAATTCGTGTTCAACACACGAATCGTCGCGTAGGTGTATTGTTTTGTAAGATCTCATTTGAAATCATGGATTTATATTGTCATTTTATAAAATCAGTTTATTTTAGACGACATTTCTGCCTTAACTTTATCTAATTATCTGTTACATTTATATAGACAAGGGTTTTTATAGACAACAGTTATATAGACAAGGGAACGATTCAACCATTTTCACGAATTCAATCACTGTATTATTTATATTGAAAGAAAAAAAATGTCGTAAAAAGTTACAAAGTATTTTTAATTTTTAAAATTTTTAAAGAAATTTAGTTTTAGTTTAAAACAGGTAAAATAACAACCGCTACGCTTGTCGTAATAACAGTAAATGCCCCCTACGCTCGCAGCAGCGATCGGTGTGCGGACGTGACGTGTAAGATTTTAACTAATTATACAAATACAATTCGTTAAATACGATACTCATTGTCAATACATGTCTGGAATCCAGTTACTACATAGTTTCATAAGTGGCTAAAATAACATAAACATAGTACTCCTTGGAAACCAGTGACGTAGAAGTATTAAACAATCTTTTTAGGAAACCAGTTTCCTGTAAGTATAAAAAAATCTATTCAGGAAACCAGTTTCCTAGCCCCGGTTTCCTAAACGGCCGAAGCGGCTAATATAACTATAGACAGTATGAAAGAGCTCGACACAAATAGAAATAGGATTGTTTTCTCACTTACCTTATTATCCTTTGTTGTGTTTTTAAATGGAAGATCTTCATGTATTACATAGACATTATATTCAGATTCGTCGTTTAATTCCATAGCGAAATCAATTGTGTCCTGTAAAACAATATAAGTAATAATGAATTTTATGCAAGTAAGTATTCAAACCAAATTCTGATGAAGGTAATAGCCGTAGGTTCTCACGTTTATTGTGGTATCGCCATCATAGGTTGCTTTGCTTGCTGCTGATACCTTCCAAGGCTGGCCCTAACACAGTATCAACTGCATCAATAATCTTTTTGTCTTGACCTGGCGGCGGCGTCGGCGGTTTTCCGCCACCTAAATATGAAATTAAGGATTACTTACGGTTAAACAAAATGAGTTATAGCACATAAGTGTTTGTTAAATTTATGTTTGTTGTTTTTAAACTACCGCGATTTGAACACATTATTATAATATACTACGGGACTATCTATCTTGGTTTCCGCTTTGTCTTTTTTTGTTTGCTGTTTTATATTTTCCCAGCAACATTTTAGATGTAAGTGGATTCTGTAGCAATACGCGCTTAGCGTATTAAACTCTGCAGCCAATTTTTACCATCCTCTCAATTTGTCGGCATTAGATGTAGTATCGGTTCGCTTATTTTCAACAACGTTTCTGTATTTTAAAACCAATTCAGATAAAATAATTTTAAAATCAGTTGCAATATAATGTCTACACATTCTTTATATTATCTGTGGTTTCATTCAATAAACCGTTGGTTTTGTAACCGAGGATTATTTTAGCATGGTGAACAGTAAATATTTTAACCCCCGTTTAGGATTTCATCGGGCCGAACGACGTTTAACCGACGTTTAAGTAAGGGTTGGTGCACTCCACCCTTAGTAGACGCGAGTCTACTGATGAAAACCAGATATTGCCTCCGAGACTAAATACAACTTTTATTAGAAGATATTTGATTTTTATGGGCCCATTCTTATACAACAAAATAAATAAAATACTAGATATATATCACCTTTCACGGCATGAACTGAAACATAAAATTATTCCTTGGCTAAAATCCTTGACGTACAAAGACACTGAAGATTTATTAAAAGTAATCGAATAAATATTATCTCGTAACCTACAAACATAGTCTGTTACATAACATAATAGGTAGAAATTAAAAAATATTAAAATCGTACTGAGTTTTATATGTTTGAATGATTTATCATCAAACTATCTTATGAACGACGATTAATTACACCCTCTCACACACACTCATTCATTTACACACCTTCATTAAATAATACACAAACTAACATCCGGATATTGCAGTGTACCAGGATAGAATGAAGAAGAGGATACACTGTAATATTTCGCACACTCACACATACACTTCATACACATTTGCTTACACAACATACATCTTACTCAAAGAGAGGAACATTTTACACACACACGTGCATACCATTCTTATTCATAAGTATATTGTGCATTTCGCTGTTGGAAGATTGTACGTTGTACCTACCTACCCTACATAATAATATTATATAATTTAACTAATTGATTTGATTTGGATTTAGTGGTCGCTATTTAAGCTATGTAAGTCTTCACTAATATTTTTATAAACCCTACTATTTACCTACTTGTGAATGCAAATGTGTGATCGTAATGGGTACATAATTTTAACCAGGTATTCCTGCACGCAGCCTACCTGCTACTTGTATAAATGCTTGTATCTACCTGCTAGTTGCAATGTATACAACACTGTAGGTATTCTAATTGTATTCAATGTAGGTATTAAAATTATATTAGGCCCAATCCATGCATCAGTATTTAAAGATATAGAACACAGGTTTTGTTGTTTATATAGTAAGATCGGTAATTAATGTTACTTAGTGTAGGTTAGGTTACTTAGTGTAGGCATGCTTGCTTATACATAATAGGTTTATTAGTGATACAAAACTTTATACTTATTTATAATTGTTTTTTTTTTATAAAGCACGATCTATATTTTAATTGATATCTAAATTCAAATTATTTTTTATGCTAGAAGTGAATGCAATAAGTGAGGGCGCTGTAAGCCGAAACACAGGCCACTGGCCTAGTTCGGCAACAGATACATATATTAATTTTATCTTATTCTAGCTAATTAAGTAATAGAAATGTTCTTTATTACTGAAATGTTTAGAAATTTGAAATAAAGAATTATTATTATTTATTATGTCTGTTCCAGCCTTTTTAATAGTCCACTGCACTGCAGGACGTAGGCCTACCCACGAAGGGTGATTGAATTGATGAAGGATTGGTGTCTACCAAGTATCAAACACTTTTAGTTGTACTATACCTACTAGCAATGACAGATCAGTGTTGTCAACGTAACGAAATCAGTAAAATAGCACAAGGGCGACCACACCTACGACACTTCTCTTTTTACACAAACTCTGGCGTAGTTGGACAGAACCTCCTTCTTATTGGTTGTCGGTTAAAATAATGTGATAGTGATGAAACAGTATGATGATGTATGTATAGTTAGGAAGTATAATTACAACATGCTTTGATTTAAGGAGGGAGTCTGAGGACTTCGTGGCCATGTTCACGCAGAAGTTCATCCACCAAATACTTTTTCTCTGGGCGATGCTTTTTTAGCTGCATGAGCAGCTCTGCTTCAGTCCAGTCTTCTTCAAATGAGACACCGTGCTCCTGCATCCATATCTTTATGTCCGCTTTGCTGGTTGCAGTCGTTGGCGCTTTATCGAACTGCATACTGTGGTAGGATGCATTATCCATGACGAGAATGGAGTTTTCAGGCAGATTTGGTATTAGTTTTTCTTTTAAATTTGGAAAAAATAATGAATACGCGGCAAAGGCTGTTGAAAAAGAAATGTTTAAGGAATATCTCTGCACTATTAAGAGAAGAGTTGATTGATATATTACAAAAAAAGGGAGCGAAACGACTTTGGATAAGAAAATGGTTAAGCGATAGACCTGTAACTGGAGCTTCTGCCTTGTTGCTGAAACAACTAAGATTAGAAGATCCTTCTGAGTACAGGTTGGCGTTGCGGGTTACTGCTGAGAACTTTGATGAGTTGCTTTCGCTTATACAGAGCTCGATTCAGCGCCAAGACACTCTGATGAGAGATGCATTACCAGCAAAAATAAAATTAGAAGTAACGTTATCGTTCTTAGCATCTGGAATGAGTTATCGAAGCTTGAGTAATTTTTACCGTGTTTCTAAACCATCTATATCACAATTCATACCAGAAGTTTGTCGAACAATTTATGAAGTATTGAAACAGTTTATTAAGGTAAGTGTTTATTTATGTGCTTAAAATTGAAATAATAAGGCACACATTATTACAAAATACAACAAACATATAAAATTAATATTAAGCGTTATTGAAGGCTTGTTGAATGGCATCATTGTTGTCTACACTTTCGCCGTAACTGTCATAATTAAATGGAGTTTCTGGGGATATGACATTAGTAGTAAACTGGGAACACGAAGAAGAACATGTCGATGGACTGGATTCTGGAGGAGGGCAGATTGTAGGTGTTTTCAGAGAGTATTGGGGTACTATGTAGGACGGAAGAACTTGTGTAGAATTCCAATTAGTAGGTAGCGTATTTTGCGATTGCTGAACCGATTGCTGCACTTGATACGTAAGCATGCATTGAGTCAATATACTCTGTATTTTTTCCTTAGCAATGACTGCCTGTTTCTCTGTCAATTTTTTTAATTGTGCCGAGACGCTTTTTCCAAATAGGTCAAGATCTGTTTCTTCGCAGCTTGTGTTGTCATTAATTTCTCTTAAGTCATTTATCATGTTAGATATCTGTGATAACTTGCTTCGCTTAGGTTTTGTGGGTGGGGTAAATCGAGGTGTCTCTTCTGCAGACTCATTTTCTAACCCATTTTCAGAGCGTGGAACCAACGATGGTCCTGGTTCATTGCTATTCGATAATCCTGATTCATTGCTATTTGGGGTATCCATGTTATCCTGTAATTAAACAAAATAAATTAATGTAATGGTAATGTTATAGATTTTTTTGTTGTGACTAAAAATGGTATTAAATAGGCCGCTTTAATTACTACCCTTTTTTCTGGTACCAAACGCAGAAGAATGGAAAAACATCGAAAGGGGATTTAAAACACGATGGAATTTCCCCTTATGCTATGGTTCTATAGACGGAAAACGTGACAATTAAAGCTCCTCCTAAAAGTGGAAGTTTATACTTCAATTATAAAAAAACAAGCAGCGTCGTATTGTTAGCTATTGCCGATCACGACTACTGTTTTTCGTACATAGATGTCGGCGCGTGTGGTAGCGCATCTGATGGAGGAGTTTTTAAGAATTGTTCTATATACCAAGACCTGGAAAATAACTTATTACCTGACAACGGAGTCATCGTAGGAGATGCGGCATTTCCACTAAAGACTATTTAATGAAGCCGTATCCAGGTGTAAACCT
The DNA here is from genome assembly GCA_949316475.1 of Hypomecis punctinalis. Lineage (NCBI taxonomy): Eukaryota > Metazoa > Arthropoda > Insecta > Lepidoptera > Geometridae > Hypomecis > Hypomecis punctinalis. Next base: position 5,625,679 of record OX438809.1, read on the forward strand.
CAGTACAGAAGAAAAAGTTTTTAACTACAGGTTATCTCGGGCAAGACAAGGATAATCGAAAATGTATTTGGAATCTTAGTTAGTAGATTCCGGGTATTAGAAAAGCCAATACTAACTTGGAAACAGTAGATGCAATCGTTTGTGCTTGTTGTGCCCTTCATAATTGGCTACGAAAGAAATCAAATTCATACATCACCGCTACTTGTGTTGATAGGGAAGATGAACAGGGAAATATTCAGCCCGGTTCATGGAGGAGCCAAATACATGCCCTACAGAGTATTGGCAATCAAGGTAGCAATCATTCAGCAGAAATAGCAAGAGAGAAAAGAGAAGTTTTAAAAAATATGTTTAATAACGAAGGAAGAGTTCCTTGGCAATTAAATAGCATACATTAACAATCGACTTCGAAAATCAACATTGAAACGGACAAATACACGAGCTTCTTTTGTTGTGGTATGCGTGTGTCTTTAAGTGGCTTTATAATTTTGCTTAAATGTAATTTTCGTTTAAAATAAATAATAATGTGATTTTACTTACTATGGTTTTTCTCCTCATAGAAACCGGCTTTACAAACGAATCATATTCATCAAACCATTTTGCATTTGGCTTATAAACGCTCGTCCCAGCCCCAGATCTTGTCGAGTTCCAAGTAGTACGTATTTCGAATACTTTTGATTTTTGATTTAACTCCATCGAGAGTCAGTTCTTCTATATTCATTCCTACACGAAGTTGTTCTAGTGCCGAAGCGCGCATTTCTTTATTTTTGTATGCATCGCAACGCTTATCCCACAAGCATTCGTGCTCTCTATAAAGTTGTACGAATTTCAAAGTATCCTCTTCGTTGAATTTTCTCGGCATTTTGTCGCAGAAATTCTAAATAAAACAACAAAGAACACACCGTACGGACGTTTGCCAGTGACTGGCGAGACTCATCTACACGTGTCCGCAACGCTGGCGCGGGGGTCGAAGGGTATGCGGGCGGAGGTCACTGGCTAGAAAAATAGACGGTCGCTCTATTCTCGCTAGCGTTGGCAGCCAGCGCTGGCTTGGCTTGAAAAACTGTTTACACAAGGCCAATACCAAGCCAGCACTGGCTGCCAGTCTTATTGGCAGCCAGTGTTGGCTCCGTGTAAACTATGCTTACCATCCATCTCGTCATGGTAGTCACCTTTTTTTGATTTAGCTTTAAATAATAATTCTGCACCCTCCACAAACCCATCTTCTGAGCCGGCATGAACCATCACCCACCTTTGTCAGGGACTATCATTTTTGCGAACGCCTTTATCGGTGGATGACTGCCAGCACTTGCTGACAGTATAATGGGCATGGATCCACGACTCATCCATATATACAACTTTCTTTTTTTCCGCACCCATGGCATCATTTTGTCGGAGGCGGCGTAAATATTTAACTCGCCACGCTTTTATGTTATCGCGTTCTATGAGCACCATTCGGTTCTGGCGGCATTTTTTAAATTTAAACCCGAGCTTTTCCTTTAAAATCTTTCTTAATGTCGTTTTGAAGCTTTTATAGTTTAAATCAGCTCTTGCTGACGCCTGAATCTTGTTCAGCGTAGGTACCTCCTTTCGAATGTCGTATATTGAGGCAACAATATTTCTAATGGCACAAATATCGAAGCTATCCATGGGGACACGCGTATTATTATTGCCTTTTCTGCCCTTACTCGGCGTACTGATCTTGGTGTTGGTTTGTTCTGCAAGTTTACCTGAAATAAGAGTATTACTATTACTGTCAGTTATCGTTATAGAGCGACGCCGTTTGCAGTTTCGCACACGCCGGTGAGTACGATCAACACCATGAATGACTTGATCGATACGGGGCGTCTGTGGACCCGTATTTTCAGATGCTTCAAGTTTTGAAGATGATACTATCTACACTATCTATCGCCGCCAGTCAGCACACAGTGGTTGTAGAATTACGTACTAGATGTCGTTATAAGTCGCTAGGTCAACAAATAAATATTCATATTATCAATTTAAAATATACTGAAATTAAATTTATTGATGAATTAATGAAATTTAATACTGAAAATACCCCTCATAATTTCAGACCCCTAACAAAATCCCATCTCACTTATTTAACCCCTAAATCTAGGGGGAAAACCCCTAAGTTGTAGGAACCGTGGGAACAGCTGATATTTTCTTCGAGTTTTGACTAAAGTGGCAGAACAAAAGTTGTTAGTTTTGATGTACAGAACAAGCCCCTAATAGGACGCCAAATGATTACCAATAACCATCTGTGTATTTTGGCTTTACGCACTCCTAAAATAGAATTATGCTTCTAGGGTTAATTTAGCATGTATATCACTAGCTACTCGACCCGGTTTCGCCCAGGTACGATTGTTATATCTACAAATGTTCTCGTTGAAACGCGCATTCGAATTAGTTGTACAGTTTGTAACCTTATTCATATTTCGTGTGGTGGCGATAAGTATTGCGCCGACTATGGCTGCCGCTGACTAAATATAAAATGGCGCTATGTGTGACGTCGGCTTCTCCACATCCGGTCCACGACTGTGTGTCTCTCTGTACCAACATTAGGATGACTTACTGCAATTGATGACGGTTGCAGCGAGCGGTCTATTTGTATTTCTGCTTCATCTATGGCAATGCGAGAGTCGTGAATCAGATTATGCAGAACCACGCACGCATTTACCATTTTGCCGGCTTTCTCCGGTTCATAGTGCATTACTCTGTAAAACAAAACATTGAATTGTAGTTTTGAACTTGAAATGGCATCATTGCAAATTTAAAATCTCTGTATTCTAATGTTGAATTATTTTTTACACACACTTGTGGGCCAAAAGGCAACGCCACCGTGTTTTAAGCACACCTATGCGTCGCTTTACTACATTTCGTGTTTGACAATGGACTTTAGTGTATTAGTCCTCTGGAGACCCTGGTTCTGCGTTGAGGATTGATGTCATCATCCATGGCTTTTGAGCATAGCCAGAATCACCTGAAGTATTAAATTAAAACACTAAATTATTAGAATAAAATTATATATTATATCCGTCGTCGAGATATTGGCCGGATATCTCCATCTATCCATCCAACCATCTCACGTACTCCGAAATTTTACACTAGGAAACGTGTCAATAAGATTTTTTTCGTAAAAAGAGGTAACATTACAGTGACTGTTCATTAAATTGTCATTAATTGTAAAACGCATTTCTAGAACAATCGACCTATTGACGTACATATGTCATACATATTTACATTTTCAACCATAGATTTAATAAGTTTCGAAAAATTGTCAGTATTATTTTCAACAGAATTCCGGACGAACACTGATTCGGCATATGCTACGGCAAAACATTGCGCCACTGAGTCAAAAGCGCAAGTATTTACAGCCTGAATATTTTGACTCAAACCACCATTTTGTAAAACATAATGGTGTTAATTGGTAATATATCTTCTCATTTCAAAGTCTTAAAATGACTTTCTATATTGCTGCTACTTGGAGAGTATTATGAAATATTGGACACATAACGTTAGAAAATAATAGTAATATGGAAAAAGTTCGTACTATAACATTACACATATCAGGCAGATATAGTGAATTTAATCGATCACCATCGACGTCGATCAATGTTAATAACAGACGTTGTCTGTCAATGAATTTTGTAAGCCAATCTATTGGTGCGTAACCTGTTGCAGTACTGGTGCTTTCAGTGTCGATAAATATATTTCTGTAATGGATGCCTCCAATTGTCAGATCATTGATATTAGGCAACATGATTGACTCTTCTGGCGAGTTCTTACATTTGTTTAGTAAGTCATATAAACGACTTTTGGACTGATTACAGATGGTCTCTGCTACGTTTTGAGAGCATATATCATTTTTATACAGTGATACTACTAACAGGTCAAGCGTAATTAACTTTATGGTTTCGTAATCTCGACATTTTTTGATCAATTTTAAGCATCTTACACAAAATGATAGATATGATAGTCAATATTATCAAAACAAGAAAGTCTTCAAAGTGTTCTAATGAAGTAAGACGTATCCAGACAATAAAATAGTCGAGCCGAAACTAGTTGAATAAACGTAGAAAATACGTAAAACATAGGTATCGTCGTCATTTATTATTATTTATTAATTATTTTAATTATTATTATGACTCACGTTTTCTGTCATAATTTCATTCTTAATGTGGTGCAATTGGTCCAGCTTTGGTAAATGTGGAGGCTTTGCTGCAGGTAGGATCGAGGTGACATGTAAAGTTGCACTGTCCAAATTTTGCACGGGTAAAAGTTCTTCAGCTAAATAATTCACTTCTTACTGCAATAGCAGATTTATTTTGAAGTTTCTCTGCAATGTTTCTTGGTTAATATGATGTCATTCGCAATTTCGCTTTTGGATTATGTTTTGTCTTATTTTTCAGCATCTGTGTTGGGTTTGGGAGTAATATATACTATTAAATCAGCTGAACACTGATTGCAATTTCCTATACATACTAATTCTCCGTCTTTGTAACAGAAATGCGACTATATACACCACGTGCAGGGTAATTTTGTCTCCTTCCATATTTCTAATGAAACAATGTAGCTCCATTTACGCTTAGGTAATTTAAGTTTTTTTACGAATATTGTGTTTGGTTTGTTAGTCAGATTTCTTTGTGTATAGATAAATTGTGGTTCCATTTCCTTCCATTTATGCAGTCTATTGAAAAATCATATTGCTTAACTGACGTACCGTAAAACGGGGTGTCATTGATTAATTTTAAACTTCAAATGAGTCTCGGTCTTACAAATTTAACGATAAAAATGTTAAAAAAATACTGTAATGACGGCTTATAGCGTAAGTTAATAATTATCAGCAATAAGAAAAAAAATATGTACTTAAATAGATTTTTACAAAAAAAATATCTACCTCTTTATCTATGTTTATGTTTATCAAAGTTTTATTGAAAATGGGGCTAAATTGATACGACACCTTTTTAATTTCATCATAAAGTCACTCTGATTCATAACAAAAATCAAAAAGAAAAAAAAATTGGAAACTGTCGTTTAAATAAAATTGCCTTTCATTATTTTTGGGGCTACTTTGAGTCAAGAGGTAACTTTGATAGAAGGTATATTACAATTTAAACACCCAATAATCTACATATTTTTTTTATTTATTGAATAAAATCAAGTATGTTATATTTAACATTAATCAGTCTTACGATTGCCAGTCGAAACTAATAATATTTTAACTTAAAACTATTACAATCATATCATAATTAAATAAATCTGCTTTGAAAAATCAACAAAACCAAAGTCTCTGTTAAAAGTTATCCAAAATTGTGGTATATTTTCCTGTTTAGTACCTAAAATACTATAATTAAAAAAACCTGTTTTATAAAATAGACAACTCTCATAATCACTAAAAAGAATACAGAAGAAAAACAAGGAATGACAACATTTCATCGATTTCAGCGTGATAATACCATCAACATTGCCATTAGTATTGCATTATCAACCCAACATCGATGAAATGTTGACATTCCATGTCTATCCCCTATAGGGGAGGTACATTTTCTATCTCAGAATGAAGGTTGTCGAAATATTTATTTATTGACTCTCGGCCAACAGATGCTCTGGATCTTTTTATATTTGTGGATAGTCTTTGACCATAGGAGTTCTTATGGCGTTCTTATTTAATAGTACTCGGTACCTTACATCGGTGTACCCAAGTAAAATTCCTGTTTCAGCCTTTTTATCAAATTTAGATCTTCTTTTAACTTCTGGTATTCTCACAAAAACTTTGCTTCCGTATAATCTAAGGTGACTATGATGGTTTCCTTCTGAAAAATATCTCATATGGTGTTTTTCTTTCGATGGTGTTTGTCAACGTTCGGTTCTTTAAATATGCTGCAGCTTTTACAACTTCTGGCCATAAACATCTTGCCATATCTGTACATATCTATCATTGTTCTGTTAAATCTCTCCGCAGAGTTACATTTAGTTCATGTACATATGCTGGGCATGGTTTTATAATTATTCCTTTTTCTCTGGCAAATCTAAATACTCGTGCATTTATGTACTCTTTTCCATTGTCACATATTAATTCTTTGAACATTTTTCCAGTTAAATTTTGACATTCATTCACATATTGTACTAAGCAGTCATATACTTGATCTTTGGATTGGATGCAGTAGACTTTAGCCAATTTACTATAATCATCAGCAAAGCTCAGGAAGTATTTCTCACCTTGATAGCCAGGAGTTTTTAAATCAGTATGCACAATTTGAAGAATGTCTCTAGCTTTTCTTCTATTTTGAATGGTAAATTATGCATTTTATTTTTAATACAGATGGCACACTTCATGTTCTCTTCTTCCATTTTATTTGGCAATCATTCTAGTAAGTTTTCTTGGTACATAATTTTGAGGTTATAAAAGTTTACATGTCCTAATGTTCTGTGTAATTTTTCTTTCACGGTCATTGTAGTCAATTTTGCTTCAATAGAGTTGTTTTGCATATAACTTTTCAGTACATATAACCTCTCTTGTTTAATTGCAATAGCTAGTACTTATCCTCTTCGGTTGTATATTTTTGACAAGCGCCCTCTGGATACAATAGAATGATCATCAGTTATATTCGAGTAACTCAACAAATTTGCTTTCATTTCTTTCACATAAAAAAACTTATTTTCCAGTTCTTGTAATTGCTTCCATCGAAGATCGGTATATGGATATCATTTGATTTTGTGTAATTTGCCATTTCATTGGCTTTTTCTCACACACGTGGCGTCGTATTTTATTTTCGTAAATCACGGACTGCTACCATGAAAATTTAATTTAAGTGTTTGAATAAGAGTGTTGTGGATTTTGTTTTCACTATTTATTTTACACTTTTACTAGCTATTACATGTTAGATTTATATTTTATAATTTACTTTAGATATAGTTGCCATCTTGATCAAACAGAATCAGAAAGAGAGAAAGTTTGACGTTTTAACTATTGACGTTTGACTCCTGTCCTGTTGTGGAAGTCCGGACATAGATATTCTTTATGTTTTTTATACCTAATAAGAAATGGTTATGTACAGAAACTGATATTATCAACAAAAATAATGAAACTACTGGATTTGTTACTTCATTTTATGAGCTTTTTAACTGTATTTCTAGAAAAGAAAAAACAAATTTCTTTGAAAATAGAGATTTAATCTTTTTACCTGAATTTTCACAAAGTTAGACTATTTCGATTTTTTTATTTATTATCTGAAAATAGAATCTGAAATATTGTATAGAATACCCTTGCTAAGTTTTATAATACGCACAAAACTCCGAAGTGGATTCTATTGGACTAGACTTAGTCAAGTTTTTAAAGCGATTCCGTGAAGCAGTCGAAATTATGTCATCCCAAAAGACATGCACCATGAATGTTACACTTTTATTTCGCTCTGAAATAACTGACGTTCTAAAATTACTTGATAATGACGATTTCTCGATTCTGTTTTGTTTAAAACGCAACGTGTTGGCGAATATTGATAAAAGATTTCGTATTAGTAAACCAGTAGTAGCTGCAGCTCTTTTAGACAAGCGGTTCATGGGTCTTAAAGAGCTATATGTATTTATATTTAGAGTCACAAAATATGACAAAGGCTTCCTTCCTTGCTTCTTACATAAAGAAAGTTATAAAGTTGCATGATGATGCCGGAAATTATGAAAGAAACGAAATGGACCCTTCAGTTTCTTCAAATATTAGCAGTTCCTCATCACTTTTGAGTAAACTCTCTAAAAACATAGTGGTGATCCACTAGACCAAGAATGTTGGCGATATCTCGCTTCTACTGTTGAATTAACTGAAATCGAAAATGAGGATCTTTTATCTTTCTGGATCGAAAATATTTTCCTTGGCTCTCCACCTTTGCCAGAGCTTTGTTGTGTGTACCCGCTACAAGCACTTCGAGTGATTTCTGTAGCTGGAATGATACGTTCTGCAAAAAGATCCCGGTTGAGTCCACAAAGAGTGAATAAAATAATATTTATTCACGATAATTATAAGTAATGCAAAAAAAGTTCTAGAAAAATTTAATTCTACCTAATTTGAGCAATTGTTTTTTTTTGTAATAAAAGTTTTTTTTTATTCTGCATATAAAAAAGTCACACCGCCGCCGAGCTAGATTCGAATGCGCGCCGCCATGTAGAGTACATGTAGAGTAACAATCATAAAAAGATCAAATAATAATTATAAATGAAAACTTTATCACCAATCAGTCAATAACTTAAACCCGAACTAACAGTGATATTTAGAATGAATATAATTATTTTACTCAAAATTACTACCTATCTAAGTTTTTCAACATAGTCTAATTCTATATAATTGTCATAATTGGTTGGTTTTGCGTTTTCTTTCTCGGCCCTGCTCATATCATAAATTGTTGCATTTATGTTGAGCTTTGCGCCAGTTCCTTGATTTGTAACTTTCTAAAGTAATTTTCGTTTTCTAGTAATTTTACAGTTCGCTTTAGTTTTTCAACTGTAGTCCTTCTTTTTGGGCATTTTTGACGTTTGTTGGTAGGTTTCTTCGTTTATTGCGTTGTGGGCTAGTATTGTGCAATTTTCTCGGTATCCTTAGTAAGTTTCACTGTTACCATAGATTCTGTAACGGCTAACCCGTCCATGCTAGATGTCTCTTTACCGATAATGTCAAATACTGTGTGATCAATTTTGGTAAAACTAGTAACACCTGTTCCTGTAGCAAGGCTATATTATTTCTTTTTTTCTGAAATACAAAAAATATTTTGTTAAATTATTTTTATGAGAATTCATTCATACTGTTGATCTGACATTTTGTTCTTAGTAAAGCCGAAAACTGAAAGTTGCTGGCTTCAGCTTGTACTTTTATTTATGATGTGCTTCATCTAGCTATCCTCCCGCTCTTAATAAAAAAGCTAGAGAATATGGGCATAAGAGGGGTTGCACTGATGTTGTTCGAAAGCTATTTAACAAGTCGGATACAAAGAGATATCATAAACAACAATGTCAGTGATGATGAAAAAAATACGTTTGGTGTCCCTCAAGGATCGATTTTAGGTCCTACCCTCTTTCTAATATTTATAAATGATCTCTGCAGTTATAGCCCTACGAGTGGGAAAATATATACGTTTGCTGACGACACTGCCCTAGTTTTTGAAGGAAATACCTGGAAACAAGCACGAGCTCGTGCATAGCAAGGTCTTCCCTGTGTTATATCATGGCTCAGAACAAACTTACTCACTCTTAACCTTACAAAGAGTAAGTAGCCTTTAGTATACGTAAAAGAAGTGCTCCTCAAGACGATGATATTAAAATTCAGGCCCACACGTGTAGCCTACGCGAGAATTCATCATGCAACTGTATTTACCTTGAACGAGTGAAAGCAATTAAGTATCTTGGAGTTGTTATTGATGATAATCTCTCTTGGGTTCCTCATATAGAGTCTATCACCTCACGTACCAGAAAGCTTATATGGGTATTTAAAAATCTTAGGGATGCTATTCCACTCAATACTCTCAAAACAGTATACTGTGCAATATGTCAGTCGATCATTGGATACTGTATATCTGTGTGGGGTGGTGCATGTAAATCTCATTTAATTAAAGTTGAAAGAGCGCAACGTTCCGTATTGAAAGTTATGACCCGCAAACCCTTCCGTTACTCAACCGAGAGCCTGTACCGTGATACACAAATTTTAACGGTTCGTCAACTCTTCATCCTAAGTCTAATTAGTACTTTTTCAGCATAAATCAGTACAATATAACCCCAGCCTCACTAAAACTCGTTTAGCTAAATCAAAAACTTGTGAAACTTCACCATTCCATACTATATTCGCTAGAAACCAGTCTTTTTATCTTAAATCTTATCTCTATAATAAACTAAATCCAATTTTAAATTTTTATCCAATGACTTGACGCTCCTGCAGTTACAGACTCTGAATTACGACGCCACAGAAGCTATCCTCAAAATTCTCAGCTAGGTATTAAGTTAGAAGCCAATTACTTTTTCCCTAATTCCTGTTTTCATCCTATCCCAATTATAACCTATGTTGAATCCTGTGCAAACTGGTAATGCTTAAAAATGTGGTTATATATTTTATTTCCAATTATTATTTATTCCAAGTTTGCATGATTTTATTACTGTTATTAATTTATAAATTCATTATGCTGTTGTTAAGTAGTTAAATATAAATTTTCTATTGTTTTTGTATTAGACTGTTTAAATGAATAGGCAGAGGGCCTTGGTATGCCATAACACAGGTTATTCCTAGTTTGGGTACCATTCTACATGGAATGTTTTTAAATTTGTCTAAATTTTATTGAATGTAAGTGAAGAATTGATGTTTGTAAAGATTCAATCAATTTATTTATTATCCTCTAATAGATTAGTCTAGCCAGACATACCATTGCTGTTTTTTCTCATATTTAGCCAGAGCGTATCTCTTGTGTAAGCTTAATCTTTATTTTGAGTGGTACTAATGCTTGCGCCCTTTCATGATTTTTTTTCAGGTGTTCGTTTTGTTAGCTTTGGTCAATGTATCTAAAATAAATATAGAAAATGTCTTAATAATGCACAGCTCTCGACGCAAGTATAATAGTGACCTATCCTTAAAAGTATATAGATAGGTACATAATAATTTTGTATATTGAATAACTAGTTAACGCTTACCAAAAATGAGCCAAACAGCACTTGTTTATGTTCCATTACCAAGCGGAGAAATTCTAATTTTGCGTCAATTATATCTTGCACACACAGATTTGTTTCAAAGTTCAGCAATACAAGTATTTTGAGTTTTATTAATTGTTTTCATGACAGTAAGTGACGTGTAACTTATAGTTAATACGGCTTGTTTACAAAACACCTGTAAATGGTAACTTGTACAATATGTGCAGAAAAGACGTAATGCCACCGTCGATAAACTAACATTAAGATTTGAATTGCAAGGTACCGACTATACTTGGTGGACACGAGTACTGAGGTATCTACCAAGTTGCAAACTATTTTAGTTGTACACTAAGCAATGTTGTCAACGTAAAAAAAATTAGTAAAATGGCACACGGGCGGCCTAATCTACGACTCTTTTCTTTTTGCAAAACTCTAATTACTGATACTTGTGCAATTGTAAGCTTGTCCTACTTATACTAACTTGCTCTAGGCCTTTGACCTGGAGAACAACCTGTATTCAGTCAAACAGAATATCAAAGGTTTATTTCCCTTTGCGTTATCGTCGTTCGCATTACCGATCACACCAACGGAATTACGTGCGATTGCAAAAAAAGATATTTCTGAGCTTGTGAGCAGTCACCATCTTTTTATTTGCGTAGACTTCAATATTTTGGCAAGATACTAACGTTATGTTGGTTAGGTGTTTCAATAAACCGACGGGTCAATCGATTTTCATCGGAAACTTTCGATAGATTGTCCCACAGACTAATATAGAATGATTGTCCCATATTTCTTTTGGTGTCGTTGCATCTTGTATATGTATGTAGTTGATCGGATCAACAAGCAAAATCATCTTACATCGTGTTTTTATGTTCAATTTCGGATCGATCTCGGTGCCTTCAACACATTTCCATGAATCTTAAGAGTTTGAGATAAGTTTTTATGGCAAAACGACATGTGTTAAATTGTTTGTATTGTGAATATAAGTTAGTGTCTTTTTGCATTTTAGATTCTAACTGTAACAAACAGCGATATGCTATATTGAATAAGTTACCTAGATCATCGAGCTTGTCTTGGTCAAGTGGTAAGTTTACTATGTATCTGCCTGAGCTATCTTGTGTGGTTGTAGAAATGTATAAATCTTCACAGTACTTTTCTGACGGTGAAAGGGTTATAGGTTTGTCAGTAGATATCAATTCTTCTTGATCCCAGAAAGATTGTAGTATGTCATCTGTAGATGTGATATGTAAGCTTAAGTGTTGATTGTCGTGACAAGAATTTGCAGAAACATCTGGAGTGAAAGAACCAGAAACAACCCATCCAAATTGTGTTTCTATGAGATAGGGTAGTGTTGGACCAAGCTTTATACGGCCTGATAGTAGGACTGAGTAAAACAGTTCAGCTCCTTTAAGTAGGTCAATGGCACTAGGCATAAAGAATGTAGGGTCTGCGAGGGGATGTACTTGTTTGTCTGGTATTTGCAAAGTTTGAGTCTGTATGTATGTGTGTGGTAAGGGTACCGTTATATTGTCCATGACAATGAACTTTAGATTTGCGTGGAATTTACTGTGACGTGAAGTGATGTGAGCATTCACACTTACTAGAGATTATTTTTGACAATTTCCAATACCTTGAATGGTGCAAGCGTTGTGTGAGAACTCAAGCTGCAATGAAGAGACAAGTCTGCGAGACATGATGCTGACTTCGCTTCCAGCATCCAGCAGTGCTCGAGCATTCACCCATCTGCCAGAACCGTCTTGTATGCGTATGACAGCTGTGGAAAGCAATATTTGGTTGGTATTAGAATTTGACACTAGTACTGTTGACGGGGTACTGTTAGATGTGCCGTTAGTAGGTTTGTAAGGTTTAGAGTTGTTAGATTGATCGTAAGTAGGTAGAGCGGAAGTGCTAGGAGTGGGTGGTGGTTGTGACTCACTCGTTGTGACTTCAGTGGAGGCATAGCTGACCTGTGCCTGCCCCTTATCCTTTAGTAAGTGGATAGTGGTGTGGTGTTTACCACCGCATTTAAGACAGTTGTACGAGTATTTAGAGCATTTATGGTTAGGGCTATATATGGCTGTAAACAATTAAAACATAGTGATCTAGTTTTGATTAATTGCAGACGATTAGGGATAGTCATCTCAAGATAGTTTGGACATTTGTTTAGTCTGTGCATGCCTTTACATAGGATGCATTGTAAATTAGACTCGACTGATGAGTTATGGTGAGAAACTTTGACAGTTGTTTTGTCTGAACTCTCATTTAGTAATTCAAATGCCACTCTGCGTTGATTTAGAAAGGATAACAATTCATTCATTGTTGCAAAGGAGTCATCCTTGCGATTTATTTCCCAGGCCGCACGCAAAGAGTTGTCTAACTTTTGTATTATTATGAAAACTAATAAGGCATCCCAGCTATCTACTGGCAAGCCTATGGCCTTAAGAGAGTCCATACTCTGTTGTAGCACAAGAAAATCTTTGAGGTTATGCCTCGTTACGGAGTTGAAGTTGGTAATTGACTTCAGATGAATATTCACTATTAATGTTTTGTTTTCGTACCTTTTAGTTAGTATCTCCATTGCCCTTGAATAGTTTTCTTCTGTTACTAGCAGGGACGATATCAAGTTCGCTGCTTCTCCAGTTACCGCTGACTTCAGATACTGTAGTTTTACCACTGCTGGAAGATCTCCGGTTTCTATCGTGGTGGTGAATAAATTCTTGGAGGCTGGCCATTGCCTGACATCTCCTGCAAAGTTTGGTAGCTGGATTCTATTTAGTTCAAGGGCTGTCTTTTGATGCTCATCTAGCATGGTTGACGATAGCGGTCCGTGTCTATAGGCAGTACACGGTTGAGCCGTTTTTGTAATCATTTTGTCGATTTTTGCCTTGGTTGTGAAGTATCTGGTTTCAAATAGGTCTCTTTCGTTTTCATGACTGCTGCTATTGTTAGGATCTAGTGATTCAATGTGAACCTGAACGTCGTCGAAACGTTGCAACGTGGATGTTAGTTCTGTTTGCCGAACTTTTATTTCATGTAGATTTGGATCTGCAACTTCTTCGACGGCTCCGATATAATTCGCAGTTCGAGTTAAGCGTCCTTTAAGCGCGCTTCGTTGAAGTTTTAATGCGTCGATATCCATAGTGGGTTGCTTTCACCACGTTATATTCCGTTTTCATCAACACGATCCTTGGATATTCTGTCGTAGTCTTCTGTGTAAATGCGCGATGCGCAGTTATATTGCTATAGAACTGTATATTTTTGTATTTTCACTGTTGTGAATAAGTAATTGTAGTAGAAATTGTTTGGAAACTCGGCGAGTTGACACGTAGTTTTTCTTTCTTGAAATTGGTATTAAGTTGCGTCGGTAGTGGTGACGTGATTAAACCGCGTATGTATCGTAGTACGCAGATAGCTTCTGTATGTAAAAACCTTACTACAACAATGAAGTGATGTTGTAGCAAGTGCTCTTCCGTGACTCGCTTCACTCGTAAGCTTCTTGATGACTTTTGCAAAGTGAAAAAAATGGCGCTGCTGAATGTGCTTCGGCTTCGATAGGACCAGTTAATGTTTGTTATTTTTAGCTATTTACACTACACTCTATTGAATTAAACACGTACTTTCACGAGAAAGAGACAAAATATACATACCGTAATGGCCATAGAGCTGTACAGACCATAGGTACAAAAAAATGACACATCGACAGGCCGAAGAAGTATATTATTATATAACGTACCTACCTATCTCAGTTAATTATCATCGAATGAAACTGATGATAGTCAAAACTGTAAAATTGCTTAGTTTGAATGAAAAAGAAACTGAGATTATATTTTTGGATGACGATGACTATGTTTGTTTCGACTAGATATTTATGTAAAAGCTTGATATTGATGAAAAAACTTTATAACAAATAGTAGGTATGTATCAACCTCATAAATATTTTGTTTCATTTTACCCCTTTCAAAATGTTTAGATTTATTTAGTTAGTTTTTGAAATATTTACAATTACCCACAAAGAAATGAAATGTTTTGGTCAATGCATAATAATAAAAACTAGATGATTTGTTTACATTTGCCCCTTTAAATAGCTAGACGCTTAAATCAAATACTTTTGTGTTTAAGAGACAGAAGATATTGAAAACGAGTTAGTTTCATTATAATTCTTACCATAAAAGTATACATTAGCTGATTCCATTTACCCCAAAATATCAATTTTGAAAAAAAAGACAGAGTAAATTGTAAACGCTTGATTTACAGGGCCCCCAATACTGCAGCCAGAATGGCTGTTTTTGAACTTTTGAGATAAATTAATACATAACTATAGGAAGTAATTTCTTTTTCAAAGTCACCTATGCAATTTTTTTTACATAGCCTGAAACTTTTTGTATATATAAGTATTTTTCAAATGCGTTTACAATTATGACCTGGTTGACCCTAATTGTTTTATTTCCACAATCCAATGATTCAAGTTACATGCCTGATGGGCGTAGGTAGTCTAAAAGTTGATGGAAATATCATCCTGAAGGGCTGAAATCTAAGTACTAAATATTGCTATCTGCCTGAGGGGCTTAACGCTAGGTTACAAGGTAAATTTAATTGATAGAATGGACGCCAGGACTCTAGGCGGTCCGGTCCTTAGGTAGTTAGGCTGATAAATGCCGGCTATCAGGACAGAACAGGGCGTATCGATAAATCGGTAATTTTATCGTGAGAATTGCAATTATACATATTTATCTACGGTTGTTAACATGGCAGCACAATGTTACCGACGCGATACGACAAATGTGGATAAGAATGAATATTTATTTTATCTGTGGAACTTTTACCGACAATTGCTTACATGACAGCTTAATTTTAATCGAAATTTGACGTTTTAACGAGATTTTATTGTCTTCTATCATTTGACGACGACAAGACAGAAATGTAATAAAACAAGTATAAAATACTTGGATTAAAGAAGGCGCTGTATCTAGTAGACTGCTTGAAATGCGATTTGGAGCCAAAAACAGCCAGGGTTTGCCGGCACACATAAAGATATTTATGTCCTGGTAATGCAATTTCCTAAGTCTTATTAAGAATCCAATATACTTTATCACTTGGGTGCAACGGCCATACATAGAATAGAGCAAACTCTGTTAAAGATCTGGGAGTTACTTTTGATCGTAGCTTAACTTTTCACGATCACGTGTCAGATCTTGCCAAAGAGGCTTACCGTCGCCTTGGGTTCGTGCTTCGGAACGCAAAGGACTTTGAGAATCCACAAGTTATTAAAAATCTTTAGAGCTCTTTGGTCAGGAGCAAGCTGGAATCCAGTGCATGTGTCTGGAACCCTCACCATGTCACTTACACGGGCTTGCTTGAAAAGGTTCAATAAGCTTTCTTAAGATTGCTATACAAAAAACAGAACATTTCTTTTAAGTTTTCCATAAGACTCACTGCAATACATAATATGACCTTTGATTTGACATATGACCAAATCAAAGATCATTGAATACATATTACTATAATCTAGGTTCAATTTATTTACATTTTTAGGCTTTTTACTGAGTGGGTTCACTTCCCGGGGATAGAGCAAGCTCGGCAAAATGTATCATGTGCTTTGAGGCAAAATTTGGTGTGCCAAACATTATGGAGCTTGTGGAGTGCACGCATGTCAAAATATTTCCCCCATCTGGGCCACAGGGGATATAGTATAAAAATAGAAGAAAGGATGCGCATACCATTAATATGCAGCAGGTAATATTTTAAAGCAAATGTATATCATATAATTTTCTCACTTTGTGTTATTTTATTGTTTACTTTGATATTTACAAGTTTCTGACTGCAAAATTATAAGTGTCAGCGCGAGGTACCCAGGGCGAGTGCATGACGCCTTCATATGGCACCACAGTAATGTTAGAGAGGAGATGAAGAGACTGTCTAATAGAAGAATATGGCAGTATTTCCTCTTGGGTATGTCTTATTGTACAATTTTAATTTATTCTACAATAGACCAATTTTTCTGTCAAATAATACAGATTGTCAACATTTTTAATAATAATTATAATGCTATTCACACAATCATTCACAGCCCCCTATTACCTGTTCCTAGATAATACTTCATCAGCAACATAATATAAAAACATTGTTGCAGGTGATTCCGATACTGCGTCCTGAGAACACCCAGGAGCAGAAATACACCGATTGGCATTGTCAGGTTCGCAATGCTGTGGAGCGCACCAACGGGTACCTCAAAGGAAGTTTGAGGTGCCTGGGAAAGGGAATAGACAGATCACTGCATTACGCACCCAAAAAGCTTCCCAGATAATCTTGCATAGTTTACAATTTGATGAAGCTATCATATAACCACCAGCGCCGCCACCAATACTAACGCCACTACGACTACCACTACCATCACCATAATGTTGTTTCTGCTGCCTAAGTGACATAAGTGGATCGTGTTGTGCCAAAAGCTACCAATCCACAACTCGAAAAATTTTGAGTTATATTTATCGTCCAACCTATATTCGTCTCTATTATCATGTGGCTGAGTTTCATTTCAATCGGACGTCTAGATCTAGTGTTTTATGAAGTCGGGAACCAATCCACATTATTAATAAACATAAATCTCATTTCGCCAAAACAGACCACACTTCTTGGAATGTTTTAACATACACAATATCACACTATTTTTATGGCCGATACAAAACATGCCTCTTGAAACTCGTCTTAAGCTAAAAAACATATTGCCAAAACATACCAAAAGCACTTGATATTTCTTTACATAGCAATTCTTTCTAGAACATTTCTACCAAAATGTACCAAGCAGTTTGAGTAATATCAATTGAAAATATTCCCATTGCGCCTAGATGTTTCAAACGTCTTGGAACGATTGGAGTACAAAAATAGTGAATTTCTTTTAGCTTTCAGAAACTTTTCGTATTTCAAATTGGCATTTTTAAGGCAGTTAGTTTGTAATGGTAAACAAATATATTAATCACATTTAATTTTGATGTTTTATTACTATTCAATAATAACATGAACGCATTTTTTATTTTTGTGTACCGGCAACACTGTGTTAAGTATCTCGATCAGCTGTCCTGCTTATTCAGCCATTATTAGTGAGTCACCGACGCATACGCATGGCTCGATTTATAACCTTAAAAATGGAATATAACGATGTGTTTAAAAGTGCAGTTATAGGATATGAATCCTCAGATGATGACTTTAGTGGTAAGTATAATACCTATATTAAATACTGGCTATATTTTATTAAAAGTTTGTCATTCACTAAACTTGTTGATCAATTCTTTTTATGATATTTTTTAGATATTCCAAATACACCTGATTACTTAGTTCCAAAGAAGCCTAAAACTGTATCGGAGTCTTCACAAAGTGACGGAGATGCACAAAATACGAGTAAGTATATACTCGCCTTACTGTCTAATCTGGTATAATGAAAAACGTAAAATAAAAAATTTCGGGATCTATTGTAAAAGATTGGCTGTCAAATAATGTCAGTTGTTAGAATTCTAGACCGCCGGAAATCTAAGTCTTTTTTACTATGTTCTTAGTTTGGTTCACCTTTCAAGCAGGCCGGTATTTTGATTTTTATAATTTTCTTTTTTATTATTTTATACTTTTTAGTTATGAGTACCTGTTATGAGCTGTTTGAACGATCGCGTTGGGGAAACAAACTAGTATACATACCTATATTTACTTTTAACTTACCATATTTATTTAAACGGTTGCCAGTTTATTTTAATATATCTAATTATTTTTTTGTAGGTCCATCTTTGTGCAGCGGATATTATGATGATACTGTGTGTGCTGAAGCTGATGTCCATTCACCAAAAAATATAGTCGCTAAAGAAGAAAGGTGCTCCTTCCAAGTACCACACACTGCCCCTATGTTAAGACTGCCGATTTCTTTGCACGCATCACCACCCCTGCAAAATCATTCGCTTCTGCAAAATGAAAAGTGCATCATTGAAGCATCTACTAACTCGCCTCTTACTTCTATACCACTACTGCATAATGATCCAGGCAGCATTGAAGCACCTGCTTACTCACCTCTTACTCCTGGACAGCTCCTGCAGAAAGAACCGCAAAGCATCGAACCACCTGCTTACTCACCCCTTACTCCAAGACAAATCCAATCCAAACAGAATCCTACTGCATCTTCGTCATCTAAAGTGATGGTTTTTGATGTAACAGATCAATTATCACCATCCGATAGTAATAGGGCTTCTCCTGTTCCTTGTATGTCACCTGAGACAAAAAACTATTGCAAATACTACAGGATGATGTGTTTGACAGCGATAATTCGGTAAAAGACCCTAATTACGAAGTTGACGCAGATAAAACTGACTGCAGTGATTTTGAAGAAGAACGAACAAATTTTCAAAACATTGTTATCGAAGCTGAAATAAACGACGTATCTGAAAAAAATCTACAGAGAAATCGTGAAAAAACAAGCAAGGTTAAGAAACAGAATCATTCAAAGACAAGAAATGAACAGAATTATAATTTGGATAGAATTGAGACAGATATTTGCGTAGATAATGAAGTACGTGCTGAGGTAGAGAGTTGTACAGACAATGCAATTGATGCAGTACGGGACATTAACGATATAGAAACTGAAATGAATCTAGGAAGACCTAAGAGAGGCAGAAAACGCAAAGGCACATTCTCAAGAGAAGAAATAAAAGAAAGAAAGTTTAATAACATGCCCTACACAGACCGGAAGCATAATTTAATTGAACCCAAAGAGTTTAAGAATGAGCAATGTTCATGCAAAGGAAACTGTTCTAATTTAATATCCACTGAAGACAGAAGAAAAGAATTCAAAGTATTTATGAGCCTAGGCTCTTACACTGCGCAATTGCTTTACATTACCAGCTCTGTCGAGGAAATCCAGAAGAAACGTACATATCGACCTGAACCAACGAAAAAGTCTAAACCAAAAGCGTTCACACGTGTTTATAAACTGGGAGGTAAAACAGTTTGTAGGGAAATGTTTTTAAAGACACTGCAGATAACTACACAGAAAGTAGACACAGCTCTAAAGAAGATGCGCAATGGTTCCTTATCAGACCAAAGAGGAGCAACAGGAGGTTTTAATAGATTATCTTCTGAAGAATACAAATTGGCTGAAGAGGTTATAACTAAACTGCCTAAATATAAGTCGCACTATAGACGAGAAAACACTGACGCAGCTTACCTTCAACCTGGAATGACAGTTCGTAAAATGTACGAAGATTACTATCTGAACGAATTTGAGAAATTGCCCGATAAAAATATTCGCCGATGCCTCAAGTATGGGACTTTCAAAGAATTTTTTTACAAAAATTTTAATCTTAAGTGTAAGCCACTTAAAAAAGACACTTGTAATAAATGCGATTACTACGACATTTCACAAAAAAATGGGGTAGACTTGCAAGAGGAACATCATGCACACCTTAAAAAGGCAGAAGGCCTTAGAAAACAAATGAAACTGGACTTTGAGAGAGCACAAAAAGAGCCAAACATTGAATGCCTTACATTCGACTTGGAAAAAACATTACCGCTGCCAAAAATTCCAACGAATGTCGTTTTTTACAAGAGGCAGCTCTGGGTATATAATAGTGGCATACATAGAGCTTCCGATGATAAAGGATTTTGTTATACTTGGGTCGAAGGCGAGGCTGGCCGGGGTGCGCAAGAAGTGGCCTCTTGCCTTCTCCAATTTATAGAAAATGAAATCGGACCAAATACGGAACACCTTATCCTCTGGAGTGATTCCTGTGGCGGCCAAAACCGTAACATCAAAATAACATTAATGCTCAAAGCAGCATTGAACTCGCATAATACTTTGAAGTCCATTTCAATGCGATTCTTAGAGTCTGGACACACCTTCCTACAGAATAACACAGATTTTTCTAAAATTGAAAAGAAAATTAAAGAATTTGACAGGATATACACCGCGGAAGACTATATGAATATAATGAAACGCTGTAAAATTCGCAATCCATTAAATATCAAGAGAATGAAATATGAACAGTTCTTAGGATGTGCTATTATTGAACAGGGAATCGTGAACAGAAAAATATTCAAAGATAAGACAAAGGTAAACTGGCTGCTAACAAAGGAAATACTTTTGAAAAGAGATTTCAAATTTTCCATATTTATGCGAGGTGATTTCCAAAGCGATTTTAACGAACTTTTTATAAAAAAAAGAGAAGGAAGAGGAAGTGTGGTAGTCGAAATAGTCATGAGCGAATTGGTTCCTTTGTGGCCAAACGGCAAAGAAATTGCGCAAGCAAAACTTGATGATCTCAAGTCCATGCGCCACCTCATCCCCGCAGATTGTCGTTCTTTCTATGATCATTTAAAAGGCAACACTCAAGTTAACGACGATGTTGATGGGTTCGGGACTATTCCTGACTTCGAAGTTGAAGAAGATTGATTTTTCATGAAAGTTTAACATGATGTGGACAGTTGACTTAGTCAACTGTCCACATCGAACTGCCCATTCCATTATTTTACTGGTCATCTATTTATTAGACTATGTACTTTAAATATCATTTTTGCACAGACATTGACATAACCACTTGTTTCATATTACTGACCATGTTTAACTGTCACATTATCTTACAAACTGCCGAATAATTAAATGTCTGTCCACTTTTTGACTGATTATAATAAGTTTCCAAATGTTTTTAACAGCCCAAAAAAATACTTCCACTTTGCAAAGTGCACAAATTACAGAGATTATGATGTTTTACTATAGGTCTCAACTAAATAAAATAATAATAAAATATGAAATAAAAAACATGCATTATGCCATACAAAAAGTCCATTGACTATCTGCAGAGTTATTCATAATGACATACATAAAGTTAAGACTAGCCAGCTAAACTTAGGTTTATCATTGGTAACCAACTAAAATTCGCTAATATGGTAATTTGCGTCGTTACACCTTGTCTTTAGGCAGCTAAATGTGCTCATTAACTTAAACAAAGCGGCTAGTATAATTATTATTTAAACACTGCTGAACTTTTTAACTTTGAGTACCTAAGTGTCTGTAATGCACAGAACAGAGTGCTGTAACGAAAGTGTTTTTTACAAAGTGATTCTTAATTATTTTATTTTCAGGATTAGATATTATCGTTGCAGTTTTAAGTAATAAGCATTGCTGAAGTTTTATTTTGTCATTTTAATTACAAAAGTGTCTAACGCGAGTGATCGTTTTTTTAGTAAAATTTTATTTAATTAAAATTTTTACTGTTATTACACTTAAGTTTAACTGGCTGGCACTTACCTTTAGCCATAACATACTATTATGCATATACGGCAATACTTTGTACTGTACTATAAAATGCACTACGACTTCTGTAAAATACATAACAATATAGAAAGAAGAAATAATGGAATAATTTACAAAAGGCTAATATGTTCTTGTCGCATCTTATTGGCTATGCGCACTTCAGAGATAAGTTCCTGAAATTCATAAAATATAGGTATAGTAATTTTACAGTAAACAGTGACAGATTCGACAATAATTATTTATTGTACAATTTTTATCTAACTAACCCTAGTTAGATTCTAGCTTATGCCCATGGCTCAACTGCATAATATTTTTGATTTTTGTACTAACCCTTGGAAATATTTTATTTTTCTGGGAAAAGTTATCTCCAACAGTTGTATTATTTAAATTCATTTCAAAAATCAAGTTTATCTGTCACTCTAATGATGCATGGAAGAGTATCAAACCAACATACACATCTATAATATTTGTGAGGATTTTAGAAAGAAGAATGTTCATTGCTTTTCCATTAACAAAAATTAAAATTAGAAAAGTGTAACATTTAGTTAAATAAAGTGTGACAAACTTACTTTTATCAACGAGTTCAGCTCTAGTTGGGCACTCGAAAATTGATTTGATGGTGTGGCCCTCGCACGAACTCTCCTGCGGAGTGCTCGTCCTGGCGTGGCGGGCTGGCTGGCTCGTCAATCTAGCCTTGCTCCTGCACCCGATGAGCCAACTCTTCATCGACAGCAGGGACAAACTAAACAAAAAACATCTAGGATGTAAATCCTTATAAACAATGTTGTCATGTAAATAGACTTAAACCATCTCTGGTCCAATGGCACTTACAATAATTATTGAGTTGTCAGACAACTCTGGAACAACTCCAGAGTTGCCTGTTTGACTTACAGCGCGGTTATGCGCTGCACCCACCGTGCGAGCTTTGCGCTATTGGTCACGCCAACACTGAAATAAAGATTAAGGGGCTATAGTATCAGCGTAATTTTTTGAGTGAGGGGGTGAAAACCAATATGTCCTCCCCGCATGCAGTGCGGCGCCGCGCCACGACGCAGCGCGCGCGCTGTGTATCTTACAGTCAACCGCGTTCGCACTAGGTATATTAGCGTGTGCGCTGTTTTTAGTTTTCAGTAGTAGTTTCAGTAATAGTAAGAAATATTGTAAAGGCCGGTTGGCTAGCCCAGGTGTCAAAGTATTTTTCAATATAATGTAACCGTACAAATTCAATACTTAGTGAATTAAAAATATAATTATCTTTATATTTATTTGGTATTTTATTTTAAGTATTATTATATTTTTTATTATATATAGTTATATTTTTCAAAATAAGGTAGAATAGATAAGAGAAAAAGTGTTTTCGTGGGAAAAGTGTTATGTGGGGTTTCGAGACTTAATCTTGATACTGTACAAATGTACGTAAAAAAATGAATTTGAATTGGTTTCGCTTATTATAACATACATATGCCTACTTAGATAGCAATTTAGATTCCAATACGCTACTAATACTATCATTATTTCGTTAGGATAACTATATCTTTCGTAATGTTATTTTGTAAGTGCATTTTGAATAATGGCATGTAGCGTAGGTGTACGTAATTCCGTTTTCTCAAAAACAGAAAACGAAATTACCCTTATGTCAGAATTACACCTACGCAACATGTTATGATTTAAAATGCGTGCAGCCTAATTATTTGTGTACAGTTATAAGTGTTACAAACGCTTTCTGAGAAAACGGAATTACCCTTACGTAGGAATTACACCCACAGTTCAAAATTTTGTTTATAGCATTTATGAGTTTGCTCAAATAGACTTACCATGGAGGAGCTCAATGATAAGCTGTGTACTTACTGTGGCTAATGATAACGTGGAAATTTGGCATCACATAATCAAATTAATGATGAATAGAATACAATAAATCATACCGATATTACAAAATTAAGGATTGAAACACTGTATATTAGTATCATCTGTCATAACTTGTAACTCTTAATTGGTCGCACGAAGAAAATCCCGTAATTACTCACATGGGGTCTCTATAGACTCCAAACAAATTTTTTAATATGAAGTAGAAGAAATAAAAAAAAATATAAATATGTAATGAAATATAATAAAATACTTAATTGTAAGTAAACTTTTAAAATTAAAACAACTTTGCCTCTAAATAACTGAAAAATTAAAAGAACTTCTGTTCGGACTCAAATGTTCTCAATTTGCGTAAGGCCGAGATAAATTTTAACATTATATATATTATTCAGGCTTATCACCAGATTTATCTGTTTGCATCCAAATCAGTAGGTCTTAAAATGTTACTTACAAAAGAATTTGAATTTTTTTTGGGATTTACTAAACAATTTGTAGGCAACAAAAAAAGTTATGCAATTACTCGCATGGGGTCACCTCTTAGGAGTGCAGCGACGTATCCAGCCTCTCCCGGGACTTGGTCGCTACTGGATTTCAGACTTCGACAATAATTATGAAGCTACTGGGGGCACGGGGAAATTCTATAAAATTAAAGGCAAGGAGAAAAGGAAATAAGGATAACGTAATATTTTGTCTGAGTCAACTATCAAAATTACTTAATTTCGGTTTTCAATATTTTCAAAGTTCTTCAAAATTTAAAGTACTGGTTTTTCCGGCTATTGGAGAAAGGCTTTGTTGTCTCTCATGTGTTTTGTTTTCATTGTTCCCTTCTTCATCCCTTACTGGTAAACCCCTACTATGGTGCGAGTCAACCAACTCGTCAAGAATGTGGTTTATATAAAAGTTGTCCAGTTTTGGCTCCATTTTATTTTTCCAGAAATCTTGAATTTTAATAATTCTTAGTGGGTTTGTGTCACTTTCCCATATATCAAAAATGCAGACATCTCTTCCAGAAACGTTTAATTGCCCCTGAGCTTAGAAATACCAGTTGCTATTGCAGTTAATTGATACTTTGTTGGTTTTTTTGTTTGTTTTTAATATTTGAACCTTGTTTGCTAAAATGGCCTCATCCATTCCAATTTTTGCTGCAGCAACTGGGCAGTTCACCTCTACTATTGCAACACAGTTTGTCTTTCTACCGCTTTCCTGTCTGCAACAAGTTCTTCCAAATTTAGCAAAAACTTTTGTTTTGCTAATTTCAAATCTGAAATCAAAATGTTAATACAGTTAAAAGTGATTCACTAACACTTATGCACACTAAAAATCTTACTTTTACATACCTTCAGAAGCCATATCTGGACTATTGCTGCAAGTTCCGTAATCGTTTTGAGTTTTAGCCGGCTTATGGGGAATCCTGTTCTTCTTCCTATTTTTCTTATAAGAAAAATTGTACCTACATGTAAACGAGACACCAGACACTTCATTGCACAATTTTAGACTTAAGCTTCTTAGCAATCAAGGCGAAAATGGATTATCAGCCACTGGACTGCACTGTTCTCGCTCGCTCCGCTTCATAAACCCGTCACCCGTTAACATTTCGACATTATCCCAATATGTTTGAGGTCGAAACTTCAGTGAACACCTCCTCCCCCGCACCTCACGTAAAGCTGACAGAAAGTAGCGAATGTTAGTGCGTTTCTAGTCCAGAGATAAAACGTCCCTGCGTAAAATGTATCGTCCGTAAACTGACTTTACAGATAATCTGTTTGTTTTTAAACAGTACAACCGATTTCAGTCGTACACAAAATTTAAAATAATTTGCTCGAATCAACGTCTGACGTTTATTTATTAATTGTAATCGTAATTTTACTATTGTTGATTTTGTAAAAACCACTGATTTCGACAAAATTTAAATTAAACCACTTATAAGATATGATATGATCTAAGAAAGAATGAAATCAAAAAGAATCATTAAAATCGTTTTTTTTTTTTCAAATATTGTTTTGGGGTCTTGATTCATAACTTGTGAAGTAATCACGTAACAAACATATAAAAAAACATGTTCTTGAACGAATAGAGTTATCTCCTTCTTTTGAATACCAAATGAAATGTTGTGATCAATCCTTCATGCGATCGGAATAGAAATTCTGTGGGTACATCAATCTGAATAGGCTAATTGACAATTTTTTTTATGTTCTCTAGTAACAGCTTACCATAAACAGAGCCGATTTACGAAAAAAAAAAACTTAGAAATAAAGAAGTTACAAGCGTATTTCGATGGCTCCCACGTAAATTGTGGTATGTTTAAGAACGCGACTTTACAGGAGAGCGTTTCAAAGTTATAAATGTAAATCAAAACTGTAATTTTCAATGTATCTCAACGAAACTTAACACATATGTTTGAACTGTAATACTTTTTAAGAGATCTCAGTTGATTAATTGTTACACTCAGTATTTTCAGAGATTTATCACATGCAACAGTTTATTGTGAAATGTTTGCTAAACAAATGGTTGTATATGACACATACAAAAATTTTCGCCGCGACAGAAGAATAAAATTGCAATGTATGTATAACTTACAATATTATACATCGGTAAAAGAAAATAAAAAAAGGGTATATCTGAACTATAATAAACAAAGACAGCGAGTTTTGAGTAAGTAATCAGCTTTATTATAATATAAACGATTATAATTATGGCACCGAAATCAAAAAGTAATCATATCAATTGAAAAACACCAAAACAACTACTCAATTTTTATTTATTTTGTAGTTAACCCCACAAAAAAAATTGTTATAAATACAATTTTTACTTGACTATTTTTTTTGCACATGTGTGCACGTATAATAGTATTGTGCACTCAGCTCGTATATTTACACTTGAACACGATGAATTGGGTCCCAAGCGTCTGTCTGGTACCTAATACTCATATTTCCTAATTACGATTATTTTATCTGATAAGTGACTTGACCATGTGTATTCTTAGCTACGATTGAAAAAATCTGTTTAATTATTTGAAAATTATTAGCGGATTTTTCTATTTGTTTTTAACAAAATCTTGTATATAGTAAACTAACTATATAAATAGTAATCTTTGAAATTGTCTACCCCAAAAAACGATTAATATTATAAACTTAACAAAAAATATTAGGGCACAAAAATCACAATGTATGCAATTATTCATGTAACATTAAAAGCAACAGCAAATCTACTTATGAATAATCAATGAAAAATCTACCAAGTACGTAATAACTAAACTAAGCTATAATAATGAACACAACAATCACAAAGGAAACTAATACAAAAACATTTGTTTTATAAAGACGAGTCAACATTATTTATATAAAAACAAGTCAAAATAAACCGAATAAGCATTGGGTAATTTGCAATTCTGAATCGGAATCAATTTGAGACGTTTCATCGACACACAAGCTTTCAAAGAAGTTGTGGTAAGTGCCAGGTATTAAACCACTGTTGCAAAGTGATATTAAATCGTTAAACTTTGCTCTTGGTATTGGCAAAACATTGGGATATAGGGGTTTCACTTCAGCTATCCCTGTTTTTTGGCGACGTCTTGTATTTGTGTCAATAGCAATAGTCAGGAAGTGATCATTTGCCAGGTCATATCTATAATTAATTTTAAAAGGATCTTTAGAGCATATGCGTACTTCTTTTATTTTGTTCCAATGAACCGTTTCTCTATTGATATTTTTAGACCAGTTGCGTCCTTCTAACAATTCCTTGAAGTTATGGATGTCATCATGTTTCATTTCGATGACATTGTATGGCTTGCCATCCTGTTTTGCCCATCTAACCAGGCTAAACCATTCCAAAGGATTGTAGATGAACTTATTTTTTGATGACCTCTCAATCAATCCGTGGACACTGTCACCCTCTTGCTGTGTATGTCCTTTCTCTAAAAACGTATGTTTTATGGTTACATTGAACTTTTGTGCAACATACACATAAAATGCAAATACGATCCGATTACGATTCTGGCCTGTACAGTTGTCAGACCAGAACCTAAACTCCTGTGCTCCATTTTGGTGCATTTTCTTTATGAAGTCGTATAAACAGCTGGAAACTTCATTGGCCCCACGCTTAGCTTCACCTTCATGCCACATATAACAGTGTGCTTCTTTATTTGCCAGATCAAATAGTGTAAAATTGTACACCGATAGCTTTCGTTTGTAATACAGGACACTTAACTGTCCATGAGGAGCATTTAAAATCTTTTGAAAATCAAATGTTGCTGAAACTATTTTTCCTTCCGAAGATTGATTATCTCGTTTATCAGTATTTTTCAGCTGTCTACATAATTTTTTGTTTGCTACATGGACTTCGTGCTCCTTTAACTGTTCTTCAGAAGGATTTGGGTTATTTTTGTGAATGTGACATTGATCACATTGATCTTTTTTAGGGGTGTGAAAGCCTAATTTAAAAGATTGGTTCACAATGTCACGGTATTGTCTTTTCGTAGTAGCCACTTCCTCGTAATTATTTTCCAGGAGCCATTCTTTATACATTTCGAACAAGCGATTGAAATTTAAATCTCCATCCAAATATAGCTTGGTGGAGTCTTTTCGACAGTAGTGTGATTCGACAGGTTGCAAACTATTGATATGGTCACACACGCTTTTAATGACCCCTTCAGTAATTTTACGAGTGTGGCAATCATGTCGGCCCCGGTTGTCTTTACAAATTTCTGTTCCCTTTGAGCCATCCATTTTCTCTAGAGCTTTCTTCACAACTTGATCACTTAAAGACATGGTACTCAAAAAATTTTTTTTGCACACATGAATATAATTTGTCAAATCATCCTGGATAATCGGCAATTTGTAAGTCAGGGTGTACTTACGCTTTGATACAGTATCTGTATAAACTCTCCGTTTATTTTTCTTCGTGACTAAATTAGCTAAATACAGCCACTGTTTTTCTCTATCACCTAGAGACCAAAAACGTTCAAAAATAGCTTTTCTTTCTTTTTCTGATACTCTTTCGAAACATTTCATACGGCAACGACATGGAGGGCCTATTTTCCTAGCAGGTCGTATTACGCCTTTTCTTGTATTATATTCTTTTCCTAAATTTATAATTTAGGAAAAGAATATAATAAAAATAATATAATATATAAAAATAATAATTTTCTGCCTCTTGACATGTTTTTTCTTGGTATCATCTTTTCGCGCAGCGAGACGTGCGTTCTACCGGGAAGTCCGCGGTAAACAGTTCTGTGTCACAGATACAAGACGCGAAGGCGCGCCGCTCCTCTCTCCCCGCCACACGTAAACGGTTGCTCAGGACAATACAACAGTATACTCCGTACGCGTTTAGAACATGCAACAATATACGTTTTAAAAAACATCGATAGATTAGGAATTTTTGATATTTTTTTATTAGGGCCGATAGTTTCCATGTAAATAAACCTTTTTATGCAAAAAGGTGAAAATCTCATTTTTGTGGGTTACCACAACTTACGTGGGAGCCATCGATTTATTTTCTTGCTAGGCAATGAGTTTTTTTTTTTTTTTTAATGACTTATAGCTGTTGGCCTCTGAGGCCTACAGCTTACCGGACATGGGCGAGCGCGGAAGGCGGCTGAGCCCTAAGATTAGGTTATAGCTAGCGCAGGACTAGCGCAAGGGCACCTGAGAAGGTACGGACCTCGGCTTGGGCCGTCGCCCAAGCCGAGGTCCGTACCTTCTCAGGTGCCCTGATCTCCCCCGCCGGGTCGTCACCCGGATCAGACTTGCCCGGGCACCCCAGAAGGGGTGTGCCCTGTGGCCCTAATAGGTTGAGCTGATTGACTATTTGGAGAGAATCTAACCGATCTTCTAACAGATCCTGAGGGTCCTCGACCTCGCCGGCGGGGTCGGTGTCTGACTGTGTGCCTTTGGTAACCGGCGCCTATACCAAATACGGAATACTTCCTATTGCAGGGAGCTGTCGGATCGGGTGACCCCAGCGCCGCAGAGGTGACTACGGCGATGGGGTCATCCGGGTCGCCCAGGAGGTGTTTGGGGCGGCGACGGAGAGGAGGTGGGTGTGTAGTGTCTGGCGTGTAGTCCGAAGCTTGGACTACGAGTGGGAGGTGATGAGGAGCCCTATCAAAGTAGCGGCGAGAAGTGTACTTGATGTACTGGGTAATGGAGGGGGGTTCGAGGTCGCAATGCAGGTCAGAGTTTCGCATAAACCAGCTAGCTCCGACTGCTTTGCGAATGAACCTATTCTGGATGACCTGAAGCTTGTTCAGGTCGATGGAGGAAGCGTGACCGAAGGCCACGGAAGCGTAGGTCATAACGGGGCGAATGCACGTTTTGTAAATTGTCACCTTATTTCTAAGGGACATTTTACTGCGCGCATTGAGGAGAGGACTGAGTCGTCCTAAGAAGAAGGCCGCACGGTTGCGGACAATCTGAATGTGTTTGGAGAAGTTGAGTTGTCGATCAAGGGTCACGCCAAGGTATTTGGCCGTAGGGGCCCAAGGGATAGGCTTTCCGTTAAGCGTGAGTTGCTTAGGCGGATTGCTCCTGAGCTTTTCGGGATGAAAGTACATGGCTGCACTTTTGTCAGGATTGACAGTGATGGCCCAGTTCTTGAACCAGTCACCGAGCTTGGAGAGAGCTCTTTGGATATCGAGCATCTGAACGTTCCTTTTCCAGCCTCTAGAATAGAGGGCGGTGTCATCCGCGAAGAGCGCAAGCTCAACGTTGGGAGAACGAGGAATGTCGCTCGTATAGAGCGAGCAGAGAACGGGGGCCATTGCTGAGCCTTGAGGGACTCCAGCAGAGATCGGGCGGGGGGCCGAGCGAGCTCCCTCGACTTTGTAGGAGAACTTTCGACAAGAGAGAAAGTTTTGTATTATAAATACAAGTCGGTCGGGGAATTTCTTGGCGAACAGCTTGTAGACCAAGCCGTTGTGCCAGACTTTGTCGAAAGCTTTCGCTACGTCCAGGAAGACCGCTACGGTCCCCTGAGGCTTGGGCTTGACAAGATAACCGTGACGCTAGACAATGAGTGCACTATGCCAGAATATGACGGCATGGCCCGTAAGTGTCTTACATACGCCATACTAAGTAATGCTATGTGGGAAAGGGACAAAGCATCCTTTCTTAATCCTTTAAGCTTAAATATCTCTGCATCTTGATTGGCCAATTTTAATTATTTTTTCAGTTTACGAATCATGATTAATTGCAGAATTTGCTAATCTTAATACTTTTAACTATTCAATACCAGTCAACTCTACCCTGTTGTGAATCCACGAACCCGCTTGTGCCAATTTAATGCTCTGGATCTGCCCAATCTAAGGGAAATGCCAATATTTAGAAGTGGTATATTAAGACTTGCGTATTATTTACGACTGCCTCGGTGGCTCAGTGGTTAGTGACCCTAACTTCTGGATCAAAGAGGCGTGGGTTCGATCCCCACCCAGGGCAAATATTTATGTGATGAATATAAGTGTTCGCTCTGTGTCTGGGTGTTATTTAGTTACTATCTATATAAGTATGTATTTAAAAATAAGTATATGTAGTATATCAGTCTCTGGCAGCCATATCACAAGCTTTCTTAGTTTGGGTTCAGAGGCCGTGTGTAAGATGTCCCAAAATATTTATTATTTAACCCGTACCCTAGTTGACCAGCTCGGTCACCACCGTCTTTCTTGCTCAAGAAGCGCTGGTTGAATTGGTTGCCACGTCAGTGTGAACGATGTCATACGCGGGGCTTTTGCGACCGCCAATATAGCAGCCGTACTCGAACCGAATGGGTTTGCGCTTGGTGATGGCAAAAGGCCTGAGGGTATGAAGCTGGTCCCATAGAAGTGTAGACGGCCCATAGTATGAGACGCGACTTGCGTCGATAGTTTGGTGCCGTCACATCTTTCTGAGACTCAGAGAATGGCTAGAGCGTTGGCTGATTCGGAGCAGCACAAACGGCGCAAATATGCTAACCTCGGCAATGACATTGTGGCCGCGGTGGCCGGTCTTGTTGTCAAAAGTCTTTCTGAGCGTCTGGTGTACCCGACATGTGACCAAAATGCTGGTGTTTATTTGGCTAACGTAAAAGTATTGCCAATCAGCGTGCCAATGCTGCCAGCATGCTGAGCACGCTGCTAACTGGCAGTGGGCTTGAGTATTTGGATTATCTTTAAACCTTCAAGGGTCTGTGGATGATCCAATTGCTTGTTATGTAGTAGTTTATGAAGTTTTACATTATAAGTCCTGTATTTAGTGGTATTGCTCTATCAAAAAAGTCAAGGACCCTTGCACATTGCCACTGTCCAAACCTAACCTGACATCATAATACCTTATACTTATAAATGCTTCTGTTGATTAAGATAAGGTTAGAGTGTACGGGTTCCCGCCTTGTCGTGGCGGGGGAACTTAGTAGCCGAGGCTTATGGGCGGCGCGGGAATCCCAGATAGAGCCGCTTCTCTGGGTTTCTTCTGAGACTGCTCAGAAGGCGGCGCTCGATGTCTCCCGATTTTTTGGGTCTTTTCTCCCTTGGCAGCTTAGAAGTTTGCACTCGTGGTTGGGTCGCTTTTCAGGGCTTTTTAACTCAAGTAGCTGAGAGGCTGGCCGGTAAGTTGCGTGCCTCATGAGGAGTGCCGCAACTGAGGCGGGCTGCACTTTTATCACTGTTCAATCCTAACCAAACCAACAGAAATGTATGTTCGTGTCAAGGTCACAGTTCACAGTCAAGGTTAATAACCTTAGAGTCAAGATAATTATACTCATGCCATACTACTCCTAAAAATCAAGTCGCTCCGTTTCTTCGTATATTAGTATGGATTCTGTACTATAAAGGTAGAATAAAGAAACATGTTTAACCTCTAACGGTGGTATATTTAAAAATATTTTTAATGTCAGACAAAATGACGGCCCAGTATGTAGCATGGCACAGGGAAAAAACATTTTTTCCAATTTTAATGTCAGTTGTCATTGTCAATCCATACTATGTTTCCTCTTTGAGGAGCTACAATGGTGAAAAGACAATTTGTCTCTTTGATATGCTAAGCGTGACATTTATAAAAGTCTGCAGTCAATAAATGTCACCTGTCATCATATTACGTTTCGTCAATCCATATTAGACCTAATTATGAATGCGCTATCGTAAATTTAATAGGAATGTAAAAAGCGTTCTCTCTATCGAATGCCTAAAGTGAAAAAGAAACAGAAATATTTTAATTAGCTGTTATAATTACGATGATGCTTTCAAAATTGGGCCTATTAGTGTCGTTGTGATAGATAAGATGAATAACTATTCAAAAATATAATAAAAAGGAACGGGATAAAAAGTACCCTATGTCCTTCTCCTGGCTCTAAACTACCTCCCTGCCAATTTTCAGCTAAATCGGTTCAGTCGTTCTTGAGTTATAAGTGGAGTAACTAACACGACTTTCTTTTATATATATAGATACATAAGTTTTGTTGCAATCGAATCAAGAAGCCATACATATTTAACTAAGGATTTGGCATAAATAATAATAATAAATATAACGTTTATTGTTCAAAACAGTTTTCACAAACAAGTTGTGCACTAGATCCCACACTAGGGCGACCTGTGTCGTGGTACCTAGGCTCTTCCTTATTTTATATTATACCTACAATTATACAATACTTCTAGATATAAGGAAAAAATATTATTTTCTAGCTTTTAAGTATGTAGTTATACAACTAAAGCAATTCACTATTACTTAGTGAACTTGCATAAATGAATACCATAATATACCTACAGTGAAAATAGGCGCAGGGTGACATTCGCGTCACGCCTCCGATTTTTTTTCATAGCGCCTACGGGGGTCAGGCTATTATCACCACCTTTTTTATTAATGCAGAGACATTCGGGGCAAATTCAAAACTTGCGATGGTCAATATCCAAATTTTTTTCGCCGGTGCACAGGAAGTGATAATATTTATCACAACCCCGGACCGAACAGCGCAATACGTCCTCATCTTTATTACTTATGATATCTTGACAGGCCGCGCAGTTCATGTTTTTCTCGTTAGTGGTTTATAATACAATGAATGTGTGTGTAAAATATAAAAGGAGCTGCTAGTAGGCGTAAATTCAATGATTGTAACTAAATACGTACAGCTGATTATAATCGGTTCGTTGGCATACGATGATTCATGGAGTCGGTAGCAAGCCTGAGCAGCGGCGGCGGCGCGGCCGGTCAGCTGACTGCGAGAGGTGGGGATCGGTGACTCACCGGCACGGCGGCGCGATGATCGGCGCGGCCGCAGGGTGCAAGCTAAATTACACAACCGTTACGAAGATTTTTGAATTATTTCTACTAATAACTTCACAGTCACTTCTTCGAATGTTTCCGATTAACCGGCAAAATCGTCTTGAATACCGGTGCGAACTAATTATGACACATTTGCCACTACGGGACCACTTTAAACTTCCAAAATATTAAAAACACTGCGAAGGAAACTGTACGTGCTGCCACCTATACGAGCGCGACGCGGAAATTTTAACTACCTAATTTATAAATAACCCTGGTGTTATTGTAGGTACCTAAGTAGGTAGTTATTTTATTGGATACCCGATAAAGCTTTGGGTATTCCGGTATCCATCAACCAGTCAATATTTTACTGATACCAGCAACCATAGACTCATAGGTTTATCTGATGCAACCATAACCAATGCTCACTATCTATACAGGGTGTCACTCTAAATCTAAAATAAAATCAATTATTATTTAATCATTCCAAGGCTTTATTTTAAATTTTTATAAATTAAAGCTCTTCAAAACTTAACTGCCTACTACAACATGGCAAGTTTCCTTTACCGTCGTTTATAGAGAGTAAAGTTGTTGCTGGGTCTTCGAAAACTAAACGCCTTTTTTTCGGGTACGGCTCATGTTTTCTATTATATTTATTTGAAATAACAAGAGCTGTTGTGGAACTTGCAAATGGTAGTTTTCTCTTAAGATTTGTTTTATTTTCTTTGTCTTTTTCTCTGGGTAGCATGCCTCTAGCGAGACGAGAATCAATTATTTGTGGTAGTAACCAGTCCATGTAAAATGAAACCAGTTTTTCTTTCAACTTTGTCTCCCAAAATACGTCATCTCTTTCGATAATTTCTGTTTTGACTGGAGTATTTTCACCACTTCAGACGGCAAACAAACAGTATTTTTCCCTGTTACATGTAATTGGCTCTGGATTTGGTAATACCAGTTACGTAATATTTTTATATAATATGATATTTACATATTTGAATTTTATTTTCTTTTATTGTGTTTGTCAGACCGTTTTTAAATGCGACCACAGGACATTTAATTTCTACAATAGCGTCTTGGCCCATCAGGCCATCTGGTGTAGCATCATTTATGACAATGAAATATTCTTTGCACATATTACATCTAAATTTGTATTTACAAATCAATCCGTTTCTTTTTTCCCCTATAAGTGTCATATCTCTTAAGCTACAGTCCAACAAAGAGTTGTGCTTGGATTTTTTTGAAGCTCCTGGATGAAATGCATAATATTTAAAAATCTACGGGGTCTTGTACTGGCACGTATGAATTTTACTCTGTTTCTCTCATGTACGGTTGGTCTTCAATTTTAAAACACAAAAAATATAATACGTAAAAAAAGACAGTTATAATACTAGTCGAATACAGACTAGAATGAGATTAGTGGTATTATAATAATAATAAAACGTTTATTTCGAGTAACTAGGACTCATACATAAAACATTAAAACATTATTGGCAGTCACTTTAAATTACGATAAAATTAAAATAACATTATTACAATTAAATTACATAATACAATTAAATTATAAAATTAACAATGTCATGAAGTAAATTATAACTAAAATATTCTCTCACGAGCTCTACAAGGAGTGTGCATTCTGCAACCGTGAGCAATGTAGGGATAATCTAATCTATCAGCGAGTGCGAGCAGCATGCTGTTAGGACTCCCCCGCGCCCGCCGCACCAGCGAAGCACATCTCTTGCGAATTATGACGTAAAAACAGTCGACGCGCGCTTCCGCAAACATTGAAGATGCGCTACAATATCGAGGGAGTCCCAGCAGCATCCGAAACGCATTATTAAACTGGACACGGACGCAGTATTACTAGATGTGTTGTCAAATAACGAGGAAAACTTACGATGATTGAATTTAATTGCGTTTGAAGGATACGGATACATCCTACTTATATTACAAACGCGAAAGTTTGGATGGAAGGATGTATGGATGAGCTTATCAGCGAGTTGTTGAATCTATATCTTTGTTGTCCAGTTGCATATTAAGTGTTGATATTGCAATATCATTCGTGTTTCTAAAAATAAATTTTAAGGTTAGTATGGAGTGGGGAGAGAGAGTCACCTCCAACACTACCCCCTCCGGCGAAGCGTAGTTTTTTTTAATTAAATCGGTTCGTGTCGGATCTGTGACGCAAAACTGTAAGTAGGCTCCCGCCAGAAACTCTGAAGTTGGCCCTGAGTTTCGCTGAGCCAGAGGAGGCAGAGTGTAGCGAAGGAGGGAGGAAACTAACAGAATTAATCTAATTCTTCATCTTCGACATTTTCAGCTGTTGGCCATTGCAATATTTCGTCCCAGAACTTAATTTTTTCGTCTTCAGGTACAAACTGAACACATTTTTTCAGGTCCTGCATCTTCTTTGCATTAATGCATAGCTGCCTTGATCCATATGCAGGTTCATTCGGTAGCGATACGGTAATCTGTGGCCAATAAGGCCAACAAGAACGTATGCTTTGTCAGTCCATCAATGAATTCCTGTGTTTTTACCGGCACGTCACTGCCGATCTTTTTGAAAGTGAGGTGATGGAACTTTGAGATACTGAAGCTTACTTTCTCCGTCCTCGGAATTCGCCGATCCTTTGTTTCGAGGGATAGTGCAGTCTTTTTGAAATGTTGAACCCACCGTTTTTTAAATTCTATCACATCCTCTCCGCTGACTAAGTGAACTGTAAAAAAATCACTCTGCCTGCTCGAAGATACGATCAATTCCATAAGTTCCTGTACACTGTACAGCCTTTCTTTACGACGAAGGCTTCTTTTTATAATACCAAATGCTCTATCACACGGCAGAAAAGAATGACCACGCATCGGAAAGATCTGTTGAATTTTTTTGAAACGCCCACTGTCAACTAGGGCCATATTCATTCGTACCGATGTATTGTTTTTATTCTGACCGGCGCAGTTATCAGAAAAGAGCATTAGTTCCACCACTTTTTTGTCAACGTACTCTTTAATGTATGTCATAAGAAACGAGCATACTTCGTTTGGTCCCTTTTTTGCTTGCCCTTCATGATATACGAACAGGACATTTTTACCCGTTTTCAAATTATGGATGCAGAAGATAGAGACGCTCAGTTGCCGCAAATAAAATATTTCTTGCACTGGAATCATTGGCAAAGACACATTCTGCATGTAATCGTAGCAAATTCCCAAAAATGTTTCATCTTCTTGAGATCTTTGCCTTGCTTCTTGAAGTTTATTATAGAACTTCTTAGCCCTCTTTTTGTGTACTAGCTTTTCGGCCAAAGCTACCTTTTTAGCTACGTCGTTCAGGGTTTTCGAATTGATTCTCAAGTCTAGACTCTCGCAGAGGCAGCACGTATCTACTGCTGGGCGCCCAAAGCGAAGAGCGAAGTTCTCCCTGAATATTTTATTATAATATTCGTACTTAATCCTAGTTCCTGGGTATTTTTCCTATAAAGTCGAAACATTTTTTTACTGATAGGTCAGCAGGAAGATACTTTATTATGCCAGAAGAATAGTGGCTCTCTTTTGCCGGAAAACAGGAAATATGAGAGATCACTGCAGTGATTTCATCACTAGACATCGCATTGACCGTTTTCGATTTCCCTCTCTTGTCTTCCGGTATTTTACCCAAGACCAACAAGTCACGGAGCCTCTTAACACGGTCCTTAGTAATACCAAACAAGCTAAGAAAAGCAGAATGGCATAAATCTTTCTTCTCATTACCAATTTGAACGGTGTATGTAAACACTTTCTGCCTCAATTGCGTCGTTTTATGTCCTTACAGGATATTAACCCCTGGAGATAGATATCTCGTTCATTTTTAGTCGCCAAGTTATATAATTTGGTAAGGTTTTCTAATTTGTCATTTTCGGATATGGTTTCCCAGCATTTTTAGCACACTTGCATGGAGGTCCTATTGTCTTAGCCTGTACAGTTTTATTTTTCGCCGTCACATAAGCTTGCCCATGAATACGTGCTTGTTTGATCTTATTCCGAGAATAGTCAGCAGAGTTGTCACGTCGTTTTTTAGTGCGTGTTTCACCCAAAGAGGACTCACCACGGTTTTCCTCCATTTCAGCACTCATTTTCACCAGTACGCAGCAAAATTTAATTTAATTTGTATAATACAAGTAATCCGTGTCCGTTACAGTCACCTCAGTCGTTCAAACTAACGTTAGAAACGTCAATATTGACAGCTGACATTTTCCTGACACCTCATCCAGGATAAGGTGGATTTTTACACTCATTGAAATATTCGCGCTTCTATAACTGTGGGATGCTTACATGACTGAGGTGACTTTTTACACTCAAACAGTTTGTCTTGCCATAGAGAATACAAATCCGCATTAAACAGTATTTCGGAAAAAGTGGTCTGAGCTGAGGTGGGTTTTTACAATCATGCGTTCAGTCATATTGTCCCGGAAAACGCGGATTAAACCGCGGAGCGTAGCTAATAATAAATATAGTTTTACTATTATTTTATATGCATTTTTTTTAATTTATGATATGGGTAAGGCTCAGAAAAAAATTACCATCACACACAGGAATTGTAACACACGATAACACACAGAAAATAAGTAACACACTGGAAGTAATGTTAAATTTAGTTCACACGAGACAAAGCTATTTTACGCATTGGTAAGCTAGGTATGTGTATTTCAAATAAAATACTCAATAAACAAAATGATTTATATATCAGCTACTTCTGAGTATTGAAATAATATAACGAGATCTCTTTTGTATTCAGAAATTACTTTTTTTAATAATTTGAGGTCAAATGACGATCATGATGATTTATTTTGAAAATAAAAGCTGTTTATTTGAGTTTAAATTATTATTGTTAAATAAATTGTGAACGCAAGCTTAAGTATTTGTCTCCTGGTCACACTGGCATTGTCATCCGCTGTCAAGGTGGCGCCACTTCCGCCCTCCTTCTTTTTAGTACATGTCAGTGAACCCTACGTACAGTGAGAAAAATTAATTTTATAAAAAGCTCTGCATAACATTACTATTTCATTAAACATGTAATCAATCTCAAATGTGCGTTTTTTTCTTCAGGTTATGGGCCGTTCCGTACCTTTCGTGAATAACCTTACAGTTTTGCAAAAAGTTTAAAGTATATTATTTTCAGCAAACACAATGGCAAACCAAAATATAGCAATAGAAAAGCTAATTGGGCGGGAAAAAAATCAAACCTGGTGCTTTGCTGTCAAAGCATACCTACAATTGGACGATCTCTGGGATTGTATAGACATTCCTGCCGGAAAAATGGTGGGTGAACGCAAAGACACCAAGACGCGATCCAAACTTATTTTGCTCGTGGATCCGACAATCTACGTGCATATAAGAGAAGCAAAAACTGCAAAAGATATGTGGGACAGTTTGGCACGTGCATTTGAAGATTCTGGTCTATGCCGTAAGGTTGGTCTGTTACGAAACCTTAACCACGCTTGAAAATAGTAATTCCGTCGAAGAATATGTAAGTAAAATCATGTCATCTACTCATCGCTTCAGAAATATTGGGTTTAAAGTAGACGATGAATGGCTCGGTACTCTGATGTTGGCCGGTTTGCCGGATCATTACAAGCCTATGATCATGGCATTGGAAAGTTCGGGTGTTAGTATATCTGCAGACGCAATCAAAAGTAAATTGCTCCAAGAAGTAATAACAGATAACACAAATGCTTTCTATTCCAACATGAAAAATCAAAAAAATACAGGTAGTTATCAAAACGGGCATAAGAATCAAGAACAAGGGCAATCGAAGGGACCTAGATACTTCAATTGTAATAAACATGGTCACCTCAGCAAAAATTGTTGGCATAAAAAGAATAAAAATGATAATAAAAATAATGGATTTATTGCTCAGCTTTTTCAGCTTTAGCGCACAACGATGGCAACAGCTGGTACATCGATTCAGGTGCTTCGATGCATATGACATCTCACAGAGAATGGATAGAGGAAGAAACTGCTCCACCTGTTAGAAGTATAAGGATTGCAAACGACAAATTGCTGCATGTCAAGAGCTCTGGTAATGTAATAATCTCGGTACCGGATACTCAAGGCAAAATCAACAAAACATAGGTGAGAGACGTTCTCTATGTACCAGACTTATCAACAAATAAAATGATAAAAGATGGCTGTAAAGTTGAATTTAATGATAATGGATGCAAAATATTAAATCAAAATGGCCAGAAAATTGCCAGCGCTATTTTATCAAACAGTATGTACAGATTAAATGCCACAAATGAAATGCCCGGCGCAACTGAAAATGATACCTATTTATGGCACCAACGTATGGGTCACCTGAATTTCACTGATGTAATGAAAACCCCAAAATGCACTACCGGTGTTAAATTGTCTCCGTTGAAAGAAAACATAACTTGTATAAGTTGTATAGAAGGAAAACAAACTAGACAGCCATTTCCAAGTAAAGGCTCCCGAGCAACAGAATTTCTAGAAGTCATCCACTCCGATGTATGTGGTCCGTTCCAGAATGTATCTCTTGGAGGAGCTAGGTACTTTGTAACCTTTATAACGATTTCTCACGTAAAGTGTTTCACTAAAAAACAAATCCGATGTTTTTGAAAAATTTGTTGAATTCAAAAATAAAGTTGAAAATGAATTGGATAAGTAAATTAAAAAACTACGAACTGATAATGGCAAGGAATACATGAATAATAATTTTGATAAAGTTTTGAAACGATTTGGCATATTGCAAATCCGTACACTCCGGAGCAAAATGGCTTAAGTGAACGCATGAATCGAACTCTCATTGAACGGTCAAAATGCATGATTTTAAATGCTGGTTTACAGAATGTTTTCTGAGGAGAAGCAGTCGTGACGGCGGCGCACATCATCAATCGCTCGCCCACCAGAATGCTCTCATACATCACCCTAGAGGAGGTATGGACTGACAAAAGGCCTGACATGAGTCACATGAAAATATTTGGATGCCGAGCTATGGTGCACATACCTAAAGAATGTCGCCGAAAACTGGATTCTAAATCACGTGAGTTGATTTTTGTCGGCTACAGTGAAGGCGTAAAGGGCTACCGATTTATAGATCCTCAGAGCAAGCTAGCTATTACTAGCAGAGATGTTGTATTCCTCGAGGCCACCGTTAATGAAAAATCTCTCCGTTCCTGAAAAATAGAAAGATATCATAACGAATAGTGTAGAAGAAAAACCACAAGTAAGTGAAAAACCAGTAAGTAAATGAACCAAAATTGTTCAACTTACCATTATTTTCTGATGATATTGTAAACAAACAAATTCAAGCTCCTGAAAATTTAGAAAATACTGAAAATATAGACTCAGATACTACAAGGAAGTATAGTTCTGCATCATCAACATCATCATGTTATACTGATCCGAATGATGAAACATACACACCTAGCAACAGTTTGGATTCTTCACAAAGTCAGCACAATTTTCAGCAAAGAAGAAAAGAAATATATTTGAATGAATCATCTAGCGAAAATACATCTTTTATGTGCATGAATGGTGAGTCAGCTATGGTCATGCTAGACCATGATCCACAGAGTCTTTCTGAAGCACTTGAAAGTGATAATGCTGAAAAATGGAAAGAAGCAATGAATGAGGAATTCCAATCTCTACTTATGAACAATACATGGACACTGGTAGATCTACCAAAAAATAAGAATAAAATCCTTGTAAATGGGTTTTCAAGACTAAATTGGATGAGAATGGAAATATCACAAGATATAAAGCTCGACTTGTCGTCAAAGGCTACCAACAGAAAAAAGGGATAGACTATCACGAAATTTATGCTCCTGTGATAAGGTACTCTTCTCTCAGATATGTTATAGGTTTAGCTGCAAAATACAGTTTGAAAATACATCAAATGGACGCCGTATCAGCATTTTTATGTCTGTTTGTCATAGAAGAAGATATATATATATATATATAACACAACTTCCGCATTTTGAAGAAAGTGAAAAAGTATGTAAACTCAATAAGTCCATATATGGCCTCAAACAGGCAAGTAGACAGTGGAACAAGAAATTAAACTCCATTCTATTGGATATAGGAATGTCAAGATCAAAAATAGATCCATGCATATATTACCGGATTATTAATGAGCAAGATATTGTTTTTATAACCGTCTATGTGGACGATATATTATATTTTTTCAACAATGAACAAACCGCTGCAATGATTAAGAAAAAATTAAATGAAAAATTTCACATGAAGGACTTGGGTGAAGCAAGACAATGCATAGGTTTCAGAATAAATTAAAACAAGAAAAATGAAATTTCACTGGACCAGTCACTATACATTGAGAAAATACTCATTCGTTTCAAGATGTCTGACTGCAATCCTGTGTACTCACCAGCAGAGGCAAATTTGATACTGAAAAAGGCAGAAAATGAAGCTGAAGTTCTTCAAAACATACCATATCAAGAAATTATAGGATGTTTGCTATATCTGTCACAAGGAACCAGACCAGATATTTCATATATAGTGAACCAGTTAAGCCGATTTAAACAAAATTTTAATAATAAGCCAACAGCACAGCACTGGACAGCAGCAAAGAGAGTTTTAAGATATTTAAAGGGCACAAAGAATAACAAATTAATTCTCAAGAAAAATTGTGCTAATATAATTGGTCATTGTGATGCAGACTGGGCAACAGATACAGAAGACCGGCGATCTTGTTCGGGATATATATTTCTGTTTCAGGGTGCTGCTATCAGCTGGTGCTCAAAAAGGCAACTCACCATAGCCTTATCCAGCACTGAGGCTGAGTTTATGTCTCTAGCCACAGCTATTCAAGAGGCTATTTGGCTAAAGCAATTAGAAGAAGATTTTTGGCCATCCCTTTCTAGCATAGCCATGATAAACATTTTAAAATAAACATCATTCAATGGAATGCGCGAAGTCTGAAACTTAAGTTGAGATCACTCGAGCAGTTATTATGTCAAGAGAAAATCCACATTGCTGTTATATCGGAAACTTGGTTAGACACGGGAGACCTCATAAAGGTGAACGGCTATAGTACATATCGCAATGATAGGCATGACTCATACGGGGGCGTGTTGATATTAGTTCACAACTCAGTTAAAGCTATCTATCGTTAAATTAATGGTTTGAACCCAGGTATGCAAGCTATTATGATTGAAGTTTTTAACTGCAAGTATATAAAATATGTTATAGGTATATATTGTCCATCCTCGGTGTCCACGATTTTGCCAGATTGGCAAAAATTATTTATTTATTTTATTTTATTTTATTAATTAGTCCGCCTACACTATGTACATCAACACATACACAATAAAAAGCTTAGCATAGTAAACACACAGAGTCAAATGTCACAGTAATTACAGGCGAAGACAACTTGCAAAAATAGCTAAACGAAAAACATCAATTAAAAAATAAAAAGCATAATTACAAATTTGAAACATAAGAATAAAATAACAATGTCAAAAGTAAACAAAAACAATTATAATTGAAAAACTAAAAATTGTGAAATCATTAGGTACGTGTTCAGATAGTCAGAGACTTTAGAGCAGTTTTGAAGTGGTGGATGCTGTCACCAAATATGTCAATATCAGTTTTCTTTGATGTAGTGTTGTATTGACCCGACAACCTAGCAATGGGAGAATTGAGGCCCAAGTTGGAACGAGAACCAGCACATGAAAATATATTAAAACGCGATACTCTGGGCATAGTTCGTGGAATAGTCAGGGATAGCTCGAAAAGTAAGTCTGGAGTATTCAAAACACCATTAGCGAGTTTATAAAGGAATAAAAGGTCAAGTGTATGTCTACGATGTGAGAGTGTTTCCATTTTGAAGTGTTTCAGTCTTGCCTCATAACTCTTGAGATTCTTCCCGAGATAACAAGAGTAAGTTAAATGCCACAGGAACCTTTTTTGTACGCTTTCCAATCTCTTTTTATGAATATCATAGAAAGGATTCCATACCACGCTACAGTATTCCAAGCCGCTTCGCACTAAAGAGTTGTATAACATTATTTTAGTGCTCGGTGACTTAAAGCCCCGACAATTCCGCAGTACGAAACCAAGACATTGAAACCCTTTGGAAGCAATATTATCAAAGTGCAGATGAAATCGCAGTTTGCTATCCAGTGTTACGCCCAAGTCCTTAATGCGATCAACGTTAGAAAGTGCAACATTTTTAATCAAAAATTGTGGTTGATCCATAATTTTGGTTTTCCTAGTAAAACGCATAGCGTAGCATTTCGACACGTTAAGACTCATTTTGTTTGCATCGCACCATGCATCCAAACGATTGATATCTTCTTGTATCAAATCCATATCATTACTCGAGTTCATAATGCGGAAGAATTTCAAATCATCGGCGAAGAGGAGAAACTTAGTATGTTTGAAGCACTGGTCTATGTCGTTGATGAAACAGTTGAAAAACTCAGGTCCAAAATGAGAACCCTGTGGCACACCCGAGCTTGCCTCAAATGGATCCGAAAAATCACCATTGACAACCACAACAGAAGATCTGTTGCCAAGATATGATTCACACCAAGTCAATAGGGGGCCTGCGATAC
Source organism: Hypomecis punctinalis (assembly GCA_949316475.1). Lineage (NCBI taxonomy): Eukaryota > Metazoa > Arthropoda > Insecta > Lepidoptera > Geometridae > Hypomecis > Hypomecis punctinalis. The sequence continues at coordinate 5,670,270 of OX438809.1, forward strand.
CGTTCTTAGCGAACTTCCCGAGAAGAATTTGATGGTTAACTTTGTCAAACGCCTTACTAAAATCGGTATAAATGGCTCCTACTGTATGACCCCGATCGAGGACACAAGACACTTCATTAACAAATGAGACAAGATTTGTACTTGTAGACCTAGATTTCGTGAAGCCGTGTTGTTCCGTAATTATTAAGTTTTTGAAATGACCGGAGATAATGGGAAGAACTGATTTTTCGAAGACTTTAGAGAATACAGACAGAATAGAAATTGGCCTATAATTGCTGACGACATTCTTGTCCCCGTTTTTGTATATCGGTACAACTAAGGCTTTCTTCCACTTCTCGGGGAAGGTACCAGATGCAAGTGATTTATTGAAAATAAGACACAAAGGGTGAGCCAAAGAGGAAGCACATTTCACAACAAACACAGAAGGGATACCATCAGCACCAGCCCCCTTAGAAGGGTCAAGTCTTTTGAGTATTTTTAAAACTTGATCGTCTTTGAACATTATAGATGTAAGATAATTACTGGTAAGAGCCGGCCCATCATAACTGTTCACGTTAAAAGTGTCTTTATCGCATTTGTTGTATACCGAAGCAAAGTTCTCAACGAAAAGATTACAGACTTCCTTACTATTTATGGCCCATCTATCGCCCAAGCACATCTGAGCAGGATATGTACTATTATTGTTACGTTTCTGTTTTATAAAAGACCAAAACAACTTAGGATTGGAGCGTAAATTACTCTCTAAATGAACCAAATATTTTTTGTAACACTGGGCCTTCAATTTGTCGGAGCGAGACTTAGCAAGATCAAAAGCCAACTTATCGAGTGGATTATTATTAAATTTACGTAACTTTTGGTGATATTTGTATTTTTCTCGCAATAACCTTATAAGATCTCTCGAAAACCAGATTGTGTATTTTTTAGATCGCGGTTTAGATTTAGGAACATTATTCGCAATGGATTCTCTAAGTACTGTATAAAAATTAGATACCATATCATCAACTGTAGCGCAGCAGGAAAACTCTTTATCCCAGTCAACACTATTCAACTCTTGAATTATATTGGTATAATCAGCTTTGTAGAAACAAAATCGAGCGTTATCATTAGTAGGTAAAGTCGCGCTGGCAGCATAAGAAAAGGAAAACTCTATAGGGGGATGGAAAAGATCGACTTTTGAAAGTGGAGAGGGACACTCGGTCACATTGACCACTGGCTGCGAGCTTAGAACCAAATCCAAAGTTCTATTTTGAAAATTTGGAATACCGTTATATTGTTTCAAGTCATTCAATAAAACAAATTCTATTAATTTAGTAACCATCTCACTATTGCACTCAGATTGATATAAAGAATAATCACTTAAAGAGTCCCATCGAACAGATCCCAAATTGAAATCACCCATAAAAGCAACATTCTGAATGCCGTTACGCTCAATGACCTGATTAGAGTTTTTGATAAATTCGAGTAAAACGTGTTTTTTTAGTGGAGATGGAAGATAGGTACCGCAGATGTATAATTTACTTTGTTTGCCCTTTGAACTTTTAACGTCTATTCTAACCCACAAATCATCACACCTGGACTCGAATGAAAACTCACGCGTTGAATTTAAATGCTTAGAAACAGCAATGAGAACTCCGCCTCCAATTTTTTTATGAGTATGAAATCCAGTGCCTTTACCTATTTCTCGATCTCGCCTATAAACCACATATCGATTGTCGAAGAGCTCAGCGTCGCAAAAAGAGTCATTCAACCATGTCTCAGTCAACACAACCACATCATAAGCACTGCAAGCTACATTGTTAAAAAGATCTACAGTTTTCAATCTAAGTCCTCTGACATTCTGGTAATATACATTTAATAAATTTGAAGTGCAATTCGGTGTATAAATATTACAATTGGTCATAAAATATATTTATCCAATAAAAATTAAACCAAAATAATTATCAAAAAACAAATACTATTTAGATTAAAATTTTATCGTTAAATTTAGGTCAGCGATTTCAAAGTTTCTTCGTTGCGGACGTGAACGTAGCCTGAAGTCTCGTTTTTCCTGAGAAAGATTTTGCCGTCCCGCACCCAGACAAATCTGTATTTTAAATCTTGCTTTGCACGGCGGGCCGCTGCGTGTAGTGATTTAGCTTCAGGAGTCAAGTGCTCAGCAACGTATACAGGGCTTTTCTTCTGGCTGCCGATCCCAAGATGACTACTATTCAGCTTTTCCTTGGGGTTATTCCGGTTGAACTTAATAACGGAAGCCAGAAAATTATCACGGAGGCGCTTGCTGCTAAATTTAACCAAAATTGATCTCGGCCGGGGGTTCTGGCTGTTCAGTTTAGCGATCCGAGAGCAGTACAGGATATCAGATTCGGCTACAGGGCATTTAATCACATTACCTAATTGCGTGATAATGTTAAAAATATTCTCACTTTTGTTTTCTGGAACACACTGTACCTCGATATTATTACTGCGCGAGAGTTGCTCCAATGAGTGAAGGCGCTTGCTTAAATCACCTGTAACAGCACGCAACTCTTCGTTATCTTTTTTTAAGTCCGCGATTAAATTTTTTTGCGACTCGTTTTCTGCTTGAAGTTTGTCGCAGAGTGTACGGGAAGTCGCAAAAGACTCTTCAAAGATTGCAAGCTTAGACTGGATGTCACTCAATTGGCTGTTAAATTTTCTGCCCAACTCTTCTCTTATAATTTCACGTAAACTGTCCGCTGACAAACAAGAACAGTCGCAGGAGCTGCGCGGTTTTGAGCGCAGAGTGACGTTGTCGTATTCAAAATTCGGCGCCGCCAGCACTTCCTTTGTAACTGTCGTTGATTTTAATGATGAGGACGCTGTTTGGCGGATCGGTGTGTTCGAGTTATCTCCAAACTTAGGTTCTTTAGAACGGCACAGAGGACACACCCACGAAGCCTTAAATTCAGTCGAAAACCCGCAGTACTCGTCTTTAGTGAAGTTTAAACACGTAAAATGATAATTTTCAGAACAGCGACAGCATTGCATAAAAGCCACTCCTTTTAAATGCTTAGGGCACGCAGCGCACAATTGCGTATTCATTGCTGTGACTCCTGCAAAAACAGACGCGCGTCGATATCGAAGTTAGCGGAATGTAGCAATGTACAGCGCACAATCAGCGATCGACGTTTCCCAGCCCGCACGCAGAAAGTCTTAAGCGCCTGGTATTACACGGCGCTTACGCGTTCACGACAACAAAATCAATGAATGTTGTTATCATTGATAATCACAAGTGTATAAAGTTAATTATCACTTCACTCTGTGGACCATGGATTAATCTTCCAAATCAACACTAATTCCGCACTAAAACTTTGTTTTAACCAATAAATTTGAATTAATTACGAATGACAAAGTGAACGTAGATGTTTATCGATTGGTGTTCGAGGGTAGATTAAACATTGCACATAAAAAAACAATTATTTTGGGGGATTTTAATGGGCATCATACTAATTGGTCTAACAGAAGCGATACACGAGGGTCTCGAATATACGATTCTATAATAGAAAGTAAATTCACCAGTTTAAATGATAGCGCCGTTCCAACTTTGATAAGACTGGTACTTAACAGATTACAACAAAGCTCGCCAGATCTATCATTAGCTTCACATGATATCGCTTTTAAACTTAATTAGAGAACTATTAGTGAGAATTTAGGTAGCGACCACGTTGTGATCAAGCTATCTATAGAAACAAGATCAAACTATATAAACTTACTATCTCGTCGAAATTACAAAAAAGCAGATTGGAAATCCTACAAAGAAGAGTTAAATAATCTTTTTAAGAAGTTTGAATACAGTAAAAATAATCGTCAATTAGCCTATAGTAAATTCCTAAATTGTATCAATAAAGCGGCCGATCGACACATACCATTTATTAAAAGAAATAATAATCCAGAAAGCAACTTCAAACCTAAACCCTACTGGCAACCAGCACTATCAAAAATAGTTGCGCAACTACGCCTAGCTCTCGGCCATTTTAGAAGTAACCCTACACCATCAAACCTACAAAAATTAGAGCATAAAATAAGGGAAACACAAAAACTACTTCGTCAATTACGCAATATAACATGGCGGGAGCATTGTTCAACCTTGGATGATTCTATCAGACAAAGCGAGATGTGGCGTAAAATAAAATGGCTTAAAGGATATGACGTGTCGAGACCGCATGTTACTAGGGAACGGGCCGCTGAATTGTTGCATAACTTAGCACCCGACTATGTATTACCACCTTTTCAGATACGCATAGTAGTCTAGACATAGAAATTCCATCCATCAGCCAAAAGACGTCCACTGCTGGACATAGGCCTCCCCTATGGATCTCCAATAAGACCGGTTGATAGCGGCTTGCATCCAGCGCGATCCTGCGGCCTTAATGAGGTCATCTGTCCACCTTGTGGGTGGACGTCCTACGCTGCGCTTGCCGGTACGTGGTCTCCACTCGAGAACTTTTCGACCCCACCGGTCATCAGTCCTCCGCGCTATGTGCCCTGCCCATTGCCATTTCAACCTGCTAATCCGTTGGGCTATCTCGGTAACTTTGGTTCTTCTACGGATCTCCTCATTTCTGATTCGATCACGCAGAGAGACTCCGAGCATAGCCCTCTCCATAGCTCGTTGGGCTACTTGGAGCTTACTAATAAGGCCCATAGTGAGAGACCACGTTTCTGTGCCATAAGTCATCACTGGCAACACACACTGGCCGAAAACTTTCGACTTGAGGCACTGAGGTATGTCGGACGAGAAGACACTACGCAATTTTCCGAACGCTGCCCAGCCGAGTTGGATTCGGCGATTGGCCTCTTTGTTGAAGTCGGACCTACCTAACTGGACTACTTGTCCTAGGTAGACGTACGAGTCAACGACTTCAAGAACCGAGTTTCCAACAGAAATCGGGGTGGGTAAAACATGGGAATTAGACATGACTTTCGTCTTGTCCATGTTCATCTTAAGACCCACCTGTTGAGAAACCCGATTGAGGCCTTCGAGCATCGTGCTGAGCTCTTCCATCGATTTTGCCATAACTACTATATCGTCGGCAAACCGAAGGTGAGTGAGGTATTCGCCATTGATATTGATGCCGAATCCTTTCCATTCCAGGAGCTTGAAGGCGTTCTCCAAAGTAGTCGTAAACAGTTTCGGAGAAATTACGTCTCCCTGTCTTACGCCTCTTTTTAAAGGGATCGCCTTGGAGCTCTCTTCCTGTACTCGGACTGACATAGTGGCGTTATTATACAAGCACTTCAACACTTCGATGTACCGATAGTCAATACGGCATCGTTGGAGAGATTCAAGCACAGCCCATGTCTCGACCGAATCAAAGGCTTTTTCATAGTCCACAAACGCTAAGCATAGTGGCAGATTATACTCTTCGGTCTTCTGTATAACCTGCCGCAGCGTATGAATGTGGTCCATGGTGCTAAAGCCTTTTCGGAAACCGGCTTGTTCGCAAGGCTGAAAGTCATCAAGCCTGCGCTCGAGACGGTTCGTAATGACCTTTGAAAACAGCTTATAAACATGGCTCAGAAGCGAGATGGGTCTGTAGTTCTTCAATAAGGTGCTGTCACCTTTCTTGAAAAACAACACCACCACGCTTCTGTTCCATGCTTCTGGCGTGATGCCCTCGAGGACGACGGTGTTGAAAAGCTTCTGGAGGACTTTTAGTACCGGTGTTCCACCCGCTCTCAGCAGCTCTGATGTGATACCGTCGTCACCCGGCGCCTTGTTGTTTTTAAGCTGATTCAGAGCCATTCTAATCTCGTACAGGCTGATGTCCGGGATATCTTCGGTGAAGTGTCGGGTCAGCTTGGCTCTTGGATCTTTGGCCGCGCTGCTAACAGGCTTAGCGACCGAAGCGTATAGCTGTCCATAGAACCTTTCGATCTCCTCTAATACCTCTGCCTTGGTCGACGCTACACTGCCATCTTCTCTCTTCAGCTTTGTCAACTGGCTTTGCCCAATAGACGAATTCCTCGAGAGCACTTTGGAGCCTTTGTTCTGCTCTATTGTCTCTTTAATACGTTTAGTATTAAAGAGACGAATGTCGCGCCGCACGGATTTTGAAATTTGTCTATTGAGCTGCCTATATGACTTTGCATCATCGGAAGACTGCAGTCTCTGTAAGCGTCGTTCGGCCATAAGATTTAGAGTTTGATCGGAAAATTTTTGAGGTCTATTTGTACGACGGGGTCTAAAGAATTTAGCACCCACCGCCTGGACAGTTTCTACGAGCCCGTTGTTAATCTCGTCCACCGACGCAAAGTTCTCCAGGCAAGCAAAGCGATTTGAGAGCTCGAGCTGAAAGCTCTCGGGGTTCTGGATATGGGCACGACTAGGCCGGAGCGTAGACTTCATCAGGCGTGACCTTTCGAGTTTAACGTTAATATCCAATGTGCCTCTTACGATTCTGTGATCACTACCGGTTTTCACTCTGTGGATCACGGAGACATCATTAAATATCCGTTTCTCAGTGGTCATGATGAAGTCTATCTCATTTTTGGTGGAACCATCGGGGCTCATCCAGGTCCACTTCCTGTGAGGCGGCTTCTGGAAGAAAGAGTTCATCATGAAGAGTTCCTCTCTCTCCAGAAAGTCAGCCAGCCTCTGGCCCCTGGGGTTCCGTTGTCCATATCCAAATTGCCCCACTTTCAGCTCATCATCGCTTCTTTTGCCCAACTTTGCGCTGAAGTCCCCCATAACAACAGTAAAGTGGGTCTTAGACGTATGTATGGCCTGACTTACGTCTTCATACATAGTCTCCACTTCGTCATCTGGGTGTGACGAGGTCGGTGCGTATACCTGAATGACCTTCAGCGAATACCTCTTGGATATTCTGAGTATTAGATATACAACCCTGCTCGACACACTTTCGATGGTGATAACGTTGTTAACGAGGGACTTATGAACGAGAAAACCGACACCACCTTGGGACCGCTGGTCACCTTCCCGGTAGTAGAGCAGGTTGCCGGATTTCAGAGTTATCGTGTCCTCTCCCTCTCTACGGACTTCAGACAACCCCACAATATCCCAACGCAACCTACTCAACTCTTCTTCCAGCTCAGCAATCCTCTCGTCAGTCCTCATTGTGCGCACGTTGTGTGTTACCAGGGCCAGTCGTCGTTTGCGGGAGTGGTAGCCGGGCGTCTGCCAGGGATTCTTAGCACCCCCTTCTCCGCCGTTACCGGGGCCGCTACCGTAGCCCCGGGCTAGCGGAGCTGCTGGGGACTGGGGGCCTGGTCTATCTGTTTTTGCCATATATTGGGGGTATTTGCCCATAATCGCCGCGCTGGGCAAGCGTGGTGGCGATCGCAGAAAACGTAGCTTCGCGACAGAGATGCTGCTCCCCATCCCTGCCCTGTGCCATTTTAGCTACGTTTTTATTTGAATGGTTATACCGCCATTAGTCGGTTCCGCTGTACCTCAGTCGGCTCTTACGACACCTGGTACTAGAGGGGGGTGCTATTCTACTCTGCCGGCACCCCACGGCAATACGACAACGACATAGAAATTACCAGACAAGAATTAGAATGTTGTTTACGACATAAAGAGACATCTCCTGGAAGCGACAAAATATCATATTCTATGCTAACTAATTTACCTGAGAATGGAAAAGATATCTTGTTGGAGTTATACAATATCTTTCATTCGTTAAGTTTTGTCCCGTCACAATGGCGAGATATCACTGTCATACCTATTCCGAAACCTGGGCGCGATCCTCATTTGGGTGGTTCGCTCAGACCAATTTCTATGATATCCTGTGTTTGTAAAACGTTCCACATTATTTTATGTAAGCGATTAGAATAGTACTAAGAAAAAAACTACCTTATGTCACCAAAAACTACAGGTTGATGAAACATAAAGTATGTTAAATAAGAACGAAGCACTACAAACATTGACTCTAATGAGATCTCGAGTATTGCGGTGCTTCACATGTGTACTTGTAACCACATCCACATACATACCTACAGACAAGCGAAGAAACACATGCACCCTCACGCATACATATCGAGCACACGCAGACGAGCCCTTACTGCTTAACTAAATATGCACATGGGCCAAAATACTTTTCGATGCCTAAAAACTGGTCTCCTAGAATAAATATTAGATTTTATAGGAAATCTGTACAAAACCCTGCAATAATTATACGAATTTTGAAATATCATATTATAATCTAGTACAGGGAAAAAGATTTGACCGTAAATATATGATAATTGTTTGAAAATTACGGTAACAACGTTGTCATTTTCAGTAACGCAGGAGCTTTTCATACAAAATACTGCTGTCCCTGAGCGCGGACTTAAGTTATACTGAGAATTTTCTCACAATATTTCCTTAAACGACGTTTATCTTAAATACCTTTGTAAAAATGTAAGTTGTGGACCTAATTACAATGTCAATAGTTATTTTTTACGTTAATCATTTAATGCAATAAAGACTGATTTTGTCTGTGTCCCCAACAAAGTATAAAATCGTAGCTACCTTGCGTTGCTATATGAAAATAAACCTAAAAGTGACTGCATTACATATTTTTGTACTTTATTCGGTTCGACTTGTTTTAACTCTTACAACAAATCATGGCAACTGCGCGAGGGGAGTACGCTAGCCGAATCAGTCGCGTCACCGTCGTCGATAGACGTGCGTGTATTTATTACGTGTCCGCTGAGTTACCGCTGTCGCAAGGTATGTACTGAAGATATTTGCTATATTATTATTGTTTTCTACAGGTTGTCATGTAAAGGTTCTGTCAGTGTTAAAACATTTGAATTTTATTATTTTATTTAGTGCTTATTTACAAAATAGTCAAATATTTACAACTGCGTTACTGCTACACTGCGTTACTAGGCAAAGTAACGCAGTTGATGCATCGGTAACGCAGTTGATTTTTGATCAATGTTTTATGTTTGTAATACGTTACTAAAACCGAAATACTCATATATTGTTTATCCTTTTCACAGAAATTAGCGTCTGCTATAATGGCGTTAACGAACGCAGAAAAACAACGTCGCGACAAGCTAAAATTTTAGCCAGACTCTGTTCAACATGCTGAAGTTAAAAAAATACTTCTTGAATGGTACCACGTAAATAAAAAAACTTGTGAGAGATTGGAACAGAAGGCTGGAAGTCATCAAGCATGTGCTCGAGACGGTTCGTAATGACCCTTGAACGACACCTTATGGACATGACTCAGAAGCGAGATGGGTCTGTAAATCTTCAATAAGGTGTTGTTATCTTTTTTAAAGAATAGCACCACCACGCTTATTTTCCATGCCTCCTGCGGTATACCTTCAAGAACAACGGTATTGAAGAGCATCTGAAGGACTTTAAATACTTGTGTTCCACCCGCTTTCAGAAGCTCTGAAATGATTCCATCATCACCCGGCGCCTTGTTGTTCTTAATAAGCTGATTCAAGAACATTCTAATCTCGTAGATGATGTCCGAGATATCTTCGGTGAAATATCGGGTCAGCTTGGCTCTGGGATCTCTAGCCACGCTGCTAACAGGCTTAGCTATCGTAAGTAAACTGCCTAAGCGTATAGCCCATAGAACTTTTCGATCTCCTCTAATACCTCTGTCTTGGTGGTCGACGTTATATTTGGAGCCTTTAATCCGCTCAATTGTCTCCCTAATATGCTTGGTATTAAAGAGACAAACGTCGTTTCGCGTGGATTTCAAGATCTGTTTATTGAGCAGCCTATATGACTTGGCGTCATCGAAAGACTGCAGTATTAACTAACATCGCTCGGTCATGGGGTTCAGAGTGTTATTCGATAGCTGTTTAGTTCTTTCTCGAGTAGGTCGGAGCGTAGACTTCATCAGGCGAGACCGTTCAAGTCTAACATTAATACTCAATGTGCCTCTTCCCATTAGGAGATCGCTACCAGTTTTCACTCTGTGAATCACGGAGACATCATTGAATACTCGCTTCTTGTCGGCCATGATGAATTATATCTCATTTCTCGTGAAACCGTCGGGGTTTATCCAGGTCCATTTCCTGTGAGGCGGCTTCTGGAAGAAAGAGTTCATTATGAAGAGTCCCTCTTTTTCCAGAAAGTCGGCCAGCCTCTTTCCACTGAAGTTCCGTTACCCATATCCAAATGCCCCACTTTCAGCTCATCATCGCTTCTTTTATCCATCTTTGCGTTAAATTCTTTCATAATAACAGTAAAGTGGGTCTTAGACGTATGCATGGCCCGACTTACGTTCTCCTACATAGTTTCCACTTCATCAAGTGGGTGCGACGAGGTCGGTGCATATACCTGAATGACCTTCAGCGAATATCTTTTTGATATTCTCAGTATTAAGTATAAGACCGTACTCGAAACACTTTCGATGGTTACGACGTTGTTAGTTAGGGACTTGTGGACTAGAAATCCGACACCATCTTGGGACTGTTGGTCGTCTTCCAGGTAAAAGAGTAAGTTGCCGGAGTTATTGTGTCTTCACCCTCACTTCGGACTTCAGATAACCCCAAAATATTCCAGCGTAACCCATTTCCTCTTCCAGCTCAACTATATTTTCATCCGTCCTCAAGTTTCGTATGTTATGCGTTACCAGCGCCATTTTCCGTTGGGCGGTAGCGGGGCGACTGCCGGGGATACTTGGTACCCATATCTCCGCATGTGATGTCTGTTATATTAATGTGGTTGACGGCTGTTTTTTTGTATTTAATTACATAGCTGAACTTTGTTATTTTTGAAGTTATTTGAGTTACTTTATGATATGTCAAGTCATAAGGACTTAAGTTTTATTTTATTTGTACCATCATTACTAGATCTCTATAAAAATACAAAGTATTGATGTAAGATAATACTACTGTGTTACTAAGCTTACTACTGCGTTACTTTTGTGTCCCTCTAATTTATTGTACTACATTCAGTAATACATAGACATCTAATTATTTAAAAAGAAAAAATTTAATACGTACGTATTATTTATCAAAAGTGGAAGATATTGTCGTCAGTTGGCATTAATTTTAAGTATTTTATTGTCACTAATAGAAAAAATCAAGTTTTAGAATTCGAATTTGGTAACGCAGTAATATAAAGTAATAAGAATATTTTATTAAACTGATTATTTCTGTGATTTAACTTCATGAGAAGTTAATATAAGCGTTTCAGTTTAAAACTGACTTGTTAAATTGTCGCATTGGATAATTTTAATAAAGAATTTAAATTTTGTAAAACAGTAACGCAGTTGTTTAATTTTTCGACAGCTTGATATGTTATTGGCCAAAAATATAGTTAATTCATTAAAACTATGGCTGCTGAGGGGTGTATATTATAGACCAAACTATAACAAATCTATATGTGCATAAAAAATAAGAAATTAATAACATAAATTAAAAAAATAAAATCGAAAATTTTATGCTGGGATTAGGCATCGAAAAGTATTTTGGCCCACATGCCATTCATTCCTCAATACCAGACTGTGCCTAAATCTACCTACATACAATACATATTGCTTTTATTTTATTTTATCTTTTATTGTCTTCACGTAGTCGCGCGAAACCCAATACTACCTACCTGCATAATTTGGGCCACCGAGATACAGGCCTAGCCTAGTTCGGGGCCCACTAGTACCGCAACGACAATGTACCTAATATGTTTAGTGTTATAATCGCTGCTACTTATAATATTAATAACTTGTTATTTATAGCGTAACATATTATCTTAAAATGTGTTCAAAACTTACGGTAGCTACAAATATGTTAACACTTTCACTGCGGAAAACACGCATGTCTGTGTTTTCGATTCTCACACCAAAGTGCGGCTACACGCGCCAGGCGTGTTGCATCGAATTCCATAGGACGGTGCGAGAAACCACATACGTGTGTGTTTTATCAGAAGTAACGCCAAAGCGTACAAACGCGCGAGGCGTGGGAAACTATTTTTTTAAAAAAATCTTATGGTAAATTACATAGTTTTATGCTACTCTATCAAATACAACATGCTGGCAAATTTATTTTTTCATGATTTTTTTTTTTTTTTTTAAATTTTCACAAAGTTAGACCATTTTGATTTTTTTTTATTTTTTGTCCAAAAATAGCTAACAGGTTAACTGACAATTAATAAAAGACAATAAAAAACAAAATAATCTTAAATTAAAAAAATAAAGTCTTGGTGGTTAGTGTCAATAACCACCTCTTTCCGATTTTTTATATTAAAATCTACGCCATCTACCGACAATCGCGTGAATTATCATGAATGTTTGTACCTTTTTTGACAAGATGCGAGCGATTGGCGGCATATTCGATGAATGACAGTTCATTTGTTTTCATTTGAAAATTGCGCTAACGTACATTTTTTCTTGTGTTAGATAAAAAATACCTGTGAAGCGGGTAAGTAACGTTTTTCTTCAATGTTTGGTATTCAACTTATTCTCCTATATCTATTTCATATGTATGTGTATGAAACTATCATTACTTTTATATTTTCAATGTGTATTGACGACGAAAATATAGTGGTTAGTAAACTAACCACCGTGACTGTTGCAGGTTTATAGGTTTAATTTACATAAGGCATGTAAGTATTTATTTATTTTATAATTATTTCAGTATGCCGCGCAAGCTAAATAATAGACAAATCGAAGAATACTTGTTGGAAGATATTCCTTCAGATAGCGAGAGTATTTGTAGCGATGAGGATACAGAAGATCAGCCAAATCCGCTGGTGTTAGGCGATTCGATTGGAGAAGTTCAAGTGACTGATTATGACAACTTTGATTCCGATGATGACGCCCCTCTGTCTAGCTTAGTACTTCGCAATCCTGAATCTACAGAGTATAACACCGTAAACTCAAACAGACCGGCTACAATAGCTCCAAAATGGAAGAAGAATTATAGAATGGACATACCTGGTGAGTTTACTGAAAGTGTGGGAATAACCGGTCAAATTCTTAGCATGGAATATGTTCAACCTCTTTTACTATTTCGCCTTTTTTGGACAGAGCATTTACAAGATATTTTATGCTTTCAAACTAACCTTTACGCTACTCAATCAGGAAAGCTTTATACACCCACCACTACAGAAGAGCTTGATGTTTTTATTGCTTTGAACTTGGTAATGGGTATAAAGAAATTGCCGAGCTACAGAGATTACTGGTCATCAGCACCTGATTTGCATGACGGCTATGTATCGAGGTTCATGAGCTTCAATAGATTCAGTTGGCTTTTGAATTACTTGCATGTAAATGATAATAGTCTAATGCCCAATAGAAATTGCCCAGATTTCGACAAACTTTATAAAATTAGACCACTATTGGACATCATGCGAACTAATTTTAAGAAAAACTACAAACCATCAGAAAAAGTTGCGATTGATGAAAGTATGATAAAATTCAAAGGCAGGAACTATCTGAAACAATACATGCCGAAAAAACCTACTAAGCGAGGGTACAAGGTTTGGATGATGTGTGCACAGTCAGGTTATTGCCTAGATTTTGATTTTTACACGGGAAAGCAGGGTGCTAATGTTGAAACTGATTTAGGTGGTAAAGTTGTGAGAAATTTTTGCGAGAATTTGAAAGACAAAAATCATAAGGTATATTTTGACAATTACTTCAACAGTTACCCTTTGCAAGTAAAGTTACGAGAAGATAATATTTTCGCCTGTGGAACTGTGAACTCAAATAGAAAGTACTTACCAACTCTAAAAGAAGACAAGCATTTGCAAAGAGGTGAACATGATTACCGGATGAGTGACACAAAAATATCTTTTTTGAAATGGAAAGATAAGAGATCAGTTTTTATGTTATCAAATTATCATGACCCTAAGGATGTCGGAAAAGTTACCCGCCGAGAGCGTGATGGTACCAGTATTGAAGTATCATGTCCGGAATCAGTAAAAGATTACAATGCGAATATGAACTTTGTGGATAAATTCGATCAACTAAAAGGATGTTATGCTGTTGATAGAAAATCCCACAAGTGGTGGCACAGGATTTTCTTTCATTTCCTTGATTGTAGTATTGTCAATGCTTTTTTAATTTATAAAGAACTACAGTCCTCTTCACGCACGGACCTAAGCCCTTTGACTTTGAAAGAATTCAGACGAAGCGTATACCAGGGTCTACTGGCCCCAACATATGTCAGAGACAAACGAAGGCCCGAATCAATGAACAGCAACCGCAATTCTACAGCTTCTTCTCCAGGCCCTGCATTTATAAAACGTCACAAGCCAACAGTCCCTTCAGAAATTCGTCTTGAATCCAGTCGCCATCAACCTGAAAGAAGCACATCAAGAAGATGCTGTCTATGTAGCACTAAAATATCTCCAGTGCGTACTGTATGGCAGTGTAGTACATGCAAAGTGCCTCTTTGTCTACGCAAGGGAAAAGCTTGTTTTTCAGATTTTCATAAAAAATAATTTTTACCTTAGTTTCGTTGTGGAAAATTTCATTATAACATATAATATTAATAAACAATATAAGTAACTCATAATTGTTTTGTTTCTGTCAATAGTCACGGTGGTTAGTGACACTAACCACCTCATTCCTCGAAAGCCTTCATACCTAGATTTTTTTTTCATACTTTCAGTGATATTTTAGCTGTAGTTAAAGCCAAAACAATAATTCAAACATTCAACATATTCTTAATCTAAAAGCGTGACTGAAAGAGTTAACAGAAATAGCACATACAAATCACTATGAAATAGAATATTGTTCGCAAGATGTGTATAAATAATGCAATATGTTCGCAATACTACAATACATAAATGCACCTTTATAGTCCTTGGTGGGTGTTTGTGTTGTCTACTGTCTGTAGAACTACTAGTTATTACTATGCCACAACCATCTCAATTTTTCTCGTCTCTTCACCGTTTACTATGAGAAAACGAAATTATAAAAAAAAAGGGGCGCTCAATTGTATAAAATCACAATTGATTTGATTCCTTCCTCAATGACAATTGACCGCAAAACGCAAAAGCACCATAGAGCTGTTGGGTCTCCATCCAAACTCTTTTGTTACGTCAAACTTCAGTCAAAAGAGTGAAAAACTACCGGCGTACCCGTCAGGCCTGCTATGACCCGCGCGATCTGTCCGCGGTCGAGGCGCGGGCAAATGTTTACAAACGTGAGTAGCGACCGCACCTGTGTGAGCCCTTCTTAGACAACCAGTACAATACAGATGCCCGCTTGTCCGCTATACCGCCCGTACCGCCTGTGTGTGATGGGGCCTTATATGAGCCCAGGGCGGCGGGCGGGGGCGACGGTGCCGCGGTGGCGGCCAGCGGGCGAGCTTCGATGTTGCGTTGATGCGTAGACAGGGTAGCTGATGTAATAAAGAGTAACTTAGTTTACGTTAATCGACTGTTCGGCGGAACGAAGTTCGCCGGGTCAGCTACTTATTTTATAATTAGGTTTTGAATAAACCTTGTGAAAGCATTTTAATATTTGACATTGGTAAATGAATAACTAGATAAGTGCCAAAAATTAAAAAAATAAAATAAAAAAGTTTGCACTTTTTCAGTATAATTCCCGCTCAATTTGAATTCAGGAAATTGAAGAGTAGAGTAAGTTGTGCGAATTAATAAAATTATTTTCATTGCTTTGAAAAAACATATTCCCTTATACGAATTCTACAACAAAAAATATTGAAAAGGGAGCGCCGAGGATCATTCAACAGAAACTATGAAAGGTAAGTACCACATAAGTGAAAATTCATATTATTTTTGAGATTGCAGCTTAGATGCTTATGTTTTTTTTGAAGAGAATAGCATAGTAGTGTGAATATGTGAGTGAGACCTAGTATTAAATCGGAAATGTAGATATGGAGCAAGTGAATTCAATGACGTTTCTGGGATTTCAACTGGACAGTGCTCTCACGTGGGAGGAGCATATCGACAAACTATGTGGGAAAATAGGAGCGGCTTGTTTCGCGCTGTGGCGCGTGGCTGCAATATTGCCGTACCCCATGGTCCGGCAATGCTATTTCGCGTCTGTGCACTCGCAAATCCAGTACGTCATCGAGCTCTGGGGGCGCGCTGCCGATTGGGAGCGCGTCTTCAGAATGCAAAAACGCGCCGTGCGAGCGATAGCGCGAGTGTCACAGGACACACCCGCGATTTCGTATTTCCAGTCCATGGGGATACTGACTGTGCCGAGCCTCGTGTGTCTCCAGGCGGCGATGTACGCCAGAGACCACCTCGACGAGTACTCGCACGTCGGAGACTCGCGGCCGCGCAGATCGCTTCCGTCGAGACACGCTCACCGCCTGTGCGCCGTACCTCGCCGGCTCACTAAGACATCGAAACTGGTGCATGTCACCGCTCCCGAGGTATATAATCGAATACCACGTGACATCAGAGACGCTCCGTCTAGGGAAACTTTCAAACAGAAAGTAAAGAAATGGCTAGTCGAAGAGGCGTTCTACAACTTTAATCAGATGACTAATATTAAGATTATCTAATGCAATTTTCAAATTTATTACAATTGTTATTATTATTTATTATTCCAATGTGATTTTAAGGATACCTATTTTTTGAATTAATATTTTGACATGTAACACAATTATGTTATGAATAAATGACTATGACTATTATTATTATCTTCTTTGACCTAGCGTAAGAATTAAATACCTCCCTACTATTACCTACTGCGCAATACTTGTGTACTACTAGGTATATAGGTGATACAAGCCGCTTCTCACGCTGCGGTGCTATTATAAATTTATAAAGACTTCTGTACCAAAACGGGACCCTATTACTAAGACTACGCTGGCCATCGGTCTGTCTGTCACCAGGCTGTATCTCATGGCTGATAACTAGAACGTTGACGTCACAGATGACGTATTTCTGTTGAAACAACAAATACTAAAAACAAAATAAATATACATTTAAGGGGGGGCTCCCATACGAGAATCCTGATTTTTTTACCGCTTTTAGTAACGGTGACAGGTGAAATGTTCACAGAATATTTAGTAAGTAAGATATTCACTTTAAAAATAATAATTTAAACTAAAATAAATATTTAAGGGGGCTCTTATACAAAATACGTGATGTTTTGCCCGATATTAATAACAGTAACAGCCTAGGTTTTACCCCCTAACGCCATGAAGCCTAGGGGATGAAAGCTTGTATGACACTTCCACTAATTTGCATGCTAGAAATCTGAAAAATTATAAGTATATGAAGACTCCAAGACATAATATTGACTAAGCTGTTGAATTTGTGGAGTAAGGACGTTAATGGCGTTAGGGTTTAGAGTTAGAAGCTTAGCTCTACATAAGATCTGACAACTTTTTGAAAGTGCGAATTGTGGTCTTGGCTATATTTCACATGAAAATGTTTTTGTTGAATTATTTTCACAGCACAAAAAGACTTACTGGATAAAGAAGAAAATGAAGCTGAGATCAGTCGTCCCCGGCAAGGAATAGCACGATGTTTCCACGATGTTTCCATCCAAAAATGGCCCTTTTAAGGGCCCCTCTCAAAACGGCCCTTCTCAGGGCCCTAGCCAAAACGGTCCTTCTCAGGGCCCCACCCAAAATGGCCCTTCTCAGGGCCCTAGCCAAAACAGTCCTTCTCAGGACTTGCCTAAAAACGGTCCTTTTCAGGGCCCTCCCCGAAACGGTCCTTTTCAGGACCCAGTACAACGGTCCTTCCCAACATCCAATCGAAGACCACTTAATATAATTAACCCAAGTGAATCCCATGGAAATCAACGAAAATTATCCAAACCAGCCCTGAATGTCATATCCGTAAATATTGAAGGTTTTTCAAACAATAAAGCACAAGTCCTAGCCGATCTCTGCAGCAATAATAAATGTGATGTACTCTGCGTGCAAGAAACACATCGAGACCAAACACAACCACGGCCGTAAATCCCTGGAATGATACTAATAGCAGAAATCCCTCACCCTAAGCATGGCAGTGCCATATTTGCAAAGCCTACCCTCAAAATTATATCCGCTTGCAGTCAAGACAAAGATTCCATAGAGGTTATAACCATCGACACAGGAAAATGTACAGTTACTTCAGTTTACAAGCCACCAAACCTCCCTTTCAAGTTCAACAAAACCGAGAATTTTGACAGCCAAGACTTAAAGATAGTCACCGGAGACTTTAACAGCCATAGTGTGGCTTGGGGATACCAAACTACTAACGATGACGGAGCAGCCGTAGAACAATGGGCTGAAGCCGAAAACCTCATCTTAGTTCACGACCCCAAGCTACCCCCATCTTTCAATAGTGGTCGCTGGAAACGAGGATACAACCCAGATTTAATACTTGTCTCAAGTAAAATCCGCCCTTTATGCAATAAATTAGTGTGCAACCCAATACCCAGAACACAACACCGACCCATATCATGCACCATCCAAGCCGCTGTTAAACCGGTAGAAGTCCCTTTTCGGCGCCGGTTCAACTTTGCTAAGGCAGCATGGGACAAATATTCCAAAAAAATAGATGCCAAACTATTGAATACGGAACCAAAAGCGGAAAATTATGAAAAGTTTTTGGATATTGTTTGGACTGCTTCCCGTGAATGTATACCGAGAGGTTGTCGCTCATCATATATTCCTGGCCCAACACGAGACTCGACAAAAATTCTTGAAACCTACAGTGCCTTATACGACTCCGACCCATTTTCCGAAGAGACTATTTCTTCTGGAGAAGAACTCATGTGTAGCCTCAGCAAGACCCGATCAGAAAAATGGATGCAAACAATAGCTAATGTCGATATGACCCATAATAGTAAAAAAGCATGGTCCACACTCCGAAAACTTACCGATAATCCCCCTGAAGCAACAAACCCTGGTAAAGTCACGGCAAACCAAGTAGCCCATCAACTCCTACTAAATGGAAAAACACCCTATCGTCTACCGAAAACCCCAAAAATGCCCAAAGAAACTGGAAATCCTACAGATATCAGCTCCCCTTTTACCCTGTCAGATATTATGCCTGAAATAAAATCATTAAAGAACGGAATGGCTGCTGGTCTCGACGATATCAGCGTGGACCAAATTAAACATCTTGGTCCAGTTGCCGTATCCTGGTTGTTAGCTCTGTTCAACGCATGCCTTGAAACCGCCAAACTTCCTAAGATCTGGAGGAAAGCAAAAGTAATCGCTTTGCTCAAGCCAGGAAAATCCCCATCCGACCCTAAAAACTACCGTCCAATTTCTCTTCTATGCCACACATATAAA
The DNA here is from genome assembly GCA_949316475.1 of Hypomecis punctinalis. Lineage (NCBI taxonomy): Eukaryota > Metazoa > Arthropoda > Insecta > Lepidoptera > Geometridae > Hypomecis > Hypomecis punctinalis. The sequence goes on from OX438809.1 coordinate 5,689,425, forward strand.
CTCTTCGAAAGACTTCTCCTTAAACGTCTCATCCCAATATTAGACTCAAAACTCATCCCAGAGCAGGCTGGATTCCGACCAGGAAAATCGTGTACAGGTCAAATACTCCGGCTCACTCAACACATAGAAGACGGTTATGAAAACAACAAAATTACAGGTGTTGTACTGGTGGACCTCTCAGCAGCTTATGACACAGTTAACATTAAACTACTCTTGTCAAAAGTCTATCAAATTACAGAAGACCAGTATTTCACACGTATCCTTGGAGAGATGCTACGCAACAGGCGCTTCCAGGTACACCTTGGCCAAAATAAGAGCAGATGGCGTTCGCAAAAAAACGGGCTACCCCAAGGTAGTGTGCTAGCACCGCTTCTATTTAACATCTACACAAACGACCAAGTAATCCCACCCGACACAGAAAGATTTTTATACGCCGATGACCTTGCACTGGCCGTTCAAACCTCCACATTCGAAGAGGCCGAACTAAAACTCAGCAAAGCTCTAGATTCCCTCGGATCGTACTACGATCAAAACGCCTTGAGACCCAACCCAGCCAAAACCCAATCCTGCGCTTTCCATCTACGTAATCGCCAGGCCAACCAACAGTTAAATATAAAATGGAGAGGTACTAGTGTACAACATTGTGACAAACCATCATACCTCGGAGTTGCCTTAGACAGAGCCCTCACATACAAGCCTCACTGTCATAAAACACGAATGAAGGTTGAAGCACGAAATAGCCTACTTCGACGCCTGACTACTACAACCTGGGGAGCCTCGCCGCACGTTCTCCGAACCACAGGCTTAGCACTCTGCTTCTCTGCTGGGGAGTACGCATGTCCAGTGTGGCATCGTTCTGTCCACGCAAGAGAAGTAAATGTAGCCCTGAACGAAACGTGCCGGGCTATTACCGGTTGCCTAAAACCCACTCCTCTGAACAAATTATACCCACTCGCAGGAATCGCACCACCAGCAGCCCGGCGCATGTCAGCCTGTGCTATCGAAAAACAACGCCAGGAACACGATAATCGTCATCCACTATTCAATGCAAAAACATGTAACAGTCGGCTCAAAAGCCGTAAAAGCTTTCTGAAAAATACAACAGCACTGCCCAGAGATGCTAGAATTGAAGCGTGGCAAAAATCTCACAGCCCGCCACCGAACTATATTGCACCTGCTGAAGAACTCCCCCCTGGCTATAAGGAAAACTGGCCTGTCTGGAAAACCCTGAACCGACTCCGTTCCCAAGTGGGACGAAGTCGAGACAATATGGCCAAGTGGGGCTTTATAGACAGCTCGGAAACAGCATGCGTCTGCGGCTTTAACCCACAGACAAGTAAATAGCTGCTTATTCATGATCAAAGACAATAATTATACTCAAGAGTTCATGACGTAGTAGTAGTTTTACACTTTAGCTGTCAACTGGCACACATCAAAATCGGTTCAGGCGGTTTGGCTGTATTAGCTGTATACAACCCGGAACCCCGTTGACCCATTGTATCTTTGGTATCGCCCAGTTTCCCAATCGTAAAAAATGCTGTTCCATCTTCGAGCAAATATCTACAGAGCCACAGTCCCTAAGTGAAAGTAGTAGAAAAAGGCCGAGCACCGTCAAACATACCGACTTAGATTTTTACATTAAATAGTGGTAATGACACCGGCCTTACAATCGTAAGGTTCTGGGTTCAAATCCCGCCGATGAAAAATTGGTACGGACCAATGAGTTCTTCGGAATTTATGTACGGAATTTCACATCACTGGCTTTTCGGTGAAGGAAAACATCGTAAGGCAACCTGCATGTGTCCGTCGAAGAAATTCGATGGCGTATGTGAATCCACCAACCCGCACTAGGCCAGCTTGGTGGATATGGCCCAATCACCCTTCGTGGGTAGGCCTACGTCCTGCAAGTATGTATAAACGTCATCGTTGATATAGGCCGATTTATACAAGTCGGCAAATATTTATACAAGCTTCGCAATATAACTATCCTGACTATTCCTGCAGGGCTAGCACGGCAAGTGGAATACATTTCCCGGGGAGTGGAATAATAGTCTTTCCGGATCTCATTTCTATCCACCCCTAGAGCATGGCTACCTAGGTGGAGTAGTTTTTTCCTCGGGAAAGACGGTGGAATACCTTTCCCCGCCTCATTATTGCCATATAAAACGAATTAAATAAAAGCGACGTATCAACCATCAAACTTCACATCAAACCTTCAAAATATTTGAAATAGTTCATTCAATCAATCTCTATGGTGTCTTTGAGTGATTATTTTTTGTTTCCGTGTGGCCATGCGTAGTAGAATCCTGCTACTTTGGGAATTTTGGCTATTGAATTTTCTGTTGGACACCATTTAGTGACGTATCGTATATTAAGCGCCACACAAATCGGCGGATGGCAAGTTATGCGCAGAACGCTGCACAAAAGTCGAAATATACGAAATACGCGGGAGCCAGAAAGAGTAACCACATGCCTCCCGCGCGCTCCCTACGCCCGAGCTCACTACTTCGCCATTTGTATAGGCATTGTACACGCATGCGAAATAATTAGCGAATCATGGCGAAATGTCATCTGCAGCTAACTTCTCATCCGTCGATTTGTGTGGCGCTTAGTATAATAATGTTGAAATTAGGAATTATTTATCACGTAAAATTATCGTCCGTACACCATACTAACAAGCATTTTTTTAATTATTCAATCAATCGAGTGAATTGTGAAAAATATTCGGTTTATACAAGTTCTTAAAAAGACAATAGGCCCATTTATAATGGCGCCATTGTAAATTTAATAGCAACGTAGAAAGTGTTCTCGCTGGCAAATGCACATAGAGAAAGAGAAACAGGAATATTCTAAATTGCTGTTACAATTACGATGATGCATTTATAATTGAATCTATTAATTCAAAAACTAATAATTAATCGGAACAACGCAGTGATGGCGAATCATATGAAATCACTACTCATCTTATCTAATAATTACTAATTCATTTGTGGCACCGTTAAATTAGCTGTTGCTCTAGGCTGTAGCATTCTTGATGGTGCATTTTGATGTCACTAAACGGCAAGCAAGCCTGACTCGCACTTGTCCGGTTTTTTTCATTAAACTTTAAGTATGACAGATTTACAGCTAACGTTTGGTAAAATTTCTACTTGTGTTATGGCCACACTGTATGTACGCAGTTGATAGTTGTTGTCACAGATTTCTCTAATTGTTTTATTGTTTGTATTACCTATCTCCGTTATTTATATTGTTATTTTTTATAAAGCATTAATACTGACTGAATACGTAATACCTAGCTGTCTACGTATTTTACTAAGGACTTTTAATAAATAAAAATGAGCGGAAGAAAGTAAGTAAAATGTTTATCCTTTATTAACAATTAAGACGCTTTTTAAGTAAAAACAACATAAAGTATAGTTTACACGGTAAAATTCATTGAATTGACATAAATCTCATTGGTAAAATCAGAAAAGTAGAAATGTTTAGTGCCTACTATAAGCTAGATTTTACTTACTAGAATTCTAATGTAATGTGACCCTTGGCTGGTTGATTTTTTACAATGATCGTTGTTTATTTTATAGGTTAAGGAGCAATAAAACTCAAATAAGAGTATTAATTGACTACATGTCAACAAACCCTCACGTTGCCACCGGTGAGTTCACTGGGCCAATGGGCAACAGGAGAGCGGAAGCGCAGTGGCTCAAAATTAAAGAATTATTAAAAAACTGCGGCCCAGACAGGACAGTAGAACAGTGGAAACAAGTAAATATAATAATTGTTCTAGCATTCTATGCTTTAGTTCTCAGTTTTCCTTCAAAAGATCAATTCTCGATCGATCCTGAAAAGATCAATTGTTGCCAAGTTTATAAAAATTATGAGAACTTATTAAAAAATATGCCACATGAATAAACTTGTCTACTTTTAAGATTAATAATCCTTGTTTGTTACAGACATGGAAAGATCTGAAAAAAAATGCGAGGAGCGAAAATGCTCTGAATGCACAGGCCTCAACATCTACAGGCAACCATGTGTTTGTGCCGGAAGTCTCTACAAACACAAAAAAAATTCTAGATACCATAGGCCATGAAAGCTCGATAGGAATTGGACCAGAGGAGTCGGCAATAGGTCCAATTGTTGTATGTATCATAGGATTTATTGTCTAATAAGAACTAAATTCAAAACTAATTCAAGAAAATATTGTGAGAAAGCATGTTGGGCTAACATTAATTGCATTTTGAACCAGATTGAGCTTGCTGACACATTGGAGCTTCCGGACGCTTTACTTCCCCCACCTGTGGCTCTACCTTCTGTTGCTCCGGCTTCACCTCCTGTAGCTCTCCCCACCTCACCTGTCCTCCCTCTATCCTCTATCGAGCATGATAAAGAGAATGTCCCCACCACATCTCGCACCTCCACTTCGAAGCCACCAAAACCAGCACGAACAGCCGAAACCCTAATAAGGTTACAGGAGGATAACAATGGCATTTTGCAAGTAATGATACTTTTGCTTTCTATATTGCACTTCAACTGGCTGCCATTCATTGCAAATGCGTTACTACTAACATTGCTTATGTGTTTAAATGTATTGCTTAATATTTTTTGCATTTCTTTGTTAAAATATCTACAGCGCACCTATGCCAGAGTGGAAAAATGCATAAGACGCTTTGATCTTTACATGATCATTTACTAGTTGAATATATTTTAGACCTTCGTAGTAACTCATTAATTAAGTACATCTAAAAACATATATATAAAGTACATCTAGGTACAAACAGTTAATGTCTTATTTATTTTTCAGAACATAGCATTATTACTGGCAGAGAGGAATGATTTATTACGTCAGCAAAACGAAATAATGAAGGAGGCTAATAATATAGCAAAAAGAAATAGGTATGAGTATAAAAATAAATACACAAACGAATTAAGATTTATTTTTTATTAGTTTACATTTAAGTAAAGTAATTATTTATTATGGACAGCCTCTTTTCTCGCGCCACGCCTAACAGATTTGTATCATCTGCATTTCCCAGATGTTGATCAGACCCATTGTTGATGTCAGGTTGAGGTTCGATGGTCTCCATAGGCACTCTAAAATAAACAAGAACTTAAGCATATGCAGGACTCTGATCTTCTAATTGCAACTGTATAAATTATAATATAATTCACCTGTTATGATGCATCATGTTGTACAATGTTGCACAACAGTAAATTATTTGTGATGCCTTTTCTGGGTCATAATGCAGCACCCTGTCAATACCGAGACACCTAAAGGTGCCCTTTATGTACCCATTGGTCCTCTCGACACAATTACGGGCTTTGCAGTGCCACTCAGAGTACTTTTCAGCGGCGCTATTTGGTGCTGCATCTAAATCTGGTGTCATTAGCCATGGCTCCAATGCGTATCCAGAATCTCCTGAAAAAAAGTTCTTCATTGTTAGGTACTAATAGTATGTAATGTTTGTCATTTCAGTCAGTCACGGAGATCATCTTATTAGAGCCAGAATTAGCAGTCCTCGTTTCACCCATAACATGAGGTCCACTGCTGGGAATAGGCTTCTGCTATAGATGTCTAATAAGACCAGAAGCAGAATGTATCCAGTGCAATTCTGCAGGCTTAATGAAGTCATTCATCCACCTTATGGGTGGACGGATGGAACAATGGATGGCCCTATGCTGCGTTTGCCAATATGTGAATGTGACAACTTCCCAACTGTAATTGTAAATATTCTAGAATTAAAGATATTATATTAACTAACCTAGTTTTCATAAATAGAAATACCTACATATATAATTAAGTAAACTATTATTAAAGAAAATTATGTAAAAAAATAAGTAAGTACCTAATAGGTAATATTGCCCAATTCGACTTGTGTAGAGGCGTTTCAGTTCCCTCTTTACATTGGAGTTATTAAAAATGAACTGGTCATGTACTCGTCCGGGGTAGCGAGCATTAATATGCAAAATTTTACAATTTGCATCGACAACCTGCAACAATAATAACCATACAAGATAAAGGCATGTCGGGACAGGAGGGCCTTCATCAGAATTCATCTCGATAACTTGTGGGCGTATATGAGATCGGACTTAGTAAAAACGGCTTCTTTGCAGGTAGTTGTTCTTTATTTTTTTGTCGAACGACACAGGTAAATTGAATCGCACAAATTAATCGAAATATAGGTTCCAGCACTTAATCACTGTTAATTCAAATCAGAATTTGCGATAATTTTTAATTTAAACACGATGTTGCCGCGGATATTTAGCGATTCGCCGAAGACGTGGTGCGCGGGCGGCTCTCGTTCAAAGACTGTGTCTCCTAAGATGGCCGCCTCGCTTCCATCGACACGACGCTTCGCTAGAGTGACTTTGACAGTCACTCTTGACGTTGACAGACGCGTGCGCCGTCACGGCCGGACTGACATTCGACCGTCCTCGGGCGTCCATTCTTTGAAATTTCTGAAACAAACATCATACAATCACCAGAAGATCCGCTCGATCATCCTGCTAATTGCCTTACTACTTTGAACAGGTCCTAATCTCATGCACGGTCAGTTATGAGGAGAACTAAATCAAATTGCTACACTATGGGAACAACTTGGACCATCTCTTCGTCCATTCGATCAACGCAATGCTTATGGGTAGATACATAACTTGGACCAACTCCTTGTCCATTCAACTAATACAGTACTTAGATAAAATTAAATGACTTGGACCATCTCGTCGTCCATTCCACTAATACAAATGCATCTAAAAGAATTAGCCACTTGGACCATCGTATTGTCCATTAGACTAGCGCAATGCATACAGCGAGTTAATCACTTGGACCATCTCATCGTCCATCGGATTAACGCAGCACATCTGACAGACACGAATGTGTCCTTTCAACCAACCCCCTAACAGGGATGACCCGGACGACACGCGTGCTATCAGGATCGACCCGCCTCTGGACCAGACAAATGTGTCCTCTCAACCAAAGACAAACCGCGATGGCCCGGACGACATTTTCCAGGACCAGGATAGACTGAAGAACCATCTGGGCATGACGAGTGTGTCCCTTCAACCAACTCATAATGAGTTTGGCCCGGACGACACTGTCCGTCCGCCCAGGATAGACAAACACATGAACAAGACATATTATACAAACTCAATATAATTATGACATACCTATCATTACGGGCTAATCTTGCTCTTCGCCAATTTCTACCTCATATTGAACGTCCCATGTCTCAGGGTCGGAAAATGTGCTGAGGGTATCTGAACCGGCTGTGAAAGTACCGGTACCAGTGGACTCAGTGTCCCAGCATGCAGTCAAGGTCTCACAGTCGTTAGAGTTTAACGGACCATCTTGATTAGCTACATCTTCTGGCGCCGTCTCGGCCATATCATTTAAAAGACTAGTCGCGACTTCTAACAAACCATCGTGCCCCGGGGGTACTGAACGCAAGTTCTCATGCGCGTACTTGTATGTTCGCTGTGAACCGTCTATTTTCCTTAGTTCGTACCTATCGTTTTCGAGTACAGCAGTTATTGTAAATGGACCTTTAAACTTTCGATCTAATTTAGTTTTGTTCCGTTCGCTATTTTTAAGGAAGACAAATTCGCCTTTTGAGAATGGTTTGATTTTGGCATGTCCGCGATTAAATCGTCTGACCTCAGTTTGCGCCGCTTTTTTAATATTGTCAGATGCATCATTACGTACCTTATCGAGGTCTAAGATATTTTGTTCGCTAACCCCTGAATTGAGTTTAGCCATACCGAGTGATTGCGCTCGAATGCCAAACATAAGTTCCGTGGGTGAGTGTTTCGTTACGGCAGATGTTGTGCTGTTAAGTGCAAGCTGAATATTTCCTAACTCATCGCGCCATGCTTTATTAGGGTCGTTTTCGACAATGGTTAGTAAGCTTTTAAGAGTCCGCATCACCCTTTCGACCTGCCCGTTAGCTCTGCTTGAGCCCGTTGCTATAAAATGGAGTTCTATCTTGTGATCGGCGCAAAAACTTTTAAATTCAGAGCTTATATAGCAGCGGCCTTGGTCCGCAATGACTCGTTTAGGCGCTCCAAAAAGACAAACTGCCTTTTGTAAAGCTTGCGTGGCGCTCTTGGCGTCAAGGGATGAAGTGTGTTCTAGTAGAACATATTTAGTAAAGCCATCTATAATTACTGAGCAATACTCTTTTCTGTCACTTTTGCCGCTAAGCTTTCCCGTAAAATCGATGTGTATAGTGTGCCATGGCACAGATATTTTTGGAATCGGGTGAAGCTGAACGGGTTGAGCGCCCGAAGGACCTTTCGATGCTTTGCAAATAATACATGAATCAATAAATTTGCGCACGCATTTCGACATCTCAGGGAACCAGTATTGCTCATAAAGTTTGTCTAATGTTTTATCTTTACCCAGATGTTGTATCTCATTATGAACATGGTTAATTAAAGTCCAAATCAATGACCATGGTACGACTGGTAGCCACAAGGTTGCTTTATTCCGGACTATTTTCCTGAAAAGGATACCTTCCCTAACATCGTATGTCTGAGCCACTGAATCAGGAAATTCATTGTCATTATGTTTGTTGATAAGATCTTTTATTTCATCATCACGCTTTTGTTCAACTGAAAGCCAATCTTGGTGAAGCTCGACATACTGAACTTCCTTCTTACGTGGCTTATCAGAAGATGTTTCAACGACGTCAGCTTTAGATAGAGGATTTCTCGAAAGAAAATCCGCATGTTCCATTCCCCGTCCTTCGCGATAAATTATGTCAAAGTCGTAAGCTTGTAAGATAGCCCACCAACGATGCACGCGAGGAGTGAGATCTTTTTTTGATTTCGAAGCTTTAAGCGAGTTGCAATCTGTATAGACCACAAATCTTCGCCCATAAAGATAGTGCCGGAAGTGTTCTACTGCTCGCACGACTGCAAGTGTCTCTAGTTCGTATGAATGATAACGGGACTCTACTTCTGACGTGCGTCGACTAAAATACTCTACAACGTGCGGCAGGCTATTTTTTCTTTGTATGAGGATCGCACCATATCCCTCTGAACTCGCATCAGTGTGTACCTCCACTGGAAGCTCAGGGTCAAATATGGTCAAAACCGGTTCTGTAGTGAGCACACGTATAATAGCATCGCGTATTTGTTCGTGAGATTGAGTCCATGTTATAGGTCCTTTTAGTTTCGTCAAGGGGTACAGTGGCCCTACGATGCGTGTGAAATTGGGTATGAATTTACGGAAATAAGAGGCAAGGCCAAGAAACTGACGGACCTGGGTGGCCGTTTTTGGTTTCGGAGAATCTACTAGCGCCTGTATTTTCCGCGGGTTTGGTCTAATCTCACCAGACTGTAGAGAATAACCCAGGTACTCTATCTTAGTTTTCATAAACTTACATTTTTGAAGATTTAATGAAAATCCTGCTTCCGTTAAAGCACCTAGAACATCGTCTAAGCGCTGCAACCCTTCTGCTACCCCTGACGAGTGACATAAGACATCATCCATATAGATCAGTGGCTTATCCTTTAAATTGCTCAGAGCCTTGGTAATGCATCGCTGATAGACTGATGGGGCGTTCCGTAACCCAAAAGGCATCGCAATATACTCGTATTGCCCTTCGGGGGTTACAAACGCTGTTTTCTCTATAGAATCAGGACGCATTACGATTTGGTGGAACCCGGACGCCATGTCTAATGAAGAGTAATGATTGGCACCCGAAAGTTGATCTATTTGCTCTTCAATACGAGGCAAAGGATAGTGCTCTGGCTGTGTGTTGGAGTTTAATTCGCGGTAGTCCACACACATCCTATATGTTTTATCCTTTTTCTCTACCAATAGTATTGGACTCGCAAAAGGGGAGGAGCTCTCGCGAATCACCCCAGCGTCAAGCAAATCTTGAATCTTCTCCCTAACTATCAATTTTTCGACGGGTGCTAACCTATACGGGCATCGCTGGACAACTTTATGAGGATCTATCAGATTGATTCCGCATTCCCCAGTGGTAACTCTGCGTGAAGGGATACCGTCCGTGAAGTAATCGGAATATTTACCTAGTAGGTTTATTAAAGCTTGCTTATCCGTTCCTTGCAAATCTGTGTCTATACTAGTGAAATCAGGCGAGTTTGATTTCAAATCGCAAACGTTACTTTGTATCTTATTAAATAACTTAAGTTTATCATTGTCGATCTTAACGCATATTCCTTTCTCGAAAATATCCCTCCCTACTATTATAGGATCCGCGATGATTTTATCAGGAACCACGTGGAAAAGCAAATTTAACGGAATTTCATCAATAGTCACATCACATTGAATTTGTGTCGTACATTCGATATCGTCACCGCCTATAGCACTAAGGTAAACGAGACCTTTACGCTCAGTACCCGCAAGTTTTTCACATAGGCTTTCTTTTAACAAGGAACAAGATGACCCACTATCAAATAAAAAAGAGACTGGCTCACCGGAAGATGTCAGCAAAGTGCCCCTAGAAGGGCGACGCTCGCACTGGTTGACTTCCTTTACCGCTGCACCGGCGGTCTTCCTGTTTGGGCATGCGGTCGCAACGTGGCCAGGTTGCCCACATGTGTAACAAGTTACAGTCGCTTTCTTGTCTGCAGCGTTTGATGAGCTTGATGCACCCTGCGGTCGCATTCCTGTATCATCACGTCGTTTTCTACACTCGGCAAGTCGATGTCCAGTTATTCCACAGTAATGGCATTTGCCAACAAACTTATCTGTCATTCGAGGTCGTTTCACTTCATATTCGTTAGCTTCAGTATCAAGGCGACGTTTGAGAGAGATTCCGTTGAGGATTCGAAATAATTGCGCTCGATTTGTCACTGTTTGCGCATTTAACTCACGTCGTATCAAGTTGTCTTTCTGGCACAGTAACGATATGATAAATCCTACAATTACTTCTTCAGACATCGAACACTTAGGTATCCGTTCGATGAGGTTCCACAAGCGGATTGCAGCTTCAGATGCAGTTTCTTTAGCGCCAATTTGAAAACGCAGCACTTCGTCAAAGAAATCCTGGATGAGCTTTGGTTTCGAGAATCTCGCGAGCAAAAAGTCTTTAACCGAACTCCAAGTAATTTCATTCAGATTAAGCTTCGTGATACTAGCAGCTGCTCGTCCTTTAAGTGCCGCGGTTAAAGCAGTGAGTAACCGAACTCCTTCAAGTCGTAAATTTTGTACGATAACTTCTGTCACTTTGCACCAACCTTCGATATCGGCATCCGCTTCATCCGGGTCAAACTTCAGTAATGGAGTCGGGCTTGCACTCACTGATGGTGCCTGTTGCAGCGCAAATATCCGGGCCAGCATAGCTTCCATGTTGCTTAGGAGCTTTTCAGCGTATGGTATGTCTGGCGATTTCGCCCCATTTTGCATTTCGTCCGATCCCACTTCTGATGTCGGGACAGGAGGGCCTTCATCAGAATTCATCTCGATAACTTGTGGGCGTATATGAGATTGGACTTAGTAAAAACGGCTTCTTTGCAGGTAGTTGTTCTTTATTTTTTTGTCGAACGACACAGGTAAATTGAATCGCACAAATTAATCGAAATATAGGTTCCAGCACTTAATCACTGTTAATTCAAATCAGAATTTGCGATAATTTTTAATTTAAACACGATGTTGCCGCGGATATTTAGCGATTCGCCGAAGACGTGGTGCGCGGGCGGCTCTCGTTCAAAGACTGTGTCTCCTAAGATGGCCGCCTCGCTTCCATCGACACGACGCTTCGCTAGAGTGACTTTGACAGTCACTCTTGACGTTGACAGACGCGTGCGCCGTCAGGCATAATAGTTTTATTTTTATTTACCAATTGCACATTGAGTGTAGAACGCCCTTTCCTATTTTTATATTGGACACCATTTGGGAATGGTGGTGGGAAAATGTCCACATGGGTACAGTCAATAGCACCTAAAATATCTGGAAGGCCATAGTTTACCAGAAAGCCATGGGACACTTTTCTTCTATCTTCCTCTGATCCCGGAAAGATTATCCACTTTGGCATAAGTCTGGAAATAGCATATGTTACAAACACATTAAATTTATAATATTTTACATAGGAATTATCTGAATTGAGACAATTAGTACCATTTACCACTTACATTCTAATAATAGCATCGGTTACTTGAGTGAGGTACTTGCTCACTGTGGTCTGGGCAACTGCTAGCCCATGATCTTGACCAGTTCCTCTTTGGTAACTGCCATCTGCCATGAAGCGTATGGATGTCAACACAGTACCATTTACCACTTACATTCTAATAATAGCATCGGTTACTTGAGTGAGGTACTTGCTCACTGTGGTCTGGGCAACTGCTAGCCCATGATCTTGACCAGTTCCTCTTTGGTAACTGCCATCTGCCATGAAGCGTATGGATGTCAACACCTATTGTAGGAATCCAAACTTTTAGGTTACAAATTAGCATTTTGTTTTTTTTTTTAAATAAGTAAGTATGTTATAGCCTGAATCGTACAAGTCGGCGGATGTAAAGTTAGTTACAAGCTGCGCAATATCCAACCCTTTCTCATCCGCCGACTTTTATGATTCGGCCTATACCTACCTACGCGTTTACTGTTTAGTAATAACCTGTGAATCATTTATTAGCAGCAAAACAAGTCAATTTTGATCAATGATCGCCGACACATTGAAAACAACAATACCATTTAAAACATGATGATTTACGGTAAGTTTTTGTTCAACAAAACATTAACTTACGTAACGAATTATTTTTCTGTTTCTAGGAAAAAGAAAATAATGAGCTGACAGCGATTTCCCAATGCATAATAATGCCACCAGACGAATTCTTAGACACGTCAATTGAAGACCCGCAAAAGGTAAAATATCTTATACCCATAGATGAATAATTGGTATTACACATAATTCATCTATGTATATATGTAGGAGTATGCATAACGAAGTGAGATGTACCTAAAGAGTTTTTTAATCGATATAAAGTTGATACCAAAATAAATATTAATTTCTCTACATAACTAGGTGTCTCAAGAGCATCAAATTGCTAAAGAAACAGACGAAGCTGAGGAAGCATCAACTTCTAAAGATATGGTGAGTAATTAATTGCATGTACCTACAAATATCTATACAATGTGTTTGTCTATCGGTGTCGGAGCCTTAAGCGGTGACATCTATTGCAAATTTTGAACAACTTTTACTGTGGGGTCAACTCTGAAAACGCAACAAAACAGCTATTCCATACTTTTTGTCCAAAGTCTATAAAAAATTTATGGAACAGCAGTTTCTTTTTACCTTTTCAGAGTTGGTTCCATAGTAAAAGTTTTCAAAATTTGCCATAGATGCTTCGACACCGGTAGATAAACACATTGTAATACCGATGATAGGATAGTATTAACATCAATACCGGGATGCGACTGGCGGCGAAAGAGGAAGTTTATGCTCTGCGGTACCTACCGTAACAGTAAAAAGCTGACGATAATTTTTAATACTTGTACTGCACTAACATATGAGAGGTCTATGTTCCATGGGTCAAGTTATTTGCCGCCTACTAAAGTTTTCTGGACCATTATTCGGTATGAATTGCACTTTCTGAGATCTTTTGAAACTGAGCTATTTTATACAAATTTTCCCGCTTAACGCAGTTTCTGCCCAAAATCTATTTGCCCTATTTTAGAGCGCTGTGGAAGAGAAGAGAAAATCTGAAATGAGAAGAATACTTGAAAAAAAAATTGCGTATGGAAATAATTCTACGATTCCTTCGGTGTGTACAATATCTGCAAAGATTATTTAAATATTATTGCCGTTATTTTAAGTAACTTACGCGCCTTTTTGAACGACGTTAGTATGTACCTGTATCAAGATAATTAACTGTTCCTACAACCTGGAAAGATCACCTGATGGGTGGACTGACTGGATGTTAGCCACTTCTAATCGGTCTGATTGGCTATCCGTAGGGGATCGGAGGCTTATGTCCAACAGTTGACGTCCTATGACTGAGACGAAGTAGATACAAAAAGCTCATCCACTTTGGACAAAATATATGGAACAGCCGATTTTTTTTTTAGGAATTTTATGGTAGTAAAAGTTGTATAAATTATATTGATGTCCGAAAGCCACCCGAGGTTGTACGTATATTGCCAATAAATACTAAAGCCCATCATCATGCATAGTTTGAACGATTTCAACAAGAAATTCTATTTTTTCAGAGTCTCCAGAAAATTGCAGATACATATTTCTTTAAGTTCTTCCTATCACAACTAGAAAAGGAAAAAAACAAGAAATTCTATTTTTTCAGAGTCTCCAGAAAATTGCAGATACATATTTCTTTAAGTTCTTCCTATCACAACTTGAAAAGGAAAAAACCGAAACAAACACTCAAGTGGTAGAAAATACAGCTGTTGAGGAGGACGTAAGAGCTGTAGAAGTAAGAGCCATTCCATAAAAGGGGGAAGATGATCCTGTAGCATATGTGCTACAGGATCATGTTCCGAAAGACACTGTATACTCCGAAAATACACTGTTTTTAGCACCAAAACCCAAAAGGGTAGACTGGGTACAGTTGTGAATATGGGCGATTCTTGTCACTACCGTACCCAGAAAATATGGCACAACCGTACCCAATGCTGAGTGCATCGAAAACAAACAATTTTATGATCATGCCGATTTGTCTACTTACTAAATAATCAGTGCTGTTTAACTATTAATGCGTAACGAGAAAAGACACCCATTACTCTATCTGCACACCTGTCTCAACAATTATTAAAAGAAGTCTACTAAAAATCTTACTTTTCCTATAAAGCAATGTAGGGGTATGCAAGCAACAATGTCGCGTAGCGGCTGATAACAATGAAGAAGGATTGCTTGATAGATACCAATTCGGTTTTCATCAGTAGACTTGCGACTACCAAATAGTCAGTACCTTGGCTGCTAATTAAGCTTATTCACCGTAGCGCTACGAAGGTTATCTTTTTGTACAAACTCTAGTTAAGTTGGACATGATGATGACTACAATGAATAAGTCCATCGTCTAGAGACACCCAGTTTATTTTATTATGTTTTAAGGAAATGATTTGAATTTCGTTGCAGATGCAACGAAGGAGAAGGAGAAATCACCTTCAGTCGCATAAGCCTGATTTAACTATTTCGAATGTTGATTTCGACGATACGCTAAGATACGATAGGCCTAACTTTTTTCCAGGTATACCTAATGCGCGTGCGATGAGAATGGGAAGAAATTGAATTTTGTCAAAGCAACAGTTCTGAATATCGATCACAAAAATAGTCTCTATTTTAAATCCAAATGTATGTTAGTAGGGTTGCGAGAGCTCGACTTGATAATTTGCCAGGATACTCTTTGATATACACCTATACACCAAGACTCTCAGACGAGAGTCTTGGTGACTGTGTATTACCTACTATTTACTCAGTCAATTGAAATAAAAACTCCAGCAAAATCACGCGAATTATACTACGTATTACTCTAAATACAGGTTTATCCAGAACTGTTGTACTAAGACGTAAGGAGGTGATAGAGAGCATCATTATGAACAATTTTTATCAGGGCCGGTCTGTGAGCTTAGTGGCCCAGGGCCCTCTAATTCTACTTAGGGGTCCACCTAATTACTCAATATACAGAATATCAAGATAGAAAGAGACATATTCTGAGAGTGAAACAGCCGAGCACGATCGAGATCGTGCATGATCGAATGAATGTGTGTAACGGCTGCCGAAGATTTTACTGTCAGTACGAACATAGACTTGAATTGAATGCGTTTGATTTATCGCAGGATTCGCAGGTCTGCAAACCTTAGGATAGTCATAGTTTTTCGCATTATCGTCTATTTTGACTTGACTTAGCTGGGGTCCCTGGAATCCACGGAACCCAGGGCCAAAAAGCCCAAAAAGCTATATGATAGATCCAGGCCTGATTTTTACTATGGGCCAATCCAGAATTCGAGGGAAAATATGTATCTAAGAAATTTTTTTCTCGAGTCATCAGTCTTTCATTCCGAGTAGCAATTTTGTATGGGATAGCCTTTTTTTCGAATTCCGGATTCATACAGGGCAAGCACATAACCCGTATACTTAAGGCATAGTAAGTAAGTATATGGGATGTAGGTAAGGCCCACGGTAAAGATCATTATCATAATTTAAGAGCGCGGCTCTTGACGGTGGAGCAACTTCCATGTCTCGCGGTCTTCTGCTAGTGATTTCACCTCGCTGTACGACATGACGCCTGCCTTTTCTTTAACTTGGTCAGGAAATGCTCTGCGTGGTCTTCCTCTTCTTCTCGGTAATGATATCTATGTATTTTTCCAGGATTGCACGACTCTTTATTTGAACCTTGACTGAGAAGCCCAAAACTGATTCTAACCAGAATCATTATGTAATTGTGCAGAAAGATATGAATGCAGTCTTAGAATCACTAGTGTGTTCTGTTGATTCGGTACTCTGTATGAAAGCAGTTTGCTCGGAGTGCAAGAACCGGTGCATAGATTATGATAAAAGTAACCAAACAGAGATTGTGGACTTGCGACAGTGGATAAGAAAAAGTGAAGTTGTAGAAAAGGCAGGGAAAAGGTAAAGATTTCAAAAAATGTACCAGTTATTAAAAAACTCAGAATTGAAGAAGTGATATATAAATTTGAGAGCGAGCTGCAACACTTCAAAACGCACATCCACAATATCAGACACCAATACAAGACTTATCGGCAGTGCATCGACCGGCTGACAGAAAGTGAAGTAGCATTACATATAGATTTTAGTGAGAATTACGCCTGCAAGTATCACACTTCAGTGTGATACTTGCAGGCTTATCACTGATAAAAACACAAGTTTAACAAAATAATACAATGAGGCTACATGACTTTTCCGCGTTCCCACCAAAAAACCGTTTCAAACAACGTTTACTGATTGACGAGATACGAGTATTGACGGTTTTGAAATGTGACGTCATCAAATGTCACGTGACCGGCTGGTTTGCGCGAATTTTAAATTAATTAATACTTTTTTTTACTTTTAAATAACACTTTTCTTCGTAAAAGCATAATTGTAATAGGTTTATTTCGAAGACTGTCAAGTAGCCAATTGTATGCATGCATGTGATTCTAATATTTGAACTTATTATATTAAATAATACGAAATAATTATACTTTGTTTTAATATTTTTTCTTTTCTACCTATACTTACCTACATTTTTTGTTAATATTGCATTATGGTGTACGTATATACTCCGTAAACGGTCAAAGTAACAGTTTGCGGAATGCACAGAATACAATGTATCAGATAGAAATGAAGACAATTGCAAATCTAAGTTATTTAAATTGTTAGTTTGACTAGAAAGGATAATGCAACTTTCCCCTTGTGTTTTGGGCTCATTTTTTGTTACATACTGCCCACACATGAAACCTATACCAAATAGTGGATATTATTGCCGCGAGTAACTTTCAATATGGCGTCACATAAATCGCACCACGGGTTTTTTTTTTGGAGGTATACATTAATGTTAAAAAAAAATCAACTGAGACAACATAATAATTCGCAAATTCCGTTGTGATTGGGAAAATACAATAGATTCCAGGTAGCGCAAATATAGAGCAGGTAGCAGAGCCTGCACCTAGACAATAATGCTTTCTCTCTCTTTCTCGTCTAAACCTGTTCTTTTTACCTCCCCTAGTCCCCGTGTTTTGTTGCACTCGCGCAGTCGCCCGTTGCTTGTTATTCGGAACGTTACTGTGTGCTCTATCGTATTTTTTATGACTTGGTTATTTCTTACGGACTTGTGTGATTCTTTGAATGTTTACTTTGGCTGTGCTTACTGGACTCGATTTATCCTAACGATGTTTGAACCACAATCGCAATTCGTGTGCTTGCTGTGCAATTGTTCTGTGTTACGGAGTCGGAGACACACCTTGACCGCAGAACTTCGTAACTTGCATTCACGCACGATCGAAAACATCCAAGCAGCGTGCCAGCGCGAGGTAAGTGACGCACCCTATAGTTATATTTTGATGTTTTCGTTTTGGGGATTTTTTTTATTCGAGATAAGCTTGCATTTGACCACATTCTCCTGATGTTAAGCAACGATACGGTGTAGGGAGCACACTTACCTAAAAGGTATCTGTTTACTCTAGATTTGATCACAAGTCAATTGACAACCTTTATATATGTATTTGGGAATCAATAATAAGTGCTTTATACATATATTACCACCTGAAATCTAAATAGCCGGTTAATAATAGTTATTTGTTATACAAGAGTACTAAGTTGCTTTTTAACCGCGTGCTCAATTTTGTTTTTCAATATCCCCAACTGGTTGACCAGGAAAGAGCATCAAGCCACCCTGTTCCTACTGATCCTCAACCTATTCAACAACCAGATGAGGAACAACCTTCATCGGAGGAACAACCTTCATCAGAAGTAGAAATTAACCCTGAGCTGTTGAACAACAATGTATCCTTCAACTTGTCTGGATTTTCAAGAGCACCAAATGTGGCAAGGTCCTGCATTTTCTACGGATGCGAAAATACATCTCGACAAAGAATTGCAGAGAGTGTAAAAATGAAACTGTTAATGGAAAATAACTTTTATATTCCCCCGGAGGCACGTGTTTGTCATGAACATTCGATGACAAATAGTTGGCAGATTTTATTGGGTTCTCCAAATAGAAGATTTGATTTTAATCCTCAATATACACTAAATATAATTCATTTACTGAAGAATTATAACAACCGACTTCTGGATTTTGAAAAAATCGAAGATTTTGATGAAGCAGAACTACACTATTGGACCGGACGTACTTTCGATGAGTTTCAGCAAATACTGCAAGAGACACCATCTTTGCTGCGCAGTACCAGAAAACCAAGGACAACGCTTGGCATTTACCTAGCTAAGCTAAGAACAGGAGAAGCCGACGATAGGCTAGCGTCAATTTTTAAGATGACCAGGCAAAATCTGGAGAAAAAATTAAATATAGCAAGGCAATGCTTGACCGCAGACTTCGTTCCACTTCATTTGGGGTTCAATCATATCAGTCATGAAGAAGTTGCAAACAGGAACCTTTTGATACCCAACACATTATTTGGCAGTCCAAACAATGAAAAAGCAATTGTGATTTGCGATGCTACTTACATATATATACAAAAAAGTGCCAACTTCGCATTCCAAAAGGATACATACAGCCTTCATAAGTATAGAAATCTTCTAAAGCCATTCATGATAGTTAGTTGCGATGGATATATTTTAGACGTGTTGGGTCCATACGCAGCTACAAAAAATGACGCGACCATTTTAAAGGAATTACTATGGAGTGAAGATAGTGTTCTTCCCTGGTATTTTAATACTGGGGATGTATTTGTTTTGGATAGAGGATTTCGGGACGTAGTAAGGGAATTGGAAGAATTTGGTTATCGGGTCGTAATGCCAATTTCTAACAAAGGGCCAGCACATCAGCTAACTACTGAACAGGCCAACAAATCAAGACTCTGTACAATTTGTCGGTGGCCTGTTGAAGTGGTAAACGGAAGATTTAAGCGCGATTTCCGAATCTTTCGTCACAATTACTTTAATAAATCAATGTTGCATATGTTCGAAGATTTTAGGATCGCTGCAGCATTAACTAATGCATTTCATATTCCACTTGAAGATAACAGGCATGCCGCGGAATTCCTTAATATAATAGAAAATAGGCGGGATATGCCTAACCAGTTGGCCAATTACGTGGATGAGAATAACTTAAATAGACAAAGAGTAACTTTTCAAGATATTGTAGGCGATATTCCAAATCTCCCACAGTTTCCACAATTAACCAAAGATGATTTAATATTATACGCAGTGGGAACATACCATATTAAACTGGCTGCAAGCTATTACAGCGAGCACATCCGTGGCGGGAACTACTCAATAGAGTTAAGCGTGGAACGAGATATGTGCAGATTAGAAAACTACGACTTACCATTTTCAAATGTATCTTTACTAAGAGTGCGAATCAAAAGTCGGCACAGCAGCAGCAAAAAATATTTTTGCTACATTCTAGTGGACGAGAGCTCTGAAGGCATTCAATGCATAAATAATTACTGTTGTAATTGCTTGACGGGAAGGCGGACGATTGGTGTCTGCGCTCATGTAATGGCTGCAGTGTGGTATCTTGGTTGGGCCAGGCACCAAGAGTCAATCCACCGTCCCGCAATTTTTTTAGACAGTGTTATAATAAATGATGATGATTAATAGATATTTTCACTGTAATTGTATTTTAAATAAATAAATGTGTGCTCAATTCAAACCCCGAGTGTTTTTATCATGTTAAATACCTACTTATATTTGGCCCTTGAGACACAGTAAAAAGGAGGTACATTTTTATTTATTTATAAGGTATGCAACTCTTGACAAAAAAATAGTCTGGCAAAATAGTCAATAGCATAAAAGTAGATTTCTAACATGTTTATAGAAAACTTGTCATGTATACATATGTTGGTATGTATTTACATTATTCTTCCTTCACATTAAGTAACCTTCACAAGCATAATACCTTAAAATACAATAAAAATACCATGAGGTTCAAGGTTCAAAAAGCTATGTTTTTAGCAGTACATATCTTTTTTCCCCTAGGTTAGATTTTTATGACACTTTAGTAAAAAGTGATTGTATGAATAGGCTCTATAACTGAACGTATGTTTCATGTTTGGGCAAATATTGAGCCCAGTAAGTTGCATTATCCAAATCATGAACAGGTGACGCCACCCGTCACATGATTATATAGCTTATATATTTATATTGTTTCTATTTAGTGAATTACGCTAACCACAGACATATAAGAGTAAGCAGACCTAACATTACATAATTTATATAGTTATACTTTTATCTACGTCATGTCGTCTCTTTCTTCCTAGTTACTTAGTAATATGCGCTATCCTTTGTTTTCCCTTGTAGCAATACTAACTAACACATATAAAAAAATATGACGTGAAGCCGGCCGCCATATTGATGTTTGACGTTTGCGAATTCAATGGCGATAACGTTCCGGAGTAATTGAGCAAAATATAAGTGGATTCTGTGTTAATAGCTGGTGAACTGGTGAAATAAAATGGTGAAATGCAGTGCGAATAATTGTAACAGTTCAACTTATAATAAAACACCTGGATTAAGTTTTTACCGGTATGTATTGCGTCTGTTTGTTTAGAGCAAGTTCTTATCGCGTTTGATTTTTAGTTTATGCAGTTAGAATGCTAAAATATTCCTATAAAACATACACAATAACGTTATTGAGTTGTTTCTAATACCTATAGACTTCGTCGCTTTGACTAGTTTTGTATATTAATTATTTTTCAAATAACGCAACCATATTTTGACGTCTCATGTACTTGTAAAATTACGAAGGGTCGGACTGGGTCGGACTCAGTCTGAATATTAATTTATTTCGTTTTATTAGATAATATTTTTAAAATACACTATGGTGGTAATTTATGGATTGAGGTTATTGGCGATTAAAGAACTACATACCAATGTCATAGAATAGAAGTCTAATATAAGGTACCTGTTATATTATTATAAATTATAACCTAAATTGTTATTATAAGTATCTATTGGATTGGCCCATATGCACGTACTGTTGAGTATAGACCTTCTATAGCCCATACCTGTTTTGAATATTGACATGGTTTCAGGTTTCCGAAAGATGATAACCTAAAGAAAATTCGGTTGCAAAACGTAAACCGTCCAGACTGGCAGCCTTCTTCGAGCAGTGTTTTGTGTTCAAATCATTTTGAACCACACCTAAAGGACATAAGTGCATTTTGTACTGTTCATCGGCCTGGGCGATCCCAACTTTATTTGAAGCTAATTCAAGTATAATACATCATTTGAATATCAATTTTCCTTCCATTTTAACTGTTCTTTTTTAGGGTTCCGTACCTAAAGAGTAAAAAACGAGACCCTTTTACTAAGACTCCGCAGTCCATCTGTCTGTCACCAGGCTGTATCTCATGAACCGTGATAGTTAAAATGTTATTTTCACAAATGGCGTATTTCTGTTTGGCGCTATAACTACAAATACTAAAAACAAACTTAAAGGGGGGCTGCCATACAGCAAACCTGAATTTTGAGCCGTTCTTCGCTCAATTTTTCATACTTTATTTATTTGATACACAAAACAGATAACAATCAAATTCTTAATTTAGACTTAGTAGCTAAATTTTACACTGGATTGTCATCCATGGTATGTGTATACAGGAAAACCAAAAATTAGAAATCCAAATCAATATTAATAACATAATGGTGAGAGGTAGATTCTTGAAATATTCACAGAATATTTAGTTAAATAATTAATATTTAGTTAATGCTGGGCACGCTGCCAACTGGCAGTGGGCTTCAGCATTTAGATTATCTTTAGACCTTCAAGGGTCTGTGGATAACCCAATTGCTTTCTATGTAGTAGTGTAGGTAGTTTTTATCATTTTTGACTGTGTGAAGACAGCTAAAGATGCCAGAGGTAAAATAACTGTGAACGGACTGTAAATAAAGTTGATAAGTTGTCGGTAGGTACTTAAAAATACATTTAATTACCCGACTTAATTTTAGTATTAACTTGTGAGGACTACTCTCCTATGCGTAGTTGTCAGCCTTAGTTCGGCCCCGCCTGAATGACATTACGTATGTGTTAACTTTGGATTCAATATACATACGTTATGTTAGGTCTGCTTACTCTTATATGTCTGTGACGCTAACTTACCTTTCCTTTTTAACTAAACTATATATATGTACCTTACCGTAGCTGTGTGTGATGGATGGCATGGTTTTTTTTGTCTAAACGCAGGCGTTGGGAAATGGACAGATTTATAACGAAGCGAAAACGTAGCTCTCCTGATATTAATAGCTCTCAAAATAGTAACCAGCCTAGTCTGCTAGACAAATCAGATCCATCTAACAAAAAATGAACCACAAGCCTTACTTGATACTTGTAACGAAAATGAAGAAATCCAGATAGCAACAAGTATTCCAACCAAATCTAAAAAATCATCGGATAAGGCTGAAAAACATTTAAGTATATGTTTTAGCGAGAAATGGTTAGAAATTAAAGAACTCTCAGGTGTGGCTAGTTTCAGACACAGTTAAAGGCACAATCAGTGTTGGAACATAAAAATATGTAAT
The DNA here is from genome assembly GCA_949316475.1 of Hypomecis punctinalis. Lineage (NCBI taxonomy): Eukaryota > Metazoa > Arthropoda > Insecta > Lepidoptera > Geometridae > Hypomecis > Hypomecis punctinalis. The sequence continues at coordinate 5,712,533 of OX438809.1, forward strand.
ATTTTGTAGCAGCAACACCATAGTTTCCGCTTCCTATTTTTTACTGCATAGAATCTGTCAATGTAAAAAAAATATACTCTGTCTTGCCCTTTCGATTGAATACTTGTGAAAGATTTTGGATTTACAATAATAACGTTACAAGAGCCCAATTCTTGTTTAATTTATGGTTCCCATGAAACCATTTGGTGCCGAAACTCATTAAACCGGCTTGTAGCTGCGTATCTTTCAATTTTATATCGGCCGGCGGCGACGTGTGCGGGGGCCGTCATTTTTGCTGTGATAACTACAGAGGCTCGAGACGTAAGTCAATACAGCACATTCCTAGATTTCCAAGTGATTAACTACAAGATGGCAACGAGCTAGGACAAAGAAAACGCGGCACAAGTGCGCCGACTGAAGGCCCACATTGGCCAATTTAAAGGCCAGTTAACACGTGCCAACAAATTCACACAAGAGCAACAGAACCAAGTGCTGATTGACACTGCTGCTATCACCATCAGGATACAAGATTCGCTGTCAAAATACAGACAATACCAGTTGGATTTGCAAACTTTACAAGGCACGTGTGACGATGACGACTTAGCTGAAGATGACATAGAAGAGCAGTGCTATGATACTATAAGCGAGCTACAAAGAGCACTCGACAGCACTGCAGCGCCTGCGCCGTGTCCGGTTGAGGCCAAACCAACGCAGATGGCCCCCGGTGTCCAGTCAGCGTCCAGGCTACCCAATTTGGAAGTGCACACATTCGATGGTTCCAACGTCATCGACTTCAAAGCCTTCAGTGAAATGTTTTCGGCGGTCATCGACAGTGACACAAACATCGCGTCAGTGCAAAAGTTGTATTATTTACGTAAATACTTGAAAAGTGATGCTCTAGCGTTGATAGAAGGTTTGCCATTAGTTACTGAGTCTTATAATCAAGCACTCAGTTTGCTTAGAGAAAGATACGACAACAAATGTGTATTGATAACACATTACTTAAACATATTGTTAGATATTCAACCCATTGTAAAAGGTACAGCTCAAAACTTGAGACGGTTAGTTTCACAAGCTCGCCAACAGATAGGAGCGCTTCAGGGGTTAGGCCAAAAGGTGGAATATTGGGACATGATAATTGTGACCATAACCAAAGATAACCGAAAATTCGGAACCTTAAGTACTGTTGAAATAAAAAATTCTATGTCATGTTTAATTAGGTATATTCAACAGATACTCTTTGCTGAAGAGATAAAATTTATTCAAAAGGGAGCGGCAATAAAGACAAATCTCAAATCACTCAATCCATTCTTGGACGGTTTTGGAATCATGAGAGTAGCAGGAAGGTTAGAAAATGCTAATATACCTTACAATCAGAAATACCCAACGATTTTGCCTAGTAAGTGTCATTTTACTACTCTTATAATTAGAAATGAACATTTGTCTTTATTGCACTCTGGACTAAAATTAACCCACGCTGGACTCATGCAAAAATTTTACATTGTAAGTGCGACAAGGGAAATAAAAAAGGTTATTTACAAATGTACTATTTGTTTTAAGTTTAGAGCAGAAAAGGCCTCTCAATTGATGGGGTCATTACCTCATTCACGTGTTACTCAAGATAGAATATTTAATAAGATAGGAATTGATTATTGTGGATTTTTTAATATTAAACAATCAACATTGCGCAGGTCAGTTGTTACCAAGGTTTATGTTCTGGTTATAGCTTGCTTTGTCACAAAACTTTTGCATTTCGAGCTAATTTCTTCACTGACGACAGAATGCTTTTTAGCAGCTTTCAAAAGATTTTGTGCCAGGCGAGGTTTACCCAGCACAGTGTACTGCGACAATGCTTCTACCTATAAAGGGGCTACTAATCAATTGAAACAATTATATTTGTTACATAATTCTCAAAATCACAAGGACAATGTTGTAGATTTTACTATGAAAATTTACGTGGTTTTCACACATTTTATACTTTATATAACGGGACTAAACTCACGTGTAGGGACGTTACGACTATCCCTACACGTGAGTTTAGTCCCGTTATATATAGTATAAAATATGTTGTAGATTATTGTACAACCAAAGGCATTGAATTTAATTTCATTCCCAGGTATAGTCCAACGTTCGGAGGACTAGTTTTGCACTATAATGGTACAAATAGAGGGGGTGCTAAACTCAAGGCCATTATCCAATGATTTAAATGATTTCTCTTACCTAACTCCAGCCCACTTTGTATGTGGTGCTCCCATAAATCAACCTCCTGAACCAGACCTCACCACTAAAAACGTAAATTCTTTAAAGTTTTGGAATAAATGCATAAAAATTAAGCAAGATTTTTGGAAGATCTGGCAGAAAAGTTACATATCAAAGCTGTTGAAGCGCCCTAAATGGCATCACATACAGAATAATATAAAAATTGGTAATCTTGTATTATTAATTGATGATAAAACATCACCATTACATTGACCGATGGCCCGAATTGCTCAGGTCTTTCCCGGAACAGATGGTAAAGTTAGAGTTGTGCATGTGAGAACCCCTTCAGGAGCTTCTCATCGAAGAGAAATTAATAAAATAGTCATTCTTCCAATCTACGATGAAGAATCTTAAATGTTTATTATTTTTTTTTGGGCATATATACTCGTAAATAAATTTTTGATAGGTATTTGTATATAAATGGTTAACTATTTTTGCACAGTAAATTAGAGTAACCTTTGTTATAATTTGTAAGATTTTCTTCTTGTAAAATAAAGATATTATGTTATAGAATGTTATATTTATAACTTCATGGTGTATAGAGATTAAACATACTTTGAAATGTTATTGTATAAATATTTTTTTTCATATTGACAAGAGTTGTAATATTTTCAAGTAAATTTCAAAATTGTAAGTGTTGCTTGTAATCATTTTGTTATTTTTCAAAGTATTTCTCAATTTAATGGGGCGTTCCCCCCCAATTTATGTTGGAACATAAAAATACATATATAATATTTTGTAGCAGCAACACCATAGTTTTCGCTTCCTATTTTTTACTGCGTAGAATCTGTCAATGTAAAAAAAATATACTCTGTCTTGCCCTTTCGATTGAATACTTGTGAAAGATTTTGGATTTACAATAATAACGTTACAAGAGCCCAATTCTTGTTTAATTTATGGTTCCCATGAAACCAATCAGTGCAAAATGCAAATACTGTCCAACTACGTTACCCAACCACAAGCCTCACTTGATACGGCACTCTGAAACACAAATCAATAATGAAAGCCATTAAATCCACATCAAATATTAAAGAATCATTAAAACTATCATATGAAGATTTCTCAGCAAAAAGAGGTGAGATTAAAATTGCTGCAATGCTGGCTACAAATAATTAACCATTCCTCTTATCAGACACTCTAGTTAGCTTAATAGCGGACATTTGCCCCGATTCGAAAATTGCTCAGAAGATGAAGATGAAAGCAACAGCAGTTGTAACACAAATTTTAGGGCCCAGTCTTCAAAGTACTTTGCATGATTATTTAAAACAACCCGGTAATTTGTTTTGCCTAATAATGGACGAAACAACTGATGTTGGAACAAAACAACAATGTGCGATGAGAGTGATATATTGTAACAAAGAATTTAAAATAGAAACAGAATTCTTCGATTTGCTGGAAATGGCTTCAGGTACGGCTGATGACTTGTATAACGCAATAATACAGAGCGTTGTAACTAAAAAAATCCCACTAGGAAACTTAGTGGGATTTTCTTCAGACACGACGAACGTGATGGTCGGCGAATATAATTCTGTGTTCGCCAAATTAAAAGAAAGACTTCCTAACATAGTGTGTGTCCGCTGCTCTTGCCATATGATTCATTTGGCTGCCTCTAAAACTTGTCTAAAACTGCCAAAATCAGTAGATTATATGTTACGGAACATTGGCTCCCATTTCAGCCGCAGCCACAACCGACAACAGAAGCCTGCAGAAATGCAACGCTTCTACCAAACAGAAATTCATCAGATTCTTTTGCCGGCAACAGCTCGGTGGCTTTCTTTAAAGGCATGTTTCGACCGAACGCTGAAACAGTATCCTGCACTGGAAGCCTATTTCAGACTTGTAATAGTGGAAGATCCGTCCAGAATAACTGAAAGTATCATTTTCAGTTTGCGTAACCAGTTTACAAAATTTTTTCTCCAGTTCATGGCATATGTGCTAGACCTGCTAAATGACTTCAGTATTACTTTTCAGTCTGAATCGCCATAACTGTATAAACTGAAACCTGCCGTAGAAGGGCTCATCCGCACAATTGCAAGTAACTTCATTGATTTACATCACGTCAAAAACACGCCTCCTCTAGAGATCGAACATAAAAACCCAAGGTTGTACTTGGCTTCGGAAAATTTGTACCTTGGTGTTCTTGTGAACTTAAGCCTCAACGAGATTGAAAATGATGTTAGAAAAGAGGACCTGGAAAGATTCAAACTAGATTGCCTGGCATTTTATGTTGAAGTTATAGAACAAATAAAACAAAGATTTATATTTACAGACCCAATATATGACATAATCTAAATAGTCCAACCAAAAATTTCCTTTTTTAGCCCCCATATATCTGAATAAAAGTGCATTAATAAACGAATGGCGGGAGTATTGTTTATTAGATCTGGCAAGTGTGGACGACAGTATATCGATTCAAATGAATGCTGCTGAGTTTTGGACAAAAGTATTTAAATTAAAACAGAAACACAGAAAAATTAAAAATCCTGATAGGATTCCTATTAGCTCTGCCTTTTTCTAATGCCTCAGTTGAAAGAGTATTTAGCAAACTAAAGCTGATAAAGACTGAACATCGGAATCGCCTCAATACCAAACTATTGCTACATTAATCGCTACTAGTTCATCTATACAACAATAAGGTGGTATAAACAATTTTGAACCCAGCTCTTCTATGTTAAATACGAAGATAAAGTAAGTACTCAAATTAATGTGATTTAGTAGTGATGGATTTGGCTGATAAAGTAAACACCTAAATAGAACATCAAACTACCTTTTTTGTAAATTTTGTAAAATTTTTGTAAAAACGAATGATTTCGAGATAAATAAATTTTTATCCGTAGAGAAATATTACTAATTTTGTAGATTGAAATTAAAACTATTAACTTGCATTGAGCATGGGTGCAGGCTAAGTATTAAGTATTTTTGAATGAAGTAAAGCATATCTACAGACACATATCCAAACTATAGGAGCTTCAAGCATGTATTAGCAAGTTATTTATTTATAAACTCGTGGTAAGTTAAATTATTATTTTACGATAACAGTCTGTCGAGAAACTAATAGAAAATAATAAGACTCATACTTTCTTCAAATTTCTGTCACATTTGGCACTAAAATATGGACACAAATTACTTAGATGGAATTTTCTTAGATCCTAAAACATCCTTGTCATTATTTTTTTTACAAACAACTTGTTTTCGCTATAGTATATGAGTAGACTATAGCATTTTCAAACATTTTAGCAGAACCCTACGGGTCGGGATACTTCTGCAAGAACTAGATCAGTTTTTTTTTTCTTCGAGTTGGCTGTCTGCGACCATAGGTTGGAAAAAAAGCGATAGGGAATCGAATATTCAAAAGGATATGGTAAAGTAAAACATTATTACCGATTGCCAATATCGAACAATTCATTTGTAAATCAATTATAGAAATAATACAGAGTTACAAATCAAATAATACAGAGTTATAAATCAATACAGAGTTACGGAATAATGTGATGAGGAAGTTCAGATGTGAAGCGACATTATTCTCTATATTTAAAGGAACAAAAAGTATTGTTTTTAAACAAGTGTGCGAAATTCTGTTGTTTACGTACCTGTCAGAAACTTGAAACTAATTTACAATAATTTTGTTTAATTGAATTATAATACCGGTGAAAATTTTTAGATGTAATTTGATATTTTTAGATCGAAAAAGTCTTTGCAAATCAAATGATTTTTTTTTTAGCAAAATCTACATTGGTTGAAATAAATCTCAATCTATCCATTCAGATAAACTAAGATTACAATTTACTTATATCTGAGTAGATTTAGAAAAATTGGAAAATATCTAAAAGGATCTAATTAGATCTAAAAAAAATCCCATCATTGAGATCTAATTCGATCCCAAAGTGTCAGAGCTAATTTGATCTTAAATTATTCTCTAATCTCAGTTTGTATTTAAATTTTGACACTTATAAATTCAAGCAATACTTGATCCAAGAATTAATTATCGATTATTGAATGGAATAAGGCGTGTCTTAATGAGTTCAAACATTTAAATTATAATCTTCGATCAAGAATGTACGTGTACTAATGTACGAGATGACGAGAGAATGTTATTAATGATTACTAATTGGAATATATTCAAACAGATTATCAATATTCATAAATAATTTAAGTAAATTCATACGATTTTCGTTGCTAATTTATATATTTACTTGAGTTACATGAAATTCCCACTTAATGAATAATAACGATTTTTACCTTCTTCAAACATCTACAATTTCTCTGTTTATGTAAAAATGTTTAAATACTCTTCTGAAAGAAATCGCTTAAAGCGATAAGGCCGCCATTTAGTATAACTATTTTAATGTTTTTATTTTTTTCATGTGTTTGTATTGTATTTGGTTAAGCTAATAAAGAATTGTCTATCTATCTATCTATCTTCTGATGTTAAAAATATTTTCAAATTCAAAATTATTCCAAAAGACAACTCCAGCGCGCCCTGTCGAGAACTTTGATAACTAAACTTGATACTGAAATGAAGTGTCTTTATGTTCGATTCTCTATCGCTTTTTTTCCAACCTATGGTCGCAGACAGCCAACTCGAAGGAAAAAAAAACCGATCTAGTTTTTGCAGAAGTATCCCGACCCAACCATACCTTGAAGTTAGAAACCGTACCTTTTCAGAAAGCCAACCGTCCTTTTTTGGGAAATCATACTGCCAACACTGTTAACCGTTTCTATGACTATATTTTTCAGAAACGAACGTTCCCTCGAATAAAGATCGCTCTAAACGCTCTATTCCAATGTCATTTCCTGGACCGTCTGGGCTCCCTGGACCATCAGAGCGTCCTGGACCGCCCGTTTCCGGAAAGCCTCCCAAATTTTTAGCTACATATTTTTAAAATGAATTATTTAAATAAATAAAAAAAATAAAAAATAAAAACCATTTATTGCAGGCACGGAGACCCAGAGTTACATAAATTTAGCTAAAATAATATATAATAAATTGTTACACCTGTATAAGGGGTGTAACGTCCAGTCTTATAAATAGTTCTACCGCACAATAGTGCCGAGTCGATCAAGATAGTAGGTACATCTATTCATTTTTTGTTCGCATCCATGTGGACAGAAACCCAATGCTCAAACAAAGGGCTGCGGAAGTCGTCAGAGACAGCCATAAGAATTTCGTTGTCGGAATGACGCAGACGCTGCCAAAACGAGGCCACTCTAGATCTTATTACTGCAAAGAAGTCGGGAACCCCCGCCTCAGCAAACATGCTCGACGCGCTGCAGCACCGCGGTAGCTTCATAAGAGTTCGGTATGCGTCATTATACTGAACTCTTATCGTGTTTATTGCTTTCCGCGTGAACTTTATCCACAACTGGCACGTATACATGCATAAGCAATAAGCTTTAAAAAGAGTGGTCTTTACGTCTGTACTGCATTTAGCGAATCGGCGGGCGAGCATGTTGCTTCTGACTGCGAGGGCTCTCCGCTCTCGTTCAATGTCTGCATCATCCTGCAGTCGCTCCGACAACAGGTGCCCTAAATATTTAAATTGCTTTACGACTTTTACGGTCGCGCCATTCAGATAGACTTCCGGTACTCTCTCCGGACCCCGACCCGACGCAAACACCATCATCTCCGTTTTGGATACATTATATTTCAATCCATGAGCATTAGCATAATGCTCACAGATTGAAAGAAGCTTTCTTAATCCTTTGATTGAGGGGCTCAGGAGCACCATGTCGTCCGCATAGCTTAGATTATTTACGCATACGTTGCCTAGGTGACAACCGACGTTGGTGCTCCTCAGCTCCTCAATCAGGCCGTTAACGTACAGATTAAAGAGGTCCGGTGAGGTCACCCCCCCTTGACGAACTCCGCATTCTAGCCTGTATCTGCTAGAAGTCGCATCGCCCCATCTAACACAGTTCGTTTGATTTCCGTACCAAAATCCCAGCAAGTTTACTATCTGAATAGGCACTTTTGACGCTCGTAATTTAGCCCATAATAGCTCGTAATTTACGAGGTCAAATGCGCGACTAAGGTCCAGAAAGCATGCATATACAGATGTATTTTAAGGATTATTTTTCAATGCGATTGCGATCTGCGTTTGATTTATGTCTGAATAAGTCATCATTGTTTTGTTTTATTTTAGATATAAACATTTTCGACGAAATGGATGCGTTTGTACGTGATTGGGTAGAAACAGACGATATAAATCCAGGAAGCGACATTGACGAAGACTCGCCAGAGTCGGAGGCTATCAATATCAGGTGCAGCAGGGCCAATAATATATTTTGCCCTACTAACAACTTTCTATCTGATATGATAGAACTCTTGTTGGAAATGGACAAGGAAGACGATATCGCTCTTAGGGAAATGGCTTCAGTTTCAGACCTGACTTGACCTATTTCAAATGGTCCAACAACCCTGAAACTTTCAATGGTCAGCAAGAGGAGTTTACAACTGGCCCAACATTTGACCTCGAAGGACTGACACCAATGTTCCAAAAAATTTGGGATGATGGGATCATCAACATGATAGTCGAGGAGAACAATAGATATGGCCGACAATTAAAATTGCGAGCTCAAAAATACAGACTGACATAAATGCTGTTGACATTTGGGTGTTTTTTGCCATTTTAATGCTTCAAAGCATTCTGCCGATACCAGTAGAAAGGGAGTACTGGTACCCGTGTTTAGACTACCTAAATCTTACCAACTTCAACAGGTTAATGACATACAAAAAGTATTTGTTAATTAAAAAAGTCAACATTTTGTAGACAACACGGTTCTTGCACAGGTGACCGGAATAAATAAAAAGTTAAAAAAAATTTGGCCAATTATTGATCATTTAAATGTTAAATGTAGCTCTTTGTACCTACCCGAGAAGTACATCGCCATCGATGAATCCCTTATGCTTTGGAAGAGTAGATTGTCTTTTGTACAGTTAATTGCCACGAAAGCTGCTAGGGTAGATATAAAGAGTTACGAGCTACGTGAGTCACGCATTGGCTATTTGTGGAAAATGTTCATATACACTGGAAAAGAAAAAGTTGCACCGGACCAAAACACTTGCACAACCAGTGCTGACGAGCTTATAGAGGCTATAAAATAAAAATTGTCTTTAACCTTGTACGGCCCCTGCTCAACAAAGGCCATACATTGGTTATGGACAATTTTTGTAATTTGCCTTTATTATCACGAACTTTATAATGTAAAAAGACTGACACAATGGGCACGCTTAAATAGACAATACGTTCCAGACACGCTCAGAAAAAAAAACAAAATTTAATACACGCGCAGGCGAAGTTTTGTTCAGCCTAACGCAAGACTTATCAATTTGCGTTTGGCATGATTCTAATATGGTTTCGATGATTACCACTTACGATAAACCAGGAGTCGGCGGAAGAGAAAAATATGGTACCTTCAAATGTAAACCACAAGTAGGATTACAACCTTTCCATGAGGGGCGTAGATAAAAAGGATCAAATGTTGCAGGCGTTTCCCGTGGAAAGGATACGAAATCTAGTATGGTACAAAACCTTTTCCGCTGGCTCCTGAACGTGTGCTATGCTAATGCTTTTTGTTATATACAGTCACAAAAATAAATCCAACCAGAGGCAGTTCAGGGTCACTTTGGCTGATGAGGTTTTGGAAAAAAATGCTCCTATTAAACCAAACACCCCCTCATCCTCATCAGCAAATTCAGCCAGTGAGGGGTCACTACCCAGCAAAAAACGAAACGGGCAGATCGCGGTGCAAATGGTGCTCAAAGAAAAAACACTAAGTCGCACGGCTTGGAAATGTAGAGCATGCAACATTAATTTGTGCATCCTTGGCTGCTTTGGTGACTACCACGATGATCTGTTCTCATGAAAGTTTTGTACTTTCATTACAAATTTCATCAAAATCGGTTCAGTTTCTTTGTTGTGTCAATCCCGTGAACCACAAGCTAATCTCGTTCTAAATTTAATTCAAATCTGTTGCAATGATATATAAACAGTAACATTTCCTAGTTTCGGAACAATCTGTTCAGTTTCTTAGCAGTGTCAGTCACGTCAAGCTTTTCAATTTAATATATCATTAAAATCGGCACAACCATTGTTATTATACAAGGCAAAAAATATTCAAATGGTCTTCAAATCAGTTCAATCGATTTAATAAACACTGTATTTTTTTTTACCGACTTCCAAAAAGGATGAGGTTTTATGTTCGTCTGTTTGTATTTTTTTGTGTATGTTAATCGATATTTTCGCCAATTGTGAATTGATTTTAATGATTCCTTTTTTATTTGATAGATCATATTTTAGAGTTAAATTTTATCGAAATCAGTCAAGCAGTTTTTAAAATATTCTTATATTTTAAATCTCTTTCCTTGTAACATTAATTAGTAAAACTAAAATTTGATGTCCAATATAATACTTCTTATTGTCCGGCCATTCCGGCTATTTACCAGATCAGCCGGATTAAGTTTGGTGTCAATATGCCCTTAAATTACCTACAAATATATCACCGTTTTCCGCCCCGAAGGGAAGAAAACGATTATTTCAGGTCTTGCCGAGGCTTGACTTTTCGGAGATTACCTACCCTACCTAGAGTACACACATGCTTGCTACTTACGTCCATTCATGTTCGTGTGAGCTGCGGGCGGGCCCAGAAACGACCGCGCGGGGGGTGAGGCGGCGGCAGGCGCGCGATCGCTACTCGAGCGCGCGGCTTTCGTCAGTGCCTATCTCCGAAAGTCGGCAAGAACTTGCTCAGGTCAAGCCTCGGAAAGACCTGAAATAATCGTTTTCTTCCCTTCGGGGTGGAAAACGGTGATATTTTAGGTCTGTGCCTTCGGCTTGACCTTTCGGAGATGTGTCTTGTAATGTTACAAACGGGGGAGCCGTTTGCAGCACCACAAGTTAAGAGAGGATTAGAGAGAACCTGTAATGTTGCAAGCGGGGAAGCCGGTTGCAGCACCACAGGTTAAGAGTATCAGGATAAACTGTAATGTTACAAACGAGGGAGCCGTTTGCAGCACCACAAGTTAAGAGAGGATTAGAGGAACCTGTAATGTGGCAAACGGGGGAGCCGGTTGCAGCACCACAGGTTAAGAGTATCAGAGTAAGAACCGGTAATGTTGCAAGCGGGGAAGCCGGTTGCAACACCAAAAGTTACGAGACTTCAGAGAACCTACCCCAAGAGTCCTGCCTAGTGGTTAGGATTCCTAACGGTTCGAAGAAAGGAGATTAATATAGAAAACTAACCATACTGTTTACACATTTATTCATTACACCATATAAATAACACTGCACTTATAGTCTATATGTTTTTCTTGAAGCGAATAGAGAGAGAATTTTGAAGAGTCCGTGGAATGTTAGCCTAACAGGGGAGGGGTAGCACACAAAGAAAACACACTGGAGGCCGGCCGAGGTTGGAGCGTAGACAAGCTGGACCCGCCGATAGACGTAGCGCCAGCAGGGCGCTGGAGATAGAAACGCCTGTAGCGCCAGCTGTGCGTTAGCGTGTATACGCCCGTGATGTTGTGGAGCTTGAGGTGGAGGCGCTTGTGCGCTAGCTGGGCACTAGCGTGAAGACGCCCGTGGTGTTGTTCTGGCGCTTGAGGTGGAGGCGCCTGTAGCGCTAGCTCGGTACTCCAAGGTAAGTGGCAAGGTCAGTGGCCCCAAAAGATGAGGTCCTCCTGTAACAAGGTCAAAGAGACCGAAGCCTCGCGAAGAAAAATTACCAGACGCTCATGCAGTCTACCATCTGCCGGCGCCATTAAGCGTACTGTGATAAAGGTGAGAAATAAAACCTTTGGTCTTAATAATCAAACACCAATTAGTTTATTAAAATTATAAAAATAATCAACCACTGTTGCACAAGTAAGTTTGGTCGATCACGGCACATGTTTCTCATAACGATAAAATGTTATTGAGATTTATGACTAATAGGAATCATTAATTCTTAATCATACTTTAACAATTTAACGAACATAAAATGACTCTGGAGCCCTGATCATCTTTAACATAACAAGGGACCTCACCCTTATAAAATAATAATAATAAAGATTGGGATCATAACCAATTTTTAGAAAATTTACATCTCTACTTCGAGGCTGCTCTACTGATTTTCATTAGTATTTGAAGAAGTTTTTCGAACCTCTCCAGTTCCCTCGTTTCAAGATCTCGTCCAGCGGCACATTGTTCTGGAAGTCATAAGATGCTACAGCTGATCGAACCGAGCCTGGACTGAAGTTTATGCCTATATCCTTTAAGAGTTTCTTCAACCAACCTGCAATAACGGTTCTGGAAGCTGCTTTAACTTTCCCTCGCGTTGTAATAAACAAATTGTTCAAGCCCTCTCGTGCCTGTCTTCTACTGTTGGTCACTTCTATGAGACAATTCACCCATTTTACTAAACTCAAAGCCAACCTGAGCATGTTAGATGCCATCCAGATTGACGGTTCCTGTCATTGTCTGTTTTTGAGCCAAATTTAGGCCAAAACGTTAAGATTTAATAAAATCTGATCTCTCACAATGCATGACATCTACCATAAGAAGTGTGAGGTCATGTATACGTCGGCCTGAAGCTAACAGTAGAAGAAGCGCCACATGACAAGATACTTGAAAAATACTTTCCTTATCAGGTATATTCGACGTAAGCCACTGAAATAAGTCTTGAATGTTCCAGATCTGAGTCTTTGGTACTGGTGCTGACATACATCTTTGAATTTTTATGGCTTTAAGCATTGCAGCTACTACAGGATGATTTCCTAGTTGTTTTTCTCGAGTAGGGTCCGCAAAAGTAAGAATTACAGACTTGTGAACCATAATTGTGGATGGAGCTAAATTTCTTATACTAGGTTTTTTATTTTTTATTTTTTATTAGGACTACTAGGTTTTCTCCCATTTTGTCTACACCACGAGACCCATTACTTCCAAGCGGATTCGTAAGTACGCCAAGTTGCATCGCGCCATGCTGACTGTATGAGATTAACGTCACTTTGGTCTAATCTAGCTACTAAATCCGACCACCCCGTACCTTCCAGACCTCTAAACAGAAATCTTCTACCTTCGGAGGAGGGAGGTTCGTGGATAAGTAGATTAGGTTCTCTTTCAGGTTCGGTATCAGGAACGGGGCGCCTAGGGCTCTGTGTTTGAGATCGCTTCTCCAAAACACTGTCTCCCATCGAGGTACCACGATCAGAAACGTTCCGGAGGACTTGTTCAAGTGTTGAAGCACCTGAGGGATAAGGGGAGGAGGGGGAAAATCCAAGCCAACTCGAAGTTACAAGTTCGGCTGAACGCATTCACGAAGAGAGCTTGAGTGTCCTTTGCGTCTATCGAGACATAGACCGGTACTACATTCGATTGGCCTGAAGAGAAGAGATCTACATGAGGGACTCCCTATTTTCGAAATATCTTCTGCGTGATCTCGCTCTTGATGTGTCAATCGGGCAGGACTTTTTCTCTGGATAGGCAGTCGGCAATTGAATTGTAGCGGCCGGGTAGGCAAAACGAGTGAATGGTTGCATCTAGACTCTGAGCTAAGACCAAGATTTCCCTTGTCATTTCTAGCAGTGTGATAGATTTGGTTCCACCTTGGTTTCGCAGATACGACACCACTGTCCTGTTGTCCGATTGAACCATTACTGATTGGCCTAGGACCACCTCTTGGAACTCCCTCAGAGCTACTAGGACTGTGTAAAGCTCCTTTCTGTTGATATGCCATTTTAGTTGATCTTCTGTCCACAGACCTGAAAGAAGGTGGTCGCTCACTTGAATGCCCCAGCCGTCGTTGGAGGCGTCTGTGCTCACAAACATCGTCGGTTCTGGTACAAAAATCCTTCCGGGATTTATGATATTCTGAGCCCACCAACAACATTCCCGAAGAGCCTGTGAAGTCACTAAAACTTTTTTCCCGGGCCGGTCTTGTGATAGTTTTCTGGCCGCTCTTTGCATATGCCTGGTGTGAAGCCTTCCTAGAGAGGTCACAAGTGATGCGAACCCTAGCCTTCCGATCAATGCCGTGCCTGATTTCCATGACCACTGTTTTGTTTTTAGAACTTGATCGACATCTTTTAAAATCCGTTCTATTTTGTCGTTCGGGAGTGATTTTTGATTTGTCGATACATTCCAACTATTCCCAGAAATTCTATTTTCTGGGTGGCCTTTAACACTGATTTTTCTAGGTTGACACACCAACCCATGCTCTGTAGAATTTTTACTGCATACCGCATGTGACTTTCCAGCGTGTTTGGGTTCTGATTTGCAAATAGAAAATCGTCCAAGTAGACTAGAACGCGTAGACCCCTTTCTCTCAGGTAACTTGCCACCCACTTGCTGACACTGGAAAATGCTATCGGTGCGGTGGACAGGCCGAAAGGTAAGGATGTCATTTGATAAACCTGATTCGCGTAACCGAACGCAAGATATCTTCGATGACTCTTTTTCACGGGGATATGAAAATAGGCTTGGCTGATATCTAGCTTACCGAAATAATCCCCTTCTTGCTTAAAATTGGGGACTTGTCTTTGATTTATCAGCCGAAACTTCGGGGGTTTGAGGAAATGGTTTAGGCGTCGTAAATCGAAGATCTGTCGTAGCTTTCCGTTTCTCTTGAGTATTAGAAATATTCTTGATAGGAACCCATTCGCAACGTCGCAACTCTCTACCACACCTGACTTTATCAATAACTCTATATCTTTTGACATAGCAGGGGACAGTTTTGTTGAAAACCTTACTAGATTCTCGCGCAGGGGAACTGAAAGAATAATACCTATTGGAGACGTAAAACAAAACCTACACTAGTTATGATTAGTGAGCTGCTTAATACTTATTCCGTATATTCATCCAATCAATTAGAACGTTATATACTAGACACGTGGGTAAGCAATGTGGACTTAACCGGTGTAATTGAAACTAATAATGACAATGTTAAAAAAGCGAAACATCAATATAAATGCAATGATTTTTAAACTAATATGTGACCACTACATCCACCATGATTGTCACCACATTTATACTGACGGTTCGCAAAAAAGGAAGGAATCCGGACTAGCTGTTTACCATCCACAAAATAACAAAACTAAAAAATTTAAAATCAATGTTAAAATTTCAATTATGTATGTTAATTTTTTTTTTTTTTTTTATTCCTTGTAGGTTTGCCTTTGACTACATACTGCCTGATGTTGAGCAGATATGCGGTCTAGGATGTAGCACGCTTACCTAGAAGATACCTATTTACTCGGGATTTGAAGACACTTACGTTGTACTTAAGCGGGAAGACAGACCCAGGCAAAGCGTTCCACATTCTGGCTGTTCGTATGAGGAATGAGGATTCGAAACGCTTTGTTCTAACGCGCGGAATGTCCACCATAAAAGGGTGGCGCTTTGGTCGCGTCTGCCTAGCCGTACGATAGAAGAAAGGGGCAGGTGGGACCAGATCGTGCAACTCCTGAGCGCACTCTCCGAAGTGAATCCGGAATCTCCGTGTTAAATTATTAGCGATTGCGCAAGCTATATCTTAATTAAAATCATTAGGATCTGGCAAATACGTAATACTGACTTACAGCAGCTTATTTGCTTTACAGCACCTCGCTCGCTGCACCTCGAATTTTCGAGGCGCACCGATAGCGTATGAAATCTTGGATTTCCTCAGCAAGATGCAGAACAAAAATATTGTTTTACAATGGGTGCCATCTCATGAAGGCATAAGTGGCAACTAAGAAGTAGACCGGCTAGCTAAAGAAGCTGTCAAGTAGGGTACAAAGTTTCATGGCTCACCATTAAACTTTGTACCCTACTTTAGCAACCTCATCCCAATTGTCCGCGCCCAGTGTAGGAATATGTGGACAAAATACTTTGATGAGAGGTCACGAAGCAAGGGTATTTGGTATAGGATCATTTAACCCGACCTTCCCCGTTCACCCTGGTTCGTTGGAGTAGACAATTAGACATGCAGCGAATCGAATTTGTAACCGCTTTTAGACTTCGTTCCGGACACATTCCGCTGTACAGTTTTGAGCATCTATCTCATGGGTAAGATTGAAACTCCTATATGTTCCGAGTGTATGGTGGTTGAAGATGTCACCCACATACTGGCGGAGTGTGTTCGGAATGAACCTGAGAAGGATTTATTTCTACTCAAATACGATTTAGATGCCCACAGCCTCGGGCTGTATAACAGTATTTTGACCAATTCATCGTCACGACAAGCC
Source organism: Hypomecis punctinalis (assembly GCA_949316475.1). Lineage (NCBI taxonomy): Eukaryota > Metazoa > Arthropoda > Insecta > Lepidoptera > Geometridae > Hypomecis > Hypomecis punctinalis. The sequence goes on from OX438809.1 coordinate 5,728,968, forward strand.
AGGGTACTATACAAAATAGCTAAACTAGGAATTAAGAGTACTGTAAGATATCTATTAAGTCGTACTAGAAAATTGAAGTACAAATTTTGGTTCTTGTAATTGTCTACGTTTTCTATGTAATTAATATCTCAATTATGTCTAGCTCTGAACGTGCTATCTGCCCTTATTGTCCCTCAAATGCAGTAAAACGATATGCCGTTCCCCACGGCCTTAAAGTGCATATCGGTCGTATGCATAGGGACATGGCGCCGCGTAGCGTGGTTGGTCCCTCCACGCCGTCGGCGGGTTCTGGCGACACTGCGTCCGGTCCAGCAGCGTTGCTTGACCTCCCTTCTCTCAAAAATAATGTTCGGGTCCTTAGACATGTGCCCAAGGGTGCGAGGTACTTGGCGGCTGGTAAGCTGTCAACCGTGATTAATAAGTGTTTGGAATCAAATAGCTCGGAAGATTGGTTTGCACTGTTGTCTTTTGCGTATACGGCTCTGAGGTTACCTGACCAAGCGGACGGAAAATCATTGACGGCAAAAGTTAAAGCTAACATTGAGGATAGTCAGCCGGAGATCCATAATGTGAGTGCAACTCATAGGTCGCCTTGTTTGTACAGGTCGGTTCAGAGCAAGGTCTATGAGGGCGACCTTAGGGGGGCGGCACGTCTTCTGACTTCAGAGTGTACTTTCGCACCCTTCAACGAGAACACATTGGGCAGCTTTTAAAGACAAACACCCTGCCCCATCTCGTCCACCGTATGTTCCTCCGGACCCGGATCCGTCGAAGCCTTGTCTTGCTGTAAAAGTTGAGGAGGTTGCTGAGGCACTGCAGTCTTTTTACAGAGGATCTGCTTCTGGGCTTGACGGCTTGCGCCCGGAACATCTGAGGGAGCTGGTGTCCCCTTCAGCGGGCGACAATGGACCGATATTGCTAGAATTTTTGACGCGTTTGTGTAATTTTCTTCTGCAGGGGCAACTTAACCCTACTATTTGCCCCTTTTTATACGGTGGAACATATTGTGCCCTTCGAAAGAAGGATGGCGGGATTCGGCCGATATCAGTGGGGAACACTTTTCGACGCCTTGTGCCTAAGCTTTGCTGCCGTTCAGTCAAGAGCTCCATGGCTTCTTATTTACAGCCTCACCAGATCGGTTTTGGAACACCACTTGGATGCGAAGCTGCTATTCATGCCACTCGGGCTTTCGTCTCGCGCGAAGGCAGTAATGACGTCCTTCTCAAACTAGATATCCGTAACGCTTTTAATAGTATAGAGAGGGACGTCATGCTGGCTGAGGTCAGGGAATTAACGCTATCGATTTACCCTTTTCTCTTCCAATGTTATTCAGCGCCGAGCAGCCTAGCATATAATAACGAAACCATTGTTTCACAGGTTGGGGCACAGCAAGGTGACCCTTAGGTCCCCTCATATTCTCTATGGCAATACATAAAGCTATTTCATCACTCAAATTGCCACTGAATATTTGGTACCTGGATGATGGAACCATAGGCGGATCTCCCGATTCGGTTGAAGCAGACGTGAATTCGCTAGTCCCGGCTCTGAAGGCACTGGGTTTGGAAATGAACACCTCCAAATGCGAGCTGTTCCCCTGCAGCCCGATAGCCGCGGAATCGGTGGGTCGATTTCCGTCTCTCATTCCGGGTCTCAAAGTTTTAGGTCGCGACTCGTTTAGCTTGTTAGGGGCTCCAGTTTTTGCGGAGGATGTGAGCGGCAACACACGGGATAAATCTGCAACCTTGACATCACTGGCATCTCATCTTCAACACTTTCCAGCTCACTTCTCTTTAACTCTTCTGCGGAACTGCTTCGCAATGCCTAAATTAACCTATTTTGTAAGAACGGCACCGACGTGGAGATTCCCGGAAGACGTTCTAAGTTTTGACAACGGTCTCAAAGGGATTTTGGAAGGGATACTTAACGTCCATCTGACTGAGTCCCAGTGGGGTCAAGCCAGCCTTCCCGTTCGATTTGGAGGCATGGGTGTACGTCGGCTTCGGGAGACTAGACCTGTCGCGTTTTTGGCTTCTTCGTGTGGAGTCACGGATCTTCTTACTCGCATTTTACCTAATAATGGTAGCGAGATCCGTATTCCATACGCCGATAACGCCTATAGCGAGTGGTCGGTCTTGGCTTCGGCTGCAAACCCGCCGGAAATCCCAAAGGGGCAGCGAAGTTGGGACAACGTGCTATCGAAAAACCACCTTTCGGTATTGTTGAGTGAGTGTTCGGGGGCCGACTTGGCTCGAGTGAAGGCCGCCGCAAAACCCGAGTCCGGGGCGTGGCTGAATGCTCTACCCAGTCCACATATGGGCACGCTACTCGACGCTGACTCCTTGCGAGTAGCAGCCCTTCGTCTGGGCAGCAAGATTTGCGAGCCCCACGTCTGCATTTGTGGTGTGGCTGTCGACTCAGATGGTCATCGCGGATTGGGATGCGTGCGATGTGCCGGGCGAAGACCTCGACATCATGCGCTGAACGATATTTTGAGGCGTGCTCTGGTGTCGGCTGGAATACCTTGTGTGTTGGAGCCCCCCGGATTGTGCCGTTCGGATGGCAAACGCCCGGATGGTCTAACTCTGATTCCATGGCAGAAAGGACGCTGCCTTGTGTGAGACGCGACTTGTGTAAGCACATTTGCTTCGTGTCACATCTCAGCTACCCAGTTGTCGGCCGGCGCGGGTGCAGAGGCGGCGACCCGAGGAAAACGCCTCAAATACTTCTGCATGGAATCGACGTACGACTTTGTCCCGTTTGCCGTTGAGACGGCGGGTTCGTGGTGCTCCGAGGCCAAGGAGTTTGTGCGTGAACTTGGTCGGCGGCTCAGAGTGGACAGGATCCGCGGTTAGGGGCGTACCTAGCGCAGCACATCTCCCTTGCCATTCAGAGGGGCAACGCCGCTAGCATAATGGGCACATTTGGGCAGAGTGCACTTTGCGGAGGTTTGTTTGACTAGGGAGTTGTTGACTCAGGTTGATAACTCCCTTGAATACATGTAATAGTGTTTTGATTAGTTATATATATATATATAACTAGCTGCCCGTCCCGGCCTTGCCCGGGTACGATTGGCTAAAGAAGACAGATTTTATAAGCATTGTGCTTATATACTTACCATGTAATGTAGGCACATGCTAGACATACAGGATGAACCATGATGATAAGTTATAACCTACCCAAATCGCGGGAGTTCCCGTAGTCTTAAACTGTTCGACTATTTACGTCTTGGAAGAGTTATCCTCGGGAATAGAATTCTACGCGCGCACCCCTCTGTCATGGTATGAGAACTATAATTCTTACACGTTTATAAAAACCACTTACCAATCGATATTTCAACAGTCATCTGATAGAATCCGCTGCGCGAAGTGCTCATTGAAAAAATGCCAGCTTGTGCAGTTAGAATGTGTGAAAATAAATCTTATACCTCAAATTTACAAAAAGATGGTGTAACGTTTCACATGTAAGTATTTTTTTGTTTCATTGAAGCTTATTTTTATATTAAAACTTAAAATAGTTCACTCGGACCGGCATCGAATATATCGATTCAGTAATGGAGTCTCCGCCAAAGATCGAGAATCATATCCTCCCATGTTTATGCAACATTCAGCCATATGTCCATACCTTACAATCTATTATTGTCTATTGTGGAGAAGAATTCAGTACGCGTACTGAAGACTGCCACGGTATAAGAAAAATTGTGCCTACACGTAAAAGAGACACCGGACATTTTATTACACAATTTTAGACTTAAGCGTTCAAGCAATTAAGGCGAAAATGGATTATCAGCATCTGGGTTCATTGTTCTCGCTCGCTCCGCTCCATAAACCCGTCACCCGTTAACGTTTCGACTTTACCCTGATATGTTTAAGGTCGAAATTTCAGTGAACACCTCCTCCCCCGCGCCTCACGTAAAGCTGACAGAATGTAGTGAGTGCGAATGGTAGAGCGTTACTAGTACGGAGATAAAACGTCCCTGATTTACGTAAAAGAAATATAGTACTGGCCAATCTAAATAAAAATGAGTTCGTATGTGTCGGGTGGCTGTACATAATATATAGCCCTGATTTCAGAAAATGACAATGAAGAGAATGAAATAGACGGTTAAAATATTAGAGATCCACATTTTATCTACACTCTACCTATGTAAGTTAGTTTCTTGATCTTATCTACACTTGAGAACTTTGTAACACATTGGACCATCAGTTCTACTTCTACGAATTGTGCCCTACCTAAGGCTTCTTCAATTTGCTAACCCAAAGAGCTGTGATGGATGGAATCGAAGCGCTGGCAAGCAACGTGTTCCGGTGGTCTCGACCAGATCTTAGATTCACGTGAAGACCTTCGCTACACTTGCCAATACATTGTCTTCATTCGAGAACTTTAAGGTCCCATGGACAATTCGTTTCACAAACTATGTGTCAGGACACATAGTTTGTGAAACGTCAATAATATGGGCCCTCCGGGCTACAGGGGCTTTAACGTGTGAAAGCAAAACTTAGTAAAATGTTATCCACAATGTCACTTAATCTCGTGCTTCCCGAAAAAAAATCATCTCATTTTTTCCCGGGTTAAGCGTTCGCCTAAAAGTTGTCTATAGAGGCAGACATTTTAGAACAACTGAAATCGTCTTCAGCTATACTTACTTAGCTGATACAGGTAATTATATTCTATTGAATAAATTTGCCGAAAAAAAGCCAAGAATGGTGTAAATTTAAATTGAATTATTAGGCAAGCTCAATTTCTAGGAGGAAGTGACAACTTATAAATAACCGTCTTACCACAAAAGTTTTACGCACGCTTTAGATAATGTTTGACAGTACAAATTGCACGGTTCAACTGTGTTTAAAGCGTGTTTAAATCTTTTGTGGTAAGGCGGTATATATTTCTTTCAATTTAATGCAAGTATTTTTGTTTCTTTTGTGAGAAATGAGTGATTTGGGCACTCTAACTATTTTTGATTCAGGGCTCCTCCAAGGCACGCTACGCCACTGCATACCTATATTCACTACCAATAAAACATAAATCGACACACTATTGGCGGAGATATATAGCCGTGGTGGTCTAGTGGTACTAACGCCTGTCCTACAATCGTGAGGTGGTGGGTTCAAATCCCGATCCCGTATCACTGAGTTTCTTTGGAACTTATGTACGGAATTTCAAATCATAGGCTTTTCGGCAAAGGAAAATAATGTGAGGCAACCTGCACCAACCCGCACTGGGCCAGCGTGGTGGATATGGCCCAATCACCCTTCGTAGGTAGAACTGTACGTCCTGCATCAGTGGACTATTAAAAAAAGGCTGGTATAGGTACAGGTACATTAATAGCGGAGATTTTATGTAGGTAGGCACATAATAAGAATATGACTGCCACTCTCGCTACTCAATAGATTACTACGCGATCGCGGTTTCGTCAAAATTATATGCAGTAAAAGAAAACGCCTTTTTTTAAACACTGGAGACGATAATTTTACATTCCATGGCCTATATGAATCCGGCAACCCACGCTGGACCAGCATGGTAGAGATGGTAGATATGGCCCAATCACCCTTCGTGAGTAGGCCTATGTCCTGCAGAGGACTATTAAAAAGGGCTGGTAGGTATATTATGTACATTGTACAAAGTACAGGAATTGCCAAACGGGGTGAGCGGCGACCACGGAACTTTTTATAATACTTACATTTTTAAACTCGTGATATCTTTGTAATAAAATGTCTGAATTAAATAATTTAAAAAGTGGCATAAAGCTATTGAAATATTTTTGAATCTGAAATAATTTATTTTGATAAGGATTAATACCAAGATACAATTTAAGATCCTTTTCTTGTGACCGCATTTTAATTAATTTTTAAGAATAAAATAACAGTTATTGTGGCTTAACTATAATAGTTAGATATATGCTGTCGCGACACTTTTTGTAAATAATGGTGTGTTCTGCAAATTCGTAGTACATTATTTTATTCTATCATCAATAGTTTTCGCAGCGCACGCGATGTAAAGAATATTTTAGACATTTTTTTACACCTTGGGTAACATTATTGTAGTCCCTACTTTCGTAGGGACTGTTACCGGACGATTGTTTTACGTTTGAAGTTTTGAAGCAGGAACTATTGTTCCTGGCAATTGGAGAAATGAGCCACAGTCTCTCGGAATGCAACCGCTACCTATTTCTTTAAGTAACCGTTCATCTCAAAGGTCTACAGATCGTCGGGAGAGACATGCAAATTATTTTGTCGGAATTTAAGCGGATCTGTCCCTTGGCAGACAAGAATGATACATTAAAAATCTACCGGCCCACCAACACTAGAGTATAATCATATAGTTATTGTACTATAATAATGGGTATAAATAGATAGGTAGGTACTTACCAAATTACTTTCACTTTGTGTCAGCATTGAGGTTAAGTTTCGTAGAAATGCATCCAATAAGCGCCAGCGCCTGAACTTTTGGAGTCCTTTATTTTTTTTTAACTCCTGTGAGTACGTCGATCTAAAAAAGAATGAATCTCGTTAAGTTAAACTTCTTCTAAAAACACTACGTAGTAATAAATTAATAAAAATTAAGAGCTCTTTGTATCATAGTATTAAATATGCTTTTGAAATACATAAAATACTAAAATTTCACTAACCTGATGTTTTTAATTTTCAATTTAATTTCCTTTTCACCAAATCCAGGTATATTCATTGTATTTTCTAAATCCAAGTATGCCGATTGTTTCATTTGTTTGTTTTTATGATGCGGGGACTTAATATTCCACAAGCATTCATGTTCTATATATTTGGAAACAAATTTTAAAGTTGTTTCTTCACTCCAGCGAATCGACATTTTGGCGGCCACTAATGAACTCGACTAATCAACAGGTTCGGACTTGTTTAGTCGGTGAACCAGTGAGCACGGACGCGTGGTGGGAGGCGCTACTCGCCCGATAAAAATAGAGTAAAATGGATTGACTCGACTTAATCGTTCACTAAAGTACTCGACTAAATTTTTGTGATTCGCACACATTTCGCCACTAAATTACTCACTACTCTACTAAATTACTAGCCTAGTCCGAACTAGCCTATATTTCAACAACTGGTTTTTCCATAAATCCAGTTTAAACTCAAATGCCTTCACAGTGTGCAATAGGTTGTTGATGAGATTTTCTTTTCCTTGTAGTTTGGTGTTTAAATCATTGAGCGTGAGCGTGATGTTTGTGAGAAATGCAAAGTCGCATAGCCAGTCGGGGTCACTAAATTGTGGAACTGGTTTTCCTTTGGTTTAGCTCAAAGATTTTGTTGATGAATGATACAATGGTAATGCATCAAAGGACGATCTTTCTTCTGTTTTTTAATCAAACCCACGAGCCCTTCATTTGTTCCTACCATGGATGGTGCACCGTCTGTTACAACTGCAGAAAGGTTTGTCAATTCTAAATTATATCGTCTTAGTACTGTCATTAAGCACTCATAAATATCACATCCTTTTGTAGTTAAGGAACTATCTTCGGAAAACGAGCAGCCATCTCTTCGGTGATGACAAAGTTATTATCAATGCTCCGAATAAATATAGCTAATTGAGCAGTATCGCTTATATCTGTGCTTTCATCGAGCGCAACAGAATAGAACACGAACTTCGACGCACGTTCTTTCAATGAATTTTCTGTCTGTCGCTAACTCTTCGATTCTTCTGGCGACAGTAACACCGGATAAACTGACTTTAGAAAAAAGTTGTTTTTGAGAAGGGCACAATACTTCAGCGGCGGCCTCCATACATTCTTTGATATATTCGCCATCAGTAAACGGTTTTGATTTCAAAGCTTTTTTTTCGGATGTAATGTAGCTTACCTTCATGTTTGCTTCATTTTCAATGTTCTGCTTTTGAAAACTATCTAGTTAAGTTTACGGAGACTCTAATTGTGTTTTTAAAAACTAAATTTAAAATAAAAGACGGATTATACGTCTGGACAGACTTGAATGTCCACTCTAATTAAATAAAAATGTTACAATTAAATCCTAGGCGAACACCTTATCTAATACCGGGAACTAGTCACGCCACCCAGAGCTGCCTATCTCAGCATTTAGGCTCGGATAGATACAAACCGCGGAGCGGGGCTATCTGGTGACATAACTCCTCCCTCATCAAGTGCGAAATTATCCGAAACAGGATTTGATGTCGGATTATTTCGCAAACACATTTTTAGCCTAAATTTGAATGCTACATAGCCGATAATACTTATGGGTAAGATTATATAAAGTAAGAGAGTTGCCAAGCTAACACTTTTTACGTCGATTGCACTGATTTCTGTTTTACTTTCCGCACTTTCCTTGTTTTTCACTTTCAAAAGATTAGCTAACTGCGTGACGTCGTCAACTTTGATGTGTTTGATGTCTAACGTGTCGTTGAAGAGTGCATTGGAAGCGTGTAACCGTGGAAGTTCCACTAAAGGAACTAATTTATCGTAGACGCTGCCGCCGTAGGAGCGACCGTAGTGGAGCCGGATATTGTCGAGGAAAACTATGCAATTTTCTTCAATGTGGAGGACGTATGTTCCGCTTAAGTACTTGTAAGATATGTTATCTCCGCAAGTTTCATTTAAGATTATCTCCTTTTTGGTATATACGATCCAATCGTTATACTTGATGCGTTGAACTTTGATATCTCCAACATCTACGGGAACGGCATAGCATTTCGTTTACTGAGGAAGGTACTGGTTGTCTCCAATGTCGTTGCAGGGGTGCGTAGCAGGTAGGTATTTCAGCCCTTTCACCATAAGGTATGGGAATTTCGGAATAATTGTCAGGGTTTTATTAATTTCAGGGTCAAATATCGGAAGCGAATATAATTTATAATAATTATACGTATTAACGTCAGTTAGAGGAATTTCTATGATGAACATTATCTGGTTTACTTTCATGTACGATTTCACTGATGCAAGTTTTTCTAACTTAACCAAATTATTAGAATTGGCTTTATAAATTAATTTATCGTAAACATCTATATTTTCAAGTATACACAATAATTCCGAAGCGTTTAGAATTGATTGGTGTAGCACAGAAACTTTAATGAGCGCCAGAGTTGTTTCTATTTCTTGTAGTGTTACATAAATGGATCGGAAATTTGTACTGAATATGTTGAACATCATCAAAATTTGGTTAAAATGAACATTTTGATGCTCTGTGTTAACAAATTTCTTGACGATTTCTTCGAAGTTTCGAAGTTTTTCATTTAATATTTCCGTATTGTTTTCCAAAGTTTCTGAGCTATTTACAAATGTATCTTATGATTTTCTAATTCACAGTTATTTTCTTATCAGTTAATATCTGTTTATCTTTTAATTGTGTAATTAGAGAATCGTAGGGAATTGCGTCTTCATGATCTAGGTTTCCAGTAACGAGTTTAATTAGTGATCCTAATGGGTTTATGAGGCCTATCTTGATCCTAATGCTAGGTAATAGTTGCGTTATCTTATCGATAGCTATACTACGTAAGTATTCTACTTGTTTCCTAAGTCCTAAAAACTCTATCGAATATTGTTTATTCATATCTAATAAGTCGCTAAACTCCTTATACAAATTAAATTCTAAGGTCGTTTCTGTTCTACCTAAATCTAGCACTTTGATAATGGTCCACTTATCTTCTTGCTTGAATGCCTGTCCTATTTTCACTGGGAGCAACCCTGGGTTTTGCTCAATTCGGTGCAGTTGAAGGCCCTGGCTGTGGGCTATTAGGGTCAGCCCTAGGATGCAGCACCTGTGGAGGGCGTTTACGTTTTTAATAGGCACCTTGGTTGGCCTACTCCCTATAGCTGCGGGGACTATGCCGCGCTCTGCTTTATCTAATACTGTCGCCTTTTGATACCTAGGCTTATCCTTACTTTTTCTAATGTTAATGTCTTTAGCGAATATTACTTGGTCCTTTTCCAATTCGGGCTCTTTTTCTCCACCTTTTGCTTTCTTAACGTCTTCCTTGTGCTTTTGCAATTTCTCAGATATGTAATTATATAAGTATTTAGTTCGTTTTGCATGATCGTTAAGGAGTTGCTGTGTGTAAGCTTTATCAAAATTTGCATTAAATGCGTGATTTGAGTCTGTATGTCCGAAAACTACTTCAATTGGTGTTAACTCCGTGGCTGAATGAATGGTGTTATTGTATGCCATGATGCAGTAGGTCATAACGGACGCTGCATCAGTGCATTTTTGTTCATATCTAGCCAATCTATACAATTCTATAATGGTAGAGTGGAATCGTTCCACTATTCCTGTCGATTTGGGGTTGTTAGGGGTGGTAATGTGTAACTGGATTTTGTACATTGCTGTCATTACCTTGATCATTTCATTATTGAATTCCGTACCTGGGTCACAACTGGTTTTACACGGGATTCCGTACATTAAGAAGTATTTTATTAGGGCTCTAACCACTTCGCCTGTAGACCTATTGCTAATTTCTATCGCTTGGCCCAGTTTGCTAAATGCATCTACTATTGTTAAGTAGTGTCTGCTTTCAATGCTGAAAATATCCATAAATACTTCCTGGAATGGCGCATTTTGTGTTTGAGTTAATTGGAGGGTTGGTTTAATAGGTTTCCTATCATACTTCATTCTCTGACATACTTCACATCCATTAATTACTGCAGATATAACGTCTTTCATATTTTGCCAAAAATAAATTCGTTTTATTCTCGTCATGATTTCCTTAATGCCTCTGTGACATGTTTTGCCATCGTGATATTTTAAGATAATAGCCTTTTGTTCCCTTTCATCTTCCACATACACAACTCGCTTTGTACACGCTTGCATCTTTATCGTACCTTTCTTAAATAATTTTACTATCACGTTTCCTAATTTTTTCCTATGTTGTTCGTTCTCAAAGTATATGAAGTATTTAATTTTCGGTCTGATATAATTGTTTCAAAAATTGTTTGATACGTTCTTCGTTATCGATTGGGAGAAAAACTTCTAAAACTTTTTGTTTGTCGCGGGAAAAGTCTTTTACCTGAATACAGTTTTTAAACCACTGGTATACTATGATCTGATTCGGTTTAGTATCTATTGCTTCATCTAATATTGGTATCCCTACTGAGTCATTTTCTGCATTCGAATGTACTGTGCCTTGGTCTGAGCTGCAATCGTCAGGCCTAATGGGGTATTCTACTTCGGAAGAGGGTTCAACTATCTGTTCAGGGTCTGAGTTCAGGGATATAGTAGCGTCAGAGTCAGATAAAGTGATCGTGCTGGAAGAGTACGTACGAGTGGTAGAGTGGTGTTTTGTCTCTTTTTAGCCAGTTTTTCTACCCTATCGTTCTAGTTCTTTGTCGATTCGTACTTTCCTGGATACGTCTCCGTCTTCAGAGTCTAAGGCGTTGATTTTAATACGCGATAGAGCGTCTGCGTTGGTGTTCTGCTTTCCGTTTTTATATATTACGTCATAGTCATATTCTTGTAGTCGTAAACCCCATCGAGTCAATTTACTGTTTAGTTCTTTCAAATTTTGGATCCATCTCAAGGGCGCGTGGTCAGTGTAGATTGTGAATTTACGTACATAGAGGTATAGGCGGAAGTGTTTGACTGCCCATATTATGGCTAGTAGTTCGCGCTCTATTGTACTATATCTGCTCTCCGTGTCGCTAAGGGTCCTACTCGCGTACGCGACGGGCTTGTCTTTACCTAAGGGACCTTGAGAGAGGACAGCCCCTATGGCTACGTTACTGGCATCTGTCGTCAAGACGAAAGTTTTCTCGAAACCGGGATATTGCAGTATGGGAGCGTTAGTCAATAATTCCTTACATTTTTCAAATGCGTCAATGAATTTTTGGTCAATTATGATTCTATTTTGTTTCTTTAAGCACGCGGTCAAGGGTTGAGTCACTTTAGCAAAGTCTTTAATGAATCGTCGGTAGTAGCCTACCAATCCTAAGAAACTTCGTATCTCAGTCGTAGTCATTGGCAAAGGGTAGTTAAGTACTGCGTCAATTTTGTCACTATTGGGTTTTTGTCCCTCTTTTGTAATGGTGTGCCCTAAGTAAAGGACTTCTTTTCTCAAAAACTCTGACTTATTTAGCTGTATTTTTAGATTCGTTTGCCTGAGTCTGTCAAATACGGTCCTAAGTTTTTCTAAGTGCTCTTGGAGGCTATTTGAGAAAATTATGACATCATCAAGATAGACAAGGCAGTGTATGCCTTGCAGGCCCCGTAAGATGTTATCCAATGCTCTTTGGAAAGTAGCGGGTCCTGTTTTTAATCCGAAGGGCATCCTGAGAAATTCATAATGCCCGAATTGTGTGCTGAAGGCGGTCTTTTCTCTGTCCTCTTTATTTACCTTAATTTGGTGAAACCCGGATGCCAAATCGAGTGTACTGAAATAATTACATTTCCCTAATTTGTCAAAGATGTCATTAATATTGGGGAGAAGGTATTTGTCGTCATGAGTAATGTCGTTAAGTCGTCTGTAGTCTATCACCATTCTATATTTTACTTCTCCTGATGCATCCATTTTCTTAGGGACGATGTGTACAGGGGCGCTCCATGGCGAGTGAGATTCCTGTATCACATTATCTTTCAAAAGTTTTTCTACTTGACTTTTTATTTCGGCTGTTTGTGCGGGTGGTTGTCTATAGGGCTTTAAATAAATCGGGTCTTTGTTTTTCGTTCTAATGCAGTGTTTTACCTGATTTGAGAACGTTAGGGGTATCTGATCGCAATAAAATATGTCCTTGTACTCTCTACACAATTCACTTACTGCCTTTCGTTCTTCCTCATTCATGTGATCCAACCGTAATTTAGAAAGGTTTTGTTCTAATAATGTATCTACTTCTATATCTTTCATGCTATTCATGCCTCACATACTTCACCTCTATGAAACTCTATCACCTTAAAAGGACTCGTCACTGTCATGGTTTTATCCACATCTAAGCAATTTTGTACCACTGTTGTTGCGTAACTATTCTCACATTTAACTAAGGCTGTCGGCATTCTGACACCTTCACAAAATTCAGTATAAGACAAAATTGCTTCTCCCGTGTGTAAATCTGTCGGTAATTTAACGCGAACTTCTGAGCGTGCTGGTATGACGACTTCGTAGTTTGTTTTACTATGTATTATAGGGATGGTCGTCGTGTTCGTTCTTAGAATATATCGCTTTAGATCGATTAGCGCGCCTATTTGTCTGAGCAAGTCGTCTCCCATAACACCGTCATATCTAGGGTCTACGTCATAAAGATAAAATTTATGGTGTTCATTAGCCTTGAAAGTTGGTGGCAACCATATATTTATGACTTCAGAATGTGAACTAGCCGCGTGTGTGCTGATCACTTTAAAAGGTTCGTGAGCAATTGCATGAGGGAAATATTCATATGCTTTGCGTGGGCTTATAAACGATCTCATGCTTCCTGTATCTATCATGAATTTAACGTTTTATTCCGGTATGTGTATGTAGGGGAGCTTTAGATTAGGGTCACAATTGACCTCTATCACTTCCCTTGGTTGGTCGTGGTGCGCATATGAAAATTTTGCATCTCCTCTGAAGTAGGAGCGTTTGCCGAAATTTCACTAGTTTCGCTGTCCTCTACCTGCATTTCCTGCTGTTCTAACACATCATTTTCCTGATTGTAGAAAGGATTGTACTCATTTTCGTTATGATAGGCCTGTTCGTATAAGTCGTATTGAGGTTCGTAGAATTTTAATTCATTGAGCCTAAAGCCTTGTCGCAAGGGTGGTGCAGTGCGCATGGAAACGTCTTGGTCTCCAAACGGTGGGTTGTTAGATCGTAAGTTTGGGCGGTACCCAAACTGGGTAGGTCCAGGGTAAGACGGGCCTATTCCGAATTGTTGGGGTCGCATTCCGAATTGTTGAGGGTGCATGCCTCCGGAAGGCCTTATACCAAAATTAAATGGTTGCGGATATAGGCTGGGTCGCTGTGGGCTTGCTCCAAATGGAGGGCGTACGCCGAATTGCTGGGGTTGGAACCCTAGCTGGGGCCTATAGCCAAAGGTCTGTGGTGGTCTAAAACCGAAATTTTGCTGTGGCCGATTTGTTGTGGTTTGTTGGCCATGCGGAATGCCAAATTTAAATTGTGTCTATGCTATGGGGGCATTGTTTCCGAATTTAAATGTAGGTGGTTGATGTGCTACCTGTAGTCGGCTGTTAATTAATTTACTTCGCATGGTGTACTGTTCATGGAAGTTCACCTCTTCCATGACAGTGCTCAGGGCTGCTTCTAAAGTACCTGGAGCTTTCAACCTTACAATCCGAACCATGTGTTCGGGTAAGTTATATAGAAACACATGGAGCGCCATATTATTATATATGGTAATTTTACTTCGTTTGAGGTTTGCATCGGGGATGGTGTTAACCTTCGAAATTAGAGTTGACCTAACCGATTGGATTCTATTACAAAAATCTAAATAAGACTCTCCATTTTTAATGATTCTAATTCAATTGCTATGCAGTCTTCGGTGCGCGGATCTCCGAAATGCTGTTGTAGGAGTTCCTTGAAATCGACCCACGTCGTGATGTCCTCACGTTCGCTGATAAGGGCCGCCGCATTGTCTACTAATTTCCCCATAATCGTATGCATTATGTACCTATTTTGTTCATAATTGCCAGTATAATGTGCAATTACGTATTCGCATTGTCGGATGAAAAAGTTTAGTTGCCTCTTATCTCCACCGAAAAGCGGTATTAATTTAATCATTTCACTTGGCACTAAATTAACAGTTTGTCTGTTTTTAGTGGCCATTTTAACTTATTTACTGGAAACTATTTCACTTAAATTATCTAATTACACGTAAATTAATTTACCTAACATAAAATAATTATAAGTAAATTATTTAACACTATATTTTGATTTAGTTGAATAATTCACGAGTTTACACTTATTTTCACTTTTCACTAATATTTTTCTACACTAAATACTGATTTCCGCAGATTTTATACGTTAACCAGATAATGTAAAAAGAGAAAATTCCTATCTCTAGATAACCTTGACAATTAGTTTGACGATAGAAAGGAAAGGAGGTGAAAAAGCTTACTCACCAGCCAGCCAACGCCATCGCCAATTGCTCCACCAGTTTAACAAATTTATTTGATTCACGGGATCGCCGAAGAACGCCGGATGATCGCGGAAACGGGTAAAATTCACACGCACAATTTCCACGAGAAAAGCCGGGCGCTACTATACAGCGATCCTGTCCGCAGCGCCAGTTAAGTTTACGGAGACTCTAGTTGTGTTTTTAAAAACTAAATTTAAAATAAAAGACGGATTATACGTCTGGACAGACTTGAATGTCCACACTAATTGAGTTAAAAATCTTACAATTAAATCCTAGGCGAACACCTTATCTAATACCGGGAACTAGTCACGCCACCCAGAGCTGCCTATCTCAGCATTTAGGCTCGGATAGATACAAACCGCGGAGCGGGGCTAGCTGGTGACATACGAGTAACTATCTTGCTGTTGTTGAAGCTGACTCTTCAGAGCTCTCATTTTATCTTGCCGTAACTGTCCTTTGACTGTCTCAAACGTTCATGCATGCTTTGTATCGTAATGTCTTTTTAAGTTGTATTCTTTCATGGCTGAGAGGGATTCATGGGTCAGAATAAGGATTATTAAAACACGAACAGTTCTCCTATTACGGAGGTAGGAATTTGAGGTACCTCCGTGATAGGCTCTATGAGCTCACAAGGCGGTGGGCATGCCTCCGTAACAGGAATTTCATAGTACCTATTATGGAGTAACAAAATGCATTTTTTAGGGTTCCGTAAAAATAATGTGTAAAGTACTTACTTAAATCATTAAATAAAAGTGTTGATACAATGTTACGTTAAAGGTAATAAAGTTTTACTTGATTGGATGGATTTAGTTTTGCATTCTTTGCTGTTTTTGACTAACCGGAAGTTTTAGTTATTTTTTCTATTTTTGCAGACAAAATGGACAAAGACAAACGCAAGTGTTATACTGATCTTCAGGTGGCTGAAGCATTTTCATCAATTCGAGAAGGCATGAGTATTTACCAAGCTTCAAAACAAAGTTTAAGTCAGTTAGACAATTAGATCCCGAAAACATTAAAAACATATAAACATAGTCTAATTCGCATTTATAATTGGTTAGAAAAGATATGAATTATTGTACGGAACCACAATACATTTAGCTAGCTTACCATCCGAATTAGGAGCCGATTACCGCCGAATTTGGCTTGAACCTTAATCAAACCTCCGTAATAGGGAAAATCGACATGAGTACTGAAATATTTTTTATAAATTATAAACAACTTAATAACAGACAAGTTGTTACAAGAAATATAAAATTTAATCTCCATTATTGCCGAAATTTCTTTTTTATATCTATCTTGATGCTTACAAATGCTTATTTTTCTTTGTTACTTTCAAATGTTGCCATTTGGGTCAGGCCGTAGATTTTGCCACAAATAGCGAAAAGATTGCGCATAATTCTTCGCTATCCTGTCGCGAACAATGGCGAACGATAATGATGAAAAATTGTTAGGATGGTGATACACATATGATATTATTTGCAAATGGATTACCTCTGAGGTTCGTGTCCCGTGACTACTCACTAAGTGATCCTAGAGGGTTAGTTGCATAGTTTGAAATGCTCAGAATATTATCTTCTAATAATATTTCATAATTAATTACTTTGACCGGCTCTTTCAGGTTTAGCCCATACTGAATGATGTCCTTTATACTTTCGAAATCTACTGTTTGGACGACTACTAGTGAGTTAATATTATAATTATTAGTCTCATGAAGATATATTGTAATTTAAATAAATGGTACACGTACGAGTAGGTACTATTTATTGAAAGTTACAAAAACGAACATTATACCTACCTATTTTGTTTTTCTTTCAGTACAGACTTTTGATCTCATTCAAGTTTTGCAAAACATGTCAACAGTAAAAAATAACTGCACCTAGTGTGTATTCAGTATTATTTGTGGTGAAGAATAGTTGATAGCGAAGAAATAGCGAACGACCTGTTTTCATAGCGAAGGTGGTAGCGAAAATCGATCATAACTCAATAAATAAGACATATTATCATGCCACCTTAACGTTGGAAGATCACGTACAACTTACTTAATCGTGCACAAAAACAATGATAGATTAAAAATAAAAACTTTTCGTTTAATCTCAAAAAAATCACTTCGTAAAACACGTGACACTTTCTGCTTCGCACGGGTTATGACAGCGAACTGACAAAACAGTGGCCACTACGAGCTTAATGATTAAAGAGTACATTACTTAGGTTTTGTCACAACTTAATTTAAATCTCACTGTGCTTCTAGGATAATAAAACGAGAAGATAATGGTTGCGAAATAAAAATATCGTAAATAATCAGTTTTCGAAAGTTTTTAAAAAATCTGCGTTTTATTATGATTTTTTCTTAAACAACACGTAAAGATATTAAAACCGTGGATAATTGACTATAATTTTATAATGTCAAATCAAACGGATTATCAAAAAGTGTTATAGTTTTTATTTTATCGATGTACAAAGTTCACTCCCACCGAAGCGGATTTGCGTTTTTTATGAAAATTTAGTCATTTTTCGCAGATAAACATCCTATAACTTTCACAATTTATAAATTTATTCCATTATTTTTACTTCCCTCTATTAACCGATCCTTACGACACACGATGATGACATTTAGAAACAAATTAAAAATAATTTACTATAAGAAAAATGAGGCGGAGAGTTAGGGGACCTAAAAAGTGGCAAAATCTACGGCCTGACCCATTTACCTCCGTAATAGGAGCCTTTACCTTAATAATAATTAGATGACAAACATTATTCAGTTTTATCATTTTAAAACCACCCATTTTTAAAATATCTCAATTATTGTTTTCTACTATGGTAGAGCATGCGAGCATCCATGTCAAAAAAATGGGCGCGTGCACTGTAGAGGTGTGACGTACTAGGTAAAACTCGTACCGAGTCTTGCGAGTACGCGTCCAGTTAAATACTTAGTCTTAAAACCTGTTCCACGAGTATTTACGAGTACAGTATTTATACATACGTATCTAACGTATTAGTTCAAAAATACGTTCGATTACGAAGTGTATTTGAATAGGTAACTTCAAGACAAGCGTGCTACATCTTAGACTATAGTGGTGCTTAACATCAGGCAGGCTTTAGTCAAACGTAAGACTATTTAATGTAAAAAAAGGGCTTCGTAAGAAAACAAAAAAAAAATAGTTTTTTCTTTTATTTACAGTTTGTACAATTCTCTGACTATTATTTTGCATTAGCTACATTTTAAATTTTGTTGTAAGAACAACATCTGTTGCACCTTCCGAACTCCAAGACGAGTTCGCCTGTCACTTATAATATTACCCGCAACTGAAAATAATCTCTCGCATGGCACACTTGTATTCAAGGCGTTTAGTTTCTTACGTGCTAGTATTGCCAAGTGCGGGTAAGAGTTTGCATTATTTTTCCACCAATCTAATGGCGACTGAGCTTTATGCAGTATTTTATCGTCAATATACCGCTGGACTTCTACAACAGCTCTTGAATATGCAGTGCCGCTTGGTCTGATGTTTTTCATTTTTTTATAATAATGGGTCCAGATTGATGTTTCAGATGTTGTCGCATTTGGTATATCTTCTTCCATTACTTCTTCATTTCGTTCAGAAATTAAAGACGTGACTAATCCTATGGCGTATTTCTTTGTTGACTCTGCTGTGTTCTCATTTTCAAAATATAGTTTGTACCTTGGATCGAGGAACATGCAAGTTGTGAAAGTGCAGCTGTTTTCCAAAGAGGAAAATCGTGATGAAAGTCCACTGAGAATATCTTGCCGGGCCATGATCCGGGTGAAGGGGTTTCGAACAGTCTCTCTTCGTAAATATGACGTCATAGTATTTCTGACTGCTGGCACCACCCCACCTGCATATATATTGGCATCTTGTCTGGAGGTAGATGCTTGAGGCTCTGACAAAAGCGCAGTAACAGTACGGACCTCTTCAGCTTGTGGTTACGGCCGCCGCTGGAACCGTTAAAGTTTCTTGTCTGGATAGCAATTGAATGGTACCATGTCTCCTTTTCAAATGTTTGGTCAAATTTGACACTGACGCCTTGTAAGATATATCCATTTTGCAAATGTTGCACTGCGCTTTATAATCCTCTGTCACTAAAATGGTCCCAAGCTATGCCGCGTTTTGGAGCCATATTTAAAATTATTTGTTGTTTAAATTCTGTTTATTAGTATAAAAACCACCACCACCCGTCACCAGATAGTTTATTGAAAACCTAACCAAAAACTTAATTTACTATGTACAAAATATACAAACGAACATTTAAAACCACCACCGTTAATACCACCACGCATGCAAAATTAGTTTTTGATACGATTACTAACACACCTTTTAAAAACAACAAAGTTAACCTTTAATTCAATAAAAGTTTAAATAAAAGCATCCGCTATTAACCGTTTCGTCTAAGGCACTAAAGATTCAAATTTTGAAACATAGGCCGATAGCAAATAGTTTAAAGTGAGAAAGAAAATAATTCATCTGTTGTTCAAAAATCAGTCTAAACACCAAGCAATAAAGCTCATTTTTATAATACATCGACTTAACAATAACAAACATAATCAGATGGCGTCTCTATGCTTAGGTACGCGTCTCGTTTGCATTCCGATTATTTCCGATCCGAGTAGGTCAAGGAGTGGCTAGAAATTATAAGTCTGTGTGCGTTATGGTTCCGCGTCGCGTCAGACTTCTTAATACTCGAGACGCCTTTGGGCGTCTTTAAGAGACTTAGTCTTGAGACGTGGCGGCCGAAACCTAGTCTTGAAACCTGTTGCAGTATATACGTTCCTCCTCTAGTGCACTGTAGTGTTAAACACGTCTATACACACTAACTTTGGATCTGCAGCAACTGACTGCAAGGTACTGACTCGTGAGACGACGCGTTCCGCCTTATATATTTGTACGTTATGTGCGCGCGCTTTCTCGATGTTTCGAGAAAGCAATCATAAACCTGAGAAATGTTATCCTTACAAGTACTAGAAAATATCATTCGACATATATATTTAAAAACAAGATTAAAATTTTATGCCACGATTTAAAATCATGACACTATCTTAATTTCAAATTACAATTATTATAAAAACGGTAGGTTAGAGCGTCTCGTAAGCAGCTGTACTAGGAAACCCTGTGTTACAGCTGCTTAGATTCCAGTCTCCGTTGACATTATAATTTATATTTATTTCATTTAAGTATACAACATTATAGATTAATAGGTAAGTATAACACATTAAAGTTTTTAATATATGTATATTAGGATTATAACAAAATGATTTCAGAATATGTTTACATTATTCTTGCGAGATTTAAATCAAAATAAAATAAAAAAATAAGCAGGCAGCAATGACAAGACAATTAATAACTGTCCATTTTGCTAAAAGGAAAAAAAAACATTTATAAAATAGACATATAAACCAAAACTGCATTATTAGTTCGATAATTTTGTTAAGTAGGTATGTGTATTTTTTTACTAGTAGTAGTAGTACTAAGTAGAAGGTAGTCTAGAACATCAAGTCGGAACAGAAGTTGCAATGGTGTATGGTCCAAGGTACAAGACTTCGTATACATATATTTAACTATATATTCATTGATTAAGCAATGCGCCATTTCTCGTTAATGGTAAGAAGTTCTAATAATTTCACATTAAGTGACTAACTGGTTTAAAGCAGTTCTCACAGATGGCGCTTCCATCAATGTAGTAGTTGGTAAAAATGATAAAACACTTTCACTAATTCGACGCCTTTGCAGACAGCGTTTCTAGCTTAATTGGACAAAGCATCTGGGCCAGAATCCCAGAGAGATGCAGGTTCAAATCCTACGAACGCGTCAATTTTTGAAATGTTCATCACAAAAAGAAACTTTCTATACACCTAGTGTGTGAAGCACGATAAAAATTATTTCATTTATACATATATGTATAATGTTTTATCATTTAAGTAAGGTTTCAATCGAGTCTACCGTACCCCTTGACAAAATTATTAATATAGATAACAAAGAGCATTCATTTAAGTGTCACAAATTACAAAAAATAAATGAAAGTCAAACAGATAATTATGTCAAACTTAATACTAACATGATTGTAACGTGTCGTAACAAAAGTCGCCTTATTCTATGTCCTACGATGCGGTCCGTCGCAAGCCATCCCGCACCCAAATGTCCCCATCAGACTAGCTGCGTTATCTCGTTGGATTGCTAGGGATATTTGTTGCGTGACGAAATATCCCGATCTGGGATCACGTCCCTTCTCCCTCAAGCGGCGCCCCAACTCTGTGACAAATTTGATGGCATCAGAGCTCCAGGAACCCGCCGTCTTCACAGCAAACGGGACAAACTCGTATGTGGATTCGAGGTTACCGTATTACAGACGGTTGCCCCTGGCGGCCGCTTCCGCTCCCGCGCCAGCCACCTGCTGTGTACCGGCGAGGTGACAGGAGGCGAAAGTACTCACACAGGTAGCGTCCCAAATCAGGCAACCCCCTCTGCTCCAAGGTATTAAAGTGAGGCCGTCCGGGCGTTTACCATCAGAGCGCGACAGACCAGGAGGCTCCAGCGTGCATGGTATTTTTGCCGCTGTTAACGCGTGTTGGAGGATATCATTTATTGCGTGGTGCCTGGGTCGTCGCCCCGCGCACTTCAAACAACTCAAACCGTGGTGGCCGTCCATTTCGACCCAACCACCGCACACACAAAAATTAGGGCTACAGACCTCGCAACCGAGGCACCGCCATGCGCAGAGAGTCATTATCTAAAAGCGTGCCCATGTGAGGAGACGGAATAGCACGCAACCAAGCGACTTGGTGGCGGCGCGAAGTCTGGCCAGATTTAGGTACCGATAAATCGAATAAATTGTAAATGATTTCGTAAAAGGCATCGGTAGCAGCACTCACGTCAGAGGATTCTAACACCGGAGCCCAAGAGGTCTCTGCAAGCAACGAGTTAAAAAGAGATACATCCATTTTATTGAAATTCCAATCGCGCAAAGAATTTATGTTGTTTTTTTTTTTTTTTTTTTTCGAATAATTACCTAACCACAGACTCCAGGGTCTGTGCCCTTTGTTAACTAAAGATAATTATTAGATTTTACTGTACAAATAGAGTTGGTACATGGTTAAATCTAAGTCTAAGCCATTCAGTCGATGCATTGCGTGATAGCCACAAGCAGACCGGCGACCCGCTAGCAGCACCCGATCACAAGTATGACACATGTGCCCGCCATCGCTCTCCTCGACCATATTTGAGGGAAGAGAACGACCCGACACATAATGCCGCCGCAAGAAGTAGCCTTCGATGGCGAGCATGAATGCTTGGGGCTTGCACGCAATGCTTACACTTTTTCAGGTCCTATGGCAATTCTCCTTCTCCTGGCCCAGAGCCTCCATCACCGCTTCGTTCCGATCCCTGACGGCCATCTGTAGGTTTTTAATAATAATGATTCTAAGAATTTATGTTACTAGGTTGTAGTTTAATCGAACCGAGAGCGTGCAGTCGTAGGGCGAGTGTTATCTCGAGTGCGGGATAGTAGAGAGCGTCAAGCGGGACGAATTCGTTTGTAGCACGCTGCACGCGCATCGGCCGCGCCGCCCCGTCACTGCACTCCTGCGCCAACACCACGTCAAGAATTCCGCCGTGTGTATTAAATACATTGTTATAATCAAATAAATTACAATATGTCAGAAAATAGCCATAATCGTGCTTGATATTATTTGAAGCACTGTTCGAGTTAAGATCACCAAAAATAAACAGTTTACAATCTGAATTATTAACTGTAAAGGCTTCAATGTTGCCGAATACATTCATATAAACTGAATCACTTGCCTTAGGCTTAATGAATACAACAGAAACTTAAAAAATCCTACCACGGTACGTGAGGGCAGCCCTCAGGTCTTCACCAAGGTCGGACTCGAGCTCGGGTCGACGACGCGCGGTGACGTCCGGTTATCGCGGCAAGCAACACGCCCCCACAGGGAGTCGCGCGATCACGGCGGAACAAAGTCCAACCGTCTGGTACCACTTCATCAACCTCAACCGAGCTATCCAGAAAAGTTTCCGTGGCTGCCACGAACAGATGATCGGATAGCAGCATGCTAGTATACTACAAACGAAGCTTCGTCTTCAGGCCGCAAACATTTTGATAGTAAATGTTGACGGACTCCTTACAAACAGCGGCACGCGAATTACCGCGTGCCGAGTCCGCGACGAAATGATTGGTCGTCCTGGGCTGGGCGGCGCTGTCGATAGTTTATCAGTGTAACAGCTATAGTTCGAAGGAAAGTGAAGAAAATAGAAGTGTAGCATTTCATAGATAAGACTGTTTTGGATGGTATACTTGGCGAGATTTCAAGACAGGGCAGATCGTTTACCTCTTTCTCTGTCTCTCTCATTGCATAGAAATTAAGAATAACACGATCAGATATATTGCAAATAATCAATATAATACGAGAGCTCCACACTTGTCATTTCTCCAAGGTATAAAGTTTCTGGTTGCTGGATCAGAACCATCGTCTTGGCATTTTTAGTTCAAGACAAAAAAATGATGAATTATAATTTAAAACTCGGCAGACCTCATCCATATTTTTAAATTATTTTAAGGATACAATTTTATGCCATCTACTCGAATTAGGTATTAGTCATGCATTAGATATAAGTTGGACGCGAGAAATTGCAAGTAAAATAGATTTAAGATACATTTTAAATGGATGTAGTTTAGCAAACATGACTTAAAACCACAAGGCTTTTCAAAATCAAAACGTAGAATAATTTGAGATCAAATTGCAAGACACTTGCTACCATAGAATTAGAACTAAAGTACCTAATAGAATAATTAAATTTTGTTCAAATAAATACCATGTTACAGCTATCTTATTCACATCTCTTTACACAGCATACGTGAGAGTGAGTGGAACAAGAAAAACGCTTTGTCTGTCGGCATATGTCGAAATCACAAGTTGGAATGTCAAAGTGGTAAAAAGTGATTTATTTACACAAAAATCTTATGAGTGATTCCACTTTGTCTTTTGCGATATGATCAGAAATTTGAACCCTCTAGTTCCAGGTTCAAATCTCTGATAATTATACCTTCCTACTTTTTACCTTTTTGAATTTGGACAACTGAGATAGTTCAATGCTAGTTAGTGAAACCCTTCGAAATTAAGTAAGTTCGGGTGTATACGAGTAGGTATCTTTTTCTAACACCTTTTAAATTTTACTTCCTTTTCTATGCTTGCTGCTCTTTGATTTTCGACAGAAGTGTGGTAGTCTAGAAAAAACGCTAAACTACGTTCAAATATACATTCATTCCTTTAGCAAATAAGTGTTATACTTTAAAATATTGTATTGGAAATGTAAGTATCTAATACATTTTTAAATTTATTACTTACATTTCCTCAATTTCTTAAGAGATTTTCTTATGAGATTTTGGGACTAGTTTATCTAAACGCCTAATTCTCGTCTCAGAACTATTACAAAATATATATAATACGTTAGCGAGTGCTTATTACTGAAGCCCCACCACCACTTGTAGCTCTTCAATAGGGACTCGAATTTAAAATTCTGATCATCAATCCTTTTTAGCTCTACCGCATAATCCAAAACTGTTAGTAATTTTTTGTCTGTTATACGCGAAGATACATTTCCATCTAAACAGAAGTTTACAACCTGGTGCTCTTCACTTGGTGGTCAGCGGTCAGGTTTATTTTGTAGAATGTTTCCTTTCGGTTATTCTTTCCCAATATATTGTCGTACTAGTTTTTACCCGCGGCTTCGCCCGCATGATATTTCGATTTTTGACGCAATATCATTAAAATTTATAGCCTATGTGTTATTCTGATATATAAGCTATATTATTGCAAAGTTTCATCTCAATCCGTTCCGTAGTTTTTGCGTGAAAGAGTAACAAACATCCATACATCCATCCATCCATCCATCCATCCTCACAAACTTTCGCGTTTATAATATTAGTAGGAGTAGGATAGGATAAAGTCGCCCTGGGAATTCCGAAGTGATCCTGGGAATTCGGGGGCTTTTGTAATTTTCATGGTTTGGGAGATTACGGCTTCAACCGCTGCTTCCATCTGCAGCTCCGTACACCTCCCCTTCCAGCGGGTTCTGGTATTAAAGTAACATGATTTATTTATTGGCGTATCTAGAATTGTTTTAGGTTAAGCTGTTATTCTGCGTTTTTTATACCACGTAGTTTAGTTGCTTGCCTCCTGCCCACATCCCTAGCTACGCCAATGTACGTTTTTGGTGTCGAAATAACAGCTGTTATTTGGACATCAATATATTATGACTTTGTAATGATAGAGTTTATATTAGATATAGGCATTTTTTCAAAAATATAGTTAAGTATACCTTATAACCGTAGCGTGCGTTTATTCATACAAAGCCATGCAATATATTCTTACTGAATAATAACTATAAAAGTTAAAGGTCTAGATAGCTAAAAGCTATAAACAGCGGTTAAATCCTCAAAACAATAGGTACCAATAATGAATTCCCGAGATTGATGGTTAAAACTTAGTAGTTTAGCGATTATTTCATCTGAAAGTAACACGACAGATGTGTAATAACATACATTAAACGTAATATATATATATATAGTATTGTATGCATTGAGAGCATTTTGGCATATTTCCATATTGAAAAGCAAAAGAACTCCCAAAGCATGCAATGCAACTGCATACTTTGGGGGTTCTTTTGCATTGCTTGCGCAAAAAATAATTATAATTATAAAAATTTAATAAATATTAATAACAACATATTATAACATATCATTATTTATTTACACAAAACTTAAATAACATTTCATAAACTAAAGGCCGAAACACACACACGGCGGGCGCGGGTCGGGCGCAGGTCGGGCGCGGTGCAGGGCGGGAGTACGGCGTGTCTATTAGTACCTGTTTCAATGCACGACAACACACAGATCGCGTGCGCGGGTCGGGCGCGGGGCGGGCCGAGCGCGGGAGCCGCGCGAGAGCCGCGCCCGTCGCCCGCCACTACAGACAGAGCGCGGGTCGGGCGCCGTTGCATTCGTTGGATTTCGTCGTAATACAAGTATTCACCAACAAGTGTTCACACAGAGAGCGTGCGCGGGTCGTGCTCAGCGCGTGTTGTGAATACGTCAATGAGATTTTGTATTTTTTTACAATTTTGCTATGGATCTCAATGAAAAAAATATTGAAAGTGTTCGTAAACATGGTTGTTTGTACGAACCAAGGGACAACAAGTACAATAATGCTGTTCTGAACGCAAGGATATGGCAGTAAATTGCAGATCAATTAAATGAGTTTAGTAAGTGTTTGAAGTAACGAAAAAGTAGTTCTTCTTCCGTGTCCGAATCCTCCGACATTTTCAATCAAACTGAGTTTTCACAGCAATCGATGCTGCTAACAAGGTACGTCGACCCGTCCCGCCACGCCACCGACCCGCGCCGTGCCCGTGCGATGTGTGTTGATAATGGAACAGCGCGTGTCACGCGAAGAACACGACCCGACCCGCGCCCGCCGTGTGTGTTTCGGCCTTTAACTATATATTACAACTACTATGCTAAATGTACAAACCTAAACAAGTTAAAAAAACACTTGAACTAAAAAAAATGAGTATGTATATATGACGATGAAAACCCTAATCTAAAAGCCCACTACCAGCGGGCTCAGTACCCAAAATGCTGGCCCCATTGCCACGTTGGATAGCAATACTGATCCTTTAGGCAAAATAGAGGCCAGCTAAGTTCTAATTGTATTGTATATTTGATGTCGGCAACGCTTGCGTGCTGCTTATAGTTTGTGTGAATATCAGTGCCAGTGTGAAGTGTTTGTGCGAACAGTTGTGTCGTGCGTGTCGTGTTTTTGTGCAATAAAGTGCAAAGTGAATAATCGGCGTTTTAACTGATTATCCAAGAACCCATCCCGTAACAGTATCTAGGGTATCTACTGTCACCGACATGTATATTGTTAAAAGCAGGGAGGGTAGTTGCGTTTGCTGACCGTGTTGATAAGATGTAACATATAATTTTTTAACACACCACACCTATCTCGTCCGCACCTGTCTTGCTTTTCACCTTCGCTCTTCCTCTTCGCCCGAACCTCAGTCCTGAGTGCACGTATATCATTTCTCCGTTAAATAATTTTCGAAATTTAAATTAAATTTTGGATAGTTAAAAAGCCACCAAATAATAGGAGTGCATAAATAAAGCAGAGTTGAATAACAATCCACGAGGGGTTCACATAGACAAGCGTTGCTGCTGGAGATAAGAAAACGCGTCCGCACGTAAGCTTCACACGCACACACAACTCCCACCCTACACACTGCATCAAGGCCGCAAGGCCTGTTACACACTCACACCAGCGGTGGCTGTCATTACAGCACACTAGTAGCTTTGTACGCCCTGCGACCCTGCGAGCCTGGTATTGACCGCGGCGACTGCGTGCTTGTTTGGTAGTGTTACCATAATCTGCCCCTCGCTCTCAACCAAGGCAAACCTACTGAGAAATCTATAATGCCGATAAACCACAGCCCACCACCATCAAATGCATCACCTCTATTCACTGCTTTTGCGTCACCTATGAAACACTATCCATCTGATTCGCAAGTATCTCAAATTGGTGAAACGCCTGGTATGAGCGGGGCTTCCTCCGCTCCCAACATCACTTTGAGAAGCTCAAACATTGCAAAACGTAAAAGAGAAGAGGAAAGTCCCGTGGCCGACGACATTAGCAAATCCGAAATCATGAGTATGTTTTTGACCTTACAAAATCAACAAGAAGCTAAATTTGATGCTATTTCAAGCTGTATAGGCGAGGTCAAGTTGTCGATGGAGACCATATCTTCAAAATATGAAGAGGCTTTAGAAAAAATCAAAAATGTCGAAAAAGATAGAAAAGCTGACCAACAATATATTTTGCAATTAGAAAATAAATTAGAAATATTTGACAGCAATGCGCGCAAGACTAGTTTGGAGATTAGAAATTTCCCTCAAGATAGACTGTACACAAACATGTTACTTTTGTTTGGGCCTTCAGCTTTAATTCTGATAGGCTCGTGCCTTCTAACATACTTGGAAATAAAATTCCATTGTAGTTCGAGACGACCTAGCTCCCGATAACATTTGAAAATGTGTTCTCTTTCTTCTTCCTCCATTTTTTCCGAACACTTTTTCCAGCACTCACATGCAGGTTTCAATTTCTCTTCAGACATTGTTTTACCTTTTCTGGTCATGTAAGGCTTTCCACTATCTTTTAAACGTTTCTTAGTATGTCTTTCCGTTTATCAAAATTTCGTTTGCGAGTCTTACTGTGTTTCTTTTTTACTAATTCATTACCGTCATTAAATATCGATGCTGGTGAATTAACAGCTGACGATCCCGGAGTTGGTATTGTGAAACTTGACAAAGGGCTATCAAATACTACATTTACCGATGCTACGGACAAATTGGGAGAGTCTAAGAAAGCATTGAATTCTACTTCTTTTGTCTCTGTTTTCCCTAAACTCTTTTCAAATACATAGCCAGTGTCGTCATTATCATCAAAACTTATTTTTGATATACCAATTGATGCATTTTCAGATATTTGAATATGTGTATTGCTTACTACAGTTTTTAAAGTCTTCATCTTTTTAATATCATCGTTTTGTTTGAAGTGCTGGCTTCACAAAAAAAAATCAAGATGATTATAGTCTTTGAAATCAGCTTTCGGTGGAGTTGAACTTAAGTATACGATCTTACTAGAACTGTACTAAGAAAGGATTTTTTGAAATTCATCCCCTAAGGGGGTAAAAAGGGGTGAAAATGTTTGTATGAAACTCTTTTGTTTTTAAACTTACGGTCTTGAAAATTTGTATTTAAATAATTCATTTAAAATTAAAAATGATATGTTCAAGTCTTAACCCTTTAATTCGCAAGTTTTGCTGTATTTACACTTAAATGAGGGCTTCATATATGACAAAAAGATGCCTAGAAAACTTGAAAAAAATGAAAAGCTAGCCATTTTCGCGAAAATGAATGTAGGCAATAATCAACATTGCGGAACACTGCATGAATTTATAGTTAGGATTAATGTAGGGCCTGAACCACATTGCGGTTTGAAGAGAGGCTTGTAAAGGAAACATATTATATAGATATTATATATTTATTGCATGCAAAATCACAGAAATAATCTTAATTCTAACTGACAGTCCAACTATCTAAATTGCAACATGGTAGTTATAAAAACAATTTCTTTTATCTACGAAACATAACCTCAAGTTGCATTTGGTGCACATTACTTTGGTGAAGCCTTTCTTGCAATATTTGCACCGCCCTTGGCTAGTAAACGTCGGCAAGTTCTAATAATAATAATAATAAATTCTTTATTTGGCACAAAAACTTAGTTCTAAACAATTGAACGATACTACCTGCAGTAGTCAGAAAGACTGTGTCGCGGGCAGCATCGCCCACCTCCGGCAAAAGAATTTTAACAACATTATAAATTTGAGTACAAATAAAAGACCAAACCATAATAAGTGCCCAATATTGTCGAAGCGTACTGCATCAGGTGGTCGTGGAGCAACAGGAGCCTTTATTTTAACCAGACTTCCATCATCAGCCTGCCTTTTTACTTGCTTTGCTCTATTGCGTTGAAGAAGCTCTTTCACGATTTCTATTCGAAATTTTTTCAAAGTGTTAATCTTTTTCTTTTCTAGACAATCTCTCCTGTGCTGTAGCCACGCGTTGTTGACACAAATGTCTAGGTCCTGTCCAAACAACGCCATGTACCATCTTTTGGTTTTCATGTTGGATCGGTACAATGAGACCAACATGTCGGCCAAATCTACCCCACCCATATGAGCATTGTATTGCTTAACTATATGTGGGCCTTCCACATCTACTCGGCTTTTCTTTTCAATAGCGCTTAATCTTCTCTTTTGGTTCCGAGTCCACAAATGAGCTTGCTAGTGTCACAATTCTGTTATCACACCATTTGACAACTGCAAGTTTGTTTGTGTTACAGACAAGCTGATGGCTAGAACCTCTGCCTTTCTTCATAAGAGCTTTGTCAGTCAGAAGTTTGCTTTGACATCCTCTCAAGCGGTTGTTTTTTATTGTACCGAGACTGAAAAGCCCTTACTATTCACGTAAGTGACGAATTAATTCAATGACGTGAAAAAAATTGTCGAAATATACTATTGCAGGAATTTCTCTTATGGTCTTACAAAGAGCCAACACCACTTTGGCACCAAGGCCCGAACTATTTTCATACTCAGTAAAAGTGTGATTTCGAAACGTATCTTCTCCTCCGTATGGTATAAAATCGTAGATTACTCCGGATACTCCTGCACGAACAAATATTTTCGGTTCTTTCCCGTGGTTCATCTATTTTGTCCACCTGGTGGACCACGGGTAAACATATTCTTCCGTGGTCCACCTTAAACTTTCGTAAATTATTTTTATTGAAATATATTGCCTATTGTCCACCTCTTTTCATTGGCTAGATTAAATCTATGCAACATTGATCCCGACAAATTAAGAAGTATATACCGAATGATTTTTTTTTAAAATTCATTTATTGAAATAATTTACTTCAATTAACATGATGATTACTTAAAACTAAAATTGCTCTCAGCGTAGTTTCTCCAATGCGAAATTGATTGGAATTTCACAATTTATTAACTGTAATTGTATCCCCAGAATATCATCGTCGTTATCAATATATATTTTTCTTCTCTTCGATGTTGTCTTGAAACTTGATGTTTCTAGTTTTGTTAAACCTTTTAATAGATTTATTACCGTTGCATTTCTTTTATTTACTTCTTTATTCAATTTCGAATGATAAGACTCTGCATTATTATTGGTGTGGTGTCTTTCACCAAATACGCACAAAATTTCACTGAATTTATCAGTCAGCCAAAAACTTTCAACGTACTTTAAGAAGAGTAACATTTTTTTGCTATCACTGCTTTCAGATTTAACATACTCCAATCCTTCTTTGATGCTTTCATTGGGTATCAAAGGTAGAGCAGCAATTAATGCAGCGATCCGCTTTTCTCCTTTCGATTTTAAGCCTAACTTTTTGGCCTTCTTCCAAATCGCCCTCTTTCAATGATAAAAACAACCGCGCAATGTTACATGTGGAAAAGCGCATAAAATAGCATTTATTGCGGCTTTCTCGAAATCAAGATGCATTGTTTTAGGATTGAAATTTGGTAACTTTGATTTAATTAAATCGAACACAATCGAATATGATTCCTGGTTTTGTTCGGCATCAATACGTATATCAGCGGTACAACTTTTGTGGTCGTTATAGTACTTCCGCTATCTCCATGTAATATGTACAATTGTTGGAATGGTTTCGGACAACAAGAAAAAGTGGCATCACCGAAATATTCAGTAACATCAGCAATGATCTCTCTAGCTCTTTTTGAACAAAAGACAATGATTCGCGATCCTTCATAAAAATAGTTTGCCAAAACCAAGTGTGCCAATTTGATGGGAACTTCCACTTCTTCAAAATCGCTATAAATAGTATTTTTAACTCCTAAAGATTTATTTCGTATTGTATATAAGTTGTGTTGTATGCTCGAAAACGACGGTATTTGCGTAACCATGTTCAATCTTTTACTTTCTAAAATATCAACACTATCCTTATAAAGTAGTGTTAAAGGCAAATCAGTGTTTTTGACTTTGTTTTTCAAAGATTCAATTTCATTTGCAACCACAATTTTGGAAAAATCAGATGCACATGAATGATTTTTTTTTCTTGTCACCTTTCCATCCTGAAAGATTTTAAAAATGTAAAAATCAATTTTAGTATTTGAAAAGTTCTAGGAGCGTGGAGGTTTACGAAACAGGACTTCCTGAATGTTGACTTACCTTAACGATAATATTTCCGGTACATTTCTTTTTTTTGTACTCCGCACATCTCCATAAAACCGCTGCGGTTTTTTTAAAGGTTTTGACTCTGTAGAAAAAATATACATCATGCACCAATACAGTGCCCCCCTTTCTGGTAATATAGTGCAAATCGCTTTCTTCGTTTTGCGTATCTCCCATTTTAATAAGATTTAATTTTACTCACAAGCGATCAGGGACGGAGCACTATTTCATTAAACAGAACACATCTAATTCTGTTAGATGGTCAGGAAATACTCAAAGATTAATTGTCAAACAATAAAGAAACAATAGGTACGTTGTAAGTTCTTGAAAAAGAGGTGCACTTGAAAAGATTCAATTACAGTGAAGCACGTCAACGAAAGACCAAAAAGATTGTGTGCTCAAGGGTGGACCACGGTTAAATAATAATTTCCTATGGTTCACCTTAGTTCACCTGGTGGACCACGGAAGAATATGTTTACCCGTGGTCCACCAGGTGGACAAAATAGGTGAACCACGGGAAAGAACCGAAAAATTTTCCTCAATAGGAATGGATCTTTATGTAAATCTTAGCTAGGTTGTTTTGGTGAAATTTTAAAATGCGGAAGTGTCAAAAATTACGAAAGAACAAATGGAAATTGTATCAATGCTCCCCAGCCACGGGGTGGATTGATACAGGAGTTGGGGAGGAGAGAAACATGACCAAATATTAATTTATTATGTTTAATTTAACATTTAATGGAATCAAAATCCTTAACTTATGTTATAAAAAGAAAGATCCTCTTGAAAGCTGTATAAGTTAGATCGTCGTACAGTGTCGCTCTCTAGAACTGACGGTGTTAGTTTTAAAACAATGTCTGTGAAGTCAGCAAATGCCATATCCGGCTCTTTTGGAAAAGTGAATAGGATTTTGCTGAAGCCTTGACGCTTTCGCAAGAAGGACACCTCGTATTCCGTTGCTGAAGATTTGTCTAGTACTTGTGCCACGTAATGTACACATCTCTTTTGCCCTAATTTAATCAGCACGAAATCGTTGGCGTTTATTTCGATCGCAGACAGTTCTTCCTCCTGTTTTCGATTTCCTTCCTGGATAGATTCCAAATCAGACTGCAAATCAGACTCAAAACCATCAAATTCACTCTCTGATTGCAGACTTATAATATCTTCTTCACTTTCAGTAGATGACTCTAGTCGGCGCTGATTTTTCTTGGGTTGTTTAGTTTTCTTATTTTTTAAAGGTTGCTTAGTTTTCTTCAAACACACTTTAGCTCGCCTTTTTCTTTTTTCTTCTTCCATTAGTTCTAACCTATTTTTCTCAGGCGTGTCTGTAT
Source organism: Hypomecis punctinalis (assembly GCA_949316475.1). NCBI lineage: Eukaryota > Metazoa > Arthropoda > Insecta > Lepidoptera > Geometridae > Hypomecis > Hypomecis punctinalis. The sequence continues at coordinate 5,762,163 of OX438809.1, forward strand.
ATATTCGTGACTTTCCTTGTCTTCCTGTAGCAATTCGTTTTCTTTTAGGAGCCTTTGGAAACGGTCTGATGTCTTCTGGTGATAAAAGTGGATCTTGGTGCAGAGGAAGTGATCCAAAAGGCGTAACTAGACGGGTTGTATTTTTTTCTAGAGTAGAGTGAGGTGGATGTGATTCCAAAGTTTCTGGTGTGGTGACATCCGTAGCAGTTATTTTATTAGCGGGTTCAGGAGTAGAGTGAGGTGGATGTAATCCCAAAGTTTCTGGTTCTTCTGTTGTGGTAATGTCCATGGTGGTTGTTTTGTTAGCGCACTTTTGAGTTATTTCTGGTGCGGGGGTCATCGAGGTTTCGGGGCGATCTGTTACATATGCCGCGCTAAAGTCTTCACTGGAAAACGCCAACCTATTAAGTGGCCAAATACCTGGCTTGCAGAAGCCGCTTGTGATATTTTTCATGGTAAAGGTTTCGAGGTAAGCTATTTTGATCAAAGCCGGTAAATCATAGATCGTCAGGGTACGCCCTGGATGGTTTAGGTGCCAGTTATTAAACAACACAGACAACTTTGATTTGAAAGGTCCAAATATCGATACGTCCAAAGGTTGTAGTCGATGCGACGTATGTGGTGGAAACGATAGTAAAACAATACCGTTTTCTTTGCAATAACGAACAGCATTAACTGAAGCATGTGATTCGTGATTGTCTAAAAGCAGTAGAATTGGGTGGTCACGAGAACAACCACTGTAATTTTTTAAGTGTTCTAACACTTTTAAAAATGTCTCTGATGTCATCCATCCACTTTTAGTTGCTAATCCAAGAGAACCTTCAGGCGCGCCATTTATAAAATGTTCTTTAAAGTGAACCCTTGGAAATATGAAAGCAGGCGGAATGCAAGAGCCTATGGCAGAAACAATGGCACAAAACGTCACAAGTTGTCCTCTTTCTGCCGACACTTTTTGACCTACTTACTTCTGTCGATTTTCTGCAAGACCTATTGGTGTTTTCTGGACTGTAGTGACACCGCTTTTATCTAAGTTATAGATTTTATCTGGGCTGAACGAAAATCTTCTCAATACCGACTCATAATTATCGAGAAACACATTAACCGTATGCTCATTGAATGCTGAAGCTCTTGCGGCGCTGATATTCTCAGGTTTACTGAGACTCAGGCTTGGATGGCGCGATCTAAATCCATTCAACCATTCTACGCCAGCTAGTTTATCCTCATCCCATTTTTCTGGCTACTTGCAGTTTGGTAAAGCGCAAGCGTACTCGTATGCTAGTTTTCTAACTGCTTTCAAAGTAAGCCCATACTGTATGGCACTAGATTTTTTGATATACTTCTCTAATTCTTTCTCTTCATCTGCCGTTAACACTTGTTTATTTGTGAACTTATTTTCAAAAGTTCGTACCGTAATGTTTGGTAGTTCATTCTCTTTCTTGTTCTTTTCTATTCTATGTTGTAGTGTCCCAGCTTTTACGCCACATTGTTCTGCGGCTTTTCTTATTGATAATTCTTTATTAAGAACGCTTTCTATGGCCAATTTCATATTTGCCTCGGGTACATCGTCCTTATCCGTCACTCTTTTATACCGCCGCGGCATTTTGAGTGAAGTTTATGCTGGAAAAAAAATAAGAAAGGAAGGTATTACATTTGTTTTGTGAATCCACCTGGCAAGGGGAGGATTGATACAGTGCATCAATCCACCCCCTCAATACGTGTATCAATGCTCCCCAAACACAGATAAATTATAAAGTGTGTTTGGATTATGAAGCAAGCAAATATAGTTAACAAAAAACCTCCAACCTAAGTAGAATACATATATGCCTTTATGCAAATAACTTACCCATTTAAAATACGCAACGATTCACTATTTATACAACTTTTTCTAAGAGCAACACAAAATACTTCCCACTCGTGAAAACACAAAAATGAAATGAGAAAACAAAATGGCGGCCGATACGCTGGCGCACTTCATATGTGTTGACTAACTACTAGCGACATCTTTTGGCTATACTCCAAACGACGTAGTGCACTGAGTGTGCGTTTTAGTTATTTTGTATCAATCCTCCCCTTGTACCTACTAATCCTCCCCCACTATCCCTACTCTAGAATCGTGGACGATGTAGGTGGGGAACAACATATAAAACCAGCACTACTTCACCCTATGTTTCGCAGTGTTGATAATAGCTAACATACAAGTTTGTTTGCTAATAAAAACTTTATTCTTAGTTCTAATGAGATGTTTTGTCTATATAACACTAGAAAAAGCTGTACTTATGAAAATAACTCCAAAACCTAGCAAAAAAGGAGCTGGAACTTATTTTATAATTTAATATTTACCTTGAGTCCACGCGGTAAATCTTGTCGTGACGCCATTTTGCACAAAAAGGACGTCATTTGACGTGAAACTGACAAGTGCTATTTTTTGACAGAAATTTTGACGTGACAACGACTTATAAATTGGTTTGCCGGGTGACACTTCAAGAAACTGCGTTACGCTCCGCTCACGTTATGCGCTCACAATGAGAGCGAGTGAAAGGCACGCGTCATGGTTAGCCCGCCTAAGAGCGAGAGAGACAGACATTTTCATCCTTCTTCCTACTATACGAATGAATATTCACATTAAAATTATTTTACCACTCAAAGTCGTTGTCACGTAAAACTTTCGCCCGTATACCGACTTTACAGGCAACCAATTTTTTTTGATTTTTTTTTTGCTATAGGTAAAAATAAAATGTGGATAAATGTTCACAAAAGTGGCAAGTTTTTTATGTTTTTAGTGTTGAAAATATCCTACACTGCGAATTAAAGGGTTAAGAGGTTTAAATAGGGGATGAAACCTTATAAAGAAAGTTCTTTGTATTCGAAGCTATTGAGGTGAAAATTGGTATAGCATTTAAAAAAAAATGCCGCAACACTTAGGTTTTAAAAACGAAAGTTTGCTACTATGTTTGGATGTTTGTTACTCTTTCACGCAAAGGCGCCTAAACCGATTTGGATGAAATTTGGTACGAAGGTGGTTTAGACCTTGGTTAGGACGTAGGTTACTTTTTATCTCGGTTTAACGCGGGGCGCATCTAGTTCAGTTATAGATTTTAAGTGAATTTAAGGCTACACCTCTGCTTGTATTATCATCTGCTTGCGAGCTACATATCACAAAGTTCATAAGACGGCATATGGATCAACACATGTCAGGGCGCGAAAATATTTTTTTTGGGTTTTTTGCTGTTTGTTGCTGACTTTCCCTGAATACACGAAAACTAATTTTGCCACAATAACTCTTATCAAGTTACAACGGCCACAATTATTACTGCAATCTTTAATACTGTAACCAAGCTGAGTAATTCAGCAATAAATTGCGAAAAATTGAATTTTGGGCGCTGACGCTTGCTTTTAACCTACCTACTACTCATAAACCCATAATAAAAATGCCTAATAGATACAATTAGGAACCTATAAGTTTTCATACTCACAAAAAAACATCATTGCTGATAGTATTTTTTTTAAAAAAGCTATTTCTTCCTCATTTCCTTCAGGCATTGGAGACTCAGTAGCTCTTGAAACTGTAATTAAAATTTATTCAAAAATCTAGTTAGTTAAATATGGATCAGTTGTACAATGAAGCTAAAAATAACAGTAAAAAGAAAGTCAATATTCTTACGGTTTATTCAGTCATATCACTATTACATAATACTATTAATGAAAAAATTATAATGTCACCTTAAAACTAGCTATATAAATTAGTAGAAAAGCCCGCACCTGATTGTTTTTATTTTCAAATATCTATCCAACCACTTACTCATAATAAACATTATCATCCTTTTATAATATTTTGTAACTTATGTGCAAGACGGTTTAGTCTTTTTGAGACGCAAAGTACCAGTTAATATAACAAAGCATTTTTGTCAAAAAATCAAGCTACCAGATAGTATTCACCGATTGGCAAAAAAAAAATTTACATGCCCATGCCGATCACGTTCTTAGTAAACATACAGGTACTTAGAGTACCTATGTAGTGTATCTAACTCCTTGCGAGCGGCTAAAAAACTTCATCGTGAATTTGGACTTATGACAGTTGTTATGTCCTGAGACAACCCTACACTGAATCATCTCGCCACCATCGGTTTCGCAATCTTTCCACGTGCATAAAACGCTTCGACGGACTCCGCGCGCCGCCTTTCGTCTTCCAAAAATCGGGTCGTTAGGACACTCGTAATATTAAGTTAATACTTTATGTATTGTAAAGTAATATTTATAAAGTAATTATTTTCGTGGTAAATTTTGGTTCTTTTGTGATCCAACGGCTGTCGCTCATGACTGGCGCAGACGGGGTAGGATCGTAGAATCAGTGCGCGCGAATAGACATTCATCGTGAAACAGTGCGTGCTGATAGACTTTTACGTTGTTTCTACGATTTTAAACGAACCGAGGTCAGCCTGATGATCACCTGGGAGCAGAGCATCGCGCCACCGTTGCGACATCCAAACATTGATGACTCACCGCATCGCCGTCGCAATGCTGTCACTGTAAGTTGCACATATTTCTGAGGATTGTAGCTACTATACTACCTGTATTTCCTTACTGTGTCTCCAGTACCCATCCAAAACTTTTTACCCACGATTTAATAGGGATTATGGATACCGATAGGAAAATAGATTGTATTATTAGAACTCTTAAGTTAGTACCTGACTTTGACCCACGAGACCCAACAGATTTAAATATCACGGAACGGCTATACCAAAAGTACATGCAGGATTACCGTAGTGCAATGGAAACAGTTTACGAATTGATTCATAACTCATCGTTTACGCAGCGCGAAGCGATATCATTATCGCTTATCTACCGCGAGAAATTACAATAGGGAACCTGACGATGAAATATACATAAAAAATCCAGCCGCAGAAAGAAAAAAAATAGAGTCACGTTTTATCCACGACAAAGTTTTTGCTAATCTACCTATTCATATCTATACTTCCACGGACGCGTGGCTAAAAATAGACTCAAACGATAACGTAAGACTTTTAAAGACAAAGAAATCTGACTTGTTGCAGGATATCAATTTATCTCAGATAGATAAACATTTGTCATACTCTTGCACAGTTACTAGAGACAACCAGGCAATAAACTAATAACAGTTTTCCTATGTTTAAGCCACAGATTAAGTATCTGTCATATAAATTAGATAAGATCAAATTACAACTGAGTACATTCGAGCCGTCTTCTATAAGATCTAAACGACGCCTTATCAATCCTCTTGGTGCAGTAATAAAGTCGATTTCTTGCAACCTAGATCACAATGACGCTATTAGGTATGAAACGGCGTTACAACTAAGGTTAAGGCTATTAATTATAGCAGACAAAGTGGACGAACATATATACAAAAAGTTCAAGGTAGCTTTTAAAGTTATACAAAAAGTTGTCTGTTCAATAGACAAACGTACTTAATAATCTTACTTTTAATCAGAATAAGTTGGATAAGGCGCTATCTTACGTCATGAATATGACGTCATCTGATTGTGAACGTGCCCTTAGAATAGCTTTCGTCGAACAGTTATTCGTTATACTTAATGATAACGTTCAGGAACTGTCCGACGAAATAGAATAGAGAATATTTTAGCTTTTAGCCGTAGTATGTCCTTGCACCACTCTATTCTATCGATAAAGGACCTAGTTGAAATGATAAGCAAATTACGCAATGTGTATAGCACAGAATAAATTATCGATTATGAATATAGATAAAATTATGACAATTAGTTTAGGTTCTTATTATTCGGATAGGAAAATCGTGGTTGTCCTTAACTTCCCTATCGTCCTTAAGCAAACCTTTTCCTTACTTAAACTGTGCCCCGTTCCTAATAAGTACCATGAAATCATTCTCCCTTCTTATCCTTATGTAGCTACTACGTCCAAGGAATACGTCCATGTACACGTATTCCTTGGACGTAGTAGCTACAACAGTCCTTAACTTCCCTATCGTCCTTAAGCAAACCTTTTCCTTACTTAAACTGTGCCCCGTTCCTAATAAGTACCATGAAATCATTCTCCCTTCTTATCCTTATGTAGCTACTACGTCCAAAGAATACGTGTACATGGAGGCAGAATGCCCGAAGGTAGATAAGGTGCGCATCTGCGAGCAACAACTGGGACATCAACTTCGTACTAAGCCTGACTGTATAGACAAACTCATTAATTCACAGGAGATAGATGAAACGTGCAAAGTCACGCCTCTCTCTGTCCAAGGAAGCTCTGATTGAGCTAGACAGTCAGCATCACGTAATCTCGTTCCCGAAACCTACGAAAGTCCTGTTATCCTGCGGACCGGACAAGTACAAAAACTTCAAGGCAGTTACCTCATCACTATACCTCACACCTGCAAGTTGAAAACGCCAGAATTCACATTGGCTAGTATCGATAATATAGTTAACGGAATCACTGTCGAACTCACCGTGCCGACAATGAATCATCTTTCCAGAGCTGCTACAACTTACCACCTGGCTTCGGTGAATCTCAGCGCATTGCCTGAGGACTGAGGACGCCTGTTGGACTTTTTGGAAATATCTCCCACGAAGTCATATACCATACGACGATATTGCTGTACATTGTTATAACTGGAACAATTGTCGCAACTTCGATTGTTATATTATACATACATCGACTCATAATTAAGAAGACTAAGAATGACACATCGATTGAGAAAAACATCGAGTTATCGGAACGCCGCCAAAAGCGTGACACAATATTTGCATTAGACATTGGCAAATAGTTGCTCATCTAGGGGATGAGGTGTTATGTCCTGAGACACCCCTACACTGAATCATCTAGCCACCATCGGTTTCGCAATCTTTCCACGTGTATAACGTGTAAAACGCTTCGACGGACTCCGCGCGCCGCCTTTCGTCTACCAAAAACCGGGTCGTTAGTTAGGACTTGCGTAATATTAAGTTAATACTTTATTGTAAAGTAATATTAATAAAGCAATTATTTTCGTGGTAATTTTTTTTTGTGATCCAACGGCTGTCCCTCATAACTCAGTTGTCGAGTGTCAGACATGTAAATACTCGTAACTCTGTTTGTTTATTATTAGACATTATAAAAGCTATGTCGTAATTTATGCTTAATAAAGGCAATATTTTGGTTTAGTACGATTTTATTCTATATCAGTTTAATTAGCATATAATGAACTAACTGGAAAAGCGATGAACATAAATAACGAAACTCTAAAAACAGCTCCATCGACGTCCAGCGACATACATGGAAACTTAGCAAAATATTTACACTCTGAACGATTTGACTGTACTCCTGATACAATTTACGCCAAAAATAAATGGAAGCATTGGAAAAGCTTGTTCTTCAACTTTCTAAACACAGAACTAAAAGGTACAGTTATGCCAGAGTCCACAAAATTAATGATGCTACTAAATCATTTAGATATATATAAAACTGAAATTAGCTCGATGCTGGTTCCGAAACGCAACGGTGAATTTTACTCTAGTGTTTTGGAACGCCTTCGACAGAGTGAAATTCTAACTGACAGTTGAAATAATTGACCCTAGGAAAAACGGAGTTGAATTTCACCCGGCTGTCAAAATTGACGTGAGGAGAGACATAATTTGAAAATAGCGGCTGTGAAAATCATTGCAATTCAAATGATGTTATATTATCCATGAGATACACAGATTTTCTACCTATTTTAAGTGTTTCTAAGATGGCTTTTTGTCTTTTGTTTGACGATTAAAGGTAAATAACCATCGTTACTAATTTAATGTAAAACTCCGTGCTGGTTATTGTTTGGCTTACATACTACGGTATAACTATTTTTTGTAAGTAATTGTTTAAACATTATATTGCAAGGAAATTAAAGGTTGCAAGCTGCACTAAGCTATGACGCTCGTGATAGAGCTAAAAATCCCAACCTTAATACTTTCCTGCATACAAGTATAACCAACTTAGCCACAGTACTAGGAAGAATTCAATATGTACCTAGATTATTTAGCTCTAAATTATTATGCGGTGAGTGTTTTATTCAATAGTATTATTTATGTGTATAATATAGAAAGCTTCAAACTACAAAAATCATTGAAGTTTGTGTGTTATCAGACTGAAAATGGAGGATGATCTAGGATTGCCACCTGTTTGTCTTGAAAGGAATATAGACTTCAGTGAATATAGACTTGCAGTGGATGAAAGTAGTGCCCCTCTGAAGCAAGATCAGAATCATTTGTTTGTGGGATCATTACGTATGCAATACTTATTATAAAAATGGTGTATGTTACTTACAAATCACAAAATAGAAGTACAATGATAATAACAAATTGTATACAACTATTGCCATGATTACAGGTGAATTCTTTGCTGTGGAAGACAGCCATGAGACAAGAAACTTTTACAATGTAAATTCCATCTCGTCTAGTCGTAGGCTTATGAAGATTCAGTTGTATAGATGCGAGGTCTGCTGTACAGAGAACTACTAGTGTATATTAAGATCAAGGATCTGGTACAGAATACAGATGTATGAACATGTTATTAGGTATATATTTTTTATATTTATTTTATGTTTCACTGTAAATTAAATGCCGTAGAACTAGTGAGATTTGTTGTTCTCGCTAGTTCGACGATTGGGCTAGTTGAACTAGTGTAAAACTGGGAACAAATCATTTTGTTAGCTCTCAATTAATTGCTATGTAATAACATTACAGGACAATCTAGAGGGACTCATGGTGCGTCACTGCCTTTAATTGATATTTGAGTCGTCACCGACGCGACAGATTTGAAAACAACATCGAAAGAAATGAACCCATATGAGATGAAATATCCCAGGAAATGAAAAATAATGGCTACGACTTCACTTCCCACCAAGTAGAGAATAAATTTAAATATTTAAAAAAAGTCATATATCGACTGTGTAGACAAAAATAGAAAATCTACAGGAGAGCCTGAGCGGTTTTGCAGTTATGTTGAGAAGTTAGACGAATTATTCAGGCGATCACCTCAAGACCACCCTCCAGCACTAGCTGCAAGCCGCTCAGTTCACTTGCAAAATGAAAACAATTTAATCAACAGTGGGACTGTTGGGGACCTCAGACCTGTACTAGAACAGCAAAGTCAGGGAACTGCCGCTCAACAGTCAAGTGGTCCAATAACTTATCCCTAGCATCTGAATATCTAAAAGTCCCAAGACGTACCGGGATGGAGAGAAACGTGGGGCGCTGGGCGGAGCAATTCCGCACTGAAGCACGACAACGTGAAGAAGCGAGGGCTCAGCGTCATGAAGTGCTAATGGAGCTATTAAGACAGAGCAATGCTCTATATGAAAGATTAACTCAGCAATTTAATAGATAAATTGTAACAATTATGCTGCAAATATAAAAGCTAATGACTGTGTATGTTTATAAGTTGTGGGTTAAAAACTAGAGTACGCTACTCTAGTTTTAGTCTAGGGCTAATTAAAAAACATGTTTTTTACCATTCGCTTTTTAAATCCACATATTTTTATGTGCCGAAAAATTGGAGCTATGTTGTGAGTGTGTGTGTGTTGTATGATTGCTTAGCACAAAAATAATGATTTTTGTTTACTGCAAAAATGAAGTGTTTCTACTTACAATAATCTTGCCATTATTTTGTCCAAAATAGGAAAATATTTTGAATGTAATAGCTCAAATAACGTGATTTTCGTGTCAAATAAGCGTAAACTACCGTTATGTAAGGCCGTTTTGACGGTAGCTCCGTTGCAATACATACATTAATGTAACAGCCAAAATGACGAATGTGAACAATTTTTCGAAAAATATTTTTTATTAAAATAAAAACACTTCCGTTTTATCCTTTTGAGGTACGGAACCCTTATAGGATCACTTTGTTGTCCGTCTGTGTGTATGTCAAGACTCTTTATCTCGGGAACGCGTAAAGATATCGAGTTGAAATTTAAACTATATACGTAAACCTATGAATTCTTGCAGTTGTGTAAAAGAAAAGCTTCTCAGTTACCGTATAAAAAAGTTAGAGCCGTTTATGTCGTAAAAAATGCATATTTCAACGCTCACAAAAATCAAAACCTACCGGGTACTTCCCGTTGACATAGAACTATGAAACTTAGCGAAGAGCATTGTCTCAGAGTACACATATAGGAATAAATCTACATCAAAAATCTGAAAACTGTACATTTTTATTTAAATCACATAAAATAGAGCCTCAAAATTCACAAAATATGGGTTCAAAATTCAAAGTGAATAAATCGTATCATGTAAGGTATCATATAAAATAACTTCACTAGCACATGCTAACACAGGTTTATATTGTTTTAATTGTTTGTACGGAACCCTCGATGTGCGAGCCTGACTCGCACTTGTCCGGTTTTTTCATAACACAAGATTTCTCAAATGGTATCTATTCTGTAGCCAATAAATAAAGCTTTATTGTTCGTAAAATTCAGATATCTAAATACTATAGATTTTGCCATGGAAGAGTTATAAGATAACGGTAGCTAAATTTGAGTTGTCTTTGTCTCTCCTGTAAAGTTCATTTTTCCCTTACGCTACTCTAGTTCTTAAACCCGTGATGTGTCATAGGAACATTTGATAATCCGTTTTTTTTTTGCAAAAAACCAAAACAGTTATCTATTATTAGATATACATGTATAATATTCTTAACAGTACTAGTTTTGTTATTCATAATCATAATCATTTATTTCATTAATACTATTTACACGTCATATCAGGTTAATCAATAATTAAGTCAAAATATTCTTCTCACTGGTGATATAATTCTGTAATTTTTGTATGCTCTCAGATGTAATAACTAGTAAAATTAGAAAACAATTTAATGAATAGCTCTGTGAAAATGTAGCAGAAGAACAAGAAATTAAAAATTTGAAAAAACAAGTCCTGCATCTGAAGCGTAAAAATAAGGAAAACTCGCTAAAATACGTATATAGTTTGAGTTTAAAGGGCATTTAATTCTTAGTTGGGTCTGTATCGTTTTCAACAATGGCTGCAAAAACAATGGCCAAAATGCAAATGAGAAACCCAAAAACGAGACAAAAATGGACCAGAGAAGAGAAAGTCTTCGTCTGCATACCTTCATATGAGGAGACAGGGTATTGCCCCATCAACCATTAGAAAGTGGTTAGGGCAGACCAACTGCTTTCCAGGATTGCAACAAAAAGTGTTTCAAAATATTAAAAAAGCATTTTGAAAATGCTTTCATTAAAGAGAAAAGTTGTATGATATCATTGGAGTACTCGAAAAAATATGACCAAATAGAAGGATTTGAAGACTTTGGAAAAGGTGAAAGGACACCAATTTTGGCCAAATATGTTCTAGTATTTTTGGTGCGGGGGCCTCTACAGCGGTCTAAAAATTCCTGTAGCCTATTTTTTGGCAGCAGGAAACATCAGCAACTAAATTAACATTTCTAATTAAAGTCGTCCTAACAAACTATTTGATATTGGTTTCCTTCCAAAAGCAGTAGTATGTGACCAAATTTCGACAAATAGGAAAGCCTTGAAAAGTTTTGGAGTATCGCCGGATTCTCCCTTTTTTTATTGCAATGATAGAAAAATATTTGCATTTTTTGACATACCTCTGCACTGAAAAATATACAAACCATTTTATAATGTGGGATTTCATTGATGGCGAAAAAACATTTGCATTTAATGATATTCTAAAGACGTATGAATTAGATAAAAATAACACCAGCAAATCTTTGCACAAATTGACACCAGCCCACTAAAATCTTAATAACTTCCAAAAAATTAAAGTAAGTTTGGCAGCACAAATATTAAGCCGGTCAATAGCGGCAGCAATAAGAACTGCTGTTGATACTGGAGAGTTGCAAAGTGAAACAACACTAGACACGGCTGACTTCATCGAAATAATAAACAATGTGTTCGATGCATTAAACAGTAAAAAGAAGAAGGTTAAAACCCCATTTAACAGTGCATTGACAAAATACCTTACACCTGTTCGACAAGCCCTGATGGCTTGTCAAAGGCAAAAAATTGCTTTTGTATTTTAAAAAAATATGAGTGTAAAAGAATAATACCACTGTTTTAGTAAGACCACCAAGTTTCGATGGCTTTCTTCAAGCAATCGAAGGAATTTTACAAATATTTGATGAGGAATCATCAGGTGGTATACAATACTTATTCACAAGCCGATTTAACCAAGACTTTCTTGAAAACTTTTTTTCAATAATGAGGTTAAAAGGGGGATTTAATAGGAACCCCAGCTGCAGAGTGTTGCGAACGTTTTTTAGAAGCAGGTTGGTGAATTCATTGCTGAAAACCCCGGAAACAAAAAACTGTCTAGAGGATGATGCAAATTTTATCATTCAATCTCTTTTCAAGGAAGCAGACAAAGAAAACACGGAACCAACACGGCCTTTATCACCCGCACAACAACCAAGCACTAGCAGTGAACTTAGATATAGTATGGACAATCGAATGGAAAAATAATCGCCCCAAACGATTACACCTGAAGGGTATTCAGTAGTTTATTTCGCTGGATATTTACTAAAAAATACCTAGATTTACATCATTGTGAAACTTGCAAAAGTAGTTTAGTTAAATTTAATGAAGAACTGACGGAGAAGAACCAGTTGCTAATAATAAACAAAAAGTACAACAACAGTTCGAAACTGCTTGCTCCCTCGGAGGAACTGTTAAAGCTGGTAAATTTGCACACTACGAACATTAAAAAAAATGTTCATATGTGTGAAACAAAACTTCTCCAAAACATATGCTGAGACCAATATTAAGTTTGTCAACAACATGTGGACTTTTTAATTGAGCATCTTCTTTTAGTTAAAATTTACGACATTTGCAAGTATAATAAAAAAATGTTTTAGAAAACAGTCGACTCTAAGATGAGAATATTAAAAAAATGTAATAAAGTCTTTATAGTCGTTATTATCACCATTATTTTTATGATTAAAAGTATTCAATATTAATCAAACATAATGAAAACGTAACCAACTTACAAAATTCTTTAGAAAAAAAAACTTCTTAATGTAAATTTTTAGTTTTGGCCTAATTAACGATCACTAATATCAGTATTTGGCCGTAAAGAATAAAAAAATAATAATCTTAGAGCTAACATGAAATTATGTTCCTTATAAACTTACATCTAAATTCAATCATCATTATTTTACTGGTGAACAGTAAATACTTACAAAACGAACCTATCATAGGACAATTAAAAAAACAAAGTAATACTCATGTAATAAAATGTAAATAAAGGACTTCAACTTTGCCAAAGCTATACACTTCGAAAAAATACTGCTTAGTGACGAAACCCGACACGAACTTGAAAGACGAACCATACTGCAATCTGATTCCATTGCGTGACACCAAGAAAGGAAACTACGTATTACTGCGTCAAATTTCGGAAAGATTTGCAAAAGAGGTCTTATCCAAAGTGGTCCTTTAGTTAAAAACCTTCGGCAAGACAACGGTGATCTGAGCCAGGTTAAGGCTATTCAGTACGGAAAAGAACAGGAGCCTATAATATCAATCAACCAACGAAGATGAGTCTGATAGGACTATTATGAAATGTGGCCTATTTATTGACCCTGAATTGTCATTTTTGACTGGAATCCCTGATGGCTTATACCGTGATGACACTATTATTGAAATAAAATGCCCCTACTCTCCTGTAGGAATGAGTGTAGAAAATGGTATAAAACAAAATAATAACGTTTTGGAAACCAGATAAAGGTAGAAATTTTATAATCTATAAATGTTACAACTGGTACTTTTAGGCTCAAGGCCAACTTCATGTGACATGGTGCATATTTGATGTCTGGACAGATATCAATATGAAGATAGAAAGGATCATGATCATGATTTTTGGAAGACTAAAATGGAAAATAAATTAAAAGCTTCTTATTTCGATTGTTTCACTTGCTTCCAGAAATTGTAGGTAATCAATACTGGACAGAAAAATGCCACTAAGAGAACCAGAGTCTATCCTACGAGCTTTTGAACAAAAAGAAGCACGATCTAAAGTTAAACTAGCGCAAATAATTGTCGAACTGTAAACGTAACAAAACTTGAATGTTAATAAAATTACTTTAGGTATCGTAAGAACTTTCATTTCTAATCCTAAGTAATATTTTTTTTTATTGTGTTTTTCGTTTTTAGATTAACAATACTTTTTTGGTATACTAGAACAGGATACAAACTACTTATCACTTAAAATTATGCAGAAGTAATGAACAAAATCGCACCCCGGCAAAAAAACTGTCACAATACAAAAATACTTCTGTCGAGAAAATGTAACTTTTATAGATTTTTGTTTATTAATACGTGAATAATTTAAAGACAATAATAGCCAGATTACTGAAATTTTATGTATAAATAGGTTACTGTACTGTATCAGCCTTTTCAACAGTCCACTGCAGGACGTAGGCCTACCCACGAAGGGTGATTAGGCCATATCCACCACGCTGGCCCAGTGCGGGTTGGTGGATTCACATAAGCCATCGAATTTCTTCTACCGGCGTATGCAGGTTGCCTCACGATGTTTTCCTTCGCCGAAAAGCCAGTGGTGTGAAATTCCGTACATAAATTCCTAAGAACTCATTAGTACGGGACCGAGGATTTGAACCCACGACCTCACGATTGTAAGGCGGGTGTCACTACCTCTAGGCCACCATGGCCTAGGCCATAAATAGGTTATATAAATGTTTATTTTAACGTTTTAAATTGAATAGCAAACTCGTATTTTTTTAACTAACTTTTAAGAAACTTTTAATTAGATGTGTATTATGACTCTTTTTTCTATTGAAATGTCTGTAGTTTTTTTAAATAATACACTTTTTATGTTATTATCACCATTATTTTTATGATTAAAAGTATTCAATATTAATCAAACATAATGAAAACGTAACCAACTTACAAAATTCTTTAGAAAAAAAAACTTCTTAATGTAAATTTTTAGTTTTGGCCTAATTAACGATCACTAATATCAGTATTTGGCCGTAAAGAATATAAAATAATAATCTTAGAGCTAACATGAAATTATGTTCCTTATAAACTTACATCTAAATTCAATCATCATTATTTTACTGGTGAACAGTAAATACTTACAAAACGAACCTATCATAGGACAATTAAAAAAACAAAGTAATACTTCTAGCATCAGTCCAATCATTTCAAAAGTTACAAAACAAAGTTCTTAAATTATAATAATCTTTTCGACGAGATCTTAGAATCAACTGTAAAAAAGTAAAATACTTACTTAAGAGATTTATAAAACGACTCGTAAAAGTTGGGAATGTGTTTATTTTGTAATAAATCTGTAAGATCCCTTAATTTCGCTTCTTAAAGTTTTGGTTTAAACCTGTTCGCTGGTTTGAGGGAATATGCATTAGTATTTTTTTTTCGCGTTAAACTGTTTCGGAGACCTGATCGTCTTTATAAGAAGTTTTGAAAAGCTTCGTGGGGTCCTCCTGTGACAGTTTGAAAATCTTCACTTCAGTAATTTTAAAAGATTTGTCTGATTTAATAGTTTCAATGTATTGACTGGGTACATAAATCGGACCTTACTTGTGTTTTCTTTGTATTTGCTTTTCTATTGTTGATTGGACAGAGTCGGCTTCATTTTGAGTATGTCCAGTAATTAGGTATTTGTGTGTAATAGACTTTATTTTAAGGAATTTTACCAGCGCATACAAGTAAATAGATATTATAAATCTATTTTTGTTTTGACCACATCAATTGTCCGAGTAGAATATTAGGTCTAAGCCTGCGTCTGGTATTTTTGTATATTTAATAAAATTCCATGATTTCTGTTAATAGGCGCTGGTTTATTTTTATAAAATTTTAATATTAGTATTGTGACAACTTAACAAGGCTGTAGCTTGGTAGGAAGTGAAGTTATACAGAATAAACAGATAAAGTATTGAACGAGTGAACTAAACTACAGATTAAATCTAGAACATACACCCCCGCGCTGACAAAGTCTGAATATAACTAAAATTCGTACTAGGTTCCGAAAAAACTACGTCAAGTCGTTTGTCAGTCGGATTGATGGTGTAGATATTGTTATTTCTGGTCACTCAACAGTCGAATTAGTCTAATGTCACTGTCAGTTGTCAAGTGTCAAAGTCAGCTGTCAGTTATCCCTAATTTCAATGTTGAAAATATAAAAACATGGTGATAATTTTACAATGAGATTTATCTAAACAAACATAAGTATGTGGAATGATTCTAGGTGTAATATTAAATTAATTCCAGCGTTATACAAACAAAAACTTAAAGCTAGGGTCAGTAAGTATCTTGTACTAAGCGCTGTGCATACAACGTATAATAATTGTTATTAATGCAGTGATTCTAAGTGATACTTACTTGCAAGTTACATTGTTACACAGTATTACAAAGGTAATACCTAGAACAAGTTTGTGAATAGGGCGTGACATAAGAAGACAGTCGGCAAGGGGATACATTGATGGAGGAAAGTCACTCAGTTATCTCTATAGAGATTATAAAACGTTGTGTGAATCTAATAACGTGTCCTATGCCAATGAAACACTGTACTCAAGAACATTTAATGGTGAATTTAATATCAGTTTCTTCAAGCCGAAAAAAGACAGGTGAAAACTTTGTGTACGATATGAGAATGCTCTAGGTGATGCAAAGAAAGATTTAGAAGTCCAGTATGTTGAACACATGAAAGAGAAAGAACTTTCCCGACTTAAAAAAGAAGCTGACAAGAAAACCAGTTGAGCCGGAGCTGCGAACCGTCTCGCAGCTCAGGTCACCACAGTACAGTACAATACAACAAAACTCGATTCTAAGTTTGTAGTTATTTTAGCTCGCATGAAATATAATATGCGTACCTAGGTATTGGCTCAAGTGAGTCGTTTAGTGAATGACGATGTCAAAACTGCAGCGATACATTACCCCGTACACATAGGTAGTTGGTTTATTTATTGTTACACCTTTATGCTTATGATGCGAGTTTCATGAGATACAAGATACCTAAAGGTGATTTAATGTGCTCAGTTTGGGGAATAGTATTTGTAGTAGCGAAAATACTTAAATAATTTTGACTTGACTTGAATTGACTAGGTACATCATTAAAGAAATTAAGAAAAACTTTAGCCAATTAGTTTGGCAATTTAAATAACTGAGTAGATTTATTAGATGCTGACTTATTACTTATGCTAGATATTATAAATTGCCAAATTAGAGTATTAATTATGTACTTCCTAAATATATTAGAAGTTCTTCAAACATTTCGATGGCTCCCACGTAAATTGTGGTATGTTTATGAACGCGACTTTACAAGAGAGAGTTTCAAAGTTATAAATGTAAATCAAAACTGTAATTTTCAATATATCTCAACGAAACTTAACACATATGTTTTAACTGTAATACTTTTTAAGAGATCTCAGTTGATTAATTGTTACACTCAGTATTTTCAGAGATTTATCACATGCAACAGTTTATTGTGAAATGTTTGCTAAACAAATGGTTGTATATGACACATACAACAATTTTCGCCGCGACAGAAGAATAAAATTGCAATGTATGTATAACTTACAATATTATACATCGGTAAAAGAAAATAAAAAAGGGTATATCTGAACTATAATAAACAAAGACAGCAAGTTTTGAGTAAGTAATCAGCTTTATTATAATATAAACGATTATAATTATGGCACCGAAATCAAAAAGTAATCATATCAATTGAAAAACACCAAAACAACTACTCAATTTTTATTTATTTTGTAGTTAACCCCACAAAAAAATATTGTTATAAATTCAATTTTTACTTGAATACTCACATGTGTGCACGTATAACAGTATTGTGCACACAGCTCGTATATTTACACTTGAACACGATGAATTGGGTCCCAAGAATCTGTCTGGTACCTAATACTCATATTTCCTAATTACGATTATTTTATCTGATAAGTGACTTGACCAGGTGTATTCTTAGCTACGATTGAAAAAATCTGTTTAATTATTTGAAAATTATTAGCGGATATTTCTATTTTTGTTCAAGTTTTTAACAAAATCTTGTATATTAGTAAATTAACTATATAAATAGTAATCTTTGAAATTGTCTACCCCAAAAAACGATTAGTATTATAAACTTAACAAAAAAAATTATGGCACAAAAATCACAATGTATGCAATTATTCATGTAACATTAAAAGCAACAACAAATCTACTTATGAATAATCAATGAAAAATCTACCAAGTACGTAATAACTAATCTAAGCTATAATAATGAACACAACAATCACAAAGGAAACTTATACAAAAACATTTGTTTTATAAAGACGAGTCAACATTATTTATATAAAAACAAGTCAAAATAAACCGAATAAGCATTGGATAATATGCTATGCTGAATCGGAATCAATTTGAGACGTTTCATCGACACACAAGCTTTCAAAGAAGTTGTGGTAAGTGCCAGGTATTAATCCACTGTTGCAAAGTGATATTAAATCGTTAAACTTTGCTCTTGGTATTGGCAAAACATTGGGATATAGGGGTTTCACTTCAGCTATCCCTGTTTTTTGGCGACGTCTTGTATTTGTGTCAATAGCAATAGTCAAGAAGTCATCATTTGCCAGGTCATATCTATAATTAATTTTAAAAGGATCTTTGGCCCACAGATTGCGGAAACGAGTCGTAGGATGTTTGCATCTGGAGGGTCTTTACGTAGGCTCCGTAACTTTCTTCCTATTACCACCAAAATTGCGTTTGCACAGTCCCTTCTACTTCCAATCCTTGACTACGCTGACGTCTGCTATCTGGATCTCACTCAGGAATTGCTAAATAAACTTGAGCGACTTCAAAACTTCTGCATAAGGTTCATTTTTGGCTTGCGTAAATATGACCACGTCTCAGAATATCGCGCAAAACTCAAGTGGCTTCCTATTCGTCGTCGCCGGGATGCTCATATCGTTTCTTTTCTTTACAATACTCTCTTCAATCCTTCTTCTCCTTCCTACCTTCAAGAACGCTTTATTTTCCGGCGTTCTCTTCTAACTCGGTTTTTAAAATCATCTGAGAATCTTAAACTTGACTTTCCTAAACATAAGACAAACTTTTACGCTTCATCTTACAAAGAGTTAAATTGCATTACCTGTCTTCTTAGGTACATTATTGTTTCTGCTCGCTTTATATATTTATTTATTTAAGTAAGTATAAGTATTAATAGAATGTAATTATATAAGTAAGTTTATTTTTGTATTATGAAATACATGTATGTTTATGTGTCTAGGTAGGCATATATATTTATTTATTGGTTAGGTGTTAGTATTGCTTATTTTTTGTTTGTTATAAGTGTTCATTGTTTATTGTTTAAAATCTTTTTTGCTAAGGCCGCTGTTTTAGTTAATGTGCTATTTCCTGTCCGTTCATGGTTGCCTGGAAGAAATTGCTTGAAGCGATAAGGCCGCCATTTAGTATAACTAATTTTTAATGTTTTTATTTTTCATGTGTTTGTATTGTATTTGCTTAAGCTAATAAAGAATTATCTATCTATCTATCTATCTTTAGAGCATATGCGTACTTCTTTTATTTTGTTCCAATGAACCGTTTCTCTATTGATATTTTTGGACCAGTTGCGCCCCTCTAACAATTCCTTGAAGTTATGGAAGTCATCGTGTTTCATTTCGATGACATTGTATGGCTTGCCATCCTGTTTTGCCCATCTAACCAGGCTAAACCATTCCAAAGGATTGTAGATGAGCTTATTTTTTGATGACCTCTCAATCAATCCGTGGACACTGTCACCCTCTTGCTGTGTATGTCCTTTCTCTAAAAACGTATGTTTTATGGTTACATTGAACTTTTGTGCAACATAAACATAAAATGCAAATACGACCCGGTTACGATTCTGGCCTGTACAGTTGTCAGACCAGAACCTAAACTCCTGTGCTCCATTTTGGTGCATTTTCTTTATGAAGTCGTATAAACAGCTGGAAACTTCATTGGCCCCACGCTTAGCTTCACCTTCATGCCACATATAACAGTGTGCATCAGATCAAATAGTTACACTATTTGATCTGGCAAATAAAGATTGTACACCGATAGCTTTCGTTTGTAATACAGGACACTTAACTGTCCATGAGGAGCATTTAAAATCTTTTGAAAATCAAATGTTGCTGAAACTATTTTTCCTTCCGAAGATTGACTATCTCGTTTGTCAGTATTTTTCAGCTGTCTACATATTTTTTTGTTTGCTACATGGACTTCGTGCTCCTTTAACTGTTCTTCATAAGGAAATGGGTTATTTTTGTGAATGTGACATTGATCACATTGCTCTTTTTTAGGGGTGTGAAAGCCTAATTTAAAAGATTGGTTCACAATGTCACGGTATTGTCTTTTCGTAGTAGCCACTTCCTCGTAATTATTTTCCAGGAGCCATTCTTTATACATTTCGAACAAGCGATTGAAATTTAAATCTCCATCCAAATATAGCTTGTTGGAGTCTTTTCGACAGTAGTGTGATTCGACAGGTTGCAAACTATTGATATGGTCACACACGCTTTTAATGACCCCTTCAGTAATTTTACGAGTGTGGCAATCATGTCGGCCCCGGTTGTCTTTACAAATTTCTGTTCCTTTTGAGCCATCCATTTTCTCTAGGGCTTTCTTCACAACTTAATCACTTAAAGACATGGTACTCAAAAAAATTTTTTTGCACACATGAATATAATTTGTCAAATCATCCTGGATAATCGGCAATTTGTAAGTCAAGGTGTACTTACACTTTGATACAGTATCTGTATAAACTCTCCGTTTATTTTTCTTCGTGACTAAATTAGCTAAATACAGCCACTGTTTTTCTCTATCACCTAGAGACCAAAAGCGTTCAAAAATAGCTTTTCTTTCTTTTTCTGATACTCTTTCGAAACATTTCATACGGCAACGACATGGAGGGCCTATTTTCCTAGCAGGTCGTATTACGCCTTTTCTTGTATTATATTCTTTTCCTAAATTTCTTAACGTTTTTCGCTTAACATCCTTCCAGTCTTTGACGTGTCTCTCTCTTATATTACCTTTGTCTTTTCTTATTCTTTTATTTAAGGCATGTGGGCTGTTTTCAGACAATACGGAAAGTGGACTATTAGCTTGAGGTGTCGTGCAGCTAGATTGATCTGTTGGTAATGGTTCTGGTGATGATAGGTTTATAAGTGACAAATTTTCTTTTTCGATATAGTAGGGACAGTAATTATTGTCACAGTAGTAATCGAGATGGTTGATGCTACAGTTAGGAGAAGGGTGTGCCGTTTCCAAATTGGTTTCTACGGTTTTGTCCAAAATTCCATCATTTAACATAATCTCTACTATCGCGTTCATCTCTGTGTCATTAAAACTGACTGGCAAAGGAGATTCTGAAACAAAATCACACCAGAACATAAATAAAAATAGGTATTAAATTAACATACAACATGCAAAACACAATTGAAGGTAACGTTAAATGTTGTATGTATCACATACACAATAAAAAAATATTCATTTCCAGGGTACATTGTTGTATGTCATCATGAAATAAAAAAATATGTAATCCTCTCCAATACAACAAAAATATGCCTAGAATACTCCGATGTAAAAAGTTGTAAGTAATACATGCAATAAAATACGTAGTAAATTAACGACGTAGAACGTTGTAACACTTAAAACTAAAAACGTTACAGATCTACGACGTAAAATGTTCTATGTAATACTTCGTACGGCTCAGTGTAATTGAAACCTGAGATATTTTAACTATTTAAGCAATCTTAGTAATAACTTTACACGGTTGTGTAAGGATAAAGTTAAATAAACAATATAAGGCTTAAAAAACTCATGAATTTGATACATACCTTGCCGTTCGGAAATAAAACTTGAGGGTGTGGTTCGATTTACTGAAATATTTTCATTCCCGATAGGGCAATTGTTGTCTTCTATATTGTCAGGATCGTCATTAATCATCGCACATAATTTTCTGCCTCTTGACATGTTTTTTCTTGGTATCATCTTTTCGCGCAGCGAGACGTGCGTTCTACCGGGAAGTCCGCGGTAAACAGTTCTGTGTCACAGATACAAGACGCGAAGGCGCGCCGCTCCCCTCTCCCCGCCACACGTAAACGGTTGCTCAGGACAATACAACAGTATACTCCGTACGCGTTTAGAACATGCAACAATATACGTTTTAAAAAACATCGATAGATTAGGAATTTTTGATATTTTTTTATTAGGGCCGATAGTTTCCATGTAAATAAACCTTTTTATGCAAAAAAGTGAAAATCTCATTTTTGTGGGTTACCACAACTTACGTGGGAGCCATCGATTTGTAGATAGCGCTAAACCAGATCTTAAAGAACATAAAATTTGTTTTGAACGAAAGTTAAAAATCACATCAAAATAAGTCGGTGCAGTCCGGTTGAAAATGTTAAAAAGCATCCCATTTCATCATTATCGCAAATAGATAAAGTGCATTTTCGAGTAACAGCATCGGTGACGTACGCTGCCAGTACACTCTCCATCTCTTTCTATTTCGTTCACGAACGGTATACGTCCTCGACTTGGATGGAAACATCGCGGAACAATCGCGTAGCTGGCGCGTCTCGCGTTGCAAGTTATCGGTGAATGAGCCGCACGGCACGATTGAGCTGCCTGGTAGCTTAGCATACAAGACCACGACAAGAGTTTACCGACGTGTACAAAGGTGACAGATATATGCTTTATCATAACTCTGTCACGTTCTGACACGTCGATAGTATTATTTTATGGTCCGTATGCTAAGACCGCAGGTCTGGAGTTTAACCGCGAGCTGTTGAGTCATACTGGTGTTATCTGATCTGTTGAACCGGTTCCATTCGTGGTGTTGAATTGATATGATCTCTCACACTCTGGCGAATAGATTCTGCAACTTTGCTATGGTTGCCATGTTCGCCCCTCATGTCTTGTTCAAGAAAACCATCTTTAGATTTTTCAATAACTGTCCTAATGACTCGACCATTAATATCTAGTGTTGCCCTGAAGAAAGATTTGCATACTCGAATGGGTTCGTCATTAATTTGGAAATAAAAGTTATGGTTGAGTTTTGTTGGTTAAGTTTTACCGGTAAATCTGAATGCTGGAATAATCGCTTTCATGCTCTTATGAATAAAATTACGTTGAGCAGAAAGGTCTCCTAGTTGCCAATAATTTTCAAATATTTTAATTCTATTATCATTATTTGTTTTTTGTGTACATTTTAGTTTGCATTCTTCACCACACGGAAGTTTCAAGGATCTTTCAGCCATTTTTTGTGACTTAGAACGATAAGTGTAAGGTTTTCCGGTATTGCTTAGTATCTTTGCTTTATTTGACAACCATTCGTTTACGTTTTTAGTAACAGGATTTACGTTTTTTGCTAGATTTACGTATTGGACTCAAGATTTGTTCAGGAATATTACTGTTAAGTACGTTACTTTCTTGATTACATAGCTGCAGATAGGGTAATAAAGCATCATTAGAACCACAACGAGTATTAGGTGACCTACTTACGAGCAGGCTTAGAAACGGCATTGCTTTTGCTGAAACTGCTGCTACTGCTCCTGTTGTTGCTGCTGCTGCTTCTACCGCTCGATGAGGAATTCGATGAAAAAGAATCGGAAGATATGGACCGCTTGCGCTGTGAAACATTCTTAGAAGTAGAAGGAGTCACAACCAAATTTTCTGATGCATCAGTATTTACGTGAGATTGGGTTCGATGCTCCTGCTCCGACAATATTAGTAAACTCCGTTTAACACGCTTTTTTATAGTTGGCCGACCAACGCTACTGACTGAGGTTGAACTCTTATATCCACAGTTAATTTTAAAATTTGGATCTTTGACGCTGTCATCACTGTCTTCGAAATAAACATTTCCTTTATCCGATGGATTTCCGTCGAAAACAATAAGAGAAATTTGTTTTATCAAACCTTAACGTACAAGTAAAATTTAAATATAAATTAAATATTAACAAACCTGTACAAGTAGGTTCTTTATCCGCAATAATGCTTGGACTTGTATGTTGCGTATGCATCATGTTCTGATCTTTGGTTTCGTGCTGCTTGTTTTCATATTTTTTCGAAGTAGATGCATCAAGATCTAAAAAACAAAATAAGTAAGTGAATAATTGAAGCCAGCCTCCATGTGATGAAAAATGCAAACTAAAATGTACAAAAAATGATAGTAAAATAATACTCTAATACTAAAAACATTAACCTTGAATAAATCATCGACATCGTCGTTAATAGCATGCTGATTAGAAATATATTGTGTGTTACATCTTTCGCTAGCTAGTTGTACTATCAATGCTGCTCGACTATTTTTATTCATGTTGTACCTAAAAAAATACACTGTTACTAAAGACTGGTTCTACCTAATTCAAAAAAATAATAATATTATTAAGGTTAATCACAATACGAGTACCATCTATTTAAAAAATCTGCACTGGAAAAAATGGATTTTAATCATGTGGATTTCCGGCTTGATTAACGAATTGTTGTTTACATGAATCATAACACGAATCCCTGCAATCATTGAGCAATGATTGTAGCTACACAAGTTGACTTGATTAATCACACAATCGAATTCTTTAGTTGATTTAAACAAGTTCTCTTTGTATGAGAAAACAAACTTAAAACTTGTTTGGCTTTAACAATTTTTTGATTGTTTAAATCTTACTTACTTGGTTTCTTCAACAAAGATTATCAACCAGATTGAAATTGTTTGTTTTTATCAACAGGAAATGGATGTTTCTTGTGAATCTTGATTAAAATTATGAAATAACTTGTTTGCATCTATAAACTTTATATGATTTATTCACAATATTAGGTTATTTATATCGCATATAAATCACACACACACACACACACTTGTTCGCAGCTAAATTATTATACGGTCTGCTACAAAATCCCCTATTGTGCGGTCCCATCATTCCTATTGGGTTAGACGAGTGTAATTGGCTAAGCAAGATTAACCTCTCCTTTTCTAGTACATATGTCTATTCCAATGTTTTATACACACACCTGAGAAAGAGATAGAAGCAATAAAAGTTTATGACATAAATGCGGCTTGTGCGGTCCGAATATTTTGTGCGGACCGTCCGCTTTTTATTGAAAATACATACCAATTCATACACAGACCGCTCTTTAGTGGAAATACGTGCGACTCACACACGGACCGCTTTTTATTAGAATTAGGTACAAAGTTACACACCGTCCGCTCGTCGGTAGAAATACGTACAAAAATACACAACGTTCGCACTTTAACGACAATACGTTCATATTTACACGTTGCCTACAGTTATCCACTGGGTGCGTTTATCTTAAAATTATATTCTGTCAGAAAGAGATGGCAATCAAGTAGACGCAGACAATACGCATAATAGGTATCTATGCGTATTGTCCTTATAAGCTGCGAGCGGTTTAGCGCGTTGCATGTATGAAGCATACCACTTTTCCCTCCCCGTCCCGCGATTCCTCGCAGTGTCCATCGCGCTGAGTGGCTGCGCGCCGCCAGTCAACCAATCGTCGGTTCGTTTACTTCGTTTATTCGCTCAGGTGACGCGTTGGCGGTTGCACGTTCTTAGAATATTTTTTATTTCTATTCGAATACTTACGTGATTGCTCATTACTCGACGATCAAAGACTGAAAGCTATTACTCAGGTGGAAGCTCAAGTGATTGGACAATTCATGTGTAAAAGTTTAAGTACCTAGGTACCAAACTACATTTCTTTGTAATTCTCGCTTATGACTCCGAAAATGTAAGTACTTACCTGCCTACCTATTGTTTACCTATGTTTTTATAGGAAGACATACTACTTAAGTTATACCTATACAATGCTATATTTTGGAAACTATACCTATACAATGCTATATTTTGGAAACTCGATTCAAACTTTATAAAGTTTTTGTAGTCACATTATTAAGTGCTGTTTTGTAAATTGTAGATATATCTATCAGCTCTTTGGAACTTGTGCCCCAAACGCGGTCACATTAATGGTAACTAATAGCTTATTATTATACGCATTCACGATTACCAAAACAAAGCGTAACCGCGGTCAGGGCACTGGTCTACTAAATACCTATTTTGTCGTCATTTTCAAAGTATGAGTTTTGATTTATTAAGTTTAAGGTGCTTGAGCTCGAAAGCACACTCTTTACATAATATCAAAATTTGAACACGATATTTATTTAAAAAATGTGTTACAATTTATTCTGCAATTTTTAGACAACAAAGGAAAACGACTTTGAAAAAGGACTTCCTAAAGAAAATCCTCAAAATAATTTATTTAACGCTACAGCAACCCGGTAAGATCCTTGATGCTAGTTATATAAAATCTAATTTGTTATTTCTGCCATATTTCACCAAAATCGGTTTTCAGGTAGTGGATTATACAGAGTGTAAGGGGAACGCTCTCGAAAACGAAAACTGCTAATAGTGCTGGTGATTACGGATACAATACAATTCTAAAAGTTCAAAATTCTAAAATAACAAGTGTATGGCTAATGACTATTGATTTCGGACTGTGTATAGGTAGTATAATAACGGTGTTTCGGCTTCGAGAGCGTTCCCCTTACACCCCGTAGACAGATATTTTCAATATTTACTCAAGCCAATTCGTAAAACTTTTACTTACTACTTTCAGAACTAATTCTTCGGATGAAGTCGTTTACGACTCTGATACCAGTAAATGTTCCAGCATTCACAAACACAAAACAAAATTTCCGTTGCTAGATGAAGCTTATGTTGCTGAATCAGATAGCACCACATCAAGTTCAAAAAGCAAAGAGATCTCTTTAATTCCAGGAATATCTATTAACAAAACACGCCTAATTGATGCGAATTCGAATAAACTAGATTCCAGTTTTGAGACCAGCTGTTTGGAGTATAAAGTATTTGATGAAGTGCCACCATCGGTATGCAACGTCGTTGAGGCTTCTAATATTCTAGAGTCTAGTTTTGAAGAACCATTCGAAGACAGTGGTTCCGAGTTTGTTCCTGATATTGATGAAAGTGACGAAGAGTCCACTACTACAAAACGCGGAAAGAAATATGGTAGATTAAATATTGCAACTTCAATCAAAAGACAAGATTTTGGCATTTTAGCACCACAAGTTGAGAAGTAAGCAATCTTTAATTACATTCTGTGTTATTAGACACCACGTGACGATTAAATTCGATGCTTATCATCGCTTTGTAAAAATTCTTTGTATTAATTATTAATCTGTTTATACTTATTATAAATCCGAAACTGATTTATCTGTCGTCAGGGCAATATTTTTCAACCAATTTTGCTGAAATAAAAAAAGTAAGACGAAGGGTATGGCAATGTTGTGAATGAAACTGCGGGTGTCAGCTAGTATAATTGCAATAATATGTCTTTATTTATTTTCAGAAAATTACCACTTCCGTTATCGTCAGACGATCAAGAGTATAATGATGATACTCCAACCGCTGAAGAAAATATCGAAGAAAAACAAAATGATACAGATGTCATATGTTTGGCAACAAAAACTGCAGACAAAAGAACATATGACAAAAAACATGCATGCATGTATTGCAAGTTACTGGTATTAAAATTACTTCGCCATTTGGAAGCAAAGCACAAAAACGAAAGAGAAGTCGCTCAATTCGTGGCAAAGCCGTTGAATTCAAAAGAAAGAAAACAAATGATCGAAGATATTCAACAGACTGGCAATTACCTACATAATTCTGAAGCCATAATATCAAGAAAAGGAATTATTATTCCAAAGAGACGACCAAACAGTAATAAAGAGATAAAAGATTTTACTCCTTGTGGATTCTGTCATGGATTATTTGACAAGAAATATTTTTATGCACATAAGAAACAATGTGCACAAAAACATGATCTAAAAAACGTTTCCAAAAAGTCCGGGAAAATGACATTGCCAGTGGCGGAAAATGATGCATCTAAAGGATTACAAGAGGACGTACTGGCAAATATGAGAAATGACTATTTATACCATGTTGTTCGCACAGATTCATTGATTTTGAGATTTGGTCCTGAGTTATATAATCGATTAGGGAACCTCGAGCACCTACATGTGTACATCGCCCAAAGGATGCGCCAAATTGCAAGATACTTAATAGCAATCAAAGATATAAACAAAGAAATTAATAATCTCTGTGATACATTACACCCGAAATATTACAACGACTTTATAAAAGCCATGAAATGTCTTGGAAAATATAACGAAAAAAGCGGAACATATGGCGTTCTTACATTGCCTCTGAGATTGCGTACTTCTATTCAACAATGTGCCGCTATATATAAATCGGACTTAATTATAAATGAACAAACGGATAAACGGACACAAGTTGATGATTTTGTAACTCTTATTGACATGAACTACCGAAACCAGGTCTCAAGCCAAGCTTTGACATCAGCTTACAAAAGCAAATGGAACAAGCCCGAAATTATCTCATTAGCATCTGATATAGGCATATTAACAACATATTTGAAGGAAAAGGCTAACAATTACGAGTCTCAGTTAAAACAAAGTAATGATGCAGTAACTTGGGTGAAACTTTGTGAGGTGACGTTGGTACAAACACTGCTTTTTAACCGACGTCGGTCAGGAGAAGTAGAAAGAATGTTATTAGAGACATATAACAATAGAAATTTGTGTCCAATAAACCAAGAAATAGAAACAACTTTAACAGAATTAGAAAAACAGATTACTAAAAATCTTACGAGAATTGAGGTAAGAGGAAAGAGAGGCAGGAAAGTTCCAATTTTACTTCCAAATGATTTAAAATTATAAATAGATTTACTAATTTCCACTCGACAAGTTGTTGGTGTAGCAGATGACAATCCTTACCTTTTTGCGAGCATCAATTCTGCTAATCATATCCGATCTAGTGACAAACTTCGCGAGATGTCTGAAAAAAGCGGCGTTAAGGATCCTCAAAGTATCACATCCACAAAACTACGAAAGCATGTAGCGACTGCTGCTCAATTACTTAACCTAAAAGATAATGAAATGGATTCGCTAGCCACTTATATGGGACATGATATAAGAGTTCATCGACAGTATTATAGACTACCAGACGGTGTCACACAGATGACAAAAGTAAGTAAACTTTTGCTTGCTATGGATTCCGGTAATTTATCAAGAAATAAAAACAAAAACTTCAACACTATGGAAGTTTACGGCAATGAAAATATAATTGAAGAACCAGAAGTACTCGAAAAGATACTAGAAAATGAACGTTCGCAAAAAAAAATGATACGCAAGACACTATCATTATTAAGGCGAAACAAAATATGCTAAGGTCACAAAGCAATGATAGTTCTGATAATACAGAAACAGAAAGTGAAAGTTGTAAAGGAAATTAGTAAGAGGATTAAAATTAGTAGACAAAAAGGGAAAAAAATACAAAAAGAAAAGAGACAGTTTAGAAGAAGAGCGTGGACCGGTGAAGAAAAAGATGTCATGAATAGGCAAATGGCAATTTACTGGCTAAGAAAAAAGGTGCCGAATAAAAAAGAGTGTGAAGAATGCCTAAGCCGGGAACCGAACCTTGGCAGCAGAAGTTGGAGGGATATAAAGAATTACGTAAGTATATAACATTATAAAAAATAATGCTAAATAGATTAAGAACCTACATGATTACAACGTGATTACATTTACCAACTGCACTATGGTTACATCTGTCAAGTAACTGACAATACTACATTACTACTACATAGAAAGCAATTGGATCATCCACAGACCCTTGAAGGTCTAAAGATAATCCAAGTGCTCAAGCCCACTGCCAGTTGGCAGCGTGCCCAGCATGCTGGCAGCATTGCCACGCTGAATGGCAATGCTTATACGTTGAGCCAAATAAACACTAGCATTTTGGTCACGCGTCGCGTCCACCAGACGCTCAGAAAGACTTTTGAAAACGAGATGAGCTCCCGGCCCCCACGGACCCAAAGTCTCAACTCCAAATGGCTCAAATATGTAACCACTGCCGAGGTTAGCATATTTGCGCCGCTTGTGCTGCTCAGCCGAATTGGCCGCCGCTCCAGCCCTACTCTGAGTCTCAGGAAGATGTGACGGTGCCAAAGTATCGACGCAAGTTGCGTCCCATACTAAGGGCCGTCCACACTTCCATGGGACCAGCGTCATGCCGTCAGGCCTTTTGCCATCACCACGCGCCAACCCACTCGGTTCGAGTACGGCTGCGATATTGGCGGTGACAAAAGCCCTGCGTATGACATCGTTAAGGCTGGCGTGGCGTCCAATCCGACCAGCGCTTCTTGAGCAAGAGAGACCGTGGTGACCGAGCTGGTCAACTGCAGTACCACACTGACAGCGATGGGCTTCACAACACCTTGCACCCAAGCGTAAGCTGACAGCTAGACGAAATGCAGTTGGGTCTAAAAGGTTACCAGTATTGAAAGAGGGCAATGCTTGCAACCAAAGACCGGACTCCCATACAGAGACTGCAAGGATACGAGCGCGATCCGCGACGCCAGGACACGTGTCTAGAAGAGATTTCCGTGCTAGTTCGCAGATCGGCCGATCCCACAGTCTCTGCGACGATAAAGTCTTTGGAAGCTCGGTATTTGGGCAAGCGACCCTCCAAGCATTCGTTGCCTCATTCAAATGAGCTACATCTACGCCAGAATGGCCTAAAGAAGGTGCGAGGATTTTTTCAATCAAGTTCTGAGTACTATGAATGGAGGACAAGAAAGCTGGTAAAGCAACACTTGAAATTTGGCGGACCCCTAACCCTCCAAGCCTAACAGGCAAGGAGGCTTGTAGCCACGCCCTTTCACTCATGTCAATATTCAAAACCGATACTAGGGACTGCTTTACAACATCGTCTAAGCTCAAAAGGAGCTCATTGTGTTTCCACAATGGACTACATCGTAAAGCGTACATAAATTTTGGAACAAACAGACAACATCTTATAATGGTAAAAGCCATGTGGGCGTTAATTTTGAGTAGCCTATCAGAGGCACTCAAAAATTTTTGAATTTTTTCTTGAACGAAAGGCGGAAAAGACTCATCTAATATCGGCGAACCTAGAAGGCGAAGAGAACACTTGTCTACCGATTTGATGTTAGGTGCCAAATCATTAAATTTGTTAAGTATCAAATCTTTATCCGGACATGAGTCGCAAACGAAAAGTTCGCATTTCGAAAAATTTAGCTCCAAACCAATTTGACGAAACTCGTCAATAAGAATTTCCAAATCACGTAGGACTGTGCTCGCATCGCCACCCAAAGTCCCGTCATCCAGATACCAAACGTTGAGTTTAGATTGAAGACGTTGAACAATTGGATGAATGGCCAGGCTGAAAATGGCTGGTCCGAGAGGGTCACCTTGTTGACAGCCAACGGAAGATAGCAAAACATCATTTTTGTAAATTAATTTAGTGGGTTTGCCGTAGCATTGCCAAAGAAAATTGAAAAGATCGGGAATTTTGTCTTTGACCTGTGCCAACAAGGCGTCTCGATTAACCGAATTGAAAGCATTTTTGACATCCACCTTAAGCAACACCTCTCCACAATTTTGACCGAGAAAAGTACGAAGCGAATGAACAGCAGCCTCACATCCACCCCGCGAACCAAAGCCAAGCTGTATTGGTTGAAAAAGGCTACTCAAAAGAGCAACCTTTTTTCCACAACCGGCTTTGGCTGCGAGACGACGATATGTGGTGCCAACAGCAATAGGTCTGATGCCACCATCTTTTTTGACAAGTGCGCATAGGTTAGCGCCATACAAGACTTCGATAACGTCATCATTGACCTGCCCAGATAACATGAGATTTGCCAAACCCGTTAAGTAACTTGATTATGGTTTTAATGTTAACTGTTGCGCCTATCATACCCTTCATGCCTATAACTTTGTCGTATTTATACATATAATGTATAGTAAAGCTTATCACACAACTTGATTGTACTAACAACTCAATTTGTTTTCTTCTTTCATACAGATTGTTCACATCTATCTCCTATCTTGATTATTATATTTTATTACAAAATTGCTACGATGACAACTAGATTGTATTTACCAACTGCACTATGGTTGAATCTGTCAAGTGACTTGATTACAGTTTTAATGTTTTCTGTGGCGCCTATCATACAACTTTATCGCATTTATACCTATAATGTATAGTAAAGCTTATCACACCACTTGATTGCACTAACAACTTAATTTGTTTTTATCTATCATACAGCTTGTTAACAGCTATTTTACATCTTAATCATTTTTTTTTTATTGTAACAACGACACAACTTGATTAAATATATCAACAGAAACATGGTTGCATCTGCCAAGTAACTTGACCGGGGTTTTAATGTTATTTGTTGCGCCTGGCATACAAGTAAGTACAGCTTGATCACATCAACTATTCAATTTGTTTTCCGCTATCACAAAACGTTCTTAGATTGGTTGTTGGGTATTTTTTTCAGACTTATAGCTCTTTACCGTTTTAGAACTTTTATAGCTAAATTTAGCACCTTTTCACATAAATTGGGAGTAAAAAAACACATTTAGCATGTTACATTGTAATTAAAACCATAGTTTTCATTTACTTTCAGGGACCATTTATAAGGTCAACTAGGCTATTTGCGTCTACGGGGCAAATGCATCTTTTTGAACATACACGAAATTTGTTCAGTCTACGTTGAACGCTGCCCTCTGTTTTAATTTGCTTCAACTAAATACTTAAGATGTTGCCCGTACAGATAGTGTTGTAGTTATGTTGCGGACGTATTTCGCCATTTTGCAAATTGCACGAGTCGGGACAACGTGTTACTGCGAGAGGTGAGTCACCAAATTCATGTAAATCAGATGTTTTCTTTGATTAACTGATTTTGTTTAGTAGTTATTGTAAGGTCAGTGGGCTTCTTACACAAATAGATATTTTTACTGAAATAGTTTCATTTGAAGAAATAATCATAGGTTGATTTTTAGGTTAATTGATCAATGTCTTAGGGTAAATGCGTCATGCCGTTACGGGGTAATTGCGACTGTGGGACGCATTTGCCTCAAAACAGATATCGTCTACCGTTTTATGTCCACACATCTTAATACGAAAATGAAATTTCATTTCAGATAAATAATTGTAATACTTACTTGGAATAATGATATTGGAATACATGGACATTGAGAAATATTTAACTAAATATGATTTTCAAAGCTTTATAGAGCACAGACTTGTATGGCCATGGAGAAATACTCACTTTATTTTGTCATATAAGTGTTATGGATGCAAAGAGCTCACAAATACAATACCCTATATCCCTAATCATTTTACTATGGATAATATACGAATACAAAACGCGCAAGTTTTGTTGGGAAACTCATTTTTTTGGTGTCCATTTTGCTCAATTTTTACAATTTATGAACACTATCCTGAAGACGAATGCGAGAGTTGTCAGGTAAATATTTTTATTACTAAATATACATAAAAAATAATTAAACTTGATCATATTATACGTAAATAATTTCCTTGATTCGTTTCAGATGTAAGACTGGTAAAATGGTGCGTCAATACAAGAAGAAAACTGAACCAAAGTACACTTTGGAAACATTAAAAAAAGCTGTAGAGGAAGTTAGAAATGGGGATATCAATTCGTATCAAGCGTCACATAAATATAATATTCCGCGCACAACTATAGTGGACAGAGTTAAATTTAGAAGAGGGATTGTTAAAGAAAACAAAGGCAGACCCACAGCTATACACGAAAAATATGAAAAAAGAATAGCATCTAGTCTACATATAATGGAAAAAAATGGTTTTGGTCTTTCCTCTGAGGAGGTTCGAGACTTAGTAACGCAGTATGTAAAAAAGAACAAATTAACGACGCCCTTTAAAGAGGGTAGACCAGGATACGACTGGTTGGCTGCGTATCGTAAACGAAACAATTTATCACTAAAAAAACCACAAGCTGTAGAGATGTCTAGAAAAGCAGCATGTGACCCCTTCATAATAAAACAATACTTCGACATGCTTGAAGAATATTTAATAAAACTGGATATTAAATACAGTCCAGACAGAATTTGGAATCTGGATGAATCCAGCTTTAGCAAAGACCCAGAAAAAACAAAAATTATAGGTGCAAAGGGCTTTGCAAGTACTCGAACAATAGCTTCTGGAGGTAAAGAAAATGTTACTGTATTGTTTACAGTGAACGCAGCAGGTGAAAAGTTGCCACCATTGATTATTCATCGTGGTAAAAATGTGTGGGATCAGTGGATGTCTCAAAACGCTTATGAGGGTACCTGCTACGCGGCCACAGATAATGGCTGGATCGATGCTAAAGTTTTTGAGAAATACATGTTACAATACAAGACTGTTCTTGCCACACGTAAGCAAAGAATCACCTTGTTTAATAATATATGACGGCCATTCCACTCACATCCAATTACATCTTTTGGAAAAAGCAAAGGATCTGGGCGTAGAAATAATAAAACTGCCATCACACGCCAGCCATCTGCTGCAGCCTTTGGACTTGTCGGTGTTCAAATCTATGAAGGACCGTTGGGATGCGAAAGTATTGGCATGGCAACGTTTAAATGTAGGAGCTAAGATGCAAAAACACCATTTTAGTGAAATTCTCGGACAAGTGTGGAAGGAGTTAGATCCCAAAATCATAAGAAACGGTTTTAAAAAAGGTGGCATCTTTCCTCTTAATAAAGACGTAATACCTATTAAAAAATTCGATGCACAGACTATAAAAAGATTTAATGAAGCTAAAACAAAACAAGTGCCAACCTTGGAGAGCTTATGTTCTAGAGCAATAATAAAAACAGTTAATCAGAAATTTACCTCAAAAAATGAAAATGACAAGAAAGACAAAACAGAGACAATACAAAAATCACCAATAAAACCTATAATACACGAACCATACAATAAAATAGTTTTTGATCCAAGAGAGATTCATAATCCTGGAACAAGTCAAGGGACACCAAAAATTAGAATTGTGGAAGACTTGTACCTCAACGAGAGTGAAGAGCTTGTGTCATTTGAGAATTTGTTACTTAGCACGATAAGAAAAGCTGACCCTACACATAAAATTAAGAAAAGGGAAGTAGTGAAAGGAAGTGAAGTAATTACTCATGAAGAGTTTTCGAATCAATTACGACAAAAAGAGGCCGAAAAAGAAAAAAAAGAAAGAGAAAAAAATTAAAGAAAAAATAAATTAAAGGCGAAGAAGAAAAATAACCCAAAACTGAAATTAGTTTCAAATATTAAAAAACGGAAAAAGAAAACACTGAAGAAAAAATACTCGTCGGATGAAATCAGTGAAAGTGAGAATAATGTGATGTTGAGTGACTCTGATTCAAACACTGGGACTGGGATACATATTGTGAAAACATAATTCAGTTAGCTGAAAAACAGGGCAGTAAAAGTGACGATACATTCACTGAATCAAAGCTAACGTCCAATCATTTTAATTGCATACAACATTTAATTGACACTGAAAATGAACCATATTCCAGCCAAAGACGTCCACAAGTTGGTGACTGGATTATTGTAAAATTTGCGACAAAGACAACCGTGAAACACTATATCGGAAATATAATCTCAATGAATCTTGACACTCCAAAAGTAAAGTATTTAAGAATAATTAGGAATAGCAAAATGGTGTCATTTCACTACCCTGATGTTGACGACGTAGCGGAACTCCACCATGATACTGATATTGTGAAGTTTCTTGAGAACCCTATAATAACTCGAAGAGGGAAAATTGTTTGCAAAGAAAATGTTAAAGAATTTAATATCCAATAATAATAGTATTGTTTATTTTCATTGATAAGACATTACATATTTTTATTCTCGGAATGTGCAGAAACTATAAAGATATCTATTATGTTTTCATATAAAATATTTTATGTTCGGAAGAAATTTGATGTTGATTGATATGTGTGCTATAATATTTATAAAGATTTATGTTATTAAAAAGTGAGATTTTTAAGTGTGGGTCAAATGACTAGAACTTTTTTAGCAGATTTACTTTTAATCAGTGGAAGTACTAAGCACTTTTTTATACTAGGTATATTGGTTGTAACAAAAATGGGATATCAAACACACTAACAGTATTAAAAAACAACTTTTATCATCACACTGTTTCATTCGTCTCATTAGCTGTGTGTCGCTTTGATATCGTTATACATATTTTAACTATAAATACTTTTAGAGAGACAATCTCCTTGCAAAGTACAAATTCTTAATTTTAGGTAGGGTCGCATGCGCCACATTCTTATGTAAATGTTTAGTTTAGTACATGTTAGACTGTCTAATGTAGATGGTTTTTCTAGATTCAATTTGATCTCTTACTTAGCTGTAGGCTTCCCTACGAAAATAAAATTAATAATAAATAAATGAAAATTATATACAGATTGAGAAAAGTCATAAACTAAATTATTTATTACTAGTAACTCCTTATTTATTGGTATGAAAGATATCAAGGGTTACCAGAGTAAAATAGTTTTGGCATAGAAAGTGGCAACAAAATCTTTTTCATGACTATTTTGCCTCGCTGGTACAACTTGGCAAAATAGTGCATACTTTTACAGAGGTTATAAGCGCCAACCACACAAATAAATTGTTGACGACATCTGCATTTCGTAAGGGGCTAATGCGTCCATTAAAAATAGGCGCATTTCCCCATTTTTTCTGAAAATCGACTGGGTACGTCAATTATTGGTGTATTTTTCTAGTTCGACTGTCATTCTATTACACAGAAATTAGATTCGAACAAAACTAGTTGATTTTTTTTACTTAGCTTACTAATTAAATATTAACTCGAGACAGACGCATTTGTTCATTTTTATTCCAATAAAACTGTTATCCCATTTTTTCTCTTTTTTGATGATTATGAAACAGGTAATGTTTTGGGGAGTCGTTCAGGGCATCATAAATTAGGAGCGGTCTATGTCTCCATACCTTGTTTGCCCCTTTTGCGGTCTTCTGTACTCAACAATATATTTCTCACTCAGTTATTTCATTCTTCAGATAGAGCATTATTTGGTAATAAAGTTATATTTCGTCGTGTCATGAATACAATCATCTTAGTGAAACTGGTATAACTTTTGATTTGCCCTCTTACAAAGGCACTATACTTTGAGCTTGGTTTAATTATTGGAGATAATTTGGGTATCCATTCAATAACAGGTTTTGTAGAAAGCTTTTCTGCCAATTTCCCATGCAGGATATGTAAAATCAAAAAAGAGGAGATGAAGATTCAATGTTGGGAAGATATATCATTACTCCGTAATGGCATAAATTATGATCCAGATCTACTCTTAAATAATCTTGCAGAAACTGGTGTGAAAAAAAAATGGTTTCGATTTATTTAGTCAGGTTGGAGTTGATTGCATGCACGACATATTGACCAAACAAAAAATCAAGAACAAAAAATTCAAAAGATCAAAACAAGAACAAAAAATTCAAAAGATATGGAAAATCCAGCCTTTATTTGATCGCATTTTAGCCGGATGTCATGAACAAGACCGTCCTCAAGAAATGAGTATTGATGAAATGATTATTCCTTTTACTGGGAAATGTCCCATGCGTCAGTACTGTCCCAACAAACCCAACCCAGTAGGTCTGAAAGTTTTTGTTTTAGCATCGCCAAAAGGAATAGTTTGCGACATGGCAGTATATCACGGAGACACTACTTTCCCTGACTTAATTAACAAAGGATTTTGTTTGGGAGAAGCAGCAGTAATTCATATGACAAGAACTTTAGTTCCGGGATACTTACTATTTTTTGATCGGTTCTTTACAACGGCTAAACTTTGTGATGAATTACTAAGATTAGGATTTCATGCTACAGGCACTATTATGAAAAACAGAATCCCAAAAAACTGGTGTTTTGACTGATGAAAAGACATTTAAAAAGAAAGGGAGAGGAAGTACTAAAGTAAAAGTTAGAGAAGATCAAAAACTTGCTGTGACTATGTGGCTGGATAATAAGCCAGTTTTAATGATGTCAACTTGTTATTGCGTTCAAGATCACGACGAATGCGAGCGATGGTCAAAGAAAAATAAAGCATACGAAAGAGTCAAAAGGCCAGACGTCATTAAAAATTATAACGAAAAAATGGGTGGCGTCGATCTCGCCGATAGAATGCTTTCTGTTTGCCCATCGCGTAATCGTACAAAAAAAATGGACAATACGCGTAATTTCGCATCTTTTCGACCTAGCCGTTGTAAATGCTTGGTTGCAGTATAGAATGGTAGATGTAGAGAAAGGTACACCAAAGAAAAATATCGTACAAATGCGAGAATACAAGCTAAATTTAGGCACCAAACTAATTGATGACAATGAAAAAGAATCTGATGATGATGGTGAAATTGAGTACGAAGAACTTGAGCCGAAACATAAAAAACGTAAGATTTTAACTAAACCAGTTCCTTCCAAAGAAAACCGTACCAAAAGTGCAGCGCATTTGCCAGCATATGGTACAAAACAATGGCGCTGCAGAAAGAATGCCTGTGATAAAAAAAACCACGGTATTTTGCAAGAAATGTGAAATTTACCTATAAAAATCAGTAAAACAATTCCGATTTGGCGTAAAACACGCCAAATCGGAATTGTTTTACTGATTTCCATGAAGACTGTTAATTCCTAGTTGACTGTTGAGTCCTACAAACTTTAATATAAGTATAAATGATTGATCTATAATGTTCCTCCTATTGAATTACTTTAATTTTGTAAGAAGAGTTTAGTTTTTTTTTTAAATATGTTGTGAAGAAGAGTTTAGTTTCTGTTAATTTTGAAACATTTAATAAAACTACTGAAACGTGGTCTCTCACTATGGGTCTTATTAGTAAGCTCCAAGTAACCCAACGAGCTATGGAGAGGGCTATGCTCGGAGTCTCTCTGCGAGATCGAATCAGAAATGAGGAGATCCGTAGACGAACCAAAGTTACCGACATAGCCCAACGGATTGGTAAGTTGAAATGGCAATGGGCGGGGCACATAGCGCGGAGGGCTGATGACCGATGGGGTCGAAAAGTTCTCGAGTGGAGACCACGTACCGGCAAGCGCAGCGTAGGACGTCCACCCACAAGGTGGACGGATGACCTTTTAGTCCGTTAAATGAAAGGTCACTTTTAGTACTCCCCTCGTATGGGTCAACTTTTATTACGCACTTAAGTTTAATCAAAACTAACAGAAGTATATGTTAGTGAGTAGTGTTAGTATTTCACTGCACTCATGTGAGCAAGTCAAAAGTATTATTGTCCAATCACGAAATGGCCGCCGGCGACAATAACAACGCGTGAGTTCTGAGGTAGCCACAAGCGACATGCGAACCGCGCGTGAGATCAGTACGGACTGGCGGCGCGCGGGGCGAAGTTGTTTACCTGCCCGGTGCGAACGGTGAGCGAACGCTTAGCGCAAGTCAATAGACTGGCGAACGAAAGAAACCTGGCTCGAGCCGAGTGACGCGGAGCCAGCTGTTACTCGATGTTGGGTCTCAGGTGTTATTTGTTCTTTAACATCTTATATTGTCTTATGGGACCCCACATCACTCCCCCCCTAGAGACCTGGCTAAGGGCGATAAAAATCTGGAAATCGCACTCGTCGTCCTGACCGCGTAGTTTGTATTGGGTGAGAAGTAGAATCAGTTGGTATGAGTGTAGTATCTGGCAGTGCGTGATTACGTTGTGATTGAGGGCGTGTGGTTGAATTATGTGCAGTAGGTACAGTATATGCACTTGTTTCTTCGTCAGCCAGTATGTAGGCAGGCTTAAGGCGGTCTGCTGTTACGGTAACTGGTTTTCCCTTAACTGAAAGTTTGAAAGTTTTCTCGCTTCGTTCTAAGACCTTGTAAGGACCTGTGTAGGCTGGTTGAAGTGGGGCACGCGAAGCGTCTTCACGAAGGAAAACATGTTCGGATGTTGCCAGGTCTTTAAAAATGAAAACTTTCTGTTTGCAATGTCGTGAAGTGGGAACTGGTTTTAGTTTTTCTGCAAATGAACGCAAACGGGCTGTGAAATCAGACATGTCGGTTGTGCCTGGGATGCTAGGGTTGAAAAATTCTCCGGGTAACCTTAATGGTTCTCCGTAAAGTAGTTCGGCCGATGATGCTTGTATATCTTGTTTGTAGGCACTACGTATTCCAAGAAGCACCAAAGGTAGAACTTCTGACCAATTACTGTTAGCATGGCAGGTAATTGCTGCTTTAAGTTGCCTGTGAAATCGTTCTAAAAGCCCGTTACATGCTGGGTGATAAGCGGTAGTGCGTCTATGCTGGAATCCTGTAAATTTCGCTAGATATTGAAACAGCGCGGACTCAAATTGTCTTCCGCGGTCTGTAACAATGTCAGTTGGTACGCCATATCTAGATATCCAACCCATTATTAAGGCTTTGGCCACCGACTCTGCTGTGATGTTCTCTAAGGGTACCACTTCGGGCCACCTTGTGAAACGGTCGACCGCTGTTAGGCAATACCTGAACCCTTGTGAACAAGGAAGTGGACCTATCAGATCGACATGTAATTGTTTGAAACGAGCGCGGGGTAAGTCAAACGTGCTTATCGGTGTCGATACGTGGCGGCTTACTTTTGACCGTTGGCATGCTACGCATGTGCGAGCCCAATCTCGACAATCTTTCCTGACACCTGGCCATACGAATCTTTCCGCTACTAATTGAGCGGTTGCCGCGGGGCCTGGATGGCTTAAAGAATGTAAGCTGTTGTATACCTGTTTGCGTAGTGCTTTGGTTATGAATGGTCTTGGTTTAGTTGTACTAACATCGCAATAACACTATGGTGGCAACACTAACACTTTTCACACTAATTTCGCTGTTTCCGCGGCTGGGGCTTTTCTTCACTAATTCGTTGAGGCGTTGAATGGCGTCCAGGTCCACACTCTTAAGGCTTACCGGATCGGCATTCGCTTCGACGATTTTCTTGTTGTCGGGTAAATTGGGCAGGTTAACTATAGGTACCTGCTTATAGTGCGGCATATCTAATGAATGAAAACAGTGTCCGTAGATCAATAGGTTATCAATGAAGACGTCGCACGGCTTCTGTATAGTTAATATATATGTTCCTCGGATTCGTTCCTGTGTTACGTCATCTCCACATCTCTGGGCTATGGTTTTCTCGATTTTCACAAATATTATCCACATGTTTCGGATAATTTTCTGGATTTTCACGTTTTCCAGCTCGACTCGGTGGGGGTAGCATTTCGTAGCATTCTGTTGAAACTGATCAGCTGCTCCTCACAGGTTTCCGCTGTGTGCATGGCTAAGGCTTTCTCTGGGCATAAAAATTCTCTAGCTGTTATTTCTCTGCATTCCTGGACTATTGGGTGGTACTTATTACCTTCTACTATTAGGTAAGGGAATTCAGGGATAATGGCGTAAACTTCTTCGCTAGGATCATGGAACACAGGGAGTGGGTACAATTTGAAATAACTATATGTAGTGTTATCAACTAAAGGTACATTAATTATAAATATAACATCGCTATCCCTAGCATATGTCTTTACAGTAAATGTCTCTTCTAAGTTTACTAAATTTTGCTCATTTACTGGATACATTAATTGTTCAACCTTACTAAATGCTATCGCCGTCTCTATGTCACTGAGCTTCATAGAGATGGTTCTGAAATTTATAGTAAATAGGTTAAATACATTTATTATATGAGACTGAAGTAATTCCGTGCTGTCTTTTTACGTTATTCTTATAAAATTGTTCTAAGTTCATAATCTTATCGCTTAGCATCTTAGTGTTTTCATCAATAACCTTAGTGGAATTAACTATATGATCTAACATTTCAGAAATGATTGTTATTTTATTAGATGTCGCGGATTCGCGGCTATCTAGATCTGCTATAAGTGTATTAAAATGAACGGCGTCGTCATGGTCTAAATTACTGTATCGATCCAGAAGGGCCTGGGTCGATGTCCATAACATCAGGAGTAGGCAGCACCACCTGTGGAGGACGTTTAACATTTTTAAGGGGAACCTTGGTCTTCCTGTTTCTGACTTCCACGGGGACTATGTTCCTAACTACTTCTCCTGTAACAACTGCTTTTTGGTATTTAGGTTTATCTTTTGCCTGTCTTTTATTTACAGCTTTTGCGAAAATTACTTTTCCTGTTTCCAAATTCGGTCCTATTTCTCCACCTCTTTTCCTAATTACATTTTCTTTTTCTTTGCTCATTTTTAGGGAAATATGTTTGTATAACTCATTAATCCTTTTTCTGTGGTCTTTTATTAATTGTTGTTTATATGCCTTATCGAAGTCTGTATCGAAGGCAGAGTTTACTGAGGTGTGCCCGAATACAATCTCAAACGGAGTTAAATCGGTAGCGCTATGTATAGCGTTATTGTAGGCTAGTATAGCATAAGTCATTACGGAGGCGGCATCTGTGTATTTTCTCTCATATTTAGCTATGCGGTAGATTTCTATAAGGGTGGAATGGAAGCGCTCTACCATTCCCATAGAGTTCGAGTTATTGGGTGTTCCGATATGCAGTTTAATTTTATGTAAATCTGTTAATTCCTTCATTAGTTCGTTATTAAATTCAGTTCCGGGGTCACAACTAATTTTTCTGGGGATTCCGTAAAAACTGAAATATTTTAATAATGCTCTAACTATTTCCGGGGTAGATCGGGATGGTACTTCTAAGGCTTGTCCTAATTTGCTGAAGGCATCAATTATTGTGAGATAATGTTTCGACTCTATTGAGAAAATATCGATGAATATTTCCTGAAATGGGGATTCTTGAGTTTCCGTAAGTTGTAGTACCGGTTTAATGGGTTTACGGTCATATTTGGTAGTTTTACATTTTTCGCAAGAATTTATAACAGCTGCTACTGTTTCCTGCATGTTCGGCCAGTAGTAGTTTCGTTTAATTCTTTTAACCGTTTCTGATATGCCTCTATGACATGTTTTACCGTCGTGTATTTTTTCTATTAGCTGCTTTTGCTCGGTCTCATCGGATACATTTACTACGCGTTTGGTGCATTCATAAAAGTTAACAGTGCCTTTCTTAAATAGAGTAATTATTGTTTTTCCGAAATCGCGCCTGTGTTCAAATTTTTCAAAATAAATAAAATATTTAACTTTTGGTTTTACGTATTTCTTCAAAAATTCTTTAATTCTAAGTTATTTATTGGGAGAAATACTTCCAGAATTTTCTGGTGTTTCGTGGATAAATCGGTTACTTGCATATCGTTTCCAAATTTCTGAAAAACTAATATTTGGTTTGGTTTCGTGTCTACGGCTTCTTGTAAAATGGGAATACCGGGTGAATCTAAATCTTTACCTGAATGAATAGTTTGGCTGTGGCTAGATTCGGTTTCGGACCTAACTTGCCAATGAGAT
Organism: Hypomecis punctinalis; assembly: GCA_949316475.1. NCBI lineage: Eukaryota > Metazoa > Arthropoda > Insecta > Lepidoptera > Geometridae > Hypomecis > Hypomecis punctinalis. The sequence goes on from OX438809.1 coordinate 5,805,468, forward strand.
TCTTTACGTAATAACTCTTCGTTAACGTCTTCGTCGTCGGATAAGCTTATAGGGCTAGCTGTAGCGGTTCGATTCGAGTCGGAAAGTATAATAGTGCCAGAGTCACTGTCGTTCGATCTGTTAGTCGTTTGTTCGGTTGGTCTGTCTAAGTTAACTATCATAGAGCGGTCGTCGTTTTCGTCGGATTCCAGGGCATTTACTTTAAGTCTAGATAAGGCGTCGGCATTTGTATTTTTGCGGCCATTTTTGTATTTTATATCAAAATCGTATTCCTGGAGACGTAATCTCCAGCGCGTTAATTTACTTCCTGGTTCTTTAAGTTGGTAAAGCCAAAGTAAAGGTCTGTGGTCTGTTACTATGTCGAATTTGTGCCCGTAGAGGTAGGGGCGGAAATGTTTGGTCGCCCAAACTATAGCCAATAGTTCTCTTTCTATTGCGCTATACTTCCTCTCGGTTTCTGTAAGCGTTCGGCTGGCGTAAGCTACAGGTTTATCTGAGCCTATGGTACCCTGAGAGAGAACAGCGCCGATGGCTACTTCTGAGGCGTCTGTTGTGAGGATGAAAGATTTCGTCATGTCTGGGTACTGTAAAATTGGGGCATTTACTAATAATTCTTTACATTTTTGGAAAGCTTCTTTGTATTTTTCGGTAATTTCTACCTTTTTTCAAGCAGGCGGTTAGGGGTTGCGTTGTTTTTGAAAAGTCTTTTATAAATCTACGGTAATATCCTATAAAACCTAGGAATCGCTTTATTTCTGTCTGAGTCTCTGGAATAGGATAGTTCAGTACTACTTTTATCTTGTCGTTATTTGGTTTGAGTCCGTCTTTAGTCAAAGTATGTCCTAGATATTGTACTTCTTTTCGGAGGAATTCGGATTTGTCTAGTTGTACTTTTAGGTTGGTTTGTCGGAGTCTGTCAAAAACTTTTCGGAGTTTTTCTAGGTGTTCTACTAGACCACTTGAATAGATTAATATGTCGTCTAAGTAGACAAGGCAGTGTATTCCTTGTAGACCTCTCAACACATTATCCATAGCGCGTTGGAACGTCGCTACGTGGCATTCTAAGGAATTCGTAATGTCCATTTTGGGTAGAAAATGCAGTTTTTTGTCTGTCTTGTTCTGCAATTTCGATTTGGTGGTATCCGGAAGCTAAGTCAAGAGTTGTAAAATAGCTACTTTTACCTAATTTGTCAAATAAGTCGCAAATGTTGGGAAGTGGGTATCTATCGTCAGTCGTAATTTCGTTAAGTCTGCGGTAGTCAATAACCATTCTGTATTTAGGCTGTCCGGAAGCATCCATTTTTTTTGGAACTAGGTAAACGGGGGCGCTCCAGGGTGAATGTTACTCCTGGACCACATTGTCCCTGAGTTTATCAACTTGTTCTTTAATTTCCTGGGCTTGGGCTGGAGCCTGTCTATACGGTTTTATATAGATAGGGTCCTCGTTAACTGTCCTAATATGATGTTTAACTTGATTGGTAAATGTCAGTGGTAAGTTTTCACAGTAAAATATATCTTTGTATTCCTCACATAAGTCTCGTATTGCTTTATTTTCTCCATAATTTAAATGGTCAAGTCGTAATTTTCTCAAATTTTCTTTCAGTAAGTCATCAACGTCTACGTTAGTCATGTCGTTATTGTAATTTACGTCGCAAATTTCATTTTCCTCACTAATTTTAGTCACTTTGAACGGTTTTGTCACTGTCATAGTCATGTTTCTGTCCGATGCGTTTTGAATTACGGTTGTCGCGAAATAGTTTTCACACTTAACTATGGCTGAGGGCATACGTATGTTTTCGGAAAGTTGGGTAAAATTGATAATAGCGTCGCCATTTTCCGAATTCACGGGTAATTTAACTCGGTGCTCTGAGCGTGCTTCTAAATTGATTATGTATTCGCGGTCATAAATTATAGGTATAGCGGTTTCTTCAGTTTTCAGAATTTTCCTGCCTAAATCCATGTTTGCTTTTAATTTCGACATAAGGTCTAATCCAATTACTCCATCGTATTTTCTGTCTACATCATATATGAAAAATTTGTGGAAACCGGGTTTATAAAAAATTTGAAAATTCGGAATTTTCACGACTTCGTTGTGGGTGCTGGTAGCATGTGTACTAGTTAGTGTAAACGGTTCGTATTGCTTTAATTGACTGTAATACTCGTTAGCCTTTGTGGGGCTTATAAACGATCTAGTGCTTCCTGAGTCTAGCATGAATTTTCCGTCTATGTCTGGTACGTATATATATGGTAGCTACGTAGTTTTAAAGTGGCGTCATAGTTTAACTGAATTATTTCGGGTTGTTTGGGGAGGCCGTCATATAAAAATTTTCGCTTTCAATACCTTCGTCGGCGTTTTCCGCTGCATTTTCCGGGATTTCCTCGGGTTCCGGGAAATCATATGTAGGGTATTCTTCATAAGGGTAAGGGTCGTAGTATTGTGCATACTCACCGTATTCAGCGTTGTAGTCCTGCGCGTCTGTAATGTACATCTCATTAACTGGATGTCTAGGCGGGTGTGCAGGGGCAGTGCGCATTGTGACGTCATTGCTCCCTAGCTTTGGTGCTTGAGGCTGTGGTAGGCGGTAACCAAACTGAGCTGGTAGTGGCCGGTACCCAAATTGACCAGGCTGAGGGCGGAATCCAAATTGTGCAGGCTGCTGGGGTCTGAATCCGAACTGTCCAGGTTGCTGGGGTCTGAATCCGAACTGTCCAGGTTGAGGGCGGAAGCCCTGTGGACTTACCTGTGGTCCGAAGTTGGGTTTAAATCCGAACTGCGGTCTGCTTACTGCTTGGTGCTGTACAGGCTGTTTAGGCGCTGGCGGCACATATAAATTTTGGTTTCCGGGAATTCCAAATTTAAATTGTGTGGGAATTGTTGGTTTAAAGTTATTTTGAGTTTGAAGCGGCATTGAATTTTGGGGCCTATTCAGTAATTTCGAACGGAGGTTATACTGTTCGTGGAAATTAACTTCTTCTAAAACTATTTTCAAAGCGTCTTCAAGAGTCGCAGGATTTTTGAGTCTGACAATTCGTACCATATTTTCCGGTAAGTTATATAAAAATATGTTAAGCGCGGTGTTGTCGTAAATTATTTTCTTTGCAATTCTCATTTCTGGCGTGTTAGTTTGGAAAACTTTGGAAAATAAGATAGCGCGAACATCCTGAATTCGGCTACAAAAATCTAGGTAGGTCTCATTACTTCGTATTTTTAGAGATTCGAGTTCGATTGCGACACAACCTTCACTACGAGGGTCTCCAAAGTGTTGCACAAGGACTTCTCGCAGGTTATCATATGTTTCAAAATCGCTACGCTCACTGATAACAGCGGCGGCTTTTCCGGTTAATTTACTTGTGATGTATTGCATCAAAAATTCGTTACGGGGCTGTGTGCCTTGGAGCTGACGCAATACATATTCGCATTTTCTTAAGAATAAATTTAGTAATTTTGTCTCGCCATTGAACTCGGGAATTAATGATAGTACTTCTTTAGGAATCTGAGCTTGTGGTAACACGGGTAAAGGCAAAGGGCCTCTGTTTTCTTGAGCCATTTTAGTATATTAGGTAAATAATGTGTTTACCTTATTATTATACACTTAATTAATTAATTCACTTAATTTACACAAATATCCAAATTAAAACAATAGATTTTATATCGTAATATTTTTTGGAAATTAGTAAACTATGTAAACTGTAAGTAAAGTAGTTTACTTAATTCTGTGCAATTCTCGTCACAAAATACTTAATTACTTAACTATGCGCAGTTTTCGTCGCAATTACTTAATTATTGTGCAGTTTTCGTCACAAAATACTTAATTACTTAACTATGCGCAGTTTTCGTCGCAATTACTTAATTAATGTGCAGTTTTCGTCACAAAATACTTAACTATGCGCAGTTTTCGTCGCAAAAACTTAATTAATTTACAAAAATCAGGGAAATGATGGGAAAGAAAGGAAGTAGAAGGATTTTACTTGTACTCACAGTCCAATCGCCATGTTTCTCTGTACTGCTCGAAGTAACGTATTTCTTTGGTTCGAGGATAGCTGGTTAACGGGTGCACTGACTCTAGGTTTTTCTAGGTAGGCCGTTAAAACTTTTTGCTGCCACTCACTAGAGAATTCACTATTTGAGAAATATACTCCGCGATGACAATAGCCAGCTATCCTACCGGCTGCGCCAGTTAACTTTCGAGAGCGTTTAATAATCTTTTTAAAAATTACAATTTAATTAATTCTAAAACTTATATTAATTGTACCGATGCTAGGCACGTCTTAATCCTAGTGAAGCTGATATTAAACTTGTTTAAACCTACACCTTAAGTTCTAATGAAAGCTCGGGCTTATCTTTGCTGACACTGCGTCTGGGCTGCGGAATGCAGTGGCGTGATATCGCGTGGGTGGTCGCAGTATCAACATAGAGGCGAGTTCGGGGAACGTAACGAGATACAGCGAAACTATATATCATTACCATATATCATCCCTAATGGCCGCTTATTGGCCGCCGTCGCAGACCCGGCGAATTTCGTCAAACATCGGGTGCTCTCGCTAACCTTCGGTTCGCACGTGCGGTGCTCGAAAACAGACGTAATACTCGGTAGAATCGGTCTACTATCGATCTACATTTCTATGAACTATCTTTTGTCTCACGCGTCAGGCGTATTAGCTCATAACCCATACAAGTTGTATTAGCAGTCCTCGTGCGCTCGCCGAAGCGCACGAGAATGTTTCTTTACAGGGAAAATAAGTCTTAATAGTTTAGCAAAGCGCTTAAATTGCTTCGTCATAGTTGGACATTTTATTTGTTATATGTTTTTGTATGTTTAAAAAATAAATATTAATATGGTAATTTAAAAATAAAGATGAAGTAATTTTGTAATTTTTAAATCTTTTGAATTGGTGGTTCAGCGCACTTAAGGTACAGCCGCCAATGCTTATAATATGTGCCAGTGGTTCCCACAGTTGTCTGGGGAACTACCCATCTAATACTAGTTCACAGACTCGGCACCCACTTCTAGGAAATTTAACCTTTACCAATATTCTTTAAACACAACTTCAACTAACTTTTAAATAAACTTTTCAACTAACTATTGTACTTAGAAACATAACTAAGAAATTTTAATGACAGATAAAATAATTTGTTATCTACTTCCAACTCGAGGACCTTTTAATCTCAGTGGGTTTGATAAGTCTATCGGTGTTGAGTTTTAATATGATAGCCCGCTCAGTATTCGCTCCCACTGACTTACCGGTGGGTCACGACCCAAAGTTTGGGAAACCCTGTCTTATGCGGTACTCTCAGCTAGCATGTGCAACATTTTAACCAGATGTTGACTCTTTGTTTTGTTTCAGAAGATACAAAGCTATAAATTCTAGTAATGGTTGCTAGGAAAGGTTGTTTTACTAATTTATTTAAATCTTGGTGTACGATTAGGAATTAATCATTCAATCAATCATAATTATTATAGGTATATTTAACATAATGTGACATAGTGCATATGCTAGCCGTGCTGGTAATGTTTTAATAATGTTAAAAATACATGTAAAAGTGTAAATAATTGAGTGATGTATGAGGTTATGCGAGATACAAGGATACTATTAGTACAATAACTTGTAGGCCTGTGTTTAACTGTAATCGGCATGTGTCTCACTCATTTCATCACGTAAAATTGGTGAGACAATGTTTCTTTGAGTATATCCACGACGATAGCAGTCGGTTCATATCAAATTGAAGTCTTTTGTTCAAATAATATTATGAAAGTACATACCAATTAGGGCGTCCAAGTAATACCACCTCTGAAATATTGAAACAATCCTTCTGTGGTGTAATATTTATATAATTTACTTCGTTCTTCTATGTATTAGCCTCTAGTATTATGTATTTTTTTTCTCTCAATCCTCGAATATCAGGCCGCACCCACCGTCCAATATTGACAACCCTCGCGGGTTGCCAGCTTTTATTCTTATAATTTACCGTCTGAATAAAACTAAAATATTTAAGGAATAAAATGTTCAAGCAAATGCTAACATTACAGAATACCATTCCTTGACAATTCTATGTTACGTCGCGTTCATGAACACGGAAAACGATAGAGAATAAGGTCCCTGCTCCTGGTAGGGGAAGGGGGGGGGCATAACGGGGACGTTAAGGGAAATAAACAGTATAAAATAAATATTAAATATTTTTTAATGAAAACGAATGACTACTCTTTGGTCACTTATTAATTTATCATTTGGCACTGAATTTGGTGAAGTAACAAATCAAATAATGTGTTTAATTTTACTTTCACAAAACCTTTATGAAAACTCCATCGTGCCCCGGGGTAGGGGCAGTATGGGGTACCCAGTATGGCAGTATGGGGTAGTTGTAATCCAGCCTCGAGCGTTGCATTCTGCCATCGTCATCCTTGGAGGAGCTCGATCTAATAACTCTTGCTTCATTCTCTGTCGAGGAAATATTAGCATGGGAGGCATATAAGTTCCGACTGCATTGAAACATATCTCGACGGTAATCGTCTGCCCTTATTCTGCAGAAGAAAGGGAGCCCACTTGTTTTCTTCCTTTTTCAGCAATGATTTTGCTCTATGTTTTGGAGACGCATGATATTCCAGTCTCGTTGCAGATATATATTCTATCTGGCGTTAAATTATATTTGTCTTATACTTCCCGAAGCAAAGAATAAAATTGATTTACAGCCTTTTTGTTGAACCCCATAGCTCTGCTAAAACTGCATCAATTGCGAGTTTCATGCTTTCCACAGACCAACTGCCTCTGGAACTTTTCTTATTGTATGTTCGTACCATTTTATAAACCTAAAACAAACTAAAAAAAATATTATGATATTATCAAATGAATAGACCATTCAGGGGCATAATGGGGATGGGGCACAACGAGGTACCCCATAGTGCCCCATAGCCATGTCCCCGTTATGCCCCTATGTCTAACAGAATTTGAAATAACAAACAAAAAAATGAATTCAAGGTCAGAGTGATATTGCTCAAAACATATCAATAGCTGATGCTAGTAGTAAAACACATCAAAAAAACTATAGTAGTAATCTAAGTACTTACCTTTTTAGACGCGTTTTGGTAACTACTCAAAATTAGATTAAATGTCGCCGGAAAAAAGAATTGGTCGTCAAAAATAAATGCGTGCACTCTGATCGCCGGTCACTGCCAAGCCGAATGCCGATGCGAAATGCACTCCTAATGGCGAAAACAATACACGGCTAGTGTGCGTAGTTACTTGTATGTGTGGGTGGCCCCGTCGTGCCTCGCGACCCCGTTATGCCCCCCCCTTCCCCTACTTCTACCCACTACCCACATTATTTATTGTAGTTGTTTACAGTGGTATCCATAACATGTATTGAGCAAGATATTCAAAATTGGTTATGGGCGTAGTTTCTGATATAATAGGTATTATTAAGCAGTTAGAATTTTTTTTATCTTGTGTCTCCATTTGAGTTATTTATGTTCCTACCTACGTGTATTCTCCGTAAAAAAATAATTAGATATATCATGTTAGGAAGTTTTCCCAATTCGAAATGTAGTATTAAACAAGTATTACCTTGCCTTCTGGCAAGGAGCCTGTATCTCACGACACAGGTCGCCCTAGTGTGGGATCTAGTGTACAACTTGGTATGTGTTAATTTTTAAGAACAATAAACGTTTTATTTATTATTTATTTAATTGCTCATTGGAATGCTGTAAAAAGAGTATTCAGATATTTAAAAGATACTTTGCACTATAAATTACAATCCACAAAAGATTGTAAATTAGATGCTTATTGTGATGCTCACTGGGGAGGTAAACTAAATGAACGTTTTTCTGTAACATGTTCATGTGTAAAAATTAACGGTGGTTTAATTTCCTGGTACAGTAAACGACAAAGAACGGTAGCATTAAGCATATGTGAGACTGAGTACATGTCTTTATCATTTACTGTAGCAGAATCTTTGTGGATTAGTCAACTCATTCGGGAAATTTCAGGAAAGCCCACCGAGGCTATAACTATTCATTATTAGGCTCGATTATAGTGGCACCATCTAACTAGCTAAGCTAATTAAAACCCTCTAATTTTCTAAAAATCTTAACCTTATTTTGGAGACACCAAATTAGAAATGTCACATTCAAATTTTAAATCGAATGAATGAAAACCAACTAAATCTAACAACATTTAGAAATTTGGGCGATTTTAGTATTATGGTGGCACACTTTTAGAGCTGTCAAACGTCATCTTTAGGATTTTTCATGAATTGAGGTTATTTTTTTAACCAGTACCCATTTAGCTGTTGATTAAAACTAAAAAGTGCGTTATATCCACGAATATCGTTCGAAATGGATTGGATTTTGGGGCTGTTGATGGAAGATGACTTATATGTCGATAGGTGTGTTTTGTATTTGTATAATTGAAACAAAATCTACTGAATAAGCTTTTAATGACGCTGTCATTTCAGGCTAGAAGAAAGGCAGCGGTTGTACCACCTTCAGGACAGTGCAGATCCGTTCTCTATGGATGAGAAGCAATTCGTAAAACTTTTTTGACTCCCACCATTAGGCGCTTATAATATGATAGAAAAGTTGTCGGCCAGGTGTCCGGCATTACACGAAGGTGACATCCCTGTGCATATCAAGGTACATAAATTGAATTAATAGTGATAGCAAGGTATCTATGAAAAGTAAAGTAAAGCCTAAAACAGTATCACACTCAATACTATTTACCTATAACTTTCAGGTTTTGTGTGCACTCCATTTTTATGGGCAGGGATGCTATCAAACGCCGGTTGGCCAGGGCAGGCATATAAATCTTGCCCAGCCCAGTGTCAAACTGTCTAAAGGCAGTAACTAATGCTATTGTGGAACACTTATTGCCCCATCACATCAAATTCGGTGGAACCCCTGAAGAAAGGACTGTCACAAAGCTAGAGTAAGTTTACTCATAGTTGGTAGCTTTTGACTTGTCTTCGAATATTAGATATCATCATATTATTAATTTGTAACAACAATCTATAATTTCAGTTGTGTGTTTGGCCTACATTTTATTTGGCTACTGCTTCTTTTGGATTTGTAAATACCTTGTGGTCAGCTGCAATGCAATACGGTTTTATTGTAGGCTGCCAATTTTGATAGTTATTTTTTCTTTCCAGCTTTCAAAACCTCGGTTTCCCCAATATTATTGGGGCAATAGATGGCACCCACATTGCCATAGTTGCGCCTTTTGACACCCCAGAAGCTCCGAAAAAATTGTTTTTCAACAGAAAAGGGTACTACAGCATTAATGCTCAAATAGTATGTACTTAACTCTGCGATTATGTTCGGTAAAATTAACTTTGCTAGTATATATAGTTCACTAATAAAAGTGACATTTTTTTTCAGACATGTGATGCTAAAGGACGGGTTTTACATGTAAACCCAAATTTCCTGGGATCAACCCATGACTCGGCTGTGTGGGCAGCATCCAACCTCAATAATTTACTAAAGGTGGAGTACATCTCAGTAGAAAAAAACCAATGGCTTTTAGGTAATTTTGTAAACCAATTAAGTTGTTTATAGATAGCCCTAAACTTGTCTCAAACTCAAATCATTGCAACATATTGCGGTGTTACTCACAATCCTTCACTGACGTAATCATACACACACTCAAACACACGACCTCCCACTGTATCCCGTTCTCAGAAACTGGCATATTATTGCAAGCAATGTAATTTCTCTGTGACGAAGCCGCGCAAATTCTTTTAAAGTAATAGTATTTCACCGAGCCACCAAGATACAGGCATCGCCTAGTTTGGGGCCCACTGGCACTGCGCAACATCGGCAAATGTTCTTATTCATATTCAGTACCTATTCGTTTTACATGTACTCGCCAACGAAGTGTAGAAGAACTAGTGCTGTACTCAGTGATTTATTTTCGTTTTGTTAATATTATATAATATTAATAGTACATATACATATGTTACCAACTAATTGTCAACAACGTACCTATCTACACTGAGCTCTTAGTATTAATTTTGAGTTGTTCTTATCTTTTGCGCATGTTTTTTTGTCAAATGATTGTATGGTAAATAAATATATTATTATTCTTATTCTATATCAAATTTATACATTTAGATGCAGTTCTTACTTAACATGTTTTGTACAGTTAATACATAGACCCTATAAGGGTATGGTAATTTTATTATTTCGCCACGGCCTGATCTCGAATTTCACATCGGCCTTCCTAGCTTTCTACAATATCATTCTTCACTGATTTCTATATTATGTATTATAGATAGTGTTCATGCAAAATTTATTATAATATTAATTTATTTGTATTACTATATTTTATGTAAAATCAGGCTAGTTTTGGACTCTTGGCGCCATCTACAATACTTAGTGTAAACTTCACCTAGCGGTTGTTTTTGTAACTACTTACTCAGTTCGATAACGAGATCACGCGTCATTTTGGCCGCATTGCATAGTGTCGCCACTTTGTATGAAATAATTTAGATCACAAGATCACACTCAGGACGCTCGTTGAACGCTTGTAAAACTGTCAGATTAAATTACGCCATGGGGCCTTTCCTTTGTAATTGTGTGTAACTGCTTGAAGAATAAATCACTACTTGTGTCAAGAACCTGTTTCTTACTGAAGCCCAGATATATCAAGTATAGAACCCGCACAACGGCACGAGTAAAGGGGAATCGCGCCGCTTCGCATCCACGAACCTTCAGATCATCACAAGGCCCAAACGGATCTGGGAAACGGATCAGAAGTGTTAGGAGCACCCAAAACTCCAAACCATCTGGTTATAAAGATTTTAACATTTACTTTCAATTATTAACTACTTCTATTGTTTTATATTTCCTAAAGACGGATTACTGAAAGAAAAATTAATAAAAATAGTTAGAACCCAAAGACGAGAATGTGAATGGATGCCTATTCAATAGGCATATTCAACTATTTGTTCCCAGCATTTTGTGGACAGTGATAAGTACGTTACGAAAATATTTTTTCGCAAACTTGTAAAGATAGCAGTACCAGTAATTAAGCATAAAATCAATTTAGGAGAAAGAAATATTTCTGACGACGACTCCTTAAAAGATGTGTATATTTCGGACCATGATTCAATATTTGACACCCCAAGAAAAGCTTACCTCAAGAAAAAAATCATAAGAATAAATCAAGCAAAAAAAAGGTTACAAATGAAGAACTATAATTTGACTAAGCAAAATAAAAGACTCAAAGAAAAATGTGATAATTTACAAACAGTCGTATCAAAGCTCAAGAAGAAAAAATATTTAACAGTAGATCAGTTCAGCGAGTTGAAATTAAAAGCTGAAGCAGTAGAATTGCCAAATCGATTAGTTGCTAAAACCAAATTTAAAGATTATCGCCAAAAATATACTCCAGCATTAAAAAAGTTTGCAGTTACTCTGCATTATTATTCTGCGGCAGCCTACAAGTATGCCAGGCAAGTGTTTAACGGTTCGCTACCACACCCGTGTGTCATTGGTAAATGGTACGAAAACAGTTCGGGAGATCCAGGATTCAGCAAACAAGCTCTAGACATTTTAGAGAAAAAGCACAAAGCTAGCGGGCAGAGAATATTGTGCACGCTTATTGCCGATGAAATGGCTATCCGACACCAAACTACATGGACAGAAAAAAAGACTGCAGGCGTTATAGATTTTGGTGCTGGTTTAACAAATTCATGCGAAATTGCGACACAAGCATACGTATTCATATTAGTATGTATGAAAGAAAGTTGGAAAATCCCTGTTGCGTATTTTCTGGTCAATGGTTTGACAGCTGAAACTCGGGCCAATTTATTAAAAACATGCTTGAGTGAATGCTATAATGTAGGAGTGGACATTGTAGCTATCACTTTTGATGGTTGCGCACCAAATATAAACGCTGTCAATTTGCTAGGTTGTGATCTAAAAGATCCAGCATGTTTAAAAAAGCATCCCGAATGTGATGTGGAGGTAGCAATGCTTGACGCTTGCCATATGATAAAGTTGGTGAGAAACTCCTTTGAAGCGAAAAGGCTAATTTTTGATAAGTGTGGAAAGGAAATTCGTTGGCAGTTGTTGATAAACTTAGTTAAGCTACAAAAAAACGTGGGTCTCAATTTTGCCAACAAGCTTACTCCCCGTCACATTCATTTCCGAAGCAAGATAATTAAAGTGAAATTAGCGACTTGACTTATGAGCATGAGTGTTGCCAACGCATAAAGGTTATGCAATGAAATTGTGACATCTTCCCTATTTGCTAACACTGAAAGCACTATAGAATTTATAACGATTTTCAATAATCTATTGGATATATTGAATTGAAAAAACCAATTTCGGAAAAAATGCTGCTGAAGTTTTGGCGTATCTTGAAACTGCTAATTTTATTATTTAATGTATATATATATTTGGACGCTGGAAAGGCAAAATTATCTTAGCGCCATTTTTGGCCATATTGAGTACATTACATTACATACATACATTGTTGGAATCGCCAGATTTTTCTGCGTCGTTTGGTCTTACTCACGTCCTTCTCCGACGACTTTTGATGTCGCTTCGACATTTTGGATTTAGCGAGGATTCACTTTTTTTCCTTACTAACCGACGAAAATTTCTATCATTTTTGAAAATTTGGTGGTTGTCGTAATTGTGAAAAGCTAAATTTGCCTTTGGTCAAGTTTGACATGTCCGTTCGTACGGTAATTACTCCACTTAGTTAATTTTTCTAGTATAAGTAATATAGGCAATATAGTTTTAGGCGCATAGTATAAAATTGCCAGTTTTTTGCAATTTTTATATACAACTGATCGGCAAATATTACCTGCCTAAAAGTACAACTGATTGTTGGTTAGTCAATTTTTACCTGCCGTTTTGAATTGTTATTTTTGTCGGTTAGTCAATTTTTACCTGCCGTTTTGATGTGTTATTATATTATTTAGGCAACTTTTACTTGAACGTATATGATTATCCAATGTCGGTTATATCCTATTGTAGTGTCACGCACAGGCGCAAAGTGTATTTTTACCTAAAATAATTCTCATAAAAAATGTCGGTTACACCTACGGATAACGCGTAAGCAGTCGCTTGAGCAAGCAGTGAAGCTAGTTTCAAAGTAACTAAGATACTTCAGTGCACGGCCGGTCGTCGCTTGGGAAACACGTGCGCGCTGCAATTCCGTTGTCAACTGAGGTACCGCTTACGCTTGTCACATGACAAACACGAAAACTGTAAGTTGATCTAATTAATAAATTCGTTTTTTAATAATGTTTTTGCGTAAGTACATGGTGTACCTTTATTTCAGAACAATGGACCGAAGAAAACGTAGTCATAGTCTTCTGGAAAAGGCTCTTTTAAAATCAGGAATAGCGACCAAGGACGACTTACAGTCGGTATGTACCTACCTATCATAATTTTCTTTGCATCTCTCATTGTTATTTCGTATTATTATCCGCTCCGCTCCGTTTAGCTTGTTACTCATTCAAGGTCACGTCTCGTCACAGGCGCTAGCTATACCTACTACGGCCAAAGCCGTGTGTATTAAAGTAATATTGGTACCGAACCTACACAACTTTATTTTCAATTGCATTTAAGACTTTTCTCTCATGTTTATAAAAAGTGAGCGCTAGCTCAAAGGAAAGTAGGTTGGTATGTATTTTTCGATTATAAATAAATACACACATAGGTATCATAGGTACACACCCTATAATTTAGTCAGAATTTTTAAAAATATAAAACTTTTACTATGTTTTAGGCCTGTAATAAGTCTAAAGAAACTGACCCAAAGAAGCAGAAAGAAACTGAACGTAAAAGTCAGGCTGTGACTAAAGGAAAAACACAGAAAACGTTAAAAAAATATTGCAGACAGCTAAAATTTGAAGAGCCTGTGAGTACCTACCTACTGATGTATTTTTAAAATATTTTATTAACCCCCGACGCAAAAAGAGACGAGTGTTATAATTTTAACGTTTTAAAGACACATACATTTCGTCGGCTTAGAGTGTAAACCTGCCAAATCCATTTTTTGACTATATGACGTTATTCATACCATTCGAAAGTGTAAAAAAAATACATAATCTAGAAAAACAGCCACAGTCCGTTTTCCTTTAAAATTTACAAAAACGCGTACTGAGTAAAACTGTCAAATCCATAACCTCAAAAGTGTCCTGCTAACTCCGTGTAAGCCGCCATTTTGTACTGCGATTCCGATGCCGGCAAATGTGCTCGTACAAATATGTGATGTTTTCTGTGATAACAGTGTAAATAAAGGTTGAAAGTTAAAGGACTGAAAGGTAAGTGTTTATACTGTTATCTTATTATTTGTTTGTAATGATAAATTAACCAATATTTATTGTAAAACTTCAGATAACCTCTATAGCCCAAACATGTGGGATTTAGCAGTTTTTCCTTAAAATCAATCTTACATTTATTGTACTTAGCAGGTATTATGTATCATCATAAATTAACTTTTAATTATGTTTTAATTAATATTTTGCTTAATCAGCTTTCTGTTAATGGGTTATAGTCAAGTATTTAATGCATTTATTCAAGTTTCAAAATCTAATTGACAAATTAGGAACTATACGTTTAGATTGGGACGTAATTTTAGAGTGTAAACGTATAGTATAATTTTAATTTTATTTCGCTTTATTTCCTATAGTTATTGTTATCAGAATGTATTAATTAATTCTTTATTTGCAGATGTCATCGAGTAAGCATTGGCGTGGCCGTAAAATCCTGGACTTGTGTGCAAGCAAAGAAGATATAAATCGACAAACAGCACCGGAATCATCTCAAGCATCCTTCCCCAAAGAATGGTCTGTGGTTGAAAATGTCGAAATTGAAATGATTATATCTAAAGAAATATCTGATTACTTAAGCTTAAGTACACATTGCGACTCCTTCTCACCTGCCGATTTGAATAATGTACTTGTAGAAGATATTTCTAGTATACTCTCACCACAAAATAATGACACTAAAGATGACTATGTAACTCTGAACCAAGAAGTAAATAACAATAGTCATATTGAACCTCAAAATACAGAACAAGAAGTCCAATTCGAAGATTTATATATGATTTCCCCTTTAGATGAATCCCCTTTGCTTGAATTAATGACTGATGACCACAACTGTTCCAATAGTCTGGTTTCTGAAAATACTATCGAGCAGAGCACTTTGCAGCAAATTGAAAATAGTCCTAGAAATTCTTTTACAGGTACTATCGACCATTCTGTTACGTCAAAACCATCCATCCAAATAGATGATTTGATATCAGATGAAAGTATGCAAGAAGGTCTGGTACCATACAAAATTAATTCTGACTCTGAGTCTGACTGCGAAAACTATCCAAAGAAAAGCAATAAAAGAAGAAAAAGGATTCACATTAAAAAATCAAACTGGTATGCTGAAAGTAACAGAAAGTTGAGAGAATCTGGAAAAAAATACTATGGAAGAAAAAAAGAAGAAAAGTGGAATTATGAAGTTCCAAGGCAGCCTAGAACTATGAAGAATAGATGCTCGTGTAAAGAAACTCAAAAAGGATCTTTGAAATGTTCAATGTTTACAGAGACAGATAGGCAGAATATTTTTAAAGAATTTTGGACAATGAGTTGGGCAGAAAAAAAAACGTTTGTTGATAATCTTGTGACAGCTTTGCCTGTCAAGAGACCAAGGGGAAGAAAAACTAATAATGAGGAATCGAAAAGAGCACAATCTTTATTTTATCATTTAAAAAAGGATGATGAGCCAATCAAAGTCTGCAGAACACAGTTTTTGAATACGCTTGGGATTGGTAGATGGACTGTTTTAAATTGGAAAAATAAAAAAAGGGCAGCTTTTAAAAAGAATGACAAGGATTTTGATTCCAAACAAACAAAAACATCTTCTAAGCCTTTCAAATCAGAACGTAAGGAGCTGAAAAAGTTTTTAGAATCACTGCCAGCGATGGAATCGCACTACTGTCGTGCTAGTACACAAAAGAAGTACTTGTTGCCAGAGTGGCGTTCAAAGCGATCCCTTTATGATTTTTATGTCAATGATTGGTGTAAAACACGTAATGTAGTTGCTTTATCCATCTGCAAATTTCATGAAGAATTTGACAATCTTAATCTCGGATTGTTTCACCCTAAAAAAGATCAGTGCGAAATATGTGCTCTCTATAAAGTCGGAAATAAATCCCAAGAAGAATGGTTACGCCAGATTATATTAAGTTAACATTTCGTTTTTTATTCTTGTGGTGTACCTCCTTTTTCTTCATCCTACCCTCAAAACAGCACGAAGACTGGCCGGACCGGCAAGGTTATATATAGACCCCGCGAGTGACGCGTGGTCAGTTAGTAGTCGTAGTAGTAGCCAAGCAGCCGGTGATTAATCGCGACACGCAAACTCAATTGTGAACTGTCCTCGCGAGTGCCGAATTTACTACTCATACGGAGATAAAAGTGATTTTAATTTTGAACTTTAAAGCTGAACATCCGCCAGACATTTCGTCTTAGCAACATAAAACTATGATTTCGCTAGAAAGTGTCGTGCGAGGTATAAAGTGATCCCGACGGACTGGATTAACACAAGTAAGTGCTGTTCCTTTTCTCTGTCCTGTCCCGACTCTTTTTCTTGTGCACCATTTTCTCACTTTCAAAATACAGTCCACTCTTCAGGGGGCTCGATTAGCCCGCCATAAAAAATATAATTTGGGCGAAATCATAGTGGCCTTCGAACCGGATATTTTGGCCTGTCCCCTTATTAGAATATATTGCAAGCTCTAATAAGATTTACTATATTCATTGCGAATAATTTCATGTAATTATATTCATTGCGACTATAATTATTTTCACATGACATTACGTCATAATTTTCATCTCCATTAATCTCCGTATTTACAGTCGTAAGCATTGAGCTAGGCATTTAATTAGCTAGATATATTATTTATCTATGCATATTTATATATATTATACATAAATATTGTGTATTATAAGTAAAATCGTATTATTTTGTATTGTGATTGCCACATATTTTACGATTTACCCGCAGTGCATTTTAACGCGGCGTAGGTGACGTTGCACCTCACGCATCGATCGATATTATCCGACCGAGTAGCGGAGTTCCACCGTCGCAAGCGCAGCGCGCTGTATGAATAACAGTAACGACCTACTCAATTTGTTAGCATAATAATTGCTATTTTCTTATCAGTGAGTAGGTACCTAGTAGCGAGTTGCGCATACTATAGCAACGTATTGATTCTTTGTTGTTTATCGTTGCATCGAACCTTTTCTAAATTAATTGTTGCTTATTTTGTATTATTCATAGAACATTTATTTAATTAAAAATAAAACTAAAGATGTCTAAACCGGGAAGCGCCCAGTTTGATAGTGAGGTGGTCGATGCAAAGATAACAATGTTACTATCGAAACGTGAAGCGATATTTACTATTGTGCAACAATGTTACGACTTAACGGATAATATTCACAAAAATGAAGCAGCTAGGGAAATATTCTTAGATGAATCATCACAGATCGACTCGTTACGCGTCGAATATAAACAAATTGTAGACGATTATAATGAGCGCCTGCTGAAATTAAATCCAACTGCAAAGCCAGATTATCAGTGCCTTTTTGCATTTGAATCTCTGTACAGTAGAATAAAGAGATTACAAGCTCAGTACGCTACTTCCGGTGTTTCACCAAGGGATGCATCTTCTGCGTTGCTGAAGGCTAGGCCAACACTGGCTCCTATACAGTTGCTTGAATTTAACGGCGATATAAAATCTTGGCCGATGTTTTATGCGACATTTAAATCGACTGTGCATGATAATCACATCTTAACGCCAAGCGAGAAATTATATTATCTCCTGCCAAAATTAACTGGCCGAGCTAAATTAGCTATTTCAGGCATTTCTCCTTGCGGCGAAAATTATGAATTGATTCTCAAAACCCTTATCAATAAGTTTGATGATAAGAGGATGCTAATTTCTGCTTATTTAACTCAAATGTTTGATTTCAAACCGATTCAGGTCGCTTCTGCAGCTAACTTCGATTTATTTACAGACAACTTTGCAAGCGCAGTGAGCGCCCTAAAGAATTTGCAATTAGATAACTTGTCAGATTTAATAATATTGCACATTGCTCTCAAGAAGTTAGACACAGAGACGGTTCGCGCGTTTGAAACCAAGTATGGTAATAAGATGCCTCAATTTGATGAATTTCTAGAATTCATCACTACTCGTGCGAAGGTATTTGAGAGAACAAAATGCGTTTCAAATACACTTCCAAATAATGTTCAAAATAAAAAGCCTAATACGGGCACTGCGTCCAAAACACCAAAGTATCAGTCTTATGTAAGCACTATCGATAAGCCTGCATCTTGTTTATGCGCCAATGCGTCGCACACGCACTTATATAAGTGCGCTGAATTTAATCGATTGACGACTCCTCAGGATCGTTATAAATGCGTTAAAGATAATAATGCGTGTGTAAATTGTTTAGCACTGAATCACAAGGTTTCGAGTTGCACCGTGAAGCCTAATTGTAAATTATGCGCGAAGTCTCATCACGGTAAACTGCATTTCATGCGTCCGGAAAATAATGCTGCATTGTTAGCTGGCTCCCGTCCACCGCCGCCAGCGCGGCCGCCCGCGCACGTGTTATCACTGCCGGAGCGCCAGGTAAATGAGCCATGCGAAGCGGCTGCAGCTATAAACCCGGGAATCGCGCGCTCAGATGTTGCGTTATGTACAACTAATGAGGATACTGGTTTACCACTGCATAAAGAAATGGTTAATAATACCATATTGTTATCGACTGCTCAAATTGCTGTTTACGATTCTAATGATAAGCGCCATATTATTCGCGCGCTTTTAGATTCGGGATCTCAAAGCCATTTCATAACGAAGGAGTGTTGCGAACGATTAGGTATACGATTATCGAGCACTGAACGTACTATCATTAGGGGTTTTGGTGGCTCTGAAAAGAAATTACAAACTGAGTCGATTAATTTGAAATTTCATTCTCGGTTTGACGATAACATAAACTTTAATATTTCGCCACTCGTGGTTGAAAAGGTGACGGATTTGTTACCTACAGCTGTGGTAGATACGTCTGGCCTATCACATTTAAAGGGTCTTCCATTAGCGGACGCCAGTTTCGGCGTGCCTGCTAGGATTGACGCGTTAATAGGAGCTTCCCTGTTTCCGCATTTATTATTACCTGACGTTCATGCATTGCGCGAAGCGTCGAAACCTGCTGCATTGCGCACGGTTTTGGGCTATGTCCTGATAGGGTCAGCCCCCACTATACCTACTACAAGTATTCATGCGGCCTTGACATGTTGCCTCGTTCAAGAGCCGACCGCTATTGACTCGTTAGTCAAGCGTTTCTGGGAATTGGAAGAACTTCCTTCCATTCCCGTTCACCATCCTATGCATATTGAATGCGAGGATTTTTATACATCAACTACTACTCGCGATCCAATTAGTGGCAGATACGTTGTCGGCCTGCCATTTAAGGACGATCCATATTCCTTAGGGGATTCTATAGATGTAGCTCGAAAACGTTTCATGTGCCTCGGAAGGAAGCTTGAAGCTTCGCCTGATTTGAGGTCGGCATATGATGACGTCATCAAAGATTATCTCGCGAAAGATTACGTATCTCCTGCGCCACCATACGATGAACAGGACCCTGCGCCAATCTACGTCATTCCACATCACGGAGTTGTTCGCGAAGATAAAGCGTCGACCAAGCTGCGCATAGTGCTGGACGCTAGTAGCCGTTCCACTTCCGGACGGTCGCTTAACGACATCTTACATGCCGGTCCGAACTTACAGGGTGATTTATTTAAAATTATTTTAAATTTTCGCCTACATGCAGTTGCGATGACCGCAGATTGTCGTCAGCAGTTCCTTCAAATAGTCATGCGTGAAGCTGACCGTCGGTATCAGTGCTTCTTGTACCGATTTAATCCACAAGATCCTCTCGTACTATATCAATTTAATCGCGTTTGTTTCGGCCTTTCGTCGAGTCCGTACCATGCATTGCGCACGGTGGCTCAACTCGTCCAGGACGATGGCGCAAAATATCCGCTGGCTAGTAGTATTGTACTACCCTCGCTATACATGGATGATCTGGCCTTCTCGCTCCCTAATGAGCATCAGGCAATCGCTGCGTCGCATCAGCTGATTGAATTATTCAAGGGCGCGCAGTGGGATCTTGTAAAATGGAACAGTAATTATCGCGTTGTGCTGGACAATATTCCTGCCACGCACAAAATTCCCACTGAAGTGGAGTTCGATAAATCATCAACGAATAAAATATTGGGCCTTCATTGGTCTACTGAAGATGACGCATTTTTCTTTAAAATTTCCCCACTAAGCGATGAAGTCTGCACGAAGCGCTCGATACTATCTACCGTCGCTCGTTTTTGGGATTTGAATGGATTTGTTAGCCCTTCAATAACTTACGTTAAAATATTATTGAAATCTCTTTGGCAATTGCGCTTGTCATGGGACGAAACCCCGCCGTCTCACATCATTAAGATGTGGAGACAGTTCTGCGCTGAATTACCAGCACTGAACAAACTTCGTATACCACGTCACGTGGGTGTATCGGAGGACTGTGACGTCACCCTCCTTGGGTTTTAGGACGCCAGCCTTAACGCCTATGGTGCTGTCGTTTATTTACATGTCAGATCTACAATCGGCAATACCGTGCGCCTTCTGTGTGCAAAGAGTAAAGTTGCGCCGACTAAACCGATGTCGATCGCGCGTCTTGAACTGTGCGGAGCGCTATTGTTATCCAAGTTGCTACGTATAGTCCAAGATAATTACGCCGATCGCTTATCGACGAATATATATGCGTTTCTAGATTCAAAGGTTGCGTTGTATTGGATCAAGAGCTCGCCACATAGATGGCAAACTTTTGTTGCCAACCGCGTCGTAAAAATAACGGAAAATATTTCCTCTGATAACTTTTTCCACTGTCCCGGTGTAGAAAACAGCGCGGACATTTTATCCAGAGGTGCTACTCCTGAGAAACTGATCTCAGACCCGTTATGGCTCCACGGGCCTCCGTGGGCCTCGCTACATCCGTCTCAGTGGCCTCTCAAGGACTTAGACGGGCAATATATCTCGGATATTCCGGAACAAAAGGTTTTAACGCACACTGTGTGCACGCCTGTAAAGCATTGCGCTTTATATGAGCTCGCTCTACGCACTTCGTCGTGGAGTAAATTACTTCGTATAATTGCGTACGTTTGTAAGTTTGCAAAATTGTTGCCTCGTCGCAGCACTAATGCAGTGACTGCAGAGGATTTAGATTTTGCTGAAAATAAAATTCTTTGCTCTTTGCAAAATCAATATTTTGCAGAAGAATATAATAATATTCAGAATAATAAAAAATGTTCTGTAGCTCTTAATCGTTTGAGGCCTTTTATTGACAACGGCTTGATCCGCGTAGGCGGTCGCCTTTCTAACTCGGCGCTGGAATATGCTCATATGCATCCAGTTATTTTGCCGCGCAATGATCATGTAGTGAACTCGATCATTGACTATTATCATGTAAAATATTTACATGCTGGACCCGAAACTCTAATGTCGCTGCTTCGACAAAAATATTGGATATTATCGGCGCGCCGTCTTGTTAGACAAAGAATTCATAAGTGCAATACTTGTTTTCGTCTTAAGCCGCAGCCAACTTACCCACTTATGGCCGATCTGCCTGATATTCGGACACGTCCAGCCATAAAGGCCTATGTGGACACAGGATGTGATTTTTCGGGACCGATACAGTATGTTCCTGTGCGTCGTCGTGGCGCACGAAGTGAAAAGGCGTGGTTAGTATGCTACACGTGCATGACCACGAGAAGTTGCCACTTAGAAATAGCTACGTCACTGAGTACGCCCAGCTTCTTGGCAACTTTCAAAAGGTTCCTCTCTAGACGAGGGCCAATTAAGACTCTACATAGCGACAATGCCACGAACTTTCAGGGCGCTGCTTCGTACCTCCGAGACCTCTACAAGTTTCTTAGTGATGAATATTATCCGAAACTTGAGTTGGAGTGCGCAGAGAGTCGCATAACGTGGAAACCAATTTGCCCTAAAACTCCCCATTTTGGTGGTTGTTGGGAAAGTACAATTAAGTCAATGAAGTCCATACTGTTCCGAGTAATCGGACAGCAAGTTCTTTCATACGAAGAACTCTACACTGTTGTTACGCAGGTAGAGTGTTTATTAAACTCGCGACCGTTGACGGTGCTCAGCTCTGACCCCGCAGAGCCTCTGGCTCTTACGCCGAGTCATTTCTTGAACACTGCGCCTCTACTTTCCCTGCCCGCGCCTGATGTAAGCTCTGAAAATGACAGTTTGCTTCATAGGCATGCGCTGTTGGACAAGTTAGTCCAATCGTTTTGGGAACGCTTCAGGATGGAATATTTACACGGCTTACAGGTTAGGCAGAAATGGAATAAACCTTCTACACCGATTATTCCCGGAACTGTCGTTGTAGTAATCGATGATAATTTACCGCCTCTGTGCTGGCCTTTAGCAATTGTAGAGAAGGTGCATCCATCTAGAGATGGTATTATACGCGTGGCGACTGTGAAAAGTGCCGGGAAAACTTACCTTCGTCCTGTCGTACGCCTATGCCCTTTACCATCGCAGTAGAGAGTAGATGTCGCTTCGCAGTTTAAACAAATTAACATAAATCTACTTATATTATTTAAGTTCATATCATATTATATTATATTGCATTACATTATTATACGTAATTTTTTATATAATTGAATGCCGTTCCATGCCTGTCTCAATGCTTACAAATACGCATTGAGCGATAGTTTTCTCTCCAATTAATGGAGTTTTCCTCTCACCTTATGAGCATTGTTTCTTTTAAAGGTGACCCTTTAAGGGGAGGTGGATGGTTACGCCAGATTATATTAAGTTAACATTTCGTTTTTTATTCTTGTGGTGTACCTCCTTTTTCTTCATCCTACCCTCAAAACAGCACGAAGACTGGCCGGACCGGCAAGGTTATATATAGACCCCGCGAGTGACGCGTGGTCAGTTAGTAGTCGTAGTAGTAGCCAAGCAGCCGGTGATTAATCGCGACACGCAAACTCAATTGTGAACTGTCCTCGCGAGTGCCGAATTTACTACTCATACGGAGATAAAAGTGATTTTAATTTTGAACTTTAAAGCTGAACATCCGCCAGACATTTCGTCTTAGCAACATAAAACTATGATTTCGCTAGAAAGTGTCGTGCGAGGTATAAAGTGATCCCGACGGACTGGATTAACACAAGTAAGTGCTGTTCCTTTTCTCTGTCCTGTCCCGACTCTTTTTCTTGTGCACCATTTTCTCACTTTCAAAATACAGTCCACTCTTCAGGGGGCTCGATTAGCCCGCCATAAAAAATATAGTTTGGGCGAAATCAAAGAATATTCAGAACATCTAAAGAAGAAAGAAGAAGCTAGGTCTGAGAAGGAGAAAGACATACGTGAAGAAAATCTTGTTTTTACTGTAGACTTGCAGGCGGTTCTAATGGCCCCTAAATCAAATATTAGTAGTTTGTACTATAGAACAAAGCTCCAAATACACAATCTTGCCTTTTTTAATTTAAACAACAAAGATGGCTATTGTTATCTATGGAACGAAACTGAAGGAGGCTTGAATTCTGAAGAGTTTGCAAGTGTTTGGGTAAGCTTAATAGAAAAAAAGCTTTTACAACGTGAGCCAGAAAAACCAAATAAAATAATTTTTTATAGCGACGGTTGTACCTATCAAAACAGAAACTGTGTGATGTCTAATGCATTACTATGCACGGCTATGAACAACAACATCATCATAGATCAAAAATTTCTAGAAGTTGGGCATACGCAGATGGAAGCTGACAGTATTCATTCTTCTGTTGAACGGGCTCTTAAAAACAAGAACATCAATGTGCCCGCAGAGTACATCACCATTTGCAAATCAGCAAGAAAACACCCCAGACCTTACGACGTAACTTACTTAAACCATAGTTTTTTCAAAAGCTTTAATGACGTTGGGTTTTTTAAAAGCATTCGTCCTGGACGCGGTAAAGGTGACCCCAAAGTAACTGACATGAAAGCTCTTCGGTATACTCCAGATGGTAATATATTCTTCAAATTAAGATTCACAGAAGATTGGACTGTACTACCGCAAAGAAAATCACCGGCAGTTACTGCATTGCCTTTTGATTCTCTCCGAAATCAGCACCTTACTAGGAGGAAAATAACGAAAAGAAAATTTGACGATCTGCAATATCTGAAAGATACCTTGCCTGCAGACTGCCGTAATTATTACGACAATTTACCCCATGAGTAGAAAACTAAAGTTGAGACTGATTTGAACATTGAGACTGAGTAATATTTGCTTAATTATAAGAATAAAGGTTTTATTTAGTTTACGAAAAAAAGAAAATAAAAAATATGTTTCTAGATTTTATAAGGACAGAATCTACTTTTTGTTCATTTTGAGAGTTTGTTTTGTTTAAAAGTACCTAATAATTATAATTTTAAGATTGTAACTGAAAGTTTCAAAACTTTAATTTTAGTATAAAACCATATAAGTTTGTTTGATCTTGAAAGAAAATTATGTTTTTAAATTAAGGACATAAAGACAGAACCTAATTTTTGTTAATTTTTAGAGATTTTCTTTTGTTTTTGTTTTATGAATGCTATCAATACTTTTATAAATTTTGTTTTGGTTTATGAAAACCTGTTAAGTTGTTTTTTAAAATAAATATTTGATTACCAAAACCTGCTAAGTCACAAAAGTGGCGTTAATTAAATAAATGCTGAAGTAAATTATCTTTTTTTTATTTCAATTTGTATGGTATACAAATACAAGTTTGAAAATATAAAAGTCTTTTCATAAATTATATTCATATTTTTTTAGGAATGTTTTTTGTCTCTCCTGAAAATTTACCTAATATGGAGTTAGCAGGTTTACACTCTAAGCCGACGAATTTGTCTGTGGTATCGTAGCGACTAAACGGATGAACCGATTTTCGTTAAGTTTTTTTATGTAATAGATAATTTTATCCCAAGTGTTATTAGCCATGTTTTATAAAAATCTGTTCAGCCGTTTGAAGACCATCAACTCTTTTCTAGTTGAAGGGCTCTGACTTCAATGATATTGAAAGTATACGGTAAGGTAACCATGACCTGATGGTTCCGAGCTTCAGAGGGCACGTTAAGCCCTCGCACAGTGTTTGATAGCCCTCAAAAAATTTCCCTATGCTGTTTATTGCGTTTATCGATGAAGAAATGCATTTTAAATGCAAGAGTAGAACACCCACGTGTCAATTTCCAATACTTTTTTTTATAAAAAATATTTTTCATTATGTGACCTTGACCTAAAAAAATGATTAAATAAATTCTGTAGGCGTATTTAATCAAGATATATTTTTTTGATTAATGTAGTTTGATGAAGGACCTGTAGGTGCATATTTTCCAGTTTTTATTTTTGGAGAATCATCTCTGGTTACTAAGTTATTATTATTTTTTCAGATTTTCGTTTACATTTTTTTTCTTCCAAAAAACGCAAAAGTGCGGCTAGGGACTAGTATTAAAAGATTTATCTTAACTTGATCTATGAGTGATAAAAAAATCACGTTTCACCAACGCGCCGTTTGGGAGTTATGGATAAAGGTCAAATGGTGTATTTTAGGGTTGTCACTGAGGTCAACAAATATTATAATACTTGTGATCAATAGAAAACTCTAAGACTCATAGAAATCATTCTCATTTTCGAGTATCACCATGCAGTCGTCAACATTTAATGAATCTTCATCATCATCATCTGATGAAGATCTATGTAATCTTGGAACTTCGTCATCAACCTCCGCCGCCTGCAAGTTTTCTTCATGAATTGGCTTCAAAAGTTCACGAACAGCTTCTGGCAGACAAATCCTATTGGATGACCTTTGGCGGTGTCTGTAGTGTGCCATAGACACATACGGATTCGATGATTCCAGTGCACGATGAAAGAGGTCAATCATAGTTTTTTTCCTATTCATTTTTCGGCAATGGTGTTCTCTATCTGAGCGCCAAAATGTATTCCGCGATTCGGCCGCTTGCTCTGATAGCATGCCGACAGGAAGAGAACATGATTCTATGATCTCTTCACCGTGTACTAAAATTTTGTGTACCGTTAGTCATTGGGTGCCAGTTGAATGACTGTACGTACCTTTCCGCGAGCGTGCGGCAAAAAATGAGCACTGGGATCATAACTTTTTGAGTAATAAAGGAAAATTTTAAATTTTAAAACATGCACGTAGCTCAAAGGTCATTGACCTCACAAACATATTTCATACTTTATTACGTTTTTCTAGTAGTCAACCGTCTAAAGACATTGTAGGCACCTTTCCTATATCCTACATTATGTATGTAGGCACCTTTCCTATATCCTACATTATTTATTATTATTTATTTACCTAAATATTATAAAATGCTCTAAAATAATAAACTACATAATATACTACATATAATATTATATATTTAATATATATCAACATTACACATAAATAATTAATGTAAACAAACTTAAATAAAAACATCTTCTATCATACATAACATTACTTATACTATTTAAATATTAGCAAAAGTTCTACACTTGTACCATACACGATTGTAGTATTAAATGCATCGGCGGTAGGCACCGGCCCCGGCGCCGGCTGCCGACCGCCCGGCTTGGCGATGCGCGCGACCTTCCTGTCACCTACCTGTGCCGACCGCGCATAGTACCTACCGAGATTAATTTATTCATCCGCTATTACTTATATGTGTCGTATAATTGTTTTAATTGAATGCAAGTATATAAGGATACTCCGAAGACGTGCTGACTTTTATTTCATCTGAAATAGTGATCGAATAGTGAACCCTGGACCCCACATATCTGCCTTAACATCGCAAAAAATGGTTTTTATAATCATCGTCACCATCTAAGGAAGCCTATCATACACTTGTCTCGACACGAACTTGAGAACTTATTTGTGTATGTAAATTGCAAATAGAAATAAAAATGCATATGAAAAATAATGTATGCATGAGATATATTTTATGTGTAAATAAAGTATATTGTTGTAATTAAGGAAAAAAAATATTATAGCTAATTAAAATGAAAGGTCACATTAGGTGACAACCCTAACACAAAACTTTAAAATTCGATAACTCGTAAACGGCGCAAATCTGGAACGTGATTTTTTTATCACTAATAGATCAAATTAAGATAAATATTTTAATACTACTCACAAGCCGCACTTTTGCGTTTTTTGGAAGAAAAAAAATGTAAACCAAAATCTAAAAAAATAATAATAACTTAGTAACCAGAGATGATTCTCCAAAAATAAAAACTGGAAAATATGCACTTAAATGTCCTTCATCAAACTACATTAATCAAAAAAATATATCTTGATTAAATACGCCTACAGAATTTATTTAATCATTTTTTTAGGTCAAGGTCACATAATGAAAAATATTTTTTATAAAAAAAAGTATTGGAAATTGACACGTGGGTGTTCTACTCTTGCATTTAAAATGCATTTCTTCATCGATAAATGCAATAAACAGCATAGGGAAATTTTTTGAGGGCTATCAAACACTGTGCCTCGGTCTCGGTTGCTGTGTATAAAAATAATTTGCTGATGATTCTGTACTTCGGAGAGTACATTTAAGCTGTCTTATTTTTACTACTGTCATTAAGAGTAATCAATCATTAAATCTTTGGTGATATTATGGTCATGTCATGATTTTAGATAAAATAAATAATTAAGAGTAATCAATCATTAAATCTTTGGTGATATTATGGTCATGTCATGATTTTAGATAAAATAAATTAAAGAAGCTACTTCATTTATTTCAGAATGAAACGCTGCGTAAGTGCTCTTCAACTGCGCCTGTGCTATCACAACGTATTATTGAAGATGAAGAGAACTATGACCCTGAGGAAGTTTTCCCAGCTCTTACAGAAAGAATGCAGCATATCCACAGTACGGACTTACCTTTGAATGACGATCCTGATCTAGAAGTCCTTCGCAGTATGTACTTACCTTCGAATGATGATCCTGATCCAGAAGTCCCTCGCAGTATGGACTTGCCTTCGAATGATGATCCTGATCCAGAAGTCCCTCGCAGTATGTACTTACCTTCGAATGATGATCCTGATCCAGAAGTCCCCCGCAGTGTGTCCTTACCTTCGAATGATGATCCTGATCCAGAAGTCCCCCGCAGTGTGTCCTTACCTTCGAATGATGATCCTGATCCAGAAGTCCCCCGCAGTGTGTCCTTACCTTCGAATGATGATCCTGATCCAGAAGTCCCCCGCAGTGTGTCCTTACCTTCAAATGATGATCCTGATCCAGAAGTCCCCCGCAGTGTGTCCTTACCTTCGAATGATGATCCTGATCCAGAAGTCCCCCGCAGTGTGTCCTTACCTTCGAATGATGATCCTGATCTAGAAGTCCCTCGCAGTATGTACTTACCTTCGAATGATGATTCTGATCTAGAAATCCCTCGCAGTATGAACTTGCCTACGAATGATGATCCTGATCCAGAAGTCCCTCGCAGTATGGACTTACCTTTGAATGACGATCCTGATCTAGAAGTCCCTCGCAGTATGTACTTACCTTCGAATGATGATTCTGATCTAGAAGTCCCTCGCAGTATGTACTTACCTTCGAATGATGATTCTGATCCAGAAATCCCTCGCAGTATGAACTTACCTTCGAATGATGATCCTGATCTAGAAGTCCCTCGCAGTATGTACTTACCTTCGAATGATGATTCTGATCTAGAAATCCCTCGCAGGATAAACTTGCCTACGAATGATGATCCTGATCCAGAAGTCCCTCGCAGTATGGACTTACCTTTGAATGACGATCCTGATCTAGAAGTCCCTCGCAGTATGTACTTACCTTCGAATGATGATCCTGATCCAGAAGTCCCCCGCAGTGTGTCCTTACCTTCGAATGATGATCCTGATCTAGAAGTCCCTCGCAGTATGTACTTACCTTCGAATGATGATTCTGATCCAGAAATCCCTCGCAGTATGAATTTGCCTACGAATGATGATC
Source organism: Hypomecis punctinalis (assembly GCA_949316475.1). Taxonomy (NCBI): domain Eukaryota; kingdom Metazoa; phylum Arthropoda; class Insecta; order Lepidoptera; family Geometridae; genus Hypomecis; species Hypomecis punctinalis. The sequence goes on from OX438809.1 coordinate 5,834,525, forward strand.
CTGATCCAGAAGTCCCTCGCAGTATGGACTTACCTTTGAATGACGATACAAGGGTCAATTGGTGGTCCAACTTTCTGGAATGTTATCTTGGACTCGTTGTTGCGTCTATTGGAAGCCGAAGGGGTACATTGTCAAGCCTTTGCAGACGACGTCGTTCTCGTGTTCACAGGCCAGTCAAGCAAAAAATTGGAGCAAGAAGCAAACAAGACATTAGACACAGTAGTAGAGTGGGGCAAACGTAACAAACTCAGCTTTGCAGCGCATAAAACCAACGCGATGCTAATGACGAGAAAGCTGAAATA